>CM076455.1:6492866-9450366 GCA_038419695.1 Scomberomorus guttatus | reverse complement strand
ATAAAAATCAGATGCTTACACTGAAAAAAAAACTGTAGTGACCTGTATATGCAGGGCTGTAATAACAGTTGCAGGGAAGCGCAACTGCTCATTTAAGCTCTGCTCACACTGGCCACAGGAGGGCAGCATCTGCTCATCCATGCCGTTCGCTTCCCATTATGCCTCCTTCACCTGAAAAACAATGTAAGAGCTTTTTTTTTTTTTTTTTCCCTTCGCCAAGGGGGATGTGAATGAATGAGCTGGGGCCATGCAGACATGGTTTGCTAGAAAGGAATTGCTCACTCACAGTTAAAGCAGTTTGGTCAGCAGACTGTGCAATTGGACCATTTGATATCTGTGAGTTTATAACAGGGGTTGAAATAGACAGAACAAATGGGGTGATGAGAGACAGAGAAAATTGAGTATAAAAAGAGAGGATGACAGAGAGGGAAGGGCAGAGATGAAAAAAAGAGGTTAGAGTTTTAGCCCTTCATGAGATCCGAAGTTGATGTACAGTAGATATTTATCTGCTGTCATTACCTCAAATGACATCTACACTGGTACACCAAGTTTGTTATAGGTGGTACTGAGAAGAGAAGGGAAAAGGAAGGAAGGAAGGACAATTCTGAGATCTCTTTTTGTCAATGATTGCAATTTCTTGTCATAAACTACAGATGTGATGTTCCCTCACTTTTGACACTCCCTTACCTTAATGCATTTATAAATGGAGGCAGTAGTGGGAATGGATATATATATATATGTGTACATATAGAAAAGAGGAAAAGTAGGTTTAACAGTCCTCCGTGCAACAGCAAAAGTGCCACTTGATGGATTCAGTTGTGTGCCATGCAGACGCAGTAGCAGGTGTTGCAAAGGCAGACGAGAATGTTTAAGTGTTTACAATGTTACCTTGCTCCCATGATAGTATTGTTTACTCCTGTGGCAATCAGGTGCGCCTACTTCAGCTGAATTGAAATATGAGGTGCAGTGTTGAGAGAGAAGTTAACGGGGAGAAGGAATGATTTGCTTGTGAGTCCCTGTACCATTTTACTTCTTTTGTGCTTTAAGGAAGACACAGCTAAAGCCTATTTTCACCTCAAACTACCTTTATGTACATAAAACCACTGGCTATGTTTACATGCACATAATGATTATTGCCAACAATCACAGTAAGGTATTACACCAATTTAAGATATTTATCCAGGTTGCTTATTAGACCCTGTTATTAACATTCCTATTTCATTCAACCATGCATAGACTAGTTAATGACTGAAGATGCCTCCTCCAAAAATCAAAAGCCATTTCTAAACTGATCCATACGCACTAGTCTGTCTAACCTCTACAAAATTACACTAACAGCTGTGGAGGGCACTCTGCATTAAGGAGAAAGGAATAAAATAACAGTTAAAATACAGGATGCACTCACCACTGCCATTAGCAAGAAACATAACTCACCATGGATACTGATAGATGCTTTGCTTATAATTAAGCTTTTGAGTGGGCCTGTTGTATATTAGGTACTGTAACTGCAAATCCCCAAAACAATCAGCATGCACAATAAAATACAGGGTACTTTCTTTTTTTAATGTATCGATGCATCAATATTTGGTATATTTGGTAAAAGGCAAATCAAATTAGTTTATCCAGGGACAAAGGAATTGTTCTTTTTTATTTTTACTTCACAGCACATTCTGCGATTTTGAACCCACCATGAAAATTCTGTGTTTAAAAAAAAAAAAAAAGTGTAGCTGTAGGTTTATGAGAATGAGCAAAATTATGTCTACAAAGCAGCAAAATAGAATTTGTATGTGTAATGTTTCCTCCATTATCTAGGCTTAGTGGAGAATGACAAGGCAGCATCACTGCAGACTCAATGTCACAGGGACTTCTTGTCCACTTCCACTCTAGACTAACTAGTGTTGGACAGACCCTGATATGCCGAGCCTACAAATGTGGATAGGTGTAGGGGCTGAATAGGTTTTGAGCCAGTATTCAACCTTAAAACATATTTTTTGGTCATAATGCTAACATGGTATATACCCTTGTGGCTGACATTAAGTGAATATTGAATTCAAGCTTTAGCTTCAAAATAGTAGAGCCTGCGTAAAGATGTTTTCACAAAGAAAGCCACGCTACTACCTACATAGACACTAGCACTGCCTCAAGCATAGCACATTCCTTTGTAACCTAAAGAGCGTTTTTAAAAATAATGACACAGTGGAGGAGAGAGAGTGTCTTTCTGGCTAGACATCCTTTGTGTGTGTTGTCAAGCAGATTGATTGTTGTTGGTGTGTCACAAAATGTGTTAACAACTCTCATAGAAAGTCGTATTTGGATTAAGAGATTTACATGATTTAATACTTTTCAATAATGAGGCATAAAATTGGACTTTTAGTACAACGGTATTAACAAATCTAAATCGTATTGCGATTGGATAAATGGTATGTATGGACGTAAATTCAGCCATTGTATGGATATGTGAGTGTGAGGATATGTGAGATGGAGTGAAAGGTCAAATCACAGTTATTAAGTCTCTCATCCAGTGAATAGAAGATGAAGACTGATGGTGGATATACAGTACATTCTCACCGACTCGCTTTCAGTCTGTCAGCCTAATCATTAACAGATGATGAACAGACTGTCTCTCAGGGTCATAGGTCAAGAGGAACCACCACCTCTAAATGGTGGCCTTCATTCTTCATCTCTGTTTCTCATCCTCTTTTTTCTTCCTTTCTGGTTTTTATCACTTTGTCTTGATCTCACCACCACTTTGTCTTTGCACAGTCGCCTTTTGTTTGCATATATATCAGCTTGTATCTTTCAAGGAAGAATCACATTGTCACAGTGGAAATAACTGTATAAGCAGAGTGATTGATAGTATAAAAGTATAAGAAAGTGGACTTATTTGTGAATAAATTACATCAAAGATAAAGGCATGTGGACACAGTGATGTGATCTCATAAAACCTAATCATTACAATCCAAATTCTCAATAAAATGACATGTCTGTCTCTGTCTTTTCCTTTCTGTCTCTCTCTTCCTCATAAACCGTCTAGGCATGGTTGTGGTTAGAAGTGCCCTCAAGGCACATTCATCGCCTATTCAGTGGAAGTGGAGTCTGGAATGGCAGCAGACTGTGCTAAATCACACTAAATTGGCTCACCCACCATGTGCTGCAACTAAAACTCCCATAAACATGCACACACTTGCAGGCATATGCACACACGCATGTAGGCACACAGTTAAACACACAAACACGCAGGCTTCTTTTTTTCGTGTTTGCTCATTTGAATTTTCTGGTCGTTCCTGGGACGAATGTGCACGAGCTGGAAAAAGTCTGAGTGTGGACTCAAATATGGAGTAATGGTTACAATGACACATTGTTTTACCGTGATACACATATGTATATGACGATTTATATTGTGTGACGAGAGAAAAACGTCAATCGTTTCACGTTAGTCTCTGTCGTTTATTTCGTTGTGTTTACAGCAATATTTTTTGTCATTTGGAGTCTGTCCTTCTTTTGCGCGGATTACATTTATAAATTACTCTTCTTGGCTTTTTATTTGCAAAGCTTTTATTGCACTTACAGTAACAGGCGTAGCTGTCGTCAACTCTCCACCTCTCCACTGCTGTCTGTCTCTGCTGCACACACACGGAGGGCTCAGCCCTACCTGTGCTGAGAAAAAGCAGAGGAGAGGAGAGAAGCAGCGAGGTGCATGGACCAACTATTTATTCATTGAATTAAAATGTGCTATATTAGGATAGTTATCGCTATCAGGATATGATATTTTGGTCATATCGCCCAGCCCTACACATTCAAAATTGTAGCAAAACACACACCTTGATAGAGCGATTTTACCTATTCATGTTGGGTAGAATTACTGCAGCCTAGCGTAGGATACATTTACTTACAAATAAAACCGTATTAAATAAATTGTCCTGTGTACAACTGCAAACCAAAGGCTACATATTACATACATGGAAAAAATGTGTGCATGAGCAGCCGTACTTGGTTTTGTTGTGTGTGTATATAACATATATACAGTATATATATATATATATATATTATATTTGTGTTTTTCTTACAGGTTTCCAATGTGCAGGCGCGGGCTGCACGACTGTCCTGGGCCCCCCCGGCAGGGCTGGTGAACAGGCATAGTAACGGGATGCCTGTGTCCTGCTCCTACGAGGTGTCTCTCTCAGATAAGGGACGTGACGGAAAGTACCGCCTTATATACAGGTAGGAAACACAATCCAACTAAACACATACATAATCAACTGCAAATACACCTCAAGTAGGCTCATATAAAGTATGCTGCTGTGATGTTTTGACTTCTTTGTGTGTGCGTTACAGTGGCGAAGAATTGGAGTATCATCTGAAAGACCTAAGGCCAGCAACAGACTACCACGTACGGTAAGGACTTTTTTTTTTTTGACTCGTCCTTTTGGATGTTATGTGATATTTTATTATATGTATGTAATGTTTTTAAAGCGTTGCCTCAAAGAAGAACCCTTTCATGTTTTTTTTAACGTTCGGTGTCTGTTCTGTGTTTGTTTTCAGGGTGTCTGCAATGTACAACTCGGTTCGCGGCTCGTGTTCAGAGGCCGGCTCGTTCACCACACACTGCAGCGTCCCTGATGTCCCGTTAACCCCGAAACTCTCCCACCGCACCAAGAGCACCCTCACCCTACAGTGGAAGGTACAGGCACTGACATCTTCATGTTCAGACACTCCTCTTCATCTCGAAGACAACTCGTACGGCATATTAATTAACATCACAGTGATTTCATGGTTTGATGTCTCAATTAGTTTTGATGATATTAGAAATCAATCCAACATGTGTCAAAACCAGACTCGGGATTCTTTATGTCTAATCCAACGTGTCTACTAAACTTTGTTTATGCAGTGATATACCTGGCTTTATTTTTTGATGAAAGTAAACAGTATGTTTTGCTTCATCTGGTTTATCTTCTAGCTTGACTTTATCAGCTCCACAGCACCTAATGCAGACACATTCTTCAGGGTGCATCCCTGCGTCCTCTCTGACCTTTTCTGCACAAGTAATTCATCCATTCGCACTGGCACTGATAAAGAGTGACATCAGTCACCCAGACAGGATATGAGGCCAATCTTAAAAACACAGCAGGTATTTTGTCTGTCTCAGTGTCAGTCTTTTATCCTTGGCTAATCTCTTCGCCTCTCTCTTGTCTCTTGTCTGCCTCACTCGGGCCCTTCTCCGTCGACCGCAGCCCCCAGGCGACAACGGATCCAAAATCACAAACTACCTGCTCGAGTGGGATGAGGTAAGTCTCTCTCTCTCTCTCTCTCGTTCTTGATGACGATCATCTGTCATGCTTTACCTTTATTTCAAAACACACCCATCACAGATGTCATTAAACGGGTGTTAACATTCGACTCCTCAGACAAGATGTTATAAACTTGTGAATTATGCCTTTCCAATCAATGTCTGTCCCCCCCTCTCCTTCTCCCATTAATACTGTGTTTCATCTATATTATTCCTTTCTTTAATCGTTCGTTGGGCTTAATCATATCCCCCGGATCTCATCGTGTCTCCCTTTCTTTTCTCTCTCTGCATCCATCTCCCTTTCCTCTCCTCCTCCACAGGGAAAGAAGAACAGTGTTTTCAGAGAATGTTACTTTGGGAGCCAGAGACACTGTAAGCTGACACGACTGTTCCCCGCCTGTGGCTACACCTTCAGAGTGGCTGCGCACAACGACATAGGCACAAGGTACTGTTGCCTATTACTGAATACACGAGCACATATGTTACACACACACACACACACACACGTGAAAAATGGCAGCCTATCTGTGGCTATTATCCTGCATGTGACACGAGTGCTCTTCCTGTTTGTTATTTTCCCTCCATTTCCCCTCTCCGCTCGTCCCCTTTTTGTCATTATGGCGGGGACCATCTCGCCTACAGTCGTTTGGGTGACAGGAGGTGATAGAGGGGAGCGAGAACGAGGGAGGAGATATTAGCTCTCTGGCTGAACTCAAAGCAGCCTTAATGCATCCTTCAGCTTGATTCTCCTTTGAAGCTGTGGACAAACATACTCGGCACCCGCTAGCTTTAGTTTACTCGCCATTTTTCATACGAGGAAAAAAGTGTTACAGCCTCTCAGACCTCTGCTGCGTGTTATACATTCAAATTGTTTCTCTCCTGCAAATTGGCATATTAGCCCCCCTTCCTGTCTTTTCCATCTGGCTTCTGGCATGTATATATCCTACTTTTCCTCTGTCACTGCTCTTCTTCAACTTTTTTTCTTCTTAATGTCTCCACTGGGATCTCTCCACACCTCCATCCTCGCCTCCAACCCCACACGCACCCCCGCGCTCCCTTCAAATGAGCACCGATGTCAGTGTCCTTATTCACGATTTCATCTCCATCTCTGTTGAATTTGTAATATATAACGTACAGCCTCCCTCCCCTCTCGCACTGCTCCCCCTCATCCCTCAAAAGTAATGATCCAGCAAGCCAATACTTTGCTTCGGCCAAATTTTTGAATGGAAACAAAACAATGTGAATGAAATAGAAATGTGTTTGTGTTTGGTGCAGTGGCTTCAGCACAGAGGTGGTGTTTTACACCATGGGCACCCTGCCTGCTCTGCCTCTGGCACCGCGGCTGGTCAGGGCAGGGGTGTCCTGGGTGACCCTGGAGTGGGGACGTCCTGAGGGCAGTCCAAGCGAGGAGCAGCTCAAATACACACTTGAGATCCAGGAGGACAACAGCGTGAGTACTGCATACTCACACAAAAGCACTCATATTTAAACATTCATTACGTTTATGTTACGGGATCAGGTTCAGGTACTGTAATCCATTATAGTAAATATGAAAAATTGTTTTTTTGTTATTTACATGTGCCTGGATTATATCAGAGCTGTATTATGTTATATTCTGCTGCTGTCAGTCTCTAGTATCCCACATAAAGAGAAAAAAGAGACACACACACAAATATAATGCAAAAGACAGCATTTATTTACACGCTGAAGGTAAATACACATATATATATACACACACAGGCTACTGACAGTGTGTCTCCCACAGGGAACCGACTTTCATCCAAAGTACACTGGAGAAAACTTGACCTGTACTGTACAAGGCCTGAAGAGGAGTACACAGTATAAATTCAGGGTAAGTGATGGATGTGGATGCTGTTTTGTGTTAGTTTTAGCACATTCCTCCTTCCTCTAGTAAGATAAAGGCTCTTTATATTGCTATGTTTTCTCATACTTTTGTTTTTAATGTTTCCTTTTGTCTTGACACAAATTCTTTAAAGGAATAGTTCGCCATTTAGGGAAATACGCTTTCTTGCCAAGAGTTAACCTGATGAGAAGATTGGTTTATATTAAGCTAACAAGAGTGGTATCAATCTTCTCATCTAACTCTCCGCAAGAAAGCAAATAAGTGTAATTCCCATGATGTAAAACTATTCCTTTAAAGATGTATAAGACTGTATGTGTGTTTGTGAGTGTCATGTAGCTACATGTGTATCGGAATTATAGAACGAGTTTCACATAATTAGCATTTTAAGCTCCTTTGTCACATTGGATGGTCAAAAACTGAAAATATTTATCAAAAAAATTGTATAAGACCCCAGTAAACATTTAAAAGACCCACCTGTATTGTTTGACTTAAAGTTTTGTTTGAGAACCTTTTTTATTACTCAAGTCATCTTATGTCTCTCTCTCTCTCAGCGATGTTCTCTTTCTGTTAAATTGAACAAAACAACTGTTTCCAAATAGATCAACATATCTTTCAGCGGCAATACAACATCCATCAGCCTAGAGAGGAATACACCATTTTACCACCAGAGAATTGGCCGCAATTTAACTAACAGTGAAACAAGGCAATTAACAAGCCATTTAGCAGGAACGAGAACACTGGACAGCTCTACTAAAAGCTGTGATAGCTGTTTGTACGTAATGCGAGGACTGTGCAAAACAAAATGTACCGGGAGGAGATTTTTGTAAGTGTAAATGTACGGGTCTGTCATCAACGGTTTACTGCAGTGCAATCATGACGAGCAACACCTTACATGTACTTTTACAACACGTGTCTGCGTGTCCTCACTCCCGCTTGTGGCGGCAGATATTTCGAAGACACAAACACACACGCACAAAGAGATACTTCTGCGTTCTTTGTGGTGTTCCTTCGGCATGAACAAAGCAAATTGATTGTCCATATGATGGGGTAATGGAGGGAGTAAACCGAAAAGAAATGAAGGCAGAGGAGCCATGAACACCACAGATGAAGGAGCGGAGAGTAATGGCTTCTATTAATCAGGACTGTTGCTTTACTTCTTGATAGATGTCTCTGTACGTTCCCTTCTCTCATCTTATCACACTCTCTGTGCTTCTTCTTTGTCTTACACTCCATCTTTACTCATTTTGTTTGTTCTTTTACCCCGTTCTTTTCACCATTCCTCTCCCTCTGCTTCTTACCATCCCTCCTCTGTACCCTTATCTCCTGTCACCCCCTTCCTCTCCTTTTTGTTTTCGTCCCCTTCTCTCTTTCCACCTTCTTTCCTTCTATGTTCTATTCATTTAACCCTCCTTTCTGTCCATTTCCCTCCCTGCAGCTGATAGCATCGAACATGGAGGGAAAGAGCAGTCCCAGTGAAGTGTTGGTGTGCACCACCAATCCGGACAAACCAGGCCCTCCATCTACACCTTGTGTCACCGCATCAACGCCCTACGGATTTACTGTCACATGGGGTAAACAGACACACACACACATGTAATATACACACATGACACAAAGATGGAAAACACCCATAGTACACAAACACTTGTGCATACTGTATAAACACACAAGATGTAAGTGGAAGCGCACAGGCACACGGGATTGTACTAACATAGCCACCAAAAGTGAAGCTTATAAATATTTACATTCATTATTGATAATTGTTCATATACTCTTAACATACATTTACATCTCAAACAGCTTTTTTCAATCTGGGGTTTATTCAAATAGTGTTAGTCATTATTCCTGCTAATGTGTTAAACTTCTTAATTGCAGAAATTTTGGAGACACTAAATATTTTGTAGCTATGCACTATAACTATCCATTAGTCAAAACTTGCCATTTTTCATGCAAATATGTGTAATACTTGCAGAATAATGAAAATGCTTTAAAACCCTCTGAATAATATTCAGCTCAACACCTGGACCTCATTGAGCTTTGGCCTAACTTTTCACCAAATTACAACAATTTTGAAATCCTCTCATTAGTTTCTTAATAACCTGCTAGGTGATACACAAACAAACAGGAGTAAAAAAAAACTTTTGTATCAGAGTGTATATAGCAGCACAGGTAGCAGCCATAAAAGCTATCATGTCTGCTGTCATCCATCTGTCCTGCGTTCATAATGCAGAACAGTCTGTTCTTTCTCAAATGTTGTCAACATGACACAGATCTTATTATATGTCTCTCAGTCAGCTTTCAGATCATTGACCGGACTCTGATGGTCATAAACACATTTTTACATTGCTAAACAATTCTCTTACATTTACATTAGCTGCAACTTGACTATTTTAAATAGATATAACTGCACTATATCTATTTCTTCATGTGTGACTATTGTGTGCCCTTCCCAAAAAAAACATTTGCCAGTGTTTTGATGCTTGTGCTTTTGGGGAATTACCATTTCTGCTCAAAAGCAAACAATCTGCCAGATCCCCTGACAGGTTATGAGTTATTGTGTTATGTGTTCAGGATTGGTTGATGCTAAATGTCATGTGCAGGTCTCAACTGATACCTTACCAATGTAAAATGATTAATTTGACATATTTTCTTGACACGATAATGATATGGAAAAATGAAATGTTTTTACAAGTAGACTTCTGAGTTCTTCTCCAGCTTATAATTATATGTGATATTTAAAACTAAACTAAAATCAGTTCTTCAATTCCTCCAACAGATCCTCCCCAGGATAACGGGGGCTCAGAGGCCCTTACATACCTGCTAGAGATCTCAGAGGGATGCTCTGAAGGTACAACTTATATATATATATATATATTTTTTTTTTTTCTACCTGTCTGTGCCACATGTTCGTGTCATTTGAATGCTTGTTCTAAGTCCATCATTTTATAAAATGAAGCTCAAAATGTACTATCCATCCTTTCTGCCCTGCGCTTATTGCATCCATTTACCCCACTTACTCTACCGAGAAGAATATCAGCCATAATTCAGTCTTTGTTAGCCTCAATTTAAAACACAGCGTTGTTTGGATTGCCTAAGATCTACACACCAGGAAACCCAATGTTCTCGTTTCTTTCGGTCCATATAGCAGGGAATGAAAAGAGGCATAATTTCATTGAATCTGTACTCATTCAATCACATCAAAGAAAGAGGAGTTAGTTGTTTATTGGAGACTAGCGTCGACTATCAAAGAACAGAAGAATAATATAGCAAAAGCTCATGTTCTTCCTCAGTCACTGATAATGAGAGGGTTTTTGTCATAGTTGCCACTCTGTGCGCCAACATTAAATGGGAAAAATAACATTGACAGCAATGTCAGTGGAAATGAAGAAGCCATTTGGATCAACAGCAACACAACTTTAACTAAAGCTTGGCAGATTGATCTAATTAGACCAAACTAATGTAATTGGTTAATTTAGTTCCTGGCTGGAATGTGTACTCAGATTTGCTCTCTGCTTTTCGGGAAGTGTGATGGGATGTGATTTTACTTACTGCAGTTTTGTATTCATTAGCTGATGCTGAAGAAAGACATTATACTATTTTAGGAGCAGCGAAGTCTCTAATTCTGTCGTCGCTCTTTTCACCATCTCACCTCTGTCAAGCTGTACCAGCGGGCGCTGCATTGAACTGTCTCTTTGATGTGCAGCGCTAGGAGGTTTACTTAAACTTCGCTTTATGTTGTTGTTTGCGTTGACAGTATAATATATGCATATGTGTTACATAATCACAATACACGCCCCTTCTGTTTCAATTGCTTTCCGTTCTGTAAACAGGAGATATATTTGCGAAACATGAGTGCTGCTTCATAGGTGGAATTACGCATTTCATAGGCCTAAGCAATCCATCGACAGAACAAAAACAGCATTGTAAAGCAGTATACAGATATTAATTAGGTCAATGGGATTCTGTTTCGGGGGAAATAATTTGGTCAACCGGAACATGCATATGAAACAGCTGGAGATTATGTATGTGTGCTTATGCTGATTTGTTGGCTGGTGTATGTAATCAGTTGTGTAATTGTGTTTCCTTTGTGTGTGTGTGTGTGTGTGTGCAGCGAGCCAGTGGGAGGTAGTATACAGTGGTCCGGCAACAGAATGTGTGTGTGAGCGCCTGACACCTGGGACCATCTACCGCCTACGTGTGTGTAGCATCACCACCGGAGGACACAGCCAGGTAAGACATACAGACACACACACACACACACACACTGGTGAAACTGACTTTTCACAAACAGTTCTTGAGTTAGGAGTGGGGCAGCAGTGACACATCACTGTTGCTCGTGTAGAAAACTGTGGGAAAATCTACACACACATAATCACCAATGTATCATAATTAACGTTTCTGCCAGATATCAAACTGTTCTTTCTCATTTGTTTTGATTTCTCGTGTTTATCTCTGCTCCTGTTAGTGCACTGTTAGTGTTCCGGTCCGTACATTAAGCGTTCCACCGGGGCCCTGCCAGCCACCAAGGATTGTGGGTAAAGCCAAACACAAGGAAGTGCAGTTAGAATGGGGTGAGTGCAGACATACACGTACACTGTGTTGAGCTTTATTCACTAGTATATTTGATTTTTTTTTATTTTTTTTTATTTTTTTAATGTAAGGCAGCTAAATCGCCCTCTGGCTGCTTAATATGTTCCCCTGGCCAACTCTAATGTAACCTTAGTCAACCATGTTTCAACCTGATTGAGCTCTAATTTAGCCCATTAAATGCCTAACCGAGCCTCAGCCTGGCTTAACTCTCCTAATGTCCATGCATTATTGTAGAATAGTACTGTTATCTGTTGGCAGGCATAGTTTCCCAGTCTGGAACATTGATGAAGTTCTTGTTTTAACCAGTTTAATACAGCTGACCACAGCACTAATCAGTTTACATTCAGGCAGCGCAGGTACAATTACTGGCTGGAGTTGAAGGTCACACTTAATGTACTGGAGGGTTTTCCCTACTGTCTCCTTCATTTATTACTTTCAACATACTGCAACCAAGTGAAGCAACTGGTGGAAGAAAGAATTCCTTGGAAGTGTAACTGATGAACTGAGCTGAAAACATGTGTTCTGAGTAAACCTCCTGAAGTTTATGCATAAAAGACATCTTATCTTTATATCTGATGTGTTTTTCCATCACCAGTGGTTTTGATTACGTCATCGGATCACAGTTTGATTGTAAATGCTTTCTCAATCTTTGTCCCCTCAGACTCCCCTGTCTCTGAGGGAGTGTGTGAGGAGTGTGTGTTCAGTCTGGAGATGAGCGAGGGTGACACCAAGCCAGCGGAGGTGTACCATGGTTCGGAGCTGCAATGCACTGTTGGCAGTCTGCTACCTGGTGCCACATACAGCTTCCGACTGCGGGCTGCCAACGAAGCTGGGGTGAGAAAAACACTTGGCAGGAATGTGATTAGCTATACAGTAAAAAAAAAAAAAAACAGTAAACCTATCAACTGGTAATCCACCAGGCAAGACCAAAAAATTCAATAAATTTTATGGTCTGTGGGAAAAAGTCACTTCTCAGATGAAACGCATAAGAACCATGCACTTCAGCAAGTCAGCCTTTCAAAATCTATAAAAATAATTCTTATTTTCTGCTCGACTAGCATGAAATTCTCTGTTTAATGGCTCTCATGGCCATGAAATCTACTGTGCATGAACTGCGGTACCTCTTAATTGGGCCCAAATCTGAACAAAAACACTAAATCCAAATGAAGATGGTTTTTTATCGTAGCTGTACACACAGACACAGAAACACAGGGGCCATTAGGTCAGAGTGTCCCAGACAGACGGCCGTGTTTGGACAGAGAAAATGTTCCACAGTCTGAAGCTGAAGCTGATTGAAACATCTGATTGGTTTGATCATCCAGACACTCAGGGGAGAACTAGCCCTTAGACTTGCTGATCAAAAGCTGGTACAAACACAGCACACTCACACTTAAAAATAGGAAGAAAAGTGCACACATGCAGACAACACAAAAAAAAAAAAAACAGCACCCTTGCCCATACAAAGCCACAGCTACTTGTATTAATTCAAACGCACCTCTCATCATGTGTGTGTGTGTGTGTGTGTGTGTGTGTGTGTTGTCTCTTTCTTTCTTATAGTTCGGAGTGTACTCAGAGCCAACAGAGGTTACGACTGCAGCGGGTCCTCCTGGCCAGTGCGGGGCACCACTCATAACTCTTACCAATAACACCTGCGTAACGCTTAACTGGGAGGTGAGAAACACGCAGATACAAACCTGTATTTTACGAAAGAAAGAAACCGTTTCTATGAGCAAAGCAAACAAGACACAGAGAGACCACATTTCTTGGAAGTGCGCTTCGGAGCTGTCAAAAACTCAGCCTCCCCTTTTCTGTTTCTACTGACGTACAAACCTGCCACTTGAAATTTGTCTGCTTAGGCTGTTGTTGACAAGTAGACCCAGGAGACTGTGTTGTTCATAGCAATCCAACCTCGCCTGGATGATGTATTAAAAATGATAGATAGCCTCTGGTGTTGTATCATTATTTGTATATAGCATCTTTTAGTCTATCCCTCATATTCCGTTGGCCTGCTTTAATGTGGCACTATATTTTCCTTTTTTATAGTTTTTGTTTGAAAGGTTTTATTGAATTTGGAATCCATTCATGGCAGGATCTGTTTTTATCTCCCAAGTTCCCATTGATTTCCCTGAGCTGAGTGTATGTTTCTGTGTGTTGCAGAGTCCTGAGGGATCAGGTACAGACATCTCTGAGTATCGTTTGGAGTGGGCGAGGGAAGACGAACCTATGGAGCTCATCTACTGTGGATCTGCTACACAGTGCGAACTGTCAGACCTGACGCCTGCCACAGATTACTGCTGCAGGCTACAGGTAACGCACACCTGCGCTACGCCGAGCACGCAGGCACATTCACGAAAACATTACACGCACTCGAATCCAGTCATGGGCATGAAAGTCATGAACACTTATTCATGCCAACACACACATGCTGCAAGAAAGAAGGAAAAAAAAGCACATAAATAATACAAGAGCACGGATGTGCAGAAACACAAACTTGCAAAAACAAGCAAGAGCACACACATCATAGTTGATTCTTTTGTGCTCTGGCTGTTGATCTGATGCTTAAATAAGTCCTCTCTCTCTCCCTTTCTCTCACTCTCTTTTCTGATGTACACTCAGAAGCTATGAATCCAATAAAAGCATGTTTTATGGCTCAGCATTTTACGGGCTCATTTATAAAGTTGAGAGGACAGCACAAGGTCATCCTAATATCCTAATCAATACTCGAGTGTGTGCACATGATTTGTCTTTGTGTGTTTATGTGCATTGTAGTGTGCACATCAACGGGACAAATGTCCTTCATAAGAGGACCGCAAGAACAGACCGCATGAGATGCATCGCCTCGGTTGAACTCTCTGTGACTCCATATGTCCCGCACCTGAAAACGAACGCGCACTGGTTCATTTACTGTCGAAATGTTTTAAATCTGCACAGCTTGACATACACTTGGTTTATGAGAACACTGTAAATAGCCAGACGGTAACGTAGGATAAGGTAAATCACAAATTCCTCACATTTATTTATGTTTTCATGTCTGGCCAAAATGTATTTGATGGCTGAAGATAAACCAGAAATATTACTGGAGTAGCATTTTCAGACCCTCAGAGTATGTCGATAATTTACTGCCGAGATAAAGCGCTAAAGTCTAGAGATCTTATATTTTTCTTTCAAGCAATCAGGAGACTTTTCTATAAGTATACACTGTAGTCCGCAAATCCTGCCTTCCACTCCTTGATGTGCACTCAAGGGCTGTTCTTGGAAAGTGGATACGGCACATTTTCTAATAAAAAGTAAGCACTCCTCATGTTTTTAAAAGTATTTTCTATTTTTGACGGTTGCTAATAAATCCATCACTCCTCACAGACAGGTTGCTTTATCTTGCCTGGTACATTAAGTAGCTACAAAGTGCACATTAAAACAAATGCAGGGAACAATTTTTAACATTTGCTTATTTTTTAGCTTTTAAAATGTAGCAGATGTATTTTTTAACATACTGGTTTGAGGTTCCTGCTCACTGATTTTGTGTGAGGCACTGAAGTAGGCTACTATAAATCACAAGCGATTGAAGGGCGTTTAATAGAGGATACTTGAGGTGAATATAAATGTGCTTTTTACACAGCACAAGACATAGACTAATGTTCTCTCACAACTAATTTGAATTCATCTCCCGCTGCTGGTTTTCATCTTATTCCATTCTTCACGTCTTCTTTTCCCTCTATTTTACTTTCTCTTGCTCTTAGTCTTTGTTACCCTCGCTCCTGCCAATTCATTTCACTTTCGTCTCCCATCTCTTTTCCCTGTTAACCTTCAACTATCTGTCTTGGTCTTTGTCTCTGCTCTCTCGTCTGTACTTAAAACCCTTCATCAGATTACTATGAATCACGACTCTCACCCTCTCTGTGGTTTTGTGTCCCTCTCAGGCGGTGAATCAGGCAGGTGCTGGTCCTTACAGCGAGCAAGTGAGTTTCCGGACCCCGGCGACAAATCCCGACCCGGTCTTCTCCCTCAACCTCCTGGACCTCCCGGTCTCCTCAGAGTCAGGTCACTCCCCGTCTACCTGCCTCTTCCTGAAGTGGGAGGAGCCAAACAGCAATGGGGCGGAGATCACCTGTTACATCATCACCCTGGATGACCAGACCATCACTGTGGAATCTGGGACAAGTCACCTTGTCTCCGGCCTGCAGCCAGACAGCGAATACAGGTACTGACATAAATTAGTAAGCAGCAGAGCTGATGTGAGGCACATATAAAATTGATGTTTTCTTGGATACAAAGTGTGATTTATGGTGATTACAATCCCCAAATCTTGGGGTTGGCATTTTGACTTACCACTGTGTCACTCCATGTGCAACCCAAATATACTACCACAGACATTAATATTTCGGTTGGTGGGCAAGTGTCCATCAACACCAGATGTCAGAGCATCTGAAACATAATTCCAGTTGATACTTAAACCTAAATCAATATGAAACACTGGATTAATAAACCTGCATTAAATGATATTTTGACCACGTGGGGGAAACAAAAACAAGTTGTAAATCGAATGTTGACATATTATAACTTTGTAAAGTTGAAAAAGTGAACCTGTTAGCAAACAGTTGCCTTTTTACACATCCGGCACATACATAGCAACATTAGCATTCAGTTTGAGTTGCAGGCCTTAAAATGAAAACAAATTGAATAGTGAATTTGTCACTATGAGCGACTGCTTTCACATAAAGTACAATTACTTATGTGATCTATTTTTATTATAAAAATATTGATTATAGCTCCTTCAAATGGGTACTTAAACTTGTAGTGCCTTCCCATAAAGTTTGTGTAAAAGAAGGTATATAGCTACATAAAAGTTAGATTAAAAAAGAATCATCAGAATGGAAACTGAAATATCCTGACTTTTAGTCCCTTGTATGGGTCAAGCTCCATAAAAACTCCATTTCCCATAATGCAACGAATAGCATCTTTTCATTAGAACACACCTGCTAAATGCCGATAATGTACTTATAACTTTCTGATAGGAATTTGTCTTTTCTAATAAGATAATCTCTGATGACATCATCCATCTAGTTTTTAATTATACTGTCATTGAAACTGATGTCTGCTTCCCTGCTATAGGGGCTCTGCATTAACAGGTTTCAAAATGTTTTACTTGAATTTAATGTGGAGTGGTCCTAATGCACAAAATACTAAAAACAAGAGAGCACAGTAGCTAGCTAATAGTAAATAAGAGATGAATGATAACATTTCTTATTGCAAATTCTTTCTGTTTGTTTTAAGAATTTCTATTGAAATTATGGGTAAAAAGAATTGTACCATATTATACAGAGAATAATGTTATTATACATGGATAAAAATTTTACGTTACAAGTACACAAGTAGTGGTAGTAGTATATAGTAGGTTGGGATAGCCTGTGTGCTGTTTTCATGTGCAGCCATTTTAGACCCCCCTACACTCACACAGCAGTAAACAACTACTTAGTAATGTGAATCACCAGCTACTGTTGTTATGTCTCTGTAAGCGATTCTGTAATTATATATGTGTGTGTGTGTGTGTGTGTGTGTGTGTGTGTGTGTGCAGACTGTGTATTGAGTTCTTTGAATTCGGGGGGAAAAAAGAGGGTGTCCAGGGCAGGGGGACGTGTGAAGAGGCAGAGTGATTACACATCATTGTTTTCATTCTGAGGTTGTTTTTGTCCCAATGTCACTCTGCTCTCTTGCATAAGGGCTGCCACTGAGGCAGAACACTGTGTGTGTGTGTGTGTGTGTGTGTGTGTGTGTGTGCATGTGCATGAGAGTCTGCTTGTTGGAGTTTTTGTGTGCGCCGATGACGGGAAATCTGGTTGTTATTTACAGCGGTGCGGTACTTCAAATAATATTATTCATATTTTCTTTGCGTGTATGGCTTTGCGAAGGACCGCAGTAAATGTTGTGTTGCTCTGTCAGGAGTGGGGCTGTGTGTGCTTTAGTGCCGGTTTAAAGTGTCTGTGTTCTGAGATTATTGTTGATAATTTTTATATTAGAGGTGTTTTTCCTCTCCTCCCTCTTCTCCCCAGTCCATGCTGGGGATAAGTGACTTTATACTGCAGTACAATAGCTGTTTGTTTAAGTGAAAAATAGTCATTTAGATTATTTTAAATGAATTTTACTTCTAAATCTAAATAATAAGACTGAGAGATTTTTAATTACATTGCATGTTTTCATTAAAAGCTTCATAACTTAGGTCTCTGAAAATCATGCAGAATGTCTTTAGTTTTAGTTGGAACTGCTTCCATATTTTTTATCTTCTTTTTCCACACTCAAGGTTTCACAGCAACCCTTCGTTCACAGCATCTTCATTTAAAACAGTCTTAGTCCATTAATAATGTTAAAAAGTATTTAAGTCTGGAGAGACACCTTAAGAGGATAATGGTACATAGGCACACATCACAGAATATAGATTCAATAAAGCTGCAGTGCTGAAAAGTGCACTCAAAAACTGACAAGAAAATCACCGGTACAATTATGCACCTTGCTTATAATTTTAAAAACTGACTGTTGTAACCTCAGTCACTTGGCAAGCAGTCATTAAGCTGAGCGTGAGTGACCAGGTAGGGGGTTCAGTGTTCTGCTCAGCTGGGATCATGGTTACCTCATGCCTGGTGGTTGCGTAGAGACCACTGAAGTGCCACCTTTTGTTCAGGAAAAAAATGTTTCATCTTTTTTCCTCAGTTTTGTCTTTATTTCAAGATAAAATAAAATGCTGTGAAAGAGAAACGTCATTTGATATGTAAATCCCAACACAACTAAATGCAATCCCTTATCATCAACAGCTACGCTTCTTTATCTTTCTTTCTTTTCCTTCTTCTCAGTCTCTCATCATCTTTTATCTATATGCTTAATTACCCAGTGGATGGGTCAATGTTGCCCTTTTTCTTCCATCTTCACTCAGCTACATGAATTATAATGAAAGGTTACAGTTACAGAGTATCGGCGATTAAATGTCAGACATCTAGCCGAGGGCCTCTGATGTGGATGCTAACCGGCTGATCAGACATGGCAGAAAGAGGGTGAGGAAGGGAGGGGAATTCCTAGAAGAGAGGCAGCAGGGGAGTTTGAAAAACACAAATCTATTTCTAACAGTCCTTTTTAATTAGCAGTAGATATCCGTGTCTTGGTGTGAGTGCATGTGTGTGTTGGTGTTTTTATGATATTGGTATATGGCATAAAAATACACGCTGTACACACTCGCACTCTGACTCCAACTCTAGATTGGCTTATTGGAACAAAAACCTTAATCAAGTTAAAAATAAGGCAGAAATTGCTTTTCGCTGCTTGGAAAATAAAATGTTCTTTACAAACAGTAAACCTAGGAAAACACAGCAGTGTCTTTTGTTTGAATATATTGTCTTCTTTTTACTAATTTAATTATTTTTTGGGCATTTTTGCCTTTATTGGATAGAGGATAGTGAAGTGGCAGACAGAAAACAAGGGGAGAGAGATGGGTACGTCACACAACAAAGGCCCTTGGCTAGAATAGAACTAGGGACGTTGCACTCATGTGGCATGTGCAGTGACCATTCGGATACCAGGGCGTGCCGAATACACTGTATTTTGAAAAAAGTGAGCCAATCAAGTCTTATATATTTAAATCTCATTCTGAAGAGTACATTGAATTGTAATGGGAGACGGGATCACAGCAGCATCCAAGGTCAAAGCTAATACACCCGATTAGCCTCTTCACAGAAAATTACCCCACCATTAGACCAACAGGGCTGCAAACACACTGAGAATGAAAACATATACATTATGCAGTAGCTTTCTGCACAATACTCAAACCCTGTATTCTCACTAAAATGAAAGTGAACTATATGTTGCGTTTACACCATGAGATGCTTTCCAAAAAATGGGATCATTAAAGACAGAATTTATATTTTTACCTAAACAATCTCATAGACCTATAAGAACCTAAACATACATGTTCTGTCTCTTCCTTTATGGCTTGCAGTGTACAGATCCAGGCGGTGAATGCCATCGGCTCCAGCCCATCGAGTCCACCTCTGCTGGTGAGGACACGCCCCCTCCCTCCAGCCCCGCCCCCTCTCGAATGCTCGGCGGCCGGCCCTCAAAGCCTGAAGCTGAAGTGGGGTGAAAATGCCAGCAACACACACACGCGCGCCCTGCTCGCCGACGACATGGTCTACACACTACAGATGGAGGACAAAAACCACAGGTGGAGTAAACACACACCTCATTGATTACCTCATGGTTTATAGTGAGAAGGAGTACAAGTAATTCAATCAGTTTACTTTATTTCAGACCGTGTGTACATGTCAAGAGAAAGATAACATTTCATGCATCAAAACATACATTATACACATCACAATTAAAACTCATTAAAAACTTTAAAACTGACATTTATACGTGTAAGAGAGACAGGAACCCCAAGTTTTGTTTATGTCATTCAGGTACTGTATGTAAGTACAGTTTTGAGGTACTTGTACTTTACTTTAGTATTTCCATTTGATGCTACTTTATACTTCCACTCCACATTTCAGAGGGAAATATTGTACTTTGTACTCCACTACATTTATTTGACAGCTTTAGTTAGTTTTCAGATTAAGATTTTACACTATATAACAAGCTTTTAAAATACAACACATTGTTAAAGATGAACCCAGTCGTTTTCAACATTTTTGGCATTTTACATCTTATAAAAAGCAGTGTGTAGTCGGGGTCACGTTTCAGATGTCTGTGAGTTGTTAACAGCTCCACCAAATAGTGATTTTTCCCTCTAAACTTCTCACATGGTTTCATTTCAATAAATGTTCAAATGATCCAATATTTCACCAAAAATCAAAGATTAGAGGAAAAGTCCAAAAACTGAAAACAGATTTGTGTATCAGAACTTTGTTTTTTTTCTTCTTTTCTCTCCCATTAATCATCTCACGACCCCTCAGATTTATCTGCTGACCCTTTGGAGGGGTCTCACCCCTAGGTTGGGAACCACTGGACTAAACTAACTAACTGTATATAAAGTAGTTCAAACTAGCTCCACCTCCAGCAGCTACAACAGTAACATGCTGCTTACACACTGATGCGTTTTTATTATTAATATATATTTTATATTTATTAATATTTGTATTTATTAATAATGAAATTATGTCATATATAATAATACACAGGTCAGTGCTGCTAATACTTATGTACTTTTACTTAAGTAGGATTTTTCATGCAGGACTTTTACTTGTAATGGAGTATTTTTACATTGCTGTATTGGTACTTTTACTTAAGTAAAGGATCTGAATACTACCACTGATACTACGTAGTTTTATGTAGTTTTGGGTCATTCACTGCAGCTTCTCTTTATATACGCTGCACCCGATACTTCATATTATACACTCGGCTTATACTAACACTGGACATGGCTGCATTGTGGATGAAAGGTACACAGTTCACTTGTAAGCTGTTGTTATCAGGGGTGCTTTTCTTTGCACTGTTTGCTCAACAGTGTGTGGAAAAATGTGCACGACATGGAGAAAGCAGTACTCCATGAGAACAAGCTGTACTAACAGTACATTAGTGCTGAGCGATATGGTTGAAACAATAACATGATATTAATGAGGCAGTTTTTGAGATAACAAAATATATCACAATATAGCAAATGCATGGAAAATCACATATAATATAATCATTAGATATCGTGCCATTTTTATGTTATCACATTAGATTAAACTCTTCTTCTTGTCTAATATAAAGACTTAAATGACTCATTTATGACTCGTAGTTTTTAATTGCAGCTTTCTTGAGATCATTAATTTGTAAAAAAATAATTATACATTAGTTATTGTTTTACATAGTTTATGGACTTTTTTATCTAAAAGTCAATAAATGCTAGTATTTAATTGAAACAATTTACACTGTTTACTATCAACAGAAGTAGCCACATCCAACCCTGATCTCTTTTAATGTTCTCTTTGTAGAAACACACTGTATGCAGGTGTGTTATGTACTTCCTTAAGGACAAAAATGAACGGGTATTTTATATATCGAACCTCAATTATGACATGATACTGAGCAACTGTGATGTTTCCCTCAGAAGATGTGCTCTCTCAACCTCTAGGCCACCCTGCGCGTCACTTTTCTAAAACTTCTCAACCCGCAGGTGGTCAGTACTACACACAAACCACAGTCACACACAAACGCAAGAGGGACAGAGCATGAGCAGCTTGAGAGAGGGTGAGGGAGCGTGCGCGCGTTCATGCGTAGTTAGAAGATCGTGTGTAGATCTGTGTGCTTGCATGTGTGTGGGTTTTTGTGTGTGTGTTTGTGTGTGTGTGTGTGTGTGTGTGCAGTAACCAGATGTACCATGGAGTAGTCACGTTGAGGGCATCTGGAGCCAGCCTGGATACAGCCTCCAACAATCAACCCTCCATTTAGCTGACTGCTCAGGCAGGAGTGACAAAGAGAGAAACAGGGAGACGGAGAATTAACAGATAGAGGAGGAGGAAAATGGGAACAACATGACCACTGACAGGAATTAGCCACACAACTGGAAAGAGAGCAAGAGGAAAGCATTTTTATTAATGGTAGAGTTAAAATAATCTTTATTATCTCTAATCTGTATATATTGTGGTTTAAATGGCAAAGAGTGGAGCTGAGAAAAAGAAGCAGGAAACGGACTGAACTGAATGGCCACTTTTATCGGTTTGCCTGTCTGCCCACCTGTCAGATTGTCTCGCTCCCTCCCTTGGTCCATCCCTCTTCCATTCTGGTTGGCCGGCTATCCATGTTTGAATTAAGGCTTGGCTGGCATCAGGTTGGCACCAAGGTACCTTGGCACCCCTGGAATGGGCCAGAGTGCAGCAGGCAACAGATGGGGCCCTATCCGGCAAGCTATGATCTGTTAACCTCCCCGACACGCACACACAGATCCAAACAAACACAGATCCGTGCACGTAAGCACAAACACACTCCCTGCCAGCCAAATGAAAACAGCTTTCACAGTTGAGGGAATTTTATTTACTCTATTCTAATTGACACCATGATTAGTCTGGCAGTATGCTAGTCTGTTTTGAGTATATATTTTGTGTATATATGCATACAGTATGCCTGCAAACACCGTATCTGTTTCAGACGGTATTTCGGGAATCCTGGTATTTGTTGTTAATATGAGCAACTGCTACAACTTGCAGAAAAATACTGTACTTATTTGAGTTTTTCTTTCTTTCCTATGGCGTATTTTATTGGATAATCCCAATCCTTTGTGTCTTTCAGTGGCTTTTTGTTTGGGTCAATAATAGACTGAAATTGGTCTCTAATTTATCATTAGTCTGGCCAGTACTGCTTTCTTTTTTTCTTGTTCACTTGTCCACTCTGATAATAGGCTTTTGGAGTGGTTGATTCACCTGAGAGTGAATCGAGGCTTGCTTTTTCACATTGCAGTGCACTCAATGTTACAATATTAAAAACTTGAAGTAGGATTCCTCCACAGCACAGTATCTTTTCCTGTCAAGAAGGTGTTTTCATGTTTATCTATACCAGAATATATATGTTCATGGGGTTGGAATTTAGTTATATGGAAGTTATATTGAGAAAATTCATTTCATAATTAATGCCTCCATTGCTCATACACTATGCAGGGTCATTAAGATCAAGGTAGGGTTTCACACAGTTGACAACATGTATTTGTGGCTGTATTTACAATGGTTGTAATTGTAAAAACATGAATATAATACATTCAGGTATGCCAATGGCAGTGATTATGGGAAAATGAACTAAGTGTGGGTCTTTTTGTTAAGACCCACACTTTAGGAATGCCCATTTCCAGATTCATTCAGATAGAAATACAGATAATTTGGTTGGTATAAATAAAAAATACATACAAATATAAATAACAACATCTCCACACAAACATTTTTCCACTTTCCTCTCCATCTCCCATCATTTCCTCCACAACCATCCATAAACTATAATTGACTGAATGGTTCCATAATGAATGTGTGATTCCTGACTGTTTCAACCTAATTGCCTTCACTTAGGATTCATTACTTGCGGCTGCTGGCGATTATGACAGAACGTTTAGGTGTGTTAGCGGCTGCATTAGCGGCTGCATTAGCGGTGCACCACCTTTTGTGTGTGAAGGGTTATTAACAGATGAATGGCTCGCGCTGTTTCAAGGTACTTCCTGCCACGACCGCTCTCCCTGTGCTCCTCCTCCTTTTGCTTTCTCATCGCACTTCATTAGGAAGAATTCGCAGTAATTTTTATTATTAGTTAAATCACTGTGGCAACCAGATGCTTCATTGCTAATCATAATGTATCGAGAGAGCTTGGAAGGGCACTTTGAAATAAGAAGTATGGAAGTCTTGAAATATTGCTTTGTAAACAAACATATCGAATAGCCGACTGCAATTTTGCAAATGTAATTTCTGATTTTGCCAATAAATTTAATCAGTGTCATTTTTAACCAAATACCCTTACTATCTATTTATGTTTTTGCCTTTGACTGTCGCCGTCTCTTTCTGTCCATGTCTCTCGCTGTCTCACTTTCTTTGTGTCTGGCCAATCTAATTCATGTTTATTTATCTAATTTTGTTGTATGAGACGTGACTTCACCTCTGGAAGACCTCTAGAAAAATGAACGCCCCCTTTAATAAATTCCTTCTCCTCCAACCTTACCTTCTTTGTTTTCCCTCATCCGCCTTTCCATGTCTCCATTTTGTGCATGTATTAGATGTTAAAGGGAGTTGTATTCTCAGGTTCAAAATATTGAATAACTTAACTTTTCTCCCTTCTCACTCTCCGTCCCTCTTTCCCCCACACCTTATTTTTCCAGTCTTATCTCCCTGTATGCTGACTTGTTGCTCATATTCTGTCCTCCCGCGCTCACGGCTTTTTCATTTTCACTTGTTATCCTCACTCTGTTGCTGCCCTTTGAACGCCTGCCGAGTTTGTTAGATTTTTCTCATTTCACTCTCTTCTCATCCGTATTACCCAGAATGCATTCTGACCGGGGGTATTTGGAGTGTAAGGGCACCATGGCAACACGGGGAGTGCAGGCTAAGAAGGCTTCAACCTTCCGATGCAAAGCATTTTTTAAGACGAGTTTAGGTTGAAGGACTGGCACTAGGGGAAAGTCTTGGGTGCTTTCCTTCATAAGAATTCACGTCCATCACTACGTCTTCCACCCTTTCTTCCATTTTCCATCCCCTTCCACCCATCCATCTCTCTATCCATATGTATCGACCCGGTCAGCCCACCCATATGTTTATCCATCCATCCATGTTCGTTTCTCTATGCCTCCGTCCTTGTTGTTTCTTTCTTTATGCACTCAGCAAGGCAGCAAACGATTCAGCCACCTTGAAAACAAGTTGTCATCGTTCTTTGGCTCTAACACTAATCTTATTATTAAGTACCCATGCGTGGTACATAGATATCAGGCAATAATTGCTTAACATTATATTTACCATATTGGAACCAATAACCAAATGATCTATATTGTGCTAATGTGATGATGATTTCCTTATCAATGACAATTATTATTATTATTATTATTAATAATGTGGATTCATTTATTTTGGGTATCATATGCTGTTTCTAATAATTACTGATCGATGTTGTAAGGATAAAGTTATCAGTTAACTTTCTGTGGCTTTCTAAAAACTTTTGAAACGGTATACAGACACAGATTTCCCCTTTGGATATTTGCTGAAATGTGTTATATTGAGGCGACAGTCTGATAATCACACTTTCCTCTGGGAAAGCTTTCAAGGTTCCAGCTGCTTTTGAAAAGAAAAAGCTAGAACAAAGATGTTTGATAATGTAATGCCAAGATAAATGTTAGCTTTTGTGTGTGAGTTGAATCACGGCAGGCTTTTAGATACAGTGTTGAGTTTGAAAATGTAGGGCAGTGTTTTAAAAAAAATGCCTGCATCATAACAAGCGTCACAGTTACAGGACAGCAACTTGAGAATCAAACAAAATAAATAAAATTCTATTGTATGATATATGTAAAAAAATTCCAACACATGCATTCCTCTGAATAAGTACAGAAAACTCCCTATCTGTGTCTATCCTCTCTTTCTCTGCCCTCTTCTGCTCCTTGTTGTGGTTAATTGGTTGGCTGTTTGGCTCTGGACCAAGGCTGCAGTTCACCTCATTAACTGTGTCCTGGTGACAGTGCTGAGTATTAATTGTTTTTATGCTCTGCCATTCAACTCTGTCCAAATGAGAAGGGGGTCATAACTCATGATGGTGAAAAAGTTAATGTGTTTACTGTATACATGCAGATATGAAAATTGCTTTGTGTTTGTTAGCTGAGAGCTAACGTAGTGTAAACTAGGGGAGACTTGGTACCGGGTGTTTGTGTGTGTGTGTGTGTGTGTGTGTGTGTGTTAACTGTCCAACAGAGAGGCATACAATTAACAACACCATATATCAGCCTGAGAAACACATCACTTCTCTGTAGTGCAGCTACATAAAGAGCTCATCAGGAGTTATAGCCTTCTACTAAACCATGACCTCTCTCATCTCTTCATTCTCTCTCCTCTGTACTCTCACAGCAGATCTTCCATCATCGTCTCCACCGCTGTAATTACCAGTCAACTCTTTCCCTCCTTTATTTCTCCTCTCTTTCATATCCTCCTTTTGACTTTCTTCCTTCATCACTGCCTCCTATCTTTTCACTTGCCCTGTCACCTTTGTCTTTCTCTTCCTTCCTGAGCTCAGACTTTTACCTTATTGTGCTGAAACTCTCGGAGGTGAGATAAATAACCCCCTTTTCCAGCTTAAATTCCCATTCCTCCCTGACTCGCTCATTCGCTCACTTATCATCTCTCCTTCAGTCCATCAATCTTTCCATCTAGCCAGCCAGTCAGCCTGCCAGCACTTCTTTGGCACTCGTTTTCATCAGATTTGTGACTATGGCCTGTCAGTATTTGTCCTGTGTATTCATAAATCCAACCGCTATCTTTTTTTAAGATGCACTCTTCTCTCTTCCTGTCAGCATTCCTGTCTCATTTCAAGGTCTACTACTTATTTCTCGAATCAAGCCTACCTCAAGGTGGCATATGCTAAGCCTATGTTGATGCAGTAAAGTCTTACTGGCTGCTAAGAAGTGAATAAGCACATCAGTGATTAAACACAGGCCAATATGTGAAGTAACGTATATAAAAGCTGTCATTTATTTATACGTGGGTAAGGCCAGCCATGTCAGGCACCACTAAGAACAGCTTATAAGCACAATTAACTGGTATTGAAGTGCATCACTTTAATCATGAACGTGGTCTGAATTGGTCCCCAAAACTCGTTATGTGACAAGTGCAATCCAAGGATCGACGCCTCAGTCTTCACTGCGCTTTCTATCAAAGTTATTAACTGTGAGTTCTATCGCTGCATCTCTCCTTTCCTCTAATCTATTCATAGTACCATCACTCCTTTCTCTCACCTTCACCTCAGTCTTCACCCTCTCCTTTGTGTCTCACTTGCCTTTTCTCTGTAGCCCCTTTTACACAGCCTGTTCAAGGCAAGAATGTTGTGCCGTTATTCCGCCTCGCCGTTCTGTATAAAAGCTATAAACACGCAATGGAGGGGGGGGGGTGTTGTGTTCCACGTCATGCCTCCAGAACACTGGCATGCTATCTAAAATCACACGCGGGGGGCAGCATTATGTTGGCTTTGTTTGGTTCTGTGTAAAAAAGCAAAGCCGGCATAATGATGGGTCTTCTTTACAGCAATATTGCGGATTCTCTGTATAAAATGGGCTTCCGTCTAGGTTTTGTCACGCACTCCTTCCCAACTTCTGTCCCTCCTTCTCTCCACCATGCCTCACTCTTATTCTCAGATTTCTCTCTGGATTTGTGACTCACTGTCTCCCTCTCCCTCTCTCTTCGCTCTCTCCAGGTTTGTGACGATCTACCGCGGCCCCAGCCACACCTACAAGGTGCAGCGATTGACTGAGTCCAGCAGCTACAGTTTCAGAATACAGGCCATCAGCGATGCTGGGGAGGGTCCATTCTCTGACACACACACCTTCTGCACCACCAAGTCTGTACCCCCTGCCCTCAAAGGTAAACTGAACTGGGCAAAGTGTGTGTTTGTGTGTGTTTAATCCATCTTTTGCCCTTTGTTCTTATTTACTAAGTTATGTTGCACCACTAAAACTTAAGAAATGTCTTAGCTAGTAAAGATTTTAGTAACATATAAATTTAGCGGTTTTATTTCAGTGATGTGTAAAATCGCCACATATAACTAGGCCAAGTTTGGAACCAGCTCCAGCATTTTTAGGGGTTACGCCGAATGGCCCCAAACAAGTGCCATACACTTACAGTCCAAAATACGGCAATACATTTGTCTCCGTTTCGCTGTTAAAGACGACAGCTTTACTGTAGCCTTGATTATTGTCACCAGTATGTGGTCTTTGCTGTAAACTGAGAGGCGGTTGCTTATATGGCTACCATAATCACAGTAAATAGTATCCTCTCAGGTGATATAACCAGGGAGGATTCTGGCTACGACTGTGAAGCTGTAAATGTGCAGCACAGCATTGAAGTATCAATAAACAGGTAAATAACAGCCTCAAGGGTCTAAACTGCTTCTGTAAAGCTGTCAGAACTACACGTGTGCTATCAGAAATGTTCTGCAAACCAGCTATCATTCAGAACTATAAAACACAGGAGATGAGACAAATCAACGAATAGGTCCCTGGATACCACCACTGTTTAAGAAAATCAGTGCAGTATTGGATTATTGTTGCTATGTTGTTATTTCCGGTGTAAAAATGATCCCCCCAGGATATCACTGCTTTGCAAAACAATTATCAACACTGAACAACAAAATTATTGCACACGAATAATCTAATTTCTTTGTTGTGGCTTACATCCTGGATAATGTGCAATAGCTATACAGTTTAAACAGCCTGACACGAACAGCCATTAACATGACAGCAACCATTAGTGCTGATATGAAGCATTAGATTCTGGCAGAGAGATGGATGTTTGTATTCATTCATTAATAAGTGATTAACTGTTGTTTTCCTATTTCCGCGCTTCAGTATGTTTGTGAGAGAGGCTGGATTTGTTTTTAGTGAGCCCAAATGTAGAAAATCCAAATATTTGTTTGTTTTATTTTATGTATGAAATCCTGCCATGCGAATCAATATCACGGTCTGATCCCATTTTTTCGCATGACAGCTCCCAGAGTGCACCAGCTGGAGGGAAACATGTGTGAGATCACATGGGAGACAATTCCACCAATGAGAGGGGATCCTGTGAGCTACGTGCTACAGGTACTGGTGGGACGCGAGTCGGAGTACAAACAGGTTGGTTTCACACACACGCACGCACACACACAGACAGGTTATATGAGGATAGTGTTGAAGAGTTCTGCTGTGTCGCTAGTCCAGAGCTCTGCTTGATTTATTCGGTTCACTCTTAATTTTGTGGAAGTGTGTACGACGTCTGGGAGGATATTTTCTAATCTCCCTGAGGAGCACAAAAATTCAGTTTGCGCTGGTGGAGAAGGTATTACAGAGCCCTCAGCCACCCACATACACACACATACATGGACGCAAATTTGCACATGGAAAAATGAAACACACACACTCCCTCTCTCACACACATACACACTCTCAGACCTGCGCTGAGAGATACAGCATTCTGAAATTGGACGTAATCTGCAGCGCCAGTAGTATTTATTGAATGGTACTGAAGGGTTTTTAATACAGCACAAAAATAACTGAAGAAGATTCTGGCTGCACTTGGAAATATGGGATCGGGTGGCTGGCAGTTGGAGCAATGAGTTGACTTATAGGCTGCAGACAAACAGACATTTGTCTTCGGGGCTGTTTTACTCCCTGTTATTGAATTACTGAATGCTTGGAGGGAAGAACTGCTGATACTCACCAGCAGACAAAACCGCAGCTATGTGTATATGTCTGCATGTGGGTATTTGTGATACGTGTTTGCTTATTTGATTATTGGCACACACATCGGCTGTCAATACAAATCCGTGATGCTGCTTTTCAAATGTTTGTAGGCTTCCGTTTTGTTTTTTTTTTCTTCTGTTTTTGTGTTTTTAATCTCACAATGAGAAGAGCAGTGACTGAGTGCGTTCATTCAATCGTGTATTTATCTTCTCTATCTACTTTTGCCAATTTTGCCAAATTTCATCAGTGCAAAAGAAATCAGCCAGTCTGAAGCCTAAAACTATAAATCAATACATCTTTGCATAAACACACACAATGTTCCTGTGCAACTGCTGCTTTGAAATACTTTGGCTGGATGATAAGAATGTTTTTCCTGCTCTCACAGAAAAACACCGTCCTTGATCAGCTACAAGCATATTCCAGTACCTTTTCAGAAAAAGAAAAAAAAAAAACATTAGTAAACCAACAGAATAAACAACAGCAGTGGTTGGATTTTCTACTTCTTCAGTTACAAAATGAATGAAAAAGGTGGCCTGTCAAGAGATTAAAACTGATATTGGGTCCTTCATCTATCATCGTATTATAACGGTTGTTTTATGAGACAGTCTCCATACTGATGCGCGAGAAATAAGCAGATATGGGTTCATTTTCCTACCCAAAGACATTTGACAGAGCGCATTGTCTGTTACAGGATACAAGTCTTTTTAACTAATGTTTCACCTTGCAACTCTTTGATCACTGTTTTCAAGTGCAGCATTTTTCAAGTCAAGTTTATTTTTATAGCTTTATTTGTTTAGCTGGTGCAGCCTGGAGTTATGTCCCCTTTCCTGAACGTAATTTACACCAGCCAGAAAAAGTAGGTGCACTGGAAGATGAGTAATGAGGTACTTATAAGATGTTTTATCAAATGTCATGTATATTTTGGTTCAGGAGAGCTTTCACTTATTCCTCCCTCACCTCACACACAAAAAAGGCATTTGCCCTTTTGCTACCTGGGTAAAACGTGGGATGGGGATTTATTTTAGATAAAAGAGCAAAAGAAAAAGAAAAACTGTATTACTTCCTAAATCTAAAATACCAACAGATAAAACCCTCAGCAGCACTGAGGGGATAAATGGTGAAAATAGCGGCTGAAGATTCATTGGCAGAGCGACACAGTCGTGAAGGCGATGCAAACATTAAGCGTGTTTGTTAAGAGCAGGAATCACTCAAGATGCTCAAACAATGGGTGCTGATCTTTTCACTTTAGGGTGGCCATGTCACCCTGCCAAATGTGTGTTTTCAAAATTGGACTTGACCCAGTTCCCCCTGTAAATGGGAACCTGCTGTGTGAAAACAAGCAATCATATGCTTCTGTGACCAAAACAAGTATGCAGGTCTCTATGGTAACATTTCACTCATGAACACATCTTCAGTAAAAATCAACCACCATTGTGTTTTTTGTTGAATGAAAACCTGCAAACCTCATGTAATGACGGCACAGTATTACATTTAAGTGTGCTTGTTAATGGAAAAAAAAAAACTGTATTTTTTTTATTTTACAACCTGGCTGTAAAACTTTATTCTTTCTATCTTTCTCTCCCCTTACAGGTTTTTAAGGGAGAGGAGGGTGTGTTCCAAATCTCTGGTCTCCAGGGTAATACAGATTATCGTTTCCGTGTGGGCGCCTGCCGCCGTTGCCAGGATACGTGCCAGGAACTGTGCGGACCACTGAGCCCCTCCTCCTTGTTCACGCTGCGTCGCCAGGAGACGGCATCGTCAGGAGAGCTGTGCGCCGTGGAAACGGGCAAAGGGGCGGGCCTGATCTCCAGCGATGAGCGCTTTGCGGCGCTGATTGTGTGCGTGTTCGCGGGCTTCTCCATCCTCATCGCCTGCTTGCTACAGTACTTCTTCATGAAGTGAGGGAATTTTAACTATAGGATAGAAAGAGAAAGCAAAATCACAGAGAAACTATTAAAAAACGTCTATGAAAGAACCGAATGAAATCAAAACAAACACTTGAGATGTACTTCTAAGGCTATGTATGTTTTTTTTTTGTTTTGTTTTGTTTTTAATCAAAGTATCGAATCAGGCTTTCCTTGCCTTGTTCCTGTTGTCTTCTGCCTTCACTCAGTTTGGTCTCATTTCTCTCTATGTCTCTGTTGTCTTTGTATCATTGTCTGTCTCATTTGTTAAGGATTTCTGTCGAGGGAAGCCTTGTCTTAGCTGTACCTCGGTTGGGAAAGAAAACTGATAATCAAGCCTTAAAATAGCTGTGAGCAAAGCAGTTGCTCCTCAGACTGACTTGCATGTTTTTATTTTGTATCTTTTTAAAACATATACAATTAGAGAACGTGTATATTTCTTGACGGTCATTGCCTTACTTTTTTTTTTTGTTTGTTTGTTTTGTTTGTTTTGTTTTTCGATGTTTAATTTGCATTTTTTGCTGCAGTCTTTATTCATTCAGCCATATTCCAATGTAGGCCTTCAAAGCTTTAGCCGTTCATACTGTTATTATTCAATTTGTTTCTACTCTACAGGCTGTCAGTCAATTCATGCAATCTGCACCTGCTCTCACACACAAACACAGACTGACAAAGACACAATGCACACACACGCACACACACACTTACATATATATGCACACACGTACAATTACACTCATGCAATGACAATGAGAAACAAACATTTCCTCCTAAGAAGTCAATCACATATCTGCTCAGCTTTTAACATTCAATCACTCACTCATTCAGCTACCAAAGTGATGCAATCCATGTGTGGTGTAAGATGCTGCTATCCTGTGATTTTATTATAACTAAGAAAGAATGGAAAACCAGTAATCTAATATATATATATATATACACACAATATATATATATATTTATATATATGATAACAAATATCTATGATGCTATAGAAGTGATGTAATATAAGTGATGGCAATGTAAGGTCTGAAGTACAGTGTGAAAGGGGAGGAGTTGACTCTAGGTGCTCACAAACAACAGCTCTGAGGTCAGTTCAGCAGCTTGTGCTTACGGTTGAAGGAGCCCTTACACGCTGGCCTCGATTCAGAATATGAACCATTTGCAGGTATTTGAATGTTAACTGTATGGGGCATAAACTGGCTTTAGGAAGCAGGGCTTGGACTGTGATTGTCTGCGACTTGCCAGGAAAGGGCTGGCCTGAGCATTTGATTGGCTCTCACTTCCATATTCTACCATCTCAAATACCGTTGCTCCAGCCTATTTATCTTTAGCTTTAGTAGCGATATGCCCGTAGCGTCACAGACCCAGAGGTGCTAACAGCCTGCCAGCTAGCCGCCCTTCTCAGAGCTGTGTGTGTGTGTGTGTCTTAACCAGGAAAGCCATTAGGAGTTAGCTTGAGCTTTACCCCTCTGCAATTTAGCCGGCCGCCAGCCAGAGCAGTGCTGAAGCTGTAGTTTCTCCTTCCAGCTAGTCTGTGAATCGATACATCTGAAGACTCTTCTCTTCTTATCTCCTCTCCTGCCCATAATTATATGTAATTACCTTTTGCTCTGGCTCCTCTCTCGCTTTCGATCCATCCCATCTCTCTGCCCATGCACTACTCTCTCTCTCCCTCCCTCTTTTCTCTCTCTCTATTAAAAGGTGCTTTATTGACATGTAATCAGAGCAGTAGCAAGTCTGTGGCCTCTCCTCAGACGGACATGTTCTCTGGGGACTTGAACTAATGTTCACTAAACAAACAAGCCTTTGACAGAACACAACTCAACGGAACAGGGCATTCTGACACGCGTTACACCCCCTGACCTTCTCCCCCTGACTCCCGAACCCCTTTACCCCAACCCGAAAACAAAGCCAAGGTACAGCCCAATACATACCCTGATGATCCAAAGAAGTCACCCTGACCCACATGATTAACGAGTGACATGTCCACTTTTGTCGGGTTGGGTGTGGGGGAGTAGGGATCGGGTGGGAAAACGGGGGTTAAGGAGGGGCGGGGCAGTAGTTTATCCCCGCCGCTCAGCTCTGATTGGCAGCCTGTAACGTACCTCAGGGATAAGGCCTTACAGAGGGGAGATCTAATCCTGTCATCCCCATCGCTGTCATCACAGTCATTATATTAGCCTCTCTTCCTGTTTCTTGCTGTCTTCCTCCCTTCTCTTCTTCTTCTTTTGTTTTTTTTGATGCTGTATCTTGTCCTCTGTCTATGCTGTGCCTTGCTCCTGTATGTGTCAGTAAGCAAAGTGGTTTACTAGCTCAAAATACCTTTGCCAAAGTCGATGGGAAAGTTAAGGTAGAGTTCTTTTGTAGGTTTTATTTATACTATATATTTGCATACAGTACTTTACATGCCAATTACAGTGCAATCTTCATTTATTTATTGTTTAAAGATTAAGAGACAAGTGTAGTTATATACTAATTTTTTTTCCTTGTAGCATGTTTTTTTTTTCTTTTTAATTTTTTTTTTTTTTAATGGATGTATGTTAGATTGTATGATTAAGGCCAGCATTCCTTATCTCAGTAACCCTTTAAGTATTTCTCTTACAGCTGTTGGGAACCTGTAGCTCATCAGTCCATGCCTTGCAGTTATCATGCCGTTTCAAACATGTAACCAAATGCCTATGTATTGTTTTTTTTTGTTTTGTTTTGTTTTGGGTTGTTTTTTTGTTTTTTTTTTCATCTCCTGTTTCGGCCATGCACAGCCGAGCAGTTCTTGTAATGCTTAGAGAGACATGTAGCAAAGCCAGGCCTTAGGGTCAGTTCAAGTCATCTGTATTGGGATAAATGTCGCTGCCTTTGGCTTTTTTTCAGATTAGTGTTATAATGAAGCTTCTGATATCTTTTTACTGTTTTATTGCCAAAGTGCAGGCTTCTCGTGTCCACTAGATGTTGCGTTTCCAGTTGTCTAAAGGGTTCTGTGATGTTCTTCTGTAACGACACAGCATTACGATTATTATTATTGTTATTATTATTCTCTGAAAAGGAAAAAAAAAAAAACATTAACTTGATCTGTGATTATGCTTCTTTTCATATTATCTTTTATTATTTTTGTTTTGTTTTGTAAAGCAAAATGTGCCATTTTGAAATGTGTAGCCCCTTTCGGAGGAGAGTTTTTAACACAACCTGATTTCACACTGAAAAAAAAAGGCAAAACAATCATACAATGATTTCAGGCAGATGATAATAATAATATTGTCGATTCCTTGTTCAGGCTAGTGCTGGTATAGCAGTAGTGAGTATTTTGTATCCAGTATTTTGCTAAGAGATGATATACAGAGATATCTATAGAGCTATAGAATGAGATGGTAAATACATTATGACTAACAGAGTTGAAGCACTTTTTTTATGCCGAGCATTAGTCTTGATGAGGTTAATATGAGTGAGAAGAGACAAGCAGTCCTTCGTTCTGTTCCAAAACACTACTGCCAACGCCGTCTGTTACATTCATTGGCATTATTCTGTCGTTGGCGTCACTGTGACATTGGCATTACTGGAGCATGGTTCTGTGCTTCTCAAACGGCACCCTGCTCCCCGCAGAATGCAAACTGCAGCAAACAAAGGAAGTACAGTTCATAGGGAGCGCGGTGCCTTTCTCAGACGTGCTCACGGTGTGTCTACCTAGCCTGTTGCATTGTAGTCGACAGGTTATGCGTGAGGTGTCCTGTCCTTAAACCCCTGAAGTTATGTTGCCCACCCACAGCCCCCTTATTCCCCTTTTCAAGCCTTAACGCCCCAATGGGAGAGCAGGTCAGACCAAGGTCAGACCAGTCATGTTAGTGTTGAATAGTCTGAGGTTAACACAGTGTTAACCGAAAGGCTGTGTGTTTGTGGGAAGGGTACTCCCTTTATGTGCTTTGTTGTCTTTTTTTTTTTTTTTTTTTAAATGCTGGTGATTTTATAGACCTCCCCTCCCTACCTACCCCCACCCTACCTACCCACCCTGCAGGTCCTGCACATTTGGCGGGTATGTCAAGAATGAGAGACTTTTTTTTTTTTTTTTTTTTTTTTTGCCCAGCAACCCCACGTCTGTGCCTTCTGATCATTTTTTTTTTTTTTTTTATGTTTTGTACGTTTTACAGTAAGTAGAGATTTTGACTGAGAGATTGGCGATTTGACAAACGTACAGAGACTCACAGGTATTTAACTATTTTTTAAGCGAGACAAAAAAAGAAACATATTTTTACCTCACAATTTAAAAACAAACATTCCAATGTTGTCATGGTCTACGAATTGAAAAAAAAAAAAAAGAAATTCATGCATTTCTTCTTGTATTGTAAATGTTAGACAATTTCATATGCATTATATAAAAGAAACTGCCATATCAATTTTAATGTATAGATTTTTGCAAATACTACCCTATGTATGTAAGACGTAACTGTATCGGTAGCGTATATATAATATATTTATGCCCAATAAATGTTTTAATTTTTTTTCTGACTTTGATTACAAGTGTATGTTTTATTGTTTGTGTCATTACTAAAGATCAGCACATCCACATACTGTATGCATACAATGTTCTACACTAAGTTCACAACATGTGTATGTATGGCATAACCCAATAGTGGTTTGGTATGGATCAGTTTTCTACAGATTGGAAACTGTCACCTGATAGCTAAACAGACAGATACTGTATTGAGCAAAATAGCAGTAAAGCCACTGACGCCGATCAGCCATGCATGAGTTTGTATGAGACTATAAAAACAGTTCCTGACATTTACTGTTTAGAAGCGTTATTGATTTTTATCTTCAAGATTTAAAGAGGGAATGATGACTCTACCCTCATCGGAGCCACCTTTGTGCAGTGTTGTAAACAAAGCTGAGTAATAATCAATAGTTGCAAAATTAGGATTATAACCTTGATTAATAATGTGATTTATGGCTCAGAACAGTTGTAATTCTTCAAGGTGGCAACGTTTTAAATGTTAGTTATTTATGTACACTACCAATCAAAAGTTTTAGAACATGTCAGTTTTTCCAGTTTTTATTGAAATATATATACTTTAATGTCTCAGCAGAGCACAAATTAACAATCTGAGATTTAAAAAAAAAAAAAAATCACCTTTTTGTTTAACAAAATTTTATCTAAATTCTTGACATAGATATAACAGTCGAACACACTCATGGCATTCTTTCTACAATGGAAATCAAATATTGTACAGAAAGTTCTTCCCAACACTGTTACACAAGTTCCCACAATTGGTTCCACTTGTAGGTTGCTTTGCTTTCACCCTTCTGTCCAGCTCATCCCAAACTTGATGGGGGTTAAGTCTGGAGACTGTGCTGGCCATTCCCTCATTTGAAGCCTACTGGCTTGTTCTCCATACCCTGGGATATATTTTTGGCCATTATCTTTATGTAGGATGAACCCCTGACCAACTAGGTGTAGACCAGAGGGTACTGCATGGCTCTGGTGCTGTGGTAGCCCTTTTTAACCCTTAATCCTTTTATATAGATAGAGTGTTTGCACCTGTTGGCATTGTTTACATCAACTTTCAAGGTTGAATTTACATCCATTGCTGCAGAAAAGCTGTGAGTTGTTAACCCATTTCTTGGTTAAAAAAAAAAAAGTATAATAATTGACATTATTTTTCAGTTTTTGGTAACCTGTTTTTGTACCTCAGGCAGTTTACCGCTTACATTTGTACCATTGAAGGTTATTAACTGGACTTTAACTGCTTAAATTTCAATAAAAACCAGAAAAATTAGGGTGTTCTAAAACGTTTGACAAGTGGTGTAATCATAGTAAGTAAAGAGACAGTTAAAGATGCCCTCCAGACATGTAGTAACATAAAAATTCTCTGCTTGGAACAAAAATGTGTGTCTGATATGGTTTTCCACAAAAAAAATATAATTACCCCATTAAAATCCTTAAAATGACATCTACTCCTTCTCCCTTATTAAAGTTCCAGAATCTATAAATATGCAAATATATTTCATTTAAGAAGTTTAACTGCTGGACACAAGATGTTTTCCACTTCAATGAAAAGTCCATTCTCAGTGTTTGTGTTTGTGTGTGGAGGCCTCAAGTATTCCACATCACTATTGTGTAAGTTGTGTAACTTCCAAACCATTTGTGATGTCACAAATCATGCGATGTAGGCTTAGACTTTTCTTCTTCAGCAGATCAATGTGAAAACAGCCTTCTAGTGCCAGAGTCTGTACATACATCATTCTGCACGGTGAAGCTCAAACATTCAACTGTAGGAACAAGAAGAAAAAACACATTTTTGATTGGAGGGGGACTTTAAGTGTTTTCTCACAAGGTTTTAAGGATGTAGAGGTAAAGCGTGTGTCTATTTAAACTGGACTATCAGTGTGAAAGTGTGTCCACCGTGCATGGCACTTCAGCTGTAGATTTACTCTTCAGTGGCCTCGATAATGTTTAGCCAGATACCTGAGAACAGTAAATCACAGACACCATTATCCCCTGCTATCCCTGAGGGCAACCCGTGAAAGACTGCTTCAGTGCATGTTCATTTCCTCTCAATCTGCAGCGACCAGAGGACCTCGGGGGAATATTAGTCTCTTGACCTTTTGTGTTATCCTCGGTCATTTTGTGGTGCATGTACATACAGTAGGTCTGTTAAAAGTGGTGTAGAAACTGGGTGATGAAATGGGTGTGAGCAAAACAATCTCCTTCCACCATCTCATCCTTATCCTTTTTTCCTTCTTTCCTTCTTCTTTTTCTAATTAAACTTTAGTACAGCAGTAATATAACAAACCCCTGTTGTTGGGGAAGTGCACTGTAAGCAGTGGCCACTCAATAACTCACTGTTCCAGATAGCATGTTGAACGAGTAAAGCTGAAAGATAAAGCACTCAGACAGCACTGAGCGGTTTTGTCACTGTGTGAATCACAGGACAAGAATAGTCTGCATGTGGTATGATCATTGGTGTCAGATGCACCAAGTCTTGCATCTTTGAAGCGGCTGACAGCAGTGAATTTGAAGGAGAAGAAATGTGATGTACTTTTTGGTTGTGTAATGTAAGCACAATGGAGCACAAGTCTGCAAGTCTGCAACGGTGTGCAGAACACCTCACACAGCCTGCCAGACTTTGTTGCAGAAGGGCTACAACCACAGAAAACCAGGCCTCGTTCCTTTCCTATTGACAAAGAACAAGAAGACAGCATACCTAAACATTATTACTGGTGGATTCCCTTTACGGCCATGGATCTTGATATACTCTGTTGTTTTAATCATGCTAGAGGTGTCATCTATGTGAAAATTTTGATTTGTGACCAAATACCTGCAAAACTAATGACATACAGCCGCGGCTGTAGCTACTTATGTTAGTGCTAATTAGCAAAATGTTAGCATGCTAAACTAATAAGATGGTGAACTTGGTAAACATATCTGCTAAACATTGCCATTGTGAGCACGTTAGCTAACGTTAGCGTTGCCTCACAGAGCTGTGTCTAAACACAGGCCTGATCTGAAGCCAGCAGGGCACCTCTGAGATTTTCTGCCACCACAGAAAATCCCACAGAAAAACTGAGTGTTGGTATTGAAACAGCAAGAACTGAGACCCCTGTGGAACATTTTCAGCACTTTGCTGAATTCATGCACCAAATAAAGCTCTAAGCTGTGCATGCATGTCTGTGATTGCAGCCAGAACCACTTAGCATCAGTCCTAACTGGTACCAGCTGGTAAATGAAGGCATAAGGCAGATAATGATATAGACGGATATAGATGTAAATTCTTGTTCTACCCCGCCCTGCTCCTCTTTGTCTGATGGTAATTCACTCTCTGCACAGCCCACATCTAAATAAACTCTCACGTCTGACTCACTGATTACACCTCTCTTCTTTCACCTTTTGTCTATTTTCATTGGACCTCTTTTTTTAAATAGGGACCTCTCGTCCTCATCCCTGCAGTTCTTTCACACCTTTTCTCCTCATCCACAGTATCATCCACCCACTATTGATCCTCTATGAGTTACCAACCCAGGTTTTACTTCATTCATTTACTTTGTCTCCTTAATTTCTTTTGGATTTTTATCATCTTTTCAATGTTCTTAGCAGGGTGGGCTCACGTTCACGCATTATTCTTTGTTTTTTTTTTGCAAACCACTGCTGAACATCTTGTATTCAAAGGGTTTTGCAGGCACTCTACCTGATGAGGTGTATGGGTTGACCTTGTTGACTGAGGGGTCCTTTGAGTCATGTGTGGTGTCTAAGAGCAGAGTCTGCTGGCTTTGAAGCTGCCCAAGGTGACAGAGTGGTGCTGTGCCTTGTGGCCGCCAAAACACCAGCTGAGATGACAGAGAACACACTGCTGTGTCTCTGTGTTTAAGATTACAGTCTGGTGTTACACCCTTATATATAACAAGGTAAAGCAGGGCCATATGGGAAGAAAATCACAGGCTCTATCAAGGTGCAGTATGTACAGTATCTCTCAGTCCACTCTGAGCAGTGTACTTGATGTTGTTTGGCATGGGTGGGCGTAAGGGTAATGTAAAGTGGTGGTTTTAGTTTTACAAACCTGCCTGATTACAAACTGCATCTCATATCTGCCTGAGACGAACAGCGACCTGACTGACAAGTGTGTGCCATCTTGCAAGAAGAATACAAATATTGTTTTTTTTTTTTTTTACTTTTACAAGACTTTATCATTAACAGATACATTACCCAACAGGAGATATTCACAGACAAAACAACAAAAAGAAAATATTAAATTAATTTTTACTATTTTAATCAGTATACATCCTGTAGATTAATAAATAGTATGCCATGACATCAGTATGTGCAGTCAGAAACATTCATTAACAGAGATACATTCTTGAAATCCAGTGCAGATTAGTGGAGGCTGCTACGGTGATTTGGACAGCTGAAACCATCTGAGTATAAAGCATTGAGTGTGTAGCATTACAAAGCATCTATTTACAAGTTAAAGCAAGCATAACATCACTTACAAACAGTTCACTGATCCTCTTTTTGTCCAAAATGCTGCATGATGCACTCTACAAAACTCACTATTTTTTTCCACCAGTTGTTTTATCTTATAGATATTTAAAGGAAAGACAACCTCAAAAACCTTTGTAGAACATTGTTGTGACATTTTGAGAAGGGTGTCACCTTTGGCACATTTAGGACGTTTCTATTTCAGTGCACACACCATCATGTACTATAGTCACTTGTGAAAAATAGTTTCAAGTGGGCACCCGTGCAGTCAGTTTAAAATGCGAACTTTGAACAAATCAATAAACAAGATAAATAAAACATACATCATATGATTTACATTGTGCGTGTTTGATTTAACTGTTGAAGTCGCTGTGTTTGCTCACAATGAACAGTTTTGGGGGTGGGGAACAATTTGTGCCAAAAGAGACTGTGATTCCACATGACAGCTAATACTCCAGGTTGACTGCTGTGGATGTGTGAAAGATGAAAAATAAAAAGTTAGCTTTTCAAATTGTTTTTATTATTTACCAACGTCTTGTCAAATCTGGCAAATTACGAAATGGCAAAAGCCAAATCTGCTACATGTTTTGTATGATTGGATCCACAGACTGGCACATTTTCCCCACACAGCTGTTGAAAAGGCCTTGTATGCTGTATCAAAGTAACTGACATCAGTACACCTGAGATGGCTGAAACATGTCGTGGTGAAAATGAGCAGTGTTGATCTCAGACAGCTGAGGCGTTTATGGCAACTGAAATGTTGATTTTTACACTAACACCAATCCGCTTTCTTTGTCTTATGCACCAAATTGATGCTGCTTGAATGCACTGCATGGTTTAAGTGAGCACTGAAAATGTAGGAATAGTTTTTTTTTTTTCAGATGATTTCTTTTAAGAGGCCTGCTGCTTGAATAATTTACATCATAAAACAAGAACGAAATATAATTACAAAACCTAAAGACATAATGATATATATCTCGGAAATGTTTGCGTTCGGTAAAATATCCCTGGAAATCAACTTGCTTTGTGGCTCCCATGTCCCCAAAACACCAACATCGATTACATGGCTACACAGGAATATTAATTATTTTCATTGCAGGGACTTTCCACCAACTCAAATTGGCCTTTCTCGGCAGCATCAACACAGCATGGACTTGAATTTCCAAGGTACAGAGCATTCAGCGTGAGAAAAAAATATGTAGTTTCATAGCATTTGTGCACTTTCACACTCTCTCCAAGAAATTACATAAATCAGATCCAAAAGCATGTCACCTAGCACACAATAGTAATACACACAGGCAAATACACCCCCCCCCCCACACACACACACAAGTACCCACCCACACACACACATACATACTGCACCTCTGCCCCTCTCTATAGGAGTACAGAGCAGTGCCACAAGTTCTACAGTGCTTTCTTTGTCATCCAGAATATGAGTACAATATAAGGCAATTGTAGATGTCAATAGTAGTAATATGTAGCCTATGTGTGTGTGTATAGGGGCATGCACCCGTGTTTTTGTGAATGAAAGCACTTCAGGCTAGTATATATTTTGCGCTCCACCAAATGTGCTTTTCAACGCGGAGTGTGTTGTATGAATAGTGGGTGGAATTTGCTGAAGTAATCCAACAAGAAAATGTATTTGTGAAAAAAAATCGAAAGTGTCTTTTGATGCATGTTGAGAAACTGAATAAGAGCTTGCAGCTTTTCTCATCCTCTGGTCCTTTTAGTCAGACACTTTTACAGTCATACGTTTAGAAGCTGACTGTGGATTCCGTCCAGCCGTTGGAGACGTCTCCCTTCACGGTGCTTGCTGTGCGTCCCCGTGGCAGCTGGTTGTCTGTCAGGCCGAAGAGGCGAGCCGCTGCGCCGCGATATTTCCAGGACATGGTGTTATAGAGGATGGGGTTGATGGCGGCACTCAGATAGAAAAGAACTACGGACACTAAGCTGCAGTACTCTGATAACAAGGACAGCAGCGGGGACGGAGCGTCCAGATAACGGAACTGCAGGTAGCGACCAACGTGGAACGGCAACCAGCACAGGACGAAGGCCAACACCACCACCACTGGAAGGAGAGGAGAAGGAAGAAAGATTAGGGGAGAATTAAAAGAGAGTTAAAACCTTGACTTTAATTTATTGAGTGATTGATGTCCACCCTTTCATATGTTGAGTAATTAAGTGAGCCATCTAATGCACTGTGCGTAATTTGCACCTTTTCCAAACTTACCCAGCATCTTGATGGTCTGCCTGTTGCTCTTGTCCCGGTGAGCCACACGGGAGCTGATGTTTGTCTCCCTGTGTCTCTGCCACAGACGGCGACCTATGAGACTGTAGAGCACTGTGAGACAGAACACCGGCATGAAGAAGAAAACAGAGCTCAGCCACACCATGGCCCCCATCAGACCTGACTCCACGGCGTAATGCGTCATCTTACACTCCCGGGTGTCCTCGGCCTCCGGAAAGAAGTCAGTCTCATTCATTTCCGAACTGAAATCTGGCGGTCCCATGCTGTCCCGCTCCACTCCTACCATGACAAACACAGGTCCGGCGCTCAATAGGGACACTGTCCAGAGTAGAAGAATGAGGGCGCGCACCCGCCTTTTGGTAACGAGGGCCTTGGCGCGCAGCGGGAAGCAGATTGCCAGGTATCGTTCCACTGACAGCGCCGTGATGCTGAGGATGGTGGAGTAGGTGCATGACTCGGACACGAACTGAAAGAGCTTGCAGAGCGCGTCCCCAAAGCGCCAGGGCCTGTACCTCCACATGCGGTAGAGGTCCAGTGGCATACAGAGGAAGATGAGCAGGTCAGATACTGCCATGCTACACAGGTATAGGTTGGTGGTGGTGCGCATGTCCCGGTACTTGCTGACCACCAAAATGGTCATGACGTTGCCGGCCACCCCAACCAGAAACAGCAGCGTACAGGCGATGGTGATGGCCGTGAGGAGAGGGATTGAGTAGTAATTCAGAGGAGGGAAGACAAGGTTACTGTTCCTTGTGGCGTTGTGGGTCTCCTCCCAGCTGCAGTTATGGGAGAGGCACTCCGAGAGATTGGGCCAAGAGGGCATGCTGTCGCCGCGCGGTTATTCACGGGGCCGCGCCTGGCCCTGACTGGCACCCTGAGTTAGGGACTCCTCAAGGCCCTTGGAGCTGCCCTCTCCTCCCATCATCACTGTTTGAGTTGCGGAGGTAATGTTAAAAGGTTGGCAGCCAAGATCCTTGCGCGCGTTAGCAACCAATCTGAGAAAAAAGTCACAATTCTGATCTGAGAAAAAACGTCTGGGTTTCTCCAGGGAACAGACAGTCCTCTCCAGACTCTGAGATAAACACGAGGCAATTTTAGGGTCGATCCAAATTACCCACTTCATCTGCAACACGCATACTGAATTGGTCCGTCAATGTTTAGTGCTACTTGTTCCTAAGAAGAGTAGGCGTGTTAGTTACAAAACAAATGACATACTTAATGTTTGTAAACTACACATCACCAGCCGAAATTCATGGGGAGATGTATTCCAATTAAAACAGATGCAGCAGGAAAAAACAGCACAAAATCTATTATCTAAAAAAATTAGATCAACTTAAAGACAGTTTATCTCCTACATTCTCTTTTTCTGGGAGCCAGCAGCTGCAGAGTACTTTGGAAAAAATAAAACATGAGGATTCTTCATGCGCAGAGTCCCAAAGTTCCCATCACCAGCAGCGCGTCCTCGCATTTGCGCGTCAGACAAAAACAAAATAGTGGAACAGGAGACGGGTTGCACCGGGCAGCATGTGATGGTGAGTCAGAGGCAGGGTCGTAGTGATGCGGCAGCGGCGGTGAACATCTGTCCTATAGGAAGGGCACCGCGGCTCAAACTCAGCCAAACACAAAGGGATAAACAACAACCAAGGTGAAAACAAATACTGTATGACGGAACGGAGACAGTTTTATAAAAGTCACAAGCACCACGTAGGAACGACGCATTGTCAGCATAGTCATGCAGATAATCAAATTCAAGTAAAATAAAGTAGTTGAGAATACAAAGAAAGGCAGGCTGTCCACATCTGCTCCTTTAGTTGTGGTGCATATCAAGTGTGTGAATCCTGACTCACAGTGCGCAAAACAACATATACAGGTGAAGTGGTGCTGTTGAAGGGAGGGTGGTGTACAGGGGTCTACAGTGAGTCCAGTGCTGCAACGCCACCTACAGGTGCTATTAGGACAGTGACGACCGATTTTAGAAAAAAAAATATACCTCTGTCTACCACTTTTCTTTCAGAGAGCACAAGTGACCTTACAGAAACGCTTCCAAATGGCCAAGAGTCTGTTTAAGTGTCCTTGAGCAAGACTCAGAATGGCTTCTCACTGGAGTAAGTTCCTGCAAATCCTGCAAGGAGGTAAGTGGAAAAGATAAAGAGATTCCATAGGGATCACTTTAGTCATGAGTCTGGCTTTTGCTCCTTAAAACATTTTTTAAAGAGCTATTTGGGGTTAAGTACAGTACAAGAAATGGAATGTACAGTTTTTGCCTGGTGCTATGTATATATATATGCTGTATTATACACAGCCATATATATTCATGGCTGCATATAATTCCACAGCCATGAAGTATCAAATAGTCCGTCTGAAGCATGTTCAAGGCTCCAATTTGCCCTCTGCAGAAAGGGTCATGACATGGCACTTATAAATATACACTGCTGCTGTTGCAGAGAGGGTTTGCAATTAGGAGTTTCATGTGCAAAGGCCAATCTGACCCAGGATTAGATACTGACAGTAAAGAACATACAGCAAACTCACCTGAGCAACCTACTTAACTATCACTACCACTGCATTATTGTCATTGGCTGAGATCCAGCTGTTTTTACAAACTCAACTCTAACAGAATTCCACTCGATAATAAGACAAACAGCAGCTTATTGGCTGACCTTCTTACTGACAGCTTGCCGGAGGCTTTACTGGTTAACCAAATGGCCAATTTCATATGTAAGTGTGAATCCCATCACAATCAATGTAGCAATATATTTCCGTTTTACTGCACTAATGTGATCCTCATGCTTCAAATATCCTTATCTCTCTGCCCTTTGCGCCGTGTTTACCAGCAGATACCATTTTGTTTATGACCACTGAATCATAATGTGTGTTTGAGGGAGAGAGAGAGACATAGAAGGAGAAAAAAAAAGTACACGGAGAACGTGAGTTAGAGAGAGATCAGTGGAAAGAATACGAGCAGGACACGTGTCGAGACAGTCGTGTCTTTCAAAGTCTCTGTGAAACTCTTTTCATCACATCTGGTATGTAGCTGGCTGTGTCCAGACTGTATGTGTGTGTAGGTGCAAGTGAGTGTGTATTTGGGTGATGGGCTTTTTTGTTTTTGATATTCAGGAGAAACCTTAACCTGTGAAACTTCTCACATTTGTGCTGTGTAATCTGATTACATTTCAGTGGGGCTGTGCTCATAACAACTATGGTAATGGTTTCCAAACAACAGGCTGAAATCAGTACTATTTACGCAAACCAAAACCTCCAAATTGGGCAGTTTCTGGGACAACAGGAGGTAATAACAGCAGCAACACTCGGTATCTTCACTGAAATATCACATCTGTATTTTAGTCTCATGACAGATGTCTCTGTTTGGTCTTTTTATGGCTGTGTTGTGTTTCATATACGAATCAGAGGTCTCATATAGTTTCCTGCTGATCTTCCTGATCATTTTTCAAGCGAGTGGTAGATTACAGGTTAAAGTCCCTGTCATAAGGATACACACATACACTTGGCGCAGTACATCCCTTCATCCACAAGATGGAGGAAGAGACCCTTTTATAGTTTTGTACTTGAACGTGGACACTCCTGAGCCTTTCACATTAATGAATGGTTTCTGCTACAGGTGTGATATGAAGAAAAATGTCATTAGATGAGAGCTCACTCACATAGCATGTGTACACACAGGTTCAGATTCACTATCTAGTTGTCATTGTTTTACTTCTCATTTTTTTCTATTTCATAAGTCTATATGCAATTTTTTTTCTTACCACTTGTCTTGCATGTGTTTAATTGTTTTTTTAATGGAAAAATGGCTAAAAAAAAAAGACATGCAGACAGTCTTACATCTTCAGGAGAGACACACACTGAGACACAGACAGATACAAACACATACACAGAGAATTTGGGCTAAACAAGTGCAAAACTGAAGGAGAAAGTGACAGCGTGAACTTCAAGAGATAATGGCAGGATCACTGTCAGTATTTTCTCCCCCAGAGGAGCCCTCCTACTTCCCCAAAAGCACTTTTTTTTATCCAATGAAAATTGCTTGTGGGAGGAACTTCCTTCTGTGATTGGTCTAGAGTTTCAGAGAGCCCCCCCCCCCTCCCTTTCTGAGGAGTTGGAGAGAGTTGACTGTGAGTTTTGCTCAGCCACACTTACTGAGTTACAGAACAAGGAGCACAGAGCTGGCTGTGTGCTGCCACTGTTGCCTACAGTTCTTTGTCTGCTCAGGTGAAGAGCGTGTGTCTTTGCAAAGCCGTCCATTGAGTGAAGCCGAGTGGATTAATGAAATTAGCCAACATGTGGACTGCATGTCCACAAAAAGAGCAGGTTGGTAGTGTCTGTCTAACTCTCACTATTTGAGTCTGTGTCTGCTCTGATCTATTTGCGTCCATGGGCTGGAAGGATATGTGTCTCTGTAGCAGTCCTTGGTTTTGGGTTGTCAGCCGGATCATGTAGAAGAATGTACAGTATGTTTGAGTCGTGCCATTATGTGTTTGCATTATATGGAAACAAACTGGGAGCTGCAGATCAAATATGTGCTTAACATGACAAGGTGTAGCTGTGTGTGTTTGTCTTGTCCTATCATGGAGGAAAGATGTATGTGAGGATCCTTGACTAAGTGGGTGTGAAGACAGTTGTGTTGGCTCATAAGTTAAGAGTGTTTACTTTTTTAGAAAATTGCAGCAAATGTTGTTTTACTTGTTGTGTAAGACTCCACAGGTGTGTGTGTGTGTGTTTGCCTGCCCATTTTCTCACACCCTGTTGTGAGAGTTAGTTGCTGCAGCTGGAATGTCATGGGGAGACTGGAGATATGTTGCTGTCTCTTTCTCTGCTGCCCACCCCAACACCCCCCCCCCCCCCTCTCTCTCTTCTGTTGTCTTAACAACTGGTACACATGAGACAGACCTTTGGCATTCAGGAGTCTTCCTTTTGCACAGGCAATAGAATAAGCACAACCTCAATACTCTCTGTTGTGGTGCCAGCATAAACCTAAACTGTTTTGTTATTCCTGCCTCGGGCTTTGTGTGCATGTGTGTTCTCACTTTATTGACCTGTTCCGTGTGGTGCTATCTTGCTCAGTTTTTGTGATCAATCGTGAATCTGGACAGTCAGAGATGAAATTTAAAGTTATGTAATAAGAAATGCGTCTCATCTTCCTCTCAGGAGGGATTTGAAATATTTCTAGCGTTGAAGACAGATTTAGTAAATGTATTCCAGATGTGGACTACAGTTTTGTATTCCTGCCGTGTGCTAGCCTGCTTTGAGCTTCCAACCACAGCCTCAAAAATGGTAATCTGCAGGTAATTGAAGCATTATGTTTAGGATTGTGCAGCAGACAGTGTTTGTGCAACTTTTTTTTTCTGCATCACAAGGCCCTTAATAGCTATTACTGGGAGGAAATCCCGAGTTTTCTTATATGCTACGTCTATAGAGAAGAGTTTTAAATCTAAAAGTTGTGCAGCAGACAATATTGTTTTGCTTCTGTGGAGAAGATAAATGAAAAGGTTCTCAGATGCAAACATAGAAGTGATTTATTTAAGTACTGTAAAATGTCAATTTGCTCTCTGGCACTCACCACTACTACTTTTTGGCCTGTATACAGACCTGCTTCATGTCCCGCCTCATGATTTCTCAAGTATTGAGGTCCAGGGCACTCAGATTGTTTTCTTGCAAACCTTTCAATTTGGTTCACCCAAATTACAGAAAAACATATTTTTTCACTCAGTAGTTCCTAGTCATGCAAATGGTTTTGGTTTGATTTTCATGTTTGGAGGATTTCTGCCTGCATCCCCCAAAAACAATTGCCCGCAGCACTGAAATGTCAAATTTAAAGAATTCAGCTACATCTTTTTCCAGAGACAATGTGCTTATTACTCAGGATAATCCATAAACCCACAAATCCACAATTTCAATGCAAATTATTTCTTCTGTAGAAAGAAGCTCCAATGAAATCTGTTCACGATGTGGTCTGCTGATTAACTGGGACATCTGGAAAGACGCACAGCTTTTTTTAATGTTGGGAGCAACACGGGCACTATTCCATTCAGCTCAATTGTACTGGGTTGCTGGCAAAAAAGACAGGTATTTTAACACCTGGACAGATAAACTATCTCCATGCTACCACTGGAGTTGGTATTTTAGACGAACTGACCCTTTAAAGCCAAGAGCACAAAAGTTTTCTATACTTTCTGCTCTGCTACTTTAATCATGGTGAGTCACTGTAGCGGTTTGGATACAAGTTATAGTTTGGTTGTTTCAAGGCTCAAACTTGCCTGGCTTGGTTGGGCTGAGTTGGGCTTGGCTGGAGGGGAGAGAGAGAGAGAGAGCAGTTCCCTCACTCCTTCAGTACAATGATGCCTTGTGTTTTGCGCCAGCAGAACGCCACTCTGGTGATGACGACGATTGCTCCCTCTCTTTTTCTGGCACCTACTGTACTGTATGTCTTGCTTTCTCTGCCTTTCTGACCATCCCTATCCCCCTATCCATGGTGTGAAGGATTAGATAATAGGCAGCTTAGTGTGGGCAGAGAAAGAGAGGTGTCACAGACCTCTCGTTGCTTCTCTCTCCCTTCCTCCCTCCATCTTCTCTCGCTCTCTCTATCTGTACCATCTGCGCCATGAGGAGCTTGGCACCATGCGATCTGTAAATGCCAAGCAATGTTTCTATGTGATCTTTATTGTATGTATGTATGTGTGTGTGTGTGTGTGTGTGTGTGTGTAAATGTGTGATTGTGAGTGTTTATGTATGTACTGAATGTACGGTATCTTTAGAGAAATTAAGATCATTCACTGTGTTTGCCTCAGTACTTGGTAAATATCAGGTTTGTTATCACACATCCAGGAATAGATGATACATTTCACAAGATATCTATTTTTCCTGACACTCGATGGGTAATCGGTGACAGCACCTCAGCTGATGTTGACATAGATAATCAGTCCGCCTCCGGTGTTCCCTCCAATAATTTGACACTTTTCAAACACGTATTGCAAGCAAACCTGGCGTAGAGGGACAAAAGAAAGAGCATCAGCTGACATTTGAAATAGTCGGAGTTCAGTTTAATAAAATTTGGATAAAACTTGGGGGGGGGGGGGGGGGGGGGGATCAGAGTTGAGAGTTTCTGTCACTACACTTTGACTGGGTGGTGATGAAGAGTCGTTTGGTCAGTAGAAGTTAAAATAAGTGATGACCAGTTCTTGATAATTGTGTCTCACCCATATATATGAAAAATAATCTACTCTTACAGTAAGTCAGAAATTTCGGTGCATTCCGCATCTTTCTTATGAAATGTTATAATTTACAATTTATGTAATGCACTGTTTTTTTTTCTGGTTTGTTCAACTTTGCTCAAGCTATCTTGTCTTCTTCCACCAGCCAGTATTTTCCCATGTTTCCCAAAAAAGCTGACCCCTTCTCTCAAAGAAAAATATTACTGTATGTACACTTACAAATAAAATAATCTGACAATAAACTGATGCTCAAGGCAATGAAGCACTGCTATGCAATTATATGAGACCAAATCTCTCTAAATGTGTGTCACAAAGACGTCAATGACATTTAAGTTCATTTTTTGAGCACAGCTTGCTCTGACTCACTCATATGAACAACAGGACATTTGTAGAATGGTAAAACAGTATCAGCCCACAATACATGTAGCCCTGCAGTATCTCTGCTTCTGGTCTGTTTGAATCGGTTTACTCTTGGTGTTTATGATGCCAAAAACATCCTCTGCTATCAAACTGACCTGGAGCTGTGCTACAAATGTTTTGACATGACTTCACATTGTCTTTGTTTGGCTAGTTGAAAGAGAAAAAAACAAATTTGAACTAATGTAAGCTGTGTCACCGATAGTAGCAGTTGAGAGCGGTGTGAACGATGACAGCGAGAAAGGAGATGATGTGCAAAGGATGAGGGTGGAATGTTGGTGTGATGAATTCCCTTTAAATGAGAAAATAATCTGTATGTCACCATACACCCCTGCACCACCTGGATGATATCATTTTCTTCAGCATATTTGAAATGTAAATATTCTCCACCCGGATCGGGGTGAGGAAATTGCCACTGTTTCCCTGTTCAAAGCTTTCAGTATTTCGGTTTAGGACGCATGCAGCGAGCGCGAGTCCCAACAGTAGCCGGAGCATGGCAAGTTCCCACCTCGAAGGAAGGAGAACCTTGTTTCCAGATGAGATCGTTCTACTCACACATCATTATCATGCTGCTTTTGTGCAAGAGATCATTTATGTATAGAGCAGGAAAAAAAAGCTGTGGTGTCTTTGTTTATGAATATGTTCTGGTCAATGTAAAGAAAGAAGCACTCAAAGCGTACCCATGAGATGCTAAAAATGCCTAAATCACCTGTTCATCTAATGTTAAATGAAATAGTGGTTTAATATTTAGTTATGCAAGGGATATAAGAGTGTAATTAAAGATGAAGGAAAGAACTTCAGACACTCATGATCATTTTACATGTTGATCAGTAGCAGTGTCTTCCCACGCTCACAAAATTTTGGCAGTGAATCAAACTTTTGGCTGCAATTCACACAGAATTCCTGTCTGAACTTGAATTTTTGACAGGGTGACCGCCTCTTCCTTCCCATGTGTCTCTCCCAGGTCTTTACACAGACAAACAAGAGTGTGTCTCTTCTTTTCTTATTTCAACACCTCAGACAGGTATTATGTTATGAAAAATCTCAAGAGAGGTGGTGGAACCATGTAAGGGACTGTAGACGCAACCCGGCTGCCCATTAGAGTCCAATAAAAAGACTTTTTTTTAAAAAGTTGAACATAATGACTAAATGTTACTAAATAATTAACTAATGTTTAATGCCTTTAGTTAGAACAATGTTTGGGTTTCCAGGTTGGTGAGCCATTAACTTTCAAGTCTTTCTAATAATCAATAATAGGCGAGTCTCCAGTTATAAATGTTGATAAGGCATTAATAGAGGCACGGCACTTTTTAATTCTTTAGTTTAACAGGTCGGCTTCTCCCTTCCGGTCCCTTCTGGAAAAGTGCTGCTATCATTTACAATTAAAGACTCAGACGTTATAAAAACAGGATTCTCACTTGATAATAAGCCACCAAAACACTAAGTAAGTCATTTGTAATTATAAATATTAATGGGTTAAATAAAAGTCTTTAAGTCTTTAATTGTAAATCTTAATAAGTTAATTTGTGTCCTGCTGGAGGAGGATAAACAGCAGCCAGACAGATTTTTCACAAGCGTTGCAACTAAAAAATTAGTTCTTATTAATAGCTTATCGCAGAGCTATCAAGCATTAGTAAATTATTTATTAACCATTAATAAAACATTAACTACAACTTATAAGCCCTTTATAAATTGTGCCTTATTAGAAAGTGGTACCAAACGTTCTCTGTTCACCAGTAGCACACAGCTTTCCCATGCTGAGTTAAAAAGTCACATTCCCAGTAATGGTTTTGGTCATATTAGAATTTATGAGGTTTGGTCCCTGCATGATGTGTGTTCATAATGGCTCTGTAGTGCAGAGTGAGAGACAAAATTTCAGATGTGTCACATGCTGAAAAGATTAACTTCACTTTTATGATGCCTAATTTCTCTCTCTCTCTGCCACACTCGCTACCGAACCTCCGCAGTTCTTCTCCCACTCAACATTCTTTCATTTCTTCATCTCTGATTTCACGGCATGTCGATTCCAACTAATTGACATTTTAGAGGGATGCGAGCACATAAAGGGAGAGGCGGACACTCTTAGCTGTTTCTGTTGATATTTATATAGAAGCTGCTTGCTGGCTGTTAAAACTATCTCCATGACAACAGGACAGGAAGCAGGAAGTAGGCAGTGTACAATTGGAATGGAGTACAGAGATAACTCCTGCAGTTCCATTACATTCTCACCCTCGCTCTGCTCTACCGTCAGGTTGCATGGACAGAGTTACCGTGACCGGAGCTTTTTGTGCATCTGTGTGCGTGCATATATGTTTGACATCTGAGTCTACACGAGCACACACGCAAACCACATTCAGCATTCCAGGTCCTCTGCAGTTGACCTCTGTGAGAGTCAAGGCTGTGGGTGGTCATGGGTATTCTTAGAGCAGGGAGATAACTGCACTGTCATAAATATTTCTTCTGGAACTAAGACTGCATGAACTCCACATACACTTGGAAAAGTGTCTTGAAGATTAAAAACAATTAAAAATGTGTCACCAGCAAAAAGATTATTATGTAACTTGCACGTAAAATCTTTTAGTTATTTGATCATCATGAAAGGTCAATGGGAAAAAATGCACACATAGACTACATTAGACATTGCACTGTTTTTAGCTGGATGTCTTTTCCATAACTGTTGTCCTTCTGTGCAAAACGTGACCACACAAATTGTGTTCTTCAGTGTCAACGTCGACGTAGCGATTGACAAACTTGAGAATTGCAAAGGTTGGACATATTTTATTTGAACATATTGATTTAATAAAGTCTTGAAGGATTTCTTGGGATCAGTCACGTACAATTTTAATTTCCACAATAACTGTTGAAAGGAGGCACATAAACACTATTCAAACGTCTTGCCATTTTGAAATATGGAAAACATTAAAAAAAAGAAGTTTAAACGATTTGTTACTCAAATTATTGATGCCAATAATCCAACAATAAGAATGTGTATGCACATTACATTAGCATTCTTGTTTCAGACACAAAAAAAAATGACTGGATGAATGAAGAGTTAATGGCCTGGACAACTGGAAGCAGACAGACATGCAGTCACTGTAGGCAACTAGTGACTGCTGGTGACTCTTCTGACTGTGTGAGCATGTTGGATCTTGTTCAGGAGTGGGAATGTTTACTGTCAAGCTGCTATCTGTTGGCGTACGTGTTTGTGTCCTATTTACTTGTCACTGACATTTTTAGCTCCAAACAGAAGAATTTAGCACTTTGCAGGGGAAGAAATGCAATTTACCAGTTTTTTTTTTTTTTTTTTTTAAACTTGAGCAGGGCGTATTCTTAGGCTGGGTATTGTAGGTTTCAGATTGAGGTTAAACAAATTATGGTCATATCAGTGTTAAATTTAGGCTTTAGTGACAGCTGGTCAGTGGATAAGTTAACCTATGTGAGTCTCAGAGAGTATGATTTCTTCTGCCTCCAATGACTGTAAAGAAACAATTAACTTTATTCTTTTCTTTGTGTGTTGATCCTGCCCAAACTTGCCTCAGAGAGAACAGACTACAAATCTGTTGAATCATCAGAAACCTCATCCTTTGGTGTCTACTCCTCCCTGTTCACTTTAAACCAAAAAGAGATGACCTCTTTTTTTCCCCCGTTTGCTGGTGACAAGTCACAGCTGTTCTCTCTCCTACAAGTAATTGTAGCTGCTGTCTCTGACACTTCACGCCACATTTCCTGTAAACCTCTACTGCCTGTCCAAAAAGTGTTTATTTTATTAATGGCTGCTTTCTGTCTGCCTTTTTATCAGCTGGTTTGTAAGTTTAATGATGTTCCGCTCGTCTTTTCATATAAATGCTTACATTTTGGATCACTGTGCGCTGGGATAAGATAACAGGGGGGCATCTGCGCTGCTTGTATTCACACTAATCACATTACATTCCCAAAATAAATCTTACAGGCCTTGTTAACATCCTCTGGAGTGACGTTTATCACATTCCAGTCGAGCCGATATTCGTAAGACACTAGAAATACTTAGAGTACTGAAAAATATACAGCAGTAAGTAACAATCATACTAAAACTTTAATGAGATGTCTTTTCAGAACCTTTCTGCTGAGTCAGCTCCTCTTTTTCTTTCCCCTCCTTTCTTCCTCTGTTCTCATGACTCTTTAGTCTTTTCTACTCTGTCCTGTCTTGGACGGAGGGAGGTTGGACCACATGAGCATGGGGTAGTCTTGGATGACTAAGCATATTGTATGGTGAAATTGTGGGTGCTTTTTCACATTTTCACACTGACAGGTTGCAAGATTGAAAATGCAGTTGTGACTGTTGTAACTGCAGGACTGTTATTCCCCACACCCTGTCTGCATCCTGCCTTAGTAACGCAGGATTTTGCAGATGACTGCTCTTGGGGCTGGGATGAAGTCGGAACAGCAGTGTAGCAAACACAAGAGATGTGTGATTTTTTTTCAGGTTTAGCAGGTTTTATGCCAACTCAAGGATTGTTTCAAAACACACATGAGCTCATGTTCTCAGAGATGCGTATTGGGTGAGGTAATAGTAAAAAAAAAACGGAAAAAAAAACAACAACTCAACATTGAGTACAGTTTCACCGCATCTCTTTGCTCAATGTAAACATACAAGATGTAGCCTGCTGCATGTTTACATGTGTCTATGCTGCAGGTAGTGTCCGAAGTTGTGTTTTGACTGTGTGTACAGTGCATACTGTGTTTACTGTTTGTGTTAATGTGGCATGACTGCAGGTAAGGGTGCACTTAATGTTACTGCTTCACATAGGGCTGTGTGTGTGTGTGTGTGTGTGTGTGTGTGTGATGTGAATGTGGTTCCTAAAGGCTCTCGCTTTGCAAGGTCTTACTCGGCGTGATGGCGTCTCACAGCACATCTTACACGGTGAATCACCTCACAAACATTTTTCCATCAATAGCTCACACTCCCATGAAGTCATTTACAGATACAGCAATGACAAAAAAAAAACCCCACAAACTATGGAGTAATATTTTGTAAAGGATGTCACAATAGATATGTTTTCAAACCTCAGGCAAAGAGAAATCATACTGCTAGGTTGGGTAAAGTAGAGACTTTACTGACCAGAATGTACAATAAGAATGTAGAATAAGATCCAGGTGGATGAATAAATGACTTCTTGACCCTAATAAAAGGCTCATCTGGTGAAGCTGCCTATAAAATGAAACTGGGGTGATACTGCGCACATCCCAGGAGGACTGTATGTGTGTGCATGTCTGCAACAACTGTGCACTGACATGACGTTAGTCGACTTGTTTTTATAAAAAGGTTTTAATAATACAGTAGCTCTCCCCTCTTATTTGATATATGTCTAATAAACAGACTCTTCCTCTTGCACGTAGAGCCTGTCTGTGTGGCAGAGATTAGTGAGATAATGTAGATGATTTAATGTTCCTCCTTTGAAAATATACTCAGACCTTAAATAATGCAGAGTGTGTTTGCGGTAAAGATCAACATAATAATAAAAAAAAGGGAAATCAATCAAAAAATCTGTTTAAAATTTAAATGATGGTCTCTGTCGTATAGTTGTTTAGTTGCTGCCATGTTTTTGCACTGTATAAGACATTGACTCATACTGTAGGTCAACCCAGACAGTGAGACAATAAATGAGATACAGAAAATAATAATTAGATATATAGTATTACTGTGTTACTGTTTTAAATAGATAAAATTTTAAACTTTATTTGTGCACTTTATTTATGGCTGTTTGTATGAAGACAACTCATTTAGTAGACAAACATGTTTATACTCAGTAGATGTATAGATACTGAAAAATAATATTATAAAACTTAATTATACATTATATATATAATAACTGAAAAATCAGAACGATGTGGCAGCATCTTCTCTGTTTGCCTAATGACCTCAAAGTCAATGATTAAGTTGACAATATTGATCAGCAGCAACGGAGTGAATTTGTATAAAGAACTGACAAACGTGTTCATCTGCACATAAGTCATTAAACTCAGGATGACATGTCTCATTTGGGCGGGGTGGAGGGTGTCAGCTGATTCCTGTCATTGTGTCATTCATTGTGTGTGTCAGTAATGAAACACTGAATTCCAGTCAGGCAAGCAGTTTGTCATTAACTGGATTTAAGTCGGTTAGCTGTCAAGGATGACTTCAGCACGGCTGAGTCAGTTACAGAAGCACAAAATAATTCACTGAAACACTAAGATAATAATCCAATCTGACTTGGTCACAACCTGATTTGAACCCTTTTAACCCAGAAAATAATTTATACTCAACAACATTTTTGGATTCAAGAAACAAACAATTAAGCGCTGCACCCCTGTCTGATGTAGTATTGCAGAGAATATAACATACATGGGTGAGACAGTGCTTTTTCCTGATTTTAGGACTATATTTCAGCATGATTGTGTTCTTCATCATTAAAAGAAAATAGCAGATATTTCTGCAGAAAAACCAGATTTTTATTTTATTTTATGGCTCCAATAATAATGATCAACACAATGGTTTGTCTATAAGGATACAATAAAATAATAGAGCATACAGACAGGTGAAAAAAATGAATAAATGAGTGAAACACAACAATTGTAGATGATTTCATAGAAAGCACAAGGGGTTACTTCATCTTAAAATGAGCATGAGATCTATGACTCATACTACGTCACCAGATCACATCCCAGCTATGGGAAACTTTGGAGTAACTGAGTTACTTTTACTTCTGCTTCATCTGTCTGTATATTTGTACTGCTGATGCTTAGCTGTAGGTGTAAAAAGTCATCCATAGATATTTATAGAGCTAAAAAATAAAGTAACGTTAGGAGCTACTGTTTAATTCGGCACATATTTTGCAGGTAAATGTGGACTTATTTCAGTAAAAATGTAACTGAAATGACTAGTTAATAAGCAATCCATCACCAACCATCATTATGTTAAATTGTCATTTTTGTCAATGGAGTTTGGTGCACTTAACATTACTCACTTCTCTGTTGAAAAGTCCTTGGCGGCTTCATTGTGGCTGTCATCCTTGGAGCAATTGCCTCTCACACCGTGCTTTTTGGGTGAAGTGCTGCCCCGCAAATGCTCTCCCTCTTGCCGGGGACCTCGCAGCCGCACAGCTGGTGCTGAAGCCAAAGCCACGGGTGGCTTCACCTGTCAATGGAACGCTTCAGCTGGGTTTAAAATAACTCCTTGAGCACTAACGTTGACCAAAAATTGCCCCATTCACCAGTAATAGTGGATTATCTGAAATTGACTGTTTTTCAGCACTGAACTGTCTCATTTTACATATTCCCATACTAGCCTTTGTATTTAGAATGCTATCCACATGTGATCCTCTAACCTGTTACAGCTGTGTCTCTTTTGGGTATATTTGTCAATTTGGCTTGTGTGTCCTTATGAGACTCTTATGTTGAAACAGCATGATTTCGTAGCCAGTGATGATCAGTATGATAACTAGAAGTCAAACGACAGTTCCTCTCTGTGGGACTGTATGTACACTCAGGAAATGGTCATAAACTTACAACATGAATAAAAACATGTAAACCCAGAAACTCAAGTTTCCATTTATTCCACAGCACACGACTACAAGCTCATAAAGTTTTTTTGATTTCAAAATGATCATCTCTCCTCTCCTCTCCTCTAGGCGAGCCCTGCTCAGGGGGTTAACTGCTAAGCATGCTGGGTAAGGCTCAGCCCACTACCAGTAACCTCAACCTGGTGGATTCAGAAGTCTCTGACACCACAGCGGCCCCGGACGCACACAACGGCATCAAGATGGCCGACCTTGTGGAGAGCTTGGATACCAGAGAGCTGGACATAGAGGAGGGAGAGGAGATTGATGATGGAAACTACTTAGGTGTGTTTATGTTTCCCTTTTGTCTGTCTGTATTAAATAATATGACCTCACCATCATTTCTCTCAAGAACAAGATTATAACTAAAATAAACTATATCAATAGACAAAACAAACAATCCTGAGTAATACAAACATTAGATGAAAACTATTCAAAAGCCAGTTAAAACTGAACAAAGCAGACAGTTTATTCCAGTCATAAACAGTTCAGATGGTAAGATTATGCAAACTCCCCAAGTGATGGAACCACACTACATGTCCCTGTAAACTCAAAGAAATAAGTTCATGCTGTCCTCTTAAGATTGTACCCAGGGTCTCTGGGAAATGTAGGAAATTGAGGACTAGTAGACCAGGCAGGCTAAGTGAGAGTGAGCCTCCAAACTGGTATCTAACAGTGCAAGAGTCTGAGGTTGGCTTTTTCCTTTACATAATTTAGATCTCACAAACTTTACCAGAGAATAAACAGGAACGTTTGACCTAACGCTGCAAACTAGCAAAGCATAAAAAAAAAAAAAATCCTGAACAAAGGCCGATTTATCAGCGATGCAGCCTACTCGCCTCCAAACCAGCCTGAGAAACTCCTACATGCACAAACTGAACAACACCTGCCTCTCTCTCTCTCTCTCTCTCTCTCTCTCTCTCTCTCTCTCTCTCCTAGGGGACTCTCGTATCCCGTTTTCAGCCGTGTACGCCACAGTGGGCTTTAAGGAGGCCAGTGCTAAGGTCTACCTTCCCACTGTGCCCATTACCGCCCGGATCATGGAGGTGGAGAGATTCACCACCGCACAAGACCGCTTCAACCTGTCTCACCACAGGAGTGTCAACAAGGTACTGCACAGATTATACAATCACAAAAACAAAGTATCTCATACTTTCTCTCTTTCATGGTGCTCAATTAATGATTTCCAGAATACATCAACATTTTTCTTTTGAATGTTATGCTTATTTTTGTTCATTTAATTTAAAATATATGCCTTAATTCTTATTATAAATCACTAGAATTAGTTTTAGTCGCAATCCTTACACACTTTTTATACTCTTGAATTTAAATATTTTCTCCTAAAGTAACCATTTCTAAAGCAATTCAATTTATTCTAACCTTAATGTTTACCCTGATACATACTAACCTCATTATTTACAACAGATATTCTCTCTGACTTTCCACCTGTGTGTGTGTGTGTGTGTGTGTGTGTGTGTGTGTGTGTGTGTGTGTGTGTGTGTGTGTGTGTGTGTGTGTGTGTAGTCTCTGCCAGCAGTATTTAAGATTGAGCTGAAGCATGGTGAGTTCACCTGGATGGTAAAGAGAAAGGAGAAACATTTCATGGAGCTGCACAGAGAGCTGAGGACATACAAGACGCTCATGAGGATACCGTTGCCGTCACGCAGGTTGGCGCCTTCACATGCACGCAGATTTACACTTCCACACAGACGTGAATATGTACAAACACTACCAAACACAAATTTAGATGTATAAACAAACACACATGAACTTGTTTTTTTTTTTTCACAGTGCACTGACTCACATTCTTTCCCTGGAGACAAAAAACCTTCACTTGAAACCAAGTCTTAACTCGTAAATTAACAGTTTTGTCTTTCTCAGCCACACAGTGAGGAGGAGGACGGTGAGGAAGAGTGAGGTGAGAGAGATGCCCTCCCTGCCCAGAGGAGGAGATGAGCTGGTGCGAGACGAACAGGTTTCCAGCAGGAGGGTATGTCACAGCAATGTGTTTGCGGCCTTTGTTTTCCTGGCTGGATAATCCACTTTTGTCATGTTTATACTTTATGGCAAGGAGCTCTCCTGGCACTTGCTTGTAACTCCTAGTCAGCACATGTGTCCTCTGTGTGTGTGTGTGTGTGTGTGCGTGCGCGTGCATGGGAGTGTTTATATGCATGCATTTTTTCATTAAAATACTCACAGTGGCCAAAATATAGTGTATGTGTTTCTTCAGAGGCAATTAGAAGACTATTTGAACAAGCTGCTGAGGATGGCCATGTACCGCAAATATCACCATACGGTGAGTAATCCTACTAGGCATTGCAATGTCACACTTAAACATAACCTCAAAATGCCTGCCTGCCAATCTAGAAGTTAACGTTTAAACTAATTTTGTGTGTATTGGGAATTTCTCTGGATATGAGCCAAATGTCTCGTGTCAGCTCCACGCCTGAGATAGACTTTTAAAGTAAACATAATAATCATAAATGCTCTACCCTTATGGTGGAACATCGAGTGTTGACACAGATGCTTAATCTGTGTTTACCCATAGCACTGTGTCTGCTTAATGTTGACACAGTTAAGGAATTTAAGCATATTATTACTGCTCATTGTACGTTACCCATATAAGCTAAAGGCCTGATGTCTATTGAATGCATGGGATCTTTTTTTTTTTTTTGTTGTCTCTTCCTGTCTATTCTCAGATGGAGTTCATTGACATCAGCCAACTATCTTTCATTCATGACTTGGGGCCCAAAGGACTGTGAGCATTTTCTCCTCTTTGAATCCCTTTTATTCCCATGTGTAAAACCTGTTATGTCAGTCTTCTCTCAGGTGGATAAGCAGTTAACAGTTAACAGCAGAGTGAAGCACTTGAGCTGAAATCTAGAGGATATATATATATATATATATATATATATACTTTCCTTATATCCCAGTTTTTCAGAACATATTTAAAGTATAAGGTCTGTTGTGTATTTTTCTTATTGTCAACAAACCCCACAAAAATGTGTTGGCTTATCCTTTTACTGTTTTGTTGTGTCTGTTCCAGGGAAGGAATGATTTATAAGCGTTCAGGTGGACATCGTATCCCTGGCATGAACTGCTGTGGTCACAGCCAGGCCTGCTACCGCTGGTCCAAACGGTGTGTGGTTACCTCTGTCTTTGTCTGTTGCTCTCTTTGTCTCTCTTTAACAATACTATAGTTAGATATTATAACACACAGGAAGAAGGATTTGCATTTCCCCCCCACTTCTTCTTTTTTTCAATAAATGTCTTTTTTTTTTTTTTTTTTTTTTTAAACTGGCAAACACGTCTAAAAATGTGGGTGTTATGAATGCTACGGACAATAGAAATTACACATTCCCAGACTCAGATTTCTGGCATGAAGCTGTCAGAGTGTGGGTGTTCAAAAAAAACAGTGGGGAAAAAAAAGAGAAAAAATGTTAAAACGCAGTCACCATTCATCGCAAATTTATAATGATTGCATTTTAATAAGAGGTATTTTTGGCTCTCTTGTGTATTTATTTATGTTTGTACTTTGCAAACAGCATCTTAGTATCTTAGTATCTCCAACCCAGCTGCTTTGGCACACACCACCTCATCTCTCTTCATCTGTTTGTTTGTTCCTTCTTTCACTTTATCACAGCCAAATTATTATGTGAGCAGTGTTTATTGTTATTTTCAAAAGACAACACAAAAAAATCCCACACGTTTGAAACGTTCAGCCCAGCCACCTACCTTCCCGTGATGATGTTCTTCCTACATCCTTAAGAAATGGCCCACAGAAATCAATAGCGACCCACAGAAGTTTGCACAAAGCAGACGCACAAATCATAAATCTTCACAATGACAGTGATGACGATGATAATGATGACAGCTGTTTGTGTGCTTTGCGTAGCTGGCTGGTGGTGAAGGACTCATTCCTGCTGTATATGAAGCCGGACTCAGGGGCCATCTCCTTTGTCCTGCTGGTGGATAAAGAGTTCAGCATCAAGATGGACTCCAAAGACACAGAGACCAAACATGGTGTCAGGATCGATAGCTTATCCAGGTTATATTTTTGTTTGTGTGTGTGTGAGAGAATTTGTGCCAATAAGTCAACATTTAAATTTTGTAGCAGAGAAAGAAGATACTGTATATGTTTCTCATAGTGGATTTCTATGTTGGTATTACTTCAATACAAGTTAAATAGGAAATTCTCCCTTAAACTGGCTGTTAAGATAAAATCAGTTTATGATGTTAAAATGTATTCCAAAGGGTTATTTTGTGATGGGGTGGTATATTTTCTTCCAGTCTGCCTCATTCAGTCCTTAAACAGTGATTTCCTTCAGTAAAAGAAAAATACTTTCCACAACCTCCAGAGAACAGGCATACCTGTTGTTTCCACTGTGGGTTTTAATGGGTAGGCAACCAAAGTAGGGATGGAGAAGATGTTAAATCTCTCCCTTTGGTGAAAATGTGTTGTATTTCATTCAGGTTTGTTGATTCTGCAACCAGAGAGGCGTCTCAACTTCTCCCTGTATGATTGTTGCATGTCCACCCCTGGTCTGGCACCAAAGCCAGATGTTTACCATAAACTGGTGATTATAGATAGCTAAAAACTGTTTTTTTCCATCCAACTTGTGCTGCAAATCTCAACCAATGTTAAAAAGAAAAAGAAAAAACATAAGCAAGACTAAGAGTCCATAGCCATGCTAGCAGCTGTAAGGCTTTACTATAGGCACAGCAGTGCTTAGAGCCAAATTCTAACTTCAGCATACTAACATGCTCACACTGATAGTGACAGCATGCTGATGTTTAGCAGGTGAAATGTCTACCATGTTCACCATTGCATATTAGCTTGTTAGCATGCTAATATTTGCTAATTAGCCGCAAAGTACAACTGAGGTCAATGGGAATGTCATTACTTTTGCAGGTAATTGGTCATAAACCAAAGTATCAGACAATTTAAATTTTTGAGCTGATGCTATGCAAGATGAAAAGTCAGGGGATCCCCAAATGTATTACATTTCATCATCAAAATCAAGCTACAGCACATTGCTTAAAGTTGTTGTTAATAGTCTGGTGTTACAGGGTGGACTGTTTTCTTTCCAACACTCCTGACTGAAGGCTTATTTTAAATTAGGAATTGCCTCATTTTTTGGAACCAATGTTGTTCAGGCCTGTAGCCCATAGAAGGGCTATATGTGTCTGAGCACAGGCATTAAAGTTTATTTCATTGTCTCCGGGTTTGTGTCTGTGTACATTCTCCTTACAGGACATTGGTGTTTAAGTGCAGCAGCTACAGACATGCCCGCTGGTGGGGTCAGAGCATCGAAAGCTTTGTGAGGAGTCATGGGAAGGCTTTCCTCCGAGATCACCGCTTTGGATCATTTGCACAGGAACAGGAAAACATTCCTGCCAAATGGTAACTATACTGGGAGAGAAGTTTTGCAGTCTCTTCCCCTTCGGCAGGCAGGTTCTGTGACATTGAATTGTCCGTGTGGTAGCGCCATTACGTTTGTACAGAGCACAGAGCCTGAGGGAAAGACGTGCTATGGTCTTGTGAGCTAATGGGAAAAGAGAGTGTTTAAAGAACAGTTATGTCATGATGATGCAGCTATGGGTGTGGCCTGCAAGGTTAAGAAAGTCAGGAACCGAACAGACAAATGCACTTTCATTGCCCTCCTTATGTCTGTATTGCTCTTGTTTTTGGTTTTGTTTTTTTCAGTCTGCTAATGACTTGCTTGTGGTTGTGTGGCAGCTGTAAAGCAAGATGTGATAAAATAGTAAGGAAAGGTGAAACACTGCATATGCTTGTGCATGTATGTCTACACAAGCAAATGTGACAATGATGACTGATTGCCCTCCTTATGTCTGTATTGCTCTTGTTTTTGGTTCTGTTTTTTCAGTCTGCTAATGACTTGCTTGTGGTTGTGTGGCAGCTGTAAAGCAAGATGTGATAAAATAGTGCGCAAGGTGAAACACTGCATATGCTTGTGCATGTATGTCTACACAAGCAAATGTGACAATGATGACTGATTTCAAAGGGTGCACAGTGTAACCGTAATTTTCCTTTGCAGGTACGTGAATGGGAAGACTTACATGGAGGATGTGGCTGATGCTTTGGAGGAGGCTAAAGAGGAAATCTTTATCACTGACTGGTGGTGAGTTGCTGTGTGTAAACATGCATGTCAAAGATATTTTGGTTGAGGTGTGGTTGCTGTCAAGTTTAAGTGTGAGAAACAACAGTAAGAACAACCCAGTGTCTTGTGTCAACATAGCAACATCTATAGCCAGCTCCCTCCAAAGGGCAGGGGGCAGCCAATGGAAGGGAAACCCCTGCCTTGCTCAGCATGAGTGATACTATTAGTAAAGAAAAAGGATGAAAGGGAAAAAAGAGAAAAGTAAACATGAGGAAGAGAAAGGTTATAACTAAAATGGCTGATGTGCTTGGACCTGAGATACCGCTGGCCATCTCTCTACACTTATACACACTCACACTTACCCACCCACACACACACACACACACACACACACTTATAACTCAGCACAACAGACTTGCCTGCTTATACACACACCACACATCAACGCAAGAGCTACAGTACCTTCAGTTTCAATTCACACTCAAGCCTAACCTTTTTTAAATTTTTTCACTGTTGGTTTTGTATATATTCTTGCATTTATCACTGTATCATGTCAACCCCATCAAGTCACCTTTTGTATTATGTTCTGTCTCACCTATTATATCTAATATAGAACTTATCAACAAAAAATAACATTGCAACATCTAATACATCCTCAACTTTCTCCAGACCTGACAGAATAGTAATCCTGCAGGCAAAACAGCATAAAAACACACAGTGTGTTGCTATTGGTGGACTCACCCAATAGGGAAGAGTAACGGCATACCACACTGGTATGCCGTTACACAATCAATCAGCTGGTTGCTGATTGATTGTGTAAACTCTGAAATAGGAAGTGTACAGAACATAGTGGCCTCTTTTTGGTAGTATGGTATGGTTGTTGTCATGGTTACAAGACATGTCATATGCCATATTGCAGAGTCATGTTGTCATGGGCCAACCAGTGACAATGACACTCTGATACCCAGTTAGTGTAGTACACGCTGTTACACATTACATTATGTATTAGCCACAAGGCTGGCTATCAGGCAGGCCATGCAATGGTTCATGCTCTAATTACAGCCTCATCCACACACCCAGAATAGAAATGCACTGACAGAAGGATACAGTCCCTGTATCTGTTTACACTTCCGCTACGCCCTCTTTGTCTGTCTGTGTCCCTTCTTATTTTACTCTACTTTTCTTTTTACGTGTGATCCTCATGTGATAACTAATTAACTGACCTACTGTATCAGACGGTCTGAAAGAGCACCCTGCACTGTCATCTAATGTGTGTGTTGTTTCAAACATGTACCACAAGGATATTATGTTAATTTCAAAAAATGAAGAAACACAATTTCTCTTGAAAACAAAGAAAAATCAAATGTGTGTCATGTTTTCAAATGACAGTCCCTCCTGTGCTCTAGACTTTATTGCACTCTGAGGGTACAGTAACCAGGCAAACAGTATAGCAAAGATGCAAATCTAATCTAATCAATAACCGGCTCAACTGCTTTGCAAAGTTAGGAAACTTTTCCTTGTCTGTATTTCATCTGAAGTTCCATTTAAACACTGTTCTGCCTCTCAGATCTTCTATTATGATTTGTATGCAGTTTTCTAATGGGGAATACACACTGTATTTGTCTCTACTGACACAGTTATAATATTTTTGTAAGTGTAATTTCAAACATCATAGTTTATGGTCCCTCAGACTCAAATGTGCAACTGTTTGACGTGGCTGAAATCCAGGGCAGTAATCACTGGGCTTATGGTCTGTGGCAGTCCAATGAGGTGCCAGCCTGTGTAATGTGAGGCAATGGCATTGTAGTGAGCGTGTAAGCTCAGGATGCCAAAGTGAGTGACTCATGAGAATATATCATTATGTCATGTCTGTCATATGTAGAGTATGTAAAGTGTGTTGGTAGCTCTGATGGGTGAATGTAAACATTTATTTTCTTCTGCTTTTAATGTTTTTTTATTGTTTGTGCCTGAAATGAGTATTTAATTTTCTCTCTTCATCTTCTTCTCTGTCTTTCTCTGTGTCTGTTTCTGTCTCCCTTGTTCAGGCTGAGTCCAGAGATCTTCCTAAAGAGACCTGTGGTGGAGGGCAACAGGTGGAGGCTGGACTGTATCCTCAAACGCAAAGCAGTAAGTCTGCACTAACTTGCCAAAAATTATGGCGGCAAAATGACCCATAGGCATAGAAGGAGGACTAAGTGAATGTGTCACTGTCATAGAGATGTTACTGTGAATGTACTGTAATTTGGGCAGTGGCGGCCTAAAGGTTAGAGACGTGAGCTTTTGACCAACTGGTCGTTGGTTCAATCCCTGTACCGGCAGGATAATTCTGGGTGGGGAAAGTGAAAAAGCAGCGCTTGCCCCTCCCTCATTACTACCACTGAGGGGGCCCTCCAGTGGAGCTGCTCAGCGGCCAGCAGATCAGACTGTGGTTGTACTGGGCAGCTTCCAGGTGTTATTGTGCTAAGGGTGTTCCTGCAAAAGAGAGGCTTCCTCTCATTGAAACTTCCCTGATTAAATAATGTACAATGTTATTTTTTTAAGGATATTATCAAAATGGGAGAAGTGTTAACACTTTCAGGTAGCTAAGGTAAAGCTTACCTTAAAGCAAACTCCTTACAACTAGCTTAACATGTGAGCATGCCCAAATGTGTTTACAGGAGAAAATACATGTATTGTTACAACTTGAGAAACTAGTGGGATCTTGTTCATTTGCAAATTAAAACAACTGTATGGTGTTCACGATGAAGAAAGCAGGCTTTGCAGCTTGGGATGTATAGGAGGATAAATGTACTTTAACTGAGTATACCCATCATCATCAAACTCACTTTTTAAAGGTTGGTTTCATTAGTACTTTGACCTAAATAGTGTTAGTTTTAAGTACCACCTTTGTCGTTTCCTCCTCGGAAATGATTCATTGTGTAAAAGCAAAACAGTCAAAGCTGTTATTTGGCAAGAAGTGTGTTTTTTATGATACTTAATACCCCTTTCTGTCTGTCCACAGCAACAGGGAGTGCGGATCTTTGTGATGTTGTATAAGGAGGTGGAGCTCGCCCTGGGCATTAACTCGGGCTACAGCAAGAGGACGCTCATGTACCTGCACCCCAACATCAAGGTAATTGAAGGATTATGGGTAGAAAGAGGGTGCAGTATGCTCGTAGCAAAAAATAAAAAAAATAAAAAAGGATGTGTTACAAGTTAAGAAATACCAATATATTTGTGTTTAATGTCTGAATTTATATATTGTTCATGTGCTGTATTCGTTAATGCATGTGTGCTGCGTTTCATGTGTTTGTGATCCAGGTGATGCGTCATCCAGACCACGTCTCTTCCTCCGTCTATCTGTGGGCACATCACGAGAAGATTGTTGTCATTGACCAATCGGTGGCCTTCGTTGGTGGGATCGACCTCGCGTACGGTCGCTGGGACGACAGAGAGCATCGGCTGACGGATGTGGGCAGTGTGACACGCTCCGTGGCCCTGGAGCAGGTCAGACACCACACAACACACACACACACACACACACAAATGTCCTGTCCACAGTCTGTAGTTCTTACCATCTGACAAATAGTTCAAATACGAGGAAAAGGATGAGCGCAGAGGTAAAGGAGAAGATGATTGCATTCACACTTACACAGTTAAGTGTCACAGGAGGGAATGCATGTACTGCATGTACCCTCATTGGCAGCCTGTGGTGATTGTTTATGCGCATAAATACATAATATTAAGAACAGACTCTTACACAGAGCCAGTTATTACATAGGCCTCTTCATTTTAATGACACATGTAAACACACACTTGCACACCCTCATACACAACTACACCAGCATTCTATATTATCAGCAAGGAAATTCAATATATGTATTTCCTTCCCCTTAATCCAATAAAAGCCTAATCCATCTTCTAAATGTACAAGTTAAGTAGGTAAATTTCCCAGCAGAGCCTAATGATGCATTGAAGGTTCTCTCTGCCCACAACAGATATTAATGTCCCTAGTTCTAGGGCCTTTTATGGGAGCAAATCAAATTTCCATGATATTTCCATTCAAATTCTTCCTTGAAATGTATTACTTCATGCTCATGTTTTGTTAGGCGGTGGAGTTGAGCTGCTAGATTTTGGTAGGATTGTTAATCAGTTCCTGGGATCAAAACTCAAACAGACTCTCACGAGGATAGAATTACAAGCTACACATGCACACAGTAAAATGCACTTCATTGTCTTTTTAACCTGCCCTTATTAGCCTGTCCTGTGTTATTTTTTTATCAGTAGGCATTGAAGTAATATTATAGGCAATTCTCAGCATAATGCAGTACAATTCAGCATCAAATTACACCCTCTAAAATGAGGATACAGTTGAATTGACAGTTTCAACAAAAGCTGAAAAGTAACCTATAACCTTGATGAAGCTAGAATTTCTTGCAGGGCTGTTGTAATAGACTGCATTAGTTTTGGCTGCTGTGGGTGTACCTAAGCCTTTTCGACAGTTCCAGGTACTTTGGAACCAGACGAACTAATCGCAGGGACTAAACTTGGAACTTAAAGTCCCTGTTGTGCGGTCCTGTTTGTGTTTCCACTGCATATGAGGAATCGGGTAGACCATGCAAATTAGACCCATGAGCAATTTAAAAATGATGGCAGCATCTGAGACGCTGTATTAACACATGAGGAAACAACAGCACAGATTTGTCCTGTTCTTTGAATTTACATGAGTTGGATGTAGGCTAATGAATGAATGAAAAGGGGAAATGCAGAAGAGGAAAATTAAAAACTGAAACCTGAGCATCTGTCTCCACAGTATAACATCTGTTGAGTGTTTGATGGTTTTATTTGTGCTTTAGAGCATAACCACTATGAAACAATCAGAAAATAATGTTTCTTTTTCTCTGATTCACTGCTTTGTTTTCGCTACCGCCGCTCACTCTTTCCATTCACTCTCTTGCTGGTGCTCTTAGCTCGCTAGTGCTCTCTCTCTTTTTCTCTCACCCTTTCTTTAAAACGAGTCAGGAAGACGACAACAATGCCTTACTTCACTTGCCTTACAAAGAGAAATGTCCTCCCCTCATCCTAAACTGGTCCTAAATCGATACTACAGTACCATACTTCCTTGTTTTGTGAATGAAGCAGGACATAAGTTGAAGCAGCCGTACTGTACTGTGTTTGACCAATCGGTGACAGTCATCCCTGCAAACCCTGCTCCCAAAGCTCCTGAAAAGTAATACTGCCACCCTCCAAGCAGGGACTTTTTTGGGGGGGGTAAAACAATCTCCCTGGAACTTAATTTAGACCCTGGTCCCTCCAGTGGGAATGCAAAAGTTCTTAATACCTGGGGAAAAGTTCCTGCGGTTGAAACACGTGAACATGGCTAATAAACTCACAACTCAGAGTATGTCCTCTTTTGTTTTCCTGACCCCAGGCCAGCTCCACCAACACTCCATCCAGTAAGGGTGTGTCCTCTCTTGATGGCGTCTCCCAGAGCAATGGAAGAGGCACGCCACCCAGTGATCCAGTGGACTTGCCCAAGCTGAAGGGAATTGGTCGCAGTAGGAAGTCTCGCTTCAGTCTGTACAGACACCTGCACAAACACACTCTGCAGCAAGCAGACAGCGTCAGCAGTGTCGACAGCGCAGGTGTGAAAAAAAGAGGGAGAATATGAGAGAATCAGACTGAGAATGTTGAAAGATGAGTTGAGGCTGATATCGCTATATTTCTTTGTGGGAAGCATTCAGTATAGAGACATTTAAATTATGTTTAAACACAAAGTTTTATCCAATGAAAACATACTTTTCTAAATAATCATTCTCTGCGGTTGTGTGTGTAGGGAGTGGTTCAGTGCGAAGCCTAAAGACAGGTGTTGGAGAGTTACAGGGCAACACTCGCTTTTGGCATGGAAAAGACTACTGCAACTTTGTCTACAGGGACTGGATTCAGCTCGAAAAACCCTTTGATGGTCTGTTGCACACACTCACACACAAACGTATTTTAAAAAGTTCCTCTTACTGCTAGGTCCAAAGTTCTTTTCAGCATACAAACCCCTACTTAATATTAATCCTGGACTCATGATTTTTCCTGTAACACAAATTTGTTGGAAACAAATAGTCATCTGGAAAACTAATGTTTTTTTTTCTCCTCCCCTCTTTACCAATTTCTTCCGTCTTCTCTCCTTCTCTGTCTTTCTGTGCCTTTTTTCATCCTGACCTACTGGATCTTTTTATTCCTCCGTCTCTCTTTGCTGCCACACTCTTTTAATGTCCACCCTTTTCTTATCTTCACTGGCTTCCTTCTTGTCTGTGCAGACTTTATTGACAGGTACACCACACCCAGAATGCCTTGGCATGACATCGCCTCAGTGGTTCATGGCAGAGCTGCCCGGGATGTGGCCAGACACTTCATTCAGCGCTGGAACTTCACTAAGGCACTGTGACATATTGTGTTCATGAACAAACACATACAAGGATGTGATGCCAGATTAAACTTGTTGAATTCAGTTAATCTGAATTTTTATTGTTGGTAGAATTTAGCCACCTTTTCAAACTGATATTATCTTGATTTCTAGATATTACAATTCCCAATGCACATTCATATTTGTAGTTGAAGAAAGTAATAGCAAACTCAAATTGAATGAGTTGTTATAGTTGCTGTAAATCTAATTAATTTTTACTGACAGCATGCTGGAATGTATTGTCATAAGATAATCATTGACTGGAGGTCGCCTCCTTTTTTGTTCACCACAGCCCTTACTGCACCCATTCACTCCCACACATATATAAACAGAACAATAAACACTGACCTAGCTAAATCATAGTCTGGGTGGAACACTGGAAAAAATACCTTAATCCTCACACTCATGCTTTCCATGGCAGCAGCTTTTCCCCTCTTATTCCCCTGTTTTTACTCTTTTCCATTCCTCTTCTCCCTGACTCTATATTTACCGTCTCATTCCCCACTTTCTCCAACTACCTCTCCTACAGATCATGAAGCCAAAGTATCGCTCCCTGTCTTATCCATTCCTGCTACCCAAGTCTCACTCCAGTGCCAGCGAGCTCAGATACCAAGTCCCTGATTGTGTTAATGCCAAAGTGCAGGTAAGCGAGCACATCGAGTACCATTTTTACCTACTTGCACTCGCAAAACATCAAAATTGAGGGTTTTATCTTGGTAATTATACAAAATAAGAAACTGGGGGGAAAAAAGCCAACCATGAAACAAACCTTAAAGAAACCACTGGTAGAAAATAACAGAGAATACACAAGAACACACACAGTATAAACTCCCAATTTCCTGTGCATCTGCAAGCACTGCTGGAAAGAGATAAAAGAGAGTGAGCATTGAAAAACTCTCCATGGGCCAAAAAGTTATATAACTACAAACGTTTGCACTTGGGATTGACACTTGAGGTTTTTTAGCTGAAAGGAAGTGACCTTTGAGTGAAATGCTTGACTAAAATAAGAAATGCAGGAAGATCCCATCATAAGTCCATCATGTTTGTGAACTGACACCTGTTTGAAGACTTTGTACAAGTCAGTTTGGATTTATGATACCTACCACTAATAAGACACAATAAGTTTTTTTTTAAAATTGGTGTTTGCTATTCTCTTAAAATGATTACTGACTAATCAGTAGTTCACATTTAACCAAGCCGTATAACTGCTGAAAAACATTCACACAGTGCTGATAATTCACATAATACACAGCCAACCATGCTTTACTCTGTCTGTTGAGGCATAGTTTTGAACCCTTTACTTGAACAAGAACCGACAAGAATGATGCATCAACAATGATGCAGTGTGAAGTACATAAAAATGACTTTGGAATCACTTTGTCACCTAATTTCTCCTTTACATTTAGCTCTTATTTATGTAAACTGTATTGGTGAAGACTAACCACACACATCATAAGGGTGCAACTGCCATGAAATGGGTACAAGATGCTGCCACTTTTTAAAAGTAATGCTATAATAATCCCGTGTCTTTATGTATAAGGTGTTGCGGTCAGCAGCTGACTGGTCGGCAGGCATAAAGTACCACGAGGAGTCCATCCATAATGCCTACATCCAAGTCATCGCCAAGAGCAAACATTACATCTACATAGAGGTAAACCCGCAGTGAGGCCATGATGTGAGAATCTGTAACATAAAAACTTTAAATTGTGCTCGAAAAAACGAGGCCTTTGACTGATAAGCATTCCCATGCGGGTTTGTGTCCTTCCTCTCTGCTCAGAACCAGTTCTTCATCAGCTGCGCCGACAACAGGACGGTCTACAACAAGATCGGAGATGCCATCATCGAAAGGATCATCAGAGCACACAAGTACTTCCCTTTATTTCAACCATTTTATTTTTTTTAAGTAGTATCGATGATAGGAAGAAAGCTTTATGCAATGTGCATATATGAAAGAAAAAAGATATACGCAAGATTAAGTCTTTTACACTCTTCTACTTCTGCTTTTCACGGCTTAACACTGGCAGTCCTCGTGTGTCTCAATATAACCGATGTGTGTTTGCTCGCAGGGAGGGTAAAAAGTACCGCGTGTATGTGGTCACTCCTCTGCTTCCTGGCTTTGAGGGGGACATCACTACAGGAGGAGGGAACGCCATCCAGGCTGTCATGCACTTCAACTATAGGTAAACCACATGCCACTTGAGTTTTATATTAAAAGAGGAAGAGTGAAGGGAAATGAGAAAGCAGATGTGGAAGTGTCATTAGAATTCATATCTGTGTGTTTTATTTCTCTCAAGGCGATTCAAGTCAAGCATGTGCTTTAACAATATTTATTTGCTTTTTGATGGGTTTCATCTCCTGTCTTTGAAGAACCATGATCAGAGGAGAATACTCCATCATCTCCCAGCTGAAAAAGGAGAGTAAGTACAAGAATAATCTATCACATCAACTGCTTTGTTAAGGTTGGAGCTGGAAAAATGCTAATGTTCCCCTCTCTTCTGTTGCTCAGTGGACGACCAGTGGATAAACTACATCTCCTTCGCCGGGCTGCGGACTCACTGTGAGCTGGAGGGACGCCTGGTCACAGAGCTCATCTACGTCCACAGCAAGATGCTCATCGCTGACGACAACACAGTCATCATCGGTTAGTCTGCCTCTGATCTGCTCTCTCGCCTTCTGTTCCTCTTTTATTATGTTGCCCTTCACCGGCTGATGTGATAAATCTAAAAATCTGGCTTTATTTTTTTTTCTTTCACCATGTGTGCAGCTACAACCAACACATACAAATACTTTTGTGCTGCAACATAGCTTTGTTGCGCCACCTGCTGGCTCATAAGGTGCAGCTCACCCTCACGCAGTACCTCAACAACAACCAACACACAAAAAATGTCTAAAAATCTCCTCTGACTCTCTTCCGAGTTTAATTAGAAATTATTTATAGCATGACTAAGAGGTCTTGCTGGTGTGCCAGCAAGACAGATAAATGCAGAGATTTATTATTCATCTGTTTTGTTTTGTGTGTTTGTTTCAGGTTCTGCTAACATCAACGACAGAAGCATGCTGGGTAAACGTGACAGTGAGGTTGCGGTGATTGTTGAGGACTCTGAAAAGGTTGCCTCTGTGATGGATGGACGGGAATTTGAAGCTGGACCTTACGCGCTTCAGCTGCGCCTGGAATGCTTCAGGTGTGTGAGGGGAAAAAAAAACATTTTAGAGAAGTGGCTTCATATGATGGAAAAATTTCCAGATACATTCTACAAGCAAAGCAATATTTCTCTCTCTCTCTCTCTCTCTCTCTCTCTCTCTCTCTCTCTCTCTCTCTCTCTCTCTCTCTCTCTCTCTCTGAACAGGACTATTCTCGGAGGTCACACTGACACCAGCATTGACCTTTCTGACCCCATCAGTGATCGCTTCTACAAGGAGGTGTGGATGACCACAGCTGGCCGCAATGCCACCATTTATGAGAAGGTAGTGTGAGCATGGTTAATCTTTACATGGGGACAATTACTGTAGGTTGAGGAACGAACACGCGTGTTAGATGGAGGTAAAACACTTTGGCAGGTAACTTCATTTACAGATCTATTTTTAAAAATGTGTAAGCTGGTATAATATTAGCTGGTAAATTTGGGAAAACAAAGTTATGATTCTCCAAGGAGTCTGGAATAAGTTGAAATCTGTGTTTGTCTTTAATTTTGTTATATTCACTCACAATCATATAAATTCTACAAGACCAATAGGCTATATACCACCACTAGCAGTCCCTTGAGGCTATAATTGTCATTACACAATGAAAAAAAACATTTTGTTTTGATGAAAATTCTTAGACTATCCTTAGATTCTCGCAGCTACTGGGGCCTGAGATGTTTGGCCATGATGTCACCTAAATCTAAAGGTTTTATCCTCTGTAAAGGGGATCTGTAAAGAGACATCTCAAACAGTTTGTGAAGCTAGGCTCTATATTGTCAGCCTTGGTTCAACTTTCATCAGCCTCAGCTATATTTAGGCTCAGCTATGCTTCGAACTGAAGATCAAAGTTTGAACTCAACCTTGCCACACTAGTTGGTGCTGAATATCAGGGAAAAATAGCTGATGAGATATTTCAGTCTAAATGACAGACAGACTGACCGCCACGCCATTAGAGTGGCTAAAAACTAGAGCTTCAGTTAAAGACAGCGGCATGTTTGCAGTACAAATGTCTGTTTTCTTGCAGGTATTTCGCTGCCTTCCTTCGTCCCTGGTGAGGAACATGTCCGAGCTGGAGCAGTACCAATCTAAACCAGGTTTGGCCCAGAGTGACCTGGCCCGTGCTCAGGAGGAACTGCGCAAAATCCGAGGCTTCCTGGTCCAGTTTCCTCTGGAATTCCTGTCGGAGCATAACCTAATGCCCTCTGTTGGAACAAAAGAGGCCATGGTCCCAACTGAGATCTGGACATAAAGGATGTGAAACCCACTGTCATCTACTTACACATCTGAGTTTGACTGTTTTTTGAGTGAAATCTCTGGATTGTGATCGTCAGCAAATTTGTGATATTGGATTTGGATTTGAAGGAGATCTTTACATAATCCAGAGATGAGAGGTAGGTTTACAGCTCTCCTCGGGGTTGATACGACTGCTGGGCATTGACAAATCTCTCAAATCTGTTGCTACTGAACAACACTAAACAGTAGTTACAGCTTGTCAGGATAAGCACTACGTTTTTTTTGTGTATGAAGAACACATAGACGTTACACTTGAGGACAACAGCAATGACTGCATTCTAACTGTGGAGATGAACAGGCACATGGACGTGGAGGTTTTGGGAATCAAACTCATGACTCTGGACACTTATGCTTTTGGACTGCGGGAAAAGCTCAAAAGACAGCAAAGATTTCTATGGGACCAGGGTGAGACAGAACAACAATATTAAACTCCAGGGCAAAGATATAAGAAAAAACACATAAATGGTGATTCATGTGATTTACTGAGATTGTGACGTACGCTTGTAAGGTGCATTAGTGCTATGTAGGCTGTTTATGAGTTGTTTAGCCTGCGTATGTGCTGTTTTAGAGAAATACTCTGAGTTTAAAAGCTAGTTATCTAAGATGTATCTTTGGGTTGTTTCTGCACAACAAATCTAAAACATGTGCTTGCTCTTCACTGTGGTAGTCCATGCACACAGACGATATACTGTAACTGGTTCAACAGTGGTGCATGATTTACTAACTATGCTCAAATTTTGTTAACATGATTGCCACGATGCATGTACCAATCACACCCCCGCTCTGAAAAACTGTCAGAAGTGTTTTGTGATAATTAGACATGAGATCTAACCCTTATATATCGCTGAAATCAAGCTGAAGTGAACATGGTTGACAGGTACAAAAGCTAATTCAACTCAGTTTGTCGTGCGTGTTGGGAAAGCGTGAGCTGAAAATAATTACGGCAAGTGCGATCAAAGGCTGCGGTGGAAAAATGGTAGTGCCAGTGGTCAACATTAGCGGCTGGATGAGACAATCTGCCTGTAAATTCTGAGAAGTCATTTCCTCTTTGCTCAACAGATGGTGCTAGTTTCCTAAAAGTACAGTGTGTGTACAGTGTGAGATTGGACTTTCGGTTCACTTCCAATGGTTTTTATCTCAGCTCGGTTGTTGAAACAATGTTGATGATTATAAAAACTAGATTTTCCATATAGCATGCAAACTGATGCTAAAGCTTTCATGTAAAAATCCAGTTTAAATTGCTTGTTGCGTTTCTTGTTTCCAGACAGTTCCAGTTGTTGTTTTTTTTGTTGGAGCTCTTTTCTCAGAGTGAAGATAAAATTCCTCCTCAAAGCATTTCATTAAAAAAAATTTTTTTAAAAATTAATTCAGCATAATTCTGAGAAGAGGCTGCTCCCTCTTATGAAATTAAACTCTTCTAGGGATTCTTGTGGAAGGTGACCTTTGTATTTTGTATGTGTGAATGTGTGAATGTCTTTGATGACTGCTATTTGTTTCATTTTCAGTATCTGTCACAGTATCTTTTATCACCGACTCCCTTTTTAATGTGAAGTCAAAGAACCACTCTAACTAACTTAACTCTAATTATGCTCATTAATTGTGATGAACACATAAAATGTTACAGCAAATTATTGGGTTATAAATCAATAAAGGCTGGCGTTGGAGATGCCTGAAAGAGGAATTGTGTAAATCAACAACGTAAATGATTTCATTTGGCAGAAATCCTGGGGTTTTTTTTTCTCATGAAAGGGCCAAAAAACCCTTTAATTGTTCTTTGGTGTCCACGTCACACACTCAACATGTGAAGATATTGATCTGATGATGAAATATTGATTTCTTGAATGGGACCAGGAAATTGAAAAATGTTAGCTGAAGTGATAATGTTTGGAAGCATCACGGTCTTTGTTTCTACAAAGATGAAAAACTCCTGCTTTTCAATACTTTTGACAGCATGCCCTGTATCGTTTACCCTCGCTGTATTTGTCAATGCATTATTTATGGAACAGAAATCATTTAACATTCTTTATTCTTTGTTTTTTTTTAAATGTATGGCACGGTTGTATGGACTGTTGTGGATTTGTAATTAATTTCTTTTCTGTCACCTGTATTGACCCCTTAATCTTCAATTTATCTGCTCTTGGTTCCACTGTTTATGTACAATACCTTTTTGTACAGTTGAAAGTATATTTCTAATTTCTATCTGTTCATTTAACACAATGTAACTGATAATTTAAATGTAAACAAATAAAATTACCTATGGAATTTCAGTTTTTTTCATTGAAAACAACGACAGTAGTTTTTACATTTGACATTTTGCATTGATGATTAGAATTGATGTCTACACATCTTTCTAAAAGATAAATACAAATTAAACTTTTTTAAAAACTGCAAGTCGTTTGTCAACTGCATGTTTACATTTATTGTTTACGTTTATTGGACAATGAAGATGTTTAACCTGTTTTCCAAGTTCCTGTTAGTATATAATAACACATTTTTTCTTGCTTTGTGATATTGGCATGGAGGTTTTTTTGTTTGTGAGAGGCACATACTGTGCTAAATGCAGGAGATGATTTCAAGTCTATCTGCAGTAGATAGAAATGGGCATAAGAAGCACTACACTAGAGCACTAGAATTATAAATTAATAGAATGATGGTATTGTATTTTGCTGCTTAAATTGTAGTGCATACAATGGGTAATTTTAATACAAGCATGAAACCACTGATTCCCATTGAATCAGGTTTTACATAAAATAAACCATAAGACAGGTGCATTTATCTAACGTGGAACATGGAGTTAAGAGTTAAGTCATAGAGAAAAGGGGGAAAATCCCAGGACAATAACCCACTCCTAAGAACAGAGCTGCTCAAACAGAACTGTTCAGTTGCTTTAAATTGACATGACAGTGACTAATAACTTGGCTGCTCACTTTCCACAAGTTGGCTTGATCGTCTTTTTTAACACCTGTCAAATAATCCCAATTCCTTGGAATTCTTTTGTTTGTGTTCAGTTGTGCGAAAGACGGGAGAAATATGCCTTTCGAGCATGTATTGAATGAAAGGCAATAAGTACATTCTCACCGTGCGTTTTGGTTGAAATGTTTTTTTAGAGACCTAAGAAGGATTTCATAACTGCCTATTAGATATTCCAAGGAGGATAATATAATGCCAGTTACTTGGCATGACTGGCAAGCAGTTTTTCAGTGTGCAAAACCAGCCACACCATTTTCAGGTGCCAAATTATACTCAGTACTGGATGGATCCATTTAGTTGGAAGTGACGACTTCGGCACTCATGAAACTGAATGTTAATGGATTCTTATAATATGTTGTATTCTCCTTTAGTTAGTTAGTTAGTTAGTTAGTTAAGGAGACCAGTAAACCTGTCTGTTTCTATAGCTAATGGTAATGTACCTGAATGTAAATCTTTTGACTTGTGGATAAATTATACTTCACAAAGGGCACCACAATGTAATGGTTTTTCATCAGACAATTTGTTAGCAGATGAGAGTTTGTGCTGGGGGGCGTCATGAATAGTACACTGTAATCTGTTTTGGAAAATAAAACCATTCCTCCTTCCTTGTTTCACCTTGAGGGCCGGCGGGCTCGGGCATGAATAGGAAAGTCATAAAGTGGCTGTACCAGGGAAACCACCAGCCACCACTCCAAAGAAATTCTTTGTAATTATTCTTACAAATAACAAGTAAGAATAATTACTTCTTATAATTACAAAATTCTTTGTAATTATTATTTTCTTTTCTCCTTTCTTAGTTCCTTTTCTGTTCCTCTCCCTATTTACTTATTCATTTACTTTTATTTACTTATTTACTTGTTATTATTATCATCATTACTTTTTTTTTCTCTCTTTGCTCCCCCCGACTGCTCCTCTACACTTACATACACACTCACACCACAGGAATCCGTTTGTTTCTTTCCTGCTGTTGCCGCTGTACGTCCTCAGTATATGTTTTGTGTTGTCATGTCATCCACTGTATTCTGTCTTGTCTTGTATCACTTGTTTTGTCTCATCTCACTAAATAAAATTAAAAAAGAAAAAATGAAAATCATACAAAACAAGGATTTCACTTCACTAATTCAGGGGTGTCCATGCAAAATGTCCCATTTAGAAAAATTTCAGTGAGCCCCCGTTCAGGCATATTCATGAGTCTTCACGAATCATCTCACATATCACCACTAAAGGCCAAAACTGGTCTAAGTTTATGAACTCCCAAAAACAATGGAATAGCTCTGCAAATTTACAGTGTTACAGTTCACATGTTCACAGAACCCCCAAATGCCAGATGCATAATCTGAAACAGGACATGACTTATAATATATGTACGCTGATTGCTCACATTCAGGCAACTTTAGTTGTTTCTTAAGTGAGATTATGAGTCCTCAAAAGCTTCCTCTCATGATTTGCAGAATTTTTTTCAACTCTTATCAACTGTCATTTCCTCATCCACAGTGAAGACAGGAATATTACTCTGTACTAAATGATGTCTAGTCTGTCAGATTGGGAGCCTCTAAAGGGACACTCCACCAATTTCACGTATTGAACTTCATCTAACTCATCATAGCATATGAGTTAGACTCAGCGTGTGAAAATGGTTCCAAAGTCATCAGGGTTATCTTGAGTTAGGCTCCATTTGAAATATCTGACAGAACACCTGCGTTATATACGCTGCAAGTGCGGAGTATGGAAGATGAGGGCAGCTAACAGACAGGGAAGGTTTACTGAAATAATCTATGAAGTTGTAGTATAGAAAATGTACCCAGTGTCTTTTAGGTCTTCACATGGGACTAAAAGTCAGGATATTTCAGGCACTGCTGCTTCAATTTTGACCATTCTTTAAAAAAAAAAATCTCTTATGAGTCCCCAAACTTTATGGAAGTGCAATACTAAATCGTTGGAGTGGCCCTTTAAGACATCTTACTATATAACACAATACAACCATAAAACTTCATCTAACATTTTTATTTTGACTGTGTCGGTGAGGATCTCATAATTTGAGCTATTGTTGTCGTACTGGATTGGACAATATTTTTATATATTTATTTATTTCTATTTTAGTTTTTTTTTTTTTTAAAGAAACATAATATATAGACAAATTATTTTAATTTCCTCAGAAACAAAACAAACAGGAAACAGATTTCTTTATATCCTCATATCTACTTTACACAACATGCAAAATGACACTGCTCTGTTTAAAATTCAATAGAAAAAAGTTTGGGAGTCCCTGCTGCCTTACCAAACCACGCCTGTTACTGGGCGGGGTTTGGTGAGGCAGTAGGCAGTAGGCAGTACCCTTCCCTCTCCCTCCCTCCGTATATCCACTGGCTGTCACAGCAGCGGCTCCAAGACAAGCACTAGCGGCAATCCACTCTCCACAGCACTCTCACCTTTCTCTGTACCCGACTACATCCCGCAGACATGGACCTGGACGTACCGATGTGCACGGCACTCTTGCTTCCCATCCTCCCTGCGCTTTAGCTGTGCGCTCCCGGTCCGAGGCACGTCCCGTTGCCGACCAGAAGAGGACTGTTATTATTTTGTCGGTCGCTGAGACATCACTGTGTAGGAGAGAGAGAGAGAGAGAGAGGGAGAGGGGACAGTAGAGACTGAGCAGCAGAAGACCACACAGTCGTGACAGCAAACGGCCGTTTCAGGATATCGGGCAACTGAGAGCGGCTTTTTGTGTCCTCCATCATGGCGAGTGACTCTCCAGCTCGGAGCCTGGACGAAATCGACCTCTCCGCTTTGAGGGTGAGATGATGTGACTTACTTTTAAAAAAAAACAACAAAAAAAAAAAAACGTAAGCTTGAAATATAGCCTCATCTGAAACAAACTGGTGTGTGTGTGTGTGTGTGTGTGTGTGTGTGTCGTGCGTGCGCGCGCGCGTTTCTGGTTCTCTTGCACCTGACAGCGCTCCATGAATAGCAACCGGCTGGAGAGCAGAGGAGGCTGCAAGAGGCGGATGTGTGGGAGACGGGCAGCCAGGCCGTCACAATGTGTCAAATTATAGATCAAATTATATATAGACGTTAACTAATATGACATCTGGCTCGCGCTTCTGATGCCATATTTTCATTCATGTCAGTAACAGGAGTGTTGATGGTGTGTGTGTGTGTGTGTGTGTGAGTGATGCTGAATTGAGGTTGTTGCTGGGATTCTGCTGACCTGGATAGGGGGTGTTTGTGTATCTATTTTTTTCACTGGGCCAGCCTATTATAGACCCATCAGCCTTGATTCAGACAGTAGTGGAATTTAACCTATTTCTCTGTCATACTGCTGATTGTCCAGGCTTAAGTGTTAGAGAGCGTGTCCCTTGTTTTCAGTGCCGAATTGTTATGTTTTGCAGAATTCTCCAACCCCCCCCCCCTCCCATAGTGGTAAACTAGTTTCCCCTCTTGCTGTTTTTAATCCTCTTTGTGTGTTGGTGTGTGTGTGTGAGTGCCAGCCTACCTGTAGTCAGTGTAGCCTGTTCTCCATCAAAGCTGAAGCCTTGCATGCTGCAATAGCCAGTTCTTTTGTTCATCCAGTGTGTGCTGCAAACCACAACATACACACACACACACACACACACACACACACAGACATACACACAAACAGCCCTCCTGCGCTTGTGTTAATGCGTGGATACCCATGTTTTTGCCTCACTGGGCATGGTGTGTGTTATTCTGAGTGTGTGTGTGTGTGTGTGTGTGTGTGTGCTTCTAATGTGTGGGTGTCTGCCGGGCTGATAGTCAGCTGCACATGAGAAAAGGGCTTCAGCTAAAGACCTGTTTGCTGCTGTTCACGCTCTGAGTGACAAAACCACATCTCTCACACACACACACGTGCGCACACAAACACACACACACAATGCAGTTGTTGTCTGCCTGCTTGTAGTCACCTGTTTCCTTCTCTGCTTGATTGTGCCTGCATGTCCATTTTTATGCCATCATTCTGTCCGTCTTTGTCTGTCTCTTTCTCTCTTTGCTTATCTAAATAACTGCTCATCCATCTACCTCCATGCTGTTCATCTTTTTCTCCATCAATTTTATCGCCTGTTTTTCCAGCATCTTGTCCGTCCGACTGACTGAATGCACTTCCTTGTCTATCTGCCAGCCAGTCTGTCTCTTACCATTATCTCGCTTCCCACCTTCCCGCTTGCATGAAAAGTAATGTTCTCACAGGGTCGGCGAGTGATGTGTAGCCAACAAACACTACTTTTAGGGTTTAAACGTATGTAACTGTAGCACATTTTCACCGGTGGGGAGGTAGAGACGGACAAGGCGATCATGAAAGAAGAAGAGGAGGAGGAGGAGAGGGAATGAGACAGACAGAGAAGAGATGAAGAGGAGGGAAGTGTTTGTGCATTATTGGGAGTCAGCCCATGCATGTTCTGTTCTTTCAGAGGCGTGATCTCAACTGCATGTCTCTCACTGTGTCTCAGAAGCAGCTACAAGGACACATGCACACGTGCTCACCCATTTGCATTGATATGGCGTGCTCGTGTTTCTGAAAGTATGCGTATATGTGAGAGCGTACGTATCTGATTATGAAGCAGTCTCATCATTTGACACCTGTATGTGCACACTCATAGATTATAACCAGAAAGGGAAAGTTCCTTAGGTAGTAACATAAAATCTTAGAAGAAAAATATAGGACCTTTTAATACAGTCTTTAACCTCTTTAACCCCCATGACCAGCAGATGACCAGTAATTATAAGCTTTAAACCCAAATAACTTTAATGAAATTTGGGTTTGAATGTTTCACCCAGTGTAAACATCATATAGCCTGAATGAAGAGCTGTAACAAGCTAAAACAGACAACATATGATACTATGAAGAGTTTCAGTAAGGTATTCCACAGAAGTGTCATTTTGTTCTCTCTCTACCGCAAATGCAAATTCCAACTTCTAGGGATTTTTGCTTTTTCTGTAATGACAACATAAAATCTCCAGGTAAACACGGTTGATCGTGGAAATTCTCGGGAAAGCAAAACATGTCAGGACTAGACCTGTTTGTTTACGGCATACACTCCCATTATTGTTTCATTGCTACCGCCGTCTCATTATGATTTTGTCTGTACTAGACTTCTGCTCCCCTTCATCACATTTTCCGTCTTTTCATTGTGTGTTTTGATTTATCACGATAAGTCCAACCGCCCCCCCGCCTCGCCCCGCCCCGCCACACACAGACAAACACAGACACACAATAACACACACACACACACACACACACGTACTCAGATGAGTGTACAGACAACCACTGGACTGGCTAGACAGGAAGTAGGTCAGCTGGCTCTGACGATGATGAGGTGGGGAGGTGGGGTGGGGGTTTTATTATAATACTGGCATTGGTGGTGGTGATGGGGGATTGTGTCTGTGTGTGTAGGGGTATGGAGGGGGGGAAGGGGTGCACTGGGTTGCTCTTAGGCACATCTCACAGACACACACACTATACAAAGAGACAGACGGAACTGAGTGGGAAGTAGAGTGTAGAGAGAGAGAGAGAGAAGTGGATTCTCATGTTTGCTGTCTCTGCACTTTCCCTGTTATTCTCTCTCTCCCTCTTTTCCCCATGCCTCGTCGGCTCTGCGACATTTGCTGTTGTCGCACATCAACCCCGGCAGCACCTGTATAGATGCCGCATGTTTCACTCAAGTGGGAAAGGCCAGAGTTGGAGGCAGGCTCAGAGATGTCGCCGCTGTTTCGCTGTCTCACCGTGACTCAGAATGTCAACCAAGAGAGCAGAAGAGGCCGAAACGTTGTGGTTTTTTTTTTTTATACAGACAGTGGTTTTTATCTAAAGTGATACGGACATGCGCTCACACATGCGGGTCAGAGGCGTCAGAAGCACGGGTTCATGCAGTCAGCTGACGAGAGCAACAGATGGTAAACCAGCAGGAAGTATAGCCACAGCACCACACAAAAACACACAAATGCACACACTGGCAGTAGACTAATGTGCTGTGCAGGGACTCAGGTGTGAGATCTGAGATGAAAGAGAGAGCAGGTGAGGATGAAGGGATGGTGACACGGTCAGGGAAAGACGCAGCGGGAGAAAGCGATGGATTCAGAGAGAGACACAGGACGTGTGAAGATGAATGGAGCTTAGAGAGATTTAGAGGGACAGCGAAAGACAGGGAGAGCAAAGAGAGAAGAGGAAAGTGACAAAGGCTGCGCTTGGGCTAAAGGTGGAGATGTGACCAGTGACTAAAGTAGTCCAAGGCAAAGACCCCTCTCCAGATCTCCTCCCTCCCTCCCTCTTCATCCCTGTTGCCCAGTAAGGCCACATTCCTCGGCTCTTCACCACGGACACCATAGTAACGGGGCCACAGCAGTGCCCAAGGCTTACACAGAGCTTATTCATGAATAGTCTATATACTGTATGGCAGTCTGTCGCTGAGAAATGCCCCTCTCCCTCCCACCCTCCTTTCCACTCTGCCTGCCTGCTTCTAGTTGACCTATTTTTTCCCCCCCAAGTCACTGATGCAGCCACATCAAGTCTTTAATTCTCTGCTATACTTATACAAGCACACAGGATATATGCACAAAAATACACCAAATTAAATTAGTTATCTTTGACATTATGTCATTTCCCCCTACTTGCTATCATCGGCTTATTTAGGAAAGTAGCAATTCAGCCTATACCAAGTCCAGGAAAGAGTTGCTGTCCTAAACGTTCAGGTTAAGGGCAGGTTTTCAGGGGAATATTCTGTCATGCACAGGAAGTTGTGAAGTTTATGTTTCCAGCAAAAAACACCAGTGGTTTATAGTTAGTGTAAGCACAGCTTCTGAGCAGGCAAAGCGAGTGAAGTTCAAGGAAAGAGACATCACAGTGTGGCACTTTGACTTTCACATTTTCTTGGAAGTGCAGTGCAAAAACAGTACAGCAATAACTGCTTATCAGAAAAGATGACGCCAAAACAAACAAGCCAACACACAAATAAAAGCTATGATCCTACAGATTATAACTTTAAACTATAATAAATATGCGCATGAGCATGCACAAGCACACACTCTGTAGCACACTGTCGTTTTTCTTTCCTCTCATACTCCTCTCAACTCATGCAAAGTGTACACACACACACACACACACACACACACACACACACACACACACTTGATCTTGAGTGCTTGAAGGAATCATGTGCATGTAAACAAGTCCATAGTAGGAGATGAAACCCTCCACTGTGTTTGACTTCCTTGGTGCAGGGCAGCGAGGAAAGCAAGATTGATTGAAACAACAGAGGGAGAGAGCGTCAGGCAAAAATTGAGAAGAAAAGATGAATGATGAGGGGGACGGAGGGATGGATGGAGAGATGACAGGAAAAGGTGTGAGATGACAAGTTGGCAGAGACGGATGGAAGGCGAGAGGCGAGAGGCGAGGAGCGGATGGGTTCATTAGCATCGCAGAACAAACTCTGCAGTGTGTATCGTCTTCGGCAGGCTGTAAATCTGTGATTAAGAGTTTGACTCCTGTTAATGGTCTGGGTGAGATGTACAGGGAATTAGGCTGCCACAGCATCTCCTTGTAAAAGCAGGCATTGGTGAGCTGTGTTGTTAAGTGTAAGTGGTTTTATAAGAGGCAGACCTGGCCCCAGCATGACTCCTATCATCCTCTTAGGGTCTCTAATTCAATCCACCTCACTTCTCTGTAATTCACTTTCTATAGACACTAACAGCACTCACCTGGCTGCTGTCTAGTGCACAGAAACATAGATATACCATGGATAAAGACTAGGCCTATATGAAAGAAACAGTCAGGGTGAGTTTTAAATAACAAATTATTAGCTTTACAAATACACAAACACTTTTAGATACTTTTCGTGGCCAGTTGAGGGCAGTGGAACAAGCTTTAAACACATCATTGACATACTATCTGCTTATTCAGTTGATAACGGCGAATGTGTTAGCAAACAGTTGCCTATTTACATACCCACCAGACACAGAGCAACATTAGCATTCATTTTGAGTTGTGTTTCTGGCCACCTGATGACTATAAGTCCAATATTAACTCTTCTTTTAGCTCAGTTTTGCTCTCCACCGACTTCTGAGGGAAATGTCTGGTACTTTAGCTGCTAAATGCTCCACTATGTTCACTAGCTAGTGGCTGACGTCTGTTTTGCGGTTTGGTGCTGGGCAAGCAGCATGCAGTCGATTAAACAGAGTCTTTTTGCCGAAAACAGATGCCTGTTGGAAACTAGCTTGATAAGAGTGGTGAGAGTGAATCAAAACAGTGAAGTTGTGGCCCATAAAACCAAAACAATAAGTTGAAAGACTCTGAAATGCTTGGTAGAGCAAAGGGGAACTGCAGAGTCATTAGTCCTCTATCACATAGAGGCAGAGTGCAGTTAAGTCCCGCCCAACCCGGAGGGGAAAACAATTCATCGTTCTCTATTGACTTTGTATTGAGTGAAGGCGCTTCCTTGTCACTTCTGTCTGCTAGCAAACAACAGAAAAATGCCTAAAAGCTGCTGTGTGGTAGGATGCACTACCAACAGGGTAGAACCCAGAGCTAAGTTTTTATAAGCTGCCGAACCGAAAAAACTGAGCCTTAGGAAGACTAAAGTGGGTGACATTACAGGGCTTTGTGCCGTGCAGTGGAAGAGACATACCCGGCCTGAGCTGCACGCACAGCCTGCAGCTCAAAAACCTCCGTAAAAGTTACACATATACCCGGACACGTTGCTAGTCACAGAGAGCACACATGAAAGTAAAAACAGAACTGTTTAATTGAAAGGTATGCAGTGTTTGTAATAGATGTTTAAATCACAGAATAGCTAACTTTCATACAGCTGAAATGCTAACTGTAAAAAGAGCCCCGCCCATATCAGCTGCCTGTGTAAAGTGTCGTGCCGGCCTGTTATGTAGTGGAGTTTGCAATACAGTTGTGCTATCTCTGCTGTAGATGTGACGTCAGGCCTTGCATTCATGTATTGCATTTAGCCTATATGATGTAATGGGTTTCAGCATATGCTAGAAACTAGCTTTTCCTCTGTGGTTGACATAGGGTGCTAAAATAATCCTTTGCTAAAATCTAATGTTTTTAGCTAGCTACAGGCATTTTGTTAGCGTTTCAGGCATTGGTTGCATATTATGGTGCTGAAAGGTATGCAGTGTTTGTAATAGATGTTTTCCTCTGGTGGGCACGTTTTTTTTTTTTAGAGTATGACGTGTTGCGCTCTGTCTCCATTACATAATTTTCAGCCATTGTTAATATAAAATTTTGGTTGGTGCAGCTTTAATTGTAATTATTGTAACTTTCAGGCACAAACTATACCATGCAAACTTTTTGAATTAGACGTTGTTTACCTTTTGAGGCTAACCAAAATCTTCATACATACATTTCTCACACTAGTGTTGAAATGATTAGTCGATTACTTGCTTCAGTCAAAAGAAAATAAATCAACAACTACTTTGATAATCAGTTAATTAGTAAGTGAGTAATTCCTTACCAAACATTTGCTAGTTCCAGCCTCTCAAATGTGAGGATTTACTGCTCTGCTTTGTGTTGGGTTTTGAACTGTTGGTCAGACAAAACCAGCAATTTGAAGACATCATTCATAGACTAAAGAATCAACAAAATAATTCTATTAACTCCACTGTACACATAGAGACAGACAGTAGATAGTATCAGCATGAAGTATAATGTCACAAGATTTTTCATGAATACAAAGAACAAATTGCTTGTGCTTTTGTCTGTAATGAGAGCAGTTTGTTTTGAGATTGTAGTTTATCTCTTTAGTAATTTATCTCACTGTGCACCCTCACTAGATTTCCTGCATCTGCACTGATTTATTTCTGTTTTAGTGGAAATCTAATTTTCACTTTCATTTGCACTGTTGGTGTTTTTACCTCAAGAAGTGTGTTCACACAAACAGCCTCCTTATCCATCTTACATTTTATTTCCTACTAATCCACGTCACATGTCGATACTGTTAAAGTGTGTATTTGGGTGTGTGTGATAGACTTTGATAGAAATGTTTGGAATTTAACCGATAAGAGAATCTATAACAGATAGATATCTCATGCTAAGGCCCTTATGACGAATAAATTTAATTTCTCTGGTAATAAAGCTTCCTCTGATCTGCAGGTTACAGCCAGCTCTTGCTCTTTACTTTCAATAGCATGTCTGTTGTTTTCATAATTGAATTTGACATGGCCGACACGATGGGGTGACAAAAATATACTGAATGTGTAGATGTACAGACATTTAGGAAAGTATAAAGTAAAGGTGATCAGATAAGAATACATTAGTCTGCAGGTGTGATTTTTTTTTTTTTACTCAGCTTTTAAGTGTTTGTCTTTCTTTTAAAACACTTAAGTGAAATGATTTACCTGGAAACATGTAAGAGGAGTGGCACTGGCGCCAACCACATGTGCAGGCTAACAAATAACCAGTACAGACAGCAGTCTTGATATGAATTTGTGCAATGGATCAGGAATTTGAGTGGCAGCCAGAGACAAGATAACCAAAACAGGAACTCAGGTGTTTATCATGTTACATGTACGTGAGGAAAAGTCATTTAATTTGATAGAATAAAACAGTATTTCTGTAATTCAATACTGAAATGGACTTGCAACATGATAGTGAGATTCAAGAGAGAGCTATGCGAAGATAATCATTGTTCTTTGTGTTGATCAGGAGATGAGTCACACTTTTCATTGCTTTGTTGAGGCACAAATGTGCCCTTTCAACTTCGCACTTATAGCAGTTGTGGTCCAGTGTGGTGAAGAGGAAGTGCATATGTATGCACTGTGGTGATAATCCTTTATCACCTTTGATTGTGGTTTTGGTGATCAGTTTGAATGTGTTCACACCAGCCGTGATTAGATCACCGAGATGGATTTTAATGCAGAATAACACCAGGATTAGCTTTTGGTTAGGTAAGAGTTAGGGTTAGGAATGTAGTGAAGAGGATTAAGGTTAAATTGAGGAATGAAAGTATGAATGCAGTCAGTAAAAGTCCTCACACATGTTGTAAAGTGGCTTTCACAAGAGCTGGAGCCCTGCACTCTAAAAGCCATTATTTCTAATGGCCTGTGCCTCTCATGGACCAAGATCCCTTGTTCAGAGAAAAGAGGGGATTCAGTGCTGTATTTGTCTCAGTCTCCAAAGTTTAGTCATACTTTTGCACAAAACCCTTCTGTGTCCAGGAGAATTGTCAAAAGAATAAGCAACTAATGACGCAAAAGAGGCAAAATACTTTTTTTGCAGAATTTTTATCTGCGGGTGTTCAGGGATGTCAGAAGAAATCCTGTCTTTTTGTTGTATGTTGTACTAGGAGCATGTAAAAAAAAAAATACAATTGAGATTAGCCGTCTGACCATTTAATGCCATGCTTTGAATGTTGCCAGATAATGTCGCTCTTTTGCACACTTCTAGATAAGTGGTAAGTGAGGTTGGACAAACGGTGCTCTATCTTAAAGACACTTATTATAAACGTAACATCGCTGTTGTTGTGTGAAAGCCTTGCGAATCAAACTTTTCTTTAAAAAAAGTCCCGCTCCTTTGTGGATTTGGAAAATTGTCAGACGTCTGGTCTGTTATGAAATGATCAAAAGCCAGTGGATAAAGTAAAAAAACAAAACAAAAATCTGCACCGTCATCACGGTTAGAATAAACCTCTTCTCAAAAATTCCCATTTTGGAGATGTGTCTGTGTATTTCTACTGCACGTCATCTCCCAAATGCCTGATCCTCTTTCTTCCTCCTGTGAGCACATTTGTATTGTTTTACAAGCTATAATTAATGTGCTTTTTGTTATTCAGCAGCTTAACACACGGTGATTCATCGGCCACCAGTGAGGTCATGTGGCAGTCGTGTGACGCTGGCAAATGCTCCGCAAGAACGCAAAATGAAAAAGGGGAAGGGGGCAAAATTGCTCCAGTCATATGGAACTCTAAACCACTGATACACAGGCGTGCACACACATAAGCACAAATGCAGACACGCTGACAAAGCCTGGCGCATGCTGAGAGCTCATTCTGCAAGTGGCCTATAAAATATGAATGATATCGTGCTATATTTTTATCATCAAGCCTAAGGACATGTATGAACTGGAGCAGCAAAAACGCTCCGTTTCTCTAGCCACAGCACTCATTCGGTATGCTGTGCGTGGAGGAGAGGGAAGCTCCACATGCAAGTCCAGTGCTTGTGGTGCCTACAGTATATGCATATGCATTTGTGTGTGTGTGTGTGTGTGTGTGCATGCTTTAGTATTATCTGTATCGTTCTGTTATGTGAGAACAGAAAGGGAAAGAGAGTGCATCCTTAGATGTGTCCTGGGAGTTCCTGTCAGAACAAGCTCTGAGAGTTAATACACACAGCTGCCAAACACACGCATGCACACATACACACAATACACACACACACACACTTAGAGTGAGAAAAAAGAAGTGAGGGGAGGAAAAAAAAACCTACCTGCATAAGCTCAAGACCTGATAGCAATGCAAACAGCCACACTGCTGGATGCTGCTGTCTGCACTGCTGAAAGCGGCTTGCAGTCTCTCTCTCTGACTCTCTCTTTCGCACATACACACGCGTTTAGTTAGGCACACACTCTTCATTTCATGCCCACTCATACTCGTTAGAACATTTGAACACTAGCACTTGTGTGGGAGTGTGCTTTTGGCACAGTAGGTGAGTGTGTGTGTGTGTGTGTGTATGTGTGTATGTGTGTATGTGTGTATGTGTGTGTGTGTGTGTGTGTGGTTATGAGCATGTGAGAGAGCGAGACAGCGGGAGGATGTACTTGAGACGGAGTGTGAGAGAATGAGTTTGTCTGCCTTTTTGTGCGCGTGCCTGTGTGTGAGGGAAAGTGCATTTGTGTGTCTGTTTGTCTGCTGCACACAACAGAGAGAGAAGGGTGAAAAAAAAAGGACAGGAAAAGGAAGGAGAGAGCAAGAAAGGCACAAGGCCCTGTCTTCAGAAATGGCTGACAGGTTGACAGGTCTGCTGAGACCCGCAGAAACTAACATATAGAGACAGAGCGAGGGAGAGAGGGATAGAGAAAGACTGTGAGAGAGAGGAAAAACTGAGGAAAGAGAGAAAGTAAACCAAGGATACAGTATTAAAATATACACTTGCAGACACCTTGAGCATGTACACAGTGTTAAACTGTAGGGCCCAAAATGCACTTCTTTCATCATTTGGCTATAATTCTGTGACATTTCCTTCTCTATGTATACATGTTATGACAGCAAAATTATCTGAAAGTTCAACTGAAATGCGAAAAGTGAGAAAGAGAAAGCAACAAAGAGACAGATGGAAAAAAAAAAACAGGACAGACTGTGTATGAAAGACGCAGGAGAGAGATGTGACGAGGCTAGAGGAGAGACGGGGATGGAAATAGAGTGCGTGTGTGTCTTTTCAGAACAGAAATAAAAAGATGCTTTATTGAGAGGGGAATAGTCTGTGAAAAGTGGGTATCGTGTAATATCGTCTGTTCTCCAGCTTTGCGTGAGTCCCAGTGCAGATCTACACAATGGCGCGGTTTATTTCGGCGAATCGGCAACGAAATACGCCTCTAGCTTTGCCCCAGTCGGAGATCTCATTTTTAAACATGTTCTTTGGCTCATCCAAAGATGACATTGTACTTCTATCAAAATAATTTATAAACATCATTCAAAATGGTATATTTGTATCTGACCCAGTACAACTAGCTTTATGTCCAAGGCAAGTGACATTACAAGCACTGTATAGTGAGAATTGCAAGTGCTGATATTACGCATTGACAGACATTGTGGATATGAATTTTCCCAAGACTAGCTCTAACATCTCTGCTGGCACCTCAAAGAACAAGGTACAAAGCTGAAGAGAGTTGCAACTCAGACAAAAAAAAAATGATGGTATGTAAAGTTTACAAAACTTTTAAATGGCAAGGACACAGTGGATGAAAAGAGACTTAACAGAAGCTGGTAAAATGCCTCACTGGTTCTGGGACTCTGTTGGATAGAGAGGAGCGTTGTAAAGAAAGACTTGTCCTGGACAACGTCGGTTGGAGAACAGAAGCTGGTGGAGCAAAGAGAGAGTGTGAAAGAGAGAGAGAAGGAAGGAGAGGGTGAATACCAGCTATTGTTGGAATGCCGTAGCAACGTGCGGCACAGTGGAAGGGGGAGGTGTGTGTGTGTGTGTGTGTGTGTGTGTGTGTGTGTGTGTGTGTGTGTGTGCGCGTGTGTGTGGGGTCAGTGAGTTTTATGCTCTATTCGAGCCGCTCCGTGTCAGAGATGTGGTGATTCCTGTGCTGGCAACCTAGAGACTGTTGGTTTAAATGATTAGCTAGTCTGGACACAAGCCTAAAACAATCCACCACTGCATTTCTGACTAATGTGTCAACACCCGTAGTGCTCAGTTGGTTGAGCAACACTTCAGTACTGACTGGGTTAGAGCTTCAACTCCCACAATTGTTAAAAATGCATGTGTCCACTGTTGTAATATGGATAACAAGAGTCGACAGCCATTCTAGCTGCTCTGTGGGGCTGTACTGGTGGTGCTTTGAGTTAAATGCTAACATCAGAATGCTAACATGCCCATAATAACAATGTGAACGTGCTGATGTTTATGATGTTTAGCATGTGTAATGTTTACCATGTTCACCATCTTAGTGGAGTGTGTTAGCATGCTAGCATTTGCTAATTAACACTAAACACACAGTGCAGCTGAGGTTGATGGGAATTTCATTAGTACTGCAGGTATTTGGTCATAAACCTTTGGACAAGTTACTGATATTGGCAGAGTGACATCTTCAAATGTATTTTTTTTGTCCAATGCAAAACCCCAAATATTTACTTTCATGTTTGACAACGAAAAGCATCAAATCTTCACATTTGAGAAGCTGAAACGAGAGAATTTCTGGCATATTAAAAAAAGTGACTAAAACAATTATTCAATTATCTAACCAGTTACCGATTGATGTTTTGTCGATTGATTAATCGACATATTGATGTATGTAAAAACAACAAAAAAAAGTGTAAAAGCTGAGAAGTCATTGTAGCATGTATGACATTAACTAGCCTAAAATGCTGTGTTGAATAGAGCTGCTGTTTATTTCCTCCTTGGCAGAAAAACATGTTACACAAGCCTTCAGAAACTCCCACAGGTGAAACTGGTCTAACGAAACACTTTTAGGGCAAACTGACTCTTAACACGCTCACTATAAACAAACTTTCAGACACTCGCTAGCCTAGCAACACTAAGGTTACAAACAGCACATTATGCAGTGTGCAGTACTCCGTGTGTGAGTCGGATTTACAACGGTACCTTATCCATTCAAAAGGAATATCTGATGTTGTGAACACGTAATTGTCTAGAGGAGCATCTGTATTTTTGGCAGTATCTAAATATTCTGGTATACTGTAATACCTTGATACCGCCGAAGCCTGTTCGGAGACATCATCTGGGAACAATGAATGAATGAAAAATATTTTGTGCCAGTTCATGTAGTAGATGTATAGATATTCCACTGGAACATGAATGTTCATACAGAATTTCATGACAATACATCCAAAAGTTGTTGTTGTTGGACCAAAATGTTTGGATCGACCGTCCAGCTTTGCTCTCCCTCGAGCCACGCTGCTAGTGTGGCTTTATAATACTTGATAACTGTCTAGATCTAATTCAACATACACTGAAGGGTTTTTAACATTATTTTGAGTTAAATGTATGAATTAATGCTCCTGTTAGTCTTATTGATCCTAACCCCATCATGTCTCCTTTGTCTTTCTAGGATCCTGCTGGCATCTTTGAGTTGGTTGAGCTGGTGGGAAATGGCACATATGGCCAGGTCTACAAGGTAAGATATGCACACAGATAGACTTTGATATCTAGCTCTCTGATAGCGTTCCCTCGTATCCTATCAGCTCTTACGTATTCTCTGAAAGTGTACGGAACAAAGAATAGAAATATGCGCTGTGACTGAAGGAAACAGAGAAGACAGGAGATAAAAGCAGCGCACAAGCTTGAGAGAAATGGAGCGAATGTAAAAGACTTAAATGCAGAGAGGAGAAGCAGGAACTGGGGCACGTTAAAGTGATTTTAGGAGAAGATCCCTTGCTCCTTTTTCTTTTCTCTCTTTCCCTACTGTATTTACATGTCTTTCTATACATCTGCACCCCTAGATTAGAGAGTTAAAAGACTAGACTAGACTAAATCTTTAGGGGGAAGTGGGAAGTGCTTGTTCTTGCTGTTGTGACATCACTGTGGTTTGAGGTTTTTGCTGTCAGCTGGACTCAGCTGTTTCCCGCTGTCGTTCAAACACTATCTTTCCGTCCATGTCATTGTCTGAACTTCCTCTTCCCTCCATGGCGGCCCGCCGTTCTCCAGTCCTCGCTTCCTTTTCCTGATGCCGCTGCTGCCTCATCCTGCCACTCTACAGCAGCCTGTGGCACTTTGTTCAATCACCTATAGCTGGAATAAACATGTGTTTGTTCAAATATCTGAAAGTATAGACATGTGAAGGCCCTTGTGAGTGCATGTATTTTGTATGTGTTAGAGTGTGTCTAATGGAGCAGTGAGTCAAGGTCAGGTGGTGATGGAAAGGAGCTGTTCTTACAGCAGATTGGACCAGATGAAAGGTCATGCGGAGGTGGGACATGACTCTTCGTCTCTCCTGGAAATAATCTGACATCCACACACATGTGTGAGAGTGTGTGTGCGCGAGTGAGAGAGTGAGTGGGACAGAGGGGAGGAAAAAACACAAAAGGAATGGAGAACAGGAGAGTTATGTGTATCCATTTATTGCTGACTGTGCTGTCTTGGTGAAAGTCACGGCTCATTTACTGGCTGACATTCAGCCAGTCTGTTCCTATACATTACCGAGTCACAGAACGCCTATGGCAACAGCAGCGGCCTGTTGGGCCTGTAACCCATACAGCTGATCCACACTGGTTTCTGATTGGGTGTCACACGGTGTATAATACTAAATGGAGTCGATAGTGAAGTTCATACTATTACTTCTTACTACTGGGCAGCTCAGGAAATTACATTTGAATGTGTCCAATAGATATTTTAGTAGGCTTTGTGGGCCAAACGCTCATTATATATATGCAAAATATATAACAGGCATGTGCATATAAAATATAATAGAGAGTAGAATTAAAACAATAAGTCAGTTAATCAATTACTCGATTGACAGAAAATGTATTTATTTGGTGTCATCTTGAGCAATGGGAATTTTTAATAGGCATTTTTCGCTACTGTCTGACACTTACAGACCAAATGTTTTAATGAGAAAACAATCACATATTAATCGCTTAGTAAAATGAATCATTACTTGCAGTCCTGATATAAATATAAATCTCAGAAAACATGCTGAAAATGCTTTGTAGTGCTCAAATCGCCCCTTCAGTGCTGCACAAATAGACGCAGATCTAAACTGGAAAAAATGTGACTCATACATACAGATAAGGAGCAGAGTCACTTGAGCAAAAATGCCATCTATTTTAAATTCCTTATGCGGTTGAGATCCCCTGTCTAGGCAAGCAGCCTGAAGAGGATCAACTTCTTGTGAGAAGGTGAATCACGGAGTCACAGAGAAGATAAATTGACCTTCAGTCTGCTAGGTATTAGTGAACTGGAATTGCTCTGGCTCTCTCTGAACCATTTCAGACACTTGTTATATCAGAGAAAATAACAAGAATCAGGATCGAGATCGATGAATCGAGTGAACACAGGTGGACTTTGGATTTTTGCTCAGATGTAAAGAGTTGGACGGGCTGTAAATGTGATTTTACTCCTTGCTGTGATTCCAACAATAAAATCCAACAATTCAATTTGCTCAGTGGTCAGGGGCCAGTTTTTCTCTGATGTATCTGTGATCACACACAGCAAGTTAACAAGTTGTGTCTTGATATTTTCTTTCACGCCAATTTGCTGCAGCGGTTTGCTAAAGGTAAAATGAACGGACAACTCCTTTAGAATATACAAACAATCTTTATTGCTATAGTTTGTTCCTTGGTAAGTTTGTTGGGAAATGTATGCAGATTAGTAGTACATATGAGATAAAAAGGTTTTAATTTCACTGAAATCGACAATTTATTTCTGTGGATAGACAGATTCAGGCTACCTTTGGGCTTATTAAAACTTTAATTAGCCAGTTGGAAGTGAAAAATGCATTTGTTAAAAGCTAAAAATTATGACATTTCCAGAGCAATCATGATTTGGGAGATTTAAGCTTTCCATTAGGATTATAATATGAAAACATGTCAAAACAAGGAGCAGTAATGGTGCTTTTCCTGCAGCAAAAACACAACTCTCAAACCAGTCCACTGCATTCTGCTGCAGTGGATTTTACTCGGTGGACTTTGTGTAATGAAGCTAGAGAAATGTAGTTTTATGTGTACCCATGCATGCATCCTTTTGTGTGTGTGTATGTGTATAGGCGTGTGATAGTAATAGCCAGCGCAGTGTTTTATGTTATTGGTGATGGAGGGCCAATAATGTGCTGTGCAGCTACAGTTCTGTGTGTCTGTGAGCAAGAGATAACAGGTTTATCAACAATTCCATTACCCCATCTAGTTAAATGATACAGATCTGCTCTGTTTTGCTCTTCCCTTTATCTCCATCTCTCTCATTTTTTCCCACTCTCATGCACGCCCAAAATCTCATCTCAATTAAAAAAAAAACAAAAAACGTCTTGAAAAGTTATTCCAGGTTGTTGTTTTTTTGTTGCAGTTTCCCTGTCAGCAAAAAATAGTTTGGCCAAGAACAGTGATAGACGAGTAGCCGCAGCGAAAAGATAATTTTAGCTTGACTTCAGTTTCTCTCCCTCTGTCTCCCTTTCTCATCTTACATCTCCATGGCAGTTCTGTTTCCTTGTTTTTCCTCCTCTGTCTATTCATCCCCTTCCCTTCTTCATGCCTTGCCTCTGCACATTTCTCTTATCAATATGTAATCACGTTTTTCCTCTGGTAACCCTGCTTTTTTGGGTTGAAACTTCCCTGTTGAGCCGTACTTAAGGGAGCAGCCTCTGCCTACAGTACGTGTGTATATATAGCTTCTACTGGCTGCTCTAAAAGGGCCATAAATAGAGAACACGGGTAATGCTGAATAATTAAACACATTCTCTCTCCACTTTCCTCCCTCTCCATCTTCCACTCTCTCTCTCTCTGTTTCCTCCTTTTAGCTCTCTCTCTCTCTCCCTTTTTCTCTCATACTGTTGTCACTCTCTTTCTCATCAACTCCCTCTGTCCGCTCCCTCATTGGTATTTCCTCTCTTTATTTTGCCACGTCTCTCCTCCACTCTCATCCCTCCAGCTCTCCCTCCCTCTCCTTTTTTTTTTTTTTATTTCATCACGCTTCTGTTCCTCTACTGTTTCCCCCCCCCCTTCTCCCTTTCTTTCTTATGGCTGTGAATATTTGATGGGGCTTACGGGAATTGCAGTTCTCTGAATTGAGGAGGCACTCCTTGCCTCACACGTAATGCCACAGTGGGGTGGGAACAAGGACTATCCCTGGTCAGCCACTGGCCGAAACGCTCCCTGGCTGATTGACAGGGCGACTTATTGACTGACAGGCTTATTGATTGGCTAATTGATTAATCACAGCTCCTCGTCATTCCCGCGGGAGAAGTCATTTTTCTCCTTGATGGATGCAAGGACAAGTTTAGGGGGCAACTAAAGATATCTCGGTCACAGGAACACAAACGCGGCACTGACACACACATGCACAAACACGTGAACGGTGACACATTCAGCCCATCGTCTCATCGAGTTGTCTCCCTGGCTTTGGCAGCAACAAAACATTTCCGGGTGTTTGCATGACTTTGTGTGTGTGTGTGTGTGTGTGCTGTTTTCACATTTCACATAGTTTCTCTCCATGACTGTTCTGTCTCCATGCAGCGAAGGAGCAGGAGAGGCGACCAATCTTTTTCTTTCTGATGACAGAACACATCCACTCTGCTCCTCCTCAGGCAAAGTGCTCCGCACTCTTAAAATATTCACCAGTCACTCTGACACACACACACACACACACACACACTCACACACTAGAGCAAAAGCGACGGTTGGGGACCTGGGCCGTATGGGCATTTATATGCTCACCCACTGTGACAGCGACTCAGTACAAAGAGCGGCTCTGTGGTTTCCATTCACTACACTGGTGTGCGTGTGTAAAAAACCTCTGTTCGTGAACACTTGAAGGAGCAAGTGCCGTAATAAATCTTTGGAACACATTATACTCATCATTTTGCATTGCATTTCGTTCTCTTCAGCACATCACAGGTCTTAAAATGATAAAATACCCTCACTGTGTATGTTTGTTTCATGATGGCGGTGTTTGTGCGTGTGTGTGTGTGTGTACAGTTCTGAACAAGATTTCTTATTATCATGGGTTTCTGTTATCTTTAAAATCAATGAGCAGATAAAATGGCACAATGGCAGTCTGCAGCAGAACGGAGTCATGTGCAGTTACGAACTTGGATCATTGCTGATGTTGTGATAATATTGTTACTGTGGCAATCCAGAGTCTCTGGATGTAAACAAACAGATGGGCTGAAGATTAAGACTCAAAGAAGTGGTTGCACCAACCACACCTGTGTCTATGTCTCTTCATTGTTTTTACCTGCAGTGTCCCTGTCTGTTATGCACCCAGGCCCGCCTCTCCTCCTCCTGCCTCGCCTGCCCTCTTAAGAACCGCATAAAACTTCAAAGTTATTTTATCTTCTCTTATCTGCTGGAAGTCACGCCACAAAGGACTGTGGGAGATTTTTCTCCATGTATGCCCGTGACGCCACTACCACACATACACATGCGCATGCTGTGCAAACGCAAACACACACGTACACACCTCAGAGAAGCAGCGTGAAGTGTGAAAGCCCGACATAAGAGACTCTGAAAAGGAAGGAAGATAGAGTGACTTCATTTATTCATCTTTGTTTGATGTTCTGAACTCCTCCAGCTAGTGTTTCACAGCAGGAAAGAAGATCAAGCAAGCAGGCGTGTATCTCTTTGAAAGCAGTCAATGATAGATTATACTAAAATGGCAACTTGACAAATCAGCGGTCACATTACATTTTGTACTGAGTATGTTGTTTCCTGCTCTGTACATAATATTTTTTTCTGTTTTAGTTAAACTTTTTTGATCAAAAGGTTGATATAAACCAAAACTGTCCTGCATCAGTCACTCAGTACTACCAACATAAGGATTGATTCATGATTTATTGATTGATGAAGTAAAAAAACATTTACCTGGAAAACCAGAGACTTCCAGTTGGATTAATCATCTCTCCATCCTATTTCATATGTTCATTTACTACGCTGAAAAAAACACATGAATGTACTGTATATACTGTCATTTTGAAAAAGGATGAGAAATTCTCAAAGCAGCTGGGAATGATAGTTTTTAGAAAACTTCATGGCAGCAGGACGGTGTATGTGTGATCTGTTCAAAATTAACTACAGTGCCCATGTTCCTTGTAATGAAGGAAGCAGTCATGCAATTGCAAAGGTATGGCTCAATGATCTGTTTTTATTGATTTTGCACAAACAATGGAAGTCTTTGTTTCAGAAGAACAAAGACGAAGAACTTTGGTTGCACAATACTGTTCTTTGGATGAGAACGTTTTTGGTTTGGGTTTCATTCTTATATTAATTAACAATGGAAAGAAAACCCAGAACTTGGCTAGACTTGTTACATTTTGACAATGCAGCCTGAGGTGTAACAAGCAGATAGTACGTGCGATGTTGTCATAACCCCTTTGTTGTCAATTTTTTTTTTCCCTAAAGAAATAATCTGTGACATAATATACTTAATATAATATAATATCAAAAGCAATGAAAGTTTATAACGTAGGACTAAAACATTCCTGTAAATAGGGACACAAATTTGAATGATGATGGCAATGATGATCATAATTATTTGCAAAGAGTACAGTGGATGTTCACTTCTGTTCGACTGAGCCCAGATACAACTTTTGTGCTATGACTGTTCATTTAAAAATTCACCAGAACGCAGAGATTTTGGTCTCTCAGTCTCACTCTTGTTCTCGCACAAGGGGAAAACATTACTCATTCCTGCAACCTCCCCGAGAAAATGTATAAGCTAGTCATGCTTGCTGTATCAGTAAATTGCAGTTTAGCGTGATAAGGGGCTAACATGTGTAAATGAATAAAGAATGTAGTTCTATATGCTAGCTTTAGTGCTAATGGGGATGCTGTCAGAAGGTCTCAGCTGGGCATGTCTGCAGGCTATAAGGCTAAGGGTATGGTTTGCGTTCATGTGTACAATAAGTGGATATGTGTGTGTGTGTGTTTGCCTGTTGCCATATAGCTACTGTATGTCCCTGGTGTAGACTTAGTTTCAGTTGTTTACAGTTTAACACTGTGTCATTGCCCCTCTTTAGTTTTGCTACACACACTCACTTGCATATACACACTTCAATCTCTGGAGTCCTTATGAATGAAATGTGAACCGTGACTGAGGTGGATGTTGCTTGTTTCCGTGGGAACAGCAGATGTGCTCGTTCTGCCCGTGTGCAGTGACACACACACACACACGCGCGCGCGCACGCACACCTGGCAGCGTGTTCATTAGCCTACATCCTCGCTTTGTCTTCCCCAAGGCCACACGCCCCACTTACCCACAATGCACTCCTGCCACCCAGACCAGGGTCAATTAGCCATGCTTGATGTCAATAACAATCTCTCATTCTCGCTTTGTCTGCCTTTCTCTCTTGTTCTCTACTCTCTACTGTATGTTTTCCAGCCGGATTCCCCACTCTTTAATTGATAGTGTGCACTGTAAAGAGCTATTTAGCCAAGGTTTTATTCCCACAGTTAGAATTACTGCTCATCAATAGTTAAATCAATAACCTGTACCAGCCCTGCCTCTCTCTATTATTCTTTATTGCCTCTGTCCTCTCCCTTTTTCCCTACGAATGTGCCCTTTTCACAGCCTTTAGCTCTTCATTTTCATTTTCTACCCCTGCTCTCTTTCATCTGAACAACTTCTCATATTCATCTTTTATGTCCTTACCACGCTCTCCTTCCCCGTGTCCTCACTCAGCTGTTTTTCTCTCTCTCTCTCTCTCTCTCTCTTCCGCTTTTCCCTCTCTCACCTCTGTTCTGTACAGTAAATCAGCTCGGCTGTTTGTTTGACCTCCAGAGCCGCCGGAGCGTGATGCCGATGTGCTGAACCTGCCGCTTTGCCTCCTCGCCGCAACCCTCCTCCTCCTCCTGCACCTCCTTTTGTAGTGTTCCCTCAGTCATGCACACTCTTCAACTCTCTCACTCTCTCGTCCTCCGGTTCTGTGCCTGCTTGTTCTGCAGATGTTGTAGCGTCAGGGGGCAAGGGGGGGGGGGGCATTTGTATCTTTCTGCCGTGACTCTAAAGACGTTAGGCAGTTTGATTTGAAATGAGAGATAAGTGGATGAGTGGGTGGGTCAGCGCTGAGTGAATTAGTCAGTGAGTGCATTTGTGAGTTAACCTGTGTAAATGAGTTAGTGACTCAATGGAGCAATATGTTAGTTTGTGGAAATACCGTTGTGATAGTTTTTAGAGGGGGTCACACAGCTTTTTAGATGGATTTCAGCTACGGTACATGTGTTTATATGTGTGTTGAGTTTGTGTTTCACTTAATCTGTGTCAGCCTCAAATGCCTACCATAAATAAGCTTTAGACACACACACACACATGTTCATCCAGCGAGTGGTTATCTTGTTAGGGTTGATTTATTTCCATCACATCAAAGGATATATTATGAAGCGGACAAGCTTTTACTGTTCTCTATGCATAAACACAAACGCATACGCAAGCCCACAGATCCCTTTTTACATATATAACATTAAACTGACCATATTTCTTGTCATGATGATGGATTTACTGAGCATTGCGTACAGTATCCGCCCTGTCTCTAGCGCCATCACACCACCGTGAGGACTGACAGATGTGTTTTTGTTGCTTATGATCAAATTTGTGTATTTGGCTGTTTGCAGACTTCTAATATTTCTTACTTTAAACCAATGCGCCTGCATTTGAGATTATTTAGCACCAAATCCTGTCCCTGACCCCAGATTAGTCTGTTTTACTTGCGCGTCCACTGGCTTGTTAATTAGCTTGTTGTACTGCAAGCAGGCAGGTTAACGAGCAGCTATATTGCAGACTGTTGATAGACTATTGTTTCAGTAGGCTTTAGCCGATAACACCGTTCCATTCAGAGAGGAATCAACACATGCTGGCTGTCTGTCGCAAAATTCAGCTTCTCCTTTCTGCATCTACCTACCCCCCTCCCCTCACCCGTCAATAAAAGCCCTCTGGACTATTCTACAGATCATTGCGCTCATCTTTCTTCCTCTCATCTTTTCTTTTTTCTTTCATCTCTTCCGTCTCTCTTTCTTTACTACCTCCTTCTCCCACAAGCTCCCTGCTTGTATATGTTTCCCTCATCTTCACTAGCTCTCGTTATATCTTCTCTCCTTTTGAAATCTCTTCCTGTCTCAATTTGTGTCTCTCCTCTCTTCCTCTCTCATGTGTGAGTGTGTGAGCAGCCTCGGGGCGCTTCTATATTTCCTGGGCAGTGCAGTAGTAGATTGGAATGGAGGCCTTTGTCACTTTTATTTACTGCCTCACTGATTCCACAACAGTGTGTGCGCTTGCGTGTGTTTGTGGGCACTTGTCGGCATGTATTGGTGTGTGTGTGTGAGCACGTGCGAATGCGGAATGATTGCAGGTGTTTGAACTGCAATGAGGTGTGTCTGGGAGTATTGCCTCCCTTATTTCTTTGGGATCCTTCGAGCAGAACTGTGTTTGTAACGTTTGTTTGCTGAAAGTGGCTTTAATTCGGCATCGCAGCTCTGGCACCTGCTGCTGGGCATGCTGGGATTGTGAGCCTACAGACTAGAACCAGTGGTTGTTGATACTAGGGTGCAGACTGAAGCACCGCTTGTCTGAAATCCTTCAATCCTAACGCAACAACAGTTTGGTGTGTGTGTGTGTGTGTGTGTGTGTGTGTGTGTGTGACAGCAGTGTGTAATCTCCCTCTAGGACTTGCCTGTCAGGGAGAGAGAGACAGAAAGAAAAATGTATAGAGTGAAATCCCATGGGCGCATCCCATAGCGCACTTCTCCCCTATGATACCGTTACCATGCCAACAGGCCCTATGCCAGGAGAGCATACTTAGATGCCATTGAGCGGATTCTTGCTTGATGTCGGTGTCTGTTTGTGTGTGTATGCGTGGATTACCAGGACAGCACAGATTAGGATTAGGGTGTGACCCATTTCCTTTTGACAAAGAGTTGGCACCACAGTCTGTTAGTCCATTCCTGGTTTGGTGAGTGTGTACATGCGTGTTCGTATATGTGTATGTTTGCTTTTATCTTTCTGGGTCATTTGCAAGCAAGTGACATGAAGACTGACGCAAGTGAAAAGCATGATTGCATAACATTGCTGAGTTCTTCAGAACTGATGAAAAATGAATCCTGAAAATGTTGACTTTTGACTTTTTTACTTATATGGTTGCTATCTTGCAAAAGTCAAACGTAAAGTTAAAGGAACACGCCAGTGTTTTAGTTCATTAACTCAGAGTCAGATGTCACAAAGTCGCATTTAGGTGAGCTAAGTAGAAAATTAAACCTAGATGACAAATGGTAACAAGCATCAAAAGGACCATTTGAATGTGGATGTTGCTTGTATTAAAAGACTTATTTTGGCAGCCAATCTCTCCGATGTCGCAGTGTCCTTAAATGCACCGACAGGTAGCAGGTTTCCAAAATGGCTCTGCTTGCAACTGCGCCACCATGATGACTAAAAACTGAAAAAAACAAAACAAAAAACAAGCTAATAAATAATGACAACAAGGTGATTATTATGAGTGACTGGCTAACATAAGTAGGTTTCATGTCTCTGAGTTGATTTTTAGTCATAGTGAAATGAATGAAACCAATGGCTCCGTGGAAAGTAGGAAATCAATCTTAATTATGGTAGGCTTTTGAAAATCGTCCCAAGTAATGAGATTTATAGTTAATGGGCTAAAACATGCATAACCATTGTTATGGGTGTTTAAGTTTTTGGTTTGTGCAAAGGAAAGTCAAAAAAGGATGAAATTTAAAGCACAGGACAGTCATTTAAAAGTAAAATTTGGATGGTTTCTTCTGACCTTGCAGCTTGGCCACACAGTGAGTACACACAGAGGACAGATGCACTGTGAAATTCAGCTCTCTCAGCGAAGTAGTCTTCTGCTCATGCACTCCCTCACATCTGAATCACTTCCTTCCTTCTCTTTCTTCCACCCTCCTTTCCTCACCCCATCCTAACCTCTTCTTCTAAACAACAACGCTCCCATATCAGGACAATAGTCTCTTATTCCCTTTATTCTTCTTCTTTCTCTGTGTGTGTGTGTGTGTGTGTGTGTGTGTGTGTGTGTGTGTGTGTGTGCGTGCGTGTGTGTGTGTTTAAGTGTCGTGCACACTGTACACTGGCCAGCCAAGACTGTTGCTAGGCTACGACAGGAAGTGTCCTGCATAGTAAATGTGTCCGAGTAGGGGGTGTGGGGGGGGGGGTGCCTGTGTAATTGACTTGGCAAGGGCATGGATGCGCACTCCAACAAACAAAATACACACACACTTTGTAAAAGCATTTCTTTTTTTTCGCTCACACACGCATACACACACACGCACAGAAGCCTTGGGTATCATGATATCCACCAGCAGGCTATATTGAAGCAGTGGTTAGCATGTTGGTCCCGCCTAACTGAGGCTGCAAGCTGAGAATGATGAAGAGATGCTTCCCTCTGCAGCCTGCAGCGCTTGTGTGTGTGTGTGTGTGTGTGTGTGTGTGTGTGTGTGTGTATTTGTTCCCCTCAACATTCAGCTCCATATAGCAGCAGACAAATCGTAAAAGAGAATCATTACACACACACACACACACACACACAACTTCCTCTTTTTTTCATCGCAAGACACACACATACTCACACATCATACCAAGTACCTCTCCCCAGAGACTTTACTTTCACTTGGCAGGTGCAATTAATCAAAATTATTACGTGTTGATGATAATTACTGAAATAGGCGTACTTTGTGTCATTCTGACACCTCCCTCATGCGGCACATTGAAGGGGACAGATGAGATGAGAGATGAGACATCGCCATATAACATCGGACCTAAAATTATATTTTGCGTCATTGTGTCACAAGAACATTTCAGTACAGTATAGAACATATATAGACAACATTGCATTAAAGGGAGTAGCTGTCGGTGTTATTCTGTCCATCTTCTGTAAATCCTCTTGTTTTGTGAGCTGTAATATTAAACATCTAAATTGTGAAATCATAGTTGTGGAAATGCTGGGCCCTGGGAGTGGGCAGAAGCATCATTGCCCCCAAAATCTTGTTTACATCTACTCAGCTGTGTTTGAGACATCACAGCTGAATGAACAAATTAACAGCTGAGCAAATATCAGAAGAGGAATCTTTTGTCTTTTCTCAGATTTAATTGTGTGATTAAAAAAAAAAAAAATCACTCAAGGCACTATCCTCTAAAATAGCAAATATATTTTTAAACGTTTATACTAAACGGGTGTAAATGATCCTGTTTTAGGAAAGCGTATTTCTTACTCCCGCAGGGATGACGCCAAGTAATGACTCCTCCGTGATGCGGCTGCCCCGAAGGCTGATTGGAGATCAGTTTGGTATCAGTTTGCTGTCTCCATCACAGCACGGCCATCCAAGCGGAACAAACATAGTCAATTTGGTCTGTTATCGCTCAAATACACCTGGTCTGGCGGCATCGAAGCTCCTTGTGGGTGTGTATGGAGCTGGGTGTATGTGTGAGTGACATGTTTTGCTATCATATTTGGGCAAAATACCTCCACGGGATTAAAGAAGGGGAAAAATTGACACGTGAAAATAATTTCCAAGACCTCATTTGAAGCATCATTGTGATATGAAGTGACGTTAATGCACAGCATACTCAGTATTATGACAGTTAGGATGTTAGATGAAAGCATTTGTGTGCGTAAGTATATACGGTGTGTGTGTTTGTTTTGTTTTGAGGAGGCACTCAGGCCCGTGTCAGTGCATTGTGGTTTGCAGAAGGCGCTAGGTGCATTAGCAGACACAAAGTGAAAAGGTTGCAGTGGTTGAGTCCTCGGTTTGTGTCATATTTGCTTGTCGAGCTCAGAGCCGGATGCTGTTTCGCAGGCATTAGCGCTCAGCTCAGTCATGTCCATGTAGAACCCGCTTTTCACAGGCTGCTGGTCTGAGCTGTGAGGCGTGAGAGAGACGGAGACAGAAAATACAAGGGACAGGGAGAGCAAAAGTAAGCGAGACATCTAGAGGGAGGAATAATGAAAGGCATAAAGAGGAGATTGTGAGATGTTAAGAGGGTTAGATAATGAGAGAGAATCAGTGGGATAAGAGAGAGAAAGAGAGGCAGGGGGAGAGAGAGAGAGAAACTGCAGATCTAGGTCAGAGAGGCAAAGCAGTCAACAAACGAGTGGAGGAAGGGATGAACAGGCCTGTGAAGCTCAAAGCTCTTCGTTCTGAATGGGACAGCTCAGGGAGAGAGTGGTTCAGAGAGAGAAAGAGAAGCAAGGATGACAGAACAACTTTAATACTGTGTAATATTCTTTTTTCCAATTATTTGGCATTATTCAGGCTGCAACTAATAATACTTTTCATTTTTGATTAAGGCAATCATTTTAGGAAATATGAATATTTGCTTTCTTGATGAGAGGTAATTGAGAATAACCTGTGCACTAAGTACTTTATGCTAACTTTATGGTATTTCTTATGCTCTTCTCTACTTCCAGTCATTTTTTTAACTTTAATTATATAAAAAAGAAACGAACAAACAACAAAAATATTCTGTCTTGCACTTTCTCACTACACTCTCACAGCCCTTTTGAGTCCTCTAATACTTGATTGTCTCGCCTCGCTCGTAAGTTGCTTTAGCGTCTGCCAAATGACAAACTGTTATGCTAAGCTAAGATAACCATCTCCTGGCTCCAGTAATGCACAAGAATGGTATCAAGCTCCTTATCAAGCTCTCTTCCTTATCAATTATTTTTTCCAAACATTGGATTGGTTGCTTACTGTTATTTGCTTATTGTGTGTTTAATGTTGGCTTAAGTTCCCAGAGCTTAAGATAATGTTTTCAGATTGCTTGTTTTGTTTGACCAACAATCCAAAACCCAGATAGATTTAATTTGCAATAGCATGAAAAAGAAAATAATAGCAAATTCTCACATTTGAGAAGCTGGATATTTGGCATTACAGCTTGAAGAAATGAACTTGTTGATGAAAATTAATGGAATAATTCATTCTGAATTGTTTCTATATCATTGTTACACACATTCTCCTCTCAGCTGCTGTTGAAAATACTACTGTAGTTGACATTCATATAACCAAGGCCAAACCAAATCCCACCTTTGAATTTGCAAATAAATGAACTGTGGGAGGACAAAGAAAGAGCAAGAGATGAAGACGAACTGACAGCACTAATTCCTCTCTGTTGCTCCTTTCACACTTGGTCATTTAATAAGGCTGGGAGACGTTACTGCTCCAGGAGGGAAGGAGAGATGGAGAGAGGGAGGTCGTCAGGTGGCTCAGAGTAATGAATCTTTATCCAGTTCTGATGATATCCATGTCCAAAAATCTATTTGACACATTCTCTCTCGCGCTCTTTTAGTCACTCTTCAGCTCCCTCAATCATTCTCTCTCTGTGTCTCTGTGTGCACATGTGTGGGCGTTTGCAAGAGTTCTTCTGTCTGTGTGAGTAGTGGTAAAAGGGGGATCTTTTTGTATTTTGTGTGCGTGTATCTGCATGTGTGTGTGTGTGCATCTGAGTTGCTGGTTTGTAAGTGGCTGTAATTCCTTTGTTGGTCTCCAACAAAGCCAGTCCTTGTGCTTGTGGAATTGGGGCAGTCTGATCCTAATGAGAAATCCCTGTTCAATCTTTCCAGCTCTTTTACTCTCACAGAATCTGGACTGTGTGTGTGTATATGTATGTATGTGTGTGTGAGAAAAAGAGAGAGAGAGAGAGAGAGAGAGTGAGAGAGACTGATCACAGTGTTCAACCATCCAGTGCTGCTTAGTTTGCATTGTGTAGTTCTGGATTGTGACACAATGAATTATCATATTAAAACCCTAACTTTCTCTTTAGCAATAAATCAGAGAGTTTAAAGTTTTTTTTAATTCCAGGAGAGCATTTTAATGAGAGGTTTAACTCATGATTTTAAAGTCCCCTCATTCAGGGACCTGAGCTGATGTTAACATATTGCCAGTCATCTTGTGGGAACCCACCAAATGAACAATTGAGTTTTGTTTCTAGTAACGGCTCTAAGACTGTGGTGACTTTTGAGGCAGAGTGAGCAAGTGAAGCAATTTGTTTACGAAATGATAAGTGAATGATGAATTTCTATTTTTTTCTTCTTTTTCAGAATTGATGTCTTGATAATTAAGTTTTTCACCATTTCTGTGTTCATTTTTTGGGCGGGCCTGAAATGGTGGATCCACGACGTAGAGGGGTGACTAGCATGACCCCCCCACCCCTAACACTATATAAGAACTAGAGCGCCTTAGCATCATCGGTTGGGTGTGTAGTCTGTTGTTTGCTAATGGCAGCATGCAGTACTTTCATTGCAAGCTTAGCATTAGCATCCTGATGTATGCTGCAGTCACAACAGTAGATGTAAGCTCTCTGGGCAGATAGAAAGGTTTACACTTACACATATTTATCATTGCTTTACATTTAAATGCATTTTCTCCATTAACTTTGACCCCTAGCCTAAACACCAGCTGACCTCATGAGTAAAAACATCATTATTTGATCCTAATGGATATTTTATCATATCATTATGTTGACCACTGACCAAATTTTCTGCTTTGCAAAATGTAGGTGTAACAGAACAAGTAAACAATTGAGCTGCCTACATTATTTTGCTGTTAATAACTGTATATATTGAATAACTTCCCACTACTCACAAGCTTTTCATCAAGTAAAGTGAGTTATGGTGAGCCTGTGGGTGCAATTGATCTGTTAAAACGACATAAAAATAGAAGGTGAAACGGTGAGAATGACTAATGACCGGTGGCAGGGTGCAGAGACTGTTCTGCAACTGTAAAATCACTCCTGAATGAATTGCAAAGCAATAACACTACCAGTGTTTAGCCATAATATGGCACTGTAACTGTAGCATTCTTAGCCTCTGTTTTGGCTCTAGCACTCATTATCAGAACGGCCCTTCGATTAAAGCCCTCAGGAGGCGCTTTAGTGCCAGACCCTTAATGCCATCTGGTTTATAACAATTCCACCAGGAAAACAGTCCTGCCCTTGTTTTGAGTCCTTGCCCATGTGTGTATGTATTTGCTTGTTTGTGCCACTGCTGCTAAGCTGTTCTGCTCAGACTGTAACATGCTAATCAGTTCAGTCCAGACAGGTGGAAGTCATAGCCATCAGTGGTTTTAGAGTCTCTAGCCCCGTTAGCTTCATTAGCTAATCACAGCCACAGATGCTCTGTTGCAAATGAACCACTTGGGCCTTCCATTCGCCCCTCAGCTTCCAGTCTCCCAGCTCCTCACCATCGCTCCCCCCCCCCCCCCCCAGGCATCTGCCTAGCCTCGATATTACACAACACAGCCGGGTCTGTGGTTTGGTATCTGTTTGTCTCTTAAACTCTTTTGTGATATCTCAGACACTGTTAGCTGTGTTTTTATTAAACTGCTATCTGCGATTTTCAGAGTTCCACTGATTGGACTGATGCTGCAACTACAAGTCAAATCACTGTGATATACGAGGGTGTCCTGTTGACCCAGCAGTCTAATGCATGTACTGTCAAGTCCTTGATTTGAATCCGGTCAGGGACATTTGTCAGGGACACCATATTATCATTTTCTGTAGCTCTCTGCTTCCAACTACTTAAAGCCTGCAATTTATAATTTTTACACATAGATGTAAATCTTATTCACATACATAACTACAGAAAAAAAAGACTTAAAATGAAAAATTAGCATTTTGTATGTTTCACAGTTGATTATAGCTAAAGTAGTTTCCTGCCTACAAGTTTAAATGATGTAAATGAACCTTTAACCGCAATAGAAAATATTTTATTTTAATGTAATTTAGTTGTCTACTGATATTCCTTGTATTAAAAGAGCTGTTGATTGGGGCAATGCGGTGGCCTATGGGTATATGGCAATGACCATGAATTGCACCATCCCAGTTATGAGTCAGGATGGGGACCTTTGCTGCATGTCATTCCTCATCTTTCTCTCTGCCCTCATTTTCTGTCATTTCTCAACTGCTGAGTCTCTAAGAACGGCATAAATTTCCCAAAAATACTGAAAAAAACACCTGCCAGTTCATCTGAGAATAATAGTCCTTTCCTGTCCAGTGTTTTGGATTTTGGTGGGATTACCATTTACATTTAGGCAGATTACAGATTTTGTAATCTGTCTAATGCGTTGTGATGTTCGACTGAAAGTAAAAGATGTGCACTTCAACTGTGCGTGTGCATTTTCTTGAAAAAACTGGAAATGGTTTCTTTCAAAGACATTCACAGCTCTCTGTCTCCTTTTGTCTCTGTCTTCCTCCTTTCCTCCTTTCTCCAGGGTCGCCATGTTAAGACCGGGCAGCTGGCAGCCATCAAGGTCATGGATGTCACCGGGGTAAGACACGCACACACATACACATATGCACTCTTGCACTCACACACACACACACGCACGCACATACCTACCCACAGCAAATCATCTCAAGTGATTATACCACCGTCGACCATGTCATCTAATTATGAGCGATGAGTCAGTGTTGGTGTGTGTATGTGTGTGTGTGTGTGTGTGTGTGTGTGAGTGCGCGCGTGCGTTTGTGTGTGTGTGTGTGATGTGGCAGAGAGGAAATGAGGACAGGCCTATTGCCATGGTAATATTAGCTGGAGGTATTAGGACAGCAGTGTGGTCTCAGGCGTGTCTGTAAAGCAGGAGGGAATCTCAGCTATATTTAGAGATCCTCTCACCCTACGCCTCCCTGTCAGCACTCAGCTGCCAGCAAAACAATGAAGGAATGGAGCAACAAAGGAACTTATGAATGAATGAACAAATATGAATTAAAAAAAATTAAAAAAACAAATGAATGAATGTGAGCATACATGAATGAACATGTTCTATTACCGAATCAAACAGAAGTAATGAACAATTAATAAAACTGTGTATGACTGTGTAATAAATCTGCTTAAATACAATAAAAAATGAATGACTGTATTAATGAATGAGGACAAACACTAAATGAGTCGCTGTTGTACAAAATCAGCTTAGTAAAACAAGCATCTTTGTTTTCCAAGACATTGAGCCCCAAATTGAAGTAATCTCAATCTCTGACGTTGGATGATTAACAAGAAATTAATTTTTTAAGTAACCAACTGCTACCATAGCAACTTATTTCAAACAACTGCTTTTGGCTTTGCGGCAGTAACCCCTTAAAACACAAGTAACTAAAAAGTAATGCTGTTACAGGATCATTTAGAACCCAGCTGCGTCCTTTGCAGCAACAGTTTTCAGGATGATAAACAAATTCAAAATGCAAATCCATCAACAGCCCGATGCCTTTCGCTCTATCACCACTCCATTAAGATGTTTGAGAGGTCACAAATAGAGGTTGCAGTTTTATACCTGTTGATTTTTCTCGTCTTGTGTGTGTGTGTGTGTCTGTGTGTGTGCTCGTCTCAGGATGAGGAAGAGGAGATTAAAGCAGAAATTAACATGCTGAAGAAGTACAGCCACCATCGGAACATCGCCACCTACTACGGAGCTTTCATCAAGAAAAACCCTCCTGGCATAGATGACCAGCTATGGGTACGGCATCATTTTATGTGTGTGTGTGTGTGTGTTTTTTTTCCTGCAGTTGTAATGTATGTGTTTGTGTGTCTGAAACTGAGTGATACAGGAAGAGAAGATGGTTGTCGTCTCTGCAAAAGTTTCATTTTTCACTGTTACATTAGGTTAGAGAAGCCAGTGTGTAGTTTCTTCATGCATGCGGTGACTGTAGATTTGTGTGCATTGGAATATGCATATATACTTAGTGTGTGTGTGCGTGTGTGTGCGTGTGTGTGAAAGGATATGAATGAGTGTGTGTGGCTGGCTGGCTGGCTGCTGCAATAAATCATGTGTTAACGCGATCTAAGGGAGCTCTCTCTTCTCTGATCCTGTAGCATTCATCACACAACAATGGGAGGACACACACACACACACACACACACACACACACACACACACACACAAACACAAGCATATATTCACACAGCAGCTAGATCTACTGCCTGCATAAATCCCCCTGACTCAACAGCTGCCTGTTTTCTCTGTGTGTCTGTGCGAATGTCAGTAACATGACGACGCATTGTATGCTCGTATGCTTTACATGTGTCCCCTTATGTTTACGCATGTACGAGTGTGTTCCTTTTGTCTTTGCGTGTCTGAGTACACGTGCGCTGCCTGGATGAGAGAGGTCCGGCTATTACTCGCCAACTTCCTCTCTCCCTGTAATCCAGAGTGATGATGAGAGAGAAGAGAGCTTGAAGCAGAGCCAGAGCTGACCAGCTGAACTTTTGGCTGCTGATATCCACGGATGTAATGCAGGGATGGAGAGGAGAGGGAGAGGAGAGGGAGAGGAGAGGGAGAGGAGAGGGAGAGGAAAGGAAGAGGAGAGGAGAGGAGAGGAGAGGAAGAGGAGAGGGATGGACAGAATGGGCACATTGTGTTTGGGTCGAGAGAAGGACTCGATTTATTCATGTGATCTCATGACCCTGTTGAGTCAGGTTATGCCAGTAATTTCTGTGGTGTCTGCAGTGTGTGTGTGTGTTTGGAAAGTGTGACAGAGAAAGAGTGTCTGTTATGCGGCTGTCTGTGTATGTGTGTTGTTTATGTGTATCGCCTGGTATTGTTCTGTCTTTTTTACTAATGCTATTAGAGTAATGTGATTATACTGTGTATATTCTTTATAATGTCTACCATGTTGAAGGGAGTGCTTTTTATTCAGTGCATCAGTACTGGTCTATAAAAATGAATATATCAAAGAGACATTATGATTATTGGTACTGTGTTGAGATTGACCAGCATATTGATGCTGATAACAATATAATTTGACTTGAGATAGCTGATATTTGCTTTTGTGGTGTGTCTGAGTAAAGATATTATACAGTTCAACGATAAGGAATTTCACAAAGTACATAAATGTAAGTAAGATACACTAGTTATCACAGGAGGTTGAGTGATATGAGCTATTGGCTTGTCTGGAATACATGCTAGACATGACTGCTTCATTTTGCCGAACAGTCAATAATTAACCTTGTATGCATACAGCTGGTCATGGAGTTCTGTGGAGCTGGCTCAGTGACAGATTTGATCAAGAACACCAAGGGCAACTCCCTGAAAGAGGAGTGGACTGCGTACATCTGTCGAGAGATTCTCAGGGTAAGTGGCCACGTTGCCAAGTCAGACCTCAAACTTCTATAAAAATCGCTGTTGAGTCATTTTGAACTGGCCTCTTTGAATCAGCAATCGTCGGTTACTTGGATGATTTGGAAAGAAAAGGAGAAGAAAAAAAAAAAACAGCCGGTGTAAAGATTCATAGTTGCTTTTTACAAGAAAACATTTTCTTCCTTTTTTAGTAGATGCTGCTGAAGAATGAACGGACATGATTTATGGAGAATAATATTCTCAAGCCCTGGAAATGTAGCAGTGCACAGGCCAGGGGAAAGAGCTACAACTGTAAATGTACTCTTTAGTTCAAACATTCCAAATACATCTACATCTACAAATAAACATGGCAGGAAAAACAAACTTCAGGCACTCGAGAACTTTCTCTTAAGATATTGACTGAACATTAAAATAAGAAAGTCATGGCACTATGTCTTAGTCTCTTGTTTAATGTTCATCACAGCATTTTATAGCTGACACAGACTTGGTATTCTGATAGGGATCACCAATTGTGACGAATGAGTGATGAATTGAATCGAAGCAATGAGTTGAATCTTCTCGGGAAATCTTACTCATTCTCCCACTCACATTTTTTTCTCTGCTATGTGTTACTGTTCAGCTTTTTTTTTTTTTTTTTTGTGCTGCGGGCTATAGCCTCAAACAAAGAGCAGCAACATCGCTACGTATTGTCAGTTATACACCATGCCGCTCTGAACTGAGGCAACAATTTCCTTTGATCTACTTTTATTTCCTTTCTCACCCCCTCATCGCTCGTCTTATTTTGTGCTCTCTGCTCTCTCTCGCCCGGCTCTTATTTGGTCTTCCCTCATGTCTTTCTCTCTGTCTCTTTGCATTTTGTCTCTTGTTTGACCCTCTCTCTTCTGCTGGTTTGGGTTTTATCTGATTTTCTCTATTTCTCTGTCCTTTTCTATCTCTTCCTGTCTCTTCCTCTGTTCCTTTAAACATTTTTACTGTCTCTGTCTCTCAGCTGTCTCCCATTTCTCAGTGTTTTACCTTTTACTTCAGTCAGTTTACAATCAATACAAGAGGCTACATTAAAATTCTAATTACTGGTAGTGCATAAATTGTCAAAGCATAAATACTTAATACACAAAACTGTATTTCAGTTTGGAATTATTGAACAGAAAAGTCTATATACTATAATATGTATGCAAATGTAATTATGCTTGCAAGAGCAAACATCTCATGCATTTAATTTCCTAATTCTTAATGAAAGATGGAGACAATATGCCCAAAATCTAAATTTGACTTTTTTCCCTGTGTAATGAATAGTTGGTTGGTTGATTTTACTGACAAAATGATCAAATATTTGCAAAAAGGTTATGTTAGGAATAGTAAATAATGTTCAATAATACGTAATCTTCTTCCAAAATTGTTATGCAAATATTTCTGCTACCACTTCCACCTCTACAAAAAACTACCACCAAAATGCTGTTGCAAAAAAACATTTTCTTCTGTAAGGAAGGATCTTTTTGCTTGCCACTCCTGCACAGGGAAGTCAGAGGTCAAGGTCAGCTACACAGCAGCTACCCTGGAGCTGCTAGTCCTGCTCGAGGACACTTCCTTTTGGAAATGAGCTCTTTATATAGTAATAAAAATAATCTTGACATGGCTCATTGCTGCGGTTCCTGTCCTTCACCGTGTGTCTGTGTCGCTGTCTGCAGGGTCTGACTCATCTCCATCAGCACAAGGTCATCCACAGAGACATCAAGGGACAGAACGTCCTGCTGACTGAGAACGCAGAGGTCAAACTAGGTCAGTCTGTCATCTAACCGTGCTTGACAAAAAGGCTTTAGGACTGCGAGGGCAGGAGGAGGTATAAAGTTTCAGATGGCTCAGAGGTGTGTGTGTGTGTGTGTTTGTGAGACTTTTCTTTCTTTTATGCGGAATACAGCCTACTCATCTCTCTCTACCTCTGCCACTGTTTATGGTGTGGTGCAGATTGCTAAAGAAGGGACTCTCTTTCTTTTTTTAGCTCTCCCGCTAAAGCTCAGTGTGGAGGGAATTGTAAAGTCTGTGTGTGTGTGTGTGTGTGTGTGTGTGTTTGTAAATCAGGCAAGCTATTGCAGCTTGGGTAATTCATTCCTGTTTAGAGTCCATTATGGAATTCAGTAAAGCCCAGTGGTTGTGTCACATACACACACACACACACATTATGCCCTGACATATTTTTGTATATGTGTGTGTGTGTGTGTGTTTGTGCATTTGCCCGGTAGTGGACTTTGGTGTTTCGGCCCAGTTGGACAGAACAGTAGGAAGGAGGAACACATTTATCGGGACGCCATATTGGATGGCACCAGAGGTCATCGCCTGTGACGAGAACCCCGACGCCACGTATGACTTCAAGGTGCTTCGACAACCTCCTCCCCCTCTGAAGATATCTTGTGCCTTTTCTTGATCGCTCCTGGGTATTTATGCACTGTGTCTCTTTCACTGCAGAGTGATTTATGGTCATTGGGGATCACAGCAATAGAGATGGCTGAAGGAGCACCACGTACGTACCCAGTCAATAACCTACATCTTAACCTACATCTCAACCTACATTCTCTGCTACACATCATTTCTTAGTGCTACTACAGCAGATCACTATAATCAGAGGCAGATCATTTTGCAGCTCAGGCCAATGCAGCTCATCTTTAGCCTCCCTCCTATTAATTATGGTTAAGTTAAAAAAGCTACTTCTAGGTGTGAAGTTGCCCAAGCTACAGTTGTTCATTAATCACAGTAAACCTGAAGGACATTATTTAGTTTTGTCAAGGTTGTTCCGTTCTATCCTTTTTTTTTTTTTTTTATACCCGTGCAGACATTTAAAAAAAGTCTTCCGGTTTGGAAAAGAACATCTCAGTGTGTGCTTCATGCCAGCAACTGGTGAAAATTGGCAGTCACCTTGCACACATAGGACGAAATGAAGGCTGGGAAATCATCCATCCAAAGCATTTATGTCTTTAAGTGTCCTTTCTTTTATTTTGGCTACAGTTTTAGCTGAACATTAGTTAAGCTAGGTTTAAAAATGTGAAGTTTGAATAATAAGGACCCTGAATCATTAAATGTTTAAGCAGTAACTGCCCATTTTGGCTACATGTTCTTTAGTAAGATGGATAATCAGCACAGGCGTTTGATAAGAAGACATACTGTAGGTGCGTGTTTGCATGTATGTAATGCACAGATTGTTATCAGTATCGACAGCATATATTGATCAGGTGAGGGCTAATTCCAGCTGGCTTTGACTATATGCCATGATAATGTTTAGTACAATTACCTAGAAACATTCGCCCTAACTCACCCGTGTTTGGTACCTGATATCTGACTCTTTAGCGCTGTGTGACATGCACCCCATGAGAGCCCTCTTCCTTATCCCACGCAACCCCGCTCCCAGACTCAAGTCAAAGAAATGGTGAGTGTGTATCTTGATAACTGAACACTAAAATTGTCTTTATAACTGAAATGTTATTACAAAAGATTTGAATGAAGAGTTACTCAATGTATCATCACATGTTAAAAATGTTCTATATCTGTAAAAAGGCTTTATTTAATCATTCATTGGACATTCATTACTCACTACAATATGTATTGTATACGCACATTTACAGTGGGTTTTTCATCATTTTTTGTGTGTGTTTGCGTGGTTTCAGGTCGAAGAAGTTCCAGTCATTCATAGAGAGCTGTCTGGTGAAGAGCCACAGCCAGAGACCCAGCACAGAGCAGCTCCTCAAACACCCTTTCATCAGAGACCTGCCCAACGAGAGGCAGGTCCGCATCCAGCTGAAGGACCACATCGACCGCACCAAGAAGAAGAGAGGCGAGAGGGGTGAGGAAGAGCATGTGCCGTGGACACGTGCGCATATGGATTTAAACACATGAGAGTAGATTTATGCACACATTGGCGGGTGGAGCGACAGTTTCATTAAGTTGTTACACTTGATACCCATTACCCACCCATTACATTTAGTGTGTAGCTGAAACACTCTCGCAGATACACACATAAATACACACAAGCAACAACAACTTTGTTGAAGAAATGCAGCTGCAAGGGTGAGATGTAATACCCTGTCAGACGTACACACTAACACAAATCCTGACACACATGTAATGTCACACTCATGGATTTCAGCAGAGCGGGAAATAACGGTGACAGTGAGTTCTGTTCCACTCCACCACGACACAAACACACACTCGATCTGAGTGATAGACTGACACTCGCGCACAGAACTACTGCGCCAGTGAGAAGCGCATTAACCGCTTCGAGAAACAACATACTGCAGGGCGGACGTTGCGATGATGTATATAAATTTCTTGTCATTGTGGAGACAGTGGCTCTCTGCGGCTGTCACTTTTATCACGTTCGGAGGACAGGTCCATGCGGATGTGTCTCGGGAGGAGCCGGGGCCTCTTCTGCTTCCGTTATGCTTTAAGGCCCGTTTGACTGAAAGAGCTCCGAGCTAATGTTCTCCACCTCACTACACACAGTAAAATGACAATTTATACTCTTATTCAAAGCGGCTAAAAGAAAGTGCTTTGAATGAGTGAGGATCTGGGAATGCCAAAATTGTGAGCGGTGTAGTCATGAACAGAGGTAGTTCAAGTGAAAAATGCTCAATGCGAAAAGTAGAAGTAGTAAAGTAGAATGGTTTTGCTCTCTGCTGGTTTTCACCTCACTCACTTTTATTTTATTCTTTCTTTATTTTCTACTTTCTCCATCAGATGAGACAGAGTACGAGTACAGTGGCAGTGAAGAGGAGGATGAAGAAAGAGACATGGGTGAACCTAGGTCAGTATCCTTACAAATGTACACATATAAACATAACTTCACCAATTTATCATCCTTCCCTCTCATTGGTCTGTTTCCAGCTCTATCATCAACATCCCCGGGGAGTCAACCCTGAGGCGGGACTTCCTGCGCCTCCAGCTGGCCAATAAGGAGCGCTCGGAGGCGCAGCGGCGGCAGCAGCTGGAGCAACAGCAGAACGAGGAGCACAAGCGCTTACTGCTGGCCGAAAGACAGAAGCGCATCGAGGAGCAGAAGGAGCAGAGGAAGCGGCTAGAGGAAGTAAGCAGGAAGAAGTTAAAGGGGAGGCTTTGACCTTTGACCTTGGTGAATGGTGAAATTTGGAAAGTGTACATGAGTATGTATGATTTTTAGTATGGATAACCCAGGTTTACCTATGGGGATTACACCAGATAGGGTCAGTCAGATAAATTCAGGTACATTTCAATTTTTACGTTCACCATTTGGTTGATGGTGCAGCAGAGAGAGAGAGAGAGAGAGAGAGAGAGAGAGAGAGAGCAGTACAGAGACATACACACACATGTACACACACAGCCTTTCCCCAGTGTCCCTCTCTTAGTTCCAGAGAGCAGGCTTACAGAAGGAAATCCTTAGCCCATAATCTGTGCGCTCTCTCTGGGTTCCCACCAGGGTTTGCCTCCCAACGCACGGCTAAGCGCCATGACTCGACTCAACTGACATGACCCCTCCGCTCTGGGCCAAGTGTGTGTCTGTGAGCGTGTGTGAGCCAATGCATGTGTGTTTGTGCAAATGTGAAAGCATATGTGTTAGACCCACTACAGAAAGTATCAAATGTAATAAATTGATTAGATTTTTGAATTTCTGTGGAAATACAAAATGTATTGTGCAACCTGACGAGGTTCTGTCGCTCTTCTGTTCTCCTGACAGCAGCAACAGCGAGAGCGTGAGCTGAGGAAACAGCATGAGAGGGAACAGAGGAGGCGCTACGAGGAAATGGAGCAGCTCCGCAGAGAGGAGGAGAGGAGGCATGCAGAGAGAGAACAGGTTCGTACACTTGCTGTTATTTTCTATTTAGACACAGATAATGTAGACAGTACGGTGCTACAGATATGTGCAACCAAATGACGCAAACAATGAAACTCAAGTCCAGAATCCTTATATTATAGTCTATTTTCTGTCTGACTCAGAAAAGACAGGAAGAACAAACTGTTTTTACTTGTCTCCTTGAATTACCTCAGAGATTATTTTTTCTGTGAGGGGGTTTATAGTTTCAGACACACAGAACTCGGACAATTTAAATCTGATTTAATCTATCTTTGTTTTTCTCTGCTCATAGATTTCGCATGCAAAAACCTTTAACACTACTTTCCTCCTCTCTGGTTACGTCCATCTTTTGGACATCATCATAATCATATTTTATTGCAGCATCTTAAATGTTGCCAATATTGCAAAAAGATGAGTTGGATTTAAGGCTAATAAACTGATTCCCTGAATTTAAAAAAACAGATTCAGAAGCTGCACAGCGTTCCTACTTTCTTTTAACAATTTTTTTCCCTTGTCCTCTCATTGAACTTAGTACTGCTGGTCTGGTTTGTGTTTTTTGTCTGTCCCGCTCCGCTCTGTTGCTTTACAAGTGTTTTATCCTCAGATTTCCTTTTTTCTATGTCTCTTTATCATTATTTCCTTTGTTACACATTACAATGGTACGAGAATACGGTCTCCTTCTCTTCCTCTAGCTTCTGACTCACATCTTCTCTCCTTGTTCACAGCCATCTCAGGAGATTATCTTCTGTATTTCTCTTTCTGTCTCTGTTTTTCTCACTCTGTCTTTATTTGGATGCTCGGATTTTCCTGATTTTTCTCTCAATCCACTCCTATGTCCTTGTGCCTACACGCTGCTCAGGAGTATATCCGTAGACAGCTGGAAGAGGAACAGAGGCAGTTAGAGATTCTCCAGCAGCAACTACTACAGGAACAGGCGTTACTGCTGGTAACCATAGCCCTCCCACATGCTACTACTGCTCCCCAACTGTGCTGTGTGGCCCCCTATCCCCCTATGCATGCACCCGAGTGGCAATTGTACAGAGGAACTGTGAGGGAATCCACAGTCTTCCCCAGTCACTCAACCTGTTAACTACGGATTCGAGAAAAAACATGATGCGAAAACAATGTATTACTCATGTCTAATGCATGTGTTGGATATCTTCACATCAGTGATTGCATGTGCACAACTTAATTTGGCTGGATCTCAGAGTTCCCAGGAGGGTGGAGAAAACCTGTTTTGTCTGTCCCAATCATGTTGGCCCACACAAAGTGAGAACATCCAGGAAAAAAATAGGTCATAGTTGTTTTCCACAGAGTCTTGTCTAGGGTAACAGCTTTGTGCTTTGTAAGAAATCACATTATGTCTTGTAGTATTTGTCCGCTGCTCTTTGCATTCTATATAAAGAGACATTTTCGGCCTTTAAGGAAAACTTTCAAGATCCAATCCATGCAAAACTCCACAAACTACACTGAGTCCAAGCACAGAAACCCAGAAAGATGTGTCCTCCCTTCATACTGCCATCCTTCCTGCCTCCTTCCCTCCCTACAGTACCTACCTTCCTCTCCCTTGTCTCATGCCAAATCCCTATGTCTGATAATACCCTAGTCTCCGTTATCCATTATTAGCCTTGAAATTGTGATTTTGACCGCGAAACGTGTGCTCTTGTTTCCATCTACGTGATCCCAGTTGTCAGTATTTGTGTTTATCGGTTCATTTGTGAATGCATGACCTGAATTTGGCATTGGTGACAGTATTTGCAAATACACACAAAACAGAACAATTGAGGAAAAAAAACTGTATAGCTTCCTGCAAATTACACCAAGTTCCAATTGTAACTACTTACAAGTTATCCTGAAGCAGTGAATGCCACACATCTGGCAAGTTATAATAGATACTAAGAATGATTTGCAACTACTATTTTCTCACTGCTAATCATTAAATGGGTTGAAAATGATGTAATAATAACTCACTTGTTTTGGTGTGGATCTCTGTCTCCCTGTGCCTCTTTCTCTACTTTTGTCATCCCTCTTCTTCACCCTTTTTGCCTTCCTCTTTCTTTCTGTTTTCTCGTTCCTGTCATTCACCTCTTTCCTCCCTCCCATACTCCCTCTTCCTTTCTCCCTCTCCCCAGGAGTACAAGCGCAAGCAGGTAGAGGAGCAGCGGCAGGCAGAGCGGCTACAGAGGCAGCTCCAGCAGGAGAGAGCCTACCTGGTGTCTCTACAACAGCAGCAGCAGCAGCAACAACAGCAGCAGCAGCAGCAGCAGCAGCAGCAGCAGGAGGGACGGCAAGCAGAGAAGAAACAGCTTTACCATTACAAAGATGTCATAAATCCTACTGACAAGCCTGCCTGGGCTAAAGAGGTAAGTCACAACATGCATGACAGACATACAAAGACATGCATGCAGATGTGAATATATAGATAAAATAGATAAAAGCACCTGCTTTTCAGCCCTAATGTATATTACACACACCCAGTGGCCTTCTTGTTTTCTAGTAATAACTTATTCAACAGGTCTTACTTGAAGCAGCAGTCCTGTGAAGAAAGTGGGAGGAGAATGGTGGGGGATCCCACTCATAAACATATTTTTAGAGCCTGAAAATACTTGAGAATTAACACTGCTGCTTTGATAATCACATTGTGATGTGTTCTTTGTGTGTGTTGGTTTTGTTGCTCACCCTCCTCTGACTCTGACTCCGACTCCTAGGTCCCGAAGCAGCAGCATGCTCACGGTAACCCACCCCGCTCCCACCTACGACATCACCAGTCATTCAACCAACCAGCTTCATCCTCTGCCTCCCATGGCCAACCCAAAGCTCAGGCCCCTAGACGAACCCCGTCCCATTCTGCCCAGCTCCTCTCCACCCACCTCCCCCATATCCATATTTCACTAGATCCTGGGGAGCCGCTAGATCCTGGGCTGAAGCAGGAGATAAGTCAGCAGGTCCGAGAGTTTAGGGCTCAGAAACTTAGTCAGAGGGGCCGCAGCCCGGGGCCCATCCAGGAACACAACCAGGCTGCTGGCCAAGGGCATAGTAAGGGACCTAGTAAGAGCCAGAAAGAGCGTTCCAGTCGAGGGCCAATCAATCAGTCTAATCTAGTACCCAACCCTTATCCTCTGGGGCCCAGTAATCAGAAAGAGAAGCCTAGAGACAGACCTCTCTCAGCCCCCAGTCAGGCTGCCATCCAGGTGCTATTGTCTCCAGACCCACAACTTAAGGCCCTTCAGTCTCATCCTCAGTCCCCAGGACAGGTCCAGAAACCTCAGTCTGGATCTAGCCCTGTGTCCATCCCTGAAATCAAACTGGTTAGTGGCCATAGTCGCGCCAGGTCGCACTCACCCTGCTGTAGAATAGATGTAGATATAGAACCAGAGTATCAGGGAAGGTGGGAAACAGAGATGAGGCCAGCCGTCAGCCATGAGAGCCTTATGGTGCCCTCGGACTGGGAGGTCACACCATATGACTTCATTGACCCTCTCTCTCAATCCTTCCCTGAAAGTGCTCTCCACTCCGCCAAAGCAAGAGAGAGGAGCTCCTACTCACCTGCCTCCCACAATTGTAATCTCCTCCATGTCCCTGATAACAATAATTTCCTTTGGCCTGCTTCTGATAGGGACAGAAGCAATAAGAGATTTGGAGGCAGGGTGCAGAATGCAATAAGAGGTAGCTCCTCACTGACTGACCTTAGCACTGCTGCCCCATCAGACATGGTTACACAGAGCCTGGCTGTAAGCAGTCCAATGAGTAGTCGCTCCTCTAACTGCTTGGTATCCAACAGTACAACCATTCCAGCTTGGTTGGGCCTTTCTCCTCGCACCTCTCCACAAACCTCACCCACGTACTTATCCACGTCCCCATGCTCCACCAGTACCCTTTCCCCTCCATTCTCTCCTGTCAACTTTGGGTCCAACATGGCCCGCAGACCTTCTCCACCTTTCCACACCTACGTCCAGTCGCCCAACCAGACCCCCTTTCCCCGCCTAATCTCACCTGCCACAACTCCTCACTGCTCCCCCTATGGCTCTCCCTTTGGATCCCAGACCCAGATCTGCATCAGATCTGTTGGAGCAGAGTGCTAGACGCTTCTCCAAAGCTCTTGTATATAAGAACACACACACACATATATTTGTACTTCTATATTTGTGATTGAAATAATGTATTTCCTAGCTCATAATCCTAAACTTAACCATCACATGTGTTGCATTAAGTACTAGTTGATACCACATGAAGGTTTCGGTACACACATTTCTTTTGTAGCTCCAAATTCAAATATCAACTTAACTTGAGAATTGGTAAAACATTTACTACAACTAACAAAAGGACAAATTATCAATTATTTATTCAGAATCTATTCTTTTAAAGGGCGGGTCCATTATACTTTTTCCCACATGACCTGATGTAGGTTTCTGCATGATGACGTTACTACATATAAACTGATATAAACCCCCTAGCCCGCCTAGCCAGTAGACACAGAGACGGACTGAGCGCTCACTATTGCTGCTGCTCTGCTAAACGTTCTAACAGACACACACAGACACACACAGACTGAGCACTCACTGTTGCTGCTGCTCAAAGTTTAAAAAATAAACTCTGAGCTCTCCTCCTGCCAGTAAACGGCTCCAGATCAGAGCCGAATCCGTGTAACTTCTGTAACGTCTGCTCCTGGTTCCCTCCTCCAGAGCTGACAGCATTCAGCACCTGTCTGTCCCTCCTCTCCGTCCCGTGCATTTATAAACATCTCACAGACTCAGACTCAGCGCTGCAACATCACTCATAGTACATCTGGACAATTTTTCATGCTCTAACATACAACGAAGACACTGTCAGGGGCTCACTGCTTTTTGCTAATGGCTGTGGGCGTTTCCATTTGAACAACCTGGAAAAAAACGCAGATGGAGTCGCCCTTTAAACACAAAACTGTAGCCCAAAAAATGTGCCCACCTAGCTATGAATCAAAACTGCCTCTTAACCCTAAAACCAACTCTCAAACAGGTCACTGTGAAGAAGAGGCAAATATGTCGTCTCTTTTGAAAAATATTCACTATCTCAAGTTCTAAAAGTCAAATGAGTCCCCACAAAGATAGAAGTACAAGAACATGCATACATATTGTATATACATACTAATGCACATATACTGGAATTGTATTCATTCGTACAGAAAATATTCTCTACAGGGTCTGAGATCCATAGAAGAGGTGCCAATGGTCAAGGACAGTTTATTATCACCCTGATCCCTTGGTAGCTCAATTCCCCCACCTTGCCAGCCCCGAAGTCACTCTTATCACCTAATGCCCCACAATGCACCATGGCAAGCCAGCTCCCAGACATACTGGTGACGATGTCATCTGGGAAGCCCATCCCAACTTTCTTTTAGGTCAGTTAACCAGTCAATGATATCCCAGCTTGGTGATGGGTGCTGGCCGAGTGGTGGTGGAATCCTTCTAGAAAATCTGGATCCTCAGAGGATGCTCCAACTGCTTTCATTCGTCTTTTTCCTCGTCCCTTCTTAGTGTAGATGCAGCAGTGGTCGAAATTAACTTCCTTCAATGCTCTGTTTTACCTCTGAAAATCTCCGCCGTAGTAGGAAAGAGCTTTTGGGTGGTAGACTGAAGCAACACCAAAACAATTGATACACAAAATTTGCAGAATTAAGCAGCACCATCCAAAAGCTTTTCCTTCTGTGAAGAGATTTTCTCTCTCTCTCTCGTAGGTCAGTTGAAGTTCATGCTAACCTCTGAGTGCCTCTACAGATTAAACTCTAATGACCCGACTTCACAGCAGTACCTCTTCTGAATCTCTGTATATGTTTCTTTTCCATTGGTTCTCTATAGTTAATTACTACTGTCTACAGTTGTTTAGCTTCCTTTTATCCCAAATGAACGACTAACATGTTGGAAACACTCAGTGCTCTATTCTGCCACCATACTGTAGATGTTTTTTGTTTTGAGCTGACATCGCCAGTTGCCTCATTGTAGTTGACTCCCTAGCAGGCAACTAGCAAAGATTTGAGGAATGACACAGTATTGCATAGTTGTTCTGACCCAGGTCATAATCTTGAATAATCCGACTAGATTATGAGCTCATGTGGAATTACAGAAAGCCTCCAAAGGGGATAGTTCTCATTGCACACGCATGTTTACCTGGGGGCTATTGACACTCTGCCCTGCTGAGCCATGACTCAACCCTCCATGGATCATTTAGTAGATTGTGAGTGGAAAAGTGTGATTTAGGATGCTGGGAGCATTCCTCGGAGGCCTCTCTTACTGCACAGCAGATAATCTGATAATCTGATTACACTGGCAGGAGGAGTTTTCTGCCTTCCTCACACACAGATATTTGGTATGCGTTGACATTGACACACATGTACACTACCACAAGTCAAGTAGAAACACTAATTCAAACTCCCATGTACACATACAATCAAACAGGGTTTTGCATGTGTGCACACGCTATCAGTGCACACCTTTGCATGTACTCAAATCCTCGATTTAGGTTTGAATGTGGTGTCTGCTAAAGGAGATTAGGGATAATTCTTGACCTTTACCCATGCACAGCCATCAGATGCTCTTACTCCTCAACTGTATGTGGGACACGTACACAAAGGGAGACAAAGAACTAAATTCACGAGCAAGACATTGTGTGCCACATTGGCACCGATGAATCTGCCAGTTTAGATGGTTGATAATCCTTTAATGTTTTAGGATTTGCATCAACAGTGCATGAGAGAGACTGTTGAGACAGGTTATGCCATGCAAAACGAGGCTTCCACTGAATCCCTCAGCAGCGGATTAATGAGTCATTTTTATGCAATCATCATTATTCATTCAGGTCAGTTAAGTACCATGTTGTGGTTGTTGTCCCACAGAGCTGAGAGATGTTTAGGATGTCTGGTGGCTTGCAAGGGTGCTTGGGGTGGCGATAACCCACCGTGGTACAAGTGTGGTGATTAGTTGTTCTGTGTGCCGGGCTGTGAGTGACAGTGGTATGTGACCTGTCCCAGGTGGAGGAGCGATCTAAGCTGAACAGACAGAGCTCTCCAGCGCTGCAGCACAAATTGTCCAACCGCATCTCCGACCCCTCCCTCCCTCCCCGCTCAGAGTCCTTCAGCAGCGGGGGCATGCAGCCCGCCCGCACCCCACCCATCCACCGTTCCATCGAACCACAGGTGTGTGTGTGTGTGTGTGTGTGTGTGCAAAAGAAGGCATGTGAGTGATTGATGTGTTTACTAGTGAGCAGGATTTCCAAATAAAGAATCACAAACCTCTTTGTATCCCTTTTTAAAAAAAAAAAAAAAAAAAAAAGTTCATGCCTCCATAACAGTCAATCTAACTCTCTCATATCTGTCTCCCTCCTTACTGTCTTACCTCTTTCTGTCCTTTTTTTTTATCTCAATCCACTTTCCTGTTGTCCTTTCTTTCCCTACAAATCTCCATTTTCACCTTTTCATTAATTTCCTAATGCATCTACTTTCTTCCCCTATTCTATCTCTGCCTCCTCTCCCTCCTTACCTTTTTTATTCCCTTCATTTCTCCTCATATTGTCCCCATTTCCTCATTCTTTACTTCTACCTTTTGATCTTCTTCTGTTTCCTTTCCTTCTTCCCTCTACCATCTGCTTTCTCTGTTCTTCTACTTTTTCCATCCATCCTTTCTACCTTCTTCCTCTCCCTCTTTCTTCATGTTTTTCCCCCCATCTGACCCTGTTCCATCTTTCTCTTCTTCCCTTCATCCCTCTTACTGCCATACCTTCATATCTCTGTCCCCACCAACCTCAACCTGCTCCCATACACCCGACTCGCTCCCTTCATCTCTCCCTCTTCCTCTTTCTCTCTCCCTCCCACAGATGGCACACCTAGTTCCAGTGAAAACCCACTCCAGCTCCATGTCCGGCTCTCAGTCACTGCAGGACCAGACAGGTTCAGCTCTGAGTGAAGGCATCGGCATTGGCTCACCCAGGCCTGAGATGCCCCGCCAGAACTCAGACCCCACCTCTGACACACCCGCACCCCCACCGCTGCGCATCACTGGCAGGGAGGAGCGGGAACGGGATCGGGAACGGGATCGGGAACGGGATAGGGAACGGGATAGGGACAAGGATCGGGACAGAACTGCCTGGCTGAGAGAGGAGGATATCCCACCCAAGGTCACTGATGATGTTTAGATTAGTTGTGGTTTACAAATATTTTAATATATATTGTATATTATGTAATGTTTTAACTTTCTGTGAAAAATAGTGTTATTGTTTTGGATCTCAGCAATACTATTTATATGCTGCAGTGAAATTTGTATTCATTATTAATTTTACATTTTCCTATCGTTTTAATAATGTTTGTTTAGTGTAGTATAGTGTGCATTTGCATCCTTATACATCTTTAAAGTCATTATGTAAACAAGCTATTTGCATCAAAAGCATCAAGATAAACGCAACCCTCATCATGCAAATTACATTTTAATGCTGAAAAATGCTGCTGGGCTTAAACTGTCGACTTTGATACATGAAAATACAAAAATTACTTATAATGCCTCATTTGCCACACATTGGCTTTATTTTAATGTTGGCTTTGTTGACATTGTTAACCAGGACTGGTGTAAAACTACAAGTTGATCAATATTACTCAGAGTAGTTAGAGTGTCCCCACCCACACTTAAATGTGCTGGTCTTTGTGTTTTACCATACAACCACACAGATATATTACTGATATATTAGTTTAAAACATTCTTGATAGAAGCGCTACGGAATTAAAAGCTAAGCTGAACTAGTTGTGGTGATCGTCTCTGTGTTTGTGTGTCCAGGTCCCCCAAAGGACCACTTCCATCTCCCCAGCCCTGGTCAGGAAGAACTCCCCTAACGGAGGAGTGGGTCTGGGCCCTCGCACAGGTTCCCAGCTCATACGGGCTAGGTAAAGCTCATATTAGCACACTGTGCACCTCTAAAGTTAAATATCTGAAGTCACCTTTATAGTCTCATTTGAGCCACTTAACACATTTAAGCAGAATTGTTTTGAATCTGTTTTTACATTGCAGAAGATGCCTAAGATTATCTCAAGCACATTAAAACATCGCAATCCTACAACTCATACATCTGTATTATAGACATGTTTTATAATAATAAAGAACTGGGAAATGAGTGAAAAGATTTTCATCCTTTTTCAGTAACCCAGACCTGCGACGCTCAGAGCTCTCTCTGGACGCCATGCTGCAAAGAACCTCCTCCAACTCGTCGTCATCCTCCTCCCCTTCATCTCAGGGAGGCTCAGCCGAGAGGAGAGGTACAAACGCGTGCACTCACAAACCCTAGAACACACAAAAATACTCTCATTTACTCACGCACACACACACACAAAATGAAAACAGACGTAAACAAGTAAATACACGGACACATTCGCATGGAAGCAAGGTGTATACAGTATGCAAATGGAGAACCACACAAACACGTACACTCGCAGGGATTCAGCGAGTTTCAGAGGCTATCAGCGGGACATTGTCAGTTGCAGTTCTGCTCTGATCAACCTGTCTGATGTGCCCTGTTACTCTCAGCCTCCGGAGAGATAGAAGAGAGGAAATGAGAGAGGGAGATAGAGCGAGGCGTAGAGCGATGTGTCAAACAACAGGCCAGAGGGACATCTAAGATATGCATGGATCTCCCCCTGACAAACACATGGCACAGTGAGAGGGGCGGAGGTGGAAGTATGGTTGGACAGGTTTTCCTTCATGTTTGTCAGATGTTGTTGTCATTTTGCAGTCAGGTTGACAGTCAGTGTCGCCAAAATACAAAATTTTAAAAAACCTTTTAGACAAACAGCTTCGGAACCCGTCTTTTAAACTGATCTCTTTTTTTTTTTAAATAAATGGTTTTGGTTATGAAGATTGTTTATGTTAATTACGTCCTTGTTCGGTTTGATAGGTCAAACCAAGCAGGAAGGATCCCCTCCAGGAGCCAATCAGGAGGCAAAGCCCAAACAGGAAGAGGGCCGTGAATCAGCCAGACCCAGCAGACCTGCAGTGAGTCGCAACACACACACACACACACACACACACACACACACACACATTTATTTTCTATGGGAGAAATCTCCTCTCTGGGAATCCTCTACAGGCCCCTTCTCCTTTTTTTTCTGCTATTCATCTGGTTTCTTTCTCTGCCTCTCTTTCTTTCTCCTTCCATTCTTCAGAGCTATAAGAAAGCCATAGATGAGGTTAGTAACACTCGAGTCCCCCTTTCTTTTTCCCCCGGTTTTCCTTTGCCTCGATCTTCAGAGCCTCTCTTTTCCCCCCCTAGCATGGTGGAGTTAGTTGGCTTCACAAGAAGATGACTTTTCTCTTCATTTTCTAACTTTTCAATATCAGGGTGTTATGGCGACGGCAGTGCATGTGTGCTTCTACACACATACCTGAAAGAGTGTTTACGCGGACGCGTGTTTGTGCGGGTGTGTGTGTAGACATGCATGTGTTGTGTGATCTGTGTGCGTGCGGGTGTGTGTAACCTGTACCGCCAAACACCTGAGCAGTCTCTGAATCTCTTTTCCTGTTTCTCTGTTGTCACGGTTACGGGTCAGGAGGAGCTGGTAAGCCCACCGTGTATGACGGTCCTCCCCCCCTCCCCCCGTCTGCATGATTTGGTCTGATCCATCAGCTGGGTTGAATGGGGAGGGAGTAACCACGGGCCTGCTGGCATGGGGGTGATTGGTAGAGAGGGTGCAGACTGATGCTGCACTCCAGTAGTACACCAAGCCTGATTATTTGTTCTTCTCTCTACTTATGACTCATCGTATTTGCTCTCGAGTGAATAAAAGTGCTGATCTGTGATCACTTCTCATGTCACAAAATAAAAATTCTACTGTTGCTAAGCAAAAAAACAAAACAAAAAAAAGGCCTCAGATAAGCACTCTTGTTCCAGGACACCTATGTTTATAGCCCCAGATGTTTGTGTGGCAACAAATCAGTTGTCCTCTTGTCATGATGCTGATGGTTTGTCCTACTCTTTGCCCCTCTATGCTCCCCTCGTCCTTGTATGTGATTTGGTCTCTCACTCCTCAGGTTATGAGACTGATGGTACAGAGCAGATGAACTAAATGACTTTGCCTCTTTGTCCTCTTCTTCTTCTGTCTCTTTCTGCAGGACCTAAGTGCATTGGCTAAGGAACTCAGAGAATTGAGGGTAGAGGAGGGGAGCAGACCTCCAGTCAAGGTAGGATGACATTTATAATAATGACACATGATAGATATATTTATTTGTTGACAATAATAAAGGTAAGTAGTTACCTTAGTTACAGTAAAAGCTTTGTTATAAAAGCTATTGCAAGTGCTAAGATGACAGATCCTCATGTTAGGCAAGAATGACTAAAGAAAACGTGCAAAACAAACAGACTTATGATTGTCACTTATGATTGTCTAAAGCCGGCTTTTGTTTTTAGAGATCTCTGATCACTGTTCCAGAGAACTGCAGCTGTGTACAGAGCAACAGTGTATTTTTGCCTGTGAAATATGAATACCTTGCTAAACTAGTTAAGCTACTTCTTGCATGATCATGGTAGTCTGATAAAACTGAAATACTGCAGTTTGAGGAACTGCACTCTCCTCTTCCTCTCAACTGTCTGAACACTGAGATTTTAAAAAATGTGTGTCCACGTGAGTCCACATGTGAATTGTTGGGTCATTTAGACACAACCCTAATAAGCCCCTCTTCTTGTCTCAGTGTTCTATTTCTCACCCGTTCTCTTTATTTAATGATTACTTTGTTTGTTTGTTTTTACATCTTGCGTCCCTTATAAAGGTGACAGACTACTCGTCCTCCAGTGAAGAATCGGAGAGCAGCGATGAAGACGGGGAGACGGTGGGGCACGATGGGACTGTTGCTGTTAGCGACATCCCCCGCATCATGTAAGTCGCCCTCTGTTTTTGTTTGTCCTTCTCTCGCTGTGGGTTCTTTTTTTTTTTTTTTTTGGAGCTGTCAGTGTTCATTTGTGTCGGGATATGCATGTCTTTGAAATATGTGCCACGCCAGTAGCCTGTCAGTACAGTTTTGGCAGAAATGCTTTGTAAATGATCGGGTCTGTGTGCGTTTGGTGTATGTGTGTGTGTGTGTGTGTGTTGCAGGCCAGCAGTGCAGAGCAGCAGTGAGTCGTACGGAGGGCTGACAGAGGACTCTCTGGGAGATGCCTATAATAGCTCCAAGGACGGCACTCTGGTGATGAGAGAGGTGATGAACGTGCACACATACACACGAGAATGTAAATTAACAGAGAAAATACTGTTTTTTGTTTATATTCTACCATCAAACTGGGCACATTTTGCTTCTTCATCACCGTCTTTACCTTTTTTTTCTGCTCTCCTCACTTCTCCCACTATCAAATCTGCTCTTCCCTTTGTTTCTCAACTCTCAGGCCGAGGAGAGGAGGAGAGGTGGTCACACAGAGAGTAACGGGTTCGGGAATCACAGTAACCATGGTAACCTCCCCGACCTGGTACAGCAGAGCAACTCTCCCTCAGCCACACCCACAGCCCTGCAGGAACTTGGCGACATGGCTGAGGTCAGACACACATACACACACCCGATCCTGGATATAGTGCTGTAAATAAAATGAGTTGAATTAATGCAATAGTTATCTTGGTCACTAACATGATCTTGGTATAGATTTAGGCTACTCAGGGTCGTGTGTTGATGTCTATACAGTATATGTAGGCTGCTACAAAGTAATTGCTTGTGTTTTCTGTCCTACAGTTTGGTTTGGGTGGGTCCAAAGCATCCTTCACCCCATTTGTAGATCCACGTGTCTATCAAACCTCCCCGAGTGATGATGATAATGAGAACTCAGCAGCAGGTAAGGAAAGCCAGGGAAAGCTTTGGTCTCCCGTTTTACATATTCAGCATTTTTATTGTAAACAACAGGCAATTATTTGTCAGTTAGTCACCTGAGAGCGTCATTAGTAGAAAAGCCAACTGTGCTAATTTGTTTTGCACCTGTAATGTCTGCACAGTTGTCAAAAAATGCGTACATGTTTCACTTTTTCTCCATCTCTCTCTCTCTTCTTCTGTGGTATCCCAGCCATGTTTGCGAATGAACTGCTGAGGCAGGAGCAAGCCAGACTAAATGAAGCCAGAAAGATCTCTGTGGTCAACGTCAACCCCACAAACATCAGACCCCACAGTGACACACCAGAGATCCGCAAATACAAGAAACGCTTCAACTCTGAGATCCTGTGTGCGGCACTCTGGGGTACATAATCCATCTTATTAAAAAAAAAAAAAAAAAACTCCATATGTCTTTTTGTGTATCTTTCTGTGTCTCTGACTCTTGCATGTTTGTGTATGTTCAGGTGTGAACCTTCTGGTGGGGACGGAGAACGGTCTAATGCTGCTTGACCGAAGTGGACAGGGAAAAGTGTATAACCTGATCACCAGACGGCGTTTCCTACAAATGGATGTGCTGGAGGGGCTAAATGTGCTAGTCACCATATCTGGTTGGTCTAACATACATTGACACTGTATGTACACACATATATGGATTGATTTAACATGCCAGCCTACACATCAAGAAGTAGAGTGTTGTTTACCTCACAAAAAATGCAGATTGTAGTTCATAACATGCTTGTGTTTGTTCCATTCCTCTCAAAGTACACATCTAAGTCATCTAGGTCGGTCACAATGGCCAGATCGGCTTCCAATGTGCACTTTTTAATAAGAACCCAAATAGGTTTCCAATTTACTTTGGGGTTGTACCACTATATTCCAGTAAATTTGATCTCATTTCTCTTTCTCCCTTTGTCCCTCCTCTCTCAGGGAAAAAGAATAAGTTGCGTGTCTACTACTTGTCCTGGTTGAGGAACAGAATATTGCACAATGACCCAGAAGTAGAGAAGAAGCAGGGTTGGATTACAGTTGGGGAACTGGAGGGCTGTGTGCATTATAAAGTTGGTAAGTGTTTGTGTGTGTGTGTGTGTGTGTGTGTATGAACGATAAAGTAATTGATTTGGATCACATACTGTATGTAGAGGTTAATATTTTGGCCTGATTCTGACCCAGCCTGTCGCTCCAGAGCGGGCTGAAATTGTTATTAAATAAAAACAAATTGGGTTTGATATTCCAGTTTTTAGCTGAAACGTTGTCCGCCTTTTACCTGGTTGCACTAGCACAACAGCTGGTTCTCACTCCTCATCTTTGTCTTCAGTCAGGAGATTTGTGTCAGTGAGTCTTTGTACTGGGAGGCAACAGGGTTTGAATGCGGCTCTAATTTTGAGAAAATGTCACATCAATCACCTTTCAATACATGTTAAAAATGTAATATACATAATATATTTGTCATCATGTTGTTTGAGTCGAAAAGTTCAGTCTGTCATGCTTTGAAGCAAGTGTAGAAATCAATGTCACTCTTTATTTCATTTATGCTTAACGTGTTTTTGTCTTTGTTTCCAGTTAAATATGAGAGGATTAAGTTCCTGGTGATTGCTCTGAAGACCTCTGTGGAAATCTACGCCTGGGCTCCCAAACCTTACCACAAGTTCATGGCCTTTAAGGTACAGAAGCACAAACAAGCACATACACACATTAACCCTCACGTACATTCACAATAGACACATGTATCATATCTCAAAATTTTTGTTTGGTTGGATCAATCACTTTGTCATTTGTTTCCTTTCTCACTCAACGCCCCTGTCTATATACTTTACCCCATCATCATCCTCTATCCTCTCTGTCTCTCAGTCATTCACTGAGCTGCAGCACCGTCCCCAGCTGGTTGACCTTACGGTGGAGGAAGGTCAGAGGTTAAAGGTCATCTATGGCTCCAGCGTGGGCTTCCACGTCATCGACGTGGACTCAGGCAACCCCTACGACATCTACATCCCTTCACATGTAAGTGCAGGGCTTTCGCTTGGGTGTGCATGTGAATCATTTGTAAATCTTCAAAGAACCTATTTTTCCGAAGCCTACGCACACGATGTGAGGCAAAGTAGAGGAATTTCCCACCGCCACTTTTTTTGAAATCCTTCATGCCCTAGCCCGACTGTATTACCTGCGAATCTCTATCTGCCATACCAAGGCCAGCAGTGATTCATACTACCTAATCCCACAAGGATTGGCTCCCTGGGATACAATGACTTTTTTTTCCCACAAATTACCTCTATGATTGATTTACTGCTGTGCAAGAAAAAAGATTGATGGCAGATTTACCTATTTTCTTCAGATTTTTGGTAGTTGGGTAAATACGGCCTGTCTATATTAAGTACACAGAATGTAGCTCAAATTATGGAATTTCTCTCATTACAGAACACAAAGATGTGGTAGCTGCCACCAAATTTCCTGTTGCAACCAAGGTCATCCATCCAGAGCATTATGGGCAAGAATAGGCAGTTAATTATTTTCACCTACTTTTTCTTTTCCCCACCTTGCAGGCAGATGTGTAGGCAGTGACTCAGTCACTAATGGAAGTTAGGTCATTACTTGTCCATGCTTGAATCAGTTCTCGCGTGCAAATTAGTTTGCTCTGTGATGCCTTCACTAATCGCACGCCGCCACTCAAATCAAGCTCAAATGCAGCTCAGCCAAAAAAACCCGATTTAGTGGCAATATTTCAGTAAACATAAACCTCTGAGTACAGATGTCAGGACACACAAATGTAGCCTAGTGTATGTTCAACGTGATGACATGGAGGGATTGAAGTTATGTTATGTAATAGGGGCATCACAGGAATATTCTTGAGCTCTGAGGTGATTGTCTTTTACTGTTTCCGCCTTTCATCCGTACCCTCTCTCTCTCCTTCCCTGCCAACTTCTCTTTCAGTGTGCCAAACAGCTAAAGGTGACGTCCTGCCATCCACCCTTTAGACTAGGCCATTAGATTTTTAGTAAAACCCCATAGTAGTTACACAGCAGAACTATGTGTGCCTATGTGCAGTGCAGCTCGTTAGTGTAGAGATTAATAGATAACTTCATTAGAAATAGGTTTGCATGAATAAATTCATCTTACCCAAAGCAGTCAACACAAGGCTCTGATAAGATATTGTACCCCCAGCGAGATGTTTGATCTCACGCTGGAGCCACAACACAGAATTGCAGATTCAAACCTAATTCCACATATAATTAGTATTACTTTCAATTAAATTGAATTTTCATTTAATGCATTGATCTATTTTTTTTTATTGCTCACCTTACAAAATTCCAACCAACAACACCACCACAGTATGATGTACTTAGAGTGGCTTTGATTGGTTACAGTGCTGTCATTTTCTGATATAAATTACTTATCTGATGTAAATGACTTCCTTTACATGGTCAGAGTAAGCAGAAGTGTGGCAATAAAGGTGTCATTCTGCAGAGTTCTTGTGTAAATGCAGTTTCTCATGGGTTAAGATGAGTTTTTTCACTACCTTGTCACTCATTTGTTGTACTGATATAATCCCTTGTTGTGCTCCTGAAGTGTAGTTTTGACCTCATAATACCCTGCTGGCACAAATGTAGGGGGTTGTATCTTTGGGCTACACTTTGAGTAAAATGCACGGATTCAATCTGCTGTTTGTCTGTGTTTGCTTGTTACTGTTCCCGACTCTTCTGGTGTTTTTTATGTTAATTAAGATCGGAGAAAATGCTCTATCTCGTTTGTCCACTCACTCATTATAAAGAACAAGGCTTCTCAGACAACAAACCTAAGTTCGACCTTTTTGCGGTACTGGTGCTCCTGATATTTGGCAGCCTCGTCAAAGTCAACAAACTTGCTCTTAGCTGGATTACAGAACGCAGGCTGGTCCAAAAAAAAAAAAAAGTGAAACAGCCAGCCAAATTCTGTTGCGTTAAACGCCCACGATGAAACCTCTATTATAATATTTTAATCTAATGTAGATTATAATTAAATTTGACAGATTTAATTAAAGCCTCTGAAATGTTTGCGTGTGTGTATCTGTGTCTTAGATCCAGAGCCAGGTGACGCCCCATGCCATCGTGGTGCTCCCTAAGACTGATGGGATGGAGATGCTGCTGTGTTACGAGGACGAGGGCGTCTACGTCAACACATACGGTCGAATCACCAAGGACGTGGTGCTACAGTGGGGAGAGATGCCTACCTCTGTTGGTATGTTATGTATTTATGTTTGTGCTCTGTTGATTTAAGACATTATAGAGAAATAATCAGATCAAAAATGTAGTTTAAAAATCACCAAACTAACCCTACAAACACCAAAGCTAAGAAGTTTTGCTTGTTAGTGTTTTGCAGTGTAGATCAAAAGTGTTGTGAGTTCTCTGAGAACTGAGCTTATGGGGGTTCATGTAAGGTTTAATTACATTCAGAAATCAGTTTATAACGTCAGCCTTCACAGGAAGGCTTCCAGAAGTGCTTAGCAGGAACAAGAAAAGCGAGGGAGGGGTAGTGAGGGTAAAAGGTTGAGAAAGAGAGCAAAAATGGATAAAGCTGATTAATAGTGAGTGTAAAAGGAAAAGAGAGGGAGTACGTAACAAGGAGATAAAGAGAGAGGAAGTAAGCAAGAGAGACCGACCAACATATATGAACTCTGTTTCAATAGAAAATACCACTGAATTTCTTGTATTTTAGTGCCCTCGTGTGGCGGTCTGGGATATTACACTTTCTGATCACATCTGGACTCTACTGTACATTGTGCGTTTGAACACCTTGGTTTATGGAACCTGCTTTAAGATTTGTTTTGTCAGAAGTACTGTGAACTTGTCCAGTGTCAGCAAGCATCTGTCCTCTTTGAAATGTCCTCAAGCTGCAGCGGTGTGTCTCTGTAGTCCACCCACTAATAAAATACAACATTACATTATTGTATCACATGATATTGTTAGAGCCTCAAAAAGAAATAAAACATCCATAATCTACCAAAGAAAAATGTATGAAAGCAACAGTATTCATTCTGTTCTGTATTTTTGTAGGCAACTGGTACAATAAAGCTGAAGGATTGTATATTTATTTCCACTGTCAACAATTCCCTCTGTGGTGTTTCCTCTTTTCCAGCCTATATCCATTCTAATCAGATTATGGGCTGGGGTGAGAAAGCCATAGAGATCCGCTCTGTGGAGACGGGTCATCTGGATGGAGTCTTCATGCACAAGAGAGCCCAGAGACTCAAGTTCCTCTGTGAGCGGAATGACAAGGTAAAACGCAATTTGCTCTTCTCTTTGATGCTCGGCTATTCTTATGTCATGCTTGAAAATGATTGGAGTAAATCACATAACATTAAAAAAAAAAAAAAAAAAAAATGCTCTTGACTTTGACTCGGTCTTGACTGCAGCACTGCTTCTTGTGGACACATACCCATGCACGCATTAAGTTTGGTATGATTTGCAAAAATCCAAAATTATGTGTCCACATTCTCCACATCCACAGCACCGACAGTGCATTTATAAAATAATGCATGAACATAATAGCTTTAATTGACTGCAATTAGTATTATTTACTTTGAACCATTACTTACAGAAATATTAATTATTAGTGTTCTGTAGTTATTGAGAAATGATCATTTTAATAATGTCTGTTAAATTCTCTCTGTCTCTCTCTAGGTATTCTTTGCATCGGTGCGTTCAGGAGGTAGCAGCCAAGTTTTCTTCATGACACTCAACAGAAACTCTATGATGAACTGGTGATGGCTCCTGCGACTGTCCACTCTGCCTCACTCTCCCATTGGCCAGCCCAACTTGGCCCGCGGCTCATCTCGCGAATGAACCCGATCGACGAGCGGCCACAAGTGAACTCTTTAACACTGGAGAGACTAAAAAGGTGTAGAGAGAAAAAAAAAAGTTATTGTAGAGAAAAACAACAACGACCTGTTCTAAATGAAGAGACATGTTACCCTAGATTATATCAGGTCATGCAGAAGCCATCGTTACTCAACTGACTGGCAAACTGGTGCCACTGACTTTCCAAATATTCTCTTCCCTTCCTCTTTTCTCTTTCCTTGTATGTGACTCTTTTCCCGTTTTGTCTGTCTTTTTCTATTTTCTCTCTGCAAGGACCAGTGCATTCAAGTGTTCAACAACTTAAGAGCTGCACTTTACACCTGCCTCCCTCTGTCTTCTCTTCCTTTTGTACCCCCCCTTCTTTACCACCAAGCCTCTGCACCTTCCCTCCATCTAGTCATCACTTTTTCAGTCCTTTGACATCCATGTCCTCCATTTCCCTCACTTCCTATTTGCCATGTGTGGGCCCATTCTCCAAGAACTACGCCGCACAGGCTGGAGGAAGAATAGACGAATCCAATTTAATCTAAATTTAAATATATACTTCTGAATATGACAGAGCAGGGAGGGCAGCTGAGGGATGACAAATCTACTCTGGATGTCGGCGGTGAAAGCAGACAACCTGATTGATTTTTCTTTCTCCTCTGTCACTCCCCCCCCCCCTCCTCCTCCTCCTCCTCCTCCTCCTCTACTTCCTCCTCTTGCCATCATTTCAGGCGCCAAGTAGACTGAATTGTGATGTAGTGTTCGATCGCATTTTCGCTGATAGAGATGCGATGAGACACTCTTTGCTGTCATAGGCAGGTTGTAACAGTATGCAAACATGATGTCTGTGTCCCTTTAAAATGAAGTCACTGGTCCATTCCTTTATTTCTGTTTCCCTCTTCCTGTCAACCCCCATCATCATCATCATCATCATCATCATCACACCTCTCTTTACTCTTAACGTCTTTAAATTCTGAAGGTGCTGCATCAGATATACTGTAATATTACAATGAACAATGAGAGTGTCATTCTGTTCATTAGGTCTATGTTTATTTCTGTTCTTTTCCTTTTTCTGTGTAACAGTTTGGAGTCAGTCAGTCTTGAAGCTTGATGAATTGTACAGCACATGTGTGTCAGTGTGAGTGTGTGTGTGTGTGTGCGTGTGTGCGTGTGTGTTTCACTTGATGTTGAAATGAATCCCATTCAAATCAAGTTCGAATCAAAGTGCGACATTGAAGTCAATGTCGAGAAAAAGAGTCAAGTAATTCATTCTGTGCGTGAACTCTGACCTTAATGCGATCAAAGCAACTTTGAGTGTGTTTACATGCAGATTTATGATATAATCTTCTTAGTATGGAGTTTATGAGTTGGTGTATCTAACACCATGCATTTAAAAATAGGCAATATTAGTGTTTGATTTTTGGAGTATGTTTCTGTTACCTTTGACACAGTAATATTCAAAATGGTCTGGCTATTCGTGAACACAGCGACATGAAGATCCCTATTAACACCTTATCCTGAATTGGACCTTAACAGGATATGAGCTAGTACCCCGAATACTGTGTGCATGTGAAAGCACTCATTGTTGAAAGCTGTGGTGTCCTTTTTGAATCATGCTCCTGTGTGATTGGTTCTTCTGATTTTGGCTCCTAACTGTCCGTACGGTGCCTAGCATGATGTAAGCAAAACTAAAATGGAGGCCAAATGATTATCACTCACATTCTGATTAAAATTTCTATTGCCTAAAGGCTCACTTTACACAGTTTTCTTTGTGTTATGATCTAACTTTAACACATAGTTGATGTTATTTGTCTCTCCTAATGGAGATATACATTAACAAAGCTGAGACTTGATTTATTCTTTGAAAGGAGTAACTGAACATGGTATGATAAAACCTTACAAGTTCATAAATATTTAGTACAGCTCAATCATTAATACATTCAATGTATAACACTATTGAGGGTGGACTAGTTCATGCATAGTCATCCATGTTGGAGAGCAATATAATGCAGATTAGTCTTTTTTTTTTTCTGGTGGATATACTGTAGGCTTGGCAGTGTTGGCCTATGGTTAACAAAGTTAAGATGACACAAAAGAATACACGTTCCCCAATGATGTAATCATCACCTGAGTCACGTTTTTCTGTTAAATTGGTTTCTGTTATATTTTCGAGGACTTTTTACACTTGCATTGAGTAGTTGTTCCTGTGCAGCTGTAAGTTAGGTTCACTGATCTCTGTTAGGGGGAGCAGGCTAACATTTTAGCAATAAAGAGCCGAGCTGAAGAAACCACTGTCTTCCCTGTGTGTGTGCGTGTGTGCGTGCATGCATCTGTGTGTATGATTAATGAGCTAGTGTGAATGGGGCATTAATACTATGTTTGTCCATTATGGAATTCACTCTTCCCATTGGAAATGCTGATGGTCATTACACTGAGAACTCTCCTTTCAAAGACAAAACCACTGTATTCTTTATTCTGTTTATTTCCTGTTTTCTTTATTTTGAAAGAGCATTACTAATGTCCTGTTTTGGGATTTATTTGTTTTGTAAAAGAGATGCTGTAAGAGAGAAATAAATGAAACTAGAGCATTACAGCCTCTTTCTGGAGTCGTGTTTTTGTGTCTGTTTTGCAAGTGTGCACATTTGTATCAGCTTCGACCCTCAGACTTTGTTCACCCCTAAGTATATCATTAACAGCAACAGTGCGTGTGTGTGTGAGGGAGAGAGAGTGATGCCCAGATGTCTCTATTACTATCAAACAACAGGGCTGGAGCTGAGCAGCAACAGGTGCTTAGATGAAGCTTGTTGTTTGCTATTTGGTGCTAATGTTGAATTCCATTATTGATTGTAATATACAGAATATCATTATCCATAGTGCACCAGCATGTGTCACCATTCATACGCTCCTGAAACCAGTGTTTTCCAAAATATATTCCAGACTGGCTCAACGTTTTGTCACTATGATTATTATTTTATTGATTCCCTCCCATAGGAGTGATATATGTGTTTCTATATAAAGGAAAATTAGGCCACAGCTTCATTAATGTGTAATAGTTCTGTCAGCACTGTAGATGTGTGTGTGTGTGTGTGTGTGTATCCGAGTGCACGAGTGCATGCATAGGTTTGTCGATAAGTGAGTGCACACTGCGTGACACTGCTTACACTGATCATTACCTATCTTCCTGGCTGAGAACAGGTTTACACTCTGGATCCCTCATGGAGTCGGGAAAGGTAAGAGAATTCTGGACAAAGACATTCTTTATTTCTTTATTTTAAATCATGCAAGCAAAATTTGCAAACAGCTGACCTGAAGAAATTAGTAGCTTTTAATGAAAACATGGTTTGGGTTTTTATCATAAATTCAATTCTAATGTGTCTGCCACAGTGAGATCTCAATTCAAATTATAAGAGCAGGTGCAATTTTTCATTTATAAAGCGTTATTAACTAACCTTTGTAACTAATGTACAAAGGCATTCTTATAATTGCCAGAAAGTAGTAAAAAATCTATCGATGATGTAGATAAAGTTGTTTTCTGCATCTCTATTTGCACTTTTATTTGTGACTCTGTATACTATGTGAGCACAGCCGTTTGACTAGTTACATACTCACGTTCTTGCTTGTGTGCATGTTCACGTTAAATTATGTGTTTGTTTGTTCATGCATTCGTGCGTGTGTGTGTCCTTATCACATTAAATACCTTTTACTCCTGCAGCAGCTAACAGGCACACTGGCTGTGGCTGTGTTCACAGCGGCTCTGGGGTCTCTGCAGTATGGCTACAGTCTGGGAGTCATCAATGCACCTCAGAAGGTACTTTAGCACAGCCTTCACTCCGTTACTCAGCCGTCTAATTGCCTCAGCGTACTGATATAACCAGTGATAGCCAGTCAGGATAACCTTACTCCACTGTATTGTCACTTGCACTGTAAGACAAGCGTAATTACTTTTCTGCAGCAATGGAGACAACATAAGAACAATCTGAGAGATCAAGGAACAGACCAACCTTTTCTCAGCATTTTGAGAAACAACTTTTCCCACAGCTTTTTCTTTTGCAGCCAACCAAGAACTGTTTCATCTGAAACTCTGCAAGCTACTTTGAATGCCTCTCCACCAAACACGTCTTGGTGGGTGGGACAGGCAATAGGAGAGTGCACCAAGTGCCAGTGTTTCTCTGAGGAAAGGTGCCGGCAAGGTTGGCACTATTTCAGCTCATTCCCTGCCGAAAGACAACTATATTCTCACCTGATGAGGACATCCACTTGTCCAGTTCTGTTCAAGTGGAGTTGTACTCTTTTACTGGGCCTCCCTATGCAGACAAGCATTAGTGGTTAGATCTGCCTTCATTGGACCCATTGTGGATTACATCTCAGACTGTGTGGAGGAGAAATGGAAGTTCTGGCTGGCAAGAAGTTGGAGCTGCACCAGCTCCTAATGGGCAAGGCTTCCCTTTCCATTAACAGCCATTTCTGAATAGAACTGAGGTCAGGCCTTATGTAGACATTGTTCAGGACAGAAAGCATACAACAAATGCAAATCTCCCATTCTTCACTGAGCCATGGCTGTTAAAGCACTTCGCCATCATTACACAGTTCTTAAATTGCCTGATGTGGTGGAGTAAGTGCATGTAAACTCCATGCACTTGCTCCATAGCTGGATGAGTGGTTAAGCTGTAGTACACTAACAAGAAATCAATGTTGGCCTGTTGTCAAATTGCTGTCAGGTGTCATGTTAAGAAGAAACACCAGCATACTAACTGCAACCTCAAGTGTGTTCATATAATGGTGTCCAGCTAGAGGACTTAGCCACTGTGAAGACATGGCGGGGATTTTTTTTCAATACAAGATGTAAACATATAGATATTCTGAAATTAAAATGATTGGTTATGGGGAAATACACAGCCCACAACTAATCACATGACAATATTGATGGACTATGGTGCACTTGTGGTGATGAACATGATGAAATGTGTCACTTAAAGTGTCCCAGTAGTGTCACAGTATTAGAGTAACTGTATAGTAACTGTGTGCTGATGAACAAATCTCCCTGTCATAGGTTATTGAGAAGCATTATGGACAGGCATTGGGGGTGTGGTCAGAGAAGGCTGCTGTGCTATCAGAAAACAGCACAGAAGAAGAGGAGGTCTCAGAGGCGGGAAAACATCCTGCCGTGGTCATGTATTGGTCATTGTCGGTGGCAATCTTTTCCATCGGCGGCATGTTATCCTCCTTCCTGGTGGGATTTATAGGAGACCTGAAAGGCAGGTGAGAGAGAAAGTATAAAATAATAAGGGCACAATAATGAAAGAATGGAAGTTTGGTGGAAAAAAAAACAATACCTAAAGTGAAATGATGGAGTATGGAGACTGATAAGAGTGATGAAAGGAGAGATAGGGGTAAACATTAGCAGGAAAATAATTTAAAAGTTTAAGTTAAACCAGGATCAATATGGAATAATGCCATGGTACTGTATACATGACCTTATGACTCATCTGTCTCTCTCTGTCTCACTATCTGTCACTTTCTAATCTCTTTCTGTCTTGCAGGGTAAAGGGCATGTTAATGGTCAATGTTCTGGCTGTAGCTGCTGGACTGCTCATGGGTCTTTGCAGGATATGGAAACCTCATATCATGGTCATCTCAGGCCGTGCTGTTATGGGATTTTACTGTGGTACAGTAAAGCCAATGTTACAACCTCTCAATTCAGACTCAGATAATCTAGTTGGAAATCCCAATGTTCATGATATATAATAGATGAGGCAAATTGTACTCATTATCAACTGCTTCGATACTTTTTAAAACATATATAAATGCACATTTGAGTCTAACATAAAACTAATAACATGTAGAACCATTCATAATGATAAATACACATTAGACTGTACATTCACATATTGGTAAGTTAGGTATAGTTGTAAAATTGAACTATTTTACTACTTTAGGATCATATTGAAGGCAAAGTGTTTTATATATAAGAGAAAATTATCAAAGGTTCCCAAATTGCACATGGAACCACTGCAGTTAATTTTTGTTTTAAGTCAATTAGTCTCATAATGTGTGTTGTGTGTCAGGGTTGACATCTGGGCTGGTGCCAATGTACATTGGAGAGATCGCACCCAAGGCTTACAGAGGGGCTCTGGGGACATTACACCAGCTGGCTATCGTCACTGGCATCCTAATCAGCCAGGTGAGGCGCACGCACCCATCCACACGTGAACAGCTGCATCTCCTCTTGATGACACTCTAAATATATAACCTAAACCATGTATGTGTGTGTTTGTGTGTGGATGTGAGTGCAGGTAATAGGCTTGGACTTTATACTCGGTAATGATGACATGTGGCCCATCTTACTCGGTCTGTCTGGGGCTCCGGCTTTATTACAATCCCTTCTGCTGCCTCTGTGCCCTGAGAGCCCACGGTACCTTTATATTCTACTGGGCAAGGAGCAAGAGGCTCGAAAAAGTGAGCGTTATACACAGCAACTCTTCAATTCACTCAGAAATATACATATAAAGATTACACATGATATTTGCTGATAATATGCAAGGATTGTACTTGTAATACAGTATTATTACATTATTTTTTACATTGTTGCTACGTTTTTGATCTTAAAACTGCAAATTAGTCATTTATGGGGACTCTTGCTCTGTGTTTTGTTGCAGGTCTGTATCGTCTAAAGGGGGCATATGATGCAACTTCTGATCTGGAGGAGATGAGGAGAGAGAAAGAGGAGGCAGACAGGGAGCCCAAGGTTTCTATCCTTTCTTTGGTAGGTCTCTATACAGAAATATGGTCGATTTACATTCTACGAATTTTACTCCACTTTTTCCAGCAACAAGCTTGAAGAGAACTATGGGTTTGGGGCTAAGATACAATAGTTAATATTATTAGTTATTTGAAACCTCCTGTGCCATCAAAACTTCACTGCACTATAATTATAATAGTGCTGAAATGTAACATTCCTCCTCCTGTGCAAATTAATCAGCAACCAAAGTGCACTGACAATGTCGTGATGTCTTGTAATGACTCTCTGATAGTTAATGTTAAATACAGTATGTCCAAAAGTCTGAGATCACTTTAAGTGCTCTCAGACTTTGGACCCTATTGTGTATAACATGATACTTTTTTCAGTTTGAGAGATTACTGAATTACAGAGAAATACACTTTCTGTTATAAGCTACTGTAAAATGGCTGCAGATGAAGTCTCCTCCATCCCACGGTTCCTATAGGTGAAACCAAAATTTCACCATGTTAAAACATGTTAAAACACTTGCTTCAGCTGAGTGACAGGAAAGACCGGACAAGAAATACGCTCAACATCTGGTCAAAAGTTAAACAAAAATGTGTGTGTGTTCTAGTTGTGTGCTTCATATCACAACTGCAGTGACTATATTTTACTGTTTTCTGTTCTCTCCTAGATCTGCTCCTCTGTGTACAGACAGCAGCTGTTTGTTGCCCTCATGATGCACCTCTCCCAACAGTTTTCTGGCATCAATGCTGTGAGTGTAACATTTATTTAAATTCTGCCTCTTTATGCCTCTCATTCAGATTTTAATGAATTGAAATTATTTTATTATTGTGATTTTGTCATGATAAGATGAAAATTATGGTTTCATTGTCAGAGCATGTCAACACATTAGCACTTTGTCTCTTTCCTTTCTCTTCTATGTTGGCAAAATCTGTATTTCTTTTGTCTTTAAGATCTTTTATTACTCAACGTCTATCTTCTCTCGGGCTGGCGTTGGACAGCCAGTCTATGCCACCATAGGAGTCGGGGTCATCAACACCATCTTCACTCTGGTGTCTGTGAGTACATGCACATGCAGGCAGATGCAAAACACACGGCCGCTTGCACACACATTACCAGGAGCTTACACATCTTATTTTTTCTACACACATTCCTTTAAAAACACACACAAACACGCAAACAAACGGTTTACTGTATGTTCCAGGTTGCACTGGTGGACAAGGCTGGTAGGCGTACTCTGACTCTGGTTGGTCTTGGAGGGATGTGCTGCTGTGCCATTGCCATGACAGTAGGCCTCAAATTCCAGGTTTGTCCAATCAGGCTTCAGAGCTTTAGTCTTTTAGTCTTTAAGTGTTTTATACCCTGAAAATATCCAAAGTGGACATTAGAGTGGCTTGATAACATGCAGATTGGCGTGCAACATGTTTCGAGCTCAGTGCTCTTGACTGATGTACTCTTTCCTTCAGAATGACTACTCATGGATGAGCTATGTCAGCATGTCGGCTATCTTCCTTTTTGTGAGTTTCTTTGAGATTGGTCCTGGTCCTATTCCATGGTTCATTGTGGCCGAACTCTTCAGCCAGGGACCTCGGCCGGCAGCCATCGCTCTCGCTGGCTGCTGCAACTGGACCAGCAACTTCATCATAGGCATGACATTTCCATATATAGAGGTACGCAGAAGGGACACAATATGCATTGTAAGCTTGTGCAACACAACTTGCATGTGGGTTGACATGTGCCTTTGCTTCATTCACAAAAAAATCAGACACACTGTTCCTCCTGACTTGCCTTTTTACTTTTCATTTTTCAGAATTTGCTGGACAGCTATGTGTTCATCCTGTTTGCTGTGATGCTTTTCGGCTTCACTGTGTTTGTTTATCTCCGAGTCCCTGAGACCAAGGGTAAAACCTTCAAGGAGATTGCTGCTGTCTTCAAGAAGGGACGAAAAAACACAGAGGCACAGAGCCCCAAAGACGATACGGAACTGCAGCAGCTCAAAACAGCTACAGATGCTTGAGACAACAGTTGTGTGTTTGTGCAGTCTGTGTTTGCGTGTGTGCATGGGCCTGTCCATCTTTCAATGTGGTGTGTGTTTCTATGTTTATGTATATTTGTCCTTGTAGTATTACAGACATTACTTGGTGAATTAAGGACAGAAAAGCTGGCAGTATTTTTTCATAACATAAATATGTGTGCAAGTGCTACCTGAAAAACAACATTGCGATATCATGTTTCCGTTATTAGCCACGCTAGCGGTGTGGTTCTAGTATGGCAATGTTGATCTGTTGGTCAGTTCACCTCTTTGGTCTTTGGATTCATGTTCTCCAGAGGATGATGCCTACCAACAATAGTGATCCCTTGACTTTTCCCTCTGTTAACATTGTCACTGTGAGCATTTTGAAGCTGGAGTGCGGGACTTTTACATATAAATGAACGTCCGTTTCATTCAAGCTCTTGCCAAACGAGTTCACACAATGCTGATTAAACTTTTTACATGTGCAAAATATATTCAAGAAGCCTCCTTAATTCTTACATCTGCAATGACCCATGTTCAGAACTGGCTTACCAAATCATGTCTACATTTGAATACCAAAAAAATGGTGTGTATGATGTTTACAAAACAACCAGTAAAGGTGACATATTATAATGTGTTTCTGAGAGGAGGAGCTTGACATTGTAAATGAGTACAAGTATCTTGGGGTCACATTGGTCTCCACATTAACCTTTAAAAGTATTGTGATGGTGTCAAACCCAGTAAAATTTTATTTACAAAATTTTAAGCAAATCAGGCCATTTCTGACAGTGAATGCTGCCAGGATGTTTTACATTCAATGATTTTTTTTCACACATAGAGTACTGTTTTACTAACTGTTCACTTACAGGTATAACAACACTTAAACAAAAAGAATTACACTTCAAGAAAGTCATAAAAGCTCATTCCATCATTGTAACATCCTGGAAAAATATTATTTATTGAGCTTTGAGAACTTTAAAAATTGAAATTGCTTCTGTTTCTGTTACCTGTCTATAGGACAGGGACTACGGATGTAAATTAGCATTATTGCTAATTCTGACATGTTTATGTCTTGTATTGTATACTGATGTTCATCAATGTGCTCTGTCCCTATCAAATAAACATTTAAAAAAAATAAAACAAATAAACCGGATAAATCTCTCTGTATTTCACTGTATACATAGTTTTTAAATCTGGTGTCTGTGGCGACTTTCCCGTGCTAGCGCACCGGTAGTGATGAGTTTTACATCAACCAGCAATGACTGGTTTGCCAGAGCTGAAGGGCGCCCATAGAGCATGTGCACCAGAGACTTCTGTCAGCCGAGCCAGCTAACTTCCAGTTTAGCCCTCCGCTAACTTGACTATTTAACTATTTACTCTCACTGCCAGAAGGGGGAGACAAAAGTTCTGCACTGCAGATTTAAAATCTCAAGTTAGCATTTAGCTCCACGCCTATACCGCCTCAAAAAGCCGCTAGCGTAGCTGTAGACTCTTAATCTTGTATGGACTATTGTTTACATTTCAAATGAAAATTAGGGATGGGTTCCGATACAACTGTGAAATGTGTGTTTTTGTAGTTTCACAGAGTGGAGGCTCCTCTCTAGAGAAATTAGCTGATCGCCTCACGTCAATTTAAGAATCTCACAGCTAAACTTTGGTTCATATCATATTAACATTTTCATCAAAATGATCAATTTAATAGTTCTGAATCAGGACCTCCAGTATTTGGAGTAAGCTTCTGAAGTACAGCTTACAGCTGATAATTGAATGTGTCAGATACACTTAATCCAGACAAGATCCAAGATCCCCTCCAGACATGTTGTAAGATATATAAAAATTACTTTGCTTGGAATAATAATATGTGTCTAATATCCCCAATCCACAATCAGGGAGAGCAGAAAGCAAACAGGTGGTGACGAAACTTTAACTGACACCAGGGGAAATTTACTGTGTTTTCAGACAGGTCTATTTACCCAAAGACACAGTTCCTCTCACACAGGCCCCAGAAACGCACTAACTTAAGACAAATTACAAGTTGGCTGTGTCTGCTCCTCCCAGTAGACACTGCGTTTTCGCTCTGAGCTAAACAGCCATCAGTTAACACACACCTGGAAACACGGGAAACTCACAGTACCTCATCTTCAACTGTAAAAATAAAAACCCCTTTAAAGAGGTTGTAGTGGAGAATTAACTAACTAACTATGATGATGAGCTATGATACCTATGATTTGTCTTACCACTGGCTTAGACAAAGGCTGAATAACTTACATACAGTCACCTATCTCATTTTACACAGCAAGGAGCTACATTTAAAATAGACACAACATGTTGATGATATAGGACAAGTGTTGAATGAGACTTAACACTGACCACTCAGTTTGAGAACATTTGTAACATATATAATATATACAAGAAATACATCAAATGATAACCACTATTTAAATCTCTCTCACAAGGTACAGTATTTTGCATCATTACAAGTAGCCTACCATTATTACCATTATTAATCCCTGTCCCATATGCATTTTCTGTCACAGCTGTTTTGTGATCTGATGGCATCTATAAAAAGGAGCTTTGAGAATGAAACACTTGTCTGTCTCTTTCTTTCTGTCTGAAACCACTCCAAGACTACTATGAACACCTTTAACCAGTGGTGGAACGTGACTAAGTACATTTACTCAAGTACTGTACTTAAGTACAAACTTGAGGCACTTTGATTATTTCTATTTTATGCTACTTTATACTTCTACTCCACTACATTTCAGAAGGAAATGTATTATTATTATAATTTTATTATTTGCCACTTATAGTTAATACCTACTGTAGTTACTTTTCAGATTAAGATTTTTACATAAAATTTTGTATTACACTTTTAGCTACATTAAAAATGTGCTATATAAATAATTTGTATTCTTATTCCTATTATTATTATTATTATTATTATTATTAATAACAACAACAACAACAACAATAATAATAATAATAATAATAATAATAATAATAATAATAAATGCTACACTTGTATAATATGATGCAGTACTATTACTATTAAACAAAAGAAGCCAGTCTGCATAATGAGTACTTTTACTTATGATACTTATGATAAGTACATTTTGCTGATAATGCGTCTGTACTTTTACTTAAATAACATTTTGAACTCAGGACAGTTACTTGTAATGGAGTATTTTCAGAGTACAGCATTTCTATTTTTCCGTCACTGCCTTTAACTATTATAATAATGTAATCCTGTCTGAACGTAATTGACAACACAACAAAGTACGAACGAAAAATACAATTTAAAAGTATAGTAGTGGACAGGTGTGCATGGGACATCCCATACAGACAGCTCCAGAACACCCCCCCCCTACACACACCCCCCCCTCTCACCCCCTCTCACATGCGTCACCGGAGCCCACACCTGCGCTCTCTGCTCCTCCTGCGGTACAAGGGCTTTTACGCATGCGAAGTGACTTTTCCTTTTCGGCGTAAGCAAGACACAAGGTAAGCCAAACGTAAGGGCTAATAAGTAACATTTTTTAACATTTATTCTCACTGACGTATTACTTTGTGGTGTACTGACGCCTTACCAAGTGTGGAGGCATCAGTCGCTTCGGTTGTTAATCAGTAACTGGGAAGAAGTGAGACGAGGTTCGGTGAGCGATGGACAGAAGTTAGCACAGCACTTGAGCTAGCGTTAGCAACAGCATCGTCAGTCAGTGTCAATGGGTGTGGGCCGAGCTAACTTAGCTAAGGATGACAGACACTTCACGAGGTGCGAACCTGAAGCCACCTAACTGTATTTAAGCCACCGTGTGATTAGTGTATCTGGGCCAGCTGCCACGTAACATGGCTAGTTAAAGGTGTTTGCTAGTTTTCTAATCTAACTGCTAGCTGTAAATCCACTGTAACGCTACATTGAGCCATTGTTTACATCACTTTCTGAAGGCATAGGAACTAAGCAGGTAGCTAACATGTAGGACTCGTTTGTGATTTTACCCGGATAGTGTCGACAAGCTAAATTTTGAGAAGGCAGTAACATTGTCCGCAATCAAATTCGACATGTTAGCACTTAACGCCAGTTCTTCGCTTTCCAGACAGTTGCCCAGTGAGATACATTTGCACCATCCTGGATAATTGTTTGTACACAAGAGTGACTAATGAATTTTGAAGTTGGAGCAAAATTGGATCGCCAGGAATTTGCATTCTTATAGGGAAAGTGTATCATCATTAGCGTGGAAAGATGCAGTTTAACGTCCACTAATGTGTAGCAAAGCCAACAGTAGTTGATTTCGTGTCATTGCTTTTTAAATCAGTTACAGCCTTAATCACTGTCGACTTGCTTTAACAAAAAGGATTGCAGCACAGCTTCTCTGGGATACAAGGTGTTCGGCACCATTCTGTTTCTGACAGCTGTAGGGGAACCTGTGTTCATTATTTAGTGTTACAAATATGTGCTCACCATCTCACAACAGAAATCTGATTTATTCCTGGAAATGTGCCCCTTTATATTCAGAGTATTGTATAAGTAATGCTACTATCACTCACATTTTCTTGTTTTCTTTTGCTCATCTGGGTGACATAGAACAGCCCGTGGTCCATTATGGCAGATGACGATTTCACCACCGGGGACTCTGGGGCCTCTTCTACATACCCCATGCAGTGCTCTGCACTGAGGAAGAACGGCTTTGTCATGCTGAAAGGACGTCCCTGTAAGATCGTTGAAATGACTACCTCTAAGACTGGCAAGCACGGGCATGCCAAGGTAAAAGCGTCCTCATGCATCCTTTGGAATGCAGCGCTTAAAGCACTTTTGTGATTTAGCCTGACATTTTCCAGTTTTACAAGTAACCCCCAAGGCTTACTTGGTCTGAGGTCAGATTTAATCAGTAACAGTGTTTTCCTAGGTTCACCTTACTGGACTTGACATCTTTACCCAGAAGAAGTTTGAAGATATCTGCCCATCTACACATAACATGGATGTCCCACGTGTCTCAAGGAAAGATTACCAGGTGAGATGTCCCCGTTGGATCTCTTGGTAAAACCTAGGGCAACTGTACTGGAAGCCAGTAATCGTTTTTTTTTGCTGGGCAGTATTTGGTGTCTCTGCATTTTTTTTTTTTTTAGAAACTTGAGACCAAGTGCATCCATTCCCCATAATGTGTGGGATTTTAAATATCTGAACCTAATGAAAAAGTCTGATGTGAGAAAAAGAAATGCTTTCTCGGTTGCTAAATAGGTGTGTCACACATGTTAAAGCTGAGCTGTTTTTTTTTTTTTTTTTTTTTTAGTAGCTGTGAACAAATATACAGGTTTTGAACTGGTTGAACAGGTTTTGACTTGGCCAACAAGCAGTCTTTTCTTTCCTGATTACAGGCCTCCTTTGGGACAGTGATTCTCTAAAAACACAAGAAAATGAAGGTTGGCCTTCTGAAACTGACCTTTTTGGGGTCAGTTTTGTTCAACTGAATGCCTGCTGTTTTGTTTTTTTCATTTTTTTTCTTATCAACATTTGTCAGTTTTTTTGGGAGACCAGTCCTCTTTATTAGGCCTTACATACATGACACATAACCATCCTATGCAAGAGCTATGCACCTTAGTTTCTCCTTGAGATGCAATTTTTGATAGAATTATTTTAGAAACATCTATTTAAACAGTAATCATGTTGGTCCTCATAGAAATTAGTTTGACTGGCAAAAATCAACATTTTTTTTAAACAATAATTGTACTTCGCCCCTCTCTATGACAGCTGGCTTATCAGCCCACCTTAGAATGTAGCTGTTCAGAACAACTATTAACATTTTCCCCTCTTGAAGTGGACGTCACATTGTAAAACTAGTTCTTTTCGAGCATTACCTGACCTTTAGAGCCCTAGGCTACCAGGACACCTTAGTAACATTATTTTTTGTCAGTTTTGAGGATCAAGCTGCAAAAATATGGAAGCATGATGTATCAGCTGTACTGTATGGCAGCGTCAATCTATCTGAAATTGAGTGTCTTTTGCTTTAACCAGGACATGTTGTCCGACAACATCAGAAGGAAAAAGTGTGTATACCTGTTCCAAACAGTCACACATGACGGTGTGGTGAAGCCCCAATTCCAATGTCAGAAAGGTGGGGGCGTTTCCGAAGCTGTCCCACAAGCACTTCTGATGAAGAATGCTGACAGCTTCAGCTGACAGTTTTCTTTTGTCTTTGCATTCTTTTCTTCTGTCTCTTATGCCCAGTGCATTTTCTTCATCTGGAAAGCAGTTATTGCACCTTGTGATGTTTTAACAAGCATTCAGTCTAACTTAAATTTTGACTCACGTTAACTACTCAGTTTACTGGCTTTTAATGGCATACAAAATGTGTGAAAAGGGTGATACAGTCTTGATTTAGTGTGATGGGTGCTCAGTTAGGGTTTACAAATTAAACTACTGGTTGTGGCTGTCGAGTAGCCACTCAATCATTAAACATTTCTCTACATTCTTTGTCCAATTGCATATTTAGGTAATTGATGTCTCAGAGGGTTACTTGACCCTGATGGATGATGGTGGAGATACCAGAGAAGACCTTAGAGTGCCACTGGGTGACTTGGGTAAAGAAATCGAGAAGAAGTTCGGTGATGGAGAACAGTTTTCGGTGAGTTTTTGTGGCCTGAGGGTGAAGAGCATGAACTGGAACAACTATAAAAACTGTTTGTTTGTTATCCTTTCGTGTGATGCTGTGATGTAATGCGGGAAATTCCCACACACATTTACAGCAATGTCTGATAATGTTCAGCCAATGTTTGCACCGGTGCAGAATGCAGGATGACTGGCCAGAAGTGCTGCATCAGACGGACCGACTTCCACCCTGGACAACACACTTGGTGTGTTGTCTCTCCCGATCTCTACAAAGCTACGAGCCCCCTCTGCTGTTGCAGCATCTCACACTAGCATATACAGACAAGCTTGCAATGATATGAACTTGAAGGCGTGCAAACATGGACCACTGGCTAAAACGTAAATGTTCATCATCTGAAGTGGAACCTGCTCAGAAAAAAACACTGGAACCCGCAAACGGCAGTGAAATGAGCTGCTCGATTTGCAAAATGTACAGTGCTGTGCCTTTTACCAGCCATTGTTATAAAACGTCAACTTTAAGTTGCCACTCAGATGGCATTTCTCATACAGCAGCCTTGAAGAGAACGCGTGAGGCAGATGCAGCAAAGAACGCGATGGCTAATGCTACTGAAGTCGCACAGCTGCAGTGTGAGGAGGAAACAAAGGGGCTTCTCAAAACCGCTTACTTCATAGCAGAAAACGAATTGGTTAATTCAAAATTTGGTCATCTGGTTAAATTCATGAAAGAGATGGAGTGGTCTTTCAAAAAGCTGAACACAGACACATCAAATTATGGAAGCTACCTTAATGAGAAAGGTCTGTCAGAAATGCGCCAAGCTATTGCAAGTACACTGGATGTTGACAAGGCCGTGCTAAAAAGTCCTGTGTTTTCCTTATTACTGGATCAGTCCACAGATATAAGTAACAGCAAGCGACTCACATATGTCAGGTACATAGATGACAACAAGATTAAAACAAAATTGTTCAGCAACTCTGAAATCGTAGATGGAAGAGCAGACTAAATTCAGAAATTCAGAGTAATACAAACCTGTAATGTAGCAACTGATCTTTAAAGTCTTAATTGGGTAGTTTAACTCAACAGGTTAGCTGTTGGAATATTGGAGACAACTTTAATCCAACTGGATCTTATTTTTCTCTTTTCAGGCCACTGTGATGAAAGCTATGGATGAAGAGCAGGTAGTTGGCACCAAGGTCTTGACTTAAGAAGTCCAGGACAGCGCTGGAGACCTCACACTCCTATCTTCTGTAATGGTTTTGAAGCTTCACCAAAGCTACTGGCCTTCACCCCACATCTCCACCAGTTTCCTTGCTGGTCAACTGAAATCTGGAAACTGGACTGGGTCAGCTTTTGCAACTGTAGCTCGGGCTCAGGGCTGACTGGCATTCTCTTCAATCAATGAAGTTATCCACCTTTAACCATCACAGCTTAACTTTGCAATGGGTACCGATATTCCGGCACTCCATAACATTCCTCTTACAGTGTGGGATGTGTAGTTTTTCATTTGGCTGTGAACAAAAGGATCATTTACTGTTGAGATGCTCTACCTTGACTTCAAATTGAACTCTCCCTTAATATGGTTTTAGCTCCACCAGCTGACATTACACTTCAAGCCAGCTCCAGCTCTACTCTGCTCCACTACTCTAATTCAGAGAACCTAAAGACAATAACTTCATTGATAGCCGAAATATGCCTTTCTGCCATTGACAATTAACTCATTTGCATTAACATGCGCACTTAAAATCGACGTATACACATGCCTTAGCATCCATGAATTTGTGAGAACGACAAACCGTCTGCACGTCAACTGCAGAACTTGCTTTTGTAGCAGGGAACTCTCTTGTCTCTGCCCTTCTGAAGCAGAACAGGCCTAGACGGGTGGTTTAGGTGGGTCCATTTTCTCTTTTATGCTATAAAACTTTTTCCTTTTCACTTGAGGCCTTTTTATGAGCTGACAAATGTATAGAAAAGGATTTTGAGAGAACAAAACACTGAATAGCTTTATTATTATTATCTTAAAACAATCTTGAAGCTCTTTAAATTAAACTTTATTCAAAACAAATTTTGCATTATCACACTGCTAAAGATAATGGCGACTTTTTGGCATGCAATAGTAGAAACCATATTAAGTCCTGTATGATGCAGCCAAATGTAGGTGGTAGTTGAGGGTTATCAAAGTCTCGTGATAGTTGACATTGGTGCCCAAGAACAGGATAGATGAGCGTTACTGTTGGTCTATATTTTGGGTTGTTGGTGGGGGAGTGGAGGGAAAGTTGTTGTAGAAAGTAAATTTCGCAGGTGGCAGGTTTGTTTGCAATTTAATGGGATTTTTTTAGGGTTCTGTGCAGAGTTTGCACTGTAAAAAGATTGTGGCTCATGATGAATTGTTGATGTTGGTTTTGTTTACATTTACAAAGAAATCTTACTGGGAGACATCAGGTAATGGCAGGAAATCAGAATGTGTTAAAATGCACTGCATTAAAGGACCAGTGTGTAAGATTTAGGAGGTTCTATTAGCAGAAATTGAATATAATACTCATAAATATGTTTTAATTAGTGTATAATTTTATATTATTATTTTATAAATAAAATAAGAATTGTTGTTTTTTCATTAGAAAACTATAGAAAGCCATAGGTTCTCTTACAGGCTTGGAAGGGAGGGGTTGATGGGAGGGGTATTCAGTTGGTTGCAATCTGCAACCTCACCCCTAGATGCCACTAAATCCTACACACTGGTCCTTAAACATGGTTACTGTTCAACCTGCATTTATATGCAGCTGGTCAGTTTTCCTTCTACCTCCTACCGTAAATTTAAACTGAGTGGAATAGTTTAAGTGTATTAGCAATGTATTTTAAGCGCTGCAGCCTGAGAGGTTTTTTTTTTTCTTCTAATCTGAGCATTTGGACTGATGGTGCAGCAAGAGCCCAGCCTCTAGTGAAGAAGCCAGTCTTTCAAGAGTAGATAGTGAAGAAGCCAGTCTTTCAAGAGGGCATGTGTTTAAAAATGTATATGTAACCTGCTGTTCAGCTGTGGAAAATACTTATTTAGACTTGTTTATTTTAATGTAAGTTTTAGTCTGACTTTGGATTTTGGCCGCAAGGATGCACTACGAGTTCTACGATCTTTCCGCCTTCTGCACAGCAATAACTTTCCTATTTGTAGTCTTGTTTGCGTGCCTGTGCTCTTCTTAGAAACCCAGTTAAGCGTATACATGGTAAAGAAATCAGATTTCTCCATCTGAAATCCTTACGGCAGGTAAGGAAAGTGTTTACATGATGTTATGACATCAGGTTACTGCAAAAATCCAACAATAATCCAGTTACTGAAGTGCGTGTAAAGGCACTGATTGTAATGTTGACATTAGAAGGTATTCTGCTCAGCTGTCAAGTTGTTCTTTTGTACAACGGCAGCCAGTCTGTTACGTAATTACTGTCGTCAGTCCACCTAAAGTATTCTTTACTTTTGTCAAGACACTAAAGTAGTACCCTGTTGTACTGTGGATCGTTTTTTTTTTTTTAATCATTCCCTTGTTCCATGTTTTCCCTGAATAATTACGTTAGGTTAGGTTGGTAACACCTCAACCTGATTTTCTTATTCACAAAGAGAAATGGGCCCAAAGAAAAAAAGTGGAAAACATAACCTGTCGTGCAAATTTCAGGCAATGGTGATTTGGGGAAGTAACAAGGCTCTACAGATGTTCAACTTGTTTGCTCAGTGAGCCAAACGCATTGTAGCGTCGTGCTCCGTCATTATTTTGGTTGCAAAATTATGCCTGCAAAAACAAGAATTTGTTTCTAGTATATAGTCTCCTTAAATATTTGGCTAGATTTCCAAAAGTATCCTAATCCTTAGTTTTCATTTCTGAATATCAGAAAGAATGCAATTCGGTACTGATAGTATGAAGTTTCTCTGCTAACCTGGGTCTCCTGCATCTCCATGGCCCCAACAGAAGACCGCAGTCTTCCTTAAGCCATATTTGTACCCTGTTACATGTGTCTATAACTAAGGTCAGAAGCATGAGAATGGAGTCCTTTCTTACCCTCACTTTCCTCCAATTATTAACTACTCTAGCCTCTCATATGTAGCATGAGCCACTACCGCATGTCTCGTCAATGATCCTCTATCTTTTAGCTATCTAAAAGTTGTCCCTCATGTGGAGACCATGTGGAAGGGGGATTCCCTCTGAGAAAATGTTTACACTGTTGGGGAGATGGCCCTGTTAATGTTAGCTTCACATGCTGATCTAGGATGAGTCTGCTAGCAATACAGCTGCAAAATGTCTGAGGTCTGTGTCATGAGGGCAGATTTTCTCAGGGCTCTAAATGGTATATTAGATGTGTTACTTTAACGACGTCAGCTGTCGCGACAAATGAGATTATTAGCATTGTTTTTATTTAGATTCTTTTGTCTCTGAAACCTATTCAGACATTGGAGGGTAATGTTTTGTTTGTTTGTTTGTTTGTCATTTTTCTTGCTGGCACCTCTCATCAGATATTGTACATTTTCTATCTCTCTCTACTTAACTGCAAGGAACAGTGTTTAATTTGTATGTTTTAGACCACAGGTACAGTATATTATGTTAAAACAGGGAATGTATGAATTACTCAGTCTTATAATACTGTATGTTCCAGACTTTTGCGGGGGGAGGGACTTTAGAGCACTTCTCCATTTGGGCACAGGTGTCTTTTTTTCTCCCATTAATGTCTGATGATCATAACAGTTTCCAGGGGAAAGCTGACCTTGAGCTGCTTCTGGAGCATAAAGATGCATTGTAAAAGGACTTGGGCTCCTCTCCTCTCTATTCTATCTAATGTATGGCTGCTATCTTCAGAATCACAACTGTCTTTTTGTTTTTATTGTGTAGGCGAAATAAAGTTCTTTCAAATGTTACTGGCTACAAGAACAGCTTCTTCTGTCTTCTTTTCTCCTCATGCCAGAAGAAAATGCTGCCACAGGCACAGAGGAACTCCCACTGAAATCTTTGACAATAAAAATATTACAAGCAGAAGTTTCATGATTTGTTGCAAACGGATGTGAATTAAGGCAAACAGAAGTGCATCTTGTACAGATAGCCTGCAAATGAGGATATCAGTAACCTCTTGTGGGTATTTCATGGCACCAGTGGAGCATTAAGTCTCCAGTCTGTTAATGTGCAGGATACAGGAAATGAATACTGGGTGGGCACAATAACATGAATAGTTTTTGTTTTTGGGATATATTGAGTAAACTAATAACCTGAATTGTCATTTCAGTTTCAAGTTTGACATAAGGACAGTGATTTACTCATGGTGGTGTGCTGCATTATATTGTAAGGCATTTCTCTAATTTTGTCCTAAATGGCAAATGCCCCACAATGTAATGCATTACATTAAAGGAGGGGTTTTTCAAGTCTGTCCTAAAACAATAGTCAGGTGCCCAAATGAACATTGACACAGGTCTTTCTTGCTGTAATCATTCCTCCAGTTCATACTGGCCATTTAGAGATCTCTTCATAATGCACTTTCAGTGTAAGTGATGGGGGATGAAATTCAACGTCTTCCTGTGCAAAAATGTAAATGAACAGGAAAACACTGTCCGTCAAGACACAAAGAGGGATATTTTTTTTTGCTAAAAAGACTAACTGTGGAAGATATCCACTTTAACTGACTCGGACGGCAGAAGTCTCATATTATCTTAAGATAAGCTTTTGAATACATTTTTTGCTCTTATAGAGGACTGCAGGTTTTTGTCAACAGTCAGGTGTATTTGCCCTACTTGTGATGAGACAGTGATGAGAATAGTTGTCATTGAAAACAACACAGTGTTTGAGTCTCTGAGACAGAACATTTGTGTAATATTTCATTTTATATGTAGCAAAAAATCTAAAATTTGGAGTGTCAAATGTTAAGTGCCAAAGTGACAATGTGCTCTGCATCCTTTGACAGTTGTGTGTCTTTATTGTACTCTCCACCAAGGAAATCTTGCCATTCTTAACACAACTGCACAGTAGGTGGCAGTGAAGCATCACATTTGATAGCCCAGATTTTCTGAAGTCTGTCCTTAAACATCCGCTATTACAAAAGTTTTTGACACCACATCAATCACACCCCATTGCTCCTTTGTTTGTATTTGTGGTCGCTCGTGTGCAAGTCAGAACAATAGTAGCAGTGGCAGTGAAAGTAGTTTGGAAAGTCGTGCACATGCTATGGCATCAATGAGCCTAATGACACATGATTGACACAGTTCCTCTGTTTAGAAACGACTGCCTCAATAATCAAAGTGCCCCTTTTTAAACAAGGCCACAACCACCTTGTCTCAGCCCTTAGGATGGAGAGGTAAAACCACAAGAAGCACATAAACTGCACATAAAAGCCTTCTTATAAAAGATTGATTTAAAAGAAATATGTTACAGATGTAGCGTGTCTAATTTCAACCTGACAGATGATGCTCATGCAAATATGCATCGGCAGAGACATTTTGGAGCAAACCTGGCATCCGCAGCGCTCCCCAAGTTACATACACGTTCTCCTGCTCTCCCATCCACCCCAGTGAATAAGGCACATAGATTAACTTTGCAGTCCCTGCAGACTCCAAAACCCATTAAGACCTCTCCATGTCCATCGCAGAGAAACCTCCAGTGCTTCTTTCCTCCGAGAGTGTTTTACTGGGATTGGCTGAACTCTTTCAAGGCTCGGTGCAGGAGATTGAAGCAGGGATTGTGGAGAGGATCGGTGGAGGTTTTACGGGCCATTCCACAGTGCTCCAAACTTGTTTATCCAGACGGGGAAGCGGCTGGATTCCTGGCTGATGTTTGGAGGAGAAGAAATGGTTTGGAATGATTAGAGATTTGATAGAGTTACAGACTAGAGGGCTTCTCTTGTAAGCCAGGGAAAACACTACTCCAAACAAACACACAGGCTACATATGTCAACAATGGGGTAGGGCCGAGTGTATAGGGCCATTATGTAACTGCTGGACCTATGTCTCAAAACAGCATGAGATGGAGAGAGAGAGGAGATCAAAGCATTTGTGTGAACTGTGTGCTTTTATTGAAACTGTATGTGTTTAACTGTGCTTGTGTGTGTGTGTGTGTGTGTGTGTTAAGAGGAACTACAGAGCTACTCTGCTGTTTCCTATCAATCCCACATGTAACTGCATTATCACATTATTGATACTGGTACTTTATTAGTATTAAGTCCATTGCAAATTCACTATATCAGATATTTAGTCCAGTCCAGAATGAAATTAGGAAAAGAGAATAAAAGAAGGGGATTTATTTTTTAGCGTGTGCATTTGCGTGTTATCATGTCTGCATGCGTCTGTCTGTATGATGGACGATTGTGTCTGTTAGGCAACCGTGTGTGTGTTTTTTTTTTTTTTTTGAGGGTGTGTGTCTGTTTGGATATCCACGCGTGTACCCTACATGTATGAGTTTTATGTGCATGTGTGTGTGTCTGTTCAGGGGGTGCTTAAGAGTGTTTTTGAAGATCTGTGGAGTTATTAAGTCCAGACTTTGAAGTTAAAAATGGAGAGAAAGAGCACTTCATCTCAGCCTCTGACAGGATTTGGACAACTGGTGGAGGACAGAAGGAGGTGTTTTGTCCTCCTTTCATGTGCTTGATCCCACTGAGTGAGGAGCAGTAGGGAAAGATTCGGTACCTGTGTGGTGTTTGTGTGTGGAGATACATGACTGTGTATCCTTCAGTTTTTTTTTTTTTGTTGTGGCTCTATAGTGATGGCAATCTCAGTCAGTTGGTCCACCACTTTGGTCCAGACTGAAATATGTCTTGCATGAATTGCCATGAAATTTATGAAATAACATTCATGGTGCCCAGAGGATGAAGCCTACTGACTTTGGTGATTCCTTGATTTTTCTTCTAGCACCACCATGAGGTTGAAATTTGTGGTTTTTAGAGAAATATCTCCCCAGTTATTGGATGGATTCTCATGAAATTTGGTACAGACCCCCTCAAGATGAATTGGAAAAATATCGGTAATCCTTTGACTTTACATCTAGCGCCACAGTCAGGTCAAAATTTTAAATTGTCCAATACTTTGGGTCATGACTAAATACCTGCAAAACATATGATATTCCCATCAGCCTCAGCTGTACTTTGTGTTTAGTGCTAACACACTAAACTAAGATAGTGAACGGTAGACATTATACCTACTATACTTGCACTGTCATGACCATGTTAGCGGGCCGGCATTAGCATTTAGCTCAAAGCACCGCTGTGCTTGACTGCAGCCTCACAGATTTGTTAACGTGGCTGTAGATTTTTCGCGTTGTTTTCAATTCACCTTTTTATTTGAAAAATCGTAACATGTACAGCAGGTAAATGTTTTCCATTTTTCATTTCATTAACTACAAGAAGTATGAACAAAAGCCAACATGTTCTTTACAGGTGATTTAAAAAAAAAATTAAATTAAATGACATTTAGTAATTTCTCCATCACAAAAATATCATGAATCACATTAGTTTACACATTGTTTAATCAATCCACATGAGAACATTTTTATTAACTTAATTAGCTGACTGTAAAATACAATTAACTGATTAAAACATATACTGAGGCCAGAAAATGATGTTGGTAGCAACTACGAGCTACTATGGACATCATCTCAGCTTACATTTTGGGACTATATGACTACAGTGTCAAACTGCTGGCTGGAGAAGCAGGGATGCTGTGCATGTCTGTCTCTGTGTGAGTCTCTACGTGCACATTTGTATGAGACTGATTAAGACCAGAAGGGCAGGGGAGTGTTCTGTCTTTAGAAATAGTTATGCTAACAGATGTGTTCATTTGAGAATGGGGCTCACAGCATGTACTCTCTATTTTAGCTTTCAACCTTCTGTTCACTCACACTGCTGGGAAGGCTCTCTTATCTTTGAATATGAAAAACTTCTCTGGAAGAATAAGTGACTAAGCTAAAAGGAAAACAATCTAGACTAGACTGGTTTTTGGTGTTTTAGAGTTTGACAGAAAATATTTGGGCTACCAGGGAGTGCTGTGCACAAACTGACACAAACAAGTGACAAAAAAGTGCCATCATCGTATCCTTATGAGAAAATGGATGCAGAAAACAAAGAGAAAAGAAAAAAATATATATGTATATTACTCTAAAAGAACTGAACCCAACTGGTAGATATTGTAAAACTATGACACCTTTAGGGACACTGGGCTATTGTAGCAGCAAATGTGTATTATTATATTATCACTATACCATTATGATAACTGTACAGCCTAAAGAAATGTGACAAACACTATTACAGTTGTAATGAAAATCAACATGCATTAAATAATTTCATGACATTAACGAGGCTGAATGAGTTAGGAAAAATAGTGTTACTTACATTCATTACACTAAATTGCAATGATTGTTTTCTGGCCACTTGGGGGCAGTGGAAACAAGCTGTTAATACAACACTGATATATTGCCACTTTTTAAGTTGGTATGTTAAATTTAGATGGGAGTCCCCCCAAAAGTGCAACAATGGTTTCTTCAGCCCAGACAAAGTCCTCCCAGTCATCTTGATAAAAGGCAAAAAGGCAAGCAGGGGGTCACGGCGCCATTCAGCGAGTGTTTGCTGGCCTTGCCTGAGGTAGCACATGAAGTTTGGTGACTGTTGGGCGAAAACTGACCAACCAGTAAGTCTTTGAAAATCAAACCAGATGAAAACCCATGCAAGTCAGTGGGGAAAAAGAGAGGGAAACATCAAGAAGGGAGAACAAGTGCATATTTCCAAAAGCTGTATACAAGCAGTCGGTAAGGGAAAAGAAAAACAGAAAAACATCCCACATATTTGGCGCCTTAGGCAACCGCCTATGTGGCGTATGCCACTGGCAGCCCCTGCAGCAGTTATGAAGCAACATTATCAGTCTTGATTTATTTTTTCTGGCCTAATGACTGTAAGTCCAATATTCACTCTCTTCTAGCTCTGTTTTAGGTCTTTAACTACTTCTGAGAGAACTATATTTGGTTCTTTAGCTGCTAAATGCTCCACTATGTTCACCAGCTAGTCGCTAACTGTGTCTGTTTGCAGTTTGGTGCTGAGCAGGTACAGCAGTGGGTTTTTAGAGCATATTTTTATGTTTTATTGTTTGTTTGTTTTTTTATTGTTTTATGGTCTTTTTTTTTTAACTATTTTACTCTTGTGAAGCACTTTTTGACCTGGCTCTGTGAAAGGTGCTATACTAAATAAACTTTACTTACTTAGAGCAACAAAGTTGAGCTGCAACTCGCTATAGAACTGCTATAAATGAGCGACGCCTCTCGCATATGTATGGGCTTAATGTTAAATAAATGACAGTTTACAGCAACAAAGATAAAATGCAAATATACCACAGTACATTGACACTGTATGGCTATGGATCATCTGTCTGTCTCGATGAATGGCGTTTGAGCACTTCAGGCTGTGGCCTCTGACAGACCTCTGGTCAAATACAGCGTGTTGTTTCTGGCCACTTGCTCCCCTCTGGCACAGCTTTGAACTTCCTTGTGTGTCTGTGTGTGTGTGCGTGCGTGCATGTGTGTGTGCAACATACAATATATATGTGTGTATATTTGTAAGAGCAGTTAGTAGACTAGTAGTTGGAATGTTTAAGGGTTGTATCCAACATCTGGAGGTTGACTCAAGCAGGAGGTGGGGAGATGACCGTAAAGAAGAGCTGATGGGAGGTGGGCTGGGGCGGGTCATTATTCAAACCAGATGAGTGTAACTTCTCATAGTTGTGGAATAAAAGCACTACTGTTTGTACTTTCAGTTTACATGACTTTATTTTTACACCCTTTACTGTGTTACCTGAAAGTCATTCAATATTTTGGGATGAGAAATGACTCAATCTTTCAATCACCTCCTTAACAAGACAGATGACTCAGAATTACAGTAACTCATAGAAAAGCCTAATGGCTTTGTTATCCTTTTGTGCTGATTGAAATGTCTCCAAAAAGAAAGAGCACAATCAATCAAAACACAATTTTGGTATCGAGATGAAAGTGAGACCAACCTGATCACTTACTGAAAGATTGTATACCTTGGAAGTGGGAAAGACTCGCTGATGTGAATTCATAACACTCTCATAACTAAGCACTGTAGATATCTTATTTTTCTCACAGATCGTAGGATGACCTTAGCTACATTTGGCTCTGCCTGCTTTTGCCTGATGACTTCGGCAAGCTGTTGCCTGTTTTGGGTTTTAGGAATGAAGACACGACTTCAACACAACTAAAACGCCACACTTTTCTACTTCACTGTGCAACTTTTTTCGCAGCAGCTGGCTAGCATAGTCCACAATGATAAACATGTCTTACAAAGTGGTCACTTTTGTACAACAACATGCTTTGTCTTGATAGGCACAACCTGGGGCTTGTTCCCGATCCATCGTCCAAAAGATGTTTAAAGTAAAGTGTAGAAATTAGCTTAATTTATCAGCTTATCTTATATGAGTCAACAAACAGTTGACTGAATGGGCCCGCCCAGCTCCGATTTGTAAAAAATTGAAAATGTATCCCCTTTAAAGACCCTGTTCTTATATTACCAACATCAGCTGGTTATATGGAAAATTCAAGATGGTACAAAACATGAATGACAAATTACAAACATGATGAAAATAACAGTAATAATGTTTGCTGCTACCAAGAGACACTTTAACCACCCCACGATTCCATCCCCTCAAGTTCAGTTTTGTTTAAGTGCAATTTTTGTATTTTAGTCTCCTCACTCTGTCTTAATGCACTTTATAGTTACTATTTATGTTGGTGTTTATAGTACAATTTATCTTTGCTTGTTCATGCTTCATTTTGTGTATAGTATGGCCATAATAAATATAGTATCCTTGTTTTTTGAAGTGCATATCTACACCGTGTTCTTGTTCTGCTGCTGTGACAAATTTGATCTCATCTTATGTTATGCTTAAGATATTCACTGTCAGCAATCCAGTGGACAGATGAGGCTGAAAGGAGGGTGTGGTGAAGGAATGCTGAGGCGATGCTATCATACTAATAAACAGGTGTCTGTCGGCTCTCCTCCCACTCTTTCCAGGACCCACTCAGCTGGACCCACATGACTGCTGACCGCTGAAAGTTATGTAAGAGGAAACCACTGGAAACAAATAATACTTTTGATATATTGTCCTAAGACCTTGGAGTCTCAGATTTGATCCCCACAACAGCCAGTGTATGAAAATGTGCATGTGTTGGCGCCTATTTACTGTGGAATATGTGTGTTTGTGTCCAAGTCTATGTGTCTGAAGAAGAAGGAAATTAAGACGAGTAACGAATACAGAAAAATAATTAATACTGAAACTATGTTGGCAGCTATGAGAATCAAATAGCTCCCGCCCTCCAGAACTGATGTGGAGAGAGCTGTGTTCTTTGATCCAAAAATAAAATTGTTTCAATGCCCTGAAAATAGCCTTAGTTCCAGCATGCGTATGCATGTGTGTGAGTGTGGATTCTTACATAAATACCAACTGTTCACAGTGCCCTGAAAACAATCTCAAGGACAAAGTGAGAGCCACTTTGCCAGTGTGTTGCATTGTTTTGATGAAGTCCCCATTTTCTGCGGGCTGTTTGCGAAACTGCTAACTCATGTTTTGTCTCGTCTCTGAGGAGAATGTCATGAGAAAGCAGGTGTACTACTGATGGTGGAAGTGAAACAGCAGTGACTAACACTGTGTAGTCATCCACTTAAAATAATTACCAGCCTCAGCTTGTACTGCTGTTGAACTGAATTAAACTATGAAGAATGATGAAAAGACTCAAAATTATACTTCATACACACAGACACACACTGATCTGTTACATAACTCACTGTTAGTATGGTATTTTCAAACATTTGTCTGCTTCAGACAGTTTTACTGCCTAGACTGAATACTGGTATGTATGGGTATCAGGTGGTTGGTTTGTGTGTTTGTGTGTGTGTGTGTGTGTATTTGCCTGCTTGTATTACTGCAATTACAAGGACCAGTTTCAATTCTGGATGTAACATGAGGAGCTTTTGAAGAAGTGTATTAGACAACACCAACTTATTAAAACAGTCATTTTAAATTGGGGTTTTGTGTTACAATTTAGTGAGTTTGTGTATATGTGTGCCATGTGCATGAGTGAGTGAATGAGTGTGTAATATGGTACATATGTTCTGTGGTTCTGTGTGTTTGTGGACCGAGGACTGGGAGCGGTTATGAAAACAGCATTACCCAGAGTACAATTCTCCTGGATCACAGGTTACAGCCCCTGGGGGTTGTGGGATAGGCCACTGTAGGGAGCGGATAAACCTGACAGTGACTTCTAGTGAGACAGTGTGTGTGTGTGCATGTGTGTGTGTTTTATTGACCTCAAAAGCACGGGTAGAGGAGACTGACGTTAGTGACATCATGGTAAAGCAGAACAAGCTGTTTTCAACCTGATGCTTGTATGCATGTGTGATTGTGTACGTGTGGGTATGTGTGTGTCCACAACCAAGACCATATGTGATAGGAAGGGAATCATAAATGCACCTCCTCGGCAACACTGTAGTTTAAAATGTTTTAACTGAAATTAGTTGCATTTTTTTAGAAAATTTTCCACTACTAGTGCAGTGACCGGTTTGATGATTGTTTATTTGTGCTTTAGAACGTTACCGCTGTGAAACAATCAGAAAATAACATTGTATCTCTGTCATTCACAGGATCTACACGCAGTAGCAGATCCCAGAAGCCCCGCCCCGCTGCTGCAGAGTGGAGCGGCTCGCCGACCGCTTATTTATTCCAAGTTTATTAATATTAAACGTGTTGTGTGTCCAAATTGCACCAAATTCGACACTGCACTCCCTTGTGTCCACAGCAATGCACCCGCCAAGTGTGAAGTAGATTGGACGAACGGTTCTCGAGATATGTGAAGGACAAACATACATACAGACATACAGACAGACAGAGATTCCTTGCTTTACATAGTGTTACTGTAACCTTAACCTTAACCCACCACATTCAGGCATTTGAGAGCACATACGAATGAAATGTGAAAAAAATAGTGTAGTAACTGGAGATTGGAGAAGGGAGGTCATCTTTTCTGAATTTCAGTATGTTAGTCCCAGCATAGAAGCTGGTTTAACAGGTTATTTATAGAATGGTGGGCATGTATGCAGTCTTTCTTTCTGTACAGAAGGTGGTGCCACAATGTCTAAAAAGTAGTCAAAGATCACCATGTGCAGCACACCAACCAATATGCATAATATAGTAGTTTAGTTTTCATTTTGGTTATATTTAAAACTTTAAATATAAGACTTTTCTTGACAAATCACAAATCCTCTTAGTTTCCTAATCTCTAACCAATGTACATTTTTATAGCAATCTTTGGAATTTACCTGCCCCTGTTCTAACCTCTGTGTTTCATCTTTTCTATTTTGCCTTTGCTTTCAGTTCTCTATTTCATCACCGTACATGATAATCCTTTCCTTCTTTTTGTCGTTATCTTGCTAAATCCCTCATACTCTGCCTCATTGTCTTTCTAATGCTCTCAGTTTCTTTCATGTCCTCTTTTTCCTTTCAAACCTTCTAGTAACACTACTGTACAACTCCCCACATCTGGGAGGCACCTGTCATGGCAAGAAGTCCGTTTTCCCAGGAGACGCCAATCCCTCTGAAGTTAAAAACCCCACTACCCCTTTAATAAGTCTAAATATTTACCTGCGTGAGCAATAATGTACAGGTTCTGCAGTTATCCTTTGAGCTATGATTTCACGTCAGTCTTTCCCAAATGGGAAATTGGGGGTGATAAAGTGTGCACACATGATATACTATATAGAAGAAAAACACAGGGGAGAAAAGGAGAAGAACAACCTTGCCTGTGTATTAATTGGTGGGAAGCGAGTGAGGGAACATGCTTCTTGCTGCATTAATGACTTGAAGTGGCAAGCTAGGGTGAGGCTGGTACCTGCTTGTGTCTTGGAGGATGGCAGTGACAGGAACTGTGGTACAAAGTGTGAAATGAGCCACAGTGGGCAAGTACTAAATTGGACTTGAGACTGAAATTTTCACTTAACTGAGATGACAACTTGAGGCTGTTTGATCAGCTTTTGGTTGGCTGAACCTTTAACCTAAGAAATGATTGTTTTCCCCCCATTTATCATGGTCAGTGGTTGCTGTAGTTTTCACCATAATCATCTGCATTACAATTCCCCGCGGGTGTTGCACTGTCACCAGCCTCATGGTTGACATGGTACATCTAACTTATTGTTTGTGCAAGTACAATGATGCGTGTGCATTTCAGTGCCTGGGTATGGGAGTTGGCTGTTGTCTGTGTGATAGGCTGGATCATCCTTAGAGCTGTACTGAATCATTGTTTCCAAAGCCCGTTGCCGTGGCAGCGAGAGGACTAAGGGCTCTGACCAAAATATACCCACATAAATCTACACTTAAAAGGGAACTGCCCCATCCCTCATCTTTGTGTGTGTGTGTGTGTGTGTGTGTTGCACTTCACAAACAAACCTTAATATATGATGTCAATCCTTTATGACTTTGAATTTGATTACTGATGCATTATTAATGAAGTGGAGGCAGTGTAAGCATTTACTGTCAGCATTATAAGCGTTGTTTGAGGGTTATATTTGCATTGCCAAGTGACAACATCAAAGGAAATGCTTGTTTATTGATCAGTATTGAAAATCAGTGCAAACAATATCCATGTCCTCTCCTGTCTTGCCCCCTCTTTTGAAATATTTTCCTCATTTTAATGCCAGAGAACATCATGAAAACAGAGAGAGAGAGAGACAGAGAGACAGGAGGGAGGAGGTTTGTACAACTTGTTTCTATTAAACCAGGGACAGGGCATTGTTCTCTGAAAGGAAATATTCAACACAAGGAGCCTTATTGATGACTGAGACCTGCCGTACGTGTGTGTGTGTGTGTGTGTGTGTGAGCTTGCACGCAATCACCAGAATGCTAATGTGCAAAATGTCATAGCTCTGTGCTCGCAATGGGAAAGGTGGAAGTCACACATTGATTGGAAAGCTGCTCTCTGCCCCTTCTATTGTTGAGCTGCCAATCTGTCTGCATCCAATAATAAACATCGGTAGAGTGTGTGTTTCTTTCTGAACTGTAGGTCACTAAGCAGCCTCTCCTTCTCTGTGTTCAATAATAAACATTAAGGAGGGTGTTGGAATAATTTAAGACACACACACACACACACACACACACAAACACACACACACACACACACACACACACACACTCAGACACACACACATTTACAGGTTACTCTCCTGATGAGCTCTATGTCACTTTGCCTTTTTCCCACAGAGCTGGAAAACTACAGACGTGGGAACAGGGTTGGAACAAGCAGCAACTACCACGGCTCGAGGCTGAAGCCAATGAAAGTGCCTTAAAGTGCAATACCACTGATGGCCACTAGATGCTAAAAATCCCTGGCTCCAATGGACTCCCATTTAATAAGTGTCAACTTCTCTCTAATTTTTTTTCAACCCATCATTATGGTCTCAAAAGTCCTCACCTCCATCTTTATATACAGTTTATGGATAGGAACCACTGCATGTAACACACACAAACACATACATATGTTTGTAGTTGTTGAGTCTTGTAATTAAAATTAAGAATTAAAAATAGCAGCTGAGGAAAAAGTAAGAAAGAGAAAGAATATTAAGCAACACATAGAAAGTTCTCTTTTCATGTGTTGAGATGAGCTTTAAGGGGCAATTCTCAAGTGAAAAGCAGAACAATACTGCATGAAGAATGGGGGTTCTTATTTAATGCCCCTATAGCTGCAGTTAATTTAGTTATCTTCCACTTTGACAGTGTACTGAGCTCTCATGTCGGGGGAAACAAAGCACCCAGTGAATTAAATGGTGAGAGTGAGCGTGAGAAAAGACTGTGTAGCAGACAGTAGAAGGGATTTAGCAAGACCAAGATAGGATGAATATGAGGATAAAAGAGAGAACTGAGATGTGAGAGTGGGATTGAGAAAGTTAGGAGAATGTCACGCAGCTTGACTTCTGGTGTGTGAGAGACCTAATTGAGTTAACAGACATCAAACATGTCACCGTTGGGAAACATAAGGGAGGTTTGAAAATACATTTTTACAAGCTATCACTGACTTTCCATCTCGCTGCCCGTCAGGAACATACTGTGTTAAGTGTTTTCATTGGCAAGTAGTTTGTATGTCAGAAAACATTTACTACCATTTCAGACTGCTTTAATGCAATACTTTATGGTACAAAATGACTGCAAAAGAGGCCTCTTTGGAGGATGATAACAAACTGTGCTTTATTTGAAAAGGGATGATCACCGTTTGGCTACACTCCATCGGCTGCATTCTAAAGCAACAAGTCACCCAATTCAAACCAAATACTCCAGAACGACCCAAAGGGAGTGTTTTCAAATCCAGCACATTTATCAGCAGTAATCGGCAGGACAACATCATTTGTCTGTGCGTTCCAAAACAGTTACAAATCACTGTTAAAAAACAATGATGTTTTATGATGTGACAATGCTATGGTTACGGTCTGGTTAGGTTTAGGCACAAAAACCACTTGGTTAGGCTTAGGGAAAGATCGTGGTTTGGGTTCTAATGAGCACTTGAAATGTGGTGTGAAGTTACTACTTCCTTCAAATTTAGGCACCCTTCATTGTCATGGCAACAGTAAACCCCACGACAATCGTAGTTAGGGTTTCTAAAAAACTGTCCCGACTCATGGTGGAAAATGTGACAGTTGGAGGCCAACAGCTGTCTCCTGCAGCAAAGTCCACTAAGTTTTTTTTTGCAAGTTAGGATCTAACCAGCCACCCAACCCGCCATCTCCAAATATAGAAATTTGTCACTTTATATAGACGCCATCTGAATTGCACCACTAGATGGCGTCTGTCACCCAAACGTAACTATAGGTCGTCTTTGGCAACTGACATTACGAGCTGTAGTGTCGTTTTTATTGGGAGGACAGTCTCTTCTAAAGAGAGTCTGAGCAGTGCCGTGAGCCATATAACCCCATCTTGACCCTCCAAAGGAAAACACGTAAGGGATGTTAACTTTTATTTGTATGCAACACTGCTACACTCTCATTCAGGCACCTGCCAAAGACTTAAAAGACCTAAATCCCATGTTCATCAGCAGCAGTTGTTGCAAATGCAAACGCAAAGCTAGCAGTGTATACATATAGATCACTGAAAACAATGTTTTTAAAGTTGATGAAGTTTGATATAGTTCTCTTGATGAACATGGCAATACGTTTAGATAGAGACTGCTTAGCAATAGATAGGATAAGGTAGGGCATTTATTATATGGTTGTAAAGAAAACTGCTTTTGTGACACATCTTTAAATTGCACTGAAAGACTGATGGAGAAGAAAAAAAAGCAGAATTAATGTGCTGTTATTTTTACTGTTTACATTCTGCTTAAGATACAGCAGTCACTAATGAGGGTGAGTGTGAAGGGGAAGAAAAGATACAAGTCAGCTAATGTGGCAGACATTATTTATAGGTGTCATTTTATCGATTCAAACACTGAGTCAGAGCATGGAGAGTGTTTTATGTGAGGGAAGTAGTATATCGACTGAAAAAAGGGATTGTTATTTTTCTCTGTTCTTGCCCCGATCCCACTCTTTCCAGTGGTGCCAGCAACTGACAAAATACATTGATTTTCTTCATAATTTTGTTTCCCCAAATACTGGCACTGACATTGTCAGCGGGGCAGGGCGCCTGTGTTACAGTGTTTCCTGTAACACAGGCATTCTTTTAAGATGGTTTGAGCAAACACTGAACCTCTCCTTTCACTTTCTGTTATTGTAAGCCCCTCTAACAAGCGGTGGTGCCAGAAGAATGCCATCAACAACCCGTAAATTATGTGTTTGTATAATCCAACCAAAACTTGCACGTGGAGAAAACACAAAAGATAATTTTTTAGACTGACATTAGTTGCAAAAACGGAAAAAAAAAGTGCACAGCAGAAAGAAATCAGGTCATAAATCATCACCAGTATGAAAAACAGTCCTTGTTTGAAGAACATAATGTTGCACTGAGTCAGGATTTGGAGCCGAGAGATCATTCCAGAGAGTCCGTTGAAGGGATTTTATGTGTGTGAGCAGTGTGTGTGCTTATCTCAACACGCTCACTATGAACATAACACTCAAATCCAAAACATGTTTTTCACTACTGTGTACTCTGCACACATGAGAGAGAAAGAGAGAGAGAGTGGGACAGAGGGCCCACACACACACACACACACACACACACACACACTCTCTCTCTCTGTGGTTGCCGGTTAGATCATAGAATCCACCAGTGGTCTTGCTTATTTTGGCCCCTGCCTCTCTTTCTTTGTTATCTCTCTCTCCATCCCTCTACTTTGTTATCCATCTCTCTGTCCATCCTCTCTCCTTACCCAATGTCTGCTTGTCTTTTATACACGATCAAAGGCCTCCCTGTGAGCACTCATTCCCAAAGTATTCCTAAACACTTCCCTGGAAATGTTCTTCAGGGTGATTTGCTGTTATTTGCTCGTTCACACAACAAATCAAACGGACATACAGGTAGAGGCACACGCTAACACGCTGTTTGGATGCTGAGTGTGTTCTGAGGTGTGGTGGATGGGTTTGGTCCAGATCTATATCTTCTTTTTAATCAGCAGACAGAGTGACAGACTGTCCACCATCATATTCTTTCTTTTTTATCTTTCTTTCTTTCCTGTCTTTTCTTTAATTCTTTCATTTCTATCTTTTCTTTCATTCTTTCCTTTCTTTTCTTTTTATTTTCTCTTTTCTTTGGTTCCTTTCTTTGGTTCCTTTCTTTCTTTGTCTTTTCTTTCATTCCTTCCTTTTCCCTGATTTCTTTCTTTCCTTTCATTCTTTCTTTGCTTTCTTTCCTTTTCCTCCTTTTTTCTTTCATTCTTTTCTTTCCTTCCATTTCTTTCTTTCTTTCTTGTTCCTTCTTTTGTCTTTTCTTTTTCTTTTTTCATTCTTTTCTCTTGTCTTTTTTTTTGTTCTTTCAGTGATTTGTTCTTTTCTTTTTTCTTTTCTTCCTTTTCTTCCTTTCCTTTCTTACTATTATCCATTCCTTTTCTTTCTTTTCTTCCTTTCCTTTCTTACTATTATCCATTCCTTTTCTTCCTTTTCTTCCTTTCCTTACTATTATCCATTCCTTTTCTTCCTTTTCTTCCTTTCTTACTATTATCCATTCCTTTTCTTCCTTTTCTTCCTTTCCTTTCTTACTATTATCCATTCCTTTTCTTTCTTTCTTTCTTTCTTCTCACAGTAGTAGTAGTAGCCCTGTGCTTAAACCAAGTTCTGGTTTGCTTTATGAAAACAAAACCTTTTGGCTAAACAAATCCTCACCATCTGTTCCACAGTCCGTCAGACTTTCCAAACTCTCCACCTTTTAGATTCCCTGCCTCTATCAGTCACACTTTAACTATAACAGTATATTGATTTTGAAATGTGTATACTCCCCGAGCCCTGAGCAGCAGAATTCACTGTAATGTGTATTGCATAATATAATGACTGAAGCCAAAGCAATACATAGACTGTGCTGTTTTTCCTGGGATTGACTCATTTTTCTACAAGCAAAAACTTTATTTGTTTATTTGAAAGATGTCATAGAAATTTCACACATACTGTAGTGGCGTTAAATATGAAAAATAGCTTAATCTGAATAATTGCTGTATCCTACAATGATATAATACGCAGTTCAAGCAGTTATTGACCATTACAGATATAAATAGTACAGTACTGTATATAGTATATATAGTATTATAGCTGTATAATATTGTGCACCCCTATTATATATTTATATATTTCCATGTGTGTATGGATAACCAGCACCTCTCTGTGGTCCAGTATTCATAATGGGGAGTTTTGGGGGCTGTATAGTTGTATTTTCTTCTTGGTAAGATGAATACTGCACTTCCTTCCCTAGTTTAAATAAACCAACCACTTTCTAATCAGACAGGACCATCACAGCATTGTGGCAGGCAGGTATGTGCACACTCAGCACTGAGTCCGAGAACACACACACACACACACACACACACACACACACATGCATATTCTCGCAGAAAATGTATGTGTTCACCATTATTGGGTAAATGAAATGCAGTAGGCTGTGATGACCACACACACAAAATGGAAGCACAACGACACATTGCGTCGACTCATTAATTCCCTGGAGCCTTACCTGAACATTAACCTTACCCTAACCTTACCCTAACCTTACCCTAACCTTATCCTAACCTTATTCTACCCTAACCCAAACAGAGTCTACACCCTAAAAATAAACGTTAAATTCATTGGGACATGCTTTTTATCCACAGATGTGAGTGAGTGAACCAATTTTTGCCCCTGCAGTGTGATTACATCAACCAGCAAAACACCATCTGTACACGAGACTACAGCTGCCTACCTTCACTAGTATAAATACCATCGGTGTGTTTTGTTCATGACATTTTCCTTTGAGGTTACTTCTGGTGAAACCTGCTCAGAGTTGTAAACTCACTGTGCTTGATTCCCGTACGGGGTCTTACAACAGAAGGAATAATTGAGCCAACAATTTTAACTTAATACAGTGAATTATACCATGATCCTGATAAGCAACCATGAGGCCTTTTGCTGCAGTTTAATAATGCTCCTTTGTCTGAGGAGTGTGTGTGTGAGGAATCTAGCACTCAGCAGTGGTGATAGCATCTAAACTTGGCAGGTTGTGTTTCAGTGTGTCATTGCCATGCAAGTGTATTTTAATGATTTTTTTTTTGGGGGGGGGGCATTATATATGAGTGGATGTGTGTATTTTGAAAGAGAGTGTGCAAATATATTCTTTTTGAAGGCTCATGTGTGTTAGTGTGCTTTTTTTTTCTTTCTGTGGTGTGTGCTCTCACGTGTGTATTTTTTGTGTTGGTTTATGTGCACATGAAGTGTGTGTGGTTATGTTGGCAGGGTGTGTGTTGTGCTAGTCTGGCCCCAGCGCTTTCACGATGTATATCAGGCAGCTGCTTGGTCCAGCATCCAAAAGATCAGAAATAGAGCTGTTATTTTAGCAAAATGGTAACTGTGAGATACGGTTTCATGCACGTACACCCACACACACACAGTCCAGTGTACTGTACATATACAAGTGTGCACGGTCACAGAGGGCCACTCGCACACATTTCACACACACATGCACGCACATACGCCGTCATCTTGCTTCTGTTTCCAGCTCTCTCCCTCTCTCGATGCATTCCTCGGTCTGTGTTGACCTTTCAACTGAGAGGTCAGATAACATCTCAGGGGATGTACTCTGTGGGCTTAGTTTTCCTTGAATTGTTGACTTAGCAACAGTAATTAGTTTGAATTGAACTTCATGGAGGCATTTCATGCAAAGGTATTCACCGCAGATATTTCTGACTTGGAGGTTTGGGGGATTTCGTTCCCCAATATTTTGGCTTTATTCCTCGCCTCAGGCCATCTAAAGGTGGAATGCACATGTATACTGTATATGAACACATGCCCATGCACATTACTGCAGCCGTGAAAAAACATGCAACTGCAATTACTTACCTAAAACTTGAGTGCTGTGTGCTTGTTTTCAAAGATGGATGTCAATCATAAAATAACTTCTTTCTTTTCTCCTGAAAATGAAAAACAAAAACAATGAATTCTGTACTTTTTATCCAAAAACAGCAATATTTGTGTGCACAGAGCCCAGATAGATACACATATGCATGCACACATTCACACACTGAACTGCAAATCATGTCTCAATCAATGTAAGCCGATCCTTGTCATCTGGTTTTGGTTTAGATAGAGCCCATTTCAAGACTGATTTGATCTAAGTTCACCCTGTGGTGTTTCTGTTCTTCCAAGGCCTATATGACTCACTCACACACTACTTCTCTAGCTGTACATTACACACACACAAATACACACTCAAATGCTTGCACTGGCAGTGAGAGAAAAGGAGATATTTCCTGCACACTGCTGTCACTTGACCCTGTGTCCCAATATGTTAATCATTTCCTGCTGTATAATCCAATGAAACGGTTGAATTCACTGGCTTATTAGATTAGTCAGACTGGTGTCCACATTGGGGAAACCACAGCACAACTGGATCTGGACTCAATTCAGTGGAAGAGTGCCCCCATTACAAAGGTTTACCCTGCTTTTTTTTTTTCACTTTTACAAAACATATGTGACTCCTTTCCTCAAATTGCTGATGTAGTGCTTTCAAATTCTTCACAGCTTTGAGAGGAACAGTTACAAAATTAAACTTTTCAGTTGTTTCAAGCAAGGAATAACTGATTTTTTTGGCCACTTTGGGGCAGTGGAAACACACTGTAAACACAACATTGACATATTTTCACCTTTTAAGGTGATATGGCAAATATGTTAGCAAACACATGCTTATTTACACATGTTCCCCAATATTCACTCTTCTTTCCAACTCTGTTTTTGGTCTCCACCAACATGAAGCAAATATCTGTCTCATTTTGCTGAATTTCTATTTATGGAAATGTATTACAGCAATGGTAGCGTGTAGCCTAATGTGAAGATGTGAGATAAACATGTGCAATATGTGTACTAATGTGATTGCATTTAATACTTAACAAAACTTAATAAAAGTTGAAGTGATGGCCACTGTGACATGTGAGTTTATGAAGATTATTTAATCTCATATAAAACCAGCCCTTTAAAATTTGATTAAACATTTGTCTTCTCAGGAATGAGCAAAGAATTGTAAGACCTTTTTTTAATTGCTTCTCATTACACTTTGACCTCCACAGTGCATTCCCTTGACCTTAGGGGCGACCCCAATGTCTTCTTCCTGTGTAGCCGGACTAAACGCTAATTGATGTTCAGTTGGGACAACCCCCCCCAAGGCTAAAGAAGACAAAATGGATGACACAGCTGTGGTGAGGAGCAGCTGCTGCATTACCCTTCGTAGCACAGGAAGCCAAAACTTCAAAACCTTTCCCGGTATGAATGGACAGAACATAACAGTAACACTGACTTGGCTACACTGAGACAGAGAATGTACACAACTCCCATTTTCTCTGCAATATATTCTCCAGTTTTACTCTCTTTCCCTTTTCTCTTTGAGTTATAGTGACTTGCTTGCCTTAAACTCCTCTTCATCTCCAAAACGACTCCACAACATCATTTATGCATGACCAGTTTGCAGCACTAGAATCAGTTGGCCCAAAAAGGGCCAGTTTTTGGGCTAAAACTCAGCTTTGTCAGCTCTCCGAGGGCCTCAGTGTGCATGTGTTTTGTGTACATGTCTGTGTGTTTTGATGTATCTATGTGTGTGTCTAAAATTCAGAGGTGTATGAAGTGAACATAAAACAGTGGATGACATAAAACCAGAGGGAGGAAATAAAGAAAATTGGCAAAGTGATACTCGAGAGTGGGTGAAACAGAAATAAAGAAAATGGGGGGTGTTCGCTGTGTGGCTCCGTTCTTTGTAATGAGATCCTGACAGCTCTGTGTTTTGTCCTCCTGCACCTGGCTGGGGGGGTGGATGTTGGCCGGAGAGGCAGATGTTGAGCCCTTCTCTTTGTGTCATTGTTTCTCTGTGTGCTTGAGCCTTGTTAAACCTATGTAGTATTTAAAAAAAAAAACTGTGCAACTACATTGTAATTTATGTGGTTAAAATAAAGCGCGAGTGTGTGGCTAAACAGATGTGTAAGTGTATTTGCTCAGGTCGCAGACCTCTTATTAGCTCCCCATTGTGTGTCTGAATAAACCACGACACCGTTGCATGTTGAATCAATACTGCACTGATGTTAGTCTAAGGAGAACAGAGATCTTTAAATCAAACCTTTTTATTGCCTTTTATTATCTATTTTATAGTATTTTCAGGGTAATAAAACCTAATCTTTACAGAAATTGATATACTGAACAACCACACAGAAGTTTCCGCTGCAGCAGCTGGAGGTTAAGTTGCCCTGCTCATAGGGAACTAATCACTGATAGTATCCATTTACACATTTTCCCAAGTACAGAGCTTTCTGTCCTGTTAATAAAGGGGAGCATCTGAAAGTGATTGTTAGGATCACAGTGATTTTATGCTTATGTCTATCCTTAAATGACTGCACCGAAAAGCAACATGACATTACTTAGAGTGCGGTCTCCAACAAGATGACACCTCACTTCCAGGACAAATCTATTTGATTTTGCTTTGCTGTTCTAAGTTTCAGTTTGCATATGAAGGATATAACTTACCAAAACTACTAGCTACTGATACAGCCAGTCTTTCAGGTGTTAGGAGTCTTCTAAGTGACAGATAAATGATTCCCCTCTAATGGCTTTAACTGTTATTTCTTTTTAAAAAAAAGAAAAAAGAAACTTTTACAAAGACCAGGAGCACTTTCACACACACAGTAACGGGGTATAATAAATGGAGTGCGTATGAGTAAGAGACAAGAAGGAAAAAGAGAAAAAATTTCAATACAGGTTGATCTTTGTCTTGTCAGTTAATCATTGAGCTGCTGCTTCAGTCATATTGAGATGATGGAAGTAAAGGGCAAAGAGAGAGAGAAGCCTTGGAAAAGACAAAGTGATAGTAAAGTAAGAAAGACAAGGAAGGAAAGAAAAACTAAAGAGAAGAGGTGAGGGGGAGAGAAACACAGAAAGAGCTAAAGAGCTATTTCTAAAGGCATTTTTATGTTTTATTCACATTTTACTTTAATTGGATTTTAAATCTCCAATGTGTGATGGAGACTGTGAAATGTGTGTGCATGTTAACTATCTCAATCTTAACGGTTGTGGAATTACTTTGTCTGTGTTTACTCAATAATGAATAGAATAGGCGTTAGACCGGTAAGTACTAATGAGTGTTTTTAATTGATTTGCCTGTTGGTTGGTTTAGAGAGATGTTTAATGGCTATTGACAGACAGAATACATACAGTACATGCACTTACATAGACACCTATACACACACATATTAAAAATGCACACATTTGTTAAGCAGACCATTTTTTATGCAAGGCCCAGAAGAAAATGAATATATTTTTCCATACTGAAAGTATATCTTTAGTGACTTACACATGAAATGTTTTTTTTAGCTAGAAAATTTGTATTTCCACCCACATGACAGTAAACCGAAAAATTGGCAAACACGCCTAATATATCTGTCAATAAGCCAAAGTAAAGAAATGAGCAGCGAAAAAAGTTTTTTCTCAGGAGTTGGCGGCCAAAGGCAACAGAATTCCAGTAAATAAAGGACCACAATTAGAGAATATTTAACAGATGACCAAACAGGATATCCATGTTACTGTGTGTCTGCTAAATGTGCAAGTACTGTCAGAAATTGATTGAGTTCTTACTCTAAGTTTGTTAAAAAAAGGATGTATTGTTTTAACCTATACATACCGGTCAAAATCCATATTCAAACTGAGCACTTGCAGATGCTGCTACCTCAACACATTCCTTTAAAAAAATCAATTAACTTGACCTCACAAGAAAAGAATCACAAGGGAGAGCACACACGTGCACTATGGACACATAAACAAATCCGGCAGTGGTGCTCTTCCAACACACCTGATTCAAATGATCAGCTCGTCATCAAGCTCTGCAGAGGCCTGATAACGACCCATTCATTTGAATCAGGTGTGTAGCACAGGAAGCCAAAAGCAGGGAAACATCTAAAACATGCAGTGCAGGGGTGCCCCAGGACCAGGATTGAAATACACCGCCCTACAGGATATGAGGCGCAGACACATAACCTGCGTGCATGGATGCACAGTGAAGCACACACAATCTGCAGCACTATTCCATACAGGATATGAAACAGGCTGATATAAACTTACTAAGCAAATAAGGTGGTACTAACCTGCTGGATGAGGCAGAGGATGAAGGCAGTGTATATAATAAATATACCATGGTCATTGCTTGTTGCACGGTGGAATTTTAAAGCATTATAAGCCAAAAAAAAAAAAAAGATTTCCTCACTGGCCACTTGCTAACACTGACATTTGGTTCTGGGCAGGTAGCATATAGTGAAAATATCTTTTAAAAAATTTTTTATTGAGATTTCTTGCTGGATATTGGATTGTTTATAGTAGAATTTGCTGGCTGTACAACCAAAACAGCGATCTAAAGAGACTAAAAAGCTAAAAGAAGCTGCAGAGTTCGTCAGTACAAGAGACGCCTTTCGTATTGCATGTAGTAATTTGATTTTGATTTTTGATTATTGTTAAAATTTTAATAAAAAATATCAATTAGTAAAGCTTTACCTAAATTGTGGTGGCAACTGTGTTGTGTCAGTAGCACAAATGTCCCATAAATTTGCTTGAATCTTCAAAAAAAAAAAAAAAGCCATCCATCAAATCCTCCTGAAATCAACGCTTGGCAGTGGGGAAAGTGTTCAGCATTCTCTCTGCGCAATAAAGCACATGGGCATCTCAGACAAACATAAACAGAAGGAGACCCCTTCAGAATGTATTATTTATGTTTGGGTGTAATGATGGAAAGATACATCTGACAGTTTTTATTTGAGGCAGAAGGAATGAAAAAGTTCATTCAAAGTCGTCCATTCTCCTCTCCTGAGGTGTAAAGACGTCCACTTGGTTGTTGAAAATAAATACAAACAATGTTATGCAGGGTTTTAACCTAAATTAGATATGTAAATTGACCCCTTACAAACTCATTACCTCCTCTAATTACTATTGCAGAGAACTGTGTGTATATATGGGTGCGTGCGTGTGTTTGTGTGTGCACATGAGAGATGTAGAGGACATTGTGTTATCACCCAGGGTAAACAGTGAATGAGTCACGGCTGGCCTTGGGTGGATTTCATTAACGGGAGAACAGCTTCTATCTTTATCTCAACAATCTGAAAACGCAATGAAGAGACAGACACAGCACAAGAGGGATGAGCGGAAAGAGACTTAACGATGATGTCAACTACGGCAACGTGGCAGCTGAAAGTTACGCAGACAACGATGAAGACACAGTATTGGGTAAAAAAAAAGGGTGGAAGAAATAGATGGAGAGATGTTTGCGGACGAAAAGATGGGGAGGCACCAGCAGTGTTTTGTCTGAATTTTTAAAAAGCAGAACACAGCCCCTGCCTTTATCTTCCATCTCCATGGTGATCTGTATGTGTGTGTGAGGCGGAGGAGAGAGAGGGCAAAACTGAGGGAAAACATTAAGAGAAAGACATAAAGAGCAGAATGGTCAATTTTCCTCGAGGTAGGGGTGGTAAATTACTGTTTCCCCTCACTGACAGAGCACTTAAACTTCAGCTTTTAACAATGACTGCAGTGGACACACATAATCACACACACACACACACACAGGGATACATACTGAAGCACAGATTTATCATCCTCTGCGGTTTTATTTAATTACAGTAAGTCCTGCAGAAACACTTCTCTCTGATATTAAAAAATATCTTTCCCCCATTTCTTTCTCCTTCTCTTTCTTTCTTGCAAGTGTCAGCCTCATATCGATAAGTTGGCTGTAAATTAATTACACTGTCATGGAGAAGCTGCAGTCGGGTCTCAGTGAGATTAAATGGATGAAACATGCACTGTGCACACGACACACGCGTATGTATACAGACAGTGACACCCACGGTCATGCTTTCATCTACACTTACAAGCTGGATAGTTATTTATTCAGTTATTGAATCTTAAACTTGCATGGTGAGCAGCTTATGTTGGTCACTTGCAACAAGCAAACCTAAAGCGACAGAAGCAGTGCAGTTAGCCATGTACTGGCGTGTTTTGCATTTGTTTGAAACATACCATGCATAGGCATAGACAGCGGAGAAACTGATTATTCTTCAAGAGCAACAAAGCAGCAAAAGTAGATGTAGAGCCCCTGTTCTCTACGAGGGACGAAACTAGAAACTTACTCTTTCAAGTCTTTGAAGAGTTTCACATTTAGCTTTAGCTTTAAGCATCTGTATGACAGTATTACATATACTGTATATTCCTGCTCTAACACTTCACTCACTCCACAACTATATGATAGTGACATTTAGTATAATATACAAACCGAAGATGCCATGTTTTTAATGGCATAGCCTATTGACAAGATTTGAAAAAAAGTTCTGCACATTTGAACAACGCCTTCATGTGCAACATTTATTTATTTATTTATCAATTATAATTATTACTATTATTTTGCAATCGTGGACAGACTGATGGGTCCAGGGGTGTTGAAGATGTTAAAGGAAATTCTTTAAATAAGTCATCTGACTGCTATTTTAAATTGCGCAAGTGAAATATCTCACCTTTCAAAATGTCTCTGCTTGACTTATTTGAATTGCTTTTTGTTCTGTTGTTAGAAAATTAATGTACTGTACATATAATTACCCCTTTATTTGACTTCTTCTTCATCTGCTTTATGATCATTACCCTGCAGTCGCTTTTTTTAAATGTCAATACTCAGTACAGGATCTTTAAAAGACATTAACTATATAATAAACTATATTCAATACAGGGTTAATAATTAACAGTTATGTTGGAAGTGGATGTAATGTGAATGTTATGTAATTTGCAAAGGGATCCTTCCATGGACAAACAAGTAATTGACTTACTGTACACACTCAGTATATACACCACGACTTTGAATGCCGACACACACGGACACACGCACACACACACACACACACACACACACACACACACACACACACGCACGCACCACAGTTACCATGGTTACCCCCTCAGAGTGCTCTGTCTGTGATATCACAGATCATCTACATTTCAGAATGTTGAAGGCAATTAGAATGAGCCTGACCTCACACACCCTCACAGGCACAAGATAACACACACACACACACACACACACACACACACACACACACACACACACACACACATAAACAGGCCCAGTGTATGAGAATAGATATCTTCATCTGGGAAATGTACAACATACATCGATATTGTGTGTGTGTGTTTGTGTGTGTGTGTGCGTGTACACGTTTTTCTATCCTTATTGGGACCATTTCTGGTATGAACACTGACCTTATTGGGACCAATAGTCCTCATGGGGACCAAAGCCCTGGTTCTCATGTGGCAAAATGTCATTTCTGAGGTCCTGGTTAGGGTTAGGATTAGGCTATACAAAATTAATGGAGTCAATGCAATGTCCTAACAAGAATAGCTGAGCAAACTTGTGTGTGTGTGTGTGTGTGTGTGTGTGTGTGTGGGTGGGTGTGTGAGAGGTGGAGAATGATGAGGAGCAAAAAAGGAAGTGAGAGGAATGTGACACAGGGAAACTACACTGAGGAAAATCTGTTAATCCGGAGCAGATACTGCAGTAGATAATGTATAGTTGTGTGCGGTGTGTGTGTGAGTGCATGCACGCTTTTCTTGTGTTTGTATCTGCAAAGAAAGAGAAGTAATGATTCTTATTCAACATCTTTGCATCCATCCAATAACAGGAAACAAAGATGTGAAGAAATTCTGTTGCCACTAAATACTACATACTGCTAAATGCTACACCCCCGTCCCTCAGTCATGCCACTGCCTTTCTAACATTTAAAGGAATGAACAGGCTTGGCAGTTTCCTCTTGGCTGAGTTATGGCCATATGGGGAGACATTTGTCAGACTAAAATGCACTGTTGCAGCCAGCTCTGTTGCTCCTTAGGAGGAAGCATAGTATGTTGTTAATCACCTCTGAAACAAATACACCCTATATGAACACACTGATACACACACACCAACACAGACACAAAACACATAGACACCAATCTATACACGTTCACAGTTGTAAATCAAAAAAGCGCACACACACACACACGCTCACACACTCTATTAGGCTGGTTTGGGTCCAGCTGTACAGAGTTGTTTGCCTGTTCCCGCTGTGCTACAGAAGCTATTTATTGGGCTTGTGTGTGTTGGTGTGCAGCTGATGAGCCGAAGCACCAGTGGAGGCCGTCGCTAATGACCCCATCTGTGGAACAAACACCTGTGGGAATGGCCGACCTCAAAAGAGCTGCGGAGGATCACGGGACGGGACCCGGCGTGCCTCAAAGAGACTCCAGAAACCATGGCATTCACTCACAGCGCTGCCAATTAGCGACGCGAGCCTCTCTGGGTTTTCTGTATCAAAAATGTATTTGCAGAGGCCGAGAAAGGTTTGTTTTAGCTTGTTTAGCTGTCAGTTTAGCGGTTAGTCGAGAAGAGGTGGCCAGACAGCAAAGCACAGCGAGAAACACAATGTTTAGAGAACCGTGCACAAGAAATGTGGTGTAGTTTTCATAGGCAGAAGTAATTCCATTTGATATTCAACCTAATCTAAAGCTTGACCTTTATGTTCCCATGAACAAGCTGACAGTTGTTTGTTAAAGGCTCTTTCAGTGGCATCATACAGTAAATGTAGTTCTACAAAATACATTGTGCAGTATCAGTATCTGTAAGCACAGGGACAATGCAGCAATATCTGAGGGATCAATGCAGTTTACTGGGAAAGTGTTTCAGGAAATGATACATGGCACTGGCTGCTTCTTTGCTAATTTAACAAATAGCATCTGAAACACTTAATTGCCCTACTCTCAAGTAATGTCTCTCTATAAATCTAGCACGAGGTCATTAAGATAATTCTATTTTCCCTGGACTTCTTAGGCTACTGAAACAGCATTTAGATCAAGTCACATTATCTTTCAAGTCAAACAAATACAACAAGAGGACCTAAAGGACTGTTTTGAGCTCCTCTTGGCAGACTTGTGTGGGAAAAGCTACTTCATTCCACTATTGGATGAAAGATTGAGTATATCACATGGACACTAAGACAGTGTCCATGACACTGGAGTGTCCTTGAAGCAACTTCACAACCCAAAATCTTGCTCAATCTGTCCATTTTTGACTCCTCATCTTTAAATCCCTTCCTCTATCCTCCGTGATCTTCCTGTCGCTGTTGTCCTCCTTCTGTCTTATCCTTCTTCAAAACCCTCCCCTTCTCAGCTCTCCTCCCTCCATCTTTGTCTGCTGCTCCTACCATCGGTGTGTCAGAGGGAGTAGCAGAAAGGCGAGGAAGGCTACTTCTGGAGATCGTGTTGAATAATACATGCCTGTTACAGCGGAGCCAAGAAGGCTGACATAGATGGAGGAGAGACTATCGAGTTGGATATAGAGTTTTGATAGCGGGTGAATACGTAACATTTATTATGATGAGATATGAACTGGCAGGTTAGATGCAGACTGGAAATTCAATACATTTATTAGATTCACACATGCAGCACACTTTATTTTTGATGCTCATGCATTCTTAAATGTGCACACAGACACATGTTAACAGGCTGTGTATTGTGCTCGTGGTTAAACCACACCTCCATATACAAATGTATTGACTATTCAATCTGTGTGTGTGTGTGTGTGTGTGTCCATTCCCACAGGTTAAGATCTGACAGATATGAAGGGTCACTCCTGCCCCACGTAGACTAGTGACCTCATCAAACAGTGCTGAATTATGGGTAGTGACACTCAGGTCTCACAGCTGTCTCACTGCTGAGGGCGCAGTGATAGTGAGTCATCTCTTCCTCACACACACACACACACACACACACACACACACACACACACTGAAGCTCCAACACTCACACGGCTGCTGGACTTTAGCTGACATTTAGCAGTGGAGGAAAAAGCAGTGAGTGTGAGCTAGAAAAGAAACTAGAAGCTGCAGCCATGATGGTATGAAGCACCTCAGTTTACAGACTTGACTAGTTAGCAGTGTGCCTTCACTTACTGCACCAAATAAAGTTATGTTTTACATACATTTTCAACTAATTCCTTAATGTGTTTCTACCATAGACTGTATATAAATATGGACATATCGACGTGTCTATAAGTCTTCAAATCTTATTAACAGAGCAATAATTTCCAAAATGGCCACCAGCAGACTTATTAGGGGGCCTGAATTTAGCGATTGAGACCATATTGGCTCATTGAAAAAAAAGAAATTGACTTATTATTTCTAGAAAGAAGTTGACACTTTTTGAATGGGAGTCGATTGGAGCCAGCATCTAGCATTGGCACTTTAAAGTACTTCTGCACTGACTTCCGCCTCAAGCCATGGTAGTCACCACTTGGTTTCTACTTCTGTGTTTTATTCATGCAGATGGTGGTTATTTCATTTTTTTATTCTCTACATTTCTCATCCGCGACAAAGATGGCTGCCACAACCCACAGCTAGGAAGAACATATGAAAGCATTAGAGCGGGATTGGATAAAATGGCTTCGGATTGTCTACCAGAGGTTGCGCTTTTAGCTCAAACATTTCCGGGAATTGCTGGTTTAAAGGCACAGTCTGTCAGAGTGAATAAGTAAACACGTGTAGCAGCGTTTCTTCCAGAACCACTGTGGTGCTCCAAGAAGCCCTCAAGGAATTGCATCTGTGGAAAATGTCACATGCTTCCCTAATAGCTGTCTGAAACTGACATCACTCTGTTTGACAGACATGCCCAAAGTGACCTATACAATCCACTTTGCATCGGTGAGGATGATTTGTTGCTGCAGCTCTGTCCGTCAGTTTTACAATCTATTTGGTCTCCTACATGACTGTAAAGCAATTACCAGGCAAATGGGAGGGTTAGGTGGGAGAATTACCTTTCAAGTGAAACGTGTTAAAGAGCAAACTGTGGTCTATCACACATTAACCGCTATGGTGACTGAGGACAAACCAAATGGAATTACATGTATGTGGCATTTGTGTTGAAATGACATTTTAAATTAAATGAGATTTTGAGGTTTCTAACACATTGGCTTGCAATTTCCCCTCCTTTCTTTTTTTCTTATGGTCATTTAAAAAAAAAAAAAATTTAGATCAATAAATAAAATATACCCCCCCAAACGACCCATGACTGATATGGATGAAGGATAGTCTCCAACTGTCCCAGCAGGAACATATAGGGCCGAAAAATAACGTGCATTAAATAATAATAGCCTATTCAATATGATTTAGAATAAATTAAAAAGTAAGTAGGCTATATAGGTCTAATATCTAAAAAGGTGTATGAAGAGAGACACAACAGACAGAAATAGCTGTGCTATTGCAGGCATACTGAGGTGATCATTCTTGTGTCAGGGCTGGAGCAGTGTAAATCACGGGGTGGGTTAGAACAAGAACGTCCGGTCAGCCTGGTCTCTCCTGGCCTGTCGAGGGTTATCAGGAAACAAACCGGATGAAAAATACATCGTGTCGGCGGTCACATGTCGTGCAGCGGGTTCCTGAATGATTTAAAGCTTTTTACATCACCAGCCTCTCCCTCCCTCCCTCCTTCCCTCCCTCCCTCCCGCGCTGTCTCCCGCTGATGCACCGCGCAACCCGGGAGATGCTGCTGCTGATGCTGGTGATCGACTGCAGCATCAGACATGGGCATCCTTTAATCCGGCCGCGCACACAGTGAGTGCTTTTTTTCTCCACTTTTCTCTTCCTCTAATCCTCGTTATCTCTCAACTAGATCACCCCTCTACCCATCTCTCTCAGTTACTCCTCACTCACTCCTCCTCCTCCCCCTTTGTTGTCTTCCTTTGTGCAGTTTTTCTTTTTTTTCATGAGCGATGGCGCATAACGCGTCGGAAATCGTGCGTCCTCCTAAAGGTGATGTTTGGTGACTCCGCGGAGTGAACGGAAATGTCGGGAAATGGTCCCTTCCTGTATGTACACTTCACCTTAACGGTGTGCGTCTGTGCGTGAGAAAGAGGGAAAGAGAGAGTTTAGGGCGGGTGTCGATTGTCCCACTGGACTAGGGCTGCAGCAGGAGGGTCGAGAGGAGAGTACAGGAAGAGACAGAGGGGCGGCTGGGACCCGACTGAAGCAGGGTGGGACGTTTAATGAAGTGTTTTTGCAGGTGAGAGCATATGTGGTTATTGCTTGGACTGTGTTTAGGTGTGTCTAAGGGAGAAGAGAGGAACAAAGATGCCATGATGAGAATTATTGTCTTTATGCTCAGGACAGGAGAGGGAAAAAAAAGCTTTTTCCATGCTAGTGTAAAGGTATAGAGTTTGTTTGCAATGGTCAAACCTCACGCTTCTCCAAAGGAGCATATAGGCTATAATAAGCTTTTTTGCTTATTATAGCCTATATGCTTATTATCAAAGGCTGAATCTGATCTGATGTGTTGATTTTTTATCACAGCCTGTCCGCCTCTTTGCTTTGCTATGGCACACATTCTGCTCTGTGAAGAAAAAACAGTGACTTATAATCTATCTATCTATCTATCTATCTATGTATCTATCTATCTATCTATCTATCTATCTATCTATCTATCTTTCGCATATGCATGCACACAAACAGCAAGGCAACATGCTGTGCTACTGGGTGCATGTGTATGTGTCTATGTGAGGACAAGAGCACTCAGACACTGAAAGCCTCAAGCTGTGGAACTGGGCTAATCCCTAATGACATGGTCAGATCTCTCTCTCTCTCTCTCTCTCCCTCTATCTGCCATAAGGTCTTTTTTTTCCACTCCTTAATTCATTTTTTTTTTCTCATCCCTCATACTTGGTTGTGATGACGTGCTGTCCGTGGTGCTGAAAACAGTCATCAGCAGCTCGCTCGCTAATACACTGGAGCTTGATGGCCCTGTCAGCGCTCAACAGGTGCCTATTACTTACCACAAGAGACAGCTGCGCAGACATAAAGAAAGTCGATTGCAGTTTTAATTCGCACACTTGATGGAGGTGGTGTTTACATGATACAGCTGTGGGTATCTGTCGGAAAATGGGCACATTCGCAACCCAGCATGTGACGAAATTGTCAATAGAAGATTATTGATAGCACAAAATTAACACAAGTGATACTTTTTTAAAGCACAGTAGGCTCCTTGCTCGGCTGATCATATTGAAACACATATTCATGCTGAATCACCTAGTTTTTAAATGATTTTTAACTTAAGCAATATCCTGGAAATAACCAACCAGCAAAAACGTAGGGAAGGTTTCTGCATGACTCTTTGGCAACACTATTATAGTGTGGAAATGAAGACTTTCTTAGTTTTGAAAATACACGAGGGAAGCATTCATACAAGGTTAAATTTTAGCCTCCCCCAAATAAAAATACCAAATAGCTTACGAGCGAGATATAATGAACAGAATATAGAGTTTGGTTGGAATCAGTTGTAGCTAAAACAATAGATGACAATATGTAAGAAGAAAGAAGAGGAATGTGATAATGAAGAGGAGGGTGAAAACAACAACAGTGAGAAGTAGAACCAGAGGATTACATAACAGGCAAATTTAGTAACTGCAGTTTGTCTGTCTGCGTATCCCTCACACACACACACACACACACACACACACACACACGTACACACAGCCCCTCCAGGTTTCACATCAGAGGAGAGAGTCACATGTAGGGCCACACCACTGGAGCAGCTTGAGGTGCACAGACTTGCTTGGAGGCACTTCACTACTGACAGTGTGTACGATTGTCATGACTGCCTTTTCACCAGTGCGTGGAAGTTACTTTTTTTCTTACATCGGCTGAACATTTTCACTGTGAGGAGGCGATATTTTCGGTGATGGGCTTCTGATAAAGTTCCTGAATTAACAGAAAAACATATAATTTTAAATATTATGGGTTTTTAAACAGTTTCTAACACATGTACCATCTAAAAACCTTCCTTTGAAGTTTAATAAACAGGTGAAAGTAACAGATTATGATGTACTGTGGCAGCCAACATACTGTTTCATCATGTGATGTGAGTAGTCGTCATAAACTCATACAGACCAATGTCAATTGTTCATATATATTGTAGTCTGAAATTTCATCAGTACATTACACACCCCTCTGAAGTCACAAACCAAAATAGTGAAAAGAAAGCTCAGAATATCCATAGCGTTGCTGTGTAACTGCAGGGTTTATGAAACACTACTGGCCTCTCATTCATCTTTATTAGGAATAATGGATGCTGAGTGTGTGTACGTGTAATAGATCCAAGACAGATGCCTGAGAGAATGGGTATTTCTCTGAGAGATAATGATCTTTATGTGCCTGTTTGGAAGATTTCTTTATGGCCAATAAATGTTTTACGTACAGTATAGTGATGTCATTGGTATACTCTTACTGTAAAATATAGGTGTGACTCATGCAGCAGACACACACACACACACACACACACACATAAACCCTTTATATTAATGGCTGACTGGCCCCCACCACCCTTTCTCCATCAGATGCTGCTCAGCACTGACGTCAGTGAACCTGCTTGCGCATAAAGGCTAATATAATCAGAACCTCACACAGACAAACGTTGCATCCTTTTCTTTGTCTGTCCAACCCCCCCCCACCCCCACACCCCACCCCACACACACACTCACACCCCACACACACACTCACACCTCAGGTTTACCACAGGCTGTAAAGAGAGAGAAAAGAGAGGGAGAGAAAAGAGACTGGAGGGCCAGTGTGTGGGAGGTGGGCGGCCTTGATCATTATCATTACAATGTAATCTGATCTCTGTTATAAATTTGTGGCTGCGGTAGCTTCTCTACAGGTATATCTGTAGTTTTGCATTCAGGGTCTGTTCTGCCTTTCGCATTGTTCTCTTTTAACTTAAGCACTCTCTAAACGAAATACAGCAATTTTCATTTTGTCATATTGATAGTAAGAGACTGACAAAGCTAAAAGCTGTCGCATTTTAAGCCGACGTGTCTAAGCCACAGAGAAATGATATCTCTAAAGAGCAGAAGATTATTATGGATGGTAGGATAATACCTGCAATTTGTTTGTTCTATTGCCTTCTATGAAAAGTCGGCACTCGCTGTCGTATTAACCACTGTTGAAACCAACCACTGTCTGCTCTACTGAAGCTTTGCTGTAGTTTTCCAAAGTCACAGGATCACATTGTTTTTAAAAAAAAGTCATTTAAATAGCAGACAGAGACAGACTTCTGCTGCACTGACGAGCACAGCCAAACCTTTTGCAAATGCACAAAAGTAGCTCCAGTCTGTAGGGCTGATTGTAAAGAAATCATTGCATGGCTTTGTCGCATAATAGTCCCTCTCTCCCTCCCCTCATTTCAATGATGCCCTCAGTTTAGAGTGGCCCTCAAAAAGGCAGCTACAAGTGGCAGTGGAAAACTAACCTGGTATTTTCCTTTTAACAACCTCCAGAAAAATGTAGCAGTGCACAGTCATGGAAAAAAATGACTCATTGAGTATAATAATTATCGGTTAATATTGCTACAAAACTACTAGACACCATGATGTATTACTTTAGTCAAAGCAGCAGTAAGCAACAAACCTCTATAAAAACAGACATTAGTAACACATAAATGGTCATTAATACAACAACAAAAAAAGATCAAACTATCATCTTGTCATTATCCTTTTTTATATTGTAGAATTGTGAAACTTGATCTTTAGCTTAAAGCTCATAAAACCCGTCGTTACTGTGCTTTCACTGACACAAAATACTTTTGTCTGGAATTGCTCTGCGCTCCACTACGGTGTTTTAAAAACCACCTATTTAAGAATTTTATTGGTTTCTTCAAAGTTGTTACCATAAGCATTAGAGAGAGGCCGGGCACAGTAATGGCTTTTAATCCCGCAACTTTCAGACTCCCAGGACAGTGGTTGGTATGAGATTCACAAAACAGGGCTGCCAGGATGACACCTTTATATTACTGACACACAATGTACATTGTTGATCCCTATATAACATCATTATAAATATGCTATAAATTGTATATTACACATAATATAAATAATATATCTGCTTCCATAAACTGCATTTGTCACACATGAATCCAAGAGGAGACGATCGGAAATGATTCACCAAATCCTATCGCACTCCAGGAGAAAAGGGAAAGAGCGCAGTAAGCTTTTGATTTGGTGACTTGTCGGACCAAAAAAACTTGTTGGTGGCCACCAGAGTTCAGGGCGATTATCCACTTGGTTGCCATGGCGAAGCACTCCGAAGGCCGAAATCCGAGAGGAGACGGAAAAAAAAGCGAAACGGAAACAAAGTCTGTCAGAGAGTGGAGGGGAGGAAACACACTTGAGAATGTAGAGAGGGTAAAAGGGGGAGAAGTAATCGATGAAATAAAAAGGGATTGTCAGCTGACTGTCTGAACAAGCATCCATTTGCTGGCAAGCAATATAAACTAACAGACAAATAGACTGGGAATGTAGAGAAAGCGGAGAAGAAATTGAGAGGTTAGAGGGTGTGATGTCAAATAGATAGGTACTGCAGCCCATGTGGGTCTGATGGTCTATGACAAATGCATTTTCCTTGATCTCTCTCTATAATAAAAGGTCATGGAAATATATGTTTTCGTGCAGTGATACTATATAAAAAGCTTTCTCAGACACTGCAAAAGGACAACGCTGCCCACAGAATGGATTAGCAAATCAGATCGATGGAGACAATACTGTCGGGGGAAAATGTTTTTTTTGGCAACCACTGGCAATATTTCCTTTTTCCATTATCTCTGAGTGCTACCAATATTCCATGGTGTTTACGTTCTGTGTTGAAGAATTAGTCAGCAGCATATGCCTGAAGTCGTGTGCTACCAGAATGAGTTCCGGGGCCAGATTTAAGCCTTAAATGTCTTTAATTGAGGTTTACTGTCAGTTATCAAGTTAGTCTGCAACTGGTGTAAGTCTCTGTGTGTGAAATGACCCTGTTGTCTTTTAGCGCTTAAGGCTACACAGACAGATAGATTTCATCGATATGGCTGGTTAGCCAGGGAGCCAGAGGGAGTGACACTGTTGTTTTTTATTTATCTTGTAGTCTGGAGCCAGATCCAGTGCTCTTTAAGCTTCAGGCTCCCACTGTGCTGCATTATAGCTAAGATAAATGGGGATGCGGCAGGCCAAATTGTGAATGAGCTGGGCTGGCTGACAGGTCAGCCATGCAGAGCAATTTGTTTGTACTCTGGAAGCAGCGCCAACAGTTTCCACCTTGGAAACTTATGACAGATTGGGATGACACACCTCAAACAGGCAGCATTACTTATTCTGTTTACTCGTCTCTTATCCCTTTTACTACAAATACTAGAGTACTGATCGATATGTTTAACCTTTACAGTCAAAAGCATCAGATCCATCAGCAAGCCAAAATATGAGTCAGTCAGTAAATGAGGAAACTAAACCGGTCAGTCAGCCAACTAAGTGAAGCAGAGGGACATTGGTGTTATTGTATATCTTTATAGTTGTCTATTATCAGTTTCAACAGTGTCTGTTTCTGAGACATGACACTAAATAGATAAGAATGACAATAAACTGGGTAATATGCAGTCAGTAAACTCAGGTCATCAATATGTATCTGTAATTTATAGTTATACAAAGCCAGAATTTCCTTATTTCTTAGTTTAATGATACCATAGCTATTGCTTTTCAGCTTCCTTGTTTACTCTTTCTGGGTGGCTGCATCCTTGTCATCATCATTCAACAAGGTGGAGTGAATTTTCTCGTGTGCCTCCACCTGTCTAAAGTTAACAGTGGATTAGTGGTCAGAGATAAAGCAGAGAATCAAATTAGCACATATAGTATATGCCAGGCCATGCGCATAGATAATTTGACATTAGTAAATCAAACAAAGAATCTATCTCCAACTTATTGAGTTGGGCAGCTTGCTCAGTGATAACTGAAGGGAACATCACAGTTCTTGTTTAAACTGAACAGTTTAGACGGACAGGGATAGTTGAAGTGTGACTGATGAGTCAGGCAGCGAAATCAACCTGGCAGGCGGCAATTTCTCTTTTGTGTCAAATGAGAAATCAGATTCATTAGGCCTGTCAGACAGGGATACTGTGGCCAGTCAGCCAAGGCATCGAGTCAGCCAGACAGTCTCCAAAGTCAGTCAAGCAGAGGAAAATGAATGTAGGACTCCACATCTCCACTTTATAACCCACCAATTACTGCTGATATCTGTAAAACTCCTCCACTGTATCGAGTCTTTTAATGGGTTTTTTTTGTATGTATAATTTGACTTTGGAAACAAAAGGGACATTTGAATATTTATAATCATAAATTTGATGAGCCATCGTGTTCACTTAAAGTTGCACATAGTCATTGCGCTGTCAGGTGTTGACGTAAAAGAACACAATATTAAAAATCTACTTTGTTTTACATAAGACTACATTTAATATAAGGCCCACTGGAACGGAATACACTATAAGTCATGCTGATTGACAGGAAGGCATAATTGTGTTGAAGAGACTAGACTGTAGACTGCACTCTAAGCACCGCTGTGTAACACTCCATAGAGGCTGGCCTCATAAATCTTAACACTGAGAGGCACTGGAGTAGAGCCATGCACACATACATGAATTATGCATATTCTTTTTTCTTTTTTCACACAAGCACATTTTTTCTATCTATCTATCTATCTATCTAGCTATCTATCTATCTATCTATCTATCTATCTATCTATCTATCTATCTATCTATCTAGCTAGCTAGCTAGCTAGCTAGCTACCTAAACCTATCCTATTGGAAAAGTTAATGGACCACTTCATGGAAATCCATCAAACCGTTGTTGAGATATTTCACTCAAAATCACAAATGTCAGTAGGATTCAGCCTCTGGGAGCCAATGAATGCCTGTACAAAATTTTATGCCGATTCGTCCGATAGTTGTTGAAATATTTCAGTCTGGACCAAAGTGGTGAGCTGACAGACAGACTTCCCGACGCACCTTACAGTGAAATTGGGACAGTATGAGTGAGAGAGAGACAGTGAGATTGGGAGAAAGAGAGGAAAACTAAAAACACAAAGTGACAGAGTTTTCCCTGACTCAGGTATTCTACTTTACGATGAGTTAGCTTCTTCCTGTTCTGTCTTTGGGCCATCAGAACGGGGCCAGGGCCGCTTGCCAGGTTTGGTTTTTGTAGGGGTCAGGACCACGCAAGGGCCGGTTGCCAGGTTGGTTTCGAGTGAATCAGAAGGGCTTTTAGCTTTATTAAACCAATGCAGCTCTTACTGTAAAGGCAATGAAAGCTCAATCACGTTATTCATCCAGTAATTTAGACGCAGGCAGGGGCAGACACAGAGACCGGCTTAGTCATGGATGATTAGACACAAGGAAGGATGTTCTGACAGCTCGCTTATCTGCAGAGGAAACACACTAATGCTAAGATGCTAAAGGTGGTGGTGATGATTATGATGACAGGGATTCAATTATTGATCTTTAAACAGCAGCACTCTGGCAGAGCAAATAATGGGTGTTTGTTTAGTCCTATAATATCAAAGAAAGGTCTTGCTTGAGATTCTATTAAACTGCTTGTCTGTGTGAAACAGCTCCGCTATAAACAAATCTTTCTCTTACTCACAGCTTTGCCGCATGGATTATTTTTCTGTCCATGCTGTTTTGTTCACATAAACACTTATATTTCCAGTGGCTCTTCCCTTTGTAATGAAATGGCAGAAGCAATATGAGTAATTCCATGGCTAGATGTTTAAATAAATATAAAATTTATTGCATGCACCCACACTCCATTAAATAATTCAGCAGCTAGCGTCGCCACAGGCACTTTAGTTTGTGCTCAGTATAAAGGCACAGGAGAACAGCACTGTGTCTGTCTCTGTCTTGTTCTCAGAGTCACTGGAGTGCAGCATGCAGATGTTGCCATTAGAGAAGTGCCACCTGTCACTGCATACATTGTCGGTAATGTAATGAATTATTGTCTGTGAAATAAGCTTAATTGTCTGGTTTTATTTGGAGCGTTCTCAGTCTCCTGATTGTACTGATAATTGCGCATCAGTTTCAAGCAGCGGAGGTACATTTTTTTGTCAGCTGCAGCAAGAGCAAATATTTAAGGAATAGTTAGACAGTTGGGGAAATATGCCAGTTTTCTTTCATGCTGAGCGTTAGATAAGATCTGCGTGTGCTAGGTGATAAAGACTGGAAGAAGAGGGAAACAGCTTGCCTGGCTCTCTCACCTGTAATGCTTAACACTTCCTGTCAAATAAGAACACAAACAGAAATGTAAGATCGACCAGTTGTGATTTTAGGGGATTTTGCCAACAGAAAAGGCCACTGTGCGTCAACACACACTTTTGAGTGACAACAAGACAAAAGAGTAGTTTTTGTTTTGCCACTTTTGTTTCAATGAACCGTCACTTCTGGTAATAACCTTTTTGGTACCTAGCACCAACTGTTTTAGCTAGTGCTACGTATTAGCCCAGAATGGGTAGCATAGTCTGCATATCCTGTCAAACAAACCACAGTGACAAAACCCTAAAAATTGGTTGTGCTGTAACAATTTCTTGGCAAACAGCCAAGCAATAGCCAGGAACTGAACATTCCTTTTTGCACCATAATCTCTTCACTTGTTCCTCGGCACATGACCTAACTTTCCCACTAACCTTCATAGAAAAGTCAGCTAACAGCCTTTGGAGAAATGCTGCTAACAGCAACAACAGAAAACAGAAGATTGGGACTTGGCCATCAGTGGGCCTTGACTTTGGAATAACCTCACAGTGTCTCTTTTAAGCAACATTTAAAACACATACAATTACACTGAATGATAAAATGATTGAAGATTAGTTTTTTTTAATTTAAGAGATGATGGTTAATTATAGATCCTTGTAGCTTGTTTTTGAAAAGTTCTATATAAATATAGTTATTATTGTAGGGAATATGATAACTGTAATGTCATTGATAGTACTTTTCTTTCTTTTAACTTTTACTTGTAAGTGATACTTTGCCAACTGTGTCACAAAAGCCTCCGTTTCTACAAAGGTTAAATGCTCTCCTTAGACTAACCTTTATCCCAGGTAGGACTTTTAGTAAACTGAAGTCAGCTTTCCAGCACAGAGCAGATGGAACACCTGCTGCCACAGTGCTTTGTGCAACTCTGTTTTGTTGATCTACGTCTGTTCAAATAGCATGCACTCAACACAGGGCAGGTGGTGGCCACTGTCAATGAAACTAGCCAGAGAATATTAAAATGTAACAGATGTTTTTTTGAAAAAGAAGTTGCTTAGATGATTTGATTTGCGATATGGAATGATGAAAGGCTATGTGTGTGTTGTGTGTGTGTGTGTGTGTGTGTGTGTGTTTGTGTGTGTGAGTGTGTGTGTGTGCGCGCGCGTGTGTGTAAACATAGCTCACATCTCAAACAGAACCTCTTGGTCTCAAGCTGCCACTTGGTAAAGTTTTGTCGAGTGTGATTGGATTCATGCATAGGTATCAGTGTCTCTAATTAAAGTTGTTAAGGTCTGTCTGCTAATTACAGACTCACACACACACACACACACACACACGTATTGACAAAGCTGCACATAACCTTCTCTGCTATGACAAGCAGGAGGATCAAAGCTTGGTGCTCTAATGAAAAACAGATTAGCTGTTTTTCAGTCTGACTCCTCATTCATTTCTCCTAATCTGTTCATCTTCTCCTCTCGTCACTCACACACGCACACACACACACACACACATACACACATATATGTACACACACGGACCGTCGTGTTTCCATCACTTCAGAGGACATTACATTGACTTACATTCATTTCTTGGAGACTTATGTTAACCTTAACCATAACCCACCACATGCCTAACCCTAACCTTAACATAACCCTAAACTAACCTCAACTTTAAACTAAGTCTTCACCCTAAAATTAATGATTTACGTTAAGGGGATTTGCTTTTTGTCCCCATAAGGGAGTCCCCACAACATGAGGAAAACCTGTTCCACACACACACACACACACACACACACATGCACACATATAGGCACACACACGGACCGTCGTGTTTCCATCACTTCAGAGGACATTACATTGACTTACATTCATTTCTTGGAGACTTATGTTAACCTTAACCATAACCCACCACATGCCTAACCCTAACCCTTACCCTAACTTTAACATAACCCTAAACTAACCTTAACTTTAAACCAAGTCTTCACCCTAAAATTAATGATTTACGTTATGGGGAATTGCTTTTTGTCCCCATAAGGGAGTCCCCACAACATGAGGAATACCTGTTCCACACACACACACACACACACACACACACATACATATCTACAGGTGACACTTTTACATATTTACAGGACACACTAATGCTGTTGAATATCCAGCTGACAATCAAAGTAATCGTCAAACATGACAGAACCTGTTATCATGATAAAATTATGCTGCTTAATTAAACAGAAGTAAGAGTAGTATACTATATAATGTCAAAATTAGATTCAATTCAAAAATCAGTTATTGATTCAATGAATGAGATTGGGCACTAATTTTCAGGTTGTAACTTTAGTTTACTTCTAATGCTCTAATGACATATAGAATATGGAAACAAGAGTTGGTCTTGAGTCATGTACTGGAGTCACTCCATGGAAACCGATCATAATCCACCGCGCTGTATGGGGAAAGGTCATCACTGAAACAGGCTTTAGGCCAGGGTTTCTTTGTGCGATCAGAGGTGGCTGGAAGCTTTGTAAAGTGGTACCGTGTGTGTTAACTGCTTGTACTGGAGTTCACTGGACTTCGCTAACGTTACTCTCTGGGTGATGTTTCTGTGTTTGATGTGAGCACTCGAGTTTGTAGTATTCCCAGCATATTTAACCTTAATCTTGCAAAGCTTGCATATTGTTTAGGTCGTGTCAAGTTCATTGTCCCATGATCGGAAGATGGTAAAATCCCAAAAAAAATGCTTGAATGTTGCTTTCATTGAAGTCAAACTTTAGATGACTCCAGTGTGTGTGGATAGTATAGTTCCACCTTTCCAATTCTGTCAACATAGCAAGAAGAAACCCTTAAGTTATATATATATACATAGTATATATAGTAAGAATTATAGTAAGAATTAATTAAAACTGTATTTTTTAATGAATCGTTTTTTCTCCCAGCTTTATCTTTGGGTTAAATGAAGCTTAATATTCATACTGTGTGTGACTGAAGCCAATTTTATCAACTGTTAACATCCCTGCAGGCAAGTGCATACCTGTCCTTGCCATTTACTTGTACCACTGTTAATGTCACATGTCACGTCTGTCGCAGCTATTCTTCTACAAGTATATTTGGAAATTTGATCTTATTACACTATAATCAGGATGCCTGTGAGTCAGCCTCGTGTCAGGGTAAGGGCTCGTCCCTCACCCGACACTCAACATCACGCAGAAATAAAACTACCTTTTGAGGATTTTCTAACACTGCACAGGCTCGTACACCCACTAAGTGCAGTAACAATAGCAGTGCCGGCCTTCTCTGGTTAAACAGCTGGGTAATTGCAGTTATCATTTGAGTGGCTCATATTATAGAGGCAATGTGGGTGCACCGTGTATGAGTGTGTGTTTGTTCAATAGAAATGGTGAGTGTTAGTTCAATGCCGTTCCGGGAGAAAGAGGACTGTGCTACAATTGATGACTATAATAGCTCTATTTTCAGTAACAAATCACTGTTCCTCATATGATGTCAGAAACACCATTGAAAAGCTGTAGAAAAGTATAATAAAGCATCTGCAATATGGCAGCATACATAATTGTTTTAATTATTTTGCACAAAAAGATTGTAATTGTTTTGGCTGATTGCTTAGATTCATACAGCTATGTTTTTTTCTGTTCTGCACACATTTCTTTTTACAATTTGTTGATTTACTATAATTTTATGTTGAGGACATATTTTCTAAACATGAGAAAACATTTCAGTGGCTGTTTGCATTGCTGCTGTAGTATAATTCCACACAGTTGTGGAACAAAAATACGACAACATAAAAATACTACGAAAGTATAAAGAAAAATAATTCATTCATTTTCTTGTATGCATCTGTAATGTGAGCAGGATATGTCTTGTGACAATCAGTCACATTATCAAGCTAACAAACTGTTTTGTAGATCTGTCTCATGAACTTAGTACATCATGTACCAGCACCTGATATTTGTATAGGCAGCAGCTGCAGAGCCAGTCGAAGGTTATTTTTGGGTCATTTCTCCTCATCTTGGGAAATGTTAAATACAAGCAGGAAGTGGCAGCGCACGCATCAGCATAATGAAATCATGAGAGCCCAGTTTGAATGTCTGTGTGCTTAAAGAAACTTGACACAAACAAGTCTGGTAGAGGGTTAATTATATAAGCATGTACATATGATTACACATATTGCTCTCTCTCTCCACCTACAAACAAAAGAAAATGATTTGGCGTTCGTTGCCTTCACTAATGAGCTTGGCTACTATAGCAACAGGCCTACTGGGAGAGGACTGCTAATTAGCTGCTTCCTCATTCAGGTACGCTTCATTTGTGGACGAACATGTAATACATTCACCACTGGGCTCCTGTGTCTTGGCGTGTGTACTCAAAAATAAGCATTGTGTCAAAAGAATAACAGAAGACAATGTCCTGAGGAATGCTGCAAAAATAAATCATCCTATTGTTTTTCAGGTAGCTTTCTCTCTCACCATGTGGGGAAAAACTCAGATGGAATTCCACTAAACCAGGACAAGAGAGAGAGGTAGCAGAAGGCGACAAGACAAAATCAGATCTTTTAAATCTTCCATCATTTGGATAAGGAATAACTTTCCTTCAGAGTGCTCTACACCATTGTTTGCACAAGAAAACAGTGAAAGTGTGACTTTTCCTCCTTTTGACTCCAACCTTTGACCTTAAGCTGTCACTATGAGCGGTCTAGTAGGGAAGCTGGACCCTCGCAGGATACAGTGGCGCTCGACATGGAACACCTTTGCGTCCCGGGTCCTGAGGACCAAACCCGTGGAGTCCATGTTGGATTCGGCCATGTCAGGCACCGGCGCGCACGGCACCAGACTGGCCCGTGTGCTGTCTACAGTGGACCTGGTGTCGCTGGGTGTGGGCAGCTGTGTCGGGACAGGGATGTACGTGGTCTCTGGGCTGGTTGCCAAGGAGATGGCTGGTCCGGGGGTCATTGTGTCCTTCATTATCGCCGCTGTGGCCTCCATACTGTCAGGTGAGGAAGGAGCGAATGCACATACACGCATTCATGCAGTTACTATTTTTCTCCTTTTAAACACTCTCTCACTCTTTCACACACACACACAGGTCTCTAACTATAGCGTACAATAGGCCATGGTATGAAGCTTACTGTCATTCTTATCACTATTAAACTGATATGATTTATTATATGAAGAGTCTTTTAATAACCGTGCATTTATTACAAGGGCAAAGACATTATAGGGGCAAAGCTATAATATAAAAAGCACTCAGGGGAGATATTAGTACTACCTTAATGCTCCTATCAATAGCTTCAACTCAGCCTTTCACTTGGATGTTAATGCAGTCAAATCACTGATATGTGCGTATGCATGTGTGTGTCTATATTGGTTGTCCCGTAGGAGTGTGTTACGCAGAGTTTGGCGTGCGCGTGCCTAAGACCACTGGTTCGGCCTACACATACAGCTACGTGACTGTGGGCGAGTGCGTGGCATTCTTCATCGGCTGGAATTTGATTCTGGAGTATCTGATTGGCACGGCGGCGGGGGCGTCAGCTCTCAGCAGCATGGCGGACTCGCTGGCCAATCATAGCATCAGCAACTTTATGATTACACATATCGGAACGCTCAACGGCTTGGGTAAGTGAGAGAAGGATGTGGGTGTGCTTGTGAAAGCAACAGTAGCTTAACTTCAAGGAAACTGAAGATTTGAGAAAGAAAATGAGGATGTGGCTTCTTCTTAGTTTGAAAGGCTGTTATTCCAAGAGTTATTTGCAGGATTTAGATTAAAATTAGAGTTAAGTAAAATTTGGGGGTGGTTCGGGGAACCCACGATGTCAATAGAAACTTAAAGTTACTGTTTTTCTTTTGTTTTTCCTGCGCAAATTACTTAGATTACTCCATTTTTTAAAATATAAAGTTTATCAGCCATCAGTAACACCATCTGTATCTCAGCCTATTGTCAAGCAAGGATTGCTTGACAACCAAACAGAAAATCAACAACTTTCACTTAAGTGATCTCTGTAGATACATTATTCTTTTCCCGCCTCACCCTCAGCACATCAAATGAAGGACGTCCTTGCTGTAGTGACTTGAACATGAGTTCTACTATGTTGAATGAGAGCTACTCTAATCAGCTGACCCAAAGAAGCACATTTAACTGTTTCTTTGGTGTCATTCAGTGTTATTTTTGTAAGGTTGTCCTGCATTGTCATCAGTCACATTCCCAACATGTAACAGGGGCATAACATCATCCATATCACAGAACATATTCTGTCTGACATTGGCAAAATTAGCTACTGTATTTGAATGACAGCACATCTTTCCAAAAAGAAACAAAAAAACAAAAAGAAAAAACCTGAAAAGTAAGACCATCTGGGAAATGGTCCACAGCCCACACCACATTTTTTTTGTCAGGAATCATCCAAATGATGTTTCACTGCTTATCTTGGAAACTATATCATTATAGAAAGAAGTGATTAATGCCACACAGGTTTCCAGTTCACAAACACCAGCATGACGGGAATGCTGTAATCTGGTGTAATACTATAGCTGACGTGTGTGCCAGCTGTGACTATCAGGGTGACAACACCCTATCAGGCCCTTCCTGTGAGCCACTGACAAAGCAGTGGTAGTGGTCACATGACAGGCAGCATGGCCAGCTGTTCCACACCGTAATAGAAAGTTAATGTTTCCTTTTCCTGCTGAAGAAAAAAAGACAGTTTCTCCACACTCGCGGGATAGAGTGGAATTTAGCTCAAAATATGTCTCATTATGTATTTACTTTCTGTGTATGAGTGTGCGTCAACCTGGGTGTGTTTATAAAGAAGGTCCCTGTGCGCATTGCTGAGTTAAATTGTAATAATTCATCTAAAAGTTGTTTACTGTGCTGAGGGACCAACCAAAAATTGTTTTGTTGGCGTGTCAAAGATAAATGTGTTTCCAACACTTTCATTGCCAAGAAAGTTAAATTCTTTGAAAGCCCTTTTGGATTTTTAAAGAAAATATTGCTAATGCTATTTCCATAAAATATTCAAGAACCCCAATCATCCATGAGTCCTTAATAGATTATTCGCTTTATGGTCACTTCTAACTCTTTAGCATACACTGTGCTGAGTGATAGCACAAGCATTATTAAAATTGGTGAAGTATTTTTTTCTTAATTAAAGTGCCCATAGTAGTGATAGTAGTGGCTCCAGCTTCTCAAATGTGAAGATTTGCTGCTTTTCTCTATTGTAGCACCTAGATACCTTGGGCTTTGGGAGATTGTGAGGGGGCGTTTTTCATCATTTTTATAGACTAATCTATTAATCACTTACCCAAAACCTAAAATTAGTTTAGTACAGATGTCAAGATAATGAAAATAAGAGACTGACAAGCTGAAAGGACGGAACAAATGTAAACAGTAAAAACAATTTGAGACTAATGTACACAAAAAAGGTAAAAATGTAGTAAAAAGCAATCAAATAGAAAATAAAATAAGAACTAGATAAAAAAGACAAAGGACAATGACAAATAAAATAGATGTAGCCTTAGCCCATATTTCTGCTGATGTATGCAAGGTTTTTTCACCCTCCACCACCAAGGTGTTTGGATGACTTTCATCACCGGTCACCTTACCTGCATGTGTGTGTTAACGCTTTAGGTAAAGGGGAGCAGTCGTATCCAGACCTGCTGGCGCTGCTGATAGCACTGCTGGTGACAGTGATAGTGGCTTTGGGAGTGAAGAACTCTGTGGGCTTCAACAACGTGTTGAACGTCATCAACCTCATAGTGTGGGTGTTCATGATGATCGCCGGGCTGTTCTTTGTCAACGGGGAGAACTGGGACGAGGGGAGATTCCTTCCCTTTGGCTGGTCGGGGGTATGCACACACATGCACATGCGAACACACACACACAAAGTTACAAACCCATCTGGTTGTTTCTTTTATTTAAGCCATCATTTCTCTTGCTTCTGCTCTGTTCCAGGTGATGCAGGGAGCAGCCACCTGTTTCTACGCCTTTATTGGATTTGACATCATTGCTACAACAGGCGAAGAGGCCAAAAGTCCCAACACCTCCATCCCCTACGCCATCACTGCCTCACTCATCACCTGTCTCACTGCTTACGTCTCTGTGAGTTACCCTGGAGTCCATAAGACACATATGCACTGTATGCACAAACATTAAATGCTTAATTTACTTCCACCAAATACAATTAAATTTTTTTCTTTATTAGTATTTGAGAGGTTACAAGTGGATTGAAGACATTTAAGAATGCAAAACACGTAATCTTATATCTCAAAGTATCACTGCTGCAGTGACTGAACACATTTTTTTAAAGCTAATTTGAAGTTTTTGGCGTGCTGAGACCTACATGGTTTTTGAACATTTTGAACCAAAGGTTAATTTGTAATGCAATTTAATCACTAAATAGAGGACAGTGATTTCCAACTGGCCACCAGACTTATTCTTAATTTCAATTTTAAGATGACGAAAAACTGTATCTGTCTTACTGTTTATCCTTCTTCATCTTCACGCCCTCAAATTGAGGTTTATCTTTCAGTTCTTATCGACTTACTTGAATACAGACTGAAATGTTACCCCGAAGTGTGAAAAGTGTCTGACAGAGAGATGGAAAGATCAAACATAAAGATGCTTCCCCCCGCACTCCAACTGTGTGGGTGTATATCTCATCTCTGATCTTTACGTATTCTGCTCGCACAGCCTACCAGACTTCTTACTTTGACACGTTCGTGCTGGATGGCTGTTGCTATGGTTACTGTGTAACAGTGGCCTATCAGGAATGAGAATTTGTAGGCATTGCCTGGGGCAAAGAGTGCATCAACTTCAAAACTCAACGACGTCTTTTCGAATATCTTTCTCTATCTATCTATCTCTGTCTTCTCGTTGCATCTATTCCTCCATAACACCTCCTCTCTTGCGCTCCAAAGTTTTTTCTTACCCTCTCTCCGTCCGACTCCACCTTTGATCTATCTCACTCTGTCAGGATCCTCCAGCTGCTGCAGTTCAAGATCTAGAATCACTTTAATTATGGTGACATTTGTTTTACATTGCACTCATTGAGAGAGTGTCACTGTAGCTTTGTTCAAAATTGCCCCCTTACAGTATAGTTGGGTTTCTCACTCAGTGCTCTCCCTGACTGTTTGGATTTCCTCACACCAGTGCTCTTAAGTGGGCATCATAGCAGATTCACTAAATGTGTTGGGGTGAATCATGTTTAATAAAGTTTTTTTTTAGGAAAATTCAATCACAGTGAGAAGTCACACGAATGTGCAAACTGGGAACAAGCTAACAGTGAGCCAAAGTGGGCGTTGTTGTGAGATGCTCTCTCAAACAAAGATGTTTAACCAGGATTAGTTGTAGGATTCCCTCTAGATTAGGATAGTCCCCTTTTGTCCAGTTCGCGCACAGTCAACCAGCCGGTGCCCGGATTGAACGGAGGGTTAAAGGGCACCAGGCAACTATGGGGAAACGGATCTCTCTGTCTCTCTGTCCGAGAGGGTTAGTCTTTTTTTATCATTCCTCCCTCTTTCTGTAATCTGTTCATGCAAATCCATCTCTTTTGCAGAAGAGTATCTGTGACAGATGGCCCTGCATGATTTCACACATCAGATGCAGAGGATCAAACACACACACACACACACACACACAGTGAGAGAGAAACATGACTAATAATCATTTTGGATGTGATGCGAACATGTGCTGAATATGCTAGCTGTCACAAAGTTGTGTTAATATGCTTATATCTTTTAGATTGTTATGAGTTTTATATGTAGAAAAATAGACAATTCCCGTGAAAATTGGTAAGTATTGGTTTGTATTGGTGCTGCCACAGCGTCTTTTTTTAGATATTACCCCTGGGGAGTGCCAAAATCAGGACTTATCAAATTCTAAATACAGTGGCTTTAAATAAGGCAACAAAAAATTTAACAGTTCTACTTTGAAAAGCAAGTAACTCTTTCATAGATCATGTTCGTATGCTACTCCTATCATGTCATATCATGTTTGCGTTTTAACCCTCTTCCATCCAGGTTTCTGTGATCCTGACCCTGATGGTACCGTACAATGAGATTGATGCAGACGCCCCGCTGATGGAGATGTTTGCCGTGCACGGCTGCATGTTTGCAAAGTATATCGTGGCGGTTGGCTCCATAGCCGGACTCACCGTCTCCCTCCTGGGGTCCCTGTTCCCCATGCCCAGGGTCATCTATGCCATGGCTGGGGACGGCCTGCTGTTCAAGTCAGTCCCCACTGTTATTATGTTGTAGTTTTCATATAAATCTGGATGACGTGTGTTATTATGTCTCAATCTACTCATCTTTGTGCATGTGTAGGTTCCTGGCCAATGTGTCCTCCTACACTGAGACCCCTGCTGTTGCCTGTGTGGTGTCAGGCTTTTTAGCTGCCCTGCTGTCGCTCCTGGTCAGCCTCAGAGACCTCATAGAGATGATGTCCATAGGAACCCTGCTGGCCTATACCCTGGTGAGTGGTGGATAATGATGGTCGACACAAAACGTATAGACCAGAATTGACCGATTTTTTTGCAAATGGTTTTACATTCAGATTTGATGGGAAAAGCTCTGTTCTTCGATGCAGCAACAGGGATTCTGCCAGGAAAACAAATCCCTCCAATACATGAATTATGCATCAATTATATGAGATAGCTGTAAACATACATTAACAGTATGTCTCACTGTAGCTAAGTCAAGAATACTAAAAGGTATAAACAGGAAGTTATGGGGATGGAGGAAGCTGCAGCAGAAAAGTGATGTTGGCATGAGAGTATCAGCCAAGTAATAGTCTGTCAGGATGCATTACTGTAATATAATTGGATGATACTTTGTAGCTGATAGCCCAGCAGCTTATATATTAATGACTGATACTGGCGAATGAATAAAAGCTCATAACTAACACAGTGCTTCATATGCACGTTAGAAAGAAAATAACTAATTGTGTAAAAGTTTTACATTTCTTGTGGGTTTCACTTTTTTTTCTTATTTTTTGTGACACAAGCCTTTCTGCTCTGAAGTAAATAAACTAATTCTTAGCTAATTATTCTGCCCTCTGTTGCAGGTGAGTCTGTGTGTGCTCCTGTTACGTTACCAACCTGAAGGCGACATCCACGGCTTTGTGAACTTCCTCTCTGAGGAGCAGAACAACAAGAGGAAAGAAGGTGTTCTGGCTGAGTGCGAGAAAGACGCCTGCTCGCCCACCAGCGAAGCCGATGAGTACGGAGGTCCGCCCACAAACACCTGTGGAGCCAAAAACCTGCCGTCGCTGGGCGACAACGAGATGCTGATTGGCAAACCGGATAAAAACGCCTACACTGCCAGCCACCCAAACTATGGCACAGTGGATATGACCACTGGTATTGAAGCAGAAGAGTCAGAGAGCGGGATGTCCCGCCGGTTGAAGAAGCTGATTGGGCCACGCTACTACACCTTGAGGATTCGATTGGGCCTCCCTGGAAAGATGGACAGGCCAACTCCAGCCACAGGGAAAACTGTCACTGTGTGTGTGCTGCTCCTTTTCATCTCCATCTTTGCTTTCTGCTCTTTTATCATTTTTGGTGAGAACACGTTAACAAACTCAAGAATTTACAGCATAGTGTAACTTCAAATGCATTCATTAATTCTTCCTTTTTTCTCAATACCTCTCCTTCCAGGAGCAAGCAGTATCGGGGAGGGTCGCTGGTGGGCTTTGCTGCTATTAATCTTTTTCATCATCTTCATCGCCTTGCTCGTCATCATCATCCTGCAGCAGCCAGAGAACCCTAAGAGGCTACCCTACATGGCACCCTGTGTGCCCTTTGTACCTGCTTCAGCCATGCTGGTCAACATCTACCTCATGCTTAAACTGTCTGCCATCACCTGGATACGATTTTCAGTCTGGTGCCTCGTGGGTAAGCGACCATCTTACTGAGTGATAGTATGGTTTTGCATTTAGGTTTTGTGTTTTTTATTGTCTGAGTTGACCTTAAACAATGGAGGGATACATTTTATGACTCTAGAAAGGACTCATCCTACTGGCTCAGTGAGAGTAAATTCTACTGTGTTACTCGCTTTGTTTTTTTTAGTTTTTTTTTTATGAAAGAACAAGGGAGTCTCATTTCTCTTTTATTTCCTGCCTCAGTTATATCTATCTGCACATCTGTATTTGTCTGTGTGTGTGCTTTTATGCAATGTACTGTGCACGTAGTTCATCTTGCCATTAAAGTCTTTGTTGTTTTTGCTGCTTATGTTAAGGCAGAATTAATGCTGGCTAGTGTCCCGCATAGCATTTTGTGTTGGTACATAGACACTGGTAGACATCTGTGTGTTTATTTTTACTGTATGAGTAGGTTTGCTGTGTTCTTCTGACTCACTCAGAGTGGGATGAATTGTTTTGAAGTGGATAGATGGAGAGTTTACTCTCTTTCTCTGTGCTTTTGAATTTGTCTGATATGTGTCTGTGTGCTCCTCCAGGTGTGCTGATTTACTTCGGCTACGGCATGTGGAACAGTACGCTGGAGATCACGGCCAGAGAGAACGAGGTGCACGCCTCCACCTACCAGCGCTACGATCAAGGCGTGGACGAAGGCTTCTGCGGCTTCGACGACGATTTCTACCCGCCTACCAGTGACCCCTGGGGTGCGCCGGAGGGGGGATCGGGACTCACCCCGCCCGCAGAGGCAAAACCGGAAAGTGACGGGACGCCATCGAAAGGGGGAGGCAGGACCGTTGCCAATCACGGCCTCGCAGAGGAGGATCCGATGGATTTCTGAAGGGACTGACTCTGTGTTACCCTGAATGTACTGCCTTGTCTGCTGCCTGGGGGAAGGGAGGGGATCAGTAGTATGAGTGCATGAATGATTGTGTGTGTGTGCGTGTGCATGCCTGCATGTGTGTGGGTAGCTGTTTGTGTGTCTAACCCTTGGGCTAGATTGTTTCTTGGCAGTGGAACGGCTTTTCTTTCACCTTTCTCTGCCCCACCTGGCACTCCCACTCACACAGTGGACATCAAGGTCATGAGTGTCTTGTCACAGTCACTTGTTATTCACTTACTGGAGTCCGCATCCCACACAAAGAGAGGTCAGATAGGAGAGTGCAGACGTAGCAAGAGATAAAATATAATGCAGTTCGCAGACTTGTGAACCATGTAACATTGTGTAGCAATCATTTAGCTGTTTATACCTTCGAATTTACGGGATACAGGGGATGAGAAGGTTATGAGTGAGGGAGGGATGAATCAGCACCTCTCTTCCTGTTTCAACACAGACAGACAGGAAAGTAAAATGACAGCATGCCAAACCCAAGTTATTTCCTATGTCCAGGTCTGACTATCTCTGTTCGTTTTATTCGCAACAGACAGGAAAACAGCTACACATGCTTGTAAAAAAAAAAAAAACACCAAAAACTTTCTTAAAAACTCAAAGAATGCTTTCCGTCTTTTATTAACATATTTTCCCTAACCCCAAACATCTAGCCCAAGGGACTCAGGAGTGGAATGGGAAAAGGGTGTTGATGTTTTCTGTCACAAATAGTACTTGGACTTTGCTTGCAATAGTGCCTTCATCTACTGTATGTGTGTTTGGATTATGTCTGTTTTCTACTTTAATTTTGCCTGTGTACGCGTGAGGGTGTATGTGCAATCAAACTCCACCTTTTACATTGATTCTCATGTCTGTGTGTGTAGATATAAAATGTGTTCTTCAGGCTGTTTTGTGTATGTGTAGGTATTTGTTTCGTTTTTCTGTTCCTCCCACTCTTTGCCCCAGCATGAAGCTCAAAAACATCCACCCGCAACAGAGCAGCTCACAGTGCAATATAACACAAGCTTGTCAGCTCATCAGTGTACCTAAAAAGAGGAGAGTAGAGGTTGTAACAGAGAGAGAGAGAGAGAGAGAGAGAGGTTGAATCCAAATTGACAACCTGCATGGTTTATTGTGATGAATGTCATATTTTCTGTTCAGTCTTTTCTGTGTGCTTGTCTCTTTATTGATGCAGTTCTTGCTGTTAACCAAGACTGGGAGGGAATTCATTTTTCAGTTCATTCAATTCAGGACATAGATTTTTTTCACAGTTATTGTTTAAGAAGAATACAAAGTTATTCAGAAGGAATGTTCTTTGAAAACTAAGTGAACTGAAATCTAATCCCTCCTCTTCCCTTTCTCTCCTTTTCCCCTCCCTTCACTTGCGTTTTTCTCTTTTTTCCACTTTCTTCTCTACATTTTTTCGTCCTCTACCTCCACCACTTGTTTGCTCTTCCAGCCCAACTCTTCCTTTATCTATTCGCCACCTCACTTTCCTCTCGATATCCACGGGGGCCATGTCATCAGAGAGTTACCACTTTAAGTCACAAGTGATAGAGCCGGGATTGGTTTTCAGCAATCTGTTCATGGCCTGAAGATCCATTAGCTCCTGTTTCACCTCAGGGTGTCTGCTATCGCTCTTTTGATTTGTCATCGGAGCATTTACTCCTCTCCCTGTGGTTCTGCTCCAACCCAGGCCCAAACCAGTCTGAGTGAACCTCCCTAGTGGCCCTTACCTCTTGGGTTTTTTATGCATGTAGCTAGTGTTGAAGTCCCACTCTTTACATGCTACCTACACTGTCGCTGCACGCCTGAATAAGGTATTGTGAAAACCAATCAAATCAAATCATGGTCCTGTACAGCTCAATGTGTAGGACATGTAAGCTAATGCTGCCAAGGTTAAGGGTTTGATTGCATACTAAGAATGTATGAACTCATGGCACTGTAAGGGATTCTGGCATACACCAAATAGCATACTGTTGCCGTTATTATGTTGAGGGTGGGGGCACTTCTACAATAGCTGCTGCTGTATGCCCTGATTGTCCTCCTTGTACTTTTTCCTCGTGCCCCCTGTTGCTGCATCAGTCCCTTCCAGGGAAGCCTTATTTGTCTAATGCACTAAATCTAAGGATGCCACGCTAAAACCCCCCACCCTACCTCTGCTCCCGTCACATCTCGCAAAAAAAAAAGTTTCCCTCCTGTAGGAATAGACCCTTCTGTGTCGTCCAGTAAAATTATTGTGATACCCCCCCCCCAAAGAATTCCCTGGTATCCCTAGGAATGATGCTGATATTGGATAATTCTGCTATGTGCCAGTGAAGGAAGGAAAGTAAGGGTTTTGAGGTTGGGGTGGTGGATGGGTGAGTAGTGTTTACAACTTTTAGGCAGAGACTAGAGTGCTCATTACAGAAACGTACCCATGGTGGGTCTTTTACGAGCTGATTCCAGTATTTTTATACTCAATATATCTAAATTTGACTATCTTTAGGCCAACAAAAATACCTAAACAAAAGATTCAGTATTTCCTGACCAAAATTGTATCTTTGGTGGTGTGGAAAAGGCTTTGTCACCGCATTTTGGCCTTCGTATAGAGAAAGAAAAATAGGAAAAAATAAGTTTAAAAAGATCTGGAATTTGTTTTGAAGGGGGGGAGGGTGCATTGCAGGGATTTATTCCCAATATTTTTCAAATTCTGGCTACAGCCCTGACATCAACAATAAAAGTTGTCTTTTTCATGCATACTACTGGAAATCGATATTTTAAAAATCGCTGGCATTGATGGTAATCTGTGGTTGTGCAGAATTGTCTAATATCAGCGTTCTGTCTGAGGAAAGGGTTAGAAAAACAGAGCACATCCTAAACCATCTGCACACTGTATCTCACACACATCGAACATATAAACCACTGTACAATTCAGCCAAAATACCTTACCCACCTAAATCACCTCCCGACTCAGCCAAACGAATCCAACCGCTTTGCGTTCATAGATCAACCAAAACACAAAGGCAAATTCAGGCGTTGCCATGCCTCAGACACTGGACTGTACAGTCAACTTACTATATTATCTGCTCTGAGTGTATGCATAAGTGAGTGCATGTACAGTATGTGTGTGTGTGTGTGTGATGTGTGTTTGTGGTCCACGCCTGCGCCTCAATGTGAACGTCTGGTGCATGTGTAGCATGCTCTCATGCACGAGGCCCAGACTGTAAATGTTGTACTTGCATGTGGTGACTGATCGCAACGAGACATAATAGAACACTAAACCAAACCAAACGCAGCCTTAGTTCTTATACCTGGGAACCTCTGAGCTCTGAGTGGATTTAACAGGTATATTACAAGAAAAGTCAGCTTCAAAAACACCATTGTTCAGGAACCTTACCAGTGAATTGAACTGAGCGGTATTGTAGTCATTGCACACCGCTAGCATTTCTATTCGGATTCAAAGCTAAATCTTTCTTATACTTTACAACTCAATATTGTGTTAAATTAGAAATACATTCTATGAGCTAAAAGGAGATTATTTGCTGGATTCAATTCAAATTTTCACATATTCTCTCCTATATTTCATTCAGTAATCTCCTCACCCAGGTATGGGAACCAGGGCTCCGTTTGAAACAGGAGTTGAACATGTAGCAACACACAGTTATTGGGGGTAGGGGGGGTGACTCCTCTCAGATTCCCCCTTCAACCACTTACAGTATACCTACTTTCTGTAAATCCCTCTTCTCAATCACAACCTCTGCAAGCCAAAGTCCACAATGTTTGTTTACTTTTCACGTACAGGAGACAGTAGTTTCTTCAAAGTGAACACTTAAGATACAACAGAGCTAACGTTTTTTTTTCTTGGGGAGGGGGGGGGGGGGGTCTGCTAATAAGCTACTCGGTTTATCACAAAAAGACTGATTTTGTTTTTGTTTTTTCACAGTAACTTTAGTGAAAAAGTGCAATGGTCATTTTTAAAAATCCAAGTATTTGATTGAGAGAATTGAAAGTATTGTTAGCCTAGACTCTAACGACTACAGCGGGCGCGTTCGTCCAGCATGGACACGACGCAGTCAGAAAGTACAACACTGAAGGGAGTAGTGAACGAAAAACAAAAGTATTTTTCTACAGCTGTTTCCCATCCACAGGCCCTCCTCGGGTAGGTGTGCACAAAAGAGCTGGGTGGAGTTATTGGCCTTCACATTCTGTGTTTTTGTTTAATCACAAGGAGGCCTGGGAGAAAACTGCTAAAAATATATTTTTAACAACCGTAGACTCTCTAGAATGATAAAGTTCATTTATAAACCTTAATCCTTTCCTTTGAAGGATTTTGAAATGGTTGCTCTAGACGTCAATAGGACAGTAGAAGGTTTAGGAGTAAAAGTACTACAAAAACATGCAGAAACTATTTTAATACAATTCTATAAAGGGTAAACTACAAGCATAATGAAATATTGCCACTATTGCTTTTAAAGTCAGCTACTATTTGTTTATTTTGTCTCGGAGAAGGCGCCATGTTCTTCCTGTGCTCTGTGTTCGCTGTGGCCAAGTGTCCAGTCAGTGTGTGTCAGACTTGTTGAGATTGGCTTCTCTCGCAACCACTAGATATTCCTTTTCTCTTCTGTATATTTTGGCACAAAGCTGTATAATGTTGTTTTTATGTTAATTTTTTAATGGTTTCTTCCATATGTGTAGTTATTTTGCTCCTGGGTGCACTGTTTTTGCTGAGTTGTTGATATTGCTTCCATGCAACAATGAAAGTTATTTATTGCAAATACCAAAAAGAGGCTTTCTCATTTATTGAAAGTAACCTTCTCTGACTGTCTACACATGACGTTCAATGACGTTCGCAAGTTGCGTTCAATCACAGAGAGACATGCACGTTATGCTGTGCTATCATTCATGGTTGTAAGTTATGATGCACTATTTTGGGCAAGAAGAAACATGACCCACATGTTTCAGTGTTTTACCAGATAATGAGGAGCTTAGTTTCCTAAAAAGGAAAAAAGTTTCATGTACACTTTGGGCTGATGAGCTAAAGCTGGTATCCAAAAATCTTTTCTTAAACTCCTTAAAGCCAGGTCACACCAAAGAGCAATAGTTGAGAGTGCAAGTGGCCACTATGGCAGCAAGGCTGAGTGGTGGTGCCATATCTAGTTCTCCTTATACATCCATGATGTGTTCGGCCAGCTAGCATGTTAGCCATTAGCTTGCCGGGTCCAGAAATTTGCCAGAAGCCCTGCAAGTACTCACTATGCCACCAAGCTTCTAGCACAACCTATTTTGCAGCCACCCTTTAAACAAAACAAAAAAAAAAATCTGCTGATCAATGCACTACTTTTGTTCATCTTGTGATTAACTGGTCAAAACATTGTAGACGATGAAACATACTGTAGATGACACTGTATGACATCATTTTGAGATATATGCAGCACAGGCACAGTACACAGTGATTTTAAAAAAATCAATTGTTAATAGCAGTTTTAGTGTCTCTCACTCAGAATCAGAGAACACTTTTCATTACTCAGCATCATCAACAATCAGACTGTGGAAAATCCATCATATAAAAAGGCAGAACTACCTATTTTTACACAAGCAATGTAGCTTCAAAAAGCCAGAACACAATTCGGCCATGGGACACTGTGTTTTGACTGTCTCTCGACTGGAAAACCTCACTGTATGTACTGTAACATTATTGCTCACCACCCACACAGAAATACACAGCGGAAGGGGGAAAGTTTATGGTTGTTCCGCTGGGTGTGTCATTAAATGATATTCTGGGAAACCGAAGTGGAAATAGACAAGCCAGGTTGACGGACAGAAGAAAATTAAATACTGAAATAAAATTATTGGTGGAAAGGATTGAATATCTCAGAGGTGTGTTATGAGAACATCCAAGAGCAGAAATTCAAAGTTTCATCCTCTGTTCACATTTCCTCTTTTTCAACAGCATAGTTCAGATGGCTATATTTTAGCATAGTATAGTATAACACTGCCTCTTTGGGCATGTGAGGACAGCTTGGTTGCCCACTGGCCTCCTGTGGACTGGGTGGCCCAATGCCTGGAAAAGCATCGCATTTCAGGGAACACACAAATACATGATCACACCTGCACACACAGGCGTGCCAAGAAACACACATATTGTAAAGTGACAGAATAATAAGAAGGAAAAACAGTACCTGAGTTATGCATCTAGGACAGATGATTGTGTATGTCTGCATGTGTGTTTGAAGATAAGTCGCAGACAGTGAGATAGCGCATATTGTTTTTTAAGTATCGTGTAACATCTATGATATGACTCTGTGACCTTGATATGGACAGTGGAGCACACAGTCAGCTACACACTGAACTTAATTATTTTTTCTCTGTGGATACTGTGTGTCTGTTTATGTGCATGTAGGGACAGGCTCTTCCGCGCTGAACGCTGATCTAACTCAAGGTCACTCAGTTACAGTTATGATACATTAGTAACAATTTACGTTTGCTCATATTATATATGCGCCCCAGACAGCTTGTTTCCGGGGGAGTGATTACCGTGCTGTACGTCACACACACACGGACACAGGTCATGTACAATGTCGACTCTCTGCCTGCTGTGTGTTTGTGTCCAATTTCAGTTCAACACCAATATAGAGTTAAGTGTCGTGTGGGATGAGAACGTCTTATCGACTAAATGTGAAGTCATAACTCGAGGCAAAGGGCAGTTTTAATCTTTTTGTCTTTATTATAGAAAATCAAACAAAAGCACATCAGTAAAACAATAAATAATCATAGCTAACACTGCTTCCAAAAGGATCTGAGCTGAAAATATCAGACTCCCTCTGGTTGGATAATACTGTGTCAGGTTGTCTGTGTTCAGACCACTTTTGAAATATTGAGCATTCAAGTCATCACATTCCTTAAAGACAAGCTAAACTACATAAGATTGATTTTTTTTTTGTACACTAGTAAAAACACTTTAAGCTACAGATCTGTTGAAGAGTTATTCTACATGAAGATGTTAAATGGAAATGTATAATTCCACAGTTACAGGATAAACTGCTTTTTTATCACTTACTTGTTATTCAAACTTAAGACAGAAGCACATTAGTCACAGAAAAAACCTTTTTTTGCACTTTGTAATTCATCAGTTTTGCCAAGTCAGTGCACATACTATGACTCTAAAGGAGCGCACAAATACCACAAGATATAACTTCCTGCCACGAATGATAGAATGCACCATTTGGTGTTAATACAGTCTAGAACACTGTGAAATTTATGTTCCCATCCTGCAGTAGCTAGGGAAAAAACAGTGCCACGTTTTATAATCATATCTATCACTCAAGAGGCTAATGCACTAGAGAGTTATACAATACAGTCAAAGAAAAATCAATGTGCACAAACAATGTTAGTGAACCCATTTTCATTTTCAAACATAACACTTTCATACCCTGCTCTTATTAAAATTACAAATCATTATTTCATATGATTTAAAAAAACTTTTTTTTTTTTTTTTAACAAAGGCACTCGTAAGCTCTATGAGCATTTGCATAGAAAAATATAAGTAATATAAAAAGATCAATATCTCAGTCCACAAGTCCATGGTGATTAGGACCTCAGGCTGCTGTGTAGGCAGCTCAGGAGCTGTACTGTATGTAACAATGGGGTGAGTCCATACCACACCCAACATGAGGAGGCTGGAAGATGAGCTCTGTGATACAAAAACAATCCATTGGCTAAAAAGGAGCTCCAACAAAAACAGTCTTTGTGTGTTTGGATGTGTGAACTGTTTGTTTTCTCATTCAAGAATGTGTGTATTTTCCTGCATATAAGTCAACATGAATGATTGTGTGCATGTGTCTCCTTCTCTTCCAGTGAAGGTTTCGTGTAACTACAATTGTATCTGAACATGCATGTTTGCGTGCGTGTGCTTGTGTGTATCTGTCTCTATATACATACTGCAGTCCACTACACATCCACTTGGGATTCGGAACCTCTCCCACGTCAGACATGGGCGCTCTTTGCGTGATTGGCAGAGGTGGCGGCTGGCGGGTTGTCACCTCCCTGTTTGGAGTAGTAGAAGCGGTTGTTGTCGTGGTAGGAGCGGGACGAGGAAGAGGACTCTGAGGAGCAACAGATGAGGATAGACCCACCCAGTAGGGAGAAGATAGTGCCCACCCAGCCAGTGTAGAGGGAGAAGCCGAACGACATCAGGCCATACTGCTGGTGGGCCCCAATGGGAAACCACACTGTAGACACCATACCACACAGCGCTGTGAGAAGACAGACAGAAATACAGTTAAAGTGGGAATATAAAATGGTGCCACTGTAAGCAACATATACACATACGTTGAAAAAACAGACAGATTCAAAGTATAATTAAATTAGGGGTGCAAAATGGTGCTGCTGGTTATAGTAAACACACACGTGCATCTTGTATCACCACACAACACTAAGTTAGAATGGCAAAGTGCATAATAAAACTTGGGATACAAAATGGTGCAAATGAAAGCAAACTCTATACACATACAAGTAATATAACAACAGGCAGACTCAAAGTGTAATTACAGTGGGAATGCATGATGGTACTGCTGAACTTAATAAATACCGAACTGCTTTGAATGTCAAATTACATATTAAAACTGTGGATGCAAAATGGTGCGAATGAAGGTCACCTACACACGTACATTTTGCATTGGTGTGGCTTTGAATGGCAAATTACATAATAAAAATAATAATGGGGTGGCAAAATGGTGCAAGAGACCTGCCTACACACATATCATCATCACACTCAGGGGTGACAAAGAGAGAGAATAACACAGTAAAATGTAATTAAACTAGGGATGCAACATTGTACAGCTGCACAAATTCTGAATGAACACACACAAGATTAGGTCAGTGTCAGTTTACAGTACAGACACACACCCTAGATACTTCCGGTAAAGACCCAAAAGGACTGGAACCATGTGAGTAAATGCATTTAGTGGAGTAAAAATAGATTTTAATGAACAAGCTTTAATACATCTATTAAAGCTTCTCAAGAACTTTGAGAATTAATTTAAAAGGAAGCATTTAAAAAATAATGCTGTTGCAGTCTTGCTATCTTTTTATATTCCATGCAGGGCACGAGGGAGGGACAGACTGGACGAAAGAATGAGTAGAATAATATTAGTGAGCAGCGAGACTTAATGTTGTTATATAAGCTTTGCCTTGAACCACAGAAGAACAGCTTAGCTTAACCTCCTCTAAGACCTATACAAATATTGAATTCCCTGTACAGCTGACAGGGACACATCTAGTATATGTTGGGTTGTTGCCAATGTGCACCAGAAGCTAACACAGAACAACAGTGTGAAATCATTTTGCCACCAATGAAATTTGAAAATGCTGCACCAGAATGGGTAAAAACTGAAACCACAAATAATGTGTGGAATGAAAGCTTCCCGAATGGTGTTTCAGAGGACACAGTGAACGAAAAATAATTAAAGTATGGACTCAAACTAATTGTTGTTTGGATGTTTATTGTGCCAGTATGGAAGCAGTGATAGGCAATATGGCAAGTGGATTTTTATTCAGCTGTCCAACAAGCATGCAAACACTCAAACAAATCCTCCCTGATGTGAAAATATTCCCAATGACAAAAAAGAAAATCTTTTAGCAAAGTCAGGGCTTTAACTATTTTGTATGGAAGCAATGATCACTGGATATTTTGTGATTCAGGTATATGAAACATTTTCCTTCTGAAAAATATGGATAATGGAAAAATCAAATTATGGTCACAGGTATCGCAATTTCATTTGAGGGACACAGGCGTTGGAAACTCTGCAGCACCCGTCAAATATTTATAAGCACAGTAAATTGGGCATTTCAGGGAGTGAGTTTCCATGTGGTTCAGGACAAAGGCAGGGTGTGGATGAGAGTAGGTGGAGGAGAGGAATGTGATGGGATCTGGGGGGGGGGGTCAATGGAACAGAAACGTATAAGTGTGTGTGTGAGTGTGAACATATGTGTCCACCCTAGGGAGGAAGACAGTCGTGTTCAACATCCTCTGCTCTGAGCAGCTCGTTAGCATTTGAGGTGGGGTTAAAAGAGGTCAGAGTCAGTGAGGTCGACCTGCATTTTGTCTGACCGTGACATTCAGTCTTTTTCTACTAAATCGTTGAGAATTACATAAAGTTGAGTCTCTTACCAACTATGAGTATAAGGACTCCTCCCAGGATGGTGCGTTTGTTCTTGGAGCTCTGGGGTTCGCTGCCCAGGCTGATGCAGGGCATGGACATGAGGAGCATTACCACTGCTGGGAGACCCAGGATTGAACCTGTGATCATCAGAGCACGAGTTGTCTGGATGTAGGCTAGAAACACATATGAAACACACATGATTACACTATCAATAAAATAAACACTTGTGGTTAATATTTCATGGTCAATGGGAATGAATAATAGAACTAATAACTATCCTGATAAGTCAAAAGATGAATCATTAATGAGGAATAATGTCTAATTTTACATTGTAAAGGGACAGATAAGATATGTAGAAGAAGATATGTAATAAAATTGGTGTAATATCAAAGAATCCATTAAGACAACAGAATGAATTAAATCTAAACATTAAACTAATGTTCTATAGTGATATAAACAGAACAATGTTTACCTGGCAAGTCCAGAATCTGAGTTAAAGAGACGCAGTGGTAGAGTCCTGTGGAAATGACACAGTCCGCCCAGGGTCCCTTGGCTTCCAGTTCATCCATCTTTTTGCAGGTGTTCAAACCGTATTTACACATATTCACCCAGTCATTGGTGGCTGTCGCGATCACGAGGCACAGCCAGCCGAGGCTGCTGATGAGACAGCCGCACAATTGGAGACACGAGTTCGCCATGGCACAAACTGTGCGTAAAGACTAGACTTGTCCCGGGTTCAGAGACCGTTATAAAGCTCAAAAGTAACGCTGTGTAGGATTTTTAAAAAATGAATTAAACGCAGAATGATAAAGCACCAACTCTGACTTTAGGATTTATATTCCAGGATACAAATTAATCCAGTGTTAAAGTTGACTTTTCCCTTCCAATTCAGTAATTCCATCAATTGGGGCTCTGTTGCGCACTTCAAAAGATTGAAGCATTCACTTCATCATAGATTTTATAGGGGGAAGTTCAGTGAGAGAGAAAAAAAAGTACCCTAAAAGTTTCAGCCAATCAGATAGCTGGCCTTAACGGGAGAAAACACACACATCCCTTTATTTACTGTCTATTCAAAAAGTCGGCGTGCACTGCCCCCTTTTTTTGCATCAAACGAGACAACATACCCTGCCTGGCTAGGTAGCTGGCTGAGTGAAGAGCTTAGAAAAATTATTTTAAAGAATCTGCTGCCATCTAATGGCCACATTACATTTTCGTACAGTAAGTGTCAACGCAATGCCTCCTTTGGTTCTCTGAAATCGCCTTGCAAGCAATTCTGAATGCAGTAATGGAAGACCTAAGCCTATTACTTGAGTAAAAGCATACATACAATAATGTCAAGTATACTCTATAACTAATAAAAGTAGTCCATTCAAAATTGTATCATCAGCAAAATGTAGCCTACATTACAGTAAGTATTAAAAGTAACAGTGCTCATTATGCCGAATGCCCCTTCTACTATTACTTACTGCATGCACACATACATGTTAATGAACCTGCTATTGCAAATGGGCACTGCCCAGGCAATTTATTGACTAACCTTTTTGCACTTTGCTCAACATTTATAGATGACCTTGTATGCCTGCATTCTGCTTTTGTTTGGCCTTGTCTTACCATATGGCAGGGTCTCCCAGGGGGTTCAAATATGATAAAGGATAAATATGAGGGGTCGCAAGGGGGAAACAGGAGAGGAAAGCATTAAAAAACAACAACAACATGCTATTTTTTCCTGTTTCTTGTGAATTACTGGATAGTTTTACCTTTTTAGGCCTTGAAAATATATTCAAATAAAACAGGGGGAAACTGGCCACAAACAGTATATATATATAGGAATAAGGGGTTGCAACAAGTAGATATGACTTTGTTTTAAGGTGTTACACACCATAGTGGTTGTGAGGCACCGCTACAGGCTATACTTTCAAACAGCTCAAAAGTCTTGGTGCAGTCATTAGGAAAGTTATGAATAAGCATATATGCGCACTAGATGAGCACAGAGAGAAACCTATCATAAAAACATTTATCATACAATTTCCTGTTGTGCTTACATTGCTGGAAATTTTGCTCTGTTCTCCACATCACCAACTGGGGGCAATATAGCACAACAATAGGCCACAGTTGACATTCAGGTATTGTAGGACATAGTGTATCCTTCCTGCTGTCCTTCCTGGATGGAGTTAAGTCCTCCATCACTCACATCAGTCCAGTGTGGCGACAGCAGCATAGCAATCAGTCTAAGAGGGAGACAGAGACAGACTGAGACGCGTCACATAGTTCCACAAGGTCACTGACTGTAACAGCATGTTTGGCCCACTTCCTTCTGTCATCGTCTGCCCATTGCTATTGTGTCCAGTTGCTCGTCTGGTCGTATCAAATTAATTGTTTACACTATGACTGACACAACTCTCTCTTTTCTCCCCCCTGTGATTTAGATCAGGTGTGCGTTATGAATATCTAAACAGGTAGAAGCATGTAATCTGAAATCAGATGGGAAAGGCAATATTCAGCTGAACACACCTATCCATATTTTCAGGTCATTACAATGTGCTTGGAGTGCCTGCAATTTTTCACTTCAGTGGTGTCAGTATTACCTTACCCTATCAAAATCTAAAGTGGACTGCATTTTTTTCCAACCGGCTGCACTGAGTAGAAAAAGAATAAGGAGAGAAACAAGCGCACCGATGATGCAATGGGACAAAAAAGCTGCTGAAAAACGAAAAAGTTGCAGCCAGCAGTTTTGAGGCAATGGTATCTTGTTAATACAAGCCTAATATGCAGCTGCTTCAAAGTGAATGCCTTGCACTGAAGATAATCAATTATGGCTTTTTACTGTGGATCCTCCTCACAAGGTATTAAGTTATGGTCATTCAGTGTAGCTTTGTTATGTTTTAACAGAGCCTACAAGTTGTTCTAAATCAATATTTATGCAATAAGTTATTTTTAATTTTTTTTTTTTTAAGTTTTACACTAGTCAGTTGCTAAGATGAAGTGCTGCAGGCACTTCCTGGAGTTTAGGCAGTTACAAAGCTCTAACACACAATCTGCAAGGTTGTGCTCAGCCCTCCAGCCCTTACACCAACACAAGCTGACACTCCAGCACGGATGATTATTTCTATCTTTTTCTGGTCATTTGCAGATGACAATTTGGCAGTGCTTTTATAAAGGTGAGTGTCTTGTGTCTTAAGATTATTCGTGCATTTATGCAAGGTGTGTTGCGTGTCAGTAAAATAGAATAAAAATACATAGGCAAAAAATGTTAAATTTTGTACGTGTGTGTATCACATCTAGGGTAAAAGTGGTAAGATATGATCACATTATAGATCACTGGGGTAAGTGGTCTGAGTCAGTTAGCCATGTAAACAGACAGTGTTACACTTCATCTCCCCCACCATCACTCTGTATCTCTTTCATAAACTGTATGTCTCTAGACAGACAGAGAAAGAGAGAGAGAGAGAGCGAGAGAGAGAGAGAATAAATGTGTGTATGCGTGAAGAAGAAGTAAAGTCGGTGTGAGCAGGGCATGTCCCACTATGATTCCCAGAGCAGTTTGTCTGATACGGGACGAGTGACGCGGCAAGGGAATGGGAATATTATGCTAATGGGGTGAGGATTGCAACAGCGATGCTGACATGGAGGGATGATGGGATTTTAGCCCTCCTGGGGAGGGGAAGTGTGTGTGTGTGTGGGTGGATGGGCATCTAAACACAGGGGGAAGTTTAAAGCACAGTGAGGCAGAAGGGAGAGGAAGCATGCCAGGAGAGTAACTCCTCTGCTACCCTTCATGCTGTCGGAGCCGTCAGTCAGGAAATTGAAAGAGATGAGGAGCAAGACTAGTGGTCCAGTTCAGAAGTGGGGTTTGCCATCGCAGAGAATGAGTTATGAGCAGGGAGGTGAAGAGGTGCAATGATAGAGTGATTGGAGGAAGAAGGGAACCTTTTTAGGGCCGGCCCACTGTGATGGAGTGGCAGTCACAATGGATGAGTCATCCTGGCCGAGGGGAATGATGGGTACTTTTCAAATAGTTGTTAAATCACATTCTGTGATTAACAGGAGGCAGACGCAGAGGAAAGGAGGATCAGTTTATGCTACTGTGCAACAGTGATGTCACTCTAACTGATGAGGTTTCTCTCAAAATGCTACATAGTTTATGTTAAGGAAAAAAACACTTCACTCGGAAATACACATAACATCATCCAGTCTGCAAATGCAAGCAGGTACAATATTTCTTTCTTTAAATAGCTGGCATCTCATTTTGGAACAAACCTCTTCACGTGTACCTACAACTGCATATCTCAACATGCCCTCTGATTCTTTTTTCCCCCACAATGGCTCTCTCGGTTGGGCTTTTGTGAGTTTGGTGGTCATTTAACAGCATGTAGTTGTCAAGGTATTACTGAATTGTCAAATTATGTTGAGGTTCTGTCGAGTAAAAGTGAAGCCTGCATAATAGGAGAATTCTGGCATGGTTTTTGCTGACATTTCTATATTTGAGAATGTAAGGAAATGTCATATATTAAAGTCTAAGTGCGTACATCTCAGAAAACTCCTTTCCCACAAATGTACTTTAGCTGATAGTTTCTGTGCCCTCTATTTTATAGCTATAGCTCTATGCATGCATCTCTTGTTTGGATTTTGCATAGACATGATTAAGATGGATTACACTGACATCCTCTTCTCTCTTGCAATATGCATATCCATCACTTACGTCACTTCTTGTCATAATGTTGATATCAGACCTGTTTGCACGTCTTCATTTCTGCAAAGAGACTGATTTCTTTTTCAAATCTTTTCAGAGGAAACTTATTAGGTATCATACATTTTCTGTATCATACCTGTTGTTGTAAACTGTTGTTTACTTTAAAACAACAGAGGTAATGCCTAACAGTTAACTTTTCTTGAATGTCAGTGATTCATTGTTAGCAACTAGGTTGTCAAACTGAATGTCACAGTTTGGAAAAAAAAAAAAAAACCCTCCAGTGAAGCTCACATCTAACGAGCGGCCGAAGTGCTGCTTTATGGCCCCACACAGATCTTTTTTGTTCCAGACTGCACTGTAGATGACAGAACGGATGGAGCGTGTTGCTGCAGTGGGAGCCGAGTCGCAACTTGATTTGTGTCTAATCCTCTAGTTTGTCTGCGGTGTAGCAACCATCACTCACCACTAACTGTGTTAGGCATTAGTATCAATTAATCTCAACAAATGCTGTTGGCCATTACACTCAATACATCACCATGGGCTCTGCTAACTATATACCGCACAGAATGGAACAGTACCGCACAGCCCTTTCACTCTGTGGGAGAAGATGAGAGATACGTGTGTCATTCCCCATATGGACACAAAGAGAGTTACAACTAGAGACAGAGGCAGGGGGAGAGGAGTGAAGAAGAAGGTGATGTATAACTCACTCTGGCCCTCTTGGACTGAGGAGCACAGCCTCTGTCAACACAATAAATACACTCTAGGTATTTGTCATAATAGTTCATTAGTGCTGGGAGGAGATTTACATAGGTAGCAGGGGTGAGGAGAGTGGATTAGCAAAGGGGCATTTTGTTTCCCAAAATACATGTTCTCAAAACGCTCATCTATAAACATATTTCAAAACTCCCGACAGTTGGCACCTTAGCACATACACTTATTTCCATTAAGCCTTAACTCCCTCCTTTCCACTTTCCCCCTCGCTCTCCTGCATTTTCAAACTGCTTAAATTAGCTTCCTCATCATTCTACTCTTTATAATCCTCCTCCCCTCCCCCTTTCTCCTCTGTTGTCACCAGGAATAGAATAATCTATTGCTCTTTACATGGTGGGCTGTGCATTATCTAATATAGGAGATGGGAATGTGTTGGGCAGTGAGACAGAGAGAGAGAGAGAGAGAGAGATGGAGAGATATAGAGAGAGGGAGACGTCATGACTCGTATATCATTTTGATTAGAGGCTCTGCAGTCCTGGACTGAGTTGAAGTTGGGCCATATGTGGGCCATACACTGTAACAAATTTCCCTGTAAAATTGCAGTAAACTGCTGGCAGCTGTATTCGCTAATATTTTGCCATTTTTTTTACAGTGTCACTAACGTAATTTACTTTAACAGTTAATTACTGTAAAGATTATTACAGTATTCTGCTGTAGAATGTGTGGTTTACAGTTTGATACTGTAGCTAGACCTGCAGTAATATACTGTATGCACTGGTACTGGTGCAAATATTTATTTAAGCACTGATGAAGTACTTATGTTTTTTTATTTTGGCTTAGGGGAGGGACATACAACTTTAAATGGTTGCATTTTGTATTTATTTTAAATACGTTTTTTTTCTTTTCAAAATACGCTGTATGGTGACGGGACTCAAAACGTTTCTGAGGAAATAAACCGTTCAAACCTGCCTATTCAGTTTGTGTCGGAATGTGAAGGGTTAAATGGAAGACGCCCCCTTTTGTCAGCCTATCAGAATTTTGCGCCTCCACAGTTGCTGGGAAGAAAATTTTGCTTTCAGCTCTGTGATTGGTGGTCCAGCTATAATTTTACAGAGGGCAGAGTAATTCAAATGACAGTAAAATTGACCAATCATAACCGTCTTCCTCTAAATGGGCGGGCTTTGTTGTCGCTACTTTATGACAATTCCAGCACGCTGTGCGCTGTGAATGGGTTGCATCATTGCCACGCCGGCGTACACCTGTGCTGCCCCGAGTAGGCGGAGTCTGCACACCATTTTATCGTAGCCGGCAGATACGTCAGGTCCGCGGCCAAATTTCAGCGGGAGAGTAGCGTTAAGGTCACCACGATTACATGGCCCCATAAATCAAGGGAGATTGATAAAACAGAGACCTGATGAATGTCATTCAGGCTCACATAAAATCATACTGTGAACATTACTGTCCATGCTGGCAATTATTTGTCAGCCAGGAAAGCTACCATGGCTTTTGCCCTGTAGGCCGACATTGTTGTTTGTTTTGTTAGCTGACAATAACATGGTTGCTGCCTCCAGCTGACAGATTACACTCCATTTAAACAGTTTTCGCGGCCTTCGCAGTTACGTTAAGCGGTGCACCGGCGCACAGAAATGGAGCGGACACAATCACAAGCTAGCTGGAAGCTAGCATAAACAACCCGGGAGTAACCATCGGTAGTGAGGACGCCTTTTTCAAGATTAACTTTTAATGAAAAGTTGGAGGTAATCGTCAAAGGAAGACCTACATCAGAGCTAATCTGGTGCAGAAAACTTTCAAGTAACTTTCGTCAATGTGATCATCAAAGGGTAAGTTTTTAAAATTTAATAACGGCCGCTGTGCCAGCTGATATTATTCTGGCCGCTGCTGCCACTGTTGTGTATATTATGGTTTATTTGGGAAAACGGTCATTAATATCCACATGTAGCTAATGTTGGCTGTGTGCGCGCTGTGATGTGTGTGTGTGTGTGATGTGTGTAGGGTTATTAAATTGTGTTGGTTTTGTGTGGTAGGAGGGGAGGATGTCATGCACCCATATTCTCCTGAAGTGCACACAGCTTGTGTGACGATGTGATTCGCATTTTGCTTAAGAAATGAGCTGTTTGTTTTGGCGATAACTCTCACTCACTGCTGTTTGCTCGTTACATTGACTGGACTCAGTTAGTGTCTTATTTTTGTTTCAGAGCTGGGATTGTAACCTTAGCAGTACTACAGGAGAGGACATAGTAAGCTGGGCTGGTAGTTTGCTTTTTTTTTCCCCAACGAGGGAAGGAGGGTCAGTGGGTTTAAGAGTCATGGTTTGCTATTAAACGTAACGGTCGGAAAAGGTCAGCCTTTGCTTTTTTATTTTCTCCAATACTACCTACCTTTGGTGTGAGTATAATAAAATATAGTATATGTTTGGTGGAGGGAGGGTCATGCATTTTCTCCCAGTCACTCAGGGAGGCTCAAGGAAAAGTATTTGTAGCTCCAGGGAGGGTCAAGATAAAAACAAAAACAAAAAAACACCAGCCACCACCCTCCCTCTGATAAATAACGAACAGTACCTTATTCATATTAATAAAACAACTATAAATTGAAGACATATACTGTAAATAACAATGCGTCTTCAATCTTAATGGTCCAGTAATGAGATCAGCTCAGTTTTACATTTAAAATGCGTAACCCTTAACATCTAGCACAAAAGAGGATGAGACAAGTGACAGCTTTATGGAGCTTAACATTTACTTGTGTTGGGAAAAAAATAATTCTCAAGGTTCATGCCCTTTCACATGGGGGTCAGTATAAATCTGTTAATTATAATATCCTGAGCTGCCAGCAAAACTTAGTCTCGAGCCTAAACAGCAACTGCCTTGCAAACTACTGTTAAACATATGAAAGCAGAAATAAACAGATTGCAGGATACATAATTTGTAACGCCTTCAAACGTCCTCTGTTTTAATTGGCAGAAAGTTGGCCTCCAGGCTCACAGCTCACTGAGCGAGAAAGAAACAAGAATGAAAATCGAGCACAGAGTGAGAGAAAGAGGAATAAAACAATCGAATGGCAGAGATAAACATTTCACACAAGAAGAACACCTAACTTACCTTTTTACGAAGTCAAGTTCTTCAGAAGAGTGGTGACGAGGATTCACTGTGAGCTTGCCTTCTTAGGCATTAATCTCCCGCGGCTCGCCTCTGTTCCTCTTTCAGGGTTAATCACAATGAAATCCGTGAAAACAACAAGTAACGCTTGTATGAGTAAACAATATTGCCTGGAAATCACATATTACAGTATGTTCCAGGTTTACAGCTAGACAACAAATTAAGCATCTCTGCAGCAACCTACAGCTACAGCTTGGGTTGAGCTACGATAACCAATATAACCACTCTGTCTTCTGGGGCTCAGCAGCCAACGTATTTTAACCAACTCGGCTACATATATGAATCAACTGTTATGTGCTTTAGATAGTAAGCTGTTATTAATTATGAAATGCAAGCGGGATAAACGAGGTGTAGGTATAGATCAGACCATTCTGCTAGATGCTACTAAATTCTACACACTGCACCTTTAACTCTACGGAAGTTTCTTTCAGTTGATTGTTTTCATTTTATGGCCCACGACTTTATTGTTTGGTTCACTCTCAGTGCTCTCATTTTCAGTCGCAGCAGGCAGCTGTTTCCAGCAAATAAGCTCTGATAAACACTGTAGACTACAACAGACAAAGTAAGCAACTAACTGGTGAACATAGTGGAGCATTATCTAAGAAGCCATGTATTTCCCTCAGTGCTGTAGTTGGTGGAGACCACAAGAAGAAGGGTAAATATTGGACAGCATTAGTCGGGGTTGTCAGATACTTGACTCCAAATGCTTGCTAACATTGCCATGTGTTTGCTGGGCGTGTAAATAGGCCGCTGTTTGCAAACAAAGTTAACCTTATCAACTTTGTAAAATGATAATATGCCAATTTTGTGTTTACAGTTCATTCTGCAGCCCCAAAGTAGCCCAAAAAAAAAATCAATTACTGTAATACTTATTCAAAGACAGACAGGAAGACTGACAGACACACAAGTTGGCAGGCAGGCTCGCAGACAGTTATTTAATATGATTCCTTGGTCAGTCAGGCACTTAAAACAGCTGGGCCCGGTCCTCGGGAATCAACTGGCTTTTGCTGCGTTTTAAGGAGGCAATCGACACTTCTTAGTATGAGTGCTGACACATTGGCACGAGTGCTGGTCCGCTCCAGTATTGCCTCATAGGTGAATTTCATTATTTATTTTTCCAGATTAGATTAACTATAATGGACGGGGGTCAATGACCCGAGAAGATCATTACTTATCCACTGACTCAGGCACCTTGCTATTCCTCAATTACCAGCTGACAGACAGGCGTGTAGAAACAGGGTCATGCCAAAGCCCCAGCCTCCCCAAGTACTGTATATTAGGCTAAATCTCCTTCCTCTCACCCCATACCCCTCTCCGGTTCTCTCCAGGGAACGTGGAAGAGATTGAGTGCTCCATTGTTTCTGCTAATGCGGTTTAGCTGCCTGTCAAATAGGCAGTTGGGAACTGCTCCAGTCTTAACCACCAGCTTGTCTCTCCCTGTCACTGTGTATGCCTGTTTGTGTGCATGCATATGTGTGTCTAGCTGTGTGTAGATGTTAATGCGTTTGAGTGTGGTAGCATGCACTCGTACTGTACATGTATACAGTATATGAAACGTATGCATTTCTTTGTGCGTGCATGCGGCTATTTATAAGTTACTTGCAACAATTTATGTCATTACCCACCTTCTTATCAATGTTTTCTCATGGCCCCTTGCTATAAGTTCCTCTGCCCCTGTTATCCTGCTTCTATTCTTCAAAACTAGCATTTATTGGGTTTTATCTAACTTGTTCTCCCCCCATTCCATATGTATGCTTAACCATAGAAATGCATTTAAATGTATTTACCCCCTATCTGCCTTTGCTCCCTGACTGCCAACCCTGCTTTCCCCCTCTTAAATAAACCAATTTAATCATGGAGGCTTCTTTCGCCCTTGTGCATTTGTGTGTGTGTGTGTGTGTGTGTGTGTGTTTCTGTGTGTGTGTGTTTTCTTATTTGTGCCTAGAAATGACAGTGTGTGTCTATGAGTGTGCACAAGCGATAGAGAGAGTGAGATCCCCCACAGGAATGTGTGTGCGTGTGTTCGCAAGTGTGCACGTGCGTTCCCCTGTCAGTGCTGGGTTCAGTGATGCCCAGTATACTCATCCAAAATCTGTGTGACCTTGCCAGTCAGCTAGTCAGTCAGCCATGGCGGGGCATCTAGTACACCTGCCCTCTCATGCTGTTTGTATATGCGTGCTTCCCTGTGTGTGTGTATGTGTGTATGTGTGCATATAATACAGTATGTGGATGTGTGAACAGTTTTTCCTCCTCCTCCCTATTTTATTTGTGTAGCTTCGACTGTAACAGGCAAACAAGACTCCATTTTGTCCCCCACGATCAGATGATTAGCATCTGATTGGGCCTTTAATCCTAATGACTTTTTCCACCACACGCTTTAAGATCAAACTGGCTTTGTCACTCAGTTCCAGCCAATAAAACACACTCCCTTCAGGCCTGTCCTGAAGTGACTGCAGCGATAGCATAATGTCACATTTTGAATTTATTTGAATTCGGAAAATCACCACTTCAGATCGCGAGGCGAAATGCGAGTACCCAGGCAGCAAAAATTAAAAAGTAAATGCCCTCTTGTCCCAAAACAAATACTATTAAAACGTCCTGAAGCATTTATCAGGTACTTATTCCCTGTTTGCTTCATTGAAACTGTGCAGCAGATGACAATTTATAACTCTAATTGTTCTTGAAAACACCTCTATGTGAATATTTTAAACTAGCTATATAAATGTGGAGCAGAGTGCTCCTTCAAAAAGACCCTGAGTGCTGAGCAAACCTTCCCTGGATAAATAGAGATTAGAAACACACACACACACACACACACACACACACACACACACACACACACACAGTTGCCAGCCAGGTCTTTCGTGAAATAGACCAGGACCCAGGCAAATACCAAACAATATAGCAATACTGTAATTTCAGGATAGGCCCGAGTAATTTTTCTAAAGGAAATCCTGATCTTGCATCTCATTAATCATTTCTGTATGAACAGTTGCACCTGCGTCTGTTTTTGTTCTCATTCTGTTTAGTTCTGTAAACTTGTAGGGGGGCACTGAGCTCAATTCATTTCTCTAAAGAAGCAGTCTGGCTCTGGGCCCTTCACTGGAAAACCAGAACAGTGTCTCCATCATCCTTATATTAAAATGGCCCGCATCCTTCCCTCTGCCCCTCATCCACTCTGCCACGCCCCGGGGGCCGTTTGTCACACAAACAGCATCTCATATGAGAGTGGGTTTGACACCGGTCCACCAGGAAAGACAGATGACACATTTCACTACACCTTTATACAATCGCCGAGGCATGTCTGCCTCAAACCACTGCAGAGAAGAGGAATGAGTAAAAACCCGGTGGGTCAAGGCAGTAATGAAATAAGTATTAGTTCTGATTCATCATTTTCTCTTTTACTCTGTACTTTACGCGGCTGCCACCTTCCTTCCCCTCTTCTCATTTTGTTGATGTAATGGCTTATGCAGAGCAAGCACAACCACTTCACTGTTGGCCCAAAAGTTATTACATGTAGACGCTGAATGTGTTCTTGGATGAGGCATCAGAGTTTGTATTTAATAATGATCTGGTGCTGGAAAATGTAGTATTAAAATTACACTTAATAAATTAGCTCACTGAACACTATTGACTGGGAATTTTAAACTCATCACCACTGATGTCTTAAGCCGCCTTGTCAAATATAGTGGATCTGTAATTTCGGAGCCTCATCTGCTCGCTCTTACTTTAGACATGTAACTCACTAATGCAGAGTATCCATGTACTTCTACACCTGTGAGAAAACTGTAATTACTCACCTCATTCAATACTATTTTGTCTTTGAATTCAAATTAGTAAAGTTATCTGTTACTCAAATTTTATGTAAATGCAAATATACTCTTTCTGTATATTCTTTTCAATTTATTTTATGTGATTTAAAAGTAAGGGTGGCTAGTTTAATGGTGATGGTTAATAGATCATTGTCTCAAGTTACTCTCATGAAAACTGAAACCAATAGCAAAAATGTAAAACACCCGGAGAATTTGAAATTTGCATTACTGTCCCTGGTGTTTTGTTGAAAATATTTTCCTCTCTTTTTCTCCTCCCTCCTTCCTGCAGGCTAAAATAACTGTTGGAGGTGATTTAGCATCAGAGGAGCTGGTGAGGAAGGAAGGAAAAAGAGCGGAGGGGGAGTTGTCTTTAAGGGAGTAATAGATGGATGGGCAGAGATCACGAGCGGAAGGGCTGCAGAGCTGACATGGAATCGTCTGAATAAGGGTTTCTCAAGGACTTCTGTAATTCGCAGTTTGCTTTTGGCCTGAGGGATAGTGGAGAGATGAATGGAGGAAAGGTAGAGGGGAGCGAAGGAGGAATGCGAAGGAAAGGAAGGAAGGAAGGAAGGGAGGGAGGGGCTCTCACTGGAGCTGAATAAATTGAGAGAGCGATCTGGTATTTTAAGGGAGAGGAGATGGATCGGTATCTGATACGGTACAACTACGATGACAAATGGGGCCCTGTTGTTTTTCAGAACCACGGAAAGCAGCTCGGGTGATACTTGGTGCTCCTCTGTTATAAAAGTGTGTGGAGAGGTGGCCAGTGTTGACAATTAATGAGACCGGGGGGGACTGTCCAACACGAGAGATTAATGTTGGATATTCAAGCGAGCAGTGGATAAATCAAGCCTCAAGCTGCCAGCTTGAGCCACATAAATTAATGAATGGCAGTGAAATACGCTATTCGGTTAAAAACAGCTCAATTGTTACTTGGCACACCTGTTACAAAAGCACTTGTATAAGACCACAGTGACAACAAGTAACCTATCATCATACTAATTCAATAGTGTTCTCTGTTTTAGCTGTGCTGCAGCAACTTTATTGATTGTAAAACAACAGAGCACTAATTGTCTCTTCAATTTGCAGTGTATTTAAGTCTTGAGAGGATCGTGTCCTTATCAGCGCTGAGCCAGGCACCAGGAAATGGCGCTGGAGTCTCGCACAAAAGCACACTCCAATGGATACACATATAAATGCGCACATGCAAACATAGGCCCTGCACATATGTTTTCGCATGTACGTGCACGTACATACGCTTGCACGGACACACACACAAACGCACACATGAATACACGCGGCCCTACCTGCGAGTGGAGAAGCTCTTTCATCTGTCCAGTCATGTATGTATGTGTGTGTGTGTGTGTGTGTGTGTGTGTGTTTGAATACCTCAAAGACTCGCGCCGTGGCCCGCCACTCCGCTCGCTCTGCAGCCCTAAGCTGCAAGAGGCAGAAGAAAGGGGATTTGTGAGTTCACCACTGGCTGCTGAAATGACTGCGATGCTTTGGCGAGTTCTGCTCATGTGGGATTTAAGTGGCTAAGAAATTCGAGGACAGTTTTGACTCTTCTGATTCAATCCACTGACTGATCTGTCTTTGGCAAATTTAATACACAAATGTAAGATTTAAAAACCTCAGGCGAAAGAGGCTCTTGACTGCTTCCCTTTCAGCGTGTTGTAATAAAAAGTGTCATTGTGAGGGGAAAAACACTCTCCTTAGCCCTACGGGTGCAATTCACAATATATTTGTATATCATGCACCGTGCATACACAGCCAATGCACAGACTTGGAATCACGCATTTTTAACACTGTGTGAGGTAACTCTACAATACATTGTGAAATAGCAGAGTTCATCATTTATGACTTGTTGAAATTCTATATTACAATTTTTTTCCTAAATCTATCCAAAGTGTCAGTTCCAGTGGTTTCCATTTGCTTATCCTTAAGCCAGGACCGGCTTAGACTGATAAGAGGAGCTAGCCGAGGGTCATCAGCTGCTTACCCTGTATAGGCCTGCGTGTGTGTGTGTGTGTATGTGTGTGTGTGTGTGTGTCCATATACTGTACGGACGTGTGCATCCTTGCATTTCATTATGATATGTGCCTTTTTGGTTGTGTGCATGTGCATGTATGCTTGTTGATATTCATCATGTGCCTGCATATATGCACATGTGTCAGCAGTGCAGACTGTATATATGCAGAGGTATTCAGAGAGGTTGGAGATCTGCTTTATCTCAGCTCTTCGTTGCTGTAAAAGAAATCCTTTTCTGACCATTTTCAGGGGCCAGTTCTATATTCACTACCTGCGCCTGCACAGATATATGGCCATACAGGTAAATAATATTATGCCTGCTTTGCTATTCTAAAATGTACTGGTGCATTTGTTGATATTATATTAGTTGTATTCTGCGCTGTGCTTGTTGACACTTCTTTTAATTTTACATATGTAGCAGTTTTTCTGTTTCTACTTCAGTCTGCTCTGTCTCTTTTTTTCCATCTCCCTCCATATTTCTCAGCCAACGAAAATTAAATTAGAGGGCAAACAAGATGATAAAAACAGTGGAAAAAAAACATTATAACAAGTTGTACTGGCTAGCTTGTGCAAATTGTGGTAATCAAGCCAAAGTCAGCACTTCTATTTGGTCTGAAACTTTTTTTTTTTTTTTTTTTTTGTCTGTGAGGAGACACCAAATTTAATTTTGTTTTGTTTAGAGAGTTCTGAAGAAAATTAACCCTAAAAGTTAGTTAGAAAAGGACAGAAACAATTGTCTGTGTTTACTTCACAGTAATAAAATGATGTGAGGACAGACTTGTTTGTACCCAGTCAGACGAACAACTAGCTATTAGTGCTGCTTTCAGTGATGGAGAATTCAAACCCATATCCAATCAAATGGCTCCCTCAGCGGGTCCAAGTTCTCATTATCCCCTTTGTTTATGGAACATCTACTTTCTTACTGAATATGTAGTTGAATATAATCATTTAGTGAAAGCATATTTTTTCATTGTTGAATTGATATTTCCAAGCCTCAATCCCTTTCTGATATTTTAATGAAAGAAAACCACTTGAAATGAAAAACAAAAATGAAAAGCGGCTAAGATCTGCATAAGCAGCCTGCGACGGGGGGCCGTAAGTACTGTAATGTTTTTTTTAAAGGGGTAAAGACACAAAACTGTACTCTACTCTGTTCTACTATTTTTTAAAAGGATTTCAAGGCCCAACAAGAGGTTCAATGACTTGAAAGAGATTTTGCATAACATTTTACTCTACTCAGTTATTTCTACCATGAGCTGCACTACATGCACATATAGAGAGGAGAGGAGAGGAGAGGAGAGGAGAGGAGAGGAGAGGAGAGGGGAGGGGAGGTGAAGTGAGGTGAGGTCTTCATAATCTAATGGAGAGCAGCAGAGAAGAACAGCAATGGCTGTAAGGAAATTATATGGCTTTTAGATGATTTAGAGTTGCCCTTTTTATGGTATTTCAGGACAATCAGATTCTTGTGTAAAAGTAGTTTCCAGGACACTTGTAAATCTTGCTCCTTATTTACTGTGCAAATCCATCTAAGGCTCAAAGTGTCATTATTCTGGGAGGATTATTATCTGAGGTGCAACGAGGTCTGAACTAACTTCCCTGTTTGCTGAACTGAAACTAAATCTTTCTCCCCCGCATATGGTAACACGTCCTGGACATAAATTACATCTAGCTCCTGGGTGAACAAAACACAGCAGCATTAAGCAACACACAACTTTATGGAGCAACGAGGATCATCAGATATGAAAGTTTTAATATTGGAAATTTATGCCTGTGGTTAATAAACTCATCTCTCAAAGTGGCGGTAACTATTTCTGAGCTGCAGAAATTAATTGGATTGCTGCAAAATAGTTAAAAGTACATGTCAGCCAGATATCTACTTTATATTCTTTACAGTTAGAGAAATTTCTGTCTTTGATGTCAGATTTTCCATGGCAGGATTATTGATTCCCTTTAATTCCAGCTGTGAATCGGTCCAGCATGGAGGAAGAGTCATGAATGAAATACGAAGAACTTTAGGGTGCATATAACTCAATCTCCTACTCAGTTTTAGCATGAACCTCTACACATCTATCTAAAGCCTATTTAGACAACAAACATTTTTTTTCTTAAAATGTCAAGCAGGATTCCCAAATTGGATTTACTGTGATGTAATCATGTTTCTCATCAGATGCAACTTTTTATCTATTAGGATCAGTATTTTTTCCTGTCTGTGTGACTGAGTGAGTTCACACCAGCAGATCAATAAACGTCTCTGTTTACTATGTGAAACAAACACACCCAGAGCAGGCCATTATTCTGTCCCTCAGTGTGATAGTTAAAATACATCATAAACATCTTCCAACTGGCCTGATGCCTGGAAATTGATTATGGCTTTATTGATGCGCGCTGTAGCATGTCATAGTGATGGTAATGATATGAGGCATATTAGTCCGCAACACAATCTTCCACCTGTTTTCAATATGTTGACCTTGACTTGTGCGTACAGATAGTACAACGCTTTAGATCACAGTTCAAATGAGTCAGGGTATTGATCTCAGAAATAAGCGTGATGTATTCGTGCTGGTCATGAATGGAAAGTGTTTACTGCTTTTCCTCCTGTGAGATCAATATTCATTACTTGTCAGTTTAGAGCTTAATTATGAATGGTTATAATTAATTCTCTGCTTGTATGATGAACGGTTACCATTGTGCGGCGTGGCGCTGTGCGCTGGCGGCGATGGCAGTTTAAAAATATCATTTCTCCTCCGAGCCCTTGGCGAGTTCATACCCTGTGATCCTGTGCTCCCCATGCATTTTCTGCTCTGCAGACTGACTGTTAATCAATGATCTAAATTGTCTCATACATAAGAAATGATGTGGCAGCACCTGAAGGTGATGCATCACGAGTACACAATTAGTTTTTTTTTTTCAAAAAATTTCAGATTTTGTTTACTGGCATGACTATAACAGAGTTGCAATTTGGGAGGAGTGAATTCTGGTACACATGGTTCTTAAATAACTGGCAGTATTGGGTCACTTTTAAGGCTTGGATACACATGAAACTCTCCCGGGTGAGTCATCAGTAAAAGATTAGAAACTCTGTTGGAAAATATATGTTTTTTATTAGTTTTCCTGGACAAAAATCACCCACTAACTGGAAATTTTCTGGCACTTTTAGCCACATCTTGGAGATGGTTCAAGTCTTGACACATGGCCTAAGTATGTCATTTCAGTTACTTGATAACTCGTGGTTCTGTCGACCCTTCCTGCCTCTCTACTGCTTGGTTTGGTTTGCTTGGTTTCTTCTCTCCTCCTCTTGGGACGTAGCCAGCAGGTTCACCTCAGCGGCTTGTTTGGAAAGCCTTTAATGTCTAACTGAAATGAAATTGCCTTTACTACAGCAAACATATCTGCTCTGTAAATCACTTGTCATGTGTCCTTTTGAGAAGAGGACACATGCCGCTTACATAGCTAGAGTTTAATTCGAAAACATGAACACACATCTGGTCCGTCTGCACCTTAGCTTACTGAACGAGCCACCAGACAAACATTCACCGGGGAAAAGTGCAGCACTAACATCAGTTAGCAGGCTAGGGAGCTAATTAAACAGCACATTAAACAGCATGTAAACATACCTGAAAATGTCACTTCCGACACATTAGATGCTGGTTTGGTCATTGCTTGTCAAACCCTCCCGACCAGCTATTCTTCAATCTAATGATACAAACCTACTAGCAATACAATTATAATTATATAAAACATGTTGACATTATTTTTCACTGCAAAGAGATAAAATGTGATTTCAGTCTGCTTCTCTCTCTCTCTCTCTCAGCTCCCACATGGTCTCCTGTGTTTGTTTGTTTGTTTGTTGTTGTTTAGTCATTTCTTCCAGCGCCCGACATATTCATACTATTCTCCACTCACCCGCGCGCTCACCTACATCGCCAATTTTTCACACCTCATTGACTTGTTTTTATAAATAATTTCACTCGATAAATTATTCAATTTTTTTGACCTCCGACGGTTTTGTGCGCTCCCGCTCCTTCTTTGTCTGAACTGCGGGTGAGATCATAACCCCTCTCTCTGTAAGATGGTCTATGATGGTGGTTTCTTTGATTTTAAAAAGCACACGTCTGTACATAAATACATAAGGAGAGAGGTCAACTAAGACTCCGAGGAGCATTTCGTCAGGAAACATCAGAGCTTAAAATTCTGTTGCGTTCACAGCAAGCTGAAGCTAAAGACTATGCTTTGAAGAAATCTGATATTACATTCAGCAGTTTAAATCAGTTTACTGTGGGGTTCTCAGTCCATGTTGGCTCATGAGTATCATGGTATCTAGAGCATGAGTTTATCTATGATTTAAAGCCCTTCAAAAACATTATTTCTTAGAAACTAAACTTAAATTCTTAAAACTAATGGCCAGAACATAAACATACAGTACTGTTTAATTATCCAGGAGACATGAACTATTTAAACAATTGTATAAAAATGAAAGAACCATAGATGGAAAGAGATTAAATTTAAAAAAAAGGACAAAGACGGGACACTATTGCTTCAATATTCATCTAATATTCATTTTCAAATTTCTGTTTCTAATAGTTCAACAAGTGGAAGGAGAAAAACCCATTTTCCTTCTGAATCAATCTCAAGATGTCTGTTTGAGCCAAGTACAGTATTTGGAAGGCAGGCTTAGGTAAACAAGAAGGTAAACAAGTTAATGGGGTGACATGGGACCAGCACCATATGTCGTGTTTTCTTCTCATTCTGCTGCCTTAACGTTTGGCTCAAAATATTTTCTGTATATATCCTCCAGCAAAGGGAGCTGAAATCATTTGTTTTTCTTGCTTGGACTCATACAATGCTCCTGATGTGTGTTTTCCAACAGGGAGCTTCATTTAGGATTGTCCAGGGAGATCGCTCTTTGGATTGAATAGAAGCGCTGGTTTTCAGTGGAACACTGTGACAGTTTGGTTCATTCCTCCACCTCAGTGAGTTATCAGCCACCATCAGCTGCCCCTCGAGCACTGGGGGGCTGGAGAGGTCTTGCTGGGTCTGTGTATGTGTGTCTATGTGGGTGTGTGTGTGGGGGGGTTGGGGGAGGGGGGGTTATTGACACCAGCAGAAGGACAGAAATATCCCCAGGTTAAAAGGAGATGTAAGCATTCTCTGATTTATTTTCATTTCTAGACCATACCTCACAGGAATATGGTACCTACACTCATATTCATTTACCAAGACAGCCACACACACACACACACATAGACACACACACACACACACACACACACACTGCTCGGCAAACACATATGCACAGCCTCACTTAAATCCGAGGATTAAGAACTTCTTTTTGGTCACAAATTAAATGTGTGTGCCTTTCCGTGTGTGTGTGAGAGAGTGTGTGTGTGTATGATGTGGGGGGGGGGGGGGTGTAGTTTGGCAGTGTGCTGAGCAGCAAGAAGGTTCAAGGCTGTGGGCTTTTTTTTTTTTTTTTTTTTTTTTTTTTTTGCCATCTCCCTGCTTCAGCATGTGCGCCACCAATGACCTCAATTAGCTCAGCGTCTGATAGACACACACGGAGCATCCTCACATCACACACACACACACACACACACACACACACACACACACATATGCGGACACTTGCAAATACAGGGATACAGTGTAAAGAGAGAGAGAGAGGAGGAGAGAGAGGGGACAGTAGTGATGATAGGATTAGTGGAAGACGACCATTTGGAATATGTGGCTCAAACATGTTTGTGTACTCCTCCTTTTCCTCTGTTTCATCATTAGAGATAAGCCCCGGCTTTCCTGACATGCCTGCTGCATGTCGGCCAAAAAGAAAAGAAGTGTGACAGAGAGTGAGAAAGTAACAGAAAAAGAGAGAGACAGAGAATCACAGACCCTGTCAAGAATGAGGGAGACAAGACAGTGAGTAGAAGTTGGGCATGGATCAAAGACAACCCATAAAGAAAGAAAGAGACAGAAGAGAAAATCACAGAGCCAGAAGAAAAAAGGAAAAAGGAAAGGTTTCAGTTGAGAAATAGCATAGAAGGGGAACCAAGGTGGAAAACTTTAAGTGGAGGGAAGATTAATGAAAGAAAAGAAAAGGAAGGCAGGAAATGAAATTAATTAAAAACAAGAAGATGAAGGAAGAAGAATTAGCAAGACGAAGAAGAGAAAGAAGCGGGTTGTGCACAGATGTAGATGGAGGAAGCAGGGATCTGTCAAACTGCAGGCATACTGAGAAACAGTGCTCTGACCTTCACGGGACAAGCTGCTACCACTGACAAGAATTTATGCATGCTCTCACTTTGTATTATTGGCTTAGTACAGTGAGAGTGTATATGTGTGCACAACCATGCATGCATGCGTGGATGTATGTGTGGGACAAAAACGTTGTGTTTGTATCGCATTGCCTACGCGAGGAATGTGCGCGCTCGCTGTGTGTAGCCGCGTGCCAGCGACGGCGTGAATAAGGTAAAGATTGAGGGTTTTCCCTTCATCACACACACATTCTCCGCCCTTGTCTTTCATTTTTTTGCTCTCTCTCTCTCTCCCTCTTTCTCTCTTCTCTTCCTGTAGCCCCATCGCTCTCTGCTCTCCACAGGAACTCCATTAGACCTTCCACTATGTTATCTTATCCTGGAAAAATAGCCAAACCGCCTGCGGTTCAGAGCAATTATTGTACACCATATCTCAGGAGGTGTTACAAATTAAACATGGCTTGGGTCATGCAGGTTTAGCTTTAGGCAACAGCATACAAGCAAATGTTCATACTGAAACATCCGACTGTATTACATGTAATAATACGGCATTTGATACCAATGGCTGAACACGCTTATCAGAAATTTTTCAATTTGTTATACAAGTAAAACACTGACAGCACCTGAGGTGTGTGTGAGTATAAGAAAAGGTCGTCACATAATGCTGATGGAGTTACAAAAGCCCAATAATGATTCATTATGAACGAGGCATATTGTTAAATACAAACAAGAGGTTAATGTGAGAGGCAGTAGCGGGAAAATGGTAAAGAGGGTGAGTAATAGTCTCTTACGTCAAAACTCCTAAAGCATTCAGTAGAAAAAAAAAAAAGTGAATGATTAATTTGTCCAAAAGTTTTGTCCCTCATAGGGAAAGTGGCTGAATTAATTGTGATGTAGTAGCTGTCTTGCATCAGTTTGAGCTGCTCGGTGATCCTCTCAGTGGTCAAGTCTGTGATTTTAATCCTCTAGGTCTGAAAACGAATGGGGGGAAAAAACACACAGTAGCACTTGAAGGAACGGCATGTGTACTCACTACAGCTACAATATTTCCTGGTTAAAATTATAGCGGGTGGATTAAAGACAGGAGTGATTTCCTCTCCATAAACAAGTGGTTCACATGTGGTGAAAGCTGATAAGTGAGCGAGATCACAGCGAGTGAAAGCGCACAAGTCTTTCAAGATATTTTGGGTACTGAGCATACATGGCTGGTCATGCTATGTGAATACTTATTTCTTTGTGTATCGGATGCTGCAGTATTTTTTTTCATTTCATGTTGTGAATTCGTTTTAGCTCGTTCAGCACATTTGCTGAACGTTTTCAATGAGTTTTGAGGTGTTTTGGACAGTTACTTTACAGCTCAACATTACATAACTGAATTAAATGCAGCCCATGGGGATGAATACAGATGAACTTCAGGAAGACATATTTTAGATGCTTTCCGCACCACTGCTGAACTTACAGGGAATATTGTAACCAAAACAAATTGCTTCCTTGTAGTGATCCTGCAGTACTAATGCGGGATAGCTGCACGCATGGCGGAATTTCTACAATAGCCACCACTGCAGCTTCATTTTCAGCGAATTGAATAAATATTTGCTGTGCAGCTCAAAATGTCAGGGAACTTAAATAAATGAACACCAAGGGAGCAAAAAAGTCAGTCTGCAGACTCTGCTTTTTTATTGTTTATTCCCCCTCTAGTATCTTTTTCCTGATCTGGGAATGCATATGAGCACATATGTGTGTGTGTGTGTGTGTGTGTGTGTGTGAGGGTCTGGATATTTATCATGCCTCAGGACTTGTGTGTATCTGTATGTGTGTGTGTGTGTATTTTAGGGTGTGTTATTCTGATTGCAGGAAGCTGGCACTCACAATCTGGCTACTTAAGAAGCATCTGCATCTATGACGGCAGTGGTCCACCTGTTGGGCAAACCAATGGTACAGAAGGCTTTCCAAGAGCTTTGAGAGAAGGGGGGGGGGGAATTATCACAAACACAGACTGATGGCTTCTGATGTCTGGCCATGAAGCCAGTTTGAGATTCATGGCCACACCCCAACATGAGATTAGAAAAAACGAGAGAACAAAACTTTTTGCTTCTTTTAACTTCTTCTCAAACACATCAAAATGCACAAAAATACCTGCTGGCTTCACTTTAATATGGCGATACCTGCAGACACTCAGCTGGGCTCTACAACTTCTGTAGAAATACACACAACACACACAGGCCAAAGGCTGTCTTTTGACATGTGATTAGCAATGAGTCCTTAAAGTTAAACCGGCCTCTGGTTGCACACACACGAACACACACACACACTACACACACAGACACTTGGGGTAAGTTAAAGAGATTTTCTGCCCTATGGTTGTCCTTGGGCAATATCATCACAGTGAGAATCAATACAGCCATCGCTCAGAGTGAACAGAAAGAAGGAGAGAGACAGAGAGACATTGAGAAATATATAGGAGGAGAGAAGGGGGGTGAACAGAGAGATGGGGGAGAGGGAGAATAATAGATGTCAGGCAGGGGAAGGGAAGGAGGTGGGTTGAAAAGCTGCAGGGAGCAAGGAAGAGAGAAGGGGAAAACACAGAAAAATGAGCAGAAGAGAGTATCAATAGAGGGAGCGAGTGTAGAAGAGTATCACAGAGGGACAAAAGGAGGAGTGGAGTGAGGAGCTGGCAAGAGTGTCTGAAGCAAAGGAGTTCAAAAGGAAGCCAGCGAGATAGTGACAAGGATGGATGAGGGAAGGAAGTGAAAGGAGAACAGATGGGGAAAATGAGGGAGGGAAACAGGGAATGAGGAAAAAGGGGAAGAGTGAGTGAGCAAAGCACGTGAGCAAGTAAGTGGGGGAAAAAAGGAAGGTAAAGAGGAAGGATATACTGTAAGTGCAGTAAATGTGTTATTCAGGAAAAAAGGGGAGGAAGGAAGAAAGGAGGAAGGGAGAGAGGATTTAAGAAGGAAAAAGAAGAAATAAAGGGAAAAGGTTGAAAAGACTGAGTATGTAAGTGAAAAGGGAAGAGGGGAGAAAGCATGAGGACAGGAGGGGAAAGAAAGAAGAGAAGATGGAAGAAGAGAGAGAGTGAGTGAGTAAGCTAGTGATTAAGAGACAATGAAAAGACAAAGGGTGACCCTGCAATCAAGTTTTGTCATATTTATGATATACTGTGCAATGAATTACACCGCAATTTGATCTGAGGATCAAATTGCGGTGTAATTGCTCTTGTCAACATGGCAGATCTGCGTGAGGATTTCAGCTTGAGCGGTGATAAATTTCATACAATAAAGTAGAGATTAAAACACAGCTACAAATTTAGTACACATAGATGTTCAGAACAGTTAGACTGGTTTGTGAAAAGCACAACAAAGGGTGTGTAAGTATGTGCTAAACCCTATTCACGGCAACAGTAGGAAGAAAAAGGAGATCTGGATGCCTGACCCTTTTGGTGAGGGCATTGCACTGCCAGAAGCAGACCATGTCACAGGCCCCAGAGGAGACCCGGTCTTGAGATGAGTTGAGCCTGATGCTGCTGGAAAGAACTGGGTAAAGAAAGATGAAACCATGTTACAGTTAATACATTGAAGGACATAGATTAAGTACATATTGAAAGCCAATTTTTCCCAAACATTTTCATTAGTTTGAGGTTACAGAAGTGAGAGTAAACATCTACAGTTCGGTCCACATGTTATTTGGACATTGGCATGATTTCTGTTATTTTGGCCTTGTACTCCAGCACAATGAATCTGAAATTAAATAGTGACTTTGGTCTACAAGTGCAGACTCTCAGCTTAAATGTGTGGGTATTTTCAGATGTATCAAGTGAACCATGTAGTAATTATAGCCATTTGACAGACTGCCAATTTCAGAGGACCAAAAGTTATTGGACAAGTACCTATAAACCTAAATAAAATGGTCACATTTAGTACTTGGTTGCTTCTTTGAATTTGATGACCACCTGAAAGTTGCTACATATAAACATTATTAGATACCAGCTTTTAACCTTGGTCAATTGTTGTTTGTTTCAGTGGTTGTCTAATGGTTTTTATCACATATTGCTTGATCTGAGAAGATCGAATGTTTATGTACATTTCAGAAGTCATACTACTGCTGTTATAGAAAGACAGTTGAGCAATCGGACACATGCCACCCTAACAAACAGCTTCATAGCCACTTGTCCAAAAACCTTTGCTCCATAAAATTGGGGCTCTTTGCAAAAAAATTACTACAGTTCCTGCATAGTTAACTTGACATAGCTGTAAATACCCTCATACTAAAGCTGGAAGCCTGCACTTTAAACTCCTAATCATTGTTTTCATTTCAATTCCAATGTGTTGAAGGACGGAGCCAAAATAACCAAAAATTGTGTCATTGTCCAAATACATATGGACATAACTGTATAAATCCCAAACCAACCTTACAGCAGCCGGTCCATCTCTTCACCAGCCTGGTTATCGCTCCACCAGTCTCGCCATTGCTCCAACATGCTATATCTTACAGGGATTATATAAACAGAAATTGTGTCAAATGTTGAACTGTATCTTCAAACATCTTCACCTATTTAAGTGGCATTGGCATTAAGTTTTGGATGCTACAGATATAACTGACAATTACATAACTTGTTGCTTTTTGGATCCTTTATAGATAGCTGGCTTGCTAGGTCATCAAAGTTAGTCTCCCATGCTTTCCCAATATCAGCTCTTCAACAGAAAAATACGTTAAGTAATTAGCTACCTTCACTTACACTTTCTTTTTACTGTGATCATCCACATTTATGCTGCTGATCTTATCACCTGTCATTGATGCACTGCCTAACAAACGATTTGTGTAATGACTGAATTAACCAAGGCACAACCTTGCTAGATACAAGCTAACCATTTTATCTAGTTGAGCTAGGTACCATTCATTGTAATCAGATGTACTAATACAGTCGAAACTAAGTGTTGCTAACGTAACAATAAATGTAATAACCGAAGATAAACTTTGTATGCCAACGAACACCAATAACTGCAATTAATTTGAGGTATATGTAGGCCAACTGACATCTAGTTATGGTAGCTAACGAAGCGTTGCTTACGATAGACTGAGTTTAGATAGACTACAAAAAATCTGAACCCCACCACCACCACACCTAAACTAGCTGGGGGGCACTAACCAGTCAGTTTGAACTAGGAAAATGAAGCTATATAAATCAAAACAGTCTTAAACATTTTCTCACTGAGCTCTTTTTGTAAGGCTATACCTCCCTAGCATGGATCAATGAATAATCAATTTGGACTGGGAAACAAAAAACAAAAAACACTTAGAAATCAAAACATTGTTTCGCATTGTTACAGTACATTAATTTTTTTTTTGTCTATTCTATTTTCTTTTCTTTCTTTCAAAGACCTTCAGACTTTTTCTTGAACTATAATCTTCCTTTGATAAATTAAATAAATGACGAACTGAAAGAATACCCATCTTGATGTATGAGTACAAATAGTACACATCTTTGTGCTATTACTCAAACTTCCCGAAGTTGTATTTGGTGAAAACCAGCTGCTGCACATGAACTGGGAGCAGTCAGGAGCGATGGGGAGACACAACATCTCCTGCTGTGCTAAATAGTCTCTCTGATGAGACACTTCTTTGGGGACAGGTCAAATACTTCACAGCTATGTATGCCAATGCTGGATGTGTGACCACCAGAAGGTGAAGAGTGGATCTGAGGACAGTTACTCTGTGTTGCACTCTGCTAGGTAGTCATCTATTACACTACTGGAGGACAGGTGAGTTGACACAGATGTCTCAGATTTCTTTGACATACTTTGCATAGCCCCCAAAAGAGGCTTTTGCTGTGAGTGCCCTCTCCTTGCTCTGTACCTGGGGAAAGATCAATAACTACTGCAGCTGCAGCAGCAGGTTCTCCAGTCAGCTGAGTCAACTTCCACCTCAGAAACAACATCAGCCTTCAGCCTATTAAAGTCTCACTCACTGAGAAGTGACTTCGGCAGCATCTTGAATCTGGGATCCAAGAGGTTGGACTTAAAATAGGGGCTAGTTGGGTCATCAAAGATTGGCTGGAAGCATTCAACCAACAGTGTCTCCAACTATGTTGCAAGCTTGCGAGTCTCTGACAGGGCTTGCACTGCTTCATTTGCTGTCAAGTTACCCAGGGAAGTTTTGAGAGCCTGCACACACAGGATAACTGAGGACAGAGATGTAATATTCTCACAGACATTACGGGTTGCTCCCTCAAAAGGCTGCAATATCTTTACCGTGGCCTTCACTGCGCGCCATTGGTTGTGCGAGAATGAGCCCCCTAGGTCCATCTGTGTCCCCATGGCAATGATTGCCCTTTTCTGCTCTAGCAGCCACTGGAGCATGTGGAATGTAGAGTTCGACCTGGTGGACACGTCATGCACCAGGGCATTCACAGGGAGGCCAATCTCCTCCTGGATTTTGTGGAGTTTCATAGTGGCCTTGTTTGAGTAATGCACAAACGCTGTGATGTTCCTGCAGATGGTGATGGCTTACTCCTTGGCACTGTTTCAGAGCATTTGGAACTACCAAGTGCAGGGAATGAGCCATGCACCTGACGTGCACAAAGCCACCATCAGCAATGGCCTTCACCATGTTTGAGTCATTGTCTGTTACACAACTGACCATTGACCTCATTTTGCCATGCTGCAATGAGGTTCTGGAACTGATCTAGTATATTCACCGCAGTGTGATCCACATTGATCACGGCTATGTTGAGTAGGGCAGTAAAGTAGTTGTAGTGTAGTAAATGAAACGACTAGTTAGTGAAATCAAAGTTGCAAACAAAATGGGCATTTTTATCTTGTGACCAATGGCCATTTACAATGATATGAATTGATTTGAAGAAACATAATGGCTGATGCACAGACATGTCTGTCATGGAGCTGACTTTTTTTCCGAATAATAAGCAACTTTGGGTAGAAGAAATATGTTTCCATCACATTATTTGTGCTGGATAACTGATTCGGATTTGGGTACATCCCTAATGTGTATATACAGTACATTGATATATTAACAATGGATCAAATTGCTATGTTTAACGAAAGGAGTCACTTTTGACAAATCCACAAGAGAATTATCATCCAACTCTGCAATTCCCCTCACCTCTATGGACCTTTCTAGCCCTTTTTAGCTCATAGTTTTATGCCAAGCACCACTCTCATCAACCTACTTCTAACCACAGCAGGCCTCTGTTTTCAGCAAAAAATCTCTGAAAATCCCACTGCATGCTACCTTCCCACCACCAAAAGACTAGCTGGTAGTGGAGCATTTAGCAGCTAAAAAGGTAGATATTTTTCACAGGAGTAGAGTGAATATTGGACTTTATATTTATCAGTTGGCCAAAATTAATAGTAATGTTGCTCTGTATCTGCTGGATTTCTAAGCAGGACAACACTTTTATCATATAAACTTAAGGTCATAATACGTACATAATACATAATTGTGTGGCTTGTTCTGCTGTTGCCGAGTTGCCAAAAAATCTATTAAATATCTGAAATAGTCAAAGATTGCTGACTAACAAGTAGCCAATCCACTGCAGAGTACGTGGCTGTACTATGACCGGCCAAAGCTCCATCTTTTTACAAGTTTCTGACCATAAAACATGAATGTGAGAATGAAAGTCAGAAGTCTAGACGTCTACAACCCAAGTGTGTTAAGAAGGGAGAAAGGAGGAGAGGGGGTTAAGGTACAGAGTGGGTGTGCTTCTGTGAAAATGTAATTACATCGGACCGGTCCCAGCCAGGAAGGCAGCCTGTCTGTCATCAACTTCATTAACGGGCCCCATGTTAATGCAATGATAAATGGCGTACATGGGAAAGAGGCTGATTAGATTGGAATAGATCATAGAAGACACCGATTAGCTCATATTAGCCTCATACAGGACCTCTCATTATTACCCAGCTGGCCTGTGCTCCTGCTCTGAGGTGAGCTCGGCTCCCCAGCCCTCCTCCTCTCTCCCACTCTGCACATTGCAAAGTGCTGTGAACGCTTGGAGAAGGCATAGTGGCCTATATTAATGTAATCCCTTGCACCTAGCACTGCCAGCTCAGCACAGTACAGCCTCCCCTACGACAATGGGAGTAATGGGCACGGCTCTTACCTATTATAACAGCTCACTGTTAGCCAGGGGGGACATTAACCTGTGGAACTCAACATGTAGATCTTCCTCACCATGACAGTCTGCTGCAGCCTGATTTTCTTTTCCATAGCACAGCGTGAAGAAACTGATCCAGGAATGTTTAATGTAGGCCGCATCTTTACTGCTGTTCTAGGGGATTTTCTATCTTGGAGTGAGAGTATTGGGTACATTTATCTTTCCACAGCTGAGAAAATTGCAATTGAAAAAACAGTTGCAATGTACAGCTAATCTTTTTACCCTGTAAATTAACAAAAAAATGTAATTAACCCACACATCCTTCAGGCACTTGTGTTCATACATATCAGGTTGATCAAGGGCAATTTGCTCTATGTTTGTTTAGATCTTAAAGATATAAATTCTCTACAGAAGCAGTCAAAGCTTAACTTTTAGCTCAATCAGTCTACAAAGATTGTATGAAAATGGGCAAATATTGTGGATCAAAGGCTTGAATGTGGTGATGAAATGAAGAGCATGATGATGAAATGAAGAAATTAAGCTTATTGAGAAATATAAGGCAAGAACTCAAGTCGGACAAACTTTTTTTTATACAAAACTTGGGGAATTTTAGACCAAGTGAACTTGCACAAAATTAATAAAAGCACAAAATAATAACTTTGCAGTGTATAAGATTCATTTCAGCAAACAGCATACATCAATTAAATCTGGAACCCCACTGTAATTACCCCACATCTCATCCTGGTAGTCTTGTAGCTCTTGTACTTCTCTAGATCACATTTCCCATAAACCTCATTACTTACTGAAGTAAAGCGGCGTTGCTACTTGTCACTCCTCTTCCTCCTCCCCAGGGTTGCTCTGTGTACATTTTTATAATGTTTTACTTAAGAGGATAAATATGTTGAAAGTGATTTTTAAGCTGTTCATTCATTCATCAATCACATGAAACTCCACGTGAAACAGCCCTAGTCATGTGCTATAAAGCAATCTAAAAGATTTTCTGTCAGTCTGGCCCAGTGACATGCTGAGCAGCATACGATTTTCTTCAAAATGGTCTTTGTGTTTATAATTCACACGCCAATTTCTTGCCTTATATATCTCCTTTTAAAGGTACCGACTCTTTTTGTGGAACAAGCTCTAAATGCAACAGTGATTATATTATCAGCTTATAAAATTGAAATGGCTTAGCAATGTTAGCAAACACTACACAATCATCACACATGGAGCCACAATAAGATTCATTTGGAGTAGTGTTTCTGGCACCCTACGAATGTAAGGTCTCCACCAACTCCTGAAGTGAAATATGTGGCTCTGTAACTTGCTACATGCATTATTGTGTTCAGTACCTAGATGCTAACTTTGTCTTGTTGTTTGGTGGTGGACAGGTAGTGTACAGTCATTTTATCAGACTGCCTGCTGCTGCCGGAAACAAGTTTAATGAGAAGGTGAGACTGAACCAAAACAGTAAAGTTGTGGCCTGAGCTAAAAGGGCAAAAAAGCTCTGTAGAGCTGAGGGGAAATGCAGAGTCAGGTGATAATTTTCTATATATTTGCCACTAGAGACAGTCATAAGATCCATTGTTAAAGGTGTATCATGCACATTTCCAGGTCTATATTTATATGCTGGGGTTCTACTGGTGTACCTTGCATGATTTTCAGTTCAAAAACTCCCTTTTTATCTTATACTGGCCCTTTATTGCAGCCCCTCAGTTCAGCCTCTGTCTGAAACAGGCCGTTTTAGCTCCTGTCTCTTTAAGGCCCCCCTCCCGATGAGCCCACTCTGTTCTGATTGGCCAGTTCTCAGAAGCTGCCCCTTGGTTCTGGAGGCTACGTAAACAAACAGTAGTAGTAGGATTTCACTTATTTTTCTCGTTCTTTACTCGAAATGGAAACTCCTCAAATACATCTGTACATGTTCAAGCCCAAATCCAATCCAAAATATGTGAGTGAACAAGATGAAAAACGCATGGAACAACCTTAGCAACAAAGGCTACAGAACGGACGGCAGTTCGACCATATTTAACACAGACATCCAACATTATAACAGTATAAAACAGAAAATCTAAAAATGTATATGTCCCCTCTAATTTAAAAAAAACATTAGTGCAATTTTAAAATCTCCCTCAACTGAAATTTCCTTTAATCATATAAATAATGAAATCACTATTGTCACAGCTGTATTTGTCTTGTAATTGTTACATTTGCCTGTGAGTGAATAATTCAGTGGCTGTCATATAATCCCCACCAGCAATGTCATGATTAAATAAAACATTTAATTTTAACTGAGCCAGGCTTTTTCACTATGCGGTGGTGTGTGTGATTCTCAAGCAGCGGACTCGCCATGGGAATTTTCAGTAGCCGATAAAATTGAGTTTGTGACAAAGAAGGAATAAAATAAATGTCACCAGCCTTGATGTCAGTTTGGTGTCTAGACAATCTCTGTGTCATGTTACTGATGGCGCAAAACTCGTCTCCGATTTGACAAGAGGCTTAGTTTTTGAGCAATATGACATATAGCTTTCTACACAGATTATTACAATCATTTCATACAGTTCTTTAATCCATGGTTCATATAAATTCTGCATTTCCATCCGTTTTTCTATCTTTATGAAAATGTTCCAAAACAAACCTCAGCACACACTGTTGAAGGGTTGGCCTACCACAACGCTGCATCTGTCTCTTCTCTGTCTTTTGTGTACACCAGCAACAGGTGTTATGTGTATGCAGCAACATAAAAGAGATGGCAAATCTGCAGATGTCAGTTGATGCATGTGCACCTTTTCGCTGTCACCTACTGTTTGATTCGAACAAGCTTGTATTGTGTTTGAGGCCTTATTCTGAGCACACTGTAATCAAAGAACAAGAAGGAGCATTAGGAGGAAGAAGGAGCTGCAGGCAAGCTCAGACTTCCACCTTGGGAAAGTTTTAATGATTAAAGCTCAGCGTATTACCCCTCCAGCATCCCGCTGTTCATTATGCATTGTGTCCCACTATTGGACCTCATCATTTTCTATAATTGCCCCCATTGGCTGGACTCCTATCTGGCCTATTTTGTCCCATTCTGCTGAGAAATTAAGGCATTCCTCTAGTGACCCTGACCTGTCCCAGGCCTTGTCGTTTGACTGACAGCCCATTAGCGGGCCATTGATTGGTTGAATCGCGGAATATGTGAGCCAACCTAATTACGGCTGAGTCCCTCCTCTCTGAATGTCAATTGAGACCCTGGGAGGAAACAAAAGTGCAGGCAATTTGGGCTTTTTCTAATCCTTTTGGATGTTGTTTTTACACAACAAGATCAGTTTAATTTACAGTACGGGCTGTACAGTGTGTTTATGGACACAAATTCACACACACACGCACACACAGTCTTGGATAATGTTAGGTACAGTATAATATGCTCATATTAATCAAATACCAATATGCAAATACTTACTTACTTGGGTATTGGCTGTATATTCCCTGTATATTGGGCTTCTCTAATCCTCTGAATGGAGACTGTTGTTTTTACTCAACAAGATCGGTTTAATTTACAGTACAGGCTGTACAGTGTGTTTATGGACACAAATTCACACACGCACACACAGTCTTGGATAATGTCATGTACAGTATAATACGCACATATTAATCAAATACTAATATGCAAATACTTACTTGGGTATTGACCATATATTCCCTCTCTTTCACACATACATATTCATTGAAAAATTGCCAGAGGTCCTGATTAACACTTCACCTCACTCACCTACACAAACCCTCGATGTCTCATAGGGAGGTGATTAAGCGGACATGCGAACACACATTGGTATGCATATGCTCAAAAAAAAAAAAAAAACACTCCAAAAACCTCTGCAAAGACAGACGCTCAGTTTAGATGTGTGTAAGTGTGCTTTGCCGTGTTTAAACACACACACTTACATGCTAAAACACACAGTGGCTCACCGAGATGGGATCCGTGCGTGCCTGCCATTGTTCTTCTGAGAGCTGGTTATGCCTACAGCATGTTGGGAGACTATTTGGGCTAATCAGTGCAGCTCTCTACCACAGATGGTCCTTGACTGAATCTACTACTATATTGCCATTAGTCATCCCGGCTTCTCCTCTCCGTTCATGCAACAACAACAATGTATTCCTCGCAAAACTTACCTTGACAGTTTGGGTTTTAATGGGTTTGTGAATTCAATCATGAAAGCGGTACCACTCGTGTGGTCACAGAAGTGCTCAAGCTGATTTTTTTTTTCATTTTTCTGCCCCAGGCGAGATGCTAATGAGACGTGTTGTTGATGATGCTTTTGTTATGAAAAATTGGTGCAAGTGTAGATGACAGTTTAGATTTAGAGTGATATTATGTGGCGATAAGAGAGGACGATCTGTTAAATAAATATCACCAGCTTAACTTGCTGATCAACCACAGTTCTCTCTGGCAACATGGGAAAAGAACAGAGGGTCTAGTGATCAAGAAGCAAACCAGTCAATGCAAATATACAGTGTGTAAGTGTGATAGGATTCTCAAGTGACATGAAATATTTACACCCTATTTGAAAAATACATACACTAACACTAAGATTCAACTTTTCCCAACTTTACTTTGCTACTTTTTAATTTCATTATCATATCTTCAATTGTTAAAATCTTTTTTGCATTAAATAATTGAACCCTAAAAAGCATTTCTTTGTTGTGACTGTCAGTAGAGCATTTTAGATTTCTTTGCTGTCAATGTAGAATAGAAACAAGTTTGATCCAAACTTTAATTTGTAAAGTTTGTTTATGGAATTGGGCCTTATGTATTCTTTTTTTACAAAATACTGTGAGTATATTTATTAGTAATTTGATGCTTTTATCATTTTAACATAGTTACAGGTCATCTGTATCACATTTTTAGCAACCAAGCAATTGAGAAGAGCAAGCTGACACATCAAAAAACCTGATCAACTTTTTATGTTCAAGATTCTAGGTGATACATACAGTACAGTAGGAATAGACTCTGTCAGCTGTGATTCTGGATTTGGGGTCGTCTCCTACTGAGGGTAAAATAAAAATTGCATGGGCAATACCAAGTCATAAAAACATGCATTAATCACACACCATGGGGGCAAAAATCTTTTCCCAGAGTCACATTAATGGTCCCCACAAGGTTCCCCATTACATTTTACAGGTTAAGACTTGCTTTTGGTTGAGGTTAGGGTAAATCTCAAAGTAAACGATATTAGTCTACGCAATGTCTTCCTATGTGACAAAAAACAAACGTGTTTGTGAGTCTGGGGAGTGGCGTGTTGAGACAAATGAGTCGACAGCCACTAGTAACTCTGTGAATCTGTACCTTGAGCTAAATGTACCGTCAGCATGCTAACATGCTCACAATGACTATACTAACATGCTGATATTTAGCTAGGGATGTTTACCATGTTCACCATTTTAGTTTAGTGTTAGCATGCTAACATTTGCTAATTAGCACTACACACAAAGTACAGCTGTGGGAATGTCATTCATTTTGCAGGTATTTGGTATTTAATCCAAAGTATTGGTCAAATTTGACCTGATGATGGCGCTACTGTAGATGAAAGGTTAAGGGATGACTGAAATCATGGCAATCCGTTTGATAATTTTTGAGACATTTCACTCTGAACCACAAATGTTGATGTTACGGTGGCTTTATAGGAAAAGTTAGGAGATCATTATAGGATCCATCCTCTGGGAACTATAGCCCAAATTCACATATTTTTTCAACTGCCTTCTTGATAAGAATTAGGAAATTATTTAACATCTACTGTATAACACATAAATGTGAGTGAATGTCTGAGTGAACCAGCCCTCAAAAATCCATAACAGTGTAACTTTTTACCTTCACTCACGAGTGCTACCTGAGCAGCGGCTGAAAAACAAAACAAGGACATCCTGGCACAAGATGGAACACAAACACACACACACACAAGCACTAACAATGCGTGCAGTTCGCCACACACAGACACGTATGTCACCGTAGACAATACACTCCCAGACACACACACACACATGGTATACCGCACACATGCACACATGCACACTTGAAAAACAGAGATGCGCACACGCACATACTCAAACACGAAGACACACACACGCACATGCAGGGTGCTGCTGTTGCTTCCAGATAAGTCTCTCTCTCCTTAGACCAGTGTCTTTGTACATCAGGGGGAGCAGAGGGTGAAAAGAACCGAGAAGAATGAACTCATGTCGTTAATTTGTTTTAACTCTAAAGACACAGTGCAAGCCAACACCAAATCTTCCCTAAACATTCCCACTTCTCCACACTTCTGTACCTTCCCCTGCTCCCTACAACCCTTTCCGGCTTTGCTACACTTGATTGTTTGTCTTTATTTCTTCTCTCCTTTCTTCCCCCTCTGTCCTTCTCCTCCCATCTCTCTTTCTTGTTCCTTGTTAGCGAGCATTGTGCTAAAAGGTGATATTGGTGCCTTTTAGCGCTGTGCCAGGAATACTAACTCACAGCTCTCTGGCATTTCAGCAGCCTCTGTGCTACCTGGCTCTGTACTGCCAGATTATTTAGGATTACACTGACACACATGCACAGACACGTACAGACACAAACACACACATGCATAGACACAGACTATTCCCCCTCATAGAAGAGTCTTTACCCTGGCTAAAATTGGCAGTTATTGTTGGCTCACCCCTCAGCTGAGCCACTATGTTCTCCAGCAGTCTTTTACCAGCGTAATTGCAGTTTCGTTTTAGGAATGAATCACTGATGTGGTTTAATGGTGTGGGTTGTATGTTTGGGGGCAAAAAGCAAATTTGCTGTCTACCTCAAAGAGACACAAAATATGAAAGGGAGAATGAGGGAGTAGGAAGAAAAAGATCAGAGGAAAAAAGGGATGAAGCTCAAGGCAGAGAAGAGGAGCGAGGGGGGGGGGTTGGAGCTGGGTAGATAAACAAAAAAGGAAACGGATGAAGAGTAGATGTGTGCACATTTAAAATGCAAAGACAGAGGGCAGGTAGAAGGAGGCACGGAACAAACAGGGCAGGAGGTGATGTGAACAGGAGAGGGGATCTAACAGAGTGAAAACAGAGAGACAGCCCCCGCTAGCAGAGATGAAGGGCTACTTTAATTGGGTTTCTGATGCCTGCTTAATCCTATTCTCCATATTAATCCCTTACAATGTACACAATCAAAACAAATACACCCCTGGGGGCGGGGGCTGTTAATAGGAAACAGTAATACAGATAAAGTGTGCATGTGGGACACCTGTATACAACCTTTGGGGACAAACTAAGGACACGTCCCAGTCATCGCTCTCCCTGTGCAGTGATTGAGCACCAAAGGGGGTTTGCGATCACACTTGAGACTCCTAATAAGCATCCTCCTGGCATGTATTGTGGTGCTGAAATGTAATTGTACCATAGAGCAAGGCTTGATATCCATGCAACAGGCGCAACAAGTGGAGATAAGTCACCTTGCCCAAAAATACAACATCATCTTGTACCTTTTTTTTCAGTTCAGTTTTTTTCCTGCTGCTGAAAAATATGTATTCCCAGTGCTCCAAATGCTTCAATTCGTCATGCCACCACTTACCAGCCTCTGGTGTTATGTTTATACTTAACAATGCATACTTAGTTCTTTTCTCTCTCATTGTTGATTTGATTTGGACAGCTTATGCTATACCGAGCTTTATTGTATGCCATCTGTTTTGATGCTCAGGCAGTGATTTTATTGATATTTTTTAGAGCGATATGGAATGGCGATAATGTGACTATTTTCCCTGATACTGTCATGTGGGTTACAATGTTTTGTAAGATTTGATCCACCCCTAAAATTACCAACAAGTCCTCCGAATTAAACAACCACATAGGTCGTTTGACCGCGCACTCCAGAACGACTCATTGGAGTGTTTTCAGAAAGTTTCTAATCAGGCGCCTCTATCAGCTGTAATCAGCAGGACATCATTTGTCAAATCACTGTTAAAAATAATGACGTTTTATCATGTGACAACACTGTGGTTAAGTTCTAGTTAGGTTTAGGCACCAAAACCACTTGTTTCTGCTTAGGGAAAGGCGTCATCTGAACTGTGCTATGTCTCCGGGTCATCATTACTACGGCCGCTAGATGTCGTCACTCAAACGTAACTATAGCTTGTCTTTGGCAACTGACATTATGACCAATTGTGTTGTTTTTCTTGGGAGGACAGACTCAAAATTCCAATTCCAATCATATAATCTACTGCACTTAAAATAGTAGATTAAAATATTTTTGAATGACTTTGGGGGCGGCTTTGGCTCAGTGGCTCCAGTCCACATGTGAAGTGTCCTTGGGCAAAATACTGAACCCCAAATTGCTCCCGAAGGCTGCGCCATCGGTGTGTGAGTGTGTATGCGAATGATTAGACTCCTCCTGATGAGCAGGTTGGCACCTTGCATGGCAGCCTCTGCCATCAGTGTATGAATATAGTGGCACATAGTGTAAAGCGCTTTGAGTAGTAGGAAGACTAGAAAGGTGCTATATAAATGAAGTCCATTTACCAATTATATACTGTGATTTAAAGTATATATAGTACTTATATAATATCCTAATATTCTTTTTAGCCTGTTATCAATATGCAGTCAAGAAAATAAGCACTGGGAAGCTAAACACTTTGTAAAATGTGACTTCAAAAGGTAATAATATAATGTCACACCAAAGATGATTTATAAGATAAGAAGAAAAACTGTTAGCATTTGATAATAGGTATTTCCTCGTCTCTGCAGATAAAATGTTTTTAGGAAAAAAAGACAAGCCAGGTACAGTCAAACTTTCACATTTTGTAAGGCACATTGTGATAAACTTGATTTGACCCAGTAAACATTGCATTCGACTACTTACACAGACAGAAAATATATTTGGAAACCTTAGTTTGTACTCAGTCTTGCCCAGCTTTAACAGGTACCTAAGGGAGAGTTGTGAAGAGCCATGCAAGTTTAATGCTGCTGGTTTCTGTGGTAGAACACAGCCCACAGTGTTGGTTTTTCATCTTTTCATCATATCGAGCAAGTCAAGCATGAGAAAACGGAGGAAAGGTAAGAAAACACTTTTTGGCCAACTGTCTCAGATTTGTCAGTAAACCACGCCGGTGTCACACCAGGTCAGCCAGCAGGCTGTGAAATGACTTGTTGTTCCCAGCAAAGCGCGTGTGTGTGTGTGTGTGTGAGAGAGAGAGGCACACAGAAGCGGTGATACCTCTATCACCCATTAAACCTTTTCATGTCAAACTATGCACTGAAAGGGCCCTGCAGCTTCGCCCCATGCCAAAGCCACGGAAAGTGAGGAAGAAAGAAACACAGAGGCAGGAAAATCAGAAGGAGACAGACATTTAAAGCATCAGTGGAGTCTGACAAACAAGGAATTATCAGAAAAAGAGTATTTGGGGATCCCAAGAACCACACAGCACTAACCAGATTTCACTCGGTGGACAGAGATTTACTCAATGTTCTGCTCTAACGGTAGGAAATTAGATCAGTGGAAAGAAAAGTGAGTGCAAAATGAATGAAGGGAGGACTGAGTGCTGTCCCTTTGCATGAATCCAAATTAGCATGCACAGTAGATCTCTTTTATGGCACTGGCGCTGTCCGTGGTGCTGAAAAGATGTGGTTACACAACGGATAATGTTCTACTTGGACGGCAGTAAGGAAGTGGGAATAAATCTCTGAGGAAAATTGAGATTTCAGCAAGCCATTAGCTTTGTGTTGGCCAACCTGGCAGGGGCATCAGTGGTCTGAGCTGCAAAGGTGGTTAAAAGGAGCCTATTACCTCACAAAAGGAATGACTAACATTAATAACAGGACTCCATTTCAGAAAAACCTCCTATATTTATTCTTAAAATCAATCTGTGTTACACTTACGGCAGTTAATTACTGCTTATTCTCCTAATGTGTGTTTTTAAAAAAGATTTCTGCCAACATCAGGGCAAAGAAGTAAGGAATGATATAGTGAAATAAGTGAGTTATTTTCCATTAAAATGTAGAAATCCAAAAGTAAACCATGCTCTAGAAGGGGGAAAGTAATTGGACTGTCTTATCTTAAATTAAGATTCATAAAATAATTACAAGGAAACATCGATTGCTTGCAGTATCCACTCTGAATGAAAACAGTGAGTGCAAATTCTCTTTGCGACCCGGAGAAGCGGAAGGAAATGTTACCCGACGAATTTTCATTAAAATTCAACAAGAGGCAGCCTCCGTGAGAGGTTAGATTATTGGCGGGCAGGCGCATGGACACACACACACACACATACACACACACACACACTTCACAGCTGGTCTGCCTAACCCTTCCTCCAGCAGAGACTGACAGAAGCGGGGCGACCGCTCTAAGCTGTGAGCGCTCCTCTCTCCTCTCCTCTCCTCTCTCCTCTCCTCTCCTCTCCTCCACCGCGCGTCTTTTACTGTTGACATAAAAACTTTGAAGAGGTGAGAGGCGAATCGCCAAACCGTCAACAAATCACCGTCGAGAGCGCGCATCAGCTAAGGAAAGAAAAAGGGGGGGAAAGAAGAACCATCAAGTCCGAGAAAAGCGGTGGAGCCGGGAGAAAGAGGGAGCTATGCCATCTCCCGCCGAGCAGAGCCCAGTCCTCCTCTGTTGTGTGTCAGAGCTGCAGCATGGTGTCTCTCTCTGGACTCTGGACCTACTGCCTCGCCCCCGGGAGACCTCATCTCCTCTTCCTCTCTGCCAGACTGCTCCTGCTGCTTCTCTTATTAACCGTTTTCACCTCCCCGGAGCCCTGCCTCCCGCACCCCCAGCCGTGCCACATCCTCGCCCGGATAGGTCACACCGTACGCCTCGGTGCGCTCTTGCCGACCCGTCAGCCGGCACGGATACAAAACGCGCTCAACCGCGCCCTGGCTAGCCTCCGGCACCAGAGCGGAGGGGCAGACTCCTCCACGACACCCTCTCAGGCAATCCCTCTGCTGCCCTACAACCTGAGCCTGGAGATGGTGGCTCGATCGCCCGCGGGAGGGGACCCGGAGTCGCTGTCCCGTAGCGCCTGTCAAGACCTGGTAGTCAGGGGGGTGTCCGCTATGCTCGCTTTCCCCCGCTCCAGGGAGGAGCTGATCCAGGTGGAGTTCCTCTCCTCTTTCCTGGAGATCCCCTTCATCTCCATCCTGGAGGACACAGAACCTCTTGTGACCAAGGTATGCATGGGTAGTGTGTGTGTGTGTTTGTGTGCACGAGCGCGCCTGTGTGCGGTCCCCGTGCACCTGTAGCAGTCATCTTTAAAGGAACAGAAAAGCATAAAACACTGAAGGTGATTTGCTGGTATTTTATCGTTTTTATGCTGTCTGCACCTTGCACCCATGGCCAAACATATTTTAATTTGGAGTGTTATCAGAGAGTTGGCTCTCAGGGAGGAAACTTTGACTGGTCCAGCAGCCTGTGGCAAAGATTTTAGTATTTGAGCTGGTGCAGATCTGATCACAGGCTGCTTTTAAGGCTGTGAGTAAAAGTAAGTGGATGATAAGAACAGCCAGTCTTAAGACCAGCTTCAAGCACGATTAGAATAATTGTACCAAGAACAGAAATTATAAAAAAAAAAATACAATATAAAAAATCGTATAATTGTCATAAAATAGCAATTAGCGTCCCCAGATCCTTAAGTTGTAGCACTAAAAGTCTGTCAGATTGATCTCAGCTGAGCTGTGCTGGTGAACCTGCAGGCCTTTCACATGCATGTTTAATATCTGGTAGCTCTGCCTTGGTATTGGACTGAACCCTCAGGCCCTCCAGCAGCAGAGGTTTGAAGTGAAATGGTTTTTTTTTTTTTAAGCTCGCTTCTTGTGTGTGTGTGTGTGTGTGTGCGTGTGCGTGTGCGTGCGTGTATGATTGAAGACGACTGTTTTGGCACCTTTTTAGAGTGAATCATTCAAACAGTTGAGATACTGATAGATTGATGCTGTGGAGAGGTGTGGTGCCTGCAGCTCGTGCTGTTTGTTTGTATGTGTGTGTGTATGCAAAGTATAAATGTTTATATGTGTGTGTGTTACTCTGTATGTGTGTGCAAATTTGTAGGCAGGCAATAAACATGTGTATGTGAGTGTGTGTCATGTTAGTATTCCTAGCAGCAGACGAGCTGTTTGCCAGTCACTCAATCCAGCTCCAGTCATATCCGCCTCTATCCAACTGAGCAGCCAACTGCATCTGTGTCACACACACACACACACACACACACACACACACACACACACACGCACATATGAGTACAGATGGGGGTACATGTACATAAAGAGGACTTTCAACTTTCGTACAGGTTCAGTTGAGACACACGCGCACACACACACACACACCACCCCCGACACACACACACACACAGGCTGAACTAAGAGGCGGCATTAAGGAGACAGGGAGGAGAGAAAGATCTATAGTTTCAGTCTGAAATCTTTGTCCTGTCGCATCTCTTTGTCAACAATGGATTGCTTATTAGATTTTAATAAAGCTTGCATGAATGAGAAGATGAGAAGTCACACCACTTGACAAATGTGTCAGCCATGCAAGGAGATAAGCAGAATGAGAGAGAGAGGAGAAAGAGAGGAAGGGGTGGGCCGGGACGGAGGAGAGGTTTTTTTTTTTTTTAAGCTGTGGGAGGCCTCTCAATTCTACAGAACTGTGCCAAGCAGTCACCGGGCAAAAGAGAAATAACATTGCTCTCTTTCTCCATGTCTGTCTGTCTTTTCAGTATTTTTAGAAAATAATTTCAAGCAGCATATTCATAGAAGTGGATGCCTGTTTTGGTTAGCTTTTCGTGTTGAAGCAACACAGAGTGGTTCAGCCTTTATATAAAATTCATAAAATCATTTTTCTCTGTGTCAGGCTCGTCTTTTTTTGGGGGGTTCACAAAAGGTGACGTGTCTGGCAGCAGTAGTATCTGTTTGTTTGTAAGCTGTGGAGCAGGTTAGCTGCAATGAGTAGTAGCCTAATAGCTAACAGACCAAAAAAAAAAAAAAAAAAACGAGAAGGGCTGGAACTCAAAATGAATTAACAGAAAATCCATGTCACAGTACTGAGTGCAGTGTGTGACTAAGGAAAAATGAAATCTAGAAAAATGATAGCCATTAAGAACATTAAGAGTATCCCTCATGCTCTTTTTCTGCTCTTTTAACAGTGTATATTGTCGCTTGGGTAAATTAAGTCAATATTCTAGTCTATACATTGATCTACAGAACATTAATTCTTCATCTTTAAGGATTTGTTCATTTTCTCTGTATATCATTGTGAACGGAACATTTTTTGGGCAGCTGGTTTGACAAAATAAGCAATTTTTGAAGACATCTTCTGATGTCGCAATAAACGACTGATCAATTTATCACAAAAATACTTTATCAAAAATTGTAATAATCATTAGTTAGTTGCAGCCTTAAAACAGTCTAAATTTTAGTGAGGGATTGTCGTTGCGTTCTTTCTCTAGCACTCCATGATGCACCTCCATAGAAAGGGAGCGATGTGAGTAGTAAAATGAAAGGAGGCTGGTAGGAGGTGGGACAGGTTCTTAAACACACACAGAGAGGGCAGTGACGAGTGGGCTGAGTCAACCGGGAGGCAAATTGTTAGTTGCGGGGAATTGTACACTGGTTTCTCTGCTGATAGCAAAATATGCAAACAGAAGATAGAATTCTAATTAAAAATGCTATTTACATTTCAGCAACAAGGGGGAAGGAGAGCTCCTGAGAGGAGGGGGGGGGGGGGCAGCTGGAGAAATTCAGAGACAAAACAAACCCCTCTGCCAAAAATTTCGCTGAATCTGTCACAGATTGATGCAAAAAGGAGGAGGGTGTTTTTTTTTTTTCTTTGTTTTTGGAAGCAGTTTCTTCCCCTGTGTTTTTTGAAATTGTGGAGATTTTTCTGCAGGGTATTGGGGAAATTAGCCCATGTTTTTCTGGTGAACAGATCCCTTTCCCTGGACATCAGAGAAAGGTAGATAAACACACACACACACACACACAGAGGGAAAGAGAGATGCTTGCACATACAGGCAGAGACGCGCTTTCTGACAGGGGAGTAAATTTTTCATAAAATTTCAAAATATCTCAAAAATAAAAGGTGACTTGTTTGCGTTTGTGTGTGTGTGTGTGTGTGTTTTCATCAGGCTGAAGTGAGTAAATAGATTTCCTCAAGGTCAAAGAACATGTCCGTGAGGAAAAAAGTCTTCGAAGAATTAATTAGACAGCATTAGCCACATTTTATTTTTACTGTCAGCTAATAATAAAGACACAAAAAGAGATGAGACAGACACGATTAGAGCGTAATACAGCATGTGTGACATCTCTTGCAGGTGGTGATGTTAGATATTTTCCAGACTACCTTTGGGTACATCTAAAGCCACTGCAGAAGGGCTGTCATCATTATGTACTATGACGAGTAAATATCTCCCATAAATTATCACATAAGTTATCTATTGTCAGAATATTTCTGTGATGCAGTACAGGGGAAACTCCAGCTCCAGTGAACACAGAGACAGAGAAGGACACAGACAGAGGGACACCAAGACAGAAGGAAGCAGAGGTCGGTTGTCTCTGCTTAGTCAGACAGAGCTGTGGGACTTGGTGATGTGTCTCAGCAAGGAAGTGCTTATTCCTCCCAACCTACTTAAGCTAATTAGAACCACTGTGTGACCCCTAACTGTAAATCTCTCCCGTCCATCTATGGCAGGGAGGATGGGAGGAGAGGAGGGGAGAAAGGAAGAATGGGGAGGAGGGGGCAGGAAAAAAAGGAAATGGGTTTCTAATTCCCATCAGGGCCATTACGGGCATTTGGGCAGGTGATTTGTTCATCAGTAGGTTTTGTTGAATGAGGAAATTGAAGATATTTGATATTTAAGCTCAGAAATCAAAAAATAACCCGGACTGAACCCTAAAAATGAATGAAATTGGTTTCAGAATTGGTATTCTAGTGGCATGCTAGGATGTGTTGGTAATATAGGCATAACATAATTTGGTCGCGCAATTGCAAACGTATTTAATTGAAAAGGAACATCTATGCAATCTCAATTCATTTTTAATGCGCCCGGCCTTTTTAAAGCGCCAGTCTTACCCAACAATTCTAGATTCGCTGATAATATCACTGAAATTATTTTGTGGATCATGATTTTTTTTTTTTTTTTTTTTTTTATTCCAGAAATGTATTAGCAGGGAGAGCGGGAGGAAATGGTTTTTGCTGATTCTTATATGTGATTAGGCGAGAGGGGTGGTATGGTATGAATTCATTATTTGTCATTCTTCACAGTGGAAGCTGCGTTCCTGCAGCTCAGTGACTTCACTCCCAGCTTCGCTTAATAATATTCGCAATACACCCCCGAAATTCTTCCATAAAGCACAATGTACAAGACTATATTTCACAGTCTAATTCTGAATGCCATTCTTATTTTTTTTTTCTCTCCTTGTAGTTCAGTTAGATCAATTATGTCCACATTAAATGTTAAATGTCCTCTGCAATACAAAGAGCCTTTTATTCATATTTCACAGTCTATTTTTTACGTGTCCTATTTTTTAACCAGCTCTCTTTCATATGTATGCAAATTATAGGCATATTTCTTTGAATCCTGTTGCTCAGATCTCTTGTACTTTTCGTGCTTTTGTTTGGTAGTAATGTTGATCATTTGAACCATCTGAAATGTATGGCAGCAGCAATTTCAGCCCCTCTGAATAACAGCATCAGTTGAGAGCCTAAACTGCAAATGTTGATGTCATCGTTATTATCATGACTAAAATATAATCACTATAATACACACTGCAAATACACAAATATAGTCGTGTAGTGTATTATTCATGAATTTCACCGTCTTATGATTCAGAATAACCTTTATCGTTCTGGTGGGGGAACTACTTTCCCCTGTGCAATCTATCCATCCTGCATTCTTTCATTAAGTCACTTCCTTTTTTTTTTTTTTTTTAATGACGTACCTCATTCTGCTTAGTAAAATGAAGATTAGTACAGTAAAAAACCCAATTTGCGACTTTGAATGAAATTACATTTTAATCCAGAGACCCTGCTGAATACGACGCATTGTGGCTCTGAGCTAGCCCCGCTCTCCGAGGACACACGCACACACGCTGCACATACGCACACGCGCATTCACGCATGAACGCACACAGGGGAGCACGTACAAACGCCCCGCGCAAAATGTATATACCTGCGTATATGTGATTCACACATACACACGTATACAGCAGAGTGTATGCTCTGTGCTCACTAAAGGTTATTAAGCCTAATGAGGCTTTACAAGGCCATGCTGCCTTTAGTGTTTCCTTTGAGATGATGAGGGGATTTGTGCCCCGACCACAGTGGAATAAACGGGTGGAAAGAGAGGGACAAAACTTGTGCCGAGCCATATCCGCAGGCGAACTGACAGTTTGAGACAAGCAGGCCACTTAATGCAAACAGCTCAAAGCTTTTTCTTTATTAGTGTTATGATGACAGTTCAGTGCGGTCTTGACTGAGCCAGATTAATTGAGCACAGCAGAAACAGCCGAGTATGTATTACCAAAAGGACTGTGGGCCTGTTTGAGCTGCTCAGTATGGCATTTGAGTTAGTGTTTTAATGTTTGGCTTGTGTTTTTGCCGCTGGTGAAATGTGTCCAGTAACTCCACACCAGTGTTATATTTTGTCTATAGAGAAGGGAAAAAAAAAAAAAGACGCAGGCCAGTGATGGACAGAAGCCGAAAGGAAAGGAAGGGCTGCATGTATCGGGGAGAGGAGAAGACGTGACTATCATTATAGAGATATAATTGAGGGATAGAGGGAGATATGTAGGGATCAAGGAAGAAAGAAAGAATCCGTTGATGGGAAATGCAGGAGGGAGGGATCAAGGAGGAAAGGTTGAAGGAAACAAGGGAAGGAGGAAAAATCAGGAATCAGGTGGTAGTAAGGCAGGAAGGGGGAATCGAGGAAGAAAGGAAGGAATAGGGGAAAAGGAAACGAGGGACGGAGGAATTAACAGAGGGAATGAGGTAAGGAGTGATCAAGAAAGAAAGGAGGAATCAGGAGGGGGGCAAGGAATGGAAGGATTGAGGGAAAAAAAAGGATAGGTAGGTGGTAAAGGACTTGGGAAGAAGGGATCAAGGAAAAAAGGAAGGAATCATTGGTAAACAAGGTATGAGAGATTAAGGAAGAAAGAATCAGGTAGTAGAGAAGGAAGGATGAAAAAAGAAAGGGAGGATGAGGAAAGAAGCAGGAAAAAGGGATCAAGGACCAGACAGAGTAATTGGTTGGGAAACATTTCAGGTGGGGAAGGAGGGATCACGAAGAAATGGAGGAATCAGGTGGTATGAATAAAGGGAAGGAGAGGAGGAAAGGAAGGTATAAGGGAGTAGGGAACAAGGCAATGACAGGTCAAGAGGGATCACTTTGTAAGGAAGGAGAGATCTTGGAAGAAACAGAGAAAAAACCGAAGGAGGGTTAAAGGAAGAAAAGGAGGAATCGGGGCGTAGGGAATGAGGAAAGGAGGGATCAACAGGAGAAGGGAGAGATCGGAGGGTGGGAGGGGATGGAGGTGCTGAAGGAATGCAGAGAAGGATGACGGGAAGCCCGGGCCTTGTGCTTCTTCTTCCATTGAGGAGTTTGATGGAGGCAGTTTTATCTAAACTGTGCCGGTTCATTAGAGGATTAGTGAGTGATAACTGCAAGCTATCTGTGATTGAAAAACACCCTCACACCTACATGCACACACCGATATAGATAGATGAATGCACCACGCACACACACACACACACACACACACATTCTAACGCTTACACACACTGTGCACATATAGATTAAAGTCATGCAAACTTAATCAAAACACACAAAGATGAAAAGGCACAGATTGAAATACGCCTCTCTACTTTCTACTCTACTTTTCACATCCATCTAAAGTTACTTTCATCTTTCCCTTCCATAAATTGTACAGCAGTTGTTGGGAGAGTGTGTGTTATAGTGTTACAGTAGGTGGCAGCTGAGGCAGAACACCAGAATCCCAGGCCAGGTGGGCTTCAGTGATAAGGATAGGCTTGGAGACAACGCGCACATACGGCCTTATAGATGCTCCCATAGGTCATAGGTGAAAGACAAGCAGACGGAAGAGGCAGACAGGAGGCAAGACAGGTGAGAGAAGGTGAGAGAGACACGTGCTGATGTGAGATTAAACAGATGCCGACAGATGGCTGTGGGACGCGGTTGAGCGAGTGCCAAAGCGACAGGTTAGCCAAGCACCCAAGGGTGAAGACGAGAAAGTGGGGTAAACAACCAGAAAGGGGGAAGAAAAGAAAAAAGAAAGAGTTGCAGAAAGATACAAGCTTAGACTGACAGACTGAGCAATTCAGACAGGTAGAGAGGGGAGAAAAATAAAAAAAGAGAGAGAAATAGACGGCAAAGTAAAGTGAGCAAGCAACTAAGAGGGTAAAATGAGACCAGGAGGTGACAGAGACAATGTGACAGAGAGAAAAGCTGTCAGAGAGGAAGTTATTTGAGAGGCGGGGACGGCATAGACAGAGGGATTGAAAGATGGTGGACCCCAAGGTAACTTCTGTGTTCCTTCTGCGATATTTATGTTGGGGAGTTGGCAAGAAAACAGGGATGATTTAAAGCCCATCTGGATGGGCTTCAACACCACCTGCCCACAGAGTAAAAGCTGTCTGTAAGGAGACGCATATCAGTGCACCAGTGGCGCCCCGCGTACACGCATAAACACGCGTCGTTACATCGTTGACATCGTTTACATCGTTCACATCGGCGCAGTGATTTCTCCCACTTGGCTGTGCTCCAGCTTGTCGGATTAAAAATTAAATAATCTCCGACGTTAAAATGCTGACTTTCAGGACAATGCAGCGCAACAATAATCCTTAACACACTGACAAGGCAACCAAGGATTTTCTGGGACCAAAACAGTGGTATGTGCTTTACTGGCTGAGTCACCTGCCCTCGATCCAAACCAGCGTGTATTTGACTTGCTAAAGAAGATGAAAGGACCATGAAACATGTAGGCGGTGAAGGTGGCTGCAGTACAGCTCTGGCAGATGTGTCTTCTGATGTCTGTGGGTTGTAGATCCCTGCACAGGACTTGCAAAACCAAATATTAGCTATGAGGACTTTATTTAAGTTACTGAAAGGTATCCTGTGAACAAACATAGTTACATTTTGAGTTTCTCACCGAAACACTGCAGGCTTAAGGCCAGCAAGACTTGGAGAATTCATTTTCTTCCTCCATAAAACATTTGCAAAGCTTTGCACCCATGTTTGCTGAGCAGCTAGCTAGTTCCTTTACTGTCTTCCTTTTGCTTGTGCATTGTTGCAAGTGTTTGGGGACATTAGCACCACAAACTGCCTAAAACTGGTTATTATATAAAAAAAAAAAAAAAGGGCTACAATCCCTACACTACTTAACTGATGTGGATGTAACATCATATGTCAAATGAAGCTGAAACTCAGCCTGTTAACCTCAGAGTCATTATTTCGCTTTGAATTCACTGTGCTGAATCAGAGAGCCAGCTACACAAAAATGTATAATTGTCCTAATTGATTCGGAAAGGCATCAGTGTGCTCCCAATAAAGTGTTTGTTGGCTCGTTTAACAGCGTCTGAAAGCCCCTCTCGCACACAGTTCCAAAGATGGAATTGGGGCGTCGGGTCTGTCAAATTTTTTTTTTAACTTTTAAGCGCGCAAAACCCGTGTAACACAGCAATTAGCCAGGTGTGTGGAGTATATGCACTCTTATCCCCATCTGAATCATACACACGGACCATTAGATACACTCAGACATGACAGTCACAGCTCTGCCCCACACGTGCATGGATACGCACACTCAGATTGTATCCGGGAGCATCCATCATACAAGCAAGTAGTTTGTCATTTGTTAGGAAGTCTGGTTTCGGGGCTTCTCTCTCTTTTCGTTCCCGCTCTCTTTCTGTATTGACCTCTGTGTTCGAGCTGCCTCCACACAGCAGAGCAGAGCGGAACGACAGATAAATCCTGAATGATATCCCAAGCTGACTGCTGGTGCAGTGGAAACATCAAGACGATCTGATATTCATATGCGCAACATCTAACACATGAACACTATTTATGGGCCTGGAAGGAGACGTGCAGACACGGTACAACTGATAGAGAGAGAGTGTCACTACGAGACATGGGGTAGCGGGGGAAGAAAGAGATTTTGAAAGAGAGGACTGAGGGCAATGGATGGGTGAATAAGGCAAGGAGACAGTAAATGAGGACATAAGGGTGGGGTGACACAAAAAGAAGACGACAGAAAAGTTGAGGGTTAGAGAGAAGAGAAACGGGATGTGATCAATTTTCCTTCCTCATTGCCCTTCACAACAGAGGACAGTCTGTCCTCCAGATAGCGCTAAAGCAGCTTCCCTGTCGCACTTATCTCATGCCAAGTCACGCTACACAGCGGAGCAATATTTCACTCTAATTCAGGTCAGTAGCATACATATATCTTGTGTCTACCTTCCATTCATGCTGCTTTTTTTTAAAGGGAGATATAAAGAACACCATCAAATTATGTTTGTTTATAACATTTTTGTAGATTTATTCTAAGATCTGGAATGAAGACATGAAACAAAACAAAAAAAAAAAAACATATAGGCTAAATGCCATGTTGTACCAAAAGCACCCACTCTAGCCTGTGTGCAAACTGAACTACCTGCTATAACTGAGGTTCTTAGTTGGGTTCTTGGGTTGATGATACAGTATTGGACGATAAACGTGAATGTTGTGTTTTCTGGTGTTGTAGAAAGGGCTGTTGCAGCTGGAAACAGTGCAGAATAGAGCAGAATCAATAAGTTCTGAACTACCTCAGGCAAGAAAAACAGAGCTTATTAAAAGGAAAAGGGACTGGACAGAACTTTTTAGGTAAAACAGCTGTGCAGCACTGTTTATTTTTCTCTGTTTATGAGGGGTAGAGGGGACTATACCCTTTTGATAAGGGGACGTCCCTCACCCTTATGTTACAAGAGTACATCAGGTTGAGTTTTTGCTTGAGGTAGGCTGTTTTGACACAGGAGTGAACTGGCACTGAGGCGTTCAGGTGTAATGGTTTGGTAGAAAGATTCTTTTCAGGCAGGACAGCTGGGTGGAACGGTTGGATGGATATATCGTTTTCCAGGCAGCTCACTGATGAGGACTGCGGTAGAGATTTGTCAGGTGAGAAATTGGACGAGGGAACAGATATCTCAATTTTGGTCGAGATGTCGCCGAAGAGCGGATTAAAATCTACACTGTAAAAATGGAATTTCTTTTTTGCCATCCGCCTATGCAATAACATAACAGACATCAGAAAAGAAACTACTTCACTGTTAAGTCCCACCCACGTGGCTTTGGGGAGAAGCACTTTGTGTTGCCTTTCTCCACCCAGCTGTCTACATCAAGAAAAGGCATTCAACACAGTGTCTAAAAATATTTTCCCCACCCCTTTTTCAGCGCTGAGCTTTGTGAGAAAGTATAAAACTAAAGCCTTTCAGCCTTCAGCGTCTTTGCCCTTCTCGGATGTCGTGAAACGTACAAGGGAATAAGATTCACACCTCTGTCCATGTCCAAAAGGGCCACTAGGTCACAATGTTGGAATATCATTAGCTATCGATAAACATAAATCAATTGCAGGCATGGTGTGGCCAAAATATTTAAATCATTATGAAACAGCTTAGGTTTGCCAAGATTATATAACGCATTATAAATGCATTACTCTGGGACTGGCTAGTTTGAATAATCATCCCACAATTCTCCTCCCATTTAAAAAAAAAAAAAAAAAAAAAAAAAAAAAGAGGATACATTTTCTGTGAGAGATGAAGCGTGAAAATTGAAATTTCATTGTTATGTTTTTGCTCAAAGTGAACAAACAGTTGAGTTTTACATGTAAGTCAAGTGGGAGACTCAGGATTTCATCTCATCCAGCCACTGGTGTACATGGTTATCCAGCTATGGTGTGATATTTTGTTGTTGTTGTGGTGGGTTTTTTTTTTTTTTTGGCAGAGGAAACAAAACAAAGCTTATGACTCAGCAAAGCAATCGTTATATTGGACATTCCAGTGGCAGTCGCCCCCAGACTTTGTTTAACAGTGCTAATTTTCAACATGGCACCGTATTACAGTTGCAGCAGTCATTGGCAGCCTTGTCAGCTTTGGTTAAAAGATACCCGATAGACCAGGCTGTGCCCGGTCTGTCCATTTCAGTTTTCTGACCATCCTCTGTCAGTCTCAGTCTGACTGTCCTGATTGGAGCAGCGCTGGGCTACAGGTCGACTGCCAAGACTTTCCCACCAGTGACAACGCTCTGCCAATGTTACTATTTGTGTGCATGTGGGTCTATTATTGTCAGAATGCTTGATGTGAACAATGTTTTTGTGTATTCTGTGTGTGTTTAGGAGTGTGTAGGTGCCAGCCCCGTCTACTATTCATGTATGAAGGTTGGATCTGGTTCCAAGCTGGTAAAATACCTTGATCCATAAGATATGATTCCAAAAAAATAATCTCACCACATTCATGAGCTTTCAATCATATCACATGATCTTCCTCGAAGGATGGAGTCGTAATGGAATTGTAGATTTCCTTTTCTCTGAGTACTTTAAAGACTTCTTGTCTGGCTTAAAAGTTTAGTTTGATTTTTATTTTTTTAAAGCTGCATCAATTGATTTGTTTTACCCTTTTGAGGATTGAAACGATTGGATTGTGGATTGAAACTGAAATGGAAAAAATGAAAAATGTGTCAACAAACAGTTCCCCTTTCTACACTGCCAGCAGACAATGAGCAATATTAGCATTCATCTGGAGTCATAGTTCTAGCTATCTGACGAATGAAAGTCCAAGGTCTGTTTTGGTCTCTATTATATTCACCAGCTACAGTAGCTGCAAATTTTGTCTTTTTGCTGTTTGGTGCTAAAACAGCTGCCTGATGCTGTTAGAAACAAGGTTGATGAAGGTGGCATCTTTTAAAACAATAATAACAATAAGCTAAAAATGCTAAAAAAAAAGCTCAGTAGAGCCGAGGGATTTGTCACTATGAGTGACATCTTTCACATATTAGTTTGATCCGCTTTTTAACCAAAGTCAGCACTGGATTCAGTTTTGATCAAATGCTGTTAACAAAAAAAAAAAACATACTTAAACGTGTTAGTGTTTAATGTACACAGTAGGTCATACAGTATAAAGAGTGCTGGTCAGTTGTAATTCCTTGCTGGCACTTAAAGGATGAGATATTGATCCCTGCACACACAACTTCTTCTCCTGCTTTACGTAAATCAGTTTGTGATTGACAGGCCCCCGGACATGGAGCTGTCCATCCCATCGACTGTTGATTTCATCAGCATACTACAGTAACCTGCCTCTCTTCTGCAGGAGACCAGTGGGCTGATCATGCTTTCAAATCAGTATCAGCTGCTTCTCCAAGAGCATTTATTAACAGTGGATATTTTCCAAAACCTAATAATACTGCTGTTTTTCTCTCTATAGCATGCCTGAGATTGCACAAGCCTAAGTGATTAGTTTTGCAGCGGCACAAATCGCTTGGAGGTAGATTGTCAGCGGAGAGTGCAGGAGGTCCTAGGGAAGAAAGCATTCAATCCTCCAGCTATTTAATTATGAAGGCAGCAGACCCCTGGGTGCATGGCTTCATTCTCCCACAACAGTGGCTCGCTAACAAAGTCCGTTGAGTGCCTTTGATTGATCTGAAGCCATTTGAGGTGGCCGTGAAAAGACAAAGGCAGTGACAGAAGGAGGGAAGGCGGAGAGGAGGGGAGAAGAGGGTAGGGCGGGTTGGGAGGGGAGGAACGGGGGATGCGGGAGGGATGGAGGGAGGAAAGATGGAAGGAAAGGGACAGAGAGAGGGATGTCATAAGGGAGGGGGAACAGAGAGACAGGGAAAGGGAATGAGAGATGAAGGGGAGCAGGGCGTGGATGGATGACTGGAGGGGTGGGCAGAGAGGTGGTGGTGGTGGTGGTGGTGGTGGTTGTCTTTCTTGGCAAAGCACTTTTCCTGCACAAACATCCACACACTGACCCAAGAGGTGCATTTGGCTGTGCACATAAACACATAAGCATTTACACACACAAGGCAACAGGAAACACACACTTCGTTAAAATGTTGTTAGGGCTCCCACAGTATCAGGGGAGCAGAGATGTGGATGTATTTGCATAAGTGGGTATTATACCCTGAGCCAGTGGACAGTAGCGATGGCTAAAGTAGATAAGATAAAGCTTTCATTCTCTTTCACTTCCTCCCCTGCCCCGTTACCACACACAGACTCTCCATTTATTGCTTACTCTCTCTTTTTTTTTTCCTATTTCTCTCTCTTTCACTCAGGGCAGAAATTCCCTCCCCCCTGACCAAACACACACATTTGTTGTGCCGCAAAACATTTTCACTCCCTCCAACTTCTCCCCTTATCTGCTTCGCTTAACTCCCAGTGTGAGAACTTTTTCAATTATCCCTGCCTCTACCTCTGAGTGTTCGGGATGAAGGCACTGTTTTGGCAGGATAAAAAGTCCGCAGAGGAGAGAGGGAGAGGGGAAAAAAGAGAAGGGGAAAAATTAGAAGGGGGAGGGAGGGATGAGAGGTTGAAGGGAGAGATTCCGCAGTGACTCCGTTCCAACAAGTCATCTTTCATTTTTATGACTTCAATCAAGTGTCCTTGAAGCCAAAATATACTCAGATCATGCACTCTTATCCTGACTGGAAGGCTGTGATACATTTAAGTATAATACCTGTGCTTGCATCTCTATCCACCGTGTGCACAGATTTGAATGACTGTCACTCTAATGCTGTCATTTATTAGCAAACGGTGTGCTGTCACTGCTCTGCTTTGGCACAAATATCAGATTTTTTTTTTTTTTTTTCAATTGTTGTCTCTCGCTGTGTCTCTGAGTTTCTCTCTTATCCCTTCCCACACCTTTCATCTTCTACCTCCACCTCTCTCTCTCTCTCTCTCTCTCTGACACACACACACACTCTATCCCTCCCTTGGCAGGCGACCACTGCAGTTTGTCACACACTGCAATATGGTACAGATTGAAATCACTTAAATAAAATTTCTATTTCTCTCTGTTTCTGTCTCTCGGCTTCTCTTTCTTCCTCTCTCTCTCTCTCTCTCTCTTACTGTGTGTGTGTGATGGTGAGACAGAGAGTGTAAACTTGCTGAGGAAAGTAACCTTGCCTAGAGAACTCTGGCTTCAGAAAGTCAACTGTCGCCTTTTGTGTGTGTTCCAGGACAGTTACAGAGTTATAGGAGTGTGTAGTTCCATCTGTCAGAGACTACCTCACTGGGATGTATTCTGTGTGTACGTGTGTGTGTGTGTGTGTGTGTGTGTGTATGTATGTGTACTCATCCAAGAGAGCACCCAGCAGGACTGCCTCCTGCTCCTTCAGCCATTACGATCCCATGTCCCATTTCCATCCTTCTTTTTTCTTATTAAGACTTTTCTTCTCCGCACTCTGTTTATCCACCCCCCCCCCCCACCACTATTCTCTCCCCCTCCATCTGTACTTCTTGGTCTATCCATCTCCTCCACTCTCCATTTTTTTTTACCTTCCTCTCCCCCTTCTTATCGCTTTACCTTCCCTCCCTTTTTCCTCCTGCTCATTTCCCACCTGCACAGGATTGCTGTTCAGAGCCATCGAGCCCAGAGCTTGTAATACCCTGACCAGAGTTATTTAGCCGCGCTATGACAGGTAGGGAAATGAAATCACCACTTGGCCGTGCGTGTGTTTTTCTTTTTGTTCCCCTTTACTGTTCCTCCTTCCCATTCATGAGGCCCTGCTGCAGGGTTATTTTTAGTCGACTGCCACCTTCTCACTGGCTTGTAAAACGCGACCGCCAGACGTTCACTTAGGCAGAAATTCTCTATCATGATTGCGGGGATTGATGAATGATATTGTTATATGCAGTTGTGTTTTGGCATGAATCAAAAACACCTCTCTCTCTCTCTCTCTCTCTCTCTCTCTTTCTTGCACACTCTGTCATTTTTAAAACTACTTCAGAGGAGGAAGCTGTAAATAGTTCTATGGTTGATGACCGACTGATGATAAACTGACAAATTGATCAGTTGATTGATGGTCTGGGTTGTTCATTCTGTGTGCCTGTAGTTTTTGATGAGCACAAAGTCAGCACAGTACCAATTGACCAATATTCCATAAAGATTGTGTTAAGGACATAGAATCCATCTTTTGTTTGTGTTCAAAAAGCTAGAAATTACAAAAAAGTGGGCAAACTGCCTAAAAGGGGACAAACTTGTTAAGATTTTAAGAGTCTCCCGAATCATGTTCACCACAAATTATGGAACTAAACAACCTAAAATCTTACAAACCCAGACGTCTGAGCTCTGAAGAAATTCAATGAATCATACTAGCATGCCGACATTAAAAGGAGTATAACTGCTAACATGAATACATCTTAAAATGTGTCTAAGATGGCTGCGGATCAGCTAGTCGAAGGGCTTTTGCTCCGTTATGCTCTTGCTTCCTCTGTCGATTCTCCATTCTCTCGTCGTCTAGTGTCATGCACAGTTTTTATATGTGTGACAGGCAAGTTGGTCACCTCTCAAGCAGAAAATGGTGGATTATGCTCCATTTACTTCTCCCATGGCTGCATGTTTTGTGCCCAAACAGAAAATAAACCAGAGGTGCCGATTCCAGAGTTGTCATATTTCATTCAAAACATTTCACACTGGCTGAAAGGATCCCCATACCACTCCTAGTACCATAAAACTCCTACGTGGATCCCTTTGGTCATGCTTCCATAAAGAAGTGGGTGTATTAGCCTCGAGGTTGGAGAAGCAGGTTTGGATTGGACGGTTGCTGCTAGGGGAAAATGTGGGGAGAGTACAATATAAGGCGATTTTTAAGCAAAGAGGTGGAGGATGGAGGAGGATTGGCGTGAAAGCGCCAAACTCTAAATGTGAAGTAGGGTGAACGGGACAAAACTCAGTTTCTATTCCTTTACAGTTGAAAACTCTTCTGTCTAAATCGAAGAAGAGCTGGTGCTCTGTAGAAAACCCTTTTTTTTTTTTTTCTTGACAGCACACTTTTTCCATCTGCATGTTTTTTTTTTTTTTTTTTTCCCAAGCTCAGCGGCGCAGCTGAGGTGACAGATCGGTCCCAAGGAAAGGACAGACTGCCTGATGTTCAAGCATGGAAGACGTGTGAAGTTCTGATCCGTAAATGTCATTTTATCTCTTGGCTATCTTTCAAAAATTCATTCTCTCTCTATCTATTAAGGGTGTAGTTTTACACACACATACACACACACACACACACACTCTGTCTCACTTTCTCTCCCTCATCCGTCAGATGCTTAATCTGATATTAAACATACTCCCAAATGCTACACTACCCTTCAGAGCTCCCATTTACCTCTGAGACACACGCACACCTGCCAATGACACTCCCTCCTCTTCCTTCCTTGCTACCCCTCTCTTGTTCTCAGTCTTTGTCAAACACGAGGGCACACCTGCCAAAGACCTTGATTTCTTACCCACCTTCTCTCTCTCTCTCACACACACACACACACATTTCTCTTTGAGCAGCCTCCCTACAAATGTCAGGTGGGGTAGTGGGGGGTTGAAGGAAGAGGAAGGGTAGCGGATGGGGATTGAGTGAGAGATGCACACATCAGACATGAGGAGGATTTCACTTTTGTGCGAAATCACGTTCTCAGACTGGCGTGCGATACACCAGCCGGGAGAAGAAAGCAGGGGGAGGTCGAGCCGAGGCAGGAGGGAAAAAAAAAAAGTGTTATATTCTGGCTATGAAATATAATACATATTGAAAAGCAGCGATTTTATATTGATGAATTATTACTAGAAAGACTCACATTCTGTCCCTAGAACTGTTTAAGTAGTTCATTTGGACGTGGATGCGGTCCGGCCAATGGGATTGGGTGTCAATTTCATGGTTACTTTGTCTTGTACCCCAACCTAAGCTTCAAAGAAATGTCTTAGATAGAAAGAGGAGCGTATAATCGCCGACATAATATGCGCTCACACATGCTCATGCATACTATACACGGTGTTGGCATAATCTCCCCTGCTTCGGCATGTGGATGCACACTCGTACGTACGCACACTTCTATGTATATGCACCATATAAGACGCAGCAGTTGCTTGCAGAACAGACATGCATGCACAACATGGGTAGCAGAGACATAGCATATGTTTTTAAGAAGTATGCACATGTGGGGCACAGTCACACACTCAAAACCTACAGCAGATACACACATTCACGCATCCTGCTACTGTATGTGCTATTTATTATTTTGTTATTCAGCTTGCTTGGGTAATATTAATTATTCATTGCGTCTAGCAGCCCACAAATATCATCCCAGGAGATTAATATAAAATTTATCTGTCCCACTTCTTCACCGGCATACACACTCGGGCCCGTGGTTTACCTGACACTGAGCAAGAAGCCTATTTGCTATGCAGGGGAACCTCCGACAAGCCGGGGACCTCAAGTTGAGTTAATTAAACATTAAGCATTAATCAAAATGAGATCGTTAATCTCGACACAATTATCTGTGATATTTTGTAAGTTACGTGTTCCTTCTGAGGGATACTGGGCGCAAGGGGACGCACATTCGGTCCAGCACACAAGCCGATGCATATACATGTATATAGACAGAGAAGACAATTTGCATGGCTCTGTGTGTGTGTGTGTGTGTGTGTGTGTGTGTGTGTGTGTGTGTGTGTGGGCTGACAAGCCAGCTCTCATTGCTCTTTGATGCCCTTTACATGTTTCAATCAACATCAATCAGGGCTTGGAATGCAGCTCTTCATAATAATTGAGAGTGAAAAAATGCAGCTGCAGAGGGAGGGAGGACATTCACAGATCAGTGAATATTGCTTTCCATTCAGTTGGAAACATAATGGGGTCAGATGTCACTGTAGACCACAGTAACTTCGCTGACCTGTGCACACCACACCCACTTTCGCACACAAATCATACACACTCACAGCTGCTCCCTCTAATTGAAAGATCACACATCGCGGAGGTGTTAGCCAACTAAGGAAATTAAGTTTGGCTCCTGAAAGTCCCAGTACTTAAGAAGATCTGACGCATGCAATCTTCTTTATGAATCTAAATTGGAGGTGACTTTGTAGAGTGTTAAACTCTGAGCTGGCATTTACAGAAAGATTATTGCCTTCTCTTTTTCCTTTTCTTATGCTGCTATTCAGCTTTTGACGAGCCCGAGCTGCAGTTATCGCTGGGTTTTGTCAAGAGAGGGACGAGGTTTCTGGCTCTGAGGCGAGACTGGGCCTTATCACTGGCTGACTTTGTTTCTGGATATGCCTTTTAGTATGCGCACCAGAACAGCAACACATTCTCCCACATCGAGTTTTGATACCCCTTTCATACGCTCGCGCTAACATCAAAGACCTGTGTTTGGTCATACATGCACAAGACACCCCGGGAACTTGTTTCACACACGGCTCACGCTATTATACACGTGTGCGCACGCATACATTCAACATTCAGCACCAGAGAAGTTGCCATCTAATCCTTTTATTTTGATCTGAACTGCTCTAAGTGGGCCACCCTTGCGCCTATGTTGATGATAACACCAAGTTATTTTCCACAACTGCTCCAATTATACCCCCTGGCTCGTGACAGATAAGTGATTAGGACCTAGTGCGGAGATTTGCCCCATTTATTAGATGCAGCAATTAATAATGAAACGGAGGTAAGAGAGATACAGATTAGTGAGTTCATTTTCCTGTAGCCTAAAGGGAAGAGGACAAATGCCCAGCGATGGTATAGTGATTACATTTGTACATAAATGGGGGGTCTTAAAGTCCTGCAGGCATAGAATCAAATGGATATTGCTAGAAAATTCTCTTCAGTGTGTCCCTACTCTGCATCCAGCTCAGCTTTCCAGAACAATGTCTCACTTAAGAGAAATTGTAAAAGCAACTGGACTCTCCCTTTTTAAGATCCAATCAGAAGAAATGATTATGGGCTAAAATATCTATCACAGATTCCCAGAATGCCTTTAGGCACCAGGATTACCATGTTGCAGCCACAAAGTTTGTGATCATTTGATGCAATTAATTGCAATTTGTTCTTCAAATCAACAAAACTTATTTTATTGCCTTTAGGCGGCTCCTGAAATTTTGCCAATCTTGTAGGGGACCATATGTTAAACTCTGCCTTTTAGTTTGATGTTTCATTTGATAATATCCTAACATTAGGCACGTTTCTAAAAGCTTTGTGTCAAATTCTGGGACTCAGAGCAAAATACATTAAAGCAGGCTTGTGTAGTGTGTGCCAACCATTTCCCACGTATTAAATGACAAAATGTGTTGTTTGTGATTGCCCTCTGGAACGATACTGTATAAGCATTTTCTGATCTGATGCTCTCAGCGGCAGGAGGGCATCATTTGTCAGTGTCTTTCCAAACCATTACAAGTCACTGTTACAAAAACTAAAACTATCATCTGATTTTACACAACTATGGCTACGATTTGGTCGGGGGGTTAGGCACAAAAACGACTTGGTAAGGGCTCCGTAAAGATCATGGTTTGGGTTGTTGAAAGTCTTGTTTTGCTGACCCATCCAACCACCCTGACCTCTACCCTCTGCCGACTTTGTGGCTCTAACATCTACTGAAACCGCTGATGCTGGCTGATCATTTTTCTTGGATTGACTGTGTCTCTTCTATGTGCTTTGTACCTGGTGACTAAAGAAAACAGCATACATATGCAGTGCACAGAGAGTGGAAGAAAGGATGAGATCAAAACAGGCTCACAGCTCATTTCCTCTGAGAGGCTCCCTTGTGGGTTAATTGACCCTGATATGTGCATTGGTTACCAAAGTGCCAATAAACAAGGTTGAATGTAATAGCAGGTAAAAATTGAAGAGGCAGAATTTAAATATTCTTACATGCTTTCATCTATCTTTGTGTGTATGTGCGCTTGATTCCGGTGTAATAATGAAACGATAGTGTGTGTTTTTGTCTTGTAAATGATCCCGTGCATGTTAAGGTTGCTTAAAGGTTACATCTGAAGGGAGAGGTTTCTGCAAACAATTAGACCTCTATATTCAGGATGAGTCATCAAAATGACTAATGGCACATTTACAAGGAAAAAGGGGCTCAGGGGCTATGTTAAGTGCAAAGTTCTTGTAATATTACGTGCATTTTTTAAAAATCTGTATCATTCCCCTAGAGCAAGTTAAGTATACCACTTTAGCCCTGAAAAATCTTTGTTTATTTAATGGGTTGCTTAAGTGAGCAGAGCGACAGCTTGTTATCCGGTCAAACACCATCAGTTACATTCACCGTTAAGGTCTGGTCTACCTTTTAAAAACTGGATGAGCAGGTAGGGATCACTGCTTTGCTCTCAAAAGGAAGCCCGACATTGCACATAAAACTGGGGTTTGCATTCAGTTGAAAATCTTGTACTTTGGTTATCTGATGGTATTTGTAACCACCAGGGCATTTGACCAACTTTTTTTTTTTTTTATTACAGCAACAAAAGTATAATACATCACAAACTTTACAATAGCATTCTACATCTACTGCAGGTAAACCTTAATCTATGGCGGTTTGACCCTGAGATCTACATAAGCCGTGAGTGAACTCTGGGTGAATAATCAAGCAACCTGACATTTTATTATTATCCAAGGAAGGGAACAGAACACTTTCCTCCTGAGAGCTGTTTACTGCAGTTTCAAATCTGCATTTGACGACTGCAGAGCTGTTGTTTATGTTTTGTAGTCTAGGCTCTGATTTAAAAAAAAAAAAAAAAAAAAAAACAGTGATGGATGCAGCATCATAATGTAGCATATAAATATATAAATGACCACTGTACTGTCCTTGAACAAGGCCCATTCGCCTGTGGAGCTACTCCGTGACCAAGGTTAGAGGGAGATGTGCTTGTGCTGTATAATTCTTCTGAATATGACAAATATATGTGTAAATGTATAAAATAGCAACTAGTGCATTGCTGTTAAAAAGAAAAAAGCATGCTCAGCAAATCATTCCAGGATAAATAAAGGTTTAAATATATATATTACAATGGTGGCTATTGTAGAAAGCCATCTACATCTGTCTTGAATTAGTGCAGCAACAGCTACTGCAAGTAAAACTGTCCTGAAAGTTAATCATTAGAACATTAGCCCAGTTTATTCACTCTTTATTGGCAGACTGAGCTAATGACAGGCCCAGATGCACAAAATTTATGTGGGCATGTGCCTTATGTTTGCCCGTGTGTCTGCACGGGGGAAGCCAGTAAAGGAGAGCCTCATCTTAAAGGGAAATCCTAGTTTAAAACAACCTGCGTCTTATTTTTTGTAGTTTTGGATCATAATTGCTTTCGGTAATAATAACATTGTGTTCCCCAACTTAGTCTAAAAGGAAGTCCAGCAGGGCAAGAGTCACATTAGTCAAACCTATTTGAAAGAGGCATCCATCAGTTTACAGACCGATATCCTCATCCAACTTTGACTTACCGTTGTTGCAGTTGTTGTGTAGTGATGCAGTTTTCAGAATACAGTGGTTCAGATAATCTGGGTTAACCTGTTGCCGTGTTTAAAACCTGTCTGATTGGCTTACTGCTCGTTTCTTGCCCTTTATTGAAGAAGTGTCGCCATGTTCCCAGATCTCAGCAATTACTTTGATAAGTACGATGAGCAAAACTACGAAAAGACGAAAACTATACACAGAGCCAAGTTATAATAAACAGAAGGTTCTTTCTATAGTTTCCCAGTTTCAGTGCAGCCGTACTGCTTGCATAATTTCTACCCGTGACCGTGTCCTTGTCCCCAGTTTTCTAATACAGAGCTCATGTCTTTTGAAATTACCTTCTCTCAGAGCCATTTTCTTGTGCCTTTTACCAAAAAGGAAAGTTGACGCTGAGAACAAATCAGAAATCTCAAAGCCATTCCCCTAAGAGTGGGTGGGGTACATGGGACAGCGGATTGGTTTGATACAGCGACAGCACGCCGCAAGGACATTTTACTGCTGGATTTCATTTCCTGGAAAATGGTAAACACAACAATTTTCCAAGCAAAGGTATTCAGATGACTCATGTTTATAATAATACTCATTTGAAATGCGCTTCACGTTGATGCCTGAAATCATTTTCATAGTAAGCGTAGTATTATTTTTTTTTTTTTTTTGATACTCCATTTTGGAATTGAACTCTTTAGTTGTACATATCCTGCCTTTTTCTGCAGTGGTTACTTCTCAGCATTGCATATTTGATCATGCGGCATCAAAAGTAGGCTGAGGCCAAACAACATGCTCATCTGTGTCCCAAATCAACTCACCCCAAATGGCATCTTAATCGTCTGGAACTCACAGTCGCATTAGAGAGCCACTTCTGGCGTGAACAGGGTGCCGTTTGTCATACATATTAGCCCCGGATTCAGATTAGAGACTAATAGTCTTTTTGTTCACTTATACTGTCTCTGTCGCTCTTGCTCCCAAATTTTTTCCCCCTTCTCTAATTAGCCTCTTTATGCTCGTTCTTGCACTTGAAATTGTTCACTCCCTTCTGTGCATATTCTTCTCCTCCGTCTCTCTCTCCCCCTGCCTCTCCATCTCTTCGTCATCTCTCTCTTATAGAGATGGATGAAAGGGGATATCAGGGAGTCTGGGTGGAGAGCTCAGCTGATAGGCTGAATCAAGGCAGGTCATTTACTCACCGCAAGCCCATCCATCCTGGAACCCACACATAACCCCCCCCCCCTCCCTCCACCCACACACACACGCATCCTTGACTCCACACACACACTCTTGCACAAACACACTGCCCCCCTAAATGACTTCCATCTCTCTAGGTGTATTATTTCACTCCTGGGAAGTGTGGTCTCGAGTTTCAGTATTCAACACGACCGGAGCACAGGGACCTTTTCCATTAGGAAGTTGTTTGTTTTTGCTGAGCGTGGGTGACCAAACACACACAAAATTGCACGCACACCCTAAAACTAAGAAATATCAGGCGTATTCAGACACGCACCCAGTACCCAAAGCTCTAGGCACCTCATTACTGGTATGCCTTGCTGTCACCAGTGGGGTGTTGTGAATAAATGTGTCCCCCCTGACGTTTTTGCTGTTTGTGGCTATGTCCCCTGTGGGATGACTGTTAATGACATCATGCCACTTTGCATTTGTACTTGGGGAACTGTTGGTATCATTTTCCCGGTAACTAAATAATGTTGCCATCTCATTGGTCCAGCTGCCTGCTGGCGGAATTGCAACCCAGCAAGAGGCTATTTTCTACCCTGACAGCCTCTGTGCCAGCCCAGAACACCCAAAACAGCTTATTTTACCCCCAACATGATGGCATGATTACTGCAAATGCTTGACGCCACCTCCAGCAGGTTAGCGAGTGAGCGAGAGAGGAAGATAAAAATGGGCCGCAAGGAAGGGAGAGAGAATTATGATCTGGAAAATCGCGGTGATGGAAAACCAGTGGAAGGTGTTTCACGAAGGAGCGGGCGCACTTTATCCCTCCCATCGCGCAGTCTTCATTATTGACAGATGTGCGGCGTAATCAGAATACAGCATGTATGTGCTACTGTAGGACGGATGGATGAGTCAGGAGAGAAAACGCGATTACAGTGGCAATCATAACTCAGATTAGCCTTCCTCTGTACCTCTCTCCACTGTTCAACACAGGAATCAATCACCATCACATTCACTACACCGCCTCATATCACACACAGGGCCGCACCAAGAGGACAAATATTATTCTCTACGGCAGAGAAAACAACATTGTCTATACAGCAAGGACAACAATCGCTCTTTTTAATAAATAACGGCAGCTATTATGATCATAAATAGTGAGGGGGCCAGAGGCTGTTTGTAGGGGGGAGGATGATACATGAATCCATTCAGCATATTTCTGCTGTGGGCTTGTATCTCTGCAACTGAGGGGATCAAAGGAGCTCCTGACAAAAGAGGCGCAGATGCAGCGTGCTGAGATGACAGCCTTCACCAATGCTAGCAGTGCACTCAGCACTAACATTGGCTGACTAGAGACCTGACTTAACCAGTCCAGAACAGCAAATTCAGTCCCCCTGCTGCTTCCTTTATCTGATTATTATTGATGACATCTGGACATTCGCAGACCCGTGGAGGCTCATTAAATTTACAAGTCAACTGATAATGAAAGTGAACACTCTGCACTGGATTACTTCATTTACTCAACATTACGGACTAGCAGGGATGCATTTGCATCCTTTGATATGCACTTGCATTTTAGTTATTCCCTCTGGATCGCCCATTTGATTAAACTGTGTGACTTGGAATCATGTAGCAAAAGAAAATTCTTCATGGGTAATGTACAAAGCCCAAAGCACTGGTTTGAGTATGTAATCAGTCTGTCTGTGTTTGTGCGTTGGTGTGTGTGTGTGTGTGTGTGTGTGTGTGTGTGTGTGTGTGTGTGTGTGTGTGTGAAGGAGCAGCAAGTCATTTGGTTCTCTCAGTCCTACAGTAGCTTGCAGCGCTCCGAGGGGAAAAAAAATGCTAATGTGCTCTGCAACTTGATCATTCAAATTAATTTGGAGCCATGCTGAGAACAATATTCCATCAAATGGTTTGTAAATCACAGTCATTCAGATTTACACACTCACGGACAGACACAAGTACTTTGTGTACGCGTGACATACGCGAGTTTGTACTCACACAGCTACACAAACACGTCCACCTCGATATGGTTGGTTTGACACTGATGTACAAAATGAGGGAATCCCATTTTCTTCCATTCAGAATGATCCCCATAAACTCCGAGCCTGGAGGAAAAGAGGAGACATGGCCCGTCAAGACTTTTATAGCTTTACCCACAATCACTCAGGACTACAATGATGTTTTTATGATGTTACTGTATAGCCCCCCCCCCCCCCCGACCCGCCACACCACCAAGAAAACTAACAAGGTCCTTATGTTTAACGGACTCAACACACTCATACCTCCAGCAATTGCCAAATTGTCACAGCTAAGAGCAGCCTAAGCGACAAGCAACCATTCGCTCTAATCAAACCTAATTCAAAGTGTGCTTTACACCTTTCGCCTGCTGTTTCATCTCACTTCCCCATGGGCCACAAGCTGCTGCACACTTTTCCGCTCAATCACTGTATGAGAGATGGTGAGCAGAATTGAATCGAGTCAAGGTATTTGCATATGTAATTTAGCGGTGACAATCAGAGAGACATGGCACCATCTCCATCAACTGTTAACTGTGAAACAAGATTTAGCCCCTCTTTCAATCTGTGGCCAGTCCTGTGGTGGCGCCTAATAGTGTGTATCTTACTGCTTATCACTCTGTTTCTCTCAGCCAACAGGCTGTTATGCTTAGATAACCATAGTCATTTGCTATGTTAAGTGGCTGATTGCTTCACAGTTGTGCGTTTTTTTTTTTTTTTTTGCGTGCATGTGCGAGTGTGTGACATACTTTCATGCATGTGTAAGCGCATAAATGTAATTTTCTCTTGCCTGTCTGTGTGTGTGTGTGTGTGTGTGTGTGTGTGTGTGTGTGTGTGTGTGTGTGTGTGTGTGTGTGTGTGTGTGTGTGTGTGTGTGTGTGTGTGTGTGTGTGTGTGTGTGTGTGTGTGTGTGTGTGTGTGTGTGTGTGTGTGTGTGTGTGTGTGTGTGTATTGTGGTACGGTGTGTGCATATGCGCGTGCGCCTGTGCTGCATATATGTGTAACAGTCCCAGCCTCTTTCCCCCACCAAGCTTAGCTCCAGTCCCCGGCAGCATGGCAGAGTAAGATTAAAGTCACCCATATTACACTTAGCGCCAGGAGACGTAAGGAAATTAGGAGAAAATTAAACAATGCTATTTGCATACAATTACACAACAGCCTGGAAAACTGCTCGGTTAGCTACCGTCTGGTCAACTAAAGAGCGCTGTGCAGCTTTGCTTCATTAACTATGCAAACAAATCTGGCTGGCCTTATTCAATCACTGCTGTTTATTTGGACTGTGAGGGGGGGGGGGGGATACAGACATTCAACAGTTTCTTTATTCATTATGTATGAGCTAATGCATGCTGTATGATGCTAGTTGCTTCTTTTTTACTCCTCTGACAGGAAACCAGTTCTGCACTGCAGGTTCATTCAAATCGCTTAGGTTGGATTTAGATTAGTTCACGCGTGCATGCGAGCTCACATCTGCTATGACATTTCAGTCTGACATTCAGGTTACGATACGCTCAGTTTTCATCTCAGGTGTTTGAAATATAAGACTCTCACCCCGCTGAGAAAATGCCTTCCTTGAGACACAAGCACACTACTATCTCAGGTTCTTTCCGCTACACACACACACACACACACACCAAACCATCACCTTTTACCTCCTTTCACAAATACGGATATTAAACCACCTATCAATTTCTCTTCCATCTTTCATCTCAAACATATATTCACTTCCACACACCTATCTCTCTCACTCTCTGTCTCTCTTCCTATCTCTGTTCCCTTTATCCTCCCCACATACAGCCAACACACCTGGTGACAGCGCTGGTGAAATATTAATGTGTTCAGTGAAGTGTTGCATTTTGGAGTGCTGCCCTGACCATGAGCTTTAGTTTCTGGACATAGGTTGGAAGCTAAGCAGTCATTCAGAGGCTCAGGCAGGGGTCCACACCGCTGGATGTAACAGCGGGGACAGCTCCAGCTAACTCTCTCCATTGGCGCTTTGCTCGATGCAAATGATTCATGACTGCAAACTGTTAAATCAACAGTCAAACTGACTGTTAAGCCCATCCGGGGCCACAGTGTGCTTTCTCAATAAGTCAAGCTGCAGCGAGTTAAAGACATCCCTAGCCTTAAGCTGTGTCGGAAGGACGAGAGGAGATACCCGGTTTTTTCAGAGCTTCAGCTCACATCTTAGGCCTCTTTAGCCTTCCTCAACTACCCAAACCTTCCAACACACACACAGGCACACAGGCTCAAACAAGTCCCACCTCCAACTTGCTTTTAATAAGCTCTGAAACTGCAGGTGCGGCTGTTTATTTTATTTTTTTGTGCCAGTTTTTTTTTTTTTTTTTCATACAGGGAAATCTTTTCTTCTTTTTTTTTTGGCATTGTGCATTCGGTTGCACACATTCCAAGTGTTGATGCTTTTCTTACGGAGGCCTAAATAAGGAATGAGCTTAGTAACTGCGAGATTCTCCCTCCTGTTCTGATTCAACGCACTCATGTCAGTTTGCTTACTCCACATTGCCCAGAGATCCCTCTGGGTTTATGCTCGAGTATTCACTCCACGGTGTGTTTGTACTGTATCTCTGTGTTCTTGCATGGGTGCCTGTGTGTGCTTGTTTGTTTGTACTGCGTGCGTGCCTGTCTGCGCGTGTGTGTATATATATATTCGTGTGTGCAGGTTTCAGGGCATGTACGTGTGCACATGGAGTTTATTTGAAGGCCTGGAAATGTTTGGGCCAGCGCAATAAGACAGCACTCTGGATTTATTCGGTAGAGGCAGAGGTTCAGTTCAAGGCTCCTAATTTGCAGATGTGTGAGAAGAGGTATGGATTTTATATTTTATACCGTAATAATGCTGACATTCCTTTTAGCTGTGCTTATCTTGCATCCTTAGTTCAGAGTCTTTTCTAACCTCAGTGCTTGCAGTTGGAGCTTTTACCTGGGAATAGAAAAAAGATAAGAGCATACACACCAAAATACACACATACACACACACACACACACATTCTGGATGTCCTTACAAGTCGGAAATGTGTAGCTGCTTAGAGAAAACATCCATTACATTCCTAACTAAACCTGAAAGAGACCTGATCATCCCGGTTCTGGTCTGACCTGAGCAGCAGAGCTGGACTTAGACGGCACCATGGCTGACAGGATCAAGTCTGTTTGTGTGTACAGTAGCTGGTCCCTGCACAGTGACAAATATTCCCAAACTGAATTGAACACAATGCTTTCAGAAGAAACTGCCCGTACTCTACTAACTTTCCAATTCCAGACAGTAGAGCCACCTTTTATCTTGTCTAGACTGTGACATCATAAACAAATACTGCCTGCATTCCTCTAGAGATCAAAACTCTACTCAGGTTCAGTAAAAAAAAAAAAAAAAAAAAAAGACATTTTAAATTCAAATGTCTGATAACTGCGGCAACAAAAGCTGGCCCCGACCCAAAGCAAAAGCACAGGATGTCAGAAACAGACACAAATTCATGGAGGCGGCCTCAGTGGAAGATCTGTCGTAAGCATTCACACAAGTATGCCGACATGTACTGTATATACACATACATTACACACACGGATACATTAAATCTGCCGTGTCAGAGGGATAAACATTGATGCTGCCAGCTTGTTTCTGAAGACACGCTGGATTAAGCTGGAGTGTTGACTGGCAGGGATTTTATTGTTCTTGATACACTGCAGTGCTTCAAGACGCTACATGAAGGGTTTTCGCCATATTGTAATTAAAGTGGCCATAATCAGTATTTTCATATTAACAGTGGATCACATGACTACTAGCATGTGAAAAGGGTTGCTCGTAGTGGCAAATTCGCACATAATTATCCTCCGACTCTGCAGTTCCGCTCAGCTCTACAGAGCGTTGTTGCGTCTTTCAGCTCATTGTTTTGGTTGTTACGTCGCGCAGCCGTACTGTTTTGATGTGCCCTCGTCAACGTAATTTCTTCCTTCCGAGATCTTCCTTATTTGGTGCTGTTTTCCTGTTATTATTAATGCGCACTACTTTGAACAAAACGTTTTTAGACATTACTGTACATCATGTTTTTACCTATAAGCACAGCAGAGAATGCTCTCTTGGGTGTTATTGCTGTAATATATCAGTGGAATTAATTGTGCTGAAACATTCAAATGCAGGGAGAAAAAAAAGTGACTGCAGTTGTAATAGGTAATAATTCTCATGATGGGCTTTTTTAAAAGAGTTTCATTGGGTCCAATTTGGTGCTTGTCATGTTTGATTGCGTTTTGATTTTTTAATTTTTTTTATTAACAAAACAGCAGAGTGCTTCTCCGTCTTATGGGCTGGAACTCATGTCCTCTAGAAAAGGCTCATATCACCTTCTCTTCACAATCACGTCCCACCTCTTCCTCCTCCATTCACCCGAATTTGCTTTCTCCACTAACAGTGGCAACCCCAAACCTGTACATTCCTCTGCTTAGCTCTTATTATTATTATTCTCACGTCCCAGCTCTTGGAATAATCCCACTCTTGTGCTTGTTTGTGAGTTGCTCTAGATAAGAGCACCGGCTACACACTTAAAATGTTAATAAAAATTGTAAAAGAATCTCTCCCAAACTTCGAGCAAGTTAGCCGTAATTGTTAGTGCAAGAGAAATAATATAACAACGCTGGTACAGAACAGCTGACACAGCTGTGGGATGTACCACAGATGATCGTTATTACAATTAATCTGACAATGATATATTTAGCAAGAATCCTTCTCCGGTTTTCTGACATGCAATATTCACTAGGAGCATAATTTATGGCTTTTTTACATGATTCACACTCACCCACTGAGTGCCACAATGTCTCATTTTTGCATCTTTTGCCATTTTTTTTTGTGGGTACTGCAGCAACATAACACATCCATACCTACAATTGGCAATACATTCTAATTTAAGGGATAGATGGCATAGATGGCTCTTACCCAGAGCATCCTGGAATGAGAGCAGATATAGATTTACATACTAATTCCTCCAGCTGCCTCGAGGTTCTGTTTTGATCTTCCATCGTCACATTTTGGGCTCTGAGTCCTTTGACAAAATCTGCACGATGTTAGTTTCATTCCCTGACAGTGATATACTGAATAATAGTAACACCTGTAATAGGCACGTCTTTCCCATCTCTATTTCTCTGCGCCACCAGCTGTTGTCTCGCCACCCCGCCCACTCGCCATTCCCACCTTTCTGGACCCCCTATTGAGTTCAAACGAAGAGGCCTATATTCGCTTGTCCGCTCAAACACACCTAGCCTCTCCCAGGAGGATAAGTACATATGCTGCATTAATTCATCCATGTCTCCGCAGACTTCAGTCAAATATCTTTTTCTTCCTCTCTTAAGGGACTCAAGGACTTTCAGCAGAGGGTCGCTCTGTTTACTTTGTACTCCCGGGTGGGATATTTCCATTTGAATGAATGTGTGTGAGTGCGGGCTGCAGTCGGTTTTTAATATCTCATCTTCAGACACACACGCATGAGTGTGCGTTTTCCGCAAGTTTACCTATGCGTATGTACCTGCATGAATGTACAGCGTATGTGCGGATTTAATTAACTATGCGCCTGTTTGTGCTCGCACATGCACTTAAGATGTTGAAAATATGTACGCATTTGTGCCAGAGGGTGTTTATGTGCATAGTGGTGTCGAGTCATGTTAAGCTCAACTTTGGGGCCTCTCTATATAAAGGCAGTCTCCCCCTCAACCTTGCCTGGAGCACTGATAGGATGAAAAATGGATAGAAGCCCCAAAGGAAGGAAGGGGAAAGGTCCATCTGTGAGCTGCATTCAAGGACAACAGTGTTATCCATTTTGGAACAGTATGAAACAAGCCAGTGTCTTCAGTGGGGTTTGGAAATGCAGGCTTCTGGATGAACTGTGGATGCTACTGTTGTCCTGCCAAGCCAACTGTGATGTTGCAGATTAGATGCGAATCATTGACTCCTTGTTTGAATCAGTGCGACTCTTCTCATTCAGGGAGAGAGATAATGAACAAATGTGACTGATTGTTTCTGATCAGTGTTGTGGTGAATTACTGCAGCAACAGGGATTGTTTTTGCACTACTCTGGTTCTCATAAAAGCTGCGTTTAATGTGATTTTATGTTATTCAGCCCCGAGGTGTTGGGGTTTGGCTATATCTATTAATCTCTGTTTTGATCTTGTTTTCTCTTTTCTCTCCTCCCTTTCTTATTCCTTCTCCCTTTTTTGTTCACTCCTCCATCATTGCACTTTTATGTTTTCCCCCTAATTTTCTCACTCATGTTTTTGTTCTTTCTTCCTACTCTTTTTTTATTTATTTTTTTTTATTTGTTTCAACTCTTCCACCCTCTCCTTCCTGTTCTCTCTGATAGAACCGATTCCACTTGCAGATGTCGGCCCGTGTGCCTCCATCAACTCTGGGCAGCCTGCTGCTGGCGGTCCTGCAGGGGGGAGATGGAGACAGGAACAGAGGAAGCTGGGGGGAGGGCAGCTGGGGAGGTGCAGCTGTGATTTGCCCTGGGTGGGAAGAGGGTGGTGATGGGTTGCTCTCTCACCTGCAGATGCACAGTGGTTCTGCCTGGCATTTGTGGGATATCATCAACCTGACTCACATCTCGGGGGGCAGGGATAGAAGGTTGGAGGCCAGCGAGGAGCGGAGAGAGGATCAGAAGGAAGAAGAGGCTTTGAAGATCCTCTCCGCCCGTTTTCTGCGCTCCCCCTCCCCGCTCTCCTCTGTTCTCCTCCTGGGCTCTGACCCCGAGTGTCTCTCCTCCGTCCTACGTGCCGCTCAACGCCTCGCTCCATCACTACCAGCACTGCAGTGGATCATGGGATACCCCTTGTCGCCAGATTCGCTGCACACTTTAGGAGGTCCCCTTGGCCTGTTAGCCTACGGCGAGGTCGGCCGCAAGCCAATCAGCTTCTACATCCGGGATGCTTTGCAGTTGATTGGCCGAGCGGTCACTGCAGCGACCATGGTGAGGCCGGACTTGGCGCTGATCCAGAACATGGTTAATTGTTACGACAAACCAAACCGACACGAGCTGCCCTCTTCAGGACAATATCTGGCCAGGTATACGCAATATACAATACACATACACATATACAGTATACACACACTAATTAAAGGGTCAGTTTTATGGAATATTATATCATTCGACAAAGCTGATTGGTCAAAAATTGAAAGTCCCGCCCCCCCTTCTTACAAAGCTCACTGTACAGAACTGCAACACGCAGTAAGCATGTCAAAAGTCTGTGAGCGTGCGCACACACTCCCGCGCGCCTCACAGGTTGTGAATACTTGGCTTGCAGGCCTGTAACTGAATGCACAAACTTACAAAACGGAGTTTGCAGGCAGACACCGAAATGTTCAGCCTTTAATTATGTATATACGAGCTTGCAGCACAGAATTTACAATTACAAACATAAATGTACAAGTTTTCAAAACTACAGTTACAGATACAAAACCTTGTTTTCAAGGAAACCTTTTGAATGATATAATATTCGATACAGTTTACTCAACTCAAAATTTTACTTCTAGTGGAATCTAGCTTTGCAGATAGTTTTGGTTTAAAGTCAAACTGAAATTAAAAATCATTTTCGCTATGAAATCAGCACGCATGCTGTTTGTTGTGATTTGTGAAGTTATTTGGCCAAATTTTAATGAGCAAAAAGAAGACGTTTAAATGTTACAATGTTTTTGTGCCCCCTACGTTAGTGACTGTCAGTAACTGATCATTAAGTGACTGTGGTTATTTGACTGGGGCAAAATCTGTCCGGTGGGGGGGGGGGGGGTATTGTGCCCTCAGCACTGAAAAATTACATTTAAAAAGTTAATTATGTCCATTATGTCTAAATAATCCACTGTCATTACTGTAAAGTTTTTTCAAAGGGACTATTTCTTTGGTAGACATAATTTAATATGTTTTTGTATGACTCAGGTGAACTGAATCTTTGAAGATTAATTAACACAGAATATTAATAGTGTAGCTCTTAACTAAAGTTCAGGAACAGGGTCAGTTTCAGAGCACAACTATCCCTGCAGCTGGTAGAGATTTGAAAACTTCAGCAGAGTGGATGACTTAAATCTCCTCCAAAAATGAAATGTATTGCTGTAGGCGACATGGGATTTGCTGTGATACAGTCATGGCTGGACCGGCCCTTAGATAGATAGTCTCTATAACCCCTGCAGTCACTAGCCAACAGCTTTTTTTTTTTTTAAATGATTCTTGGACATCTAAATGTGTCCCACAAGAGTTCACATTTAAACCACCCAAGATGTATAGAAGACACTGACAAACTGTAATTAAATTCCTATGGTCACATCACTAAATGTCTGTAAGCTCGTTAGCTTTCTGAGTGACACTTTGGCATTTTTGTGAGGAGTTGCTGGCTCCACTTGTGGTACTGTACGCTCCAGTTGCTGCCCTTGTCTGTCCTCTGCACCATGGGGGTGGCGCCTTCTGAATAGCGCTGTCATACCGGGGTGGGGGGGGTGGGGGGGGTGGGGTGGGGGAAGAGGTCTTTATGGCATACAGATTTACAGACCGACACCAGAGAGTTTTGTCTGTTTCTCTTTGCTGTTGCTGCTGCTTCAATCAGATTTTCAAAGGGCCTCTGACAGCTCTCACGGGCTCTGTCAAGGTGCGGTCTGTGATAACACATACACACACGCAGGAGGGAAAAAAAGCCTACTGAGATACATATTAAACCGTAAATGTTTTCAGTTAAAGCAGAGAAAAGCATAAATCCATAGGCCATATTTGCCTGATACTGAATGATGCACTGAAGCTCTGTGCAATAAACTCACTCCAGAGTTAAATATCTCTGCTCTGCCAGTTGAAATGGATATTTTTTCAAACGGTGCAAAGGATAAAACAGCATATATATCCAAATTCTCCGTTCAGGTGGTGCTGATGAGGAAAGGATTTGTGGTTTGGAGTTGGGGCCCCTCAGCGAATATTGAACACATGCGGCGCCTGCCAGCTGAGAGTGATCATCAACAACAGCCGCATAATCACAAGCTGGACTCTCACAGCGTTCCCTCCTCCTGCAGTTTAGTTGAGCACAGGGATGCCTGAACAATTTAGTATGGAGGGCTAGAGGCTAAAACAAGTGAAGTGGGTACTTCACTTGGACATTAGTTTTCGAGCAAGTTTGTTAGCTTTTTTGTGATTAATTGCTCATTTCATTCTCTACAAAGTAGAGAAAACAATAACTAATCTGACTCAAACTTAATGGGGACACCAGGGAAAGTCACAGTCTTTCTGCGGAGCGCCAATTAGGACACAGTCTTCACTATCAGAATAGACTATTTATAATAGTCCTCCACAATATAGTGTCAGTGACCTTTGTTCCTGGCCTGCGAGAGACTGATAAAAGAGGTTGTTCTATCGCACTATTCAAACCGGTCCAGTTAGACTCCTTGCCCTCCAGTGTAGTCCCTGATTCTTATCCCTCCCCCTGCAACAGCCAGACATGCGATTGCTCCGAAGAGCCCAAACAAAGCTGAAGGAAGTGCGAGACTTCCACATGGAGAAGGCAATTAACAGCTCAATGCCCAAGGGACAGAGCGAGGACGGCGGTGAGGGTGTGAGGATGTCTGGAGATATAAGCAAGAGAGGGAAGGTACGAGGGAGGATGAGAGCAAAACACGCACAATATTACTGTTTTAGATTCAAAGCAGTAGAAATATGAGAAAGTAGCCACTTTTGATGTAGTCCTTCCGAATGTCCAGAATGAAAGAGATCCCTGGGTGCTTATTCCCAAAAATACATTAGAGAGAAAGGAGAAAGTAGTCAGATAGATGAAAGACAGAGGAAGTAGGAAACAGCTAAAAGAAAAATGGGAATAAAGTCAAAGAAAAGGAAGAAGAAAGGTGTGGAAAAGGATGTGAGAGTGGAGAAGAAGAGGGAGAAAAGGAGGGGAAAGAGATAGACGGGTTGTTGTTATCAGAGTGAAATCTGCCAGTCAGTGCCATCTCACACAGCTGCCACACTGATTCCATCTCCCCTGAAGAGATTAAAACCATTGAAACAAGCAAGTCTCGTATCATCCCAGACACACAGAGGGAGTAAACTTTCCTCCAAACTAAAAGAGATGGAGTGATAAGGGAGTGAGACACATTCCTGGGACTCTGTTATAGAGTCATCATTTACCAGCCACTCTGCTGACATTTACTCTGAGCGTGTAAACCGGGGCCAGGTGTTAGTGAGAGGAAGCCATCCCTCTCTGACACCGCTGGCTGACTTATCAACCTGCTTTGACATCCACAGTCATTCTTTAAGTGCAGCCCCTGGCCTGACGCAACACAACAAGCCACAGAAGCCATAACTAAAAAGTGACGCTGCTTGAAAGTGTTCCCGCACCTTTCGCGCCCCCGTGTTCTTATCATTGTCTCATCTTGTGCTCGTATCTCTCGTCCTTATCTCCGGGCATGAATGAAAGTGTCACAAACTGTGGGGAAAGGGGGCTTTGCACTTCTATGCACAGATAGGAGATGTAAAGTGAAGCCTGTGTTTAATTTCTTTGTGGCCAGCCGCAGCTATATGAGTCTGGAGTGGGTTGGCTTGATGAATCTGCTGTCTATGGGATATGATGATTCAGCCGCACTATTACCATGAGTGATTTCAGCTCAGGGCAAGGCTAGCACTTCCGCTTTATGGTCACAGAGACAGAGGGAGCTGATAAGTTAACGTGGAATGGGATGGGAATGACTTTCAAATCAGAGGCATTTTTAATCAGGTTCTTGAGAATTATGGCGCAGGGAATGGGTTTATAAATTGATATTGTGCTGTTGAAGTAAATCACAAAGTGAAGAAAGAGGGGCACTGAATAAAAGCACAAGCAGAATACAAAAAGGCTTACATGCATTCATATGTTTCTTTCATTCGCCGTGTGGCGCAGACGGGCTTTGGTCCAGGCATGGCTTGGAGGTGAGGTTAATGACCCTCATAATCAATTTAGTCTTTTCATTTTGATACTTACGTCCCACATTTAATGGAGAAAGTTGTCATATTCTATGCTCATCTATTCATATGTATAAGTTTGAAAAAAAGAGGCAGAGAAGGAAGAAATGAGTAAAGAGAGAATAAAACAAAGAGGGGGAGAGAAAAGCTATTTTTCTGCTCTGAGAAAGGGCTACGGCCTCGACCAACCTTTTCCATTAACAGGAAGGAAAACTTGCCATTTCTAGCCTTGACCCAGACATAATCAACAGTCCCTGCACGGTTCAATGCACGTACCGAATGCAGCGATCCCTGCATTCTTTAACATTTAAACAGCCACCCTTACAATTTACAATGACCTCCTGACAATCCCCCACTAATCAAGACACGATCAAACAGCACTTGTATGGGTTCACATCGAGACATCACCTGACAGTGTCCACATGATCAAATGCTAAGGCGAGAGCTAACAATCCCAGCGTGGTTCAAGAGGCCAGAGCAGATTTATGTGCGAACAGGGATTGCTCTTCCTAATGTATTCTACCGTAAAGACCAATGCGGGGCCATCAGGCGAGTGAGGTGAATAGCAATGAATGTCTGTATGGACTGGTAGATAGGAGGAGACCCTCACTGCACTGCATTAACTTTTAATTATGACTTTCTGGGAGATGCAATTACTAGAGACTAGACTTGCTAAAGCTCCGCAACCAGGCCGTGCCCGTCTGCGCTGCCGTTTGTAAGTTTTTCCTTGTCCCCCCACCCCCGCTTTTCCTTTTTTTTTTGGCTACTTTAGTGTAGTCTATTATTGCATGCTACATCTCTCAACAGCAATATCCAAGCCTCTTGTTGCCTCTTGCTTATTGTCTGCTTGTCTCTCTCTGTCCCTTGAGGTTTCTCTCCAACACTTCCTTCAACGGGGCCACAGGCCTGATCCAGGTGGATGCTGGATTCTCCCGGGTCCTCTCCTCCCAGCTGTTTCATGTCTGGAGCCTAAAAAGGGGCGCTCTGGGCCAGCCAGCCTGGGTTACCGTAGGCCAGTGGTCCCGAGGCAGGCTGGAGTTAGAGGGCGGGATCCTGGGGCTGGTGGGAGGATTTGGAAGCAGCCAGGGGCAAGGTCTTGGAGCTGGGGTGAGGGGAGGGGATGGCCAGGGGGATTTTAATGTTGGAGGACGCTGGAGGCCGGGACTTTCTGTTGAGGGACACCGCCTGAGGGTGGTGACTCTGGTGGAGCACCCGTTTGTCTTCACGCGCGAGGTGGATGAGGACGGATTGTGTCCAGCCGGTCAGCTCTGTCTAGACCCCAGAACCAACCGCTCCGACATAATCCAGGGCCTCTTCAACCAGCTGCACAACCCAAACTCAACAGCTGCAGATTGGGAGGGCAGTGGTGAGTCTTGTTTGGCGTACAGTATGTCCTCAGAGTGTACAGCACATAAATCATGTAGTGATAAGGTATTTCTTAGATTTACTGTAATCCATTCCAAAAAAGCTGAGCTTCTCTTATGTAAACTCTTCAATCTCATTGCTATGTCACTGGCCACATCTCTACTGCTCCGGACTGAATTGGATTTTAGGAGTAAAATCAATATGGTATTATGGCTGGTCAATCCAGTTCAAAAATATACAAGGCGCAATGTCAAGGGCTCAGCTCCACAGCTACATCTACGTTTCATGAATGAAGAGGATTAAAGGCAGTAAATCAATAAGAGATCAGGACTACCGAGGTTTGAAAGAAGTATCAGGTCAAATTAAGACCAGACATCCAATACATTCAAAATCAAGGGAACCCTGACCATCATCTTCAACTCCCCTTAGTTCACATTTCTTCCCAAAAAAGCAATATTACTGAAGAATGTGTGCTTATAATGTGCATGCCATCCTTCCTTTTTCCTCTTTCACTTCACCCACTAATTATGCTTTGAGTTTGAACTTTGAACACCTTCGTAATAATGGGTTACAACCTTGTTTGTATAATTAATGTCTCATTATTCTCAAGCCTTTAAAACACTAGAAACCCATCTCTTTTCTTCTGTTAAGTGGATTTTAATTGGCGGAGTAAATAAATGATTTTTCATTAAACATATTTCCAGTGCAGCTATTAATATGAAATTAAGACCAGACATTGGTATTAACTCAATAAGGCAATGCAGCTAACAAAATCATAACATAAAGTTCTGTGCATTACACACTGTACTATGCAAACTTACCCTTTTTGACTTTAGTCAACAGATTGTGGGGAAAGTAAATAGAAATTGACATTTGTATTCAAGATGACCCAGGAATTAAGTAAAATAATTTTATTCAATAGTCAGTGGTTCCACAGCTACAGGTCTAATTGTATAATCCATTGCGGTAGTATCCCTTATAATATAGTTACACTACACCTCGTCACAAAATTCTATAAGCTGCTTAGACAGAACTATAACTCACATATTGGTGCCAAGTTTCAAGAGTAATTGGCATACACAGATGCAATCTTTGGGCTGCAGAATTTTGATTGAATGAGTTTGCAAAAAATGTTTGGCAGAAAAATCAAACTGGCAAAAAAGGCAAAATGTGTAAAACTTATATTATAGCATCTTCACCTTGCCAACTCTACTCTATTCCTACACATAGTTCAAGGGTTGTTACATCTAGCTCAGGATTTAATGTGATTAGATGTAGTCCTAGCCTGGTTGCCAGAGTCATTAAGAACAACGCACAAGTGTCCTGTGAGGACCCATCAACATTTTCCACGATCCGTAGTCAACATGGACAAATTCCCAAAAGCGAAACCCCTGAACTTCCAAAGCATGCACATGAATATCCGAACGGATACATTTCGCATCATCATCACTTCTTTCCTCTCAGACCTACCGGAGGACCTGAGGAAGTGCTGCTATGGGTATTGCATCGATTTGTTGGAGAAACTGGCAGAAGATATGGGCTTCACCTTTGACCTCTATATCGTGGGAGACGGGAAGTACGGGGCGATGAGCGGGACAGGACGCTGGACGGGGCTGGTCGGGGACCTGCTGAGCGGAACTGCTGACATGGCTGTCACCTCTTTCTCCATCAACTCTGCCAGGAGCAGAGTCATCGATTTCACCTCGCCCTTCTATTCCACCAGCCTGGGCATTCTGGTACAACTGCTTGAAGTCATCATCAGTTTGTTAAGAGTTTTGAGTTTGCATTTTAATGATTGTAGAGGACACGGGGCATGTCCTAAAAATCTACTATATTGTGAGGAAATTGCAGCATTGCAATCTCCAGCGTTACTTTGATTTGTAAATCTCTCTTTCTGCGGCCGACAGTGTTTCGGTATGTTTTGACGATATGGTGTGCAACTGCTTAATTTCACCCATATGCCCCTCTCACCCGGTCATCTGGTGAGGAGCGGGAGATCATTACTTGGTGAATAATTAGTTTTCCGAGTTTTCAGTGGGCATGTTAATTATGAAAGTTCAAAATGAGAGGCAGTTTAAGAGTGTATAATGAGTCTGAGAGGCATTTTGAGAAGACATCTTAGCTGAGTCCCCAAACATGCTGCAGTTCTTCTTTGATAAAATCTCCCTCTGTGGCAAACAAACCGCGTTGCATAATATGATCAGACAATATTGTTCCATTTGGAAATGAGAATCCCATCGTTTGAAAAAGTGATTTCTTGCCCTTACAAAATGATGAATAGCACAAAATGAAAAACAATGTATGCAATTTTTAGAAGCTTATTATGCCCAGGAGTGTTTAAGAGAAGTTTACTAACAAGATGTTGCAGACTGGAGGCAGAATTATAATCACAGTTTTTCACATAATCAAATACAGGGACATCAACTGTATCAGTTTCTTACACAATTGTTTCTTTTTGACCGACCAGGTTCGGAGCCGGGACACTGCAGCCCCAATCGGAGCCTTCATGTGGCCTCTCCACTGGTCCATGTGGGTGGGGATTTTTGTCACGCTGCATCTCACCGCGCTCTTCCTCACCCTGTATGAGTGGAACAGTCCCTTTGGCATGACACCTCATGGCAGGAACAGGCTGCGTGTGTTCTCCTACTCCTCCGCCCTCAATCTCTGCTACGCCATACTGTTTGGACGCACTGTCGCCACCAAGGTAAAGTAGCTCTCCTCTGTGTGATAAATAGGCCTCATGCAAGGTGGGGCAGGGAAAAGAAATTTCAAGGAGGAAGGGAGGAGGGGATGTGCATTATGGGAAAAAGTACACAAACAGTGAGAGTAAGAAAAGAGGAAGTTAGAGGGGAAAGAGGCATGGAGAAAGATGATAAAGATGGCCAGGGAGGGAAGAAGATGTATAGGGGAGAGGTTAAGAAGGTAGGCAGTGATGAAGTAGAGAGGCACAGGGAGGATAATGCACATACAGGGAGGGAGAGGGGAAAGGGTAAGTGAGCCGACAGAGATTGAAAGAGGAGTTATGGCGAGGATGATGGGGATGGATGAAGGTGAAAAAAGAGGGAGTGAGTAGAGGTTAACTCTCTAAAGTAGTCAGACACAAAGTTGCAAACAAGCAGGCAGGGGGTAGGATGGTGAGAGGGCAAATCAGGAAATGGGCTTCAAAAAAAAAGGTAACAGGGAGGTTGACGGAAAGATGGTGAGATAGGGTTGAGAGGGTAAGTGGCTAAGCAGAGATGAAAAAGCAAAACAAAATGAGGGTGACATGGAGGTGGGCAGACGAAAGATGCTATAAAGGGCAGAGAGCAAGTGGTGGGCAAAGTTGGAGAGCCTAGCGACAAGGGTTAGTACGAGAGAGAAATGTATGAGACAAGAGATCGCTGAAGACAACGGAAGCCAAATCTCACACTTAGGCAAACCTGTCTTTCAATAAATACATAGTGAGATGAAAAACAAAGATAAAGATAAAATCAGCTATGTCCTTTGCAGTCTTTATTTTTTAAACTATGCCAAAAATCCATCATTATGATAATTTATACTTGCTCTTCAAATTTAAATGCGGCACATACAGATAAATATCTGAAACCTAATTTGCTTAAATTATTCCTGTCTATCCCACCAGTGCTTCATAGTGAGTATGCACCCCATTATAATATTTCTTTAAATGCACAATTACACTTTGTCCCTAAAGGAAGCAGTGCAAATGACTTGGGTGGAACAGAGGCCAAGTGATTAGAGAGACCTTCCCATAATTGAAAGGTCACAGGTTTGATCCTTGCAACTGGCAATGTGTCAATTAACAGGTTTTGTCCATTAGCAGCCATGTGACCTGTTAAAATGTCCTTGAGCAACAACCTGAATCTCTGTGTGCTGCGTCAGAGCCAAACAGTCATTTTTATTTTGGCTAACGGGAAGACAGAGGGCAGGTAAATTGATTACTAAAGTGGAAATAATAGCCTAGTTCCCCGGAGTCACCAGTAGTGCTCCCTAAAAGTCTTTACAACAAATGTGTCAATAGAAAAATGCTTTTAACAGCTCTAATGTAAGCTGCAATCATTAGCATGTCTGGCTACTAGCTTATCCAAGTATTGCTTCCAAGGCCAAGGAACACTCCATTAGCTAACTACATTATTTGTGTGGTTACTGTGTAGTATTTCTCCACTGCGTGGAAGCTGGATGCTTGGCTAGTTTAGGGTAACGTTAGCAGCTTTGTCTGTTTGTTTGTTTTACACTCCAGCACCCCCAGCTAACGGTTAATTACACATCGTGTGTTAGCAGATATGATATTTACTGCACATTTTTCCTTAAATACTAGCCTGTAAGCGTAATGTGTAATGAAAGATCTTGTGAATAAAACACAGGCCACATGGGATAAATAAAGCGAACCCTGATCATCATCTTCAACTCCCCTTAGTTCACATTTCTTCCCAAAACACAATATTACTGAAGCATTTGTGCTTATAATGTGCATGCCATCCTTCCTTTTTCCTCTTTCAATTCACCCACTAATTATGCTTTTAGGTTGAACTTTGAACACCTTCGTAATAATGGGTTACAACCTTGTTTGTATAATTAATGTCTCATTCTCAAGCCTTTAAAACACTAGAAACTCTCGTTTCTTCTGTTAAGTGGATTTTAATTGGCGGAATAAATAAACGATCAGTGTTCAGGTGGATTTACTCCCCTAGGCAGGCAATTTCATGGAAAGATATTTCTGATGTGCCTCACAAACAGTCACACTTTGTTAGATTTCATTTTCTGGTCTATTTTGATTACCTTGATTATCATTACTCTGGGGTTAAATTGGGATTTTTAAGGAGGAGGAGGAGGAGGAGGAGGTTGAGAGCCTCAGGGAAGCCTCTTCATTTATGTCAACACCTAAAAGCACCATTTTTCACACATTTTGTGTTTTTAATTTTTTCAACCCCTGCCCTTATTTCTCATGTATGTATTTTGTTATTTCAGTTACTGTTCGTCTTAGTTTCATTTCTGTCTTGACTTCATGACATTCTTCAGTTTTGATCTTAGCTATTTTTAGATTCGCTCTTCATCATGATCTGCAATTTCTTCAGATTTTGCTGTGTTTCATTATTTTTATATGCTAATAATTAGACAAAGACACAACACAGCCAAACCCAATAATCTCTTTGCATATATCTCCACTCTGCAGACTCCTAAATGCTGGACAGGGCGCTTCCTGATGAACCTTTGGGCCATCTTCTGCTTACTGGTGCTATCCAGCTACACCGCCAACCTAGCAGCAGTCATGGTCGGGGAGAAGACCTTCGAGCAGGTCTCAGGAATTCATGACGACAAGGTTAGACTGCAAACAAGGACACAAACTTGCAATAGCACCCATTTCAGCAGCCCGCACGCACATGGAGACGCACAACTACATGAGCACACAAACTAATCTTACACAAGGACAGGCTAATGAGTAAAGAACGGAATTATTTGTGAAGGATTATCGCTTTCCATATCCCTAAAGCCTGTTGGGAGTTCACGGCTACAGTGAATTTGATATGAACCCCATTGTGATATCCATTGCCCTCTCTCTCTCTCTCTCTCTATAACACCTCTACCACCATCTACACCCTCTCCTCCACCCACGACTTCCTGTGTGGGTGCGCCATCCCAGCTGCACCATCCCTCCCTGGGCTTTCGTTTTGGGACAGTGAGGGAGAGCAGTGCTGAGGATTACATGAAGAAGAGCTTTCCAGAGATGCACGACTACATGAGACGCTTCAACCAGCCCACCACCCCTGATGGCGTACATATGTTAAAGTAAGACACACACACACACACACACAGTACACATTCACACTTGTCATTAAAATGTGATATAGATCTGATCATTCGTGGTTGTCTTGTGTTCTGTGCACTTGTTTTTCATGCACAGTGCATAACAATTCGGTCTGCTGACAACCAGAGCAAACAAACTAAAATGCAATTCCCACTTGCTGTTTTTTCTGTTCAGTTTTGAATTTCAAAGTCTTTACTCAAGATGAAAAGCAAACACTTAATACGGCTCATGATGTCATTTAGAGACAAGTCCTGGAGCTGATCCACAGCCAGTGAATAATGGGGCAACTTCTTGCATATGTGCACATTTTCTGATTCACCCGTTGTACCATCATTAATTCATTGTCAGCGGACAAACTCCAAAATGTGTCACCTGATTACATCATCAATTCAATTTTGGATGCCTGGATTTCGAGCTAAGAGAGACAGTTGCTACTGACGATCCAAAATCAATGCAGTAGCCTGATATAGCTCAATGTAAGTTGTGTTTTAAGATTGATCTTTTTTTCTTCCTGCAGTGATGTGGCGTGTAACCCATCAGTAGATGTTTTCTTATTCTAGCGAACACACTGTTTGCTTTTGCATCTGCGAGAGATAGAATCAAATATTCATCACTTTGTGAGCTGCATACATTAGCCTGAGCCTTTCCTTATCCAGAGACACTTACCTTATAGCCTAAGGTGTAAGGGGATGAAAGCAATGAATTACATACAAGTCGTTCCTATTTATGAGTGAAAAAAAATTGTGCTTATTAAATTGAAGTGTTGAATGCTGGGATGAATGAAGGTCAGGGACAGATTGATGAAATGAGGGCAGAGGACGAACAGATGAATTGGATGTCGAATGGGGACAGTGAGCAGATGAAAGCAAAGAGGCAAGGCGAGTTTATTTATGTAACACCTTTGAGAAATTTAAGGCGAGATTAAAAAAAGTTAAAAACAGAAGTAAACAGAAAGTGGTTTAGGATGTAAACACAAGTTGAAGGTTAAGGTACAGTCAGAAGCAGTGGAAAACAGACAGTAGGGTTTTAACTTGGTTTTAAAGGTAGTCCATGTTAAGTCATTATCTTTTGGGGCATAGTAACGGAAAAGACAATGACTTATGTTTTAATAATAATATAAATAACTAGATTTAATCACTTAATGTAGACTCATGGTTACACATAACACATGAATTTACAGATGCTACATATTTTTACTCTGGCTTACTCCACTGTACACACACATACATACTGTACCACACACTGCAAACACACACACGACTGTAACCACATACGCTTCTCAGACACAATACGCGCACCATAGAGGACCAGCAGAGATGCTGAGATAGTGCATGTGCTGACTTTGTGATACAAGAGAGAAGATACAAAGCGCTTGTTCGGAGAAAGAAGATGAGAGCAGGGAAGATGAAAGCTGCGTTTGTTTGCGTGCGAGGCAAAGCAGAAGTGGAAGTCACAGCAGTGCAGAGAAGCGGAGTGAGGCTGTAAAATACTGTGTTGGCAGAACTACTGACCCCAATACTGCACTCAAATCTTAGAGGGGGGAAAAAAAAAAAAAAAAAAAATCACACAGCCTTCTCCTGGAGAGACAAGAATGCCAAAGGCTACGCAGGCAGCTAGCCGCGCATGCACACAAAAGCATAGGCTCAGAAGAAAATGCCTGATGCATGCTCAAGCACATACATACACACAGACTTACAACTTACAGTCATACCTACGTACTTTAATGCCGACACACACGCCACTCAGGCCGAGCATCGGATAACTTGCGAACCTCTTTAGTCCCAAAAGAAGTTTCTATCCTCTCTTCTCCCGATCCCTCGTCTTTGACAGGTCTAGACAGAGGGAAAAACAGGCTTTTCTGCTTTACCAGCACAGCAAAGACTTTGTAAAGTCAACCTTTTGTTTAGCAGTAAACATCCTGAATAGCAAGAAGTTTCAGGTAATTTGATCAGTCTGGTCTATTTTTCCCCCATTAGACTGACGATGTGTGTGTGCGTGTTCTTTTTCCAATACATGCATTTATGCTTGTTCAGTTCCTGTCTGCCATTGAAATTTGTGTAAGTGTATATGTGTGTGTGTGTAATTGTGAGCTTGTGTGTAAATTTAGATCAGGTTGTGTGTCAGGAAATGTGTATCTTTACTTCTTTATCAGTGTGTTAGTGTGTAGGTGTATTATTCAAATCCGCGTTGCGCTTAGTATCCCGAAACTTATTTCATGCCCGTGTTGGTCAGCTAGGGATCAATTAGGGTCAATTGGATCGATATTGCCAGAGTAGGAAGGTCTTCAGCAGTGTGTATAATGTCTTATCAGTCCGCCACAGAGCCTGTTGGTTTAGGTAATGATGTATGTGTTTACACGGTGTATTAGAATGCAGTTAATCTCGTGCTCTGTATAAATGACAAAGCAGGATGACAGGCCCCAAATACGGGGTTCCTGCACGGTTCTGGGGAGTCTGAAAAAGTTTGGAAATCTGATTTACAGATCTACAAAAGTTTGAGGTTCTTCAGTTAATACTTCTCTCTCACTCTTGTGATGTTTGTATGTGTGTGTGTGTGTGTGTGTGTGTGTGTGTGTGTGTGTGTGTGTGTTGGTGGTGAAGGACAGATCCTCCTACACTAGATGCGTTCATCATGGACAAAGCCCTGTTGGACTTTGAGGTCTCTATCGACGCAGAGTGCAAGCTGCTCACCGTGGGGAAGCCATTCGCCATCGAAGGTGCGCACACACACTCAAAAACACTTTTGTTTTTATCACCTGTGAGGATATTGTACTGACTTACAATCGTTCCCTGTAGGCATTTTTTTAAAGTATCGAACTTGTTTTCTTTGGCTTTTTCTTGATCTTATGTCATTATTTTTTGTGGTTTGTGTCCTTGTTTTTATATACTGTCTAGTCTGTCTCTTTTTTATTTCCTTTTCCTTTTATTTTTTATTTCTCATCTGTGAAGCACATTAAAATGCTCATTTTAAGGGGCTATAAATCAGATTTGCTTTCTTGTTTACTCAACCTTTAACCAAAACCCCTAAAATAAAATGACCTTGTTGGGGTCATTGAGTCCCTACAATGTGACTCTATGAAAAGATTTGTCCCCATAATGTGATTAGGTAACAACCACTCACACACAACAAAGCATAGCTTTGTTTTGGTGCTTGTGTTGCGGAGGGAGAGAGGCTACTCAGCATGAGGGAGCGCTGCCGCTCCTCTTTGCTAAATAGACAGTTGACTGTGAGCTTCACTGCTCGTGTGATAAACGTGGCCTTCCTGCATTTTGCTCAAGCTTTTTCTGTTTTTCTGTTTTCTGTCTGTGTCACTGACTGTATATAAACATGGACAATATGGTCTCCACTTCCTGCCGCTATGCAAAAGTGAAGCCAAAATATCTCCTTTCCGGGAGCTGCCATCTTGCTTGTGTGACATCAGAGTCTGCGTCGTAGAGTCAGGCAGCGGGAAGACGGTCCGCGGGACACGCCCCCCTCAGCCGGCCCGCCGCCTGACGAGAGATGAGGTTCGAGAGCGGCTGTCACAGCTGTCAATCATGACGTCACACCCCCTTTTTATATCGTCAAATAACTAATTAGAAACAAACTTATCAGAAAAATGAGCACTTGAACAAGCATCAGCGTGATAAGAACTACCTAAAATGAAAAATTTATTTGACGTGTACTTTTTTTAGTTTGGACCATGTCCCATCCGGTCAGGTTTAGGCGGGACTTGTGACCTATACTGCAGCCAGCCACCAGGGGGCGATCAAGATATTTTGGCTTCACTTTTGGGGAGCTATCATGACATCCATATTTATATACAGTCAGTGGTCTGCGTGTTTTTGATCACTCCCTGAGTTGGAATACGTTCTATCGAACTGGTGGATTAAGTAAAGTACTGCCTATCTTCTCTACTGGGATTTATGGATTTTGGATTATTCAACGTAAAGTGTTTCCTACCTTCTCTACTGGGATTTGTGGATTTTGGGATTATTTAACGTAAAGTGGTTCCTACCTGCTCTACTGGGATCCCTTTACTGGGGAGGACAGCGGCTGTCTCTCCCTCCAGCTGACGGATTCTAGTGACTGTGACTGTTATCAACGCTGCCATTCTGCCCAAACAATGCAACTGCTTTAATTATGATGTCCTACACCGCTACACAGCTACGGAGTTTGCGCAGCTTCCTAATTACACCCGACGAGGGGTTTTTTAACCCGCTGCCAAGAGTTTGGGATTTTAAGAAACCGACCTTGTTACATCCATAGAGGCACGAGCTGTGGTTTCAGTGTGGAATACGGAAGCAAGACAAACTTCGGCGTCATCGTTGGAAACATCATGAGGCTACACTATACCAGGCGAGATGCAAAATATGGAGTTTGCAGAGACGTCCATCCTCAGCTCTGTCTGCTGCCACCATGGAACTATATTAATACACAATCTCTCACCAATAAATCCCTCCTCATATATGACCACATCTTGGACAAGGGGCTTGATTTCATGTGCGTAACTGAAACCTGACATAAACCAGAGGACTGCTCTATGCTTAATGAGGCCTGCCCTCCTGGCTATAGTTACATGGAGAAAGCCTGCAGCTCTGGCTGTGGTGGTGGTTTAGTTATCATACACCAGGCTGAACTGAAACTGTCTCCCCTGCCAAAAATGTCTAAAATGTAAACCTCCATACTGCGTGACGGCGCTTCTCATCTACTGCCCCCCCCAATATTGCCCAAAAATTTGCCCAGGGTATGCCTATCCCAAGGATAGCGATTGACAAAGCAATATTATGGGCAGCTTCTGATGTTAAACTGTACCCTAGGACTTGCCTCAGCATATTCAATAGATTTTTGACTCGAGTGCTCACTGTTGCTTGTTGCCTGCAGCATTGCCCATAAAACTGCCAAATGTATCACTACCTTAAGCTCAACCAATCACAACCACATCAATAACGGGGGGAAGTTAATGTTAGAGTCAAATATGATTTATATTTACAGTACTCATTAAAAGATTAATTAGTATTGGCTAGCTTGCTCATGTTTGCTAGCTAAGTTTTATCGTTTTTTTTTTTGTTTTTTTTAGCTAGGCACGCTACAAAAATATCAACATCTAAACATTACTTTCAGATTGTTTCAATTTGAGCCAGAAGGATAGCAATACTTTTTGGCTGGTAGCAATCTGGCTAACTGTTAGCTCACCCATGCAAGCTAATGTTACCTTACTTCCATGGTGGAAAAATGCTAATGTAAAAACCAAATATGCATTTTAATATCATCATGATAATAAAGCTGCAGTAGCAGACTAGTGTAAACTAACAAGTAAAAACTTTCATGTTGGATGTAGCACCTTGTAATGTGCACATCTTTGCACAGCTGTTTTTTTACCTCCTTTACCTTTTTTTTTTTTTTTTTAATTTTGCAGGCATTGGCAACAGGGCTCACACATGTTGATTGGCTGAGGCAGTTGTTGTCCTAGGGCTATCATACAAAATGTTTGTCTCAGGACAGCCACTTGGCAACATCAGGATGTGCGTGCATAAGACCACAGGCTCTCTTTCATGCAACAGACAAACACACACACACTTACTGTGTATAGTATATACGCCTTGAAGCATGCATATCTACACACACACATATATGTATACAGAAACATACTGTAGAGTCACATGCTCACACACACATTTAGAAAGGAGATCAAATACTGTAGTTAGCTACATGACTGACAGAATAACACAGAGTTTCACTGCATGAACTTAGAACGCTGCGGGGTAAAAGTACTCAACCATCTATTATTAATAACAATGCCCAGTCAGAACATTTTGGACATAACATGCACAAGTCAGACTAACTGCAACACAATCATGAAGATTGATATATAGACAAATCCACCACCAGTCAGAAAACAGCTAATGACCCACACAGGGGGTTATCATATTCAAGTTCTTTGACATTGCTACATGAATGTGTGTGTATGAACGGCCACTAGCGTCTGTGCGGATCCTGGTGTGTGCTATTCTTGAAGGAAATTGTTTTCCTTTTAGACTTGAAAAGGGAGGACATTTTTCCAAAGTAAGGTAATTGTTTGTCCTTCTATCTAAAAATCACCATATGAACCGTGACAAGCAAGGAAAAGAAAAAGAAAAAAAAAAGAGCACAGAATCGAGCCAAGAAGCTTTCAACAAACATTTTACACTGCTGTAATGCTTTTGTGTTTAAAATAGTTCAATTTTATCGTTTATTCTCCGCCTCCTTCTCCTTCTATAATGTTTATATGCTAACGACCAGTATGTTCAATAGCTTAATGATAAATTACAGTTACCAAATCATGTTTTTTTTAATAAAGTAATTGCTTAATTGCTTTACATGATTATTTAAGACAGATGTACATTATCATGATTAGTTGCAACAGTAATTATGGTAGCAGTAGAAGTAGTAGTTGTAGGAGTATCTTTTGCAGTGATATGTTTGTGCTATATACTTATAAAACCCCGGTGCTCACTTTCATTGAGGTAAATAAAGGTCCCCGCCATTATTACGAGTTTTACAGTATTCTAGTCACATGCCGTCTGCACATATACACCCTCTGAAGGTGACTTTGAAGTGAAAATTTTCCACTGGCAGAACACATTTATTGAATGCATCAAGCATTTAACCTGTAACCCCAACCCAGCTTAGTCACAGGAAGATTTTTACAGGTATAGAACTAGTGTGTGTGTGTGTGTGTGCTCATGCGTGGCCACTGACGCACATTTATGTGCACACGCACATTTATGTGCGTGCATATATACGTTAACTTTGATACCAATCCTCTGTCAGTCAAAAGACCCCACATTCCCTACTCACTGTACAACTCTTGTTCACTGGAGAATATCTACTGCTTCCTTCACTGCATTAGACAAAAAGAGACAAGAGACATCACTGTGGCATTACTCATGAGATGAGAAAGCAGGTCTCATTGGTATTTAGAGAGGGTCAGTTTGACCACCACTTGATTCATTGTCAACATGAAAAGGGCAGATGAATAATCCACACTGCCTTTGGTAGCTATTTACCCCCACAGTCTGTGAGAGGAAGGATGGGATGGGAGTGAATAACTCAATCAGTCTGAACGAAGAAAGAGCAGGAAATGGCTCAGACAGGAAATGTGACAGCGGAAAAAATATAGGATGAGGGGAGAAGATGGGGGGGGGGGGGGGGGGGGGCATTATATGAGATTCAATGAAAAAGTAAGTAAGAGCAAGAACAAAGGTAAAGACGGGAAGGGCCAGCAAGGGAGGTGAGGGGAGGTGGGAGTTGAGCACAAGAAAGAGATAGAGGGCTTTCATTTGCCCACTGCCAGTTTGCGCCTTTCTGCACAGCGAGTGATAAAAGAGCCAGCCAACAGAGTCCCCTAATCAAGACAAACCTTCACCCCAAGCAGATGGAGTGAGGGAGGGGGAGAAAGGACAGAGAGAGAGAGAGGGAGAAAGGATAGAGGAAAGGAAAAAGAGAGGAAGTGCTATTTGGTCCATATGAGGATGCAAGCAGGATTTATAGAGTGGTTTCTGGTCAGGAGATACAGAGAGATGAAGGAATTGGGTCTCTGGAGTCGCTGCAGGCAAGGTGCTCTGCTGAAATCTTCAGGCTACTTAAGTGGAGAGAGACGCGGGGGTGTCGCTGTGCATCTGTTTTCCACTGAGTGCTGTTGGGAGATGTTTACGACAGCCTAGACACACCCCATTAATAATGTTGCCACTGAACACGCAGCCACTCACTGCTTGTTTGTATGTGTGTGTTGGGTGTGTGCGTCCCTGTGTGCATAAGTGGTCTACACAAGCTCAGTCAAGCAGGACAGAGCGTGTCTGAAGATCAGAATGAGCCTGGCAGAAGATTGCGTTGCCAGGGTGAGGCTGTTGTTGGTCGGGCAGCTCACGTCTGGCTAGAGTGACGTACGGATGCCTCTGTCTGCTTAAGCTTGTGTGCAGAGCGGTACTCTATGTGTAGAAATGTGGGTATAAGAATTTAATTCCAAAGTAAGATTAAAATATGCTTAATTCTTACAGAATGTACTGTTAAAAGTAAAACAAACTATGGGTTTCATTCAACTATGGCCCCCTCCTCCCCGGCTCAACGACACCAGAGTGTGCTGAGAGCAGAGCGAGAGAGAGAGAGAGCAGCGGCGGTCGAGCGAGCTAGAGAGTGAATGAAGAGAGGGAGCGGCGTTTGCGAGAACAAAGCAGTGAATCAGATAAATAAAACAAAAATTCTGATTGTTTGCAGTCGAAGCGCACACTTCATCCTGTCCGCTTTGGCCTCTCTGCCCTGCTCTGCTCTGCGTGCGTGTGTGTGTGTGTGTGTGTGTGTGTGTGTGTGTGTGTGTGTGTGTGTGTGTGTGTGTGTGTGTGTGTGTGTGTGTGTGTGTGTGTAGCCCAGCCCTGCCCTCAGTCAAACAGACACAAAGACCTGTTATCTTTATACATCCATGACAGAGACAGAGAGCAGGGGAGAGAGACGGAGACAGCGATGTAACCTGGTCGCTATGCTACGAGTTCCGACCTCACACCCTGTGTGCTGTTATTGTCTCGGGGCTACACACCCACTGCCCAAAGGTTGATGCCCAGAAATGTCCCGAATACAGCAAAATAATAGGAAAATACAGGCAGAGGGCAGGGTCTCTGCAGATAAATACACTGCCACACACTTCTAGTGGGTTTTTTTAGGAAAATCCTACATAGTATACCTTTAATATAAATAAAATAGGGCAGGATATTAAAATGAATTTAACAATGAATCTCTCACCAACCTAAGTTTACTCATAATTTTACAGAAAAAGCTACAACAAATGGTAACATCTACCATCAGTCAGCCAACAGCCCAGTGTCTTTAACTTGTCAAACTTTAATTGAATAGGACAGACGTATCAGAAGTACAGAAGTACATTGCATTCACCAAAAAAAGCCTTATCTCATAATTGACTTCCTATCTCATAATTGTGAAGAAAGATCACATAATTTCTAAAAAAATATATAATTATCTTCTCGTAATTATGAGCTCGCTGTTCTTGTAATTACAGTATGAGAAAAGGTTAAAGTGGTTAGCAATCATTGCTACTTTAGAAAGCAAGGACATGATGGAGCTACCTGATTTAATTTGCTTTTACTTCCTCGGTTTCAGACAGTGGGAGTTATAAATGTAACTGCATAATGTGGATGGTATTATTATTAGTGTGGTATTATATTCTATGAGTAATCAGTCAGATGTCCTATAATGCCATTATATTGAGGTTGATATATTGACAGACTTGACAGTTTTCAAAAGTGCACAAATGCATAAAGGGGATATAATATGCTTTTGTGATTTTGTGTTATTTATATACTGTTATAATGTCTGATATCGATGCTTAACATGGTCAAAGTTCCAAAACTTGAAGTTAACGTATGTAGAAATGCTCCCTGCAAGTCAAAAATCCAACCTGCTCTGAACGCTTCACATGCGCTGGTTTTTCTATCTTGTCAGCTCATCACGCGTGCCCATAAATGGCCTTCCGTTCCGTAGCCTTTGTTGCTAAGGTTGTTGCTAAGCAGTGGCGGACTCAGGCTGTCTGAGTGCCAGGGGCGAAAAAATATAAAGGGCACCTGATACATTCAATGGGCGCCCATCAGCAGATAACAATGATGCATGTTTGGTAAAAAGGCTACATCCCCAATTAAGATGAACATTTTATAGGGTGATTCTGGCAGCGGGAAAGTCAACCCAGCTAGAGCTTAAGAGGTTAAGTTCTACTGGGCATCCCATCTAATTGCTAATGGCTAATGCAAACTTTGTCTCTATCATCTCCTCCCTTGCTGCCTTTAGCTGCACTTTACAGATCCCTTTGTACTGTCTTCAATTTTCTGTCTCTTCTTGGCATTCTGTAATCATAAGGTAACCCAATGCTAATCTTCCTCTCAACAAGTGCAAGTTAATCCAAGCTAAAGGGTTGTGAATAAAGAATAATGATATTTTTAAAAGATTTTACTATACCTCAAGGTTGATTTTACAGTTTGTACCAAATATTTAGTATAGAGCTAGCTAAGTATGTGTCTAGCTACCTAGCTACTATCCATCTAGCACATTGTTTAGCATGTTATACAGCTTTGGACAGGCCTAAACATAAAACCAACTTAGAAAATACAGTCGCCATACATTGGTAATGCCTCCTTAATAAAATTTAATCCATACACTTGTTTCAATTGCTAAAAGGCATTGCTATGTGACCTACCTCACAAATTGTTGTAGTATCAAGGTTATAGCTTAGACTGCACTGACCCAAACAATCTAAAGGGGGTGTGACTGAGCAAACTAGTGAATGGTACGGTGAACTATTTTACCTAGTGAATGGTAAAATCCCCCATTAAATATCTCCCTAACAGTCTGCAACCACGCTACCACGTTACAAAACAGTTTCTGGGTGGGATATGTTTTTTTTTTTAAATAAGGTAGCAACAATTTTACAAACCTATATAAAGTGTTTTGGAATAAAACTTGATGTGCACGGGTGTGTCTAAGTGAGTAGGTGTGTGGGGGATTTGAAATGACAGCTTTGGGGCTTGAAGCCTGTGATGGAATATGTGAATGTCTGAGGGGAAGAATCAAAACAAATGACAAGTGGCTGCCCACTTGTATTTCCCTCTTTGACTGAGTGCTCTTAAGAAATGGGGATGGAGATCAGCTGATGACAGAAAAATGCTGTCTGTCTGCTGGATAAAAAAAGAAAGAGGAGGAAGACGTGCTGAGACAAAGCAATGGGCTCGGGAGAGAAGCCGCAAGATAAAGAGAAGAATGGAGTGAGGCAGAAATTGAACGAAAGTGAAGGGATGACAGAGATAAGGAACGGACTAAATGAAGAAGAGAGTAGCGGCAATGGTGGGAGAGAAATGTCCTCGGACAGAGAGAGGGGAGGGATAAGAGGGAGGACTGAGGGGAGAGGAGAGGGGGAAGCAACAGAGGAGGAAAGGGAATGGGAAAGGGAGGGTAAAGGAGGGCAAGAGCAAAGGGAGGGAAACTTAGACAGTCTTTGTCATGTAGGAAGCAGAGTGTGACAGTTACGTGAACCTTCGCTATTCCCTGTTTCTGTCCGCAAACCCCATCAGGCTCACACACCTTGACAGCCCCAATACACACAAACACACACACAAACACCTGCCAGGTTCAGAACAATCACATACACACACAAAAAAAACGCTGTTGGCATGTCTGTGTATTTGACTGCAGTACAGATGAAATGAAACAAACAACCCCAGGAGGTCTTGTATAGCATTACATTTCCGAGAGGGTCTTCTTATTTTAAGCTGAGGGACAGATTTCTTTCCATTTGTACCTGCGGAAATGTGGGCTGTAATGCAAAACAGATGCTGTTTCAAAGTCTGGGCAGGGTAGGGCAACATATCTGTCTAGATTTTAAGCTGCGTAATGGTACAAGAATGTGCCGCTTTTTGCATTAAAGCAATGAACAGTGGTGGAAAAAAGTACTTAGATCTGTTACTTAATTAAGGTTTTTATGGTTATATCATTTTATTGCTGTAACCACTCCGATAAGCCACAACATTACAACCACTGACAGGTTAAGTGAATAACATTGATTAACTCGTTACAGTTGCACCTGTCAAGGGGTGGGATATATTAGGCAGCGAGTGAACAGTCTGTTCTTGAAGTTGATGTGTTTGAAGCAGGAAAAATGGGCAAGTGTAAGTATCTGAGCGACTTTGCAAAATTGTAATGTGTTCGTACAAATTTTAATTTAATTAATTAACTACACTTTAATATCCTAAAATTAGAAGTGTAATAAAAACAAAAGCAAGATTGCTACACCTATTATTCGAATACAAATAATTTTGCTTCCTCAACAAATACAGATACAAATACAAATCCTGGGCTCTCTGTACATCCTCAGTTCCTGGGATGAAGTGGTCAGTACCTACCAAAAGTGGTCCAAGGAAGGACAACTGGTGAACCGGTGACAGGGTCATGGGCGCCCAAGGCTCATTGATGCGCATGAGGAGTGAAGGATAATCCGTCTGGTCTGATCCCACAGAAGAGCTACTGTAGCACAAATTGCTGAAAAAGTTAATGCTGGCCACCTACCTAAACATTGTAGACCAAGTACACCATTCATGGCAACAGTTTTCCCTGATGGCAGTGGCCTCTTTCAGCAGGATAATGCACACTGCCACGCTGCAAAAATTGTTCATGAATGGAACATGACAAAGATTTCAAGGTGTTGCTTTGGCCTCCAAATTCCCCAGATCTCAATCCGATGGAGCATCTGTGGGATGTGCTGAAAAACAAGTCTGATCCATGTAGACCACACCTCGCAACATACAGGACTTAAATGATCTGCTGCTAATATCTTGGTGCCGCATACTAGACGACACTTCTTCAGAGGTCTTGTGGAGTCCGTGAGTGTAAAGTTAGCTGCGAGTGTGCTTGTTGATGCTATATGCAGGTTGATGGCTGAACTTGTATCATGTGTCATGTACCTCTTAATATCCTTCAGGGGAGCTGTTTTGAAAGCACAGACAGAAATGTAATAAAATCTAACAAAATAAAAATAACAAAGGGGAAAAAAAGAAACCAATGACATTAATTGAGAGTGACCAGGGAAGGGAGTATGCTGTACAGGTGAGAATAGAGTAATAAAAAGCTTCTTTATAGAAAGATACATGGACTTTGACATTTCTATGTCTAAATCTTGAGGTACTCCTAGTGGCAGAACCAAAGGTCCAGGGGGTTGTGTTGGACCTACTCCTCTCACATAGCATTTTTGTTCACATATAAGTGATTTACAATACAATAATAAATCACCTCGGGGTGAGCATAACCATGTGACTGTACTAGAGGCGAATGTAACTGTCTGTAAGAAGCACAGTCAGGTAATGTATGAGCATATTTGCTTCCTATCCTCACCGAAGCGAGTCTGGAGGGTAGAATCAGCCTCGACCCTATTCCACCACTTAAGTCAGGATCAGTCCAAAACTGACAGGAGTTGGAAAATGGGCATGACAATTTGTCATTCTATATCACTTCATAGCGGAAGACAAGTCTAGGACAAGTCGACAACATGCTTCAGATGTCATAGATGTTGACATTGATCCCGGAAGTCTATCTCCAGCCCAGGGATGGACCAATCCATCTGTTTCTCTCCCAATAACAATTCTGATACCTCAATTCAGGGTATATTTTAGCTCTGATTCAATACCAAATTTTCCCAGATTTAAAATCTGTAAACCTCACTTATAGAATAATTTCCATATAATGTAACATGAGGCCAGGGATTTCAGTGGCACTAAAACTGAGTTGGCAGCTTGCTGTAACAGAATAAATGTATCTAATAGAGGAATCACTTAATCTTTATAATGACATTGTCAAAGAAACTGTATTGATGTTCAAGGGTCACATTTGGCCAATACCTGATCTACCTAAGGACTGCATAGGCCCCGGTACTGATCCGGCGTATCTAGCCCCTCCTGCCCCTTCACTTTGCACTTCATGCAGGTCATGAAAGACCACATGCTAACATTTGTTGGGGTCGGACAGGGGGTTAGGCTGTTTCAGCATGCCGTGACAGGACCATAATCTCCTACTGACATAGTGATTATCTGTGAAGACATAATTGTCGTCTAGTCCAATTCTGCTTTTAAGATTTACTCACAATTCTGTAGTGAGAAGCTTCTAAGACAGCAGTTGTAATTATGGAAAGTGATAAAAGAGGGAAAAGACAACTCGATAGGAGAACTTGATCCTCTATTTATTCTGTATCGCAAGGGACGCCCCTACCAGCTTTAGCAGTTTAGTGATTTGTTTAACAACACAAATACTATACCAGAAAACACCTAGGATAATGTATTTGCACTGTATTTGCTCTGTACTTGGCAAAAAAGTGGTTGATTCTGATTACAACCGAAGCCTGGTAAGCCAATAAATCTCCTTTTTCCAGAGGGCATCTGCTCTTTGGCTAACTGCAACTGGCTCACTGTGATTTTCAACACAAAAACACCAAGTTAGACATTAGCCTCCTCCTCAAGCTGTTGCTCTCTGCTCTGTTACCTATAGCATATGTATTTACAGCTGTGTTTGTCTCCTCTCCCAGGCTACGGTATTGGCCTGCCCCAGGGCTCTCCTTTAACCCGTAATGTGTCCGAGTTCGTGAGTCGCTACAAGTCAGACGGCTTCATGGACATGCTACATGACAAATGGTATAAGGTTGTGCCCTGCGGGAAGCGAGTCTTTGCAGTCACTGAGGTAAGTCATTGGTGGGAGAGTTCGTTCATTTATTGTGTACGTGTGTTGTGTGTAAAGCAAAGCCTTCTGTCGCTACACTCCTATAAATGAGTCTCCCTTTGGGACACAGACAGGATTGCCTGCCAGCTAAGCACACATACACTGACAGACACATTTACACACACACACACACACACACACAATGACAAAGACATACAATCACATAAACTCAGACCTGTTTACCAACCTTAACTAGAGTTTCCGGCACATACTGTCTGGGTGTCGATACTTGTGTATCTTGTGCGTGCAAACAGAAGAGTACTCTCAGTTCTTGCCCTCCTTTTTTTCTTTCCACTCTTTTTAAAGAACTGGAAATCAGAGCCCACTGTCTGTATCTATGTCTCTCGGCAATCCTTTTTAAATCCCACTTGAATAAAGGTGAATCATATTATAGCTACAAACGCAATTACCCAGTCATAGGTTTCCCCAATGAAATGAAAACCTGTACTTCACCCTGCATCAGGTAGTTATTACTATTCCTCCCATTTGAAGCATGGAGAGTGGGCTACTCTCAAACAATGTGGGCGATCTTGCCCTCTGGATTGGGAGCAAAAGGAGTTCAGTGTTGCCGCTGATGAGTTTGTCGAGTCAGCATGGGGCTAATTGCCGTCAGAGGCAGCGCAGAAATGAGCTGGGTGGAGAAAACATGATTAGAGCACATTGGAAAGGCTGGTTACTGTCTCTTCCACTTCCTCCAGGCCTGTGAAAGTCTCATAAGAGATAGACGTCGTGTCAGAGGGGATGTGGCCAAACCAGTGGGAACAAACTGCTCTTGACTTAACCATCGGCTCTTCTTACCATCTCACTGCTAACTGCTGTTTCTTTCTATTAATCTCAGTTTTGCTTCACCCAGCAGCTCTTTAGGCTGATTCTCACCCCTGCCTCTCTCCTCCACATCCTTTTCTTCCCAAATATGGCTTTTACGCTGCTCCCCTTTCCTCTCTTTATTTCTATTCTTATGTGCTTAAACCGCCAAACTACATAAACAACAGCAGAATATCAATTGCACACTCACAAAAAGTGGTCTAAATGGTAATTATGTAAATACAAATCATCAATCTCTTTATTTCCCTTTCTGTCAGCTAAGTCTCTACTAATCTGTGTCACTCCCACAACCTCTCTCTCTCTCTCTCTCTCTCTCTCTCTCTCTCTCTCTCTCTCTCTCTCTCTCTCTCTCTCTCTCTCTCTTTGTGTGTGTGACGACACCGCCTCCTCAGACTCTACAGATGGGGATCCAGCATTTTTCTGGCCTGTTTGTGCTGCTGTGTATGGGGGTGGGTGGAGCCTTGCTGACCTTGGCAGGTGAACACACCTTCTATCACCTGGTCATCCCTCGCCTCCGTCGCACACACACACTGCAGTACTGGTTACACACCAGCCAGGTGAGTAAATACACAAACACACAGAGAGAGAGAGAGAGAGAGAGAGATACAGTGCATAGTGCTGGATGTGTTATGCACACACACTTCCCACACACTTGAGTCTCTCACGTACACAAGCACACGCGGAGGCGCTTCACAAACACAGATTTAAATGTGCACATTAGCCACAGGTGTATGTGCACACGCACGCTCACACACACATTCTGCTGAAAGTAAGAAGCCTTCACCCCCTGGTGTTCACTCTTGTCTTGAAGGTAACATACGCCCTCTACTGTTAGAAACTCAGCACGGCATAAATATCTTGTCAAAACTGAGTAATATCATGTTTTATAGGACAAGTCCCAATTAAACAGTTTTGATTTTAAGCTCAGTGTATTAATAAATCAAACACATTTGTAATTAGTTAAATAATTCATGCTCTAAATGTGCTCTGTAAACAAGTTAACTTCACTTAATAATTTAAAATATGTTCAAGTACATTAAGTGTTCCCGTCAGTGGTGCTTTACTAATCAGTTTATGACCACTCATATGCAATTGTGTGTTTTTTCTCTTTAATATATCCTGAGACAGAGGATTTATAAACCTCTTACACAGATCGTTAAATCTACTTCTTTATTCAAAGTCCGATCTTTTATCATTTATCCCTCCATGCAAAATTAATGAAAAAATAAAGCTTTCTTTAATCATGAATTTTTCAGATGTTTATATTACGTTACAAAAGGATACAAATATGATGAATAAGAGCTGCAGAAGCATTTTCTCTATCTGCAAATTAGACTGTTTGAGAATTAGTATGTTTATGACAACATACACAGCACCAAAGAAACCACAAATTGGGGATTTAAAGGTCATATTTTGTTCTTCTTTTTGCTTTTATTAAACTCAAGCTATTACCAAATGAGGTGCCTGTGGTGATATTTTTGAGTAAATAATGGAACTAGCAGTGTGAATATCAACACTGCTCACATTTGTGTGCCACATCTTCTAAAAGGGCAAACACTCCTGGGCCGCCTCTAGCATTCATCACATTACCAGCTCAGCTATCTGAGAGGATGATATCTGAGTTAGTTCCTATCAAGAAGGAAAGTCTCCTGTTCCTTTTGACATCCTTTGATGTGCTATATATACACATAATTCCTTATGTGTATATACAGTACATCAGAGGATTAAAGCATATTCATTCCCTTTGACTTGAGAGGTTGGTTTTTCATTTCAGTCTAACCAGAACACTTCAAAAAGGTGTTAAGCAAATGATACCTCAACCTCTCTGTCAGAATTTTAAGCAGAAAAGAATAGTCTTACTGAATTACAATCATCTGATTAAATTATTCAAAGGAGCATCACAGCAGGATTTGTGAGTAATAGCTGTCACAGATGTTCTGTGCAACTGGGTAAAACAACGGCCTTCAGAAGTTCTGATTTATCTCGATTTATTTCAGAGCGGATGAAGTGATGACAGAATTTGCATCACTAATCAGTAGTTGTCTTGTTTCTTTTCTTCTCTCTAATTCCAGAAAATTCACAGAGCTCTCCACACCACATATGAGGACGTTGGGAAGGAGCTGACCGGCCTTGATCAAAAGTAATGAAGTCACAGATTGACTTGTGCATCAATGACTTAAATGTCACAGCTAGTTGAAATGCATCGACATATTGTTGAGAGTCAGTACATGAAGACATGTTTCAATATTTATCTCTGGCAGTCATTTTGTTGAAGGATTAAGCATTTTACCCCTGTGCCACCTACACACCTGGCAGTATTTCAGAAAACATTCTTTTAAATACACAACGCATCGTGTTGTCTAGAGTAAAATTTCAAAATCTGCCTCATTCTGATTCAAGAAACTACATCTAATTTACAAAACAAGTCAATTTGTATTAGAAACTGGTTGAATTATTATTATTTTTGGCAGATTTTATTATTTATGGTGGATCTTGTACAGACGTGATCCTTGTATTTAGTTTATAAAATGAAGATCAGATTTTTAATCGAAACAAAGAAAGTGTCATTTTCTTACTTTAAACTAGTCCAACACAATTTTAAATCTGAAATATAAAATAATCCCTTAAATATATCTGCTTTTACAGTGTGCTTATAGAAAAATGTATCTATGTGTACTGCTGTGCTGTGTATCTCACTGGATATATGCCCTTTGTTGTGATCTTCCTCTCTTTCACTAGCCCCTCCTCTTGTATCTCAGAGAACTGCACCCTACACAGGAAACAACATCAGCCTCCTCCCCCATCTCCTCCCTCATCCCTCCCTGCTTCCTCTACAGCCGGAGACACTGTCAACTCCTCACCATCCCACGAGCCCAAGGAGAAGCGTGTGCACTTTGACCTGGAAACCCTCCACAGCTACCGCCTGCGCACACACACCGCATCAGTGCGCGGCAGGCCCGGGATGGTCGGCCGTCCTGGGCTCGGCCTCGGAGGGTTGGGGCTGGGCAACTTCGGGAGTTTTACCACCCCTCCGCAGATTAGCCTCCACGCCAACGGGGGCCCCGCCTCGGCACTTGCCTCTACAGGCTTGGTGCTCTCTCCCCTGGGGAGCAGGGCCGCTCAGACCAGCCTGTGGGAGGGGGAGCTCCAGGAGCTGCAGGGGAAGATCGAGACGTTCCGTACACAGCTGAGAGAGGCTCTGGCCAGGAGAGCGGAGATCCAGAGCAGCCTGGAGAGAGAGAGGAGTGGACTTGTGCGCAGGGATACCAGTCTGGAAAGGGAAAGGGACAGACAGAGGATACAAACTATTAACACAGACAGAAGTAGCTCCACTCAGTCAAAACTCCCTGAGAGAGACAGGACCAGCCAACTGCAAACCCTGAATAATCAACAGACAGGGAGGGCTAACCAATCAGGCGGTCCTGGGACTCTAGAGCATGGGAGGAGCAGCCAATTAAACACAGTTAACAGTTTGGACAGAGGGAGAGCCCACCAATTACGCGCCGTTAATACTCTGACAGAAGAAAGGACTGTCCATTCACGCACCTCCACCAGTTTGGAGCGGAGTCGAGTCAACCAACCAGGTGCTGGAAACATAAGTGTCCAATCACGGAACACTTCTAGCCTGGACAGACAAAAGGCTAACCTATCACGCACTCTGAACACTTTGGAGAGGACAAAAGCCAACCAATCAAGTGTAAGCAGCGGGACTTGATTGTCTTTCCGAGCCCCTGATGTGTAGGTTTGCAGAGGGAGTAGTACACTTGGTACTTGCATAGCCGCGGGAAGATGGCTTCAGTTAGAATGGTCTCAGTTTGAGGGGCTCTTGCTGAAAAATTACAGTATATGTTAACTCACACCATTACTTACTGCAACCTAATAATTTTCACACAAAATTGTGTCCACACTTGCTTAAAATTACTACTAAAAACCTTTAACTACAACGTAAGAGCTGATAAAATGTTTACATCGTCCATGAAATCATAAATAAGCAAAGTCATTTTGTGAAATGAGAAGCAAAAATAATCTCAGAATACTTTTCACAAGAACAAGATCAGCTGAATGGGAATGAGCCATGGGTAAATCTAGCAATGCTAAAATCATCAGTGCTTATTGTGGAGACCGGTGGTTCACATGAGGAACCGCGAACCACAGCTGTCTGACAAACAGAAGCCTATCAGCTGCATTAAAAGACGGCATTTTTCACCGACTGGAAAAGCCTGCAAGCACATACAGACATCAGTGACAAGAGCACAGAAAAATCAAAGTTAGCCCAGTGTGAGAGAACAGCAAACAAAACTATTTGAAAACGCACACGCGACACCTGTGTTAACAAAGTGCCAGAAGCAGGAGTTAAAGATGCAAAAATACAATATATCTGAAGTGATTCAAGTAATAATTTCCCAAAAATGTGAATGATAAAGAAAGGAAGAAAACTGTGAAGACAGAGCGTCTCAGTCCTAAAACAATCTACTTAATTAATATCTAATGAACCTGAAAAAAATGCCTTTTGTGTGTTGATACCTTGTATCCTTTTGTATATTGTACGCTGTCGTTATTTCCCCAATATAATCAAATACCACCTTTCTCTTCTATAAAGTCTCAAGATTGAAAAGTGTCTTGCAAACTGAGCCATTCACAGACCCTTTGAGATGATCGTTTTCTCCTGTGATTTGATGGGTTCCACTTTAAAAAAAAAAAAAGGATACTGAGGCCCGAATTTGACTGGACTTTTTTTGAAAATTCATGCTAGTGGAAGAATGTTTGGAATGGATTCAAGCCACGTGGACCCAAACACACACCTCCGACTCATGTTATAGCTGATAGGTTTAAAAGTTATCATGTCACTCAAACTGTTTTTTTTCCCTCCGCGTTGTTACCTTGAGTCACAGGCAAAGCATAGATCAACAATATATAAAAAAATAATAATTTTAACTTGTTTATGTGGAGCCATGCTAAAGTACATAACCAAATATAGCCTCAAAGCCATTTCATGGGACCTTTTAATTATCAGATTAGCCCAAATTCCCAAAACACCTCCAAACATAAGGAGGTTTATTTCTTATAAACGTTTGCACATCTGCATGGCCTGTGGCTCAAGCCACTAAACAAGTGCCATCAATTTGAAGGGAGTTTGTCCACCATATTCATGTTGAAGTAACCGACAACATAAGTCTGTACACAGTTATGAGACCAGCGACTGCATCTTGCATGAAAGTAAAACTACAAGCCACTAGCACACTGCAGACTTGCTCTGATATGTGAGACCTCATGTTTTTGGTTTTCATAATTGTATTAATAACTAAAATAGATGTATACTTTTACACTGCTTTCACTCAGACAAAGCATAATATTTTTGCATTCTACTAAAACAAAATAAAGTAAGTTTCACGCTTCATATGTTAATATTTTTAAATATACAGTAATTTATTTGAATGAACAGAGGGGTCTCTCAGAGGCTGACTGTATTGGGGTTCAGTTATTAAGTCAACCACCAGAGGGAGGTGTATTCCTGCTTCCCGCGGCTATGGACACTGAAGAGTTTGTGGATTGAGGTTTTATTCTGGCAAAATCACTGAAACAAATACATTTAAGCAATTGACTCATCAACAAACAGCGACAGATGTAAGCAGCGTTTTGTCCTGTTTGTGACCTTGGGGAAATAAGGCCTTTATAAAAATCACTCCGGCACTATACAATGCAATGTCACCGAATCCTATTGTGATACTCAACCTTGTGTGAGTCTCTCAACACTTTAAGAAAAAGCATGTGTTGGGGTGTTCGCTGTCCCGCAGGTCTGAGATGCAGACAGCTGATATCACTGAAACAGAACTTGAGGCTTTTATGACGGTACTGATGTACATTTAAACGTTTCAAACTTTACTGTGGTGTGAAGTGGTTGTGTTCACATGCCATGGTGTCTATGAGGAAAAAAAAATATTTTAGGTCTTTATAGAGAAAGAGCTTGTGGTACTGGATATTTAAGCAAATACTTTTAAATTTACCCCTTATAAAAATTGTATCAGCATTTATTGAAATTTTATCATAATGATCATTCTCATGTTTTGAAATAAACATTTATATACTTATTTACTGGCATTTTTGATTGATTGATGACAGAAGGGATAATACACTAAATACTTGTCTTGTCCGAGTCGCTGTTATCATGACAGTATAGTCGTTTTAATGCTTTTTGCAGCTACAGGGTGTCATCAAAAATTGCGTCTTCCTAGAGGAGTCCAAAAACACCTTGCATCTCGGTCAAATGTGCAAGAGCATAAACATATCAACCTCTCAGCTCACCAACAGTGCCAAACAGAGCAGCGGCCTTATCTAAAACATTTCTACTGGATGAGCTTTAATTGGACGAGAGTAACAGGTGTGGTAGGCGAGGGGCCATTTTATGCAGTTCAGTCTCATCCCCAGGAGATTCTTGATCTGCATTTGTTACTGATATTTCTGGTTTGGTCTTAATTTAACACTGTGGTAAACACAGAAAAAATGGGCTCCCTCGCTATTCATGCTCCCTAGCTCTCATTTCCAGTCGTTCAATAAACAATTTATTTGTAATATAGGTCTGGTCTCGCAAGAAACCACTTGACCAGTCCAATTCAGTCTCCAGCAGCAGCAAAAAAAAAAAAAAAACTGAAGCACGATTGTGTGCAATTTGTTGTTTACAAGCTCAGTGACCTGTATAGTGCAACTTCAGAAAATGAACATTCTCTGCTCCACGCAAACACTATTGTAGACACTGTATTGCGCAGTAATAGAGTTGCATAGAATTACCTCAAGTGAGAAAATAAGCTGCTCTAAGTCAACCTCAAAGACTTGCGTCTATCTTGCGGTTTTTGGGGATAGAAAAAGGTTTTTAAAAATGCACAAATTAAGACTCTAGAGTCAAATGCTACTGCAAAGTGAAAGGAATCTACACTGCATACGCTTTATTAAGTTGATATCTGTCTTGAATTAATAAATCTACACCTACTACAACACCCACTGTAACAAAGTGTTATCATGGAGCTCTTAAGCAATTGATCTATGTGGGATTTGTGAATGATTATGGTTTTTATCTGGTCTGGATAAAATGTGAGAACTCTGTAAGCCCCCCTTCAATTACCTTATCGCATTCTAACTTATTGAAGTCTATCTCACAAAGTGATATATGCATCAGACACAGGCCCAGTCAAAGTGTAGGATTACAGCACAGTGACACAAACAGACAGGTGTTATTGTTCCATTCTGGTACAATCTGAGAGACCTGTCAGTGTTTGTGAGGCCACTTCAGATGAGGTTTGAGAGCTACTCCACCCAAGAGCATAGCGGTGTTGTTTAACTTGTCGTGTAATGACAGCTTCCAGCCACACAGCGGCACTTGAAACTGCCCTTAAGCTCATGAATGTGGAGTGTAGAATGGAGACACCTGCAGAGAATGACTTCACATTATAGACATTTTACTGAGTGTGATAGACACACGCACTCATTCAATATGTGTGTGTGTGTCTGGCTCCTTTACATGTATTCTCTATATATTTGTGAGTCAGTCACACTTGACAGTCACCCCATGACGTGGTGGCCTAGATAACATGGCAGAGCAAATTATTGTCACACATTTCATCTGCTTTGATTTATAGTCTTGTATTTCATATTAATGGGGGATGTTTTCTTAACCACATAATCCTACCATCATTAATCCTCTTTTAAAATATCATGTACTATCTACTGTACCACTGAAAACTGAGTACTTCTATGAAACCTGACACATAGTGAAAGACGAATTGAAACTGATACCACAAAAGATTATTCTTCAGTACAAATGAGAGCTAACAGTGTGTGGGATGTTTGGAGAGGATGAGAGAGAGACATGGGTGTAGCATGCTGATGATTTAGTGCCGGTGCATCGAGCAGACTGTATAAAGTGAAGATAATCGCATGGTGATAAAGCAAATCAATCACTCCTTCTCTGCACTCAACCATGGTTGGATTCTCCTTGTTGTAATAAAGTAAACAATGGGCTCTTTGTCAGGCGTGTTCAGTGCTCTCTGTGTGTACTGGATGGGTTGTAAAAAAAAAAAAAAATCAATCAGAAACCAATCACAGAATCGTGTGGGCTTTCATAGATGGCTGGCTGAATGTGTCGACATGCGGAGATCTGCCTAACCGGGATGCTTTCATGCAATAACATACGTGATGCGCGTGTGTACCTCTGCACATGCATGTAAGTATGTGGTGTCCCCTGCATGTAGCCGTACCCCTGCATTAGCCATGCAAACATGCCATGTGCTGCATGTGGGCGCGCACATGCAAAAAAATGAGTGTTTCTCAATAGGGAGATGGTCGGCCTTTTGCTCAGATGAGGTAATTGGGTCACATGTGTGAACAGTAGTCAAGAAGAATTTTAATCAAACTTAAGAATCCCCAATGCACCCCCCCCAAGCAATCAATTATCATCCAGCTGGGGTTAATGGTAAATACTGCTGATAGCGCACTTACTCTGTATTAAAGAAAATATGATTGTGATGATGTCTGCATCTCACAGGTAACAAGGTGTGCTTATAATGATCCAAAATTCACCATGTTGAGTGGAGTATTCTAGTCTGTGGAAGAGAGAAAGACTGTCGGACCACCTCCACCTCACATGTCTCCCTTCCACCCTCTCTGGGTTGCTTTGTCTAGTAGGTAAATAGGAGCCAGGCATTGTAAGTGATGAGTTTATTAGCTCCTGCCAGCTGTGACCAACCCTTGGGTATTATCTGGGGTGGCCATGTCGGATGCGTGCGGGGTGGGGGCTCTGGGCAGGGCAGGGAATGAGGAGGGGAGCAGGAGGGGAGCAGGAGGGGTGCAGGAGGGGTGCAGGGGTGGGATTCTGAGACGAGGGAGTACCCCATGAGAACCAGAGAAACTCCCTGGCAACCGGAGACAGGATCAACACTAAATGGGGCGCCCCCATTCATCTAGCACTGAGCAGGGACACAGAGCCAAATGACAGAGATTGAGAGAAAGGAGAGGGAGGGTGGCGGCGTGGGAGCTCCTGTGTGCAAATATCTGAATGAGTGTAAAAGCATTAGAGTCTGGTCAGCAGGCGACTTCCTGCTCTGCACCTCCTCAAATTAGCTTGCACGGATATTAACATACAGTACAGTCTGCAAGTCCCTGAATGTGTCAGACACTTTTATACCAGTGATTGACACTGTAGAGAGAGAAGGAGGGGGGGGGGGAGGGGGAGTGAGTGCTAAACGGATGTTTAAGTTCAATTCAACCCCCCATTAAGAATTGATAACCGTGGGCGCAGAAGATACAGTATAGATACAGAAAACATCTTTTACGTCCACGTGTACAAACGCACCTCAAACACAACACACACACACACACACCTACGGCCGAGGCTTTGATGTTAATTGCCGCAGTGTCATTCATGATGAGTCAGGGAATCGCAGAGGCGAATCTGTGATTCTCAATGTGAGTGTTGAGCTATTAAACGGTGTCCACGAAGCCCCGCACCGGATCCTTCGGGGGGGGGAATCCAAATGCACCACAGTGGTCAGACGCCTGCCACACCCTTCAAGAGTAAACAAAGGCAGGGACTCCTGAGCATCCATCCCTGGAAAGATACAGGGTCAAGAAAACTGAATCTGATGGTATTTACAGAAGCGCGATGCGAATCTTATGGGGAGCCTCATATTATAATTACAGTGAAATTGCCTCTTACTTATAGATCAGGGGTTATCAACAAAACCGCCCCCTCGCTTTTACGCACAGAGGCTCAGGCCGCGTTTACTCCACACACACACACACACACACATTCCCAAATCTACCCCTTTGTCTTGGTCGCCTCACGGCGGTAGCCCCGAAACAGGAATTCAGCAGGGAAAGGAGGAGAGAAGTGTGTATGTGTGGACCAGACTGTCTCCTCCCCCCACTATAAGCGCACACACCACACTCTCTCCTCCCCCTGTACCCCCCCCCCCCTCCACACCCCTGCTCGACCCCCCCATGCCTTTGTGTGTGTATGTGCGTGTTGTGGAGCTGACTGCATATCCGTGTGACGGATGCCTTGCATAGAAAATAAGCTTTTGGGGGGAATTTCTTATTTATCCGTGTTATGCATTCTGGAAATAATAAGAAAACCTGCAGGTGCAAGTAAAGGGGAGGAACCGGGTGGACGCACGTGAACCTCTCACTCATCCAGAGCCAGGAAACAGAAAGGAGAGAGAGGAACGCGTTACCAGCAAGTGCCGCAAATTGGACTTTCCACCATCAGCAACCCTCCTCTCTCTCCTCTCTTCTCTCTCTCTCGCCATCCCTGCTCCTCCTCTGTAGGTTTCCCCACTTACTCCCATCCAACCTCAGCTATTCTCCCGGTCTCCTTCAGTGATCCCAGAATAGCCTTACACCGGAGCGCTCATCAGTGGGGTTTTTTGGATTTCGGGGGTGACTTAGGAGGAGCTGGAGATGGATTAAAGGGACGGTGCGCCGCAAAACTGGAGCAGCACGCACGACCACGCCGGGGGGGAAGGGGGCGACGGGACTCGGTGAATTCGCGGAGCCCCCGGGACAGAGGTGAGTGCTCAGTGTGTCCGGTAGTGTTGTGGCTCTCTCAGCCGCATGCAGCCCCCCTCAGCAGCCCCCCAGCAGCCTACCGCTCCTCCTAGCACGAGCTGAGAGGCGAACGAGGAGAAATCAGCACATGGTTTTCACGTTTCCATAATTGATGATCTCATACGCAATCTGCTGATTTCTGCTTGTGGTGGAGTAACAGCTATAGTTATCAGTAGCCTGAACAATATTGTTTATCTCTCCTTTGATGTAGTTGCGAATAAAAATGTGGTTATAACATTTAATGTGATTATCTTTGGCAAAAAAAGCAATTGAAAGCAATTTGCATGTTCAACAAATAATTTGCCATCATCACCAGTTTTTATACCAATTATTAAAATGTATATTAAGATTAACCAGCTTCAAATGGTGATTAAAATCTATAAGAAGGAGTAAAAAGGAGTTAAGTTGGTTTAACCCTCCTCCACATCCAGAGGAACATATGGCCCTTTATGTCTCTCTGGCTGTTTCGGGCCCTGCAGTGGACCTGCTTTGCAGTAGCCAGTTCTGTAACTTTCTTTATGGATGAATGAGTACACAGTGAATGAAAAATGGATAAACTGTACTATAACACTATAACACTTTATGTTCTCCTTGTTAATTTATTTTCAAGTTCATTTTTGTAAAAAAAAAAGAAAAACATTTTCACTTTGCATTCAGATTTTAATGTTTAGTCGATGGCCTTTTGGGAGACACTATCCATCAGTTCAGTTAATACTATACTATACTATACTACCTATGGAGTATAATATTACTATACAGTCCAATGGCACTGAAGGAAAATCAATGCCATATTTTTGTCTGATGTTCAGAAATGATGGCCTATGTGTAATCAGCTAAACCATTTTCTAATGAGATATTAGTGGGTGCTTTTGCATTCATTTGACCAAAATACAAAATTCCTAATGTGATGAAAAATTGGACCGTGACTTTTGCTTGAGCATTATCAAATTAAGAAATGTTGGATTAGTAAACAAACATTCATGGCATTTATGCCCCATCACACAGTCTATTTACAGACTGGTGATTTTCCTATCAAAAGACGTGATAAACATCATAACTGTGTTTAATGAAAATGTGTTCTGCTCCTCCAAAATCAACTCATAGCCCATTAAGTCCAAACAATCTACTACTGTTGTATCATACTGTGCAATAATCTAGTGCCAAAATGATGAGTCAATAAATCTGTGTATCTATCTAATCTATTTATATTCACTATTTTGATTATCAGTTAATTGTTTCAGTAACTTTTCAAGCTAAAACGCTAAGTGATTGCTGGTTCCTCATTCAAATGTAAGGATTTGCTGCTTTTCTCTGTCACATAGGCTACAATAGTACGCTGAAATAAATTATTATTATATTGAAATATTTTATAGACAAAACGATTCATTGGTGAACTGTGAAAATAATCGTCAGATTAATTGATAATGAAAATACTCAGTAGTTGTTGCAGCCCTACAATAATAGCTGCCAAAGTATGCTAGAATATACAGACGGGTGTCAAATTAAAGGAAAAAACCTGAATAAACGACTGGAGAAACCTTTAAAAACGTGCAGATCCTTTTAATACAGAGCACGAGGGGTCACTGAATGGTTTCCTATAAGTACAAAACAATGTGATTCATATGCTTTGGTCCTCAACCCTGTAAATAACAAAGAGAGTTTTGGACCAACCTTTTAGTCAACGCTGTCCACCACCATCATCAAACCACTAAATGAATGGAAAAATGGTATCTGTTCCTCCAGTAGACTTAAAGAGACTTGTAGAATCTATTCCAAGGAGCACTGAAGCCATTCTGGATCTTGTTACTAATATACTGCAGTACACTACGGTATAAAACACCATATAGGTCTGCTAGTCTACCAGTATCTGTCTCAAACACCCCACCCCCACCCCTGTGTTGGTGGTCACAGAGTCTTGTATCTTCCTCGCCGTCTGACAGACTGTTTCTGTCCACCGCTGGCTATACAACTCACCTCATTCACTCACACACACACACACACACATGCATACACACACCACAGATGAGATGTACACAAACTGCTTCCACTATACACACGCTTCCACAATGCTGGCACGAGCACAAGCGTACTGCAGCTCCAACTACACGCATTTTGCAGTCACACACATATGACGTGCCCCAGAGGACAAATGCTGTTGTGATAGATAAACGAGCGCCTTTCTTCAGTAAAGAGGCTCATTCTCTCTGTGTGTGTGTGTGTGTGTGTGATGTGAGTTGGGGTGAGGTTTAAGTGCTGACTGGAGTAGGTCACTGAGACCAAGCTGCTGTGAGAGTGAGACTCAGGACCCAGTATCTTCCTAAGCTGCTTTCAGCCACACTGGAATCTATCCATCCATCCCAATATCCTCCCACGTCTCTGATCCTCAACCCCCCCCCCCCACCTTCCTCCCTCCCACCTCCCACCACCACCAGACATACACATTTACAGACACTTGAGCTACTCTTCTGCTTTTTTTTTTATCATTCTTTTTCTTTATGTCTTTGATCTCCGCTTATCTTGTCCCCAGTCCCCTCCTCTCCAATACAGTTCTAGCGGTCATGGAAATTAGACCGTAGAAGTCTTTGATTCTCTGTGCCTTACACAGCCTCAGGGTCAGGCCCTCTTATCTTGGAGACAAAAAAAAGAAGAGACAGACAGAAACAGACACAGAAAAGATAAAAAAAAAGAGTAAGGTAGAGGGAGAGGTGTAGAGAAAGAGGGGCAGATGGAGACAGATAGAAAAATCAGAGACAAGGATTTTTAGAGAGATATAAGAAGTGAAGGAGAGAGCTGCCAGAAAAATATGCAAAGCAAAACAAAAACTGCACAAAGGATGATAAAATGACAGAAAAGAGAGGCAGAAGATGACAGATGCAGACAGTAGTTTTCAGCAGATATGGCTTTCTGTCTATAGGGCGGGTGGTATTTTTGGATTGAAGCTTCAGATAAGTTGATTTTGTGCTCATATTCAACCATTTGTGGGCCTAAAAAAAGGCAGAATGCAACAAGAAAATGACATTTACACCTTCACACACCATTCTGAATACATCCTTTTAGTTGGGTCAGCAGCTCTTTGACACGGGGTGCAGCAGGTTTCAGGGTGTGTGCTCAGAGGCTGAGCAAAATCAGATCCTCACTTTCGTCATATCGGCTAGTATGCAGTTTATATTCAAAAGTCAAGATTGAGCCAACCACAGTAAACAGATATCAGACCAGCACTTGATACAGGTAGAAAAATAGTAAAAGATAGAGAACTAGAGGTAAAATGGGGAGCGAGAGAGAGATGTAAAGAGGAAAGTGTGGCTAAAATGTAGGTAGATTTGTAGGATGGATGGAAGATGATTGTAAAAGGGCGATAAGTAAAATAGGACAAGGAGAAGGACAGAATTGGCTAGAGGACAGATATGAGGAGATAGAAGGACAGGCAGAGATGGGGAGAAATAGGGAGCTGTAGCAAGAGCTGTGAATATTTAACTCTGTTTAGTTTTCCATTTGGGCCCTTGGCTCTTACTTCTCTCTGAGGCCTTCTGATGGCTTACAGGTTACTGACGGCAGAACATGTATTTGTTTATGTCTAGCAGTTAGTGAGAAGGAGGAATTTATTTAGTGTATTACAAGCCCTCGGAAGTTATAAAGCTTCCTTTTGAATTGGAGCTTAGATCTTTTTTTCCGTTTGTGGGATTCACCATGATCCAGCCCTCACATGTGAGTAAAACTCAGAGTGTGGTTATTAAATGTGCATGTGGAGAGTTAAAGGCCTAATTACTGACTGCGTCTGTGTGTATCGGTGTGCAAAAACTAATAATGTGCCTCATTACCAAGCAACAATATAACAAAATTGCTCAGAATACATTTTAATTTGCCTGCATGTTTTTTTTTAACACATGGTCACATTTTTCAAATGGATGCACTAAAAGCACTTTAATGGTCTGCAATATTTTTAAAAAAAACATTTCTGCACACCTGAATATGTGACAGGTACATCGGAGGAAGGTGCACCTTGAAAACAATAAGGAGAACTCCTTGTGTCATTTTGTATTCTTCTAATCTGTCCAATGCTTTTTGCTGACTAACCTGGATGGTGACGCATATGCTTGGGGTTAGTTCAAGGTGCTCATCAGTCAAACTAATTCCTGTAGTCCTCTGATTGGATGATTGAGACAGCTTCTGTGTGTATATACGTATATGGAAGTGTTGTGATGCTGCCCGTACACCTGATGAAGGTCGGACAGACTGAAATGTGATTTAATAAATATTCCAGCAGCAAGCGAGACAGTGTGCAGGATTTCTTCTCATTGTTTTCAATGTTCTGCAGTATAAAACCTTTCAGTCTCTGAAAAAAAACTTTTTGAACATATCATTCATTAAATAATGCGGACCTGGCAGAAGCTTGAACATATTTTCGATGCTTTCAGAAATATTGCTGGTGGAAGTGCCTGAAAGTGTTCTGAAACTGCTCTCTGACATCTCTTTGCAATCTGTCATCCCAACAGGCTGTGACTGGTCCCACCCCAAGATGACGTCCCCTAAAAACAAAGCCAAGAAGAAACCACCCAAAGACAGCATGACGCTGCTGCCATGTTTTTATTTTGTAGAGGTATGTTAGTGCTTGCGCGTGTGGTGGGTTTGTTGGTAGATTGGATGGATTGATGAATCACCCTTATTCTGTACCAACACCTGTTTAACATGACTCACTACATTTACTGAATCAATAACAGGATTAATCACTCTTTCCACTATATATAGTGTTTTTCTGTTAATTGCATCTGGATGCATTTGACCTCTACTGAAAAGCAGAGTTTGATGTTTTTCACAAGTAAATATAACGGAGTCATCACTTTCTCCTTTGCCCTTGTTTGTATTTGAAGGTGTGTCTATAGTGAGAGTCGAGATAAAACATTGGATGAATTACCCCTTTCTCCAAGCAAATATGAAATGCTAGTCACTCTTTGCTTTGTCCTTGTGTGTGTGTGTGTGTGTGTGTGTGTGTGTGTGTGTGTGCATGCACACGGCTATCTAGCTCCCTATCGTCCTGTCCTCCTTGGTGTCCCTGTACTTCCTGGAGCTGACAGATGTGCTGTCCCCGGCAATGGTGGGCTTCCGTTGCCATGACCGTGACCTCTCCATGCCCTACGTAGAGACCGGTGATGAACTCATCCCTCTGTTGATGCTGCTGAGTTTGGCCTTCGCTGGTCCCGCAGCATCTGTAAGTCCGTCACACACACACACACACACACACACACACACACACACACACACACACACACACACAGGGGATTGAGCCCCCTGCGAAATGAAGGGAAGTGAAAAGGAATGCTTTCATTTTGGGACAAAATAATCTCTCATGTCTCTGCATGCAGTTTGAAGGTGCGTTGAAGGGTGATGTTAGGCTAGCTTAGTTAAATATAGATGTCTTTTAGATCAAGTGGCAAATCCTCTCAAAAGTGAGAAAATATGCTTTAAATTTTCCTAAAGATGATGTAATAAAACCAGACACAGTCATTTGTGTTTTCACAAATTCACGTGTTATTATTAACAAAGACATTAAATGACTTCATTAAGAGACTTCCTGTTTCTTTTTTTAATTATCAAAATTTTAAATTGTCATCCCTCGCTGGAGAATGTGTATCCTTTTTAAAAGTAGCTGTGACTGTTGGCTACTTGATCCCATAGATCACCACAAATTGTAAGCTAATTGTTTAGCATCCTTTAACTCCATGTACAGAGAAACAAAATGCGTCAACTGGTTGGTTGTTTAAAAGTCTAATATGACCATGCCATGACAATAACAATGACTACCTTGGAGTTTTTTCTTGTATTTTTGCATCAATTTGTTTGTCTGATTTTGGGAATCCTTTCAGTTTCACTATTGTGTCATTTTACAAGAAATTATTTCACATCAAAAAGTTACAATGACTGTTCCTTCATAGGTTAAGATGTATATTTAAACCTAAGTCATTTCTGGCAAGAGCTCCACAGCTAACTGAAAAACACATACCTCAGTCATTCTTGCCTTATAAAGTCATTTTGGAGTCATGTTTCTGGTCACCTAATAAATGAAAGTTCAATATCTGCTCTCCTTTTAGCTCTGTTTTAGTCTCCACCAATTCCTGAGAAAAATATTAAGATCTAACGTTAGCTAATGTTTACATGCTAATGTTAGCTAACGTTACGCTCTAACATTGAGCTGAGTGATAATTCTCTCCAGGTTTGTCACTATAAGTGACACCTTTTACATTACATGTAGTCATTTCATCCATTGTTCCATTGTATAAAATATTGACTAGTAAAGCTTTACAAGAATAGAAATCTTCCAATATTGGAGTCACTGGGATAAAATCTTATCACAGAGGATCAATGGCTTAATGGGTATCTAGGGGTTGGGGGTTTGTTTGGGAGTGGTACACACATACATTAGACAGGCACACTTGTGTATAGACAGATTCATAGATCACACAAATATTCAAACCTACAGCTTCTCGAACACTTACAAAGCAAATTCAATCTCCCCTCAGAAATGCAGAATCAATGGGCACATTGATAAATACACACCTGACATTCCAATACACACCATCAAACACAGCACCGGCCCCCCAATCAATACACACAGACTCACATACAGACACATACACTGCTAATCCATCAGCAGCATGGAAACGAGCAGACCTCTCTAACACTCATCTATCACTCTGATTGGAAGTGATCACTGTTCGATAGCACCTTGCCTCCATTCTCTCTACGACGCTCTCTCTCACACCGTAGATCACAATCACATCTGTCCCTTTTCTCTTTTGGTCTCTTGCTTTCTTCTCTCGGTGCCCTTCCAATACTGTGTAGGCTACACGACATTGTTTTTGCTCACTGTTTACCTACATCTCTCCCACTGTCTGTAGATCATGATGGGGGAGGGACTGATGTACTGTATGCAGTCCAAGCTGAAGACTTGTCCCAAGTCGGAGAGCAGCATCAATGCCGGAGGTTGCAGTTTCAACTCCTTCCTACGCAGAACCGTGCGCTTCGTCGGTACGTCCAACTACCAATCCTTTTGGGTTTTTCGGGGTTAAGGTCACGTTCCTATCCACAGCTTCTAATAGTGAGTTGTTAGGGTTCGGTGTTTTCTCGAGGAACATTTGACAGGACAGATGGCTGCTTATGGACAAAGCAATAGCTGTTGTGTAGCTGGCACAAGGGACCTGTAAGAGGGTTCAATTAACCACATAACTTGTCAAACAGCATTATTTTCACATACATGATTATACTGCAAGAGACCAGTAGGTCTCTAAAAGAGCATTTCTATCACATGATCCAAAACAAACACCTTTTTTGTGTTATCTCTGTCCACATGGTCATAGATACAGTGGACTAAGTTAGGACAGTGGAAAATGAATATGTCCTCAATTATATTTTACACTTGGTCTTAGGTTAACAAGAGAGTCATTATGGTAAGGAAGTGCTGCTGTCTGTAGTGAGTAACATATTCTTTCAGGGTGGAAGTCAGTTAGGGCTCAGACAAATTATTCCATTTACCGGCTGAGCCCCCAACTTTATTCCACTGTTTAGAGTAGAGAAATCAGCTAATTACATGCATTAAATGAAGGGTGACTTAAAATGAAATAGGAATGATATCATGCTCCACGGGAAATATCTTGAGGCAGACTTTGAGCTTTGAAGTGAAAAGTGTAATTAATTCACCTTGCCAAATATCACTGTCTGTGGAAAAGCTTCATAACGTAACAGACCGACGGCTTGTGGTGTTACTTCAGGTTTTTGGAGCAAACTCAGCGTCGTTTTCCAAACGGCAGGTGTTCATAAATGAGCAGCTCAATTGGAGGATGCCACCAGGGGCTTCTGGATCATTTACCAAGGTTGCCTCACCGTCTCGCTATCTCTGTTTCTTACCTCTCTCTCTCTCCCTCAGGTGTTCACGTGTTCGGTCTCCTGGCAACAGCCCTGGTGACAGATGTCATCCAGTTAGCTACTGGTTACCACGCCCCTTTCTTCCTCACCGTATGCCAGCCCAATTACACAGTGCCCGGAGTGTCATGTGACAACAATGCCTACGTCACACAGGACATATGCATGGGGAAAGACCTGTATGCCATTATGTCAGCTAGGTGAGACACACACATACTTACAGAGCTTAAAAAGACTGCCCATAATGTCTCCATCTGCCTGAATTCAAAACCTCCATCCCCAAATATATAAAGGAGTACAGATACACAGTGCACTCCTTACAATTAATTATCAGTTAATTTCAACCAGAACTCAGCTGTCTACTTCTCAGCCTCTCGCTTGGCTTGCTAGCACAGAACCACTTAGAAACATACTTTATATTTATGCCTGCAGTTGAAGATCTTACAAATATGTGCTGTATCAGAAATGCCACTGAACATGTTTGTGTTGATAAATGGATTTACAGTAGTTACACAGTATACTGCTACGCATCCTGCAGGAGCATATGCACGCTAGTTCTGAAGACGAGGAGACATCAAAACTCGATGGTCTTACCTCGCTTGTAAGTCACTTTGGATAAAAGCGTCTGCCAAATGACAAAATGTAAATGTTAAAAATGCAAAACTAATTTGCATGTGAATAGGATTAGAGGAGATTAAAATAGCTAAGGAGTGAAATGGTTGTTGTCACAGCTGGATTTTTTAAAAGAATGCATTATTTGCTTATTAATGATATGCTGCTTAGTCAAGTGCTTAATGTTTATTTGTGCAACAAGACTTACAATGCCCTTACAAATTCTCATTGTGCCCAGCTGCAGCATCTCACGCACAGGTGCTGTGGCTAAGTTTGGCTTTTGAAGATGTTCTTTAGCAGCACAGCGTGAAGCAAACAGATGTACTGTAGGTCAGACAAACAAACAAGCTCCAGCATATGGGTATATCAAACAGGCATAATAAGTGCACACAGGCAGGAAATTACTGCTAAATACAACAGATACAGGGATAAACCTACTACAAATGCATACATGTTTGTACTTATATATACTTGTGAGGTCCCCCATTTACATAATGCATGCAAACCGAGTCTTGATCCACAAAGAGATGTACAATTTTTTAAAAACTGTCCTCATTCTCAAAAACTCAAATGGGTCCACACAAATATAGACAAATACACACACACACACACACAAATTAGTCCTGAAAATGAGAGAAGGTAAACATCCTGGTGCAAGACACAAGGATAAACACAATCACACACACACACACACACAAAATGAGTGCCTTAAAAATCTTAATTAAATGAGATATGTTATTCAGTTCTCTAAACTCTAAATTAGTGGCTTTGACCTCAACTCACTCGCTCTCCCCTAATGTTCCCACAAATGCCCCATAGTATTCTGACTGTGTTTATTAATGCTCATATCCAAGGACACACACTCAGCCTGACAAACACACTCGGGCGGGCACATAGGTTTTAATGTCAAATACAATCACAACATCACAACCAACAAGAGCAACCTTGACAGTTTTATTCAGGTTTATTCAAGAGGCAATAAACAAACTAAAAATCCACAAAGCTTTTTTTTTTGTGAATCTCTCTCTCTCTCCCCTTTTCTCTCTCTGCACCTCACTCTTTCACACCTAACTCTCTCTTCTCTCCCCTCAGGAAAACATTTCCATCCCAGCATGCAACGCTCTCTGGCTTCGCTGCTGTCTATATCTCCGTAAGCACTTCCTGTGTCTTACTTGCCTCTTATGTTTGTGTGACTCACGTATGATGTATTTGCATCATATATGTTTGCATGGTGCTTTTGTGTTTTTCAATATGTGCTTGTGTGGTTTATTGGGTATATTTCTGTTTTTGAGTTTATTCAGTGTATCTTTAAAATGGAAACCAGTGAAAAAATTGATAATAATTTGTTATTATTTTGGTGTTTTTGCAGTACATTCCCAATCCTTTACCCTCAAAATATTTGTTTTCATTAAGTTTCATGTATTTTCTTTACTATATTGGTTCAGTAATCTGTGTTCATGGTACCCATCCAGATGCTTTTCTCCTTACTCTTAGAAAACGTTGCTGCTGGCAACATAAAACTAGTTCCTGCATATGAGCGGATTTCTCACTGGAATGAAATCACTGTCCACATAAGTCACAACTGCATTATACTGTTTACTCACTGAGAGATTTCTGGCTTGCCGATTATCCTCAGGCCAAAGAGCCATCTAAGTCTCACATTAAAAAAATAACAAGAACTGTCTTTTAACATTAGACTTCACTGTTCATTGTAATATCCGTGTATGTACCGAGTAGCTTCTTGCCATTCTGGAGTCTGGTGCTGGCTGCACTAGTATGTGAACTGTATGGCAATGTAGCACTGTCATTTTTCCATGAGGTAACACCCTCCCACACACACACCCGCACCCTCCTCCACCAAGGGCTATTGCAAGCTACTGGCCATATCACTGCTGCCTCGCTGAGCCCAGTGTGTGCTCATTAAAGCTTACCAGACAGATTTCTGATGAGAGAAAAGACAGGAGAGGAGGAAAGCAGCTGTTTGTGTTTTGCGAGAGTTACAGTATGTTGTCTCGTCTCTGCAAAGTTGTGCAGCAACTCAAACACAATGCAGCACACATATTTTTTTCTTCGATGTTACTTAAAAATTAAGTCATTTATTCCGTCTATTTACGCTTGAAAACCTTGGTGTAAAATTGCAATAAAGTGAAATAATAGAAATTTGCTGAAAGTTGGACGATAAGAAAGATCACACATCACAAGGCAGACACTTAATTCAGGAAGTGCTGAAAAATTTAAATATACTGGAAATAACTGAAGTGTCATCCCGCTGACAGCTTTTTCCCCTCTTGCTTCAAGAAAAGTAGGATTTTTATGCGCAGTGCTAGATGGACAAGCTTGTTAAAATGGATATTTTTGCAGAGCCTGCTTTTCTGTCACTCAGCTGTCCTCCACTTTATGTAATCGAAATATGGTGTGCATGCTGAGAATGTGAATGCAAGTGTAAATATATTCTCTCTGCCTTTGTCTGTCTCTCCTGCGCTCTCCTCCACTTCATTTTACTGTCAAACAATAATCATCTTAGCGTCCCAGTTAACCTTGTATAACGCAAACATTTTTTTCTTAAAGGAATAGTTAGACATTTTGCCAATTTGCTTTCTTGCCAAGAGTTAGAGGAGAAGATGGATACCTTCTCATGTCTGTATGGTAAATGTGAGGCTATCCACCAGCTAGTTAGCTTAGCTTAGCATAAAATCTGGAAACAGTGGGAAACAGCTAGCCTGGCTCTGTCCAAAGATAACAAAATCTGCCCACCAGCACGTCTAAAGCTCACTAATTAACACGTTATATCTTGGCCAGGTCAGTGACTTCCTGGAGTGAGTTAACATCATGAAGTCACTGCTCTTGGCCAAGAAACAGTCCGGCACATAACCACAACTTGTCATTTTTACACATTTTTTGTAGGGATTAATACAGATTTTGTATAAATTGAGATATAACATGTCAGTTAGTGAGCTTTAGTGGTTCTTTCAGGTGGATTTTATTACCTTTGGAAAGAGCCAGGCTAGCTGTTTCCCTCTGCTTCTAGTCTTTATGCTAAGCTAAGTTAAGCTAACGTGTTCTAGCTGTAGGTTTATATTTAAGTGACAGATATGAGAAATGTACCGATCTTCTCAACTAAAGCAAGAAAATGAATAAGCGTATTACCCAAAATTTCAACCTTTTCCTTTAATAGCCAAATTTAAGATGTATAGGATGACAATTTCAATATCTTTCCTTCACCGCTCTAAATTGTAAATTTACTTCTGCTGTTAAGTTGAAGTTTTTGCTGCTGTGTGCCATTATGCTTTTTAATTACTTCTCCACCCCAGTCTCTATATGTCTGGCTATCTATCTTTTACTAATGTAGTGTGGCTCTCTATCCACAGATGTATTTCAATGCCAGCATCAGCAGCACGACCAAGCTGCTGAAGCCGTTGCTGGTGTTTGCTTTTTGCATGGCGGCGGGCCTCGCCGGGCTGACACAGATAACTCAGCACCGCAGTCATCCCATAGACGTCTACGTGGGATACCTCATAGGAGCCGGCATCGGAGTCTACCTGGTTAGTTAAACAAAGTGCACAAGAGTGTGTATGACAAGCGTAGCAAGAGATTTAATCCCCCAATCAAATTTGTCATGCTCTATATAACCTGAAATCTGTAGACTTAATTTATTTTGCTGGTTTCAAGATAATTACTCCTTTCATAATAATGTAACAAGCTGAAAGGCATTTAAACAAGTGAAATTATCTTGAAATGGATTTCCTATTTCAGGCTTTAGTGTGTGAAATGACTGCCAGCATATGTTTGTATGCATTTAGGAATTTGCTTTGTCCCCGGGGAGTAGTTAACAGCACGCAGCGTGGTGGAAATGACAGAATACACATAAATAGATTTTTTTTTTTTTAAATAAAGTGTTATAGTTGTTTTTGCTGTGACTGAATTTTGCCATTGTATTATTCTAACGCTATCACAGCATGTGCTAACAAATGCTTCTTTTTTTTCATCACCTCTCCTCTCCGTGTGGCTTCCATACTTTTCTCTCCCAGCAGTTTTTTGGCAGGCTATATATAGCCTTTTCTATTACGGAAAGGAAGGGAGAGAGAATGAATAATCCGATAAGAATTCTCTGGAACAATTTCACACTTCACTTTTAAGAAAACTTGTCGTTGCCATTCTCCACGCTTCCCTCCTCCTCTCGCTCTCTTTCTCTCTTTTATTTCACTTTTTAAGAGGGAGAGCATTTCCTCCTGTCATTAAAGGATGCATTCAGAGTGAGGAGGTGGGGGGGGGGGGGGGGTGATTTATGCTGACCTCAGATTTAGCAGGGGGAAGAAGGAGAGATGCCTATTCATGCACTTGGTCCCCACTAATAGAAAAATCTATTTTATCCCCTCCCAAAGATTAAAGAAAATACATTTACACGCTCCAGTCTTTATTTATAACATGCTGGGTACTTCTGTTTCCTCATTTATTTCTCCTCCCCACCTCCTTCTCTGTGTCTCTCTGTCCTCTGTCAGGCGGTGTACGCAGTGGGAAACTTCAAAGCATCAGAAGAAGATACTCCTTCTCTACCTAGACTTACCCCAGCCCAGCATAAGGACGGCTTGAGGGTGCTGAGCCAGCGGAGTCATGACTCCCTGTACAGGAAGACTCCCAGGGTGTCAGAGAGCAGGGAGGAGCTGGGGGCGGCGCTGGGATCCGGGGCCCGCAGTAAGGTTAGGAGGGAAAAGGCATCCCTGGCCTCCCTGAAACGAGCAAGTGCTGATGTGGAGCTTCTGGCAACACGGGGTCCCATGGGCAAGGAAACCATGGTAACCTTCAGCAACACCTTGCCCCGAGTTGCAAACGGCAACAGCCCCATCTCTCCCTCAGAGGAGCCAGCTGTCACACAGCGCCACATGACCTTCCACGTGCCCTTTGACCCCCAGAGATCTCGGCAGCTGGTGTCAGAGTGGAAGCAGCGCTCGCTGGAGCTCCGCAGCCAGAGCTCACGAGACGAAGAGGAGGGCATGGACGGAACAGACGGGAGAGATGGAAAAGATGAGGGAGGAGCAGCGGGAGAAGGAGGAGACCAGGGGATGCCTTCCTCTCTTTATCCCACGGTACAAGCCAACAAGGGCACCGCCACACCGACTGGAGCCAGGATGGTGGTGGCACCCCCACTGGTTCACATCCCTGAGGAGGCCTCTCGGCCACCGCCTGTCTCTCCCAAGAGTGCCAAGACCAGAGCCAAGTGGCTGTCACTCACTGAGGGAGGAGGGCCGAAAGAGCCAGGAGCAGGGCCCATTGCAGTGTCGACTCCCCGTGTGCCCAACACGCAGCCACCTCAGCCACCCAGCCAGCAAAGAGTCACTCAGGTGAGGCAAAAAGAAAAAGAAAGCGAATGTCCGCAAATCATTATAACTACATTACTTGGAGCCGTAAATTTTCATACTTTAATTTCAAGTGGCACGCTGCCAGTCCTGAAAAATATAGTTTAGACAGTAGAAGAGATTTACCAGCTGCCAAACAGCGTGCGCTACACACCTATGATTTATGTTGGTAAAATCACAACAGAGCAACACTGGAGGAGGCAATTTCACTGATTAGTTTCCAATATAAAATGTTCTCACAAGGGTTCAAACACTAATTATAGCTGGAGTTAAATCTTAATAAAATCTCTGTGTGGGATAATGTTTACTATAATAAAAGTCCCTTAACTCTGGGCTCATATTGCCATACAGCAATTTTGCAACAACAATTTACTGATTTCTGTAGTCGCTGTTTCTTGAGATAGAAAGATATATCAAAGCTATATCAGCACAAGGTCCATGCAGTAGCTGTTCTGGAGCTTTCAGTTGTATCTTCCCCAACAGATGGAGTTGCCCAGTTGTCATGGGTAGTGCTTTTGTGGATGCATTCTGAGATTTTCTTCCATCCTGCAGGTCATAGCCATGTCGAAGCAGCAGGGTCATGGCATCATTTCGTCCACTAAGACATCAGAGGGTGGCTCCTCTTCCGGTGGTGGGTCCAACTGTTCTGAGTCACCCTATTACCGGATCCCTTCTGATCGAGACAGCTGCACCGGCAGCAACCCGGGGAGCATCGCCGGCAGCGGGAGCATCGTCACCATCGACGCTCACGCCCCTCACCACCCAGTGGTGCGCGTGTCGGCCACTAATGGCAAGCCATGGGAGTGGAGGAACACCATCAGCGGTAACATGATGAGTGGCGAGCCAGGAGGGGACAAACACCGCGGAGCGCTGCAGCGACAGGAAAATGTCTGTCACTACCGGGATTACCGAACACTCCCAGTGAAAACGGACTCGGTTTGCTCTTCCTCGGCCAGTGGCAGCGGCGACGGTGGCCCGGAGCCTCCTCCCCCACCTCTACCCACCTCCTCCTCCCCTCTCCCTCCCCCACCTCAGCTGTCCTCGTCCCCTCTTCCGCCGCCACCTCCTCACTCGTCTTCTTCCCCATTGCCACCCCCTCCACACCCGAGCTCCTCACACATGCCTCCCCCTCCTCACCCGTCCTCTCAGACGTCCCCACCACCCCTCCCACCGCCCTCTCAAATGCTCCCACCTCCTCACCCATCTTCCCAAATGCCCCTGCCTCCTCACCCATCCTCCTCCCAAATGCCCCCACCTCCTCACCCATCTTCCTGTCAAATGCCCCCACCTCCACAGCCATCGTCTTCCCCCTTGCCTCCTCCACCACACCCTTCCTCCTTGCTGCCGCCTCCTCACCCGTCCTGCTCCAGCATGCTCCCCCCTCCTCCCCACCCTGACTTACTGATGGACGGCCACAGCCAGATGCTGTCCCGCTCCTCCACCTTGCCTCGTCGGCCCTCTGTCTCCGCCCGCAGCCATGCTGAGCAGGAGAACTACTACAAGGCCATGCAGAATGAGAGGATGTTATAGTAAAAGGACAAGATGACGGACATCATTGTCATATCAATGATTGTACTTCAGAAGACTCAGCTGAAAGAGACAGTGAGAGGAAGTAGGTTATGGCAGGTGAATAGAGACTTATTACTTTTGAAAAATGACAAAAAGGTTTAGAGACTCTGAATCCAGAACAGCAGCTTCAGTCAAAATGCTGGAGATGAAGAGGCAGCAGGGGTGGAGGACTATGGTGAGGTCGGGCAGCTCACACACATTCAGCAGCGGATCTGGTTTTTCCCTGCTAACACTAGTGCCCACAGTGCCGGCTCAACGGCCCTGACTGGGAAAAGAACAGACGAGGGAGGAAAGGGGAATCAAAGAAAGTAGGGTGAGGAATTCAAAACCCTATTTCACCTCATCTAGGTTCAGCACGCGCATCCTCCCTCCATGTTTCTCCGAGACACATTAAAAGAAGGAAAGGAAGAGGCTGCAGCTGAAAGAGAGATATCACAATGAACGGTCTGGGATTTGTTCAATCTAGTTTCCCTTGAGAGGGGGAATAACAATAACTGAGAAAACAAAACAACTACAGGCAATACTAGCAATTCTTAAACTAGCGCAGCTGTTTGAGGTTGCCAACCATGACATAAAGAGAATTTGTTCCTGTACCCAGCTGAAAAACTCATGTTTCAAAGCACCCAAAAGCTAGGAATAAAAGAAAAGTGCAGTAATGTTAAGTTCAACCACAGGTTCAAGCGTATTAGCAACAACTCACCAATGCATGAGAGTCTTTCCCCCCTCTGAATAAACAAACCAAATGGGGACTTTTATGTTTGACGCCAAGCAAATCTGTCAGTATCCACCAGAGAGAAACAGCTTAGGAAGCGTTGCTACTTGTTGGGGTGTGAGAAGGAGAAGGGGGGGGTGGTATAAGGAGGATCACGCACAGTTGGGCACCCCAATACAGACGTCACTGAATGGATTACTGTTGTAAACATGAGAGGTGGTGGAAAGGAAAGAGAATTGTTCCTAAAGTGAAGAGGGTTGCTGGCCCGCACAGCACAACGAGCCAGACAGCCAGCCTGTCTTTGCTGTGTGCAAAACCTGCCACGGAGCCTGAAGCAGCACTAAAGAGATTAACGTTTGTTTATCAAACCATGCTAGCACACTCTTCCTTCCGTAGCCCTTCGCATTTGGCCCTCTGGCAAATCACAATGGTGATGGGAATGTTAATGGAAAGCTGCCCAGCCAGTAGTGCAGCCCACAATCACCTCCAACATGCACATTGGCTCAAGCAGGTGCTGGTTAAGATAATTGGCTTGTGTTGCCACTACTCTCTGTTTGGCATATCAAAGCTGTTGGTACCACTCTCTAATAATGCATTTTAACTTTGTTGGGGTTTGTTGCTTCTTTATTAATCATTATTAATATATGTTTTATAGATCAGTAATAACACATTCAGAAGAGCAACTTTTGGGTTGCCAGGGTGTACATTTGTTTTTTTATCTAGCTATACAAACCCTCTAGTTTAGCTGTAACTTAGTAATATCCAAAATTCCAGATTTAGACGTTTATTCATCTCTCCGTCCATTATCTGTACCCGCTTCTCCTTTGTAAGGTTGTTGGGGGGGCTTATTTTGAGACCCCCTGAACAGTTCACAGGGTTACCCTATGCCTTATTAGAAAGTGGTACTAAGATTTTTGCTCTTCTTATCTTTACATGAAAAGCTAAACAGCCAGATATGAATAAACTGATATAACAAAAACAAATCATGACAGGCCAGCAGAGTTTTTAAAAATTGTTCGTTCAGAGGCTATAAAAATATGAGCACTAAAAACAGTAGTTAGTCGGTTAGTTGAAAGAACAATTTTAATAAATCATAAGTTATTTTATCGAGCGAAAATGACCAACATTTGCTAGTTCCAGCTTCTCAAACATAAAGGTTTACTGCTTTTCTCTGTTTTACATGATTGTCAATTGGATATCTTTGAGTTAGGGAGGACAAAACAAAACAAGCAATCTGAAGACATCAGCTTTGGCTCTGGAAAATTGTGATGGGCATTCCTCACAATTTTCAGATACTTTTATACTAAATGATTCATCAATTAATTGGAAAAAAAATATATAATTAATAATAATCAATCGTTTCAGCCCTTTCAACACTGAATCTACTACAAGTAAGGAGGAAGTGTGTAACCTGCTGGTGTTCTCCCTGCTCACCCCTGCCCCTTTGTGTATTTATACTTTTTTGTATAAAGTTATTATCTGGTACCTATCGTTTCATACATCCATTTTTTTTCTAACTATCAGAACATATTCCAGCCATTGACAAGTGCTTTATTTTATATCATATTATAACCAAATGCAGACACACAGATGAAAAAGCTGGTTTTCACCCATGCACCACAACATCTGAAGGATACATGAACCAATTTTGTAAAGTTGTGCTGGGAATGGGGTGGCATTAAATGGAACAAGTTGTATTTTGTAGTGGAGCTCCTCTAATGAGGAGCTGGTAGATAATGTTGCTCGTCAGTTTGTGCTGCATGTGTGTACGGGCGTGTTTTTTTAACTTCTGTGCTTCAAGTCTGTGTCAGAAACCTTTGACAGACAGACGTGCTGCGTTTTTTTTAGTGCTGGTGATTATCGTACTACTTTCCCCCGTTTTAACTGTAAAAATACTTCATAATGCCTAATATTATTAATACTATTATTATTCTGCAGTCCTTTTTAATGGGCTAATGTTTTCTATCTGTGGTGATGTGTAACAATAATAACCTTATTGAATAAAAAAAAAAAAGACTTCTTAACTGAGGTGTCATCATGTGTTACTTGAAAGAAGCAGGTGTACTATATGGCACGGCTCAAAATAGAGAGGGGGTCAATGCCGGAGCAGCCTTTACTGATACTCTAATGAAAAGGATCCTCTCCATTGATTCTTGGGTTATGAGTACCTTTGCTCATTCATACACTCGCACAATGACACGCACACGCATGAACGCAAATACACACAGCCAGGCGGATACAGCACATGTACATTTGCAGTGCAACATTTGCTCCTTTCCTGTGGGCTGGTGTCAGGTTTCCATAATGAATTCTGCTAGAATGTTGGTCAATCCCAGATGACCTGCAGGGATACAGCATAGGGTGAGGCCTGAATATGTGTGTGTGTGTGTGTGTGTGTGTGTGTGTGTGTGTGTGTGTGTGGAAAGGATCTGCGGAAACAGTGTGTGATGCACAGACTGTGTTTTCTAAATACAAATCTGTTCCTGAGTTTATGTATGTATGTGATATTATAGCATCTTTGCATACTACACCTGCGTTGAGGTGGATGATGGTTATGCAGATATGAATTGGTATTTGTGTGTGGTCCAGATGTGGTGAGTTATACAGTATGTGTCAGTTTTTGGCATATGAGGTCGGTATGTGTGCGTTTTTCTATCTTCTATGCATGTTTGAGTGGTTGTTTCTGCATGTATGCATGTGTATGTGTCTATGTGAGTGTGTGTGTCCAGTGCTGCAGAGCATTGAGCTGTGTGATGAGGCCGTAGAGGCGGTGGGGGTGCAGATGGTGTACCGAAGCCTGAGGACAGTCAGCCTGTCCATGACTCACACTCAGCAAGCCAGCATCTCGCTCTCTTTCTCACTCTCTGTTTCTCCCTCTCTCTCCCCTCTCCCCTTGGTGGCCCAGAAAGCACAACACAACAAGTGTGTATGTGTGTGTAACAGCGGGAGGCAACAGAAAATGCGGACTGAGCTGTATGCATGTGTCTATTTTTGTGACTGTGTGCGCCTGTGTGTATGCCTATATGCCTGTTTGTGTGTGTGTGAGACAGTGAGAGCGGCTGTCCAGGGGAAGCTGCTGACATTCTTTTCAGGTTTGATTTACCACCGCAGAACCGCACAAAAGCCTTTTGTCCGTAGCTCTGCTTTTATCTTACTCACTTTGTCACTATCATTCTACCTACTGCCATCACACCCGGCTCCTGATGAACCTTTACACATGGAGGAAGAGGATTTGGAGTTTATATCCTGATTTCCTTTAGGCTCTCCAGGCTCTAGGCTTTCCTGAATGAGAGATTAGGATTCAAAAGGGCGATAGGCATCATTTTACTTTCTGTCCGATCAATATGGGGAGTCATTTTTCTTAAAAATCAAATATTCATCCCTCTTTAGCATGGAAAGGTTGTCATATCAAAGCTATTGCTTTCTGGTTAGGATCTGCAGAGATTGACTAAATGCACCCCGGCCCCTAAAGACTTCATTCTTTATCAGGGTTTACTGCTGAAATGGTTGAAGAACCCCTGTTTAACAGCCCTGCTGTTAAACTTCACCAATTATGAAAAGAGAAGGAAAGTGATGGTTTCATATTCCCATAGCGTAACGGTTGTTAAAAAATTTCAGCCTGGGATCCACAGTAAATTAAATTTAGTCTCAATGGCTTGTTAAACCACGTTACAATTCCTGTCATTTGTCGACCCACCAGACATAGACCTTGAAGCAAGTTCTGTTTGATCCCAAACGATAACCAGGCTTAATGTGCCAGTCAACCGTCTACCGGCTAAGACTGACATTTCTAGGAGGTTTGCTTCACTGAGTCACGAGCTATATATTTCAAAGCTTGTTTCTTCCTAGGGGTCCAGAACAGGAAAGTACTTTTTAAAATCTACATTTCATATGTTTTTTTATGAGACCAAACAAAAGACAGCCTTCAAATTATGGCAACTACCTGCCAAAGTAGCTTATAAATAAACATAACATCCACAACCAGAATTTGCCAACATTTTGATGGCAGGAACAGTTCATTTCCCTCTAATGGATGTACACTTGGAGTTCAGGATATATGCTAGCTTGCTCCCTCTTTAACCCACAGGCTTAAGAGGGTGATAAATGTCTTACCAGGCTTCCAGTTATAGTGTTACAGCCCAGCTGGGAGCCCGACATTTTTATAGGGTTGTCTTCACCTCGCAAGGCAACTGCTGCTTTTCAGGAGCTTGATTTTCAACCACACTCTTTATTTAGATATTCGTGGGCTATTTTTATGTTTTCACCTGAACTGTAGATCTACATAGAAAGTTGTTAAAAACAGCCATACCAGGAGCCATGTGAAGCTGTACTATGAGCTAAATGCTAACAGTAGCATGCTAACATGCTAATGTAAACAGGTATAATGTATAAGCTGTTCACCATTGTCATTGTATTGGGCAACATGAAACGCTGACGTGATGATGGCCTTAGATGAAAAGTTAAGGGACCATCAAAGTGATTGCAGTTCATTCTGAGAGGAACATCTGTAACAATACAGGCAATCAATACAGAGACACCGATAAATATCTGTACAAAAGTGTGTGTCTATCCAGATGGTAGGGTGGTGATATTTCCAGGATAAGTGAAAACTTTGACCTGCTGGTGGTGCTAGATGAAATGTCAGAGGTTCACCAAAGGGGCCATGAATGTCTGTACAAAATTTCAATTTCCATCTGATAGTTGAGAGATTTCAGTATTGACCAAAGTGGTGGACTGAGTGCCCACAGCCCACGAGTCCGACATTGCTAATCCGTAGAGAACTTCCGATCTGAAAATGAGACTGTTTCTAAAAATTCCTGAAAAGTTGACTTTGCAAAGATGCGAGGCTTACATGTGACAGCTTAAAGATACACGCCGAGCAGAGAATGTATGCACGTTTTTTTTTTCGGTCCCCTTCTCTCTGCTTCTCCAATTATACTTTATGCGTGTGCTTGGCTGCCTCCTCATATTTTTCTCGAAGAACTGAGGAGATAAAGATGGAGATGGGAATGACTGTACCCCTTACCCCACATGCATGGGCGCATGCAGAAACACGTAAACGCTCTCGTACATTCCCATGACCATACACAGCAACACACTCACTAAAACTCAGATCTAGAGATTTATGCATTATGACAAACATCCGTCTGTGCATATACACAAATTCACAAACACAAATACACACACTCACCTACTTTTGCCCTCGTGCTATTTGTCTACATGTGGAGACAGGGGAGGGGGATCAGTGCAGTGTATTTGAGCATGAGTGGGCTGATGTGGTTGTGGCCTTACATGCATGAGTAAGGCTATACAGTACATGGCTTCAAAACCCTACAGGCTTAGCAATGGGTGGTAATACACTGACACAGTTATCAGACCAGACTAATTGGGTCTGGGACTTTGTGGCGTACATGTGTGTAGGAGGACCTTTCTATATACATGTCTTAAAAGTGTGTGTGACCCTTTATGTGGGTGCATGTATGCATAACTCCATCTGCCTGTGTGTGTTTATGTCCCCCCTCGCATCTATAAGGACCGCATGTCACACGAACACCCATGTGCCTCTGTTTCTTACCTTTACTCCCGTATATCTTCTGAAATACATAAATATCTCCTCTGCCAGGTAAAAACAGTCAGATGTGTCGTGATGTGTCAGTTTTCTATGGAAGCTCCTGGCAGAGGATCACGCACTCTTACAACCGTCTGACCCAGTTTCAGTCCTTGCATCCCCACAGTTAAAATACTGAGGGATATTAAGCATGTCGGCACACATACAAAAACATACACGCAAACATTTAGCTAACCATGCAACTTTGCACATTACAACAGATACTTGGCCCAAACACACACATATACTGTACATATACAGTAGCTTGCATAAATGTTTCACCAAATCTACAAATAATCCAGTATGAAATTAAAAAAAGACAGCCCCATTGTTAATCCAGTCTAAATCAGTCGGCTTGGGAGCATCATTTAAATTAGTAAATTAGAGCACTGCAGCACCACAGTCATCTGTACTCATGCCTGTGATCCATCTTATTTCATATCAGCTACAAGCAGGGGACCAGAGACAAAGACTCTATCTGACTTGGTCTAAATGTAACTGACTATTATGGCGTGTTTTCTAACCTGGTAGTCATCCGCTGTCTTGTCATTGTGTCATATGTGATGATCAGAGGTTGAAGTAATATAAATGGATCAAGCATGCAAGGAAGGAAGGAAAGAGGGAACAAAAACAAACAACAGAATGAGGGAGGACAGGAATGGAGGAAAAGAATAAAAGAGGACTAAAGAAAGGGATGAAGGGACGGGGAGGCAGGACAGGAAGAAGGTAGAAAGGATGAAATATGGATAGAATACACAGAAGAAACAAATAGACAAATGAAGTGTGATGCAAGGAGGGATAAAAGTAATGAATAGAGGAAACTGAAAGGAATAATAGAAGGAATCAGGGTGGCAAAAAAGGAGGCAATGAAGAAAAAAGGAAGGAAGGAACAAATAATCAAATGTAAGGCATAAGCAGGTAAAAGCATGAAGGTAAAGAGATGTTGAAATAGGAATGAGAAGAGAGAAACAGGAACGCAAAAAGGAGGCAAAGGAGGAAGGAAGTGGGAGCAGGAGGAGCAAATGAAGGAATGAGGCACAAGGAGGAAGGAAAGGAATGAAGGGAAGAGGTGAGCTCTTGGTTTTACAATCCTTTATTGTAATCGACAATTGTTCCTTGCGCAGGGGTAGGGGGTAAATGCTTCACTGGGGTCATCAGGTGGGCACCCTCTTTCCTTGGCATTTCGTTGACATGGCCCTTAGGTTTGTGTCTTGCCCTGGGCTGCTGTGTTTTTGTGGTTTCCCTTCAGGTCCAGGTAGGTGGGGACTATTAGTGCAACTGGGTGCACTTGGCCAGTTCATCGCTGGCTCTCCCCCTTGCACCACATGTTTTCTTTTGTTTGGTTGTGTTGTGTTTCTCTTTAGTTTACACCATACAACACTACACATTCACACATCCACTCACCAACACCACTGATACACTGATACACCACACATTAGATTAATATTTTGTTGTAATTTCCTAAAAATTAAATATAATTGATTGATTTTGAGTACAACCTTTTGTATTTCACTTTATCTGTCATGGCCTAAGAGCCAGATCATAACAATAGGCCCACAACACCTTCAGAGGGCTCAACAGTGACACCTGACATCCCAGGTGCACCCCCTCTGCTTCTACCCCTCCCACTGGCTGATGGTTATTTGCCGCTCGGTTCTTATCCTTTCTTTTCAGTCAGAGCCAGTCGCTGCTTCACTTGGCAGCCTCTGCCAGTGACTTGATAGCCTGTTGGAGGGCAGCCTGGTGGTTGACATGGCCACAAAACCCCTGCCACCGACCTCCACAGGGAGCACCTGCGTTGTCCAGCCCTTTTGTTCTACCTCAGTTGCTAGATCGGAGTACTTCAGCTTTTTGCATTCGTACACTCCACTGGAGCTGATGTTGTCCTTGCCTTCCTCACAGCTTTCGCAACTTCGCTCCATTTAGGAGGGCTGTCGTCACACTGGTGTCCTGGTTGAGGAATGGATGGCATGTCAGGAGGTATGTTCCTCTGTTCATGTCTCTGGTTGTCTGTGTATATTGTTTTCAAATGATCTTCAAGTTCCCTCTTTGACACTTGGAGTGCTCTGCTCTTTTCCTTTGTGAACAGCCCTTTCACAAATCTGAACGGATCGTTCTTTTCTGAGGTTTTCTGCCCTCCGTAGTCTTGCCAGGCGTCCTTTTAGGTCTGTTTGCAGTAGGTTGATTCCCTCCCTCTCCTCTATTGAACCGTTCCTCCTTTGCTTCCTCAAGTCCCTTCTCTCCTTGATTGGGCGTTCGATTTCTTGTTGCCATCAGGTGGGCACCCTCTTTCCTAGGCGTTTTGTAGATAGGCCCACACAGCAACAGAACTTCAAGAAGATCAGTCAAGTCCGGGTTTCTTCTGCCAATGATTCAGTCCTGTTTATGCAGACTGTAAATCAATTTAAGAATCAAAGAGGGATCGAGGATGGGATGAAAGGAAGGAACAAATAGATGAAGGACTGAATCATTGACAGAAGAAACCCGGACTTGACTGATCCTCTTGAAGTTCTGTTGCTGTGTGGGCCTATCAACGAAACGCCAAGGGAAGAGGGTGCCCACCTGATGGCAACAAGAAATCAAGCACCCAATCAAGGAGAGAAAGGACTTGAGGAAGCAATGGAGGAAAGGTTCAATAGAGGAGAAGGAGGGAATCAACCTACTGCAAACAGACCTAAAAGGACACCTGGCAAGATTACGGAGGGCAGGGTGAATGAAGGAATGAATGGGGAAAAAAACGGTTAGGCAAAAAAGAAGGAAACAAATGACATTAGGAAAAGACACAAAGAAAAAGAAAAAAGAAAGGAAGAAATGAATGGGGGAGAGAAAGGGTCCTTGTCAAGTTTCAAGTGACTTTATGGGTGAAAGAGCAAAATAAAAGAGCTGTCACTCCACTGTGACTCCCAGTTGAGACTGTGAATGGATCACTGGCTTCACCACGATACTCGCTGACCTGCATAACAGCCACCGATTAACACATTGTCACATCTGATGCCAACTTGATCCAGCACTGGGGGGTGGGGGGGGGTGTATGAGAGTGTATGAGAGACGGACAGAAAGACAGAAAAACAGACAGATATTAAAAAAAGAAAATATGAGCTCCAGCACCATGAGCCGCACATGAGAGTGTGTGTGTGTGGGCGGATGCAGTGACGGGACAGTGACAGTAGGTGTGTAACTAATGATGCTGCCATATAATGAGGCCGACACTTCCATTCACACTTGCACATTTCCATTGCGCGACCCTCATTATTCCCCTGTGAATTTTTTTACAACACAGACGTGGCAAAAGACTGATGTGCATTTTGTGTGCATATTCAAAGATTAAGAGAAGAGTATTAAAAAGGATTCAGATGGAGATTCAAACGCTCGTCCTCTATTATTCATGTCTTTTTATGGTGGAGGTATTCTGCTGCCATGGAGGGAAGTACAAAGAGAAGTAGTAGGAAGAATGACAAATGGAAAGATGAGGAGAAGAGGCAAATTAGACAGAGACGAGGTAAATGGGGGTTAGAGAGAAACATTATCTTTTGATGTACTTGCTCATTACAAACCAGAGCAACAAAAAAAAAAGGACAAACTCCAGCTCCCACACACACCCACCCACAGGCAGGCACAACTGCATATAACTGAGGGGAATACAAAACAATCCACAGTGCCGTTGGCACCACAGAGACACAAGTGACATTTAAAAACATGCAGTGACAGACAGAGACGGAGGCAGGTAGACAGAGAAAGACTAAGGGGAGGTGAAACATTCTGGCGTTTTTCTGGCCCAGTACTCTGAGGGTATTCCAGGGTGGAGGAAAATCTTTATACTCCCTCTTCCCCAGGCCTCAATCTGCCTTTCAGCTCCCTCCCGTAATACTCCGGTCTCTCTCTCACTCTCTCTCTCTCTCTCTCTCTTATCCATTCACTTTCCCATCACCCCACCCCTGCTGTGGATTTATGCCCGCCTCCTCCAAATTTCTCTCAGTTATTTTCATTTTGGGTAATTTCTATTCCGGCGATGTTTATTCATGACAGAGGTTCTGAGGGAGAGATAAGAAGCCAAGTGCTGAGCTGGCCCCGAAGGCTGTGAGGGCTCCAAGTCAGTCTGTACACACACACGCAACTCACACAAACACACACACAAAAAAAAAAGCCTACTGTGTATCCCCACAGGAACACACACGAGCACAGGTTTGCATACACTTTCATTTAGAGGCACCCTCCCGAAAACACACGCTAATTTTGTTTTCTCATCACACAGGCCTACAAACTGGGGTGTTTTGTCCACCATTATCGTTATCAGATTGAGACGGAGCCGGCTGCCTCCCTTCACCGTTTCTGTTTGTCAAAGAGAAAATCATTTTTTGAGAGATGTCAGTACCAAAACATGCCTGACCCTCATCTGTCAGCAGTGTTTATCATGATGTCATGACAGATACACACACACACACACACACAAAGCAAGGGAGGCTGTGTTTCATTTTGAAAGCCCCCCACCCTCCTATGTGGAGTTGTCCTTGTATGTTGCCTGCTTGGTGTGTGTTTAGAAATTCAAACAGATTTGCAGTTAAAATGGCTAGAGGGAAAGAGAGAGAGAGGGAGAGGGAGAGATTAGAGACGTGATGTGCAGAAAGTGAGCTAGACACACAGAGAAAATGAGGCGTTTGTCTCTCAGAGTGGGTTAAATCCTGCTTATTCTCTCTCACCAGTTCCCAAATCTTCTCAGCCACTTTCTTGTTTCTACACCTTTCTGTAAGCTCCCCCCTGCCCCTAGACAGTACACACCAACCTGATCCCCCGCTGTGGCTATCTTCTCCACCTATTCCACCTTTTCAAACTCTGACAAGCCAGTTGCAGTCTGAGCTTGTGTCTGGCATGGGGGCTGCCTGCTCCCTAAAATAACTAGCCACAGATGGCTTGCAGTTTTTAACCTTTTCAGTCTTTGTTTGCATACACAAATAGACTGCAGGATGATTATTAAAAAATAGTCATTGTGTTTTTTACTGTTACCATTTTTTAATTACCATTTTAAAAGCTTAGGATACACTATTGAGTTATAATCCTATAACCTAGTAAGGATTGATTTGGTGCTTTGCAGGTCATAAAATGTCTAAATTGGATTAAATCTGTTTGAAAAGTGAACTTTGAAAAGTGAATATGATGGGCAATTCAAGACTGTGGATACAAACATCACCACACAATTCATAAACATGTAGTCAATCTTCTGCAAAAGCAAAACTAATGATGTATCATTTATATGACAGGAAATCATTTAATAAAATGAACTAAAAACGTTTATGGCATCATGTTAGTTTTGTCCCTTTATGTTTATAATATACCAATGACACACGGAGGATTATGTCTCCTCACTTTTGAATAATTTGAAATTTCCCTGAATATGGGTCAATTCTAAAACTAATTAAAATGAGATACAGTGTTGAGGTTAACATCCATGATATATGTCAGCTTACACATGTAAGAAACCTGCTGGATGTTAAAAAAAAATAAAAACATTTCTTGGTCCAATAACCATCACTAGAAGAAGACGTTCAGAGGGAAACCTGGAAGGACAAAGGAATATGTCTGCAACACGATCACCACCTGCTGGATGTTGGCTGCAGGTGCAACATATTTTGGTTGATCTGAGGATGCAGATGTGATATAATAATTTGAGTCAGACAAAAAAAACGGTGATAATGGGCGACTCCAAAATAATTTAAATGATTTTTTTTTCCATTTCTGTGACTGGTTCGGTGTATTTTGACTAAATAAAAAAGGGCATAGAAAATCACTGCTTTAGCCTCGGAGCCTGAGGTTATTTATGTAACAGAATGAAAAAAACATTTTTAAGAGTCTTGACATTGAACCTTTGCGCCACTAGATGGAGAAGTGGCACAGCAGAACTGGAAGAAACGGTCCTTCCTCCTCTCTTTGCAGAACTGGATTTGATCCCAATTTAGATTGCACGTACACCGTCCTGCTACAGGCTTGAAACACACAGCCTGGTTCCTTGAACGTCATATGATTAGGCTGGAGGAGATCCAGCAGGGCCCCGGTTTGGAGAGGAGGACCCATATCTCAGTCAACACGCGCAACCAGCTAGGGCCCCCTTTATCTCCACAAGGCAGGGGAGGCGTATCCTTTTCCCCTCTCTCACTCCCCTTCACATACCACTCTGACTCTCTCTCTCTCTCTCTCACTCTCTCACCCATACACTAACTAGACTACAACCTGCTTCAGACGACGCCCCACAGCCCATGAGATTTGCACCGTGCGGCCGCAGAGCAGAGCCAGGTCCATCGAGCGTCGTTGCCGCTCGAGAGGAAACCATTGGGGTCTTATCATTGGCCGGCTGTGCGCGCAGGCTTCCCGCGGCATCACCTCAGCAATAACAAGAGGGGTGCCAGCCAGGAGAGGAAGAACAGGAGGAGGAGGAGGAAGAGGAGGAGAGGAAGGGGTGTTAGAGTATCCCGAATTTGACGCTCAGAAATAAACAAGAAGACACCCCTGTTTGGAAGACCTCTGCGGCGGGAAAGCGAAAGGCAACTGAGTAAGTCCTGATTTTACAGTGTGCAGTGGTTGTGCCCGTGTTTTCCTCTGGCTGACCTGCTTTTGGTGATTTGTCCAGAGCTGGCTGTGCAACGGCGCAATATTTAAGCTTCCAGCCCGGCAGCATCCTTTCCCTCGGACAGGATGGATGACAGAGCAGGACAGAGGGATGGAGACAAGGAAAAAAATAAATATTGGCGGTATCTTTCTGTGCTCGTGAAATTCCTTACTGTAAACACTGTGTGACGGTCGTTGCATTAATATGTTAGGTTACAACTATAATCACAAGAGACGCAGCATCCTTCATTAATTAAAAATAAATGCCCAGAATGAAGTCAAGCGCTGGTTCGGTGATGAATAACAGGGAGGAAATTAGCTTCACTATTATGTCATGTCAACATCCTTTATGACATGCCTAGAGGCCCGCTTTACTGTGCTGCACTTCCAAGCCATGATACAACCAGGCCGACAGGTGTAACAGGACGACATGTTTACGCGAATGCCTTTGATGGTCCATCATGTAATATCGATCTGCTTGGCGAGGAGAGTGTTTCAGGATGTTTTTTTTTTTTTTTTTGCCTCGACGGTGAATTTCCAGTGGCGCCAGCAGTGCATGGCCGTCACTGCACTGGGTGATTGGGAGATGCTGACTGGCTGCAGGCTTGTGGAGGAGAGGAGAGTAACGGGGTAGTCTGTGGTGTGTTGTGATGTGAGCAGTCTGCTCCAACATGGCGCGCATGAGCTGATAAACCTTGGCCATTACATACTCCTGTCTGGAATTTGCACTGTGCAGTGGACCAAGCAGTTGGTTTTATAGCAGAGAATGAGACTGTGCATCCCTAACAGACTGAGTTTAGCTCAAATTAATTTCAGCTCTGGTTGCCATTGGTGATATAGTCTGACTCCTCCATCCTCTCCGAATATCACGTAGGCTTGTGTGTGTGTGTGTGTATTCTGGATCTGTTTCTCTTCCTGTCTCTGAATAGAACAATATCAATTGGACCAACTCCATTAATTTTACTCTGTATTTGTAATTATGTTTGATCACAGCAGGTATAGGCACGGACAGACAAAGGGTGGGGGGGGGGGGACAGTGTGTTTTTGTTTGGTCTTGTGTCCATTGTTTCTCTTGTGGGTCTCTGCCCTGTGAACCGACGCGACTGTTGCGGACAACATCTTTGTTAAACAAGACCAGCGAGTGTGTGATGATAGCTCAGCCTGTAAACAGAACACACCCATTACATTTCAGGGGGAAGTCAGTGAGTCCTCGAAACACGGAAAGGACATCGGCTCTTTGTTTTATTCAGCAAGATGACACCTGTTTGATTCCTGGACATACATGGGAAAATAAGTGCGGTACGGTGTGATTCACTCCTCACCCTCGTTACTTCTGAGGTGACTGAGCATCCTTGTGACATTTCATCTCAGGTGTGAATGTGCTCATGTGAGTGCGAAGAGATGATGCTGAAAAGAGGACAGAGTGACTTGACTCCATGTCTTACAGGGCGTGTTTATAAGGTCGAGACAAGTGCAACAAATGATGTGTTTTGGTGTAATAACTAGATGGCAAAGTGTTCGGTACTGGCAACATTTTTGGACTCTCTGTTGCCAAATTCTGCACTGTGTCAAAGTTACACTTAAGCTTTAGAAATGTAGCAGAAAAGTACAAGATAGGACCATATTTCTCATTAGGAATTATTAAATGAAACATTTTATGACCCCAGCTTTTTAAGGGAACATATAGGAAGATGAAGAAATTACACAATGTGCCTTTTAAGTTGTCACCAAGGACGATTGATATGTTCATGCTATGATTAAAGAAATTAACTGACCAAAGAAAGTGCCACATTTCCAGCTGCTGTTTGTTGTCTATTCTGTCATTTTATTGTACGAGTGAGACATGTTAAGTCCACCACAGGCCTCAGTCAGGCTGTATGTGAGCTGAGGGTGTACGTCCGGTTGGCTGCCCTGTGTTGTGTCAGCGACTCGCAGTAGAGCTGACAGTACTTGTCTTGTCCATCCAGTCATAATCTGGCATCATGGCTCTGGACAGTTACGTTTCTGTGTGTGTGTGTATGGGTGTGTCTTTGTATTGTTTTATAACTGTGTGTCTTTGTATGTTGGTGCATTTGCAGCTTTGTGTGTGCATTTCCATCTGTCTTTGCATGTATGAGAGAAAACAAAAAGATGGATCGTGTGTTTGTGTGTGTAAAATGTCTGTGTTGATGACTCTCTCCTGGCCTGGCAGGCTGGGCACTGGGATGGATCAGCTTTCACCAATTTAGATAGAGGGAATGGGCTTGTAATCGGAAAGGCAATTCAATTCTAATGTCAGACTGTCAGTGAAAAATGAGGTGAAATGTGAATGAGTAATACTCTTTACTTTATAGTCAAAGTGCCCTTCAGTGAGGTCTGAAGCAATGATTGCTCCAACAGTAATCCTCAGGGAGCAAGACTGGGAGAAGACTGGTCACATCGAGCAGTTCCCTGGAGAATAAAGTGTAAAACTGTTAGCAAAAAAGAGCACACTCACTCAGCAAACTGCCCTGATAAACACAGCTTAAACAGGCAAAGGACGCCCAAGAGACACTGCAATGTTGTTGCTGATAAATGCAAAAAAGTTAAATTGTCACACCAACTTGAAGCCGACACATTATTGATGAAAAGGCCAGCAGGTTAAAGGTAACTTCTATATTTAAAGTGACAGCAATAATTTGATTTTAGCATAGCGCTACCCCCCGTTTGCACTAGCATTCAGTGGCAGAACTGGCTGTTAAAGCATCATTAGTAGAGGACAGCAGGCATCTCATGGGTTCATATCCTGCCCTGAGCAAGTAGCCCCACAGTGATGTATCTTTCTAATTACCCTCATTGACCTTGCTGTCATTAAGAAACCATTTATGCAGCAGTTACAAAATCAGATCAGTAAGCTAGTCATGGAAAATGAATGACATGCATTACAGAGGCTCTTACAGTTACTGTTTTGTGCTGAAAGATGGTATTGTGGGGTGAAAGAGGAAGTGGAAGTGAAAGCATGCTCAGCAAGCATATGGGCTGATAAGGAATAACATCTGGGCAGATAGTAGAGATGTGAGATATTAGATAATGCAGTGAAATCCACCTTGCCCTTTCTGTCTCTGTGTTTTTTCTCTTTCTATTAATCTCTGCCTCCTCTTTTCCTCCTGGATAGTCACTTTTTCTTTGCTTTTTTCTGACTTTCTCTCATTACAAACACCCTCTTTGCTGCTTTGTCATGACAGATAAGGCGAGAGAGGATTTGTTTTTTTTTCAGCCTCTTCCCAGCAGATAGTCTGTCTTGTCATTTTTAACCACTAAGTCATTTTAATCCCAGAGGGAAATGTGCACACCAGCACATGTTTGCTCATTTGTGTGTGTGTGTGTGTGTGTGTGTGTGTGTGTTCTTATACACCCCTCCAAAAGATGAGCACACCCGCACTCATATGATGATCATCAGTGCTGTTGCAGAGATGATATCAAAAGCACTATTGATAAGCAGCAGAGAGGGATTTTTCACTGTAGATAACCTGAATTTAACACCACACACACACACACACACACACACACACACTCACACACACACTCACATCTGGTTTAAGGGGAAGGAGAAGAATGAATATATATGGTCTTGTCATCTTGTAAATGAAACATAGTTTTTTTTATGATCCCAGAAGAGATTGGACCGACAGATATTGGAAAAACATACTTACATAAACAATTCCTGAGCCTCTTGAGAGCTTTAAGTGTGGATTGGGATCTTGCCATAAAGGAAGGCACCTATTTAGCCTAATGGTTCCTGTGTTAATGTTGATAGGCTGGTCCAATAATGTAAGTCCACAGACTTCATATATATAGAGTTTGCTGATCGACCAAAGAGGCAGAGAGAGCACACCAGGACAGGAGACAGTATACTGTGGAAGTGGCCTGTCTGTAATCATGAAAGCAATGCTGTTAGCAGGTCATGCTGATGTAAATGCTATAAAATTGTTTTAAGGTAACTGAGGTAAAATTTAAGGATTAGAACTATTATCCTCTTGTTCACTAATTGTTGTTTAACTTGATAGCAAGAGACAAACAGCCAATTGTGTAACATTTTTGTAATATATTCTGGGCTATCCATGGGTTAGGCAATTTGGGTATTCACCCAAGATTTTTTATTGCAATACCCGATCAAATGTTGACATTGTATTGCAATGTCTATATGATCAATACATTTAAATGATGCCATGTGAACACACATGCCTTGAAGAACCAGGAGCTCCCTGATTTGAATGTGTGTACGCGTATGAACGCAAGCAAAGCAAAACTCTGAACGCAAGTGAAACAAAAACATGTTGCAGGGAGATTAACCCTTTATCCAGAGCAAGACTAGCAGTTGCAGGGTTACTATGTTGTTGCTGCCAACCACTAGTGCAAAGTGTCTTAATATGAAGTTCCTATAATGGCTGGCCCTAAAATAACTTTTGACTCATTGCACGCTTTGTATAGTAGCTAGTACAGCTATTGCATGTGTCCCATTCCCCTGTAGTCTTTATTGTGATTGTTGACCTTCATGTTGTGTTTTTTTCAGGGCTCACTGTTTGCTCTCTACTTGTTTGTGAGTGTGGCTGTAGCCTCGTTCAGCTAGCGGCTTTGTGATGTTGCTATACACAACAGAATCCTCAAACATGTCAGTTTATCTGTCACTTTATCTCCTCCTCTCCGCTGATGGCCAGAAGCTCCTGAACCTCTGCATTTTGTCATTTCTCTATGTTGTCTTTGTTGTACTTAGCTCCTTCTCTTCTACAAAAAAACAAAATAAGGACAGATTGTTTACCAGGGGATTTGTAGTAAACAGTGGTTATATGATATTTGCGCGCCCTGCATTACAACCAACCAGGTTCCTGAATGGCAATGCACGTCAAGGAACCCATTCATGTTACAGCCAACTTCAGACCTGCATCCACCTGAATGGGGTATCAGAAAGTCCTTATATAACTCTTAGCTGTGGTGGTTGCTGTTCCACCCTTTGGCCCAAATTTGGGTTTTCTGACTGTAGCAGTGAACCAAAGTCCAGGCTTCAAAACATCCCATCAGTGACATTAAAGACACTTTGTACATGTTTTTCTACAGTCTACAAGCTGAACCCGTGTTCTGACCTCCGTGCAGCAGCAGTAATCTAAACACAGGAATCAATAAAGTGTCACAATAGCTGTAGACTCAGCATGCATTCCCTGGTATATAAAAATTAACTTGCAAAGACCACGACTCGACAGATTTGCAGTGTAGATGTTTATTGTTGCAGAAGTAATGAAGGTCGAGTGTGGTCAAGTGAAGAAATGTTGGCATGAGGCGAGTCGGGGAGGAATCCTTAAAGAAGAGTAAATGGATGGACACATTGTCTCAGCACGGAGTATTTCAGGGGCAGAACAAGAAACAGGTTTGTGGGAGTTCTCAGGCAGGTTAGTATAAGTTGCACTTTTTGAGTCGGTTTATGCTCGATCAGAACTAATTTGTACCAACACGTTTTCCAACCCCAATGGAGGAGGTTTCTAAAGCTATTCGACCATCCGACAAGCAGTTCTGATGGAGTATACTGGCCCCTTAAGGCATCAGTGTGCTTCAAAAAAGGTGGCTATCAAATGGTCAAACATTATCTGACACCCCCCCACTCCTTTCCAACATCAGAAAACGTTACGACAATATTTGTACCTTCCAAAACCTATTTGAAACTGTTTGACAATCATGACCACCTCATGCGATTAGCCAGATGTGCGATTAGCCAGATGTGCAGAGATGAGAGAGTAAGGCTGGATTTGAAGTAGTTCCACTACTTCCATAACTTTTCATGTATACAACCAAGTGCAACACTATGGATGTCTTCAAGGAAATATTATTCGTAAGTGTGCGCCTCATATTTGAACGAATCGCATCACATCTCGCCCTGTCTCTTCAGAACAGGTATAATAAACACTTTTACCTTCAGATGTGGTTGGACATGTCGAATGAACTAATTCTCTCCGTGAATTACCTAACCTTTAGAGTGGCCACCCTCGAAGTGGTAAAAAGCATAAAGTAGAAGCGCCTGGTGCTCTGCCTAGACAATCACTGTGGAAAGGCTGTTGGTTTGTCACTTTCAGAAAGTTACAAAAATTGGATGATGCAGACGCTCTCTGCCTTAATTCGGAAAGGAAAAGAGTATATGTTGGTCTTTGTTAAGTTATCTTGATTTTAAAAAATCATTTTTAACACACTGTGTAATTGCAGTTTATTCGCCTATTGTGTCATGCTGACACTGGGTCATGTCAGAGCTAACTCACACTCCTTTCTGACCTGATTATCCCACCCCACGTGTCTCAGTCTGTGTGTGGCTTCTCATTTGTCCTCTTGACATGGATGTTACACAGTATTTCACGCTCTTCTGTACTGACAGAGCTGTTATTTATGGGAGCGACCTCTGAGGGAAAGGAGTTTTACCCTTTGCCCCCTAAAATACTAACGTGACCTCAGCGGACTTCCTCCAGCTTTTATTGGCATCGTACTGTTTATGTTTGGCACAATTTGGGTTGTGCCTCAGATAGAAGGATGCAGAGTGCATGTGTGATGGTACAGAAGTCGTGTGTGGCGTGCGTGCACGGCCTGGGACAAGTGTGTTTGTGTGTGTGGTCGGGCAGAAAGGCAGGGAGGAGTATTGTTGTTCCTGTGCTCTTTTGGCCTGAAGGAAGGAAGACATGGAAGTAGGGAGCAGAGAAAAGGAGAAAGAAGTGGCACTCCAACACAGTGAGTGTGAAGGGGATTTGAGATTAGTTTCCTCTCCCAGCGTCTCTCAGTTTTCTAATGCAGGGCCTGGGTCATTAAGCTCAAGAGTCATTTTCACAATCATCATTCTCTCTGAAGTGGAGACATTTTTGTGCCAGATAGTGTTTTTTGTGTCTGCGTTGTGCATGTATGTGTCTGTACAGGCTTATACATTCATGAATTGCTAGAAATTGCTATCTGGTTCACATCTGGGATCCAGAATTTAAGAGTAAATAATAGCAACTAATTAGTAATTTAATTGCATCTATTTTCTCATGTTTTTGTCAGTATTTCATAGTGTGTGTGCATGTTGGGGAGTTTCATTAGGCCTATCAGTTAAAAGGTTTTTGCTGTTATGAGTTAACACCTGAGTGAACACATTTCCCCTTAATATGGCAAGAAGCACTCGAAATGGGTTATTAGAATGTGCATTGTATAACTGGGAAGTTTGTTTTTTTTAATTGCACTTTAAAATGCAGCAGTGTAAAATGAGTGTGTCTCTGGTTTCGCATGTTTGGCTTTATAACAAACCTGTCACTCTGGCTGTGAGACATTGCCTCTCTGGTTTCTGATTGTTTAACAAGAGGGTCTAATTGGCCAGCAAGCTAACAACAGCCCTTGAAGTTGCTCAATATTTAAATCGGTTGAAAATTACAATTTTTCATGAGTGATTCTAATAACTTCCCTTGTAAAAGTCATTATTTTTGTTCCTTTTTGCATGTTTTGCTAATGGAAGAGAAGAGACACCCCATATGGTTGTAATGTAAGACAAGCTCAGGCATTGTGCATTGACATGTTTACTATCTAATGATGCGCAGATGCTATAAAAACAAGCTTTAAACAAGTCAGCGCAACTGAGTACATGTGAGTGTGGGAGGCGAGATCTGAATGTGTCTGAATGTCGCGGTGTCCAATTCCAGGTTGCTGTGGTGTTTGTTTAAGATAATCCTAGATTAGTGGTGATGAGACCTGGTGTAATCTGCCACTACTGCCGACAGATAGACACATACCGTAGGCGGACGTCTCTTGGCTATCCCGGAGTCACACACTGTGACTGGTCTCATGTAAAGATCAGTACAGCATGTACTTGCTGACCTTTTTACTCAACTATGCAGCGTGAATAATGAATATGATGTCTCTTAATCGACTTTTCAGACCACATTAGTGCAATTAGCCATAACAAACTTGGCTCTTTCAGCAAAAGGAGGTGAAAAGTAAAACTGCAAGAGTCAGATGCTAAAATGAACCAAAAGCAGACATGTTGCAGGGAGGGCTGCATCTAATTTGGGTTTGGTGCAACACACCTTTGAAACAAGAGTTGGGCTTTAGGTCAGCATGATATCCTTGAAACAAAGATGCTCAGCAGGATTATTATTCATTAGGCTCTAGGCATTAAGGTAATCTGTTTTGGGGCATTTCAGTAAAGATACTGAGTGTGTAAAGTGACTGCTGGTGCCAGAGGAACATGAGCACAATGCTATTAGAAGACGGAGGCTGGTGCTCTATGCAGGAAGTTAATGTGTTCCTGGAAATGGTACAGCAGCAGTGCACTCAACGGGGAATAGGGATAGTCATTAGTCTGTTTCCCTGACTTCTTCTGCCATGCACCTGCCTTTACATATTGACAAAATATGTCCAGTTTTAGTGTATTGTTGGTCTGTATGTCTGCCTGTTAAGACTACATTCATCTCTTAGTTCTGTTTGACTGATATCTATTTATTTATTTGTGTCGATTTGTCTCTGCTTGAGTGATGGCCTGCCTCCTTGCGTGTCCTCCTTTCTTTGTCGTAAATGTAATTACTGTTATAACTATGCTGCGAAGACGTCTGTCTACAGCATGTGTCTGCTTTCCTTTCTCCCTGTTTGTCCATAATTTATGAGAGGCAGCAGGACAAATGTTCCCAATGTTCCGACAAGGTGGACAGATATTTTTTTTTCCAGTACATCTTAAAAATTCATCACAGCAGTAGCCTAGAGGTTAGAGAAGCACGGCGATCATTAAAATTTAGGTTTGAATGGTTGGACAAGCTCAAAAAATCTGTGCACTTCACCCCCAGCTGGACCAGTGGACTTCTAATGTTAACTTTGGCGTGAATTGGCATTGAATGCTTGGTCAGATTATTAGTCTTGTTTAATTATTCTTTGATCAGATGGTTTCTGATTCAAGTCATACTTTTTGATAATGTTAAACTATGTTATTGAGAAAAAGCTCTTGTACAGTTACTTTGTGTTAAGCAGACATACAACAAGGCATAAAAAATATAGCTTAAACTTGCATATTAAAACTATGCCTACAACATACTTTGAGATTAAGATTAAACGTAACCTGATGATTTTATGTCACTCGTTCCGTCCGTGCTCTTGGTCTCATAGGAGTTCTTGCCTGTCAGAGAGCTAAGCTGTGGGTGTGTCCTGCCTCATCTCTGCTGATGCTCACAGTGACCTTTCCCAGGTTAGGACGGTCAGTCATCTAATAAAGCCAGAGTCCTGCCGGTGCTTCCAGGCCTCCTTCATACCACTGATGAACTGATCCAGATGACTTCCCAGATGCACAGTCAGCTAACTGCCATGCTACCACTATAACCTGAGGGCTGGGAAGGGAAGGAGATAGACCATAAAACACTGTCAGTGCACAACATACAGTAAACAGAGACCAAGCCTTACATCGAAATTGAACGGTGTAATTAGTCAAGGTGTATTTTATTTTTGACAGTGTTGGCTTTCCATATCCATCTCCAGATGTCTTTTCATACTTCCTGTTTGTGCTGCATCAGTGGGAAAGGCAAAAATTAGAAACAATGCATCTAGACATTATGTGTGTACTTGGAGAGTTGATCAGATGATCGTGGTTTTACTCCTCCAAAGGGTCTTCATGTGATGGTGATGTGGTTTGTTGGGAGTGCAGAGAGCAGTGTTTGTATGCATTGATGGACATGTGCAGTAAAGCTAGTAATGTGCGCAAGAACCCTGCGTGTTACAGATTGTCCTTCCATGATACACCCTTGTGGTTTTTGTGAGTCCCAGAGCTACAGTTATTGTATAGTAAACTAACCAGCATGGAAGAAAATGAATGCTTCCTTATGTTTTGAGAAGAGCTGGTGTTGTTGCACTGCATGCCTTCGTGATGAAAATAAAAAGTGTAGCAATCAGACCATCCCTACACCAAGGGCAAGATAGGAGAAGGGTGTGATGTATTGATATGCTGAGGTTTTTTTCTCACAATCCAAGCTCTGTGAGTGTTAATTTGGGAAAATGCCGCAGGCAAATTCCAATTGTGACAGTGGGTGTCCTGTTCACTCATCAGGAGAAGCCACACGATCAAACAGTTTGATCACATTTTACTGGCACTGGAGAGGGATTGGGTGGGGAGTGATGTAGAGATATTTTGTAATAGCTCTTTTGTAAGAGTTTGGTTTGGACCAGCGTAAACAAGAAATGAGGATCCCATTTCTTGGGTCTGGAAAAGGCACACTGCTGCTAAGATGTGCTTCATACACCACCTCCAATCTGTAGAAAACACCCTTTTTTTATGTGCCCACAAAATAGCATTAGGTGCTGAACCACAAGCAACCTGTAGTCTGAGTCAGAGAGGTCTATTTCTTTTCTGGGAAGACTAAGTAAGGGATGATCAACGAGTTAGAGGCTCCGTGTCGGGTGGTTCTTTGCCTCCATGTCGTGCCTTAAAACCGTTTAACCCACACCTACAAGTTGATTATCCCGCTTTTAACACCTACTTGCTCACGTTCCAGTCACACTGTAAGGATTCCAGAAGTTCTTGCTTACAACAGCAAAATAATTATATTTGTGTAAAGGTGTAATTTTCTGTGGAGACAGGTGACGTGTGTCACCTAAAAACTGTATATGAATCTTTTGTCTCAAGTGGCCAAGGCAATCTCAGCCGTCCTTGAAAGTATCAGCATCATTTGTTTTACGTAAATTCAAGTTTACAAACCTCTGCGAATTCATCATATCTTTATTTCAAGACAAAAATTTCATCTGATTAATGATTATAGAAAATAGATATATAAATATATAGAAAATAAAGTCTGCACACCACTTAAAATAATCACCAGTGATAGAACAGCTTTTTTTAAGCATCAGATAGCTTATCAAAACAAAACTTATCTTAAGCTTTGGTTTATCTAAACTGTGGCTAAAGAGACGCTATGTTTAGTGGGAATGGGTTAAATATAGTGTGTTAAGAACATTCCTAATAGATGTCCCCTTCAAAAGTTGAAATTAAAGGTTTTCTTATTAAAAATGACACTCTTATCTACATTCCCACACCACATAAGTCAATATAGGTGGACATTCCTCTAAAATAAAGGGATATCAATTCAGACAATATGCTAATCCCTATAGCACATATCTTCACTTTCTATAACTGATGTTCATGTTGGGTCATGGGCAATTTATTTGCTAAAATTAAACTTTAAGATTAACTGTAAGCAATTTTTGAGCGATATACAATACATTGATAGCTTTGTCCCGTCCCGTCCCAGTTGAGCAACAGTCACAGTCCTTCCCCTCTGGTTTCAGCTCTGCTTCCGTCCATCCTCCATCCTTGAGCTCTTGTCTGGAACCTATTAGAGCAGGAATCTCCAGCAGCGCCCTGCTAGTACATTAGCATGCCTTCACTGGCTCTCCCTGACAGGAAAGACACACTGATTTAGTGCAAGCAGACAGATATTTAACCTCAGTCACCGGGAAGTCGTTGGAAGGTAAATGGCTGGTGAGCGAATGCTGCAGTCAAGGAATGTTGTTTGTCAGTATCTGATGTTGGTGGTCATATGTGGTTATAACTCTATCTTTCTCTCTCAATCTTTCTTTCCATCAGGATGGCTGAGGTGTCACAAGAGGAGAGACTCCAGGCCATCGCTGTAAGTTATTTCTATACACACACATAACACACACACACACACACACAACACACTGTCTTCCTTCTCTCTCATACATGCATTTATGTACACAAACTAAATACCTAACCCCAACCCTTACCCTAACCCTAACCTAAACCTGATTCTAACCTTAACCTTAAAACCAAGTCTTAACCCTCAAACAGCCCTTTGAAGTAGTTAGGACAGGCCAAAATGTCCTCACAATGCAGAAATGTCCCCACCGCAAATGGTTTCAATGGTCCTCACAAAGATAGCAATACCAGCACACACATACACACACGGTGCACATCATGGCTGTAGAAACAACAAATCATTCCTGCTTGTCAAATTCTGACCATCTTAATGACTCAACCTTTTAGATCCCATCTTCTTCACCCATTAGAGGACACTGAAAGCTAATGCAGTAACTACAGCTCTGTCTTTCTCTGTCTGTCCTTCTGTCTCTTAGTGTCTCTCTTCCCTTTGCTCTCTCTCTATCTTTCTAGACACACATTATCTAGGTTTCTTATGTATTTTTTCAAAAAACAAATTTTGGCAGACACAGTGACTGAAACTCATTTGAATTTGATTTGTTGTGATTGGTTTCACAACCCAATAACTTTGTTATTAAAAAATCTGTCAACATGGACTATGTAGGAGGTGCTTAATACAGTACAGCAGTTGAGTGATGGTTTATTGTCGTTTGTTGGTTTAGTCAGAATGTTAGTAATAAAAATTGTGTTTATTAACATAAATGCCTATAAATAAATATGCCTATAAATTTGCAGCACATATTGTAACCATACACTAATTTTCTAATTTTTCGCTCTTACTCTCTCTCTCTCTTTCTCTCTCAAAGCAATTACATTAACTTAGACACAATGTACTCAATCTCCAAAAGCTGCCATTAAATCATCAGCACGACTAGTTTAGACTAGGGCTGGGTATTGTTCAAAATATTCAAAAATGATATTGATACAGAAAAAACGAGCTCCAGTACTAATTAGAGACAAAATAATTAGTAGATTAATCAGTTAGTTGCTCAACAGAAAAAAATGGTGATCATTGATTAATCGTTTTAGTAATTTCTTAAGCAAAAATGCCAAAAATCACTGGTTACACAGTTCTGAATGTGAATATTTGGCAGTTTTCTCCGTTGTTTGTGGTCGGACACAAAAAGCTATTTAAACAACTCACTTGGTAAAATGTGATGGGTGATTTTCACTGTTTTCTGACCAAAGGATTTATTGATTATTTAATAAAATAATCACCACATTAATCTTTAATAATCGCCTTATTAATGACATGGTGTGGCATTCATTCATGGCATATTAATCATAATATTTATGTGTGGTAACAGGAGAAAAGGAAGAAGCAGACAGAGATTGAAAACAAGAGGAGGCAGCTGGATGATGACCGACGGCAACTCCAGCATCTCAAGGTACACACAAACACACACAAACACACACAAACACACGCACACACACACTTCCACATGCACATTTTGCACATGCCCTATTTGTACTACTGTACTTGTGAAAATACTTGCGATGTAATTAGGCTATCTGGAAATAAAATGTGAAATATTGTAGGCAAACAGGTGTGGCTGTGATGCTCTTCCTCATTGCAGCCTTACATTGTGATTTAGGCAGACACTATACAACAGAATAAATCAATCACTGGTGTGTTCTCTCAGTCAATATTACAGGTTTTAGAGTAAGAAGTAGCCCCGTATTTAGCTTTAATCACCACAGTGTGCACAGGACTCGATCAGACCTTTCACAAATCTTTGCACTGTCTCGTTCCCTCCTGTCCAATGCACTTGCAAAACACTTTTATGTGCTTAGTAATGGACTTGGGACACATGTTTCCAGTTTACCAGTTACCTGTTATTTCCACCTTAGGTAAGCAGATGTTGACACCAAGATGAATCAGTTCCAGGAAAGAAATCAGGTCCCTGAATGAAGAAGGATCTAGCAAGTTATTTCCTTAATTGTACATATTCAGCCTTATTCACAACACTGCAAGTACTTATGTGCTGAAATATAATCATACTCTATGTACTGTATTGATCTTATTCACCATGGTTGTACTTATAAACACGCTGAGTCAGTAAAGAATGATAGAAGACAGCTGGGAAGTAGATGTACTTAGCAGCTTTTACATAAATGAGGAAGGAAGATTGTACTTGCCTTCATACAATGTGAAGGGTGTGATGGATTGCTATTTGAACCTGATGGAGAGGACAAAAAATCTGCCCATCCAGTTAATGTAAAACATATACTGTGCTGTCTCTTTCTCCTTTTTTTTCCCTATGTTGCTGTAAAAACAGAACCAGGGTTCTAATCATCTTAGCTTTCATTTTGCTGAAGCTGTAGCTTGTGCATACTTTGTTTTGGATCTTTTTTTTTTTCATCATTACCCTCACCTTGACTCACAAATTCCACCATCTGGCGGTCGACAGACAGACACTGAACCGACATATTTGCCTGTATTCGACACCTTTCAAGAACACGCCAATTCCACTTTGTTTGAAAGAGACTTGAGCCCTTACACTGATAAGATGAATGCATTTATGGATAAAATTCTTGTGTGTGTAACCTGAACTACTTCTTCTACCTCTCCCTTACCCTTACAAGAACTTGAAACAAGATGACAGAAATACTGCCGGTCATTGCTGTGTTTTTTTTTTTTTTTTTCGGGAATCGCGCTCTACGCGTGAGCACCGTTAAACACCCACCTAACAGCACCGACCTCAGCAGTTGCTTTTAAATCTATCAGTCCCACATAGTGAGATACTCCCTCAATGCTGCTGTCACGGAATGTTCAGAATGGACAGCAGATAACACCAGCAGCTCCTCCACATGCTGTTTATACACACACACACGCTCCCTAAAACACACACGTTCAAATCTGCATGCGTGCGGACACACACTCAGTATATCAGAGCCGAGGCTTTTGTCAGCGTATGTGTCAGCACTATCAAAGCTATTTCAGCCCTGTACAATTCAGCAGGTCACAGATAAGAGCAAAGGTTGCGGTGTGTGTGCGCATGCGCAGACGTGTGTGTGCGTGTGTGTGTGTGTGTGTGCGGTAATGGTGTCTGTGACCTGTGCTATTGCCCTTGCATGCTCCCACTTTTTCTATTTTCAGAGCAAACCTTTGTATGTTTTTATCTGTATTGTGTGTGTACGTGTGTTCGTTTTTGTGCGTGTTGCTGTATAAAAGAACACAGAAGCCTCAGACAATGCAGAGGGCTTTGGCAGAGGAAACAGATTTTTGTCCCACTCCCACCAACAGGAAACCGCTCTTACACCCATAGCACCCCGCTTTGGTTTCACATGCACACACACACACACATAGACAGAGAGAGTAAGTGTAATCATGCAGTACAGGAGCATTAGAAGGCTCTTTGTGCAAACCGCAGTAAGTGTTCCTTTTCCAGAGGCAGTTTTCATGTGGAAAATCCAATAAATGTCTCCGTTTACACACCACATTTTTATAAGGGTGTACCTGCCCTGCCGTTAAATCACACTAATACATGATCATACACACACAGACTCACACTCTCAACACTTCGTGCTGATGAAAATGGTGAGAGGAGGTAATACAACGTTGTTAACACAGAAAATGTTAATAGAAGTTCTGTTTTTAATTAGCAAGCCGTGACAGATATGATTATGCAAGCAGCAGCCCTAGCAGTCCCTTTAATTAAAACCTCTGAATGTCAACATCTTATGTTATCTAAATATGGAAAACACCCAGATTATGTGAAGCATACGAAGGGTAATGTTCCAGTGAACTTACCATTGCCATACTTTATCAATGCCATCAAAGGGAAATGTTTTGCTTTATTGCCAAGAGTTAGATGAGAAGATTGATACCACTGTCATGTCTGTACGGTAAACATGAAGCTACAGCCGGTTAGCTTAGCATAAAGACCGTGACAGTGGGAAACAGCTGGCCTCACTCTGTCCAAAAATAACAAATTTGACTACCAGCACCTCTAAAGCTCACTAATTAACATGTTATATCTTGTTTGTTCTATACATACAAAACACGTTTTTTTTGGGGGGGGTTATGTAGCCAGACTAGTTCTTAACTGAGCGCAGTAACTTCCTGGGGGTGAATTATGTTACCTTTGGAAAGCTAGGTAATAAGAAGTTTTGCAATGTCACATTGTAGAAGGAAAGATGCAAAATGAAGTTTGAAATAAAGCTCTTCTCCGTACAGCTGCTCAGTGCATTTGGATGTGTGTGTGTGTGTGTGTGTGTGTGTCTCTGTATCACAGTTCCGCCCTTTGTCTGCTACGTTAGCAGCTTTTACTCCAAAGAACAATGGAGAGAGACATAACTGCAGCTCCAGCTTTACGACTGTTCGTGCCAGACTGGTGTGTGTGTGCGCGCGTGTTTGCGCACGCATGAGTGAGTACATTAAATGATGTCAGGCGTTAGGGTAGTAGGGTGTGGCGAGAGAGCGAGCAAGATTGAGACAGTAGAGAGAGAGAGACAGAGAGAGAGAGAGAGGGGGGAAGCAGGGTTTTTAGATTCAGTGCCCAAGAGACCATCCAGGTCTGGGGTATGAAGAGTGTTGAATTACACTGTGTGTATGTGTATGCACTGTAAAGCGCTGTGCAGCTGTCTGGAGCTGAACTACTCAATGGAGAAAGTAAGAAAAAACATCACTTCAACAGATTAAAAAAAATAAACACTGATAGGAAGTGACGGAGATGCACCCTGAGAGTTACAACCTTACCCATAATACCACACACAAACCGAAAAGTTCATGAACTTTATGACGGATAGAGATGCATACAAGAGAGAGGAAGGGGTGGGGGTCGAGTGTGAGAAGAAAAAAAAAAAAAAGGAGGGGAGTTTTTCGGTAGAAATTCTTGTTGCATCACTGGAGAGGAATTCACATCAAGCACAGGTCCAGATTTTCAGTCCAACTCATGAAAACAAGAGCTTTTTCTACCACATTTCCATATGGCCACTCAGAGTTATCTTTCACTGTATGGTCCAACAGCTGCGAATAAGAGGCAATGTTATATTTACCTCAACGCACGTCAAGTATTTGCTTTGATATTAGCTTATCTACAGAACAGGAGGGAGTTGAGATGGGGAGTCAAGATAAGGATACAGGGCTGTTTGGAAATTGATTAGAGAAATAAATATTGATTGAAAAAGAGCAAAAGAAGTGGATGGTAAGAAAATAATAAAGTAAAAAATCCCCATTAGAGTAAGATATATGTACCATTTCATTCCCATGTTGTTGTTTATTTCAATGAATATTTCAAATTATTTAATGATTTTGTCCTAGAATTAATTCATGAGTGTAATATCTGACCAGAAGCAGCAAAAACAAGGCTAAATAATTCAGTGTTGGTATGAACTTTAATGCTAAAATTAGCTTTATCATTTGCAGCATTTGACATTTGATGTGGTTTAAGATTAGAACGATCTTGTTTTTATGTTTCAGTGACTTATCTAGGTTTCAATCCTATGCTCAATTGAGTATAATGGGAGAATTATATCTTATTTTGGATTTTTCTGTTGAATGCCAGAAGCCCTGATACTCTGGCTCGGTGCCATAGTCCACTTGGCAAACAAGTTGGCAGCAGTTGAAGTGTGTGACTGAGTCAGTGAGTGGCAGCGAAGTACTGGACGCAGTCACTGGTAAATTTTTGTTTTAGATTAGCCAAAGGGGTTATCACTCTGCCTCAGTGAAAGTGTCACTAATCTCTCCTGAAAGAAATTACACCGATGTCCAAGTGAGAAAGGGTGATAACGTTCTGCATTTTGGGAGATTGAAGTTCTGCTAATGAATTAATCAACTGATCCTGATGAAAGACGATCTACTTGTTTAAGCTCCTTTCATTGCAGCACACTGAGGTGTCAGGGGCAGTTAGAGTGAAATGTATTCCGCTTTTATTCGATTTTGTAGACATAAATAAATAATCTGCTTTACATAATCACTTTTTCCCTTTATTTATTCTCAACACGTAACAACATGTTGATTATTTGTTTTGTCTCCTTGCAGTCGAAGGCCCTGAGGGAGCGCTGGTTGTTAGATGGAGCTCCAGCAGAAGAGGAGACTCAGAAGCGTCTGCAGGAGGATGAAGTGAAGACCAAACTCCTGGAGCAGGTCATCCTCAGGTCAGCATCTAAACACGCCTATATGTCTGATTTTGATACTGACTGAGAATATTGTTTTATTTGTTTTATTTTATTTTCATTTTCCCAATGCTTTAAGCTGCAGGAAGGATGAAACTGTATCCTCTCGTTCTTCAAGCCACAGCAAAATGCAGCAGAACTCTTCTGTCGCACTAGATAACATTAGTGACAGAGGTGTTGTGCAGCTATGTTTTGACCTGCAGCCAACTAACAGCACTGCTGAATGCGTCTGATGTCATGCGACAGTTATGTATTGCATTACAAGTGACATAATCCAATTTGAGCAGCCAGACCGAGACAAATTTTAAAGAAATATGATTCCAAACCGACAATAAAACAGTAGCAGTGTTTTGGGGTTTTTTTTATCTGTAAAGGCAATATTTTTGTATGTTTCAATATTGCATTGTGGCTAAATAAAGACACCTTGAGAAAATACTTCTGGTCATAATCTTTGGTAGAACTTGTCATATACTATGACTTGAACTTTGCAGATAAATATACAATATGTTATATTCTCCGTGGCGTAAAAGAATTACGCATTAACATTTTACGTGTGTGTGTGTGTGTTTCTGAGCCAGGCTGGAGCAAGAGATTGAAGAACTGGAGACAGGGGAGCCAGCCAATAAGGGTGTGGCCAAAGAAAATGGGGGTAAGTTCAGTACCCATGGCAACATATGATCACACAGGAAACCATAGCAACTTGGCCTGGACACCTATGTCAGAAAGAGAAAGCGAGCTATTAACAGCCTCTTCATTTGCTCTATTAAATTGTTCCTCTCTGCCGGAGGTCATTAAGACAATATTTCCTTTCTTTCTTTGTCTCTATGACTTATCCTGACCACCCTCTCTACCTTCTGCACTCTCCTAACCTCTCGATGATACTCTGCTGCTCCCTATAGGTGAGAATGGAGTAGTGCAGACCTCTGGTCAGACCCCCAAGAGAGAGGTGACAGGCATTGAGGCCAAGCTCTTGGGTCCCAGTCCTGACCAAGCTAGTGCAGACAACCCCGTCACCCTGGTGTTCATGGGCTACAAGACCGTCGAGGAGGAGCAGGAGACCCACACGGCTCTGGGAATGGAAGGGGTGGACGGCAACGTTAAGGCTGAGTTTGTTGTGATTGAGGATGGGGAGGGGAAAGCGGGAGGAGAGGCAGCCACAGAAGAGCAGGCTCCACCCAACGGGAGCATGGCAGAGAAAGAAAAGGCCAATGGTGGCGGGGAGGAAGGAGAAAATGAAAAGGAGAAGAAACAGACCTGCAAATGCTGCACGGTCATGTGAGCTGCGTGTGTGTGCGCGTGTTTGTGTGGGTGGGCGTGTGTGTGTGGGTGTGGGTGTGTGTGAGTACACACATGCACCTGTGCAGGCATGTGTGCCATTGCATGTGTCTGTATTTGCAGATGTGTGTACCTTTGTGTCTGTGTAGGAGAGTGTGTGTGTGTGTGTGTGTCAGGACTGGAGAAAACAAAAACCGAAGTACAATTACACAGCCGATATACCAACAATGAGAGCCAATACAAGCTCCAGCTACAACAACAAGAACCACAAAGACTCATAAGTACACTTTACTCTGTATACTTTCTCTGATATGTATTTGACTTTTGATTTCTATTGATATTTTTCTATTTTTCTGTCTTGACATTTATATTGTATTCAGTATGTATATCTTTATTATGGGACTGTGTACTGTAAGTTCATTGTTATTATTGTTGGAAAAAAGAAAAATCTATTAGCTCTCTGGATTGTACTGCTACCCACTGGGAGAAATCTGGAAACTTAAAATCATTGTACTTAAGTCAAAACAGCAAACTATGAAGGACACAGATACTTAAATATATATATTTCTCTGTGTAGGCCTATCAACTATTTATCGGTCAATTTCATATTGCAATATTGTCTAAGATATTATTTTAAATAGTATTTTAATATATTGATATGGAATTATGTTTTATACAATGTATTTATTGTTTTTGGTTCTCTATATCATCTCCAACCATTAACTGCATGTAAGCTTGCAAGCACTACCAAATTTGCGTTACAATCATAACAAGTGTCTGTGCTTTCTTAGACTCATATGTGCTCATATCTTTAGTCACGCAGGTCTTTCTATCAGTAACAGTAAATATAATTGGCAGTGTTAGAGGTATGCATTAAGTTTCAAAAGAAGTCAACAGCACGGAGACAAAAAGCCAAATTACAATACTGACCGTATTGCAAACCACATTCGTTTCTCATAAATATGGTATGCGACACATGTACATGAAGATCACAGCTTTTGTATTTTTTAAATAAGACAAATACATTTACTTTATGGTCGATAGAGTCATGACAAATCATTGCGCAATGATTAGAATTGCTTTTGTTCTCTCAACAGTAGAATCCATGTAAATCTTATGAGGTAGCACTGCATGAAGCCTTGCAACTTTCTTGACTTGTCTTGTCACTGTTAGATCTTTAATATAGGCTATCACGTTCACATGAATGTAAATCCAGGGGTTAAATTGGGATCCGTTCTACCATAATGAGGAGAGTCGGGCTTGCTCAGCTCACTGTAAAAAAAAAGGAAAAAGAAAAAAAAAGCTTTTTGTCTCTTTATGAACCAAATAAAATCTGTTGATACTGTAATTTCACTGTGTGTTGGTCGGCTGCTGGTTTCTGTCCTGCTCGCTCCCAGTTTAACCCCTGACACTTTGTCTGTAGACCAGGGCCCAATAGTACTTCAATAGATTAACGGAATAAGAAAATGATTTGTGGCATTTGAAAAGACTTTTCTCACAAATTATACTCTCCGGGGATCTTGAATCTTTTCAGCCTAAGGACACAATATAAAGAATTTGGTTGTGCCTTTAGTGATTATTGTATTGGTAGGGTTAGGAACCATGTGGGCCATAAAAAAAAAACCAGTGTAACCATTCAAAACTGTTCAGGTTGCTAAGCAAGACAAACCATGAATATATCCTATAGCAATTCAAAGCCCTGAAAGCCTATTGAAATACATTTTGGCCCTAGTCTCCTTATTTGTTTGGCAAACAGAAGAGGCTATAGATGGTAGTGATTCTTAGCCACCAATGTTTCTGCTCCCTCCCAGGTTCATCCATGTCTTTCATTCACCTACACACCATCACCATTATCTCATTATCACACTTTCATCCTCATTGTCAAAACCACAGCCCCATCTTCTATGCTCGGAGACACACAGTTTAAAAACCTCTGAAGTTCGGTGCTAATCCTGAGTCTCATCTAACTCTCCATCCACCAACTATTGTTTAACTCGTTCTTACTCAAATCGCCGGTGAGGGTGGATTGTGAGAACCTACTGCCTCCTTCATACACTTGTGGAATAAGAGAGTCTTTTGCAACCTTCAGTGCCAGATGCATTTTCTCTCAAGTCCTGCCTACATTTACCACCAGAGAAATGATCCCTTCTAACATTCCAAGGGAGGCCAACAAGAGGCGTGGACGGATGAAATATAGTCTATGCTTTCCATATGTACAGTACAGTTCCACTCTAATTGTACAACTTTGTTTCTTATATTGACTCTCATGTTTTTTTTTCTTTCCTATGGCCTCTTTGCAAGGCAGTATATTGTATTTGATGTGTGTATTTTTAAAAAAAAAAAAAGATGACTACATCTGTGTATTGTTGGTGCCTTTGTCAGGTTCAGTTAGTTGGACTTGTCTGTCTGCCGCCATTTTAGACGGGGTTTTTCTTGCTCTGCTCCTGGTCAGGACGACCCACTGGAAACACTGCCTTCTTCTCTGGAGGGTCGCTTCACATATATGGTAGAATATTATTATCATTTTTCACACAAACTATAAATAAATGCAGCTCAGACGATAGGTAATATGCAGACTGCTGTTGGTGTCTTGAAAAAACTCTGTATCCTGTACCCTGTTTTCACTTTTTTTTAAATTGATTGATTTAACTGTGACTGGCAGAATACTTTTTTTTATCAACACAAAATCTTTTTTTGCCCCTTAACTCCTGTAAAGGTTTAACATTTTGGTGATACAAAGTTTATGCAGGAAACTAACTGACAGTCTATGTATGTATAGTGTATACACATGTACCTATGTGCATATGCATACATACAGTATGTAGACATACATGTACACTTGGTGAGATAAAGCTTTGCTTAATAGTGCATCTCGGGACAGCAGCAGAAAAAGCAACCGTGTGTTAGACCAATGCCTGTTCATCTATTCTGTGGTCGTCTAAATGTTTAATCTTGAATAAAACTACTGTTTGTTTACAGCAAGTCAAATAAGTGTGTATGTAATTAACCAAATTTACACAAACTGTAGATACACATAATCCATGGTTAATTATGCGTGCGGTTCTGGCATCTTAGCTGATAGGAGTCGCAGATGGGCACAGGACACTCTTCTGGGAGATGTACACACGATTATACGCAGATAAGCCATGCATTCATAATAGGACTACCACAATTGGATTTTAAAAAATGAGAAAAATTATATACCCGACATTTATGGGAAATTGATAAAGTTGAAGACTGAGGTCAGCAGTGTGATTGGAGATAAGATATTAAAGACAGGATGGAAACATTAAACTGAGTAGAATATTGAGCATAAATGGGATTTCAGCTTCATTATAACTGCAGATGTGAGATGGCTTCAGTAAAGTGCATTACCTAAAACATGCCACTAGAGAGCATACGTCTACTACTTTGGAAGTTGTTACAGTACTATCAAATATACTGTAAGGCTGTGTTTGTGTGTGTCTGAGAGAGAGTATGGAGGCAGAGAGTCAGAGGCATTTAAACAGGGTATTCATCACAGGGAGGTCAGGTATGCGCTATTTAATAACGCAGCTATAATTATATGGCTCTATGCTGCAGCAGTGCCGCCTCTGATAAATAGCAATTGAGTCCAGTGTGAACGTGGCATATTCAGTTTGCATATTCTGCGACTGGACAGATTCTACCATTTAATAGAAGGAGCATAACTGTTCCACATCACGGGACAGGGAATACATTGTGCTGTTTTTAGGTCAGACCCCTGACAATGCTTTTCCACCCACGAGCGCATGACACACACACACATAAACACAAAAGAATGTCCTGGATTTAACCAGTGGAATATGAAAAGTCATGGAATATGAAAAGGAGATGGAAGTTTTAATTTAAAATTAATTTGAAAGGTGAAAAAAAAATCCCATTTAGGGGATAAGGAGTCCCAGCACAGAAGTTGGTTGAAGTATGGCATGCATAAATCATCCAAATCAGCCCTATGAGGGCAAAGCAAAATGTAATTGCTGCTACAGTAACAGCAGCAATTGCTGCTCTGTGATTAGTTTGTTAAATGTAAGCCTCAGCGACCCCAGACACAAATTAGTATGGGCACATGAACATAATGTAATGAAACACTAAAACAAATTTCCCTTTAAAATCCACCACATTTACTCCAAAATAACTTTCTGCCCCCGAATACCTGTGGGAAACAGTGACATCAACATGAAGTCATCAGTGGTGTGTCAGTGCTTCAGCACTAGCTGTAATATTTTCCAGGAAGAAAATACTGTACACACACTTCCTCAACTGTGACTATTTAAAACTTTGCACAGCTGTCGTCATCAGCTTCATCTGTGTTTCTATTACCTCTAGACTTCTTATTTTCAAAAAAAAACTTCAGTTATTTCATCTGATATTCCAAAATAATTATACACTGTCTAACAAGTATGAAGTATGAATTAAAGAAATGTGTTTCTTTCTAGTATAGTATTTCCCTCTCCCTTTCCCCCCTAGTATTCCTCTTCTTCATCATGTTACTTAGCAGTTGGCAAGCCAGCATGTTGGTACATCAATGCCACCCACTTGGCTGGATTGTAAATCACTAGATAGGAAGCAAAATAAAATCTAGGAGAAAAACTTGGATCAAATAAATAAATTCTCTATCCGAGATCGTCTTTCATCATGCCTTCCTCATCAGAATTTCTAAAATAATGTTATCATGTTTTCCTACAGCAATAATACTAGTTTACTTTTCAATATCACATGTTCAGCTGATTATTGGTTGCTATAAGTGTGCAATTGTTGACCTCTTTAATTGGCCCCTAAATTGGCTTCTTCCACCACAAATATCTTTTTTATATTTGTATAGACGACTCTTTTCATTGTCATTCCGTTTCTGCCGGTGCTCTTGATTTTTGCAATTTTAAACTGCATATGTTGTCTAAATTATCTTTTCCTAACTTGATCCTTGTTGTGCCATTTCCATTTCTGGATGCTGATTTATCTGTATTTGGCATCACCACATACTGTGCGACTGTACTGTACTTGGAAAAGGCCCAACATTTGGACCACCGGTGGGATAAAGGTTAACTATAGCCTACAGGTTAACTCTAGTGGCAAAATCAATGAAGTACTACTCAAAATGTGTACATAAGTTTACAATTTTGAGGTAGCTTACTACTTGAGTATTTCAATTTTATGCAACTTTATACTTTAATCACATTTCAGAGGAAAGTATTGTACTAGGCTATATTACTGTATTGTGTCCTGTTACCAATACCAATATGTAACGTTAACACTCATGTGATTGTTTTCTGCATGAGTAGCCTACTTTTACTTGGGATAGATTACTTCAGGTGCATTGTACAAAGTTTCTACTTTTAATTAAGTGAGATTTTGTGTGAAGGACTTTTACTTGTAACTGAGTATTTTTACACTAGGGTATTACTACTTTTACTCAAGTAAACGAGCTCAGTACATCTTCCACCAGTGCTCTTTTCAACCGGACACTTGTGCTTTAAACGCACCACTAACAACTACGTGCTTAGTATTCATCTTTTGAGGTTTGTTTATGCTGCTGACACACATATTTATACGATCTTATGAGGGCCCGTATGTTCAACTGAGATTCCATACTAATCCCGTTTTAATGAAATACTCGACAGGCTGACCTCTTCTTTTATTATATCAATGTGCTGATAACTCAAAGTACGCTTTTCATTACACAAAACTTCATCAAACCTATCCTACCACTTGATATGATTTGGCTGTTACTGGAAATTTGCCGCGGCCTTCTTTTTTTCACAAAATGATAGCCGTCTTGCCCAATCGAGACCCAAGCAGAGGCTTGTCCCCGCCTGTTTTTGGCTCTTGGAAGCGCCTGGACTAATCAGCGCTCGCCTCCGTGTGTTCAGCCATTTTGTAAGAAAATCAAGCAAGTCTGCCGCCCTACCTTCGCTTCAGACCTGCGGTTTTTTTCTTGTGCAATGGACGGGTAAGTGAAAAAGAATCACACTTAAGACTTATTTTTTAAAGACAAAACGACCGCTGAGTAACTTATTTATACATTTCGGTTGTTAATTAAAATGTTCTAATTGTGATGGCTGTTTCACTTAACCGTTAGACCGGGAAAGTTTACTTGAAACAGTTTTTTCATCAAAACATGCAACAGTTAGCAGGAGCGAAAGCTAACTAACGTTAGCAGCTGCTAGCCATCGCTACTGCTAGCAAACGTTAGTTACGTTAAACGTTTGGACGAATATACTTTGTCGTTTTATGTAAACGGGACTAACACTTAGCAAACACAACTTAATAAGAGTTTTTGTTATGGACAATTTCTGTCCTTTTGACTAACATACGGGGTATTCCCGACCGTTTGCTATCACAGACGTTGGTTAACGTTAACATTGGCTAACGGTACCTTGGTAACTTCGTTTCACGGTAACTCGAGCGCTAGCTAAAGCAACGTGTCTCATTTCCGCATTCATTTGTCTGCGGAGTGCCAGGGCCATGTTGAAGATGTCTGCCCTGAACATTTCATGTTGATTGAATCAGAGACTTTTACACCGGGATATCTAAACTGGGTAGGATACATAATAGCGTATTGTTTTAATCAAGCGTATCATACTCTTTTGATCATCCAAATTCGTCAGTTTAGAAGACTTCAAATGTAACGTTAGCTAGTGTGAATGCTGCCTTGAACTCGCCCAGCAAAACGCTTAACGTAAATTTGGTAAATTAGTGATTTGTGTAATTACTTGTGCCAAGTACCCACACTGAAGTTTGCTCCTATGTTTTGCCAACCCATTACAGCCGCCTAGACGCTGACTTGTACCCTCTGGGATCCGGCTACGTCCCTGAAATTGAGTAAGTATTTTGAACATTTTTGCACGGCTGACTAATTCTCCTGTGGTGCTTTCTGGATTTTAGGCTTCTTAGTGTACCTATCTCAGGATGAGGAAGTCAGTTTGGCTTTGTTGAACAGTGCTATATCGATTCTTTTGTTGGGACAGTATGTTTCCACAGTGTGCAATGCACAACTAGTGTTGAATCGTTAAACAGGATCTCATGACAGATAATGGTTAATTTTCTTTAGATGCCTGCCTAATTGAACTTCGTTTCTCTTTCACAGCAGTGTCCATGACATATCAGTTGGCACAAAGGTAGGCAATGTCTGAGTCATCTTCTCTTTGCAGCTCTGCTTCTTCTCACTTTCCCTCATTTCACTGACAAGACTACATAATGAATGCTAATTATTTTTTCTGTGTGTGGTTATATAAAAACCTGGACAAGGTCTGTGTAAACTAAGTACATTATATAGTTGGACATTTGCAAGTTGCCTGGCTTTTGATACTCATTGAAAAATTTCACTGGCAAGTTTCAGTATATTTTGTATCTTCAAAGTGGCTCCTTTTTGGCATTTATAGCATTATTATATATGGACATTTGGGCTGTAATTTGAATTTCCCTTATCATAATAGCTTTGAGATCAGATGAGTTTTCTTGCTATTTACATATTGTTTACTGTGGCAGGGACTTCTAGATGTGTCCCACTGCACCTAAATGAATTTGTAGGAAACAGGTTTGACAAACCTTTTACAAGTCATAGTGCAAATAAAGAAGAACTTTGTCGGCAGTGGGGACGAGAAACACATAGTCTTGTCAGTTTACGAGAGCTTCCTCTATAATTACAGAACTGCTGTCCAAAGCCATTTCTCATGTGTAATGAATTTGCAGTTGCAGGCGGGCTCTCCTTTTAAAAAATTTATGAAAACAACTGAATGGTCAGCACATAGTTTGCAGAAACTCTTAACACTGTGGACATGGAATATTCGATAAATCGATTTGAATAGATTATCTGAGGTGGGGCCTTATGTTTTCCTGTCCTGTTCTGTTTGGTTTTGTGGCTGTTTGGAAATGAAACTTCCTGTTGTTTATTTGCTGTGTTCCTTAATAGCCCGTTGGCCTTATTGGAATGTTAAGAAAGCGCTGAATCCTGCCCCACTGCTTGATATTTATCCACTCGTTTCTATCACAAGACTACTCGACCAGCACAACTAAAACGTTTAACAATGTTAAATCTTTGCATCGTTTCTGCATGAATCGGCTCTTTTTATTTCCAGTTATGAAGGTAGTGTTATATGCTTATTTAACTGAAATAGCAGTCCTTCTCTACATGCTTGTGTGTGCAGACTTGTTGAAGAAGAAACACATTTGTTTTTGGGACACTGCTGGTTGTTAACTTGCGTACCCAATAAAAATGCCTGCTTAAGTAGTAATCCATGGTAACAGGGGCCCGGGGCAGCTATGTGTAGGTGGAGTAATTGAACTCGACATAGGGCTGTAACCATCCTCCCGCACTCGTCCTTGTCCTCCCGGCCAAAGGTCTTCACACTGTTTAAACAAGCACTCTGATACACACGCCCTTAACTGGGACACACCCCACCCCCTCTATTCATTTCAGTTTGGTCTGTTGTTTTTAACATGATTAACAAAGCACCATGTAATGGCTGCTGATCGATACTCAAGATTTGACTCTGTCTTTGTTAAGTCTTTGTCTTTTTTTAACCTTTCTTGTTTTCTGGGTTTGATGTGCTGTGGTAATGATGATGCTGAGTTATGGAGCTCTGCCTTGCTGGAATCTGTAATTATTCCGTCTGGGCAGAGTGTCTGGCATTCCGCGGTCGCATTCCAATCTCCCCCCTCCAGCCCCCTGGTGAGGCACAGCTCCCTGCCCCCTCCACTGGCAAAGGCTGATCAGAGTGAACAAACATGTCTGTACCTGTGCTGTTCCCTTTATGCTTTTTTCCTTTTGAGTTTACCACCCACCAACCCCAAACAGAGTCCAAATGATGGTTGCTTGCAGAAGCCAACACAAGTACACATGAAACCTCACAGATTTTGTATACTTGTAATATTTTTCCCCAAATGCTGCAAAAGAGTTGGAGAGCATATGTTATTTTTCCTTTCTTTGATGCAATGCAAACCAGGTGTGATGTGGTGTATGGAGCAGGGAAATTGCCTCCAGTCTGTGTTCCTTTTTTTAAAATGAAGTTCAACGAAGGCCATTGTCAGTAAAAGGAACCTGCTCAACAGTTTCAGTATGTGGGCCAGCAATGTGTCATCATTCACTGAAGGTTACTATTATACTGTCAGCGTCCTGAGCAAACAAAGGATGTGAACATGTTGATACCCATTTAGTGAGTTTTGTGTTGGAAAAATGGGTTTGGCACCATGTTGGAGTCTGCTAACAAACCCTTAACAAGCTCTGTTTTTCTTTCACACTTCCAGCAACTTAACTTTGCCTTTTGTGCTGCTCAGCACTCCAACCACATTCCCTCCAAAAGCCATTGGTGTATTCTTCAGTGAGTTGTAGCACAGTCCTCTATTTTGTATCTGACTTGATGCTTTTGCTCTGCACTGTAGGCTGTCTTAGGTCTGTGACTATTATTAGAATGAGGAAGTAGGGGAGGAGAAAAAGAGTCCTGCCATGGAACAGTAACCATCAGTCCCCAGGAGGAAGTTTAGCAAAACTCTGGAAGCAGGCTTGATCTTGCTGCTCTTCCTGTTTGGAGTTGGTCTGCTGACTGATAATGTGACACCGCCCACCCACAACCATTGAGTCAGGCTGGAGCCACTTCCTTCATTTCTCATGGCTTGCATCTGCCCTTGGCCCATTTATCAAGCAACAATGTTGTTTTTTTGGTTGTTTTTTTTTTTTTTTACATTTTCTTCCCACCAACTAGAACACGCCACTTCTTTTCATACATTGTGTGTTGTGAGGCCATGTTGTTGTTTTATACTCATGTTTTTACTGTTAACCGTGAGTTCTAGACACTAGCATGAGTTGACTTGCCACTCTTATTTAGAGATGATGAATTGGAACAGCTTCCATGCTGTTCCGATTACATCCTATCCTTCTTAAACTATTTATCCTATCATTTCTAGTCCTTCTAGAGCCTGACTTGCGGTCTATTCTGCATCCTTACCTATGGTGAAACCAGTGCTTTGTAAACTTAACTCGGTGATTGCAGGCAATATATGCATTCCATTTATGTAAAGTTTTGAACATTGGCCAAAGGGGGAGGCCCCAGATCTCGAAGCCACAGTGAAAAGGCGTAGGAATGTCTCTTGTTACTTTGAGTTCATGAATTGAGATAGCAGACCCTGGAAGTCAAAGGGACTATTGCTTACAGTGTTGTGCTCTCATAGCAACTGTATTATGCCCCACACCATCCTGTTACAATGTTCAGAGGCACCACCAAATGTTCTCACAGATCACTTTATTCCTGCCTTTTGTGAATAGGCTTCGCAGCTTGACTGGAAATCCCCCCACCTTGCGCGTACGAAGGCCAGGATTCAATAGGTGGAGAAGAATGCCCGCAAACCTGCATGACTGGTTGTTGTTAAAACGCTCCGGGGCTCTTCAACTCCCAGAGAGTCCTCGGGGCTCCATATGTGTGTGCGCTGCCGTGTAACAATGCCCCTAGTCTCATCCTGAACAGTACCTTCATTGTAGAGTGTTGTAGAGCTTAGGCTGCTGAGCCACTTCTTGTGACTGCTATACTTCATCTCACACAACCACTAACACACACACAGCCATGAGAACAGCCCTGAAACAGCACTTTATATCTACTAAAGAGAGAGAGGCCAGACAAGACTGGAAGATAGTAAACTAGTGTGGGCTGGGAGTATCCCCATCTTGTCTTCCGTTCCAAATGGCTTCAGTGTGTTATCCTTCCTGCTAATAGTGCATGTATGAGAATATGCTTTGTACCGACTGACAGCTGCTGTTAAATGCTGACTTGTGTGCTTCAAGCTGAATAGTAGCTGTTCCTCCTTGAGTGTGATTGGTGTAAAAACATGATAGTTTGGCACATTGCCCGGAGTCAGAAACAACAGCCCATCATGACTGACTTCTTAACTAGGCAATACTGTTGGAGAAGAGTATGATTATTATGATTGAATATCGCTGCTGACAAGCTTTGTAGCTATTTTAGCTATTCTTCCTGGTAAAGGAAGGTGGAGTTCCTTCTCAAGCGTGTTTGCTCGATCCTCTTTTGGCTATCAGATTACTTCCTGCTTTATCACACAATGGCTCAGTAATATGAGAGCTTTGCTCTCCACCTGCCATGCTGTGCCCTCATTGGTGAATGCACTGAAGTGAGCCTTTGTTTTCTCTCTGTCTGCAGAGGGGATCCGACGAACTCTTTTCTTCCTGCATATCCAACGGGCCCTATATCATGAACTCAGGTAGGGGGGTTGCCATGGAGGGGTGAATCCTTTTTATTGAAGTGCTTTTCGTGTCTGTGTTTGTGTTACCATGACGATCAATCCATTATTCAAGAAGAACCAGAGCCTTCTGTTCACTCCCTGGTTGTGTCTGCTTCTGTTTTCTCTTGCAGCCAATGGCAACGACAGCAAAAAATTCAAAGGTGACGTCCGCAGTCCTGGTGTTCCGTCACGTGTGGTCCATGTACGCAAGCTGCCCAACGACATAAATGAGGCTGAGGTTATTGGCCTGGGGCTGCCCTTTGGAAAGGTCACTAATTTGCTGATGCTGAAAGGGAAAAACCAGGTAAGGACTGATACATGCAGGTCTGCTCACCAAACCTGTAAGGCTTGCACTCCTGGGTGAAATTTCTCTTTAGGCCTGGGACAAGGGATCAGCTTTCTAGCCTTCTATCCTGACCTGAAAATGATGACAGTGACCCTTTTGTCACATCCTTGTGGTTTAGTGGGTAGGGAGTCTATTCTATGTGGTGGAGGAAGACATTGAATCCCCCTTTGAAGGTCTTTTTTTTTTTTTTTTTTTTTTTTTTTTTTTATTTATTGCCAGCAATTGTAAAATGCTGTTAATTAGAAAGGTTTACAGAAAATGTGCAAAATTAAAAATGAATAAAAAAAAAATGAACATTGCCTCAGAGTGGTACCTTATTACATGTGATGGGAGAAAGAAATGGAATGTTTCTCTGGTCCTCCCCCACAGGCATTCTTGGAACTGAACAGCGAGGAGTGTGCACAGACGATGGTGAGCTACTACTCGTCTGTCACCCCTGTCATCAGAAACCACCCCATTTACATGCAATACTCAACCCATAAAGAGCTCAAGACAGACAACTCCCCCAACCAGGTGGTAAGGGCCACTCTTGCTTTTCAAGTTGACTGTTTGGTTTGAAGTGTGCTATAATGTTGTAGTTAAGGTGTTTGCTAAATGCTGAAAATACAAATTCAATACATCCATGCTCCCTCCACACAAAATTATGTCACACATTCACTCATTAATTGTAATACTGCACACTTTGCTTTATCTACACTAAGAAGTTTCTGTCTTCTGGTCTTTTCCCCTTAGCGTGCCCAGGCAGCTCTGCAGGCAGTCAATGCACTGCATGGAGGTGGAATGGGAAGCATGGCCATTTCTGCAGATGCAAGTAGCATGGGAGGAGCCACAACCCAAAGCCCTGTACTCAGAGTCATTGTGGAAAATCTCTTCTACCCTGTCACCCTGGACGTACTACACCAGGTACAGCTTTTTTTTTTAGTATTCTTGAGTAAAGCTACCTATTTGTTTCACAGATTGCCCAGATCCTTTAAATCTTTTTTTCCCTGAAGTGTGTCATCATGATGACAAACCTAATCATGTCTTCTCCACTCTCTAGATTTTCTCAAAGTTTGGCACCGTGCTGAAGATCATCACTTTCACTAAGAACAACCAGTTCCAGGCTCTTATCCAGTATGCCGATGGCATGACGGCTCAGCATGCTAAACTGGTAAGACTTGTACAACTAAGGCTGTGTATCACGATGTGTCACTTTGTTACCACTGGGTAACAAACCATTGGATGCTTTGTCACTTTCACTTTTGATTTGAGGTTGGCATGACAAATGAACAAATTTAGAACAAACCAGTGTGTAATCTGGGAACAGTTGATCAAGTATGAAACTGTTGTTTAAGTCGCCAGTGTAAGAGAAACCAGGTGCTATCTTAAGCCTAATGCACCCACATTTGTCTCAGTCCCTGGATGGACAGAACATCTACAATGCCTGCTGTACCCTGAGAATCAGCTTCTCCAAGCTCACCAGCCTGAATGTCAAGTACAACAACGACAAGAGTAGGGACTACACCCGACCAGACCTCCCCACTGCAGATTCACAGCCATCTATTGACCACCAGACCATGGCAGCAGCTGCATTTGGTAAGATTGGGACTTGATTTAATTAACTTTCTGTGTTTGGTACGGACACATCCATACATCCTTGTTTTGTTTTTTTTACCTTGATCATTATTGCAAGCACACATTTAATGAATTTTGTGTGTTTCTTTAATCCTAGCTGCACCAGGCATAATTTCTGCCTCTCCCTATGGTGGAGCTCATGCTTTCCCCCCAACCTTTGCCATCCAACAGGCAGGTCAGTACAAAGTTTTTCTCTCTGCTGTTCCATTTATAATGACATATTTGTCCCTCCTCCAAACATGTGCATGTACAATCTAATTGGCCTTGACACCAGCACACATCATGTATTTCCCAGGTTTTATATTCTCCTTACCAGACCTCTTCAGTAATGAAGAAACAAAGTGCAATAAGTGGAGAGTAATTCATATTTTGTTCCTCTTAGGTCTGTCGGTGCCTGGTATTCCCAGTGCCCTGGCGTCCCTGGGTATGGGGCACGGTGGCATGGCGGCTGCAGCAGCGGCTGCCAGCCGACTCGGCCTATCAGGGCTCACTGCCTCTGGGGGACACAATGTCTTGTTGGTCAGCAATCTGAACCCTGAGGTCAGTACCCTCACTAGGTTTTAATAACAGTTGTACATCCTGCCTCTGTCAGTGCAGTGCTGAGCAGTTTTAAAATATTACAGTGCCATTTGTTTACACTATGGTTCATGGACCTGGATCCATCTGTTCAAGAGGTCCAGTGTTTACCCCCCCTCCATCTCCCACCACCTCCATGCGATCAGACTAGTTACCACTGTGTTAAAATAAAAGGTGGTCGTCTAGTCAAAACCTCCTCTCTTTCAGGACCTCTCTGTGTTTGACCAAACCTGCTGCATTTCTGACCTGCCACTTTGCTCACTGTGAATTTTAAGTTTATTCAAAACACTAACTTCTTTTTTAAAAACTTACCATTTCATATCTTCATTTTTTGTCCATTAGTTGAAATCATTCTTGAGTTGTTGGAGAGACAATATTACTTTTTCTTTGTATATTTAGAAAAATACATGTCCATTATTTAGGTCTTTTAAATAGTATGTAGAATGTGTAAGTAGTCTGTCACACTCATTACATTTACTGTAGTTGTGTAGTCATTACATTAAGCATATTCATTTTAAGATCAGTTCTTGAGTTGGGACAGGATTAATGAAATTCATATTCAGATGGCTGTTTTATATATAATGTAATTTTAAATAATCTAAACAAACATAGCATGTAATTTAAAAGTACATATTGTCTCTGCCTTTTTCTGTATTTCATTGTTAATCTTTTTTTTCTCTTCTTTTTCTCCTAGTGTTCCCATAGTGACAGTGCATTTTAATTTAGCCAGTTCTACTGTCTGAAGCACTACATTTCTTTGTGTATACTGACCTTGTTTTTTACTTCCTTTTTCTCTCTCTCCTTTCTCTGTCTCCCTCTCCTTCTTTTTTGTTTTAAAACCCCCTCACCTGTACTCTTGCCAACTGACTGCACGCCCCATGACCAATTGTTCCCTCTGTCCTCCTCTCCCCTTTGTTACTACTACAACTACTCTTCCTCCCACCCACCCAACCAACCCCCTTTCTACCCTATCCATTGTCCCCCAATTCGGTCACCACCCACAAAATGAAAACACAACAAAAACACAACATTGGCACCTCTTTTGTCCCCCTGATTTGCCATCATCTGTCCTTCCACCATCTTCTTTCTTCCTTCCACCTCATCTTCGTCTTTCTCTTCTCCCTCCTCTCTCACGCTGTTTGAATCCTCTCCTTCTCCTCTTGTCCTCTCTTCATTCTCTTCGTCCCTCATGCCTCTCCTTCCTCCATGGTACTGTGGCCTTCCTGTGGACCTCGCTGCCTGTGGCCTGCGGACATGTCCCGACTCCACTCCACTGTCCTCCACTCCGCTCCGTCTCTTTTCCCCTGTCCCCTGTTCCCTCTCCCCTTTTGGCCCCCTGCCCCGCTGCTCCCCCTGCTGTCTCTAAAGAGCGTTACGCCACACTGCCTCTTTATTCTTTTCGGTACGTTATCATCCTTTCATCTCCTTTTTTATTACTACTGTTACCTGGCAAGGTGGGCATGTCTTGTCTCATGTTGTTGGCTTTGTTTTTTTAACCACTGATGGCTTGTCATCAGGCTACAGGGCTATGAAGGGTCGGGTTGTCTGTTTGTTTTGGGGTTTGTATGACCTGTTTTGGTTGTTGTGGGTTTGTGTGAGAAAAGTAAGGTGAGAACACCACACAAAGCAGCAGCATTTCATTTAATTTTGAACAGCTGTGGTTTACTGTCCATGGGCGAAAAACACTTGCAGTTTTTCCATCTTCAAAGAGAGCCGCCCCTCAATGGAAATATTGCCCCACTAAATAGAAATATGTGTGCAGCATTTTGTTTTGGGAATGAGTCGGGAAGCCGATCTAAATTCTAAAGCATCACCCTCAGGAAGAGGATAAACGTCAACACTTTATTTGGTTCCGCACCATCCAATTTTATGCCATGAAAACTCATCAATATTCATTTTTGTTGAGTTGATTTTTTTTTTTTTTGATATGTTTTTTTTAAGTTGCCTTGAGTCACTCAGCAACAGTACATAGAAAGATGAAATGCTGCTGCTTTTTAGTGATTGTGAGTTGACATATCCCTTGGATTATGTCACCATATTATTCTTTTGCAGTTTCTCTAATGTAGGTATGTGCATGTTTAGTTTATTCCTGCATGACTCTATTAGGTCCTCAAGTTGGTCAAGAAATCAACTTTTCCTTCACTAGAGCAATCAACTGATTAAAACCACCCATTTTTTATTTCTCTGATTTTTGCCTTCAAATCACTATCTCCCCCTCGTCAAGCATAACCATTTTAGCTGTCGACTTCTATGTAATTGTTAACTAAGAGGACTTATGTAGGATTAGTTTTAGAGATTCCACGCTGAATTGAACAGAAAATGAGTAGAATAGCCTGATAATTACTTTTTAATTAGCCAGTGTTTATTTGGTAGCAGAATTAACATTAATGTCTCTGATGTGACGGTTTAAATTGTTTTTGTTGCTGTGATTGGCTGTTGTGGCTCCTGTTCAGGCTGTATTGCACTTGTGTTGTGACACCTTCCACTTCCTCCCTAGGTGTGTATGGCGATGTGATGAGAGTGAAGATCCTGTTCAATAAAAAGGAGAATGCTCTGATCCAGATGTCTGATGGCACACAGGCTCAGCTAGGTAGTTACACACAGCGCAGCCAAACTCTTGCTTTCTTTGATCTAGGTTTTTCTTTGATCTTGGTTTTTCTTCACATCATTTTACCATACATTGTTTTGAGCTTTTACTTAGTGGGTCTCAGCTAAGCAAACAGGACAGGTCTTCCTTTGATAAAAAGCGAGTACCTTTTTTTTTTTTTTTAAACTTAATTGTTTTATTCATTTTACCACACATAATTGCTCAAAGTATTTGTCTAAAGAATTTGAAATGTGTATGGATGAAAATAGATTAAAAATCAATTATTATAATCTGCAGACGGCACATGGTTTTGTTCTGTAGCATTTGGAAAAAAGCCCCTTGTTAAGCTTATAATACACAATAGAAACTTTGAACAATTTGAATGAACTGTATGTCTAGTGATTTAAGTCCTAAATCAACCTTTTGTTGAGTTGTGTGTTGAAACCAGGCTTGTGTGTGTGTGTGGTGTTTTAAAAAAGCGTTGACTGTCTTTTATCAATGTTGTTTCTCAGCTATGAGCCACCTGAACGGCCAGCGGCTTCATGGCAGGGCCATGCGTGTGACATTGTCAAAACACACCACAGTGCAGCTGCCTAGAGAAGGCCACGAGGACCAGGGCCTCACAAAGGACTACAGCAATTCACCACTGCACCGTTTCAAGAAGCCTGGCTCCAAAAATTACTCCAACATCTTCCCACCCTCTGCAACACTCCATCTCTCCAACATACCGTGAGTTCTGCTGCAAGAGCCTCATTTTCATTCTCATGCTCTCGCCTTTGTGCTCTAAGCTTTTTACTTTGTAGTCCCGACTCATTTTTTTTTCTGTATTTGGTGCTTGGGATTAAGTAGTTATGACAGTATTTTCTAAACATGCTACTCTAGTTTCATTCTTAGATTTTTAGATGCCTCTTGGGTTTTATATCACTGTAATAAACAAAGTAAGTAAGTTAGCACAAATATGCAAATAAGTAAAGGGAATGTAAACCCACAAATGTTTGTTTGTTCTGTGTTTTCCCCTCTACATTTAGGCCTTCTGTGGTGGAGGATGACCTCAGGAGGCTTTTTGCCAGCTCAGGAGCCACAGTCAAGGCCTTCAAATTCTTTCAGTAAGTCTGTCCAGTCACACTCAATTTTCTTGACTCTGTTTTTTTTCTTAATCAGCCTTGGTTTAGTCAGAGTGTGAATAAGCTGTCACGTAGAGCACGCAGAGAATTCAGTCTTCAGAGTAAAACATGGCAAATGGCAAGCAACCCACACAAAAGTGGGCAGAATGTTGATGCTTTCAGAACACATTTCCCTCTTTATTTAACAGAAAAGACCGTAAGATGGCCCTGATCCAGATGGGCTCAGTCGAGGAGGCAATTGAGTCCCTCATCGAGTTCCACAACCACGATCTGGGAGAGAACCACCACCTCCGAGTGTCCTTCTCAAAGTCCACCATCTGAGTGCCTTTGCTCCCTCTAAGTTTATTGCCATCTGAAAGCGACTTTCCTCAAGGTTGCCTTCAGTGGAAATTACATATTTATGGTTGTGTTTCTTTGTAGAACGTTGCTCCCTTCAACCCCTCCCAAGTCCATCCCCATCTTTAACAGGTTTGGGTATCAGATTTGATTGATTCTGCTCATTGATTCTAGAGCTTATGGAGTCCTGGTTATGATTATTATTATTTTTATATTATAACAAAAAACACCATTACCATTTAATTTAGGGTGTCATAAAGGACTATGTATTTTAAATAGTAATCTAGACAAATATGAATATTTCTTCTTATCATTCACAAACTGAATAGTTGCTGTTTATACACTTGTTTGTATTTGAATTAGACCTGCTAGCATTAGCTGATTCAAGGGCACTGTGACTTCGACTAGGGTATCACATACCCCGAAGCAGTAAGCTTGAAGGGCTTCTCCACTGCATGACATTCTTTTTAGCTCAATTATTACATTTTTCTTTTTATAGTACTTTCTTGTGAAGCTTTGCTACATTTGTAAGCGTCTGTGTCCATCATATTGAAAATGTACACGTGCTTTGACGCAAGCGTAACTGGCGATGTAAAACGAAAGCAAAGTAACTTCAAAACTTGGCTCCAGAATCAATAAGTAGAATCGAAGCTTGTCTGATCAAATCCATCGTTGTCAGAACAGGTTCCAGGTACCCAAACCTAAGCGTTCATTTGTTACATCATTAAGTTTTATGTGGCGTCGTGGGAAGCGGGCAACATTCTGCAATCAAACATGTTATGTTGGAGGTAAAGTAGGGGCAGCTGATGAACTGTCACTTTAGACCAAATTGCGTAAAAAAAAAAAAAAAAAAAAAAGACACCTCCACCACAGATGTATGTTTATGTGGATGAATCATATCCACACCAGACACACTTCAGCATTCCTTTTACCATGATAGTTGTGTGGGTTATATCTATGTGTGTGTGCCTTTTTTTTTTTGAAATGCCACTTTGAATCTGTTTGGCCAGTCGGAAACGGTTTGAGACGAATTATTTTGCTTTAGCTCACAGACCACCAAACAATTTATTTCCCAGTATCCATTTTTATTTTATCTTGTAAGTACCCACCCATTTGCTTCGGGGGATCCATACCACTATCTGTAGTAATTCAATAAGGAAATATTCTTCTGTCAGTACCTTATCTACAGTCTTGTGCCTTACTTTGCCCCAACCACATTGCCTTAAGCATTTGCTCTGGCTTCATTTTGGAAAAGACATGGCTCTCAGAATACCTTTTTTAAAATGCCTTTTGGTATGTACCAGCATTGTTAAAAATGGGGGGAAAGTGGCTCATTCAATCTCCTGTTCTTCTTTAAAAACACAAAAGTTTATCTAAGGATTTGTATGCATATATCCCCATTATATGTATGTAGAAACTTTGAATGTAAGTCAGATAGATGCTTAATATTCTTGCTAGATGTAGCTCTGTTAGGCGTATTGTTGCAGGAGTAGAGCTGTGTCCAGCCTTCCTGTCTTACAGTCCCCATTCACCTCCATTTAGTCCTTTCTCAGTAGGGACAATGGTGTATGGGGCCTCATTTAACCATATTATGTTCATCTATACGTGGACACCTATATATTCATTTATCTTTTCTTTTATTGTTAGCATTTACATGTGTATCACTTCTAAGCTTAACTGATACTATATGTAGTGGCTGGGTTTAATTATTATCACAGTGCCTTGACTCCTCAATTTTTTTTAAATCTGAGGCTGAAACACGTTCTGGCCGGGTCAGTTGACTTTGTTTACCTCTCGTTCGGGTGATCTTACCTGTCTACTAAGATGCCTTTATCCGATTTTATTCAGGTAATCCTACCTGTGAGAGGGCAGCTTGGAGGCATTTGTTAATTGACAGTAACAACAATCTTGGACTGTGTCTAAAAACCCAGTATTTTTTTTTTTTTCCTTAAATTCAGGATAACAAGATTACAGGGTGGGATAGCCCTCACCCATCCCCTGTCTGTGTCCACTTATGCCACAGTCGGGTTCTTTAGTGCACTTTTCCTCAATGATAGGTCCAAGTTGGCACCATCACGCTGAAGTCTTAAACGTCGTCACATTCCTGAGTGCCTCAAGCACCAGTTTTCACAGCCTCGACCACTGTAGTCTTGGACCAGATACAGATGCGCTCTGTCTCTATTTTTGTAAAAGATTATTATGCATGGTTTAACAAAGCTTCATGTAGCTACAGACGGTTATTGCTGTTAAGGACCAAAGTATCTTCTACCCCTGCTGTTTTGTAGTGTTGTGATTTCTTAAAGGTTTTTTCACATTCCTGCTATTCCACAAAAACACAAGGCTTCAATTACCCTGTTTTCCATTTCTCAGATGCCTTGGACAAAAGTCACATGAAGAAAAAAAAATCTGTTTTGGGTAACAGCTTATACTGTATATTGTACCCCTTTTGTTTGATGTTTCAAAGAGCCTACTTTGGTAGAGATGGCTTTAGAATGGATACTTAATTGATCCACAGTCCTAGCTGTGATGTTGACAGTGTAGAAGATTATATGCCTTTCAGTTTTTGTTCAAAGCTTTTATTTTTCTCTCCTTTTTTATATGGGGGCGGGTGGGGTTATTGTATGAAGCAGGGTTGATGGTTGTATATATTCATGTTTTTGTACCACAAAATCATTTGGATTATATCAACTTTACGTTCAAAACATGTATATTTTGATAAAACAATACAGACCTTATTAAGCTCTCCTGAGCTATACAAACAAACTTTTGTAACTCAAAGACATTAAACCTATCTGAACACAGAAGTGTCTCTGTATATGCCCCCCCCCCCCCCCCCCCCCCCTTGCCATTCTGTTCTTGTCTCTTGCATCTTCTGCTGCCTTCAATAAATCTTTAGTTTGTTCCTTCTTTCATCTGGCCTCATTTGGTTTCTGTCTCTTTCCTTCTGTCCTGTGGAGCTGCTGCTCTGTATTGGTTAACTTCTCGTAACATTTTCCACATTTCCCATCCTGTTTACTACTGGTGGGGTTTTTTTTTTTTTTAATCTTTTACTGTACTTCCAACTTTGTACTCATCCCATCTGAAACTTGACTGACTGCTCATCTGGGCTCAGCCCCATCCCGTTACAATCCCTTGATGAAACAGCTGCGATGGTGTTGGCTGGGCGGGGAGTTAATTTGCTATGCAACGTTGGATACTTGCTATTCTCAATGATTCCGAATAATCCTCCTGTGCTTAGCTTTGACCTTTCAGTTAACAGGTCTGTCTGTCTCTTAGATGTGCCAGGTTGCTGTGGAAACCAAGTCGCTGTATCTCCATAAGATGAATAATTAAGATAAAACACAAGCATGGCTATCGGGCATATCTGGCATCCATGTTTATCAGAGTTCCTTGGTGTTGTCAGGGGGATAGAGGTGAAAAAACAAGTGACAAACTGGTTATACACTTTCTGCACCACTAGGGGGAGGTCTTGCTCTCTGGTGGTAATCAAGTCTGGTGCACAGAGGTGACTTTACCTGCCACTCACGCAGTGTCAAAATGCCTCCTCCTTGGGCTTTCTGGCATTATACCTTTTTTTTCCGACTTCCTTACAGAGCAGTAGAGAGGATTACCCTCAGATCTTCACTGCCTTTTTGAGAAGGGGACAAATGAGAGAAAGGGAGAATTGAGTCCAGTGGTGTCTGTATTTGTGGCTGAGAGCAGCTGGATTTGTCGTATAATCCCAGCATCATGTGGAGTGTGGTCTTAAGTGTAGTGAGCTCGAACTTACTGTGAATTTCACAGCAATGCCACTTGTTTTTTTTTCTTCTGTTATTACTTTGCATAAGAAAGCATGCTTGAAGGTCATAGTAAAGACTGATCCCAGTTTAAAGATAATTTGCTGGGCATCACCAACATTAGCATGTTTCAGGATGCTAGAAGGTGATACTCTTGCGTTAAGTTATTAGAACATTACCACGTCTGCCAAGACCTGCAACCAGTCCCACGACATCTTACATTCAGGTACCTTTTTTTAAAAAAATATATTTGCAGTTCAGTGTATCCCTGCCAGTTAGGAAACTCCATGGCAAAAACTTGAAGCTTTGATGCTACTTTGATACCACAGACCCTTGTTTACTTGCAGCATCTTTAGTATATTCATTCCTCTCCAAGAGTAATTTGGAGCAAAGAGCAGTATACACAGAATCCTCTTTGGAATACATTGAAATGCAAAGAGATTGCATAATTGGGTGGAAGGGTAACTCAAAGTAAGATGATCCAAACACAGATTCGTGATGTTTTTTAGGTTATCAAATTCCAGAAGTCACTGGCTCGCAAAATATGGTACTTAATGTAACTTTAATCTGCCAAGACAGATTTGAAAAACTGAAGCTGGCAAGTACAGTACGTGTACAGCGAGGGCAAACATTTAATTTTCCAAAATCTCTCTGGTCCAAAAGTTATTTGATACCAAAGAAAGAAGCTGTACTGTAGGTACTTTACGATCTGTTACATCAAAAATGTCACTGCACTTGTACTTTTAACCAGTTCAGTGTGTAATGCATGTAACCGTACTCCATCCTCCTCTCGATTGTTTGCTGAATTCAGGCCCTTGGGATGTTCCTGGCGCTGTGCGGACGGGACTAAATGAAACCATGTGGGGTACTGATCCCACCACATCTGGCAACATTTATTTGCATTAGTACCGCGGTCTCTAATCAAGCAAACACCAAGGCCACACACAAATGCAGGCCCCGCTGGTGAGTGAATGGGGGGGCAGCAGGATGGCCAAGTGGATGGAGAGAGTGTCCTGCTTATAATTTGTGACATGTTCAATCCCAGGAACAGCCAGTTACTCTTTGAGAAAGATGCTCAACGTCTGATGTTGGCTCAGTGTGAATGGCTGCTTTGTTAGTCAACAGCTTTAAAATACACATGTTCTCTATTTAACTTTTGTAGCTGCAGATAATGTCTATAATTTATGTCTGTCTTGAGCAATCACAGACTTAACCGACTATATATTCCAGGGTTAAACTTCCTTTTTAAGGAGGCGTGTAACCACACAATGACTCTGTGGCCCACATTCATTTAGATTTAGGATCACTTAAGATGCCTTCTTATCTGAAATCCACCAAATACTGTTTAGTCTGCACAGCTCATACGAGATTTAGACTCACTTTCAGTGTGACACAGCAGAGGAGGAAAAGCCTGATGCTGAGGTGAAGGATGTCTTTGCTCTATAGTGGCTCCCCTTAAAAAAGCCATCAGGAGACTATCCACCTGTTTACATATGCACGCCTCAGACAGATGTTGAATAATTCATCCGGAGAGGCGGACAACATGCAGCTGTATTTGGGTTATGGGGGTGCATCGGTTCCTCTCCCCGTCTGAATTCATGCAGCCCAAATTATAGGCATTACTTTGCAGGCAGAGCAGGGCAAAGCAAAACTAGGACACTTTGCATAGAGGATCCAACCGAGAGGCACAATGAGATGTGAAAGATGGAGCTGCAGAAAGGTTCAGTTATAATTATAACACAGGCCTGTTAGGATCGGGGGGGGGGACGATGGGACAAGTCAGTCGGTTTGATTTAGGAAAACTGTCTTTTGTAGGAGAGTGGAGGAGTTTGTACACTGCAGAAAATCCTCTGCTCTTCTGTTGAGTCTGTAAATTCTGTTCCTCTCAATACACGCGTCACAGGCTGCTGATGCCCTTTTTAAAGAATGCAAATGATCATTCCCCCCCCCCCCCCCTGAATTTCCATCCTGTTCATAGTGGATCCTCGCTGGATTCTGCACAAGACACAGACACATGTTAGAAGAATCACTAAATGGCTAAAATGGATGTGTTTGGTATGTTGTAGTCTGCGCACACACTGGCAGGACAGAGGCAGGGGTGGCATCCTTCCGTCAGACGGCTGTCTGGAGGTTTATGGCTCACAGGTTTCAGACTCGGTGCCCTTTGGGTCTAATGGACACTGATGGAAAATGACTCCACTGTTCCAGCGATCCATCAGACGCCCTCTTTCGCTCTCTCTGAGCCCATCCATCAGGCCAAGGCTTTCAAACACACTGAACTTTATGGCCGCTTTACATGCCCAGCTGCGATGAAAATAAACCGCCTTCAGTTAAACATATGGTTGCAGCGGTGATTAATAATACGCATAACAAGTAAACTATTGGAAAACGAGACAACTTGAGTAACAATTTCCACTTCTCCCTGTGAAGCTGATATATTATCTTAATTTCATCTGTTTACGCTTACATTTATACACTTATGCTGTATTAAAAAGGCTCGTTTCACTTTCTCAAATCAAACAAATGTTAAGTTTACTCCATACATCCCCGGCTGGGTAGCATATAGCCGGGGCGCAGTGAGTCAGCCAGCCCCGAGTCCCCAGAGGGAGCGCGGCACGGCACGGCTACAGACCCCGCCCGCGCAGAAAGAGAAAGAAAGAGAGAGACCGAGAGGGGGAGGGGTGGGGGGTTACTTACACCGAATCAGGGTGCCGGTGAGTGTTGTTGCCGCCATAGGTGGAGGTTGCATGGGAGCATGTTCGGATTAAAGCTGTGATCATCAACGGCTTCCCTGGCTGCGCCGGTCAGCGTGACGCACAGAAGTGGAGGCGCGCCGCCACCGGAGTCACATTGGATTAGAGCCAGTGACAGCGGAGGGATCACCAAGTTGAGATGCTGCGAGAGCCCGTGGTTGTGTGAAGGAGGATGCTCTCGTCTCGCAGTTCTTATGGTGTGATAAGTTTGGACAGAAAATAACGGGAGAGGAGCGCGTTCGTCATCTTTTTTTTGGATGTATTTCTTTGAACTGTTTTAATTGAAAAGGTCAAGTGCGTGCAGTTTTTGGCTCTTGGTCAGCCTGTGAATAGATTTGCGTTTTGAGAGCAGCGGAACAAAGCATACGCCAGGCTGAATGCCCAACACAGATCAACAAATATGACGGCCGATGTTATGTCTGCTTTTGAGCAACGATATTGCTGATAAAATTACAAACCTCGGATGAATTTTGGAGTCTAAATAACTGTATTTTTTGGGGGGGAAAGAGAGGATCTAATCCCGTTGGCGCATCTATCTCCCCGGCTGCGCGTAATGGGAGAAAAGTTTCGGACCTTGCAGAGGAGACGCACTCGCAGCATCCCGCCGACGACGCGCTGGTAAATAACATGTGAATGCCGCTGTTCTGTCCGCGGCCGACCAAGTTTGAAAGTGAATTTCAGCCATTCAGTATGACTTGAAACACCCGTTGGGTTATCGGAACTCGCACCAAGCCAGTTAACGATCCATGAACCGCCGATCCGATTTGTCCAAAGACGCGCAGACGGACATTAATGATCTAGAGAGGATTTCTGCAGCAGCAGCAGCGCAGTGAAAGCCTGATCCCACTTAGAAAGAGAGAGAGAGAGAGAGAGATTCCCCCTGGATGTCTATGATGTTGTACCAGCTCGGGCAAAGGTGTGTGATGGAGGTGGTGGTGCTGACCATACTGTCCTGGGTGTCCGTGTGGGCAGAGGAGAAGATCATATTTGACAGACACGCTGTCTACTGGAACAGCTCCAACCCCAAGTGAGTTTTTGTAGGAGTGAGTTTTTGTGTGTGTGTGTGTTTGAAACGCTGTTTGTTGTCTACCTCTCTGACGTGTATGGCTCTTAAAATAATTATAAACATTCCCAGCATGCAGCTGAACCTTGATATCTAAAAGGAACATCATCTTTTTTTGACACATGCTGTCTGACCACATCAGTCTTTTTAACATGTTATCCCATTTCTCCCTGTTTCAGCAGTGTGTTGGCCAAATATTTTAATGTTGATGTTTTTTTTTACAATGAGAAAGCACACCCAAACATACACACACACACACACACACACACACACACAGGGGGCAAGTGGAAGTGTGTGTGCATGTGCAGGCAGACTGGATATTTTGTTCTGTGGCACAGGGAGCTCCTTTTGTCTTAGACAATGAGGGCATCCTGCCTTCTCTTCTCATCAATGTCTAGAGATTTACTCTCTCTCCCTCTCTCTCTCTCTCTTTCACCCACACACACTCACACACACACACACACAAAGCTTTTACCTTTCTTTCTGCCACTCTCAGCGACTTGTGCCAGTAAACATAAGCGCATATTAATTATCTCTCAATTGCAAGCACTTGTGCAAAAACCACATCCATAAATAAACACACACATAAACACACACATGTGCACAAGGCTGCACACACACACACACACACACACACACACGTCTTTAGCCGGGCCTCTCATTGATATGGGGCAGAGCACACTGGGTCCGTCTGTCTAATGGTTTGTGACAACCTGGCCAGCCTCCTCTCTCTCTCTCTTTCTCACCACTTCCTCGTCTTCCTCTCTCTTTCTCTTTCTCTGTCTCTCTCTGTCTCTCTCTTTCTCTCTCCCCCTCCCCCTTTTGCCCCCCCCCCCCCCCCCCCCCCCCCCACACTCCCAGGTAGATAAATAAACAGTGAAAGTGTTCCCTTTCGCTCGCTCACAGCTGAATTAGTCCAAACTAACGGTACTGTCTCCCTCTCTGCATCAACCCCACACACACACACACACACACACTGAGCTAACAGGCCTGTCCCTGACTGCATCACTTTTCCACAGAAGGCTTCTCAAATATTTAACAGGCAAAGGGGAACATTTTCTCCCTTTCTTGCTGTCTCTCTCTCTCTCTCTCTCTTTCTGTCTTACTTTTCATCTCTCTGTGCTCCTTCTTTTCTCAACACACACACACACATACACACACACCAATACCTACATATCGCAAACGTCACAGGGTAAATTTAAGCTGTATGGACAGTTGCTGGGGGCGCTGTTATTCCGTCAGGGTCGTATGGAGAAGTTGAAGCAGAAAAGGGGGCACATCAAAAATGCATTGCTACTAAAGCAATGAATCTAGGCTCTGGAGCCCTGGCGAGGTTGGTTCCCCCTGTTAGACCCTGGCACTGTCATTGCTCATGCTGCGCCCTTTTCCGCACACACACAATTCTGTCCCGCTGTACTTGCGAGGACCTTCCACTGACAACATTCAATCCTCAACTTTAATATGAAGATAATTCTCTTTCTAAACTTTGAGGATTACGACAAGTTTTTTGAAAGACTAGGCCACTGGCAAAGAGACGAGAGCTCAGACACCGAAATCAAGCCAGTTCCTCAAATATTTAAAGGATAATTCCAGTTTATTACAACTTGGGTCTTATTTTCCTAGCTTTGGCTGTCTTTCCTTTTGGGCATAATAAGATTGTATTCACCATGTCAGCGGTGGCTGACATCTGAGAATGCAACTACATCTCTAAAAAGAAGTCCGATGGGGCAAGAAACACAAGCAGTCAGACATTTGGACAGGTATTATTACCCAAACTGTCCGTTGTAAACATCCGTCACAGTTTATAGACTACCATACTTGGTGTAATTGTGCAGTTTTCCTCTGCAACGAGGGATTATTTCTGACATTTTGTGCACTCACTTGTGGTTTAACCTCCTAATTAAATGGTTTAGATAATCTGTCTGAACATTTTAGATTGTTTATAACCTGTCTGATTGTCTAACTGCTCGTTTCCTGCCCTGTCTGACTTGTAGAGATGCTGCTGGGTTCCCAGATCTCAGCAATAACTTTGGTGAGGACAATTTTATCTCAACTGATAGAAATGATGGCCAAAAGTACCAAAATGAAGGAAAGTTGAGGAATGTTAGTTTGTGCAGTGAGTTGGCATGTTAAATATATATTCATGTTTACAACATTACAATAGTAATAGTAAAGTTTCCTTTTTTTTTTAGCAGCCACATTCATCCCACTGTAACTGTCGATTTTATTGCCTTTCTAACTTCTGAGTAGATTGTTCGATCACATGTCTGAGAGAAAGTGTTGTGATCAAAGTGTGGGGATCAGTGAAAGCTGTTAAAAAGATATGTGTCTCCATCCAGCTTGTTGTACAAGATAAGAATGATCCAAATACCATAATTAAGCCATAATTAACTTAGCGTGAAGTTGAACTGTGGTATGTTGAGTGGTGTTAGCTAATATTCCCGAGGGGGAAACTTAGTAAAAAACAAAAGTAGAATGTAAAATTAACTTTCTCTGTGCTCTTTTTCAGTCTTGTGTCCTCCATGACACAGTTAATGTAGTTAATCTGACAAATGAAGTATAATTCCTGCACAAATATTTTAAAAAACATCTTACTTGTTACCTATTAATACACTGGATGGTGATTTAGTCACCGAAAACTGATGAGTGGCTCAGAGACTAAATGCAGGAGTAATGCATCATGTCCAAACAGCAGCTATTGTCTGAGGTAGGGAAATGAAACAAACAGCTGGTAAAGCGAACAGCTGTGTGTCTTAATTGATCCCACAACATCAAGCACACAGTTTGTACCGAGCTATCAGGATGTGTTGTCTCCTGTGTTCATCAAAAGTTTGCTCCCACCAAAAACAGCACGAGAAGGGCGTTCCTCTACAAGGTCACAAGTACTGACTTGGAATTTGTTGAATTGATAATCACATTGTTTTGTTTTTTGTTTAGAGCCAGCATACATTTTCTGTTTCCAAAGAAGGGGATGTAGAAAACGAGAAGTGACAAGTGGTAACATAGTGGAGAGCTTTTCTGAAATACTGCCAAAAAAAAAGTGGAGCTGATGAAGCCAGCACTAATGTCCCTACTTTCGTTACGACACAGCTAAAGCATGAAGCACCTTATCATTTAACAATTGACTTGATTTATCATTGGATCCGTTTTACAAAACGTAACCCTAAACTTTAGGATGTGACGAGTGACCTCTGTGGCTTTAATTTGCCTTACAGTCGGCGTATTAGCCGTACAAAGATGTGTCATACTTGCTGCCAGGTATCAGACATGCACCTCCTCACCGGTACAGTGTTTTTAAAGGGTCATCTCAATTAGAAAAACACATATTTTTCTACATGGCTCTAAAAATATCTAGCCGTGCAGAATTGAGGTGTTCAGGTGTTACATGCTGAGATTTTGAGATAGATTTTTTTCTAGCACCCCAATACAATGGTGGTGCAGTGCTTCACGCATTGAAAAATTACATTTAAAAGTTCCAATAGTTGTCTTCCCAACCATGATGCCCCAGTTACTTTAGATAAGTCGTCCTCATGTAAACCTTTTTCCAAATTTAATTTTTCAATGTTTTGAGCGGCACAAATGATATTCTATTTAGCGTCATTTTATTGGTGGAAGTTTCAAAAGCAGATATCTCAAAAATCACATAAAACTGAAGCTGTCTGTGTTTTTCTTTCCTGTTGCTATGGACACTGTTGCCCCATATTTTCCAATACTGATGATATTTTTCGGTTGCTTCCATTAATGTTTGTCTACTTCCTCTCTGTCTACCACATCCTTGCTTGCTCTACTTTTCTCTCGTATGCTTTTCTGGGATTCATCACCCTCCACACCGACACGTTTTAATTGTTTGTTTGTTTTGTTTTTTTTACCTGCTAATGAATTGTGTTGCCGGTATGTTGGCCAGCTCTGTTTAGGAGCGCCTTAATCTCAACGTGACTAACCCGGATAAGTAAATAAAATGAGTTAAACAAATGCTCCTACTTAGGAGAGGAGGCATAGTGAAAATTGGTCCAACTCTTTATATCAAGGTCTCTGGCTCTCAGCAGGCCTATCTCTTTCAAGGTCTTGCTGGATAATAGAAAATGTATCAGATAATCCAATTCAAACAGCTCCAGCCACTTTTGGTCACGGCGGGGAGCGGCACTCACACACTCTTGGAGTGTTGTCCATCCTCCTGTTGTGATGAGATATGTAACAAAAGTAGCATAACGCACATTATCACAACAATATTGCAACACTAGAACAGGATCTGGAAATCTCCCAGACACACATAAAGGGATTTATGGCACATGCAGGAAGGAACATAGGAGGAACACACACATGCATACATGTCTGCACGTCCACACCAGCGGAAGCTATATTTAGGTCACACATGTGCACATGCAATCAACTACAACCAGAATGGCTGTCCATTGAATACAAGGTTAGGCAGCCTCCATTTTTCTGTTTTACTCACCCGTCGTGCACACACACACACACCTACACATGCACACACACACACACACACCTACACATGCACAAGCACACATGCACACACACACACAGCCCCCTTCTGGCTCCCAGGCCCATATTATAAAGCTTGCAGGTGAGGGGGCTTTGTTCACCCCGAGCAGCTAATGTGCTCAGAGCAATGGGCTCTCCTCCACACACACACTCACACACACACACACACACACATACACTGGCTCAATGGTCCAGAAGGAGCACCTTATCTAATCCCATGGTTTATCCTTCAAAAGACTTTCTTTTCCTTTTCTTCTTTGTTCCTCCTCTCTCCTCTCTCTTCATCTCTGTGTCTTTGAGGAACTCCGCGTCAGTGAGAAGCACTGATGGTTGACGACACTCTCATTCTATGGGACAGAATCCATCTCCTTGGAGACACACGTACAAACACACATGCACCCACACAGCCCTTTGAGGAAAAAGTGTCTTATGCACAGAGCACCCACACACTCGCCCATACATATTCTCGCGCGCACAGAAAGTTTCACATGCACGCACGTAACAAACGCGCTGTCCACACACACAGTCGGCACGCCACAAGTCCTTGCACATAAACCCACATGCTGTCTTTTCATCGTGTCCCTGTGGCACCCAGTGATATGTGTAGTCACGAGCACTTCCTCAGTCCTACCACACACATACAGACACACATAGATTTGCATCCAATTTACATGTAGACTTGTAGTCACCCCCCACTCAGTTACTGACAGTTTGTCAGGCTCAAACCTGCCCTGGGTTAAATCCATCTTCCACTGCCGCCACCACCGACACCACCCACTCCACCACTCTACCTCTCTTTCTCTCCATCTTTCTTCCTCGCTGTCTTTGTGTCTTTCTATCAAGCTCTCATCTTCCACTCTCTCTTATCTCCTCTCTCTTGTATCACGACTCCTCTCGCTCACTCACTCCCCTCCTCTCTTGTCCCGTTGGGATGTGGTTAGACTGTTCTTTCTTGCACAGGACCCTTCACTGTCCACACTGCCTCGGGCAACATTTCTTTCTATACGTACGCAGAAAAAGCTGCACTACATGAGGTTACATGTCCTTGCTATAACCTACATGATTGGACCATGTATGTGTTTGTTTCAGATGTCAGCACTGCTATGGTTCATGTAAGGAGCCTCGAGTTATGTGTGGAATCCAGATCCTCTCACATCAAGCTAAAAACGATACTTCAAGTAATTAAAGTCAGGGCTCCTACCTCTCAAATGATTTCTCCCTTGTCAGCAGGAGACACAGTTACATAAGATCTAGTGTAGCTGATCTTAGTCATCAGCAGATTTAATACAGTGATTGGCAGGAGGAGGTCATCTAAATATTCAGGGGAATTAAAGTGAAAGAGTTTGCATCTGATATAAAGTAAACTACCATTTCAGGTAGTTTTGGTATGAAAGTCAAAGACTTGTTTGACAAACCTGTCTGTGATTTTTGGCAATATGGATTTTATGTTGTGTTAGTTCAATAAAAAAACAGAGTTCTGTATTTTAACTGTCTCAGCTGAGAGAGAGAGAGGAAACATACAGCGTAATTGTATGGATCTTCTAAAGAAGGGTTAAGACACATCACAGTTGTGCCATGTATGATGAAACACTTACTACGTCCTGACTTTTAGATTGAAGAAGTCACCCAAACAAGCATTAATATTGGTACCTTCTGCAAAGTCTCATGATCAACAATGACGATTTTTTCACCAAACAGGACCAGAGGACATATTAAAGTCCAACTGAACTGAAATCCAATCTCAAGGTTTCAAAACAGGAGTCCACAAACCAGTCGGTGACGTCATGGTGGCTACATCCATTATTTTTTATACAGTCTGTGGTTACACCGTACAGAACAGAGACAAAGTAAACAAACTGCAGTGTGTCAGAAATCACCAAACCAGCATGTAACAGGTCCAAAGTGACGTTTTCAGGTATGTTAACATGCTGTTTAATGTGCTGTGGCTGAGCAGGTAATTAGCTAGCGAGCCTGCTAATTGACATTAGTGGTGCACTGGTTCTGGGTGTTTCTTTGGCGGCTCTTTCAACAAGCTAACGTGCAGGATAAGACGTGTTTTCATGTTTGTAAGTTAGATAAGAAGGAGACTTGCAGGAAAGCTAATGTGGGTTGTTCAGAGTCTGTGGCTCTTGTGTTGTGTAGCAGGATGCTATCAGGCTCAGTGTGACCGTCTGCTCTGCTTATGATATGAAATATAAGGAGTCCAGCTCAGTAAGTGGATGACACAATGCTGTTTAATCAAAATAATGTAAAACTAGGGGACAGCAATGAAATCAAAGAACTTAAAATATAAATGTGTCCTGTTTGGTTTTTTTCTCAAAGGAGAAAACATGACAGAGGATTTACAGAACAGATATGTATGCTGTAGTAGACAGTTTTTTTTCACTATTTTACATCATTATACGTTGAATATAGCGAGACTATTTTTACAGCAGACATTTTGACTTGTCAAACACAGGTGTAGCTACTAATATTAATGATGTCTTAATTCCATTTAGGTGTTCTAGAGCCAGGCTCACTGTGCATGCTGACTCGCAGGCGCAGCATCGTTAATGTGATTAATTACACCTGTGCTTCTCCTGCCGTGACAAGCCAAAATGTTTGCTTTGAAAAGCTGTATTTGAAGTCGCCAGCTTGGGTTCTAGGTAACAGTGATGTGCATTTTTATTGCTATTTCTTTTTCGTTTGGTTGACCAAACTATTACTTAAGCAATGAAAAATGTAGACAACTGATTAATTAATGATGGAAATAATCATTGGTTCTAGACTTCGTGTCACCCTTGACAAACTAGCTGTGATGTAAATATTGCTTTGTATTGTCAGCCACCCTAAAATAAACAAAACTAAATGGTAGTTTGCTAATCACAGCGGACATTAATCAACTGATGCTCACAGGAAGTTGGGGAGCCTCTACCAAGAAATTGTCCGTCATAAACATTCAAATTTTTTCACAACTATGTCTTCTTATTCGTGGTTATATTTTAAAAACAAAATTTGTTTTTTTTGAAAGCAGATTTAAAAAAGATTAGTTGTATATGGCATAAATAGAGGAAAATCACACTGTAATGTTTGGATTTTTTTTGTCTCTTCTATTTCTACCATGTATGACACTTGATCTTCCATTGAGCACCTCTTCTTGACAAGCCGGTCTCCTGCGCTAATTTGCGCTGCCAGTCATGTGTCATACCGTCTACTGTCAGCGCGTGTAACAATTAAAACAGAAAATCAATGTCGGATAGAGGAAAAAAATTCCAGCCACATGATTTCATTTCACTGTTGCAACAATATCTTCCCTTCACTTAAGGATTAAGGATTTTATTCTTTCTGTTATGAAGGTATGAAGGTATGAAGGTAGTGGCTTAGAATCATAATCCTTGTCTTAGAAATGATTTCTTTTTTAAAGTAGGCCCCCCCACCCCCGCCACCTCCCCAAAAAAACAAATCTTCCCCCAGAGCACATGAAACCAGACCTCTCCCATGCATTTTTCACAGAAAGGTGCCCTTTTTTTTCAGATTTTCCATCCTGCACCGGAGTGTCTGTGCATGCTGCAAAATATCACCATCATTTGATCTGCCCATAGGAGTGTAATGATTTGTTTAGTATGTCAGCAGCATGGCTCTGTATCTCTAAAGCAATATGAAATGTTTACTTATCTTCCCCCCACGTTTGATTGTTCATGCAGAGGAGCAGGTTGAAAGAATGAGTAAAGATATTACGCTGCAGTGCCGCTGCTTCTGTTGCTACCTTCCGCTAATGAGGTTTGTTGATGATAATGACTATGGCAGTGATGGCGATGATGATGTAAGCACTCCGAAACAACCTGGGGAGATCCCAGGAGTTGTTGTTTTTAATGAAGGCAGAGAGAGAGAGAGAAACAGTTTGAGCCAGGAGATAGGGAGAGTTGGTGAGCCGGGGTTTTTTTTTTTTTTTTTTAAGAAGAGATGGAGAGGCCAATATAATGATGAAAGAATGAAAGCATGAATAAGAGAGGACAAAATAGGGAGATACAAGCCCAGAATATGAAAGATGCCACACTGCACTCAATACATAGTGAACAATGCGCATTGTCATTCCTGCTCCATCCTTGTTTCCGCTCCCCTCTAATACTTTTCCTCAGGTCCCGGCTGGTTGTGCTGATTGTGTTAGCCGAGCGAAAGAATCGGACCGTTTCAGTTCTGTCTTCCTGATCCTCTGATGGGACCCTGGCCGCTCACTCTTCATATAGACCAGCTGGAGACTGATAATAACACATACACTATGTCTGGCTACGCCTCAGACTGGCCCTGAGAGACAAAAAAACGTGAAAAGGGAAATGGAGAGATCTACTCGAAGGATTAGGGACACTCAGAACATGAATATGAAGGAGGACAAAAAGTTGAGTGCATAACAAAGAGAAAACCAGTTGAATTTCTTTAAGATTTTCTTTTCAAAGATGAAACAAGATGAGCGTAGAGAGAGTTTGTGGTGTGGGAATAATCAAAGCAAAGGTGGAGAGATGCAGAGGAAAGAGAAATTAGGTGGAAAAAGAGGGGGAAAGTGGTGGAAATTGAGGGTGATGAGAAAGACGAAGAAAGAGGAAGATTACTTCTGGAAGTATGATTCAGGCAGAGGAACAGCAGCGTAGTTGGAGAGAAAGCAGCTATAAGGACACGGTTGGATGGTCCCAGCAGGTGAATGTTGAGGGGCTGGTTTTACAGGGGAAACACTGGCCTTTAGCATGGAGCCTCACCCAGTGTTAAAGATGCCCTCTGGCGCACACAGCTTTTAGAATGAGAAATTTGGCATTTAAAATGGAGGAAGAGAGGATGTTCTTTAGAGATGGAAGGATAAAGTGAAGGCTGGATTTTAGTCATGCGAAAGCTGCCCCTCCCTGTTTTCTACTTTGCATCATCGCAGGTAAGACTAAACTCAGTGACCCCAGTAACTTTCACACTGATAATCACTTTTTTTTTTTTTTTTTTTTTTTACAAAACAATTTTGGAACAAAGTTTGTCCTAAAAATGTTTGGATCATGTATTTATCAACAACAGGGTTATTTTCTCCTTGTCAGACTGCACAATAGCATCATGAGACTCGTGGCTTGCGTGTGTATGCGTGTGTATGCGTGTGTATGCGTGCGCGTGTGTGCTGGTGCAATAATGAAAACCTGTTTTTCATCCTCATCCAAAAAAAATTCCCAGTAGGTTTTCAAACAGTAGGAGTGGAGAGTCAAACAAAAGAAAGAGCGAGTGAATCATTTGCATTGTAATTGTCTAATTCCAAGCCAGCTATGAGCGCCCCGCTACCTTGGTTTGATCCAGAATGGGGGCACTATAAACAAACCCCTCATTTTACACTATGCTAATGGGACATAATAAGGCAGAACCAACAGATGTTACAGTGCTCTCATGATTTTGTCACCACTTAATTCTACTTGGTTCTGAGGCAGCTAATAAACTCATCCCTCTGATTCCTATATGACTCTCCAAGGTGTCCATTTGTATGCGACCTTCTGGTTCAGCGGATGTGTAATTTTGTCTGAACTGCAGTTTTCCCTCTGACCTACAGAATAATCCTCACCTCCGGTCTAATCCTGAGCTAATTCTAAGCAAGACTCTGAGGGCTTTATATTAGAAAACTGGCCACTAATCTGATACGCCTCCAGACAGAGAGGGTGAGAGGAGGCGATGATGATGATGATGATGGTGATGATATTGATCACTCTGATATGATGACGGTGATACTGATGGCACTGGCGATGATGAACACATGGGTGTGTTTATGATAACGGTGATGATGATGATATAATCTGTCATCATTGTCCAATCCTGGCTGGGGAATTTGTCCTCGGTCTCGGCTCAGACACAATAAACACATGGATTAAAACTCCACACATAATAAAGCATTACAGATTCAGGACAGGTAGAGATCCATTCAATACAATGCAGTTGTAATAGTTCATCTGGTGTTGTTGAGGATGCTGACAGCCTCAGGGACAAAAGACCTTTTATAAAGGTTGTTTTGGGCCATTTGCATTTTAAAGCACCAGGCTGAGGAGATGATCTCGTCGGCCTGGTGCCTCTCTGCGCCTGAACTGTACTCCTGTCTGTCTGTCTATTTTTTTTCCCCCCAGATTAATTAAAAGTGGTCGTTGATGAATTTCTGCTTTCAGAAGTTTATAAACCAGCTCTCTCCACCAGGCTGATAAACTGTTCTCAAACCGAAATCCTCAGCAACCTCACAGAAAAAGAATCTATTTGCCGTTTTATTTAAAACCCGCGTCGATCGTGACGATAATGCTAATGACGTCTGTGAACGTTCTCACTCATCCAGGTCATGGTTATCCAAGGAGGGTTGAATCAAGGGCAGCCGGACTTGGTTGTGGATCTACAACTAAGTCCAGTCGATTCAAGCCCCCTTGGATAATGCTAATGATGTTTATGAAGATGATGAAAGGATAATGAAAACAGCAGGGGACATAACGATAGTGATTAAAATTTTGATGAGGAAAATGAGGGTGGTGACTGCGATGGTGATGGGGACAATCACGGCCATGTTTAATGTTTTCATTTGATGTTGATTATGTTAATGGGAATGATGATGATGTAATGATGATGACAGTCGCAGTGGTGATGAGGGGCATGAGGGAATAGAATAGAATATAGACAATAAACACAGGACAACAGCAAATATAGCACAATAAAAATAACATGCAGCACAAATCATCAGCAATACATAAATATATGTGCAAATATATATTGATACAACTTTTTAAAATCTCCCAGCATCGCAGTGTTTTAGTGCTTTTTGTTCATTATATTGATTGCACATATCTTTTTATCTATAGCACCAGAAGGTATTAATTAAAATGACAGAAATTGTAAATTTGGCTCTCATGGCATCATGATGATGATGATGATGATGATGATGGTGGTGGTGAGAGGGAAATGTGAAAATGACAAATGGTGAAAAAGATTATTATGGGATGATGATGGTGTCGTTGATAGTAACACAAATGATGATGAATTGGTGTTAATAGAATGATCATAGTGATTACACTGGTGTGATGATGAAGAGGAGGTGGAGGAAGAATGGTAAGGTGAGGAAGGTAGTGATGAAAATGAATAGAAATTGTGAAGGTGATGATGTCTGTTGACAGCAACAATGACGAGGGTGACATTGATGCTTATCGGGATAAATTGTTTATCATTATGATCGCACTGGTATGATGAAGATAGCGATGATGACAGAGGTGGTGGCAGTAATGATGAGGTGAGAATATTTTCAACGAATGTTTAAAAAATTATGAAAGTGATAATCATGGCATGTACAGCTGCAACGATTAGTTGACAGAAAATTAATCACGAACTGTTTTGATAATTGATTAATCAATTAATTTCGAGTCATTTTTTTTAAGACAAAATGCAAAGATTTTCTGGTTCCAGCTTCTTAAATGTGAATATTTTCTGGTTTCTTTAGTCCTCTATCGTAGTAAACTGAGTGTCTTTAGGTTGTGGACTGTTGGCAGAGACAAAACAAGACATTTGAGGACAACATCTTGGGTTTTGGGAAATGCCCAAACCACTAATCAATTAATCGAGAAAATAATCAACAGATTAATCGATAACTGGAATGATGAAGATGGTGATGATAGTGGTGGTTATAGTGTTAGTGGTGGCAGTGGTGACAAGTATAAAAGTGAAAATGATACAAATAATGAAAATGATTATCATCTGATGGTGATGATGGAAATGGTTTTTGAAATAATAACGAGGAAGAGGATTTTTAAAAATCCTGAAACTGATTTTCATGGTATGATGATATGTTGCTGATGATGATGTTAAGACATGATTTTAATGATAATTATTGCAGTGGATGATGTTAAAGACAGTATGATTAGACATTGATGATAACAATGAAAAAAAAACCATGATGAGTCACCCTCTCTATCCCCTCCACCCACCGACTCCCCCACTCCACCTCTCACTCTCTCTCTATCGAGGAGGTTTTTGAGAATCAGAGCACTCCATTAAGATTCTTCCTCTCTCCCTTCTGTTGCCTTTCTATAGAAAATAAAGAAGGAGAGAGGAGATGTGAGAACATTATTAGATTTTTTTTTTTTTGGCAGCTCTGTCTTTTCTTGGAATGGAAATAGAAAGTGAGGAGATTCTCCGCTGATTGCTCTATTCTTTGAGGTGTCACCCCTAACTCACTCACACAGCTGCAGAGAGGTGTTGTGTCACAAAAGAGTGGATTTGTTCATTTCTTCTTTTGTGTCCATCATTTTTAATATTTTGGGTGTATGTATGTGTGTGATTGCGAGCACCTGCGTGTGTGTGTTGATACATGTACACCTTTTGTATTTTTGCCTGTTTTATACGGGTGTTTAGGTGTGGTTCGGGAGTGTGTAAGTGTGTTGGCTTCAGTGGGGGGGAAAAAAAGGGGCTTTACACGGGTTTGAAGAGCCCAATCAAAGGCTGGCAAATTTTCCTCGCTTCTCGTGTAGTTCTGAGGCGACTGCTGGGCTCCTCTTTTCTCAGCTTCCCCCTTTTTCGCTCCCTCCTCTCCCACCTCCTCTCATCCCTGATTACTGAAGAGGCTGCAGGAGGGCTCTGTTCTTCACCGGGCTTTGTGTTGACATCCTTCATAGCTGTTGCACTAGAAGAGCGTGCTTCCTTACAGGAGGTATCAGCTTCTGAACAAACAGAGCTGCCGCAGAAACTTCGACTGTCTGCATTTTTTATTTCCCACTGTGGATGTATAAACACATGTGGGTGATGAGAAGCTCACAGTGGCACCAATCATCCAAAGCCTGAGGTGAAGCCAGAGACGGGGGGAAGGAAGGAAGAGATAGTAATGGATATATTTTTAGTTTATGCACAGTGGTGAATTATATTTATATTTACCTAACAAGGAATATGGCTCTGAGGAGCTTCCTTGTATTTTTTTTTTTTAATCAGGATGTTATCAAAAAAAAAGCTGTCAACCATGTAACTTAATAAGATTAGTGTCTGAAGCAATTATGTGATTTGTTAAGAAAAATAGTTTTAAACCAATCCAAAATGTAAAAAAGGGGAAAAAAGGGAAGAGATGGACACAGGCCTTTTCGGAAAAGAGATGGAGGTAAAAGAGAGAAAAGGTGCGATGAGGATGGAAGGAAGAGTGTGAGGGATGGAGAGAAAGAGAGAAAATTGACAGGAGGCGTGTATCGCTGTCTCTGGGTGCAGTGAGGAGTATAGGCTGTGGCATCCGCTAGTGGTGCTGCATACTCTCTGTTTGATCAAACACACTTCAAACACCCTCGCTGACTTCCGCTTGCAGAGAGTTGGGAGACGCGCGCCTGCCTGCGTGTGTGTGTGCGCGCGCGTGCATGCATGCGGCTGTGTGTTTGCTGAGAAAAGCGTTATTGATGTTTTGTTTATCTAAAATGGGTCAACCCCAAACAAAAGAAGCACAGTGTCTACAGTGTCTGCGGTGTCGACTGCTGTAAACTGCGGCTTCCTTGCGGCTCTCAAATCGCTGAATAATGTTGATGAATGACCCCGTGTGTGTGTGTGTGTTATTTGTGCAACGGTGTGTGTGTGTGTGTGTGTGTGTGGCGTGAGCTTCTGTACGTGTGCTACTTCTGCTATTATCACTCCCCTGCCACTCTTTTCACCTCTATTAAGTTATTCGCCATTAATCGCTCTCTGCATCTACTTCATCTCATGTCTTCATTCTCTCCGTTTGCCTCATTGTGGATCTCCTCCGCATTTCTGCGTCTTAAAGAGCCGCGGCTCCAGAGAGCTCATTAAAGCCATTAGCAGAGAGGAGTCACAGAATAGTTAGGCTCTCTCTCTCTCTCTCCGTTGTCTGCTTGCATGTAGCTAACAGCTCCACACAGGAAAAAAAAAAAACAACCTTTGACTCATCCGGTTATATCTGCTTGCCCTTCAACCTCCCATAGGTCGCCTCTTCATGCATGTTACATTATGTGCATACTGCAGCTCTCTCTATAAGACTACTTTAATTTTTCTCCATTAAAATCACTCTAACACAGTCATCCTGTCACATAAAAGTTTGATTAAGAACATTATTGAAGATTAAATTGATGAATTATTGATCAGTAAGGTGGGAAGTCTGTGGGGAGTAGATTAGACACGGGTGAAGAAGTGTGTGGGTAATACATGCATGTGGACTATATCTGTATGTGCAGTTGAGCATGTGTGTGTGTGAGATCAAGTGATTGTGTGTATGTGCTTTTGAGTTTGTGATCAAGGGCATGTATGTATGTATGTATGTATATATATGTGTTCACGTGTTTTTTTTATCGAGAGTGTGTGTGTGTGATGAGAAACGGACACACTGAGCACGCTCATGAGCATGACAGTTAAGTGATAACTCAGCCCAGAGCTGATGGTAAGTCAGTAATGATTGTGTTTTAAAAAGGTCATTTAGAATGCTCTCTGATGTTACAAAAGACACTTCAACCTCACGTCAACACGTCAACAGCTCTGTGTAGGCAAAATCAGACTGCTGACCCTTTTATTCAGCCGCTGAACTAAACAATAGTGTCCAGGGGTGTGAGAGGTCCACTTTCTGACAAGAAAGCACATTTGTGAAGGACGTCAAACAAACGGGTTTATTTACAAAAATGCTAACAGAACGCACTCAATGTAGCTGTGTAATGGTCACTCAGTTTGGTCAGCTGTGGGCGGAGGGGTGAATAATGTCGTCTTGAATAGGTGTTAAATGATGTGGAAATAAAGTGACGCACAGGCAAAGAGAGAGAGAGAGAGTGAAATCTAGGCTGCACTAATTCTGCCCACCAGGACCTGCAAAGGCAAAACACCTGTCCTGGTAGAGCCAAAGGGCCTTCAAGACTGTGGAAGAACATGGATGTAGTGCCTATGATGTCACACATACTGTAGTTGTGTGGTGGGAGTTTTCAAAGCCAGGAGCTTAAAGCTAGCTTTATGCTCAAAGCAGGGTCCCCAGCGCAGGGGTGCGCACGCCAAAACAGACGTCATTGCGAATTTTAGAGCAAACAATGAGTTTTGTACCAAGCGTCTTCAGCTACCAACACATAGGCACCATTTAAAGTCACAATTGGATTATATTACCCTCTATTTACACAAGATTTATGAGAATATATGTAGAATATCATCCATAAAGACCCAATACATCAGACAGACAGTCTTCTCAGTTGTGCAGGAATAAATTACATTTGTATACCAAACATCCTCTTAATATTCTTAATGGACTGATAATCTAAACAATAATAATCAAGATCATCACATTAGAAGAAGCAAATGGCAACTTGTGTGCAATATATATTCGTATTGAGAACTGCGTTGAGGGTTTTCCCAATCCCTTCAATACAGTCAGTTTTTAAGCTTGTCAGTATCAGCTTCAGCTTTGTAGTGGCTACACATACAATAACCATGACAACCATAGTTTGCTTGTCCAGACATAATAGATTAGGAGATATCCATCACTTTCAAAGATGTGAAAGATGAGTGAACATCAACAGTGTTATACATGAAACTTCTCAATCTGCCTGTTCTATGTTTAACTGCTTTTAAACCTACTGTAAGGTCACAGCATTTACTGTCCTTTTCTCTGTAGACATTTTTGTTTTGTCGTAATTATTCCAGTTATTTCACAGTCATGCTAATGATTTGGAGCACAGAATATCAATTTTAGAGCTAAGCTGTGATTTTCATTATGTTTTTACTTAGTTCTTGCTTGATAGGTCACTCGATTGTGGTCAACTGTGGGTAGCGTGAGAGGCTCTGATCGCATGTATGACCCATTTACACCTGGCAGTGAAATGGTTCTTGGGTGATGAGGCAGCAGTCGATTTGCATTTATCCTCATGATAAATCCATGTGTCAGTACTGAAAAGGCAAATTATGTTTTTTAAAAAAAAATCGTTTTCCTGTTGCGCTGCACTTTTGTACAGTTTTTGGACGACTAACAAGGACAGTTTATATCACACATAAATAAAAGTAAGAAACATTTTATTTCAGCACCAAACACTTGGTCACTCAATTTTAGTTCACAAGAAGAAGTGTAAGTGTTTTTTTTGGCGTGACAGGATAATAAATCCACTGCTGTTCACCTCATCCCTGTGAGGAGGAACCAAATAGGCCGTATCACTTACTGGTCTTTTATTTAGAGCCCCCCTTTGTCGCCTGGCCCTAAACACACTCTTACTAAAGCATCAGTGGAGCTACTTAGCAAGCAACTCTGAGTCAGTAATGAGGAAGGTGGTTTGTCTCTCAGCAGATCGTCTCCTTTCTGTCAAACGCAGCCTCCCGTTTGTTGATGGCCTTGTTGTGTCTCGCTGTGTCTCTCGTCTGCGGCATCGTCTGCATTCCTATTATTTGCCCACAGAGAAGTCGGAAAATCTCGCCTCCTGAGTAGAATATGAACTCGTATGCCTACCAGGAAAGTTCTGGCATAATCCAAATCAAATAGCTCTGGGCAACCATAGCAGATCAAATCCTTCCCAGGTAGGTCTTGCTTGCCGGGCGCGTACCCTTAGGCCACGCTCGTGGGCGAGTTTTAAGCTGCCTTCAGAAGACAGACGCGATGAGAGGGAAGAACATACACATGCAAAGTTGCTGTTTTTGTCGTTACTTTTTATTGGCATGTGCCAGGTGTGGAGGAAGCAATGTTTTTGTAGCCTTGATTAGATGCAGATGGGCTCCACTGCATGTGTACTGTACGCCTGTCCGTTCTGATGATGCAAATTATCAGGCCTTTTTGTTCAGAGTTCCTTTTTATCTGCAATAAAAAAAAAAACTTCCATTTTTTTATTCTCTAATGAGGACTGCTTTTCCACTGCCATTGATCAGTGTTTTCCTGTGATTCCGTCTTCACTTCAGAGCACATTCAGTCTCTCAAAACACTTCCAGCCGCAATAATAATAGCGCTCTCATTCCATGTGAAAATAAAGAAAATGATTCAAATGTAAATGTGTGTTTTTTTTGTTTTGTTTACATGGATGAATGAGAGTTTGCAGACTGCTAGGAGCACTCGATATACCCATGACGATGGTATTATAGCTGCTGATTGATCAAATTTACTGCAGAATCCAAAACTCCACCCCCCTCTTCAACTTCAACTTGACCATGCAGATGCAGTGCAGGGAGCAGCCGCATAAGCAGCTAGGAAATGTGTAATACAGCAGCAGGGTCGACGTCCTTAAACCCAAGCAAGAAGATTTACGAAGGCTTTCAAAATAATAAAGCAAAAACACCAAAGACTACATAGTGAGAATCTCTTAACTTCTGTTTTGGTCATCTTCCCTGCTGTGTCACTGATTTATTAATCTCTTTGCTCAATTCCCATGAAACATGCTTAACTTCATCGTTTAGTTTTAAAGGTCGCTGATTTTTTTCTCCCTGTGGTGAGATGTGGTGGTGATAGCAGCAATAAAAACGAGAGGAAAGTCATTTTTTTAAAAATGCAACAACAAAAAAAAAACAAGCAAGGACATGACTAAATTTGATATCAGAAGCTGAAACTGAACAAATCACCTCATGCAAGAAAATGTCAGATTAACCCAGCAGATTGAAATAAAACTACCATGAAGAGAATTAGTCAGTGGGTAATTTGAATAGGCTAAATTTGAGGTTGTATTTAGTAAAACTTGCTTTAAAATGAATGGTGCCTTTTGTGGAAGTATACACGTCCGTCTTCTTACTTCCTATTCTACTTTATGTAGGAAGTGAATTTCAAGGCCCTGATGAAACATTGATGTGAGAAGAGAGAATAACCAATTTGGTCAGCTGAGATAAAAAGCAAAAGGAAGCTGATAAAAGCCCGTCTCCTCTCTCAAAACAAGCCAATGAGACAAACATGAGCCGAACAGAAAATGAAATCAAAAGGCAAAGACAACTCAATTAGAAAACGCAAATCTAAACTGTAAAAAAAAAACAACACACAGTAACTGCCAGCAAATACTGGACAGCTCTCAATCTAAAAATATGTGAATTTATTTTTATTCCCAAGAAGCTGACTCTTCAGAGATGTGAGGAATTTCTCTTGACAGCAGTGACAGGCAGGAAGTCCTCCCTGCATTTTCACTACTGTTGATTTATTTGGCATCTCCAGAAAAAAAAAAAACCACAGGTTTCTCTCTTATATCCCTGCAGCACTTGAGCTTCGAACTGTTTATTTTTTTTTCTCCACCAAACGGACAATTCTGTACCGAGGTTGGTGCTTTCAGGGAAAAAAAAAAGAAATCTGCCCAAATAAGTTGTGTGTGTGTGTGTGTGTGTGTGTGTGTGTGCATGCATGCATGTGTGCATTTCCCTCTCCTGCATCCCCCCATCTGCAGAGGAAAGAACTCTTTGAACTGTGAACCAATGAGCAGCACAGTAGCAGAAAGATGTAGCTAGGAGCAATTCCTACATCCAGCTGTGGACCTGTGCATAACACACACACACACGAAACACACACTTAGTACACACCCAAAACAAACGCAACTGTCTGTCTTGAGGCCATACTGTAGAGGTGATAGACGGTTTGTGGATGCAACTTCCCCTCTCGTCCGCCTCCACCCCCTCTGTTCTCCTCCTCATCACAACATGCTATGTATCAGGAACACGTTACCTCCTACTTACACTGCTGCCACTTCTTTTTCTCTCTCCCTCCATCTCTCTTTCTCTCCCTCCATCTCTCCTTTTTTCTATCTAATGCATAGAGACAGGGTGGATGTATAATTCATACCCCCTCTGCCAGCCGTGCTCCTCTTGGTGTGTGTGTGTGTGTGTGTGTGCGCTGCCACCATTACTCGTCAGGCCGAGGAGAGACAGACCTCACCCAAAGAAGCAAAGCGGAAAGAACAGGTCATCTGAGTACGCGTGTGTGTTCATGTGCACATGTGTGTTTACTTCTGTGCCTTTACATTTATATAAATCATGTATAGGCGTGGGAACGCTCGCTCGCTGACTTTTTATATGTTAATGTTTCATTACGTGACTCAGGGTTAAAGGAAGTGACCGTGGGCAAAGTGTTTGACATCTGTTTTCCTTTGGCGTATTTATTGGTTTTGGGATTCGTATTTATCTCCACGCAGCGTGTGCTCCCGAGCTGCTTATGAAACTGTAAAAGCAGGCCAGCGTTTGCTCTCTGAAGGCAGACATGCTTCTCTGAGCTCGAGTTTTTCTGAAATAGAATTTGGGAGGGCAAGACCCACCTCTCTTCTCCACTCAACCATACACTTACTCATTCCCTCTGGGGAGGAGAGAGGGGGGGGAGAGAGAGAGAACGAGGTACAGAAGTGGGAGGAAAGAGAGAGAGAGCGACAGAGAGAAGGGCTGCAAGAGGGGCATAAAGTGCAAAGGAGTGATGAGTGAAAAAAAGGGAAATGGCCAGAGAAAGAAGGAGGCAAACAGGAAGGCGAGAAAAAAGAGGGTGACTGCTGTACACTGGTGGAAAGTAACTTAGGAGTTACCTTCATTTACTCAAGTACTGTATTTAATATCTTTTTGAGATATTTGTACTTGAGTATTTTAATGTCACTTAATACTTACACAACCACATTTCAGAATGAAATATTCTACTTTTTAATTACAATAATGTGACTGTTATAGTAACTAGTTACAGCAGATTAAAGTCTTTCAACATTCAATATTTTTCTGTCAACAAATCCCATGAAAAGACCAAAACCAACGCTGAATTTACCCTAATAAGTAAATGTGTAGCCAAAGCCTGATTTAGCGTATTCCTCTGCACCATAGACCTCCCATTTTTGTCCAATAAAGCTATTAAACACATGTAAATGAGCCACACTGTTGCATTGGGTGACATGTTTCCTTCATTATAATGAAGATGGAAGTTGTAGTTTATTTTGAGTCAGTCCCACATACACCGTCCTGCTGCCGTACTGTAAATATTCTCCAGAGCATTAAATATGTCTCAGTTCATGGCAGATGGCAGACATTAGTGCACTATCTACTCCTCTTTGGGTAACATTTGTGAAAACACGACAGTACTCAGCTGTTTCAGGCAGTTAGTTAGCCTCTTTTTTTTTAAATGAAACTATATATTTGTGGCCATTTTTTTTAAAGATTTACATCTTCCGTAGGAACAAAGGGGCTGAGTGCCACTGACAGGTTTGGGAAGCTGGAAAGTATCGAACGAATTGTTGGTTTTGGTGTTTGGATGGGATTAGCTGACAATTGGAAGAATATACAGTGACATCATCCTTTCAGATTTTGCATACAAAAAAAAACCACATGTTGAGAGCCTATGATGCATTATTATATGAATTTGTTAAGTTAGTTATAAATTTACTCCACCTTGACCAGCCACAATATCAATATGCTGCTTACATGTCAATACATGTTACAGGTTTTACATTAATGATCAGAAATGATAATCCGATAACAGATGCTGTGTAACAGTTTAAAAGTGACCATTCTGCTAAATGAAAATCAGTAAAAAGTAGTGGAATTTTATTACATTGTGGTATTTCTACTGTAGTAAAGGATCTTGAGTATTTCTTCCACCGCTGCTCATGCAGATAGAGAAAGAGAGGGAAGAAACAGAGAGAGTGGAAGAGAGGGAACACAGGGGAGCTATAGGTGCAGAGAGCAAAGTAATGGAGAGGACATGTAGAGCAACGAAAAAAAGATGGGGATGGAAAAGAGAAGAGCTATAAGCCACCGAAAGCATGTCGTGAAAACAAGATAAGAGCAGGAGAGAGTGAGGCTGAAAGCGCAAGAATACATGTACCAGTGAGGTGAAAAAAAAAAAAAGAGCAAAAGGGAAGCGGTTTAGGCACAAGCCAAGAAGAGAACATGTAGAGACAAAAAGAGAATGAGAGAGAGACAGAGAGGGTGAGGGAAGGGATGGAGAGGGAGAATCAACTCTTTTCCCTCTAATGGGTGAGTGAGCATTGGGAACAGTCAGCTGAGTCCATGTCAAGAGAAAAAGAACTTAAACGAGATCGGAGCTTTACATGCACAGTTTAGCCGGCCACCACACCGCTGTAGACATCCGTGCACTAATGGACAGCAAGCAGAGCGGCGATGAAAGATAGAGGAGGTAGAAAAGAGACTTGGGGAGATGTTTCAATTTAAAAGAAAAAGTGGAAAAAAAACGCCTTCATGCTCTTTACTGTATCTCTTAGTGTAGCTGGAGTTAGTGATGGCGATGGCTGGCTCTCTATCTGATAAATTGCAAACAGACAAGGAAGAAGAAATACACATGGGAGATGCTTTGATTAAAAAAAGTCTCAAAACTCATTTAGGGTAACTCGCTGCTGTCGCTCTAGCTTTGTTTAATAGATGGCAGGCAGGGAGGAGAGGAGAAGGAAAGTTACATCAAAGTAATGTTGGTGATAGAAATGCATTAGATATAAGCACTGCCCTGATATTCTGAATTTCAAAGCTCCAACATGTTTGCTTCCTATCCCGGGATCTTGGTGTTTTTATTACTTTGAGGGTGTTTTTTTTTTTTTTTCACCAAAGAGGCCGAGTGACCGCGGCTGATCCTATTCAATAAAGCAAATGACACGTGCCGTACAAGCGCCTAGTTTTTTTATTTATCGGACAGAAAAGCGAGGAGAGACAGAAGTGGCAGAAAGTGTCTCCAAGCTAATTTAGTGTTGTCACTGGCTGTGGCTTATTAGTACTCACTTCAATGGACAGGAGGCAGAGGAGGACACAGGAACAGTGGTGGAGCAGCGATTTTTAATATTGTGGGGGTTATAGGGGTGGGAGATGAGCACCGTAACCCCCCCCCCCCCCGCCTTCGGCCCATGTTCCAGTCTCCACAGCGTGCCAAATCAAAATGAATGCCATGCATTTCTACATTTTCTACACCACCATATATGCAAAAAATATTGACTTCAAAATGTACATTGTAGTACCACGCCCCTCCCCCCAAAATACTATATTCACCAGCATTCACATATCATAGTATTAAACAATGACGTTAGACTTTTTAGTGTCTGTTAAAAATACATGCTTTTCACAAAAATATAAATAAGGCTTTAATTCTCTTTTTTTCTTATTTCATCCATGATTAACAACAAGATGAACACTGAGCTACATTGTCCAACTCGACCATACCCATTACTCAAAACCGGTGTCAGTGGTTGAAATTGGCAGGAACACAGCAGCTTTCACCTTAGAACAACAGTACTCTACTCAAAACCAGTGTCAGAAGTAACAAAAGGCAGCATTGTCCTTATTGCTTAGTATTGTTGCCCCTTAAAACACAATGATGTGGGAAAATGTCTGATTATAAACATGCCCTTGAACCAAATTGCCTACATCTGCTCAAAAGATCTAAAGGAGCTCCTTCTCTTGTCTTTACAAGAAACAAGAAATTCTTCTGCAATTGTCTTCCTGTCCAACATGTCAAGCTTTTCCTCATGAATATGGCACACAGCCACGCTGTTCAGGCATGCTTGTGTCATAGTGCTCCAGAGCCACGTCTTAAGCCTCCAGACCCACTGAACCTTCTCTCTGCTGCAGCTGAGGACACTGGGACAACATTAAGCAAGTGTTTTAATTTGATATATCCCCCAAAGAACACCAACAACGTCACTGCTGGACAGGAAATTATACTTGGTTCTGAACATTGCTAGTTGTGTCTTCAGTAGGGCTGGGTATCGATACTCGATACCTTTTTAAGGAATCGACTGAAATCGTTCAAACGATACCTGCATTTGATCCTTTTTGTACACAGATCTAAGAAAGAAAAAAAAACACTATTTGTATGTTTTTGCTCACAGCCGATCGCCAGTGTTCTTCGATTTCATGCAATCCAATCGACATGTGATTGGCCCACTACTGCAGCAGCTACAACCCATACAGTCTGTGGTGATAATACTTCATTGTACAGTTTTGGACAGTTACTTAATAAATATTTTAAACTCTCTTGAAATGTATTTGTATAAAACTCATTTGGATGGGGAGGAGTGGTGGCATTTTACGCAACTGAATGCTTCCATTCACATAATGGGTATCGAATGAAGTAGAAAAAAAAGGTATTGAATGAAGTACTCTGTTGGTATCGGTATCACTTTAAGGGTACTGGTATCATAATTTTTTTGAATGATACCCTAGCCCATCTTCAGGCATTTTGGATTGAGCTCTGGGTACTTTAGCACAACATCATGTACCTCTTCAGTTAAGAGGATTTGCTCCTGATTTCTGATCATTCTCATTCCTTCCTGCTCAAATCGTTCTCTGCATTTCCGTGACATCAAGGACTGTGCAGAGCTCTGTTCTGTAGCACTCAGAGGGGGATGCATGTACATGCACAGGAGCACAGCCAGTAAAACGTTGAGGTGGTTTTATGTACACGTGGAGATGCAGCTGGAGTTAGACCAAGCGTTTCACACATCTGTGATGCTTTGGTATGAACAGTTTGTAAACTATCTGGGTTTCTTTTTTTTTTTTTTGCAAAAGAGTCTTTTACACAAGCAACAGCAGAAAGCATGCCATCTATAGTCTGTGTTCTGCGCTGGAAGGAAACATTGAGAGTCTCCAACTCCTCTGTTCTGCACTGGAAGAATCTTTGCTCTAAGGCAAGCAAAAGATCAAGAACAACATTTCCCTGCTGAACTTTGTCATGCAAGCCCTGTGCCCTGCCTGCTGCATCTGAGTCACCTGTTGGCATCTCATTCAAAGCACGTTATACATGCTCATATTGGTTCAGCACAGCATGTATGGCACTTGTGCGAACTGTCCACCTTGTGGGACAAAGAAGTCTAATAGCCTGCTGTGGCCCTTCCCCAGTTTTCAGCTTGCCTGACTGGCCAAATAAAATTCCCAACTCATGAACCTATTCAATGGAGTTGCGAATAGCAAGTGAGGCAGTATAGGCTTGCTGGGTGATAAGGTTCACACATTGTGCACCACAGTGCACATATGGAGCAAGTGTCTGCTCTCTCTGAATGATGGCCTGTGCCCCTGAATATTTACCAGCCATGTTTGCTGCTCCATACGCCTGGCCATGTAAGCCTGTAATGGGCAAATTGAGGCGTAGCAATACATCCTTCACCCTAGCCAGATTTTCTCCAGGGGTCATTGAAACCTCATTCAGGCCAATAAATTCCTCATGCACAACCAAATCATGGTCAACATACCTTAAGCGCAGCCTCTCGCTCTTTTCCTGACTGATCTCTAGTGCCATCCATCATTATTAGAGAACTGTGGAAGTGTGGAAGTGGTCGAATCTGGTCAGCAGTGTCCCTAACAACGGAGGTGCTGATCAAGTTAAGGAACTCGTTTTGAATTGCTCCAGATATGTAAAAATCCTTTTTACTTGCCAACAACCTCGCGAGGCATGGGTCTTCTTCAGCTTTATACTTAAGTAATTGATCAAGGTTTTCTTCACTTGAATCATGGCCGCTGAGAGCTGTGGGGCCTCCTGGAATTCCACAGATGAATTCGTTCATTGTGACGTCATTGACTGTTAACTTCATCCTCTCTCATTGAAGTTGATGCCTGGTGTGATTGCCTATCCTAAACAAGCAGAACACAGCAGCAGCACAGCAGTAATAGGGATGAGTTGATGTAGGTCTTTGCTTCCATTCAAAGCAAAGACCTAGCAAGCCCACGTCCCTGTACTGACATGACTACTTGACTTGAAAAAGGAGTCAGTCGTCTTCTGCCTTTTCCTTTTGTGCATTTCCTCGTGTCTTGCATGACATAAAGAGCAATGAGAATGTTGAACAGTGTCAAACTTATTGGATGTTGCTAGTAAGCTATCACTAATGCTAGCACATACTATCAAGCTAGCTAACGTTGGTCTGCTACAGACTGCTAGCCTACTAATTAGCAGCTTGCTGAGACAAGAGACATTGTAAACTGAGGTTGCAAGAGATGTACCCAAAAGAGGGGGGCATTCTGAATTAAAAAAAAAATCTTCATCTTTGTAATGTATTTAGTCTATTACTGAGTCATGCAATCACAAGTTTCTTAAAAGTAGCAAAAGATCTGTCAGTAGAAAGAAATAATTGTCACCTAGTCCTGGTATATTTCACCATAATCTGTAAGATTTTGTTTTTTCATCAAATCAATTGTAATTTAACAATCTGTCTTATGTAAGATACTAGCATATTCCTGAAATAAGAAAGGTTGAATGAACTTACCCAAATGATTGAATATTCCTTGTTTGATTAAAAGAGGCCAAAACAGAACGACTACCAGTGACGAGAACTGCCTATATTTTGTGTGTTCTTAACTGGCTTGCTAACGTTAGCCGCCAGTACACCTACATTCTGTAATGTAATGTAAAAAAAGTAATGTAACAAGTTTGTAACTAATAACTTTTGCTGTTGAGTTATTAGTACAGTAATTTAATTACTTTTCAGTGAGTAATATGTAATGTGTGATTGATTACATTTTTACTTGCCCAACACTGGTCAAAACTGAGCTTTTGCTTCCAAGTCTTCAATCAGTTCACTCTCAAGTAATTCTTGGGGTTTGAGGTCACCAGCTGGATTAGAAGGTATGTGTATAACTACTGGGCCATCATGCTAGGACACTAGGACATGCCAAGTCTCATGTAATTCAAATCTCAAAGCAGCAGACACATTTAAATCTCATGTGCAGAGCCAAACCAATAATGAACTTGTAAAAACGTACCCAATACTTTAAGTATTGCGTGTGTATTCAAAGCCTGATATATCATATTCCTCTGTGCCGTTTTTATCCAAAATCTATTAAAAACACATCAATGAGCTCACCATTACACTGGGTGACACGTTCACCTCGAAGATTACAGTTACATTAGTTTGTTTAGAAACACTTCCAAAAACTAATAACAGCGATCATGTTTTCAGTCTCAGGAGAGTAGTTCCGTGTAAGGCAGACGCCACTATGCATGCATGGGAACGCAGTTCTGTTTACAGAGCTTCGCTAGCTTGTGCAACATATCCCAACCTCTTGACTTTGTTCTACATTGTAAATTTCTCAAGAAAGCCTCAGTGGCTCATTGACATATTTTTAATAGTTTTTGGACAACAAAGGAGGTCTACAGCACAGAGGAATAAGATACATCGGGCTTTGGATACACACACAATGCTTGTTAGTAGGATCAGTTCCTTGTTGGTTTGGCTCTGGACATGAGATGTGTTGACAATAAGAGAAATATAGAAAATCACCAGCTTAAGTCAAGTATCAACTCTTCATTCTTTTCTTGAGTTTCGAGTCTATCTCTCAGCCAGTATTTTAGGAAAAAAAAACTTGTAGGCTACTAATTACCTTACCAACCATTCTTTGTAGTGTCCAAGAAGTAAAATAAAGCTTGAGCATTTTTACAAACAATGGAAGCAAGAATAGAGCCAAAAGGGCGATGTCAGCAACAACAGCAAACATCTGTACTCCTATCTTAGCTCTCTGTGTACCTGGCAGGACGTAGAGGGGAGAAAAGAGAGAAATATCCATGTGACATGTATCAAAGGGAGGAAAAAAAGTGTCCCCCTGCCAGTTTAGAGTTTCCTTGTCAATGTAACTAAATAGCTCTCTATTTAATGGACAGCAAAACAGAGGGGAGAAAAAGATACATCGAAATAGGGCTGGATATTGAAAAATGATATCTTGTATTGCGCCGCTCGCTCTACAGCAGCTCTCTAAATCACGGAAACTAAGCAGACAGTGTGAGCGAGAGAGACAGAGAAGGATACACACAGCAGATGCTTAAAAAGTGTCTCCAAGTCAATTTAGTGTTCCCATGCCACTGTAACTAAATAGCTCTCTATTTTATTGACAAAAAGTGTAGAAGAGAAGAGAGGGAGAGAAAAATGCAAGAGTGATGAGTCGAATGAAAAACGAGTCGCTGGAGACGTATGAATCCTCTCAACCTCATTTGTGAGCTCTGGTATTTACTGCTGCTATCAGATGTGGATTAGAGGAAGATCACAGAGGCAAGTCGTTTTATCTCATTCACTCACTGAGTATTATTAAATCATCACTGTCCTGGAGAAAGCTTCTACAGTATGTTTCCAGTTTGACATTTTTCCGTCGACTAATTAGGTTGTTTAAAAGAGCGTGTCATGTCCAATATATCTTCTTGTCTAGTTGGGAACAAGAACACATTTTTTAATGTGTGTATTAGCGATATATTTCAATTAAATGTCAGTATGTGGGTAGTTGATGTCTCAGACGAGACAAAAAGTGACAGTGTTGGAAGTGTGATGTTTTATGTTATGAGTGTGGACGTTCAATTAGCAATCTGAGAAGAAATATGTGGGAGTTGCAACACAGTTTTAACACTTGTCTCCCATTAACAACTGAAATGTGTCATTCTGTTTGCCTTTTGTGCTGCAATTAACATACATTGATCGTTATTTTCCAAGTCTGTAATTTGCTAAGATAATAATTTCCGAGGAAGTTTCCATGAATAGATCAATGTAATGCGCTATTAATTATAGAGAAAATAGAAATTTCTTTGAAATAAGTATTCATTTATTATTAATGTATAACTGGAAACATTATTATCCATATGTTGAATTATTTGCTTGCCTGTTGGAAGATGCTGACCTGCTGTGCACTGACTCTAGGTCACACTAGCATTTAAAGGACCAGTGTGTAAGATTTAGTGGCATCTAGCAGAACGGACTTGGCAAAAATGGAATATAATATTCATAAGTATGTTTTAATTAGAGTATAATCTCATGAAAATAAGACTTGTGTTTTTGTTACCTTAGAATGAGCCCTTTATATCTACATAGGGAGCGGGTCCTCTTCCATGGAGGCCGCCATGTTGCACCGCCATGTTTCTACAGTAGCCCAGAACGGACAAACCAAACACTGGCTCTGAGAGGGCCTTCCGCATTTTCCGCAAGTTTCATGGCCACCGTAGGTTCTCCTACACACTTGGAGGGGGGGGGGGGGGTGAGGGGAGGTGTATTTATTTGGTTGCAATCTGCAACCTCACCGCTAGATGCCACTAAATCCTACACACTGGTCTTATAAATAGAATTAATCAATTGGAAGTCTACCAATTTATTTTCCTTATACTATTACAAAGTTCTTTCCTAGGAAACATAAATTGCGGACCTTTAAAATAAAATGTTATGGACACACTAGCTGTATGATTGCAGAGGTGGTTGTGAGGGTTAAAGAATACCGTGCGTGATCAATATATTTCCATAAAATTAGCATTTAATTACCTTGAACTTGGCTGATGTGAGGTAAGGTAATTATGTGTGTTGGCTTTTTCAGGCACTATCAACTCCTGTTTATATACTACTGATTTATTTTGCCAGTTACTTTTTGAGCAGCAATATGCAAAACACAGGACTGTGACACCGGAGACCGGGAGTCCCACATGTGGTTACGTTTAGGCAACAAAAAAGCACTTTGGTTACGGTTGGCGAAAGATTGTGGTTTCTGTTGAATGTTAATAAAGTAAGCACATCCTTTCTCGTCCTTCAAACAGTTTTAATATTAAATCAAGACCGCTATCTTTACCTTACCCTTTAACCAAGTGATGTGCTGCCTAAACATAAACTGTTAAAGTTTTTAGTTGTTGTTGTTGCACTGCAAGAATAGAAATTGTAGGGATGCACTCATTACACAAATTTTGCAACTGTAGGTCCATTAAAAACCTTGTTATTGTGTTGATAGAAAATATAATTTCTTACTAAATGTATTTGGTGTTGCAAATTGGTAGTATATAATTCATAGGAGACAGGGTGAGCACTATATAGCAACATATATAGGTGGTTTCAGAGTTGGAATTAAGGCTTGAGCGTTGATGTGAACAGAATATACAAGTTGGAAAGTGGTTATTACAGTAATTCCCACATGATATGAACTTGACATTAGTAGCCATGATAAGGTGGATACACTGGCATTGGAGCTGATGTGGAATTGGTCTGTTTCCCTCAAAAATTCAGAAAAGTTAAAGTTTTTCAGGTGGAATCTGGGCTCTGCAGGACTGTCTGATGTATTTACTCGAGTATGGAATCAATAAAGCAAAACAAACATTCACTGTATATCTGTGATTGTATTAGAAACCACTAGAGCACACCTGCAGTGCAGCAAGGTTACCAAGTTCAAACCAGCCTGATCCTGTCAGTCTTTGCACACACACACACACACACACACACACACACACGCATACAAACATGCAAGGGGAAAGGTAGGAAAATTAGTCAATGAAAATGCTCACAGGAGAACAGAACATGTTGGTTTGGGGAGCAATGTGGCGAGAGATAAATGGAGGAGGTGTGATGGTGTGTGTGTGTGTGCGTGGGTGGTGGTGGTGGTGGGGGGGGCAAAGTAGTGAAGTAAAAGGACGACAACAGAGGAAGAAGGGAATGAATCCATGCATCGCTCCGCTGGGAGCCACAGCTCCTGCCTTCCTCCAGACCTTCAAGTCAGAGCCGTCTACCACTTCAGAGAAAGCACTGCCTCACACACACACACACACACACACACACATACTACCCCCACCTCTGCCTCGCAACACCCAGAACAGCTGTCAGCTACCTCTGGACCCCTCTTGAGGGAGTGTGAGTGTGTGCGTGTATGTACTGTAACTACATGTCATGCATCTACAGCGTGTGTATGTATGCAAGCCTGAGCATTTGTGAGTCTGTGTGCATGTATGTGTTTGTGAAGTAAGATGACTAAGGGCTCATTTTTTTCATTTTTTGAAAATCCCACAATATTTATTTTGAATATTAAAAACTTGGCAAAAAAAATGCATTTTTAAAAAAGCAATAACAACAAAATCCAGCCGTAAATTGGATTCTAGGAGTACTTTTTTTTTTTCCAGCGCAAACATTCTCTAGTTTAACCAATTCTAATCTTTTTACTTACTTGGAGGGATGCTGGTGCATAATCAGCGGCAACTCATTTGCATTTTCTTCCCATTTTTCTCTTCACTTCTGAATACTAGATGTGTTTCCTGAGCTGTATTTGTCAAAAAAAGGACCTCCTTTCTTCAGAGAGCAATGTCTTCTTGCAGCAGAAAGACATTTGGGTGAAAAGCTTAAAAAAAAAAAAAAAAAAAAAAAATCCAAAAAGATCAGGTTTTCATTTTTGAGTGAAAATTGAAAAATTGAAGAAAAAGTGTGCTTCTAGCATGTATTACTGTAAATCCATTTGTAAGTGTGCGTGTCTATAATGTAGTTACATTACCTTTCCACAGCAGAGCGTAACAGTCTCTCCACTGCAGAACAAATGTGTGTGCGTGTGCATGTGCATGCAGAGGCTGCGTATATATATGCATCATATAAGTAAGAAGGCTATTAACAAGGTATTAGTGGTCTTACTGTGCTTTCTGTCACTTTGAGTCTTGTTAGATGCTGTTTTAGCTCTGCTAAACTAAATCAATATACAACAGCTATTGCTTTACAGCACATGCGTGCACACACACACACACACACACACGCTGAGACTGTGAGAGAAATCGCCCAGTCAGCGACAACGTCCAATCAAGAGCTGTTTAGGAAGATAGAGAGAGCTGTTTAGAAGATGTGTGTGTGCGTGTGTGTGTGTGTGTGTGTGTGTGTGTGTGTGTGTACGTGCTGCTTTAGAGAACGAGAAAGGCATTTAAAGAGGTGTTGCTCCTATTAGCGAATGGTGCTGCTTCAATTAACAAGCTGCTAATTCATCAATAACCTTTTAGTTTAGCTGTCAATATGCACGTGTGTGTATGTGTGTGTGCTTGTTTTAGATGTTCAGTAGTTTCAAACTAGAGTCTGAGTGTTTTGCATTCCAAAATTACTTATTTACTTACTTAAATACTGCTTTATATGCTATATATATGATATATAAAGGTACAAAGCTGGTCGATAGTGATTACTTCAAAAATACACTAGATGTGGTTTCACCTTGATCAACTTTTCCTAAAACTTGTTAAAGCTTTTAGACAAACAGTCTAAAAAAAACACCTGCAACAAAATATTTCATATTATATTTCCAATAATTATGAAATAGATTGTGTGTAAAAAGCTAAGACCAGGCTTACCATTTGTTGACAGGTAGTGTTCGTGGGGCGCCAGTGCAGAAAGCAATTAAAAATGCATACTCTGCTATTTATGGAGCTGAAATTTCAGTGTTATGCGAGGGCGGACTGCATGGTACTTTATAACCTGTCCCATCAAACCGTATGTGTGTGTGTGTGTGTGTATAGGAAGGGAAGGTTGAATATGTGTGCAGCCGTGCGGCAGAATGTGTGTGTGCGCATGTGCGTGTGTGTGTGTGTGTGTGTGTGTGTCATGAGCATTTGACTGCTAAAGACCTGAAAAGCCATGAATCAATATTTTTAATGAGAGTCTTAGAGCTGGGAGAGAAGGGATAGAAAACCTCTCACCCTGTTCTTTCAATTTGTCTTTCCCTCCTCCTTTCCCACCTTCTTACCTCCCCTTTTCCCCTCCTCTTCTCCCTCCCTCTCTCTCTCCTCTCCCTGTCTCCGTTTCCCTCTCAGTCTGTATGTTTCCTCGCTCTCATTCCACCTCCCATTTGTGATTCACATCATTTTGTCACTCTCACCCCTCCCTCTTACTTTCCCCTCCATTTCTTAGACCAACAAGTAGGCGTCAGGTGATGGTAAACCATACCATCGTCTCCTCCTCTCAAATGCACTTTGCTCTGCTCCTTCACTCTGACAAATTGAATATTCCCTCTAAACACTTTTTCAAGGAGCGGAAGCATCTCATGTTCTGCTTGCACGGCTCCGCAAACTTAACATGAGGGCCCCTAGACTCACAAACAGCATGTTATTCACAGAGATGTATCCTGCAGCATCAAAATCTTCATGTCTTAAGGGACTTTTACTGCAGTGTGTTTGGAAGTTATCTCCCCAACTTAAAAACCATGTAGACTTTCAAATGCAGACTATGTAGTTTTAAACTTTCTTTTAGATTTTGTAGTTTTCCAACTGTTCCAGACAGCCATTGGTTTTCCATTCGTATCTGTACTGTATGAAAATCAGTTATCACTTGAAAGATGCTTATATTGTGTAATCCATCACAGTGAACGACAAGTCTGCATACATTTTTGTCAATGTTACATTAGCCGTGCATATATACAGTGTGTTTTTTAAGCACAGATTGAGTTGAATACCTTGCATTGCATCACAGCAACAGTAGTGAAGCAAGTATTTAGTGGTGCATATTACAAAATTTGCAACATGAGATAATTTCCGCTCTCTGATTTTTGACATTTTGTCACTAATCAAAACAAACACCATACTTGCAACACATGCATGAACATTCGAGAGCCCTCTAGGACTTGCAAATGTATCTGCAAATTGCGAGTAACTGTCATTTGTGAAACGGGATGCTGGCAACATTTGCAATCTGCATGTAAGCAGTAGTCATATCCATAAAGTTGAGAGCTTCCAAGAAAAATATTTTGATAATCATATGTTTTGTATTCACATCCGCACAGAAACCTGTCAATATAGTGTTCAAATAATTGTAATGAAGTAAAACGTAATGAAGTGCAGTGGAGTAAAAGTATAAAGTAGCATACAATGGTTTAGTGCCGCCACCCCATATAAAGGGCAGAGGATGTTAATGGAAACTTTTGAAGTGATGTTAATGAAGCAGGTCGGCAGGCAGGAGTATGTGCAATAAAAAAATGTGATGTTTATTAACAAAAATATTAATGAAACAGAGGCAGAAATTAACCCCGGGAAATTCAACAAAAATAACTTAAGCCAAAGCAAAGAACAAACAAATAAAATCTGCAGCCTCACAGCAAGCTGCCAGGTTCTCTCTTCCGTACTCCATCTCATTATCACTGATTAAGCAGACAATCTGCCCTACCATCACAAAACTCTCAGAACACAAACATCACATCAGAACTGAAGCCCTTCAACAAAATATAACACTGTGAAATACAAACTGCTCAACCAAAACCCTGATAAATTAAACAGGAACATTGGACTGAAATGAGTGACTCAATACACAAAAACACTAATAATGTCAGGAACCAGGGCCAAGTGACAAGAGAGAAGAGCAAATCACAAACGCATGTAAAATACCTCATAATTGTACATAAGTACTTGAGTAAAAGTACTTAATTTCTTTCCACCACACTGCATGACAATAATGTAACTTTAATGTAGATTTGATGTTCACTCTGAAAGACAAAACAGCTGTAAAAGTCAGTAGAATGGAAATAAATGGAAACCAATGGATGCATGGAATGATAGACGAAATGTTGAGGTGAATGTTGTGGTATGTTCCTTTAAGAAAGTACACCACCCATCTAATAAAGAAGTTATGGAGTTGCTGATTAACACAGTCAGAGGAAAAGGGGGTGGGGGGGTGGAGAAATGATAGTTTAGAGACTGGGTTGCTCAGAGGTAAGGTGCGTTTGATAAATGGCTGACTAGGCACAGCGTCGTTTAGAGTTATTAATAAAACACAGACGCTGTATCGATCCATGACACAGGCGGGGCTCAGCGCCGGCAGATATGCTCTCTCTGATATAGATTTACATATGGCCCCCTGTTCTCCCGTATGGATTTAGTGGCAAAGCTCAGAGTGTTTCCAAGGGTTTGAGTGATTAGAGCTGTCCAACCGGCTAAAGGTGCGAGAAGAGAATGGAATGAGAAAGTGGATGAGAGAAAGATATTTACTGTACATGAAGAGGGAGGGCGGGTGGGAGGGGAGGGCAGAAGGGAGATGCCCCCGTTCCCAAATCAACTGCGTACATGTGGAGTGCTAAGCGGAGCAGACAGGTGTCAGCGGTACGGTGAAGTCTCCCTCCCAGAGAAGCTATCAAGAGTTAGAGCTGTCGGCGTTCAGTTAAAACTCCTAATCATTTCCTCTGACTGCTGCAACTTACAGCCTGTCGTCGCCATTCATCATCTTCCGCGAGACATCTCAGAAAGTTTTTTTTTTTTTTTCAGAAGCAATTTACTGTGATTATGACACTGTTTGCATATAAATTGCAGGTAACGATCGGAGCCGTAATTTGGAGGGAGGAGAAAGTGAGGAGGGAGGGTTTTCTTGCTTTGCCGTCTTTGTCTTGGCAAAGAAGAAGAAGAAGAAGCGGATCCCACGGCTTAAGTTCCATTGCTACTTCCACACACACCAACACACATGCACAGCCCATCTTCTTTTCCCCCATGAAGGCACGTGCAGGGGTCCAGGGATCACCCAGAATGCTTTGCCCTGCATTGTTGAGCTGTTCCTTTCAGTGCATTAGAGGGGGGTGAGAGGCTCCTCTTTGCCAAAAGATGGGTCAGGCCCTTTCACTGCCAGCATCCTTCTTTCACCCAGGCCTCTGTCTCCCAGGGCAACTCTCTTTCTTGTCCCCTGCATGTGTGTATCTCTGAATGTGTGTGTGTACATATGTGTGTGTGTGTGTGAGGAAGAGTGCAAGTGAAAGAGGAACATGAAAGGGAAAAGCAGGCTCGATGAACTCGCTGCCAAACCTTCTCCAATTTCCTCTCCACGACTAATCTGATTGGCTCCTCTGATGCTCCGACGGTGAAAGGAGAGCAGGATTGGATGATGCCGGCAGGAATTGAGCAGGCAGTGGGCCGGACTTGGCTGGGAATGTTTGGGATGAGGCAGGAATTTGGGCAAATTTCCCCCTATAGAACTCTTTCGGGGAATCATTATGTGTATGTTGATGCTTCTGTGTAGCGTGTATGTTTAGAGCATCCATCCCTTCAAGTGCCTAATTTGTGTTAGTGTGTACGTGCATGCGCTTGCAGTTTCGCATTAGCGTCCTGTCGGATTGAAGGGCAGAGGAAGCTTTAGATTTGAGGGGGAATAAAAGACAGAGAGGCCATGGGAGAGAATGAGAAAACTCTATCTCCGTTCACCCGATTTAGGATTACCAAGAAAAGCAGGGGGGCTGTCGGAAAGAGGGGGATGTGGAGGATGAAAGAGAGAGGGAGAAATACGGGGAATTAGAGATGTAGAGAGAAACAATGAGACCCAAATGAATCAGACTGAGCAAACCAAACCTAGGGGGACGCCGGGAATCTGAATCAGGTTAATCGGCAGGTACAAATTCACGAATACATGATCAGACAGAAATCCTGAAGCGCTCATTTTATTCCCACTTTGGCCATCTGTGCTGTCACTCATGTAAGCCCTCTTCAGACATAACATTTTTGGCTTTGTCACGCTGTTAAAGTGATGGATTTTTGTCGTTCATACATAGGTAAATGTTCATTACAGCTTTATTCCGACATTTAAGGAAAAGAGCTGCATGCTTGCACGATATTTGGCAGCTGGTGTCACTCACTGCTGGAGAAAAGTTATGATTTGAAGGAAGAAGAATGCTCTCAGATCTTTGACAGGCTGTATCACTGATGGATATTAACTTATTTTGCCGTTGAAAGCCTCAATTAATGACCATTGTGAGTGTGAGGGGCTCCATCTTTTCGTCATTTAACATTGTTAGAGTTTGACTGTGCACAAGCATAATTCCTGTTTCTCACACGCCATGTAAACAGTTTTGCTGGATATTCATTTATTCGTCCATGTCGTTGGCGAAGGTAAACAGTCATTAACTCTGACACTCTGCACTACACAGAATAAGCAACAAGACGTTTTACACCGCAAACAGTCCAAATCCAAACAGTGATACAATACAAGACACAGATTAACTGACAGAGTGAGTGGGAGAAAGAGAGAGAGAGAGAGAGAGGGAGCGGAGGGAATAAAGCAGCAGAAAGGTGAGGGGGAAAAAGAGGGGATAAAGGAAAAAAGAGGTGAGAAGCAAATGAATAAATAAAAGAGACACGCTCGCCAATGCGGCGGAAGAAAGGGGTAAGGATTAGGAGATGTACAGATGCGGAAAAAGAGAGTGGGTGAGAAGGAGAGATGGAGAGAGAAGTGGGGGGAAGGAAATGAGAGAAACAAAGACCTCACAGTGTTAGGAGTGCTGCTGGGCATCCTCAGAGGAAAACAGAGCAGACTCCTTTGTAGTTGGAGAGGAAGCTCCAGGTCTTCATGGATGTGTGCATTTAGCTGGTCCTTGAATTAGTGGCTCCCAAAGGTCCCTCTTCCTCTCTCTGTCTATCACTTTCTCCATCTTCCCAGCTCTCTAAAGCCATCTATCTCCATCAGTTTATCTCGCTGGCTCTTCACCTTTCTCTGTATCCGTATATCTATATCTTCACCTCTTTGACTCTGTCTTTCAATTTCTCTTTCTCAATCTCCCAAACAAACTTTATCTCTCTCTCTCTCTCTCTTACACACACAGCAGAAATACCAAAATAGAAACATTTGGGTGCACACAGCAATGCACAAGTTTCACACGCATAGTATGTGCACACACACACACACACATAGAAACACAACAGAGTGTGTTTTTTCTCTCACAGGCTTTCTCTCACACTCAAACATGCTTTTCAAACCTGGCTTCCTTAGCGGGTCCCCAGGTGCAGAACTCCGCATCAAAACAGATTCCTTCTTCTTTTCTTTTACTTCTCTCCGTGTCTTTGTCTGGAAGAAGCTTAAGCAAAAATCCACAAACTGGAATTGACCAATTACTCACAGCTGGCTACCTGTGCTCTTTCTCTTCTCTTTTTCAATTCCTAATCTTCCTACTCTTCACTCATTTCCCCTTTATTTCTCTCTCTCATGTCATGCTCAAGTTTTACAGCTTCTTTCTCTTTCTCCTTTTCATTTCGTAGAGGTGAAACGTCAATGGTATGTGCAAACAAAACTGCTTTATTAGAAAATTTGTCACTTGTGGGTATTTTATTGGTGTTTTCGGGGGAAAGCTTCAGAGAAAGTTGAGTACTTTTAACACCGTTTGTTAAAGAAGATCTACTTTTTTGGTTTTGCTCTAATATGCTTTATAAGCATAAGCAGAATTGTAATATGTTTTCTCAGTTTTATTATGGCAGCTTTTTCAGCCAAGCGTCAAGATTTCAGAGGTTTCAAATTGCAGATCACTTTTTTTTTTCTTTCTTTTAAGCCAAATGGTCACATTGCCATTCAAAGTGCTAACGATGAACACCATTTTAGAACACCTTGACCTTAAAGGAATAGTTTGACATTTTGCTTCTTGCTGAGAGTTAAATGAGAAAATCGATACCACTCTCATGTCTATGCATTACGAATGGAGCCGGAGCCAGGAGGTGGTTAGCCTAGCTTAGCATGAAGACAGGAAGCACTGGGAAACTCCCTCTAAAACCACAAATTGCCATTTTTACATTTCTGTTAGTGTAAAGTTTAAACAATTAGTGAGCAATTAGTGAGCTTAAGCAGTGTTTGTAGTCCATTTTTAAACCATAGAGCCAGGCTAACTGTCCCCCTTCTTTAAATTTTGATGCAAAGCTAAAATAATAGCCTCCTGACTGCAGCTCAATACTTGATGCACAGACATGAGATGTACCTCTATCCTTTCATCTAACTCTCGGCAAGAAAGAGAATAAGCGAGTTTCCCAAAGCGTCAAAGTATTCCTTTAAGGTGCTGCCTCTGTGCTTATTTAAGTACTTTTTGATCAGCTTCATAGCATAGCAACCACCTAACGGTAACACACTTATTGCACCATGATTACTTCTGTGGTTTCCAGGGCCTTTCAGTAAGCTTTTAACCGTGGAGTGACTTACTGTATATCGTAGCTTAGCTGAGAGTGGAAATTTTAGCCACTAGTGAGGGGAGCTCTGAGGCTGAGAGCAAGGGATTTAATTAGTGACACTGATGATGCAGTCCACTCAGTTCAGCTTCAGGATTTGGTTTAAAAATTGGTCATTTGGTTAAAATTGTAACACCTCAAACCACTAGCATATCAGATGAGTTACATAAGTCAGATGCTGTAAATTAATTAAGCGATCTCTTGTAGCATTACATGATCAGTGGTCTCCAGCTTGTTTTTAGTGCTCATGTAAAATATCCTTATTATGCATAATAATCTTTCTCATCCTGGCCAGGTTCTCTCACTGCCTGTCCTGTTATGCCATTTACAAACGGCCAGTCTCTACTTATTTTCAACAAATGTAGGTCAACTGTGAACTTGTACATTTCTGATCGCCCTGCAGACAGGTAACACCGAGATGGTGGATATCTGACACACTCTTTGAGGGGGGTAAATCTTCCATCAGTCAATGCTGTGTGTATTTTTCTCAGGACAGCTGGCATATTGAATGGAGCCCTCTCCACAAACCTCCACAGCCCCCCCCCCCCCCCCCAACCCTCACACGCCTCCTGCTCCCTTTCGTTCCTTTGGCTGCATCCTTCACCCCCTACCATTCAGCAGGATTGGCACAGAGACAAGAAGCGGGAAGAGATGGAGGGGTGGGGGGGCAAGAGGGGGGTGCTGGTGGAGGAATTCGGAGAAAGAAAGCATATTGGTTGCACCTACAGAGAGCGCCGAGGGGCAGCGGGCAGAAATAGGGATGTTAGTGAGGGGTTACAGTTGGAAAGTGTGCAGGGGCCACTGAGCTGGAACAGTAGATGATAAGGGCAAGCTCATTCTGATGAAGAGCTCCCTGTTGAGTTATCAGTCCATGAGGGTTTTGTGGTTTGTTTGCTTGTGTGCACATTGGATTTTTATGTGCACATGTGTGAATGCTGCCTCTGTCTTGGTTTTGTGAGTGTGTTGGGTATGGTTGTGGATCTTGTGTCCTCATTTGTGCACGCAGTATGTGCCTGTGTGTCCATATGCTGCCGGCATTTGTGTATTTCCGCACATGTGCATTTGCGACTGTGTATAAGCCTCTCCAAAGTCTGTTGTGCGCCTCTCAAAAGTCTCTGCGCGTCTGCGATTGTCAAACGTCTCAGTGCGTGTCTGTCAAATGACTCTATGTGTGCGTGTGTGTGTGAGTGTGTGTGGCCTCCTCCACATCTGTTTATCTCATTGTATCAGTCCCAGCAGTAAGGGCATGTCTTCAGTGAGTCCCAGTCTACCCATATGTCTGCCGTGATCCGTGAATAACTCTGCCTGCCAGTCTCAGACAGGGCCGGCCCTCTGCTCCACACTGCACTGCTCTCTGACACACAAACACACACTCACAAACACACTCGCACACAGACGCTAATGCTTCCCCACGCTTTTATTTATGCACACAGGTATTCACGCATCCTCTGATGCATGCACTCATACACCCACACAAGTATAGACACAGACATGTGCAGGCACAAATTCTGCTCAGGTAGATAATTGAGGCTGGAACACAAGTGCACACTCACAAAAGGCACACACCTACTACACACACCTGTACACACACACACACACAAATCCAATTGCTCACAGATGGGTAATTGATGCAGGAACACAGGCAAATATACACATAAAAGCTCAGACACACACACACACACACGGCGACCCCCTTCAGCATCACTCTAATTTCCTCCAGGTTAGAGGACACTGAGGTTTTTGACATTGAACACAGTGGAGGGAAGTAGTTTATAAGCTTTATAATAAAGTCAGATAATAAGGGTAAGGTTAATAAGCTCTGGGCCAGAAGTTGTGTTAGAACACAGAGCTGAAAAAGCGAAGAGACCCAGGTTCAGACAGATCAAAGTCTTACATCAAGATTACTCCTCTTGGAAAATAAACCACAACAAATTGGCGGCAGACGAGGACTTCTCTCTGATTCTAACTACGATAGCATCAATTAGCACTTCAAAGCAGCATAAGGGTTTTCTCCAGCTATCTTTAGATGCCAGTAGGTGTCTTTCTGCCTTTCTGTCAATAACACTCAAAGTTACTGTAGAGGGAGAACGAGAGGGGGAGTTTGTTGGAGAATCAGCAGAGAGATGTTCGCAAATGCTTCCAGTAGAATCTGTGGAGGCCAGTATCACCTTCATAATTGGCATCATTATAAAGATGGATAAAGCCATGCTTTCAAAATATCAAGGCAGACAGATAGAAGGAAGAAAGACAGACTAAAATTTGGCAGAATGAATTGGTGCAGAGATGATATTGTGTGCGTGGGACTGTGTTTTTGTTCTGTTGTGTATTGTAAACATCAGCCTCCTCCCAGCGCCATTGTCAGGAGGAAGTTATAATGATGTGCATGAATTTATCAGGGATTTACACCATTTCAGTTTCACAGCACCATACTCAGCATTATGAATTTTTAGAATCAGAAAACTCATCGTCAAACGGCATCAGCATCATTACATTTAACTCCAGACTGGAGCTGTGCACTCTGGATTGTCTCCCTTGCAGTCGGAGGGCAGCATGACCCTAATATTTCGGCCAAGACGGTCTGATTGCTGCTGATTGAGATGAGATTGCAATAAAGCGTCGCTCGCTAAGGAAGCCTTATGATTTCCTCCTGCGCTTTGTCAGCTGTACAGATTGAGCTGCTGTTCATTATCATGGAGAGGCTGTCGACTGTTTGGGGAATCCAGGGGGAGGCTGGAGGGAGGAGACAAGGAGAGGGAGGAAGAGGAAGGAAGGGGGAACAGAGGGGGTAAATCAAAGCAAAGTTTGGTAAACTTTCCTGAAGGTCGTCCGAGAGCGTGGCTGGGACGGGCCCGGGGGAGGGCCAATCAAAAGACAGCTTTGTCAACCAATCAAACGGCAGGCACCGTATCAACTTCAATCGACAAAGTGCGCCTGCGGAATTAAAAAAAAAAAAAAGGAAATGCGAGCAAGCATGCTTTGCTCTCTCAGAAGGTGGGTACAGAGAGATCCTAACCTTTATCTGTGTACTTTATCAGCATTTTGAGCGACTTTGACCTCCACAGCTATTAACAGGCATTTCTGACACACGCGCACGATGCAACACACATACAAATGCACTCTGTCCCCCTCTTCTTCACAAGTACACATAGTAGGAAATTTAACGCTCGTTCTCACACACATGTACGCATGCACACACACACACACACACACACACACACACACACACACACACAGAGTTCTTGGTGCTATGGGGCTGTTTACATAAGGCCTTGCCCTGGGAAAGCACTGTCATGCTGCCAATGCTGCCAGCAGCAAGAGAGCGAGTGAAAGAGATGGAGAGTGCGGAGGGGAGGGAGATGGCGGGTGATGGAAGATAGAGCTTTGCCAGTCTGATGTGCTCACAGCCTGGGGGACCAGCGGTCACTCAGAATGAGGGATGAGGATGGACGGAAAGGAGGGATGCAGAAAAGGAATGCACGATGAATGGAGAAGTGTAGTCGAAGAAAATCTAAGCAAGAGAAGGACGGATTTGGATGGATGAGTAGATACATGGGGTGGGGGTGGGGGGGGTGGGGGTGGGGTGGGGGGGTAGATTTAAGCGGAGTGAAGCAGGCCAAACTAAGCAGGGCAGAAGAATGGACCGACAACCAGAGAACAAAGGAGGTTAGGGAGAGATTGGCAGGAGGGGAGGATGGAGAGACAAAAGAAAGTAGCAAGAGAGAGGAAAAAAGAGGAGGAAAAGATGGAGATGGAGAGGGAGAGAGAGGGGAGAGAGAATCCCAGAGTCCCCTTGGTTTGATGCTGTTTCTCTTTGAGGCTCTTAATCTATATGAACAAACGCATCAGCTTCATGTTCATACACACACACACAACTCAAACCCTCATGTCCACATTTCAGGCTTGAAATAAAGTTTATTTATTTAGCTGGTAGAAGGGGGGGGGGGGGGGGGTGGACTGGTGTTGGAGAGGGGTGGGGGGGATGTACCCAAGGTCAAAACCACTTAAGTGTGTCCCTCTTTATTCTTATGTAACCTCTCTCGCTCTCTCTCTCTCACTCTGTATCTGAGCTGCATACTAAGACACACACACACACACACACAGGCACACACACACACGGAGGCATACTAAAGCAGGCGGGAGTGTATCGATTTAGCATGGTGTGCAGATTCCCACCACTGCCCCTATACGCAGATTAAAGGGAGAGGAGAAGAACACACACACGCTCTTGCTCCCTTATACACACACACACACACATACACCTGCACAACCTCACACACACTCATGGCATGGCAGCTTTTGCTCTCCAAGCTTTTTCCTTTATCAGTGCAAGTGGGGTTTAGTCATTATGCATATTCATTTTACGCATATTTATAATTAGTTAGGCGTTAAGTGGTTGTGACAGTATTTTCTAAACATGCAAGTTTAGAGGTGCAGCTTTTTAAATTTAATTTAACAGGGATGTGCAGGAGTGTGTGTGTGTGTGCAGGCGAGCACGTGTGTTTGTATAATGATCATTCCCCTACGCTGCGGCTTCTTGGGGCTCTCAGCATGCCAGCTGTTAACTCCTGCTAAGGGACTGCACACACAAATGCTACACCTACACACTCACATGTCACACCCTCTCTGATTCAACATTATCAGTCAGCAGTGCGCTTCTGTGTCCTCCTGCAGGATCGTCTCAGTGTGATGTGTGCGAGCCTCGAGAAGTGTGTGTGTGTGTGTGTGGTGACAGAGTGTGAGCCCCGTGTGATCTCTGTGTTCTCTCTGTTCGCTCTCCTCTGATACACTCTGTTCCCAAGCCACACCATTAGTGGCCCACTGGACCCTCAGAGATACTCTGAGAAGTGCAAACCCAAAAGGAGCTTTTACTGGCATGCACCAAAGGGATACGGCACGCTCTGCTCCATTAAAAGCATTTAAACTTATTTTTGTGAGCCTGACAGCTTTTTTTTTCTCCGTAGGTTCTGCACGCAGTCTTCCACACACAGTTTGGGTTGTTTCCCACTCTCTCTGTGCGTTTAAAAGCATTGAAATCATGGTTTCCTGAAAACTGTTGGTTAGGACCCAAATATGGCTCACTGGCCCATTTCTTGTCACACAACAAGAATAGCAATAACATTTCATGACCCTACATTGCAGAGCAAGAGATATCCATTTTTAATTGTGTATGAGAGCAATCTGAGATTTTCTGAGCAAACAGTCATGTTGAGGGCTTGGGTTGTAACTGTCTAGCCAAAACATGGAGTTTGGAAATACAGTTCAATTTTTTTATTTTTTTTTTTATTTTTACATATAACTTTGCATTTCTCTGCATTCTGATGTTGTATTTTAGAGACCCTAAAAAGGTTTCAGGTGAGTGACGGTAACAGGAGTACAACACGATACAGCGCTGACAGATACAATGAAGTAACAAAAGTAAAACAAAAAAACTGTCAAAAGTAATTTAGGGATTTACTGTGGCGGATTATCCGGCTCAGGCAATTTTCAAGACTGTAAAAGTTGTTTTTCATACTGTGCAAGAATGACTGGCAGCAAACGGCTTTTTTTGTGAGGTGAGAAAACAAGCTGATATGTGCAACATTGTTGACTGACTGTGTGCATATAACACACCCATTAGAGGCAGGTTTCTTTAACATTGTTGAACAAATCATTTATGTAAGGGATAATACCCAACAAGTTGAATGGTCCATGATTGTAATGGATGACGGGCGGCTAAGAACCACCTGACACAAAGCAGCCACTGGTAGCACCCAATTTCAATAAAGTTGTAATGCATACGTCCTCAATAGGCGGACTCCAGTCCGGATCCAAACAAAGTAATGCTATCATGTCGCCTCAGTTGTCATCATTCAGTTGCCCACTAGTTGCCACAGTTGGCAAGATTTTTAGTTGACAGCAGCGGCGCCAGAATGACTTCCTTTCACTCTCTTCCTTTTAATCTCAGCCTAGCCTACCATTTTTATCGTACAACTAAAATATTGTAATAGATGCATTCCCTCTTCTCATCAGGGTACTCCCAGATCAAAACGGTAGCTGGGGTTCTTTTTGTTTTTTTTAGTGCAGTTGTCCGCCAACAAGTGGCTAAGAAGGTTCGACTCAAAAGGAGCGTCCCGGCTCCAGTTGATACAGACCCTTATGTTTTTCACTCCGAGGAACTGTTACACTGTAACCAATCAACCAACCAACCAGTCAATATGTTTTTTTAATAAGGTTCGAAAGGCAATCAAAAGTCATGCTCTATTAACACAGTGTCCTTACATCCAATATGCCTACTAATATACAAATAGACAGCACCGCAGCAGAGCAAGATTTAGTCCCCAAGGCTTATTAAGTACTGAGTGCGCCTATCACTCTCAAAGCATGAGCTATTTAACACTTTGTTCATGTCCAAGTCATCCGTCAGGTCTTTGTGGAAGTGCAGGAAAAGCAGGCTGTTGAGCCATTTCTCTGTCATCGTAGATCGGATGCAGGTTTTCAAACGACAGAGACCTGAGAAAGTCCACTCAGCTGTGGAATTGGACGTCGTCACAGTGAGGTGGAGACGCGGTAGCTTGTCCACCTGCCGCACCCCCCTCTGCTGCCAGAGCATCAACAAAGGTGGTGATTTTGGTGACTTTTGGATGTGTGTCGAGTTGAGCACAGAGCTGTGGGACATCGAAAGGCTTGGGAGCATTTCCAGATGTTACCACTTTATTACCATAACGCCTGAAAGTGGGGGGACAAAAAGTCTTGCCCCCCTTACTCCGGCGCCAGTGGTTGACAGTAAAAAACATGTATTCAAGGATGACAAGATTGAGAAATACTCATTCATTTTGCCCGAAGGAAGTATGAGACCATTGTGCTTGATTTGCAATGAAACAGTGGCCACATTGAAGAGTGGGAACGCAAAACACCACTACGATACAAAACATGTTTTGAACAAAACTATCCAGAAAACATTGAAGTAAGAACCACAGAACTGAAACCAGTTGAAGTCATGATATCAAGACTTCAGCAGAATAATTGTAAAATCAAACATTTTCAACAATGAATACAGTGAAGAACTCACTAATGAAAACTCAGTGTCTCCGCCCATCATGCCGTTTTATGCTCAAACAAAGGTGTCACATCTCCCATCAATACAGAAATGCCTCATGTACAAAGTTCTCGAGTTTTTGTACTGAAATATCATCATGTGATGCACCCTTACTGCATCTTTGATGCAGTAGAAATGTATTAAGTGGACCTCTAAGACTCGTATTTGAGTACCCCTGTTATAATGCCTGTGCCTGTGTGCATCCTTAAGGTGGGCACAATGGAGTGGCTTTGCATAAGACTTTGTACTGTCAAAGTAAGCTTGATGGGGGCCTTGAAAGTTTAAGGCCACTGGAAACCCAAATCCACAACAGCCTTCTAACTAGGTAATTTAGGATGTTATGTACATAAAAGTGAGCATCTAAAAAGTATTAGAAATTAGTTTCAATCCAAATTTGAAATATTGTCATTTACGTTTTTGTAAACTTTCCTGATATTGGGTTGGAATTGGGTGCTTGGACATTTATTAAGAAAATTACGCAATAAATTCCATAAACCAATCATAAACAACATGACGTGCTGTAGTAAGTGTATGATCTCATTTCCGGTTGCCTGCATTTCTGTGTTATTAGCAGCGTTTCTACATCTCAACCCAGTTCATTTTGCTGTATTCTTCATTACTGCAGCTAATTACCCGCTGTACATTTAAACGTACACTAGTTCTGCTCAAGCACTCTAGCGACTTTCTCGCTAATCACGCAGTTGTTTACACACTTTTCAGTCTTGAGAAATGGGCTAAACAGCAAAATGAGCTGTTTTCTGAACTAGGTTGCTTAATGAGACACTCAACTTTGATATCATAATTTGCATTTTTACTATTTCAAGCAAAATTTCCAGAAGCTTGAAAGTTTTCTTAAAACGTAATAAGAACTTATCGCTGACTTTGTCCAACCACTTTACTGGAAGTTACATTTTATTTTAACATCCCCTTCTTGTACTTAAAACTGATCTGCCAACAAAAAAGTTGCTAACCTTGGTAGCTAGGTCCTGGACCACCTGGAGCTGCTTCACAATAACAGCAAAAGTGGTTTGCCATTGGATGGCCTTTAATGTGAAGCAGTAGTAGGAAGTATCTGATCATAGCACAGTGCAACAAAGGTACAAAGCATTGGGAAACAAAAGCTATAGTTATAATTTGTTGTTTTAATGAGACATTTTAACATTTAATCATGTCAAGACAGGTCTGCAGAGAAAATATGTATTGTTCACAATGCTGTCAGATCTTCCTTGAGGGTTACGGAGGTGAGGAAAACCGCATTGCAAATTGAAGTTAAGGTATTCTGAATACAATGCACAAACAAGCCATTTGCACCGAACAGCAGCACAGACATGGATTAAAATAAATACCATACATCCACAGGAGACGCACAGAAGACATTTTCAGGCCAAATATGTGATCTCATGAGGTCCGGGCTTTAGAAAACTCAGAAATCTCAGAATCAAAATAAACAAGTGTAAGTATAACCAGTAGCAGTCATCTGAAAGCCTCCACTCTGGCAAAAAAAAAAAAAATAGCTGGTTGTCATTTTTGTCAGGTTGACAAATGGCTGCAATTGTGGCTCTTTCACACATATAGCATGAAGCTGGATGGACCGTTTGGATTGCTTTGACCAATACAAATTATGAGAGCTGAGCTTACTTGATGCATTCACAGTCCCTTGTTGGATTAAGTACAGTTAATGGTCGCAGTAATGCAGCTCTACTTTAAGCTTGGAATAGGTGCTGTTTAGTATTCTGCCCTACTTTGTGTCTTGCCTTTGTACTTTCTTTTACATTGTGTGTCCATGCCTTGGGAAAAAAAATATATGATATAACTTTGTGTAAATGGTTTTGTGTCTATTTGATGAATTTGTATTTGATGTCAAGAGAACGTTCCTGGTAATATATCCTTTAAACTTGTGCTTCCAAACACCACATTAGGCGAGGAGGACCCACTAAAATAATGGCCATCGATACACTGTGCCTTAGACAGCCTGATTCAGAGAATTGATTTAGTTAAGACTAATGCTGAATTCGGCTGCAACATAACAAATTGCTCGCCGTGATGTATCTATAACGTGTGCACTCCTTGTTAGAGAAGCTTCAGTTCAGACTGTGCCAAGATTTTCTCTCTTTCTTCCCCCTCTTCATCCTTACTTCCTTTATTTCTTTCTCTACCTGCACTCATGGGATAATTATTGGTGAAGATAAATGAGACCTTCGCAGTGAGACCTTTACTTTTTGGCAAATGCAAAAACTAGGGGTAAAAGACAGATCATTGTCTTTCTTTTTTCCATCACTCTCTTGTTCTTCCTCCCTTACTTTTTTTTTTCTCTGTCTCCATCCCTTATTAAAGCGCTGAGCTGTGTGTAGCAGTAGATACTGATGGAATCAGGAAGGCTCATACCATCATGCTAAGATCAATGTAACATGACAGGGAGCTTTTTGGCCAGGTATTTATAGACTCCACCATTATGGCCTCTCGCTCTCTCTCTCTCTCTCACACACAGAGACACTTCATTATCAGGAGCAAATCAAATCGCTCTCACTGTGTGTCTGTGTGTGTGTGTCTGTGTGTGTGTGTGTGTGTGTGTGTGTGTGTGTGTGTGTGTGTGTGTGTGTGTGTGTGTGTGTGTGTGTGTGTGTGTTCAGGGATGTAGAGGGGCCAGTCAAGGAAAGTGGAAAAGAATGTCAGTGTCTCTCACTTGCTTTTCCAGCCGGTCCTTGATCACACTGAGGATGCACAAAGGTGTGCGCGCGCGCGTGCACGTGGTCTCCCATTAACATCTTCCTATAATGCTGTGAATACTTCGACTTCTAAATTTTTCACCAGTACTAAGCCATCTCTGCACAAAAAAAAAAAAAACCCTCCCTCTATTCCTCTTAAATTTGCACTTTGATTTAGCTAGAACTTGTCATCGTTATTAAGTGTCATTTCAGAAGACGATCGCTGGAAGAACAAGTAAGAATCCAGTCAGCTAAACTCTATTTATAAACCTCAGGGTGCTGATTGGACGATGCTTAGTTGCTCTTGTCTTCATTGGCTAAAAACACATGAAAGAGTCAGAGAGCATGCACACTTCGCTCGTGCATGCGCTCACAACCGAACATGCGCAAACACACGCATGCACGTGAACATGCACGGATACCACCACCAGCTTAGGCATGCATGTCTTCTAATTAACATCCAGCCCCCAAGCTGTAACGTACAGTACAGACTCTAACAATAAATTCATCCTCTTCTCTCCCTCTCTCTCTCTCTCTCTCACTCACACACACACACACACACACACACACACACCTCTGCTAATCCGCTATGTGTTTGCTTAGAGGCATTCCCCTTTCCTTTACTTCCCCCCTTCCTCTCTCGCTCACATTTCTTCTTCCCTTCATCACTCCCCCACCACACACACACACACACACACACACACACACACACATCCTCCTCCCCAAACTGCCTTAAAAGAAAAGACTTTTAAGACTTACAGATCTTAACACTTTTTTTTGGGTTGGCTTAGGGGTGTTAGAGGTTGTGCGTGGTGGTTGTGTGTGTGTGTGTGCGCATGTGTGCAACATTGTAAATGTGTGTGGTAGTTTGTGTGCATGCGCCTGTGTTTGTGGCTGGCTGCTTGTGTGTGTATTCCTGTGTATATGTATGAGAGTGTGTGAATATGTGTGAGGGTGGAGAAGGGAGGGGGGGGGGGGTGTTAAGGCTTTAGGGTTTAGAGGGATAGAGGCGAGGGAGAAGAGGAAAAGAAGGAGAAGCAGCCGTGTGTTTGTGCGTATGTGCGCGGAGCGCATGCGAGAGGCAGCGACGGCGGAGAAACAGCAGCGCAAGCACTGCTTAATTAATCAACATCAAAAGACAGCATTAAAAATGAATGGAACCCGAAGCAACAGTTTGGCTAAAGTGAATTATTCAGGCGTGGAGCTTACCCCGCTGCCCAACATTCTATTAAGAACTAAAATCTTGATTTTTTTTTTCTCCTCGTGCCCCCATTTAGTCTCTGTTTGTACCAGGGCTGCAAAGTTTGCTGCTCGAGGATCAATGCCTGCTTTGCCGAGGGAATTTTTAGGCAAACAACTCTCAGTCCACTTTTCAGGCTCCTCTGTTTGAGCAGAATGCCATTAGTCTCACTGCTGACCACAGTTACGGGCCCTTAGTTCCAAATTAAGGCTCTATTCCTTTTTCAATTAATTGTATTCGAGGAAGTGGTTTTCAATTAAATGAAAAAGTCACTGAACTCTGAGATGAGGAGATCTTTAACCTACAGTAAGTGAAAATCCATTCTCTTGTCCATTATTTAACTGTAATTTGAATATCTGCCCCGATCATAGTGAATTAAAACTAGAGATAATACACATTTTAATCATTTATCAAGCATTGTGTACTGTCCATCACGAGTCAGGATTGTTAAGGCTGGTCTAGCTGCTATCGAAGAAGATTGCCATCAGGCATCTATCCAGCTTCTCTATTAATTTGTACTGAAGCTTTAAATTAATGCAGATCCTTCATTCATTATTTAACAGTGTTATAAAATAGAACTCAACAGACATGCTGCAACTGAGAATATCTATTTACTTGTTGCCAAATGGCAGTAAGTATACTTAAAGTATACTTTCAGACAGCTAAAAACAGAGCAAAATTGATATTTTACTTCCACCTGCTCTTGAGTGCAGAACAACAGTATTTCACTGCAGCATGAAATAAGGGCAGCAAAAAAAGTTGAGACCTCTGCGAGGGCTACGTCTTTGTGTAGCTGATGAACACAGATGTCACAGCCTTATCAGTGTGCAGCTGTTCATACAGCTACAACCACCGAGCCACACAGGAGCCGCAAAAACTCCATCGACCAGCCACAGGCAGTCTGTCGCATTCTTGACTCACTTCCTGTTACGCTGGCCCGAAGCAGAGGGTGTTTGCCACGGCGTCAAGGGGATAGCATAGGAGCAGGCAAGAGGGAGAAGTGGGGGTAGAAGAGGAGATTTGGGTAGATGGAAGCCGAAGGGGAGGGAAATGAGGAGAGAGTCGGGAGCTAAAGCAGCTGGACTCTGTTTGCATACATTTAGAAGTCTGGGTGCCATTCTCATCAAAACCAGACTGTTGCATGAATTATGTTTAATAGAATGGGCTCACTGCCTGTAGTTGAAGCCGTATTTGTGAAGTGTGATTTCATTTTCAAGTTGAGGACACAACCAAAACATCTCTGCTGTGCAGCATTTTTACTTTTTTTTAATGTTTTATTAACCCAATCTTCAGCGTGGAGTAGCTGAAGGAGAGAGAGCCACATCAATGGATGACATTGCAAACAAAGTGAGAGGGTTTGAAAAGCTCCTCGCAGATTCCTCACAGCAATTTGTGTTGTTACAGGCATGTATTGTGTTGGTTTTATAACACGGCGACTAAGAGTGCCAACGTATACATTTTTATCTTATTTTTTACATTTTGAAGTTCTGATCTGAAAATAGCCTCAAACTATACTGTACTGTAAAACACAGCACTGTATAGTACACACATATAGCAAACTGGTGAGTAAAAGACAGTAAAGTACACATTCTCGCATACACACACACACACACACGAGTGCAATTTCTTTTGGAAATCCGTGCCCCCTTGGAACCAATCTTCTGGGACACACTTTGGGTTAAAAAAAAAAAGGGAAAGAGAGACATCTGGAACAACAGTCTGGGTCTGTGTCTACGGGGTCTGTCTATGTGCGCGTGTACATGCATGTGTGTGTGAGTATTCTGCTATGTTTTACTCAGCAGTCGACAATATGAGTTCACCTTCTCCCCAGAGTGAAAAAGTAGAAAACCATGCTGATTTACGTCTGTGTGTGTGTGTGTGTGTGTCCGTGCACATACGCAGCTACAGTACACGCAGGCAGTGGGAAGGGTATGTGTGTGGTGAAAGGAAAAGGCTGGAGGCTTTATGTGTGTGCGAGTGTGTTTCTTTCTTTTTTCTCCCTTAGCGAATGCCTATTTCTAGATCGGTTTGAGGGTCAAGGTTTGGCCACCGGTGGAGAAAAGCTGTGTTCCCATTTAAAAGGGAAAAAAAAAGCTCTCACTCTCTCTTCACAATGAAAAGAAGACCGAACACACATCATCCTCTTAAAGCCTTAACCCTTGCTCTGCCATATTGCTCCTCGCAGCAAAGATCCTTCCGAGATGAATGCACTGTAAGGCTGACGGGTCCAGGATAAAATAAAGGAGATAAAAAAAAACATCAAATTCTGACATTTTACTGACCATGAAGTCAAATTCTTAAAATTTCAGTTTAAATGCTTCTTTGTTTGCCAAGTGAGCAAATGTAATGGGTGCTACTGTGATTTCATCAAAGACTTTAACCCCTGCCTCATAGCTCATTATACAGCAAAAGGCTTCTCAGTGTGACATTATGCTTTCCACAACGCCATTAAAACAGCTTTATTGGTAGAATTTTATAGTATTTCTGCTTCATTAGTGGAATACCATTAAACACTAAATTATTTCAGAAGCCCTTTTAATGTGAGTAATTTTAATGACATTCTGAAATACACAACTTACAGAAAAATGGGTATTTTTCTCAATGATCAGCCTGCTTTATTCAATCTCATATCCAGCACTTGGATTAGGAGTTTCTCTGAGCTCTTGTGAACTGAGAGTTATGATGATGGTGACTCAGAGTCTGACTCACAGGTTAACACAGCCTTTAAATCCATTAGGCTGTAGAAAAACATGGATGGAGCACACGTGACGTCACTTGTAAGTTTCTCCAGCTTATTTTGGAAGCCTGGAGACTGATTAACTGCTCCTGGTGAGCTTGTCATCTGTTTAGTACCAGATAAAACTAATTTGGCAACATGGTGGACTATGATTAGAGCCTAGGTGGGGTAAGCAAGTTGTTAATAGGCTGAGATACCTCTCAACCAAGCTAACACATCTCTAAAATTACACTTCTCTAAGCCAAAATATCTTTAAAAATGGTGCTGAAATAGTGGTGAAATATGCACTTTGCATTGGCTCTGACTTTCAGCTATCGTTTTTGTCACTTAGTTTGTTTTTAGAGTATGATGTTTAATTCTGCAGGCACCAGAACCTTTGAACAGAGACCTTCATTTCAGGTGGAATACAGGGTTGAGTTGGACAGTAAACTGTTTTTAACCATCTGTCAGAACATTTTTCATGTTTTGACCAACCAAATATATAGCAAGTGGAAAAGGACCTCAAATTATAGCTGTTGAAATGCTAAACAAATCACAAACCAAGCAGAATTTAGATGACGGATAGTGCCGACTTTCCAACCCTGTTTGTGACGCTGTGCAGAGTATGCACAGTAACTAAGCCCCACTCCTCCCTAGCATCACCTGGCAGATATTTTCCACAGAAATAATTGTGGGTGGCATGTTGAAAAGTGCTCAAAATCCTTAAAAATGGAAATCTCAAATTACTGCATCTTAATGTAACCTAATAGTGAATAGTACTTGTTTTGCTGGGACGTATTTCCTGGTATCAGTCTAAATAGAGTACTGGATTTATTTCAGCTACAACCTTTGAGCGCTCACTGATTATAAAACTTTATGTGAGTTAATAATACTTAACAGTTTTATCTTAAATACTGTACAAATGGTGCCTAAAAAAATAGACCAGTTGCAAACAGCAGACACACTACCTTAGCGACTACCTGATGAACACAGTGGAGTGTTTAGCAGCTAAAGAGCCAGATATTTTTCTCAGGAGTTGGTGGAGACCCAAACCAGAGCTAAAAGAAGTGAACATTGGACCTGCATTCATCAGATGAACCCAAAAATGAAATGAAATGAATGCTTATGTTACTCTGTATTAGCTGGATGTGTGAATAGGCAACTGTTTGCTAACAAGTTCCCTGTATCAACTTAAAATGTGATCATATGTAAATGTTGTGTGTTGTGTATTATGTATTTCCCATCTAAACCCAAAAATAAGGGCAAATCTCTCTCTTACAATATTTAAAAAATCCAAGTAAAATACTTTCATATTTTAAAGTCACTTAAAGCTGTGCATGCTCCTCTGTGGGATTAAACAAAATCTAATTATCTCTTAAAGCTTAATAGCAATAAACATTTATTTGCAAACATATCCTGTTGCATACATCCCTGCCATAATGCAATGCCCTTACGATCGCAGCCGTGTCATAAAATGGGAACGTCCTCATCAACAAGCCAGGAGCTGTTGCTGAAAGAGCACAACCATGTTTGCAGAATGTCAGGGGATTCACAACATCCAGATGTGATCCCAGCTGTGAATTTTAATGGCGTATTCAGCTGAAGCCTCCATCGCGGCGATGTGCCTGCTGCCAGCAAGAAAAGTCTGAGGGCCCATTTGATAATGTAAAACCATCAACTCGGTTAGTGATTTGCATTGACTCGGTGGTGATGGATGGACCTGAAAACAACTGTATGAAAAACATTACTGCAGGACATTTTTGCACAATTTTTCCACTTCATTTTTTGAGCGTACACTGTGAAAATCAGCTCTCTGCACACAACAGTAAGTTTTCAGATGGATGAAAGAGTTCTACCATCAATCAAAGTAGCTTCAGGCCAGGTTGAAATCATAACCATGATTGACTAATGTTTATGGATGTCGTGTGTGTGTGTGTGTGTGTGTGTGTAGTTGGGTGGGGGCTATCTGTGACTGTTTTAGAAAAAAAAAAAGAAGTGAGACTGGGGAAGAGAAACTCCGAGAGAGAAGCAGTGAGTCTCTGTGGAGTTGTTTTGGTCATGGTGCTTGAGCACTCTGATTAATGCTCATAGAGAGACACCAGATGGAGAGAGAGAGAGAAAGAGAGAGAGAATAAGAGGGTAGAGGAGGAAATTTGGGGAGAAGAGTACCGTGGAAGAAGATGATCACAGTGAGGGAGAGGGAGAGAGCAAAGGGCGGATAGAGGCAGGAGGTGCAGAGAAAAAAAAAAGATTAGACTTAGCACATGGAGATGATGAGAGAAAGCGAGAGAAAGAAACTGAAATTACACACCAAAAACAGGATTCTTCTTGGGGTTTTGGTCATGGCGTTGTGTCTTAACTTAACAATAATGACTCTGGAATAAAATCACAAATAGTCATCCCTTTATGCAGTCAAAAATCATGTAAAAGTGAATTTTAATTTTTTTTTATTTATATGTTTTTACTAGCGTTTTATTAGCATTAGTATTTAGGAATAGGGATCACAACATTTAGGTAAGGTTTCTTTAAGATGTTTAATGTGCTGATGAGCTAATTAGCCTAGCCTTCAAGTTGATTTTTGGATGTTTGTCTTCAGAATCTGAATCTGCATCAGCTTTTTCTCGAACGCAATGCAACACCGTGACAATTGCACATTTCTGGTGGATTTCTTTGTAACATCAATGCCACATTTCTACTGTTTACCTGGCAAACGTTCTGACAAAAAAGATGAAATGACAGTTGTAAAATCATTCCACATTCCACAACATTATAAATCCTTGTGCAGTGTTTTGGTATCTAATAATGCGTGTTTTTGTATCACGGAAACTGACCTTCCTGCATTGTATTTCATCGTCTCACCCGCACCTGAAACAACATGCAGTCACCAATGTAGCCTCTTGCTTTTTTTTTTTTTTTACGCAGAACTGTTTTCAGTCTGAATGCCCACTTTGTCACTGTCAGCCTATGACAAAATGGAGACTGCTTTCTGAAAATGCAGTAAAAAAAAAATGGTAATCAGCTATATGCAAAGAAGTTATCTGTCTGTGTAGACAGCCATACTGACTTGTAAAGAAAGGAAGCTCTGTCATGTAACCAAAAAAATATAAAATATGGGTATTGTTTTTTCTCAAGAGAGGGTTTGGAACATGTAATTCAAAGAGCAAATATGTTCACTGTAGCAAGCATCAATTTAATCTCAGTTCGACTTTAAAATAACAAAACAGCAAATGTGCTTTACAGTGTTGATTTTGGAGCATTTCAGTTTTTAAAACAGACTTTGACGATCCTGTAACGGGTCTATGCAAACTATTTGAGCATGTTTCTACAAAGAGCATCTGCGAAAGGGTTCGTTATCGCACAAAGATGGGGTACGAGTCCCAAAGAATTGTTCAGAGTCTACTGTAGTTGGAGATGTAACGTTTTAAGATGAGAGAATTTTGAAGGAGAGAGAAAAGCGCAGAGGGGTATAGCCGGGTGGAATTTTGGGAGATGTGGCAGAAAAGAAGATGAGAGAAGAGGGTCTAGGCGTAGGGGGATTACTCCAAGTGAGTGGGAGACAGGAATATAAACACAGAGAGACATCAGCACTTCTTTTGATTTGTAGTAAAAAATTAAGAAGTATGGTACTTTCTAATGTTTGATATGTAGCAATTTGGGAGACATTTTTTTCCAAATTACGGATATAAAAAAACGGAAAAAATGTTGGAAATACAGATCGTTTGCTCTAAAATGTTTATTTTACAGATAGATACACATAGTTCATATCAACTCATTGTCCATCTTAAACCAACATGAGCATTTTCTGATCTGATTTGTCAAAGCTGTCCAAAACTGTTAAAAATGGCTGTCGTAAAAAAAATATTTGTGTACAAATAAGCCTTTTTTTGATCTGCCACCTCTGCAATTAAGGTTTGGTCAGGTTTAGGCATCTTAAATGACCACCACTTACTTTTCACTTCGCCCTTACCTTCACCGTTTGATATATCTATAAAGACTTTTGCCTTTAGATGTGGTCAGACCAAGCCAATGTGTAAGTACCTTAAAGTGCAATACCACTGACAGCCACTAGATGCTGGCTCCAAAAACTCCCTGGCTCCAATTGACTCCCATTCAAAAAGCATTGACTTCTCTCTAGAAATACTAAGCTAATAATTTGTTCAACTAGTCATTATGGTCTCAATCACTAAATTTGGCCCTCTAATAAGTGTGCTGGTGGTCATTTTGGAAAATATTGCTCTTCTAGCAGGCTTTGCCATGTAGACGTTGATTGATAGCTGTGATTAGTCTGGACTGTTGTCGCAATATTTTGTAAGTTTAATGTTACTTGATTGCAACACCTGCCAGGTTAGCACAATTTAGCTAAAGTAGGTAACATTAGCCCAAGTGTGCACTAGTCGGTGTTCCCAGTAAGCTAGCGTAAGCTAATGTGAAAGGCAACAGGTCCTGGCTCCAAACGGAAAATATGGCACCAACCATAAGCTGCAACTCTGGGCTTCAAACCGGCTCCAATGCAAACCAGTGGTTGACGTCACACCTCACTGCATCCATCTACATATACAGTCTATGGGTACAACCTAGTTCATTTCAAGCATGCCCTGGCTATAACGTCACACCACCTTTGCTCCCGACTGTCATAACTGACCTAACTGCCACTAGAGGTCCTCTACGTAAACACAGGTCGTACCGCTGTTTCTGTCTTGTTGTGAGGACACTCTTGGTTCAGAATCTGTTTGTTTTGTTGCAACTTGGAATTGGCACTGAGATAGAGGTGAAAGTGAGTGACAGAAAGAAGGATTGACACAAAGAGAAGTGGACAGAACATGAGTCAGAGAGAGAAAGAGCCACGGAGGGGAAGAGAGTGAGATGAAGATGGAGAGTCAGACACAGAGCAAAGAAACAGGGAAAGAGGGGGAGGGAACGACAGCAGGAGATGCCAGCTATTAGTGTCAGACAGCATTGACCTTCATTCCAGCCAGAACTACGTGCAACATTCAGCACATATGGTTCCACTTAATGTGGCGAGACTTGAGTTTGTGTGTGTGCTTATATATATGTGTGTGTTTCTGTTTTTGATTTGCTCGTAGGAGTGTGGCTATTAGTATGAGCGTGCATGCTTCCCTACGTGTGTCTTTGATTTTGTTTACATGCTAATGTTTACTTGAGCGTCGACACGTGGATGTGTGTGTGCGGCTGTGTGTGTGTGTGTGTGTGCGTGCGTGCCTGCGAACACAGAGTGTATCTTAATTGGACTCCATTCAAGTGTTTAATTACTCATTAGAGATGCTGCAAAGCAATCTATACACCAGCTTTCCCCATTCACTCCCTCTGCCCTCTGTGACTTCCAACCCACAGAGGCTCAAACGCTTTGACCCAAACTACATGGATTAGTTCACCTCGTCAATCTGGATCAACCCATCCATATTAGATGAAGATCCTTAAGCCAGAGTGTGATGCTGGACCGAGACAGACAGTTAATAAGTCAGTCAGCCAGTCAGTCAGTTTGACATTCAGCCAGTTTGTTCATGAGTAAGGTTAGTAGTAAGACAGTCAGTCAGATTGCTGGACACTCAGGCAGTCAGTTAATGAGCCAATCAGTTAGAGGGCCAACTGTCTTTTGTCTGGTCATATCAGTCAGTTATATGATCGCGCTGACACTCTGTCATTTACTCCATCTGTTAATCTGTCAATCGGGGAGTAAAAAAAAAGCTATGAACTCCTTCTTTGCTGTAGTACCCTTGTAAGTAGTGCTTCACAAGCACAGATAAAACACAATTCATTAAATGGGACATATCGTGCTTTTTGTGATTTTCTGTTATTTTTATACTGTTATGATCTCTGATGTCTATGTTAAACATGGTCAAAGTTCCAAAACTTAAGGTGAACATATGTAAAAATGCTCCTTACGAGTCAAAAGCTACTTCCTCTTCGTGTCAGATTGTTCGCGAATGCCCACAAACAGCTGTCCGTTAGCCTTTGCTACTAAGGTTGCTGCTTATGTTGTTCCATGAATTGTTCATGTTGTCCACTCGCATATTTCAGATCGGATTTGGGCTCGAACATCTACGGATGTATTTGAGAAGTACTTTTTTTTTTACGCTCAGTCTGTTTCTGTCACGTGTAGTGAAGTGTAATCTGAGCAGGCAGCTGTTTAAATCACACAAATATCCCGCTGTATATGTGTTTTGAACTTATTCACCATATGAATGAATCAATAAATACAAACACTGTCGATTTTCTTCCCGTGGAGCCGACATGCAAACTATTTTGGTTCAGTAAATTTTTGCTGTGAGTCAGCCTGGTGAAAACAGTTTGGCCGGCCGCTGTCCTCTCAGCCCTCCAGGAGCTGCAGCTGACAGACGGCTGCTGCTGTGGACAGAGTCACTGAACGCAGGTCGAGTGAGAAGTGGAGAGGCCGCAGAGAGGTAGGGATGGACTGTTGTGCTCACATGAGGCGAAATTTTTTTCCCACTTGTGATAATGTCTGAGCGGAACAGAAGTGACTCTACAGCTGACGCATCACTCTGGATTCTGCCATATTTCTCTTTTTGGTCATTGCCTTGGCAATGAATTTGGGGGGGTCGAGCTTCTGAAGGAGCATGAAGGGAGGGGTATATTTTTTTGGGTGTTTAGTTCAAATATCAACAGACTTTCTCCAGAATGACTGACTCTACCTTTAAAGATCCAAGAGCTAAAACGGCCTGTTTCAGGCTGAATTGAGGGGCTGCATAAATAGCCAGTATAAGATAAACAAGGAATTTTTTTTAAAACTGTAAATCATGCAAAGATATTCCAGAAGGGCCCCAGAATAAAAATATAGATATGATACATCCACTTTAAAATTCAACAAAACAGTGATGGGAAATGGCCAAACGTAAAAATAAACAAATAATGAATACATACACAATAATAAATACAAACAATATAAAACTATTGGAGTACAGTAATACATTATAAAGTAGAGTTTTCCACATAGTTTGAGGTGACGGTTAAAGCATGATCCCCCTTCGTTTTGAGCCTGAACCGTGGAACCTCTAACAGCATTTTGTCGGTGTTTTGGTGCAGAATATGGGGTTAAAAACCAAACCATGGAGGCCTTGGTTTTGAAACGCTGCCCTTAGAGGGTTAGGGTTCAAAATGTGCTCATGTTGATTGACAGCCAAAAGGGTCTCCCAATCTCTAAAAAACAAAAATTCATTAAAACTGCATCGTAAAAATCTAGAGAATGCATGAGTATTCGCGGAATGAAAAATAAATCACCCAGTTCTTCTCCCGTCTTTAAACATTGACTCTGTGGATACGTGACATTTCTGCAGGGCGCTGACACAAATCCTTTTTTGTCTTCCCCCCCCCCCCCCCCCCCTGTCTGCGATGAGAGATTCCTATTGGTGTGCTTGGACACCAGCCATCAGCTCCTTCTCACTTCGCTTTGGGCCAACCTTGTCGATACCAATACAGCCCCACTGCTGTTTACGCTGTCGATGGTGCCAAAGCCGGTACTGCATCATGGTGAATGTCCCGCAGAAAAGAAGGATACTGATATAGGCATATCATGCACTCTGTCTGTCAGCTTGTCAGATGCGCCGCATGTGCCCGAGCTCTCATCTCGTCTGTCTGACTAACTCGTCCTGCTTGTCCATCCATCAGTGGTCTTGTCACTCTATCTGTCTGGCTTTGGCTGTATCCTGTCTCTACTTTTTTGTGTGTATATCTTAGCTACCACATCACCAAGGTGACAATAATCCTTCCAGGGGGTCTAGAGATTTTTTCCAGACAAGGTTTGTTATGTTAATTCTGTCCGTGGGTGTTGGGTTGTATGTGTCTGTATGTATGATTTGGAGCATGTTTGCGTCTGACATTGTGTGTCTATGTGTGTGAATTTGCCAGGGATTGGCGAAGGCGGCGCTTAAACCACAGGGGGCCCGTGTTGCCCGTCTTGAAGAAATACATAATAACCTTTCAAATGTGCTGAATGTCACTGCAGTGATCTATGGGCAACATTATTCAGAGTGACAGATGTGGAACTTGTCAAAACAAAACACAACTTGAGTTTGGGAATGTGTGCGTGGGTTTCTGCTTTTTTATCTTTCGTGCTTGCAGTAGTGTACATACAGTATCTAATGCATGAGTCTGTACACGTATACTGTAGGTGTTCATGTATCCTGTCAGCATGTGTTATATGTGCTATTATATATGCATTTCAGTGTATATGTGCCCTAGTATGCTACAGTATGTTTTTATGTAGATATAGTATGTGTCTCACCATGTGTTTGTGTAGTGGGAGGCAACGTATTTACTTTGCCCCACATACCTGAGCTTCGGCAGCAATGCGGTGGGAGTCGCAGGCAGAGACGACAGCATGAGAGAGGAACACATCTCATGCTGAGAGAGAAGCAGCTAAAGAGTCTTAGCAAGCGGATGATGGGGTGGGTGGGTGGTTTAGGGTGTGTGTGTGTGTGTGTGTGTGTGTGTGTGAGTCATTTTGAAAAATCCAAAAAGAAAGCAGAAGGAGGCGTGGTGGGGAGAATAAAAGTTAAGACAGAGGAGATGGTGAGGAAAAGAAAACAGCAGGCAATGAGAGTCATAAAGACTGAAAAGAGGAGACAGCAACAATGTCAAAAGATGCTGATGTGCTCCTGGAAGGAAAGCGAGAGGAGAAGAAGAAGAAGAAGAAGAAGAAGAAGGGAGGGAGAGTGAGTAAATCAAGCTGAAGTGAGGAGAGATGAAGATTGAAAGGAAGGGAGAGAATTAGAAAAAAAGAGAGAGAGCAAAAGACAGGAGTAGATGAAGACAGAGGGATAGAAATGGAGAGTAAATGTGGAGTTAATTGGAGAGACATTGAGAGTGACTGAAGCTGCAGCGCAGCAGACTGAGACAGCAACGTAACTGGGCTACTTACAGACACACACATCATGAAAACAGCCTGCCAAAAAGGCAAATGAGGTGAAATTGTACACTTTTCAAATGCTGAGTAAGAAATTTAGCATTTAAGAGTCTCCACATTTTAATTTGGCCAGCAGTGTCTGGAATTGGCTGTGGTTAGGCAATAATGGTGCAGTCTCTTTGTGGTGGTGGTGTGTGGTGGAGAGCTAACGGGATGTTCATTACTGTCAACAAGAGAATGATGATAAAGTCAGTGCTGGCAGAAAATATCACCCACTGTGCCTGCAGATAAAACATGGCAACAAAAGTTGAATTTTCCCAACTTTTGCCGTCAACTGGAGAAGTCAGGATAAATCAGATGTTTAAAAACTGAAAATGAGTCCACACCAGATCTGTCAACCTGTTCTCTTTGAATCCTTTTCCAACAAGGCAGACAAGAGTGATGTGGTCACTTTTTTTCTTCTTTTGACTGTCGAAGAGAATTATAACTTTGATTTCACTGGACTATTCCAACGCTTGTCTTCCTTTTCATTTACTGTAGAAAATTAGTTAAAGGTGCCCTGTGGAGTTTTCTTATAAACAAACAAAAGCTTTGTTTACATTCAGTGTGTTGTCTTGAGGTCCAATAAACATGTTTAGTTCATTTCCATCCTCATAACACTTTTGCAAAGCTTTTTTTAAAACATTTTAAATTATGATTTATTTACATCCGTGTCTACTAACAAGCAGTCCTCTTCTTCACTGCCTTTGTTGGTGCGTTGCTGCGCTTCAGGGTACGTTACCGCTGCCAACTGTTGATCAGCGGCGTTGTGTCAAAACAATGGCAGGATTTCAATCACGCTGCAAACAAAACACTTTGCTCCATGGCGCTGCTAGTGGTCAGAAATTCCACAGAGTACCTTGTAATAATTTATACAAATTATAACCTGATTTGACATTTTTTTTGATGAACCAAGGAGAAGCAGGTCTTGATGGTTTTTTATCGATTGTGTGTATAAATGCTTTGGTGGGTGGAACATCTTTTTAAGGTTAGAGTCAGGCAAACATCCGTGTTAACAAAAAGCAGGCATAAATTGACAGCTGCACCAAATTTAAAATAACATAAATTATCCCAAAACAGTTTTCTATGCATATAAAAAAACTTATAATGTAACCCATACTGGACTACTGTGTGGGCTTCAGTCTGCTCTTTACTGTAAAAAACATTAGCGTTTTTCCTTTGTTGTCTGTATGTTTGCCTGACAAGGCCCTTGTAGGTCAAAACATTGCACCATTAAATATTTTTGAGAGCTTCCATATTTAAGTGTGTGGACAACCACTCATTTTTCCTTTGAACCTCTTTTTAACCAAAATCTCAGTGGTGAATGCAAAGCAGTTTCGCTGACTGACATCCCGCACTACGAGCAGTGTTTTTTCAGGCCACAGTGTGAATGCCACATTAGTGAGAGTGACAGAGGGAGATCAAGTGAAGCTGGAGAAAAAGAGAAAGCTATGGATGAAGAGAGGGGTGACATTAGTGAGAGCGAGAGAAAGAGAGAGAATGGGAGAGAGAGAGATAGAGAGAGAGAGCGAAGTATCCTTTGATGTTTGCTGGTTGATCTGGCCTGCTGTTTAGGACGCAGGCAGGTATGGTAAACATCTGAGGCTTCTTTAACCAGGAAGCTTTGATCACAGCCATGCTGAGAGATGATGTTGATGACTCAGTGATGCCAGAATACTAAGGAGTGGCCACTACACAAATACACACACACACACACACACATATTACTGTAAGCAGAGATTCTTGCATCACAAGACACAAAGACATGCTTTCAATCGTTTCTCTCTTAATCTTTCATTTAAAGTTTTAAACTCCTTGGCTTTTTCTTTTTATTCTGACATGTGTGCACAATACCATAAAACCCTTTTACACAGACTCTTTTCCACTGATTGTGGTCCAAGCCTCAGAATGAGCCTTTTACATCCAGATGAGAGGCAACAGCCAAAAGCGGAGTCCTTCAGCTGCGTCTGGCTAACCTCACCAGACAATTCCATTGCGCTGAAAGACTGAGGAGAATCTGTGAGACATCAGGGGATTAGGAACGAAGCAAACCATCCTATCTTATTGCGCAGGTTTACACACAGTCAGTATTAAAAAGAAATGGCTTGAAGGGGCGGAACAAAAAGCTGAAACGACCGTGCACTGAACAACTTGAACCTCAACAACAGCTTGCTTTACTGGCACATTTTAAGATTCTTTTTTTTGAAAGCAAAAAAGTATGATAAAGTTTTGAAGATCTGCTGTCTCTTTCTAGGCATTGCTGAACCTAATTATCAAGTTTTCCTCCTTTTGGTAGTTCTATGTGTGGAAATTATATTAACTCTCAATATCCAAGAAATACAAAAAGCTATCTTTTTCTGGAAATGAAAGATAATCAAGTTTTATCACCCGTAAAATAAGAAGTACATTCACTATTTCTATGTCCCGGTGATAAGAGTTCACACAGAATGAGTAAAAGGATTAGTGGAACGTTGGTAATTTTGCACTGTACCTTATTGTAAGCTACCTTAAAGCCCCTATGTGTAGAATTTCACTGTATTACAGCGTCTGTCAAATTATTATGATAGGATAAGTTTTGAGAAAGTTTTTGTCTGTTAAAAAAAATTTAGACAATCTTGTGCAAATTGGTGCAGTTTCTGTATATGTTGCTTTCAGCTTGTACATTATCAGCGTCCGACTCAGATGCACTGAGGGGGAAAATTGTTGTTGTCTGCAGGTTTGTTTTTTTGTCACTATCGCTTGGCGTCACCAGAGTCAGACATTATACACACACAGTAGGTGCTTTATGTAACATAAATAAAGACAGCATGTCATAATTATACAAATCTAGGTCACAACTAAAAAACTTCATTCATGAAGTTGAAATGCAGTCGAAAGCTCTGGAAAAAGCTAGCAAGTGGACCTTGAGTTACGATTTTTTGGGGGAGGGGTCAGGAATGAACTTTTGACTTAATGGTTAATAAATTAATGGTTCAAGAGATCTCAGTCACTCTGTCATCACATTAGCCAAGTGGACTGTCATACTGTAGATATGTCATGGCGATAAACTGTGATTACTGTTAAATAGTCTTATGCTGTTTCATGAATAATTCAGTTGGTTGCAACCTCACTGCTGGATGCCACCAAATCCTACACACTGGTCCTTTAAATAGTAATTATATTAGTAAAAATATTAATTATGGCTAAAAAAGCGGCATTCTGCTGTCCTCTCTGGTTGAAAGTTTTAGGTCTGAGTGGGGTGTGGTCAAAGGTGTGCTCTGTTGCACCTCTAACCACACCAGTGGCAACAGTGACGTTTTGGTGTACTGGCATAAACATCATAAACATTCATAATGTCTAATATGTGTCAGCTTTTTTCCTGTATGACCGTATTATGACAGCTTCATGCAAATCCTTTAGATAAAGTGTTACAGAATACTGTACCGGGTTTAATGGGACCTAAATGATATGCAAACTCTGAGGTATCAACACATACGTATGCAAATTAACAAAAAGCCACGGCAACAAGACACACACACACACACACACACACACACATCAGTTCTGGGAGAAAGTGTGAGTGCATTCCCATGTATTTTTGTCCAGTGCAGTGTGTGTGTTTAATCCCAAATGACACACAGCCTGAGAGGTAGGGGACACAGACACACACACACACACACACTCATCCACACATAACTGCACACCAGCATGTACTGTTTAGCAGCTCAGAGTGCAGTGGCACACACCTGCACACACACACACACACATCTGCTGCACACACAGTTTCCTCTCGCCTGGGCATATTAGGAATGCAGACAGTGTCACAGGAGCAGGGCAGGGCGCTGAGTAGCTTAATACAACCTAATGTATCCTGGCACATTAGCCTTTTCTTGGATTGAGTATCCTCACTCATCGAGATCTATTTTACCAAGCTACCATTTAACTAACCTCACGCGCACACGCACACGCACACATGCTGTATCCAGGCATGCAACCAGACACACGAATGCAAACGCACTCCATCGTATGCCCAAAGTACTAAACACTCAGATGGTAGTCATCCATAAATGTATCAGTGCCCAATCAATAGGCAAAGCACATTTGTCTCAGATGGAAAACCAGTCGTACAAATTGAAATGAAAGACAGAAAAACTCCTCCTCCATCTGCTCCTCCTCCAGCTGGCCTCCTCCTCTTCTTCTGCTCTCCGTCGTCTTTTCTTCTCTTCTCTTCTTTCTGTTTTTTTTTTTTACTCTCATTTCATGCAATCTCATTATCCCCCTCTCAGTCTCCCTCCGTCCTCTTCCTTTTGTCCTCATTCCGCACATATCTCCCCTACCTTTTCTCTCTTTGTCTCGCTACCTCTGTTCCTCCCTTTCACTCCCTTTTATTCTCATTCTGTGCGTCTCTCCCTCTGTTTCTCTCTCTGCCTTCCCCCCTTTAGTTGTTAATCAGAGTTGATTGGGAGCAGAGAGAGCTGAGAGGAGCTCCCCAGTGGATCAATGCCTCTAAATGATCTGTTCAAGGATCCCTTTAGAACCTGCAAAACTCGCTCTGATAGGGCACCGAAGCATGAAGGCACTCATTTCACATCTAACTCACTTCCTGATTTGCCCTCTGGGAGAGAGATATGACTGCCGTTATAGGGATAATTTGTCCCAAAGCTAAATATCCCACTAACCAAAAGTGCTTAGACCAAAATGTCTTCATCCCAGGCAATCAATTACTGCCAAGGTGAGGGGGAAAATAATGAATTTGTTTAAAATGCTCATTCTGTGTGCGAGCCATCTGAGACATCGAGATTGCCCAACAACTGGTTTTGTTTATGCTTATTTGATTGAAGACATTTTCCTGTGTTTCAAATTTACTGAGCTTCGAGATCGACAATATTTGATCATGTACAGCAGCTGAATTGTAAATGTGTGCGTGTGTGGTACATTTGAAATTAAATTGATCGTAGCCATGGTGAGTGATGATATTAATGACGAGCACCAGAAGAAGAACACAGACATTATGCACATGCCCACAAAAGACGTTTGATATTACTCTACAATATCACATCAATTTTAAAAAAGCCTTTGAAATGTTAGATGGTTTACTAGAGACTGTCTCAAAGTGAACTTGAATTTTGAATTACTGTGGGCTGTTAAAAGATGCCAAAAACAAAGTCGAACCCTTGGGACATATTATTTATGGAATGCTAATTAATAAAATATCTAGAATATCAAATATTTAAAAAATACTGGTGTATTGTATTTTCTCACAGAAGGGTGCTGATATGAAAGCAAAATTGTACATGAAACAAAGTTGTTATGTATTTTAGGACCAATGGTTAAACAAATACTACAGTTTTGAGTACTGATTCGTCATCAGATGTGAAATATTGATTGATCTGTATTAGAGCTGCAACATTTAGTTGATTAATTGATTATTTGCCAACTATTAATCGCCAACTATTTTGATAATTCATTCTTTAAGAAAAAAATGTCCACATTCTCTGGTTCCAGCTTCTCAAATGTGAATATTTTCTGGTTTCTACGATAGTAAACGGAATATATGATATATGATATGTTGTGTTGTGGACTGTCGGTCGGGACAGAAGACGACATTTGAGGACGTCATCTTGGGCTTTGGGAAACAGTGATCGACATTTTTCACCATTTTATGAGATTTTATAGACCAAACAACAAATCGTTTCATCGAGAAAAGTATCGACAGATTAATCGATAATGAAACCAATTGTTAGCTGCAACCCTAATCAGTATCAGCTATAAGAACATTTGCTTATAGATACTATACATTTAAAATAAAGGTCTCATACTGGAGCTGTAATCATTTGATTATTTAGAGTAGTAAGCCAAGACTATTTTAAAGGATTGGTCTGGTGATACTCTTCTCTAATATATACTATATTATTCCTGTTACTACTACTATTTCTACTAAGTATTGTCTATGAAGCCAAAGGCTGTTATTGCTCTTCTGTGCTATAAACCTCCTTTGTTTTCCAAAAACTATTAAAAACACATAAATGAGCCACTCCATTGCACTGAGTGACATGTTTCTTCATTACGATAAACACGGGCAATGCAGTATAATTTGAGTTGATCTGACACACACCATTCTGCCGCCGTAAACACTACCTAGAGTGCCAAATGTGTATTAATCCCCAACTGAAAATCCCCAACAAAGTTTGCCAAAAACCTAGGAAATGATTCTGCCTCCTTCAAAATGTATTTTGCCTTTCCTTCCTTCAGTAGGAACAAATGTGTTTTTGAGCCGAGTCTAACAGACAAGCTAGAGAAGTGGGAAAGTATTGAGAGACTGACTAACGCATTATTGGTTTTGGTCTTTTTCATGGGATTTGTTGACAATAAAAAAAAATATATAGAACATTGCCAGCCTTATCCTCTAAGAGAGACGGTTTCACTCCAGTGACTTTAAGATTGTAAACAAAAGTTCAGCTCACATACTGTATAAGCAACGCTGGCACCAAAACCTAAACATAAAAAGAGCCTGTGTTATGAAGGAAAAAATGCAGCCATATGTTTTTAATGTTTATAACTGATTTGCAGAGGCTGTTGGAAAGGGATAAGACACCTACTGAAAGCACCATCTTATGTATTTCCATGTGTTACCTGCAGTTATTTCACAAGCTGTTTGGCTCGGAGCCAGACGGAGGAACACAGCAAGGAAAATTGCCACAGTATATACACTCTACAACGTGTAATATTTCTTCTTCAATAACCTCTGACCCACTTCTATTCATCATGCCAACCTCAGTGATCCGCATGTCTATAGAACTAAGTGGACGTCCACCACAGCCGCCTTGATACACTGCTTCAGGGGGTGGGATAATAATGTGTGCTCTACCATCACATGACCCACTTCTCTTACCAGTACGCTCATCTAAGCACTCTGACTGGAAAGAAAAGCCTATATTCCAAACATGCTAATAATCCCCATGAAGCATAACTTGCTGAGCTCTATTAAAATTAAATTGGTTACTATGCAAACTTCTCCCGTAACCACAGGGGGTAATTATTGATTTTTTTTTTTTTATTAAATTTTTTTTTTGACCTTCTTTTGTTTATTAAATCAGTAAAGAACGCCCTCCAGGATGTTTTTGTTACAAACTGCCATCACTCAGGTGGTTTGTGGACATGTCCTTGAGTAGATTTGAGAGTTGCTGTTTTGTAGCTGGCTATGACCTCTGATCTCCCTTTTGGGATGTGCAAACACAAGAAACCTGCTAACAGGGACCATATAATTTCATAATTATGGTACGCAGCATGACTACACTAAGAGGACTCTCATTGCAGTGTCCTTTATGGTGTGCGGTCATACAGAAATTCAATACCAGCAGTAAATATTCATAGTTTTGTACAGGATGTATAGTATTTTTCTCTAAATATATGGCTCATTTTACCTCAGTAAACTATTCCCACAGCTTTATCACCTCTGCCCACTGATTCCACGCACATCCTCGAGCCAGTTTGTGATTATTTCTATACATGAAGAAATTTAAATGTATTGTTTCCTCTGTGTCTTGCAGGTTCTGGCACGGAGAGTACAGGGTGGCAGTGAACATCAATGACTATCTGGACATCTACTGTCCTTACTACGAGGGTCCTCCGTCCCACGGGCGCATGGAGCGCTACATCCTCTTCATGGTCAACCACGAGGGCTACACTTCCTGCCAGCACAGGATGCGCGGCTTCAAGCGCTGGGAGTGCAACCGTCCCAGCGGTCCTGACGGACCCCTGCGCTTCTCAGAGAAGTTCCAGCTCTTCACCCCCTTCTCCCTGGGCTTTGAGTTCAGGCCTGGACACGAGTACTACTACATCTGTAGGTTATCAGTGAGGCAGCGTGTGTTGCTGTGTGTGTGTGTGTGTGTGTGTGGTGGCAGATTGTGTGTGCAGGTAAAAGGGTGTTTGTCTGTTTGTCGTGTGCGTGTTTCCGTGTTTGTGCGTTGTCCACGCTTCTGCTCAATAGGCATTTATAAATGATATGTAAATATGCAATCAACAGAAGTTGATTGAGAGAGTTCTCAAACACAGCCCACCATCGTGCACCCGCAGGCGTGCATAGATACACTTTTCATCTCTCAATCACTCCCCTCACTCTCTTTATTTCTTGATGTATCTTTCTGCTTCTGTCTAGATCATAAATGATGTGCTCAGCAAAGTGGTAAAAATGTCACCAGGCGTAGTTTTTAATCATTTTTATATTAGCTGTATTGATGTTTCTCCTCACTTCAACGAGTCATGTATTAGTATCACAGATGGACCGTGCCCCCTGAGACTGTTTTTCTGAACAGTTAAAAAGCTATCATTCCCCCACCAGGCATGGGACAAATAGTAGCTTCAAATTACTCTTAAACATTGTTTTCAGCTGCTCGCTGTGCCAGATGGGTGGGATAAATTTACTGCATCCGGGCAGTTTAGTGCAAGATCAGTTGGTAATCACAGAAAAGCACATTAAATTGACTTTCAAAAGCTTTCCTGTCAATGTCCAAACTTTCAGGCACAACACAGAAAAGTGCTACTTTTTCCGTGTGAAGGCTAAAGGACACTGGACAGCACGCTACAGGACTGTTTGAATCTGCATACCAGGCGGGAAAATATGAAGAAAGCAAATGAGTTATGCACTCTCTAAGTTTAACAACTGTAACTGTAATTGTAATAAACTGGAACCATGTGTATTTACATAGGTACATTTAAGATGATTAAAATACATATTTGTCACTAGTTTTGGGGAAGATACTTCAACAAATCCTTTTGTAAGAGCTCATTTGTAAATACTAAAGTTGTATTTTAGTATTTACTAAAATACAACTTTATCACCCAAATAAGAAAGTAATCCCATCAGTTATTTCTTACTTTACTTTTATGGTATCTTGTTAAGACTTTGTCTAAAATGATGATTCTACTGTAGAGCAGCATTTCTGCCACTATACAGCCTGACACGGGTCTCTTCACTTCTCCCTGTGTTACCGCACCACAGTTGGCTAAATAGTGCCCTTAGCCTTTGTAGCCAGAGTTGGCACATTCTCACCATGACCCCTGATGGGATGATGGTGTCAGGTTGGCACACAAGTGCGATAGATTTCTTTGTCAAGTTTTTTTTTTGTCCGTGTAAAGTCATTGTGACCCTAGAGTGATATTCTCTCTGTTCAGACAGCGGAAAGAGCAATCAGCGAAGGCAAAAAACGTTCCTTGACAGATATTGACACAAGTTTGAATTTAATTTGTCATATAATTGCTTTGTTGGGATATTATTTGTGACACAGTAACACAATTTTGTCATGTAATGTAATCACTGTAGACCAAAATGTGATGCATTGTGCTACTGCATTACAGGGAAAACTAATGAGATTAAAGTGGCACAATTTGACAATTGATGAAGTGGCTTTCAAAAATGTGTTTGCAAATATTTCTTTGCCCCAGTCTGTTGTCTGCACTTTCACAAAGACACAGCAGGTGAGAGTCAGAGAGCTAAAGAGGCAAAGATAACTGCCACCCGATGTCCTACTGCACTTTTCCCAGTCGGCTAACACACACACACAAACACACACTCTTTTGTTTTCAGTCTCATGTAAGGATGGACAGGGCCCCTCCAGAGTTGTATAGTTGCTGACTATAGTATTGTGTTTCTGGGACCCCTGAGGGTAGTGTGTGTTCCACAGGGTTGGTGTGTGTGTGTGTATGTGTTGTGTGAGGTGGGGGGGGGGGTGCTGGTTGTGGGGTCAGTTGTCAAGCAATTGTGAGTCCGTGAAAGGCCATGTCCATCATCTTGACTGACAACCACACACACATTTTTGTCTCTCACTGTCTCTCACATGCACAGATGAACACACACACACAGAGTCACACACACATGCACTTTCCCCATCCAGCCCTTCCGATGTGTGTGTGTGTGTGTGTGTGTGTGTATTTGTGTGAATGCATCTCCCCTCCACTGATACTCCTCGGAGTAAAACACATCGATCTTTGATGGTGATTTGTGGCCAGACCTGTGTGAGTGTGCGCCCGTGTGTGTGCGTGTTTCTGTGTGTATTTGTCATGTGGTTGACATGTTGACAGGTCTGCTCCACCCCTTACTTCCCCCAGCTGCCATCTGATGAGGTTGACTGATTTTCAATGGGTTTTCAGGAGACGTTCGATTGTGGATGTGCTGGGAAACACAGGCACTGGGAGAGCCGATAAGACTTTTAAAAAATGACAAAAGTGAAAATTGTTGGAGGGTGCAGAGAAAAGGGAAGGGGATAAAAAAGAGGGGGGTATATATCTATCCACTTCTAGCCCTTTTGCCCCTAGTGTTGCCATTGTTCAGCAAAACAGTAGGGAAGTAAAAACAAAGACACGCAACAGGAGAGAAAGCTCGATACCAGGCCGGCAGGGATTCATAGGAGACCACTATACACTTTCTCTGGGCACTGTAAGGGGTGTAGGTGGATGATTTAAAGAAATTTGAGGCAAAGGAAGTGGACTACAGGGAAGGGAGAAAAGGGTAGAAGAGGTGAAGGGCAGACAGAAGGATGGAGAGAGGAGTTGTGTGCAGAAAGAGAGGGAGGAGAGGGCAGAGGAAGGGTCAGATTTATTTCCTGTGCGCTGTGGATCTTGATGATGGTCCTCTCTGGGGTCACTGTGGGCTCTAACTATACGGACTTCCTCAAGGGAGAAGGCCAATAGGTTTCCACGCACGCTCCTGCAAGCACCAGTGTGTGTGCACATTCTTTTGCACATCCGTGTGTGCGTGTGTGTGTGTGCGTGCGTGTCTGCATGCGTGAGCGGAGTTGGTCACCATCTCCTTTAGGGTCTCCAGCTCTATTTCACATCAGAGTGAGGTGGGACTAAAACCCCAGATTCAATTTCATTTACTCTACTTTGAAGTTTGAATCACAGTAACTTTTTAACATTTTTCTCATTTTTTTTTTGGCATTCAGCCGGGGTAGCACAGTGGCTCACAGTAGTTAGCACTGTCACCTCACGGCAAGAGGGACCCGGGTCTGTGGGGAATTTGCATGGATTTCCGCCCCCATTCCAAAGACATTCAAGTCAGGTCGATTTGAGAGTCGGTATTTCCCTCCAGTATGAATGTGACTGTCACTGAATCCCAGTGAGCGGGCTTATCCCTCACAGACTTGTTTACATTGCCTCAAGTTCTCAGTATGTTCACAAGTTTGGGTTTAAGAGAACTTAAAAGGACATAATATAAAAAAAAACTCTCCAACTGCTTGAGGCAATAAATGTCATCAAGAAAGTAATAGGCTAATAATTGCATTAATGTCAAATTAGAATAAATTTTTGAGTGGTAACTTACACAGAAATTATATATTTTCTGGCAAGTCATCCCCCAGTGAACAAAGTTATTTTCACTGTATCTGAGTTATTACTTCATTATATATTGTTCTCCCTGTCATCCCAAGAATAGGTACTTTAAGTGATTCCCAGGGGCCCCAAAAGCCCCAGGTTCACTGTGTGTCAGTTAGTTTGAGGTATAATTTAAATTTTTATAGATTTGTTTGAGAACAGGCGCCGCTAAATTACAATATCAACTGAAAGGCTGACAGTACTTACTGTAACAGTGTCCTGCATTATTACTTGGATGAGGTTGGTGTAGGTCTATCTTTTCCTTATTGTCAACAAATCCCAACCAACGATGTGTTAGTCCGTCTCTCGATACTGTCAGACTTCCCTACCCTGTCTGTGGCACTCAGCCCTAAACCCATGTGTTCATACTGAAGACATGAATCTTTAAAAATGTGTCACAAACATATACTTTCATTTTTAATAAAGGCTAAACTGGGCACTGTAGTTTTTTTTGTAACCATCGCACAAGCAGGCGTAAACGGTGTATTTGCTGGCGAATATTTTCGGCTGCAGATTAATACACATTTGGTGCTCTAGTGAGTATTTATAGCAGCAGGACAGTATATGTGGGACTGACTCAAAATAAACTATGGTGCCCATGTTTATGGTCATGTAGGAGCATCAGAGCAACAGTGTAGTTCATTTATGTGTTTTCAATAGTTTTTGGAGAACAGTGGAGGTCCAGGGCACAGAAGAATAAGCTATATCAGCCTTTGGTTAAACAGGAAATAGATGTTTGTAGGGTCAACAGTGAAAATATAGAATACACTGAGTCTTATCCTTTGATGTTGAGGTCATGTCATTTTGAGGGGCCCTGTGTTAAATCTCTGTGTGTTTAATTTGCTTACTTGTAGACAACAGGATACATAACGCTGTGAGAAGTAGGGGATGTGGGAGTTAATAGGAGCCCAGAGCTTGTTTCTACCCCAGGGCCCGCAAGTGGGTCAAAGCACGGTCTCTGTGACTCCTGGACGAACCGACTACCTGATAATAAGAACCGCTTCCCTCCCTCTGTGACAGAAAAACATGAAAAAAAAAAACTTTTATTAAATGTCCTCAATTCCTTTACGAGTGCAATCAGCAGCACAAATCGCTTTATCTCTCAACTAATCTCTCCTTTCAATCTCTCCGCCTTTTACAGCGTCTCCTCACCCAAACCATGTGGGGCGGGCATGTCTAAAGCTGAAGGTGTATGTCAGACCTCCAGGTAAGTCACGCTCCAACTACACACACACACTCGCATTCACACGTACACACAAAGGTCCAGATTGGCTATCAAAGTAAAATTAGGGGGGGATAAGAGGTCTGATAGAATGCCCCGGCAACACTCTCTGCTCTGATTCACAGACCAGCCAGGCAACACTTTAACACCTTTTACACACAGACACACACACACCGAAAAGTACACACACACACATTCTGACACATTCACACATAGAAGCACACACGAGCGCGTATGGGTGAGCGTGCACAAGTACACAGGCACAAAGTGGCATACGCACTTCACATCAAATCACATCACACCGGGTGTGAGCGAGACCTTCTGTCCTTGTAGAGAGAGGAAAGAGTAGGCTGAAAGTGCTCTTTAAAAAATGTTACCAAGCCTCAACATCACTCTTCTCACTGGATTTGCTCATAAGAAACAAGAGAGCAATCTAATAATAAACCTATCGCATACAGTAGGAGTGTAATCTAATAATAGGCACTTCATATTTTTTAATAAAATTATCCTTATGCATCAGCCTTGTGGTAAAAGATAAAGCATGACTTTCTTGCCACACGATACTGACTCCTTTTTTCCGAAACAGCGGGCAGCCTGGTAAGATATACTCTTTTGAAAATAGCTTCCTCCTAAATTGGCGTAGACAGAGCGCAGCGCTCACACAAGTGTGCCAGGCCGGCCTATGATAGTGCCGTTTTAAAAATAACTCAACAGAAGATTGGCATACACGGGGATCAGATTGCGGTAAGCATTACGCTACACTTGCGTTATCTCGAAAAATCTACCTGTACGCCTTTTCAAAGGCAGATTCTATCTCACGAGTTTTTCAACCAAAGCCCGACTAAAGAATCAAACCTGGGTAGTAACATGTCTCCCCAGATAATGACACGGCTTTGAAGATCTTCGTAAAAGGATGAGAGTCGGCCTTCGCAGCTTTCCAGGCTCAGATCATTCCATATCTCGCTAAGGGGGAAGGAAATTCTCTCCTCCTCCATAATTACTGAAAACATACATTATATTATTCTGTCATTGCTGCAGCTCCCTTTCTGAGATCTTCCTTTTTTTTGTGCTGTTAAAGTAATCTGTCTGACATTGCAACTTCCATCTCATCTGTGAAATACTGTCACTAGACTGAGCTCTGAGCAGTTGCACGTGTGTATATGTGTGTGTGTGTGTGTGTGTGTGTGTGTGTGTGTGTGTGTCAGCTGCTCCAGATTCCTAGTCTCTGTGATTAAACTGTAATTAGGTTGGTTAAACCCCCTGCAGAGCTCAGTTGCTGTCGCCTTCTCCTCCTCCCTCTTCCTTCCTTCTCCTCATCCTTTTCTGTCGTCTTCTCTCTGCCTTTCCTCAGCTGTCGAAGGGTGAGAGCCTTGTGGTTTGTCACTCACTTTCCACATCCCCCCACCCAATGGTTTCACTTGTCTATCCTTTGTCGTTCTGTAAATCCATTTCCTTGTTCATTCACTTTCTTTTAGATTGTCTTGTCTCTGTATCTGTCTGTGCGTCCCTCCCAGTTCAGATGTTTTGTCGTTTTTCCTTTCTCTCGTCTCTCTGTTTCAGATGGGTCGGGATATGATTCTCCGGAGCCCTTCCTGACTGATGGAGGTCCAAGTTGGAGGCCAGGGTCCATGGCCCTGTTAGCTGTTCTGGCCTCACTGCTCCTGGGACTCTTCTCCTGGCTGTGACCCCTTACCCCTCATCCTGGAGCTCCCACCCCAGGGTCACTGGGCTGGGCTGGCTGTCCCTCTAAATCCACCACCCCTCAGGGAAGCCCTCTGTCTCCGTCCCCCTCCCCATCCCCCCCCCTTCCCACCTCCACCTCTATACGACCACCAACCACCCCCACTGCCAGCCCCCTCCATGGCCCATCCACGGGCACCCTTCTCAGGCCTGGCTGAGAGGGTTGGGTCTTGAGCTGTCTGGGAAGCTGCCCTTCTTCTGGTCTGGGTGGAACAGATGTGTTGCACCTCTCAGCTGAAAAACACAAGGGAAATGTCTCTGCACTCATATGAAGGGGTCCTTTTTGATTTGACTATTGACTCTTGGCCACTGATGGGGTAGATGTAGCCATGGCTATGATTAAACTTGTCGTTCCGGTGCAATTCCTATCATCCAACCACGGTGGTATGCATTAAGTGATAGGCCTGGATGCACAAAAATTGGATTTTTCTCACATTGCTGTCCCATTCTCAAAGCAAGAATTGGAAGTGTCCAAGCTTGCATTGTAATTGGAATTCTACACCATCTGGGCAATTTCCAACTGCAACCAGAATAAGAGCAAATGTACAGCGACGGAGAGGAGAAAAATGTCCCGGCCTGTGCAGAAAAGAAAGGGAAAACAATGCGGGCACAGATTTAAATACATGCGGCCATGTGGGAAATGTAATATTATATGTGTTGATATTTTCAGACCCAGTGTAGATTCACGGCAATGTGATATAAAAATCATGCAGTTTGATTTTTCTGAGACGCTCAGATATCACGTTATAATGACAAGTATAACCATAGCCTGCTCCAGTGGGAGGGTGGGGTGGTGTGGGGGGTGTCCTGGGTGGGCTTGGTGAGGTGTATATTTTCAGGTGGGATGTGTTTTGTCTTATTCATGTTTCTAAACAAAGCATTTATCACAGCCTGGCCAGCACAGGCGTCTTCAGCACTGTCTAATGTCGATTGGGTCGGGTGACTTTTGGAACCATGACTTTCTCATGTATGAATGTACCACTGGTCACCCACCTCTTTGTCTTTCTGTATTATTATGACTGTGGTCACTTACAGTACCTTCTCTCGGACTGGCAGGATGAATGGGTTGGGGATTTTGGGGGGGGGGTTTGCGGTGGGGGGGTGGGGTGGGGGTTTGTGTAGAGGCTGAAGAAAGGATGAACGGAGGACAGGTGAGAAAAGGAGGCGACACTCAAGTTGCATGACCACTGTGAAACCTTCAGATCAATCTTGTTTGTAATGATGATATATTTTTTCATGGGGAAAATCAGAAACACCCTGCTACCGCTCTCTTGCTCTCCCTGAGACTTTTCAGACATCAAAAGGAAAATTCAACCTCTCTCCTCACACAGTTTCTCCTGTCTGGCTTTCAGTCGTTGATGGATTAGCTTGTGCCGGGAGATAAATGGACCCACAGGGTGAAACTGACTGGAAATCAGCCCTCAGAGCCCAGGCTTGATCACTATGGACGTAAACACTGACTGAAGCTGGTCCTGGGTCTGAGGGTTAAACCAATAAGGGAAGCGCATAGACTGTGGCAAATGAGGCGAAGTGTGTGTGTGGTAGCATCACAAAAACACACATATGCGCATGCACACACACACACACATACACATATATACACACACATGCAGTCTTTTGATAACGAGACTTTTCCTCTGAGACGGTGGGAGCATTCATGGACATGACTAAAAAGGCAACGGCACAAAGAGAGAGAGAGAGCAGAGGAGGGAGGAGGAGGAGGGAGAGAAAGTGTGTGTGTATCATGGGACTGAGACTTCTTTAATGTTGAGAAGTGAAAATAATGAGTAAGCACTGTGAACACACACACACACACATACATACATACACACGACGACCCATGTACAGAGACGCACACACGTACAGACATATGTAGAAAAGCACATGCAGGTATAGACCTTTACAAAGACATGGCATGCACATACACACATGTACAAATACATACATACACACAAACACAAACAAGGGGAAGCACTTCCTTCCCCGTTTCATCTTATTTTTGTAGCATTTAAAATCACTGTTAATTACTCCTGTGTGGGATGCAGTGATGGGGTATAGCCTGTGGAAGATTAAAAAAAACATGTGTCTTCTCTTCTTCTATTCCACTGATGCTGTCCTTCTATCGTTCTTCTTCTCTGGTTTGTGATCCATGGTTGGTAGTGGTAGGATGCCTCCAGGTCTGAGCGTCATGTATGAGTTTGTCTCCTTTTCTGTTTGTGGTGTTTTTTGTGGAAGCTGACCTTAGTCATTAAAGTCAGTCAGTCAGTCAGTCAAAAGTAAACACAGAAGTCAGAGCAAGGAGAGAAACACACAAATAAAGATTGTCTTTTTGTCTACTCGAAAAAAACGAGCCAAGTGAGTCGAATTTCTTCAGTGGAAATGTAACTTAATTTTCATTTGATGTTTTTTTTTTCTTCCCCCTCCCAAAGGGCAGATGATTGTATGCATTTATTAGACTGCACCTGGGTCTTTATTTTGTCCAGTCTATCTTCCTCTGACGTCAAAGTCTTGGGACGGTGAGCATTGAGCTCTGCCAGTCAAAGCATGAAATTATTCAGATGAAATCACCCTCTCCAATCTTCAGCTGCATCTCTCTCAGCGATGTGACAGCTAATCTGAACTGCTGACAACATGGAGACTGAATAGTCTGATAGCCTTTCCTCTCTTGTTTCCATCAGATTTCCAGCAGGGTGGCCTACCAGTGTGGGAAAGACGTAATGAAGTGCATTTTTTAAAATTTTAGTACTGTAATTAACTGTAATTTTGACATACTTCACAGGGAAATATTGTGCTTTTTTACTCCACTACATTTATTGCATAGCTGTAGTTACTTTTCAGATTTCATACAAAAAAAACACATAAAATACATTATTCAAGATAGTGGTTCCTAGCCCTTTTGGTTTGTGACAAAAATGCAGTATCTACAGTACATTTTGTCACATTTCAGATGCCTAAAAGTTGTCAGTATTTCCACCAAACAGACATTTCCCCTCTAGACTTCTCAGATATTTTCTTTTGTATAAGTATTACAGGACCAAAGAGATAAAAATATCCAATATTTTACCAAAAAAAAAAAAAAAAATCATACAGATTAGTGTGGCAGAACTTAGTTTTTTCTTCTTTCCATGCCCCATTAATCATATCCCCCTGGACGAGCTACAACAGTAAAATGCTATTGCCGCATTGATGCTTTAAACTATTAATGTAGTTTAAAGGATAGGTTCACAATCTTTCAAGTCTGTCCTAAAACAACAGTCAGGTGCCCTAATGAACATTGGCGCATGTTTTTCTTGCTGTAATAATTCCCCCTGTTCATACTGAGATCCCTTCATAAGGCGCTTTCAATGTAAGTGATGGGGAATAAAATCTGCAGCCCTTCTTCTGTGCAAAAAAAAGTGTTTAATAGTTTACCTGAAACTAATATGAAGCTTCAACCGTCCAAATTAGTTGAATCAAGCCAATGTCTTTCAAAGTTACTGTCTTTTTAGAGCCAAATTCCTTCTTTTCATTACTATCCTTCCACTCCAGCTGAGTGGAAAAACACTGTCTATCAAAACACAGAGGGAACTTTTTACTAAAAAGACTAACTGTGGAAGATTTCCACTTTATTTGACTGGCTCAGACTGCTGAAGTCTCAGATAAACACATATTTTTTCTCAAAACAAGGACTGATCCCCCTGATGATATTTTTGTACTTTTACTTATGTAGGATTTTGAATGCAGGATTTGTACTTGAGTTCTATACACAGTAAGTTTGTACACACTTTCTCATTCAAAGGAATGGGAAGGTGTTTCCAAACTTTTAACTGGTACTGTGTAGAGAGATTGCCCTGAAACTTAAAAGCCTCGACCCCCTCCATAGCTGATATGTCCATCAAAAGTCAGGTGTCCTTTGAGCTAGATGTGGAACAGTTACATGCTGATGATGTCTAAAAAAGTGAATATGAAATGTTTCCTCTCCTCTTTCAGCTCAATAGGTTTTCATAAGATCCAGACATGAATAGACAGGCAATAGACACTTTTCCCCATTGGGGGCTGTAAGGGCCAGTGCTAGCTTGAAACATTTATCAGCCCTGTTTTAAAAGCGTTATTTGAAACCACTGACTCGTCTCTTTTGGCAGCGTGATGCAAAAAGAATATCAGAAACATTGTTTTTGGGGAAAACTGAGGTACATGAATAATAGATGAGCCCTGGCTTTCCATGTTTGGCCCTCCTGTGCAAAGCAGGCTAATGGCTATCGATGTCTCTGGTTTCCATCAAATTGCTTCATATGAGAGCTCAGTTCAAACAGAGAAAGAATATATTCCAGTGAAAGCAGACGAGGGAATGAAATTATCTCTGAATATTGAGACGCACGCTTGGTCAGCCATTCTATGTCCTGACAAGTATCGTGTACCAGCCGAATTAGCCTAACGTAAAATTAAGCCCAATCAAGCAAGTCCTCGAAAAACCCTTGCATGTCTCAATCCTTGTGAGAGGAAAGATAGATGTGTGATACAGCTGGAGCAGAGCCAGAAAGGAACAGATGTGCTACTTGAAATCATGAGAAACTAGTGATCTGGGCTATGTCACTGACACACACGCACACACACACACACGCTTGCATTATATCCCTATGTATTTTCCTCCGGATCTAATTTATCATTTGATTATTTAAGCTATTTTCATTGGCTGGCATACATGTGGAGCAATAATTGGCGAGAATAAATTTGGCCTATATAATGTTGGTTTTAGCAACGGCCAAAAAGGAAGGCCAGAAAATACAGATGGCGACCCATCTCTGTTCTTTCCCTCTGCTCTGTTGCTTTCTCGCTCTCACAGACACATTATTAGGCTATAGGCTAATCTATTCTCCTCTCTCCACTGTACTTTTGTCTCCTCATATTCAACTAACAGGCATGATTTAGGAATTATGGAATTAGGGCAGCGCTCCCATCTCTATTAATGAGGAACGGCATGATGAAAGAGCATGATCCTGAACGTGCCATCTGTAGTCACTATTACACATTCACTTAATCTATCCCTCTCGCTACCTTCTATTCTTTCTCTTTCCCCCTTTCCTTCCTTCCTCTCTCACTCTTTCTCTCTCTCTCTCTCACATACACACACACACACACATTATACCTGAGTTGTAATTACAGAGGAAACACTAATTCTCAGCTCTTCAAGCACTGTTGGATGTGGCGTGAAATGGTGAAATGGCACGGCAGGAAAGTTAACTGTGGACCACACACCAATGCATAGGCACACACTAACAGGCGTGCAGATGGACCGTGTGTTATTGCTGAATAATGCATGCTATGTAGACTCTATAAAAGATACATGGGTAGAGAGAGCTGGGCACCGCTCAGGCACCAGTGGGCAGTTCGGTGAAGCCCCTTTGCAAATTTTGAGTTGTTACGAAATGTCCTGCTTGTAGGTATTTAGCTGTAGGTGACCCCACAGGGACAATATATTCAGCTGCAGTTAGAGGGGGGGGAAAAACACTTGCCTTTTAGACATTGTCAGTTGATATGTTGGCTGGCACTCTGCCCAGTGTCTTTGCAGTCACCTTGAATGGGCTTTTTGTGGTTTAAACCATAAAACTTGGGAATTACACAGCAGATTCAATGCTAGAGGCTCAGATTTCAGAACATCTCTCAGAAACACTCTGAAAAATATCCAGCAGTCTGTCTTCATGTAAAATACTGAGAGGGAGGGGGGAGGAGGGGGCGGGGGGGGGGGGGGGGGGAGTTCTGGGTGAAGGGTAAATGCTGCACTCATGTGGGGAAAATGAGCAGCGTCTCTTTTTCTCTGGAGTCATATGACAGGACATGCGTACCATCATGTGGTGCGTTCAAGTGCTCGTCGAAAGCTCCTTACTCTGAGAGTTACGGTTTGAAATACAACAGCTCAAACAAAATCGGTATTGGAGGAGGAACTAATTCAATAGCCAAAACCCATTATGAGTTTCACAAAAAACAAAACAAAGGCAGATGAAAATATAAATATATTTCCATGATAATTATTTACTTACCAAGCAATAAAATCGCATTAACCAGCATCATGTTTCCTACCACATCTGCAGTGATGGAAAGTAACCAAGATGTTACAGACTTTTGTCTGTAACATCCAAATCTATAAGGCTGTAAGATACATTTCGATAGACCATCCAACAACACTAGTAGTGAAATGGCTCCACCACCTCAAGCACCCACTACATTAAATGCACTGAAAAGACTAACGTTGAAATATATCCACTTGATTTGACTAATTTGGACGACTGAAGCTTCACATTACCTTCAGATAAAATTTTAAATACATTTTTGCACAGGTGGCTTGTGGATTTTGGACCCCATCACTTACACTGTACGTGCATTATGAAGGGATCGTCTAATGGCTAGCATGAACAAGAGGAATGATAATGTGTTCATTCGGGCACCTGACTATTATTTTAAGACAGACTTGAAAAAACTTGAACCCGTCTTAAATTTTTTTTTTAACTGACAGGAGCCATCTTGCTTTACGAGTGTTTTATGGGTATTTTTACATTGTTCTATGTAAGTAAAGTAGGAAAGGGAAGTAAGTAAAACTCGCTTACATTAGCTCGAGTCCGGAGTCCTGATATTACCGACAGCACGTAAAGGCACCAACCGACACACTTCGGACAGCCAGACGTTGGAACCACTGAAGGAATCCAGAAGTTCCCAGAGTCAAGTTCACATACCGTAAAGAAGAAGGAGGAGTTGCGAGGTCATTTTTCCGAAACAAGGAGGGTTAACTGTAAGTATTGACTCCCTAGATAAATATCTCTCTCGCGCTTTTCCTCTGAACATAGTTGTTTGGGTGGCGGCGTTGGGTAGTTGACAGGAAAGCGGAACTAGCGAGCTAGCACGCCAGCTAGTTTAACGAGTTGCCCCGGATCCTGCTCTAACGTTATTTACAACACTTGAGAACAACAAGAGCAACTTTTCAGACCATGTAAGGATACTATTACCAGCTTTGACCGACTACTTGACACAGTTCTCTGTTTTGTTCACTCTTTCTTTATGTTTTAAAGTGTTTTTTGGGGCTTTTTTACTGCCACAACTTTGGTGTCTTGGGTGTGGGACACTGCTCTTTTTTTCATGCTTGTGGGTCCTGTTTCTCCTTTCACCCTAACGTCACCTGTTTATCAGGTGACCGACGTTAAATAGTTGCTAAGCACTCAACTTTCTTCTTTTGCTTGCGAGATAACCAAGGTCAGGTGTGTTGCTACAGCATTTCACCAATTTAAAATGTGACACGCCGGAAATGATTAACTATCAGCTGTGTTTTCTCCAATGTTTTCACTTATGATTGGCAGCTGTAGCGAAGACGGTGGACTCTTGTTTTTATCCTCTATAAATCACGCTCTGCAAGAAATAAAAGCTCATGTTTCAGGGGTTTTTTTTCTGCATAGCATGATGTCATCGGCCCTGTGGTTTGTTTATGTCCACAGGTCAGCATTATCAGTCAACCACCTTGGCCAAAACATACAAAACACAACAGGAAAGATAGATGGTTGGAGGGGGAAAAAATGGCTTCTGTGCTTGAATCTGAAAAAGATCAAGAAGAAGGAGGATATGAATAAGTATATATCATGACAGGAAAAAGCAAAGACGTCAGTGTGTGTCTGCAGTTAAAGCTGGAGAAACAGGTTTGGGTAGAAGAACAAGAAATGTGTTTCCCTGTAGGGGCTCTTGCTTTAAACACTTGCTGTTGGCGCAGTGAAGAAAATCCAGTCAAGACAGCATGAGTGGGTATGTCCTTTTTAAAAAAAAAAAAAATTTTTAGGCTTGTTAAATTGTTCTTCTTGTGGCTGTGAAGATATGGTGCTGTGGTGTCAGCTTTGTGTACTTGTTATTAAGTGTTAGGTGGGAAAATATAGAGCTCAAACTGCATAAGGAGCAAAGAAAAACCTAGCATTTACCATTTATTTAGTCATGGGGATAAATAAATATCCAGCTATACAGAGGTCTGCTTTACTGGCACATTTAATTGATCTTTTAGTGTTGACACATTCATCTGCTCTTGTTGTGGCTTGACATTTCAAAAGCGCGCAATATGTGTGAATGAGTCTTCATTCAGTGTTACAGTTGTAAACTCACATCAGTGTCTGGCCAAGTCCAATAATCAGCAAGAAAAAGCAGTCAAGCCTGTGTGAACCAAGTGCCCTCTTTCCAAAAACAGAAAAAATGCAGAGTCAACAACATTAAATCCTCTGAACTGTCTGCCAAGTAGACATCTATTTTCCCAGTTTTTTTTTTCTCAGGATGTGTAGATGCTGCAGGTTTGAAAGGGAACTTAAAGTTCAGGGGTTATTTGCAAAACAGGAAAATGTCATTTGCACTCGAAAGGAAAAGAAAGACAGGAAAGAAAGAAAGAAAGGGAAAAGGGATTTACAGTAAACAGTGTTTCCTGAATGTTGGTATCTAAAAACTCTCGACTTGGAATAGAGCTCTGTGTTTATGGTTAACCGTCTCTGTCCTTGACAGTGTCGTTTTTCTACATCACAGTAAACAAACTTAATTCTTTGCTTATGACTTAATGACTTGATCCCATGACACCTTGTGCACCAAAGCTTGTCTGACGCTGCCATTACACCAGTCATTTCATCCTGTGATGCTCGACTGCATGAAGGCCACGTAAGGCATAAATCAGATCGCTAAACCATTTAGTGAGGTAGCTGTTAACGTTATGATCAGAATTACGCAGCAAAATCAAAACAATAAATGATTAACCTGGAAAAACACATTGAAACCACATGTGTTACTTAAGTTCTGTCCTCACTAACTGCGTCTGCTTGTCAGTGTAGCTGTATTCATGAATTGAGAAACCATCCAGAGTCCTTTACAGTATTTGCAGCCACATCCTCAGTGGAGAACACTGCTACAGTATTCTCTTTTTCTGTATTCCTCTGTTCTTACAATCCTGCAACACACTGCTTTCATCTTTCATACTTTGTCTGAACTCTGTTGAAGTCCGTTCCTCCTCTGTGATATCTAAAACCAATCTGAAAGCATAAAAAAGTAATTTCACAACATGTTGCGCTCAATGGTCAGCCTCAATCAACACTTCCTGTTAGCAATTCAAAGTAACACATGCTTGCGTTATTCCGGCTCTGCAGTTCAGATCATGAAATCTAAATTTTGATCTGAATGCAGAGCCTGCACTGAGCTATAGAGTGTGGACGTTGTGGGATGTCCGTTGTGAGAAGTAGGGATGGAACAATAAATGATTTTATCGTAGATCGTGATTTAAAAAAAACAAAACAAAAAAAAAACACTCGCAATAAATTGATCGTGGTGAATTTTACATTATCGGGATAATCGTGAATCAGGATAAACGTGACTTGGAACTTGAAAAAGCTGTCTAGCTTGTTAACAACGTACAGTCCTATATTGATTTCCTGATTTATTTTGAATTGCCACACTGGGGAGCCTGCATCTTTCCAATCATTGTTCGATTGTTTTTCACTAGAAAGGATGTTGACTACAAAAAGATGTGTCCTATCTGTGATGCAATAAAAAGATTTGTTTCTTAACAAAAATGTAAGGTAAAGTGATTCCAGTATGCTTTAGTGCCATTTTTAAGAGTTTCAGGCATATTTTGAAGATTATCAGGATAATATCGCAACTATTTTGGCCAGGATTATCGTGACGTGAAATTTTCATATCGTCCCATGCCTAGTGAGAAGTCACATGAGCGCTGTGCCTTTTGTACTGTACCTCATCTGTAGTGTCTGTGCCTTTTGGTCTTTAGTTTTAATAGTCTTGTAGTTAATCATACAAAGACTTCTTAAGCACTCAGTGTTTATTGTTGAGAAACCAAAGTTGGACTTTAATGGCATTTTAATGAACTATATTTAACCTTTCACCATGCTGTCAGACAGTTAAGTTGGTGCAATGTATCTCATATGCTCATATGTTTTAAAGACCTGGGCAATATAAACGCACTCAAATGTCACATGCTTGACCTATTTCCTTTATCGATATACTACATAAATGGAACGTGAAGATATTGAGTGTGTTTTAGTGCATTCAGGAAATATTTACATACAAGAAAATTATGAAAAAAACATTAATAATGTCGATGATATGATAAGTACAGCCATTCACTGTTGATTTTACTCAGTTAAAACTGAAGTAAAGTCAGTCATTTTATCTTGTTTTATTTTATTCATTTTGATAATTTTATTTCACATATATTCATTTCTTTGATCTAGTTTCTAATGAGTAAATTAACTTTCAATCTAGTTTTGTGTTGTAGCAAATCTTAGTAATGTTTTGCATCCTTCCGGCAGTTGCTACCATCATGATTCGCATTTCCCTATCACAGCCTTCTTATCTCTCTTCTCTCATTTTTAGCATACATTCTGCTAGCCATACTGCGGCTAAGCTTTGCACCAACAAGGAACTGCTCTAGGCTCACAAAAAGATGCTTCATCACTGAAACTGACTTTTGTTTCCTTTATCAGCAAACCTGCTGTATGTGAGCAGACTCCTACCAATCCTTCAGGGGCAGGAAAATAGTCTGATCTGTTTAGGTTTTGCATCTTCTTCTTCCCTCTCCATATGAGAGGTACCTGTAAGGCTTAGGTTCTGGGTTCTGCTTTATGTTTCCACCCTGTTTTACAAAGCGAAACATTTTGGATATACGTCATTGAAAAGGCAACGGCCTTCGGATGTATGAAGGCAACACTGGGATAAATGTCATTTTTATGCGCCGTTTGGGACAAGAATGGACAGCTGGTCAGTTGAGACGCACATGGCATACGAACGGGTTCAAATTACAGAATTTGATTTAGTGCTACTGGTTGTTTTCATCAAATCAGAGCCAAATTGCATTTTTTGTTTGACCAGGAAACAAAGAAAAGTCTGATATTTATCATGATTTGAGACATTTGGTGTGTAATTTTCTTTTTGGTCTTGTATAGTCATAGAACATCTTTTTTTTTTTTTTTTTGGTGATCTACAGTAACTTTATGTCACAGAATTTTATGATAATTGATGTCCTCTGATACTGAGTAATCTTTGAACTCTGCCCCTTTTGCAGGCCGCAGAATATCGAGCTCGGTGCCACAGGAGGAGCCCCCAAACAGGACAGCAGCAACATGGACGACATGAGTGTGGAACAGATGACCATGAGGGCCAACCAAGTGACTGACGAGGTACTGAGTCACACACACAGACAATGGGAGAATGACGGAGTGAGACAGACTCTGTTTCTTTCTGAGCAAATACTTCAAGGCAGATGGCCGCCCACCTAGAGGCCAGTTCTGCTTGAGGTTTCTTCCCGTTAAAGGGGAGTTTTTCCTTGCCGCTGTTGCCAAGTGCTTGCTCATGGGGGAATGTTGGGTCTCTGTAAAATAAAGAGTGCGGTCTAGACCTGCTCTATGTGGAAAGTGCCCTGAGATAACTTCTGGTATGACTTGGCGCTATATAAAGAAAATTTACTTGAATTGAACTTCCTTAAAGTGATGCTCTACCCAAATTGTTGTAGTATCAGGTGTCAAAATGGTGAAAACTACAAACAGAAGCTTTGGTCAAACAGTGAGTGTTAGAAACATGCTCAGCATACAGATGGACAGTGGAGAAGTGCAAACTGTTTCAGGAGTGGTTTGAGAAGTTTCTATAGATGTTTTGATACTTTTTTCAGTAATGTTTTATTTTATGTGTCAGAAATTTTCAAATAATTTTGTTGTTGTTGATGTTTCCTAGACCTGTAAAGAACTATGTATATTGGTAACTGGTACACTTCCAGTTAAATTACTTGCTAGTATAATCTAGTGATTCTTTTAGTCGATATACAACAAGTGAGCTGAACATGCAAAAATGGGAAATTTGTATACAGGCAGGTTTAAATTGAGCATTAAAGGAAAAACAATTTTCGTAATAATTAGTACCAAATTACAGAAGCCTTTTCAGGAAACATCCTTGGAAATTATTCAGAAATTACAGACCTCTAAAGTAAATTGTTTGCCTCATTTTCTTGTGTGAAAACATCACCACTGGAAGTCATGTTACTAGATCACAAGATTAATGGAACATTTAGTTGATTATCTGCACCATTGCAGCTTTAAATGGTTTACATGTTTGTTCTTTCAAGGAGGAAAATAGGGTTTGTTTGCTTTTTTTCTGCTGAGAGTTAAATTAGAAGATTGATACCACTCTAATGTAAGTACGCTAAATATAAAGATAAAGCCAAACGACGGTTAGCTTAGCTTAGCATGAAGACTGGAAACGGCTTTATATTTAGCATACAAACATGAGAGTGATATACATCTTCTCATCTAACTCTCAGGAAGAAAGCAAATAAGCTTATTTCCCAAAATGTAAAACTATTCCTTATATGTCCAAAGCACATACACTCTATGTAAAACATCTGAAGCTTCAACAGTGCAGATAATCAGCTGTATGTGTTCAGTTAATCATGTAATTAGTGCATCAGTGTTATTGAAATATCTAATTTAATCATGGCCACCGTCACTGAGAATTAATCAAGATTTGTCATTATCATGATGGAGTAATCACTTTCAATATCCATGCTTATAAAAACAGCACATTTTGGCTTAGTTGGAAAAGCATGAATAGTAAAGACACAGCGCACACAAACATGTAATACTGGTGTTGCTGCAATAAAGCATTAGAAGAGCAGGGGCTGTGTGATTAGATTCATTGCATTCACAGTTGATTATTAAGCCAGGCATTAATAGGAAGTGTGTAAGGCTTTACGCCTAATTTAGCCTGATAGCTCTCTTACCCCTCTGTGGTTTTGACAGTTTGAATGTTGTCAGCTATACCTAAGCGTTTTATTATCAAGGAGATAATTGTTTAATCAGCACTCCAGGGCATCATATGATCAGCCATCTGATTCAAATGGAGGCAAATTAACTTACTCTAGCTGGGCTTCACCTTCCTGTAATTGTGACTGTACTAATTGTGTGTGTCTTTTCTCCTCTCTTTTCTCTTGTATTGTGTGTTTTTCTCTCTATGTGCTTTCTGACTTAACCCGCAATTTTTCTTTTTTTTTTCTCTTTCTTCCTTCTGCTGCTGCCTGACTGACTGACATCTGTCTCGTTCTGAGCTTAGGAGATCAAAGATGGTCCTCCTTCTGCTAACGCTACTTTACAGCCTTGCTTTGGGTAACAATTCATACCTGAAACACTCAGAGCATGGCTGGCAGTGTATCAGGGCAACATCGGAATTTTTAAATGATAAGAAAAGACTGTCTTTAGAAAGTCTAACATGAGTTGTTGTACAATCTCAAGGTCTTTTTTTCCAATCTCCACTACTTAAAAATGGCTTCCACGCGTTATTTAAATGTATTGTTTGTGTGATACTTCCTAAGCATCCTGGTTTACTGCAGCCTATTAATACCCATATTATTCTTTTTGTGGTAGAATAACCCTTTAATTTTATGTTTAAAATGCCTTACATGTAGCTTTCTGGAAACCTGCATGTTCCTCGCCTAACTGTACTCCCCCTTTAAGCCATCCCAAACAAATGATAAAAATACCACACCATTGTCTGCAGCTCAAAGATTTGTCACAACACCCCAATCTGGAAAATTTGGCTATAAGTGCGATTTCAGGCTTAATTAGCCAAGTTCAAGGATTTTAGGAGACATAATGTAATGTTTATCCACCCAAGTGATGTTCTGGCTAAGCCAACAGAAACCTGGCTGAGCTCAACACATCCCTCTCGCCAATTCCATGTTTGCCTGTTTCTCAACTCACTGATTAATGTATTCAGAGCAAACATAACACAGAGAGAATGAGAAATATGGTCTCCACTCTCTTTCTCTCTTGTTAACAGTTCTTTAGTGATGGTAACAAAGGAGTCATGCCCTGAGTCGCTTCCGTGCTTTTGCTCCTTTGGATGCCCTGCTACAGGGCATGTACAGCCCTTGCTATTAATAGAGACACAAAGGCGTAACTCACCTGAACTGACTGCATTCCAGTTCGCTTTCAACACTTTTTGTGTCTACGCGGTGCTGCAGATTGTTAACTTTTGTGCCTTTTACCCACGTCGCCTGGTCACAAAGGGTGGCACAATGAGAAGCTTTTATTTGTGTAGTTACATGACAGTCTGTGGACGTGCTTGCAGTTTTAGTGAGGCGTTTATTGTTGTGATAGACAGGATGCATATAATGATAGTTCTGGACACCACAAATATCCCATTTTCTAACCAGTTATTGAAATTGTCACATCATGTCTCTATGCAGCATAGATGTATTCCAGATATTGAAACAACTGTGGTCAAAATCTGATTTTTTTTTTTTTTTTTTTTTTTTAAATTAGGTGCAATCAAGCATCATGTAATGGAAGAAAAAAGTAGGGCTAATGCTACAATCTTTTTTATTATTAATCTGTCACTTATTTTCTCGATTAATCAGCTGGTCTGTAAAATGTCAGAAAACAGTGACACATTCAAATTGCTTGTTTTGTCTTGACCAACAGGCCAAATAATAAGCTAAAAATCACAGAAGACTGTAGAAGAATAGACCAGCAAATATTCACATATTTGAAACTGGAACCAATTAAGTTTTGGCATTTTTTTAAATGACAAAAATGATAAATGGCAAATCATTTCAGCTCAGTGGTGGAAAGTAGAGCTGGCTGATATAAACAAAATATTATTTATATGTAATGACATTTTTAGCTATTGATTTTCACCTTAAATGACAAAATTGAAACTGAAAATCACCAGCAGTGTGGACATAATGACCGAGATACAATCATTGGTCATTTCTCTTAGCTCGAACAGTCAAATAAGCTGTAGAGCTGAAACGATTAGGTGATCATCAGAAATGAATCAGCAACTATTTGGAGAATGGAGTAATGGTATAAGTCATGCTTTAAGCAAAAATGCTAGTTATGAGATTTTCCTGCCTTTTATTTATATCATGTGTTTGTAACCTGAATAACTTTTTAGTTTAGTACATCATCATGAGCATTTTTCACAATTTTCTGGTATTTTATAGACCAAATAATTAATTGTGAGGCTACTTGATAATTAAAATAACCTAAGAGCAGGAAAAGAAATGTAACCTGTATTATGATGTTATAATAACTAGAATCCAAGATTATATGCAGGCGGACAGGCGCAGAGAAAAAATAATTCAGACACAGATGTAAATAATAAGAACCACAGTGTAAAAGCTATTTTCAGGCAAACTGTGGGCACACAATGATATGATCTCATAGCTTTACCCTCTGGTTTTATAGACTTGTTGCCATCTACTTTCATATCTTTATGAATATTAATGGTGTCGCTTCCTGCATGTTTTTTCTTATCATGCGCATCTTTCCATTCTCCTTATCCCTCTTATCTTGCTCTCGTCTTATTGTCTCCTTTTTAATTCCCTTCTGTTGTTCTGTTCTCATCTCTCTTGCCTCTTAAGGCAACATTCACACCTATCGATTGGTTTGTTCGAAATAAGTAGAAGAACCTGACCCAGATAGAAGCCAGATAAATGTAAAACCTTGTCTGGGTTTGACATTGGTCCATCTGTCCCAACACAAACAAAATGACGTTTTTTCTATCTCCTGGAAAAATGTGTTAATACATAAAATTCAAGAGACTCGGGTCACATTTGTTTTGACACAAAAATGCATCAACTCTTTTTGGCCAAAGAAAAATCAGAGGTGTGAATGCACTCAAACACCAGTCCCTCATTATCGGTGCAAATTACTTTTAGGTAAGAAACTCTCTCATTTCTCATTATTCACTAACACCTCCTGTTTTTTTTTTTTTGGTTTTTTTTGTCCCCAGTCACTGGAAAGCACACGGAGGATGCTGCAGATGGCAGAGGAGGTGAGACTTTGACAATTTGCTGCTCCTTCTGACAAAGTTCTCCTGCTATGTCACAATTTAGTCATAAATCACGTATTCCTATTAAACACATATATATGTTTGCATTTAAGTTGGAAAAGATGTTTGAATTAATGTCATAAAAAGAATGTATCCAACATCCTAACATCCATTCTAATATCCTAAAATGTATCCAACCCTGATCATTTCCATCCTTCATAATACATGAATCCATTTTTAGTCTTTTTATTGGTTCTGAACTTGTGTGATTCTTGTATTTTCAGAGCAAACAGACCGGCGTCAACACCATGGTGATGTTGGACGAGCAAGGAGGTAGATATCCAACATTAAAAACTCCTCCTGTTGTCTTTTTTTCCCCAACTCATTAAATCATTTTTTCTTTTACTTCTTAAATGTTTTTGTTTCTTTTTTCCTGTGGCATTCCCAAGACAATGAATGCTAATGGTTAAGTTGAGAGAATCACCTATAGTCATTTTTGGATGTTTTTCATTCATTTTTGAAAGGAAACTAACTAAGTGACTGATGACATATACTATATCATGCTAATGCTATTACAATCTTCTACAATCTACAAATTTAAGATTTTTCTAAAATGCACTGAAACACACATACTTGATTTCTCTTTTTTTTGTATTTTTAACGACTGCAAGTTTTGGTTGCAGCTAAAATCAACCGGATGTCAATATTTTCATGACGTTTTTTTCATTTCAATAACTTTTGTATTTCATTGTCTTTCAGCAAGACATTAGTTGATGATTGAAGGGAACAGATTCTCTGTTTTGATATTCACAGAAGCTTTTGTTCACATTTGGCAGTCAGGAAACACTGTTATGCCTAAATTAAATTTTTGCTACCCTCCTTGTGTGACTGCAAGCACTTGGAAACGTTGTTGTGTGAATTATTACAACAGAATAGTTTTTTTTACATGTTTGCATCTGTTCCAATATAGTTGGTAAACTCCACTGAAGGAAAAGAGTCTTATATTGGCAACTAAAAACACTGATTTGATTGTGTATCAGTAACGGCCAGAATGTTCATGGAAATTATTTGTTATTGGGTATTGTGTATTTCTAAATATTGCGGGCCAAACTAGTGTGTCAGTGTTCTCTGGTTTGTTTTTAGTTTTTTTGCAGGATCAGTCACTTGTCTATATGTAAGTTATTGTGTTCGTGCTGTGTTCCCTGTTTGAAAATTTCGCAGTATGTTCTTTTTTTTTCTTTTTTTTTTTATGTCTGTATCCATTTTTTTTTTCCTGCTGCAATGACCCAGTTATTGACCCAATTTAAGTATCCTCATAGGGATCATTAAATTTTAATTATATCTATTCTAAAAATGGATAAATAAAGGTGATAAACAAAACAAAACATCCCTACTCTATAAAATGTCTGTAGATACAAAAAAGGGAGACTCTGACATGTTGCAGTGTGCCTGTCTGTGTGTTTCAGAGCAGCTGAAGCGTGTGGAGGAGGGCATGGACCAGATCAACCAGGACATGAGGCAGGCTGAGAAAAACCTGACTGACCTCTCGAAGTGCTGCGGCCTCTGTGTTTGCCCCTGTGACAGGTACGCTGAACACTCAGCCCCGCCGAAGGCTTCACATCACTGTTGTGATTTTTGGTTGCACAACACTTATTTATCGACCACCTGGGAGAGAATGTTTATCACGCTTTCTCTGTTGTTTTGTGTTTTGCTTGTTTGTATCTTGATTATTTATGGAACAGGTATGTTGCTGTTTTTTTTAGCAAAAATTTGTGAATGAACTTTACAATGATAGCTATTAGCCGTATAGAGCAAACAGGCAAGGAGCTGTATAACACTACATAGGTCTGATCATTATTTTTTATATCATGTATAGAATTGCAACATGGGAGGAGTTTTTCTCAGGCCCCTGAACGCCAGATGTAACAATCCCATTCATTTTCTTCATAGATAATGTGAGGTGACAGTTGGAGCACTTCTACAGCTTGGATAGGCTTGAAACAGTTGAATAATCAGTACAAAAGATGTGTACATGAAAAGTAAGGTGAAAAGTTAACTACGACTCCCAAGTAGCGTTTTGGCAAGAAACATACAGTCACCAACCTTAAAATTGTCTTACGAGCGCTGCCAACAGCTGGCAGAAGCTAAAGGTTGCATACTGAGAAAACCAATAATACAATCTGCAGCTTCAATTAATTTTCTTTTGGATACTGGGTCAATTTTGGATGAATTCAACAGCCATGGCCCTGTGTTTGGTTCCCAACTGCAACAACAAAACATTTTGAATTTGCTGCAACTCTGATCCGTGTATCTGACTGCCTTCGTCTCTATAGCAACAGCAGCCGATACTCTAGAATATTGTAGTATTTAGAGCTGTCCATCATGCCAAACATGATTTCTCAGAAGCAAAGTCAAAATAATTAATGGTGGCCATTAAAATAAACAGGAACATATACATGGTCCTGTTTTCTATGTTTAGCAACATTCAGGATATTACTAAAAGAACATTTTGAAATGGGAATACAGACCTGGGAAAAACACTCCTACTTGGCAACTCTATTATCATGAGGTTGAATACTTCCATCATGCTGCTCTGATCTGTCAGGTGGATTTCACATAAAAACAGCATGAACTGCAGCCACATTCACAAATGCGGCTGGTAATAGCAGAGAGTGTGACATGGAGAGAAAAGAAAATTACACATTTGCTTGTTAGATGTGGATGTTATAGTCAAAATAATGCTGATACACTGTGCGAGCATTCCCAGTGGTTTACGAATGAGTAGGGAACATAACCGTATTCCTACCGAGTTCTTAACATGACAGGTGCAGTGCTCTGTGCTGAGCATACCTAAAAGTCTCTCCATCAAACCATATCGATATGAAGTGTCAGTGTGTGTGTGTGTGCGTAGTAAGATCATATCTGGTTCTAAACACGGGAAAAAAAATCTTCCCAAAATGCTTTCACATTGGAGAAGCGGATTCTTTGATGATTACCAAAAGATAAGGTAGGGAATCTTTTTTTAACTTTGAGTCATCAACATGCGTGAACGTAGTCATAGCTGACTTGTATCCTTTTTCAGTGTGGTTGTATTTAATGTAACTTTCCTCTAATTGTCATTTAAACACTTCTGGATTTCCTGGCTGACGTTCTGTTTTTAACTCCAGGGTGACGTCTATCGAGCACGACTCACGATACAAGCGCACCTGGGGTCTTGGAGGAGGTGACGGCGAAGCTGACGCTGACGGTTCAAAAGTAGTCTCAAGGCAGCCCTCAGGAGTTCGCAACGGCCAGGCTGGCCAGGTGAACGCCTCGGCACCCTCGGGTCCATACATCAAGAGGTGAGGGTCACGTCTTTGTCCTGGTCATTTTGTTTCCTTTGAGGATCTTTGAGCATAAAGTCGTCAGAAGCATTTTGTTAATTTAGAAATGTCCTGTAGTCTTTAACTGTGCAAGTCACATGAGACATATCGAGGCCAAATAAAAACGTATTTTACATCTGTGCTGTAGGATAACCAACGATGCACGTGAGGATGAGATGGAGGAGAATCTGGAGGCAGTCAGCAGCATCATTGGCAACCTGAAAGGTATGGCTATGGACATGGGCAACGAGATAGACAAGCAGAACAAACAGATTGACCGGATCACTGATAAGGTAAGAGTCTAAGAATTTTAACCTATAACACTTCAGATTGTTTTGTTGATGTGACACATCAGCTTCCATTTTTTTTATACTTGTCATACTGTTTTATTCATAAAATACTTTCTTTTTCTCTGCTACTTTTAATATCAAGCTGGATGGCCAAATTAAAATAAAAACTAGGGATTATGTTTGAGCTCATTAAGTGGTTCTAAATGCATGTTTTGTGCATTTTAAATTAAAAGTCAAAAATGGTAGACCTTGGGATGACAACCTCTTTCTTCTCTTCTTTTCAGGCGGACATGAACAAAGTTCGCATTGATGAAGCGAACCAGAGAGCCAACAAGCTCATCAACTAGACAAGGAATCCTGCTTCTGCCAGTTATATCCATCAACCTTGAGCCTCTGTCACCACACACACACACACACACACACACACACACACACACACAGAGCCTACTTGCGTACATGCACAACCACACACTCTGACAGGAAAAAGAAATTCAGTCAGGAAGAATGTTTTTGCCAGCAGTGCGCTAACCTTTACTGCACTAAGATGTAAATAGAATACATTTATACATTTTACAAATTGGCCCCTCCAGTCAAACACCAACACACCCTTTGACACATATATTCATAGTCATGCTGGACTTTGAGAAGCAGCGTTGGCATCAGAAACTGCACCAAAGAGGAAGTGTCTGACTGCCAATCACTGCTGTTTAAAACCAAATATGTACCAGGTCTGTTGTATCATATCTCAACATCCATAGGAAGGGAAGAAGCACAGGTCAGCCGCTTTTCTTTCTCAGTTTCTCTGTTTTGCCTTTTAAGAACTATGAACTGTTTCTGTTTTAAATAGATCTGATTAGCTGTTTTTTGGGTTGTTTTTTTTTTTTTTTTTTTTTTAGAAATATACAGCAAAGCATTAATTTATGTATCCCCTCCCCAGTTGGTCCTGCACCAGGACCAACTGGACCAATAAGCTGCATCCAGTTTATTCTTAAATCACTGACTTTGGCCTAAAACAAATGCATCTTAGTCAAATCCTTATTGGTTCAATATGTAATTAAGTTAATTGTATCGTGTATTATTTTGAGATGATATACTTATTTAAATATTCTTTACCAAGCAGAAATTACTTGCGAATAAAGTTGTCTTTTTTAACACTTTTTTTTGCATGTCATTTATGCCATTTCAGTTGTAAAAGCTATTTTAAAAAAAAAAAATCAAATGTGCCTTTGAAGTGGGTCATGACAATTCTTTTCATGCTGGAATTGAAAGCATCTACCCCTGAATGAAAGCAATTTAATGTTATTTTATAATTTTCTGACTGATGGGACATCAAGGTTGTTGTAACTATGTAAGAAAATTAGGCGCTGACCTGGTGTTTTAGAAATGAATATATAACAATCACTTCAAATGTCCTTCAAATGTGAAGGAGGGTCAGTAAACATCATGTATGCAGGAATGTTCATCATTACCACCTCCAACGCATCTAGTTTACTTCAGAACAACACTGAGTATGGGAAACAACAGTAGATGATTCCCATGATCAGATTTGTCATCAGTGGATCGACTGCTGTACTTCATGTTTAGTGTCTCTGTGTGACCACAGTGTAAATACTCAAACATACTGTAGCTGTTTTATTAATTGCCTGTAGTCACTCTGTTCGTCTAATTTCATTCTTTACCTCCTGGTTAATAGAGATTTATAGCACCCAAGAGGAAATTTACAGCCTATGCAGGGTTCCTACACAATTAAATGTCCGGAAAACTAATTTCCTCAAGTGTGATAATTGCACAGTCTGTAAAAATGTGAAAACAAATGTTTAGTCCTGAAATACATGGCTGTACATTTAATCCACTATCACTTCTTGTATCAGTTATGTGCTGGTTTCACATGTCATAAGATCACTAAACAGAAGCTTTGTAATAATGAAAAAGACCTAGGATCTTACAAATTAGAACAATTAGTCCGGAAAAGATTGAAATATAGTAATGATAACAATGTGCAGGAACCTTATCAATGTTTTGTATGTGGTCAATAGTTGTGTTGTAACAGCCGTTGTATCACAAACACCTCCTCTTGCGTCTGTTCTGTAAATAGCCAGTTTTCACATCAGAGCTACGCTAAATCGATAATATCTGATGATGGAAAGCATAATTTGTTTTGTTGAAGCCGAAGCCAGGCGGATAGATTACTGCTGGCAGCAAGATGCAGAAAGTATACATGTAAATGAGTGTTGTTAAAGGGGTAAATGTAGAAGCAGCGTAAGTCCTGGCAGGCTCTGTTGGGCCTCGATGTGGAAAATTGGCTAATGATAAAGTAATACAGTATGCTGAAAATATCTCTTGTATGCATCTTCTGGCTTATTTGTTTTGAAGAAAAATGATAATTTGTGTGCTCTGCTGCGGGCATACACCTATTGAGTGTGTAAAGATCAAAATGAACTGGTCTTCAGGGCTTTGTATTGTTATAAGTGATCATTCTCAGCCTGTTACTTGTCAGTTGAGATCTAATTAGTCTAGCCTAAGGCTGCCTCGCCCTCTTGAGGCTGTTTATTCATTGTTTTACCAACAGCCACTGGAATGTAAATACAACAGTTTTGTCTATTTTGAATGTGTGCATATGCAGCTCGTCTTATCTGAAATTAGCTCGGTGAACAGATGACTGTTCAACAAAGTAGAAATGTTTCACGTCTGCCTCTGTTTAATTGTTTGTACTCAATAAATCTAAAAAAAAAAATCATTTTATTGCACTTTTTCTTAATGTATTAACAATTAGAATTAAATTTCAAAGTTCAGCAAAGGAGATGAAAAGGTCAATAAATAAACACAACCTGTATAGTTTCAGGAGTTTATTTTAAAGTTTATTCTCTCAAAATGTATTTGATATTTCCTGTCAACATTTTTGGATATTTTACATAGCTAGAGAGTACAAAATGCAGATTAAAAACCACGGGACAGAAAAGGCAGGTAGGAAGGAGTGGAGGAATAAACAAAGTGGATGAAGGTGACAGAGCAGGAAGTGTCAGAAGACTCAGATGAACTCGTCATCCGAGTTGGTTACGGTTGTTATATAGTGGCCGATTAAAAACAAGACTGAATACGTGTGATGCAAAACCATTTCGAGGTGCATGTGTGACAGAAAAATTCAACTACCGGTACGTGAAGCACAGACGTGATGTTCTGCTGGCCTTCTGCACACGAAAACATCTATAATCCCTGTTTGGACGGCCATGAGAAGATCATTGGTTTAATTGCTATTTTGTTCCTTTTTGTAAATGTAGATAATGTAGACAGAGATCATCCTGATGCTACCACATTTTTCTAGAAAACTCTGAGCTGAACAGTCTCGTTTATCTTTCCACACCTGACTTCCGTCATTTCAATGAGGTCACTTGAGTTGGATCGTAGTTCAGGGACAGAACCCACAGTACAAGGCAAGACGGCAATGGTAGAGTGGGACAGATGGTGAAAATCAGAAAATAAACCACAAATTAACATCTATAAATGCAGCTCCATATACTGTACATACTCTATATTCCCTGTGTGCATATATAGATTAAAATTTCTTATTCTATAATGGCTTTTTTTTTTTGTTAAAACTCCTTAATTTACCAAATTCTCACTTCCTTCTTTTCTTCCCGTACATTCATAGAAACGACACATTCCCTCAGCTCCATACTGCTACTGTATGATCCTCGTCTTAGACAGAGAGCATGCCTGGTCCTGTTGTGTGGTTTGGAAAAGCAGTCAAGATTCATCCGACCCACAACTTGTCTTAAACTTTAGCTGGTACTGTAAAACATTTAATAACGATCCAGGCTTTTTTTTTTTTTTTCTGCTTTTACAAATGTGCCTGATGTAAATTCCTGTCAGCTATAATTTCTTCAGATACTTACTAACTACAAGCCAAAGTTTAAGACAAGTAAGGCAGGTCAAGCTGGTCTTGATTGAAGGTTCAAGAATATCACAATAGCACCATATCAAACTAATGTAAAACATACTTCATGCATCTGTAGATATATACTGTATATGTATATATGTTAATGAATAGATATGAAATTTAGAGGTTCAATACACAAGTGTTGAATATATTTCAAGTTCACAGAAATAACTACTGCCACAGTGCAGCTGGGAATATAGCCTGATTGCATCTATATTCAAAACTGACTGATTGAGGTGTCACATGACTGCTTGTAAGTCACAATTCTAAAATCTCTTTCAAACCCTTCACAGTGCATAGAGCATTTAGTTTGCATACCTGCAATTACACTTGGTGTGTGTGTGTGTGTGTGTGTGTGTGTTTGCTGTACAGCACTGCACTACGGTTTGCTTATCACCAAGTCTTTACACCACATTTACAAAGCTTTTTTTTTAAAAAGCCTGTTAAGTTCACTCCGATTGTATGAGTAGCATTTAGCGCTCCAAATTCAAACAGCACAGTATTACAGTTCACAACCATTTTGTAAGGCAGATAAATAAAAGTACTTATAAGTACTCTTGAGTGACCCTATGTTCATATTGTACATAGCTATATCAAAGCAACCCAGACTAAAGCAAAAAAAAAAAAAAGTGAGAAAAAAGTTTTACAAACATTCTTTGGTTGAGTGTAAAAGGAGCATTCCTGTGCTTTAATTTAATACTTTGAATTTGGCATTTTGTTAAAAAGAACACAAAGAAAAGAAAAAAGTGGACTTTGCAATGATATACTGGCTTAAATACAGGCAAAAGAGTGATGGCTTTTATCCTAAACTACAATATTAATGTTAATTCTCACAAAATAATATAAAAAATTCTAAAAAGCTTGCTCTGACTGATTGTACACAAATACTACTTTCTCTTTCCAGGTTGCCAAGGCAACCCCCCCGGATGGCCTTCCCATCTCTTTCACTTCTTCTTGGCAAAGCGACTGAACTTCTTTTCCTTGTCTTTCTTGGCAGAGCTGGGCTCAGGGAGGGCAGTTGAGGAGGAGGGAGGGGGCAGGCTGTGGGCTTTGGCCCCTGAGGGCCCCGATGCCTCCTCCGCTGCCAGAGGCTGAACGGCCTTATCCATGGCCTGGCTCCAACGCTGGAGCTCCTCCTGAAATCAAACACAAAAACACACACACACCACAGCAGCTTACAAAGGGAAGTCCAGCTCCAGGGGGGCAGTGTGTGTTTTGGTCTCTTGGTCTATTTGGGTAAATGAACGAGCGGAGGTGGCCACGCATTTAGCACTGAAACTTAAACCAAGCTAAATCAGTAGATAAAACATTGCTGTAAATTATTTGATTTTGTAGAACTTAAAGGGGACCTATTATTTTAATATACCATATTATTTTCAGTCATACATATAATGCTACGATGTCATAAGAAGTAATCCCTGTGAACAAAAAGCACCAGCTTCAGACTGTTCCGAACACTCGGTTTCCAATGTTTTTTTCTACTTTCAGCCCAAGCTAACGTTCGGCTCGTGACAGATTTCTTTATATGATCATCTGCTCTGTTCACTGCTCTGCTCCACTAACATTATGGCATTTTTCCATTATTTTTGGGCTAGTCAAGCCAATCCATGACTACCTGGCTGTGAGTGTTTTTCCATTACACAGCACGGCAAAGTAAAATAAGTAGTACATCATCACTGTGGCTGTTTGTGCTTGTACTCTTCCTCCCTGCATTATTTCTAACTGATCCGCTCAACAAAGAGCTCCAAATATGCTCAGATGTTGTTGTGTCGACCGTTTTTTAGTGCCGCTAACGAAGCTCTGCTAATTTGATGAGGAAGAATTTCCTATAAATTCTTCACAATAAAAGTCTCCCGTTATTTAGTCATTTAAAAGCTTTTAATATGAAGCAGTAAAACAGGAAATGTTGGGTTTTCATCGGCAGTAACTTGACACATGCTGCCACTCGGAGTGGGCTCATCGAGAGGGGGCCTTAAAAGAGATAACAGCTAAGACTGCCTGTTAAGAGACAGAGGCTGAACTGAGGAGCTGCATAAAGGGCCAGTATAAGTTAAATAAAGAGTTTTTTGAACTGTGACCCATGCAAAGCTACTCTAGTGGAGTCCCAGAATAAAAGTATAGAGCTGGAAATGAGCATGATAGCTCCCCTTTAATGATCCCCCTTGGGTAAATCTCTAGCTAGCTGGTGGTGATTTAAGGTCTTGCACCGTGACACTTCAGAAGAAAATATGAATAACCTAATTAATGTCAGCGATTTACATAAAAAAACCTTGCCAAGGGCAGAGATGTCAAACCGAAACAGTTTATAAAAATGAAATGTAAATATGTAAGTACTGATTGCAGCTTTACACCCTGTGACCACTGCTTTACATAGGGTTAAAGATTATATAATTACATGCTTTTTGAGCGGCCAAGTCCAGAACATTTAGTCTTGTGTGATTCATGGAAAGCTGCTAAAAGTTATTCCCTGTTATCTCTCCCTGTAAGCACTCACCTCGTCTTTACACTGGAACAAATATTCACTGCCGTCTCCAAGACTGTGAGAGAGAAAAAAAAGCAAAGTTGAAATTCAGTGTGGAGGAACCAGTGTTTGGTTGTTTTATACTCCTACTTGGACCATTAGAAGGATTTTTCTTCTGTAATCCAAGAAATTGAACTCTCACTTTGACCTCTTTCTGCACATTTTTAAAAGTTTGGTGTGTTTATGTTTCTGGAAGTTGCAATCTGTTAGCATCTGTTAGCAAAGCGAGTGCAGGTCATTTTCTTAAAGCGAATGTACGTATGTTCTTTAAAACAGTTTTCTTACTTATTTTCTGCTTGCAGCTTGTGGGACTGCATAGTTGTTTGCAATTTTAATTTTTGTTCCCTAGCTGATTTGAATTACCACTGATAGAGAATGTAAACAAGAGGCTACAGCTAATTAAAAAAAAACAAAAAAAAAAAACACTCTCTTTTGAAATTGAAAAAGTAGTAAAAATCTTAAACAAGTCCTTGAATGCTACAAGTAATATTTTAGTTTAATAGTTAACCAAGGTATAATCCAGAAATGATTGTCTAAATTAACTTGTGTTCCCTAAAGACTACAAATTGTGGATGGAAGGTTTAAATTTGTCCCCATCTCATCAATATATTTCATCAATTTAGTGGTGAGACAATTAAAAAAGCTGAGGATGGATTCTCACCGTAGTTTGGCGACGTGCTTCTTTTTCTTGTAGTTGGTGAGGACCTCCCAGGTGGCGTTACTGAGGGACAGCGGGTCCTCGCCGTGATACGTAACTCCATGGCCAAAGCTTTTGGCGTCCTTATAAACTGAGAGTTGGCCGGGCTTCAGTACACAGTACAAGTTGTTCCATGACCTGAGTGATGAGGAGGAGGAGGAGGAGGAGGAGGAGGAGGAGGAGGAGGAGGATGAGGATGAGGATGAGGATGAGGATGAGGATGAGGATGAGGATGAGGATGAGGAGGAGGAGGAGGAGGAGGAGGAGGAGGAGGAGGAGGAGGAGGAGGAGGAGGAGGGCAGTAAAAGGAGGACTTTAATATTGATGATTTCAGGTAGCTAATTTCTGTTAATAGTGCAAAATCAATTAAATTTAATCCAAATTATGTGGGGCATAACAACAACACCACTCTATTAGGACTTAATTCAGTTCATTAAAAATAAGGAGAGCAGTTGGAGCAGAGCACTGCTCTGTAGTGATTGTAAATTGTATTTTATCAAGAGGAAATTTCCCAGATCCTTTGTAAGACAACAGTCTTGTGATACTGTAGCGTCAAAAACAAACAAACCTTTTTTCGGTTGCTTGTGTACGTACAAATGGACTTAATGCTGCTTTAAACAGGATATTTATGTTAAAAACAGCTGCGTAATCACCTTAAAATGACAAAAGTGGATACAATCTGCAGTAATGCTGGTTATACTGCAGCTTTAAGTTGCAAACTATTACCGCCCCTTGAGTACAAAAACCACTGAAAAATACAAAATTTGCAGAAAATAAGGGAGTTTTTAAAAGTGATTTATGTTCGGCAGCTGCAAGAGTACAAAAGCTACATACTGATGTCATTTTCTCTTCTTGTACTATCCACACCTGTAGTCATTCAAAACACACGCGCTTGAAGACATCTAAAACTTGACATTTTCAAAAGAATCAGCAGATTAAGTAATGTTGAAAATAATCGTGAATTTCCATGTTAGACTTTACTTGAGTTGTTTAATCCATCACAAAGTTGTCACATTGTTGTTTAGGTGCATAATACGCAATATATAAGGCCACTTAAAAATAATGCAAAGACTAATGCAGACTGACACTACCTAAGCAAGTTTAATGAGTATGCTAATTGATTTTCCAAAGATACAGACTTAATTGAAACAAATGAATGTCTGGCATGTAGTAATTATAGTAAATCAATCTATTATCTACCTGTTTGAAGCCTTCTTCCCTGAGCCCTCCACGTCATGTTTGCGGGCCAGCGTGCCCTCCTGCAGCACAGTCTGGGCTCTGAGGGGCTCCACGGGCATGGTGGCGGCTCTCTCTGGTTCCTTCAGGGTCACTGCTGAGACGGAGGTCTCCAGCTCCAGAGAACCACTCTCTCTCATCTCTGACACTATGGGCACTGTGGAGTCACCGGCCGTCCCCTCCAGCAGACCTGAACTGGGCTCGACTGCACCAGAACCAGACTGGAGGAGAAAAAGACACACAAAAACAGAAAGAGACAAGTTGGAAAAAATGATAAGATTCGTTAACAAATCAGAAAGTGTGCCCTCGATTTATGCTTCCATGATCCAGTCCTCAACTGAGTCAAATGTTTGTTTTAAAGTAAGAAAGTCAAGGAGCTCTTTTAAATGCAGGAGTCAGGAAGAAATTAGCACAGCAGAGAGGCTGATTTTTATTTTTCACCAATTCTGCTATGCTGAAACTGAGAGGTCACACATGATTAAGTACAGAGGACACGGAGCTGAGTCAGTGTAGCTACTAACCAGAGTCTGTTCCTCAATAGTGTAGAGCTGTGAAGATTCTTCTACAAAGCCAGTATCTTCTCTCCTGGAGGGAAGAAGGCAACATGGGGTGCGTATGAGAGACCAGCAGTTGAAAAAATGTGCGTGTGCAGAGACTAAGAACTTTGGCAATTCTGTTTGCATGGATACAAGTGCATATATGTGCATATACGCGTGATTGCTTGCAGGTGTGTGTACCTGCTCTCCTTATCCGAGCGCTCCTCCTGTTCTTTAAGATAAATCTCCATCGCCATCTCCTGTTGTTGTCTCCTCAGCGCCAACAACTCCAGCTGCAACACAGAACAGAAGCAAAGTCAGTAACCATCATGTGCTCCAATTTAGCAACATAATTAGCCTCATAACTGCCACCATCTTCAGTCGTCATTAATAAATATGTTGTATATGATATTACCGTGAAACCACCTTTAAGATTTTTTCCATACCGTAGTGAGGCGTTCCAGTGCGCAGAAGCGCTCTTCCCAAGTGGCGGTGGATTTTTCAAAGGCCTCGTGCCTCTTGAGGAGTTTTTCAACCTCGTCCACAGTGTGGCCCATGTCTCTGCTGGTCACATAAGGCTCCTGAGCTATCAGCCAGGCCTCCGCCACAGAGGCATCCCGCGAAAACTGACACACCTCCAGCACTGGAAGCAAAGACAGGAGTTATTGTGAGGGTTTTTAAAATGGAGTTCTTATCTTCCAGTACAACAATATTAAAAAGAACCTTCAAGTTTTTCATAAATATTAATTTTTTTTTTAAATTGAGAATTTACAGTGTTTATAATCTGTTCACAGTCACATTAATGGGACACAGCTTCCATTTGGGGACAAAATGCTGGTTACCCAATAGACATTAGGGTCAAAGACTTGGTTTTAAGGTTAAGGTTGGATTTAGATTACATTAAGGTTAGCATTAGGGGCTGGGGAATTCATTATGTGACAATTCTGGATAGTGAGGACATTTTTATAGGACATTGTTAGAACATTAGGACAATTTTAGAAAGGATATATTTTAGAAAGGGAGGACATTTTGTTTGAAAAGCGAGGACATTTTGAAAGTTGTTACAATGTTACAAAGTGTAGACACTGTTGGAAAGGGAGGACACAACTGATAAAGGAGGGCATGTTTTACACACAACATTCAACGTTTAGAAGATGAGAACATTTTCACAAATCGATGGCGTTTTTGGAAAAGTGACGTGTTCAGATGATGAAGACATTTTGTGGAAAATGAGGATATTTTTAGAAATATAACAATCAGCTTTGTCGGCGGTGGTCCACCTTAAACTTGCAGTATTTCCTCCACAAGTTTATAAAACAGAGAGGCATACTGAAAACATTCAAGCTATAATTCCAAAGCTGAAGTGGGGGAATCAGACACAGTATCGGAGAACATCCTTGTTTTCGTCTCAGACTATTTTTAAAACTGTTTGCAAAAAAAGATTCCTACTGAGTGTTTTGATGAACGAAAGCCAAGGTCATGTACGAATGCGTTTATGGGCTTTCACATCAGTTAGTCTTGAGGCTTTTAGCAGTCGAGTATAAATTCGTGACAAACTAGGTGAAAGGAATAACGTGTGCCCAGAATTTGTTTTTAGGGTTGGAGTGTGAGGTTGGAGGTTAGAGCAGTTCTACTCACAGAGTCTGAGCCAGTCCCATCTTTCATCCCACTTGAACATCATCTCCTTCCTTTTCTCCATCAGCTGCACCATCTTCTCTTTGATCTGACACAAGCAGTTATACAGTTGCAGTTACATATCAGCATTATTAAACATCTCTGCCCCAAGACCGGCTATTATTCTTCAAAGAATTAGTATTGTGAAGTAATTAACAGCACGTAAATTGAGGTCGGGGTCAATTGCTCATTTAAATTCTTTTGGCTTTTCCATTTCTAATTAGTGTTTGCTTTATAGTCTCCCTGATGAGTGTTAGATGAGTTGAATTTTTTTCCTTCGTGACAATCCAATTGGTTCCATTGTGCCAGACAAGAACAATCACTCCCAGAAAAGTAATTAAATCTTATGAAAGCAGCAATTTGAGGCCCATCTGAGGATGAAAAGAAGCTGTCTTTGCTGCGGAAGCCTCACCTCAGCAGAGTCTTGGTGCTTGCGTGTCAGCAGGGCCTTGCCGAGGTCTATGCAGTCAGTGAATTTGGCTCCCCTGGCCTCAATCTCCGAGCGGATCCCCTGGTGGTACTTCTGCAGGAGTTCCACGGAGGAGACATCCCTGATGCAGAGGAGGGAAGGATATCATGTGCTAACAGGTAATGTATGAAGTTTATCTACCTCTGTTGGTAAGGACTGGAATTGCAACAATAATGACCAGGCAAGCTGTCTAATACAGACATACTGAAGTTATACTATATATCTTTATACTGGCCTCATAAATAAATCATTTTATAAAGCTGAAAATATCGTAGTACATAATATTTTCTACTTTCTCCTTGTGTTCACATTACTTTTTATGTATCCACCTTCCATCAAAAATGAAAAATATATGAATCTATAAATATTCCCAGTAAAGCTGATCTAACTCAGTAAAGCTATGTTGAGGGGGGGGGATTTCTCCTTCTTTACCTACCACAAATTGTCTAAATTTTAGTTTATTTAAATTGACGTGAATAAAAAGTGAAACTCAAATACTCAAAGGGAAATGTTTCAGGTTTGTTTTTAGGCTGTCTCAATCAGATTTCCCTTTGGAAAAAAGAAATGCAGCCTCTTGCAGTTTTGAAATAGCAGAAATCAATGGATATCTAATAAACTATGAAGTCCTTGCCCCATGTGTGCTCACCTGGGCTTCTCCTGAGTCTCTATCTGCTGGATGATGCTCTCCATCCAGGCCATCAGGTCTCGGACCATTGTGAAGAAGCGGAACTTCTCCGCCGTGTCGACCAGCTGCGCCCTGCGGCCGTCGCAGGCGTCCAGCAGGCCCTTCCAGGCTTCCAACACCTCTCTCTCTGTGGCCTGGATGGCGTCCGCTTGGTCACCTGCATACTGGGCGTGAAGGCGTGTGGCTGTCTCCTGAAACTGTTGAACCTGGAGGAAAGAGAAGCAGGAGTCCGATCATAAGATGCATGTGACTGGGAGAAAACAAATATTTCTCTCACTTATGGCTTCTCACCCTTTGAGAAAACTTTTCACAGTTGCTCAAACATTGCACCCCCCCCCCTCTAGATATGAATCATCAAAGACTCTTGGCTGCTGACTGCTGTGTTCCCTCAGAGTAAAAGGCCCAATCCTGTACTGTACCTGTTTGCCTAAAGCAGTGATGTCTCTTTCAAAGGCGGCGTGCATTCTGTGGAAAGACTCGGCTTTGCTGAAGTCTTCTCCCACATCTTCAGGCAGCTCTTTCTGCTTCTCGTGGATCTGAGCCACCAGTTCCTTCCCGTCATCAAAGTACCTTATAGAAAAGAGACAGAGATCTCAGTCTCTTTGGTTCTGTGTGTATCATTATCATATTTATCATCCTACTCATTGTAATCGATGTAACATCATGTTCAAGTTGAATTCTTTGTGACTTTGTTAGTGCATCCAGATGTTTTCTGGTTTGATGTCATCAATATAATTCTCATTTATTTGGACACTTATGTTGCATTAGGGGATTAGACATGAAACCTTAAACCTTTGGGCTCACAGTCTGGTACATCAATACCATTTTCCTTACTTGAGCAGTTCGTAAGATGCTGTGAGGAGCTGATTGCGAGTGTCAATCAGCTCGAGCAGATCAGCCCAGCTGTCATTGATGCCGTCTTTCCACTCTGCCATGGTGGCTGCCTCGGTGTGGCCGGCTTCAATCAACTCATCTATCGTCAAGTTGACCATGTCCACTCGCTCCTGACCCACCATCCCCGTGTCCCGGGCAAAGTCTCTGAACCTATCCCTCAGAAGCTGTGCCAAATTGGAGGGGAAAAGATAGAGATATTTTAAAAAAATAGGTCATAAATGAATCAGAATTTGTAGTTTTTGTGTGGAAGCACGTCTGCTTTTCAATATGTGTATGTATGTGTGTGAATGTTTTTGTGTGTTTAATACTACCGTGACGTGGTCCAGGTCCTGGCCCATCTCCTGAGAGGAGGCCGTTACGTCTTTCTCTTCGATCCAGTGCTCCAGATCCTCCACCTCTCGGCTCAGCAGGAAGTGGTGGTAGGTGTGGTCCAGCTTCTTTCTGCGGTCCTCCGCCAGCTCCCTCAGCCCCGCGTACTGCTTATCCACCTGGCCCTGTCGCCTGATGATGTCCTCACTGCAGACAAGGTAAAGAGGGAGGATGGATGGAAATGAGAAAAACGCAAAGAGAGGTTTACTCTAGATGAGGTGTGTGATTAGGACAGGTATGATCGCACTTTACATGCTTATCATTCACCCTCAACCACAGCTGACAACATGAGTGAATTAGCATCTTTGCACAGATGCAATTTTGTACATCAAATTATCAAGGCACAGACCCATCAGGATGGTCCTCTGCAAACATCTTTTGAGCACGGTCTGCCAGCTTCTGGATGGAGTCGGCGTAGTCATCCACCGCCTGCTTGAGAATCATGTGGCGCTTCAGAATCAGCATGGCACTTTGCTCGTCCTGGAGACAAGGAGGAAGAGGAGAATGGGGCATAATCAGGAGAAGGAGCAACGAAATTATGCGATAATGGTAGACATCAAAGCAAAAGAAAAATACTCCAAATGAGCTCTCAATAGAGGGTGCCACTTATGAAAAGCGTGTCACCTTAATTGAAGAAAAACATAACCATATAATCATGTTAATGCATGCAGTGCCACTTGTTATTTGCACATGATATGCCTTGTTTTGAATTAGATCTGTTTTTCAGACATCTGCGGCCACTAATCAGCGTGCCTCCTTGTCTCTCGCGCTCTCCCTCTGCTCTCTCTCTCTTCACTTCCTCTGCCCCTCACCTTGGCCTTTTCATCAGCGATCATGTAAAGCTCCTGCTCCCCTATCCAGGCTTCAGCCTCGTCCGCGTCGTTGTAGTACTGCCGGGCCAAGTTGGAGCCGTTCAGCCTCTCCCTGCGCTTGGCCATCTCGTCCTGCAGCCGGGCCCAAGCATCCTCCAGCTCTTTCAGCTGGTCCGTGATTCGCTCTGCCTCGGGTCTGCCCTCGGCGCTGGCAGCGGCCGCCATCCTCCTTCCTCGCTCTAGGACTTCATCGACGCGAGGCTGGTGGCCCTCGATCTCCCTCTGCAGCGTCTGATGGACAGAAAAGGAGACAGCGAGTGTGCATCAGATAATAGTGTCCAAACACTTTCTGCAACTGTTAAAAGGAGTTAACACATATTCTGACAACTTCTGCAGAATTTTGTGATATACAGAAACATAAATAGTATTGGAGTCTTGTAAGGTAACCACAAAATGTATTCAGAGATATATTGTATATGTTTTCGCTTTTACTGAATGGATGCAGCTTTAAATTAGTTAGAGAAATAATTGGCAACTATTTTCATAATCATTTAATTGTTTCAGTTATTTTTTCAAGCAATAATTGCAAACAAATGCTGAACACTTTCTAGTTCCAGCCGCTCAGATGTGTGGATTTATTTTTCTTTCTCATATTTTATTGCAAACTGACTCTCTTTGGGTTTTGGACTGACAAAAACGAGCAAGTAATAGGCTTCAAGAAATACATTTTCTGACAGGGTGGTGATTTCTTTTTTTTTCTACAGACAAATCAGTTACCTGGTTCTTCTTCGTCAGCATTTGCACAGTCTGAAGATTGTGCCCGTGCTCTTGTGACATTGCCAGGGGCATCCTCTCCTCAATCCAGAGCTGACAGCGACGAGACGGAGGGAAGAAGAAAAAGCAGAAACAAGAGATTATGGTGATGAAGAGAGAAAATTGTAGAGACTGGTTTCTGTTGAGGAATAGATTTACAGATCTGTGATGTACACAGAGTACAGAAAATGTAAAGACCATCTTCTTTATACTGAAATGTACCCGTTTATAAAATGTCTCAGACATCTCAAACAGTAAAAATCCTTCTTTAAGCTGCATCCTCCACCTGACTGAAGTGGATTTAGGCAGTGAAACCAATAAGGGATTAAAGTTTTTCCTCTGAATTCACCTGGAGAGTCAATTTCATGGAGGAAGCTGGTGGTCTTACTATCTTGAATACTAAGTGTACATACTGTAATTGAAAACTTAATTTCCAAATTAATAAGTTAAGGTTTTGCAGGGAGAAAAAAAAACATCCTTTGAAGTTAAGGCTTCAATATTTCTAGTCCCAAAAGGTGTTTCTTGCTATCATTCAAAAACCAGCATTCATCCAGCTGCCCTCCTTTAAAATCTAACACTCTTTGTTCTAATTCTGTGCCATCAATCATTCTGTATGAGTAAGGACTTTCAACACTTTAATTTTGCTCTGAAATTGGATCCATGCTTACAAGCTCATCGGCCAGGTCTCTGTAGAACTGATGGACAGCCTTGGCAGCCTCCAGTTTGCCCTTGCGCTGGGCCAGTGGTGTGAGGAGCTGCTGGAACTCCACCTGCAGGGCCTGCTGCTCGGCCTCCAGCTCGGGCTGGTCCTCCCTGCCTCCGCCGTGCTTACTGACGGCCTCCTGGAGCTCCTCCAACTCCCGTGCCCGGTCACGTACCTGGTTCTCCGTCATCTGGCACGGGGAGACGTGATTAGAGAAAAAGATGAATAGCCTTTTCCAGAGTTTAATCAGGCTGTAGTGGAGGGTAAATCCAGTTTGTCTTTCCATTTATGTGTTTTCAGCTAGGAAAGTTTTACCAATGTAACACTGACTGTAACATATTTTAAATGCAATGTTTTATTTTACATTTAGATTCATAAGATTTTTGGTTGTTATGTTTAAATGCCAGCGGTAAACACAGGTGCTCACATACTCAAAGCTAATCCTGAGAAAGCACATATCGTAAAAAGCAGCATCTGATACTATAATATATGCACTCCCACGTGAAGAAGTGCATATAACCAAAGGAATTGCGGACACAAATAGAACATAACATCCAGTATATACTACAGAGAGGCAGACCTGGTGTTTTTTGAGCAGGATGTTGGCATTAGTCAGGTCTCTGACGTCCTCGTCTCCGCTCTGTAGCTGCTGCTGCAGCTCACCCAGCCACTTCTTCATGTCTGTCAGGCTCTGGTCAAAAAGCTCAGAGCGGTTGGCATCAAACAGCAGTCGAGCCTTCTCCTGGGTGGTGGACTCCAGCTTGTCCCACAGCTCGTGGAGTTTGGCCAGACGCTCCTTCACAATGGGCTCAAACTCGGGCTTGGACTCCATCAGCTCCTGGCCCTCCTGTGTCCACAAGAACACAAGAGAAGTGAGGAAGAACTCAGTTAAAGTGTGTGTAAAGGTAGATATTTCATTTCCTTCACAAAAGCAGTAGTTTATCATTTGTGCCACCGTGTTTTATATAACTGAGACATCAAAACCCTTTTAAATAATCTGCCACAGTTAGAACAACTTATTTTATTAACAGTTATTTCACATGTACAGGGTGTCTGGTAGGTAATTAATATTAACAATATATGTAAAATGAACACTGAACATTAAAACAATATAGATATATATGTATAAACGACAAACAGGTGTACACGGGCACGTACTGTACACAGACTTACTGACCTGGTCTACTTTGTTGAGCCAGTCCTTGTTGGAGGCCAGCTCAGCCATAAAGGCCTGATGTTTCAGCCACTTGCTGTGGAGGTTTCTCGCCTCATCGTACGACGTGTCCTGAGCGGTCAGCATCTTCTCGTTGATCCACAGAGTCAGCTGAAGCGCGGAGAGGAGAAGTGAATATTACGGATTAGCAGACGAGATTCAAATCACGGTCTCCGTGTGGGAAAGTGAGCAACTAAAGATCCATGCCAGCACAGTTAACAAAACTTGGGAAAGTCATGGAAACGTCAACATTTTAAGTTTGTGCAGAGGTGACTTTTTGTGAGGATTTACTTCTTTATCTTTTGAAAACAGAGCTAATTTACCAATTAGCCAAATGGGACCCCTATCACAAATACTGTAGGGAGGATACAAATTTAGTCAAAGAAGATCTAATGAAGTGCAGCTGCGGTATAATAAACAAAGCAAAGTGTGTTTGGCAAATTGACAACAATAATCAAAAGATAAAAAAGAAAAAAACACTGTGATGTTGAGTTTTGGTGAATGAATAATTAAGCTAATAATTAATGTACTAATTGATGTTACACAGTGATTACATGAACAGCAAACTTGGCGGTGAACTCACATCTTGAGTGTTTTGGAGGAAGTGCTGTAGGTCGCGGTTATCGCTGAGCTTTTCTGACACCTCCTGGGCTCTTCTTTTATTTTTGTCATGCCTGAAGGTCAAAAAACAAAAACCAAGCAAATACATCTTTAAAAAAAACATCAGTCCGAGTGTATCTTCCTCCACCTCTAGTGAATCCATATGAGCTCGTCCACCACACAGAAAAATACCTGACACAGTAACCCAAAACAGTCATCTGTCTCTCTGCTGCACTGTGAGGAATAGCTCTTACTTTAAAATCAATATCCATTATTGCAGGAGCCTGTCCACCAAGCTGAATTGTGGGAGTTAATGGGAAAAGCACCCCTGCCCTCTCTAGTGCCTCTTGTTGACACTAATGATACAGTAATAAGAAGATGTTTCACTGGTGAAACTCTGAGAGGTCTATTTTTCTACATACGATCAGGGCCTGTACACTATTTATCAAACTGCTAAAAGTGACATTTTGGCCTGAAATGAAAGATAAAATTAAAAACCCTTCACTTTTACACCTACTCACAACCTTGGTTAAGAGTAGATTTAGCAGTACAAAGATACAGGTCAGCACACACTTCCTGAGACACGTTTTGGAGTGATACAAAATATAATTGATCATGATATTATTTTCGTTTGATTTGAAAAATTGATAGGATGTTACACCATTTTTTTCTTTTCAGTGGTGCAACAACAATAAAGCTGGCACTGATTTGGTTTGCAATCACTTTCCATGTGTCCTCATTTTCTGCACTTGTGTTGTACTAAATTTTCTTTTTATCTCTGTTTTCTGTGATGTACCTCGGCTACCGGCAGCAGACTTTCTCTCCTGCTCCAGTTTTGTTTTGTTTTGATCTCCATTTCAGCCAATTTCCTCATATTTCCTAATATTTCCTAATATTTCATCCCTTTATATTAAAGGATAGGTTCACAATTGTTCAAGTCAGGTGCCCATATGAACATTGAAACAGGTTTTGCTTGCTTCCTTTGTCATATTTAAATATAAATACATTAGATTAATGTTGATTTCACATGTTAAGTGCTACTATAGATAATAAGGATTTACATTCTCAAGTAGATGACCAGGTACGAGTGCAATGAGAAACAGCAACAGACAGACACTAAAAAATGATTGTGATTGTGGGAACCCCTCTAAATTGATTATGATCAATACCCAATGTGGTTGAAATTATGTCAAAGATTGATTAGAAGTACTACAAGATCGTGACATACTATTCACAAGACTTTTATTTAAATTACATTGACCAAATGAACAACTGACCTGTCTTTGATGGAGTCCATTTTCTCCTGAACCTTCCCAGAGTACAAATTGTCACTGTCCACCAGCCGCTGGCCTCCCTGTAGAGTGCCGTCAATCTTGTCCTCGTTGGCCTCCATGGTGCTCACAAAGTCTTCATGCTTTTTCAAAGCCTGCTCTGCGCCGGCCAAGGTGTCGGGCTTGTCTATATGAGCCAAGGTGTACTCCTGCAACAAAGCAGCCAACATTGGGGTGGGAAAGAAATTAACAAGGAAAAGAAAGAAAAAGAGAAACACCCCACAGCTGACTTGACTACATGACAAACATGCAGTGTGGGAACTGACCACACAGCATTCTTCCATACCACATTCTTTTAAATACCTGCAGTATCACAAACCCCATCATTAACAAGCTAACCCTAACCCTGTGGCAACTAATGACTCTTCCAGTTACACACAGACAATTTTGAGACCTTACACATGGTCCTACTTCACGTACACATGCAGTACAGTACCTGGTTGTTGAGGATGGCCTCTACAGCCTTGCTGTCCCTCATGAACTGCTGGAAGCCCAGGCCCTGGTCCAGGAAGTTCTTGCGACTGTCCCACATCTTCTGCAGTTCATACCAACCACGGTCCAGACCCTTCAGCGTCTTCTCTAGCTCCTGGTACTGAGGGTCGTCTTCCTGACCTTGGGTGACCTGAGCACCGGTGTCCCTCACACGGTGATAGTCCTCTTCATGGTTGTTAATGTCTTCACGCACGGCATCGTGTAGACTCAGCTGCTCCTCAGCCTCTGGCAGCGTGGCGGGCATTTCCTCTGACGCCACAGCCTTCTGGGTCTTGAAAAGCCAGGACTGGAAGTCATCCATTTCTTGGAGGAAATTCTGTAACTTGCTGACCTCGCCCAAAGAGTCCTCTCTGTCCTTCAGAGTCTTTCTAAGCGTGTCCCAGGCCGCATCCAGCTCTGCTCTGCGGGCCAAGATGTCGTCCGCGTTCTCTGGGTGGTCTTTGGCCAGCTGGTCGGCCTCTTTCCTCAGGAAGATAAGCTTGGTGTCGATGGCGGCCAAATCTCTCTCCATGCCAAACAGTTTCCTCTGGATGGTCATGATGGCTGCCAGGTCATTGCCCAAGTCCTGAGTGGACTCAATCACCCGTGTCTTGTCTTTGATCCAGGCCTCCGTCTCGTCACACTCCAGCCCATAGTTGTGCAGACTACCAGCAGAATCCACTTTCCTCTTCTTCTCTTCCACCATGGCTTTGAAGGCCTCCCACCTGAAAGAGAATGATTTATTGAATGTTTAAATCACTTTAATGACATGTTAGGGTATGTTTCATATTCTGAAGATAGGGAAAATAGTAATTTACTTTTACTAATTGCTTAATTTACTAAAAACCCAAGTAAATTAATTCAATTTATTTATTATTCAATTATAATTGGAAGCTTTATTCTCTATATATTATTGAATTATATGCTTTCCTGTAAACAAATTTCCCATTTCTCAGCTGACCTGCAGTTCACTGACTAAATGACTCCTGGTTGCTAGTCATTAATCAGAATTTATTGGAAGTACAGCAATTGAATTCTCTTTGATCTGTAATTAGTGCTAAATTGCAGACTTCTTTCCAGGAAACCTATTGGACATTTTAGGAAATTATTCAGAATTTACAGAAAATAGAAAATATAGCATTACCAAAATTTTCATGTCTCCATGAGAAAGAGACAACATAAAAATATTGATGTTTGTGTTTTGTTTCAGTTCAGTAAAACAGTAAAATTTATGAAACACATCATCAATAGATAATAAATTTACCTCGTATTCAGTCGTGTCTGACATTCCTTGACCTCTTTGGTTCGAGGGTGTCTGCTGTCCTCAAGCTGTTTCACAGCTTTGTTGACATCATCAACTCTCGACTGAACATTTGCCATATCTTGAGCTAGAATGCTCAACCTGCAAAAAAGAACAGTGCTAGTTAAAATAGAAACAGTACAATGTACACAAAGCAGACACATGGGCACTAGACTGGACTAGTATTTGCAAAAAATGTTACCTCAGAAGACAGAATCAAGTAACTAATTTGTCAAACGTTAAATTTGTTCTGTGTACCTATTCTGTACTACTTCCAGATCCTCCAGCTTATCAGGCACCTCCAGGTCCACCAACCACGTCTCCTTCTGGCCCATCCAGAGCTCACAGGCGTCTGTCTCACTGAAGATGGTGTACAGGGCCATAGTGTCATCGAGCTTCTTCTGTCTCAGGTCAGCCAGACTCATGAGCTCCATGTACAGTTCCTTTATGTCTTTCAGACGTCTCTGGATATCAGGCGTGTTCTGTAGCTCCTCGGGCAGAGCGTTGGCCTGTTTGGAGAGAGCATCAATGGTGGCTCCGTTCTTGACTGCCTCATTCTTCAGGTCATTGTGCCTTTTAAGTAGCCGCTGGGTGGTGTACTCGTCGTGGCCTACGTCGTCGCTGCTCATCTGCCTCTTGGCGTCCAGGAGCCAGGCCTTGAGGTCATCAGCGTCTCCCTGAAACTGGAAGAACCTCTGGGTGTCCTGCAGGTTCTGTTTCCGAAACGCTGCCAGCTCCTCCAGCTGCTGCCACTGCCTGCTGATGTTGTCCATGCACTCTTGAACTTTTGGGGAACCAAAGTGCTTGGCCTGGATCATCTTTTCTCCTTCAGTCAAGACCTGATCGAGGTTGGCGCGGCGGGCTCCCAGCTCGTCCTCGAAGGCGCTGTGTTTGCTCTGGAGCACCAGCACGCTCGTCAGGTCCTTGCCGTAATCCAGGGAGGAGAAAATGTGCTCCTTCTCCTTAATCCAGCTCTCCAACTCCGCCACCTCCCAGAGGAAGTTCCAGAAGCGGCGGGACTGCTCCAAGCGAGCCCTACGCTGGGCAGCCAGAGCACAAAGCTCCTCGTAGCACAGGTCGAGGTGCTGCACCCTCTCCCGGATCACCTGGGGATCACACGGCTTATAGCCTGGGAAATAATGAAGGACAACACAACAGTTACATATATTTACTGATTTCACTTTGTCTACTTGTTTAACTCCTCTCAAGGTTCTGGAGACTATCTTAGTGTAAGGGCAGGGCATGTATTGATCGTGATGAGAAATCATCATGCTATGGTCATTGTAGGGTCAGAACAGACTCTACACAAGAAGAGCCAGATTAAAAATGTTCTCAAATGAAAGAAAATGCATACTAATCACAAATTTGTGTTGTCCTCAAGTAAAGTTTAGGGCGCTGCATTGTTTGATACTGGTGTCAATATGATACCTGAAACTTTTTCCCTACACCTTTTTCTGTTCACTTAACAAAAGCCAAAACTCTCCCATATAGCAGTGTTTAATGCTGTCCTAATACAAGCAGCAATATTAGAAAAATAGTATAAAATTGGCAAACTCATAACAGTACTTAAATCAGTGAGTAAACAAGCCTGAACAAAGCTTCTGGTGCAAACTTTCTTTACTTGATAATTTTCCACACTTGCTGCTACGGGCTAATTTCGGTCAGAACTCTAAAAGTAGAGGTTCAACAAAACCAGCATATAAACAATAAATAGTCTTGCCCAGAGGCACTATGAGCTACTGTACTTACTATCTCCATTGGCGAACTTGAGAGCAGCAGCACTGGCGTTGTGCACCCTCTCTGCCTGCAGAGCGATGTCGTTCTCAACCAAAGCATGTTTCTGTAATAAGTCTTCCACTTCCAACAAATGTTTCCCAAAGTCAGGAGACAACAGCCGAGCCTGAGGAGAGGAGGAGACAATTTGCCTTAGAGTCTAGAAAATAAATGTTATTAGTTGATGTATATTGCCTTCTGTTCTGTTACCTTCATTTCATCCATCCAGCTGATGATGTACAGCATCTCCTGGAAGATCCTCTGCAGGGTCAGGTTCTTATCCAGACGCCCCCTACGGGCCTTCAGCAGCTCCTGCAAGTAGTCCCACAGGCGCAGGATGTTGTCTTTCCGCACGTCGATCCGCTTGGCATCATGGTAACGCTCAGACTCCAGCTCCTTTGAGATGTCCACCAGGGCCTGTACACGTTCTGCGTACGCAGCGATGTCCGTCTCAATGGCATCATGCTTCTTCTTTGCTGCCTCCACTGCTGGCAGGTCGTAACCAAAGTTATCCTGAGGAGGGAGAGAGAAAGGTAGTTCATGGCACAAGAAACCTTATAAATAATAATAAATAAATAATAATGAGAGACAGTGTATGATTCAAGTGTATAATTGAATATATTGAATATATATTTTCATAGTTTTGTTTTTAATTGCAAATGACACTTTTTAGTTGCTGTCATCTCCCCATATTTCTTAAGGCAACATGTTTCTGCTGTTTACCTGCCACCATCAATGATCGGCTGTGCAAAGGACCAGCTGTTTTAATGAATAAATGCATAATGGAATCTGTACTGTTCTACATGTAATTTTATTTAATTAGGACATCTAATTAGGATCGAGAAAGACCTGAGAACCAAACAACCAGCATAATTAACCACAATTAAACAAATATAAAGTCAAACAACCAATAATCAAGCAACAAAAAATAATAATAAACATGGATACACAGTCTTAAAAAACATGATAATGGTATCTATGGTTCTGCTGTTGCTGTGTTACCTGAGCCACTAATCTCTGGTTCTCTAGGAGCCAGGTCTCCCTCATGGCAGCCTTCCTGTCGAATCTTCTCGCCATCTGTTCTAACTTCTCCTGTCTGATCAGCTCGTCTCTCAGGACGCGCTCCCGCTCGTGCTCCGCCCTCTCCAGACGCTCCCAGGCCTGCACACAAACACATGAAGATGGAGATCATGAGGGTCTGCAGTTTTTGCTAGTTTGTCGGTAATAGCAATGTGGTGTGAAACATTTTTAGACGTTTCCTTTTGCTTTTTGTTCAAGCTCAGCTACAGAGCAGCTCTCCTGGAGCTTGGACTGAATGTCATGTTCAAGGACACTGTAGGGCAGATTTTTGCTGATACCACTGAGAAACCTGGTTCTCAGTAAAAAAGGACAACATATTTTCTCACAACATATTTTAAGCACCTTGAGAATACATTTCTAATTTTGAGCTGTCACAGTAGGGAAACAGATCCTAACCATGACACGTTCTTCCTGTTGAGACACACAGACCTTTATTTTCTGCAAGGAATGGCTTTTATTATATAGTTTAGTAAATTACTCTATGAGGTTACTGGTGTAATTCAGTTAATTTGTGGTTTAATTGCAGCCTCAGGACTGTACTCTGCTAAATGACTGAATTTTGTCCCTCTAACTGACTCTAACACTATGCTGGAGATTCAAACCGCAGAGTTTTGTATGCTGGTCAAAAGAGAGACAATCTTCATACTAAAAATCCAAATAGTGGTGACGCCTAGCCAGAGATTTTGTCTCTGGCCTCTCACCCTGTTGATATCTGCGACCAGGGCTCCCTCTTTAGGCGTGTAGACTCTCTGGTTGTTTGCCCTCATACGGCTCTGGATGGTGAACAGCAGCACCTCGAGGTTACCCTTCTCCTGGAACCTGTTAAACAACACAAGTCACACAAAAAGGTCAACTTTAGCCACAAGGGGTATTGCAAAAGGCCAAGCCAAAAAACAGAAGAATCATACTGATCATGGAAATGAGCAGAAATACTACAAGATTCACAAATATTTAGTCAAATATGCTGTGTTCAAAGTGCATTTATTGAAAATCAAAAGAGGTTTAAACTGTATTTGTACTGTAATGTACTTTGTATTGCACTGTAGAATAGATTAAATTATCTATAGCCCTTATCAATAATGTACTTTAAAAAAAAAAAAAAGCTATAATTGCACCCAATAAGTGTATTGCAACCCGTTGCCCTCTGGATCAATGTGATTTAATGAGATGTGATCCTGTGCCCCCTATTAAAATGTTTAAGAAATTTAAGAAAAACACCCACATTAGATTTAATAGAAAAACCTAATTGTCCTGCAGCTATGTTGAAAAATGGTGTTAAATCACATTTTTTTCCTTTGTTTGTTGTTGCTTATTTAATGTTTAATTAATTCACCTGTTTCTGTTTGTTATTGCAGCTCTGACACTTTATTAAATTTGCTGAAAAATGAATCATTGTGAATATGAGTCAGGTGTTTTCTTTTTATCTTGAAAATTTAAAAAAAAAACCCACAGGAATAGAATAGAAATAGAATGAGCGTGATGAAGAGGTGGCCTGGCTTCACTCACTTGGGTGGCTTCTCTACAGTGCGGTAGGTGTTGAAGGCCTGAAGCTGCTGCTGAACTCCAGTCAGAGAGTTGGCAAGTTTCCGGTTGTTCAGCACGATGATGGTCTGCTCGATCCACGTCAGCAGGTCCGATGCCAGCGTCTCGTACTTTTCGATCATCTTCTCTGTCTCGATGGCGTGATCCAGAACCTGCGGCAGAGAAGAGGACGGTCAGGGAAACAGGCAGAAACTCGCGTTAATGCTTGCCGTGCGTCATCTTTCCATCTCACCTTTCCAACTCTCTTGCCCTCGACAGCGAGCTGTTTCATCTTCGAGAAGTAGTGGTAGAATGCCACGACGTACGTGATGATGGACTTCTCATCTGGGTTCTCTGTGAACACATCTACAAAACAGAATGGCAGACAAGCCAGTCACAGCCAAGCCAAACACATCACAGACCCTGAGGTCCTTTTTTCCACCAGGCTTAAAGCGTATAAACATTTAGTTCTACATGAAGGCACAGCCTCTGTCGGTCACTCGCCTTCTGGGTCTAACAGTTTGGTCACACCAAGCTTCTGCTCTGCTACGTTGAAGGCATTCTGGAGGTTGTGGGTCTGATTGGACCTCTTCAGGCTGTTATAGTCCACCAGATCTGGCCTGAGAGAGAAAGACAGTAAAATATATGAAGGAGAATGAGGAGGTGAGACACTGAGCAGACCCGGTTTCGTGTGTGTTTACATTCGTGAGAGTGGATTTGGTCATTCATCTCTTCTTACCGGTGTTTGTGTATGAGAGCGTTGAAGGCCATGCCGTCTTTCCAGCTGGTGGTGAAGTTTGTGATGTTGACATTGGGATATCTGCAAAACAGCCAGGGGATATCATTGACTGAGCACAAGGGACACCGCTGAGAAGCTCCTGTTTTAAATCAATGTCTGGGATCTCTTCTGCTTTTCAACGTGTGTAATTATGAACCACTTACATCGGTAGCTTAAGGCCTAAGCAGATGAAGTGCTTTTTTAACAGCAGCATCCATTTGCTCAAAAGATTGCAAAATTCAATAAGCTACCCTAAGTGGAAAAGGTCTCGCTATACTCAAAAAGAAGGCCTTTATCTTTAAAGGAATAGTTCAACACTTGGAGAGTTAGATGAGAAGATAGATTATAGATACCACTTTTATATTTGTTTGGTAATTGTGCAGCTACAGCCAGTAGCCAGTTAGCTTAGCTTAGGAAACAGCCAGCCTGGCTCTGTCCAAAGGTCACAAAATCCACCTACCAGCTCCAGGAAGTCACTGCTCCCATCCAAGAAATAATGGAGCACACAACCCCCCATGAAACCACCATTGTTTTTACATCACTTTTTACACATTTTTTCGTACATATTAAGCAAACAAAATGTAACATATTAATTTGTGAGCCTTGGGTGCTGGTAGAGAGATTTTGTTACCTTTAGGACAGAGCCAGGCTAGCTGTTTCCTCCTGTTTCCAGCCTATATGCTAAGCTAAGCTAACCGGCTACTGGCTTTAGCTTTAGCCTATCTTAAGACTCATCTCTTTTCTTCAGCCTTTTAATAGTCATCATGAAGACATGAGTGCTCACACTTTTATTTTATTTATTCATTTGCTCTCTCTATTAATTATTTGTTTTTCAGTTGTGTTGTGTTTTTAGGATTTAAATCCCATTTTTATTTATTTTATTCCACACTTTTTCATTTGATTGTATTTCTCAGTCTCTGTAAAGCACTTTGGTCAACTTTTGAGCTCTATAAATAAATTGACTTGACTGGGCTTAAATTTAGCATACAGGCTGGAAACAGCTAGCCTGGCTCTGTCCAAAGATCACAAAATCCACCTTCCAGCTCCAAGAAATCTCTGCTCCCAGCTAAGAAAAAAGAGGCTAGCTGTTTCCCCCCTGTCTCCTGTCTTTGAGCTAAGCTAAACTAACCGGCTGCTGGTTACAGATGTATATTTCACATACAGACATGAGAACGGTATCAATCTTCTCATCTAACTCTCGGCAAGAAATCAAATATACATGTTTCCCAAAATGTTTAATTATTCCTTTAAGAAAATCATCATTTATGGCTTTATGAAAAAACACCTAAACTGAGTACTCCACTAATTTGCACAATTTTTAAAAACATTATAATAAAATTGAAGACAATGGTGATTGTAACTGCTTTCGGCAAACCCATTACAGCCATAAAAGCTGGAATAACGGCACTCACAAAAAAAAAAAAAAGATTTACAGCTGTGCACAGGACAGGATTTTCATGCTAATTCCCAAAAGACATTTACAACAGGTTGGTGATGCTAAAGGTCACACATCGCACTTACCCTGCAGTTTTCATCTGACACCACAGAAGAAGAGCGTCCTTGGCTGAGCGCGTCTCCTTCTGGTCCGCCTGGCCGGTTTCCACTACGATGTCCTGGATCTGATGAGAACAACAAGCACAGCTGGATGGTAAATAATGAAACTTGACTAATGACTGTGAGCTTTGCAATCAAACAAGAACAATCCACAGCAGAAAACAAAAACCCTAACTGATCATAACATGTCGCTAATAGGATGCACGAGTAGGGAACATTATGGCAAAGTGGCACAAATTCCCATTTGACATACATGATTTATTATAGCCTGAAGAAAAACTAGGTTATTATTTGTGTATAACAAAACTAATTGAAAGAGATATATCGTCAATGTTATTAGCTGGCTGGATTCTCACTAATCTAAACCTAGGGTCCAATTACTAGAATGAAATGTGGTAATTATTGAAGTTCTTATTTTCCCACACAGTGGGCCAGTAATTAGAGCAGTGATGTGATCTGAGAGACAGGCCCTGAGAGAGGGCTATATTTAGTCCAGCTTTGGTTCTCCTACAGACCGAAAAGATACAGACAGGACTAAGTCAACTCCTTTCTTCCTGTTTCTTTTTTTTTTTTTTTTTTTTTTTTGAAAGAGGCTGAATAATGCAGGAGGCCATATTGTTTGAACTAACATGTCTAAAAATAACATTGTTGCTGTCAAATATAAAATAAATATATGCCCCCCTCCAAGAGGATAAAAGAGTCAAAGAGACGTGTTGTGATGTTCTGGTTGTGCTTCTAACAGTAGATAATAATGGCTGGAACCTGAAAGCTTCATTTTGAGGAAAAAGAAAAACATCCCAAGGCTGCCGGCGGAAAATGTTTTTGTGCTACATGCATACACACCCAAGTGAGACTAAACAATTAACAATTTAGAGACTTTTCTATGAACCACAGTAGGTTATCTACTATGGAAATGCGATTATAAGGTAAAAATCCACGTGAAGCAGAACCCACACTGTGATTTCACTTATATAGTTCTGTTCTCAGTCAGTGTCGGCATAATCATAGCGACATACACTGTCACATTTGAAGTGCAGTCACATGTGACCAGCTCATCGTGTTATTTGAAGATTGTGATGTGCGTATTAAAAAACTTTTATCATGTGGTTTTCCAGACCGGAACTGTAATGGTGGCATTTTTAGATGTAAGAAAATCTAAAGGAATGCTGAACAAGCCTGTGTTTGTTGTGAAGAAAATATATTTTAGATCTAAAAGCCATTTCTTAAAAAAGCTTTCCTTTACTGATCTTTATTGTTATGGTAACTATATATATTGTATATAATAATAATTTTTATATTCGCATTTATTTAAAAAAAAAAAGTCAAATGAAGGTAAATATAAGTAAATAAAGGTAAATATGTCAAGGTTTGTTTACCTGGAAGCGAAGGATAATGGTCCAGATGAGGCCGAGGATGAGGCGATGGTTGCCGTCGACGATGTCATGGGAGCCCATGTTCTCCAGGTGGACCTTCTGCTCCTTGAGGAACTGCAGGGCCTTGTCCACATTCTCCAAACAGTGGATTCGCATCCGGCCCTTAGTTGGTTTTGGCTGGAAACAGAAAGGAAGGCAAAAGATGGAAAGGGGAAATTAGGGTGACCACAAGAGAGAAAGGATTGATTCAAAGAATAAAAAAAGGAGACGAAAACATAGAAATGTAAGGTTTGACGAAGGAGCGTCTCACCAGTCGTTCACCAGACAACACCTCCAGCAGTTTAATGAGCATGCGTCCGTCTCGCAGGTCCAGGTAGAGGTCAGAGATGCGACAGCCGACCCGGGACAGGATGGAGTTGACCCATTTGGTGAAGGTCTTCTTCTGAACCGCCTCACGCTCATCTGGTGGGTGCACAAAGTGAAGAAAGAACATGAGCTCCATGAATAATGGAATATCTTCACAGCTACAGAACAGCAGTCGGAGTTACAGTATATCAGCATTTGTCTGAGGAAAGCTGCTTTGAAAGAAAGAGAAATCTTGCTGGTTGAATTAATCCTCAGGCTGTGCTTTTTCTTGTGAGTTTTGTCTATTTGTACAGTGCATCTATTTTATTGGATTAGTACAGTATGTCAATCAATAAAAGTTGCTCTCTAGTGACATCATTCCCCCCGTTAATATACAAAAAATACAAAACAGCAGTGAAGTAGAACTGCTGCATACTGAAATATATAAAAATATCTACATAAATATATATTAAATAAAATCAGGTGCATAAAAAGGCAAGTAATAATTAAGCGTAGGTGTATTTATGCTGAATTGATCGACTGAAATTTTGCATGAAAACTAAGGAATGACAGGGCAGAGAGATGCAGAGTGTACAAGCATCAGACTTGGAGAGGTTTTTGGGAGGATGAGCGCTGCTGCCCACATGGTAACACATTCTGCCGGGCTCACACTCACACTTTAAATCAAATCTCAATGCACGGCAGATGTGCCTCCTACTCAGCAGCAAAAATAAAACCAAATCTGATGGGACCATATGTCGGTGTGACCTAACGTACTAAACTTTGTTTATTTTGTTTATGGACACGCATAAAGTAAATGAGAATGAGGGTGGTGTGAGTGGGTGTGTGATTGCGACGAGAGGTGGTACAGTGTGTCTGCATTTAAAAACCATATGAAATACCTAGAATCTACCTGCATGAGTTAAACTTTCTCTTATTACATGCCCAGTTACACAGAGTACTTTTCTAAATTATATTTCAAGCGGAGATGCCAGCTTCTTCATCTTTCAAAATATTAAAATATATATCATAATAAGGCTTTATTCCAGCATATTAACATCCATTTTGAAAAAAGTTGATCACTTTATTGATTAGACAACATTTTTAAATCACATAGGACTAGGGGTTGGCAATATTGTTGAAAAGGATATTTTCTGATATTAGTATATATCAAACATCTGTGCGCCACTGATACATTCATCAGTAAACGAGACTACAGCCATGCTAGCAGCTGTCTGAGGCTCTGCTTAGGCACAGAGGTGCTTTGAGCTAATGTAGCATGCTATAATGCCCTCAATGACAAAACTAACATGCTGATGTTTAGCAGGTAAAATATTTACCATGCATTTTAGTTAAGCGTGTTAACATGTTAACATTTGCAAATTAGCACTAAAAACAAAGTACAGCTCAGGCTGATGGGAATTTCACAGCAATCCGTGTCATAGTTGTCGAGACATTTCACTAAAAACCACAAATGTCAACTTCATGGTGGCGCTAGAGGAAAAATCAGAGAATCACCAAAGTCAGTATGATACATCGTCTGGGAACTATAAACGTCTGCACAAATAGTTGTTGAGATATTTCAGTGTGGACCAGTGTGTCGGACCGACCAACAGACTGACATTGCCATCTTTAAAGCCAAGCCACTAGCATGGCTAAATACTGTTCAAAAGTCAATAAACAATCCACAAAACTGTCTACCACATCAACTTTAAGTGAAACCTGTAACGGGCTTTACATTTATGTGTTTATTTTGTAGAACGTTTTTTCTCATACTGGACATCATTTTTGAATTAAGTCTAGGTGACATACTTTAGAATAATCTGGAGCAAGGATGACAGAAGGACAATGCAAATTGCCTACAGTTATCTTGATTGCACCCACAACTCCCAGCAGATACACACACATATAAACACACACAGATCTGTAAGGTTTATCAGGTCAACTGCTGACTGTGATGAGATATTCCCCCCTCAGTCATCCCATCTTGCACCACGTGACGTCCCCTTGATCTCCGTGCTACAGTTTGCCCTCTTTATTCCTGAACCCAAATATGACTGCAAACTTAGGAGTGCAAAGGACTGCATCCTTAATGACTTGTGTAATAAATGATTCAAACCCTGAGGCTGTGGAGAACAAGCAAGGAACAGCTTAAGAGGAGGAACAGAAAAAAACAGTGGGAGAAAAGGAAGGAAAAGGGTGGTTAAAATAGGGAGAGTGAATAAGTTAAATGTGTTGAATTAAAAGTTAAGAAGGGAGAGGAGACCGTAAAAAAAATGGAGGAAGAAACAGAGTCTGGAGCAAAAGTAAACCAAGGAATAGCAAACGATGGGGGTCAAAACAGACAAATCAGACAGAACGTAGCAGAGAGAGTGACGGAGATGCAGGCTTTCAGGTTTAGTCTACAGAGACCCAGCCAGGAAAATAGAACAAGATACATTATCTACACTATCTACTCTGTACTGCTAAAAAAAATGACCCAATAAGCGCAGAAAAAGCTGCAGCTCCATTCTTGGCGTCATCAAAGAGAGAGAAAATCAGAGGTTATTGTATGTAAAACACACGGAGCAGAGTACAGTAAATAAATCATGCTTCATTCTGCTCCCCTCAGCAGAACAACAGCACGCACCGCTCCACTACATCCACACGGATAACCACGGCATGAAAAAGTAATGGCAATTAAAACATGCAAATAACTCAAAGCTCCATTAGGAGTGTCAGCGTTGATTTAGCGTGTCACAAACGGTTATATCATAATCTGTCAGCAGTGCAGAAAACAGAGACTGATAAGAGAAGGAAAAAAAAAACGTATGCACCATAAAACCAGTGGCGAATTCTTTCTGAACTATTCGGGGTGCTGCCTCCAGAGGGTTTTACAGAGGATGTGGTAAGAGGACAATCCCTGAGACGTGCACATGGTCGTTCAGTATCATCTCACATCGCAAGACCTTGAGAGGAGACAGAAACACACGGATGCTCCTGGCCATTTAGGAAGCATGGGACAGCGGAGGGGGGGAAGGAGGGAAGTTGTTGCCTGCATGCATCCCACGCTGAGCAGTCTCCAGATGAGTAGTTCAACAAGCTCATTGTGACAACGGCTCTCTGTACGCTCACTGCTGAACAAAGCCCTCAGCGTTTGTCTGTTTAACCCCCAAAATTCCTGCTGAGGTTTTACTAGAGCTGAGCATCAAATCGTTATAATGATATATAAGATTCAGTATTATTAATATTTTTAAAAGTTACTCCTAAAGCAGCAACCTTCACATTATATTTTGATATACAGTATTGATATTGTGGAATTTGTATCATAAAACTTCAGTTTGTCAATATCACCCAGTGCAAACACTCACCTGGTTATTTTACCTATAAATGGTTCTCAATTAAAGACAAACAATACAAACTATACATAACGAGACAGGCTTGGGAATAAGGCTGCAGCTACTGATTATAGTTATCAATAAATCTGTCAATTATTTTCTTGATTAATGAATTTGTTAGTCTATGAAATGTCAGAAAATGGTTACAAATGTTTTCACCTTTTCCCAAAGCCTAAGATGTCACCTAAAAGGTCTTGTTTTGTCCCGACCAACAGTCCACCACCCAAAGATATTCAGTTTACTGTCAATGACGACTAAAGAAACCAGAAAATATTCACATTTAAGAAGAATTTGAGCATTTTTACTTTTGAGCAAATTACTCAAAACTCGTTCAAATGTTATTTGAAAGCACAAAGCCTCATAATTCTATCTCTGTAAACCATTTGAAGATCCCAGTGTAACTGCGATAAAAGTTGCTTATTTTGTAACAGGAGTGCAAACTAAACAGTGAAATCACAAGAAAGGATTTTTTTTAGAAGAGGAAAAATATACAGTAGGGGCCTCTGTCATTTAATTCAGTATCATGCAAACTCATTTTGACTGTTTTATAGTAAACTTTAAGGAGTTTAAAAAGACAGTAAAAGAACAGTAACCATATGTTGTCATTTTTAGACATGTGCTTTATTAACTGGCTTTTAAACTTCCTGAAAATACTCAGACTTGATGATGTATACTAATGATTTTATCCATATTGCCCACTTCTGTTGGTTTTATATATTAAAGCTGGTGTACAAGTCGGATATCTCAACCTGTACTGCTGCTCTTTTTTATGAAATGTATATAAAAGCCACAATCTTTTATTTACTTACTGTATGATTTTAAGTTCAGTCATGACAGCGCTGTAGCTGAAAGGGAGCATGGTTCAGTTTTTAAATAGGAAAGTAGCTACGACGGTTGGTTGTACTTAGTGCTGTTACAACAGAAGCTGCCATTGTCAAACTGTGCTTTTACATGAATAAAATATCGCTGTGCGTGAGCAGCAGTCATACAGTATATCCAACTTCTTTCACTCTCTGTCACAGTTTATCCACACTGACTGGACAGTAGCAGCATCTTGTCCCTGCAGCCCTGCATCCCTTTTCCAAACGTCCCGGCTTTCTCTTCCTGTATATCACTACAAGCCCTGCTAAACATTCCTCTGTTTCACATGCGTTTACTTAGTAATCTCTCATCCACTCTTTGACTCCAGTGAAAGCCCCATGACTTATTCATGCTGATGGATTTTCTCTGTATACAGCCTGGTCTGTCTTTTCCCACAATCAGCTCTTACTGGATGTGGACCAGTGGTCCCAAAGCGCCCAGCTACATGCTTGAGTCATGGCACCGCCAGGGCTACCTGTCCTGCAGCCATGATCGCAGGTCTCATTAAAAGGCCCTGTGCAGGAGTTTAGATGAAACATCTCCTCTGTTTGTTTACGCTCTTCCTCAAGACAAGTTTTCAGTCAAAAGATGAATTGTCTGAGCCTCTAAGCTGAACATCAGATTAATGCACAGGTCGTCAAAAAGCAACGCCGACCGATATTTGGACTCATTACGAAAAGATGCATCAAACTCAAGGTGAGATTATATTTCCAAACAGTAAACAGGAGAAATTTAAGGGCCCAAAAAATTGAAGGAGAGGTTTTCTGCACTCAGCTGAGGATAGCTGAAAGGTTAAAGGTCAAGGTCTCACAAAAAAACAACAACCAGGCAAGTGTGGTTTTCAGCAACCAGGGCAACAAAAAAATATTCAACATGTCAAATTCCAAGAGAGACATAAGAAAATTGATAAATGGTTGGAATCAATAAATGCAAAACAGTGTTTTTCTCTCTTCCTCCATTTATTACTTATGTTTTTTTGTTATTGTTGTTCTGTCCAACTTCATTCTCCTGCAGCCTTGACCAGGTCTCCTAATAATAGGTAATAAAAAGTAAATACAATTTCATGACGTGCAGTTGGCGGATCGATACACTTGGCTCTGAACTCCTCTCTGAGTTAGGAAAGCTTCAAAGTTTGCTGCTCCACATATCAGTTGCCTCTGCAGTCTGCCGAATCAGTCGATATTTGAAATCTAACAGAGGCAGGGAAAAAAAAAAAAAAAAAAGCATGTTTCCCCTCTCTGTTCCTTCTTCCTCTCCTCCATTTTCTTCCTCTCACTAATGCACTCGTGTCATCAGGGAGTTGGATAGCATAGTGCAAGCTAACAAAAATCCACAGTGACAGCAAACCTCTCTCTTAAAAGGCTAATAACACAGGCAGGCAGAAGTTAAACTGTCAGAGAAATTGATTATTTTTTTTAACAACGCCAATGCAATCATGCATGGAAAAAAAAAAAAAAAAGGAGGCCCGGGATCAAAACACACTAATGCATTGTTCTTTGGAACAATCTGTGAAGTGTGGAGGCCATAAGGAGAGTAGACAACGAGATAAAATGATGAATATGTTTGTTATTTTAAAGAAAATGCAGCATATCAGAGTAAATAACACTAGCTGGAAATGAATGGCTTTGGGGGGGAAAAAACATCACAACCTTTTTAGGAGTTTGCACTATGAATTATTCAAGGCCAAGTCAGTGAACAATTGGGGCAGAGCCACAGCTTCCTGAAAATAAATAAATTACTACCCAATACATTTAATAGAAAGGGCCAACGCTGTGGAAGCTCTGACTTTTTTTTTTGCTGCCGCCTTTTTCCAGTTCTCACAACAGGATGACAAACTAACCTCACACTTGCTCACACATCACAGCCCAACCTCCCTGTGATCCCATCCTGGACTAAACACAAACACAAGTTGGGGACGGGAGGGGCACGATTGGAAAAGTGTTAGCTCTCTCATCTGTGAGGTTGTGGGGATGGACAGAGTCTCTCAAACACACACAGATGCCCTGTACCTTGCAGCTGCCTGAAGCGTCCATCCAGGATGGAGTTGAAACAGATGTTGGAGGTGCTGTAACTCAGCCAGCGCGCTCGCTTCATACTCTTGGCTGAGGAGGAAGAGGAGGAAGAGGAGTGGAGGGCGGGGGGAGGCTGCGGGTGAGAGGGCAGCTGACGTCTCGGGGTGCAGGAAGAGGACGAGGAAGAGGACGAGGAGAAGGGGGAGAGTCTCATGGGCGCCACGGTGAGCGGGATGTGCAGGAGGGTGCCGTTCCTCTCCAGGTGGTGCTCTGGCTCCGGCTTCTTGCTGCTGCTTGGCCTCGCCGGCTTCCTGCTTTCGGATCTCTGGGCCCGGTGGACCGGCGGGGTGCTCCTGCTCCGGCTGCCGCTCATGCCAACCCGCAAGGGGGCCTCTTTCTCGGCCGGAGCATAGGGCCGGCCGCCAGCCTCCTTGGTTCCTCCGCTGCTGCTCCGGATGGCTGTGGTCTCCCTGCTGCTGGCCTTCAGGCTGATCTTGACCTCTCGGAGTCGGGGTTGGCTCATAGGGGCAGCGCGCAGCAGGCACGGGCTGCTCATCTTGACCCCCAAACAATATCAACAACACGCAGCCTGGAGCTGGCAGAGGAGCTTGGCACTCCACGTCTCTCCTCTTCTCTGTCTCTTGGCTCTCTGTCCTCCTTTCCAGATCCCTCTCACGCTTATTCCTGCCCCCTCCCTCCTTCCATCTCTCCCTCCCTCCCTCCCTCCCTCCTTCTTCTTCTTTCTTTCTAACTCTCTCCTCACTGCTGGTGTGATGATGCTGTGCCTCCACTCTCAGGCGGCACGAGGGCTCAGGCAGCCTTCAGTTCAGCTCAGAGTGGTTTCTCTAGCCCCATCCATGCATACAATATGTTTCAATACATCCATGCGCTCCCAACGAGCCTTGCAAGACTCCCTCCCACGACCGAACACTCCCACACAGTCTTGACATCACTGAAAGTGTATGACTGGCACAGTTGTGATTTCCTACATAAAAATACCCATCTCGAAGGAATGTGTCTTTTTTTAGGCTTACGTAAGTCGCACTGTAAACGACTGAATATTCATGCGTTCTGTACATGCTTTGAAGGCAGGCAGGGTGCCTATTTCTGAGTTCACAAGCTGTAAATCGGCAGCAGGTGTCATTCAATGTCTCTCTCATCTCCTGCCTCGCTTTTCCTCCCTCCTTCTCCCGCTCCCTCTCTCCGTCTCTCTCACTCTGACAGGAAACACTGATTGCATTACAGAAACATCAGTGCAGCAGCATTTTAACACAATATCACCAACACCCACACAGAAACCTTCATCACTTAAAGAGACAGCAAGGGACAGCAAGAAGAGTCGGGTAGAGAGCCGCATGATAAAACAGGCCTTACAGGATGCAATCCATTTCGGTCACCCAGAAGTAGAGCTGGTTATCGGACCTCAATAGTTTTTTGGTACCACCCAAAGTGTGTCTGTAGCATTGAGTACCAGAAACTGTCAGGTGCTGAAAGCTGGTGTTGAATGTCTGGTCAGATTCATAATCTTGTTTACTTGCTCTTTGATCAGACAGTTCCTGATTTTAAGTTATAATCCTAAAGATTTTCTGTGTGGTGTTTTTCTGGCAGGAGTCATTCAATGTATTTGCATTCTGTAACTGCCTCTTTGTTTCAGTCTGAGTCACTCTACTTCAAGGAAATTACCAAAATTGCAGACTCCGACTCTGAGAGAGACTCTCTCTGTCTCTCAAAGAATCTGAGCAGCATCGAGGATCCTGCTGGGAGAACTAATCCACCTCAACAAACACTTAACGTGGAAATATGATCATGACGTCAGTGTCAGACGACGTGTTAACAATAATAATGTATCAAATGACCGCGTGTGATGTAAAACGTGTCGTCGTAGTGACAAACCTGCAGAGAGTTATCACTCGATCTGCGGTTCCCCCTCAGCTCTAAAGTGCTTTTTAATGTCTGTCAGCTCACTGTTTTGGATTCACAGCCTGCAACTTTAGTGCTCTGGTTCACTCTCACCGTCCCCTTCACCGACGTTTCCAGAAGGAGGATGCAGCGCTACTGTGAGCTACCTGCCCAGCACCAAACAGCAGACAAAGTTAGCAGCCAGCTGGGGAACGCTGTGGAGCATTTAGCAGCTAAAGAAACACACATTTCCCTCAGAGACTGGTGGTTAGTAGATCTAATATTCAGCAGGTGGACACCAACACGACTCCAAATACACGGTTATGACTGTGACAAACACCTTTACCGTATATAACTTTATAAGATGATAATATGTCAGTGTTGTGCTGCCCCTGAGTGACCAAAAAAGATCAACTGATGCGCCACCAGTAACATAAGTAAATCAAAACTTTGACTAATTAAAACTATTTTAACTAAGCACATTTCTTGTGCAGCCGCTTGTGTCTAGACAGCTTTTAACATTTGAGAACTTCTTTTGCTAAATGAAAAAAGGGGTTTGCAGAAAAACATATTTATATCTCCAAAGGTAAAGAAAAGGAAACAGCACCAAAACTCACATTCTGCACTATTAACAAATTTTTTTCAAACTTTAGCTATTAAGCGCTTCCCAGAGGTGCCTTCTCCGCAGAGCCAAAATCACGCTGTACAACCTCGTGGCTGACCTCTTCTGTGTCTGAGGCTTTACAGACATGAACATGGTATGACCCTCAACTCCCCTTCTCTGTTACACTTCCTTCCATCGCAGAAACGCTGCTATTTTAAAACCCCGAGCTGCCGGCACACAGGTGGGTCACAGATTATGAGCTTAGCCAGAAATGCCAGAGATCTGTGCTATGGCAGGCAGACGGGCAAGGCAGCTGTCCACATCGGTCAGACGGGGGGGAACATTCTGGGAATGCGCAAGTGATCTCGGTTACTTGCAGAGGGGTGCGGAGCGGTGTCAGGTCTCAGCTGCTGGGGGCGTGTGACACCACGAGAAACACGCACGCACAAACACACGAATACAACAACACCTGCAGAACTCTAGCCGGGAGCTTTGGAGTAAAATCAAGTATCACCTTGAGTGTGATTTTGTAATTTTTTGACTGAATTTGAGTGAAGGTCAGCATATCCAAGCCTGCCAAAGGTAAACAGACACACACCCATTATAGCTCATCCTTTCTGCCCTCCCCACACTCTTAAAAAGACACTGTCGTCGCAAAAAATTGCCACACAAATGCCTCAGAAAGGACACAGCCTGCTTACTATGCAGGCACTCACCTGCGAGGGCCTTGATGCGCGAGCGCTCAAACAGCCTGGCGGAGCTGTTGTCATTGTCTAGTTCCTCGTCAGAGAGGTCAAAGCGGGTGTTGATGTGGCTGTACTGCTGCGTGATCTCCACATTGTCAAAGTCTGTGGAAGTCGTGGTGGAAGTCATGGCGGTAGCCAGCGTGGCAAGCAGGTTGGGGGACGGCGGCCGGCGTCCTCAGGTGCTCTGGGTGAAGAGGAAGATGAGCAGAGGGGAGGAAATGGCAGGATGAACCTCGAATACTGGAGGAAGCCTGAAACAGAGAGTAAACACACAGATGTGTTATGATTGATCATGAAGATTAACTGGGGTTCAGCGCTAGAGCTGAAATGATTAATGGATTAGTCAAATGAATCAGCAATTATTTTGATAATCATCAATCACTTCAGTCATTTTTTCAGCAAAAAAGGGGCGAGAAAATTATCTGGTTCCAGCTTCTCAATCGTCAAGATTTGCTGCTTTTCTTCAACCTATATGATAGTAAACAAACTGTTTTGGAGGTTTTGAACTGTTGCTTGAGTAAAACAAGACATCTGATGGTATCACGACTGGAAATTTATGATTTTCACTATTTCATGACTAAATCATTAATCAAAAATGTATCAACAATTTGAATAATAATGTAATAATTATTTGTTGCAGCCTTATTCAGCACATACAGTACAAGAAGGAGTAATAATATCATGTCAGAAATCAGTTTAGAGTGGAAGAAAACAGGAGTTCAAGAATAAAAAATAGAGTATCACCCTTTTGTCTCCTTTTCAAAAACAACCAATGCTGTCTCCCTGATCACTGAGAAATCTGACTGATCTGACCGATGACCTGCACTGTTACCAATCTAGACAATCAGATTTCAATCTTCAACCAACGAACAGAAAATAATAAATGACACTACAACACAATTTCACATAATTTGAGCCTTAAAGATGGAGACATTTTCTCACGCTGAACTGCCTCAAATAGCAGCGAGAGAAATCATGTGCAACAATGTTATTTCAAGTTTGCTGCCCCAACTGCTCTTTGATTCTCCACTTCAAAAGATACTGCAGTGATGGGAGGGAAAATTGATGATAATAGGTGAAGCCAGGTTTCTGTGGAGGGAGCACTTTCTTGCTGCAGTTTAGGTGTGTATTTTGGTGTTAAGTTTATTTTTTTTCCAGTGGGAGCGGCTGTATCTAAACCTGGCAACAGAATTTAATTTAGGCAAATCTACAGTATGTGATCACAGATATGGCACAGGTATATTTTTACACAGAAATCTCGCCTATGGTAGCTTCCAAACAAGCTGCTGCGGCGCTCGTGATCTCCATTTTGTGTGCGTGTCACTTTGCTGAACTGTCACCCTGCAGTGTGTGTCTGTGTAGTCTTTGTGTGGAATGGCGGGTGAAGGGTAGCCGCTCAGATAGCTCTATCTGGGTGCAGCATAGCTCTCTTATCATGTCTCACAGGGGGAGGGCAACCTCTCTGTACCGCATAACATGACGAAACCGCCTTCTTTCAAATGATGCGGCTCACGTAGTTTGAACTCTTGAGCGTGTGTTTGTGCGTTTCCGTTGGCGGGTATCTGTGAGAATAAGCGTGTGAGGTGAAGTGAATCCAACTTGTGTTGGTACAAAAAGCATAAAAGAAAAGAAACATGGCAGTGTCCTTACTGCATGTGCCTCAGACTGCATGCAGAGTTTGACTACTTGTCATAGCATCAGAGATTTATGTGATAACATTAGATCAGAGATATGACAAACAATCTGCACTTTTTCTACTATATATTTAGGATTTTATGCAATTAACTTTTTTAAAATTGCCTAATTGAATTTAGTGCCAAAACAAGAGGAGCAATGCACTAATTTCATCAATGTATGATTAGTATAAAGTACATAAATGGACAGCTCATCTCTGCCCATCTTTAAGGGAACTTTAACATAAAAAATGTTGGTGGAAGAAACATAAACTGACTCACAATGATAGAAGAAGTGTTCAGATCTCTTAATTGAGTAAAACTAGCATGTAAAAATATTATATTATATTATATTATCAACTTGACTTAAAAGTACATGCAATGAAATGTTTTACATATAAAATCTTAATCTGCAAAGTTACTATAGCTGTCAAATAGATGTAGTGGGGTAAAAACTACTATATTTGTCTCAAAATTGCACCTAAGTACAATGCTTGTACTTTCCACCTCTCCTGACATGAATTTACAATGTGTGATGTTTCAGAGAAGAGGCCCTCTGTGATGTAAAATGATGGCATCCTACAGGTCTCCCTCCTCCTGCAGCTCAGTATCAGTCCTCTGCAGAGGTCTGTTATCAGCCTGGGGATGCTCCACCCACCACTGGGGATCCCCTTATCACCTCACACACAACCTGGACAGGACTACTGCACAACACACTCTTTACCCACCATACAAACCCATATCCACAGACTGCCAGCCTGCACTGTACCGCATACAAAACCCATAAGACTCTAATCGTGTCTGAGGACCGACTGACTGCTCAACTTAGCAGCCAAACACAAACCGCAGCAAATTGTGTGAGTGAGCTGGGACTTGTAGCGGGAACTTGTACACAATGATACGACAGCGAGCTGTATTTAGAGCTCTATAAAGGCAAGTGACCTCCTGCTTATAGGCAGTCCTGTGACAGAAAAGGTCACAAGTTGACCGCCTGCCACAGCAAGTGTGCGCCTTTCAATAGAGAGGTGTCCTCTTGTGGTGTCCTTGAGCAAGAGACAGAACTCCTACATAACTGCTTACTTGCAGTAGGTCACCCAAGCCACAATAAAAACTCAATGAGATGCAATCACTGGTATGAAGTACTGAGTGAGGGTAACAAAAAAAAAAACAGCTGTACACTATTGTTTCTTAGAAGAATGTTTGCTGATGATTGGCTCATTTTACTGTAACTTAAAGCTCAGTGCAGATGCAAAGCTTCCATTAATGCATTTTTACAATTTTATAATTTACATTAAGGCAATTTTAAAATTACAATGCATTTAGTCTATACAATTTTTAAAAAGTGACAGTGCTACACATGCTACTTACAAAAAACCCCAGCAAATCATTACTTTTAAGCATTTTTCCTTGATAAATTACTTAAATGATTAAAGATGAAAAATTGCAATTACTTTCTAGGAATCAACCAACTGTTTTAGCACTACTTTACATGTGTCTGAATTTGCCAAAGCTAACAGCACTGACACATAAATGATGTACAGTAATTGTATAATCAGTCATATTATCAGTGTTTCTATTGAGAGGTACGGGGCATAATTCTGATACCAGGTTGATACAGATGACACATTCTTAAGCTATTATTGGCCTCTACTGATAAGACAAGTTATGTTATATTTTGGCACCACTTGTTCTTTCTGTCACCTGTAGAGGATAAAGTCCTCACTTCATGGTCCAATAAATACAACATTTTTCTGGCAGCACGTTGTGAACTGATTACCAAGAGGCACTGGGTAATTTCTCAAAAGTAGAGAAATGTCAAGGAGGAGGATAAAAAATGCCAGCTGGAATTTCTCCACATATTGAAGTGATGCTTGACCTCAGAGGAGGGAAAAAAAAAAAAGAAAACAGCCGAATTACATGTCTTTTTTTCTGGAAATTACAATAATGCAGTTTTGATTTCTGTGGATACAGCGTAATTGCTTCTGCAGCACTTGTAAAAATGTTTAAAAGGTGTGAATGAGATTTTTACACCTATGTTTTGCTGAGTTAGGATAGACAGTGATAAAGGAAATTCTCTGAAGCCACAAAACCAATACCTTGTTTCTAAGGTGTGAAAAATACTTTTCTTTTCTGCTGCTTGTGATTTCAATTGACTGCAACCATATCCCTTGTTTGTTGTTACAGCAAAACTACACGTATTTACACTGTAAACATCAAATCAGCACCTGTGATTAATAATAACCCCGGGAACCTTTCCCCCAGCTGCACGCTACGTAAACTCCGTGTTGATGTCTGCACTCTGAGGAGCGCAACACATTAGTTGGCAAGGAGTAAGCACATTATTCCGAGTAGCACCGAGTCAGATGGAGAGGATGAAATAGGAGATGGGTGTGGTCGAGACGTGTGTGACCTACAGTGTGTGTATGAAACTGTAGCAGCAGCAGCAGCAGCAGCAGCAACTGGACTGAGAAGGGAGGCCTGTGGTCCAGCAGAGAGTAAATCTGAGACATAAACACAAAGTGGACAGAGATCAATATGGAGGGCGGAGAGGAGGAGGAGTGGGAGGCTGGCAGCTGGACCGAGTGACCACCAAAGTCTGCAGCTTTCTCCTCAAACTGTGAATATCAACAAACTAATTATCACTTATGAATTTGAACAAGATGTAAGAAAATAATGAGTGTAAAAACACTCTGTTTAGCATAATCCATACTGCACCCATGTGTATGTAAACAAGCTGTGGGGGGGAAAAAAAAACAAAAAAAAAAAACATTGTTGTGGTCAATATTGTTTTGACTGGAACAATACTGCGCCTGATCTTGTGAGAGGTCATAAGGAATCAATAGTAAACTATTCCTGGAGTGTGTTTACACAAAAGTCCCTGCTGGTCCAGACATGGCGACATACTCACACTTGTCCTTTTAAGGGGAATGAGGGGGAAACTGTTTTCGTCCAAAGACAGAGAACATATATAATAGTGGACTCGGGCTTAGTTTAACATCAGTGGTGGAATGTAACAAAGTACATTTACTCAAGTACTGTACTGAAGCACAAATTTGAAGTACTTTACGTGAGTATTTCTGTTTCATAATACTTTGTAGGCTGCTTCTACTGCACTACATTTCAGAAGGAAATATTGTACTTTGTACTCTACTACATTTATTTGACAGTTTGAGTTACATTACAGCTTCAGATTTATCAAACAAAACATGATTATCTAATAAAACGATGCATTGTTAGAGAATAATACTTCAAATTAGCTTCATCTAAACTACAACTTTAACAGAAAAACGCCATTTACTCATTAATGCATCAGTAATAATAATTCAGCTGTATAATGAAGGCCTATAATAACACTGATAGAGGCATTTTTCATACTTATGAGTACTTTTGATACTTTAAATACATCTTGTTAATAATCCTACTTCATAATAGATAAGTTACATTTTCAATGCAGGACTTTTACTTGTAATAGCGTGTTTTCATGTTGCAATATTGCTTCTTTTACTCGTGTAAAGGATCTGAATACTTATCCTGGTGGGATTATAAACAACTTTTGGCGAGCGCACTTTTTTTCCACGCGCAAACACGCAGTGGCGTCATTGTGCGCACTATCGCGCCTGCTGCGGCCTACTTACTGTACAGTCAGAGATAACAGCGAAGACTCAATAATTCAGCAAGTTCAAACTTAACTAAAACAAAAAGCGACTACTCCCAGTAGCCGGGGAACATTTTATCATTTAAAATAAATAAATAGTCTGAGAGCGTTTGGAAACAACGTCATTATTTAACATGGCAGCCTGGTCCAACAGGTGGTTTGGAGGAAACTTTAAACATCCCTATTAACAACGCAAACAATTGTAGGCTAAATGGAATGAGCAGCATTTAGTGACCGGTGACAGAAACTATTTGGCCAAAGATCAATAATTTGATTTAACAATGGCGCATAAGCAGCGCCTTCAATTTACACTTACTTGCTTCTGGATGTTGTCCTGTCCGAAAGTGTTTATCTTGAGCCTTCTCCCTGCCAATAAACCAATTATAATCCCATTGAAGCAGCGGGGTCCTGGTCAGAGCGGAGGTCTCCACAGCGCGAGGAGGGCACGGTCCTGCACGGGGGACGAGGGAAAGGGGCTGTAGGCGCCGCGCGCTCCACGGTCATTCCCGAAAGCCAGCGACTGACCCACCCTGCCGGGTTAAAAATAAAGTGGGCGCATCCAGTACATGATCTGTGCGCGCAGGGGACGCACATTCCTGACAAGAGCTGGTGACTCTAAATGGCAGAGACACTTCTGGTCTCCTGAGCACTCCCCCACTGCACTCCACTCGCACCCCGCCCCGACCCCCGGCTCTAATCGCACACATAACACCCACCCACCCACCGAGACCCTTTCAGAAATGTCACCTCCACTGCCGCCTGTGTGTGTGCGCGTGTGTGTGTGTGCCATTTACACGCAGAGCAGAGACATGCAGAGAAGTGCTGGAGACAGATCCACCTCATTACAAAAGGATGTCCATCAGTCAGTGAAAACACCTGTCAGATATAATGTGACACACACTGTAAGACAGAAACTTTGTATACTTGATTTCATGCTTGAGGAATTTCTTTGCAGCAACTGTCACTAACTTAATATAAGACCAAAACAAAGCCTGTCACACCTCTGGTATCAATAAAACGACACTTGTCTCAAAGAAAGTCCTCCATTAAGATGATCTGGGTTAGAAACAACATTATATTCTCTATTATTTCAGTTTGTAGAGGTTTTGCAGAAAGATGGAATTTACTGTATATTATCTGTATGTGTTCAATAAAGACTTTTAGAAGTTAAATTACATACTCTGCACACTGAAAAATAAAATAAATGAAAATTGGCAAAATTCTGATTAAAAGTGATAAACAAATACAAAAATGAGAAAACAACAAATCATTTAAAAATACGTATTGTATTCATAAAACATGGCCAAACATACGGCCAAATTACATCTTATTAGCGACAGGAAGCAGGGTGTTTATAACAAAATACATTTACAACACATTGTACAAACATAAATAACAATGCTTTTTCACACAATGAAAAACACTTTAAAATATATAGATGTACATTAAAAAAAAAAAAAAAAAATCAGTACAAAAAGTTGTGACTGCGTTCCTCCACTCTGTGTCTTCAGTATTTTTGTTCCTTTCTCTTTGGTTCCTCCGGGAACGTCTTTAGTCACAAACTGAGCGCTGCAGCTGCAGCGCCAAAAAAGTCCTGAACCTTCAACTACTGTAAATAATATGGCTTCATATCTGGATACAGCTGACAAAGCTTTGACTGAGAACAGTCCTGTCTTTGATCAGCTTCTGCATAGTTTCATCACTGTACAAACAAAAACAAAAAAATCACCTTTTTAATATGAACATTGATACATGCATTAACAATTTTTGTGCAAGCAGCTGTAAACAGCATCATGCTTTGCTCGTAAAAAACAAAAAAAACAATCAGAACTATAAAAACACATTCAACAGCATTTCAAACAGAGCGTAGGAGGAACAAAATAAATACTAGAAACTTCATAAAGTTGGTGCCCTTAAAAGCCCTTAAAAACCAGCTTTCGCAGGTTTGGGGTACCATATAGTACTACTGAAAAAGAGGTCAGGGGTCTGGGTCAGATACAGAGCATCATCCCTGGAGCTGGTTGGAATCTTGCTCAACAGCACTTTCAGCAGGCCAAACGCTTCCTGAACCAACGACCTTTGGTTCAAAGTTGATCAGCCTACAAGCCCTTCAACTTGTTATATCCAAAAAGTTCCCAACCTTCCAACTCCGTCTCTACATGTTTGCGCTACAAAACTTGTGATTTTGGACTACATTTTCTGCAGAGAGGGTTAAAATTAGCAGAGCCTGCACAGATAAACGCAGTAACTCTAATTCTTAACATTCCTTCAATAAGCCACCCCTGCTATCCAATACATAGCTTACATACCTTTGTCCCTTTTTTGCTACTGTGGAAGGACATTCGAAATACATTTTTTCTGCACAATTAAGGTCATCAAGTGGTTAAGATTTGCAGTTCTCAGGTCATTTACAAAAAAAAACTAATCTTGCAGTACATTGAGTTAAATGCTAACATCCGCATGCTAGAATGCTCACAATGACAATGCTAACTTGCTGATGTTAAGCAGGTATAATGTTTACAATATCCATAGGCTTAGCTTAGCATGTTAGCATGCGAACATTTACTATATAAATTAAAGTATTGGACATTTAGAAGAAGTCTGGATATCAGTAGAGCCACGCTGCTAGCATGGCTGAAAAGAAACTCACATGCCTTTCAAACACTTTCCCTAGAAAGTGCGCCTCAATCTTACAGCTTTCATTTTATTGTAACATCTATCAAATGCCCCTCATCGTTGACCCAAATAGGGTAAAACAAAGCATTTAAGTATTAGCAAAAACTGAGTGATGCTGCCTTCTATATATAGTTTTAATCTCAGATGTATTGACATGTCCTTGTCACTACAAAACTGGCTACATCTGTTATACATAGACAGAAAGAAAAGCACTTGCATAGTAAATATACATACCACCTAATTAGTGTAACTTCTTTTGACTGACAATTGAAATGTTATCTTGCTAGTTAGCATATGGTAGGAATCAAAAGACACCATATTGCTAACAGGTGTAAGGGGGCTAAATAGCTGGTACTTACCAGGTTATAACATATTTATATATATTTATATAAAGATATTTCATCATATCGGTGAAAGGATCAAGGTGGGATTACTTGATAGCTTTGCTGCCTGTGATAAATAATTATCAGGTTGTCTAAAATTAAACGCAATACACAGAATGTGTCATAGCAAGTCATTCCCTTAGACTTATAACGAATCTTTGGTAAAATAGGATTATGATTGTTAAAAGCATTCACATACATGTACAAAAATACAGTTTCAATATATATTTTTTTAAATACCTTCATACAAAAAAAGCTGCTTCAACTTTGTAACTGGAAATCAAGATAACAGTGCTCTTAAAATTGAAAAAGTCAAGTAAAAAAAATTTTAGGTGCAAATTCAAAAGACAGACTAACTCCATGGTGGAGACAGTTAAGTGCTCACTGCTGAAGCGTCTTCATGTGTCCTGCGGACTTACGAAGCGAGGAAAACGTCAAGATCAGCAATGACAGCTGCTTGTCTCCTGGCAACAGTGTTCAAGAGTCGGTGAGGAAAAGATGGAGATCCTAGGTCCACCTGGAGAAGGTAACGATGGTTAATTCACAAAACAACAAGGCAAAGACAAACACTGTTCACATACAGTCCAGCCTGCCAACTATCACTCTGTATAGGTATCATATCCCACCTGCAGTAGGTAGATGACCCTGGTGACTTCCTGTCCACTTCGTCTGACTGGCTGCAGGATCCAGCAACTGGGCATCATCTCCCCTCGGACGGCATCCACACTGGGACGAGGCAGAGACTCCTCGAACACAGACTGCATTGCCAACACACTCAGGCCACCCTGGAGCAGAGAGAAGAAAAAAAAACCATCAATAAAACAGGCAGTGCAGCCTTTTGATCAGCCGAGAGGCAACTGTTCACTGACACCGATAACCAACAGCTGACACGGTTTATTCCACACCCGCTGCCTCTGGGTCAGTGTTGTTTACGCTCACTGTGAGGCAGTGCCGAAAAGCATGGGCAGTTTCTAAATACCTGTTCGCATGTTCTACATTTTGTGGATGAAAAACTCCATGCTGCGCCGCTTGCTGTTAAACTGGTTATAATTACAAGAGGCAGCACTGTCCCTTTCCTGATTTCACGCCACACTAATATGACAGTAAATGGAATTTTCTCCTTCAAACTACAGTGCGATTTTGTGTTTGACTATGCTGCAAAAGCTCAACGAACCCTGTACAAGGGCAACTAGCAGTAACCATCAGGACCGGCTGGTTGATTTTGCAGCTGTGCTTACCTGTTTGGACTCGGTGCTGATGCAGCAGAAGTCCCGCGGCTGGCTGAGGTGGCAGGTGGACGGATCTGTTAGTATGTAGACTAAACAGAAATACACAGAATGACAGAGACAGAATGCGTCAGATGGACAAACATGGTTGATAAAAACTTGTAAATAAAGGAAAATATAGAAGAACTGAAGCACTGGAACAGAACAATATTGCTTAAGAATGCAGTTTATCTTTCAGTCGTCAGTAAAAAGAGCTAAATTCGATGCATTTGTAACATGATACAATAAAAATAATAATAAACTCTACATCAGTTTGTACACACAATCAAATAGTCAAAATAAAACTTTGTTGAAAATAAGAAGCATTTGAACAAAGCAGAATATATGAAGATGTACTGTAGGTATTAAATCATCAAACATACTGCAGGTGTGAAAATGGAGTTGGTCCTGCAATACAGTGAGCTTCTCAGTGATGAATGTGTCTGTACTGTGCTGTACTATAGATAATGGATGCAGATGGATCATGTGAAGCATATATATTTGCAAAGGTCAGTAAATGCCTTGCAAAAATATAAATAATTCTGCAGAAAAGACAGAAATTATAAACATTTTCTATATTTATATTTTGCAAAAATGCACGTTTTTTGCAAGGTAAACTCTTCCATCACATAAAGCTTAAATTGCAAATTAATATTTATCTATCTCATGAACTAGTAATATCAGAGTAGCTGATTTAATATGAAATATCTATTATGGACTGACTATAAGCATCATTTGGGATTTCAGAAAGTTTGCTTTAAACATGTATAATATGTGATTGAGAATATAGACTGGGCAGGGACGTTAGCTCACCCAGCTGAGTGCTGTCATCTAGTGGTCGTGTCCAGACAGAACGGACTGACTGATTATACATGTGGCTCTTGGACAGCTGGCAGATCAGGCTCCACAGGCTGTCCAGGGGTCTGTCCAGCTCCCCGGCCCCCAGGAAACCATGGACAGACAGGCTGGAGGAGGGTTTATAGTAAGCCTGGATGCCTCGTTCTTCTCCCTGGTATCTGAATAAACACGGACTTAATATATTAGCAAATGAATGAGCCGCTTAATCTTATCTAAGAAAGATTAAGCTTGGAGAAAAATCCTGAGAAAGTAGATCCCACGGTTGGCGATAGTCTCAAGGACAGATCATGTTTGGATGAGTTAAAAAGGGGAAATTAAGCTCACTTCCAGCCTGCTGTGGCCTCGCCCATCATCAGGTTGCTCAAATCCCCGGAGGAAGCAAGTCGCACCTAAGGTGAAAGAAATTTACAACCTTTTACAAATGTCTGAAAGTTTAGATTACAAACATGGATAATCATTATGGTGTACAGTCAATGATTGCAAGAGCAGTCCAAAGAAATTTTTTTCCTCACACTACAAGTTTTCTTAAAATTAATGAATTGTGTATTACCTCAGCTAGAGCTCGGCCCAGGAGACTGGATGTGATATCCTGATAGGTTGTAGATATGGAAGAGGAGGAGCCGAAGGAGGCGGTGCGCCGTCGAGTACACATTGGAGGTGATGGAGATGACGTCATCAGCGGCTCAAACGTGGTGACAGGAGGCTCGAGGCGGACATCTAATAAAACACAAGGAAGTTAACATGGAATTTAGATAGAGGGAACCACCTTGGAAGCTATTTTCAAAGTTATCTGGAATCATATCTTGTAGTTTCTAATGTCAAAATGAAGCATTTCACAGAACCCAATTAAGTATTTATGCTGAGATGGTTATAACATATAACATATAGGCATTTCTTCTTTAAAATGGAAAAATTGAACATACTCCTGATGGCTGTTTTGCCAAAGTCTGTTTGTGGTTTGTGAAGTTCAGTCCTTACCCTGGGCGGACAGCCAGGCACTCTGTGTCTTCACACTCTGAGGACCACATATAGGAGGACGTGTCCTGACCTTCAGCCCTTCATCCTGGAACCCTGTGGTCTAAACCAAAACAGTGACATTAATACAGCCTGTGTGCTCAAAAAGTAACATTGCAACAAATACATAGACATTTTATCTTTTTATGAGGCATTTATTGTGTCTAAATGATCTGGAATCGGATTCAGTCATCTTGAATTTCAGTGTATTTATTCTTAAATATCAATTACTCAAATCCTCTGTAATGTGTAGCATCAGTGCACCAACCTGTCCAGTAAGAATTGGTCTGTTGCCATGCGAAAGCTGGACAGTGTTGCCGCTGTTGTACCCGGACGTCGGTCCAGAGGAAAGGCTCAGGCTGGATCCTGTGCACAAGGTGCTGTTGCTGATTCTTGTCCGATGCCTCAGGTCATCCTGCCGCACACATAAATAGAGATATCAGGGAAATGTATATGCAGTACTACAATGTTGCGAATAAAATTGTAAGTTCCTAAAAATCTACAAACTAAATATTTTATTAACCATTCGTTAATAAATTAACCTATAACATACATGACAATTTGTGTTTGCAATTAACTGTTGACTGTTAACTGTTTAATTTTAGTCTAATCTAGTAGCAAATGAGCTGGAATCATAAACTCAGAAGCAAACTGAAAAAACGTAATACTAAACTGACCTTTACTTCCTGAGACAGGGCCTGCTGCTGAAGCCTCCTCTTCTCCTGCTCAGTCCTCTCTCGCAGTCGTTCCCGCGCCTTTGCAATCTCTGTCCTGGCTTCCTCCCGGGCACGACCATAGTCACGCAACAGCTGCTCAATATCAGACGGGCACTGGCCCTCTCCTCTTGGAGGGTCTGGTATTCTGTCAAATAGGTAATTCGGTGAGATCTCGGTCAAGAAATGCAAAACAGCAGTTGCATTTAAACAAATATAAGAAACATGTCAGATAAGTACAGTGTACCTGAAAACATTTATGTAATCAATTTAAGACTAATATGAGCACACTGTTATGAAATTGTGAAAAACCCAGCGTCTTACCTGGTGCTGTCTATCACCTCTTGGCGCAGCTGTTGCAGGTACTCCTTCCGCCGACTGGGCATGGCGGCAGAAACCTTGGAGAAGGAAACAGTCTCTTGGGGAGAAGAGCGAGGATGTTTGCTGGGACTCAGACTACGAGCTCTCCGGTAAGTCTGGAGACGCTCCTCCCTCTCCTGCCTCAAACCCTCAATACTCCTGCGGTGTCTGAGAGGAAAGGATCACAAAAGCAGAAATACAATTAAACCAATAAGGTCAAAGAAGAGGCTTTTAACACATTTTACAAGACATTTAGGTCATTATTCCAAGATGGTGCAGTGGCTACAAATATACAAAGTTCTTCACACACTGAACCTGATTTTACAAAAATGTCTTTGAGTACAGCTTGGCAGGAAATATTTACTTAATATTTATCAGTTTTAGGGCTGGACCTCCCACCTCAATACCTTTTTACTACCAACCGAAATGTGTCTGCAGTATTAAGTATCAAAAACAGTAAGATATTGAAAGCTACATGGAATGTGTGGTCAGATATTTAGTCTTGTTTAATTACTCTTTGATTGGACATTTCCTGATGTAAATCAGGCAATTTTAGGATGTTTCTTTGTTTAGTCAAAATTCTTGTACAGATGCTTGTATTGTATTATCTTTTTTGTATTGTTATCTAAACAAAAGCCAGTCCTAATCAATTTAAGGCAGTTGTATAATATTAAAATTAAAGAGTGTTTGAGGCATATGTATCTTTACCGATCATACAGCTGCTGATTGGTAGGAGCAGAGGTCGGAGGCTCCAGCTCTTCTCTGGACCTCGGGGACAACATCTTTAACAGTGTATCTGTCTCTCCCAGGCTGTAATGGAGCTTGGCCTCTGTCAGCTCCACAGTCAGCGGTGTGGGGTTCATATTGAGGTTGACTGTAGCCATCACCTGCTCTCTCTCCTGCCGCAGCCTCTCTATCTCTCTCGCCTTTCTGTCGCTCTGCACCATGGACTCCGCATTTGAACCGTAACTCTCCATCTCGCCCCATTCGGCATAATTTCTGCTCTCCTTATGGTCGTTTTTAAAACTTGTGGCCAGTTTGTTGGGGAGACTCCAGCGCTTTGATTGTTGAGGGTTGATGCCTGACCAGTTGGTGAACTTATTGTGCATGGGCAGGTCCTCAGGGACTCTCTCGTGTTCTGGACACATGGACACGCTGGTGACAGGTTTAATGTTCACGAGGATATCCGTGTTACACTCACTGGGCGCCAGCGACACCATGTCGTCCTCTTGAAGGAGAACAGTCCTGTCGCTGATCGGGGAAGGATTGTAGGCATCAACACAAAAATCTACAGAATCCACTGCAGGTCTTGGTTGGGTTGTGTAGCTTGATGTTTTGCTATGTCTAGATTTAGCCAGCTGTTTGTGCACACCAGTCTGTTTTAATACGGGAGAGATATGGTTCTGCATAGTTAAACCATCAGAAGAAGTCGGAGTCTTCCACTGGGGACTTTGAGGACAGGTCATCTGCCATTTGGGACTGGGCTGGGTGTTGCCCTTGTCTTTACAGGCAACATTTCTCCTGTCAGTATCTGTATATCTATCCAGTGATGAACTCAGGCTTGTAGAGCACTTATCAGAGCCTTTAGGGCTAGAGCAACTCATTTCACTCACCTTCTCAAGTGATACAGATTCTGATTTACTAGAGGAAACATCACAATCCTGTCTGGGCATTTGATCGTCTTCTGAAACAGATGTACATGCTGACTGTTTGCTAAAAGGCACAATAGGGCTGTCTTCTTCTGAGGCATGGTTTGTATTTCCATCTTGATATTTTGAAGAACAAAGTGTGGAGTGTTTTCCTCTCTGCTTCATATGTAGTCTCATTCCCACAGTGAGAATGGGAGATGATGCACGATCTGTGTATGTAGCCTCTTTCTTTGAACAAGGTGATAATTCACTTCTTAAAGAAGGGCCGTGATTTTCTTGGTAGCTGTTTTTTGATGACCTGGGGGTGATTTCATAGAGTGGAACACTTTTGTGGCACAGTGCCTCAGGCATGCTTTGCTTTGAGCCTCTAGAAGAAGCAGATCTAACACGTCTTCGACCTTCAGCTGCAGTCTTCACAGGGGCATTCTCTGATTGTATAGCAGACCCTTTTGCTGCAGCAGAGGTGTTAAACCTCAGGTCAGGCATGCTCTGCATCTTTTCATCGGTGTTCGCTTTAGTTTTCACCACACAGTGAACATCATTGTCTTTCAACACACTGACAACCTCAGAACCAATCACTTTGACTATCACATTGACTTCAGGAGCTTTGGACCTTTCACTAGATGTCTGATGATTAGCGACTTCCTTCTTTGCTGGTGTTGAAGGCCTTTCTGTCTGGATCCCAACATCTACTGCTGTTTGAGTTGAGCAGTCTCTCTTGGTGCAGTCTTTAGACTCCCTATAGGAGATACTGATATTTGACAAGTTGACGCTCTTTTGTGGACTGGACTTGAGGACTTCACCTGTTCTCATTCCCTGGACGTCCTCCAGCAGGTCTGAAGTGCTGTCAATCAGCTTTGAGAGTTGGGCTGACATGCTTTCCATACTGGCCCACGTTGGAGATTCTTTAATGTCCACTTTGATTTTCTGTGTTGTAGGTATATCAGTGTTGCTCCTTTTGTGCCGCTCTTTCCTCTTTAGAGAACTACTACTGTTACTAACATTAACCGGCATTGTCTGAAGGCTGCGCTCAGTTTGAGTGCCATGTTCACATGTCCTCCTTCTTTGGGCCTGTGTTTTGTTTGCCTCAGCCTCTTGCTCAGATGAGTAAACCAACATGATTTCATCCACGTGACTGGAGTTGTTACCAAACCCGCTGGGAACATCATTATTTGAAGAACTGCTGTTCACTGTCAGATTGGCTGGGTGATTGTGAATATCAATGGATGTCTGTTGACGTGGCGTAAGCGGAGATGTTTTGTTGACTTGTTCTTTATAATCCTCCATACTGCTCAGCGTACTGGAGAGCCCCTTGTTGGTGGCATAAGTGCTGAGATGGGAGTTGAAAGGAGAGTTCTGCCCATTCAAACCATTGTCAACACTACAGCATCTTGTTATACGTTTTTCGGCGCTGTTTAAAAGTGGAGATTTACAGGAAAGGTCAGCAGCACTTCCAAATGCCGGGTTTTTATAACAGTGTTGGTTTGAGTCCTCTTCTTGCCACTGGTGAACAAAAGGGTTGATGTCACTAGAGGCAAAATGCATGGGGGAGTCCTGCGACTTCAGTGTGTGTTGTGGTTCGCTTTTCTTTGCAAATGGAATGGTTTTTTCTACAGGGGTTAAAGAATGTCTTTTTTGGCAATAATTTCTACTAAACTGAACCTCATTTTTAGGAGAACAAGTCTTCACTTTTCTCACTGACACTGTAGCAGAAGTATCTGCATCGTTACTTCTAGGCTGTCTGACTTCTAGTTTGCCGGTACTCTCAGATCCAACCTTTCCCCTTGTAGATGAGAGCCTGCTGTGATGCACTCTGGAGGTTTTGTCATCCTCTTCATCTGATGAAGACTTATGAGAGGAGTCAGAGGAAGAGGTGGGATGAGTCTGGATCTTAGACCTTCTGAACCTCTTAGACTTGGCCTTTTTTAATATAAGAGCAGAATTACCCTGTGTACAAGTAGGTGTGTTTATCTTGCCTTCTTGGGGCATTACAGATCCAAAGCAACTTGTATTTTTGATGCCGTTTCCCTCTGGCATTTTGTGTCGGGGTTGTGTAGAACCAGAAATACTTGTTTCATATTTAGACTCTGCCAAGCTCTCTGGCAGCTGCACTTCAGAAGGGTGGATCAATATCTCTTTGTCATTTTTCATTACATATTCACCTTTGCTGTGGGTTTGAGCATCTTTATCAAATTTGCACTGTGAATGTGGCACATTTTGACATTTGTTTTTGTAATTCATATTGACGACAAAAGTCTGAGCCAAGTTATTTGAATGAGTTTGTGGATTGCTGAAGTGATCCTGTGCTCTGATACGAGGTTTACCTCCTAGCGTGGTGTCCGTTTCACTGTCATCATGGCCCGGCTGGTTCTCATAAGTGGATGTATTCTGGTCACTGTGATGGTTCTGTGGTCTGAATTGACTGAATCCTCCATCACAGAATATTTTCACAGCCCCAGACATGTGAGGGCTATTTTGGATATGTTGTTTGACTGCCCTTGGTGAGTTTTGTTTGTATGAGTGACAGTCCTCATCTTCAACACTGGATGCGTCTTCCATACAGACATCCTTTACATATTTACAGCAACGGTTCACCTTTGTGCCACCAGTGGTGGAAGGTGTGTCGAGGGGTATTTGGGGAGGTTGTGGGCAATCAGAATTCAAAGCAGGGGCTTCGGAGCAGCTCTGGTGGTCCACTCTTTTTGAACAAATATCACTGACGGTAGGATTAAGATGAGAATTTTCTTTTTGTTGGCTTATATCATTTTTCTCCACAGCATTTCCTTGAGAATCAATACATTTTCTTGCTGAGGTCAAATCACTCACCGAGGACAAGCTAACCGGTTGCAAAGTGGGGTTACCAGGGTCCTCAGACTCTCCATGGCCATTCAGTGTCAGATTTGATTTAATGTTTTTGGTTTCTGCAGAGGAGTTTTGGAAAACAACATGATCATTTACTCGCTTTTTTGATGTGCCATCAGAATAGCTCTGAGCATGGTCAATCTTTTGTGTTACTTCAGTGGACTTAAGAGTGTTGTTGTCATGGTTAGTGCCCCGTTCAGCTGGTATATCTGACGCCAGGTGCTCACTTTTGTCCGCTGTGTTTTTGCATGTCATCTTGTCCAATGAACCTCCACTGAGGTTTGTCACTTCTTTCCCCTGATTACTCCTCTCACCTCTCTGCTGTTTCTCTCTCCATCTATGTTCATCACTTTTATAGCCAAAATGACATGTAGATGTTGACAAGGCATTCAGACTCTGACTCCCATTCCTGTCACCATTGCTGTCAATCAATGACAGTTTCATGTGCTCTTTCACAACTTCTGAGATTCTCAGGTCAATGGCGCTACAAATTGCCTCTGACTGACATACGTGATTTCTATTTTCTTGATGTTTTCCTGGTTTATCAATTTGGGATTGACCCTCTTTTGATACAGCAACAACTTCTTTTATTGTTACATCACCTTTTTCAACTACTTTCTTCTCTCCCATAGAATTACCACTATGAGAACTTTTGTCACCACTTTTAAACCCGCATTCATAGTCCTTAAAGATCTTACAAATCTGCCCAAGTTTCCTGGACGCGGGATCAGACACTGGCGATGCCACTGAAGCCACTGTGTCTTGTCTAACGCTGCCATCAGCATGAGCAGAATCAAATCCGGGGCTGTCAGTTTCCACGGGAGATTGTTCTCCTTTAGAGTCACTGGTGTTGTTATTGTCATCAAGCCAAATATCATCCTGGCTGCCAACTGGTATAGAGCAGAAATTCACCAAATCTCTGCTGTTGCTCCTTTTTGGAATTTTCAGGCTGCCCATGAAAGCATCCTGCTTGTCTTTGTTCCTCTTCCTGGAATTTTTACAAGCTGATTTAAGTTCCTGCTGAAGTGCAATGTACTGCTCAGCGCCATTGGCTTCAACCTCATCTACTGTTTCATCCCTTGTAAGGGATACATCTTTGGTAAAATCATATTGGTGTATATCTTTCAACCTTTCTGTTGCACCATCTAGATTGCATAGTACTTCATCTTCAGTGGACGATTTGAAGGCACTTGCAGTGTCAAGCATCTTGTTCAGTACTTGACCTTGCTTTGTAGGATTTGTAGAGAAATGCATTTTTGTTTGACAACCTGAGGTACACATTTTGGTGTCAGAGGACATCATAACATCAGCAGCAACCATATCAGGTCCATCTGTAAACACCTGAAGCATTTCGGATGCTAGTTGTGTGGTGTGGGGTGTCTCAGTGGGTGACACACAAGCAATTTGATCTGAGATGGGTAAGGATGGTGAACATCTGTTGCTGTTGTCATCTGGAGTATCTGTAAAAGCCTCTTGCATACTTTCTGATTGCTCTAAATCTTTCTGATTCTGTGATATCAAAGCATCATCTGGTGTTGTTAGAATCTGCAAGTCTTGAGTCTGCACTGTTACATTTACACCTTCAGAGCTGGTGGATGTTGAGCTTCTAGATCCGCTCTGAGAGTCTGAGAGGGTCATACTGGCTGGGCTGGGGCTGCTGCTGCTCTCTACACCTCTGAACATCATTTCTCTTTGGAAAGGTAGAGAATCCCTGTGAAACCTGGGACTGTCTGCTGCATCCGTGGAGGACCAGGCATCGGTGAGCGGCAGCTGGCTTTCTGACTCTCTCACACTACAGCTGCTCAGGGAGCGGGGGCTACATGTTGAAGTGGTCTGCATGTTACCAAAGTTCTCCATCAATTTGTGGACAGTGTCTCTGCCTCTCAAATCTGCTGCTAACGGGTTTTGAGAAAGGGGCTTCCTTGTAGCACCAATTTCCTCTCTGTGTCTTGGATTTGGTGAGCCTTGCTGACTCCAATACGCCTCTGCTGGGATCACCTGAGGTTTCTGACAGCTGTCCCACTCTAAATTGATCTCTCGTGTCTTGTTGTGCACCGCGGATGAATGGGAGGCACCTGTCACCAGTGAGTAAGTTGGAACCATTGTTTGGCTAGGTTTCCTCACTATAGAGCGTTTTTCACAGCTTCCCACAGCCAAGGAATCTTTAGACATCTCACTGTCTTCGCTTTCTGCCTCACTTTGAGCTGCTTCCTCGTGTCTCAGCTGCTCTGCTAGGGCTGTTGCATAAGCAGAGGACAGAGAATCAAGAGAGAAAAGGCTCTCGCAGTCTGATGCTCCTTCATCCCTCTCTACTTCCGCTTCCCTATCATCTTCCTCCCATCTGACCAGTTCCTGTTGCCTCTCGACCCATCTGCTGGTCTTGTTCATTAGAGCCTCTGTACTATGCCACCGCCTCTGTCTAATGTCCTCAAACAGAGTACTTTGGTCAAGCTCCTCGCACGACACAGCGGCTTTAATGGTACATTTACTTCTGCTCATCTTGGTATCTTTAAAGCTCCTGTCTCTTCTTTGTCTCCAGTGAAATTTACTTGCTATCCTCCCCAGAGCTTTGGGGCTTCGTCCTCCATTTGCACCTGACGGTGGTTTTCTGAACACTTTGGACAGAGCTGTTTTTAACCTGGGCCCCACAGAGCGAGAAAAAGATTTCCTGATGGTTTCTAGTCTGTTGTCACTGGCATGGGATGGGGTTTTTACATTCATACAAGGGACAATCTGAGAACTTGGTTTGTCTGTTGTAGATCCTTGTATACTTTCTTTGCTGACTGGATGCACAGTAGAACTAAGTGGTGACTTCAGAATAACTGGTGGGTTCTGATCTGATCTGTTCTTAAAAGACAGGTCTCGGTTCGGCAGCAGAGGTTTTCTTTCTGGACGTTCCCTGCAGGGCTGAGCTTGGGGCTCCTCCTTGGTGGTTTGTCTGATGTTTTCAAAGGAGCCGACTCTACTCTGGCAGGCTCGACTTTGTCCTGAGAAGAGAGTGCCGGAACAACTCTGGGTCCTTTCCCGAGGAAGGCACTCATCCGAAACCCACTTCCTGCTGCCAATGGAATCAGACGTTACGGATGAATTGGAAGTCAGTTCTGTGGATCTGTTTCTCTTCAGGAAGTGTCTGTTGATAGGAAAAAAATAAACTTCAGTTTTAAAGAAAACTAATTTAAGATCTACATAAATATAGGAGGTGGAAGCAACCATAACTGATTTATACATTTTCTCTGTGGCTAGATTTCCTGATCTAACTGCCACTGAAGAATTTTGAACTGTACTAGACCCTTCATGCAATGAACTCTACAGGTTTTACAACTCCATGTGCTTACCTGAAGATAGGGGTGTGCTGTGGGTAGAGCCGGGACAGAAGATCTGCTGAGAATGAATGTCTACGAGAAACAAATGGTCGTCCTCTGGGCTTCGTGGGTGACCCCAGCTCAGGAGACTCAGGGCTGTCTGTTCCTGGAGGCAAGGACTTTTCCAGCCGCTGCAATTCTCTCTTTGCTTCCAAAAGATGCCGCTTGCGGGCGATTCTCTCCAGCTGGTAGTGCAGCCTTTTCCGACGAATGCGGCTCTCAGCACGGCAGAGGGCGTGATGCTTTAGTAACTCTTCCTGTACCGCCTTCTTCCTGGCCCTTACCACCTGGGACGGACGATTTACTGTTAGACCTTCCTGATCCTCGGACACCTGACTTGTCAGCCGCTCCAGGAGGGGTGCAGGGACAAGGTCTGTTTGAATTCCAAGCTCTTGGGTGACTCTGTGTTCTACAGCTGACAGACGCTGTTTCTCCTGCAAAATCCACTGCTGGACTGTTGGGTAAAGACAAAAAAATATCGCATTTTATCAATATACTGAATTTGCTTAAAATAATCTAGAATTTTAGCTTGGATTTGGAAAGTAAGTTTGTATTTATGTGACAAATAAAATAATAACCTTTATCTAAAGGTAAGATTGTGGAAAGAGTACTTACTCTCACTGTGCTGCTGTCGGAGGTGGGCCTGCTCCCTCTCCAGCTCTCTCTCAGCCCGTCTCTGCTCAGAGTGAATCTCCTGTCGCAAACTCTCCACGTAGCGCTGCTGCTCCTCCACGCACTGCCGAGCAGTAGGCTCCTCACTGGGGGAGAGACAGGCTCCCGGCTGCCCTTGGAGCTTCACTTGTTCGACGCTTTAAAAAGAGGCACGCAGAGTCACAATGAAACAAAGGCTAAGAAACTGTGATGGAAAGACAAACAAGACATCCAGAAAAAGTAAAGCAATCATTTTACCTTGCCTAATTTAGTAGTTAGGTGGTAGTGTAGCAAGTAAAAGGTACTGTTGGTTTTCAGTTTAGCGTCTCAGCAGTAACCAAGCAACAACTGGGTCTGTCATGTAAACAGCTAACTGGGAATGCTCACAAGGGTGGATGCTAATGGAAACACATGCCATCTCCACCAACTGGAGAGAGACATGCATGACACATTGCCCTATTTCTACAGCATGTACACTGGTAGAACAGTTGTACCTCTAATCAAATATGCAGGCTGTAAGTTGGCAGAAGATCACTCTGTACATCAGACATATACACACAGTGATGAATATTGTCCTGTAAAGAGATTGTTGTTGTTATGGTCATTTCTTTTTTTGAGGCATTATTTACCTGTGGTCAGGGGTCAGGGGGCAAAGGTCGATGTAGGTGCAGGACATGCCACCTTCACTGGCCTGAGAATAGTAGAGATCCACTTTAAAATTTGCCAGAAATAAAAAAAATAAACAATCACCACTATCACTATTCTCAGAACAGATAAAGAAAATTTTGCACCTGCAGCATCCCAAACATCTGCTTAAGGTCAATATTATCTTGATTGCGATCATAACCAACAGCATCATTTTGATTTTCAGCCGAGCAGCACCTACCCGCCTGCGCTCACGGAGGACAGCTGCCTCTGCTGGGTGGTTGAAGCGGAACTTATGCACTCCTCCTAAGGTGATCACTGTTCCTAGAGACAGAGAGACATATCCTTTGTTACACACTGTGCTCATCGTGTAGCAGTCTAAGTTAAGGACAGGAGGTGTGTGTGTGTTGCAGTGTGGGGCAAGGTGTATATGAGTGTGTGTCTTTAAGTGTGTGTGCGTATATGGTTCAACATTAACCTATATGTGATATTTAATCTATCTATCTATGCATAAGTGTGCATGCATATGTAATTGTACATTAACCTATATGTGACATCCAGCATATAGCCAGTCACAAACTAGGCCTTAATGCTCACAAGTACTGTCCGTAGGGTAAGCTTTCATATGGATGAAAATGACAGCAATTCTCTCAGGATACTAACATAACATTTATTATTTATTCTCATTCAAATACAAGTTATACGCCTGCATATCCATGAGGCTCAGATCACAAATTAAAACATGAAACTTTTTGCTTTTTACTTTCATTACAAAATATCCAATCTGTGTCATGTATATGTAAAAAGTGCAATGGAAACAAGACGGCGCGAACAAACGGATTTGTCGAGGACATGAGCTGACCTTGAGCCAGTCTGCAGGGCTCAGTAACCTCCCTGTCGTTGAGCAGGCAGACGCAGCCTGGCAGCGGTCTGAGCGTTACCACACCTCCGTGGTTTTCAATCTCACAGCTGGCACTGCCCTGCAGAACTAGAAACAGAATGCAGAAACACAATCACACACACCGATTTAGACAGCTGTGCTGACACAGCTTCTGTACTACTAAATATATTCAGTGTTCAATGCAGCATTTAATGAAACGCTAACGGCCCATTTTAGGGCATTTCATAACTTACTATGAATTCTCATTTAGGTAAATATTACGATGTACTGTATGTGTGTGTGAAAAGCTAGTTAGTGAACTTGATATTCTATTTTTGTCCTCTGCAAAGTCCATATTTTATGCTGCATGTGTTGTATGTTTACTCTGCAATAATGCATAATTGTGAGAGGCTCTTGAAATGGAAAACAGCTGAGAAAAAATATTCTTCTCTGAACTCACTATACAGTTTGAAAATTACTATTAATATAACAGCTGGATGGGTAAACATGGAGACCAAATGAATAAATAATACCTATTTGTGGTTCTTCAAACTGATTTTGAGGTCCGATGCGGGTAACTCCTTCCTGTAAAAAAAAAAAAAACATTTTAAGCACAGCAGCTATTTTCAAAATCCAAATAAACAAAAACATTGAAATACACCAGGCTTTCCACCAGTGTATTGCAAGCCTGGCAGCCCACCGGGCCTAAATTGACTCCCAGCTGGGCCTAAGCATTAGGGGGCATTTTTAAAAAAGATGTTTTTAAACTACAATGTGTTATACAAGTAGCGTAGCTCCTTTAAGGAATAGCTCAGTGCGTAGGTTGTGTGCTTAACGAGTATGCAGTGAGAGAGAGAGAGAGAGAGAGGGAAAGAGTGTGTGTGCGACGGTGAGGCTGGCGACCGGAGCAGAGAGTATGAAGTTAGCAGTATACCTTTGAACGTAGCAGTGCATTGTGTGTACAGTTTAGGCTGTTTATCGGTAAATAAATGCTACAACTCCTCAAGACCCATGTCTTGCTATTCTTGAACTATTGTCCTTTCACTTCTAATCTTCCACTTAGTTGACAGAAAAACTATCATTTGTTTACTTTGAAGTCTTTTCTAATGGGATTAAAGGCTTTCATATATGGTGTCAGGACCACATGTGCTCCCAGGTGGCCTCAGCTCTTCACATGCAGGAAACAGTGTAATTGTCAGGCCTAAGGGTATGCTTGTCATTGTCAGAATCAGGACAGCTTAAGCTCCCCTGAGTCTTAGCCTCAGAACTAAGAACCTCTTATCCAGCCGAGCTTTGTACATTGCAGAAGACACACACACATACACACACACACACACACACAGATGGGAGATCGACAGGACGGTTGGAGGGTAAAGTAAAAAGAAAAGACAATCAAAACGCACCTTTTCTCAAGAGTTTTTTTTTCTAGAAGAACAGAGAGAAATAGTAGGAAGAGGAGGGGGAGGAAGAATCTAGTAGACAAAAAAAGAAGAGATGGGTTTTAGTCAAGACGGCTGACAGAAACAGTAACTTGAGAGTTGGAAAAAAGTAGAGCAAATGCAAAGAATATCAGTTTGTGAGGGTTTGCGTTATGATGTTCGAGCAAATGTGTGTTTTCAGTATAACAAAATATGTGGAACTGAGTGATGCATGTCTCTGGGGATAAAACAGATTGAAAATACACACTTAATACCATCCATACGACTAACATGACTAACAGGACATATATAGATATAAACTCCAACAATTATACTAGTAATTCCCATAAACTAACATTTATTCTAATATTAACACTAAAGACTATAATAATACCACATAAATGACAAAGAAAAGGCTTAATTTAGTAAATGATACTAAATCTAACACTATACCATTTATACTGTACATGGACACTATTTGCCTCCTTATGATCATACCCTGAGGTGATAGAAGACGACCCCGGTGCTGAGAACATCTCCATCGAGGGTAACCAGGTGTGGTTGGAGGGAGTTGATGAGGAAACCGGCTCGGTCTCTGTTGATGTCCACACTGTACTGCTCCAGCAGTTCCTTCTTGTCTCTCCAGCTCTCCGACCAGTCCTTCGTGAGCTGCTCCACCTGAGGGGGATGCGTGGATGAAGACAATGAAGGAAAGTCATGAAGAAAGGTGGATGAAACCAAAGTGGTAAAATATCTGTTGCATCCCATTGCTTTAGATAGCACAGGTGTTCCTAATAAAGTGGCCGGTGAGTGTACTTTCTCACCTTTAAACAAAGGTTGAAAAAAAAGGTGAGAAAATATTTTATTTATGTCATTTGGGTGAACTGATCTTTTAAGCGTATATAATGCAAATCTCATCTAAACCCTCAGAATCTAAACTGGAGCTTGACTAGAGTTGTGATTTGAATCACGTTTGTCCGTACAACATATGTGATGATGAAACTGCCCGTCAAAGGTTGATGCAACTTATTACATGGTGCGCTGGATTTCTTTTTTGTGAAATATCTGTCAAACTGATGAAAAATATTCAACTAAACATAAAAGCACTCTAGCATGCTCTATCAAGGACTATCAATCAGGCAGATGAAACTCTCTGTGCCAATCCTGTGTTACCTTTAGTTCATTCTGCAGCACGATGTCAGAAAGAGTTCCATCCCTCTCATCACTCAGGGATGGACTGGGATTACGCTGCTGTCAGTCAAGAGAGTAAAAAAATCATCAATCAGCATACTGTGCAGAAGGAAAATGTCACACCTGTTACATTGCAATACAATCTTTGCTGCCCATTGGATTAAAAATGTCACAAAGACACAAATCACTGCATTAAGCCTTTGCTAGAAATCACTTTTATTCAAAGCCTTACAGCACTAAGAATGCTTTTGGGTAAACCCAGCAGGGTGTATCCGCAGGAGGTTTAGTGTCATACTCTGAAGATGAAAGGTCACCATACCATTTCAAAGCTAAGCAGCATGCTCTTCAGCCTGTCAATCTCCTCTCTCAGCTCCCTGATGAGCCGAACATTAGCATCCTGCGCAGAAATCAGAGCTCGCATTAACCTACTGAAAACTTTTAGATCAAACATTCAATCTTGGCATCAAACGCAAAACAGCCTCGTACCTCATTAACCCGAGGCTTGTTGACAATATTTCTGGCATGGGCGGCATAGCGAAGGGTGCTCAGGGTCTCGTTGTAGCTGTTAGCGGAGGGTGAGACCGCTGCAACACACACACACACAAACACACACAAGCACAGAAATAGTTAGAACTAACATCACAAGAAATAAGATATTGCATTTTTTATGATTTTTTTTAACCCAGCTAATAATGTAATAACATATTACAGTATGCGCAAAAAGTTTAGTAAAATTATTATGTTATTGGCAATTATTACATTAATGGTAGTTATTACATTATTGGCTGCTACAGGGCTCAAGAATGCAAACTACTCTAAACTTTCACGTTGAAGCTCATATAGTGTTTGCAATTTATAAATAGTAAAACAAAAAATGCAAAACCAGCACAATGTTCCTTCAAAAATAAATACTATGATACTTACTTGCAATCATAATGGTCTTTGAGTTGCCGCCTAGACTGTCTTTCAGTAGCCAGGTCAGGACTGAGTCTCTGTAGGGGATGAAGCAGTGCCTCCTCCCACCTCCTCCTCCTCCTCCTCCAGAAAGGGAGCTGCTGTGGCTACCGACCGTGCTGCCATCACCCTCAGAAGCCATGCTGTTGATACTCTGGCAGCTGCTGGACATCTGGGAGTTCTGGGCTGTGGATGCAGGGGAAAGAAGGTTGAGGAATGTGTGGAGAGAATGAAATGAATAGAAAGGGAATAAGGAAATGTAGAATGAAAAACAGTGACAAAAAAATCTATTTTCTTATCACTTGATCTCACTTACCAAGAGCGGAAATGACGATGCCCAAAGTTACCAGCGACTTGTTGATGTTGGAGCCCTCTGTTAGTCTATCCCTGCAGTAGTTGTAGTCCGCTCTCTCACTGTCAGACACAACACAAACACAACATGAGGTTCATGTCATCAGAAATGATTAAAGATATAAATAATGCAGTGAATGCTGAAGGAATTTAGAAAATCAGTAGTAAAGCTCCACTAGGGGGCAGTTTTGTCAATGACTTAGACTCAAAAGAGACACACAAGAGAGGGAAAGAACAGTCTCACCTCCCTGCTAAGTCCACAAGGTTAATCTTGCTGACAGTTTCTGAAGGACGGTTGTTTTCTAGTATTGCCTGTGGAGAAAAGATGAGAATAATCAGACTGGAATCTGCAAATAATGATAAATGTTCCACATGAAAATAGATCCTAATATTATTAACTTGCACGCGAGAATTCAAGATGAGTGTGATGGTATGTAAGCTGTGACTGAAGGGCTGAGAGAGATCATGACCTGTGTGTACTGGATAGTAAAGATGGCGTGGGATCTGCTGCTGGCATCATGATTGTGGGTTGCTGCGGTGATGCGGTTGGCAATGCCTTCCTCCAAAAGGTCCATGGCCTGCTTGCTGTCTGAGACCACATGCTGCGAAAGGTCTAATTAGAGAGAAATAAACAGAGAAGCAAAATGCTGAGAAATCTGAGCAAATAAACAAAGAGTAGTAAGTTTTTATATAAATATAGAAAGGTTTATTAACTGACCCAATTCCCCCTATGGGAAATTATGAATGCAACTTGGGGTGGGAAACTCTCTAAGGGTAAAAGCAGCACAGCTACAGTGTTGTGAATATAATCTTACAGAATCCTCTAAAAACATTACAAGGAATGAAGCTTAAAGATAAAGGATATAGACTTGCATTTTAAGATTAAGGTTTTGTGGCTGCTATGAGAATAAAGCTACACTGATAAATTGGGCAAAAATAAATGAAACATACACTATTAAACACATTTTGTAAATATTTTGTAGAGATAGCTCTGGTAAAAATAATCATTAAAGTGACGGATAAAACTTCAGCAAACAAGTTTTCGCAAAGGAGTTTAACAATCAGAGAGATAGAAATGACACAAACAGGAAACATGTCTCATCAGTGCATGCTCACATTTGATTCGTAATACTTTCCCACAGCGTTTACTAACAAAAAAAAAAAAATCTTCTACTTCCAGGCATGAATCACATCAACATAAGTAGCTGTTAAACACATTTGCACACAGATTACCGCAGAGCCTTGTGGTGCTATAACAAGTTATATTAGTTATTTATTCCTTGTTTTAATTTGGCCAGTGAGTACAGATATTTGAATTACTGAGTGACAGAAAAAACACTGTTGGATAGACAAATGTTGATGGAGAAGTAAAAATCTGGAAGTCCAAAATGTGCTGTGTGTATGGTGAAGTGTTCTCCTTGGAACCACAAGGAAATGACTTCACTTCCTCTGGTCAACTGGGATTTCTCCTGATACAGACAATGAGTGGATGTGTGGCTTTAAACATAGAGAAGCGGGCGGATGAGAGGGAACGAAAGGGAGACGAGGAAAGCCTGTAAAGATGGTAGGAAAAAGGAAGAAAGAGGAAAAAGTAAGACAAGCTAGAAGAGGAGACTGGATGAGAGCCAGAAAGGCCAATTTTGGAGCTGATGAAAAGAGAACAAAATTCTACCACTGACCACATACCAAAGTGACTTATAAAATAAATTTACAAGACACGAGCATATCTCAAAATACTTCAGACCATGTTACAAGTCCATAATTTGACCAAATTATGTGTCTGAGTGTGTAGGACAGCTTAGAGAAAGATTCAACCTTTGGTATCCGCTCTCATCTTTGCTCTCTCAGTACCAAGTGTTTGAGACAGATTCCTTTACATCGTGATCCATTGAAACATTCCTGCGAAAGCACCTAAACTTGACAACACGACAGTTAAACATGCAAAGTCTTTTCCCAACGTACAGAATGAGAATTTGGAGCCTCTCGTCCTCCACATAATATTTATTTTGTAAGACAGGCAGAAAAGGGCAAAAAACAGAAATCATCAGTTGGTTTTTGAGCTGAACATTTTGTGCAATTACACTTGGAATCGTGGGGTCATGTTTGAACATTACATTTACATTGTAATTAACATAATTTATTCCTTCCTACTTCTCCCACACAGCCTTATGCACATGTGTAATCACATACATATTGCTCCTGGGTGTATAATTTATATCTTTACCAGTGGTCTATTTTTAAACAAATGCAGTAAATAAAACATCACTTGGTTCCAGTGTCATTCCATGTAACCACTTCTCACAGAAATGCCTTTCAAATTGATAAATTGAGTTCAGCCCCTGGGAACTGTATGTCTTTGCTTTTAACCACATTACAAAGTTAAGGCGCAGCTGCCCTGAAGACTCACCTTGTACATAGGGTCCTTTCTCAGGATGCTCTCTGACTCTCAGGGACGCTCTCTTCTTCTGCTCTCCTCCTTTCAGCAGGTCTCTCACACGCTCATTATAGATCTCGAGAAAGCTGCAGGGACAGAGGGATAGCCTTGATATAATGTCAAGATTGGATCATTTGATGTCTAATTTATCCATACCATCACAGACCTACATACAGTCCTATTACACATTATGGACGTTGTTTTATTTTTTGTCAATCTATCATCTACATTTTCCACAACATCATCTTTGTTTAAGGGTACCTTTCTGGTATTTTGCCATTATTGGATAGTTGACAGTACCTTGACTGTACTGTGGACCTTGACGTTACATGGTCTACGTTTTAGACTAGAGCTGCAACGATTGATCGATTAATCGTTTCAGTCAGTTTTCTTTGTCACACAGGAGAGTGATACAAATGTCGGGTTTTAGACTGTTGGCCAGAAAAAACAAGGAATTTGAAGACGTCGCCTTGGACTCTGATAAATTATGGGCATTTCAATTTTTTGGGACATTTTATAGAATAAATGATTAATTGAGAGAATAATTTAAGAGTGCTGGTCCTACTAAATAACCCAGGAAAGAAAAGAGTCTTTACTATGGAAATTTCACTGGGTTATAATCTTCAAATTTTAAAAACGCTACATTTTTCCATTACAGTAAATCCAGACAGCATAATTTCTGCTCTGTCTAATTAGTATTACTTGCAATATGTTAAGAAAGTTAGTTGACATTATTGGGGAAGACCAAATCAAATCCAGTTTATAATTTGCTTTGTAGTATAATTGCAATTTGAATTTCAGCATCAGGAGTCAGACAAGGACGCAGTACCTGATCTCTACTCTGCTTGAGTTCTGCCCATCGGGAAAAGTGTCTTCAGACCTAAAGAGACCCTGTAAAGAACGGAGAACAGCAATTTACTTCACACTTCTCACATCTGTTCATGTTGCCACCTGCATTAATTATAAACCACTGACGTACCTGACAGATCCGAGGGGTCAAACCAATGGAATCCTGGCATCATACAGAAGAAAACAAAACAAGAAATTAAGGATATAATAACATTAATTTGGAAGTTGCTATGTAGAATGTGTTGCTTTTCCTTACAGAGTGTTTACATTTGCCTATTTGCAGTCCCGCATGGTCTGGGTTTGTACTTTGTTTAACATTGCCTCCATTGTGTTTGGTGATATCACCTGAGGCCTTAAAGTTCAATTAATCCCCTCACACAATATCTAATGCCATGCGGCGATGCCAGCGCCCACTCCACCCTTTATCCTCACCGGTGTCCCCATCATCGTGTACGTCTTTCCAGATCCTGTTTGGCCGTAAGCAAACAGACACACGTTGTAGCCCTCGGAAGCTCCGGCCAGTACCGACACACCCAAGTCCTGGAACACCTGAGAAACATTAACACACACCCTCAATTACAAATGCAAAATCAAAGATGGACTAGGAGATATCTATAATTAATTAGGTGGAGCCATACACCTGAAATTACCTCCCTATTTTTCAAATGTCTAGATAACCATCTGAAAGATTAATGTAGGAAAAAAAAGTCAGTGCTCTGGGGGGCTGATAAGGTGTTAACAATGTAAGCCAATGTCCTTGACCTGAAACGCATTGTGTTTTTACACGAGTTTAGATTTACACAAAGGTTTCACTATCACAATGCTGTGGCACCAGGCCATTGGTGGGGAGTTAATGTTGCTTCCTGCTGAGGTGTTTGGGTAAGGAGCAGGGAGGTCAGCTAATACTCTGGGTAAACAACCTTGCAGAAGGTGTATGTGTATGTGAGAGAAGCAAATGTGAGGGTACAAAGACTTTCAAAAATGACTGGGTCAGGAAAATAAACCTCGACTAAAAGCACAGTGGTGAGGCGGTGGATCCCACTCAAAGTCTGAGTCCCACTCAAAGCAATCAGTCCCACTGTTTTCCTTCTCCCTGTGTCTGCATCTGATAGCCACAGCCTGGGATAATTAGCACAAGGCCAAATCACAACCACTTATTTTTATAAGTTAAACTGGTATATATATTAAAAAAAAAACAGTTAAACTTCTACACACATTTCATGCTGGATGGTGCATGAAATTTGTGTGTATTCATTCATCTTTTATGTTTGCTGTAATTCCACAGATCATCTTTGCTAGAGGCTGTTGTTGTGAAGTAGTGTTGCCATAATATCTAATATCTACAATATCAATATGAAAAGAATGAAAATCTACATAAATATGCAATGTGTTCTGCTAATTTAAATATCATTTAAACATTACTTTAAAGAACATTTTTCTATACAGTATGTGCACAATAAAATAGAAGTAATGTGAAAAATAGATGTTTCCAATAACCATATTTTTTTGTATCTCAATAATATCCAGCAACTCATGATTATGACTCTGTCACATGATAACATATCAAATAAGTTTTCCACAACACAAATTAAAGTCAAATGAAGAGTACAACACTGTATTATAATGCAGCAAGTTTTAAAGACATTTTAAATGTAACTTATCAAGATATTATCTTTAACCAACTTTGTTTTTTATTGACACATGCCTACACTAGAATAGAAACACAAGAAGATTAATATACTAGAACAGGCAGAAAAGCTGTCTGGCTCTTGTGGTGGACATGTGCACCAGTGGCACCAACATCAAACTGTGCACCACATCTACAAACTAATCACAATCCAGTTAAACTGACTATAAAAACTGGCGCCAGGGAAGAAATACGGACCTAACTCACTTTCAGAACTGACAAACAGCCAACCAGCATATTTAGATCCTCGTGTAAAAGTTGCAGCAAACCTGTTCAAGTCAAGTGTGGTAACACAATCTCTTGGAGGATTTTCCATGGCATCACAGAGACATAGGATTGCAGATATTTATCTTTGTATTATTATCAAAGTCAAGTAGCTTCTATCTGACTTTGCTGCACAACACATTGTGCACGGTGAGCAATGTGGGTGTTCACCACTTTATAAGTAAGATCATATAGGTCAGTTGTGCTTACGGTACTCTCTGTGTGTGCGTGTATCACTGGTTTGAGGTAGGGCGATGGAGAAGTGGGCAATCTCCCATATTGTTATATTTCCTTAGTTCATTACTGATAAGCAAAAAGAAACTTCATCAGTTTCTGAGAACATGTGGCCTCACCGGCAACCCCAACAGCTCAGTCCAAAGGCAACATATGCCTTGGGGAAAGGGGGGTGGGGCAGCAACCTGATCTAGACCAGACCTGAGACACAGCACATTCTCCCCCAGAACCATAACACACCTTGGGGATCAGAGAGGGGTTCCCTCCCCTGGCCCCCAGGCTTGGGCCTGGACCATGGCGACTGGTGGGTAAGCACACAGAAGAGAGGAGGAATGCTCTCAAAGCTACAGCGATCTCCAAGGATCAAACACAGGAATACTTTCAACATACCTCCCAGTGTGTGTGACTACCAACCACTGTCAGGAGAACCAAAAACCTGGAGCTAAGCCTGTGTATACTCTAGGCTTACAAAACGGTGGGAATAGGTTTAGGTTGGACATGGTTGAAAGCTCTTGTGAAAGGTTTGGGCCTTGTGAAAGCACCCTGAAAGGATTCACTGGTCATCTGGTTGTTCTTAGGAGTGTGCGAATATGTGCATTAATATTCAACAGCCTTGAGTTTTCTCTGAGAGAAGTAAAATGTTCAACATTGACACTGTGGAGCAAAGCTCACTCAGAGAGGCCAACGTCTTATTTAACCACCGTGAGCAATCGATTGAGCAAAAACCAGTGAAAAAACTAACACTCAAGGATGGGACGGACAGTTTTAAAATGTAATCCAGTGCAGAATACTTATTACCTGCTTGAAAAAGTTAATCAGCGCTGTAAGTTTGCAGAATTACGTTACATCTTTGCATTCACATTACTCCATAACCCCAGTGCTGAAACAATCAGTCGATTAATAAATCAGTGATCAAATCCAATCAGATACATTCTTTATCTATTAATAAATAAGTTATTTTGATAAAGTCACTGGTTTGAGGCTCTCACATGTGAAAATTTGCTGCTTTTTTCAATTTTAAATCACTGTAAATAGAATTTCTTTGTCTTCTGGACTGTTGATTAGGGTTGTGATTTGGGCTCTGGAAACTCTGGAACTCTGGATACAAATCGATAAAGAATAATAATCTTTAGCTGCAACCCTACACCCTACAAACATCATTTCCTTTGAAAGAATTACTCAGTAGCCTTGCCAACCATGTGCAGGCAACAGCCACGTGTAACTAGTAAAAGTGCTGCCACAACGGCTGTCTCACTCAATGACCTTATAAATCAGCCAACAGGCACTGGGCTAGTAACATCTAACACCTCATTATTCCAATGCATAAGAATCTATTTTAACACATGTAAGTTAAGGCTCTAAGTAACTTTTTTAAACCTTTTCAGGCACCTCGATAAAGTATTATTTGTGACAGACATTTAAATTGTATACAGTTGTATACAATACACTGTACCTAATTTATAGTGTAAAACCAAATCTAATATTTCATTTTATATCAAGAAATAAATGTAATAAATGAAAATGTGATCCCCTTACGCAACTGTTGCTCAATAAATGACACCACAAGTAAAAATCTCAAAGTGTGCAGCCCACTGGAGTCCAGACCACCAAGTGTTGCCCCCTGCCTCTTGGCTGAATGGGAGCTTAAACACGAAGACAAAAAGCAGTGCTGCCCCTGTCTTGTCCTCATCCTACTATTCAAAAACAGACACAGACACCCTCTCCTCCCTCAAACAGAGAGAATCAATGCAGCCTTGTTAAAGTTGACCCTCTTAAATTCACTCTATGGGGTCTACAACAAGTCTGAGGGTCCCTCCAGGCTTAGCACAAAGAGCAGGAACTTCACTTCAACTGCACTCCTTCTCTGAACTTGACTTATCTCCTTCTCTCCTATTGCTATTGTTGATTCTGTTTCTACCACTTTCTCCCGTTTCTTTTCATTAAATATCTGGAAAAATACTTTAAATGACCTCTGAACAAAACCGCAAGGGAAAGCATAAACTTATTTCAACCTCTTGAGAGAATTAAAACCGTGTGTACGAGTTTGTCTAGACAGGCCATGTTAGGCAACATGAAAAACAGTCCTGTTGTCTGTCATCACTGTCACTGTCAATTAAATCACTATATTGTAATTTGTGCCATTGTACTCTGGCTGTTTAAATGGACACAATGGCCCTCTCTCACAACCTACTTTCACAATTTGCAGCACCCTGCAGCATTGGGAGGTATTTTGGGTGAACAAAGCAGGTGAGGTAAGAGAAAAGTTGCATTGTGGGGATGGAAATGGACTCCAGAATCAAATGAAGCAGGACAAAAAACAGCCGGGAGTTAAAGTGACAAGGCGAGAGCCAAAGCAAGTGTGCAGGATGGTCGGTCGCCTCGAAACACTCCGGGGACAGCCTGAACACTTCCATTAACAGGAAGGCTGCTGCACGTGTGCGTGTGTGTGTATGTGCGTATGTGTTTCTCTGAACAGTAAAGCAACTTAGAGGAAGCAACATCCAAAACAAGGACAAAAGCCTCAGAGTTTACTTCCCCTTTTTGAGAAAAAAAAAAGTACAAACAATCCAACAATGAAAGAGGAAAAGCAGAATATAGATTTCATTCTTCGTGTAAGGAAATGCAGGTCAGATTCATTAGGTCAAAACAGATTGTAAGGAAGGAAGAAAGAAAACCACGGTTTGGTGGCAAAATGATCCAGATCTAGCAAAATAAAAAAGAAGAAAAGGAGGGTTTGCTTTGGCTAGAATGCATGACATATTTATGATTTTGCAGGTTAAAACCCAAATAGACTTTTGCACAGATCATTCATTCTCATCTATGCTGCCTCTCTCCAATGCAAAATATATAATAAGGCAGAAATTGTACCCTTCTGAGAGAAGCAGTCTTCCAGGAGTGGGTCGTTTTAATAGCAGGTCACAGGTTATGGTATTGTTTCATTTTGAAATTCATCATCCAGCTATGCAGAGATGCATTAAGTGAGCTATTGCTGCACAAAAATGTTGACTATGACACCACTATCTCCAAATAAAATGCATGGCCAGGCTGTTAAGATCGATTTTTTAAGCAAAGCAATGTCAGGAGACTGAGAGAGCCAGTTAGGGTACACACAGCCGTAAATCAATACAGCCATATGACATGCATGACAAGTCATTTTCAAGTGGTGGCACAGAGAGAGAGATGCTACCTAGTAAAATCCTACTTTGGCAACAGATCTCAAAAATAAAGCTGAAATGTCACGCGTGTGTCTAACATAAGTTGGACCAGACCTCTCTGAGGAAAATGAGGTCTCCTGAAAAACAAGGAACCAGCTGGGTTTCATGCCAGAGATCTGGACCATGATAAATACTATGTTCCATGTTTGTTTTGAAATATGGGAAACACTGTTTTTTTTCCTCCTCGCCTGGTTTGTGGCATAGTAAACACATAGAAAGTGGAGGAAAGGCAGCAAAAAAAAAAGAGAGGGAGAAATGTTTGGAAAGAGTGGCAATCAGAAAGAGAAACACAGAAGATATAGACAGGCTGACAAGAGTGAAAAAGTAATGCTGTAATGCGTCTGTAATGAGTTAAGTCCTGTAATCACTGGCTGTGGAAAACGCCAGTTGCTGGTATAGTTTTATGTGGCCTGCTCTACGCTAAACCCTGGAGAAGTATTTATGTGTAATGTGTGTGTGTAAATGTGTTGTCAAGGGTGATGGCAGAAGGCCAGCCAAGCAAAGTGAAGCACTTCGCCACATTTAAAAACTTCTCTCATTGCCTTTGCCAGGTTTGACGCAACCAGCAGCACCGACATTAATTTTCCCTTCACAGCCGCTCTCACTGGAAAGACGTCTCTGAGCTCAATACAAAGGCACAAGACTGCAAAGGAAAAAAGAAAGTGCAAAAAGAGATGCTTAAAACAACAACAACAACAAAAAAAGCCCTATCAATGCATTTCCCTCACTTAGGACTGGACAGCTGCAGTAGAAACAAGGGTCACTCGGTTTCCGTCCCACGCTTTCCAACTGGGTTACAAAAACACAACAGCTGGGCCCTGAGCAAAAGCAAAATGCTTTTGTTTACACACAGGAAAGAAAATGTCACTGGAGATCCTTGTCCTGGCTGCGTGCGAGGAATCTGATTTTAAAGAGAGGGAGAAACGCGGAGAGGATAACGGTGAGGGAGGGAGGACAGAGACAGAGAGACAGAATCACACACACACAGCAAAGAAGAGACAGACAGGAAGCTGTTTGGCCGGAGTTCAACAACGCTCTCGTTTGTCACACTTGGACAGAATTTGTAGGTCAAATTAGCATGGAAGGGCAGAGAGGCTGCAAAGGAGGGAGGAGGGAGAGATAGAGCTGTGCAGGCCAAACAGATAGACTCCTCTTCATTATTTGGGCTTGCCGACACATGGGAATGAAGGACAGTGGAGAAAAAAAAAAAAGAGGAGCAGTGGACAGGAAAGTGTCAAAAAAAGAAAGCAGGGGGCGGTGTATTCCATTTTCAGCACACACTCTTGTTGCAACTGACACTGGGGCAAGGGCCTTAAAATAAATAAATAAAACCGTATCTGGAGAGAGTTTGGGGAATTTGCTGCTCCTCCCCCCAATCTGCGTTAAAGGGGTCAAAGCACAACACTGTGGAGTGGAGCTGCATGCCACACTCTTCATGGTAGGCTGGAAATGACTTCTCCAGCCTTCAGACTGATGGGAGCCTTGTGCGATATCCATACTGTACAGTGGTACAGGAGTTTCCTTCACTTGGGATTAAATGGGTTCAATACATAAACTACTGCAGCAGGACATGCGTTATGCTACTTAGTTGCCGGATGGATGCAGTTTGACATGAACTTCATTATTACTCTAAGGCGATTGATAAGATTCAAGTCTTCAGATATGAGAAGAAATGCCGCTGAATAATACGGAGAGAACATGAGATCATGTGTGATAAACATGTTTTGACATTGTGATGATAGTACCATGTGATTATACAAGGATTTAACCAACCTTTTGACCTGTCTGACTGCATTTATTATAACCCATTTGCTGTTGCTCGTCTTTCCAATGCACATCTGGATGTGCATCAAATTGACAGTAACAGACATTAATGGATTGAGACAATGGACCCATAAAAAAAGCCATAAAAATGTGATCAGGGCATTCCTACTTTTAACTGAGCCCTTCGAGTTTCCTAAGAGAAAGGTTTATAAGTTCAAACATTGGCTCTTGGACCCCTTATAGGCTTGTGTGGTAATCCATCCATGAAAACAGGAGAGGTGTGCCAGAAGAAGAAATAAGAAAATATGTAGATGTAAAAACAAATGTCACCAAAAACCCTTTCACTTGTGTCTTGGCTGATGGTCGTACTATTTAAATTCCCCTGAAATCAGTCGACATGGTTTTGCAATATCAAAACAAACTGGAAAAACATCCTTGGCAGAGGTAAAAAATGATGTGATCAATGGATTCCAAAAGAAGCCCTAGCATTACCATTAGCTTCAGTTAACCTTGTGGCATTTTTTGACCCTGAGCTAAATCACTTCTTATAGTCATTTGATAGTAGAACAACTGACCACATTACAATTTTTCTAATATAAGAAGAACCATAAATCCAATAACACACCTTATCTCTACCTTATCTACTATATCTCAGGTAGCAAAGCCAGTCAGTAAACTAATGATTCAACTTTGGCACCTACATTGCCAATTAAAAATGTGCAATTAGGACAATGGTGTGCAAGCTCTACTACTTTTCATAATGTGCGTCTATCTAACCACTTTAAGTCGCCGTTGAAACATTTCTTCTCATCCTCTGTCTTCACTGATAGAAAGCAGTAAGTTCATACATAAATCACAGGTGCTTTCCTGTATCCACATGGCCTAGATATCATATTTCTTTGTTGACAGCATGGGGCTTATTTGGTGTCCTGTTTGTAGTTAATTCGAACCAGGCAGAACTGGACTTTTGGCTCTGAGTACAGCCATGTGTGAGGGGGAGTAAATGCTCACGTGTGTGTGGAGGATTCTTCCTATACACAGAGAAACTATTCTTCCCCCAGTCTGCAGCGCCACTGACACACAGACCTAGAAACTGCGAGCATAACCAAATCACGCACTGCATTGACAGAGCGACAGAAGAGAAGGAGGAGAAAACAGAGGGGGAGAGGAAAAAGCCCAGCATGCAGACTCCATTTGGTACTAAAAAACGGCATTGTGCTCCGAGCCGAAATCTCAGCAGTGACGTCTTTGCACTGAAATTTAACTGCGAAAAATTACTTAGTGAGGCAGCTGTGACTTTGGCAGGCGAGAGCTTGGGGCTGCAGAGGCAAAGTGGACCCCCTGCCCATTTCCCCTCCTCCTGCTACTCCACGCGTGGAATTCACATTCCCACTTTCTCTTCATCTCTAATTAGTTTTTTCATGCCATTCCCTGTCTTCTCTATTCAAACTCATAATCTTGTGCTTCTCTTTCACTTTCCTGTGTTTCCAAGTGTCAAAAACAATAAATATGCTGGGATGCTATTTATTAGCCAAATATCTAGACCCAAATCTAAGTCAGCCTTCAGACACATAGTCGCAGCTCTCTCCTGCATTAACTCAACAGCTGGCTCCTATTATGGATTATGGTTCTCGTCCAAAATCCTACCTCTTTCCACCTGGTAGAGCTCTTCCTTTCTGCTTAACCGTCTTCTAGAAACTTTTTTCACCCTCGGCGATAAGAATGCCACCACATCTGCACCCCAACATATAGTTACACATACCAGGTTTTTGTCCTGTCTCTCTGCTGTAACAGTTTTTGAAGCTGGAAAGTAAGTTTTTCTGATACGTTTGTTTTTAATTAGTTATTTGACAATATAAAAAGGGGACGTGACGTCATGATTGACAGTCATGACAGCCGCTCTCAAACCTCCATCAGGCCGCGGGCCATCATCCCGCCACCCGACTCTTCTGCGCAGACTCTGGCTCCAAATGACATCACACAAGCAAGATGGCAGCTCCCAGTAAAAAAAAAAGGAGCTATTTTGGCTTCACTTTTGCATAGCGGCAGGAAGTGGAGATGTGTTGCGCATATTTATATACAGTCAATGGGCACTGGGTGTGGTGGGATCGCGTTGGACTGGAAAAGCAGGAGTTAAGATCCAGTTTCCCCTTGTCTCATTCTCCCACAGGCTCAGATTGTCTCATGGGGACTACAGAGTAAGAATCAGAACAAGCCCCTCTTCTTGCTCTGAAAAAACTAACATGCTAAAAGACATTTTGAAAATAGAAACCATGAGAAAAAATATCAGCATCAACTCATTAAGCTGGGGACTGTTTAAAATATATGTGGTTAGATACCAGATAAGGGAAACTAAACCCATGACCTTGCTTTAGAGAAATTACCATAATGAACTTCCACTGAGTGAAATGAGGCGACACAACAGCGTGGGAAATGAACAGTAAGTTCCAACACTGTTGCAAACTTTCAGTTGTGTATAACAAATCTGCCTATTCAAACAGCCAGTTAGACAGACTCTTTATTGTTCCCAAAAGCAATTTGTCTGGTAAAATAGTTAAGAGTGGCTCTTAAATTATTGAGTCTACCTGCCACTGAGCTCCATTAATCTGGCTTCCTGTCCTGCAACATATTAGTATACCATATTATAGTATTTTTTGTTTTTTTACGTCAGACACTGTGTCCTCAGATCCACCAGAGAAAGACTTCATTCAAATAAATTCAACTGTTACGCGATAAGTGAACGGCTGACGTGGTCATCTGGCAGATTCTTTGTTAAAAGATTCTAGTGCTGGAAAAGAGGTCAGATTTAAAAAACCAGCGGATCTGCCCTTCACTGGTGTCCTTTCGCCCACCCCGGGTCAACAGAGGAATGTCTTGTGGCCACCAGGCCACTGTGACTGGACACAATTCTGCTGAGGACTGAAGCAGCCAGAAAAAAAAAAAAAGAGGAGAGAGGAAAGTGCTGTGTTGTCTGTTGCTCTGTGCAGTGTGTGTAGGCCGTCATCACAGCCCCGTCTTTCTTAAACACATACAAAGGCAGCTCTGACAAGAGGAGAGACAGGCAGTGAGGGAGAGGCAGAGGAGAGAACCCCCTGGACAAAGGATAGAAAAAGTGGACTGACTGTAAAATCAAGGGTGGAGTTATTGTGTTGAATAATGAAAGCTTAATTAGGATACAAATTAGTACAAGTTATATTTATCTAAAAAAATAACTAAAATAAATTAATAGGTTTTGGGCAGATTTCCTGTTATGGAATCAGGCACCACTTCCTCTTGATGTCAAGCTCTTCTCAGGTTCCAGCAACACCCTCCAATCACAGCAACACAAAGATATCTAATCACCCAATCACAGACGCAACATGAAAAGTGAGCTGACTCTAGCCATGCCATGTTTGAAGCAAAGAGCCTTCTGGGTAACAGATGGAGCCGATATCATATCCCCCAGAGTGGCCATCTGTGTAAAAACATACGACACAACACACGCCCCTCCTGTTGTGGTTTGTCTACGAGGACGACGTTTCCTCTGCGCTCTTTTCTTGGTACAGAAGTTGTGTTTGCCCAGTGTCAACTTGTGGCAAGCGTCTGGATCGGCACGCACACGGTCTCCACCCACACGAGGGCATGGAACATGGCATCATAACAAGAGAAATCTTAGGTAGCTCCACACAAATATGTCAAACCAGCTACTACGAAAAGCTGGTAGTAAAAAAAAAAAGGACATAAAAGGTTAACACCGGCTAATCCAACTGAGACAATACTCAGAGTAAGAAACTGCCGTGTAAACAAAACTTTCTGTTTAGGGTAATCCAAATATGGTGATTATTCCAGGAGAACCATCTGTTTGTGCTGGCTCTACTATCTGAATCTACTCTAGTGTATATCTGTGATAGAAATCTGTCAAGGAACTGTTTATTTTGCAACATTTCCACCAAGATAGCCACACGTTTGAACCACAGCAGCACTTTGAAAGATACAGGGTCTGAGGCTGAATACTGGACGTAAACTCTGATGTTGTAACATACTGTGGAGGGTTTCTTCAGCTATTATTTGGAGTATGATCCATAGCTTAAATAATACATGCACTAGTTCATCGAGCTACCCATGTTAAAGCCCTATCATTGGAATACTGTCTTGTTTACAGTTGAGTAAGGTTAATAGCTGGATATTCCAGTTCACATAAACACAGTCAGGTCATTACCTCCTCCTGCGAAGCATAGTGAGGGTCTGCAGGGTCCACCGACCAGTAGCAGTAGTCAAAACAAAACTCCAGAAGCTTTTCCCTGGAATCCACAGCACTGTCCATACGTCCATCCAGCTTTAGAGAAGAAACAGAGGATTAAGTCACATAAGGTTTACTTTTGCACCTCTTTATTTGATTTGCTTAACATCATATATTGCAAGATCAGTGATTAATTTACTAAGCACAATAAACAAACAGGAATTTGTTTTACTGTACTACACTGCATAACACACACTGTATAGGGGCAATATGTGCATGCATTTAATAACCTGAGAAGTGAAGGAAAAAATAGAACTTATACGCACAAAAATTCCCGCTGATAAAAGCCAGGTACTATAGCTTTTGTTTATGTGCTTTGGTGTGGAATTGCCAGCAAGCTGTTTCCATTCATTAGCACTCCATTCACTCCTTATCCAGTCCTATTTGCTTCAGTGCACAACACCGAGCACCTTTCTGCTTACTGTGAGTCAATGCTGAACCAAGGAAAGACAGCACAGCAGCATTTGGACTTACCTAAGCACAACAGTCGCACTATAAAAAAAGAAATCAAACAGCATCTAAACATGTTTTCAACTTCAAGAACCCTCTGTTCAGTGACGTTCGGTGTATTTCAGGAGCTTTTTGTGATAAATGGTTCCCACTTTATCTAAACCTCCCTCCATCGATTTGACTAAATAATGCTTAGCCTCGTAGACAACAAGTTTGTGAGCACTGGCGCGTGCGTATGATTGTGCTGCATTGAATCACGGTCTATTGAGGCTGGCATGCTGATGTCTGCCTCTATGACTGAGCTGGCGATTGAAGTTGTCATAACATCATGACATACAGTCACAGCATTACAGTTACAATTTTCTGTACTTATTTGGCTGCTTTAGTCAGGTGAAGCTACTTAAATTTTTAAGCCCATATGAGCTGCATCTTATCTGCTCCTGTATGTTTTTTTAAATAAAAATTTGGTAAACATCCAAAATGATGTTCCTTGCACACCACCCACCACATGTTAAGAGGTTTATGTACACCATGACATTATAATTGTCAAGGTCACCTAGCTCTTCTTGAACATTGCTGTCAATTTTGAGTGTTTAGCTGTTGTGCTTTCATTCTGAGGACATTTACCATTAAATGTTGTACTCATCTGATTTCGTTTTGATATCAAGCTCCACTGCAGTGGAAAAGTTGAGGTGACATCAGGGTATCATCTTTTCATCCGGTGAATGCATGATAAGTTGCAAAAATAGCACATTTGGAGCCATTAAGGATTCAATGTCTTGCTCAGATGCACCTCAGATTCAAGAGGAGTGGGCCCTCTATTTTTGTACTTTTACTTTTATGCTTCAATAACAATTAAATTATGACTCCAAGCAATTATCTATGTAAATAATCTTTCCTTTCTCTAACTGCGGCAAAACTATGCTCTGGTTATCAATTTGTGTACGGCAATTGGCTTGCCTGAAAGCGTGATTGTTTAACCCCTGAGCATTGTGATGAAATTAGACAAAGGCCTTGTAGTACGAGGGATTAGCAAAGAGCAACACCGGCCACAGGCAACTCTCATGGCTACCAGAGCTCCAACCATGAGGGAAGGGTGTTGTTTTCCAACTAGTCAAGATATGGAGACCTAACTTGGCTTGTTTTAAAATACTGCCCTGTATATTTGACTTGTTTCACACATTTTTAATTTAGTTTAGTAGGTCTTTATAGCTTGTAATAGTTGCTTTTTATGAGCCTTACATTTACTGTCCTTTAAAATCCGTTTTTCTCAGTCTCACATCCTCAAAACTGTCCCAATTTCCAAAAATAATTATTCCCATGAGACCCGCAAGAGCCTTGGAGTCTTGATCCTTTTCCACTGCAGAGGAAGGCCATATGTGGTTTGTCTCTGTCACATCATTTGTAACAGATTCTCTCCTCCCCCGCCCAACTTCTCTCACTCCGCATTTAGTCCAAATGTAAACAAAAGAGGCGATTGGATAACTACAAATCTGATTTACAAAGGTCTTCATATGTGTGACAAGGTTGGAGCCATATGAGTTTTTAAATTGATCCCAAGCTGAATTTCATTTATCTTTTTCTATGTCTGAATCATTTGTAAACATTGGAGATGGACATTTTGAGATATGACCTTCAACAAGGCCTGGTTTGGTTCATATTATTCACATACACAATGATGCTCAGAAAGTTTTATCATCTCCAGCTAATGCAAATATTCACATTAATAAAAAAAACATAGTATGACACATAGACACAGCACCAGACTGTCTGCAGGCAATGGAGCTCAAGTCTTCCCAACCATCTGACACAGCAGGTTGGTAACTTACAGAAAGTATCAGCTTACAAGGCTATGTAGCTCGCATTATCATTATTTCCAAATGCTGAGAACCTCCTTGGAAACTAACCAACAAGTCAAACATATCTAACGATTACCCTTTAAAGCCAACACACACTTTTTATGCTTTTGGAGGCTCAAATTTCCATCCATAAATGATTTAGAGTAAGTCAGTCTCTTAGAGCATCTCAAGATTTCGGCAGTTGTGTTGCTGTTCGAATTTGTGCGCAGAGGGTCAGACAGCATGTGTTTGAAAGGAGGGGTCTCTCAGTCCATGTGTGCATTAGCCCAACATATAATAAACAACAGTGACATCAAGTAGAAAGCGGCTGATGGAAAGCTATAAACATCCTGTTGCTGTGATAGATACCCTCTACGCAACAAAAGACACACAAAAATAGTCCCAATATCTGACATAACGTAACGTAAAGCAGTTGAAAAACTGAAATACTCACCTTGACATTTTGGATCCTCACAAACTTTTCCTCCACCTGAACTGCTATCCTTCCTCTGTCCGCACTCTCCCTGTGGGCAAGAAGACAAAGATTTCTTCAGGCCAACTTTGTAAAGATCCATATTAGGAAGTGAAAACATGCTTTCACTACAGAAGAGATCTAACGGAAGGTATCAGTACTGATCAGTGATTTCCAATGCAAATGCAAACCACACAGAGTAGGGCCTGAAATTAATTTTGCAAAATTGGGGGGGAATTCCCTTGTGATACTACTTGTGAGCTTAACCACAGGTCTTACTTAACCTATGCTTAACTAAGATTATATTTTGTTGCTCTCCTCCAACTTAAAGGATTCTCTGAACTATATACATTGCTGTAATTTGTTGTCTCTTCCTCCTTCTCCACTCTTAGTGGTCATCTCTTTGAGCTGCATCAGTGTCCTTAGTCTTTCTTTTGGTGGCTCCCTCTTCTGTTGTCTCCATGCTCTATTCTTTACCTGTACTCCATCTCCTCCGCTTCATCTCTTTCCACTTAATAACAACTTTCCATTCATTTGAATGGAGGTAGTGCCTTTAGGCTGTGGGGTGGTGGGCCACAGGGGAGCCGCAGAAGCCTCCGCAAAACCTTGCGGAGGTGCGCTGCAATGCCTGATTTGGTCTAAATATGGCCTTACTTAGTGGATTTAGTTTTAATCCTGTTTTGTGTGCTGAATCCACATTCACATTTCATCACAGTCTTTGCTGACTTGCCTTCAAGTCCATATCATTGAAACCTATCTGTATATGCTAGCGAGAGATGGGGGGGCTCGTAGCCTTGTAGAGTGCGGGAGAGACAGCAAGCCAAGTGTGTTGTCCAGGGCGGAAGTCGGTCCGTCTGATGCAGCGCTTCCGGCCAGTCGTCCTGCATTCCACACCGGTGCAAACGTTGGCTGAACATTATTAGACATCGCTGTAAATGTGTGCGGGAATTTCCTTCACTATAAGTGCTAGATTTGCGGGAAACGATTAAATTATTCGCAATCCCGCACTGAAATTCAGACCCTGCAGAGATTTAACAATAGCTTCACTTTGGATTCAACACTCTACAGACAGATTGAAGTGGGTTTAAAATCCCCTTTTTGCTGATGCCGATATAGTTGAGAGGGTGTCCGGATAAATTTAGGCTAGTTCCACTTGACTTGAGGCCATCACATGACAGTTACAACAATGAATCTTTGTATGAGTGTTAGTGTGTGCATGTGATCCATGAAATTGCCACACATAAGTTCTAAGTACCACTGACCAGTTTCAGATTCAACTGAAAACAGACCCTCATATTCTCCAGAGATGTGCTCTGATGAGGCAGCTTGGGTTGTTTCCACAAAGCTGGGAGTACGCACAAGTGTTGTGTGTGTGTGTATAATATCGTATAACAAGGTCAGCTCAGCTGTGTGTGCTTCAGCAGCTGGACCAAGCACATCTGATGCAACACATGCGAAACTGGAGGCAATCACAACATGGAGCTGAGAGGATTTCAATCTCCAGGAGCGATAATGATGGCGACTGCTGCCTGTAGTGCAAACGCTCAGTCTCTGTGGTGGGTTAGGGGCAGACGAGGCGGCTGTTGTAATCGTCAGCTCTCCCTGTGCCTCACCACGCGGGACTCATTTTACCAACCCCAGTGGTGGCCCAACCCAAAACCACCACGTTCAGTCTCTCTCTCTCTCTAACCAGCATGAAGGAGAGGAGGTTGGAGGTGGAAAATAGTAAACCTCCTAACATGTTTTGATACAAAACTAAGAAGAGCAATTTCACAATTGGGCTTACATATTTCTTGCACATGTGAGAGGCTGCCTGCATTCTCAGGGGGGTCCCACTGAATCCTATTGGTTAACTAAAACAAAGAGCAACACATTTCTATGCCCAGGCAAATGAGGAATGCAGCTGACCAGGATGGTGTTAATGTTATCTGTGTTACACAGCAGGCACTTATTCAAATATGTAGGTAAATGACATGAAATACATACTTCAGTTAAAAAAATAGGGAAGAGGACAGTGAGACTGTCAGATTCAGAATCTGGAAGCACAGATTTGCATGACAGTGAACATTAGGTATAAGAAATTCTTTTGTTATGCAAAACACCAGGAAGACTGTTTGAAAGAATCATTGTCCAGCCCTTCATAGCTTGAATAATGCTTTGTTATGGTACTGTGGTGGCCTTCACGTTAAGCACCCCTGCAAAACATCCTGCAGGAGTTCTGTGTAATTCATGTACTACTGTAGTACTTATATTGTGTGTACTATATCCCCCAGACCCAGAAGACCTGTTATTTAACATATTGCAGAGCAACTTCTCTGTGTTACTTTGCTACTTCAATAGCAGATTTTACAAGGACTGTAAAACAGAGGTTGTTGGGACTGTAAAACATAGTTAAAAGTAAACCAAACATTTGTTGAGTCTGTCTTCTTTTCCTTTAGTGTTATGAAATGTAAATCTTAAGACCTACTCATGCTTTACAGGCAAGCATTGCTCAAACCCACCAAACATATCTAGTGTTAATCCCAAAGTTTCAAATGATACCAAATATGTCAGGCTGCACAAGAATATTTCAATTTCATGGAACAGTACAGACATAAAAAAATGAGTCTTGGGTTTGAATATTTCACTTGGTGTAAAAACATCATCATCAAAGAGCTAGGACAAACTGATAGAGATTCACAGGGCTGCAACTAACAGTCACTTTTATTAGTGATTAATATGTCAATTACTTTTTCCAATTATTTGTTTTGTCTTATAAAATAAAATAAAAATGTTTATCATAATCTCCCAGAACACTTTCAAATTGCTTTTGTTTTGTCCAACGAACAGAGCAAAACCCAAAGATATTTAAGTTTACTGTCATACAAGACAAAGAAAAGAAGGAGAGCCTCAGTTTTGAGAAGCAGGGACCAGCAAAAGTTGAAAAATGACTTAAAGTACAGTGGCTAATTATGATTGTGGTTGATCAACCAATCAAGTAATGACTAATTAAACTAAAACTGGATGTTAATGGATTCATACTTTGGGTTTCTTGCCACCTTGAGATAAAACATTAGGCTCTAGTAATTTGTGATGGTGTTTTTTTTTTATCATTTCTGTACTTTAGTATTTAAAACACTACAACTGATTGATCCTAGGCGCAGTCCAACACACAGATGCATCTAAATTGTTTTGTATACATCCTCATTCATTTCTAATTATGAAACCCATTAGCCTAATAGTTGTTGTGTAAAGACTTGTCTCAAATTACTCTGAACCTAGCTCCATTTTTTGTGTACATTACTCAGCTCCACATACAGCGTGCTTAGTCAGACAACACTACTGACAGCCACAGTTGTCATTATTCACCATGTGCACCACTTGTTCTACGTATCTAACCACTGCACACAGTTAGTATCGAGCTAACTAGCCAGCTAGCTTAACGATTTAACGTTGAACATGGCAAAAAAGCCAAAGGAATAGTGTTAATAGTAAAGGCAGCATGAGAAGTGTCCTGTTTGGTATGTTATTAGCATCAAGCAAGCAGCCAAATCCCCAACAGTTCAGACATGAAGTGAGAGACGGAGCTCCAATAATGTCCATTTAGTAGCTACGTCGTTTCATTCAATTAGCTAATTTAGCCGCATTTAACAACAATTAGCTAACAGAGTTAACGTTCAACTTACCTTGCGTTGAGAGGACGGACTCGGACAGCAACTTTAACGTTTGCCATGGTGCCTCTCGATGATTTTTACACACAACACAGCAGTGGGATAACTCGGAGCTGCTGTAAAGTGTCGTTACTCATTTGAGTGAGCATATTGCATATTACTGCTCTGACAAAAGTTGTGAGCGGAGCGAAACCGTCCTGCCATCCGCCGCTCAAGCCATCTCAACCGGCTGGTAGACGGTCCAACCGCCCGCCGCGTCTCTCTCCAAAAACTCTCGCAGAGGACTGAAACTTCCTGCTGGACAGAAAGGGAGGGGCGGGAGGAGAGATGTTGCTGGGTACTCCTCCTACTGAACCATATTCAAATCCTTTTTTTTTTTTTGCATTTATGTTATTATTTAAATCCAGTGAAGTAGTACCATAATGAAAAAAATCAAGTCCTGCATTCAGAATCTTACTAAAGCAGAAGTACATGATGTATGGGATGCACTGGATGGATTAATTGACAGCATTTTAATTAATCAAAGTAGAGCTAAATTTAAAGGACAGATTCACAATTTTTTCATGTCTGTCTTAAAACAGCAGTCAGTGTCCATATGAACACTGAAAGAGGTTTTTCCTCGCTGTAATCATTCCTCCTGTTCATACTGGCTATTAAAAGATCCCCTTCAAATGTGCTGTCAATGTAAGTGATGGTGGCCAAAATCCACAGTGTGTCCACGCAGTCATTTTGTTCAAAAAAAAGGGGAATTAAAAGTTTATCTGAAGCTTATATGAGGCTTCAGCAGTCTGAGTTAGTCATATCAAGTGGATATCTGCCACATTTACAGTCTTTTTAGCATCAAATTCCCTCTTTGTGTTTCCATGTCGAGCTGCAGTGGAAATATAGTAACAAAACGAGGGACTTTGGCACTAAAAAGACTGTAATGTTGAAATATATCTACTTGATTTGACTCACTTGTACGGCTGAAGCTTCATATTTGCTTTAAACTTTTAAATACATTTTTGCACAGAAGGAGGCTTGTGGATTTTTGGCCCTCATCACTTACATTGTAAGTACATTATGAAGGGATCTTCTAATGGTCCGTATGAACCCCCTGTTCATACTGACCATGAATGATTACAGCAAGAAAAACCTATTTCAATGTTCATTTGGGCACCTGACACTTGTTTTGTCCTTTAACAATTTATACTGCTGGGTAGTCTAATCTACAACGATGCACATTTTATAAATTATGTGTAAAATATTGATCTGATAAGTAGCTAGTAACTATAGCTGTGAAATAAATGTAGTGGAGTAAAAAGTATAAATGTAGCAGAGTAGAAGTACAAAGTAGCATAAAATGGAAATATTCCAGTAAAATACTTGAGTAAATGTACTTATTCTACCAGTTTAAATGCTCCAATGAGTTAAATACTGAATTTTGAGTAAAAATAATCTGAGGTGTGGTTTATCTTGGAAACAAATGATATTAGATCCTGAACCATGAGTTCAACAGCACAATGTGATTTTTCTTGCTACTAACAAATATGACAACACACAATAAACACTAAAGCAGAATACATCTTTATTATAATCATCAATTTTGTTGCAAAATAAAAAATATTTTTCATTTAAAAGCAGCAGGAAATACAGCACTTGTTCAACATGAACAGAAACGATCACAAACGCAGTCTTGCATTCATGGGATAAACATGCAGTCACTAGTAGTGGCGGTCATACGCAGTGTGTGAAAGTGCTATACTAAAATAAAGACATTTGTTTATCTCTGGAGGGTCTAAAAGCTGCCCACATTTTTTCAGTTAACTTTTAGCAACTGTCTAAAGCAGTTTCTCTAAAACTTTAAACTATGGCTTGTCTGGTAGAAATTCACGAGTCACAATTGTAAAAACAGTATTTGTTGTATGTTTTAATGAGCCAAGGCCTTTAAGCAACACTGAACTTACTCAAGTTTGAGCCCTGGGTTGCAAAAATTATGAATGCCCACTGATGCAGACCCCTTTCCTGTCATTTCTAATAATCTGCTATGCTCTTGACTATTTGAAATTCTTGAGCTAGTACTATTTCCCAATTGACACAATTATCTATCCGGGTTTGCTTGGAGGATGATTTCACAGATCTGAGGTGTAAGATGCTGTGGTCCCTAGCTACTAACCCGGCCTGTCAGGGTTTTCTGGTACTCATCAGCACCTTAGCAAGAGCAGAGAAATTCATGAAAGGCTGTTTCACTTCACAGGTAGAGATCAAAAGTTGCAAGAAGCTAGCAGAGGCTGACTGTGGAACAGCTTTGATGGCCTTTGTAGAGATGGCAACTCGAAAAATGGTCAACAACAAAAAGTCACCCAGAACTGTCTCTCCTTTGAACATCACACTGATAGATGTGACATAAAACACTGTGGTGATCACACAAAAGACGCTGTGGGGTACAGGGTAGTATTACTGTTGTCATGTAGCTCCCTCTACTGTCTGTTGTGAGACCTGCAGCATGTCCATGTGGCTTTGTAACTCAGCCAGAGGCAAGGAGGGTTTAATACTCTGTGACTGCAGCTGAAATTTTTCCATCAGCTCCTGAAATGACACAGAAACGAGAGAGCGAGAGGGAAACAGTCAACATGGTCAAATCACTGGTAAAAGACAGAAGACTTATTTCTAGAGCTGCAATGACTCGATCAACAAAATATTAATCTAATATTTGATAATTGAATAATCGTTTTAGTCACTTTTTAAGCAAAAATGACGGAAGATCTCTGGTTTTAGTTTCGCAGATCTGAAGATTTGTTGCTTCTCTTTGTCACACATGACACATGAGTATTTTGGGTTTTGGACTGTTGGTTGGACAAAACCTTGGACTCTGGGAAATTATATAAAAAAATAATAGTTGCAGCCCTGATATTTTCCAAAGAATGCATGACGATGAATGCAGAGAACACTCACCGCTGGCACGGCCAGGTTTGTTAGCTTCCTCCAATGAGATATGACCTCCTCCTCGCCCAAGACTCCTCTGTCAACCAGCTGTCTAACCAAGAACAGGTAGTTGTTCCACTAAAATGACAAAAGAAGCGCATTAGAAAATGTCATTACACAGAGTAAAACAACTCAAAACAAATCACAGAAAACCCAAAATCTAACAAAGGATTGTCACAAAACAATCTGTATTGGTTAAATGAGGCGAGATATATGAGAGTAAAACTGAAATATTTGCAGTATGTAATAAATGAAAAATCTGACTTTGAGTACTAAGAACTAAGTAGCAAATATGGCATAACTAGGCTTGATCACTAGAACATAATATCTATATCTGTGTAAATGTGTCTAAGTTTCATATGATATGCTTTGTACACAGAATATGCAACATGTTTTGTTCAGCTCTAAATGAGAAAACTGTCACTGTAAATCCTTCATAAACATACGATGTCTAATGGGTCAATAGAGGCTAATGATTGTGTTGTGTATACACAGTGTCTTGGTAGTTGTGGAGAAGACAGGTAGAGGAAAGGATAGAAATAGTATTAGCAGCAGTGGTAGAAGTACCTCAATGTCACTGGCCTTCAGCACAGCAGTGACAGTGATTGGGGTGAAGAGCAGGTGGAGGGGGGCAGAGGAACAGAAGTCCCTCTCCCACAGCTCAGCAAGCTGCTCCAGCAGTGCTCTGACAGGAGGCTCTGACCCTGAACCAGGACCCACAACAACCTCACCACCTCTGCTGCACTCTGACAGAGACTGCACCGGCAGTTCTGCAGACACTGAGCACACAAACACACACAAAAGGCACTCAGCTCTCTTACACAGTACAGTATATCAACCAAAATGAAGGCACAATTTAAACAACAAAATTATCTTTGGAGCACTAAATAATATCAAAAATATAATATACATTGCATGACATATCATTGACAGCCTGGACTCTCTTACCAAGCTTGCAGGCCAGTAGGACAGTGGAGTTCAGAAGCATCTGCTCTGACACCACAGTTGAGAACTGAGCGAGAAGATAAAAGAAACAGAGTGTGATCAATACTGGCAAAAGTCAATACATCTGACACTACTGTTGTAGCTGTACCTTTCTGCAGGCCAGTGTGTCTCCCACTCTCTGAAGCAGTGTTCTGAGCTGAGACTCAGTTGGCAGCTCCTCATCAGTCCTGGGGCCGACTGCGACGCTCAACAACTCCTTCATAAAAAAGTAAATACAGAGAGTTCACAGGACATTTTGAGTGAAGCAAACTGATGATATAACACTGTCCAACACCAAAACTCATAAAGAAAAAAATCATTTTAACCAAATGGTCCATCAAATATAGTACTGTGCTGATAAATCACAACAACTACTCCCTTAATAAAATGTTAAATTATCCAGAGAGATGAAGTATACCTTCATCATTATGAGGATGTCAGAAGGCAGTGAGGCGCTGTGGTTGCAGTGTGGAAGGCAGGAGGTCACTCTCTCGCTTCCTTGCTTTCTCTTGGGGGTAGTCGTCTGCTCTAACTCAACCACAGCTCCCGCCACATCCCCAGAGTCTGCAGCCACCGGGCTACCCAGAGCCTTCACCACACGATCATACCTGCTCTTCCACTCTCGCCTTATCAGCGCTGATGTGAGACGGTGAGAAAACAGAAAAGGAAATCTTAGATGGATGTCCTTAGAGCCTTTAATCACAGCACTGGCTTCTTTTTTCTTTTCATCAACAATGGCAACGATGTTCTGTAACATGATCCCAACAGCACTGAAAGCTCTAAGGTTCACTCCTTTATGCATGTTCTAGCATGGTCACTACATATTATTCATCCTTACAAATATTTGGAACAAGAATACAAATTAAATGCAAACATGGACAGGGTTGCCCGTCTCAAGAGGGAAAATGGCTAAAAGGTTTAAAAAACACTAGGGCTGCAACTAATGATTATTTTCATTATTGATTAAACTGGTGATTATTTTCTCTATTAATTAATTAGTCCTTTGGTCTATAAAATGCCAGAAAATGACTGTTTCCCAAAGTGGAATCTAAAATGTATTCTTTTGTTCCGACCAACAATCCACAACCCAAAGATATTAATTTTAATATGACAGACGACTAAATAAACCAGAAAATATTCACATTTGAGAAGCTGGAAACAGAGAATTGGGGTATTTTTTCTTTGAACTGAATGAAAAAAGCATCTGCACACTCAAATCTGTGCAAGAATCTTTTTAATTAGCGAGCTTTTAGTCAGAGACTTTCTTCAAGGCACGAACCGTTATTATAGTAGTATTTCTTCTTTAAAGATGGATCAAAACAATTAATTATCAAAATAGATGCCAATTAATTTTCTGTCAATCGACTAATTGTTGCAGCTCTAAAAAACATTAGAAAAATGATGAGACTGAGACTTAAATTTAAAGGGGTAAAAACATGCATTCATCCAACTAACCTGTAATGTTGCCAGAGAGCCAGCTGCAGGCTTTTTCTGTTGCAAGACGTTTGGTGATGTTTTCAGATGTGGTCAGGACCTGCAGACAGATGCAGTATCAGAACATGGAGCAATATACTCATGCTTTAGGTTTATTGTGTATTTTTTCCTCCCCTCTTAAAAGAAATGCATATGTATGTGCTTGGTTTGCTTTGTAAAGGAGAAGCTTAAGGATTTTTTTGTTGATATGACATAATTTACTATTTTACAGGACTTACAGCAGGGGAGGTCTCATCAGGGAGCAGAATTCTTATAGCTTCAGGACTCTTCTCACAGCAAAATCTGAAGAATCACATAAAACAGAGATTACCATAAAGTAGAAACGACAGAATCAAACGGATCTTCACTAATGCATGAACAGTATACAGGCTATTAAAAAGAACCCGGTACTAACATCCTATTAAATCACTGGACTTGGAGAAAGACATTTTTGCAGGTTACTTGTAAAAGAAGTTGTTGTACCTAGTAGCTCTTGCCAGAGCCTCCAGGCCTGTGTCACACAGCTGAGCACAGATAGAGTCGTTCAGTTTTGACGGATTCGAGTTTGGCGACTGCAGTCCATCTCGCAGCATCTTCTCACCTCTCTCCACCAACTCACTCACTAATGTGGCCCTGTTAAAGATCCCCAGACACATGTGAACACACAGACACACACAAGCATAGACAACAAAAAAACATACATACTATACAGTTCAGTTTTAGTGCACACAGGGTTGTAAATTTACACCAACTCCTGAACACTCACGTTGCCTCCCAGCCACTTAGGTAGGAAACCAACCAAAGTTACAGGCTGATTACCTGCTATTCTAAAAGTACTTTTCCATTCTAAAAGGTAATTTAGTGGAAGACTGGTAAAAGTAAAATAAAGAAATGTGAAAGTTACAGTTAATTTGGAAATCCATGACTTGGAAATTTGGAAATTCATGACTGATTATGTGCAGTTCTCAGACTCAACCACCTCCCAGCTCTGTGATACCAACTTCATATGCTTGACGGCGTTGGATCCGACCCGCTCAGCTACAAACTCCACAGTGCGACGTAATGACGGCGGCTGGTTATGAAAGAAGGCTTGCTCGAGGTCCACCTTAACACAAGGGAGAACTGTCACTCACACAGGGAAATCAATGATTTAAAATTTCTATTTACTATGTCTCCTGCTGACTCACCTGTAGTTTCTGCTGCGACCTGTTGGCACTCGGTGTATCTCTGAGCTCTGCAGAAGTGGGTGTGATCTTGCGAATTATTCCTCCACTCTTGGCTGTGCTTCCAGACACAAAGGCAGCCAGGAGCTTACGAAACTCACCTGGAGCGACGAAAACAAGGCAGAACATCAATCCGCAGCTCGATGGCTCATTTGTGGTGATTATATAAGAACAAAATAGGATCTAAGCTCTCCAGCTTGGCTGCCTTTTACAGCCACATAAAAAAAAATGTAAATGTAAAACTGCACCAATAATCCCTGAAGGAACATCAAACAAAATACATTTCCACTCACCGAGGAATGGACAACATGTATAGAGAAGCTGCTGATCCACCAGGGGAATGCAGTCCTAAAAAATAACAAGAGAAATGTCAGTATGAGTGAAAAAAACAGCCGTGGGCATTTTTACAAAAAGCTACTGGAATGAACATTTCACTTACAAGACCTGCAGCACTTGTGTTGCTGTCCTCCAGCTTCGCTACCTCAGTAAACTCACTGGTGAAGAAAATGTCCTCAGGAATCACTGGGATCTGCACAAGTAAAACAAGTTCAATCACGTAACAAAAATGAATATGAGTCTCAGACAAAGACAAAAGTGAACTCTGTAGGTAGATTACAACCAGCTGTGTTCTGCTGCTCACAATGAACCACGACATTCAAAAACAAATAACATCTACAAGTTGTATCTTACCTGGAAGAGCCATCCCAATACAGACACCATCAGTAGCTTGTTCAGGTAACACATTTCTCCACATCTGCCCAGCAGCATTCTCCTACAAGCAAACAGAAGCCATGTTTAGCCAAAGTTAACAACAAGAGGTCAAACGTGAATAAAAAAGAAAGAAGTGAATGTTTGTTTGCCTGAGGTTGTTTAGATAGAGGCTTCTGACTTTTACTTGCATTTTTTTTATTTACAGTTTGAAAGTCTGTGAGAGCTATATTTTATATTTTTGCGATTTAAAGAGAAAAGGGGGGAAAAAACCAACAAACCTCAGGTGCTTAACTGCAGCTTAAAAGACATGGTTGAGACACACCTGTACAGGAGGAGCAGCGTGCCCAAAGCAGTCCTGTAGCAGAGCAGCAGAGGACCAATAAAGTCCAGCATGGAGAGGAACTCCACAAGCCACGGCACGGTCAGGATGGTGCGGCGCCTCCTCACGCTATTACTCAGCACAGCACACACATCCAGCACTGGAACACTCTGCAGGGCCAAGAGAGCACAAGATTTCTGTTAATATTTCAAACTGACCTGTAGTATATTATTTTATAGACTTTTTTTTTTCCCCTCACCTTGCTGCGCAGGGCTATAGCAGCCTCCTGAATCTCCCTGGATGGTCTCTCAGATGTTTGGTAAGGCAGAAAAGAAATGAATCCCAAAAACTTAGCCAGGAGACGAGCGAGGAGCAGCACTGAGGTAAACCGCTGCTTCTCATCCTGATCAGGTAGACGGAAAGGGGTCAGATTAGTCTTGTGTTGTGTTTCATGGACTTTACATGGTGATATATTACTACTAATATTAAATAAAATCTACTTTGATCCAAATTGACATGGCACACGCAAGTAAAAGGCAGAAAACACCGACATGTTTACATTTCAGTAATATCTGCTTGTTTGATTCTAGCATACAGTACCTGCTGCTCCATGTCCCCATCTCCCTCCTCCTCGCCCTCCCCAATTGAAGCAGGAGGGCTCAGGATGGACACCTCATCCAGCTGAAGGAGCTGCTGGCACAAGCTGTCCTGCAGGTGCTGGTTCAGCTGACAGCTGGTGAACAGTATGAAAGACATATTAGATCACAGAAAGAAAACAGATACAGTATAAATACGAAAAGCGTTTACTTTTGACCAAATTAAACATTTAATTTGGTTTGAAAAGGACATCTGCAAAATGAAAAACTTGCTCAGAAAATAAAATTATTGAGTTATTATGAATGCAAATTTAGACCACTGAAAAACAGGGAGGGAAAGATATCTTAAAAAACAGATAAACCTTCATGAAACTTGAGATTGGAGCCTAACTGATCTGTCAGGTTTAGTAGCTCTGAAATAAATTAAACATTTAGATGCTGTGTGAAAATTTGACATTTTTCATTTCGAGTGCTTGGTGATCTTTGTTTGGATGTATTATCTCACCAACTAGCTGTCTGCAGGAAGTCCCTGAAGAACTCTTGGTGACCAGGGAAGGACGGAGGAGGGCAGGGGCCAACAACTCCCTGAGGCTGAATGAGGCGCTCCTCAAGACGCTTCAACCGCCCCAGGCTGTCGGCTCCCAGCATGCCCAGCAGGTCAGCATCAGGGGTGTCCCCAGGAGAGCTGTTAACACGGGGGCCTTTACACATCTGAAGAACATGATGGATTAAGAACCTTATTAGGCCATCTGTTATACAATATTATGCAATACGCCGAACTTCTTATTTAAGGAAAATGTCTTCTGGTGTCTTTTTATCTTAAATGTAGGTTAATAGACAAAAAACTTTAAAATAACGTGTTAAGATGATTGTTAAAGTGTGGATGAGGTGCCACAGTCTACCTGAACAAGCTGCTTCAGGAACAGACGGGCAAAATGTGAATGGTTTCCTGCAGAGGTCAGTTGACTCATCATTCCTCTAAAAAAGAAAAAAAAATGCATAAAGCACAACTAAATCAGGTTAGATTGGATAAGTAGATTTAATTACAGCTGGAACAGGAGGCAAAAAAGCTGTCGCAAATACTTAATTGAACTTGCCTGATCCTACTCCCGAGAGCAGCATCAAAGTTCCATCCCGGTTCCTTGTGAAAGTCCTCCCATTCTCGCAGCACCTCATAAAAAATATCTCTGAGAAAGGGGCAGAAATGTGACATGCAAAAGAGTAACTGATGATCAAGTCTAGTTTAGCACTTTGTGCTTTGAACTATGAGACCTCCACTCATCAAGCACCAAGCCTAGAACACATTTGAAATAGTGCAGCTACTCATTTTAAGGATAAATCTACAAAAAGGTTTGTGTATACCTCTGTTTTTTAAAGGTGTGGAAGGCTTTGTCACTACTGAAGTTGGACCGGTTGTCCGTAGCAGGCTGGAATGGGACCGAGTGGATGAAAGTGGAAACTGAAGGAGAGAGCTGGAAGAAAGAAGGTAGAATACAAAACCTATCAACAAAAAAAGGGTATTTATAACATTTTCAGGTTGTCTGAAAAAAAGACCAATAAGGAAAATGTTTATAGAGGAAATTGAGCAAGTACTATTCTAAAATCAAAGGCAAGTGGCATGTTCAAAATATCATAAAGGAATAACATTAACAATATTGAACAATTAAATGCTTTTAAATAGCTTCTGTCACTAGTGTGACAAGCATTCAAATATTTTCAATAATCTTTATTTGAAGCATTTACCTTGGCTGTGCTTCCGTCTTGGGCGCGAGTCAATCGATCCCTGAGATCCAGAGAAAAAGATGCCACTCTCTCATTCTCTGCCAGCATACGCAAGGTGCACTTGTCCAAATGAGCAACCAACCTGAGACGTGACAAAAACACATACTTAAGAATCAAATGAACTAAAGCGGAGGGGTAAAGTCTCTAAATCAGGAAAGGTCTGTGAGCTGATATATTCCTGTTGGTGAATAGGAGATAAATGAGGAAAACTGTGACACATGAAATAAAGACACTCACTGAAACTGATTCTCCAGAACCTTCACTGCAAAATACACACAGTTGTGTACTTGTCTTAGGTAACATCTCTCCAGAACATCTGAAAATGAGAAACAGAACAGGAGCTGTATCAGTTTCCATTTGAATGAAAGTTGCTAAATCATTACATTTTTTCATGTGACATAAGAAATAAATAATCACCTGAATTTACTGCACACAAACTTTCCTGTTCATCATCATGACTGTGAGGAGACTGAGACGTGAGCAACTGCATCACAAAGAAAAGCTCCAGGAAAATGTTTGGCACAAGGTTTTCTGTAAGACATGAAAACGCAAACTTTTTTCAACATGTTTGTCATGTTTCCTCAAAATTCACTTTATTAAAATGGTATCCTCAGCCTATTGGTTACTTAGCTCATTAACACCACCTAGTGGTCATTTACCAGAAATGCAGGTACAGTACAGCTCTGCCAGGAGATCCAGATCCAAGGCAAAGGTGACTTTGGATGGTTCAGGACAAGGTGTCTGCAGGTCTGGTGTAACCTTAGAACCCGTCCTGGGTCCTGACTTCGTAGGGGTGCAAGGGTCCAGAGAGGACTGCAGAGGAGAGGAGGCCTGCTGGGCACGCTTACTCCTAAAACCAAGATATTATTAATTATGAAACTGCAGAGATAAACTGAGGTGAAGAGAAAGTAATGCTGCAGTCAGAGCAGAAAAAAACAAAAGGCTTGAAGAAGACATATGTGTGGAAACCTGTAGATTACCGCTGTCATACTGAGTGCACAGACTAACTAGTCTAGTTTACATTTCCACCAATCCCTGTAGAATCCCTGTGGCACATTTCTGTCACTCTTCCACTACTCTCCCTGGTACAGTAAGAGGCCAATTTTTGTATCAAAATAAACTGAGTGATTCTGCATATCCACTTACTTTTCCTTCTTTAGTAGCTCCCTCACTTCTTGCAGGCTCAGAGGACTGCCCGCTGTCATCGACCCCTCAAGAGCCTCTACCCCTGGTGGGGGACTAGAGGGCTTACTGAACGGGGTGGAGGTGAAGCAGGTCTTTGGTTTAGAGTGTGGCCGCTCTGCACTGACTGGTGTTGGGTTTATTCTTCTAGATGGTTTGGTTCCCCTGAAGAACAATAGACACTGTTATGAAAAATCTGAAAAAAAGATGATCACCTCAGTGTTGATTTTTGGTAAACTGAGAGTTGTGTGGACTCACGCAGGTGAAATGGGTGATGACCCAACCGGGGGAAAGTCCTCCAAATTGTTGAAATTGAGCTGACCCACAGATGGAGGTGAAATCTGCTCGCTTATCCTACCGTATCCTCCTCCTCCTCCTCCTCCTCCTCCTCTACCTGATCTCCTCCCCCCACTCTCCCATCTCCCAATCTCATCACTGTGATGTCCTCCACGACCTCCTCCATGTCTCCCTTGACCCCCAACCGCCGTGCCGCCACCACTCCTCCTGCGGCCCTTTTGTGGCTGGAAGTTGGAGCTGTTCTGGAGCTCAGGAGGAGAAATCATGTAGTCCCCGAGACTGATCCTCTGGCCAGCCCGGCGCTCGGAGCCTGAGGGCCTAGAGGCTGGGCTCCATGTTGTAGAAAAGGAAGGGCTGCTGAAAGCACTGACCCCGCTCACGCAGTGGGTGCCTGACTGACCGGCAGCATCCCACTCATTTACAGGGGACACAGAAGTCGCAGGAGAAAACAGCTGGACCCGACTGGCACTCCGAGAGCCAGCTCCACCACCAGCAGACCTGCAACCCCTCCTGTCAGAGAAGCCCTGCATCTGTGCAGCAGGCTTGGGGCGGCTGGGAGTCTTAGCAGGCGTAGCGGGGCCATGAGTTAGAGATTGACTGCTCTGCTCTCTCAGGAAGTTTAAAAGAAAAGGGACAAATTCTTGCTTGTGAACTGTCACCTCAGGTTCACTGAATGTCAGCCTGTCACCATCCTGTTGAGAGGAGACACAAAAGTTTTGGATGACTGCTACAAATGCAATATTTTAAGATTGAACTGGCACAGATGGTCAACGTAATTTGATCCATGACGAACCCAAAATAGTGTAACTAGGTCAGTAAAGGTTGGACAGCTTCAAGACATTTCTGCAGAATATAGCCATTTCACCGAGCTAACAATGCGCTGGCTAACATCTGCTTAGCCGCACAGCCCCCTTCAGATGATAACTTTAATAGTCAAGCAGCAAGTTATGATCTGTTTTGACTTGCAACACAAAAATCTCTCTAGACTGGTAAGAAAGTTGACAACGTAACCAACGTTGCGACTGGGATCCATCCCTTCCAGGCTACAGCTAACTTACTAGCTCGCCAGCTAAAAGTTTTGTTTACAATCAGTTGCGAGCTATGTCATCTCATATAACGCGCTACCCAAAGGCAAGCGCGTATCAAATGTCTCACCCGTGCGGCTCTCAGTTATTTCAGACCTACCTCGACATTTTTTAGCCAGTCCAAGACCGTATTAACGTCCACTTTCTTCAACAGAAGCGATTCCAAAAGAGCCGCCATTCTGGCCACTCGCTGCGCGGCGGAAGGACTGAGAGGAGAGGGGCGGGGTCAACCACCACGCAGGCGCGTATTGCCAGTGACGCATGCCGACCACGTGTGCAGCTGACAGTGCAGTGACAACATGGTGATACTACATCCATGGATGATCATTATCTTACAAGATCTGATAAACCAAATAATACTGCCTGTGTTTTTTGTGACTGTTTTTGAGAGACATTCACCTATTTTGGTTTTGTCATTACTCCAGATGTCTTTGGAAGGATTTATCTGCTTTTGTTATATCCAGAAGTCATAGATAGGTAGATTGATTGAGTTGTATCAAATGCTGCAGACTTGTTCAGCACCCCCATCTGTACAACCTTGCTAAATTTGGTTGCCATGGAATATTAAATTTAGGGAGATATGGTTTTTACAGTTAATAGTAGTATGGTGGTGTTTATGGCCACATGGTGGGGCTATTGGTGCCATGCTTCAATATGTTGTGCACATTCTCATGGAGAAATTGTGTATCAAGTTTCATGTTATTAAAGACAACAGAATTGTTGAAATAGCATGTTATAATTGTGCAAAATGTTACACACTTGTGCAATGTGGCCAATGGATCCACAGAGGATCTGTTTCAATACATTTTAATTCAATTTCCAGATGCGATGTGACGTATGAGCTGAAATTAACTGGAAAAATAAGTTATCTGCTTTTCCACAATCACTGAAGTATTGAACTCAGATGGAAATTATGACCAAACGGCAAATCATTCTCAGGAACTGGAAGACGCCTGGAGAGCCTCCTTTTTAGGACTGTGTGACTGAGTTAGGAAAAAGTAGCTGCATATGAAAGAATGTCATACAGGATGCAGAACAGGACAGAAAAATATTTGCTCAAGTGGGGCATGTATATTTCTTTTATAAAAGCATCAGTGTGAAGATGAGGTGGAAGCACACAGTTTTTGACTTCTATGTGAGAGATTTGCTTTTGTATAGTCTTTTTATTATTCATTTGTTTTCTAATGATCTTTTCAGTTGTATTATCTTTTTTGTCAATAGCTTTATAGCTTTTATAGCTCTTCTGTAGTATTGAATTTATTCTTTATTCTTATTCTAACATTTAATTTTCCTACCTTTTGTTAAATTATGATTTAAAGTTTTTTAAATAAAGATGTTTTTTTTAAAAAGCTGACCAATAGTCCAATAATTAATAAAAACATGCAGACTTGTGGGTTATAATTTTTGTGTCCTTCACCAGCAGCGACGCTTCAGAATTAAAAACAGAAGCCGTTCACAGCATTTCTGTCTGCATGCTGAATGAGTATTTTATTTATAACCAGTTTATAAAAATAAAATACAAAATAATTTTAAAACAAAAAGAAAAAAGAAACACTGTACAAGGCATTGATATGATACAAATGATAGAATAAACATAAATAATTACAGTTATATACAATGCAAAACTCCCACTTGTTACATTCTTCTGGAGACTGTACAGTTACATTTCAAAACCATGACATACATTACAACACAAAAAATATCAACCATTAAAAAATCCCAACAATTGAAGTAAAAATGACGGATGGGCAAATAAGCGAATGTCACAATAAATAATATCTGTCAAGTATTTATAAGTTATAAAACAAGTAATCCAATGTTATGACATGAGAAGTGTACCAGTGCACACCAAAGCTTTCGTTAGTTTCCATCTCACTTAAATAAAAGATATAGCTGGGTTTGTTCTGTTGGCCTATGGGTATCTGTAACCACAAATACCAGCAAGCTACTATAAATATGACACTTTTCTATCAGCAGGCCACTCAGAAAAGTGACAAAGAAAATCTCATCTGGAAGGTCACACTAGTACTACAACTACACACCACCTATGTGCAATAATAATAATAATAAAAAAAAAAACATGAGAAGAAATCTGATTATCTTTTAAAACGAGCAGCACTGTTTAGTGTCTGTTCCTCCCTTTCACTGAAGCTTGTTAGCATATAAGTTATGGTTTACAATAATGATTTTTTTTTAAATAATTCATTTGAATATTTTACAGGTATATAGTAAAAGTCTGCACAAATGCATTCTGAACTTGCCGAGCTGCAATGCCTTGAAAGTTGTGAGCCTGAAATTGGGATTTGGCAAAGGGAGAATTCAAAGATTGATTGCTGGAGACATGTATGAGAGCATACTAACAGAAACACTGCACACTGAAAATTGTCAAACAATAGTGGTTCACGCATTCTCACAGAAAAACAGGGAGCTCTCCGGTATAAGCACGGCTTTGTAAGCACAAGAGTATCAGTCTGACAGCACTGATTTCAGTGGTGATATAGTGACCACGCTGACAGGCATGGCAGCACATGCCATCTACAGACAAGAGATAAGTGACAGAAGGCTTGGCTTGGCCTAACAGTGGAATGATCTCCAACACAGACAAGGCTCAGTCATCCCTCACTATGCACAGAGGGGCAGAGAAGAGACATTAAGGCGGCTGACTGACTGAACGCTGTCTGCCTTCAGGATGAGTCATCATAGCTGCTCTGTGAGACTAGCGTAGGTACCTGCAAGATCTGCATGAGTCAAACGAACCAGCACATTTTATATCTACAAAGCAGTGTGCCCATTCAATCTCTATACACTCCCATGTATCCCAATTCAAACCACATCTGCAAAAATTATCAAAATATTTGGCAATGTGATTTTTTTTCTTATTTTCTATGTGCAGCTTATAACGGCTATGACTGCCATCGAATCTTTCACCCTACGTGTTGTCTGTTCTCCTTTTTATTTTTCAGGTAGTTCTTTTGTCCACCATGTCAGCTATTAGCACTGATAAACATACAGTCCATCATTTTCCAGCAACACAATCATCCCGAGTCAGTGCAGGAAGTGCAGAAAACTAGTGTCAAACATTAGGCGAGAAGAGGAATAGTGTCATAGAAAATATACAGCTTCACAGAAATTAAAATTGCTCACCCAACAGGTAATGAAGTTCCTGCTGTGTTCAAATCTTCACAAGATAGATGCAGTGTGATGGGAAGTGGTATGAAGCTTCTTTACTCAGTAGTTGATTATGATTTTTTTTTTTTTTTTTTCCTTTTCTCTGTTGAGCATGCAAGAAGTAGCGTTGGAAGGTATTTTACAGTATCTTACAAGCAGGGGAGTGGGGCAGTGAGGAATCCTGACTAAATTAAACTCAAACAACACGCTGATTCCTTTGCCTTGTGCACAAGCATACTTTGTCATTATATAAAAAGATATTCTCCGGCGCAGGAGGAACAGAAAGAAAAGAAAACATTCTTCTGCATGGAGGCATGGAACATCCTTTTGGTGTGAGAAATATATGTACATATGGCCTCAATTTTCATTAACATTTGAATAAATGTTTTTTTTTTGAGGTCTGAAATTCACATTTGTCCAAAGTTTTATCTGAAACACTGACCTGGTATATATGCAGGACAGCTAAAGTGGGTTTTCGCATTGAAATATTTCCTTTTGTCACTACAAATAATAGCTACTCTCTCATGAAGTAAACTGTTGCTCAAATTGTGTTGTGACTTACAAACATTTGTGTTGCTACCTATTCTACATAAAAGAATACTGGTGAAAAGGGTTGTCTTATAACCGCTGGCACAAGTCTGTTTTTTTGGCTCCTTATTTTCTAATTACAAACACACCAGAGTAAATCCTCAAGCTGCCCAAAGTGCCAAGGCACACGCTGAGACAAACATCTGTGTCTGAACATTACTCATCAGTAATGTACCTTGTGTTGTGATAAGCTTACTACTGCTACTACAACTACCGGAAAACACATGTTCCATTAATGCCTTTTAGCCTTTAAACGCATCTCAAAAGTAGTTTCACAATTCTGACCAGTACTTCCTTCATTCGGAGTGACAATTAGCTCCCCTCTTCTAGCAACACATTAGGCACAAAAAGGTGTGTGTCCTCACGCACTTTACATGATTGATTGTATAAAGGGTCACTTTGGAGTAATCACTTCAATTAAACATTTAAAATGAATGTGAGCGACACTAAACCATACATCCACGATCACACAGAGGAGGGTAGGAGTCGTAAAGCAACACTATGCATCAAAATAAATATCTCAATAAATACAACTGTACACAAAGTCTGGCTTTATGCATTCACATATAGCATAAAGGAAATATTATACCCTGCCTGCAATCTCCAAACGCAGAGGAGATAACTGAGTCAACCCCAGGCCAATATTTAATTAAGCTGTTATCAGATATACTGATATTTCATCAGTATAATCCAAGTGCATTAATACTGGGGATAAATAAGTTACTATAAATTGTGGTGCAGGATGGAGCAAAGATGAATAAACAGGAAGCTGATTTATTTATGTGCCCACAGGCTCAACTATTGATTTATGTAATATTCCCTGCACTGGGAAAATCTGTTTAATTTTGCAGCTACAGTATGCTATACATAAAATGAGGACCCGGACATGTCACCATCCCTTGTCTGATGAAGTTATCATAAAGCTGGGCACATAAATGAATGACTTGTGTGCAATAGGAGGAGTCATGAGGGCGGTGGGAAGCGGCGAGACGTGTGTAAGGTTCAGACTAACAGCAAAAAAAGGGAAATAAGAGTTTTGTTGTCTAATTATACTCAAACAGGAAGACTCGGGCTTTCATCTACACTGTGGTCTACCCTATCCTGATTGGAGTCTTCCCATTTTCTGCTGTGGCGGCGACTATCTGCTCAGCTTGCTGGAGCACTTGCCCTCCCGACTGCAGCCTTTTCCCCTGGACAGGTGGAAGGGGCTCGTGCGAGCCTGGCGGCTGCAGCAAGTCTCCTGGTGGTAGGAGTAGAAGCGGCGGGGAGGAGGCGAGCCGGAGAAGCTGGGAGGCGAGCGGCTGCGGCCCAGACAGCCCCCTCCCCCGCCGCCACGGTGCTCATGGCGGGAGGGCGAGGAGCTGACGGAGCGCTGCAGGGAGGAGGAGCTGCGCGGCGAGGCGCTAGAGCTGCGGTGGTGGTGCGGAGAGCTGTTCAGGCTGCAGATGCCCATCCTGGAGCTGTGCTGAGCGGACGAGCGGTGGTGAAGGGGGGAACCACGGGAACCATGCATCAGCTGAGCAAGGCATGTCAAGAGGTCTGAGTCACTGGTGCTGCCAGCTCGGATGCGGTAACGCCTAAGCCTAAGTGGGCACAAAAAGCAGAGCAGGTTATGAATAAAAGCAAAGTCACATATTCCAAAGCAAACCAGGTGACTTATTTGCTTTCTGGCCGAGAGTTAGATGAGAGGATTGATACCACTCTTAGACATGAGGCTGGTATTGATCCTCTCACTATCTGCATGAAAGCCAATAAGCTTATTTTCTTAAGTTTTTCTTTTAATCACAGGAACAAATCAACAAGGTGAAATTTAAGGTGTAATATTTTTGTCTCATTTTTTTTCCTTCATGCTATTTCTGTTATGCCATTCACAACAAATGGTTCGAGAACAATAATGAAAGGAAGAATGCAGATCAACAAGTTACCTGCCCTCCACTGTGGGGCGGCAAGGTGGTTTTCCTGGGGGCGGGCGCGGCAGAAATTGGGAAGCCAGCTGCTCAGCAGAAGCGGTTGGATGAACGGGACGAGGGATCCTGCTCTTCCGTGACAGGGGACTGGAGGAGGAGGAGAGGGAAGGAGCGTCGTCTCCCTGGCGGTCAGAACGGGAGCCCATAAGAGAGTCCTCATCCTGAGAGCGGTCTGAGGTGGAGGATAACGGGTCCCTAGCTAGGGAGGCCACCACGTGGCCACGCCTATCAGAAAGGGATGGTGAGGCAGTGGGAGATGGGACCGGGCCATGATGGCTGGCTTTCTTCTGCAGGAGTTTCTCCTTGGCAGACCCTGGAGGAGGGAGCTCCAGCAGGCTGGAGGGCTCTAGCACGGGGATACGACTTTGCCTGCGGCTGGGGTCCTTACGAGGGACAGCAGGGGAAAAGGAGGCTGGGGCTAGGTTAACTTTTCCACTCTCCTCCCCCCTTAGCTGAGGCTCTGTGATACAGGGAGCGGGGCCACAATCATTCTCAGCGTCTTTGAGCCTCGGAAAAGCTCCATTACTTAAATCCCTGTGGCCATTAACAGTGGGTGAGAGGTGGCCATTGGCAAACACAGGGCTGTGGGGGGAGCGCGGAGAGCGCGGAGAGGAAGGCGAGCGTGGAGGAGGTGAGTGTGGTGAACGGGGAGAGCGCGGGGAAGACATGCGGCTTGGCACAGGGCTTTGAGCTTTGGTGTGGCTGTCTCCATTGATCAGTGTCTCAGCCAAAGGGTCTGTGGGTGTCCCTGGATGGGTGGGCACACAGTCCTGGGGGGAGCTGTTGTCCGCTGTGTGCTCCTGGACCTGCTGATCCTCATCTTCAGCTTCACCACGCCTCTCCACTAGGAGGCACTGTGGAGCACTGTCTGATCCTGACTGGGAGGACAGCCCAGAGGGACGCTGAGCTGTCAACTGGAGGGGAGGGGGAGGTGCAGACATGGGAGGGAACAGAAAAATACACTGGTGTTATTATAGAAATAAGCCGCGCTACAAATGGGAATAATATTCTAATTGTCAAAGGCCTGTTGCTGATAGACTACAACATGTCGAGTTGTGCTGTAGTTCTGTAGCAAGAGCCTGATGCAGATGTGTGAAAAGAGAAGAATTTTATAATATGGGGTAATAAATGGTGATTAGTTTGGCAACAGCATGCAATACCATAGCTACCATTATCAGACCGAAACACACAAGTGCTATGGCAGTGTCAGTCAAGCTGTGAGTACTAAACCAGCAAGTAGGACAGGAAACGTTCACGCAACTTCGCAGGGGGCTTCAGCGAAGAGAGGGTGAGGAACAAATACAGGGAGAGAGAGAGAAAGAGAAAGATAGAGAGGACAAAGACGATCTGAAACAAAAGAGACCATGCAACCTGTAGTCATGACTCGACATTCCAAACACACATGCCACAATCAGACACACATCCCTATTCAGATCACAAGAACACATGTCCAGACACAAGGACACATTTGACCCATGCTCTGTCTGGCCTGCACAATGCCCTTTATGGTTTCTGGAGAGAGCTGCCTGACAACAACACAATAACCAAGCCAACTAAACAAAGAAGCCAAAACAAGCAACTTAAACAAAAAAAAAAAAAAAAAGAAAAGAAAGAACAAAAATGTTGACAGCCCATGTATTGATACTGATGTAAGCGGGAGGAAGCTGAATGGAGGTGTTTTTACAGGATTGTGATGGGCTCATCACCTGCTGAAGCTGGGCACGGGTGATGCGTATGACAGAGGGAAACTTGGTGTTGGCAGCACCCGCCGGGATGGCCGGCAGTTTCCTACGACTGGGCGAGCGGGTGCCGGGGGCGGGGTTTGGTGGTAGTGGTAGGGAGGCGTGGCAGGATGAGGAAGAGGACGGGCGTTCCTGTTGCTGCTGGTCAGCAGACTGGCTGCGCCTCAAGCCCGGCGGGTGGCGCAGGTGCAGCGGGTCCGACAAGGTGGTCAGGAGGGTGTGAGGGCTGGGAGAGCGCAGAGGGATGGGACTGGATGTCCGGACCGCAACTTCCTCAGGCAGGGATGGAGGAGAGGTGGGAAGCTAAGAGAGGGGAAGGAGAGAAGTGGAAGGTGGAAAAAGGAGGGGTTGTGAGATTGGTGAGGGAGTGAGATGATGGAGGAAGTATGGTGGAAGTACTGAGAGGCAGGACAAGCAGGTTGCACTGGTGGGGAGTACGACGTAGAGTTGTTTTGAACAGGTGAAGCCTTGGAGGGATCAAAAAGATGGTGTTGGGGATTATTTTAGGCTAGGGAAGGAAGAGAGAGGTAGGTAGTTTATCGGAAGGCAGTTTACATTTCGAATTTGGAGGCAGTAGTTGTGGTTGTAGGAGTGAGGGGACAGTCAGCGCATTCGTTCCTCTTGTAGTGAAAAATACGGCTCTACAGCTTGAGTGAAATCTGTTTATGTTGGACTCATGGGTTGAGAGGGATTTTGGAAGTGGGCTGGTTGAAGGTTATGAATAGCAAAGGAGCAAAAAGTCATTTAAACTGAACATACCAAAGTATATTTAGGAAATAAATCATTTCATTTGCAAAGAACATAAAAACAACCAAACCTATTGCAAATGTCTAAAAAAAATAAGATAAAATTATGCATGATATATAATGCAAATCAAAGTGCATTTCAAAGCCATAAGCTCTCTTTCCCCCCATGCTGTGATCTGATAAAAGCTCTGCATTTGTGTCATATCTTTTTCTAACAAATATACACAAACAAAGAAGCCAGCAAACATAAAGCAGTAACATTTAGCTTCACACTACAGCAAGATGCAGCTGGTGAAACTTTGTATGATATTAGCATTGAAGTTCTATAGCTAGAACTCTGACTCTGTGCAGCTTTTTAGCTTTGTAAAATGCTGACTACAGTCAGTATCATGTATGTCATGTTGTGAAATGGCCATCAAGTGAAAGGGCTTACCTGAGTGAGAACTCCCTCAGCTAGAGCTTCAGCTGGGCTGGTTGGAGTGACGGGGGGCAGAGCCCCTGCAGGGCCCACACTAAGTTCCAACTTGTCCACTTTTGCACTTCCCTTGGAGGAAGCCAGGCTTTCTTGTTTAGCTTTGCTAGAGTAAGGACCTGGGCTGCCCTTTTCCCATCCAGGAGACTGTTCCCCTGGCTGGAGCACCTCTGGCTCATCCTCATCCTCCTCTGAAGGGCTGGTGGCAACCTTGGCTCCTGGAGAGCCACCGGGCGGCTCCACCATTACCCACTCCCTTGAGTCAACGTCCTGCCTCCCAGAGCTAAGATTGAGGGCCACAAAGCCCCCACTGCTGGCTGCCCCCTCTCCATGCTCCAGAGACCCAGGGGATGCTGGTTTAGGAGACCCACCACCAGATAGAAACTCCTCATCATAGTGCCAGACCCTATCAGGACGCTCTCCAGCAGGTAAAGCCTGACCCTGAGTTACTGGGATGATTGAAGCCCCGTCAGCCTTCTCCTGTTGCTGGGTGCCAGGCTGCTGCTTTGCTGAGCTGAACAGACACAAGACAGGTGCAAACAATCAAGTCTCTGGTCTATCCTGAGGAAAATTCTGAATAAACTAGTCGATTAGGTTTCTAAAACTGGTTAAGTCTAATTTTGTAGCACATAATGGTGATGGACCACTGAATAGACCTACCAGGCCTCCAGGAAGCGTTCTGGACTGGGCTTGGACTCCAGGCCAAGCCTCTTCTCCAGCTCAAAGCTGTGGAGGTTGCGGAGCTTCCTCAGCAGGGGGCCGTCACGGTCTGAGGCCACCACATCAGAGTGCAGTTTGACTGGGGAACCCAGGCTTGGTCCAGCATAGGGGCTTTGGTGTCCTTGGTTGCCCTGGTTGTTGCTGTGCTCCTCCTCTGTTGCCTGTGGGAACCAGTCAGTTAGTTTTTGTTCCCATATTTCATGTACAGAAACTACACTGTGTGTGTTCATATGTAACCTACCTTCCAGACTGCTGTCCTGATGCGGTTACGGTTGCGGTCCAGCTCCTCCCAGACGTCAGCCTCCTGGTTGCGGTGCGGGTGGATGGGAGAGCCCGTCAGGCGCTCGGGAGCAGGGTTGTTCTCAGCGTCACTGAGCTGCTCGTCCTGCAGAACCTCATCTGTGTTCTCCCTCATTAAGTCACCGGGGATCAAGGAGGCGTTCGCCATTCTGGGACAACAAAAGGTACACATTCATTTGATGGTTGAGGCTATAAAAAGAGCAAACTTACAATTTTAACCACAACATCTAGTAGTTGTCTAGTCATTCCCTATATGTGAGCTATAAAAACCTTTTGGTTGATTAAAACCCTTATGAAATAGCTACTGAAAGTGTAGTAATTGGATCACACATACCCCATGTGTGCCGGGGTGAGGCGGGTGTGATGCTGGGGTGTTGTGGCACTAGCACTGATCGTCAGGGTGCCATCTGTGCCGGTCCGCTCCCAGTCGTAAGGGTCGTTCTCCACTACATTATAGGTTTTCATGCTGTTGTCAAACACTGACATCAGCAACTGTAAAAACACATAAATAAATGATTACCCTTTCTGTGATTTCTTATTCGGCAAGATTCAGAGGAGACAAAATATTTCGGGGTGCTTGCATCAACCTTTCTAGATCATGCACTCCACGTTTCACTTCAGAAGTATAGCACTATTTGTAGTCAGACAAACTAGTTCTGCTATTAAACCCAAATCAGACGCCTGGGTCACCTGGTAGTCGGGCTTGGTGAAGTAGTCAAGAGTGGATATGTGTTCCAAGAACACACCAAACTCTGCCGGCAAGTGTTTGAGCATCAAACGATGGTCGTAAGTGTCCTTCAGCTTCCCCACATGTTCCTGGGAATAAACAAACATACACACACCTATAATTTCTCATCACTTACAGTTTAGATTCCAGGAAGGACAATTTATAGGTTGTCCTTACTTTATCCTTGATCTTCCTCCAAGGCAATTGACCAACCAGGAACTCCACCAGCATGTAGAAAAGGGACCATAGATCATCATGACGACCCATCTCCTGTAGAATTACACCAGGGTTGAGTTTACGTTGAGCAATAACATTTGATCGTCAGGAGACAGTGGTGACAAATTATGACAAAATAGAGTAAAGTTTAATACAGCACATGAATAGACACGTGTGGGGCAGCATCACTTATTACACAAGAGCTCTAGCACAGGGTAGACAGATACTGACCTTATTCTTGTGTGCATTGACAGATGCATAGCGGACTGTTCCCCTGAACCCTGCCACAGGACGGGGCTGACAAACAGACAGATGCAACCATTAAATGCAAATACAGATGTAATCTAACATGTTTATGGCTCAATACAAACAATGTCTGAAATATTCTGCAGAATTCACAGTTTTTCAGGCAAAAAAAAATCATAATCAAAACATTTTAACATATTTTCTATCTCATTTCTAGCTCTAACCCTTAATAAGAATCTCTAACATGACTTTATCACATTAAATATGAATTCTTTTTTTTTTTTTTGGCCTCTTAGGAGCAGAGCAACAAGCTGCAAACACGACTTTAACATATCCATCAGATGTGGAGCAACACTGTGTTTCTGGCCACCTGATAAAATTCGATATTCAGTTCAGTTCAGTTCAGACTTTATTAAGGACACAGCTCACGGGGGGGGAGAGAAAAATAAAGAAATAAACAGTATCTAAAAAGGAAAAACAAACACAACAACAAAGTATTCACTTTACTTTTAGCTCGGTTTTGTTTTCCACCAACTTCTGAGGCAAATGTGTGGCTTTTTAGTTGCTAAATGCTCCACTATTTTCACCAGCTCGCTGCTAACTTTGTTTATCTTGTGTGGTGCTGGGCAGTGTGCAGTGGCTTCTGGAAATAACGCTGATAAGAGCAGTGGGAGTAAACCAAAACAGTAAAGCTGCGGGCTGTAAAACCAAAACAATGAGCTGAAGCACTTAAACACGGCGGGGGAGAACAGCAGAGTGAAGTGATAATTCTCTGAGGTTTTTTTTTTTTTTTTTTTACTACCAGTGACACATGACACAGAATAAAAATACTGATAAATGCAGCTTTAAGCTCAGTATATACACTCAGTAACAGAGGAGGGCACTCACAGCTCGGACCTCCTGGCATGAGTTGGTGAACTGCCGAGCTAAACCAAAGTCCAGCATGTAGCAGGTTCGACAGGTGCTGGGGAAGCGACCCATGGCGAAATTGGACTGAAGCAGAGACAGATGGGTGGTAAGGAGGCACCGGTTCAAAAAAAGTATAAAATCAATTAGGTGTAAATGTCATTACAATAAAATGTATATACATTTATCCCCATGTGTTGCTATGATGGAATGTCATCTCATACAGAAGCTCAAAAGACAGAAGATATTTACATTCAAACATATTTCAGGTATTTGGCCAACACTCATGTTAAAATGTCCTGAATCAGCAACAATACTAGCAGCCAATAATAAAAAGTGCAAGGATCACAAATGCTATCCAGACAACAGAAATGAAATATTCCCCTCTGCCTGGAATATATAGAAAGAAAATAAGTGCCGGGTAATTAAATAAGAAACCAATTATCCCCTGCTGCACTCAGCTCCCTGTGACTCACCGGTTTGATGTCACGATGCAGGAAGCCGACAGAGTGGATGCTCTCTATGGCTTCCAGGATCTGGCGCCCCAGACGCAGGGTGGTGCTGATGGTGAAGGTTCCCCGGGTCATACTCCTCCTCAGGTCTGCCAGATTACGACCCTGAAAAGAGCACATATGAAAGATCCGTTAGCAAAGAGGGAAACTGCTGAAAGTCCTTATTTTGGCAGCAACACATAGTGAGTAGGCAATATTTATTTAAGTGAAAATCACTAATGAACTGACTGAAATGTTTGACAGTGGTGACAAATATGTTGAGTGGACACAGAAAACAAGCCAACAGTGAGGAAAAACACAAATTCAGCTACACCGATCCATCTATAATTAAACACATGGTGAGGTCAGGAGTCAGTGCAGTACGTGGAAATGTTCCATTCCTGTGGGTATGTTTGTATAAATTACAACCAGACCACGCTTTCAAAACTGTCATTCGTCATCAGATTCAAAGAATGTATTTGTGACTTTGTGAGGATGATTTTGTGTTTTACAGCCTCGTGTTCTGGATGCAATGATTGAAACTAATTTGACGCCTCGGTAGTTCACAGTAGGCGACATAATATGTGAACAGCCTGCAGCTGCCTGAATCACTACACTGAGAGTATTGTAGCTATAAATACTTTTTGTTGCTTGGTGTTCTGCTGTACAGTTTGGTTCATATATATGGAGACGAGCTGGTGTGAACCAGGTCAAATATGTAGTGTTTATTTACCCATGCAGCTGGATTAACAGCGTATGTATGTTAGTAGCTACATTATTCACATACAGAAGAATTTCTACAGTTTTAAAAATTATTTATTTAACATTAAAATCATTGATGGCTTGTTTTTTTGTAACCTACTTCTAGACAAGAACATAACATAACAATCTGATGACAATCTAAAGTCAAATCAGGTTCAGAGCGATGACTGAAGACTGCATTAAAGTGAGACTGTGTAACTTTGGCTGAACAGCAGCTACTTTGGCAACAAGTGACAATTGAGCAGGATGTTTTTAAAATTAGCTAAAATTAGCCACCAGAAGCTACTGGTCATACTAGACTAAGCAAGGCTGCAGCGGCAAAACCCCTGAATGTATAGAATTGAGCAAGGATGTGTTTTGCTCCTTTACTAATTAATTATTTTGTTTATAAAATACATTTATAAAACCCAAACATATTCAATTTCCAATCATATGAAACTGAGAAAAGCAGGAAATCACCACTATAGAAGCTGGTACCAACAAACGTTGGCATTTCTCTCAATTAAGTTCTCAAATATCTCAAAACTGCTGACAACAATCAACTAATTGTTTCAGCTCTAGTTTGATGTGTCACACCAGGCTTGAAAAAGCTGCTTAAAATAAGTGCTTGTGAAGTGTTTGGTGCCTGAAGCCCAAGATGAAGACCGACCTGAAGCTCCATCACCACGTAGTTAAAGCGGTCGTTGCGGCCACATCCCACAAAGCGACACACATGGTCCTTACCTAAGACATAAAGGAGGACAAGAGAATTACATTATAGTTTCATGGGAGAAGATGAGGTCACCTCACAGTCGCTTGACTTCAGCTGCATAATTCCATCGTAAGATGCGGCGTGCTGTGTGAATCATAATGATGTGTCCATATTTCTGTGCCCTTTCCTCTCAAGTCACTACGGCTCCCATCACCAGCTTCCCTGCTAAATTTATAGGCTGTAGCGCACGACACCGGGTCCACACATGTGCGTGAATGAGTTGTGTGTTTGTTGCTCGTGTGTGTGAGTGAGTGTGTGTGTGCTCTGTTCTCAGAGGACATTGCTGCACTGCCAGCTTGACTGCGGCCACACCCCAAAGCCCTTCAGCACACAGCGCATGCAAACAGTTCCACTAGCAAAACCTCCACGTTAAAACGCAACTTTTTTGACTGCCTGTTTTCACCAAATTCTTATCTAAGGGCACAACAAATCAAAATAATCCAATGAAAGAATGAAAAACACAACAAGCTATTATTAGCCCGATATGACCCATTAGTGTTCTTATGAGGCTGTGGGTCGATGTTTACTCTTTACAGCTGGGCGGGTCAGCAATGTTTTGGGGGCTGGAGTTCGGGTCTGTCTCAAGTTACATTATGGTTCCCTCAGGAAGCAACAGAACCGTGATGCCCCAGGTCGCAGCCATTAGACAGCAAACATGATCCCAGCATATTGATTTTCCTCTGAGAGGGGAGAAAGAAAAAAGGGCGCAGTGGTTAAAAGGCAGGAAGGAAGAGGGCAGGGTTAAAAGAGAGAGAGAAAGGGGTAAAACTATACGTTCGCCTGAAGGAGCTCTCTTGTTGGGAGTTGGGAGCGTCCAGGCATTCAATCATATGCTTCCTCTTGCACGAGCACTTTGTCATCTCTTTTACTGCCGTCTGAAGCTTTTACATTAAAACTCTAAACACTTTAGGCAGGAAAACAAGAGTGAAGCACAGATAAATGACTGGAATTTATCTCTTGTGCGTGCTGAATGACCGTGTGCTTTGCACCGCAGAGACCGAAGCAAACCGAGATGAACCCTGGGTCAAATTGTTTTTTCAGATGAGTCAGATGATCTATATCTGGTCTCAGAGGGAGAGATAATTCCACCCTGCTGCCGCTGTACACAGGCTATCCTTGCATTTTCTCCTGGCATGATATTTCCTGGATTGGTCTGCTTCTTTGGCTGTTTTTGTTCTCATCATTTCAGGAGAAATTACTTAAAAGAACATGTTTCAATTCTCTGAAATATTTGTTTTTCTGCCAAGAATACACATGATATCCACTTTTGGGTCAGCTCAATAGGTCACCGTGACAACAAGGATCAATCAATTCCAGAAATGTAACCGAACCCACTGAATCCATTTCGACTCACCCTGGAGCTTCTTGAGCACGGCGACCTCCATCTTGAGCACCTGCTTCGGCTGCTGGGCCGACTCCACCTTCAGCGCCACATTGACCCGCGTCAGCAGGTCCAACGCCTCGTAGATCTCCCCAAACCCGCCGCCCCCGATCTTCTTCACCTAGAGGAAGAGCACGAAACACTGCATAAGAACTTCATGTGAAAGAGTCCGACATGTACAGACTGAACCGTGAGATGTAGATAAAATGTTGGATGATTGAGAGCCTCCTTGGAGTGAGGATTCAGTACCTCGCTCATGCTTTCTGTGATGAGGCTTGGTCTGTCTTTCTGCCCGGTCAGGTATTAAGCATTTCTATTTTCTCTCCTTTAGCTTTACAATAAGGTACCAGTAAGGTATTATAGCAGTATTAATATAAAATGAGACGTTCCTCCATGGGGATATCACTGTCGCCATGGGGATGTGGGCAAGAAGGGGTAAATTCATGCACTGGAAAACTCTGAAACACTATCTTTAACCGTTTATCGCACTTTTTTGACGTTAGCACGATGTAGAATTTTCACAGACTGCTATAACAAGTTACATGAATATAAGCATTTAATGGTTTGATTGAAAATGCATTGAAAAAGAACACCCGGTGGTGAAAATAATTCAGGTACAATGAAAGCAAAAGAGCACAACTGAACTGAACAACCCTACAAATACTTTGGAAATAGGCTGGCTAACAGTCTAACAGTTTAATAATAAATCATTGCAATGCTGGAGAATCACAAATGAACAAATATCAAGCTGCATACCAACAAAACTCACAAAGCGCTCATCAGTTTACAGAAAATATTTTTAATTAATACCAAGAAGTTTTAAGGTGGAGTTTTGCCCTTTTGTCGTCTTCGTCTTTTTTTTTTTAAACATTTGTTTTCATTTAGTCTTCCACCAGAAGGGTTAGGGTGGTAAGGAGTTAAAGAGTTTGTGCATCTATGAAGATCGATAAAAGATCTTGTAGGCACTGGTTGAAAATACAGCACATATTGAATAATTAAAGACTACTGCATCAAGCCAAATTAATATATCACCTCTGTATTATTCAGACAGATAGTTCAAATGAGGAGCTCCAAATTGATTGTTTCCTTTATGACATAATGGAAGATGGAGATGCATAGGACCTGAATGGGCATGAGTGGGCATTCTGTATTCAGTAAGGAGGCAGTTTTTCACTTTATACAATAGTTATTTTTAATAGGTCTATTTATGGAACTTTCTTTTTTTGGTTACCTGACAGGAATTAACGTAACAAGAAAATTAGCTCACTTGTTCCTGTACTTTTCAGCACGCTTCTCTTCTTTATTTTGATCTTTCAAATTTCCCCGAACAGATCCACCTATTCACTCTCATCTCTCAAAGCTAGTAGAGCTTTAATTTCCCCTAAGCTCCCACGTGTCCTTCACCGTCCTTAATGCACACACACACACACACACACACACACAATCTTGTGTCGCACTAGGAGCTAAAGTCGTGGGATTAGCTGCAGCATTCTTATGTAACTCCGCTCCTTAGAAGAGAGGAAGTGGTGCCAGGCTGCCAGTTAGGAATAACAGCCTCACATGGCACCCCGGCTGGCACAGCAGAGAGAGACACGGGCCCTCGGGGAACACTTCTGCTGCCTATAGCTCACTGCACTGCCACAAATAGCTATACGGGCTATTTTTGGATCTCGCATACTGCAGCAGCACTATCTGAACAGAGAGACACGACCCCAAACTGTCCAAGCCACAGGTGAGACACTTTAGAAGAAAGGAGAAGGACTCATAGGCGGGGAAAAGGCACTGTTTGATGAACAAAGAGTTGTTGTTTGTGGGACAGAGTGCGAGCTAGGGACAGGCAGTGACAGGGCTGGACAAACACACTGCCTATTGTCGCCGAATAACGTGTCACTTACCACTTTCCATCGCTCCTTGACCAGGGAGAGCACGCTTAGGATGTCAGATTGCTCCGCTCCCCCGCTCATACCGTCTGAAGACCAGGACCACTGTCCTCACTGCTTCCCCCTCAACCAGCAGCCTCAAACTGGGCCGGGCATTTGGGGCCTGATGGAGAACCCTATGGAAGTCCAAGAGAGACACAAAACTGTAAGAAGCTGATGAATAAATACCAAAAACCAGTTGAATTCTGGTGATTTAGGCTTATCTGCACTTCTTGGGTTGGTGTTCTCTGATAGTAAATAAGAAGGTTTCATAGTGTTGGATATACTACAGGCCATGTGAAAGTCTGAAAGTCTCCCCAGTTGAGAGACAAAGTTAAACCCTTGGCTTAATGTCTGGGGCTTTCTGATACTTGACCATTGCTGCAGCTGCCACACCTGCTGCCAGCAGCTGTCTTTCTGGACAAACTCACCCCACCAACTTGCAAGCAAAAGTCTTGCGTCTTAAATTACAAAAGGCTTCATCTTAGTATCATTTTTCCCAGCCATTTATCTTTTGTGTGACGGCCAAGGAGCAGGCCTAGTAAATAAAGGACTGTGAGACTCATCAGATATACCGAGGCTGTTTAATATACTTCATTTTGCAGATTATCAAATTGCTGCGTAATATGATGGACAAACATATCATAAAGCATCATTTTGAAATCAAACCATGTCTGCTAACATACTGTACAATAAATGATATTTATGAGTATAAATACACTGATGTTCACTACTTTTAACTAAATAAAACACTTTTGCTTCAGATTCTTTTGCTTCAGATTCTTTTGCTGTTAATTCTCAATTTGAGGCAACAGAAATACGCGTATGAATGACTCCACATCCTCACAATATGACTCTTTTAAGTGATTCTGGATTGTAATACTAGATTTATGTCCAAACCGATGTCAAAATTCACAGATGTAAATGGTAATTAGTCAGTTATACAACTGACCCACCACTTGACAAATACTGTCCTGGATCTTAAATGTATCCAAGGCTTTAAGATAAATTGGTGCCACTTTCTGATAAGTTGCCCCTTATTAAAGGTTTATAACCTGTAACTAATGGCTTTATTAATGTTAATAAATCATTTACCAAAGCTTTGTTGATCTGTTATAAGCCATGAACAAGAACAACATTTGGGTTGCCAGGTTGTGAATAATCACTCTGGCTGGTGTTTTTATCCTCTCTAACGGGTAATAATAGATTATTAATACATTAATAAACGCTTGTGGGTTGCGCACTGCAGTTATAGATGCTAATCATTTGTTAATATGTTAATTATGGTGCAGATTCTCCACAGGTTTTTCCAGAAGGCAAATGAATTAAAGAGCCAAAAAGATAAGTGTCCTGCTGTATTGGTACCTGGCAACCCAAAAGCTGTTTTTATTTACAGCTTTATTAAGCATTAGTAAATTATTTATAGACCATTAATAAAGCCATTAGTTCATAAAAGGTGACTTATTAGAAAGTGGTGCTGATAAATGTATTTCCATGTAGCACAAGCTCCCTTCATATGAAAAGCAGACTGTCTCTACAACAAGGCTGAAAATGGAGTTTCCCCCCCTGGAAAAGCTGTGTATATATTCCTGCATTATACAACAGCCATGTCATAGATAAGCATTCCTCTGGAGAGCACACGCTGGCAACTTCCTTTAGTCTGGCTTCAAACGCACAAAGCAAGCCCAGCAAACCTGACTTCGATTCATCATTCTGCACACGGCGCGCAGGCATCCACGGTTATGCAACAAGCCTTCAAAACACTATTTGGTTACAGGGCATGATCCCGACATCAAGGAGGCAATCAATCGGTCCGTGCACCAGGATGAGGTTGGGAGATGGAAGAGGGCAAAGCGTGGACAGACTTAATAACTGGTGAAATGACGACCATGAAATGTGACCCAGGGTTAAGACTCAGGGAGTAACGTGGCCTCGGTGCTGCTGAACAGATGACACAACTGGACAAGATGTCTCAGGATAATACATTTCTTCTAAATACATAATATTACTGTAATATCCTTTGTACTGTATTAATTTTGTATCTAGTTACTATTTATTACCGCTGCCTATCCTCTATGGCTTGATCTTTGTGAATTATTGTGAACACTGACAGTCTAAGATTATTTGCTTCATGGGTATATGGCCATATGAGTTGTATTCCCTAATTATATTCCCCTTTTTTCTCCTTCCTTGTGAAGCACTTTACTTTCGTGAAGTTTTAGATACAACCCTTTTATTAACCAGTGTAGCATTAAGAAAGACGCACGCACAAACACCAGAAGAATGTAAATGTAAAAAAAATCCTCAGCAACTTTGTTCAGGACAGATAATAGGGGGAATAAAAGTTGAATCTAAGTACAGCCAGACTGGCCAAAACTTTACTAGAGCCCAAAAAGTCCTCTGTGACACTTTACTCAAAGTCACTGATGATTATTTATCAAAAATGTCATTGTGTAAATATGCTGTGAAAGCACCAACAGTCATCCTTACAATACTGTCGCAATACTGATATCGAGGTATTTGGTCAAAAATATTGTGATACTTGATTTTGTCCATATCGCCCAGCTCTGCCTTTTATTACATTTTTACATACAGCTTATAAATGCTTATTAGGGGGACTTAAATTGCAGTAGAAGAACTATTCAGATCCTTTAAGTATCAGTAGCAAAACCAAACTGTAAACATACTTTATTACAAGTAAAAGTCCTACATCTAATTTTACTTAAGTCCAAAGTATTATTAGCAAAATGTACTTTAAGTAGAAAAGGTAAAAGCACACATTATGCACTAGAATGATCCCTGTGTGTCTATTTTATGCTTGATTATTATTACTGAAACAATACTGTCTGTAACAATCCTTACCGATGCACCTTTTAAAAGATCATCATAGTTTTAGTACAGTATGTACAGTAAATTATTAATCTACAAAATAACTAGTTACAAGCTGTCAGATACATGTAATGGAGTAAAAACTAAAATATTTCCCTCTGAAATTTAGTGGACCATAACTATAAACGAGCATAAACTGTAAATACTTTTAAGTAAAGTACAAGTACTGTGTCTATAAACTGTACTTAACACAATACTGTTAATGTACTTATATCAATGTCAGGTACTAAAAGCCATGTTTTTCCTCACATCAGATGTTCTGCATATCTGTGTAGATTCAGAAAAAACAAGTGAGAGTTGTCTTGTGAAAACAGTTGAAATCTTGATAGGATGCTAATTGGAGACGACCCAAAAAAAAAAGACAAGGAGCGCACCGTCATAACAGAGAAGTAACACGCTGTACGAAACCTCACGCGATGTTAAACTGGCTGTAAACACTGTGATTAAATAACCTCGGCGGTGAGTCCCGTGTCACAACTTCAAGGTCACCCCATGTTCCAGTGTTTTCCACATCTGAGCTGTCATGCACGAGACATCCTCTCCGAGCACAGAGGGATGAGTAAGTCATTTGTTAAAAATTGATCAGGGGGCAGTTGGGCTGCTGTTTACTACTCATTTAACTTCTATGGCTGAGGGAACGTGAAGCTTTAGAAAGATAACTGGAGGCAGGACAGAAGACAGGATGGATGTCCGTGTAGGTTACCTAACCTAACCTAATCTTTTGGGTCAAAGAGCGTCTGAGTCGTCTTTTACCTTTTCAGTCTCCACCAAAACAGCCCAAGTGGGACAGAATAGTAGAAAAGATACTAAATGACTGCATATAACGAGCTGAAGCCACCTCTCCAACACACATGTGCTCCAACACAAGCTCATGCACACATTGCATAAGTGCACACACCTATGCACAAGCCAGGTCGGCTCACATTGTGACTAATCTCACACCTCAGAGAGGCAAGGCTCTGCTCTTCCTCCTCCTCCTCCTCCTCCACCTCCTCCTCCATGCCAAATCGCCATCAGTGAAGAAAAAGACAAACAGCCAAGGAGGAGGAGCGGACTTTGGACCTAAAAAATTAAACCAATCTACGACAGCCGGCTTGCGTCTCATCATGAATCATGCTTCCTGACCCCGGCATCTCCATGGCGACGATGGTGCAGTGCCATTTTCATTTGCTGACTGCAGCTTGTCGTCTCCTCTGCCCTTTTGCTCTGCTGGAAGCTGCAACTTTATAGCTACATAAAGCATCATGAAATGTCAGTGAGTGATCACACCCAGGAGGGTTACTCCTCCTGCTCCTCTTAAAACTACATCCTGGAAATACTAAATAATAATAATACTATTTACTCTCCACAACATCACCTTATAACGTATCTTGTAAGCTGTTCACAGTCATTTATATCATGTACATCTGCACTTTATGCCTAAATTGCACTTCTGGTTAGATGCCAACTGCATTTCGTTGTTAAGTTCTTGTGATTGTTCAATAAAGACATTAAAGTTGAATTAATCTAATCTAATCAAGCAAATAGTGTCTTTATGTTGGCAGATGAGCAGGTATCAGCAGTGAAACTGCGCATGACAAGCGCATCTGAGCGTGCATGTGCAAAAACATGTGGCTCGAGTTAAAATTAACCGAGCAGAAACTTGACTGGAAATCTCGTGTTTGCTGCATTTTCTGCTCAATCTGAGCGCGTCCTGGTTCAGCGGCGGGACGGGGAGAGTAGCTGGATGAATTTTTTGTGTCTGGTCTGACATCTCCAGAAACAAGCCTTGGAGAGGAGCCAGCACGGGAAAGGCCCTCCACACTCTGGCTCCTTTCAAATCACAGCAGGGATGCAACTGATACAGGCAGCAGAAACTGTGAAGGATGAGGCATGGAGGTATTGGCAGCACAGGCTTGTGCCATCAAGGATGCTTTCACCAGTTGGTTTCTGTAATTACTGCCAAATCTTTGACAAATCCTTCATTCAAACATGGTTTAACAAATGTAAAAGGACAGCAACAAATACCTCAGCTAAGTTGTTCTCAATGGGACGTGAACAGGCTGCAGCAATGTCCCAGTACGTTTGTTTCGAGCCAGCTGTCATGCTGGTCTGCAAAATGAATAAACCACCTATCCTCCCTGCAGCGGACACACTGGCTTTGCCGTGGAGAGCTGTTGCATAGCGAGTTGGTTGCCACAGCAGATTTACTCAGGCGCGTCCACGCACATTGGCCGTCCGCAGGCCACGCAAGCTCATCCCGCCTGGCGTGGAGGAGGTTATGAGCTCTGACAACGTATGCGGGGTTAACAAACTCGACGCGCGCAGCTGCGGGCGACAAAGAGGAGGACGGAAGAATGGGGGCGAGACGACCGGTGGGGCGACGCATAGCACGGCCTCGGGATTCTCGGTCCTTACCTCGGGTCTTTGCTGGCAATCCTTGATCCGAAGAACAGCCGGGTGTGGTTACAAAAAATCCTCTACGTATGGAGGCGGCGGCGACGACATCGAGCGGAATCCCATAACGAGCGAACCGTCCATTTGGAAGAGGTGGCGGCGGCCGCGTCGATGTCTGAGAAACAAAACGAGGCGGAGAGAGGAGCGAAATATGTCTGAGTGTGACCGTCCCTTTTCTCCTTCTGCCTGCTGTCACCTCAGCATCTCTATCGGTCGCTGCGGATCCGTGACGTGACGACTCTGTGATGATCATCAGCCTTCCTGCGCGCGCGGCCCCGATTCGATCGCCCCTCGCAACAAGCTCGGGGTGCTCGAGCCGGGCTCTTTAAAGCTCGTTCGCGGCCCACCAGTGCACGCGCGTTGTACACAATCACTAGTGTTTAGTAGTGGTGGAAAAGTATCTAAGTACATTTACTAAAGTACTGTAGGCTGCTTAAGTACAAATTTGAGGTACTTGTACTTTACTTGAGTGTTTCCATTTTCTGTCACTTTGTACTTCCACTGTACTACATTTCAGAGACAAATATAGTACTTTTACTCCACTACATTTACATGACAGCTTTAGATTTTACATAAAATAATATACTTTAGTATTCTAACTACTCTTTTCTTTTCTTTTTTAAGTTTGTTATTCACTTTGTGTGACAGGTGCTATATAAATAAAGTGTGTTATTATTATAATAAAAAAAACATATGATACACTTATACAACATGATGCACTGCTATTACCAGTAATCTACCCAAAGTATCTAAAATTGGCTCCACATTGATGAACTATAACATTTAAAATGCTCTTACATGTATTTGTTAATGATAAAAACAAACAATATAAAATATTATAATAATATAACTCTAAGAGAAGCCAGTCAGTGCATAATGAGTACTTTTACTTTTGATACTTTAAGTACATTCTGCTGATAAAACTTATGTACTTTTACTTAAGTAACAATTTTGTATTCATGACTTTTACTTGTAATGGACTATTTTAAAGACTATAGTATTTCTACTTTTACTTAAAGATCCCCTCCAGACATGTTTTAAAATGTATATAATAATACTCTACTTTGAATAATAATGTGTGTCTGATATGGTTTTTCCACAAAAAAGTTCAATTATCCTGTTAAAATCCTTAAAATTACACCTACTCCTTCTCCCTCATTAAAAATGACAGAATATGTAAATATATTTCATTTCAGAAGTTTAACTGCTGGACACAAGATGTCTCCTTCTCCACTGTAAAGTCCAGTCTCAGTGTTTGTGCACTGGATGCTTCAAGTTTCCTCATCACACTTGTGTAAACTGAATATTGGACCACGATTGGCTTCCAAACTATTTGTGATGTCACAAATCATGCTTTTAGGCCCGCCCCTTAAAATGGATGTTCAGTGAGCACAGAGAAACGTTCCACTTTCAGCAGATGAATGTGAAAACAGCCTTCAAGTGTCATCTTCTTCCACCACTGGTGTTCAGTGTTGTTTTGTTTTTATTTGCATTAACATTTTGTCGGATATCATAACATGTACGTGTTATGAAATAAAAATACAATGTTGTAGATATTTAACACAGGAAACTAATTTATATTAATATTAATGGCACTATTATCATCTTTCTAACATCATTATTATTATTATCATTATGTGTACAGCATTATACTGTTTTATACCCTTTTGCTATATCATTATCTTTTCATATTATTATCATGTGTACAGTTATTTCTGCTTTTTCTATGTATATACTAATGTTTACATCTTATTTCTGCTTTTTACATATTTTAACATTTTCCTGTATTGTGTTGTTGTTGACTGTGCTACTCTACGTGTCTCTGCAAATTCCCCCTCAGGAAACAAATAAAGTGTTTTGAATTTAATTGATTTGTTTGGAAGGCAGCCATAAAAAAAGAGACACTTTTCTCACAGACCACTGGGAGGCAGCAAAAGCCAAAGATGGTGTATTTGACTGATGTCACATCCAGCCGTAAAAACAACAATCATCCACTTTGCCAAGTGGACATTTTCTGTTCCTCAGTCTCTTTAAAAGACCTAATTTCCTGCTGTTTTGCCACTAACCACAAAAGGCATTTACACAGCTAATAACTACCAGATTTGAACAGTCCTGAAAATAAAGCTGACTCAAAAGAAGCCTTTTGCCAAATAAAGAAAGAAAGAAAAAAGCCTATTTCAGGTGTTAAAATTGCCTCAGTTTGGATGTAGTTTTATAGATTTTAGACACAACTGGCTGAATTATGTTGAAAACCACAGTTTCTTTGTCTTTGAAGGTTATCGTCCATCCGCAGAGAAAAGGGAGAACTACTGTATCATCACATCACATTTCTTACAGCCTACATTTTTCCATAGTCAAAAAAGATGTATGCAGATTAAAAAAAACATGTACTCAGAAAAATAAATGAAATTGCTAGGCAACTAAGAGATAGAAACATCTGTCCAGATTTTTGTGGAGCTGCAGCACTTTAAAAACAACTGTAATTTTGGTTCATATTTACAAATTGAGCATGAAGCAGAAGTATCTATTTATTTACTGATGAATATGTTACATGGTTTAAAACTTTTACCACTTGTACTTTATTGGGGATAAAGAATCTGAAAGGGACTTAATATGTGATTTTTATCTGATAAAGGAACCTCTGTTGACCAGAGGTTCCTTTATGTTGTTTATTATACTGTCACAAGACCCTTTTATATGCTTTTTTGTTTATTGTAATTCTTTTTACCTCAGAGTACTTTTCATGTGAATAAAGATCACCAATACTTCATTACAAGTAAAGGTCCTGCATTTAAAATCCTACTTAAGTAACAGTACAGAAGTATTACCAGCTAAATTTACTTCAAGTACTAAAGTAAATGTACTTGTTTTGCTGAAAATCGGGCTGTGACTGATATATTAAATAAAGTTAAGAAGTAGTACATTGTTAATACTGATGAGCCGAAGCATAAACAGCATTTTGTTGTTGTAGCTGCTCGAAGTGGAGCTAGTTTGAACTACTTTGTAAGGGTCATAAGATAATTCTGAGGGGTCTTGAGACGTTAGATTGGGTAGGAAAGAAGAAAAAACATAGTTGTGCTGCATAAACTTGGATTAACTTTTGAGAACTTTTCTTTAATCTTTGCATTTTTGTGAAATATTGGAGAGTTTTACCTGTTTGGGCGTTAAACAGTTATCTATTTGAAACCATGTGAGGGGAAATGGTTTAGCGGAACTGAAAACAACTCAGACATCTGAAACATGACATGGAGACACGAATGCACACTGATTTCTTTGTAAGGGCCCACAAGCCAAAAGAGTTTGGGAACCACTGGTTAAATCTTTAAAGTCCCCCTCCGCTCACAAATATGTGTTCTTCTTGTTCCTACAGTTGGATGTTTGAGCTTCACTGTGCAGAATGATGTGTGTGCAGAGTTTGACACTCAAAGGCTGATTTAAAGGGGTGGACCTACAAGTATGATATTACGACAACTCATTTGAAAGTCAATCGTCCAGTATGAAACTTATACAAATGTGATGTGGTAACTTGAAGCCTCCAGTGCACAAACACTGAGAATGGACTTTACAGTGGAGAAGGAGACATGTTGTGTCCAGCAGGAAAACTTCTGAAATGAATTTACATATTCTGTAATTTTTAATAAGGGAGAAGGAGTAAGTGTTATTTTAAGAAATTCTAACAAGTTATTTTAACTTTTTTGTGAAAAAAAAACATATTAGACACAAATTATTATTCAAAGCAGAGTATTTTTATATGTCTTAAACATTTCTGGAGGGGACTTTTAACAATGCAGTGTAATTATTAAGCTCATTATGTTATTTCATGTAGGATTTTCATCTAACTAAAGCTGTCAATACAAATGTAGTGTAGGGGTGTAAAAGTACTCACCTCTGAATATTCACCTCTGAAATGTAGTGGAGTGGAAGTATCAAGTAGTCAAGTAAAGTACAAGTACTTTAAAATTGTACTTAAAGGACCAGTGTGTAGGATTTAGTGGCATCTAGCAGTGAATACAACTGAATACCCCTCCCCTTCCAAGCATGTAGGAGAACCTACAGTGGCTGCAAAACTTGCGAAAAATGCAAAATGCCGTCTCTAAATCCAGTGTTTGGTTTGTCCATCCTGGCTACTGTAGAAACATGGCGGTGCAACATGGCAGTTTCCGTGGAAGAGGACCCGCTCCCTACGTAGGTCAAGCCCCCAGGAACAGCGCCGAGCTTTGAAGCAAATTTGACACAGTGGCCAAACCGTGTAATTACAACTTCACGTGGTACTATTGGGCTCAAAAAGACTTTCCCCCATATACTTACATTGTGAAAGAGATGTCTGTAAATCAGCGGATACATTTTTTTGAGCATCACAACCCCCGTGAAATTACTAATTTAACTATCAGAATTTGAACCATTTGGTCTGCTCACATTTTGAAAGTCTAGAAGAGCCGCACCATTGAATAATTTTATCCCCATTCAAGTTAGCCGGAGGGCTAAACCAGAAGTTAGTCATCTCGGCCGGCAGAGTCTAGTGAGCATGCTCTATGGGCGCATTGGGTCCATAGAGTGTGCGCAGTATGTTTTCATCCGGGTAATTTCTTTACAGCGAGAAGTGACTTTTTTGGCTTCATGCGCCACTGAGCAACTTTTACAGGAATGAACAGGGCCCCGCCGCCGACGCTGATCCATGATGCAGATTTAAAGGGCTCATTCTGAGGTAACGAAAACACAACAATTCTTATTTTCAGGTGATTGTAAACTAATTAAAAATACTTATGAATATTATATTTCTGCCATTTCTGCCAAGTCCATTCCGCTAGATGCCACTAAATTCTACATACAGCACCTTTAAAACAACAGCCAGGTGCCCAAATAACGTTACAATACTTGAGTAAATGCATTAAGTTACATCCCACCACTGGTCTTGTGTTTATACAAAATGTAAACAGCGTTGCCTTTTTCCGCCTCAAGACTCCTCGCGATGTCAGGAGCAGTACGTGAGATTTCTTGAACCCGGAAAACAACGTCAGAGTGGGAGCTCTTCCTCTGCACACTCTCCTGTCATCAGTAGTGACGTCTCCCCGTCCAACCGGTCAGTGTGCTGTGCTGGTAGCTAACTGCTAGCTGAGCTACCTCCTCCGCCTCTGAAGGCAGCTGAACGGATCCGTGAATGAACGCCCGCATCTCAATGCATCTCCTGTGGCCGCGATGGCAGCGACAGAAACGGTCTGAGTCTTAGCTCTTAGTCATGTAGCGAGCTGGTCCACTATATCTTAATGTTAGTGTGATTCGTGCCCTTAGCTGTTTCCAGCAGTAGCTAGCGTTTTTTTCCTGTCCGGGACAGACGGCGGCAGCTAGCCCCCTCTCTCGCCACTACAGGAGGATGCTGAAGCTGTTCGGTGCTCTGGTTATCCTCGGATTGGCCCTGGCGTGCATCACCTCCTGGGTGCTGGACAGCTATGACACGGCTTGGCACCCTAAACGGAGCGTTCAGCACCCGACTGCCGGTGATGGAGATGAATCCAAGGGGAGTTCTCCACCATTTCCCGGCGGCGAGTTGAACAATATATTCTGGTTTATACAGGTGAGCTGTTATTCTAGTCGTGCTAGCTAGCTTATAAGCCACATACAGGACATTTCAGCCAATTCAAACAGCATTTCTATTTTTAATTGTGTAGTTTTCATTTCACATGAATAGAACATCTGCTTTTGCAGTGTTGTATGAAGCTATCTGTTTACCCTGAACCCTCTGAATGATTGACTGAAAGGGGTCACTGACCACAGAAGTGTGTCATTGTCAGGTAAAAAGGTGGCTCAGCAACACAGCAAGTTGCAGTCAGACTTTGCACTCTTGTGTTTTTTTTTTTTTTACAACTCTCATACAGCTGTGTTAGAAAGAAAGGCCCGACACAAGCCCTATCTGTGACCATATGTAATCTTTGGTTGACCTTGATTCTGTGTTTATGTCTGATTCAAGGTGTCTGACATTCATATTAGCCGCTTTCATGATCCAAGACGCATTCCAGATTTTGAAAAGTTCTGCACTGACACCATCGAAGTGATGAAGCCAGCTCTGGTGCTCGCAACAGGTACGGCGATTTATTCCCACGCCCTTTTTTTGGCTACGAAAGTATTCCTATAAGTGGGTGCTTCACATGCTGCGGCCCCAGATGCTACGCTGTTTCTCAGCTTCGCCTTTTCCACTCCATAGGGGATCTGACGGACGCAAAAACGGAGAGTAAGGTGGGTTCCCTGCAGCACGAGGTGGAGTGGCAGGCCTACCACAACATCCTGAAGAGGTCACGTGTGATGGAGCGCACTAGGTGGATTGACATCCGTGGAAATCATGGTGATTAACCACTGCACTTTTTCAAAACCTCCAAACTCACTGGTCCAATTGAATCATCTCAGAGTACTTCAGGGTGTATTATTATGATTTTCTGAAGAATCCAATTAACTGTGGTATATTTTAGCCTCACACAGGAAGTCACTCTACCCCTCCTCTTCACTGCCTTCCCCCTCCTTTAGTGGATCGCAAGCTATTAGATGTGAAACAAGATATCCTTGCTTTGTAACTGTCAAAAAAACAAGGAGGCTACTATTGGATCTGCAATTTCACAGAAGGCTATTCTGCTATTATTGATCTCCATTGTTGATATACTGTATGTCCTGTCAGCTCATGGGTTATATGGTAACAACAGATTTTGTTCGATATCTTTTTGTAACATGAGGAAATCTAATCCTTGGATTAAACATGTGGCGTCCCATGGGGAATATTTCATTAGACATTCTGAGATCACTTATCGTGTCATCGATGACCTCTTTTATAGAGATCGTATTCTGCTTAACCTCACCATTGTTTAATTTCTTCTGGCAGATGCCTTCAACATAATGTCATTGGACAGCATCAACAATTATTACCGGTCAGTATGATATGGTCAATACCGCATTAAATGCCTGCTTAACAACCAGTCAGAACTTATCCTGCATGTCTTACAGTGTGTAGTGACTTCAGTGCCTCTGAAACATGAGTAGTTACATACCTATTTATTGACATGAATCCAAGCTGTGTGTGTGCCTGGGGACCAAAATAGAAGCTCTTTTTATCTTTTGATACAAATTATATTTTATGTGACATTGCTGCATCTGTTAATGCTGATTGATCTTTTATCTCTCCAATATTCTTAATGTTGCGGTTATCCTCTGCGAGACAAAGTCTATCTCTTATGCAAGCCTTATTGATTTATTTAAAATCCATTAAATTATCTCAGGCCTCCTCTATTAGGATATGAACTGCTGGCTCCATCCCAGTTTGCTGTGATCTTGTTGCTCACGTCGACTTTTCTGTATTTTCTTTAGGAAATACTCGGCTAATCAGAAAGTAGGCTCCTTCCACTATGTTCACAAAACTCCCTTTGGCAACTACTCCTTCGTCTGCGTGGACGCCACTCTGACTCCAGGACCCAAGAGGCCGTACAATTTCTTTGGTATTCTCAACCAGGTGTGCCTGTCTAACACCTTCTCTTTACAAAACATGAGCATTTCTTGCATTTGTGATAAACACCATGGATTTAAATACTTTACATACCACAATCACTGGATCCTTTATTGACTTGAATTAGTAAAGATTAGGGGGGGGGGGTAAAAATAGGAACAAATGGAGTTTTGTTCTAACACATACTGACAGTTACAGCACTAGAACATACAGTATCATACTTGACACTATTGACTATTGCTCTAAGATGTCAGTTTCCTGAAAAAAAATAACACGGCTTACAATCCATTTCCTGTTTTTTAAGATTTAAAGGACCAGTGTGCAGGATTTAGTGCCATCTAGTGGTGAGGTTGCAGATTGCAACTAACTGAATACCCCTCACCCTCACCCTCCACTTCCAAGTGTGTAGGAGAACCTACGGTGGCCGCGAAAAAACCGCGAAAGGCCCTCTCTAGAGCCAGTGTTTGTCAAGTCTGTCCCGCTAGATGCCACTAAATTCTACACACTGCACCTTTAAATAAAGTACTTATTTAACAGTAGATAATGAATATAATGGAACATACAGTTACATACTTTCTTTGTGACAGACTCAAATGGACTTGCTGGACACGTTCAGAGCTGAGAGTCTGAAAAGCAACCAGTCGATCTGGTTTGGCCACTACACCACCTCCACCGTCGTCTCCCCTTCTCCAGGAGTTCGGGAGATGATGAGGTAAGAAAAGACTGGATGTTAAACCATTTTTTTATTAACTGGGTGGAGAAATACATTTTTCACCACCCAGTCATTGTCCAAACATTCACCAGCCTGCTCCCTTTTACCTGTGAGCCAGATATTTATCATACAACCTCAGAATGATGGTTGTATGGTGAATCAGCTGTAACGTAGCGACAAATAGTGATTCTGATGGTCACTGTCTTCTTTTTTTTTAAGGAGTAGTAATCTAGTTTCTAGCATTTTGCGTCTATTGGCACATTACAACAGTGTACATAATTGCCTTTTGTAAATTTTGATTTATCCATGTTTAGATCTGCAGTTGCTTATTTGTGTGGTCACCTGCACACACTGGGCGGCCTGATGCCCGTCCTCCACAGTCGACATCCCCAAGGCACCCTGGAGCTGGAGCTGGGCGACTGGATGGACAACCGTAGGTAAGGCGACAGCATTAAAAGCATTACAAAATATTTATAATATTATTTATTTTCACTATTACTTTTGTTACGTCTGCCTTTTTAAATTTCTACTCACACATCACCTGTATATACAAGTGTTCTGTACATTTTCTTCATATTCTGTATTCAGGTACAGAGTTCTGGCCTTTGACCATGACCTGCTGAGTTTCTCTGACCTGAAGTTTGAGCAGTGGCCAGCAGTGCTCATCACCAACCCCAAGGATGCCCAGTACCTGCATCCTGGAGTGGAGCCTCTGGGCCGGATACGGAAATCCACACACATCAGGTTTGTCGTGTGTTAAACCATAAAGCCAGCACCTGCTTCACTATATATGCTAATACTCAGCATGCAGTGTTGTTTATTATATCCAGTGCAGCTGCCAATTTATAAACTGTTGTTACCTTCTCCAAGAAGATTATGTTTTGGTCTTGTTTGTTGGTTATCTGGTAATATACTTTTTATTAGTTTTGATGCTGATCTGAATCCATGTACAGATTCAGGAATTTTTTTGGAAAAATGTCTTAAAATTTTTTATAAACTAGAGCACTGCAAAAGCTGGCACATGCATCCCATGATTTTCTATCACTATATGTATTATGATGTAGATCCAAATACATGTATTTTTCAGACATTTTCAGAATATGCACTGGCTTTGTGCTTTCTAGGCTAACAAGGTATTTGCTACAAAAAGCTTGACACTGGGCAAAAAAATATGAAAAATAATTTGAAAATATTGCCTTTTCTGCTCTTTATTTGCAACATTATAATATTTCTCCTGGTTCTCAATAGGATCTTGGCCTTCTCAGAAGCCCAAATCACGGCGGTACACGTGAGTGTAGATGGGGAACCTCTGGGGAAAGGCCTCTCTGCCGGAGGCCCCCTCTATGTACTGCTATGGAATCCGTCTCTCTACCTCACTGGGCTTCACACAATCAGAGTTAAAGTGGAGGTCGGTACAGCATTCGTTTGTCTTCCAGTTAAAGTGAAAAGTGTCATGAGACGTATAAATATTTCAGAAGTCTTGATTAAGTTTGGAAGGTTTGTTTGCTTGAGTTGAATTTTGATTCAGTATTAACTGTGTTAGATGTGCTGCTGCTTTGATCCACTACTCACTGTTCTTCTTTTCTTATCCTTTTGTGCGTGTGTGTGTGAGTCAGGACTCGGCAGGCCGGTCGTCAGTGCGGGAGCAACACTTTACTCTGGAGGACAACCTGACTCCCAGCTTTGGTTTTGCGCAGTCCTTCATCCTCCTCACAGACCATTACATCCTGGGCCGAGTAGCCTTTATATTTATGATGCTGCTGAATGTCGGTGTGCTGCTGGCCTTTAGGTTCCTGCGCGTTCCTTCTGGCAGAGGTGAGCTCTCACTGATCCCCCTTCAAATAAATATATGATCAAAATTTCGTATTGATTACATGCTGCTGAAGTGGGCGGACACAAATTTCATATCCACTCTTTTCAGGTCTTAAAGTTTTACTTCAGTCAAAAGTTTGGACACATTTTCTCATTCGGGAAGGTGGGTCCAAACTTTTGACTGGTACTGTAAAGGCTTAAGTTGTTATTTCAGTAATTTTTTGTTTTGTTTTTCTCTATAATTAACAGGATTGTTCTCCCAAGCATGTATGTCACTCCACCTGGTCAGTAAAATGGACACCTTCTACTACTCTCTGCTGCTGTTCAACTTGTGTACAGCCTTAGGTGGGTGCTTCAGGCTGCACATTGCTTTACTTCAGCATTATGACGAAATCTAAAACCACAATATTAAAGACTAATCTATTACATATAATGTTCTAGCAAAGTATTATTGGAATCCCTCACAGTCTAAACATCCTGTCCTGGTTCCCCTGTCCTTCTACAGGCCCATGGTTTATAGGAGAGCTGATAGATGGACATAGTGGTGCCTGCTTCGCCTTCGGGGTGTTCATTGATGGACACTTCCTGGAGGGCAGTCTCACTTATGTTGTTGGAGTCGTTCAAGTAAGAAAATTACTTTTAATTTAACACATTTACATCTTAATGATGTCTGTACATGTGCAAGAGCCTCTATTCAACTGTAGATTTATAATATCATATAGTTATTAGGGTTTTTTTTTTTGTTAAATTTTGGATATACCTGGAAATGGACATTTCTTACTTACTTCATACTTTGCACTTACTTTTTTTTTAAACTGTTTGCCATATTAATCATAATTTTAATTTTTAATAATATTTCTTCACCTAATATGGCACTACATCTGTACGTTAAACCAGTGGTTCCCAACTTGGGTGTCGAAAACCCACAGAGTCCCAGAATAAGTTTGAGGGCTCAAAAGATGCTTAAGGAAAACATTTGTTGACTGGCTTTTCTCTCATTAACTTTCAGCCTATAAAAATCCTTCAAATCAAACTATCTGATTAACCCTAACCCTCAGTAAAGGCGATGAGATGATAGATAGATACATTTCTAAACATGTTCTGAAACCATAAGCTATATTATTTAATATATATTTCATATTCTGTTGGTCCCTGGCTGTGTAGTATTATCTGGTGAAATGACCCTCAGTCATCATCAAGCCTTCGTCATCATCAAGCTGTTTTAAGGACTGAGAAGTGCACTAATCACATTTAGTCAAGTAAAGTCAAGCCAGTTTTATTTATATAGCACCAAACCACAACAGAAGTTATCTCAGGGCACTTTTTACATAGAGCAGGTCTAGACCGCACTCTTGAATTTACAGAGACCCAACATTCCCCCATGAGCAAGCACTTGGAGACAGCGGCAGGGAAAAACTCCCCTTTTAACAGGAAGAAAACTCGAGCAGAACCGGGCTGTAGGTGGGCGGCCATCTGCCTCGAGGGGGGGGGGGGACACAGAAGCACAGCAACAACAATAATAACAATAGAAATATGACTAAATATAGTAGTGGTAGCAGTAGGCAAATATGACTAATAATAATAGTAGTAGCAGTGGGCATCAAGCTGGAACAAGGGGACAGGAGACGGTCCGCAACCGAAGGTCACCGAACTGAACTAATTTCCTCATTACTTCCTCTCTGCCAGCTGCTGTTCTTCAACATGCCCCTCACCTCTTACCTCTGCTGGAGCCTCCACCACCGTTGCCGTGGCAACACCTTCCGATCCCACTTCCTGCGGCCAGGCTGCCGCTGGCGGACTCTAGCGGTTCACTTCTTCATGCTGCTGCTGCTCACCTGGCAGGCCCACTCCTGCTACTTTCTCCTGGAGACCTACGGCCCCACGGCCTTTTTCCTGTCTCCGGTCCGCACGTGGGCATTAGGGCTCAGTCTGCTATTGGTCTACCGCGCCTGGACAGGCCCCGCCCCTCTTGTTCGTGACAACAGCAAGAGCGTCTCTCCCTCTTGACAGTAATTGCACTGTACCACCACAATTTTTCCTTGAGCCTGACTCACAGATACATTTTGTGGTCTCTATCCACCCTGAAAGCCTCAATTTTCTCCACACAGCAGCCCCCTCCTTCATTTCTCTTCTCCCTCCAAAGCCACCTCACAGTACATCATTCACTATCCTGTTTCTAGATAGTATTGTTTACTTAATATGCATGTTATTGTAAAGCACCGGTGAGCACATTTCTGGTCATATTCATTGCGACGTGTACAGTGTTAAAAAAAAAAAAACAACAAAAAAAAAAAACATGGAGGGTGAAATAGCCTATTTGAGCTATGTGAAGACTAGTCCAACGTATGCTGCAGTTGACAGTATATAAGAGCTGTATTCTGCTGTGGTTTAAGCTGATTTGTTTACTTGAGCTTTAGCACTTTTTGGAAGTGTTGCCTTGGCCGAATGCCACTTCACCACTGCCAAAGGATGAATAAGAAAGATTTAACCTTTCATTCTTCCATCTGAAAAATCATTTTCATTCACTAATGAAGGCTGGATGTGCCAAACCAATCCTTGTGTTTACCTTCTGACACACGAATCATGTGGATAAGAAAGGTGCGCACCACATTTTGTATACTGTAAGCTTTTCCTAACTTCCCATGTCGGACAGAGCGCGGTAGTTACTCTGATGGAGATGACATTGGTAAGGCAACCCTAGACGGTTATATTTTCAAGTTTTGCGCTACACAATTACAGGAAATCAAAGGAAGGAAATTACAAAACAATGTAATAGATTGCAATGATCTGTGTACAAGTAGTTATAATGATTGAAAGTGTTTTTAAATCAAATTAATTCCATTGCAAACAACTGCCACTAAACACTTCTCAATATTCGCATTGGAAGAGTCATATCAAAAGTTCAATGCCAGTTTTCACCAAAACACAGAGAAGCCGGCCTGACTTTTCATGCTCAACTTCAAACGTGACTACAGAACGCAGCTGTTTGTTTCTCAGGAATGTGAGCACTTGAACAATAGGCTGGTCCCAGAAGTATTTCAGGACAATGTTTTTATACTCCATCCTAGCTCAGTGAACTAAAACCATGTAAAACAATCGACGTGTGGTGGCAAAAAATCAAAAATGAATGTGTTATAGCTGTGGTGAAATGAGATGAACCAGTACTATGCTGTTTTTATTTATTCATTCTGATTGTATTGTGTGATTAATTTCTTTTTCTTCCCTCTCATGTTATTTATCTGCACTGGAAATGGGCATTCTTCACCCGAGGAGGCCAGTCCTACCTCATGGTGAGTGTGATTAGGAAGATATAAGAGCATTCCCTGCGTTGGAAATTTGACAATTTGCGTGTGAAAACATGTTTTGTCTATATTGTTCAAAATGTGAGTTATTTTTTGTGACAGCGTGGGAGCAGTAAACTGTGTATGTTGCACGTCAGTCCTTTCTAGTCAGTAGTAGCAGGTGCCTGGATTCAACAAGAACAAACTGATCTCGAAAGTACGTAAATAGGGCGAAGACCACTATTATTAAGTCTTTTAATAGAAGCAATGTTCCAAAGTTAGATCCAAGTTTGTTTGTTTTTTTTTAAACCATACCCAGCATGAGTGCAGAATAATTGCTCAGTGCTATGATAAGAAAAGCAGTTTAATATTAGAACAGCTCCAAGACACTGAGAAAATTTAATCATGTGTTCTCTTGCTGGCAGTGGTTTAATAACTTTTCCTCTCTGCTCAGAAAAGTCTTTTTTTCATTTGTACAAGAGCACTACCAAGAGTATAATTCCAGCATAAAGGCTGAGTAAAACAATTCCTCTCTTAATGATGCTCAGTACCTCTCACATGCTATATAATCTGTCCACAAGGAGGCAGCATTGAATGAATTTGGAGGGTAATGGGAAATGACTTTTGCATCTGTGCTATGAGCCTTTTATTTCACTTCTACTTTAAAATTAAAGCATGGTACTGTTATGTTTTTTTTTGTTTGTTTTTTTTCCAGAAAACCACCAAAACAATGTCTTGATGAGACAGGTTTCATAATTTCATTGATACTGATTATGGGTTAACTATAAATCTGGTTGTGATTGTTCTGTACTGTACACTGATTTGACTGTTTACAAGAAAAACAGACATCAACTCCACCGCTATGTCTCTGAGAGAAAACATACTGTGGGTGATGTACCTGCTGTTCACTTGACTTATTCTGCATCCCCTCCTATGTTCAAACACTTCAATATATATATATGAATTAATAGATGATGATGATTTTACACCTGCCACATATTTTTCTTGTCACAACTGAAATTAGAGCCAACCACTTTTTTTTATTATTATTATTGGTTTATAGTGCTGTGGAATAAAATGTTCATTACAGTAAATCATATACTTTGTGTTTGTGTACACATCATTGTCACAGTGTTATACAGGAGTTAACAAGAATATGGAGCCCCAACACCAACAAGGTGTAAAATATTATCAGATGAGTCAAAAAGATGACTGATTACATCGTTAAATAAATAAGGTGTGAAATGACATAAAACTATATACTTTAATCTCCAATCAGTCCAATCAATCAGTTTGTAAAAAAGAGAAAAACTTTTTATTTCTGTCCTTTACCACTAATTAGTTGATAAAATAAAAAGGTACAACTTAATTTCTTTAAAAAAAAATGTTTTTCTCTTCTTTTTCTCGTTTGCTAGCTTTTTTTTTTTTTTTCAACACCTCAGTTTTCCCACTTTTTGGCACACTTTTAATCATGTATCTATTCCCTGTTTCCCCACACAATACGCTACTGAGAATTTTTTTTTTTTGTTTAATTTAACATCATGACAAAGGAGATATTAAACCACAAAGATGTATTTCCATTGTGGTATCTGATGAAGACATTCACATAAAGATGCAGATAGTGTTATAAATGTATGAGTATGGTGTCTGTGAACGTCTAGCTAACTTAGCTAGCTAACTTTTATTATTGTTAGCTTGCCAAGCCAAAATACATTAGCTATTGTTACAGTAGTTTTTACAGCTGTTTATACAGTGATGCTACAGCAGTATGCAGTAAAGTATATGGGTACAGGTGTCGTTTTATAAGGAAAGTTAGCTTCAGGTTGGTAACTAGCTGAAAAGGCTGGTGCTATGTTATGCTAGCAGTCTTTTCAGTTAAGCTAGCTAGGCACAGAGTCCTCTGTAATGCTCTACTGATGTAAAACTAAGCAGTTGAAAAATAAAATGACCAAAGCAAGAAGAGTGAAAAAAAAAAAGTTTTTATTTTATTAACTGAGATAAAAGGAAAAAAGAACATTTACTACCTTTTGTCAGTTTTGGGCATCCATACAAGAAAACATCTGCTGATGTGTTATTATAGTTATTGAAATTATTTTTCCACACTGGAAGATTTTAGATGTGCTTTTTTTTTGACTTATGCACCAATTTCCAAATGTTGAAATCAATATTAAAATGCAAGACTGATATGACTCTTGCACACTTTTTATTCACATTTTATTTTATTTTTCTAATTTCAAGGAACATTATGTGATTCTTCATTATGGTTCTACATTGTAATCAACTGGCATCAACTAATCAATGCAATATCTTACCAGAGTTCATTAAGTTAGTGTTAATGGCAGTGATAGAGAGGCAACTAGGTTATTTCCCAAGGCGTCTGGTGAGAGCAGTCTCTGCAGGAAGCTACGGTGATTTTCTTCACTCTGATATCTTTATAATTTGCTTGCCAATGTTTCCCCCTTTCATCATAGAGCAAAATGCAACTGCAAGGAAATGATAAAAAATATTAAACTCTTCCTAAGTTAAAAACGGAAAATCATACAATAGAGAAAAATTTGAACTCACTTACCTCCCATATTTTCGATGCCATTCACCATAGTTTCCAGCACCTGCAGAATCAAAGCAAAATTACAAACGATGCAAAGAGACAGATAGGGAGAAGGCATGCATTCTGCACACAAGGACACCCACACAGTCAACCACACATCATCATCACCATTTCCTCCGCACCTTGATTTGGCCTGATTTAACCCACTGGCTGAGCTCACAGAGGGCAGCTTCTGCTTTGCTCATGTAGTTAAGCACCATAAATCGCTCCCGGGTGATGTGCTTTCTTTGCAGAGTTTCCTGTGTCTTATCATTCAGGGGCGGAGGATATGGAACATCCTTGTTGTACTGTGAGATCTGCCCACACAGGATTACATGGCCGCCGTTGTTCATCTTGAGGTACGGAAAGAGGTGGTGGAGGTCAATGTGTCGGAATGAGTTTTTAAGACAAAGAAGAAGCACTTCAGAATCCATCGCCACCACTGCTTATTTTGCAAATGTTGGTACCAAAATTTGGAGAAGAAAAAAAAAACAACTAACACCCAAGTGTTTACACATTTTGCTGCCAAATAAACAGCAAATGAAAGTAAAACATCCACTAGATTATGCTCTGCACACAGACACAACCCAAGCAGTACCTGTGCGATGACAGAATCACTGATGACACCTCCCACGTTATCAAAGTAAACATCGATGCCATCAGGGCAGCACTCCCTGAGCTTTTTAGAAATGTCATCTTGGCGATAGTTGATGGCAGCAGAAAAGCCCAGATCTTCCACTAGTGCTTTGCACTTCTCCTCAGAACCGCAGATCCCAACAACCCTCACACAACCATCCAGCCGGCCGATCTGGAAAAAGAAAAGCAAAGCGAAAACAATACAGTCAGGGCCTCACTTCCTTTTTTTCTGTAATCTAATCTGTGTTTATGTTGCTAACTTGTAGTTAGCTAGATTAAATCTAATACCGTGAGTCTGGTTCCTGAAATATAACGATTACTGTACTGTTCCCACCAACTATCTTGCCTTAATCTTTCTTACATTTAAATCCATCAAAACAAGGATAATTTCATGGAATAGTTTAGCTGATAAACAAGCTGTTGTTTTTATGCATGCCAGAATCTCAGATAACTGTCACACAAGCCTTAACTTCTAAACTTGAAGTTACTTGTATTTACCTGTCCAGCTATGGAGCCACAGGCCCCGGCTGCACCGCTCACCACCAAGGTCTGATTGGCCCCTTTGGACACATGACCCTTTTCCCTCATGCCCAGCAGTGCAGTGAGGCCTGTTATGCCAACTGCACCCAGAAAATAGGACAAGTGCCCATCAACCAACTGTGGATTCACCTGCAATAGACAGAAACACAACTGATAATATCAATTAAAGTCATACAAGGCTTTTCTCTCACATAGGTCAGTCAGTGCATACGATCAAAAAGACATCCTCCTTTCTGCAAGAAGAAATCGGACCCAATCCACCTGTCATGATGGACAATATGCTGGCACATAATAGTATGCCTATACCTTCTGTAAGGCACTTCCTTTAATAACAGCGTGGGTCTGCCAAGGCCAGTTGAATGAAGTGACCACATCTCCCTCACTGCAAGAACTGCAGCGGCTAGATTCGACCACGCCGACACCTCCACCATCTATACACTCAGACAGCTGCCATGGAGTCAGGTATTCAGCACCGGTGTCTTCATTCATTCTGCATCGCTGAGAGGCAAAGAGAGAAAGATTTAAGTTGGAGTGAAGGGTGAACTTTGGCACAGGTCAACTGTATGAACGTCCAGCCAGGGTTTCTGCATTTATAGTCTGTCTTAGAACAACAGTCAGGTGCCCAAATTAACATTGAAATAGATTTTTCTTGCCATAATCATTCCTCCTGTTCATACTGGCCATTAGAAGATCCCTTCATAATGCACTTACTTTGTATGTGCCCCATACCCCAAGTATGTCTATTCTGACTGTATCATTACCATGTAAGGGTCGACTGAGAGGTAAATCGTCCGAACAAGGACCTCCCCATCTTTCAGGTCAGGTGTTAAACTAGTCTTCTCCAGGCGGAAATTTTCAGGAACTGGCACCCCGTTTTTACCTGTGTAAAGAGAAGTAGTGCAGTTAAGTAAACATTAGCCACACGGGTGCAGTAATGTTACAGCACGACTGACAGGAAAATAGGTCACCTTCTGCTATCAGAAAAAAGAGAATATTTTACTAAATATCCTACCTACCGGGTCGGGAGTTGAAAACGACTTTCTGCACCTGCATCCTTGAGGAACAGCGTTATAGCCTTGATATCTGAGGGATGCCTTTTAAAAATCAGACCTGGCAACAAACGTCAGCGGTTATGAGCGGGTCGTTCAGTTTTCCAAAAGTGTGGCTGGGCTGTTGTACATGAAAAAAAAAGCTAACTACTTATATAACCTACTGTAAACACAGTGTTTACATTACCAACCAGGTTCGTTCTGTCTGTAGGCTAGCAGAAAGTACACAGAGCAGAAAGTCTCATCTCATTCAGCGCAAAGCAAAGCGAGAGGCTTCCCTGTCAACAACTTCCGTCTTCGTTTGAATTCCGTGACAGTGAATCAGTGTGTCTCATATTTGATCGCCTATGGCATTTATTTTTTTCCAAAAAATATTCACTGACACTATAAACTTATCATATAACGTTATATCTTTTTAAAAACTGTTTAGCTGTCGTTTTATTTTGTGCATGACCAATATGGCATCATTATCGAGTTAATATATTAATTTAGCTGACGTGAGCTAATAATTAGCTTGTTATCTGACATTTAAAAACACAGTCTTAGTTATAAAGCGAACCATTATACGAAAGTGTGACATTTATTTTCCCAGTGTCCGCCTACACGGTAAATGCTTGTTTGGATGGGCCGGAGGTATGAACTCTCGCGAGGTTAGGGTTATGTTATGGTTAAAATCTCGCGAGAGGCCCTCCGGCCCATCCAATGTAGCACCAAATAGTAACTATCTTGTCATTCACTCGGTCGTCTTTTTCCTAGGTGCAGTTTAGCCGTTAAGGCAGCTACAGCAAAATCAGAAACGGTACGCGGCCTTAACAACCCATTTTATTATTCATGTTCACCAACACTGCAGCCATTGAACAGATTATGCAGTGAAATCAACTACTTTTAGCATTACAAACGACGTTGGCACTGCAGTCGCCCCGTTTCTTTTCTAACGTTGTAAGCGCGGGTCCCCAAAGATGGGCTGCAGACAGTCATCGACTCTTGCTAGCTAGAAGTGTTTCAAAGTGAAGCTGTGAGGTGACGCCTTGTGGAGGAATCTCAAAAAAAGGGAAAAAAAAAAGTTGTCAGTGTCGTCGCCGCCGTTATACTAGCTTACAGTCAACTTTAGCTGCAGCAGAGCACCGTCATCACAGAGAAATGAAAGCCTGTGTGCCATGGAGGGACCGAGTTTAATGTAAGTAAGTTAACGTACTGCCAACTCGTGCTTAGCGTTTTGTTTATGGTGTGGTGGCTTCATGGTTTATACGTGCGTTGTTATCAGCCACATTGATGAGTTGTTTCTGAACAATGTAGCTAGCTTCACCTGGCTTGATACCCCATCCAGTCACACACATATACAAAATGTCAAATTCCCACAAAGTCCCAGAGGACAGACACCCAGTGTCATATGTCACCTAACTGTAGCTGAAGTTTAACACCAGCTAAACCTGGTCTTTGCTGTGCAATAAACTCCTACTTACAAAACTGTGTCATTGACATAATCAGCAGAATATATAGTCCTAAATCTGTCAATATCAGTCTTTAAAATCTGTGTTAGTATCGGTTCTATGTTATTTCACTGCAAATAATGATGCCATGATCGTATTCAACTGCAACTTATGATTATTGTCATTATTGATTGATCTGCCATGTAAAGTCACAAAATGCCTGTCACATTCTCCCAGATTAGGACTGCAACTAATGATTATTTTCATTATCGATTAATGTGGTGATTATTTTCCCGATTTATCGATTAGTTGTTTGGTCTATAAAATCTCAATCACTGTTCCTATGTTATTTCATTGCAAATGATGATGTCATGATGGTATTCACTTCCTTAATTCTTTCCTTACTTCCTTATTGATTGCTCTTTCCTGATTAATTGATTAGTTGCTTGGTCTATGAAATGTTAGAAAAATCTCGATCACTGTTTCCCAAAGCCCAAGATGCAACCTAAAATGTCTTGTTTTGTCCCGACCAACAGCCCACAACCCAAAGATATTCGGTTAACTATCACAGAGGACCAAAGGAGCCAGAAAATATTCACATTTTAAAAGCTGGAACCAGAAAAAGTTGACTCAAAATGATCAAAAACAATCTATCACCTAATCGATTAATCGACTAACTGTTGCAGTTCTATCCCAGATCCCAAGATGATGTCTTCGAATTGCTTGTTTTGTTCGGCCAACTGTCAAAAAACATAGATCGTGAAGATATTCGTTTTCAAAATTAAATATACACATTTGAGAAGCTGGAATCATCAAAAGTGTGGCATATTTGAGAAATGACTTAATTGATTATCAAATTAGGTGCTGATTCATTTTATGTTGATGACTAAACAAATTATTGACTATCGTGTCAGCAGTACTGGTAGCAGCTTCAAAAACCCATATTGGTGCATCCGAGAGAAAAGGCTGTTTTACACACACATTAACACAAACACACACACACACACACACTCAGTCACACACTCACACCACAATTCCCAGTGCAGTGACAGTGTCATCGGAGGCAGGCATGTCAGTCTGACTCGACTCCTTGTCAACTGCATCTGTGAATGTTTTTAGGCTTTGCACGTTATTTTAAGGGCCAGAGAGAAAAAGAGAGTCTGGGAGGGAGACGACAGCCCTGCACAGTCTGGCTGGCACATGCTTGGTCATGTCCGGTGACATGATATTGCAACGTCTCCCAACATCATCTACTGTACCCGGGCTTGAAATATAGGAGTATTAAGTTTTCAATGTTGTCAGTATTTAAAATAGGTCTTCATTTTGTTGTTATCTTTTCCCCATATGGCCCAGCCTCATATCTACTACTTAGTTTTAATTTAGTAAAGGTTTTAATAAACGAACATGCCTGTTAATACCCAGTTCATTGTTATAGCCTAAACCTTAGGCATGGTGTATAATGAGTCTCATTCTTAGTGTCTAACTGCTGAAATACCAGTAATCATTTTCACAGGAGACATTTGGACATGTTATAGCAGGAAAAGCACGGGTGTAATTAATATCATGAATTCACTCCATTGGTCCAGGAAGCTTATATTTTGCATGCTGGCTCAATTGGACACTTCAATGGAACAGTGTCATCATAATTATCATTAATTACACTTGTGCTTTTTATGCTTACGAGTGAAAATAGTCCTACGATGAAAAGGCCTTTATTTCAGGATAAATAGAATACTTTAGCTTGCCTTTGTTGCAACTAAAGACTGACGTCTATCAAATTAGTGCTGGTTGTTCAGTATTAGTTTCAGGATTAAGTAAGATCCAGGCCCAAATGTCGCAAGATGATCTATGACCCACTCAGTGATGTAATGTCAAATAAATAAAAAGGTAGCCTCAACATTTAGTATTTGACCAACTTAAAATGAATTACTTTGGTTTACTTAGTCTTTTTTATTTCAGTAAAAAGTACCAAACTGTGTTTCTCTGCACAGATACATAGAGTAAATGGGTATTTTGGGGGACTGGCTGCTTTTCAGGCTAAAAATGCCATATTTTTACATCCATTTGCTTCCTGGTAACTAGTGGAAGATAACAGTATGTGACTGTATTTGACATTTTATAGACTTTCCTGCATGTAATGGCGAAAACAGATTAAGTTTAAATGAAAATAAGCATCAGCAGCTCCCCTACTGTAAACAAAAATATACTTTATATACATAACTTGGCCTCTATAATAAGACACTGCTTCCCCTGTCACACGCAGACACCGCACACGCATGCTCAAAAGACTTTCGTGTGAATGTGAAAGGAAAGTGAACGTAAAGCAAGAGTGCAGCCGGGTGCGCCCTTCCCCTTTCAATCCCCGCGGTCCTCCCATGTGTGTTGGAATTTCCCGCATGGACTGAGAGGGATCTTGCTCCGTAAATTACAGCGCCTTCCATGTCAGAGGAAGACCTTTTATGGGCATGGAAGTAGGTGTGGCCAGCGAGCTAGTGGCGGCGGAGGGGGGGATCACAAGACAAGCAGAGACACACAGAGAGACTCGGTGTACAGCAAAAGGCCGCATTGGCAGTGTGAGTTTTTTTTTTTTTTGTGCAATCCTAGTGCAATAATGTGCAACAGACAGCGGCGGCATTGCGCTCGTGTTTCTGCAGATTAGCGTTCCGTTTCTGATCGGGAAGGATCCTGTTTACGCACCTCCGTCGACCCCCTTTTCCTCTTGACTTTGCAGCAGGAGGGGGGGGTGGATAAGGGAAAAAAAGTACCAGTGAGTGAGGTCAGCAGCATAGCATGAGTCAACCTTGGGGATGTATGCAGTCATCATCGCAGGTCTGTATTGTGCGGGCCTGCCGCTGCTGCCGCCGCTGGCCGCACAGAGCTGCGAGTGTGCGATCCTGCGGGCTGAGCTGCCGTTAGTAGCAGCTTTCATGACAAACACAGTAAGTATCGGGAGGAAAGACAGGACGGGGAGACGTGGTGTCGATGACTGTCGCGTTGTTGTTGTGGTCGACAGTGCATGTTATTGTGGCCACGGCTTGGTGACAAAGTTTTGTTTACCTCGCTGAAGACTGGACTGGGCGCGCACCGCTGCTGGTTAGAACCTCCATACGGGCTCCATCGCGCGTCTGTAGGATGTTTTTAATGCCTCAATCAAAGTGAGAGCGACTGCACAGAGAGACACATGTGACGTATTAACGTTGTTGACAAGTTCGATCGATCCGCGGCATTTGTTTGTCAGCCATACAACCACAGTTTGCTTATACAGGCTGCATTTGTTGGCTCGGTTTGTTGCAATGGGACATGGCATTAGTGACTGGATAATCCGTTTTCTGCAACAAAGGGTTTCTAGTAAATTGCGCTGAGCTGGCTGGCCACAGAGAGAGAGAGTGATGTGGAAGGAGGGGGGGTCCAGGAAGAGTCCTGCCTTGAAAGGACTCCGCATGTTTTTTCCCCTTTTTTAAAAAAAAAATTGTCGTCTCTTGCACGGTGCAGGCCGCGTATGTCCGCTGGTGTGCGAGCCGCGCCACACGGACTGATTTAAATTGGGAAGCAGCGATGGATTAGGGCGGCTAATAGTGCTTGACATTTAATTTAAGCCAATTTAACGCGTTGCTTTGTTTATTGGGCTAAACCCCAGGCTTGTGTAAGGTTGCACTTGTGATGCGTCACGATGATCCCTCACCTCATATTGAGTGTAGCCTCCGTTTTAATGCACACAGACTCCTCACGCAGCATGGTGGCACAGTAATCAGCAGTTATGTTTTTTGCTCCAAGGCAGAGTCATTCTGCAAGGAAACTATGATGCACCTTTTTCACAGAGGATGTTTCTTAGGATTTGAGCATCACGTGGCGTTGCTGATGCAGTCACGGTGTTTGTTAGCGAAAAAGCATGGTCATTGAGGTTCCAGTCTGTGGTGCCCCTGAGCCAGTGCAGGATCTGAACAGCTGCAGCTGTCTATTTTAAGAAGCATGTGTTTTACTAGGCCACCGAGTAAAAGGTGACAATTGTCAGTCACATCCTAGGTTGTCAGAGATGGCCTTTGCCAAGTCTATGTTGTAGAGATTCTAGCATTTATGTCATCATTTTGACAAATTGTCATGCAGCAATTGCTTTGATCCTGGTGATTTTCGCAGCAGTAGAAAAGTCTGAATGTTTTTTTTCTGTTTGGATTGTTGACTGCTGCTGAAGACCGACGGAAGATTTTTATTCTATACAGATGGAGCAAGGATTAAAATTTCAACAGAAACAGTCGGGATCTGTGTGCATCTTGAAATTTGGCAGACTGCATTGTGTCAAAATCTGCTCCGAAACCTGGCCGTCATATAATATTTTTGATAATCATAATGGGTTACCATGGCAATAGTCAAGATCCCCTGCAAGCTTTCAAAGACTGCAAGGCCATTTTAACTTTTTTTTTTTTTCCTGCTCTCTTTTTCCCTCGCTGAGATAGTTTCATCATGACTCATGCTTGCTCACTTTCAGTTACCCTTCCTTTTTGAGTCTGCAGCCACGGTTCAAAGGGCACGGTTTCCCTTTTTTTCACCTCTGATGACTCATTCAGTTGTAAAGAGAGAGGTTTCTGTCACGTTCTGGTAGTTTGGCGGGAAACCGAGCTTCTTTTCTGTTACTGGCCAGTCGAGTTTTGGGGGGGGGGGTTGAAAAAGGTAATCAAGCTTCCCTGATGAACACTTTTTCAGCGTGTGGTGATGCTTCAGTGCTGATGTCATGGCTCGTCATTTAATGTGGTGCAGTAATATTCTGTAATGACATTTCCAGAAACTATTGATTTAGCTATTTCTACTAACTACCTTCCAAGCCCTCAGGTTCCAATAGTATATGTGATAGTATACGTGTCCGCCTGCATGCGGGACCTTATCCCTGTGTCATGTGAGCTTAGCGAATAATGACACAGTTTAGACCTACCCCTCCCCTCCTCTATTCTCACACCAGATACCTTTCAGTGGAGGTCTATTGTTGAAAAAGCAAACAGCAGGTTTTTACATGGCTGAGGCAGGGATGATAATGAGACCCCCCCCCTGTGGGGACCCCTTTAGCCTGATGGCTCAGTGCTTGACCTCTCTCTCATTTTCTCTTTACAGGGTGTTGCCCATGAATGAGAAAAACACACAGACTTCTTCAGATCTGCTAACCCCAGGCCGGCGACCTCTGAGTTGGTCACAAAGAATTGCAAAGGGAAAGAGAAGATTTTTTTTTGGTTGAACTGGCTACTCCTCACATTGATGTCAATGTAGTTTTGCAGATTTATATTACTGTGGTTACCTGATAGAAGGGTATACTCAAGCTTTTTTTTTTTTTTTTTGATTGACATATTCAAGTGACTCCAGTGGAGAATTAGTAGTTGGTTTCATTGACGATATTCTCCTGGCTCGGCTTATTCATGCCCGTCATGAGTGTACCTGCCCAGCAGAAACCCAGCACTAAAAGAACAGGCAAACGCATCACGTTTTTCAACGAACAAAGCGTCGCAATGAAGGAGACCTCTCAGCTCCCTGAAGGATCCTACTATGTTCCAGGTGGTACTGCTTCAGACCCCGGACAGAGCGAGGCTGCAAGTACTGTGACCTCTAATCCAGAGGGCCCTCACATGTACCTCAACTCTGTCATCTTCAGTCCAGATAAGGGTGACCAGAACAGAGGTCATTATCAGCAGACAGTGCCTATGAAGTGGGCCCATCAAGAGCCCAGTCAGCAGCAGCCATCACTGTCCCAGCAGCAGAGAGCTGCCTCCTGGACCACCATGACGAACTGGGGGCAAAACTTTGCTAATTACATCGGAGGAGTTAACGTAACAGATTCAAGGACCCAGACTGCATTTGTGAAGTCGATGCACGAAAGCTCTGGCTTACAGCCACATCAACAGCCCCCTAACAGAGCTGCAGATAAGCAGCCACTGGGGCCCAACCCTGCAGTGGAAGTCTACAGGGATGCTGTTAAGGTTCGGGGCCTAGACTGGGAGCAGCAGCAGCAGCAGCAGCAGCAGCAGTCCCAGGCCTTTCAAGAGACCTTGAAACCTGGGGCACTGAACACCCAGCAGCACAGCACATCCCACCCCGGAGGAAGCTCAGTGTTGCAGCCCTTTCAGTTGGCCTTTGGTCAGCCCAAGCAGCACCTGCCAGCCTACTATCAGACCTTCCAAGGCAACAGGACAACCCTACCGAACCCACCTAACTACTCAACACAGGCCAAACCCCCACACCAGTTACAGCAGCTGCAGAAGCAAGAGCAAATACAACGCCAGCAACAGCAGCAACATCACATAATCCAGCAGCAAATTCAACAGCAGCACCATCAAATGCAGCAACAGCAAATCATTCAGCATCAACAACATGTACAGCAACAGTTACAGCAGCAGCAGCAACTACAGCACGAGCAGCAGCAACAAAAGATACAGCAACAGCAACAACAGCAGCAGCAAATACAACAGCAGCAGCAGCAGCAGCAGCAGCAACAGCTCCAAATTCAGCAGCAAATGCAACATCAGCAGTTGCAACAAAAAAACCCTCATGTGCTTGACTATTACCCCGGTGCACAAAATGCACACCCTCACCCTCATCCACAACCTGTGGTGGTACACTCCCAGGAGTCCTCCGCTCCAGCTCCCCCAAAGATCCAGGAACCAATTATCCAGGATATCACCCCAGAGCCCCAGCAGCCTTCGGATCCGCTGCAGCCCCCTCTCCAGCCTGAGCCCTTGTGTCAGTCGCAGCCCCAGACGCAGCTCCAGTCCCAACAGCAGCTTCGCCGATCACGACGGCTATCCAAGGAAGGTGGGGCGCCGTCTGACAACCCTTTTCTTGCCTCTTCGGATCAGGCCGTCCCAGGACTGCAGGGCTCCCAGAACGGGGCCCGTGATATCCAGGCAGCCCCGACGGGTGTCATCCAGAGCACGCGCAGGAAACGCAGGGTCTCCCAGGAGGTCAACCTGGAGACCCTTGCTCAGAAGGCCTCAGAAATGGAGTCCCTACCATCACATGTTGTTAAAGTAAGTTATCTACTGTATGTATTTTGAGGCCATGTCAAAATGTTCATTCCCTTTTCTTTGTCTTGTTTTCTTTTTAATTTTTTTCTTTTCCGTATCCTTCCTTTTCTGTGTCTTTCTGTTTCCCTTGTTTATTTGCTCACTCATCTGTTTCTCAGCTGCTTCCTCTCAAGCAAAAGAACCACAAGAGGAAAAAAAACTTAAACAAAAAAGGACTGAGTGTTCTGAAACTTGATGACAGCAGTTTATATCTAAACTCGTTGCTTCAAGCTGGAAGCCATAATTGAGAATATCTTTTGTGAGAGCTGAAAATCTATTTTTCTAGTGTTATCCCAGGGTATAATTGCGATGGGACTTCAGCTCCCCGAACAAGAGCGGGAACTGGAACAAACGGCCTAAAGCAACTGCCAGGAAAATTGTGCCAAAACTTGTGTTGTTTGTGATTAACGTGTTGCTGGAAGTGATGCTGAATGTAATCAACACCCAACAAAGTGTACACCACAGAACTAAGCTGCTCAGCTCAGCCTTGTGGGGAGAATCTGAAGCTAAAACGAGACTTTACATTGCAAAATTTCTCACAGGGTAAATACAGACTTTAGAAACACCTTCATATGTTAAGTTTCAGCGCTCGCAATATGTTTCCAATAAGCAAACTTGATAAATGACCCTGAATTAACCATTTGAAGTCATACACTTATCTTTGTTTATGTGCTTAATCTCTTGATTGTGCAACAAGTTCCGTTGCCAAACAGCACTGAGTCAGTATGTCTGTAGTTCAGTATGGCTGTGGCCTGGATTTGCCTCCTGGTTAGCTGATCATACAGACAGTGTGTTTGGTTACATGCCTGCACACCTCCCCCATCCCATCAAAGGAGAGAAATTCCAGCCTGGCCTCGCTTGCCCCCTCCCCTCCATACTGGGAGGGGTGCAGGGTTGCCCTGCCTGCAGTGCTCAGCAGAATATCTCTCTACCGCCCTGGTGTAGGGGCTGGAGTTTTCCACCAGCAATAATGAGCACAGATCCAGCGTAGCCACACTGCTGCATGCCTCTCTGCCCATGAAGAAGCAGCGTGCAGCGACAGCGTGCATCTGTCTTCGTCGGGGCTATGATGTGGTGGTTCAGTCGGCTTTGAAGTTGCTCCAGAGTTGATTGTTGCTCTAAAGCACACAGGCTGCTCATGCCCACTCATTATGGTTTCTCAAAGTAAAAAATGTTAAGCATGCTGTTGGGGACAGTTCCTTTCATGTGCATGTAAGGTGTGTCACTTAAGTGTTGCATCTAACCATACAATATGAAGGTGCAAAATGCTTGTTTGGTAAAGCTCTCGTTGAAATCATAACTAAAACAGCTAAGGCGTGATCATTTTTTGCATTCAATCCTCATTTTATTTTTCCATGTATGGATTCTGTCACTGAGGAATACATCTCAGGCTTGCTTAATGTTGTATTGACCTATCTTTCAACACCCTGTTTGAGTATTGACTACATTTTTGTTTCGTATTGGGTTTTTTTTTTTCCTGTGTGAGGTGAGTTGCAAGGTTCTCATTTACTGTATTGATTATAATTTGGCAGCTCGCCCTGGTGAAGTAACAGCCACCCGAGTAAATTTTAGCTTAAGATTTAATGTGCTGTGGTGTGCAAAGCTAGGAAGCTAAGCTATAATTAGTAAAAGTTGCAAGGGGGTGTAATTCTTCGCACCTGTTGTGTAGTACACAGTATCAGCTATGCAAATTGATGTTACTGGTTGTTGCATTTGTGTCACCTGAAAGTTGGTGAACTTGTGAGCTGCAGTTTCAAGTGTTGCAATGAGGACCGAGCAAGCAACAACACAGAGGAAACTCTTTGACTTTTTGTTTCAATTATAATATAGTAGCTTCGTTTGAGGAGTCCCCCTTTTTACCTCCACAAGAATAACACAAATGTAGTGTGTACAATGTCCTGCATTTGCATACGCTTCTTGATATTGTGTTTTGAGGAAAAAATTAGTAGCAGCGTAACACCCTGACCCTCATCTTCCATCAGGAGCCCCACAGGCCATGGAGTCCCACCGAACCAGAGGGTCTGAACGCCAAGCGGCCGAGAGACGACAGCCTCCTTCCTCTCGTCATCCCCGTGTCCGTTCCAGTGCGGAGGCAGGAGCCCTCCTCCCCTGACAGGGATGAAGCAGCCCTGGCCTCCAACTGGCCCCCCAGGCCTTCAAACGCCCAGGACCTCGGCCGCGCCGACCACAAGCCCTCGGTCATCGTCACCCGGCGACGCTCTCTCAGGAACTCCTTGACGGAAAGTTCGGAGCAGGTGGGTACACTTTCATTCCCCGCTTCCTTTTTGTGAAAATGTTTTTGCAGTGACAGCAGAGTTTGTTGTTTTTTTTGTTTTTGTTTTTTTTTGTTTTTCATTCTTTAACTGGCACATTGTCATACATTCAAAGTCATTATTTACCAAACTGACAGAGAATAGAGGGTAAAAAGCCGGTGTTCCACTGTAGTCCTCAGTCTGTCCAGCTATTAAATCCTTGCATCGATGCTACGTCGCCCCTCCAGCACACTCTCCCTTCCCCCCACCATGCTCCATGTCTCCCCCGCCCCTATTTCAGCCCTCCACACTTTTCTCCCTTTCCCTCTTTCATTTCGGGGGGGATTTGGTGAACTGGTTGCCCTGGCCCAGATCAGGCAGATTATCAGGGTTTAGCTGTATTATTGTATTGCCTTGCTGTACTGTACATTATGTACCATACTATTGAGGGTTAGGGTGCCTTGTTCTCTCTCTAAGAATCTTGCTGGATAAACACACAGCCAGCCAACTGTGTGAGCATGCATGTTGCATATTTTTGTGTGTTTTCTGTTGTAAAATCAGAACAAAGACGTGATTACATTTCCCTATTTAAAATGATCTTTCCTCACCAGAATGGCGGCACAGAGGGGGAAAAAGACGATGACGGCAAAAAGTCCAAACGGCGTCCCAGGCCCGAGCCTCTCTTCATCCCGCCACCTAAACCTGGCTTATTCATCGCCCCTCCCGTCTACTCCAGCATCACACCCTACCAGAGCCACCTACGCTCCCCTGTTCGCCTCGCCGACAACCCCCTCTCCATGCCTCCCTACACGCCTCCGCCGATCCTCAGCCCTGTTCGCGAAGGCTCAGGCCTCTACTTCTCCACGTTCCTCTCTTCTGCGGCAGCTGCAGCCAGCAGTCAGGGCCTGCCGCCTCCTGCAACGCCCAAGTCAGCCACGCGCAGCCTGTTGCGCTCAAGTAAGTAGAAATATCAAGCGAACATTTCCAGGACTTCGGAACAAAATGAAAAGCACAGGACACCCAGTAGTATTCTCCCCTGTATAATAGAAATCAAGTTTAATGTATTGTTAAAGTGAATTTTGATAGATACTGCTTTGAAGCTGGAACCTTAACTATACTGTAACTGTATTCAGTCCACATGGAACACATGAAAAGGAAAATGGTGTTTTCCTAGTGCTTTCATATTAAAATGTACCTATTATTAGGGGGAAAAAAACTTTTTGATGATGTTACTGAGTTGTTTTTTTTTTTTTTTCCTTGCTGCTCCTTTAGATAGCTGCGACATAACACCGCCGGTTCTCTCTGCTATGAGCGAGGCCACTCCGGTCAGCATCGAGCCGTGAGTATTTTCCCCACTCCTCATCCCAAAATCATCTTCCATTATGGAAAGCGTGGGTTTGGGGTTTGTGTGCCATTTCAGAGAAATTACACGTCGTCCTCAAAAGCATGCATTATCATAGCTGGAGTAGTAGTTCTGCAATCAATTATTCAAACCATAACACTGGGCTGAGAGAGAGCACAGACTTCTTGAAATTCTAAACCCATCCTTAAAAGCGGCCCTCCCTTCTGCCACTGTTACCACTGGAATCTTTTGCCCTGTCATCCGCAGCTTGCATTAGTGCCAGCGTTTTCCTTCTGGTATAACTACGCAGTCTAATGTCTCCCTCATTAAAAGTGTATCCTGTCATAACAAGTCCATTTTAACTGTCAGATGAAATCTGTTTGAAAACTAATGGCAGTAAATTCATCTTTGACCTGCGCCTGTGTCCTTAAACTTACTCGCGCAGAGAATGTTTTGGTTATTCAAATAAGCTGGTTTCAGTTTTAATATGCAAAATTTAGCAGATGCTATGACATGGCTAGAATTAGATTACAGTTGGCGCATATTCAGTGATTTATAATATCTCATATTCGGCTTTTGCATATTAGCCCAGGCAGCATCTTGACGCACACGAGCTCTCCAGAAAACCTCCAGTTTTATCACATTCGCTCCGAGGATCAGCACGTCTCGGATACTGTTACCCGACTACTATTTCTGTGTTGATAGTGCGTCTCATGTGTGCCGGGGACATCAGTAAACCACATAACAACACGTGATGCAGTCAGCGGTGTTTCACTGTAGCCATCCTCGAGTGTAGTAGAGAGTGGTTGAAGAATAAAAAGTAGCAAGAGAGTCACATGGTTTATGCAGCGGCAACAAGAACGTGAAATGCTTGTACAGGCCACAAGACAGAAAAAATAATTAGAGCTACAACTATCTAATTTTTATTCATTATTTAATGTGTTGGTTTTCTTTTTTTTGATTGCTTTTACTCTATAAAATGTCAGATAATAATAAAAAAAATCCCCCCATAATTTCCCAGAGCCCAAGGTTTTCAGTTTTTTGTCAGATCTTTTATTTAAAATGATTAATTCATATAATAATACGGAGAAAAGCACAAAAGACGTTTTTTTTTTATAACTGTCATCTTTTTCATTCCCCTTGAGTTTGCCGGCCTGTTTTGTTGATATTAAACTTATTCTCAGGCATGCTGAAATGCAGTGTACCAATGGTGCATGTAAACAGCTTAAACCAAATAAGACCTTCAGTAGAACATGGCCAACAGCCAGGTTACCCCATAAATGTAAACACAGCCACTGATGCCTTGAATGTTTATGAAAATTAAACCAGGAGAGACACAGGGAGTTTTAAGGACAGTGAGACTCTGTTTAGTTTAACTCATGAGCCATTACTCAAGGATTCTTTTTTTGTTGTAGTTTTTTTTTTTGTCGCTGCATCAACAGTGAGATGCTGTTTTTGGGGGGGTGCATTGTGCAAGCTGTTCCCTGACTGGTGCCGGCTGCTCAGCAGTTAGTCAGGGACGAGCCAGTGAGGCTTCCCATAAATCATGCTTTCAGCTGTACTCCCAAACACAGAAGAGCCATCGCAGTTCAACTCTTAGCAGCCCACCTACCCTGGGGGAGGCTGCCAGAAAACACACACACACATTCACTCAGCTGGAAATAGTCCAGGCCCACTGGAAATGCAGCGGAGGATGGGACATCCTTGAACGGGATTGTCTGTCAGTGTAGATGATTTTCAGAGCTACGGCACTATAATATCTGGTTTCAAATTGACATACAAGCCTTTTGAGAAGCCTACTGTTATGTTGATTTACTAGTCTTTCTTCCCACTTGACCATGACCTTTGTCCCACAGCAGGATGAGGATCCGTTTACTTTCAGTGCATTTGCATTTACTCATTATGCTGAGAGTTTCAGTTCAAACCAGGACAACAATTGCGGTGCTCAGTGTGACTGCCTCAACAGTCTTTCTCTGACTATTTAAAGATCATGGCAGAAAAAAAAGAAGCTAGAAACTGACATTATGATCTCAGAAATAAAACAAGCTTTACTCTTAAAAGAAATATATGCTGTCCTGACTGAAATATTTAATAATGTGTAAATGCTTTAACTGTAGAGGCTCTTGGTAAATTTAGAATAGATCAAATTCAAATTGAAGTCCAGCCTCATCACTCACACTGATGTCCTGTTCCCAGACGGATAAATATTGGGTCACGGTATCAGGCGGAGGTGCCAGAGCTGAGGCAGCGGGCCGCTGTAGAGCTGGATCAGCATCGAGCCGACCTGGTCTGGGCGCCACTGAATGAACTGGAGGAAAAACCCGATTTCCACAAGAAAGGTAAAAAAAAAAGTACCTAACGACGTCACAGAATTGTGAAATTGAAAGCAAAAATTTTGGCAGACCGCATGCTGGTGCAGGAGCAGGTGTTTTTTTTGGCATGATTTGTTGACTTGCATGTAAGGTTACCAGGTAGTGGCCCATTATGATGAGGATTAATCTTCTTATTGTTAAACCACCAGACAAGACTGACTTTCTTTTTTCTTTATCTTATACTGGCTCTTTACGCAGCCCCTCAGTTCAGCCTCTGTCTGAAAAGGTCGTACGTTCTTGTCAAGTTTTGGAACTATGTTGAACATAGACATCCAACATCATAACATTATTTAAATGACCGAAATCTTTTTAAAAAAAGCATAATATGTCCCCTTTAAAACTTTCTAGTTTTTATATTGAAGCCTTCCATTTCCTTGTTTGTGAAATACAGAAGTATTGATATCTCAAACTGTTATTTGAGATGTTATAAAGTTATTTTTTTCCCAGTACTGTATATTTTACCATGACATTTCATTGCTGCTGATCCACCATAATAACACAATAAAACCAATTTCACAATACCATTTAATATCATATTAATCAATCATCTAGTAACTGTAGTTTTTTGGCTCTCTCCATCACTATATGCAAAATCATAGCAAAAGAAATAGTTTTTGTCTGTCACTTACAGTCACTGCCTCTGTCTCTTTCAGTGGAAGACCTCATGCACCTGGCCTGCTCTAGTGTTTTGTGTGGAGGCGGCACCAACCAGGAGTTAGCCCACCATTGTCTGTACGAGTGCAAAGGGGACATAATGGTGAGCACAACAGAACAATCCGCATTGACCCGCTGGGCAGGAACTTCCATGAATAATAGAAAAATGACTGAGATTTGTGTTCCGCACTCTGCAGACTTTGTTTTTTTTTTTAGGTTTTCCTCTAAACCCACACACACGCACACCGACCCGTTTTCCTCTTAAGTATTGCCTTGACTCATAGAAATGGCAAAATCTGTATTAAAATATCAACTGCGACACAGAATATTTTATACCAATTATAAAAATTACTCCCACTTGTAGAGAGTGGCTGATCAAACAACATGTAAAGTGACTTCTTGCTACCAGGACAAAAACATGTCAAGCTGCAGCTTCATGTATCAGTAATACACTGAAAACACGCCAGCCTTAGTTCAAAAGTATAATAGGTAGGAGAGGAGAAATGTGATTACTGACCAGCTGCATGTAGATACAAGGTTTAAAGTAATCGGGTTATTGCAGTGCAAGTACATGTGCTCTCTGATTTCCTGCCTTAACCTGATATCTGCCAATAACGTGGTTTCTATTGTGCATGTCAATGTAGTGATTGAATGCCTTCATCTGAGCTCTCAATGATTACTGAACGGATGTGACTGATCTGTAGAATTTCACTGTGCTATGCACTGAAACTCTGTGGTGGCATGAGATGACTGAGATAGTGAAACGGTTTGGTTATTAAGCCAGAGACAGACTGACGCCGCTGTGTAGAAGAGGAGAGCTGCATCGCACTGTCACAGAGGTGTGATGCACAGGGTTGAGTGGTGTAGTGTTGTAGCCATGTTTCACCTTATTTTGTCCTGTGATATTTTCAAATAGGTCAAAAGGTCACGAAAAAGAGCACGGGGGAGATTGGATTCATGCATATGGACAGGTTATATACATAGTTGTTATCTTTACTACTCATAAATGTGTAGGTAGGTGGGAAAATCATGAATGTTTATAGGTTTGCAGTTATCCAAGAAACCTGATTGGTCCACCTGTATTTCACTTTACTGCAGCAATAACTACATCACACATATTGCATCACTGTCATACTCATCTATATAAAACAGCTATATGAAACATTTAGCTATACTCAACTAGATCAACCCTATGATGATAAATATCACCGCTGCTGATTAAATTTAGCTTAAAAAAAAAAAACCAAAAGGAACAACGTACTCTGCACTCATTGTGGTAATGAGGTCAAATAGTGGTAAACGTTGTGAGGCAGCATCTCAAGTGGCTCTTTGCTGTTGGTCACGTCACCTCCATCAAAATGCAAACGGTGGAGGATACAGTCAGACGTGTAATTATTTAAGAGAATTAAATAGAGATCAGTGGTGGGATGGTTGGAACAAAGGCTACAGATGGATGCTGGGATATGCTTGGCTTCTCAGAATAGCCTCGCTGCATGTGACCGGTTTGCATCTGAATTGTTATGGATGTTGATTAGAGTACTAAATACTTGCTTTTACAAATTTAAGTTGCATTTTACACATCACATTTTTAACTCAGATTATTTCAGCCTTGTGTGAAGAAGACCAGTTTACCAACATTAAATTACTGATACCGATCAACGGAGGAAACAGATCTTTACATTACTTAAAATCAATGCCTCCATTATTGAAGATGCACAAGCTGGAATTGACTCGCAGCCTGATGCAGACTTACAACAGAGCTGTCGGAGTGCTTTGTGGTAGTACTGGTGGAGATTTCAAGCCCCTAGCGACCAGCACTGGTCCAACGTTGTCAAGGAAACTACGAGGGGGCGGGGAGGGGGATTGTCAGAGCGCCCACTCTCTGCAGCGGCCAGGCTCAAACTGCTGTCTCTCAACGTTCATACACAGTTGCTTCTCAAAGAGGCCCGAAAGTTAATTGTTATTTTGACAGCGCCACAGAGAGTATAATCATGATATAATGCATTCAGGAACTTGATGCATGCAGGAAAAATGAGAACGATGGTTATCTCACTCCCTGGTTACCTGTAAGCAACACATTCATTGTTTGGCTCAGTGTGTTTTACGGGTTTATAAAGCACAATCAGAGCGCCTAATAGACCAAGAGTCGGATTGCTTGGCAGGAGCGACTTGCCGTATAAAAAGCTCATAACAATCACTGCTGTGCAACTAATGTGCCATGTTGGTTCAGTTTTAAGTAAATTGTTATTTGTTTTTCAGGCTGCTCTGTCTCTCCTGATGCTGAGGAATCCAATTTTCCCAAAGTCTCATTATCTGTCGAACTACCACTACTCAGGTTGGTCATTTTAAAAACCATATTTCAATAGATTTTTGTACTACAGTAGCAAAATGTATGTTTTTTTTTTGTTTACTGCTCCAACATGATTCAGCGACCGTGACAAGTGAATTATCAGTCACAGAAAGTAAATACTAACTTGATTCTTATACTTCCCTGTGATTGTCATAACTTTCTGAGCTTAAACAAGTTCAAAACAAACTCTCAATTAGCTCATAATGAGCTGAAAATCCTGATTTCAGCTAAGATGAATTCTGTTTGTGCTCATATCTGTCAGCTTTTCATTTAATTTATAATCACGGATGTGTGAATCATTTTCTTGCCCCGTTTCTGTCTTTTTACCATCTGCCAGTGATGGACTCTCTATAAGCCTCCAGCCTTGCCTGTAAGCAATGGCAGCTGCAGAGTGCGGTGGTGGTGGTGGTGGTGGTATTGGGGGTGTTGGTGGTAGTGGGTGACTGTGGAGGATTGTCAGGGTCAGTGTGATGAGGGAAGGAGGGGAATAGGGAGGGGGTTTACAGCATGTGGTTAATCCCCCAAGCAGGAAGACAGGAGACCCATTGTTTATCGAGTGATTTGAGCGTGTGTGTGCGTGTGTTTGGTTTTAAGGTTGGGGGGTGGGGTTGAACTTGTCAGGGTCTCCAGATATTAGTCAGGAGGCAGATACTGGAGTGTTTTTTTTTAAACTGACCACTAACACGCTGCGTCTCTTTCTGTTTTTAAATGTCTCTCTCTCTCTCTCTCTCTCTCTCAGGATCAGACAGCTGGACAGCAGCTGAGCGACGCCAGTTCAACAAAGGCATCTCCACTTACAAGAAGGACTTCTTCAAGGTGCAGAAACAGGTATGTTTGTGGTTTCAAACACAAAGGAAGAGGAATTTAAAAAAAAAAAAAACTCTTGATTAGACAAGGCCACCGTGTAGCTGCAGTATTCGATCCTTTCTCGCAACAGTTTGCACCCCCCCCCCTCCCCAAACTGTGGGTGGGTAAAGGGAAATACAGTCACTCTGGAACAATGTTTCCTCTCTCCATGTTACCATAACCCAAACCCATTATTTGCAGTGTCATAGTCAATTATTGCTTCTCCCCAAGAGTGCAAAACTGTTAAATTTCCCTGTCTTCACCACTTCACTGATCATTTTTATAGTTTTACTGTATTTATTGGCCAAACCACCAGATGAAGAGCTTTTTAACTGTTATTGACCTGTGTGCTTTAAGCGTTTGTTGTACCAAATAGCTGCAACAAAACAAATCAACTTTCATTTTATTATGTAAAGATGGGAATTTATTAGTAGCAGTTGCCAAAAAAAGCACAAAAATTTACAAAAAATGGTACCAAAGGTCGCACATCATCTGCGGTCGCTCTTTCTGGCTGTGGTTGTGCTTCCTTTGCACCTCCAAACTGCCCTGGAAAATGACCTTATGTGCTCAATAACATTCAATGGCTTTAAAAAAAAAAATCATTCAAAACTCAATTAACAGGGATTGTGTCTGTGGTTCACAGGTCACCACTAAGACTGTGGCGCAGTGTGTGGAGTTTTACTACACGTACAAGAAACATGTCAAGATCGGCCGCAACGGGACGCTGACCTACGGCGAGTCCGAGCCTCTCGACAGCAAGACAACTGAGGAGGAGATGGACCATAAGGTATGTAAAATGTTATATTTAATACCTATACTTCAGATAAAGATGTGGTTTGTTGCTGCTGTATCGACCTTTTTTTCCAAATTAAGCCCCCGCGGAGAAGAATCAAGACCCTTGACATGAAGCAGACCAAAGCTATTGCAGACATTCACGTCCAAGTATGAGAGCTTAGCCAGTTCCCAAGCTTCTGCAAAAATGGAGCAGGAGCCCTGTATGAAGTACACAGGGAGTAATGGAGTGGGTGTCACAAGTTAATCTGATCAGGAATCAACAGAATGAATGCAATGTTTAACCACTGGGTGATATGATTAGATGTGACACAGCAGTGCTTTATTTAGATGTGAATCTGCGGCGTGTCAGTTCAGAAATATTTGAGATCAGAATATCTTCATTGACCAGTCGAGTGTTCAACTGAGCGGCCACAGTTTAAATCCACCAGTGGTGCATTTGTTGTCTTAAGCATCATACACGTTGACTAATATGAGATACCGAGGTATTACAGGCACAGTTTTGGTGGTTTTTATGGTAACTGTGCAACGCTACATGCATATATAAACAAGTGGCCTTCTTCCTTCTTGTCAGTATTTAGTGTGAATTATCTGAGTATTATCCCAGAGGATTGGTCCTTATAAAGTCTACTTGCTTGTGTCTGCAGGGCTCTCACAGACTGGAGCCGCAGAGGGAGGAGGACAGCAGGAAGTGGGAAGGGTCAGCTGACAGGAAACAGGATGTCGGCCCCACCAGAGTGACACACGCGCTGCAGTCCTCTGAGAATGTGAGTGTGAAACAGATTTTTCAGCTCATGACTTTATGCAGGAACTATTTGGGTGTCCTTGCCCCTCAAAGATGAGATGAAAAAGGTTTGAAATATAGTTTCATTCTGTAAACAATATTGTTGTGTATGTTCCAACATTGGCCAACATCCAGTCTGTAGCCAGCCTCATGGGTAAAGACATTTATTTTTGGAGTGACAACATGATTCATAACTATTTTTTAGCCATTTTAAATTCAGGATGTGTTTTTCTGTCAGTTTTTTTTTTTTTAATTTTAAAATATAACTTCTGTAGTTTATTTGCATAACGATAACATCTGCAATTAAATGTGGCTGCATGTTGACTGAGTTACTGTATTTGCCTGAATATAAGATGACCCCCCCTTCATCCCCCCTCCACCACTTTTTCAACACATGTTTTTGGTCTTTTTAAAGATACAAAATGCTTTCAGACTAGTCCTGCTGGGAAACTTTCCCCAAGATACTATTAGTTCAAGATGGTCCTCATCCTTAAAGTCTTTTCTCTCATAAAAGTGAAACATTAAATACTTCCATTAAAGCGTAACGAAATCCCTCCCAAACGCCTCATTTGTGTAGCTTGTCCAAGTGTGTTTTCAGGTGCAGTTAATGCTTCATCTTTAGGAGTCACATACTCGCACGCTCTCCCCTCTGATCTCGGAACTGATCGGGATGATTTTCTCAGACTTTTCTTTTTGTCTCTCTGAGCTCCCCCGTCATGTCATGGGACGCCTTTTTACTCGCTGAGAATTTATTTGCTCAACGGCGGCAAAACTAACATTACACAAGCCTGTATTCTCCAGAACAAAAGTCAGGAAAAAAAGGGTGGCGTACACACACACAACAGAATCACCTCTTCTTACTGTTTTTTTTTTAATCTATGAATGAAACAGCTGAATTTTGGGAAGAGAAGTGCACCTGTTTCCTCTTATGAATACATTACACGAGCTTCCCATCGCTTTAACTGGGCTTCTTAAACACTTTTAGGTCTGACTAACTCTCAAATGCACTCAACGAAAACTTGCTAGCTTAGCAACATTAAGGCTACAAACAAGCGACCTCCATATGATCCTGGTCAGAAACCTCAGTTGGCCTCAACAGACTATCATGTTTGTCCTTATGAACTCTGCCCGACTCGTCCTTTTGGAGAGGCGTTGGTTTTGCTGCCCTCCTCTGGATATTTAGAGGAGATAACTTGGCTGATCTCCACCTGTCTGGATTGTGTAACCCCATTATGTCTGTCAGCAAACAATGACTCAGCAAGAAAGCTTTATCCTCATTATCTACAATGCATTTCACCGTTTAGCACACACGCAATAAGTTGTCTCAAAACGCGTGCCCGTATGTATATCTGCTGGCATGCCATTGTAACACTACCCTGCATAAAAGGAGCTCATAAAAGCGGCTTCAGGCTCATTACTTTCCTAATTGCTCTCAGTGACTTTTAAATGTCTTTTGGAGCTTTCATGTTAACTGCACCTCTTGCTTTATTGTGCACGCAGCCTGGGACCGTCCTGATCATTAAAGGCCAGGAGGACGCTGGGAGGGACCAGCCTCTGTCCCGGGTCATCCACCCGCCTCACCCGCCCCCTCCCGCCTCCAAACCACACTACGATGGCAACGCACGCCGGACCAGCCCCTCAGCAGGCAACAAAGGCTCAGCTGGCCAGGAGGGAGAGTTCCCCTGCAAGAAATGTGGCAGGTCAGTGATCAGAAATGTCACTGCTGTTGTGTTGGAGATGTTTACTTATGCAAAGCCTACAACAGCAGGCAGCTCGAGTTGCGTAAGTGACCTTAGTCCAAACTAGTTAGATCTAAAGTACAAATTTTCTGCAGGAAATGTTGCTGTTGCAGTTGCCCATTTGGAATATGTATTTGTAAATAGAGGCAAGTGTCTCACAGTGTTTGAAAGAATCAAACCGTCCTGTCATGCTTTGATTAAATAACAGCCTGTCCTCTGGCAACACCGGGCCTGTTATTGCCAACTGTGTCCTAGCAACTGAAACACAGAGTAGATACGGCACATTGCGCCTCCTGTCAGTGCAACTCTACCCAGCAACTTGATAAGAGCTACAGTGCACTCACCCCTTAAATACTTCACCTGCTCAAAGTGTGCTCATTATAGATTATTCACCACTACACAGCCTGATAGAAAATGTTAGAGGAAATCCAACCAGGCTTATCTGACATTTTAAAGTGCTCGAAAGATCTGGAAATTGCATATAGAGTCACTGTTGTGTGTCTCATGCTGTGACATTCATTGTTGTGAATAATGTTTAAGAGTGATATGGCCTGTCATTACCCAGCTACTATTTCCAGGCATCAAACCACATTTGACCACAATCTTTATGAAGAGCAATTAAGAGGATAATAACTGTTATTAAAGTAGTGACTTTAGAAAAATGTGTAAGACCGTGTGCATGTTTTGCCTGTTACAGCGATGCTTTCTATCCATCTTTTAAACCTGTAAACAAGGAACCGGATAAGAGTTTTTTTTCCTGCTAATCAGGCAGATTGGACCTCTGCTCAGGTTGAAGCATCTCAAAACTCCACGAACTAACAAGAACTAATAAGATTTTGCCCCCATTGCCTTTTCTTTTTTCCTACGCTGCTCTTTTCCCTCTCAGACGTCCACCTCATTACATAAATCTGATGGTAATTTTACATGCCGGACTCACGTCTTAATAAGGCCAGTAAAAAGTCACGACGGCTTTTCCGTAACACTTTGAACACAAGCACAAAGTTGAATACACAGAAAAACACGAATTGCACGTCTTGTTCCTCCTTTTTAAGAGCACTGTAATAAAATGATCCCTCACTTATCATCTCCTCTGCACAAAGACAATAAAAATTAGGAAAGTTGTTGAACACTCTCGTGTTCTATCACATGTTTTGGGGGTTTTTTCCATTGCATTGCAGGGCAAAAGAGGTAAAACAAAAACCACAGTAATAATCAGACACACAGTCTCCCTCCTTATATTTATATTTTTATCAGTACAAACTGTACAGATGAATATCTAGTAAAGTGCTTCACGTGCAAGCATGTGATAAGAATGAAATGAGAGTCCGAACTTAATGTCTTATTATATGCCTGTGAGCTTTTGGGGCATTATAAAACAGGATGGGTAGAATTTTCCATCTAATAAATGATGACCCTGATGAGATCATAGGAGGATTTGCTAGTGAGGAGGGGGGCCAAGAGTCCCTCGCGATCACAGTGGTCATTAATTAAGGCTTCAACAGCAAAATAAGTTTTAAAATTCTTTCATTCTTTCATTCATTCATTCGTCAAAGAAAAGCAGCAAATCTTCACATTTGAGAAGCTGGAACCTGTAAGATTTTTGGCAAAATAGTTGCAGATTAATTTTCTATCAACTGATTAATCAATTAACTAATTATTACAGCTCTAAATGCAGAATATGAAAGAAGAGAACAGTTTTCGTACTTGGTTACTTTAAAGCCCAATAAATGCCAAATATTATGGGAGCATTGTGGCTCTTTCATGTAACAGAAGCCTTGTCTGAATGACAAAAAGCCGTCACTGTAACAGCAATGTCTGAAAAAGATGGAAAAGATTAATGATCTTTGATCTCGTCTTTCCGTCACGCAGGATTTTCTACAAAGTGAAGAGCCGCAGCGCCCACATGAAGAGCCACGCCGAGCAGGAGAAGAAGGCTGCGGCGCTGCGCCAGAAGGAGGCCGAGGAGCGGGCGGCGGCAAAGGCAGCCGCCGAGGCCGCCGCCATCCTGGCTGCGCGGCAGCAGAACGGGACGCGGCAGGTGGGCGGGGACAGCACCAACGACGACTCGTCAGAAGGAGAGGACGAGGACGACGAGGACTGGCAGTAACTTCCCCCCCGCCCCGCCCCGCGCGGCGCGGCTTTTTCTCTCCGTGCAGTGGGAGGAGGAACATTTTAAAGAAGAAGAAACCTTCCTGTGAACTTTTCTGTATATTTTGTGGAACAAGAAGACTTCCCTTGCTTGGCACATTCAGGGACAGGTTTACTGGTGTACGTGTTTGAGTGTGAATGTGTGGACTGGCTGAGTGTGTGTGTGTGTGTGTGTGTGTGCTTTCCAAAACACCCCTTTACTCTGCTTGAAAAGCTTTTCAAGAGTTACCTCTCTTGGTCACAGGGCTCGGTCAAATCAAAGCCATGCCGCCTCTCTCGGCGCTGTCCTGCTCTCCACGCCAGGCCGCGGCCTTCCTCAGCACTTTCTGAGTCTTCGCCCTGCTTCGTTCGACAGGTGTGGAACTTTTTGGACCCTTTTTTTTTTTTTTTTTTTTCCCTCTCTCGATGAACCACAGCTTTCCCCTCGCTTAAAGCTGCACCCCGGCCGTCCAGCATCGGATGAAGTTTTGGCGACATGAACACTTGAAATGTCGAAATCTGACAGCTGGGGAGGTGCAGCGAAGCGAAGAAACTGAGGGTCGTGCTGTTGGTTTCTCTGCTCGGGATGGCATGTGCAAACTGTTGCCTCTGTTTAGCCTCTCTTCTGCACTCGAGGCTGCCAAAAGCTTTCTCAGACGCATGATGTGCACCAAATGGGTTCCCCCTCCGTGAGCGTTGTTCATTCGGGCTTTAGTTCTGTGAATCCCCCCCCCCCTTTCAGCCCTCGTCACTTTTTATAGTTTCCAGTTTGTTCCTCACTGTCGATGCCTTGGATGTTTTGATGCTTTTTATCTTGAAATGACAATCAATTTTACACTGTTGTTGTTGTTATTGTTGTTGTTTTTTTTTTTATAAATATATATATACAGGTAAACGTTACTCTTTCTGCCTGTGTAGCTATATATGGTTATTGTTGTTTTTGTGAATATTCTTGTTGATGATGATTATTAATATTATTATTATATCCAAGTTTTGGCTGCAATTTAATTGAGCGCTTTTTTTCCGTACTTGTCAATAGCTGTTCTTTTTTTTTTTTTTTTATTTAAACAAAAAAACAAAAATAATGCTACTTGCTGCCTGTTTATAACTGTGAGATTTTTATGGAAGCCAGAAATGAAGAAAAGGCAGAAACGTATGTGCAATAGAACAAGCTGACCCCCTGTTACCAGAGCGTCTGAGCCCCCACCCACCCCCCCCAAACTCTGTGTCATGCTCATGACCGGCTGCTCTGGATGCCTCGCTGTCAACCCTGTAACTGATAGCAGGTACTGACTCGGACTGTTCAAACCGCAGGTCTCTATAGATACACATAACGAAGCAGGAATGACAACAAACAGCACAAACAAATTGAAAACACATTTGGATTTTAACATCTAGAACACGCTTAATATCCCGACATTTCAGCCAGTTCAGACTTTTTTTTTTTTTTTTTAACACTTTCCACAGACTGTTGATTGTAAAAATTTTTGTCAGTATATTATTTACAAACAGACATTAAGAGACGCTGAAGCGTTCTTCTCAAACCATACTTAATGCTGATTTTTGAAGATTTTGAACGCCAAAATGAGACTTTTTCTTCACTTTTTCAAACTGGATATCAACATCTATGATGTTTCTACCTTAGCAAGTCAGCCAGAGTTAACTTTTTACACTTTCCACAGACTGTCGATGATTGTAAAATTTTGTCAGTAAATTATTTACTAACAGAGACGCTGAAACATTCTTCACTGCAAACCGTGCTTAATGCAGATTTTGAATGCCGATATGAGACTTTTTAGAACCAGATATCAACATGTATGATATACTTTCTACCCCGGCATTTCCGCCAGAGTTTAGTTTTTACATTTTTCCACAGACTGTTGATGACAGTAAATAATTCACTGATGAAATTTACCCAACAGGCATTAAAAGAGAACGAAGCATTATTAACTGTAAACCATAATATTTTGCAGGTTTTTACTGAAGGTTTTGCCAAGCTGAGACTGAAGTCAATGATTTGAAACCTTTTAATGCCATAAAAATTTAAGATGTTTCTCTCTCTTGCCAGCACCGAAAAAAAAAAGTGTTTAACTGCGTTTAGGGTTGTTTTGACACTAACACGCTCTGTTTAAACTGAGTATGTGGGTCAGCAGTTACTGAAGGGCACCGTGACACAGCTCGTGCAAAGGGTGAATAATTTAATGGAAAAAAAAATGTGCAAATATAGTCAAATACATAGTGGTGTTTAGGAAGGAATTCATAATATCTGAGGTGGACAGAACTACCCGGCTGTTATTGGCTCAATATTTTCATTTTCTCTAACTTCAACATGTGTATCTATGGTCGCCTCTTATCTGTTTAACTTGTTGCTGAGAGGAGGCACAGAATCGGACTATGGAAACAGCATGTTTTGATCTATCTCCACATATCTCTACGTTAAGCCCTTCGGCCCGGAGCCAGCTTCTGTTGCCGTAGCAACAAATGGGTTAAAAGGTTATTTTCCTTTTAAAGGAGTAACCACAGCGAGGAGCGGGGAGAAGTGGCTCCAATTACTAGTTACTCCACAAGTTAAACTCGGGTCTATGCACAGACTGTTTGTGAGTGTGTGTGCGTGCGTGCGTGCGTGCGTGTGTGCGTGCGTGTGTGTGTGTGTGTGTGTGTGGGGACATACTGGTTAAAGTGTGCATGTGTGTGTGTGTGCGAGGGTGCTTTGAGGTCAAATGTTTAAATGTACGCCAGTCAATGGAAAAAAAAAAAAGATTTTGCAGACTGTTCACATGTTTGGTATGTTAATTTATATTTCCTTTTTATTTGGGCTTGTCTTGAGGTTCTTGCAGGGGGGCGGGAGGGGGTAATGGGGGGGGGGGGTTGTCACGGAAAGTTTTCAAACTGTTCTAAATAGAGACAGAATTATGGATGAAACTGAGGCCCACGACACAAACACACAGCTGTACAACTTTCCTTATTTCATCCAGTTTGATTAAGGGAATTTTAAGGGGACAAAAGGTTTATTTAGCTAAAAGATTAGAAAATATATATGAATGAAATTCTATGTTTGCATACTTTCTATGCTATTTTCATATGGGGTTCACACTAATGATGAAAAACGGAAAGGAATCTCAAGTGCTTTTTACTACAGTGTAACTTATTTGTTTCGATTTGATTTTTACCACCTGTGTTTTTAGTAATGATTTATGAAGCACTGTATATTAAAGTTTTAAAATATTAATGAAGAGTGTCTGTTTTTGTCATTTCTTTCATCCAAAACCACACCAGGGTAATAATGGTGGCGTTATTGTTGCTTCTATTTGATCGTTTACCTCCGTGAAGCCGCACAAGGGGGCAGCATTGTTGCAGCGTTTCACGCGCTCGAGTACCTACGGAGAGTGGAGGAGGGCGTTGTTGTAACACCAGCTGAGAGCCAAGCTGTGCTGATTGCATCGTGTTAAGATGTGTTTTATTTGGTGGAGAGTCCAACTCCTTCGTGTCCTCATATAATGGTTTGATGGGTTAAAAGGAACTTTTTTTTATTCCCACTGTAGCTCTAAATTCACAAGACTGATTTGAGGCAAAAGGAAGGTCGGATTAACTCACTAGAGGGCCTCTGGGTAATAAATCTTTCTTCTCTTCCATTCTGTATGCATGTAGTGTATTATATACTGCATTTATGTGCCCTTCAGGTCAACTGGAATGTGACCTTCCCCTAGTTTACGCTGCATCAGTTGTTGTATTTTGATTAAACACAATTTTATAGAGAAATATACACTCTGTAAATATGTGAACTGAAAAAGGTGTGAAGACTACATTTAAACACAGGGGCATATAAAAGGAGACAAATAATGCAACAACACTTTAGGGACCTTATTGTTTTAATTTATATAGTGTTTCAGTATATTACAAATGCAAACAAACTCCACTACCACAAATTAATTACCACCATTTATTTGTTTATTTATTTATTTTTTATTTTATTTATTTTTTCTATTTTATTCTATTTATTTATATTTTATTTTATTCATTATTTACCATTCATTTATTTATTTATTTATTCATTTCTTTGTCTTTGTGGATCTGGGGTCAACTAAGATTAACTTTATTATTATCCCAGAGGAAAATGAGTTTGCAGTGTTTAAATTTAACATACACAATAAAAAAAAAAACATTTAAATTATTAAACATTTTAAACATACACACTAAGAGAGAGAGAGAAAAACAGTCAGCAGCAGTCCTAGACGAGTCCACACATGGCATCCTCAGTAAAAGTACACAAAAAACTACACAGCACCGTCCAGCAGTGCAGCTTCTGTCCAGGTGTTTTGTACCTTTTCGTGCTTTCATTCATATTTGTCCATCAAACATCAAACAACGCTTAAAATAGACATTTGGGTCTTTTGCTTAGCTTACTTCATTTTTTTTCTTTGCTGTCTCTTTATTATGGCCCAGAATGCTCATGGGGATCATCCAAGCTGTTTGAACTTAAGAACACACCCGTCATTACATCTTAAATCACAATATGTGGTGAGCTGGTGAGCTGCCCTGGTTGAGCCCCATAACTTTGTTTTTTTTTTTTTTTGTCCAGAAGAATGTCTGGTGTCAGGTGCATAATTCAATATTATCATTTCTCATCTGTCAGTCGAATTGTTTTATGATTATATAATATCATGTTATCACAAAATCCTTTCATCCAAATTTATTATTACAAAAAAAAACTGTAGTTAAAAAGCAAGATAAGTTATTTTTTGCTTTGCATGCTGTGCTGTTTGTGAGTTTTGTCTGATTTTGTGTCTGTATGTTATTTATGTCATGATACATATTTCTGGTTATTGAAGTTCAAGTTGCTAACACTGGAATTTGCAGCTTTAAAATAAGGATTTGTACCTGGCAGTGTTGTATGGAGCTCCAGTGAGTTGTCAGTGATTAAGTTTCCTCCCACCAGCTGCATGTGCACTCAATGTTCTCACTGTTAGATTATTGATTTTATTGTTTCCTTTTTTTCCATTTCTCTTTTTCTTCAGGCCTGCCACCATATTTTTGTTCTCCTCTGGTGTGTTTCCACTTTTCTGGTGAGCTAGAAACAGCAGAGAAATGGTGCAGAAAACGTAAACGTGTGTGTTACAGTATGACTGTGACAGTGTAGGTTGGTTAGTGAACTGCAGCATGGCAGGATCTGACACTGGAGATAAAATGATGAGGGGAACTGCCAACTCCTACTATCACCAGGGCGAGCAGCAGGGCAATCTGGGAAAGGCAAACAAGAACAGCATGCGGCTCAGATGTGTCCTCGTGTACTCTTTTTGCCTGTTCCAAACCGTGGGAGGAGGCGATAGGAGGAGGAAGACAAATAGGGGGGAAGGGAGTTGAGGATGGGAGGGGGAGGGATCCTCAGCACAAGAACACAACTTTATCTTACAGCTGCAGAAAATTAGAGATTAGAGCGAGGCCTTAGAAGATTTTAGTGGGAAATACTGAATCGAAAAGCTTTTTCGCCTCCATCCTCTTTGTGTCATGTGAGTTTGAAAAATTGCCGTCGTCTTTTACATTTAAAAACACACTTCTGAGAAATTCCTCCAATTTAATGATAGCTTATATTTGTGCTAGTATTGCAGAGCATCCATCACGGGGACACAGAGAGACCACAGGTTATTTATCACGGCCTTCGTCCAATCCTGCTGTCTCCAAGTCCCCCTCAAGGCTCAGACAACATGTGTCGAGAGAAATCCTGGTGAACTTGGCCAGGTGCTCTCCTGTGTGTGTGCGTGTGTGTGTGTGTGTGAGAACAAGAATGTGTGTAGGAGTAAGAAACAGGAAATGAATGTGGGGATTTTTTTTTTTTCTTGCACACATGCACAAAGATTTATCATCATCGTTGTTATGCTCAGCCCCGACATGATACTGTGTGCGCCTGGCCGAGCTGAGCCCAGCAGGAGGTGTGATATGGGGACTCTCAGCCTGAGAACCAGGACCTGCCAAATCCTGGATGGATTTACCTCAAAGAAACGTGAGATTTCTATGAAAAGTGGTGGCTAAAATCTGTAGGATGTTTCCAAACTGTGGATAAAAGTTTAGGTAGTAAATGAGGCTTAAAGTAAGGACTGTTGATTAATAGTTTGGTGTATAAAATGCCAGAAAATAGTGAACAGTATTAATGACAATTTCCCAGAACCCAATGTGATGTCCAAGCAACATTTCAAGTGCCAACATTCAAGAGTCTACAACTGTGCTCACAGCTCTGTACGGCTGCAGTGCTTTGAAATTTTCTAATTAGCACTAAACACAAAATACCAAAGTATTATTGGACAAGGAGAGGTAAAGTTAAGGTATCAGAAATGTTATTACAAGTCATCTTGAGGGGGAACTTGTACCAAGTTTAATGGTAATCCGTCCAATAGTTATTGGAAAATTTGACAAAAAAATGTCCACCTCATGGTAGCACAAGAGGACATGTCAGAGAATGTCTGTGCCAATTCATCTAGTAGATTTTGAGGAATTTCACTGGATAAGTGGCAACTTTAACCTGCTCGTGGTGCTTGATGAAGAGTCAGGGGAAGACCAAAGTCAGCAGGATTCATCCTCTGGCTGCCATGAATGTCTGTACCATATTTAATGTCAATCCATCTGATATTTCAGTGCGGACCAAAGTGGTGAACCAACTGACCAACTGACTGGAATCGCTGTCCCTAGATGCAGCTAATAAAAACTGAACTAGTTAATGTTTGGCATTGTTGCTTGAACTAAACAATTAATTGATAACAGTCTGCTGACTTGGTGCATTCAAGAAACGTCTGAAAACTCAGCTCTTCTGTGAGCTCCTTTTGACCTTCTAACACTTGATTGTTACACTACTTTCTTGTTGTTTATGGTTTGTCTTATGCACTCTACGTCAATGCATTTCTTACAGAAATCAAAATCATTCTCAAAAAAATTAAAAAACAACTGTTTAGCACTCTTTCTCACAGCACTTATACCCAGTCAGCTACTTGTGAATTTGCACCACAGCTTTTTTGAGTCACTACGATTGTCTTGTCTCGCTTGTAAGTTGCTTTGGATGAAAGTGTCAATTACAAAATGTAAATGTAATTAAAATAGTCATCAATGACATTTCAAATCCTTTTAGAACAAGCTCCAGCTCAGTAATACTGTAATTACACAAATGTCTTATAGACAGATGGAGAGGAGAGTGTAAGATGTGTGAACCAGACTAAACTAATGTTGGTGTCCATGTTTTTATTGCAGTCTAATATGGAGGCCCTTGTTATTAAAGCTGCTACAACCCTAATTGGAGGAGATGTGTGTTTGCCAGGCTCTTGCCCTTTGGCTTATACAGAGGAAAAAAATGTGATTGATGCACCAAAATGTTTTTTTGGAGATCCAGGCACAGGCTCAGAGGCCTGGCTGCCTCATTATCTACCCCAGTGCAGAGGCTTCCTCTGGGCTTGGAGTCGCTGATGAATCCCCGTCTCTGTGTGCGTTTGGAGGGAGCTGGCCGCCATACAAATGCTTATGGCAGCAGCTCCTCTTTTCTGCACACACACTGGATCCTTATTAGCGATTACAACGCCAGAGGGCCTATTTATACACATGTGCTGAGACGGGGCGTTGCAGTGGAAACAGATACATCCAGCAGCACTAATCAACTCCAGCCCAATCCTGGTAAATGAGATGGGAGCGAGGATGAGGGGGATTGATGGAAGGATGGAAGACGAAAACAAGGGAGGTGGAGTGATAAAGGAAGGAATGAACAAGGGAGGGACTGTGAACAGAGGGAGTATCTGAGACAACCATGCATATTCAATTACGAATAAATGAGGACCAGATTCTGCTCGGTAACCGTCACGGCTCTCATCGCTGCAACGCCTCACTGGTCATCCGCCACAAATGAAACTCTGCTGGAGCCTTTCAGAGCTTGAAACGTTAAGCCAGACTCCCAACAGGACGCTGAGGGGAGGCTTCACAGGGCTGAAGTCACTCCCTGAGCTACCATTGCTCAAGACAGAAGGTCGTGCAAGGGCATGTTATCCGAATTTCACGCTCTGCACTTTATTTGCCCCGAATGAAGCAAGTAATGATGATGGGAAGGTGTTGGACTGTGTTACTGCAAAGTGAAGAATTTTGCTCCAATGTTAGTCCAACTTTTTGACTTTTATGACCTGGATCTTAAAAATTCTTAAATCTTAAAAACTTTAATCCAACTTTGTTTGTTCTTTTGGTAATTAGTTCCTTATACATGTATTGCAACAAGTAACTTAACACCTGGCTGTTTCATTTCTGACATCATGCTGTACTGACATGCCCCAGAGTACACGTCTACATCACCGCAGGAAGATTTCAACTGGTGTTAAGTTGCTCTTTAAACCTGCATTAACGTATTTTTTGGCCACATGGGGGCAACGGAAATAAGTTGTGAACACAACACATGTGACTTATCATCACCTTTGTTGTTGATATGTTGAACTTGTTAGCAAAGAGTTGCTTATTTATGCATCCAGCAGTTACGGAGCAACATTATCATTCATTTGGATTCGTTTTTCTGTCTCTACCAAATCCTGAGGGAAAAATCAGGCTTTTTTAGCTGCTAAATGCTCCACTATGTTCACCAGATAGTTGTTAACTGTGTCTGGTTGCCGTTTGGTGCTGAGCAGGTAGTGTACAGCTGCCTGCTGAGGCCGAAAACGACACCATGACAGCGGTGAGACTGAACCAAAACAGTAAAGTTGCAGCCAGACAACTAAACAATGAGCTGAAAGTTGCTTTAAAGTTGCTACAATCTGCAACCTCACTGCTAGATGCCACTAAATCTTACACACTGGCACTTTAATAAAATGTCATTATAAAAAATATTTATTTTTAGTTAATAGTTATTTTTCAAAGATTTAAATGGTTTTCAACCTTTTTGGCTTGTGACATTAAAATTCAGCAATAATGACCCTCATCATCTATTATGTCCTTCAGTGTGGACATGAGTTGTGATAAATTACACAGAAGAAGAGTGATTTTTTTGGTGCAAAGATTCATTTAAAGTAAAAAAAAAAAAACCCGGCCTCCAGGTTGGGAACCATCGCTTTACATGATAAAAATGTCCCAGTTCCAGCTGTTATTCATGCATGGAAGTAATCATGTATTTTCAACACTTCAACAGCCTTGTAGAAAAATGACATACCTTGGCTGAATTACTGCCATCAAAGCAAAAAAAAAAAAACATCCTACTAATGGGAAAAAAATAAGTGAAATGCTCCTGACATTTATATTTAGAATAAGAAGTAATTCGTTTTGAATCATTTTAAGGGTCTGCGTTTAAGTAAGTGAAAAGTATATGGTTGTGGTTGGTTGTGGCTGTTCACAACTCTCTTTAACTGCAGATTGGAAACTCTGAGTGGACCACATGTGCACAGACTGATGAATGTAAAGGTTATTTTCACAAATACACTTCATAATATTTAAGTGGTCCACTTTGAGAAGTCCAATCTTGTAGGAAAGACAGATGTTCAGCGTAATAATAGCCTTCTGCCACAGCTGTGTGTGTGTTCATTGGTTCATATTAAAACTGACAGGCTTGTTTTTATAAATTCACATATCTGATACAGTTTAAAATATTCACTGTTATGCTCAAGTATATGAAAAATCCTTCCTGTTCTCCAGTTGTGTTATGTTGTTTTAGATATTGTCTGTTTTATTGAGAGGAGCATAAGAAAGATCCTGTCATAAAACCAGGAGGAGCAGACGTGCTGCGGCTATTAAAGTGCCTTTTATAAGAGTCCCTTAATCTGTTATTTCACAACTGTAATGTCTTAAGTGCAAGTATTAATACTCCTAAAACAATAAACATAAATTCCAACAATATACCAATAATACTAGGACTGCAGCAAATGATTATTTTAATTATCGATGAATCTGTTGATCATTGTTAATCAACGCCGTTTGGTCTTTAAAATGTCAGAAAATGGAGAAAAATTTTGATAAATGTTTCCAACCTCAAATGTCTTGTTTTGTCCCGACCAACAGTCCACAACCCAAAGATATTCAGTTTACTATCTTAGAGGACTGAAGACACCAGAAAATATTCACATTTAAGAAGCTTGAACCAGAGAACTTTAGCATTTTTTCTTAAAAAAATGACTCAAAACCATATATATCGATTATCAGAATAGTTTCTGATTAATTTTCTGTTGATCAACTAATCATTTAATCGACTGCAGCTCTAAATAATACAGTAGCATGAGGTTGATATTTGTAGTTTTGAGTGAAATGTCTCAACTACTATCGGACTGATTCATGCCAACCCCCCCCCCCCAGGATCAGGGTTACCTGAGGGTCTGAATCTAGACAGTATAAATGAAAGATTTGAACATGTGTGTACAGACTTCTTGTTTTACACAAACATGGGGTCTGGTTCTGGGTTATGTGGTGCCTCAGGTTATTTGTGGACGTTATAAAAATAAGAAACCACCCTTCCCAGGGAAAGTTTGTGTTGTCTTTCATCCCCTTGACTCCGGGTTGGATCTGTAAGTGGTGCATTGATGTGTGTTGCTGTCTGGCAGAGTGTATTTTTTTATCCCATCACTAGGAGTCACCAGAGTCAGAAAGTTTGAAACACTACACATCAGAGCTTTAAAAGGAAGGTAAAAATGTTATGGAAAATCTGTAAGTCTTAAACTCTGATAATTTCTTTGTAATTTGTGTATTTTTTCTTGTTTGTCTGATTTGATGTGATTTTACTGATGATAAACTATATAACTGTTTCACTGAATTGTTGGATTTATGATTTTAGCCACTTGAACTGGATCTTTACTCTCTTTACATCAGTTACCACAACAAAAGCAACTATTTAACCCTCATAATGTCAAATAATCTGGATTTATAAAGCCCATTTACAACCTGACATCCACACCCTTCCGGTCCAGCTGATAGATTCAGTGAAGCAATGTATTAAGCTGATTTGAGGAATCAGACCCGCACAGGTCTGCACCCATGAGTTATTATAGCTGGGAGTCATTTCCATGCTGATTTTCCAGCCTTTAATAGGTTTATGGGTTTAATTTTACAGCTTCATGACTGAAGGCCTCTGATTCATGCTGACACAGCAGGTCTCCATTGGCAAATTACTCCGGCTTCCCTCTCCTCCTGCTTGACAGAAAAAAAAAATGCGAACACCTCAATTTAAGTGCATTATAAGTGAACATAAGTGCTTTATGAGTGTGCTTATTGCCTGCAGGGTGCGTTCATTATGATCACATCAGGAAATTATCCTCAGTGTAATACATTAGGCCTGTGCTGTGAGACTTTTAGGAGCCAGAAACATATTTGGTGTCTATTTCTTTCTTCGCTGAGTGTATTTGTTGTGTTTTAACTGGTAATTCTGGTGCGTTTGTTCACTTATTTAAAGCACCGGATGCCCCTTATATCAGGTTCACCATCAAACTGTGACCTTGACTACTGCTGCAGGATTCAGATAAACATGAAGATGCATCACCATGGCTACCAATATACAGCGTTTCCCGTACTAAGATCTCGGTGAGATGAAAATATTTGCGTTCCAAAATGTGAACCACAATTATCACAAAGAGAATCTAAAGACACGCCAGCAGACCAGTTCAAAACAAATACAACACTCTTTTACTGTCCTACTTTTGAACAGTGAATGACAGGAAGCATCAAACTCTTTGGACCTGATCTTTTTTTCCAATCACAAGAAACTTTTCCAGTTTATTCTCACCCTTCTCCCATGAAGAAATGAAGCTAAATTTAAACTTTAAAAAAGTCAACTCATGTCTCCTGTTTGGTGTTCTCAGAAAGACCAAATCTTAATCTTAAATCTTTACACTGACTTCCAGTTAGTCATCAACGTAAAATGAGTAGATTTTAAAGTAATGCTGCTAGTTTAAAAACCAAAATACATCTGATCTGCTTGAAGAATATAAATCGAGTAGGTTTCCTTGATCTTTAGGAGGCAGTCAGCTGGTAGTGCATCGAGTCAAAACTGACCAGGGTGAAGCTGCTTTTAGCTGCAATGCTGCACACAGATGGAACCAAGATGACCTTAAAAGCGCCCAAACGTAAACCGCACTTCACATCTATTTCTGCGCCTTTAATTTCACTACTACACTTTCCTTTCCTGTAACACTTTAAAGTCCCTATTTAGCTTTAATAAGCAGTATGCAAACAGTTAAAGGTTAAAGTAAAAGGTTTATAACACACAATCAGACATGAGTGTTTATCAGTGTCAACAACTGTAACTCCTCCTGTGAGCAACCATAACTAGAGGCTGGTGTCTAAACAGATAATGAATGATAATATAGTAAAACATGTAATAATATAAAATCTGTCTTCATAGGAGACCTTATGTCAACAAATACTGTACATTAATAAAGATTTAAAATGCCATTATATCTGTTTATAACTACATTTTAATATGTTATAAACCATTTATTGAGGCTATAATGGCTAATGATCAGAGAAGTACATGGCTGATTTGGCATATGAAGTCCCTGTATTTGAATATAATTGATCTTTATTTTGGACTTTAAGTTTTAAAAAATGAAGGATCATTTAAAACTTGAAAGCAATAATTCACCCTGATGCTTAAACAACCACAAAATGTCATAAACATTGAAGCCATATTCCTCTCACAACACTCTAATTTCAACAATGTATGAAGAAGTGACGCTTGTATTTAATTTTACAGCCGATTTAAAGTGGCATCTGAAATATGTTTCAGTGCTTCAGTCCGTTCAGTGTCTGCGGCCTCGGTTGAGATTTTCTTGTTGAGTCTTTGTTGCAGAGGGAAAAAGAGTGACAGCCAGACGGACGGGCGCACACTGGGTGCCTGTTGGGGCTTGTTTGTGTCTGTTGCCACAGCAACCGTCAGCCTGCGATGGCAGAGGCATGGTGGTAGCGGAGGCGGAGGCGGCTGCTGCTGCTGCAGTGATTCTGAAACAGTGAGGGTGGCTGCACAGAGCAAAAGTTTGTCGATGGAGCCTAAAAATATCAAAGAGGAAGCATCTGGTGGATCTACTCAGATTCAGGTCAGCCTTTAGCACTATAAACACAAGGTATTTCTGAATGGTGTTTTTAAAAAAAAAAATTTGACCAAGTACGGGTCAAATTTAACCCGGAACACCCTCTATGTGTATCAGCTGCACAAAAACAATGTTTGTATATTCTGGTTCACTAAGGGAACAGTCATAAAATGTCAGGCTAAAAGAATGGTGTTTTTGTTACTGCACTCAAATGTAAAATCTAATCAAATTTGACCTGAACAGTATGTAAGAGGTCAATAACATAAATCAAGCTGAGTCAAAAGGGAGCAGATAAAACCTCAGATTAATACCAACAAAAATAAATAAAGAAGGGAATAGCAGGCCGGCCAACTACTGTTTCCAAAAATGTTCTCAGGGATGTCCAGATGGTCCAGTGTTTTAAGATGGTGTAAGTGCAATGTTCCTAGTTTGAATCCTGGACGGGAGCCTTTGTTGCATGTCATCACAGCCTAATTGGTCTGGTGTTTCCTGTCTCTCTAAACTTAAAATAAAGGCAAAATATCATAAAAATCTTTTTAAAATCTTTCAACCTCAACTTTTAAGCCAACATAGTCAAGAGGTCATTTACTACTGCTAAATGTTGCTAATGGTCAGATAAAAATCTTGTGACCTTTACTCTCCCCTTAGTTAAAGTTTTATGACGGTTGACCTCTTGAAACCTTTTCAAAGTTTATGATTTTACTGCCAAAAATACACGATGGTCATTATATAAAGAATGCAGTTTCTCTTATGTTATGAAATGTTCCAGTCAGGGGAAGTTTTGACCTGACATGTGAGTGCTGTCCACAGTTAGATGACTTACATAATCTTATTTATAAGTAAAAAGGTTGATGTTACAGGACAACACAGAGTTTAAGTGTTTCTCAGCCAAAAAGTTATGTATCATGGGTTTAAATGGATTAGGGATCGTAGATTCAATTACACAGAGTGACGAGACGCATTAAGACTAAATGCAAGTGACTTGAATGTTATCAGCTAAAGGAATTGCTCTAATTCTTGGGAGTTTAATGCAGGGAGAAAAAACGGAAAATACACATGAAAAATTTTAAAAAGTGTTCAATCATAATCTCTACCTTAAGAAGAGGAAAACAGAGACCAAAAAAAAAAAAACATGAAATAAAAACACACGCACACAAAATGTTTCCTCAGGATAAGAGCACAGTTTGTCTGCTGGTTTTTATTATGAATTGTTGTGAGCATGCCGGTTGCTTCGAGCTGGTTTCCAGGCAACATTTTCTACTGCAGGGCCTGAACCTGACGATGAAGCAAGAGAACACATATCAGACAGTGCAAAGTGTGGGGATAGATTTGCTTAGAGTCAATAGGGTCTATGTTTGTCCTAACATAGCATGAAAATGTGCGGGGCGAACAAGCAAATGAGCAAATGATTAGATGAATGAATTATTATGCGTGTACTCTCACCTGTCTATTTATATGCGTGGCTCTCGGTTCCACCACGTCCAAATCCTGAGAGAGGAAGAGGGACAGAGGAAGAGTTACATCAGCGAGAAAACATTTCTATTTACGTTGGGAATTTGGTTTCAAGTGGAAATTAAAGCTCTCGTGGCCTCAAGATTAATACTTAGAGAATTACAACTATACTTCTCACTCAAGATAAGAGTCTAAAGAAATGTTATCAATTGTTTGTTGAGTGTGTGACTTGACGGCGTGGGCTTTGATAGGACCATTTACAACCTCAAATCAATTACAAGACATCCTCACACAGGGTGTTTCCTGGGTGTGACAAAACCTTACGAGCAAAGGTGACTGAGCCTCTACTATCACCAGGGTCACTGACATATCCTGCCTTGTTATTTTCATTGTCATAGTAGTTAAAGGCCCTAACAGTTGATTTTTTTTCTCAATCAGCTTCTTCCTATGAGCGCTGAGATCCCACACGAGCACATAACTGTCTGCTAAAGTGTAGCATGCTTACCTTTAGGTCCGAACATTGCTCCGTAGCAGGGGTTGTGACAGTATGGCTTCCCTTCATGCTGTAAGAGGCAGAGTTGTATTATTACTGGCCATATAACAACTAAAAATATTAATGATAAGTATTGATATAACAAGAAAATTACATTGATTAGCCTTTTGGAGGCAATTCTATCTTAAATGTGGAATATTCTTTATATCATTATTGTTTTATTGCATCTACAACACTGAAACTTTTTTGCTAAAAGCACTATCCAAAAATGTTCATTATGAGCCAAAATTACAAAAAAAATATGTATATTTTTACTATATTCACTGTACATTCAGAGTTTGGTACCAATAATGTAATAAAATGGATCCAGTTTTAAGTAGCGTCGAACAAATCTCTTATAAAACCTTTTTTCTTTTCAGGTATCAATTTAGCTTAAATATAAATATTTATAGAATAAAGATGAAGAACATATATGTGATCAAAATGATCAAAAGCTCCAGAATAGCTATTAAATGGACTTTGTGGTGAGGTTGTTTTGTCAAATACTGTTTCCTATGTCTGTTCCTCAACTTTCAAGCCAACAGATGAGAAGTCCTTAAAATGCTCGGTGAAAAAACATGGAAATTTGAACATCTGTGACTCCAGGACAACCGGGCAAACTCCCAGTTTTAAACGATTGAAAGCTCCAGGTTGGATTAACTAAATGTGGTTGGATTGCTTTGTCAGCAACAAATATATGATTTTTTTTGTACTTTGAATGTCAATCTTTGTGGTTTACTTCTTAAATATTAACTTATTTGTAACTCTTGGTGCTTAGAGTTGTTGGAAGTTACACCCAAATACCGTAAAATCAATAACAGATTGGAGGTTCAGATTCAATACTGGATTCAGATTTGATAAAGTGCTATTGAACCCCAACCCTGTGAACAATAAGCAAACTTACAAAATATCCATGTCATGCATTTCATGTGTCTCACCTCTGCATGTGAGCCTGCTGACAGCGTCTTGTTGCACTTCTCACACTTCAGACATGGCCTGTGCCAGTCCTTGCCCAGCGATGTCACCCTCTCGGCTGCAAAACACACATCAAAAGACACAAATTAATAACCACACTCTCTAACTTCCACCACAAAGAAAGCTACTGTAGTCTGGAGCGGAGATGGAAGGGTGACGGGGTCACACTGGGTCAGTTAACCAGGATTAGATGGGGCATCTTGGATTGCATTCCCGTTTAATGAGACAAACAAGATCGCTTTGCAGATTAGTTTGAGAACATTGTTTGGGTGTGGTGCTTGTGGGAAAAGTGGGCTGAATGTCCCTGAGGAATCTAGCCTCCTCCTGCCTCATAAACTCTGATAAAGATGGTCTTTATCTGCAGGGATGATCTACGCAAACACCCAACAGGAGGATTGTAAATGTGCGGAGGAACTCGGCCCAGCGGTCTTGTGTTTCAGGTTTTTATTGGAGTAGGTGGACTTTAGAGACTTGTCCCATGATTATGAGGGAAAACTAGACCAAGAATCTGCGTGTGAAGATGAAAAAAAAACAACAGCTGTGAACGCAAAAGGTCGGAGAGGGGAAGCACAAGAAATGCTGAAAATGGAGAAGTGTTATCATAAGTCGAGGCAGTCTCTACCAAAATGATGGTGCAACTGAGGAGAAAGCACAAACCAGAGCCAGGAAGGTATGGAGGCCCAAAACTGACACAGGAGATAAATAAATAAATGAATAAATAAATTACTGTAAATAAATAAATATGCACATTATTATTATTTTCCTATTAATTTATTTCCATATTTATTTTTTGCCCCAAAAAAGTTTTATTAAAAAAGTGGAAATAAATGATCTGAATTATGATCTATTTGATCTATTATCCATTTAATCATTATTATTATTATTATTATTATTAACAGCACACTTTTTAAATGTATTTATTCTTTTTGTTGCAAAATTAGTTTTCATTTATTTTATTTTACATATATTGCAGCCATTTATTTATGTTTATTTTTCGTGTCACTTTTAGGCCCCCACAGAAACCTCAGAAAATGTATGAACAGGTGAAGTCATAATCGCACCAGCTTAACCACAATACCAGGATACTGTTTGACACATTTCCTTGTCAAACAGAGTATAAATAGCCTGATGCAGCAGCATGAAATTATGCAACGGGCAGCAGGAAAAGAGAAAGTTGTGCCAGGGTGGGGTCATCCCCTCAGGCCAGCTCCATGAAAACATCCCAGCAGAATGTGGCGGTCTGACCCGAACTAATTACTGTACTTAACTTTAAATAACAAACCAGTAGACAGAGCAAACATTGGGCTCTTCCTTGTCCAAGCGGTAACGGAGATGAGTATCCCAGGTTAAGTTAGAGCTCAGAGTCTACCCTGATTGTTCAGTCTGAAGTCCATGTATGTAGATTTACGCCTGATTGTATGTGTATCTGATAAAGCTTACAATGCTTGTGCGCAATAAATGGGCTGTGACAGACAGGAGAATAATCCGCTCTCTGCATCAACTCACGCAGACTGGAGCAATGTGGAAGCCGTCCAATACACACAAACACACTAATCTGAATGGAAAAACACACTGAGAGGAGGCTGTTTGACTGTTCGCTTCATTCCATCCCCAAATAAGATTCCTGGAGAGGCTGTATAACACTTTGACATGCTAAAAAAAGAAGCTGAGAATGCAGTCCAAAGCCGAGTTGAGTGAATGACCTTAAACACAGTAGCACTCTTCAAAGCATGAACGTAAACTGAATATCAAATATCTAAAGGAATATCATTAGCTTAGCTTAGCATAAAGACTGGAAACATGCAGGAAACAGTGACTTCCTGGAGTCTTGTGTTAATTAGTGAGCTTCAGAGGTGCTAGTGCGTGGATTTTTGTACTTTCGGACAGATTAGCTATGACTGTTTCCCCCCGTTTCCAGTTTTCAGTGCTGCTAGCCCGCTGTCGGCTGTAGTATAACATTTTTAGGAATAGTTTGACATTTCTTAGTTAGATAGATCGACACCATTGTCATGTCTGTACTGCAAATATGAAGCTAATACGAGTTTTGCGTAGCATAGCCTGGTTGTGTCCAGCTACCAGCACCTCTAAAGCTCACAAATTAACGTGATATATACTGTATATTTAATCAGTACAAAAAAGAGTTGTAACATGTTACTTAGTGAACTTTAGAGGTTCTGGTAAATTAATTTTACTTTGGGACAGAGCCAGGTCAGCTTTAACTGTTTCCCCACATTTCCAGTCTTTGTGCTAAGCTAGCCAGCTACTGGCTGAATAGTTTTGGGAAAGTATGTTTATTTACTTTCTTGACATGAGAAGATAAACACCATTCTCATGTCTGTGCAGTAAATATGAACACGAGCAGCAGTCAGCTTAGCGTAGCATAAAGACTGGAAGCAGAGGGAAAACAGCTAGCTTGGCACTGTCCAACGGTAACAAAATCTGCTTACCAGCAACTTTAAAGCTCACTAATTAACACGCTATATCTCGTAATCTGTTCAAAAAAAAGAGATTTAACGTGTTACTTAGTGCACTTTAGAGGTGCTTGTAAGCAGATTTTATCTTCGGACAGAGCCAGGCTAGCTGTTTCCCCCTGTTTCCAGTCTTTGTGCTAAGCTAATCACATTGAATGGATAGATATGAGAGTGTATCAATCAAGTGCTTGTCCCAAAATGTCAAACTATTACTTTAAGATTGATGAACTTTAAGTTTTGGGATTTTAAAGAATCATGAATTAGATAAATGTTGCATGTGGGAACACATTGAAGAGCCTTTTTGTGTTTTTTTTTTTTCATCATTTTGGGAGACTTGCTTCTTTTGATGCCTTCACAGTCTCTACACACATAACTTACACTACATGTCCCCCTCTTTGCTTCCAACATTCACTTTCTCCCTTTTTTTTTTAAAGTAGTCCTGCAGAGGAGAAGCAACAGCGCCTGCAGAGTTTCCAACAAGAGCAATTTATTTACAGTAAATGTTTTGTCTTCCTGAGTGTCTCTGGAAGAGGAGCTGGTCCCCCCCTCCCCACCGTCCTCCATCATTCAGGCAAGCAGCGGTAGCCTGATTGTTTCCATCTGAGAGCTTAGTAACATCAAGACAGATGAGTAGCAAACGAGATGACGAGAGGAGGACGAAGGGAGTTGAGCTGTGAGGTGTGATGGAGATGATCACAGACAGCAGAGTGAAGACAAAGTGAGATATGGAGGAGGTCTGGTGGGAAAACTGATGCAGACAGTTCAGGACAATGACAAGACTGTGCATCCACCTAAAGAATACAAAGCTTTGTTTCAGGCTACTTTTCCCTCCGCAATATTTTAGAAAAGAATATTTCTTCTTTCTTTTCTTCTTCTTTTCCTGATTTGAAAAAAGTTTGGTTGGTGTGTTCTGGCCAAAACAAATTGGTTTGCTTGTTTTGCCCAGAAGGAGAGAGTTTATCCACGAAAAGAAAGAATGGAAAGGATGGCTCCCCAGTCGTACGGTCAATTCATCTGACTGACAGTCCAAAGACTTGGCAGCACGCTGGCTGTGTATCGGCCTCAGCTTCTGTGTGTCTCGGGAGAAGATTTACTCTGTTGCACACTACTGAGCTGCACACAATGTGGTAAATAGATTAAGACAAATAAAATGGAGCTGTCCCTTCCTCCCTGGATGCAGTAATTGGTCCCAACTTTGATGGTATCCTCATGAGAAAGACCTACAAGATTGTACTTTTTCCAGAGGAGAAGAAACCTGCCTCCTCTGCTTCACTGAGTCATTATTCATGTAGCTCATCAGTCACCAAGAGAGGCAGCTCAGTTCCAACAGGGAGCGCAGATCTTAACTTGATAACAAGGAAGCTTGCAGAGTGCATGGACCTTTTGAGGCTACCAGGCATTAATCTGCAAGAATGCATGCATACTATATAGTGTTTCCTGTTTTCTTTTAATGGCATAACATGCCTTGCATGCAGGCAGATGTAAAAACTAAAAATAAGCAGCTAAGAGGCGATAGATTGACAGTTAAAGTGAGCCAGGAAGTAAGCAAATATAAAAGTGATAAAACTCCACCGGTGAACAGTAACTTAAGTACAGTTTTGAGGTACTTGTACTTCAAAATCTACTTTCTACTTTTACTCCACTACTACTTTTACATTGTGGTATTGCAACTTTTACAGTTTAAAGTTAATTATCTGCATACTTAAACACTAAAAATGCATTGTTTATTATTTATTTTCTAAAGGTTTCTGGCCGGCTTGTCACTCCACACACTTCCATTAACCAGGAAATGTGCTCAACACATTTCTGCAAATGAAATCAGAAAAAAAATGGACTTAAAGTCAAATAACAGCAAAAATCTTACCGAAGTAAACTTCCTTCTGGCACTTCGGGCACTTTGGCATTTTGCTGCAGCTGTGTGTGTTTATTTACCGGAGAGAAAGAAGCAAAGTAAATATCCTCTGGATGAAGTGTGACTGCAGCTGTACACGGGCCCACCTGTCAGCTCTGACCACGCCTCGCTGTGAAGTGCAGATGTGTGCTCCCTCCTGTTTTTATAGTGCTGAGGAAATAGTTCAACTGAAACTCTTCTCTTTTTTTTCATAGTGGGAGAGGCTTCAGACACGCTGTGTTGGGTCTGTGTGTGCGGGCAGGAAACATCACATGGGACTAGACTGCTGCACTTACACTGAACTCTTCCTCTCTGTAGCATTTCTCTTATTACAGATATCTAAAGAGATATCACGTTTTTAATGGGCTCTATAATAAAGATTTGGATGTTTCTCAATACTAATGTATGATTAATGTATATATAAAATTTGATGCATATACATTTTTTATCATCAATCATTTTATTTTACACTATATATTATTATTCTTAGTTTATTTCTATAACATATCTTTATATTTCCCTTTATTTTTGATTATTGATTTTTTAAATTCTTTTTTGGTATTGGATAAGGTACAGCAGTGCTTCCCATCCATGGGGTCACACGAGGTCGGTGTGAGGGGTCACTAGATGATAAATATTTCAGAAAAGATTTAACAATTACACATCTGCTACATAAAATTTGTTGTTTTTGCAGAAAGTTCTCTTGTATTTGCTAGTTTTACCTCTCCAGGCCCATAAAATGTGTTCAAAAGAAACAGTATGAAGGTAAAAATCACTCTTTGCTTCAAGTGCTCATAGCTCATAAAAATGTAGCATTGGATAAAGGGTCACAAGTCAAAAAGGAGGAACAGGATAATGATGAGGTGACCACTAAAAAGAAGCACATTGTTACCAAGGACACTAATGTGATTATAATATAAAAATATTGTGCAACAACATGAGAAATCCAATATCTTTGATTGTTCATCATCATTTGAGTAAAGTGCAAAGTCTGCATGCCAACAGCTGGACTTGATATGTAATCAGGTAATTACTGGGATGCATCTTATACTCCGGTCAACTAATTAATCTTCACAAGTCCTGCTGAATGCCTCTGTGGAACAAACACTTAATTATTAATACTCAAAGCTTTTCCTTTGTTTTCTATCCAAGCCTAATTCCCCTTTGGGAACTTTATTTCACACCTTCCCAGAATTTATCAGAGAGCTGCTGCAGAGCTGTGTGAACAATTATTATGTGATTTGCCAAAAGTAGTGCTAAACATGGTCATAGCGTCAAGGGGAGGTTATCAGTGTGTGTCTCTGGTATCAGAATATGACTTTTTGTAATCTAGTAGATAAAGGGATGTTTATTGTGGGTCATAATGATATCATTTGCAAAAAAAAAAGTTAATCTCAAGGGATAAAAATGCACAAAATGTCAATGTTCAAGATAAAAGGTTCTCCCATCCAAATCAAACAACTCTGATTGCTGATTACTGAACATACGACATAAATACTAACAGAATAAACCGTAATAAAACATAAAACTCCAGTAATATCTGTTAAAGTGACGTTGGTAAGTTCTGACCCTTCATTATTTACTTTTCTGGTGTGACTTGTATGTATTACGTGATTAAAGGGAGTTCCTGGCTGCTCTGTCATTATCAATATGTGACTCCACCAATCTTTTATAAACTGGATGGCAAGATAACCCACCTGATGAATAATCCAAGGCGAGGTGAATCAACAGAATAGGCAGTGACTGAAGAGAAACACCTTTGTGGAGTCAGCAGTGTTGTAAATGTATATTTATAGGACTCTGTAGCTCTCAAAAGAAGTGACAGACTGTTACTGATACTAAATATATCAGTTTTATTAATAGTATTTGTACTAGTAATTTTTATAAGATACACCTGTGACCGACTTAATCCAGCAAGCCAGTAGCCACACAGCTGCTTGCTTGCGGTTTTTTTTTTTTTTTTTTGAGAACACAGTGTTGCAGCTTGACTTGTGATTGCACCATGACGACGATAATGATGATGATGATGATGATGACGATGATGATGATGAAGATGTCAGACGCCTTTCTGGTTTGGATTCTTTTGACTCTGAGCTCACAGAGTCCTGGGTATAGTCTTTACAACACAAGCAAATCACACCCGACTCCAGCGAGACTTTTGACCAGAACAGAAGGGTTAAAAAGTTGCTTTATTATGTGTGTGTTTGTGTGTGTGTGTGTGTGTGTGTGTGTAGGTGTTAGTGTGTGTGTATGTATAGTTACTTTTATGTGGTGTCTACGTGCGCTATATATACAGACACACATTCACAGTGAAGAGCGTTTCTGTCTGTTTTCTGACACGGTTTAGTGACTTCTAAAAGATAGCAACCCCCCTGAGGATCCTTTTCATGATATCACCATGGCAACCAAACAAAAAGCTGATGTGGTCAGACTGACTGCGCTACTGCACAGACCTTTGGTACTTTTTTGTTTCGCTTGGTTGGGACATTCTGAGAACGACTGAGCTAATCAAGATGACATTTGCATACATTTGTCTATTCTCGAACAACTGAGGTTATCTGAGGATGAAGGTTATGTCACAATAAACACACACAATTTAACTTTTCTAAACACCTGGTGTCAGGCAGGACACATGGAGGGATTACATCTTTACTTTTCTGGCAGCAGTGTCCTACTTGGAAGAAGAAATATTAGTTAACATGAACAGCAATATTCAACATGCCTAAACAAAGACAGAAATAATTTCACTGTCAGAAAACTGCTGTAATTGCCTCATTTTTTAAGTCCTTTTCAGCGCTGTTAGCGGCGTGACTCTAGGGATGGTAGTATTAGTCTGACAGTCGATCCACCACTTTAGTCCTGACTGAAAAAAACAGTTGGTAAACTTGTTGTGTTGGCACCTGCAAGTTTTACTGACTGCTTCGAAGTCCTTGGGATGAGAGGATTGCCTTCTAATTTTCTTCGTGGGATGGTTTCCATTGATTCAGGGATGCCAGGCAGAAGCTCTGCCCTCAGGAGATTAATCTAAGAGCTAATTTCCAGCCTCCCAGGTAGCCGAGGGTCACGCGTCAGCAGCCCGCACTCCTGCTCTAGGGTCGGCTGGGCTCTCATCCAGCCAGCAAGGTTGGCCCCTGATGTGTCTCTGTAATTACATCTCTCAGTGATCAGCCCTCGACCCTTAAATTAGACAAGATTAACATGGTGGTTTTGCGTTCTACATCACTAATCAAGTGCAGTAATAAATGCATACAAACTGCTACCACATGAAGACATTAATGTGCAGAGTACAGACCACTGCACACACACGTGAGCTATACAGGCAGATAATTCAAAATGTTGCAGGGGTAGAGCTCCTCTGGTGACTTGGATGGCTGTAGGGACCATCGAGGACGATGTAAATATTTAATAGGTCACAAATATTTATTTTCATCATTTTAAAAAGCTAAATAATTTCATAAAACAGCTGGACGGTGTATGTGGGATCAACTCAAACTACAGTTCCAGTGTGAGTCATTAGCTCATTGATGTGTTCTTTGGACAACAATGGAGGTCAATCACGTATGAGTAATCAGCTATATTGGGCTTTGACTACACACACTAACAATACTTGATGGTTGGTTGCTGGTTTTCTGGTATCACCAGATGTATCCTTTAACTTAATAAAAAAAATCCAAATAATTTTAAAAAGTGTAGAGAACTTCTTTTTGGTGTGTAGGGTGTTGGATGTGTGTCAGGGGAACTTGGGCCAAACATGTAATTATTTCTGAGGAAAATACTTCAAAATGCTTGAAAGATAAACTAATTTGGCCTTCGGCTTTTCCTTTTTTTTGCATTTGGATTACTTTTCAACTTCAAAACCACCAGAATCCCGTCTATTAAATTACCTCAAGAACTGCGCATTGAAATCTTGTGAGGCAGCTTATTAATTTTACGACTGAAAAAGTGGTTGGATCTCGCATCCAATATTTGGACTGAAAAATGTGTCATGTTTTCCCCTGTTGGGATAGTAACACTACGCTTTTATTCTCCGTTCATTTCAACTCACAAACACATGGGGAGGGTGACCTTTGACCAATGTATTCATATGATCCAAACACGCCTTGACCAAGAGAGGAACTCAGTGTGACCGCTTGGCACAAATTCCCCTAACACAGAGCAGCTACTGTGAGCTACTGTCTGATGAAGTATGTTTTTACTTTTTAAATTCTGCAGCATGACGTCAGAGTCTGCTACCTCCATATTTGTTGTGGGAAAATCTGCACTCTGTTAAAGTAGTTCATCATCCAAGAATCGAGAAAAAGGGTTTCATTTGACATTTAAATTGTATGGGCATTAATCAGTAAACTAAGAGAAAATTAGAGGGGGTTTATTATATTTACTGGTCCAAGATTACTTGCAGAGCTACAAAATGAGACCAATAAATTTCTTGTTATGCATCTGAAAATAATCCCTTCTCTGCGTGTTTTTAATGTACCAATATTTTCTGGGGTTTTGTTGGATTTATGGGAGCAGCGCTGTAATTACACACAGTGATGGATCAGGGTGCACGCAGAGCACGACACAAGCAAACATGATCTGTTTTTAGGAAATCAGGGAGCGAAGTAAAACAAGCCGTCGCTGGGTGTAGGCCATCACTCCTACGGATCTGTCAGATGGAGAGACCCAGAGGAGGCAGAGCGGGCTGGGAAGAACATGAGGCCAGGAAGCACCACAGCCTCTTGGAGAAGGACACGATGTCCATTCAGTGAAGCACGTGCCGTCAGAGCGGCTGAGTCATAGAGGGAAGAGCTTCAGTTTCACACACTTACAAAAAAAAAATTCTAGTACACACATACATTCAGTAGTTGACACACATGCATGCATATTCACCTTCAGACACGTTGGCATGGACACGCAGCACACACAATACAATAACTTCACACTCTGACATGTGGCGGATGCTTCTACAGCAGAAGTGAAAGTAAGTGAGTACATTTACTCCAACAAGTCCTCCAAATTACACGACAAAATACGCTGTTTGTTCAGGCACTCTAGAAAGACGCATACAAGTGTTTTGTGATCTGACGCCCCTACGGCACATAATTTGTCTGTGCTTTCTAAAACTGTTACAATTCACTGTTAAAAATCATGATGTGACAACACTATGGTTAAGGTCTGGTTAGGTAAAAGTTACTACTTCCTTAAAGAGCTGCTATGGTGGAAAACAATAAAAAAAAGAGCTGCTAAAAATGCTCCTAACTTTGTCTGTTGGCTGTTTGGTGCCAGACAGGTAGCGTGCAGCTGCTGCTGCTGCTGGAAATGACGTTGATGAAAGCATTGAGAGTGAACAAAAACAGTCAAGTTTTGGGCAGAAAAACCAAAACAAAGAGCTAAAAGTCACTAAAACGCTCCACAAACTGCAGTGTCATGTGATAATTCTATGTGGGCTTGTCACTACGAGCAACAAAGAGTTAAATAATCCTTTGTTGATTTGCGCAACTTTGAGTACAATTTTGAAGTACTACTTTATTTGGGTATTTCCATTTTTTCCTTTACTTCCTCCTCCTGTTCTTACCACTTTTCTCATTTCCTTTCTTCTTCTTTCTTCTCCCTCTGTTAGCCCTTCATTCCTTATTTTTCTTTCTTTGCCTACTTCTGGCTTTCCTCCTGTATTTATGTAACTGATTGAAATTGAGAAAATCACCAAAACTGGAAACACAAGAGTTCCACCCAACAGCAAAACTACACTCACAATAATTTGTTGGAGTTAACCAGGGAAGCACTGGAGCATCTGTGCCTTGTTGTGGTTGCTGGGGGCAACTAATGGTTGTTGGATTGATAATTTTCCCCACATCAGAAGTAAAGGCTTGATTGATCCTGTACTGTTGGCACCTGTTGTCAATGACGACTATAATGACGGTCTGTAATCAGAGGAGGAAAACTCTCTTCCAGAAACCTGTAATTATCCAGTCAGGATGATGACTGTATGTGTTCTATTTTGACCCAAATGGAGATATTGCAAGGATGACGTCTAACATGAAATGAACCTTTTAAAAGCATAATGAGGAGAGCTTTTTCACATGTTACCCTCTTTTTAAAGGATATGTCATATGCATTACTAATAGCAGGTGTGGTATTGAGGATTCCCATGCCACAACACTGTACGCTTTCATAAAGATTTTCCTCAATTGCCCTAAACGTCACCATCACTCATGTTCACTGACATGTTTGAGGAGTCATTTGTCTTGCATCACATCATCTTAGAGGTGTTCCTTCCTCCTCGTCGTGTTCTTTGACCTCGGCTCCATTATACAACTTGTTTGAACATGCTACACTGCTGCGGCAAAGGGGATGTGCAAGCAGATCTTAGATTCTTGTGACATACCGGTTGTACAAGATGAGAGAACGCTGTAACTTGAGTGTTGTAATAGTGAAATGAATCCTGGTGTCATGATGACCTGAGGGAAGATTCTAACCCCCGTAGAAATGATGACATGTTGTTTCATAAAGCACTAAATAGCTCAGGGGCCAAAATACATTTCTGATCTGCTGCTTTGTCATGAACCGTCCAGACCTCTCAGATTGTCTGGGACAGATTTGCTCACTGTCCCCAGAGTCAAAACTTAACATGGAGAGAAGCAGCTTTCAGTTTCGATGCACCACATATCTGGAACAAACTCCCAGACAACCTTTATGTTTGCCACTGCATTTTATTAAATTAAATTTTATTAAACTGTATTTTATTCTATCGCTTTTTATATGTCTTTTTGTTGTAAAGCACTTTGAATTGCCTTGTTGCTGAAAGGTGCTACACAAGCAAACCTCGCCTTGTATACAGTACTAAAGGGCATGTACCGGATTTGAACCAACAACCCTCTCGTCATAGGTTTGTTGAGTTTTTGTTTACTTTACTTTTCTTCCCATGGCTGCAAAGTGCCACATAAATGTTGCGCAGCCTCTCTGCAAGAAGTCAGAGATTGCAGATAAGTTCAAACATTGTTTGACTTGGATGTCTTTCAGGTGTTGCCCCTCAATCAAAACAAATGCACTCATGCTCACGCACACTCACACATACGCTCACACTGACGCATGTACAATGCAAAACACTGTTGCTTGGGGTAACAGGTCAAGAATTTGAATCTTTATGGGAAATGTCGAGGGAGGAAAGCCCAAATTGGTCATGATCAAGAGGAAAATAGTGCAGCAGACGTTTTTTGGTAAAAAAGGATACCATAAAAACCAGTCAGATTGTATGCATTCAAAACAGCCGTTTAAACCCGCTGTGGTACGATAAAGCGTTCTCATTAAGACCCATTTAATGTTGGGAGCTGGCACAAGCTCAACTATTTAGTAGGAAAAGAAAAGTCAAACAAATAAACACTGTGGTAAGCGACAATTTCCTTGGCAACTGGTGATTGTTTGTGTTTGAGGGGTTGCTATAGCAACAGTGAGTTCCTCAATAACAGGAAATGAAGAGGCTGCATGTTTCTGAGGCTATGATGTGATCATTTCCTTTTAAAGACATGAGAGAAAATTTCCCTCTTGTGTCACTTCAACATAGATTTACTTGTGATTTGTGAAGGAACACATATACTGTGGATGAAAATTTGAAAGAACAAACATTACATTATTACTTTTAGAAAAATCCCAGTCTCCCAGTCGTAATTACAACTGGGAGGTTGTGCGCTATTTACAACTTGTAACTTGTAATTACAGCAACTCCGATATGAAGTGAACACAGCATAAACCCCTCAATCATAGCTTAGTAACCATAACCAGGCACAGCAAACCTGTAAAGATTTGTATTTGTCCACATTTTGAAGCAGAGTTAAGGGAACAGTAGTAAGAGCAATACTGTGAATTTAACGAGTTTGGAGAGTTTTGCAAAACAAAAATACAAAAGCAAAATTTTAAGTAATGTGTTAGAAAGTGTGTTAGTCTTCTGTAATGTAAGCTGCAAACATTAGCTTGTCTGGCGAACTAGCTTAACATTACCACCTACAGTAGTAACCTAACTCAGCGTTACTTCCAAGGCAAAAGAGCATATTATATTTTATTATTTCATGGGGTTACAAGTTACATAAAAATGAGCACGTTTCCCTCATGTAAGATCTTTTCTTTTACAAGGTTCTCATTTAAAGAAAGTCAGCATGAAACAGTAAAACATCAACCAGGGACAGCAACTCATGAAGCTAACGCTAGTTTGATTATTTAGCTAGCTTCAGCTGATAAAATCTGCTAGCAGCTATTTTCATTTCAGCAAAAATCGGCGATTGCCAGATAGAAATGCGATTTCTGCTCTTGTCTACCGCTGACTGAAATCGAGGACCCATTGTTTAAAAACTTACTAACAATTATGAGCAGTAAATCTGCCCCATTATCAAAATGTGCAGTTAGCTAACGGCTTTGCTAACGGTCAGTGCATAAACACTAAATCTGACTAAACCCAAACTCTGAAGAAAATCCAAGTAAAATGCAAAGCAGTTAGACAAGGAAAGATGATCTATTGTTATGGTTTTGTCCCAGTCTGGCTCTATGTCCCTCCACCAGTCCATCGGCAGGTGGGAAGGACAGATAAGAGAGGTTGGAGAATATATGTAAGGACCCTTTGAGATACTATAGCTTGCTACATTGACTCATGTAGAAACTAAGTGCTAAAGTGAACTGAAACACTAGTTGTCTTAGTTTGATTTATGTTGTTACATGCAGCCTTAATATGCAAACCACTCAGCTTGACAGACTGGTTTTCATGTTTTTGTCAACAGCAATGTACGTTTAAGTTTATTTTGTGTGCTCGTTGTGACCTGTGCGCTTATTTAAATTGTGTTCATGTGAGTTCTGGGTTGGTTTGTACATGGTTATATTGTGGTTTCTGGGTTTTTTGGTTTTTGTTTGTTTGTTTGCTTTCCCTTCTGTGTTCCTGTGCAACACACCTGCCCTGCATTCAGCCTCCTTAGCCCTGCCCTGCTCCCTGTGTCTTCACCAGCCAATCAGCTCCCAGCCTGCCCTTCTGTCTTGCCTCTTCTTCCTTGTAGTTTCATTAGTTTAGTTTGTATTTAAGTCCTAGTTTTTAGTTCAGTTTTATTGGATCCTTTGTTCTGTATTCTGTTTCGCTCTGCTCTGCCAGCTTTGTTTTTGCCTGCACGAGCCTAAAATAAATTTTATTTTTCAGCCTTGCTCTGCCTGCAGTCTCGTGCGTTTGGGTCCACCTGCTCCGCTCCACTTAACATATATCATAAATGAGTAAATCAAAAAATGGATGTGCGCTCAAATAAGACAAGTAGCCTGCTGCTTGGATGCAGCAATAATATATTTTACCCAGGAGTGGCTGTATATCATCAACATCTGGTTTTGTCACTGCTGCAAATAGCCTCACAGTTTCCTCCTGAGACCCATTTTGTGCCTTAAGATTTGTTGCACATACTTACCTTCATTGTACTGTAACTGGCTTCACATAATTTGTTTTCTGACAGAGAGAAACATCATATTTCACTCTTAACTATGTGGGTCCGTTTTCTGGATCACAGCAGCAGCTCCATGTTCAGGTCTCTTTCGCGCAGTTCCATATTTTGCTTGTTGACAAGTGACTGGTAAGTGATAAGCTGCCTTTTATGCTACTTGTCAACATGCTCGTGTCAACCAGGGATAGTTTGTGATGCTTCAGTTGTGACGATACTGAAATGATACATCACCTGGTCATCACTCAGCCTGTAGCATCTCATCAACAGCTCTGTTTCTTTGCTTGTTTTAGAGCCACAATTTACAATATCACCTCAAATTTACTGTCAAAAGCAGCTTTGCTGGAACTCATTAGTTTGCATGCTGGATCAAATTAAGGGGTCTTTTATTCTAAAAGAGCATGACTCCAATTTTCCACAATCAGATAATTGCTTTATATAAAATCACACTGAGGCTGGAGGTGGGATATTATTTTGAATGAAAGCACAGCAGAGATCAGTTTAGGCAGAGCAGGAACTCAGGAACAAAACCACATGGTTTAATGGCTTTTAGTGGTATTCTTGTTTTTGTAGCACAGATTCTAAATGTTTCCTGCTGAATTCTGCAAATTGACGTCTTATGCTTCTCTGTTGTCACGTTATTTCATTTTACTCTCTTTTCAACAACGAGTGTTTTGTTGAAAAATGTGTTCTTATCTGATTTGCCTGGTTAAATATCCTTGCAGCTCTGTGAAGCGGTAAGCTTAACATGCTCAAAATGACAATGCTTACATGCTGATGTTTAGCAAAAAATGTGTACTGTGTGCACCATCTTAGTTTAGCGCATTAATATGCTGACATTTGCTAATTAGCACACAAATACAAATGCTGATGGGAATGTCTTTAGTTCTGCAGGTATTTAATCAGAAACCAAAATATGGGAGAAAATAAAACTTTGACCAGATGATGGATTAAAAGTCAGGGGATCACTGAAGTTACTACATCCTGATGGTTAATGAATGTGTGTACTAAAATTCATGATTTTGTACTAATCCATCAAGTAGATGTTGAAATATTTCATAGTTTGACCTGCTGGTGGCTCTTGATGATGATAATAAATCACCGAAATTGTTAGGATTCATCCTCTGGGAACCATAAATATCTGTAACAAATTTAATGGCAATTCATCCAATAGTTGCTGAGATATTTGAGTCTGGATCAAAGTGGTGGACTGACAGACAGACAATATTGTTATCCCTAGAGTCAAGCCACTAGCATGGCAAAAAACCAACACAACTATAACGTCAGAAGCTTGATGTCCACATACAAATATTTTGAATTTTGGTCTCCAAATTTTATTCTCCACAGAGTCTGGTCCTGAAGTCCAGCCTCAAGGGGCCAACTTGGCACAGTAACAGATCTTGGATGTAGAAAATGTCACCAAGTGTTGCACAAGAGGGATTTATGAGCCATCTTTTGTCCAAGTCGAAGCCTGGTGATGCAGTCCACCATGTGTCCACCTACTATAAACGTTAGAACGACCAAGAAATAGAAAAGAAAGCAAGCTTGTAGCTGCACAGTTGGAAATGCTTTCACACTTGTGATTGTTCTGACTGCGTGCCAAGTCTACAAGGAGGTGAGACACGACCCACTGAGTCCCTAAAAACTAACAAATGAGTCTTAATCTAGCAACTGCATATCCCATGTTTGTGTTAATGTGTTTCCATTTATGTTCCAAAAAATATAAAAACCTCTCTGCGGACATTCTCTTACACTTAATGGGCACGGTGGTTCTATAATAAAGCAGCATGAGTGGGCATCACAGCCAAAATTAGGCTCTAATGAGCAGAAATCTTTACACTTTCAGAGTTTTGGAGGTACCAGAGGGAAACTCATGAACAACCGAGAGACTGTCAACAGGTGCTAAATTATAGCTCCATGGTCAAGAGATATTTGACACCTTTCAGTGAAAAGTGGTTTGATCTACGGCGAGGATGGACGTTTATGGAAGAAGGCTGTTCCTCTGATTTCTGCTCACAGTGAATGGGAGGCACCTTCAAGGCAGCAGAGGGGACAAACTGGATTTAGTGACTGTACACTGTAGTGTAGTCGGAGGCCAGTGAACAAAGAGGGGACTGTGTCTCCTGATCACTGATTGAGATGGAGGAGGAGACCCATTCCAAGCAAAATAAAGTAAATATTTACCCAACATTGTTGGACATATGTCTGCTGTCTATTTTCTTACTGCTTTCTTACTGCTCCCATGGAGACCAAAACAGTTGAATAATATAATAACAATAATAATATTTGTAAGAGGACCTTTAGGCTGCTGTTTTCATAGTTTTGCTGATGTTTAGCTACGTTCTATGGATGACAACATTAGTCAGTTAGTCGCTCGGTCGGTCCACCACTTTGGTTCAGACTGAAATATCTCCACAATTATTGTATGGATCTCTGTGAAATTTGGTACGGATATCCATCTTCCATTTTCCTCTGGCCACCATGAGGTCGACATTTGTGGTTTTAAGTGAAATATAATAACTATTGGGTTGATTCCCATGAAATTTGGTACAGATATCTGTGGAGTCCAGACAATACATCCTAATGACTTTTTCCGAGAAGTTGACATTTATAGTTTTGAATGAAATGTCTCAACAACTATTGGATGAATTGCAATTAATGTTTGTACACGCATTCATGTCCACCTCAGAATGAATAACGTAGGTGATCTGTAAACTTTTCATCTGGCACTATCATCAGGTCAAAATTGCTGTTTGTCCAATACTTTGGTTTATGACCTAATCACACCAGCAAAACTATTGACCTATGACTGTACTCTGTGTTTAGTGCTAATTAGCAAATGTTAGCATTCTGGCGTGCTAAACTAAGATGGTGAATGTGGTAAACATCACCTGCTAAACATCAGCATGTTAGCATTGTCATGTCAGGTTTGAGTAAAGCTCCATGTCTCTTTGTCCTGCCACCTTTTTGCAGATTTTTTTGCTTCCTCTCTGTTCTGTTCTGAGTAGTTGAGTCTTATTCAAAGGCAGGTGGCTACAGTAGAAATTCACAATTTTAAGTGAGAATCAAAGCTTCCTCATCAGTGGTTTCACATGGTTAGCAGTCTCCAGATTAGGTTTGGAAATTGCTCCTGCAGGAACCCACCAATCTGAGCGGCTTGCCTCATCCACCGCTCCCCAAAAGGCAATTTTCATCACACAGCGGTTTTCTTTTGATTCTTTTAAAAGCTTCACGGTTGGTTTCAATCTCGGCTGAAACTGCACTTAAATCCTGAACACTGTAAGCAATCATCGACCAGAAAGCCTTGAATAGTTACATTTTTATCCTGTAAATGCCACATAAATCCAACTTCAGATCAATCACTGGACTAATGATTCACAAAGTGCAGGAAATTACATGCTTGTGCTCTCCTTCTCCTCGTAAGTCATGTTAAGGGGAGGCAGCAAGAACAGTGACTAGTGACGGACTGTAAATTTTACCCATTCTCACTTCATGGTCAATCAATAGTTTACTAGGATGACAAAAAAAAGAGTTTTATGCTTTATTAAGCTCATAACGTCACAGAAATTCACTAAATCTCAGAGGAGCTGGAGAATTTCCAGTAGGATTTATTTATAACCATTTAGATAAACACACGAGTTCATTATTCTAATCACAAAAATGGAGCAGTTTGGATACATTCAGCTGTGTATGCAGTAACACCCATAATTAAAGCCATTAATGCTACTTAAATCAATCAAATTCAACCAGAAGGAATGCTAACATCTATTAGATTTTCTGAATTCTCATGTTTGACGTATCTAACAGTCTTATTATCCGCTCTCTCACACTTTCCCACATGCCATTTTTAGAATATTAGTGAGCCCAAATGACTGAACACTGGTATTTGGAAAATAACCACTGTACAGTATCCGCTGTGTAATGAGAGAGTTCACTGAGTGAATGGAAAAAAAAAAATAGATCTCATGATATTTATGCTGCCGGAAAACCAATCAGCCTTCCTCTGGACAGAATCTGAGAATGCCAGTGAATGTCAAATCGGAGTTGGAGGACCATTTGTCTGTATTTCCATAAACCCTAATAAAGTTGGTTGACTCCTGTTAAACTGAGGAATATTATACTGTAGACAGCTGGCGAGAGTTGGAGATGTGCAACTGCCCGACTGCAAGGTAAAGGTTGCATTATATGAGTTAATGGAAATGCTTTGGGAGTTTTATTGTGACTGTTTGTTTCTTTGTCCCCACTGAAATTCAAGGAAACTTGAAACTTGACTTCAACCGTGTCTTTTGTTTGCTGTTCCTCCTTCCAGATTTTTTTTTCCACAAGCGTGCTGAGTGGCCACCTTCACGGTCGTCTGTTTACAATCGCTGCTGTTCTCTTCAGCCCATTTTAAATGCGGCGGTGAAGGCCAGTGAATCAACGGAGGGATATGAACTGCGTGATTTAATGCAGTACAGTGAAACACACACATGCATTAAAACTCCTACAACGAAAACCGTCTGTGTGTCCCAGAGTGTGTTTACTTTGTCGTCAAGGCTCAGATTTGCAGCTTTCACCCCGACATTGTGCAGACTAGCGAGGCTCACCTCCAGAAAACCGTTCCCCTCCCTGACTCTGCTTCATTCAGCTCCATCTGGATAAAGATAACCCTATTTCCAAATCGGTGCTGTAGATTTTATAATCGCTGTGTGTGTGTGATGTGGTCCTGTTCTGGCAGCTCAGCGAGGCCCCTGTGTGAGCTGTATCTCGGCGAGGGATCTGGATATTGCATTGAGCAGAGCACCAGATACTGCGATGTGTTTTGAAGTGGGTGTAGATGTAAATGGTTTCTGACAAAGCTTAACATGCAAATGGGTCCATTGTGGTGCGTTTTCTGCCTATAATTATCCAGGAAAGTTTGACTGTGCATGTGTCTTTCGTGAATGACATAATCATGATCATACACATTTACATCTGGAATGTGTTTTATTCGTTTGAACCACTGTTTTCTACTTGCTGCTTCACTGGAGAAATTGGTGATAAAATGTGTTGCTTAAGGGCACATTGGAGACTATTGTTCAGGGAGTCCAGTTTCCATTCAGTCCAGAAGTCAGTATGGATAATCTCCAGCTCTGCCTCTTCAGAACTTCAACCACTGCAGCTTTGTAATTTGCACGTTGCCTCACAAATACGAATAAAACACGTGACAATTGACTGTTTGCTAAGCTCTGTCCCTTTTAGTTACGGTTTTGCCTGTCAAGGTTTCCATTCACGCTTGGCACATAGTGCAGTTTGCAATAACAGTGGCAGATTTACCACCATTTTTTGTAACTTTTGAATCAGTGGCTCTTTGATTTCAGACAGAAGTAGACCAACTTCTCAAGTCTCATTTCTATCTGGCAACTGTCAATTTTGCTGGCTGAAATCACAAATGCAGCTCTCGAGCTAATTAAGCTAACATTAGCTGCATGAGCTAGTTGAAAACGCGGTCTCCAGTTGACCTTTTTAATGTCTCTCGCTGACTCGTTTTAAGGGAGATTCTTGTAAAAGGGATCGCAATTATGCATTTGATGGCTACATACATGACAACGTACCAAAAGACTGGAGTAAAGTGTAAAATGTAAATGTAAAAGACTGAGGCTAAAGGTGCATGTCCCAGGTAAAACATCATGATCCTCACCCGGGTGATAATCTGTGGAACACATGCGGCTGTGTCCAAAACCCCTCCCTCCTTCACTCATTCACCACTCCCTGTATAATAGACACTCATCATCACTTTTCGTCATCCCTCTGAAGAGTTGCACAATCTATTAGACATGGTACATTGCATTGTAGGGATTGTTAGCAGAAAGTAGTGTACACGCCAAGGACATACTTTTGTCGTCCCATTTTTCAGGGTACTATATAGTGGGTAAATTTACACAGTCAGAATCCAAACACTAATAAAATAGTGGAGGGTACATGGTAAATATTTTTATTTAAAATAGAATTTTCTTGTATCACAGTGTAAAACTAGTTAGTCCTAATGATAAGTTTGACAAGAAAAATGTATTGTCACACTGTTATTTTATTCTAACACAACCCTGTTTGGCTGCTTACTTACAATTTAAAATTTTTTATTTAACCTGTAACCTCACAATATAATGTAGTATGCTCCTAGGCATTGACAGTAACATTAGAGTACTAGCTCTAATTGTTGTAAGCTAAAAATCCGTTGTAAGGTAGTAAGCTAGTCCACACATTTGGTCTGGTATTGTTGGTATTGGAAAAGACAAAAAATAAAGCTCTTACTAGCGTCCCACACACACACACCCACGACATGTGGAGAAATCCAAAGTTTGACAGGCCTCCTGTCCCATGCCTCTACAGTCCATGGGACAATCCACAGCTGAGCTAGGATTTGAAAATCGCTGTTTGGGGAAGGGGTTTAGGGAACGGTCAATTCAATCTGGCAAAAGTGTGGACAAAACTCTGCCTCTCCAGGGCTTCAGCCACTGTCAGTCTTAGAAATGGCATGCTTCTTCCCAGCTGCAACACAGTAAAACAGCTTCTAAAACACGCAAATATAAACATGCAAATATGTAACATGACCATTTATAGGCGAACAGCCGCGCTCGTCACACACCGTCTAAAGATATTTTCCTAAAGACTGGAGCAAAGTTTATTTTTTGCGGGTCAAACCACATTCTTTCCTGTTGGAGGGAACCATAAAAATCTTGTGGTTTTCCCTGATCAATTTCTACGTGGACCAAATCAAATAAAAGTTCTTGTGGCAGGGGGATTTTTTGAGCCACATATCTGGCAATGCTATCTAGCTTGTCCAACCACAGACCAGAGAATAATCAAGCTCTAATAACATGTTATTCCTATAAGAAATTTGAATTTTCAGACATGCTTGCATCGAGGATACATTTGCGTCTGATCTCTCCCTCTTTCTAAATTTCATCCATCCACTGAGGATGAAACGGAGTGACGTCCAAGTTATAATTTCCGCTTGAAGGTATGTTTTAATAGTAAGAGGCGCTCCAAATCATAACAAAAAGTGAGAGATGTTCGAAATAACTTGGAATGCCGCTCGTCTGAGAAACCTGGGTCTCCTTGGCAACCGCCTCCCCATAACACAAACAGGCCTCAATTCCCTCAGTAGGCAAATAAAAGGCAAATGCAAAGATGTTTTCCCAAGCGATAGGCTCTGGAGGGTCCCTGTGGTGGGCTCTTACTATGTGGGAACACTGTGTGACCACTGAAGAACTCTGTGAAATTATATCAGAGTAACAGCTGGGGTCTTTGTAGGCTAAGTGTGCAGAATTAGGATCCTGCCAGTGCCCGTTTTCTTTCCTTTTTTTTTTTATTGTTTGCTCTGGTTTATGTTCCATCTGGTGTCTCTTGTATTTGCATTTAGCCTGGCATAAAGCTCAAATGTAAAACAGCAGACATCTGACTTACAAATCAGGAAAAACTCCAGGAAGAGCATGAATTACCACCCCTGTGTAAGTTTAGCTTTAGCGCTTGTCAACCTCCCGTCTTCTCTTGTCCTCTCTGCTGTTGTTGTCTCTTTACCTATCATCTCCTCTCATTGGCATTCCAGTCATTGCTCGTCCTCCTCCGCAAACTGCAAACTACAAAACTGCTCGCAGCGCTTTAGCTCAGCACCCCTCCTCACTTGTTTTCCATCTCATTTTGGCAGCGTGCACACTGGATCCATTGTACACAGAGAGGCTTTGCCCATTTTCCCGGATATTCGACAGTGAGGGAAGCTGCTATGACATCAGCGGGTGCAACCTTGGATGCAATGAGTTTTAGGACTACCAAAAGGAAATTCAGCACATTAACAGTTAAAACTTTGCCTTCTGGTTCTTCTTGTGCAACTGATAACCATTTCCCAAACATGTTTGTGCGTACAGTGGCTCCAGGCCTGGTATTAGAGTTCATAAAGAAGGTGGTGATGGATGCATGTTGTTTTTCCTGGGAAGCCACTGTGTTTGAATAGCTGTTCTTTTGTTTTATTGTGAATTTTTGTATATCATGTTGTATATTTTGCATTTTAATATGTTGTGATTTTGTACAACTGCTACCTTGGCCAGGTCTGTCTTGTAAAATAAAAATAAATAGATTAGATCATTGTTTTTATTTCAGAGTTCAGTTAAAGATAAAGAATTTGGTGGAGTTACTCACGACTGCCGCTGCATTCACAGACATTCAGTCACACATACTTGAGGTTTACAAAATGGAGTATTCTCTCATTTAATGAACAGTTTTCATCAGTGTCTGTGGGTTAAAAATCTTTTGTCCTGTGGTGTTTTGTTCATACAAGTTGATTCACACACTCACATGTTGGCTTATTGATTTAAAGGGCTGACACATATATGAATGGCTCCCTGTCTGATAACTACAGTAACTGCATTAGTCTTGACAGCAGCATTCTTTTTTTTTTTTTTTGGCTATCATTACCTTTTTAAGTTGATTTGGCCGATGTGTTATCAAACAACTGCCTATTCACACATCCAGCAGATATGGAGCAACATCAGCATTCATTTGAAGTTGTGTTTCTGGCCACTTGATGAATGAAAGTCCAATATTCAGCGACTCCTGTGGGAAATATCCTGCAGTTTAGCTGCTAAATGCTCCACTACTGTCTTATTATCAGCGTGTCAGTCAACTTTAACACACTATGAATTGCACTACTCAGTATGAAAGGTTCTATACAAATAAAGCCTGATTGATTAATTTTATCGACTATATTCACCGGCTGCTTGATAACAAGGTTGGAGGAGGAAACAAGATAAGAGTGATGAGACTAGTGAACCAAAACCATCAATCCAAAACTATGAGCTAAAAGGCTCCACAGAGTTGAGGGGAACTGCAGATTCAGGTATTAATTATCTGTAAGTTCAACGCCGTGAGCAACCCCTTTCACATTAAACGTAATAATTTGACCCATTAGAATTATAAAAGTATTGATTAGAGCAGCTTTAATCATTATGCCCTGGTAGTCGTATGCCTTTTAAACACAATGTTTGTGATTTCAGCAGTGGACCTTTGTTGCATGTCATTTCCCTTCTCTCTCTGTCTGCCCTTGTTTCCTGTCATATCTCAACTGTTGCTACCCTATAAAGGCATACAATGCTGATTGCCTGATTCTGTAATGTGCAACTTTGTTGTTGATGTTAGCTCACTTGATGAGAATTTGATGTTATGGTACTGAACAGCTTTACAGTGACTGTGATTTCTCATAAACCCCCTTTATAATTAAGATGTAAGAGGACTTCTGACCCTGCAGACAGTGATTAAAGCCAAAATGCTAAAACATTTCAGTTGTCTCAGAGGTACTTCATTCCTGTTACTCAACCCCTTTCTTTTCAATTAACATTTGATATGACACACTAATGGATCTGAGTGCAGCAGCCTACCTACAGCCCCGATTTTACTCCCGCCAGAACTTTCTGTCCTGTCTTTCCCCTGTTTTAGTACCTCTCAGCTTTCCAATTGGCTGAACAGAATTAGAAAACAAATACTAAAAGGTGAATGGACTGCCAAGTTTCCTTTTTAAAAAAAACATGGCAACAAAGGCTACTAAATTTTCCATATGAATTCAGAGGTGCCAAGATGTCTTTTATTCTTTCCATCATTCACCTTTGGCCAGGCTTCTGAATAACACCCTTTGCGGGCTATAAGTGTGCAGAGCTGGAATCGTGTCAGTGTCCCATTTCCTGCATACAGGATTCACAGGACCTGTAGGTACGCACACTGAATTAAATATGCACAGTGGAAAACCTGCAGAAAAGAGCAGAAAAACAGGAAAGGGTGACAAAAGGGGGAAAAGACGCGGGACAGACGCGATGATGAGGAGCCGGCTGTTCCATGTGATCAGTTTAGCAGCTGTTTCCTGCTGTCTGAAGGGTGTGGCTGAACATTATGTAACCGATCTGACATCAGTAACCACACAAAAGTACATTTTCAGAAATGGGATCAGACAGTGCATCTGACTTCAGATATTGCACAAAGAACAGACAGGGAGGTCAAGAAAGGGGATGTTACATGAGCCAGAGCTTCAAAAACATCCTTCTAACATCAGCACTAACTAAATCTCCAGATCCTGCTCCGACAATATTTTGATAATCTCACTTTTAGCTTTAATCTGTTCTGTTTTTCCACTTCAACAGACCCGAGATAGCTCCGTTGTTGCTCTTGGAATTGCGACCAAAGAGACTGTATATGTATACCTTGCTAACTAATCTATGATATCTTTTGGCGGCATTGACAAGATCCAAAACAGAGCTTATCCCTACAGTCGTTGCCACCAGCCCCCAATTACCCCTGCCGTGTTGTATCACAGCTTCGACACAGATACTGTAGGTGTGAGATAGCCTGAAAAGGCAGCTGGTCTCTTTGAGTTAGCGATATCTGTGCAAAAGTAGAGCTCCTTTTTCCAAAAGCATGATAAAAATCCCTTCATCGTGGGCTGGGCAGGCCCTGAGGGACCAGTGGGAGAGAGGGATACAAAGGATTCAGAGCGTAGGAGACAAGAGGGAGGGAGGGAAGGTCTTGGCTACAGGCCCGGACAGTGGCAGCTTGCCATGGTTTCATGTCTCTCCACTGCTGCTCTCATCAATTTGAAACAGCAGACGGCCCACCTGTGCTGAGTGATTGTTCATGTGGGGTAGCTGGGGGGCAGAGAAGGAGTCTCAGTATGGGCTGTCGGGGTAGCAAGGAGGTTCTGGGGTTCAGCTTTTCTGCCCTTTTTTTTTTTTGGGAAATCGCTGCAACATTATCCTCATCACATTATGAATGTCGGTCCATCTGGCTGAGTTCAGGCGGGCCCGAGCTGTCGCAGCCACAGGGAGGATGTTAGAAGAGAGGAGAGGCTAACGGGCTGTTCTGTGATTAAACTCTCACATCTGCTTCTCTCTGATAACGTCATAGACTCTTGATACAGATAACCGCTGATAACTGAGTTTTTGCTGTGAGACAGCATCTGAAGGTTCAGAAAACCATCAGGGACGGTGGAAGGATGTGGATACAGATGGCGTTGTCACTGAGATGAGGTGGACAATGCTTGTAAAGCCCTTGACGCCTTTTACTAATATGCAGAATCTGATGTAGCTGTACTGTTAAAGAGTCCTTATGCAAAAACCAGCCTTTGGAATTAGCGACACCACATGTGTGATTTGGGTTATTAAGCAGGCACCTCCCATCACATCACATGTTTTGCTGAAGTAGACTCTTGGCTGGAGTGATTTGCAATTGGAAAAATCATAACCATAACAGCAATGTAAATTTCTCATGATTCGTTAGTCCCCATAATCGCTGCAGATCAATTACTGTTCAGAAATGTGGAATCTAATTACCGGGAGGCGCCTTTATAATTCATTCAGCCTGGTTCAGTGACTGGGAAACAAAACATTGATTCCCTTGCAGTCTGTCACCCACCTGACTGGGACAGAAGTTAATCCATCATGGGTGAGATCCAGTACAGAGAGTTCTGTACAGCTGCTTCACATTGTCAGCGTTGGACTGACTCCGGACTTCTAAGATTTGAATGTTATGAAAATGTTTTAATGCGTCACACTTGATGTGCTGTAACGCAGTTTATTTAAAGGAACAGTTTGACATTTTGGGTAATATGCTTATTCACTTTCTTGCAGAGAGTTTGGTGAGAAAATTGATACCACAGCAGCTAGAGCTAGGAAGCTAATAACTTAGCTTAGCATAAAGACAGGAAGCAGGGGGAAACAGCTAGCCTGGCTCTCTCCAAAGTTATGCTTACCAGTACATCTCAAGCTCAATGAGTGAGAGACGTTTTTATGGGAGTGAAGTAGAAGTCCTATTCATTTTTCCCATAGACAATGTTACATGACTCAGTTGAGCATGAATGAACATGAAGCTTACTGGGTCCAATCATCAATTCAAAAGATTAACTGCAATAGAAAATATCTGGTTCTTTTAACAGTGAAAGAAGCCTGTGTACACAAAAACGTCAGGGTTGAAGTTAACTATGACTCCCACGGTGCATTTCGTCAATTGGATGCCGAACTTAAAAAGCGCTGCTAACGGTTGGCTAAAGATTATGTTCAGAAACTAAAACTAAACTTACGGAGTTCAGAAATCAAATGGCACCATGTTTTGTTCCCAAATGCAACAAAGTTATAAATTTGGTACCGCTCTGATTCACGCCTCTGACCTGCTTGTTCTTCCTAGCAACGGCAGCCAGAGCTCATGGGTATTGTATTTAGAGCCGTCTACCATGCCAAAGTAACAAAATAATACATTAACATTTTGTATGTCGTTTGCTTAATTTGTACACAAAGAGACATTTTAAAAAATCCCCAAAAAGTTGTGGTTTTACAAAGAGTTCAGAGCCATGCTAGTTGTTTCCCCTTGTTTCCAGTCTTTTTGCTAAGCTAAGCTAATTTTGACCTCAGCTCTGTTCTCAACGGACCGGCAAAATGTCAAAGCTTTTCTTTGAAGTAGCACTCTCAGAAGTTTGCACTGAATTTCAGCATTTTTGCTCCTAAGCCACATTTGGACACGGGAAGTTGTTGCTTTATGGCTGCGAGACCTGTCTGCCAGGGAAAGTGACAGAGAGATCCCCAGCGACTTGTCCTCGTTCCATTAAAGTGACCCCTACGCTCCCCTCCCCTCCAATATGGCAGCTTTGGTCACTTCCCTGAAGCTTTTGGACATCTGGTACATGGGTTGAGCCCATGGAAACGTTCACAGCCCCAGTATGCAATTTCTATTTAGGGAATAACTCTGTGATGGTGGAAATATTGTTTTATGATGTGAGACAAAGTCTTGCTCCCCTCAATGAATAGGAAATGATCCAAAGGGAAAAAAACACACAGGGAGGAATTGATATCCAGTATTGGAAAAGTAGTTATGAAAGACATTACATAAAGGACAGATATTCCCATATTTGACACCTCCGATGCAGAATCTCTGTATCTGCTGAGTGAGACTTTTGTTCATCATAGAGGGTTTATTTTATTGTTTTTCTGGAAATCTAAAACATATCCAGTGCAGTCGTTCTCAACTTTTTTAGTTTGAGCCCCCGAGGAAGTAATTTCTATTTTTCCTTCTCTAACGTCAGTATGCTAACATGTTCACAAATTTATTATGCTATAGCGGGTAACGTTTACTGTGTTAGCATACTGTAACCCTTGTTAATTAGCACTAAACACAACGTACAGCTGAGGCTGGCATTGGTTTTACAGCTGTTTCATAAACCAAAGTATTGGACAAATTGAAATTTTGACCTGATGATGGTCAGGAAGAGAACGTCAGGGGATCATTAAAGTCATAACAATTAATTCTCTGGGGAACATAAATGTCTGTATAAAATGTCATGGAAATATTTGTATTACAGTCTGGACCAAAGTAACAAACAGACTTTCCCTAGAGCTTAAAGATGGGTTCAGACAGAAAACAAAGCAAAGTTTCGCCGTTGCCTTGCCTTCACTAGTGTTTATTTATTCGCCTCAAACAACCAATGCACCAACTAAACAGATGTTAGCTGTAACTAAACCCACTGCCTGTGTCTGTATAGGAGTTTGCCTGTGTGTTTGTCTTCAGCTCAGTCTCTGCCTCCTCCATGTGAAAAAATGCGCTTTGCGTTCTGTCTGAACATGCTGTAAAGATGGAAAAGTCAGAAAAAACTACAATTTTGAGTAACTTTCTTATCCCTTTAATAATCTTGTCATCCCTTAGATTTACCTTAGAGCCCCTGGTGGGGTCTTGACCCCTAAATTGGAAACTGGGTTTTCTGTCCACAACAACATGGCCTTGCACCTGTGCCATGGAAAAAAAAGGACAAGACGGCTAATATCTATGTTAAATGTTCAAATTTTCTACCCAGTTCAGCAGACGTTACCCATTTAACTCTGAAAATAGAAAACCCAACAAATACAGCATGTCTCAGATTTTCGGCTTTTAGCTAGGAGGATTTTGGCAACTATCTTGGTGGCGCTGGTGCAAAGCCACATTTCCATATGTACGTTCTTTATTTATGTAGGTACAGAACAATCTTTCCACATTCAGTATAGAAACTAGACACTAAGTGAACCTCAGCGAAGCTGTTGGCTTTTTATTCCTGAGGCCACACTTCAGGTGGTGACAGCTCTATTGTCTGTAAATCCTGCATGTCTAATTTTGTCTGCAACAGATGGTTTCGTTTGGCAGTATCCATCACAAGCCCATAGTCAGTCAAAGGTGTGTGTGGGTCCGTCGTCACTAATTTGAAAACAATAAAGTGTTCAGATGTAGGTGGCCCTGTGACTCCTTATGCTGACATCTGTTTGGTATCCAGGCAACCATACAGTTTGGGCCGGGCGCGGTCCAGTACGACGGTACAAAGACGTTTTCCAAAGTGTAATTGAAAGTGACCAAATGTGGAAAAAATGTTCGTAGTTCGTATTTAGATTTTGTGACTAAAATGATGACATAGAGTGCAACTGTACAGCCGGCGTGTGGGTGTGTGAGCATGTAAGAGCGTTACCGGTACTGCTACCGGTTTGTATCTGTATCACAGTGAAACCTTTCCACCTCTCTTAAAAGTGATGTAAGACTGAAACCATGCAGTGAGGCCATTCAGTCATTCTGTCTGCATGTGTGTGTTCAGTGAGCCAAATGTTGCCTCACTGACAGTTTAGTTGACACCCTCCAGTCATATCCGGCACACAGTTACTCTTCCTTTAGCTTTGTAAATACTGACTTTGAATATCACTTTCAACCACAAACAAGACAGGCTCATCTTTGTTCTAAAAACTCCCCCCTGCAGTATGCTACTAGTTTACCCTCCCTGCAATGTGTGAGGTGTGTGTGTGAAGGGGGTGGACAAAAAAGCAAGAATATTTTAATACAATGGCATAAACCAAACTACAGCCTCACAAAAAGAGTTTAATTGCCATCTATCTGACAGCCTAAAAACTTTATAAGCTAAATATAAGAAAGATAAAACTTATTTTTAAAGGATCCGTAGTTTTCTAATAATTTCCCAGAAAGAAAGTGATATAGAAGTAAAGTCATAGGAAGGTTCCCAGAAAGGACTAATTTCCTGCTAGAGGGCATTTCAATGTTCAATTTGTACATTTTCAATTAATTCATTACAATTAATTGCTAGAAAGTTTTTAGTCAGTGCACAACAGGTCACCTGAAAATGTAAAAATTTGCTTTTTTTTCCTGAGAAGTTATGTGTTACTATCATACAATGTAACCGGTACAGAGTATGAAGTTTCCAATAATAAATTAATACTTTTGTTTTATATTGATCTTTGTTTGTATTTCTATCCATTAACAGCAGCTCTTTAAAGGAAATTCCCCCTTTATAAACTCAGCACAACTGATCCTTAAAAACAACCAGGAAATACGTTGGTATTTACAACTGTACTTGTACTGTCCCATAACATGTTTTCCTCTATAATTCATACAACAGTTTAGGAAATTATCAAGAGATGATGAGATGCATGGGACTACATTATAATGTAAGGTTATCTGAGTCCCATTGTTTTGTCCAACCTCTTTATGTAAGACATCACGTTGTAATCTGTCTCTGATATCTGTCAACACCAATTATACGCATTTCTGCTTTGAAAAGACTCAAGTCTACACTTGAGTAAACTACTGAGGAGCACCTCATGTAACTTTAAAGCTTTCTCACGTGCAGAGCAGATTATATAATGGTGCTTTTCTGCATCATAAAATATGCTGCATAACAGTTCTGACAGTTAAGGCTGACCTGAGAGGACCTGAGAGTTCACTTAACAGTGATTCATTCAGGGAAAGCTTGCTCTGCACGGCTCGTGCAATCACCATTGTGTACTTTTAAACCACACAGCTACTACACATCTTTGTATTGGCTGTTTTACTACAGGGTGTGTTGGTATAACTTGTAAAGGGAACATGACACAATTTCCCTTCTGGTGGCCTCCCAGTCACAAGATAATGTTCAGGTGACTGTTCTCCTGAAGAAAAAAAAAACTGTAGCAACACAGTTGGAAGAGTTTCTAAAATATTTATTCATGGGATTAAAAAGACAAATGCAGCAGGGTTGAAGTGCAGAGTTTGTTCTACAGTGAGCCCTGCCGTGTCTACAGCCCTACGATGTACAATAGATAATAAACAAACACAGTAACAGTCGTACAATAATACTAGAACGCACATTCTTACAGAATGACTTGTCTCATGTCTGTTTCTACAAGCTAAGCTACTGTATTTGCTAATGGCAAAACAATATAATACTTCAAATAGCGCGTCGTCTCTTGGAAAATAACAGCGGGGTTATTTATTTGAAAATAATGATAAAAATCTTCATCATAGAGAATTATACAGCTTACATCGCCTCATTTTTACCTCCTTCATAATCTGTCAGTACAATGGCTAATTAATTGACTTAATTAACAGTAATAAATACATGTTTGACCCCTGTAAATCATAGCCCTCCTTTCCCAAATCTTCACCCACATTCTGCTTCTTAGAATGATTCAATCTAAAAAATATTATTTATTACAACTGGGACAAGTTTGTGTTATTTATTAGAGACATCATTATATCTTATTATCCAGATTCTGATGTAAAACAGGTTAACAAAATGCTCAAAAGTAAAACAAATTGATGTTTCAAAACAGCCTCATGGATGTGCTGAAAAATCATGTAACAGTCGGCTCAGAGATCCGTTCTCCCACCTGCAACAATCTTTATACAATATGTTTAACAAAATCTGACTTTAAAAAAAAAAAGAAAAAAAAAAGGAATTTTGTCAGGCAGCCAAACCGTAAATATGGCATTTGGAAAAAAAAAAAACAGATTTATTGGCAATGTGCTCCTGAGCAGCAGCCTTCGAAATGAAATTCCTCTGGCTGTCAGCACATCACAGTCGACGCACCACACCTCTACTCACAACACAGCTTTCCACACCTGAGAATCACCATCCATCTTTTCTTTCTTTTTTTTTTAAAGCATACCAATACATCATCTCAAAACTTGACATCTTTAATCTTGGGTGCAAAATTGAAATATAAGACTTTATTATTTGTCTGTGGTGACTTGTAGTGTGTTCACGTACATTTATAAATGTGTAAACGTAAAAAAAAAAAATGTTAAAATAATTTCAATGCATGGTGTGCAAAAACCTATAGCAATCGTGTGGGAATGCTGGATGCAGAACAACAACTGTGTGTGTGGTTGTGCTGAGGTGCTCTCCTGAAACAAATACATATAACACATGTGTCGGCAGCATTTGTAATCAATGAATCATTCCTTGTGGCGCTAAGTCTGATCCGGGGCTTCTGGGAGCGGGTCGGGATAAAGGAGAAGAGCAGAGACTGAGGAGAGGATCTGGAGCAGAAGGCTGGTTGTCTCAGGTGTGAACGCACGGGAGGGATGGAGAGAGAAAGTCTACAAATAATACTGTGGCTGATGGTCAGTGTTGTGTAGAGAGGGATGAGGCTGAGGGGACAAAGGTTCAAGGCTCGGTAACTGCACTGGGCTCCTTGTCATAGATGTAGCTGCCCACACCACCAGTGTTCACGCCTGGAAAAATCACAGGGACAGCAAAAGGGTGTCAGGGGTTAAGAGAGAGAGGGCAGGAGAAGGTGCGACATGAGCAGGACAGGATGCAAAACTGTTTTCTGAGTGGTTATCCACAGGCTCAAGAAGCTGCTGTGATGCACACAATGTTATGACGAAATGACTCTTGAGTAACACTTAATGTTGTGCAAGATCTGCGGTGTGTGCAGCACAGATCAAGTGCTCAGACAAACAACATTGTGTCTCAAGCGTAGCTGATAAATAGTGGGTTGACAGCACCCCCTAGCGGTTACCTTTGGGCCCGAAGAGAACAGCATAGCACGGTTTGTGGCAGTAGGGCTGGCCATCATGCTGTAAGGAAGAAAATACAACCATTAAACACAACAAAAACATTCTCTTTCTGCTTGCGTTCCTTTTGTTATTTTTTGGTGTGTCTTTACATTTATTTTCAACCTTCTTTCCTTTTTTTAGTCAAATGTTTTCAACTGTTTCCTTTTTTTCTTCACCTTTCTTATATTTTCTTCTCCTAAATGCCTCTTTCTCACCTCTGCATGACTGCCAGGCGCCAAAGTCTTGCTGCACCTCTCGCAGCGCAGGCAGGGCCGATGCCAGTCCTTGCCCAGTGATGTCACCTTTTCAGCTGTGTTACACACACACAGACACACCTGTGAGACACCGTAGCAACCACTTTGCAGGTTCACACCTCTTACTCTGACTTTTTTTCTCCCCCTCACCTCGCTTCCTGGAAGTGTGGAACTACTTACCAAAATACACCTTCTTCTTACATCTGGGACACAGGTTGGCCTCTCCGGAAAAAGTGGTGATGCTGCCAGCTGCCGACACATTTACAGACACATTACGGTACAGGAGAGGCAAAAAGTGGAGCGTGACGGCAAGTAAAGGAAAATAGTTCAATAAATGACCGCTAATCTTTTCAGTTAGGTGTGAAATTGAGTGTGCTGATGATGTGGACGTATAGAAATAAAACTGAGCCAAGTGCTAAACAGGTTTTATATGTTTCATGAGGGAATTATTGAGTAAAGTGGCTAAACTTGCCAAATTAGATACTTTGATTGCTAAAGTAAGAGGTTTCACAATTTACTCCCTACAGGAGTCAATCATGGGAGCCAATAGATGTTCAGCATACATGTAGTTCTGTGCTGGGAGCTGCAGGTGGTGCCAAAATCATTGATGGCTTCAGAAACCAAGTGGGTGGGAAACTGCCATTAACTGAAAACTGTCCAGCAGAGATTAATTGAGGAAAAACAGCCATTAAAATGATTTTTTTTTTTTTTTTTTGCTACTGCTGATAGGGATTTCCCAGGACGCCCACCCTATCTAACGAGTCTGAGAAAATCCCCCACAAGCCCCAGGAGACTTTGTGCGTATCGATTTTCTTATCACTGAGTCAGCACCAGCTTCCTGAAAAACACCCAAATCTGCAAGGACAGCAGCCCAATCGAGGAGTTCTTTCACACCAACACTTGCTGATAGATCCGCAGTGTGCGGTATACAGTACATGTTTCTCATTTACCTTTCGACGGTGCCTTGGGTGCGAATGTCTTCCTCTCCTCAGCTTTGGGGGCTGAATCCACACTAGTAGGAGACGGGTTGTTGTTGGCTGGAGTGTCATACACATAAGAACCGGCTCCACCGATGTTCACACCTGCAAGGTAAGGGAGAAAAGTGAGTAAGTGCAACCAAAAAGGAAAGATTGATGTGATTTCCAGTCCATACGGCACTGATAAAATATTCTACTTAAATCTGTCTGAATAGCTTGAAAACTGCATTGTAGTATTGATATATGTTTAAAATGAGAATGTGAAGTAGTTTGTGTTGAATAAAATTAGATGTACTACACCTTTTGGCCCAAAGAGGGCAGCATAGCACGGTTTGTGGCAGTAGGGCCTTCCATCGTGCTGTGGGAGACACAGAAAAACACCATGATATACAGATTTAAAGGCATACTATGCAGGATTTGTTGGTTACTGTTTGTAAACACAATATTCACAGTTGGCCCCTCCTCCCCTGCTCAACGTCTCTATCGTGTGCTCTCTGTGCCTGTATGCACGAGGGCGGAGGGATGAGCTCCTCTCTCACACACACACACACACGCATGCACGCACAGAGTGGACAGCAGTCAGCTGCAGAACAGAGTTCACAGCAGACAGAATGAAACAGACTTTACTCGAATTGACCACGACTGCTCGCTGCCGTAAGCCGCAACAAAATCCAGCAATAAGGGAGACGGTACGAGCAATTTATCAAACAACTGTTGAACAAGCAGAACACCGGCGCTGTGTCTGCCATTTTCGTAGCTTCCTCTTGGATGCGTGCTTACGATCTGGCACCTGGTCGCCACGTTTTTATACACTCACATCCTGCGCACTGTTATTGTTATTGGCTGGGGGCTACACACCCGCTGCCCAAAGGTTGCAGCCCAGAATAGTCCTGAATGCAGCAAAATAAGAGGAAAATACACGTAGAGGGCAGAGTCTCTGCAGATACATACACCTCCACATACCTCTAGTGGGCCATAAGTGATGATTGAGAGAGATTACTGATTACTGCTTCTATTCACTTTTTTGTGAATAGAAGAGGAGATGGACAGACTGTGTCCAAAAACGGAGATGAGCCTTTTTTCCAGCTTACGGCTGCCTGATGATGTCATTGTCACAGGTTCATTCAACACATAATAATGACAGCGGCAGTATCCAAGAAACAGGACTCTGTTGATGAATCCAGCGCCAGGCTCCAGCGCAGCCGGCGTGTCTATACATGCATGACTGTCTGTGTTTCCACTTGAAGGGGGGAAAAACCCCAGTCTGAGACATAGATGGCCTGTTGCTGATGCATGCTGGGAGTACGGCGGTCATGCAGGAGCATGTGATCAGCTTGAGTTGGGTATCAGGGCTGACGGCCAGGGTGTCCACTGGTCCAGAGCCCAATGCCCATAGATGAGAAGAACCAAAAGCACCGATGGCACGGGCAAGACGCCAGGCTCTGTGTGGCGAGGGAAAAACTGGCATTAATCAAAAGGACATCCTACCCACAATCCTCTCTGCTTTGGCCATGAGCTCCTTTTTCCCCGAGAAGACGGTGCGGCCGAAAAAAAAAGGATTGTTCTCTGTACATTTAATAATGCATTAGCCATGACAGGATCAGCTACTGTTAAAGCAGCCACGCACTCCTTTCACACTTCCCGTTTGACATTTATGAGATCCGTGAGGGTCTGGACGCCGATGCCAGGCCGTGACTAAGCACTGATGGCTTTCTCAGGACAGGACACACAGGGCTTCATTGTCAAGTGAACTGAGTGGTCTGTTAACAGTCTGCAGGACAGAAACCTCAGCTGCAGAGGGACCCTAAAAATTGATTATCCATCACTGCACAGCCCACTCTCTTCCCAGCAGTTCACTTCCCACATCCTGACATTTAAACCTGTCTTCATCTATTTTTCTCTCTTTTCCTTCCTGACCCCTACCCTTCCTCATCCTCACTTTAAGCTCCGTGCCCCACTGCTTCAACCTGCTTTTCCGGTTTGTCCTCTCATGAGACACCAGAATGAAGGTGGATTAACTCTGAACCCTTGGCTGTTTTTGTTCTGCTTTTCACTTCCTTTATTTACAGGCTCATGGCACAGTTAGCTGTTAGCTATTTTCAGGATAGGTTAGGCTGTTCAGAGATGCCATCAATTAGCACATGTGTGGTACTGTACACTTCACGTTGAAACTTCAACCTAAGAGTGGTTTTTCCCTCTCCGATTGTAACCTTTTGAAGGATTTTTTTTTTTAGAGACACGAAGAAGTGAAAGTATCCAGTATTTCACAATAAGAAAGCCAAAGTTGAAGATAAAAAGAACAAAATTAACAAACTTATTTTCATAATCATCTTCTGACCCTCCTTTGGGAGGGGACCTGACCCCAGGGTTGGAAACCCTTTTAGTGAAACAAAAGAAGTTACACTCTATTTCATTCATTTCATTTTTCATCAACTATTTTGATAATCAAATAATCATTTAAGTAATTTATTAAGCATAAATTCTAAATATTTGCTGGCTGCAGCTTCTCAAATGTGAGGATTTTAAGGTTTTTTGTGTCATACATGATAGTACAATGAAAATCTTTGGATTTTTGACTGTTGATCGGATAAAACAAGACATTTGTAGATTTGAAGACGCCACTTTGGCCTTTAGGAAGTTATAACGGGGATTATGCTCTTTTTTTCCCCAACATTTTATGGATAAAACCATTAATCAATAGCGAAAATAATTGTTAGTTGCAGCCACAATCAGTATATGAATGAACAGAGAAAATGCATATCTCATTGTCTTAGTAACACCAGAAAATGTAACTGCCTCTCAGTCTTCATCAGGGGGTGAAGAAGACTGAGGTAGGCGGTTAAAAGGTCTGGAAAAAGCTCTTAAGTGGACCTGACAAAAAAAATGTTGTTGTGTTATTTTCATTTGTGATTAATATGTTTTGAATGTTAATAATTTTAGCTCTCATTATGCTTTGGGTGACTGAAACAGGAAATATAAAAGTTATCATGCAGTCAGTCAGTAAACTGTGAGATTGTCAGATTTGACTGAGTTAAGACAAAGCGGTGAGATTTTTGACGCTAAGGGTTAATACAGCCATCATCAACAGACTTGACACCTTGTCTTTTCCAGACTGGCGCTCTGCCACCCGCCTCAGGAAGCTGCTGCCCTCCTTTGACCCACAAACCACAGGCCACACTGGGCTTCACCCCGCCCTCCTGACTCCTTTTAAAGAACTGCTGCTCCGAGGTTCATAACCTTTTGCATACTGGGCCGGGATAACATCAAACACCCTCCCCAACGATCCCACAGTCCCATAACATTCCTTCATTTAAAAAAAAAAAAAAAAAAAAAAATGTAACCGTCTCTCAGCCTCTTTCTGTTTCCATGACGATGATCGAGCACTGAGTTTTTTCCCTACTAAAGTCATGCCATCGCGCTGCAGCCCGGGGCGGGATTTGGATGCTGTCCATGGAGAGAGGACGGAGGGGGAGAAGAGGAAGGTGGGCCGAGAGAGAGAGAGAGAGAGAGAGAGAGCGTGGGGCCTCAGAGAGATTGTGTGACTACATTACTGTAATCACGCAGAGATTAAAACAGCAGAGCAGCATCCTTTGAGGTCCGCAGGGAAATAGCTTTTGTGTACAAAGACGCTGAGATCACATCCTCCTTGTGTAGAGAGAGGAGCAGGACACTCAGAGAAAGGTGCCTCTGTGTGTGATATTCACCCATGTGCTGAGAGGGTGAGAAGTGAATCGTTGGCTGGGTCACGACAGGCAAAACAAAAACGGCGAGATAAGAAAATCTCCAGGGTGAAGGTGCCAGATAGCGAGCTGCGCTGGTTTGAGGACCACAGTTGGGGGAATCTATGTCGAGACGTGATGTTCTGCAGTCTGATTGCGTAACAGAGAGAGAAAAAAAAAAGGATCCAAAAGCAAGTCATCCTGTAGCGCTAACAGGGTTAAAATTCCCATGAGGACAAGCCATATTAACAGATGCAACCAGGCACACAACATGTCAAGAAAAGGACATGCGCTCAGCAATTTCCTGCACAAAATGTTCACTTGATGAGACCTTCTTTCACCACTATACTACAGTTCCTCACAGATATGTACTTTGTAATGTACCTTGGTGTGTATTGGATATATGTCAAGAGATTTTTAATGAAATAGAGAAAGAGAAGTAAACAAACTGTAGAAAAAGTTTGTCAATAAGTCAATATGTGAAGCACAGGCCTCACAGATTTCACAATGGCAGTCAATGAGGGGTTGTAAACCTTTGACCCTGTGTAATCAACACTATTGTAACACTACTATACTGATATTTTATAAAGAAAAACAACATAATGCCTTTGGTCCATGAAGTCAATTCAAAGAATTGACTTCATTTTTTGCCACTGAGTGCATATAATGTTAAAACGAACGGCCTCAATGCAAAGTAAAACTCCCACCTCAGGCGGTGGTAGTGACGCGCTCCACTCACAGAGCCGTACAAGCTCAAAAAAAATTCCATTTCACTGTCCCAGTTGGGCAATGAAAGCCCACATGTCATGGCTCTTCCTTCAAAATTACACCATTCAATTACATTGTGAATGGGAAGATTGTCCTTCATCCAGAAAGCATGTATTTAAACCCCTGCTGACGTGCCTTTAAGCAAGAAGCGGAACCTTTAAATTACTGTAAATTTGATCTGAGCTGTTGGTCAAACACAACCAGTCATTTGAGGATGTTACAGCTAATAAAATGTCTTTAAATGAACTGAAATCTTTAAATAAAAAATACCACGGTATAAAAATCCCCCATTCAATTTCTTACTGAAGTAAAATGACAGAATTATTATCAATAAAATGTACTTAAATATCAAAAGTACTCATGTTGCAGAATGTCACCATTCAGAATGTAATATTTATCATACATATATATATTACTGAAATATTATTACTGATGCATTGATGCCTGAGGAGCATTTTAACTGTTTTAATCTAATTTGATCAACTTCTTGCAGTTTATTCTACAACAATACATCCTACTTGAATGAATCACATGTTTTACATGTAAAATCTTAATCTGAAGAGTAACTAGTAACTAAAGCTTTGAAATAAATGAATGTAGTGGAGTAGAAAGTAAAATATTTCCCTCTGCAATATAGTAGAGTAGAAGTATAAAGTAGAATAAAAAGGAAATACTCAATGCATATAGTTTCAGCAAGGAGGGACAGTGTGTGCTGTTACTGTTGGTGCTGGTGGATGGCGTGTTACTGACCTCAGCGTGGCCTCCAGCGTTGAGCAGCTTGTTGCAGCGGTCACACTTAAGACACAACTTGTGCCAGTCCTTCCCCAGTGACGACACCTTCTCAGCTGCACGTGAAAAGACAAAAGAGACAGAAAAAGAGGGAGTGAGCGGGTGAGCGCAAAAAAAAAAAAAAACATTCACATAAAGCAGCAATCATATACAACAGCCTTTATTTTTCTCCATCAATTGTGTCGGGCTTTGTCTGCGTATGTGCCCTTCAATCAGTCATTGCAGAGAGGAATTACGTCCCTCATCGCTTCACTTTCCAGAATAATTATCAGCTTGTACTGTGTGTCTGTGCCCCGATGGAAATCCTGTCATCATGCCAACTGAGTGATTGTTTTCTGGGGGGGGGGGGGTGGGGATACTGGGAATGCCTGTGCACCACACAGGATGCCGCGGTGATGTCATTGCGGGATTGACAGACAGTGGCGCGAGTCCCAGTCCAGCTGTAACAGCGGGGATGGGGGGGGGGGTGGTGGTGCTCATGTCTAACCCAGATCCTTTGTGTTACCCCTCCAAACATACACACACACCCATCCCCCAGTTTACAGTATACCCATCCTGCTTCAGACGGCCCCTCAACCCCATTTCCGTCCCCCTTTCCTTTGCGTCTCCCAGCCCTCCTTCCCAGACAAGCAAAGGACCCTAATTATACCCTTTCCAATAATAAATCTCCTCTGCTTCCACACAATGGGCCCTGAGGAGTCGTGCAGGCAGCAGAGGAAACACCTTCTCTTATCAAGGCAGGGCACAAATAACCGGATACTTGGGTCTATTTCCTACATAACCTTAGTCAAAAACACACACATACAAGAGTATGTATGTGGACATACAGACAATTACTTCCTCCTGTTGTTCCTCTCTCTAGCTGCTTTCCCATATGTACCATAACCTGTAGATGTTTTGTCAAATTCCTGTGTCAGTGTCGTGCCTGGAAGCTAATTATCTCAGACGTTAGAGATTTGAGAGTCAGTTGCTGAACAGCAAGGAAATATTTTGTCCAAAAAAACAACAGAAAAACCGGAAACCAGAGTACACATGTACAAAATTCACAAATTTCAAGTAGGGAAATAATTTTTCTGACTTATACTGTAGGTTAGAACCATTTTTTTTAACATTTTCAGCTGCAAAAACGAGAATTATAGATGTTCTAACATATCCAAACAGATACTGACTTATGTTACGAGACCTTCATGTGAACGACGAAAATTATCTTATGGGTATCAAGTGGAAGAGTCTTCTCAGGATTACTTTAGGAGATCCGACTACTCCCTGCAGAGGTTTCTGTTTACTCTGGGTTAGGGTTAGGGTTAGGGGGGGGGGGGGGGGGGGGGGGGGGGCTCCCATCAACACAGCAGAGCAGAGGAATGCTGACTTCACCAGAAGACACCGCCGGAAATGTTAAATCACTCTTAAAGATGCTGTTATTCAGGGTAAAAAGCCTGCAATAAATTACTTCGTTACTCAATAATGCTGCTCTTAAATCAGATCAGAGGATGGCCACAAAAACCTCCCGACACCACCACCAGAGTTAAAAGGAAATATACGAGTGAGATCAGTAGCTTGTGTGTGTCTGTCACAGACTTCTGTGTAAACCTATAACGTGCTGTTTTGTGCAACTGCTGTCGCTGCTTACGTACCGACTGACACTTTAATTATCAACAGTGTACACAGTGTACACAAGTGTCTCTGGCACCAAATTAAATTGCTTTTGTTGTTTACAGCTCAACAGATGTTTCAACCACTTTAATTTCTTACACTTTAAAGTGGAAACAGACAACTTAAACAGACCCCCCCCCCCCCCAGCTTTTTCATGTGGTATTATTGTTAGAGCCACTGTCACAAATACAACCGAATTTCTTTCAGTTTTCTTCAGAGCGGAGCTCCGTGAAGAAATGATCACCACTTATAAGAGAGAAGAAAGAAGCATTCATTCATTTAGTCTATGATGGAGACATGAAAACAGATAGAAATTCTTTAGTATGTGTGGGAAAAAAAGCGAACTGGGTTGGTAGCATGTTTGTTTTTACAAAATGAAAGAAACTTCGCAACAGAGACAGTGATTATATATTTTCTGTCTGTGGATTTTCATATGAACAAGTAGATCAGCCTGACAGCGAGCCTGACCGGATACTGATATTATATGGCTGCAGGGCTGGTAGCTTAGCTAACTGATTTCTAGAGGGCTTCCTTCCCGTTAGCTACCGTAGCTAACCGTAGCCTGTGCAATATTCCACATTTATCATATATCATTAAGACAATAGAAAGAGGACGGCCACCTAACAAATTATTATGAAAAATAGCTATTGATAGCTACCGGGGAAAACAAAAACGCTATCCTCTTCCTCTTTTGTTGCGCAATGGTTGACGCACTTCCTTTGTGCCGGGAGATCGTATCTGGTGGCAGACAGAGTTGCATGGGGAAAACGAGGCTTATAGGGAACCAATCGAAACGCTGATGGTGTCGTTATTCTATAACCGTTACACTGTGCAATTAACATTTACTTCATAATGATAAAATAAAGCAAAAAAATGGTCTATTTCCACTTTAACTGACAGTTCAGCTGTTAGTTTAAGTAATTTCAGAGATAACATTCAAATTGACAATTCAACTGCCAACAGTGCTTGAAAAATACCTTTTCAAACACTGTAAGCAACTACAATTCAAGTGACTTTAACTGCTATTGGCTCTTGCACTTCAACAGACACTTGAAACCCTTTCAATGCTGTAACTTATACTCTTCAACCCCTTTAAGTGCTTCACAGAAACAGGGAATTAACATTTTAAGACATTTTAACCTCCTTCCAGTGTCATTTTCTTCACAAAATGTGGCCTTTTCTACTTCATCTTAAATTAGAGAAACATCACAAGCCTTTATAAAAACCTTTAGACAATGTTTAAAGAGTATGAAAGGAACCAGGAGGGGATTAACCTGTCTTCTGAGTGTTAGAATGTGTGATTTATTTCCCTCTAAATCTGAGGATACCCATATACCTCCCGACACCTCTACAGCGCTGAAAAACAGACTAGATAAATAGAATAAAGGAACCCTGCCAGTGTGTCCTCAATGTTGTGTTTTCAGTGTGTGTGTGTGACTGATAAACACACCTCCAGACAGATCTGAGAAGTTAGCGTATGAATGGAAACAAGACGTCAGAGCCTCACCAGTGTGTCCTCATTCCTCTGTATATGACTGTGTCTGTGTGTTTAACAGCTCCCTGTTTTAAAGGGCAGTTGTTATCGTAAGAGGGGTGAGCCTGTCTGTCTGTATTATGTGATGTGGGAGTTATAGAGGTGGGGGGAGGTGGAGGGGATCTGCATCTGGCCCAGTTGTTTATGCTCCAAGCCAGCCTCCATCCTTATTATCCTTCATATAGCCACGACCACTGAAATAAAGCCAGTAAATATGCATGCGGGTTGACACCATTACATAAATTCAATAAAAGAAAATTAACACCACAAGAAATTATGTAATAAATGACTCAAAGACATTCAGCTCTTCATTTCTCGAAATAGGAAAAGTGTGGGCACACATTAAGCGAGTGAAATGTCACCACATCTTCCTCTACCTCGTTACAGCAACAACGTGAGGCTAAACACTTGTGTAAACAAACAAGCTCCTCATACAGGGAAGTCTCACCGGATATTCACATTTACATCGTCAACATTGATGAGGATGCGCCACGACACCCTGCAATTTACCTCGCTCAAAACAAACACACCACCAGGGATTCCCCTGTGATTTAATGTAAACGGTGGAACTGCTTTGGAAAATGATTGTTAAAGGAGTTGTAATATATCTTATCTGTCACTCCTGTCTGTTGTAGGGAGATCTAGAATTACTGCAAGTCATTCCAATAATTTAGGAAGAGCTGTGAAGAAAATGAACTATTTGATAACTGAATTATATCAAATTCAGGGTCTTGCTGTGTTTACTAGCAGAGGTGGTCCACCTCGCCTGAAACAAATCACTACTTCTGGCAACACGTTAACCTTTAGTAAAAACAAGCAGTTACTACTTCACGCAGCAAATGCCGTATATTTAATGAGCGTGACAACAGTTCAGGCTGTAATCTACTAACTTAATTGAGACACGTTGGTATCCGGGTGGCTACAACCTCCAGTAAACAGTTTCCTGGGTAATTGCAATTTCAGTCGTGGACATTTTTGATGATGCTACTGCAGAACACTGAGCTCCAGGACGGGGGAACATTGAAACAGTGCTGATCAGAGGTCGTCATCATAACTATATGATACCTGCACCACTGTAAGCTGCTTAATTCCAGGGCTAAGCTCTTCAGTCTGCGGTCAGCTTCTCTGATTGCATTGTCAATACGGTTAAAATCACTATGGTAAGTATCATGATGACCCCTGCTCTGAGGAAACCTTATTCACATCACTGATCAGTAATAAAATGGAAGAGGCTAAAATTAGAAAGCTATATGTGTGTTTTTGTGGCTTTGTAAAGATTTGTGCACTTCTCAGTCAACTTAAGCCAAAAAGAATATCAGTTTGAGCTTGTGTTTATGATGGAGATGTGATCTGACCAGGTGGCAGCAACACAAGCGCAATTTCATGTAGAAATGAGCACCGAAACTTCACCGCACCACCTGATCTGCATCTACACGACCTCGGCTGTGCCACTCCACCCACCTCAGAACAGTTGAGTCCATTTGGAGCCACAGAATTACCAAACAGGTTCAAGTGCAAAGAGAAATTGACTTGACGCCCAATGGAAAAAAAAAAGGCATTATGACAGCGTTGGTGCTACCACTGGCTTTGCACTAGCATGAAATTAAAGGCCAACATCTCATTTTTGGCACGTTGTGCCATTCGAAACTGTGAGTTTTAAAAGCATAAGTGAGGGATTTAAGCACTTTTACGTCACTAAATGGAAAAAGCTTTCACATGTTCACACTACACAGCACTGGGTCCAGCTATAGCGCATTTTATAGCTACTAAGAAAAGAAAAAGGTGTATTGTTCTGATGATATATTATCCATAATATCTGTCCATAAGATGAAGATTTATCGGTAGCAAAAGTACAACCATTTGATATGAAAGTCATGCTTTCTGATGAAAGGAAATAACTATTTGGGCCTAACTTTATTCCAGGGAAATTAGAGTCATAAGGCATCTAATGCAAAGGGTAAAAACAGCAATTCAACATCAAACAGATTGAGCTTCTTTGAAAACGAATTACTCATGTGATATTCCAGCGGTAAGAGCCTGTAAAGACAGAGGTACATCAGAGAACTTCAAGCAGGTTATAATTAGATTTATTCTATTTAATCTCTTACATGATGCACTTATATTTCGGATCATATTGAGAGTGAAACCAATTATATAGAGTCCCCTCAGCCTGTAAGAGGAGCAGCATGGTAGCAGGCCTACAGTAAATAGTGTACAAACACACTGTAATTGGACAGAACACTAAGCAACAGAAATTTAACAAGCAGTCTTCAGAGAGGGGGATCATTAACGGCCCATTTCTCCAAATGACTTAATTACGGTTCCTTAATTGGCAGCTGCACCCAAACACCAGAGCTGACGATAAACTGGGATTCACCCCCAGGGGTCAGGAGGAAATTCGTCCCCTCTCTTTTACTCACAGCTTAAAAAGTCACAAAAAGCACTGGGTACTCATCATTTATACAGCTGGACTTCCAGCATGCAGCGCGGCAGGAATGTCCGCCAAGGGGTTGGGCTGTGAAATCTCATATGGGTCCTCTCTTATCACCCAATAATTCGATCAGGGTGCAACGAGGGGAAATCTAATGCGTTTGACAAAGAGGACGATGCCGCGGCCAGAGGAGCTCGTCCCTACGGCGAGATAAAAATCAACTGTAAAGGCCGCGGTTTCCTGGATGTTACGAGAAATGTACAAAAATGTAGCGCACGTTGACGGCGCATGATGGTAAACACCAATCATCAAAGGCCTACAATTGCAATTTGTAACCGTAAATTTGTGACACAAGGCTGACATTAAACGCCTTCGCCGTTTCAAAAGCAGACATGACAAATCGCTAGCTTAATTGATTAAAAGAGCAAACATTTTTGCGCCAAATTAAGCTCAAGTCTGTTTGTAATCTTCATGATGTAACCAACGTTATTGTAAGTATCTCTAAATCACGGTTGGCTGGATTCTGTTCTGTTGCACCCTCTGGTAATGTGGACCCATCTGTTCAGCTCGTCCTACAGTAAACTCGTCCAAAACACGCTCATAAACACACACACACACAAACACACACTGCCCTCTCCTCATCCTCTCTCTCATTCCCTTCATCCATCAGTGACAGCTGAGTCCAAGCGGGTGTTTTTTTTTTTTTTGTTTTTTTTTAAGCTTTTGTCACAGCAGTGTGATAATAGCTACACGTTCTAATAAACACCGTACACCTGCCACAAAGGCAAAGCGGGACCCAAACATGGGAGGTGCGTTCAGTAGAAACCCGGCTCATGTCTCACAAGAAATGTTTGCAAGGAAAAAACAAGCAGCCTGTGTTTCCTTCTCTGCATCCTCTTACTATTCTGCTCGCTGGGGTACAAACACCCTGAAGGACTTGTGACCTTTTGCTTAAACTTAAAACACAATAGCCATTCAATCGGACACACAGGGGCATTCAACCTCACCCAAGTGAACTAAGTTTGAAGGAGTTTCCAGCTGAGGAGTAGGTTTAGACAAAGTCATTCATCACATTATGAATGTGGTGAGTTGGGGTCAAAATGTGCTCGATTTACAGCAGTTATTCTATTTTTAAATAATTAAAAATGTTAGCCTTGATGATTTGGGGAGCAGATTTACTTATTTTATTTGCAGCTCTGGTCTTTTTTATGTTGATATCTTGACTAGTGTCAAGTCTAAATAATTGCTAGTTGCAGTTTTTGAGTATCAAAGCACATCCTCTGCTGTTTGTGAGTGAACTGAAAATGAGTTGACAGTGGCACTGATGTGCTGAACATTAGAATTGATCTGTTCAGAGTCAATGTGTGCATGCAGCTTCCTGTGGTGCTGACTGTGTTTGTGCAGGGAAAGGACCGATGCTAACGAGAGTCTAGGAAACATGTATCTGGATCTCCCTTTGGCTGATGCAACCCCGTGGCAAAACTTTGCTCTGGAGGTCGTCTGTCGCCTCAGCCAAGGCGAGGTTTCCTCCCCAGGCTTTCTCCCTTTCTCCCCCCCCTCCCTCTATGAATAAAAGAGGCCTCGTGAATCCTGCTGGCTGACGTAAATGGGCTGCAGTTAACTCGCATCCTGTCTGCGCTGGTCAGAGAAGCCGCAGGCAAAGCAGCTCTCCGCATTCCCTGCCTCGGTGACTTGTTCGCCCTCCCTGAACCTCTGGGTCTGCTTTCCACACACACACACACACACACTGCATCTCATCTCTAACCGGTCAGGACACTGTGTCCCACTGCAGGGACTTCAAAAAGATTTAGTCTGCATGACTAGCTTACAGAGTAGTGGACCATGTCTTCAAAAGTGGGAGAAGACATCTATCACTGGAATGGCACCTTCAGATCCAGCCTGCGGTAATTGGATAATCATCCCTTGAGGAGCAGACATCATATGACAGAGGCATAAAATGTAGCAGTGCTTAGAGTCCTTTGAGTGAAATCATCTGAGTCTTGTAAAGTGGCGTAATAAAACTGTCTACATGAGAGCGTGGTTAAGTGGAATAGTTTCCTTTGAAGTGTTGGAGAAAGTAGCTTCAAAGTTAAAAGAGTTAAACTTTTAATCCGTAAGATTTCAGTCCTGGTTGATTTGGCATTTTAATAATGCAAGTCACAGAGTAATAGTGGAAATGACAGGTGTATTGATTACTGGGGCCAGGAAATTCACCTCGAGTGGCTACTCGGAGAAATGCAACAGAGAAGAGCTGCTTGTTTATTTGTTAACAGCGAGGATCCAGCAGTCACATTGTCTTAATGAAGAAGACTAAAGAAGGGAATCAACAATGTTGATTGACTCAAAGTCAAACACAAATGCATTATTGTACATGAAATGCGTGTAAGCATCATTTCCAGTGAATCCCGTGTGTGTGGATTCGGGGCCGTCACTCTTCATTCCAAATTCAAACTACAGTTCAAACACTGGAAAAATGAAATGTTCAATCTGCAACCAGTAGGGGGAGATGGTAATAGACCGATGTAACTAATTAATAGTTCGTTACAGCTCTAGTTTGTTCTCATTCCTTCGAACTGGAGCTGCAACGATTAGTCGATTCGTCATGTGAAGCTAAATTTTTCATCACATCATTTGACGTGCAGTTGACGCCCCCATAGCACACTTCAGACATGTCATAAAGACAGAGGAAGCAGTTAAAGTAGCCAATCCAGGGAGTGATCTGCTGCTTTTCTTGGGTGAACTGATGAGTTGACCAGTGTGCGAGCTTATATTAAAAAATAACAAGTGCTGGTGTTTTGACATGTATTAAAACACTGCAGTTTTCTTGCTACTGCACCATTTCATTTTAGAATCCTTTTGGGATTAACTTGTTCTGGTCTTTCTCTGATTTGTGATTCCTATCAATGACTGTTCTGTGTTTTATCAATACTGCTTTCATAGTTTCACAACTGCTTCTATTGAAAAAAAAAAAAAAAAACTTCAAATCTGGTCTTCAGCTTTATGCAGCTGGCTGCATAGATTGGCTGAAAAAATGCTTGCCAAAAATCATATTAAAATGGGTTTAAATAATGAAATATTAAAGATTTTAACTTTAAACTGTGAAATATTTGGATGATGCACTGCAGACAACCTCTTAGTCTTAGTTCCTCTGTGCCTCTGCTGTTACATAACAAGTCATACTGCTGCAAGATGGACTGGTTTCACCTGTGCTGGGGGGGGGGAGCAGCCTGACTTTCAGCACCAAGCTTAATGCCATCTCCATTAAGGGATCATATTTGTGCCTCAAAAAGGCAGAGAAGAAGGACCCTCATTGACTGGTGCACAGTAGCTGGCAGGTTATGCAATGGCACCGAGCAGGAGGCAACGACTCAAGAAATGATGTTACGTAACTGACGAGGCACATTCACACAGCCCACTGGGCAGAAAAGTGGAAAACAGGGTACTCTAGTGTTGACAGAAGGGAGCTGGAATAAAAAAGGGAATTGTGTGGATGTCTGGGGTAAAAGCGGGATAAAAAGAGGCGTGTGGGAAACAGCGCACCGCTCCGTATTGTCGGGCCGAGAGGACGGAGGTATTCTGCCTCGCTGGAAGGCCAAACGTGCGCGGAGACAGAACGAGCCTTGTGTGAATAGAGATGTCGTTTCTAATTATAATGCATGAGGCATTTTGAGAGTCTCCGTTTAAATAAAAGGCGGGCCCATCTCACTCCATTTCCCCCAGTCCTTGTGGTTCAGGGAAGAGGAATTCAGGGCCTGAGGCAAGACCAAGTGATTGAAGAAGAGGAAAGGGAGAGACAGTGAGAGGAACTGGTGAATGAAAGAGAGAAAGAGAAACTCACAGTAGAGTACCATCAGTTCCCCTTTAGTTCCTCGTTTATTCACTTGGCTGAACAAAGATGCACTGCTCCCATTTGTCGTGCACAAGAGCTGCGGCCAGATCGCTCAGCCGAATTTGGGTCTTGTTGGGAGATTTAGCGAGCCGTGCTGTGCTGTGTTCTGCATGGACTCTCTCACACGCTAACAGTGCGTTTCCACCGGGCCTGGTCACACGTCAGCCAATAGTCCCCAGTGTATTCTGAGCATCTCTGTATCACAGGAGCTAACAGATGTGAGGCCACAACGTGAACGCTGGGAATTAAGAGTTCAGCCAACCCTAGAAATAAAATGTAATGATATCAGCTTTCTTTTCATACAAGGACTGAGAGCATAGAGTTAAAACTTAAAGATTCCCTCCAGACATGTTTTAAGACGTAAATAAAATACTCTACTTTGACCGATACTTATTGTCAAATGTTTTTTCCACAAAAAAAGTTCAATTATCTTGTCAAAATCATTAAAAATTCCAGAATTTAAGAATATGCAAAGATTTGTGATTTAAAAGTTGAACTCCTGGACATAAGACGTCCATTCTCAGTGTTTGTGCACTGGAGGCTTCAAGTTTCCACATCACACTGGTGTAAATTGAATACTGGACCAGGACTGGCTTCCAAACTAGTTGTGATGTCACAAATCATGCTCACAGGTACGCCCCTTAAAACTCCTGATTTACGGTGAGCGCAGAGAAACTTTCCCTGTTCGGCAGATGAATGTGAAAACAGCCTTCTAGTGTCAAACTCTGCACATACATCATTCTGCACGGTGAAGCTCAAACATCCAACTGAAATACCAAGAAGCAAAAACACATTTTTGAGTGGAGATGAGGGGGGGGGGGGGGGGGGGGGCTTTGACTTTAGCTTTCAGACACTTCAAAAGCAGAGAAAAACAGCAGCAACAGTCAACATTTGCCTTTCGTGGCAATTAAATGGAACCATCACCACCATAAAACAGCTCTTCATTAAAGTAACTAACAGAAAATAATTATTAAAACGTTTCCCTGAAACCAAAAGGATTTTCATCCCAGACTGTGGCTCACCGCCACCATATGAAATGACGTTATTTTGCACGAGTAAAGAGGAGAGTAAAATGTTGAATGCCTTGCCTACTACATCCAATATTTGACAACACCAGCTGGAGGACCAGGTGGGTAACGGCAGGGTGGGCCAATCACCACTCTCCATATAGCACACCATGAACCATCACCACAAGAAGAAGAAAAAAAAAATGGGAGCAAGATGGGACATGAAATAGACCATTCTCTCTATCAATAACACATGTTCTAATGTAGATCAGAAGCCAGGTGTTTTTTTTTCCAACTTTACGCCCTCATTCGTGCCTGTTTTCTGACATTAATGGCTTCTGCAGACCTGAAAATTCACTTTAATACAGAATGTCTGCGTCTCTAGAAAGCCAAGCGGCTGGATGTGGAGGATGTATGTAGGTGGAGCTGCTGAGCTCATTCTACAGTATCTGAAATTCATCGATGACATCATGTTGATGCTTCAGAGTGTGGGCAGCACAGGCCAGACATCTGTCCCTCCCTGACCTCTCCCATGCCTTGTCGCTTGGTTCACAGTCTCCCTTGCAATGGATGAAACTTTAATAATGTCATTAACCCCTCCCATCACTTTCCCCAGTCCTCCCTGGTGTGCAGCCAATTCCGCCCATGCTTACCTCCTCGCAGCCATTCATCATCCTCATCATCTATACAGTCCACTCTGCCCCGAGCGCTCTCCACCCAAAGACACACCCCAGCCAAAAATAACTCCACTAGGCTGGATCACAGTATGTTACATAAAAAAAATAAATAAATAACATGCATCACCGAGGAGCTGTGACTCACTCGCTGCAGCGAATTAAGAGTACAACCACAACACTCAGACATGCATAAAATCTGTATTTGGGAAGAATACGTCTTATTTGTGCAGATATTATTCCATGCCAGTGACTCTGGGGACCCATAGGATGAGCAGCAGCTGTGATGTTCGCTGCCACTCCTGTTACGTAAGAGGACTTCCATCCACTCACATAATTGATTTTGACCCCCGTGACAGCTCTGATGTGTGCTGTGAAGTGTAGAAAAGATGAGGAACGATATTTTTTTTTTTTCTTGTTGCCAGCATGCGGCAAAACATAAACACAGGATTACTCAGGGTTCAACAGGACAGGAAGCATGTCCCCTAAAAATAAATTCAACCTATCAAGAACACGTGCAGCCCTCAAATTCAATGCAGCGGCGTTAATTTTTGTTTATCTTCACGACCTAAGCTCCTTTAATCCTCTGCTTTGCTCTTGCATGTGTGCATTTCTTCCCCTGTAAACATCTGTTATAGTAAATATAATATGCCATCTTCCTCGCTGTGACTGAGTGTGACTAAAAGCTCTGTGCTTAAGTGGGTGTTTTGTTTCCCCATCTTTGTTTACAGAGATGCAAAAAAAAGATGCATGTTTACAGGTTTTCTTCCCACTGACGCAGCATGATTGTTACTGTGCTCCTCCGTGAGTGGGCAATCTCAGCATATGGCATTTCTGCACTCTTGGCAAAGGCTTCTATCAGCAAACGCTCCAAAGCCAACTGCCAAAGCTTGGATATTTACCAAACACAACAAATGAAAAATGGCACAGATCAGAGTCAAAATAACATAAATCATTCATCCAGTCTTGTGAAGACAGTGCAGACGGGGCATGTCTTCTCTCACATACATTAAGATTATTTTAGGTGTGTAACTAATTACCAATTTGCTGAAATATTTGCTCATAGGACTTTTGTTTACATTGCCTCTCCAGCTTTTGGTTTTCCAAAAGTTTGTCTCTGTAAATCATTTACATTTCTAGCAACTCTCCCCCTCCCAAAAAAAGCCTAATCTAAGGAATGCTGTGAACTTTACTTACTATATGTGAGAGATTCCTTTGGGAAATGTACATGTTTCCCACCATTGCACAAAGAAAACCTTAAGCAATATTGAGCTTTATGGACCCAATATTTGGCTACTGTCAAACATACTTAACATATATACATTTAAAATCCTCCTGAAAGTTGAGATATTGTTCAAAACACACACAAGTAGTCACAAGTGTTTGTGCACATTCAGAACTCCATTTGAAAAGTAGGCATTTTAAGTAAATGTCAACATAGCCTAATTTAACGTATGAAATGTACATTTTTTTTTAATGAATTATTAGTATTAGCTGCTTTATGTAGAAATTGGGGCACTATTCATGGGTTTTTTAAACTACAAATTCAGCTATACCAGCACGAAAAAACTGTGAACAAGGTTGTCCTACATAAACAATCGATCCCCTGTCAGGAGTATCTTTTGGCTAACAAGCGGGGTCACCATCATGCGCCAAAAGTAATTTACACAGCCAGGACCAAATAAAACGGGCATTACTTACCGAAATACACCGTCTTGTCACACTTGGGGCACTTTGAAGCCATGTTGCGATGTTCTGGGTCGAGTGAAAGTGATCTGTTGTTTGTTTGTCTGGAGCAGCGTCCACTCTCTCTCTCTCTCTCTCCGTCCTCTGGCTCTTCTCTCCACAGCAAGTGTCCCGCTCCGCGCACAGAAGCTGGGAGCATCTATTCAGTCAACCGTCGCTCATTTGCATAGCCCCGCCCCCCGCCACGATACCCGTCCGCATGCCGCGTTCACGTGTTCTGGGAAATAATCGTAATTTAGCACGAACGTTACAATCAATTGATATTCTCGCGTACATAGACCTACTGTAAGAACCAGCTATTATTGAATGATTCTCTTTTTGCTTCACTCCTCCTTTGTTGTCTTTAATAAATCAATTGTAGCAGTGCAGGAATTTAACTACTCTAAAGTATACTAATACTAATCAATACTAATTAACTAATAATATAATAATGCTGCTGCATACTGAGTACATTTGTCAAGTATTGCTATTTCACTGGTAATACATATACTTTTCAGTGCAGGACTTTTACTTTTAATTTAGTCTGTTCACAGTATGGTATTGCTACTTTTGCTTAAGTAAAGGATCTGAACACTTCTTTCGCTGCTGATTTGCAACATTTCTGTTGTATTATTTGCATTATTTTTAAAAAATCTTTCAAACAGTTTGGGGTCCTGTGTTGAGATAACCCCTTCAGAAAGGATAGTATAGTATAGTACCAGCTTTGTAACTTCTTCATCTTAGGAGTTGTTTCTTCTAAACACGCTCTATTTTTGAGCCATGAAAATGTAACCACAGGGTCCATTTTGTTACAGTGTTATTTCAGCATGCATGACATGAAGTCATATGGCTAGAGGACTTTCAAATTGTATATGATACATAAATAAACAATCAATTAATTGTTTCAGTCATTTTTCTATAATGGTTCCAGCTCGTCCAGCTGCTTTCTTTGTCACATATGATAGTAATTTTGAACATCTTTGTTTTTGGTTCATGATGATGATGACAATACAATGTTATTTGCAGCCCTAGAAGAACAACTTAAAATATTTCTAGACATGCTGCATTTCGAGTTGTAAGTCTTACGAGCAGCACTCGAAGGCAGCATTATTTTCTCCATGGGCCAGCCTGTGGTATGTCACAGCCATCCCAGACCGGGCGGGAAACCTTTTGAGCAAGTGGAGAGGCAGTCCACAGGGACACTTGCACTCCCACTTCCTTTTTCCCTTTTTCCACAAGAGGAGTATGCAGTGTTTGGTTGAGTCACAATGCACTCTTTCAGAGTGAGTGACTTGTAGGAATTTGTTAGGCAGCGGAGGATGCTGAAACGTGGCTCGGGTGGATCAGCTTTCCCTTAAGAAAGGCTGCTGGCTTCATGACAAGCTAGGCCTGCTGAGGGAGACAGGCGGAGCAGAAAAAAACAGCTTCTGAATTTCTCACAGCGCAGGATGACAAGTAGCTGTGGCATTCATTTACGGTGACTAATTAAAACACTCACAGACAATACATTATCAGTTCCTCAAGAAGAGAGTCTGCCTCTTTCCACTTGGGCCTCTTGAGTGCGTGACTGAGGTCATCTCTTTCACACATGGGTGCTGTCTGGTCTGTCTGCCTGGTGACACAGTGCAGGTCCTGGTCCAGGAACAGACACTCTGATATTTCCCACATCTTTCTCCAAGCTGATTAACACCCGTCAGCATGCCTGTAACCGGTTCCTCCTTATCTCTGAGCTTACTGTTTTTAAAAGACCTCAGTCTAACGGTCTAACGGTCAGCTGGAGACTTTGTGAGCCTCTTAAAGGCACACTGGGCAACTTTGGAGGCAATCCTGGTGACCAGGAAAATGTCTCAAAGTGTTTCCCAGCTTGAACTGCCCAGTAAACAGTTAGAATAGAGATGGCTTCCTGCCTCAGCGCTCATGGTGTGTGTTTCACAGAGGACATGAGTTCACCTCCAGTTGTTTGCTGTGGTTGCAAGTTTGCTGCCAGTTCAGCTGTGGCGCACAATTAGACTCAAACCTGCTGAGAGGGAAGGTCAAATATACTACAGAGTGAAACGGAGACAAAGAGCAGGTAGGAGACTGAAACTGAAGAGCCAATGTTCTCTGAAATCCGTGCTCCACTGAACACATGTGATACAGATGAAAGGAGTTTATTATTCTCAGTAATATAAAACATATATGTGAGGCTTGGTACTGCTGAAAAAAACACATCAGCAAACCTTCCCTCGAAAAAATAAGGTTTAAAAACTTTTAAAAATCATTTTCAAGGTGATTTATAGAGCAAAAGTGAATGATAAGTGAGGGAATAGATGCTCCTGACAGGCTTGTGTGATCTGGTGCTTGTGAGAAGACTGGAGTGGACATATCCAGGCCGCTAGGTTTACTTATTTCTGATCTGGTTGTGGGTTCAGACCCGCACTATTTCTCCGAAGCAGATCAAGCATCCGTGCAACCCCACGGGGAAAGACGGGAATGGACAAAAAAGGGTAGAGAGAGAAGGGTGAGGTGATCCTAAGGGCCTGAAAGCATTTTATAGACTTAAAGCAAACAAGGGTGGAAAAAGTGCCTGAAAATATGACACATCCGGATCTTTTTTGATCAGAAAGTGTTCTTAAACAAAGCCTTACAAGGGAAGTGATTAGTTCAAAGCTACATAAATGGAATATCCTTCTGATTGTTCCAAAACTGCATAACTGCAGACGATTTTTATGTCATTTCAAAAGTAACATAATACAATTTAGTCAAAGTTTATTTTCTGTTCAGAATTTACCAGAGTTTTCAAATTTAGATCAGGTCATACACACACAAATTACATAGTATTACTTACTAGAGCTGCAACGATAAGTTGATTAATCGATTATTTGCCAACTATTAACTTAATCTGCAACTATTTTGATAATCGATTAATCATTTTGAGTCATTTTTTAAGAAGAAAATTTCCAAATTCTCTGATTCCAGCTTCTCAAATTTGAATTTTACTGGTTTCTTTAGTCTTCTGTGATGTGTTGGTCGGGACAAAACAAGACATTTGAGGACGTCACCTTGGGCACTGATATTTTTCACCATTTTTCACCATTTTCTGACAACAAACGACTAATCGATTAATTAAGAAAATAATTGACGGATTAATCGATGATTAAAAAAATTATCATTAATTGCAGCCCAGTTCCTTACATACACGTACATCCAAACTTACATACACAAATAAATACACACATACAAACATATAATCCAAATAAATTAAATATGATTTAGATTTTTCAATTCAAAATAATTTAAAAGAATGCAATACTTCCTTAAAAAAGCAGAATTTCATTACATATATATATTTTTTCACAAATGCAGAAAACCTAACTGCTTCATTATAGTAATGCCAGTTCCTTGGAAACATTGTCTTCTTTTGTGAGATAATAAATAACACTACCATTTTGAACAGTACAGTCTAATAGGTGTAAATGTCATTACAATGCAGTCCTAGTGTAAAACAAACTCGTCATGACCCTAACCCCTAATTAGGGCTGTACCCTTTGCCCCACACAGGACCACCAGGCCTCGAGCAGTGACCCAGCCAGCAGCAGATGGGTGTTTATGAATTCCAGCAACACACCTGTCCTAAACACTATGTACCCCAGCAGATATTATATAAGCCCTGTGCCCCAAGGCCAAACAGGTGCCAAAGCTGATTTTGGCCTCAGACAGTGACAATCCAGTGCCTTCAATTCCTTCCTTTTTCCTTCCTGTCTCTCCCACCCCCCCCCCCTCTAACATACGCACACAAACTCACACATTCAGTCTCCACAGATGCAAATGCAGGCGTAATCCACACGTGATGTCGTTTACTCTGAGGAGCCCACAGAATGGCCAGCCTGAGCCCAGCCCAACACCGCAGCAGGCTCCCTCTTTCAGCAAGTGGGCACAAGTGCATGAGGCAACCAGATGATTTAGGTTGGAGTGAGGCCTCTATTTAAATTGTACAAGCACATCATTTAAAAGACCTCAAACAGCTGTGGAATTTCTGAAAATGTAAGAATATACTGTTTATACGGAAGGCACGTGATCTGCTGGGTGAGCATGTGCATGTCTTTGAGTAAGAGAGAGAGTAAAAAGGGCCTGAATTAATTATTGAAATGTTCCCATCACACATACTCCAGAGTGGCGATTATTTTAGAAACAGTAGCCTATGTTTAGCTCTGCTAGGAGACAGGGGTAAGATTGAACATTCTTAGTACATGATAAGCCATATGGTGGGTGACAGACCGTAGGAGACTGAGTGTTCAGTGAGATTTTAATGGGCAGATACTGTATCTTGTGGATAAGACTGCGAGGCTAGTTTTATCTGCTTTCTTTTTCTGGGTCTCATAATGTGATGGATCTGTCTCCTGAAAGGATAATATCATTCCTGTAAAGCCATTATATAAATAGGTTTACATAAAAGTATACATAGGATGTTTCAAATTAGCCATATAATCAGCATAAGCCACACAACTAGGAAAATAAAGTTAAATGTGTTTTGTGATTATTTTATTATCAATTGGTTATAAACCAGAAAACCCAGATGCTACTGGTCATATTTATTTATACAACATCTCCATTAAGTAAGATTCAGGTGTCAGACAGCAACGGCAATACGTATCAATGCAAAGCTTTTCCAGTTGTATACAAGGAGCATTTGATTAAAAATAACACAAGAAAAAGACACATACGCAGAAAAATTTTCATATATTATGTTGCTAAAAACAATGCTAATCAGTCGACAAAATGAGTACCTTTGTGTAAAAGGGACTGATAACTCTGGGCATTAAAGGGGACATATCATGCACATTTCCAGGGCTATATTTATATTCTGGGGCTTTACTATAATAACTTTGCACAATTTACAGTTAAAAAAACCTCCTTATTTATCTTATGCTGGCTCTTTATGTAGCCCCTCAGTTCAGCCTCTGTCTGAAACAGGCCGTTTTAGCTCCTGTCTCTTTAAGGCCCCACTGTGCTGATTGGTTAGCTTCTGGAAGCTGCTCCAGACACTACGTAAACAAACGATAGGAGTAGGATTTCACTTGTTTTTCTCGTTCTTTACTCAAAATGTCAACTTCTCAAATATATCCGTACACGTTCAAGCCGAAATCTGAAATATGTGAACAATCGGGTGAACAATCTGAGAGAGCAGGCCTAGCCCTGGCTTTTGACTGTCAGGGAGTATTTTTACTTATGTACACCTCAACTTTGACCATGTTTAACATAAACATCCAACATTATAATAGTATATAAGTGAAAGAAAATCACAAAATGCATGTTATGTCCCCTTTAAAATGATTCTACATCCACATAAATACGTTTTCATTTTAAAATGGCATTTTAAAACTAAAATGATCTCCGTCCACACGAGTGTTTTAGCACCGTTTAAGAAATAATACTAACACGCATGAAAACACATATCACATGACCATTCGTTCAAACTAAAACGGGTCAACAGTGGTTTCAAAAGTCTCCGTTTTAGGGGTTCGAAAACACTGAAGTAGTGTGGACGCTAGGCGTGAATGTAGCAAAAGTTATGCATTTTATATTTATAACGTATTAGTGTGGATTTAGCCTAAAAACAGGAAATATTTCTACAAAATTTACAGCAAGAAGAATCACCAATCAATAGTCTATCACAATAAAGTTTGGTCCTATGCATCTGTCAATATGATATGATCACGGCTGTATTCATCTGTTTAGAGGCCCGGGGTATTAGGCTGTAAACCTCTAGTGTGCTAAAACTTTTCAAAACTATTTATTGAATGAAATTTCAATAGGTTCTTACGATTGTCTAGCAGCCACGCCACATGAAGATAAGGGTGCAGATTCACAATGATTTAACATTCATCAGCTATCTGATTAAATGGGTGCTCCTGTTTGTTGAAGACCCACCTCAGGTCTAAACATCACCTCCAGCCAAATATTTGTCACAGACACAGTGACCTCTTTAACTCCGGCTCATCACATACATCCGCACTGGGGCTTCTGACCTGGCACTGGGGTGGATGTTACAGACAAAGCAACCATGGCTCCATTACAGTATTTCTAAGTGCAGATGGGAGAGAGTCCCTGTATTTTCGTTAGCCATTGGCAGTCAATTATAATGTATTTTATTCCCACTGGGACTGTTTAGTTTAGAGTTTAGATTCCACAGAATGCCATTTTTAGTGACGTGGGTGTGTTCAACTGCTTGCACTTTTACTGCACCCTTGTCTAATCTAAAAAGCCTATTTTAAGCTGGCACATTAACTGTATATTCAATAAATCTGTCATTTGATTTTCTGCCCTGTAAGTGTTGGGGGGCACATGTGCTGTGCTGTTTCAAGGGCTGTTGAATCCCAGTGACGGTCCCTGTGGAGGGAGGGTGTGGTAAAAGCAGCTGGCAGAAGTTTTTGAAGGTTTTGATCTCTCTATCTCTACGTTCTGTGATCCTCCCTCTCACAGATTCCCTATCATTTCCGAGGGGATCTCTTCAGTGGGATTCACAAAGGATTTATACTGTAAATACAGAGAGTCTACATGACCTCATGTTCATCTTAGCTTTTAATTTTAATATTACCATGAAGAAACTAATTAACAGATAAATTAGGCTACATACTGGAAGGTGATTTGACCTGAGTGACTAAGCTATTTAAACCAACATTTAAGATAGCATTAAATGTATTGCTTCCTACATTCCTGCCCTTTTGCTAGTTACACTGTTTAATCACACTAAAGCCCCTGGAGCAGTCAGTTGAATGTCTGACTAATCAAGGCTTTTCTGTTTGTGCAGCAGCATGTAGTTAAAATGTAACTGATTGGTGATCAATGCGTCTGAACAGTGATTCATTGCTCCTGAAGACTCCACTGGTGAATGTGCTGTGTGAGCTTTAGTTATCAAGCATCAGTCAGCAGAGGAGTCATTCAGTACTTTACCCCCAAACACTGACATCTGCAGCTGTATCAGTCAGGCTATGTAGTTTGACTATTAGAGTTTGACACACACAAGGAATAGTTTGAAAGAATAGTTATAGACATTTTGGAAAATATGATTATTCGCTTTCTTGCTGAGAGTTAGATGAAAAGATATCACTCTCTTTTCTGTAGCCAATGCTAAATGCAGCCAGCAGACTAGATTAGCTTAGGTCTTAGCAAGACTGTAAACAGGGGGTGAAAAAGCTGGCCTGAAAAACACAACTTCATTTTTACATTTTGGTGATTGAACAGCTAAAACAAACAAGATATAACATGTTAATTAGTGATGTTTTAAATCTTTGGATGGAGCCAGGCTAGCTGTTTTCCTCTAAGCTAATCATCTGCTGGTTTTAGCTTCATAATTAGCATGCAGACACAAGAATGGTATTAATATCTTACTCTTGGCAAGAATAAGTGTATTTTCCAAAATGTCAAACTATTTGGCAAAAAAAAAAGACAAAATAATTGTTTTGGTAGCAACTTCTAACATTTTCTGGTAAGATTTATGGTAACGGCAACAATTTGGGGGGAATTTCTTTTTCCTAAATTTGCTCTCCAACATTATTATGAACATTTGAAGTCAGAAGGATTTGAAATGATGGAAATCCCTGAGAGAAACTGCCTATTTTTTTAACTTGTCCTCAATCTGACAGGCGCTCCCATGCCGAGTCTGTCCACAAACAATATCAGTCACTGTGACAAGGTCTTGCCTGCTTGGCCCTCTCGAGCCCAGACTTTATCATAAAAAACCCAGCACTGGAACATTTTCTGTACCTCAGCATTAAACAAAGCCTGTCTGTTTGTTTCACATAGTCAGTCAGGGACATTTCAGATGTAGCTGCCCTACGCAGCTTTGGTCCAAGTCAAAATGACCGGTCACATTCAGCACATAAAAAAAGTTTTGTTCCACTGCTACTGTGGTGTATAATTAGACATGTGACATGTGTAGTGCTGTAATGGAAAACAATGGCCCCATCCTATTTTAGGTGTTTGTAGGGGTCTTTAGAAGACAAGTCTAGATTTTTCCCCCCGTTCCCTGCAGGATAACTGGGAAAACTGATGTAATGCAAATTATATTAAGGACATCCAATGTGTGTAATATATTTTCACATCAGTCAACTATACTACATGATGGGATGTGTCCTAGGTTTAGGCACTGACCTATAAAGCACTAATACATCAATGGGTTATTGATCCTTCTGAAGAGGCTTTCTAGATACTTCACACATCTTGTCGCAATGGGTGACATCATGGAGTCCAAGAAGAAATGCTGTTGTGTGGAAATAAAATATTTAACAACATGGCTAGACAAAGAAACTAGTTTTTTTAGGCTTTTTAGTGAGCTGACTAACCCTGAATTGTGTTTAGCAAAGCATTAGAACAATTTAGATATTAATATTCAAGTTATTATGAAATTAAATGTCTCAAAAGACAAAAGGCACTTATAGTAAACATGCCAAACATACTACTCTAACTAACAAGCTAATTATTAGCTAATAAGCATTGTTTAAGTGGACAAGACAACTAGACGTTGAAATGAGCCCATATTGTAGGTTCAAATCAAGCACTGTGGAAGCTCAAGTGTAATCAGGTTTCCGTCCAAACCAAACTACCACACTAGAGTGAGATTTGCGTTTTTTGTGTTTGGTTAAAAAAAAAAATCTTCTCTTGGCAGGAACTTAGACTCACATATGATTAAAAACCTCAGTGATACATCACTTGAGAGCCCAGTTTAGTGTAGCATAAGTGTTACTGTGCACACCTTTGTTTTTTCTGACTTTAATGGTACATACACCTGTTTTTCACTGTCAACAGTGTGTCTGATGAAGATGATAAAACATTAAATGATATGTGTATGGATTATCTCAACACTAACAATTTCTCCCCTAGTTGCATCTTGAGTTATTAGATATATAAAGTAGCACCTCTCCAATGCTGATCATTCTGTGATCTAACTGATGCACAATATTATTGTTGCATGCCAGGTTAGACATTAAATTGTCACGTTGCTGAGTCTTTGTTCTTCAAGTGTCTTGGCATCAGCTGGTGCAGCTTTAGCTTCACGTCTCGACCAATGAAATGCCAAACATTCTTGAGACTGAAATTTAATATATGACTTTCTGAAGCCATTTGCCATTCCAGTGATTCCTTTTTTATGTCTGAGTGTTGTGGGATTTCCCCCACATGGTATAGCCCTCTCGCCAACTGCCAGTCTTTCTCGCTAAAGATGGATTCACATTTGGCGGTTCACCAGCTGTTCTGCAAAAAAAGGGGAAAAAAAGTGTTGCTGTCGCCTGGCGGCTCCCGGCATTTTGGCACATGATCCTGTGGTGGAGGGTGGACACTTGACAGCAGGATTCCCTTGCAAGGTGGGGCAGATGGAGAAAACACCCTTGGCTGCTCTGGGATGCATGAAGGGCATCTTTTAGGGTGCCACATAGTCCACTGTCTGCATCCGCAGTCCTGCATCTCAGCCTGACAGTTATTACACTTCCATTCTGTGAAGGTCACAGTATCAATAACCCACAAGTGCAATATAGTTAATCTCTTTGGATTAGGGCCATGATTCTCATGTGAGGCCTTCAAAGTGTGGATAAGTGTTTCCAGCCAAACCATGTCTGCAGTAACAGATGAAAGATGATTTCCAAAAGCAACACGCACACACATATCAGATCATGGTCACTTTTGGGGACATTAGATAGACTTATATTCATTTCCTGGAGACTTACCCTAACCCTAGCCTTAACCTTTGACCCAAAAAACAGCTTTTTACAAATTGGGTACATGGCTTTTGTCCCCAATTGGACAAGCCATCCCCAATTAACTGCTCCTAAATCTGAAATTTGTCCCCAAAAGTAGCCTATGACAGACCACACACACACACACACACACACACACACACACACACACACACACACACACACACACACACACACACACACACACACACACACAAACCCAGCTTTCTTGTGCTCTACGAGAGACACAATAATGAGGACATAATGGCAAAATTTGATTTATGTTGTGCCAAAGAACAGCAGGCAACATTTCTATGTGTCAGCCCTGATGCTACTCGCTGGCGTCGTCCCAGAATTCATAATAACTCACTGAAGTGGCATTTCCGCTGTGGATGGCTGCATCGTTGGCCTTTTTATTTCTCCCACTTCATGACTGCTTTTTAGGGAGCAACTGAGGACAATAGAAAAGTCTGTGTGAGTCATGACCCCCGCTGGTAGACTTAGGGAACTGCAACTTGGAGCATCTTACAACAAAAGTCAATGATGTTTTTCAGTTAGACATTCGCATTATTGATGGTTAATTGTGAGTATTAGAGCTTAAATGTGTGATTTACATGAGCTAAAGACTATGTATTGCAGTATATCCAACTGTGCATGGCCTTAAAGCAGCCATCCCTTTGTATCAACTTCTCACTTTTATCAAAAGCAGGACAATAGCTCCCCCTGTAGTCTGATATAAATAAATACAAGCTGTACGTCCTCTGCATGATTTCTTGTGAGGTATCTGTTCAGTTACTGATATTTTTAGCTGTGAAATCTATCTGACAGATCCCCTACAGCGAAGATTCCCAATAAAAAAAATGAGTCAGTGCTGCTTCGTGCCAAAGCTTTTATTACACTGAAAACATGGCTAGTCACCAATAAAGTCTGCAACAGAGAATCTGTCATGTTTAGGACTTGTTTACAATCAAATCAGACAATCAAAAATAATACTTGTGTGACATGATTAGACTGCACCATTCATGAGATTTTTATGGCAACGGTGGTGATGCCTCTGCAGGTGGAATTAGCTGAGCAGCTGAGCAAAATCATAGTGTCTCTGCGGACTGCCAGTGATGTTTATTTCACAGTCACTACTCCTTTATACCAACAGCAACAGTCAGAGCAGGGCGTGTACAGTATGTGGTTATTGACACAAAGACTGTGGTGCAGCTTGAAACATCACTTTCACTAACTCGACTGACAGCGACTCTGTGGGGTGTGCGCACCACCCCTTTTCGAGGTTCAAGAGTCAGCCAGGCAACGCTGTCAGGTAGAAATTCTTAATAAACGTAATAAAGGTAATGTTTTTCAACCATTAATAGAGAATACACCTATGCACAGTTTGACTGTTAGGTGTAGAGGAGAGAGTGCTCTAACAATAGTCCCTTTATTGCTGCACCTCCCATTGTGTCCCTGAGATCCAAGTACAACACCCAGTGAGAGAACAAATGAGGAAGCCCAATCAAAGATATGGAATGGTTTCTGCCAGGAAACAGGCCTAATTGATTTCCTCTGTGTCTTTGTCCCTCCTGTGTATTTATCCGCTACATGGAGGAGTGGAGGAAAGAAAGAAGATGAGAGAGGAGGAGAAAGTAGGAGATAGAAAGAGAGGCCATCAAAGGTCATTCTCCAGCACAGCAACCAAACCGAGGGGAGTTTATGCAGTCGCGCTGTGTGTCTCGGGCCAATCCATCTCCGCAGACTGAGATTCGCCAGGGAGAACACCTGCAGTGTGCTGTATAGAGTTCTGCCTACATGCTTGCCTGCCTGTCTTCCTGACTGCAGTAACATCTGGCAGAGGAGCAGAGGATTCAAAAGAACATCTGCACATCAGCAAGCAGCCAAGTAAACAAACAGCTCTAATGAAAGTAGTCACAGTTCCCAAATACAAGGCTACATTGTTGACCACCTATTTTCCTTTAATTAAGACCATATTAAGTGTTGGCACTGTTTTCTTCTCAGTTTAATTGGGGAACATTACAACAGCTTAAAAGAAATCTGTCTTGTGTCAGTATATGTAAGACAAATAACGCACAAATTATAGAGTGATATGCTGCAATATACTGCAATACTGTACATGTTTATTGTTCCAAAGGAGAGTCAATTAGCAAGGTAAGCGTGTAATATAAGGTGCACTAGAGTGAGCAATGTTCTAAACCCCAAGCAGCAATATTCAGTCGATAATGGCTGGATGTTTTAAGTCTGACAGATGCTGAAGTGCACAGTATTTTGCATAAAGCAGTGAGCAGCATACTATATCTGTACAAACATCTATTGGGTCATAATGCTCTGTTCAACACAAAATTATAGTCCATATCAAAATACTGTGTAGTACCCACAATGCACAATGGCATTAAAAACATTCTCAAAATCACTTTAATTTTACCTGAATTAAATACATGGCTGTAAACACACTATCAGAGCCCTAAGACACGACACAAAATCCCTTCAATGCAGCACAGATCCAACATTGAGCCTGCACACTTGAGCAGGAGTGCGTACTGTAAGTACACACGATTGGCTTATAACTGTCATGTGACTGCAGACTGTAGTCCCCTGTGCTAGGCCACAGTAATTGAGGCTTCCATATGGTATAGATCAGATGTAGCCTTCACCACAGCATTCCTCCAGCATGGAGGCCGAACGCTTATATCCACACAGAGACTGAGCTAATCAAACAACTATAGCTGGAAAACTGATCTATATTTTCTCTCTACTCACACATTGTCTCGCTTATTAGACACCTTCCATTAAGGACTGTTTTCACTGAGAACAAAAGCTGTACACTTATTTTTGAAACAATTTCAGTTTCTATTACAGTTTTTTGGCAATATAATCTTACAATATCCAAATAGTCGTGGTTAGTCTTTGTTGCAGTACAAAATATCCAATTTTTCTAAAACAAATTATGCCAAATTCAAATATCCGGCCCAAGTAGGTGGTGTAATAAGCTTGATAGTCCTACACTTACTTGTGATGCTGCATAATTCTGCTATACAGCTGACAAAGTATGACCATAAATGAATGAATTTGTGGACTCAAGGAAATCCTGAGACAGGAAAATAACACAAGAAATTGATAACCCTAATTACATTTAAAGACTCCCATGAGACAGAACTAAATAAGTCCTAAATATCACATCAAAACTATCAAAACTAATGCTACAAATATATGAAAACCTTGACCTTGATAACCTAAAAAACACCATAAAGTAGCCTACACATTAGTATACATAAGCTGAAATAGAGAAACACTTAAACTCACATACTGTATAGAAATTTTGGCCTCCCCATGAATTAGGCCAGATACCTCAACATGGTGAGATTTCATATGCATGTGTATATATATCAAGCTGTGGTGAGGGATAAACCTAGGCTATGGGTTTAGGAACCATTTTCACATACATTAATTAAATTTAACTAAGCCTATTTCTCTTTGCCAATAACCCCATGGGGTGCTCCCCTGGTGCTTCATGGACCTCACTTGACACCACTGAGCTAAGGGATTTGGGATCACAGTGTTGGCTTTAGAGATGAGGCAGGGACGCTTAATTTTCTGGAGCACCAAGTTCCAGGTAAATTGTTTGCTTGTGCTTGTCTACAAGGGTCTGGTCCTGCCCCATCCACTGTGTGAGACAGTAGTAGGTGGCAGTTTTAAACCCTCAAAGGTACTCATTAGCCAACTCTTCAAACGTTTTAAGGTTTAAGCTCAAAATATCGCGATAGCTTTATTATTTTAACCAAAGAGTAATGAGAGTTTGCTTGATGAAAATCGCTGAAGTGCTTACACCAAGTCAATTTAGTAGAAGTATGTCCACTTCTAGCCGAACAACGCGATAATTCCCTCCATTTATCATCTTAACTCACCGTTATGAGACACAACAACTAATTAACTAACCAGGTAACGTCAACTAAGAAAATTAATGGGAGAAGTTTAACCGTTGGTTCTGGACGAGGCAGTGACGTCACTTAAATGTTCATTTGTGGGGCTACAGCAAAGTATGTGGCGCAGCTATATATTTTTTTAAATGCCAGTAGTTAACGTTAAAAAAAATAAGCAGAATTAAAGTGGTTATTTGTTACACTACTCGTGGACAAATACTGCCGCCAGATTCCGGGTGTTGGAAATAAAGGTGTACTGTCTCTTTAAAGGTCTCGGCTAGTCTGTTTCGTATTGATCAATCCACCATTTTCCAACACACAGCGGCGGCAGTGCTAACACAGCTCCGGCAGCGCCACAGAGAAGAGAGCCACCCCTCTACCTGGAGAGGAAGCCAGGGACCGGGGCAGTCATGGCAGCGAACATGTACCGGGTTGGAGGTAAGGTGAGGGGGGAGGAGGAGGAGAAGGAGGGGGGACAACATTGTAAGACCTTCCCGTGTGTGTTTTTTTTTAATTTTATGGCGGACTCGCCATGATTCACCGCGGGGCTATTTTGTATTTACAGAGCGCGGTCCGTCTTTCCTTCCCTTTCTTTTATTTCCCTAAAGCTCAAGAGCCTTGTGCTTCACAGATGATGATGGTGACCGTGTGAAGAGGAGGATGGTGGTGATGAAGAGTAGTGGTTCGCTTACAGTGCTGCTGCTGGTTTCCCTCGTTTCTTTTGTGCTTGTTGTAACTTACGATGACCCCAAAACAACTACTTCTATGTGCTGATGCACCTAAAGTAACATACATTATGTTTCTATATATTTAAAGCGTCATGGCGAACGTATTGTAAAAGTTTTTGTGTGCTATTCAACTACTACCCGGGCTAACGTTTCATAATGAGAAGTAATGTTATTAGCAATTCACTAACCTGCAAAAACCCCTTAAGACTTGTAGGGAAGCAGCAAGGAGTGGATGCTTTTACAGAGAGTGCAGAGAAAGGAACAGAGATTTAAAAAAAAAAAAAAGTTAAATGCTTTTTTTTTTACCTGCAAGAAATGAGACGGAAAAACAGGAATAAAAGTCTCATAGCACGCTTAAAGATGTGTTTTTTCCACATTTTCAATCAGGGTTTCTTCTTTTTTTTGTACAGGCAGCTCCAGTTAATACCTAATTAGTATTCCTGTTTTCCCCTCCCACTCATTTTCTGCTTATGTTGCCCTCAATCACATCCTTTAGGTGCTGTGTAAAAATAGTCACATGAGAGTTACTGTAGAGCTATACCATAGTTTAATTAAGGTGGTGGTTGATTTTTGGACCTGTTTCCCTGGATCACTATATATAAAGAAGGATTGTAGAACAACCAGATGCCTCATGCATTAAGACAAGAATTAGTATTACAAAAGTTTGACTTAATGTGATATTGTATTGTGTTACTACTGAATTGTTTTACTTATGCTTTCACTATGAAGTGTCAAAACATTGGACCACATATAGGTGGGCCACAACCCCTATATAGGTGTAACTATCCAGACACAAGTCACATCTGGTCAATCTGCACTTTCATTAAACATAAAATATTTTCAGGTTTTTTGGTCATGACCGTAGTTTGTTGTTCTCCTTGTAGTGGTGCAGTGATTTTTTTTTTCCTATACTATATTTCACTTAATGTGAGTGTGTGTATATGTGAAAGAAGAAGAGAGTGATTTATTATATTTTGAAGATAAATCTATGCGTGATGACTGACAAACGTCTAGTGAAACCAGAGTGACATTGATTCCTCTTGGCTCCTTACCCGCATCAAAAATAGCTTGAAGGAAACGTCAAAGCCCTCTTATTTAGTCAAATGAAACAAGGCCTACCTGAGCGAGAACAGGATTATGTCCACAGCAGGGCAGAAAGTTAACACTTCACCAGCCAAGTCTCGCTGAATTTGTCAGGTTTCTCCACTTTTTCAGCCTCCTAAATGAGATATGAACCAGCTAAGCTTTTATATCTTGTCTGTAGAAACACTAATTTGCTTCCAAAGTAGTAAAAGTTAGTGATTCATGTGATTTGCCTGCCCGCCTGTAGTTTGTAGATGTTTTTTTTGTGACCATATTGTAACATTCTGAAGATTAGAGTGAAATTAAAATTAGCCCTTTGTTGGCAAAATTGGAACATTACACATAGGCCTAATAACCTAGTCTGAAACCACAAAGCATACAAATTATATTACTGAATAAACATACTATTTAATTGTATTTCCACAGTCACAATAATAATTAAGATAAAAAACAAACTCAATTTAGGTTGAAAATAAGTTTTATAATTGACTGAAGCTTCTCCTGAGACCAATTCAGCCGAAAGTCAGAACAAAGCAGAACCCTTGGAAAGATGGCCGCTACTTTGCAAGACAATGCAGGATCATCTTGGAAAAGCAATGACTTCCCTTGTGAATGAACCGTGGACAAAAGCTGGCTCCATAGTCCTTGATGTCTTTGTTTGTACTGTGCAAGCCACAAGCCACTCTTCCTGCGCCTGCAGCGCTTCTTCCTAGTGCTTTCCCCATATGCGGGAAAGTGTTGGTGACACAGTATAGGCTATGCCATAGGTCTTATCATCTTTATGGTTGGGTAGGGAAGAGAGGCTAGCCCAGAGTTTCTTGGCTCGGTTTAAAAGTCCAAGCCCCATTGAGTCACCAAGACTTGCTGCAGACTTATTGCCCAGGCAAAAATGACTCTCATGTGACAATTAGGAGATTGTTTTGAATGCTCCACATAAAATACTTATACCAAGGCCATTGGAGTGTGACAGATCCTGTACAGAATGTGCTAAAGTGTTGTAGTGTTTACTAAAAACTTTGTCACAGCCTACATTTCTTTTGGCTGGTGACTAGTGGGGATTTTTTTTCATGCTGCTTATGATTCAGAATCTACTTAAAGGTGTTGTAGTGTTTACTAATTTACCAACTGACTAACTTTGACAGCGCCCACACTTTTGTTTGGCTGGTGTTAATTTCCCATGCTGGCAGTTGTCTCACTCGCAAGTCCAGTGGGTGTACTCCCAGAGCGAAGTTCTCTTGCTCACTGCCATCCTGCCGAGTTCAGGACAGTCAGTTGGAAAGAAGCATGGCAGCTATTAGATTTATTCAGCAAAGTGTCCCCATCATTTCTCAAGGGTCCAAACTGCAGAAACAGCCATCACAATAAACAGTATTTGATACAAGCTAGCTGCCTTGTGGCTTCTTTGTAGGACCACAAGTATTTGGAATCAAAGATCTGGTCGCCTAAACCGCCCTGCAATAGTTGTTTGAGAAAACCTGCACACGTTGTGCTGATTAATCACATTTGAATAAGAAGCTGCAGTGGTGGCTGCAGCACAAGTGCAGGACAGATGCACGATGGCTGTTAAGATGCCATTATTTTATGAGATCAAAATCCGTCTCTGCTTAAATATCACCAAGCATAAGGACTTTGACAGAGAGGGATATTTCATGTTTTACATCCAAGATTTCTTGGTCCTGATCCCAATCTGAATCTTTTAGTAATGGGTACCTGCCAATACTGAGTCCGTTCCGATACTTATATCTTCCTAAATGACACAGCTGCCCGGTGCACACTCAAGTTACAACCTAAAAATGAGATAAGATAGAACTTAATTCATCCTGAAAGATTTTTTGTGCCAATGATGCTCAGTATGTGTAGAAATAATTATATACGTATCAGCAGAAGATATGCACTGTTGAATGTATCTGACATATTGAAATAATGTGTAATCTGCTAAATTTGGCACACCTTATTTTTCACAAGCTACTTAATCTCCCTGCCTTAAAATCCCTCACAAATGACGTGGCTGAGTACAGACACTAACTGCAGACAGATTTTTAACTAGACAACAGACAAATTTTAACGTCAATTAGCGACAGCCGACGTGACCTGCTGCCGCTAGCGTTTGTCATTTTAACCGGTGAAAGCGATGGTCAGCCAGGCAACAAATAAGCTGCTACCTCAAAGTTTTGTACGCTGCTACGTTTTGCTAACAGAAAAGAGAGAGGAGAGATAATCTATTAGAAAACAGATTTGTTAGCGCCGGAGCTCAGTGAACGACTGTAATTTGCCAGACTGGATGTCAGAAGTCACTCACTCGCACTGAAACGCTCTAATTTTCACTCGCATATGCAGTGAAATGTTTGCACTGTTGAGCCCAGGTGTCCTAAAGGAGAGCAGCTTTACAACAGCAGGCTGAGGTGGACAAAACACAGAAAAGTACAGTAAAGAAAGACTTGGCATTTCATCAGGTTTATTTCAGCCAATATCGATCCATTAAAGTATGTCCTGATCGGCCTCGTTTTACAATATAATGTTTCATGAGACAAAGACAAATTGAGCGAAAGGCATTTATCTATTGTCTAGAAGTAATCCCCAGGAATGGGGTTTGATAGATGGAGAGGTAGATAGGTCTCACCCTGAACAGATGTGTGTCTAGTTTGATCATCCCTGTTAGAGTGAAAGTGAGTGATACACAAGTGTGAAAGCAAGGTGTGAGCCTGATTCAGAAGATGAAATTACCTGCCATTACCATAGAAACCTCCATCCATACTATGACAGTCTGAGCCATTATATTTTCCATGGTTGTTGCTCATGACGACAGACGCACCTCCCAGTGTGTGTGTGTGTGTGTGTGTGTGTGTAAGTATCAGTTGGGGTGTGGGAGGGGGTATATGTGCATGGACGAGCGTGGGAGGATGTTCACGTTCTCCTTTTCCTGCTTCTCCATCTCCCTTCCTAGCTGTAGCCCAACCCTTTTCATTAGTATACTGTATATAGACACCACCTCTATACTTACAAGGGCTGCATATGGAGCCTCAGCACTTTTTAAATCTCAAATGATCGCATCGAGTTTTGAAAAGTTGGCACTGAATGCTTACCTTTTCTTAGACGCATTTAGCTCATTTGAGTTTCAGTGTCATGGTTTAATACAGTATAAAGTTCCTTTACAGCTGTTTGTATTAAGACAACTTTGAACACTGATGCATTTGAGAAGCTGGGTTTAATTTAAGTTTTTGTTTATAAAAAGTGCGTATTCCCAGAAAAGATATCAAAACTCAGGTGTATATATTTGTGAGTTGGTCTGACTCTTGATGCTACAGTACCTTTCTCTCTTCATGCCTGCTAGCACTGGGTTCACTCCCATTAGGCTTTGTTGCTGGCATGCTCCATATCGCGTGGCAGCAGGGGTGGGGAAAACTGTTTAACTGGAGTGCCGGTGGTAGAATCTGTGTTGATTCTTTATCAGGTGATCGCCAAATGTTGGCAGATAGTGTGACAGATGCGGTTGCAGAGCTCCTTCATTAGGATATATAAGATGGTACCTTTTTTGGCTTGTGCTTGGCAACGCCGTCTCCCACCCTCTCAATACGGGTGGCATATGTTTATGAGCTGTGAGCCAATCAACTAAACTGTTATATTCCCTTCCCAAATTGTTTCCTTTTTAGTGCTGATTAGGTATAACTGCAGCATTTCAGAAAAAGGCAAAAAGAAACTTATTTTCTATATTGTTAATCATGTTGTGATCTCTGAGATTTACCCTAGGGGTTCCCTATCACCAGGTTGGGAACCACTGCACTAAGGTTTAGTAGAAAAAAATCAGTTATGACAGTATTTAACATTTTAAACCACCTTCTGTCAGGCTGTATGTAACAACGATTCAGACCAAACTTAAAAGGGACGTATCATGCATATTTCCAGGTCTATATTTATATTCTGGGGCTGTACTGGAATATCTTTGCATGATTTGCAGTTTCAAATAACTCCTTATTTAACCCATAATGACCCTTTACGCAGCCCCTCAGTTCAGCCTCTGTGTCAGGCAGTTTTAGCTCCGGTCTCTTTAAAGCCCCCCTCCTGATGAGCCCACTCTGATTGGTCAGCTTCTGGAAGCTGGGTCACAGCCGACTTCTGGCTGATTGGGAGGTGACATTAACAAGCTATGAAACAAAACTATAGTAGTCGGATTTCACTATTTTTTTTCTTGCTCTTTACTCGAAATGTCAACTTCTAAAATACATTTGAGCTTAAATCTGATCCAGAATATGCGAGTAGACAACGCAAACAACACATAGAAAAACCTTAGCAATAACCTTAGCAACCAAGGCCACGGAGCGGACGGCCAGTTATGGGTAAGCGTGACGATCTGACACCAGCTCGTCGGCAAGATAGAAAAAAATATTGCAAACAAATCATTTAGAGCAGGTTGAAGTCTGGGCTTTTGACTTGCAGGGAGCATTTCTACATATAAGTTTTGGAACTTTGACCATGTTAAGCATAGATATCCAACAGTATATAGGTAACAGAAAATCACAAAAAGCATAATATGGCCCCTTTTTTAAATCATCTTCATACAACCTGCAAATGTTTTGAACGGCCACATTCGGAGACGGAGTGAAAAGTCACCCGTCACAGAGAGGTGGAAGACGTGATATCTTTTGAATATGTGAATAACGGCGTACATTTTCAGGCTGTCTCTCCTGGACGGCATTCTTAGGGATGCACTTGATTGTTCACATGAACAGTGGCAGAAATAGTTGTGTAAAGAATGGGGGGGGGGAAGAGGACCTGAGAGGACCTGGCTCCTTTCTCACCTCCACATGCCTGGCCAATCACGTGAATGTGTATGTCAGATTGTCTGTTTCGGAAAGTTACAGAAATTCCCACCTAATACGACATAGGTATGGTAGAGAGAGGGGGGGGGGGGGGGGTTTCTGAAGCTATCTGACTGTCTGACGAGCAGTTCTGATGGAGTATACACCAGCCTTAATACTTTCTCCATTCAGATGCCGTGCACACACAAAGATATGTGTTTTCACTGTCTGCCATCGTATAAAGTGGGCACAGGTGACATCTACTGTTTTCTCTGCTGAATAAACGGTAAATGATATGGACTTTTGACAGCCCCAGTAATCCATAATTACATAATTAACAAGACAACACAGACAATACTGTGGCAACTATGTAAATATGTAAATATTGAATCTGTTTTACTGTTAGATTCCCATCCACAATTACACACTTGCATCCTGAGTGGGGTACGAGTGTGTACCAAGCTAATGCATATTTTCCCAATTAGCTCTCCAATAAATCTACTGTTTTTATTGTCTCTCTCTCCTTTTTTGTAACTGTCTCATTAACTCATTCCCCCACTTACATCTCTATCATGCTCTGAACTTATCTGCCTGTCTGATAGTCTGAAGTCCTTCTGTCTGTCCATGTATGTCTCTTTCTCTCTCTGGTGCTCAGACCCCATCAGTTATCTCATGTTTTCCCCTCTCTCATCATTGCGTCTGTCTGACTTTCTGTCTGTCTCTCTCTGGCCTGGTTTGAATCAACCCAGCAGACTCTCTTTTGGGGCTCAGTAACATGCCTCGATTGGCTCACACAAAATTCGACTGCACTGTGACATCACAGGCGCCAAAGGATGCTGATTGGCTCATACTGGAAGCGGGGGATGGAGAGTGTGTGTGTGTGTGTGGGGCGGGGGGGGGGGGGGGGGGGGGCTATTCGCGGGCTGAGGCGGCGGGAGGGCTGATGGGAAATAGAGACTGAGTGACACAGCTCAGTGCCTACAGGCCCTCTCTTCCTCTCTGTTGCTCTCATTTTGAGTTGCTCTCCAGCTTGCTCTCCACTAGTCGTCAGCTTCTCATATGGTGGAAACTCTAACCAGCTCACACTTGACTGTCACTTTTAACTCTTAAACCCCCCCCGCCCCCCCGCGCTTCGCTTTTTCTTGCTGCAGGCGGCAGGAGGAGGCATCGCCTTTAATTTCAACTTAAAAGCGATTCCATTCTTGGTGACGTAAGTTCCCGAGCCAGGAAAAAGGGAGACGGCGAGCTGTCCCAATGTCCCACCTTCACAGTGACCCTAAATGTGCTGGGAGACATGCGCCGTCACCAGCCCCAAGAAAAAGTGTCTTACTGTGTCATGACGCATTTTGGCTTGCGATCAATGGTTCCCTCTGAGCTGGCGAATGTTGAAGGCCGCAGTTAAACGTCAACATTTTTCTCCCTGCGGCTTGACTTGAGACCCATCCCTGTTTTTCAGGGTGGAAAAAAAAGTTTTTGATCAGCGTTCATTAGAACATTGACAGTTTTATTTACCTTTTAATGTATACAGGGAACTTTCTCTCTTTTAGCAGACATGCTTGAACCTTTCAGCAGTGCATCTAGTGGCAGTGCATACGTTCACATCAGTACTGAAATGATTAGTCGATCAACAGAAAGTATTGTTAATTGATTGATCGTTTGTCATTTGGCAAACACATGCTGGTTTCAGCTTCTCAAATGTAAACATACAGTATGTTGCTGTTCTGTTTATGTGGTATAAATTTAATATCTTTGGGGTTTGGCCTGATGGACTACAAAGGCAATTTGAAGATCACCTTCACAAAAAAAATTGTGATTTCCAAATAATTGAAAGATTTATTGATGATGGCGATGACCGTTAGTTCCAGCTCGTTAGTTGCGTAATAGGGCAGCAGCTAATGATTCTTTTCATGATAAATTTAATCCACAGATTCTTTTCTTGATCTAGAAAATCACAATTTCCCAAGGTGACATTTTTTCTGTAAGATCAACAGTCCAAAATCCAAAGATAGTTGATTTAAGACAAGGAAAAGCAGCAAATCTTCACTTTTGCAAAGCTGGAACCATCAAATGTTTGGCGTTTTTTTTGAAAATTGACTTTTGTTTCATCTGTCACTGTTATTTTTCTGGTGATCTGCTAATTGATTAAGCATCTTATTGTTTCAGCTCTAATGAAGTTTGTTGCTCAAGGGCTCAGCCATAGCTGTCCACCAGTGGGATAGAGTCTCACTCATTTTTTTTTCGCAGCCAGTCTGGTGATCAAAGCTAGTCAAAAGCCAGTTTCCCTAACCTATGACCCCCCCCCTCCGTGGTTGAAGATGAGCAAGTCAGATATCTTGTCTTCATTTTCTGTCTCAGTGCCGCTCAATTTCAAGTTGGCCTATTTGATATTCAGCAGCGGGACGAAGATGTCACAGTGTCAGTGGAGTCTAGTAACAAGCTGTTACAGGGTAAAGTGTAGACAGGCGCAATGTGACGATCTCTCTTTCCTTCTCGTAGTGAATATGTGTCTGTGGTTGCCAGATGAAGCTGTCATAGAAATTACACTCTATGTGCTTTCTGAACTACCGCTGCTGCTTCGGTGAACCCACAAGAAAACGTGTTGAAGTGTCCTTACATCTTTATACAGCGGATGTTCAGTGCATACAAATTATTTTGTAATTATTTAATTGAATTACATTTTATACCGTACCTGCTTTTTCTCAGCCTGCCAGCTTTTAGCTACTTCAACCAAAGATGTCTTCCAATTTCTTTTGAAGAGCCCCAGAAAAGGGGTGTGAACCAGTTCTTTTCAGTTGTGTGTATGTGTGGGCGGAGAGAGGAATACCAATAGGGATAGAGGACCAAAAGGTTTTCCAGTAGAGAAGTCAAAGGCGTGTGGCCCTTCCTCACATGCAGCAAGTGTTGTGGCTGCTTTGCATTATGCTCTGTTGAAGATCAGTGTGGGTGGAGAAATTGTTATCTCCTGGCTCTTTTGTCTATGAGATACTAGATTTCTCTTTGTATGACTGTTGAACTTGAGAGCAAAATGTTGAGGTTAGCCGTCACCGTGTACAGATGTGAAATGTTTACTTCTGTATGCTATCAAATTCTTTTGTAGCTGCAATTAACGATAAATGATCAATTAATCTTTTTTTGATGAATAGTTTTTTCTGTGAAATGTCAGAAAATGGTGAAAACTTTCCCAGAGCCGACACCAACCCAACAGTCCAAAAACCTGGGCTGTAGTCGAGAACAGTTGAGTTAGAGACAGTCAAGTTAAGACAAAAGCCAAACGTACTTGAGACCAAGATAAAAGAAACAGGCAATATTCCTCATACTTGGGTCTCACTATTTTTCATAGGATGTCATCGCTCAGTGCATTTGGCTGGAATTAGAAAAATTGTAAGTAGGATAGAAACAGGAAGCCTGTTGTAGCCTGGATGTTGCATCATTTACTAAAATTGCTGTAATACCTCTAAATATAATCTTAAGAGAAATGTCCTTGCGCAATGTTACAAGCTGAAAGAATATCACTTTATACATTTGTATAAAATGTAGAGCTGCAACGATTAGTCAATTAATCAATTAGCTGGTCGACAGGAAATTAATCCGCAACTATTTTTTATTTGATTTCTATTAATCGTTGTAAAGAGAAAGTATTAATATTCTCTTGTTCCAGATTCTTAAATGTGAATATTTTCTGGTTTCTTTAGTCTTCTGGGACAGTAAACTAAATATCTTTGGGTTGAGGACTGTTGATCAGGACAAAACAAGCTATTTTAGGACGTCATCTTGGGCTTTGGGAAACACTGATTGAAGGTTTTCACCATTTTCTGACCAGACGAAGCAAGTAAATGGTTATTTTTGGTCATTTACAATGATAAAAAACAAGAAATTCTTACATTTGAGAAGCTGGAACCAGTGAGTATTTGTAATTTTTTGCTTGATTAAAATCTTAAATAGTTGCGGATTCATTTTCAGTCAGTTAATGAATCAATTAATTGTCTAATAAGACCACTGTGCTCTTATTCCAGCATGCTACAGTATCTATATTGTGCTGCTACAAAGAAGAGAAAAAACAACACAAATACAGGATACATTACAGATAATTGTTGCAGTGTTTGTAGGTGGATTTTTTCCTTTAACAGTGGCAGTGATAGTAATATAGGATAGAATTGGATGTCAGAGCAGATGCTGGTTGTGCGAGCATGATGGGTGTATGCCTAAACCAGTTAGTGTTGGGCCCAGGAGATGCTGGGAAAAAAAAAAAAAAACAAGAGTCAGTGTGTATCGTGGTTCTCCTGGTAGAATTTCGGGCGATCTCTGGCCTAGTCGGTCAAGAAGATGGAGGCGTGTGGGGGATGGGAGTGGGGGGGGAGGTCCAGGGTGAAGGGAGGATTGCTCCAGCTCCAGGCAGCCTACCAAGTGTGGGGTATAATCTGACAGCACTCAGCCAAGACACATGCAGGGCTAAGACCAGGCACCCTACCAAGACTGGGGCCTGCGGGGACATCCTGGTGAGAGCTAAGCCTCGAATGGACCTGGAGCGCTGCCAGGAACCACACAAAAACACACACATACACACACACACTTGAATGCATAGTAAAGTCATACACGTGTGTGTTAAAGATTGTAGAGTTTCTCGCACACACATGCTCATGCACACACATGCATGCAGACGACAACAACAACAGCACACATGAGGGGATTGAAAGGAGCAATAAGACAAAGAAAGCATGAGGACGGAGGAAATACAAGGCTGTGGTATGAATGGGAGGTTCGGTGTGTGTTTATTGGTGCGTCACTGTCTCATTCAGTCAGACCTCCCAACTACAACTGGATCTCCTGTGTATGAAATTAGCCTAATCGAGTTAAACCAACATTTGGTAGATTTTTGTTTTTCACTTTCCTGTTGACTAATTAAGCTGTCATATTGTCGTCCAACTGGAAATCACCCTGAATATTTGGATGACCTTGCAATGCTGACGGACATTTCTGTTGATCTTTTTTTTCCTTTCTCTTTCCATTTTACGCTCCCTTTTTCTCTTTCTGTTCCCTCTTCTCCTTCTTGCTGTTCCTCTTGCAGATTATGTTTATTTTGAGAACTCGTCCAGTAACCCACTGCTGATCAGGAGGATAGAGGAACTGAACAAGGTGAGTGAGTGTGTGTCAGAGGTTGACCAGATCTGACCTTGTCACTTCATGCACAACATGCACATCGTGCTCCTTATTGCATGAAAACCTAAACAAATCCAAATGTAGCTTGTAGTGTAAAGCAAATCTTTACTTTCTGTAGGTACTTTTTGTAATAATAGTACTGTACACCCTGGACTGTTAAATTAAAATTCTCACTTCCATTAGTTTGGAAGGGAAAATATTGATACTGTATAATATTCTTATTAGGGCTGCAACTAACAATTGTTTTCCTGATTGATTAATCTGCTGATTATTTCCTTGATTAATCGATTGGTTGTTTGGTCTATACAGTGACAGATAATATGGCCATCACAGCTTCCCAGAGCTCAAGGTGACTTCTTTGAATGTCTTGTTTTGTCTGAGCAACAGAAAAAAAACCCAAAATATTGTTAGTTTGTTAGATAGTTTACAGTTTACAATGATAAAAAACAGAAAAGCAGTAAATCCACAACCTGGAGAAACTGGAACCAGCAAATGTTTGACATTTGTGCTTGAAAAACAATTATTCGAATATCAAAATAGTTGCCAATTAATTTTCAGTCGATTGACTAATCGATTAATTGACTAATCTTTCAGCCGTAGTTCTTATTTTTTAGTTCAGATCAGGATCAGTACATTAATCACTTTACAAGGCATTACAATGAAACAACACATGCACAAAATATGTTCATGAAAATGGATTTTTTTAGCTTATAATAAAATTTCTGGTTCTTGAATGATCAAAAGATTCTGAATATATTTACAGAATAGACATGAAATGATGAGTCAATTAAGTAGTTGATTGACAGAAACTGATCGGCTAACTGTTTTGATAATTAATTAATTGTTTGTCTTTAAGCAAAAAAATACCAAACACGTCATCATCATGTGTTTCAGCTGCTGAAATGTGACTTGATTTGCAGATTTTCTTCCTCGCTCTTCATAAATGACAGTAAGCTGTAAATCATTGGGCTTTAGGCTGTTGGTCTGACAAAAGAAACTGTGAAGATATCCCTTGGTCTTTATGAAACTGTAACAGTTATTTTTTACCATTTTTTGACATTTTATCAACCAAATAATTAATGAAGAAAATAATCAGTAGATTAGCTGATAATGAAATTAATTGTTAGTTGCCGCTCTAGTCCAGAGGATTTTTAATTATGGCTACTATATGAAACTAAATTAACTAAAACTAAACTAAATTATTTAAGTGCTTTTTTTTGTATCTTACGCCAACATTTTGTGAGATAAAGGCAGCACACATGACTGTACACATGCTAATAACATAATTATAATAGTTATTATTGTGGAAAATAAAATGGCAATATTCCACTTTAAATATAGGAAATGTGTTGTTCAAATATATATCTTAACTGCACTGAAAGCAGTGAAAACAGTATTGTATTAACATGTCACAAGTATGGTGATGGTGTTGCTCTGGAAGGTGTCTGGTAAATCCCAGCCTGCCATCTCGTACGTTGTTCAGTCAAAGAAGCAGAAAAAGAGGCCTGTCTCTGTAGACCAGTTACAGGTGCCCGCTGTCTGTCCCCTGTCCCAGGCCTGTGCTGGATAATGTGGAGGCTGTTTAATGTGATTGACACAGAGCTCAGAGTGAGCCTTCCATTCTGCTTGTCGCTGTCAGTTTTCTGCTCCTCGGGGATCTCTGGGTTTCTCATCCATGAGGTGCAGGTTTGAGATGCAGGTCTAAGAAAGTATAGAACAGAGCGAGGAGAAATCCCAAACAATTTCCACCTTCACAAAACTACTTAAAAACAAAACATAAAGAATGTGGCTGAACTGACTGAACCTGAAAACATGTGCATGTGAAGCCAAATGTCTGAGGTCTACAATTGTCTATGTCAGTGTCCTTATTTAGTGCCACAAATGTTTTTCAAAAATAAAGATACAAACGATCCTCTGGGTGGAATTTAGGTTTGTGTAGAGCTGAAACGATTAGTTAATTCATAACTCAACCAACAGAAAAACAATCACCTGCTATTTTGATAAATGATAAATCGTTTATCTTTTTTTTTTTTTGTCTTATGTGCTGGTACACTGAATATCTTAATGTTTTAAAGTGTTGGTCAGACAAAACAAGACATCTAATGACAGCAGTTTAGGCATTTTCACTATTTTTCTTCCATTTTATAGACGAAAAGATTCATTGTTGAAAATGTAAAAGAATCATACAAAAAGTGTGACATTAACTTGCTTAAAATCACCTTGGTGTACTTTTTTTTAGGAAGTTCATCAAGTTTGCACTATACCTTGATGCCTAAAGGCCTGTAAACCATGTTAGCGTTACATTTTCTACTCCATGAAAAACCTGACTGGTGCCTGCACATGATTACTATGAATTTCTAATGAAAATGCTGAAGTGAGTCATTCTCTCAGTTGTGTTTTACATCTTCAGATTAGCTGCATCTGTGCTTGAAATGTCTGCGTGTCGTGCAACAAGAGAGCACGACACATATTGCATAATCTGAGAAAAATGGGAACACAGACCAGTGTGGACGTCCTCAGCGTTTCATTAAAAACTTCCTTCATTTGTTAAAAAATGAGTTTGCACTCAGAAGCAATCATACATGAGGAAATGATCTTTTCTTGTTTACTGCAGCTTTTCTCCAACAAGGAAATGTGGGGAAATTGGATTTTAATTATTTTATGATTGGCAAAGTAGAATGTCTGCAGTAATAAAGGGTCGGCAGAATGTAAAGACATATATTGTGTTGAATCTGCTTATTCTGCATCCCTCCATCTCCCTCTCACTTTATACCTCCCTGCAAGGATTCCTAATCCAATATGCCCGGCCCACAATAGGATACAAATGTGTTTGTCAGTGATATGAAACACTTTCAAGAATCACAGTTTATCAATATTGCAATTTATATGCAGGCAAAATGTTTATACCATTTTCTTTTATGTGTAGGGAGTTTTAAAGTGATAGTTTCCCTTTTTCAGGTGGTATCTGATAAAACATTATAATACAGCTAGTTTAAAATCAGTGTTGTATCGACGATTGGTCTCTTTCCCCACTACTGATATTAATGTAATTTTAATTTCACTCTGTCTTCCTTCATCGTGTCTCAAAATAATGTAACACATCAAATTTTGCACAGACAATTCCCAGCACGCCACACTGTCCTGGTCACTGCAACACTTATTGTGATTTTGGAGAATCGTTGTAGTCTCGCACTGCATTTTTCAGCCAAAGTTAAGAATTAGCCTCATTTGTAGGTTTTCAATTCGTGTGTGTGTGTGTGTGTGCGCGTGCGCGTGCGTGCGTGCGTGCGTGCATGTGTGGGTGCTCTGTGTGCGGCACCACTTGTTGCCGTGGTAACGCCGATTGTCTCTGGTTTGCAGACAGCCAATGGGAACGTGGAGGCCAAAGTGGTGTGTTTTTACCGGCGCAGGGACATCTCCAGCACACTCATCGCCCTGGCAGACAAACATGCAAGTGAGTGACCATAACCCAGCCAGCCAACATCAGGCATCAAAACATGCCAGCCAGGATTTAAAACAGTTCTTTTTGGCAACACCTCCTCAGTTAATTTCTAGTTGTAGTGCCTTCACATTCAATCAGACAAGATTTCCAGAAATGGAAAATACAACTCTATTTGTTATTTGGCATGATTGTGAGGCTTGTTTGCACACCAGATTTTATTAAGGGATGAATCAAAATTGAATTGAGGTTGTGCGCTGTTACCGAGCTGAGAGAAATGGTCCAGACTGCAGCCCCCTCCTCTGATAGACCTGACTGCAGACAGCATTCGATCTGCTGGGTGTATCAATATGACGACACCTGTGTGTGTGTGTGTGTGTGTGTGTGTGTATATGTGTGTGTGTGTGTGTCTATGCATATGGGCTCATCCTGTTTAACCGTGGGTGTGTAGCATGTACTTGAATGTGGTGTTGTTCTCCAGCTCTTGGAGCAAATTTTCCAGTATCTGGAACAGACTTTGAATGGGCTCTACCTTTTTAAGCAGCATTGTGTGGAGAGAGAGAGAAAGGCAGTCAAACAATGATAGGTGGTTTAAAATGGTGATGGAAATGAAAGAAAGGGAAAATGAGGGGAAACCAAAGTGTGCCACTTAAAGGCCAGAGCCATTCTTGACTGTCCGGGTCACCTCCCCAGTTGTCAATTGGAAATGATGCCTTCAGGGCACGGCTCCAGAGTGCCTGAATTCAAAGACTGAAGAGGCAGGATTTATTCCCACTGCAGGTTATTTGCTTTCTCTGGAGCATGACTTGATGTCGCTTCTCTGACCGTGTGAAAACGGTCTATTTTGAAATCATTTTTTACAACCATTTGACACTGTACAAAGCTGCTGACGTCTTTATTGATGGCTTGATGTTAACATTGCACACGATGTGGTGAATTGTGAGGTGGCTGGATCGTACTGTAAACCCTGTGCAAGCCAACCTCACACTACAAGATGAATTCATTTGAATTGAGGATATATTTGAAAGCTGAGTTGTTTGTGGGCAGCATTCGTTCTCATGGGTCACTGTTGATTATCTACATCCTGCTCCATCTCCAGTGTAATCATGGTGGGAAATGCACCCACTACGTACACGCTCGCAGATTTTAGTCATCCTTACCAGTTGTCTTGAAATGCAAACAAAGGAGAAGGAGAGCAAAGATGACAACACTTGGAGAATCCTTTTTAGAGTGTTTTGATGATTTCCACTCTTCAAAGAATCTCAAATAACGAACCATAAATGGTGGTCAGACTAAATGTCTTCTGTGATAGGCAGAGAATGATTTCATACCATTTCCAGATTTTTTTTTTTTTAATTTGTTCAAGACTAAATGACTTGTATAGCTGGATATTTTTGCAAGCTAGAGGTCATGTTTGTGTATTTAGAAACAGATTCTATTGTTGTCAAACATGACATGATCCTTATTAATCTTGCATGCTGAAGCAATTGTGTGAAATAATTTGTTTAGTGGGCTAATCTATGACTTGCTTTTGTGACTTATCTGAGTGTTAAATGAGCACAAGTGCAAAAAAAAAATAGCCAAGGCTGTTGTGTGCAAATATATTAACATGGGAACACAGTGAAGCAGCTGAGTGGACTGTATCCATCCCACATCTGGACTGAGATAGCCTGTAAGTCTCTGTATGTGTGTGTGTGTTGTGGTGCAGCAAGAGAAATGACAACAGCACAGAGAAACACAGGTTATGGTCATGTGAGCTTATTTGGGAGCAATCAGGGAGGTGCCCAGCGCTGTCTGGCCTCTTGCTCGTGCACACGGGAAGTGGACCCACTCCAACTTGAAATGCACACGAGACAAATGCACAAAACTTAAATGCAAGCAGGCTAATAAAATCAATGTAAAAAAAAAGTCAAGTAAATTTGAGCACATTTTGACCATATCACCAGTAGTCCTGCTAGACTAACAGTAGAAACACTGCCATCCTGTAGCAAAACCTACGACTAGACTTTGACTGGGTGTGGCAGTCTGAATGTTGGCTCTTGGGGTGTGAAAGAGTATGTGTTTGTGTGTGTGCGTGTGTGTTCAAGAGCTACCAAGTGTCCTGTTTAAATGAGCACATGTGTTTGTGAGACTGCATATGCTTGCGTGTGTGTGTGTGTGTGTGTGTGTGTGTGTGTGTGTGTGAGTCTTGACCGCAGTGTCCATAGAGGAGGCCTGGGGGTGTATCCGTGGCAGAAGGGGATTGTTTGTTCTGTTGGACCACACAGCATCAGTTTGGAGTGTGTGTGTGTGTGTGTGTGTGTGTGTCCCTTTAAGGAAGTCTGTGATTATTTTTGAGCAGTGTTTGTGTGTGTTCATACGTATGCTGCTTTATCTGCGCAGTACACTTTTGCAGGATGTTTAGTTATTCTGCTGAAGACTCTTGTAATGTGTGTGCAAATAGAATGATGAAGCATTATGACTTCTCTCTAGGCCCAGTTTACCCAATTTAAAAATAAAACAGACATTTGGGTATTGGCATTGTTCTGGTATATGTGTTGTTGCACAGTGAATGTTAAGTAAACATGAATATTTAACTTATAGCCAAGGTTAATTAACCAAAACCTCTGTTTTGTTGCATTTCTGGTGAAACAAATGCACATACCCAGCATCATCTCATAGGATTGGCACACTGATAAATGTGGCTGCGCTTTTTTTTTCTTTTTTTTTTTGTGGAGTAATGTTTGTATAGGCTGTTCCTATATGGGCCTCTTTGGTTTTGGCTGAGCTCTGCCAGCTGCAGTTTGGTAAGGGGCTTCCAGACATTTGCAATATGTAAAAAATGCATGGCAGGAATGGCTGCGTACCGCATGGGTGTGGGCTATATCCTGTCTGCGTTTCTGTAGCTGCAGCCTCACTGTATGTGCCTCTCTCTGTGTGGGTGTGTGTGTGTGTGTGTGTTCTTATACATGCATGATGGACTTGGGAGTTTTTAGCTCTGGGCCCTGTCACAGTAATTGCTAGAGGGGTACGTTTAATTCATTTTTGCTATGGATCAGTGGAGAATGGCAGTTGAGTGTGTGTGTGTGTGTGTGTGTGTGTGTGTTTGTGAGTCCATGTGTCTTTATGTGTGTCTGCTGTGAGTCATTGATCAAATATTTTGCTTGCAGAGATTCTGAGCGCTCCCTCAATGGGGCCTCCAGCTCCGGCATTAGCCCCTCCCCTGTGACCAAAGCAGCCTCCTGAGTGGTCAGCTTCTGTGGCGGACTTGGCATTTTACCTCTCTGGCCCCTCCCTTCAGACATTTGAATTTGCCGTGACTCAAACCTTTTTCTATTTTTGAACTGTGGCTCCTAGCTCCCATGAACAATAGACAACAATGTTGCCAGAGAACTGATCCACTAAAGTAGAACCAGTTCGACTAAAGTCAAGCTGGCCATGGACCAGTACAGTATATTATAACAGTCGGTCTCTTATAGCTGGTGCATCTACGCATTTTGGGTCACATCCCTTTTTTATGGATGCTTTACTCAAAGTACTTTACCCTTCTGTATGTGAACACATTCACAGCACGGGAGTCTCTACGTGACACCCCTCACCCTGGCAGTAGTAGTGTCATGCTGTACCACTTCAGTTACACAACCACTCTGTATTTGACAAGATATGTTATAATGGGACAAGCTCCTACAGTGAGAGGATGCATTTCTCATTTGCATCCCAGGCTGCAGAGCTTTATGAACTGCGCCCTTATCAATGGTAATGATTACAAAGTGAAAGCAACATTGTCCTTGTGCTTGTAATGGAGAACAAGGAGATTTTACATGTGCATTGTAGTAAAAATGTTAACCTTTTAATCTTAAATATTTTAATATTATAAATACGTAAGTAATCTGTCATGGAAGAAAGGAGAAAATTAGTCTAAAAATACCTTCTTCTGCTGCATATGTTTACATGTTATGCAGCAGTAAACTTTTTGAGACTTGTTTACCTTTCTTATAGTAAACTAAACTGCTGGTTTTTTTCATGTGCTTTTGACCAGATTTACATGCACTCAAGAAAAACCAGGTTACTCAGGTTTACATGCGCTGCAACAACCTAATTACTCTGCACTTGGCCCCTAATCAGATTTCTCCCTTACTCCCTACCACATTGTTGAAACAAGGCTAGCACTGCCATGTAGTATGTACAGTAGTGATATGTTAAAGCATGCCTAAAATACAATATGTTCAAATAAATGGCTAAAATCCTTACCACAGTTACAGACATTTGATCTCTTCCTCACATGACATTTTTTTAGAAGTCTGGTTCCAGTTAGTTAAAGATGAACTTCACTGATGAGAACTAATTATCCTGGAAAAACAGTGGTATTCTGTGTCTCTGGAAGGAGATTTGGCATGTCTGAGAAAATATCCCCTGTGATGTCACCAAGTTTAACTCGAGTGTGGAGACTGTAACGCCAGCTTTCTGTAAAAAAAAAAAAAAAAAAAAAAAATTGCAAATTGGCGACATGGGTTTTGAAAGACGTAGGCGTTTATCAGGCAGGGAGGGTCTAACAAAAAGACACATTTCAGTTGCACCATGCGATGTGTTTACACATGTGATTACACATATGTAAACACATACACACTGATTTACATATGTGAGTCTAATAATACACCTGTTTTGAGGAAAGGTCATTTGCATTTACACTCTGTACCTTATTCAGATGGTACATCTTGTGCTAAATTTTCAGTTTTTTGTAGCGTAGGTGTAATAAAAACTATAGCTACTGTCTAGACATTTTGGTCATTGCCAGAATCTCTTTTTGACAAGGATTTATTGTTTTGTCAACAAACAGACACTTGGGTACATTACTGATTTCAGTAAGAGACAAATAAAGATTAAATCAATCATATAATCCCAAACACTGTGATTCTGCCAAATTCACAGACCTGTTCACTTCATACAGGGGACTTTACTCACTTCACTGTATGTACTCATGTTGTACTGGTCACTTTACACTTGTGCTTGTACCTCCTGGGATTACATATTGTCAGTTCCAGCAACTTGATAACTAAACAACATGCTGGGTGATTCTGCAGCTCCAACTTTACAACAAAACCTGCACTTAAAACTTCTTGCAAACTAGACTTGAAGCCCCATTGTCACCATAATACAACATGATCAGCACTGCATTGTCCTATTGCACTGTTTGCTTTCTCCAGACTGTGCCGGTCTTGTCCTTACTCTTGTCTGGAATGTGCTGTGAATGAAGAAAAATGTTCACTATGCTCTTGTGTAAGGTGGAATGATGTTAAAATTGAAATACGTCCTTGACATGATGTCTGACATGATCTTGCAGACACAATCGCCTCTTTTAATATAGGTGCTAGAGCTGGGCAGTACTGACAAAATCCTCATAGTATTGATAATGTGGTGATTACTGGTATTTTTGCGCAGTTAATCTAATATAGAGGTAAATAATTTAGTCACTGAGAGGAAAAATATGTTGGTAAAGGAAAAGACAGTCTGGTAAGTTTGTAAACTTGCATCCTTTTATTGTAATGCAGGTTTTAAGACCAGGTTAAGACAATATTTAAGTTATGTCATAATATTACAACAACAAAACTCCCAGATGATGCCTAGTCTCACACAATATTGATTTTTTTCTATTGACGGATCTCTCAGCTTTAGCAGGAATAGTGAACTGTCAATTTACTTCTGACCAGTGATTTTTGAGCAGACAAATGTAGCTTTCGGCTTCTCTCCGCATTCCTGCCACCACCACATTAACACACACTGTATCATCGAAGTGAAGTCAGTTTGTTAAGGTAATAACAGTCTGCCATGCTCTCCTCACCTCCTATTCTCGCCCTCCAGCCTGCTCTTTCCTCTCCTTTCCCTCCCCTCGCTCTTTCTCAGCCCAGTAAGGCGACCCATTCATCAATAATTGATAATTGGCTGGGACAGGTGAGATGGAGAGGCAATTTGTAGAGAGTATGGTCTGGGTGCACTGCCAGGAGATTGGCTCGGAGGAGGAGAGGAGAAGGACTGAGGTTGGGGAGTTGAGTTGCTACTCAAGGACGTAGAGCCAAGGAGCAGCCAAGTTCCTCCACTTTTTATGTTGGAAGCTTGAAAACTAATTTCTCCAAGAAAGACATCATAACAACTGGTACACTGGTATTTCTTTCCTATATCTTTATCCTCCTTGCTGTGATGAGGTCTTTTCTTGAAGTGAAAATTATATCCCAGCTGCAACGATTAGTCAATTAATCGATTAGTCAATCAACAGAAAATAATCTGCAACTATTTTGATAATAGATTAATCGTTTTGAGTCTTTTTAAGAAGTAAATGCTAAAGTTGGTTCCAGCTTGTTACATGTGAATATTTTTGGCTTTCTTTATTCCTCCATGATAGTAAATTGAATATCTTTGGGTTGTTGACTGTTGGCCTGGACAAAAACAAGACATTTTAGGGTTGCATTGTGGGCTTTGTGGAACGGTGATCAACATTTTTCACAATTTTCTGACATGTCACGACCCGGCTCAAAGGAAGGACAAAATGTTCGAGACCACACATGACTCTTTAAAGTACCATACATTTATTTAAAAAAAACTGAATGGAGTATGCAGTCAGTTAGTCAGTAATGTGTGGATGTGTGAACATGTGTAAGAAAAGAAAAATAAATCAACCAAAGTCCAACCAAACCAAGTAACCTAGAGAGGAGAGAGAGACTGACTGCTCAGGCACCTATATACTGTATATGTGAGCAGTCACACCACCCCCCCCAACAAGAAATTGGTCTTGAGGCCTACGTCACGCCCCCCTCCTTAAAAGCAAGGTCCCACCTCAGACCCTGGAACAAAATAAATATTGGATACAAGAAAATTCAGTTAATATCAGACAATTTTCTAATCCATTATGACCTACAAACATCGAACGAGATCAGCTCATATTTACATCAACAACCCTTTATCAACACACAGAATTTCCCTCCCAATACCTCTTTCCCCCTCCCAAGATTCACGACCCAGCAACCTTCGATCTGGAGGAAGCACTTTTAAGAGTACATCAAAACTGGGATAGTAGAAATATAAAGGAATGAAAGGCAAGTCTACCAAAGGACATCTTATGTTACACTCATATGTCCTTCATTATTATCACAAGCTGTCTGAATTACTGATGTCCTCAATTTTGAAGTCCGTACAATTTGCACAATAGGATCACCACTGAAAGCCTCTCCATGAGCCGACACCCTAAGCAAGAGGTCACCCTGGAGGAAATACCCCTACCTAACTTTTCCCCTCCTGGGATGTAGGCAAAACCAGGTTGTACATGTCCTTCAGAGACTGGTCCTCTCTTCGTTCTCTCACCAGCCCTTGAATGAGAAACAGAAAGATCAGTTGGCACTGACAATGCAATTTTTTTTTTTTTTTTTTTTTAACATCACAAAACTTTTCCGAAACCACATCACTATCAGCCAGAGCAGCAGTCATTGCACAAGTCACGGCACAGACTGTAGACACATCTTGATCTGATTCAGTGACCTCTTGCGATTGTGGAGCACAGACTGTAGAAACCGCCTGCTCTGGTTCAGTGACCTCTGGAGGTTCTAGGGATGAAGCACGTGTCTTTTTTTTGTTTGTATTGACGCATTAGGTATTTATACATTGTCTGGTCTTACATCATCTGGCCACAAACGACCACCCGCCAGGTCATTTCCTAAAAGGATGTCAACTCCTTTAACTGGCAGTTCCGGACGAACACCAACCTCCGCGTCTCCCTGTACCAAATCGCAGGACAAAAACATTTTATGCACAGGCACAACCCATCCCTCTAACTGGAACACAGCTCTCTGTGTCTGAACCTGAAGAAAAAAGCAGGATTGCCTCCCTCACAAAGGTATGCAAAGCTCCTTAGTCCCTCAAAATTCTGACTGTAACTTTCTTGTCACTCCCAATTAGAATTACAAAGCCGTCAGACATGAATGGAGCATAACCCAAGCCAATCTCAGAGGTGTCTATTGGCTTAACCTGCATTTGAAATGGAGCCACCAGTTCTGCTGCGTCACCAACTGTGGGATTAGGAATAGGTGCAGCCAAAACAGCTGACTTCACATGGAATATTTTGCTTGTTCCTTTTACCAAAGGACATTCTTATGTCCAATTACCCTCTTGATGGCAATAATTACACACATTTGGATCACTTTTTTCTTTAGGCTGCTGTTCCTACTTTGGGGACAAAGAATCTGCTTTCTGGGATTTGTCACTATTATACTGCTCATCAAAGATACGCTTGTGTGTCAACACATATTCATCGGCCAGCACTGCAGCCTCACTAGGACGTGACTTTGTGTTCATTAATATATGTTGGGATGTAATCAGGCACAGACTGTTGATGATGAGATGAAGAGCACCAGCGATTTAAAATGTGAGATCAAATCCCGTGAAAATTCCACGTGTTTGTTAACCAGTCTTTCGCCAGCTCCTGAAACGTTGGCGATACGCTTCAGGAACTAACTCGTATGCCTTCAAGACAGCTGATTTTTACCGTACTGTAAACTTCACAGTCCTCAGAAGATAGAGTGGATTAAGCCTCTTGTGCTTTACCTGTAAAGACACACTGTAACATTAAAGGTCGCTCCTCATCAGGCCAGCTTCTTGAATCAGCAACATGCTCAAACATACAAAAAAGAAAACTAAAAACAAAATCTACATCCTTTTCGTTAAACTTTGGCAGCAAACTCAAGTTACTTGCAACATCAAAATGTGAACCAGTGGTTTCCTTATTTAAAGCAGATGCAGACCTTTTACCTTCCTTAATCAATGCAGATCCAAATCCAATTTCAGTTGTTTGTATTTGATTAAAAAAAATAGCAAAAGCAGCCATTCTTTCTGCTGTTCAAATGTTAAGCCAGCCATAGAACTACTTACACCACTCTTACCTCCCCGTCCATCAGCACACCACCTTCTTGCCAGTTAGCCTTTATGATACACAGGTTGTCTTTTGCACATTTGGGCTCAACTTCAACAGAGTAATGCTGAACAATCTTCATCAACTGCTCCTTGGTACGTTGCTCCAGCAACTCATCAGAGGGGGACTGAATGAAATCTTCCACAGCGTTAACCATAACCACCAATCAAACCTAGCAACCTAGATAATCAAGTTGAGGTAAACTCTACAAAAAACCTTTTGCGCTATGCAACAGGTGGCCAAAAAGAACTGGAGTCTCCCCATCCTAACCTAACTAGTAAGATTAACTAGCTAACTAAACTCATCCCTAGTCTTTGGACAGATACTTGTGGCGGCTACTTACTCACTGTAACTCAGTGGCACTGGAGGGCAACTGCATACAAACAGTGACACCCCCCCCAAGAAACCCTTAATTCGAGTACTACCTGTTTACCTCAATCGACAAGTCCAAAATGGATTAGATTAATTATCTAACTAACAAACTAACAAAACACTACTGTCATGTGTGATGCTCCACCCAAAAGTAGCAAAGAAAAACTAATACTACCAAAATCAAAGGAAGGACAAAATGTGGAGACTCTTTAAAGTACAATAAATGTATTTAGGCCAAGTCAATTTTATTTATATTGCACCAAATCACAACAGAAGTTATCACAGGGCACTTCTCACATAGAGTAAGTACTCTTTAATTTACAGAGACCCAGCATTCCCCCATGAGCAAGCACTTGGCGACAGCAGCAAGGAAAAAACTCCCCTTTAAAAAAAAAAAAAAAAAAAACTAAATGAAGTATGCAGTCAGTCCATCAGTAATGTGTGTAGTGTGTAGATGTGTGAACATGTACGGGTGTAAGAAAACAACAATAAATCAACCAAACCAAGTAACCTAGAGTGTTATTTTGTGCATGAGTGCCTCTCTTATGTGGTCATTCAAAGGTTAAAGTGTATAGTGGAGGCGCCCTGCCCTGCTAACGTCAGAAGAAATAATAACATTTTTCTAAAACTAATATTACACCAGTTAAGCTTCAGGAAAGTGAGTGGTGTCGCTACAGCACACAGCAAAAGCCATGTATTTAATAAGTAAATAAACCATTATCTAGTTGATAATGAGAGATGAGATTTGAAAGGATCTATCTGATGCAGCTCAGCAGGTGATTGATTCATTGATCACTTTGTACGTTTGATAATTAATGAAAGCAGCATATCACATCGTCAGGAAAGAAACCCTGCAGAGTTCGGTCAAGAAAAGTAGAGACAAACAGCTCAATCGTTCACATTCAGGTGCTGATATGTGAGAGAAAAGTAGGCACTTAACTCCTCAGTTGAGCAATTTCCTGGAAGAAACTTTAGATGACTGTTGGTGATCTATACATTTAAATTTTTGAAGTGTATGCCCTACATTTCTACATGAACCCGGTTGCCATTCGGCCGAGGCCGCCAGTTTTGTGTGGGAGTTTTTGTGCAGCTCTGTTCAAAAACAAACACAAGCAGCGTCTGTGTTACCTGTAAAAAGTCTTTATGCCACAGTTCTGCTTTGCTAAACTCCCACAATTCTTCTGCAAAACTTTGGAGTCACTGTGTTCATCTTTCTTCCAGTCCATTTACTTTCTTGTAATGTTTCAAACTGATCTGCTGACAAAAAGCGCAGAAGAATTCATACATCTCAGTTTAGACCAAGTTTTATCTAGCAGAGAGTCTTTGGTCTATAAGTCAAGAGTTTGTGTATGGCACATAACTATTTCTCCTTCCCAATAAAAAAAACAGTTTGGTTAATAAGTAATACACTCCTTGTGCAATTTGAATGTGAATCAGTTTTGCAGTGTTATAGATTTTTATGTAAATGCAGTGCCTTGTAGGGGAAACACTACCATCATTTTGGAGCTCATTATAAGCTGCCTGGCTGGATTACTACTGGAACATCGGTAAATGCCTAAAATGTAAAGTAAATGTAAAACACATGTAGGTACCCACCAAAACACATGTTTTACTCATGTCACACATGCATAGTATACTTAATGTCTCTCTAACACACACACACACAATTCATTTCCACACACACTTCCTGCCTTATTTCCTTTTCCCTTAAATCTTTTATTAATAATCTAGGTTTATGTTTTGTTGCTTTTACATGGCAGAAGATGGAGTGAGGTCCATGCTGTGTGTGTGTGTGTGTGTGCGCGCTCTGACTGGGCACTGATAGTGTGTCTGGTGGGTGCTGAGTGCTGGGCAGAGTGAGGGAGTGAAGGAGTACTTATTGATTTTGGCCACACATCTCTTCTCCTGAAAATCCCTTGATTGCTTTTGTTCTGCTCCCCGTCTCCCTCTTTCTGTCTCGCTTCCTCTAATGAAACTCCAAATGAATTGGAGCACGTACTGACTGCTCTCTCTCTCTCTCTCTCTCTCTCTGTGTGTTTCACTTCGGCTCTCTCACTGTCCTCCTTACTCTCTCTCTCTCTGGCTTTTTCTCTGCCTGTCTTCCTTTCTCTTTCTCTGCTGATTTCTCTATCTTCCTCCTCTCCCTCTCTCTTTCTCGCTGTCTTGCACCCTTTCTCCCTCAGTGCTCTTCTCGCCTATTTTATGTCTCTCTGTTTATCTATTTTCCTGTCCATCTCTGCTTCTCCTTCAGCTCCTCTCCCTTCATCTCATCCACATATGAGGGAGAGGGAATGTGTGGAGGAGATGTTGCGTACCAGCAGCAGCTAAAGCTATTCTTATAGAATGACTCAGGCACATGACCTACTCAAATGGACTGATAGTCCCTCAACCGTCCCTCTGTTCATTCATCCTCGGACATAATCTCTGTCGAGCTGCAACAATTATTCAATTAAATGATTAGTCGATCGACAGAAAATTGATCGCCAACTATTTTGATGATTGAATAATCGATTTAGTCTTTTTTTTTTTTTTTTTTTAGGAAAAATGCCAAAATTCTCTGGTTCAATATTCTTGAACATGAATATTTCATGGTTTCTTTAGTCTTCTGTGATAGTTAATTGAATATCTTTGGGTTGTGGACTGTTGGTTGGGACTAAACAACATTTGAGGATGTCGCTTTGGGAAACTGTGATCGACATTTTTCACAATTTACTGATATTTTATAGAACAAACACCTTATCGATTAGTTGAGAAATTAATCAACACGTTAACACGATAGTGAAAATAATCGTCAGATACAGCCTGGTGTGCGATAATGAATGGTACCCAAGGTGACAAGAATCCATATTATATAACACTTATAGCGTCTGACATGGCATACCTGCTGAGACTTTATAAATAGATCAAACGCAGGTATAATGTGATGTTCATCATCTTAGTTTTGTGATTTGGCATTTTAGCATTAGCTGATTAGCACAAAAAGTATACCTGAGGCTCATGGAAATGTCATTATTTTTGCAGGTATGTGGTCATAAACAAGTATGGGGGGAAAAAAATTTAATTCTGATGTGATAGCGATGCTAAAAATTCAATTGTTTCATCTTGAGGAGAACATGAATGTTTCTACCTAATTTCATGGCAATCATCCAGTAGTTTTTGAGATATTTCACCACAAATGTCAACCTCATTAGGTGGTGCTAGAGTAATCAACAAAGTCGGTATGCTTCATTCTCTGGGGAACATGAGTGTCTGTACAAATTTAATGGTAATCAATCCAATAGTTATTGAGATATTTCAGTCTGGACCAAAGTAGTGGACCCACCGACAGACTGACATTGCAATCCCTAAAACCATTCAGCTAACATGGCTAAAAATTAGCTAAATCAACAACAACCTGAACATAAACACATATTCTTGTACTTCTGTCCTGAATTTATAACCCAGTGCTAACCTTAAACGGTCAGTTTACCCAAATACTACAAGATATCTGTCACCACCCCCAATACATTAAAGGTGAATGGAATTTATTTGTGCTCACAGTGTTGACAAAATAGACATCTCTTTCCAGAAACAGTGTCCCCATTACTATAAATAATCCACAGGAGAGGTAGAAAATAAAAAGTAGCTCCAATGAAAACTTTGTTACACTGAGGTGTGTGGATTATCCAGAATAAGTGGGACAATGTTTCTGAGAAGATTTGCTGCTTAATGTAATTTTCGCAATGTTTTGAGCAAATTAAATTCCAGTCACCCCCACTGTATCGGGTGATGGCAGAAATCTCAGAAATTGATATCTCTAAAACTGAAGCTATCTGTGCGCACATACCTTTGTAGCCTCCTACTATGTTGAGAAAATAGATTAAATCTACTCACACATTTTTTTTTTTTTACACCTCATTCGGGTTCTTATTATAGTTTCCACGCTTGAAATACACAATATTACCAAAATAATGGTTTTATTGGGGGGGAAAAACAAGAGGAGAATATTAAAATGATGGAGAATCCTGAGGGGATAAAGAGGAGTGTGAACCACTGCGATACTCTGTGTGTAGCAATACTGAATTGGAATAGTAAACCTCAGCCCAGTGTTTGTTTGTTTCATACTTTGTCTCATGTAAACAGAATCTGCAAGATTTTGTGTAAAATGCTCGTGTATGTATACACAGGTCTCCTTCTCCCTGGGGACCTCATTGTTCCAGCTCATCAAACGTGCATCCCTGTGTTTCACGCTGCTCGTTGTGCACCTGAGACTGTGTGTGGCTGCAGCCGATACATTTGCATCCCCGCCGTTTCTCCCTGTAGACGTTATTGTTCCGCCTCATCTGACGTGTGTATGTTTTGACCTTTGCCCTCAACCCCCCCTCTCTCCCAGGGGAGCTGGAGGAGGAGATGGAGAATCCAGAGATGGCGGACCTGCCCGAGAAACAGAAACATCAGCTCAGACACAGAGAGCTCTTCCTGTCCCGCCAACTGGAGTCCTTACCTGCCACACACATCAGGTACACTGCTGCACACCTCCCCGGTATTACACCATTAAATGATGTGTTTTAGTTTGCGTGACTTGATTTTTTTTTAGCTTCTCTTTAATTTTATGTGTGTCTTTCTCCTAAGAATATTAGCTCCTCTCAGTGCACTTTTTTGATGGCAAATGCCTCCCCCAGGCTGCATACTGCAAACATTTCTATCTTAATAAGTTTTGGGCCACTGTTAAGTCCAAAAATCTCATTTTTCTCAAAACAAGAAAAAACTTCCCAGGTAATTTTCTAAGAAATTGATTGTCAAGAAACTTGATACGAGTCAAAATACAATTATTGCAGTAATCTCACTCCCTTGGCAGAATTTCTTTCACTTGTTTTAAGAAGTATATAATTTTAACTGTATTCCAGGTAGAATAAATAGAAATACCACCAATTTAACAGCAGCTATTATGCTGTTAAATTGGTGGTATTTCACATCTCGGTCACTGATTTTCCTGCTTTTTAACAGTTTGGCTACTTATTTTACTTACTTATTACCATGATTCTGTTTTCAGTATTACATTGCATAAACTACGTTTTCCCATTTTATTGGCTGTGCAAAGCACATTTTACCTCTTCGGATTCTGTTTGTGGTTGTAAATACTGCAATGCCCTGACCAAAAATGTGGTCATTGATGATGATGTCATCATTCATTGATTCCCCCATTCAAGGGTCCCTGTCGTCTGGGGTTACAGTGACTCTAAGCAGTTTGAGCCTATCAACTTTCAGTCGGTTTTAAACAACCCGGGCAACAAAACAATCTACTCATCTGCAGTGTGCATGTCGAGCGCTGAATGTCAACAGAAAGCTGTTTCTACATATAGGACCGCCTTTGCTCATCATTAAGCTCCAGGCAAACCCACCTAATCATTACCACATTATTACATGACATTTCCAAAGCAGAAAGTGCAAACTGACATCTGCTCGAATAAAAATTCTCTGACGAGCTGTTTGTTTAGTGAGAAAATCAAGCTCGATTAACTTTTCTATCTCAACACCAGTGTGCAGCAAGGTTACTCGAGGTGTTTGAGTTAATCGCCCTGCCAAATCGTATTTGCTTCAGGCCAGAGAGGCGTGACTAATTAGCTGGTAAATAATTTGAATTCAGACAGTAGCAGTTAAGGGACCAAGATGGGACCAAGATGAGTGCTGTCGGTGTCAACACACTGACCCAGGATTCGTCAAATAACAGGCTGTGCCAATTGGAGCCAAATCAATCTCATCATTGCAGATTGTGAGATGCATCCTACATCAGAGGTTCTTCTGAGACAATTTCTCTTGCAGAGAAGCGTTTGGACCAGGGTAGCAGCTTTCATCTCGCACTTATGTAACGTGTTATCCCCTGGACTTCAACTCCCGTCTGCTATTCTGTTTCACATGTTAACCTTTCTTTTTCCTTTCCTTACTCCTCTCTTTTCCCCTATTTTCCCCTCTTCACATACTTCCTTTTTTTTCTCCTCATCTCCTTTCCATACATCCTTGCCGGACTCCAGGGGGAAGTGCTGTGTGACACTGCTGAATGAGACGGAAGCCCTGAAGTCCTACCTGGACAGAGAGGTATGTACATACACCAGCTCCACATGCTCGGTAACATCACAGGGTCTCCTAAACTGTGATTAGGTGTGTCAGATTTCAGGAGGTATGTAAGAGAGTGTGTGTAAGAGACTTATGAGTTCAGAGATTCTTGTTTCCAGATGAATTATTCAACGTGTTGACCCAGAATGTTCTTTTCACATACTGTAATGAGGAGACGAGAGACTAGCAGAGAGGGAAAATGCACACACACACACACTCGCGCATACACTCCACTCTTTCGCCTCTCTCCACTTGCCCGTCTCGCTTCCTGTTCCTTTCATTGCTTTCAGTCCTCACGCCTTCCTGTCATCTGTATTTCCCAGGATGCCTTCTTCTACTCACTGGTGTATGACCCTCAGCAAAAGACCCTGCTGGCTGATAAGGGGGAGATCCGCGTGGGAAACAAGTATCAGGCTGACATCACTGACCTCCTGAAAGAAGGTACATCATACTTAAATGTTGGGAGTTTTAATTGACCATTTTGCAGAGCAGCGTATTCACAGGGTAGCACATTAACTTCTTCCTGCAAGGGACATTTTACTATATACAGATTTTTTTTTCTATTTTAACAAAATATCCAACATTAATAGGGCATCCACAAACTATTCAACTTTTTCAAGGGACGTTTTTGCTCAATTCTCAGGAACATTTCATAAACTTAAAGCAGGCTTTTTAACAGATGTTGTCTATGTGCTGCACAGTGTGGAAAGGATGAGATGCATGACTGTATTTCTGGAAAAATTGTGAAGCTGCAACTACTCATACATTTAACATCCAAACCTCATTAGAAATGTGGGTCCTATTTTAAAAACTGAAGAAAGTCAGTTTAGACTTTATACCTTGTTGGAAGAGTTTCTTGACTTTGCAACTTGTCCATAATGTTAAAATCTATAATTATCATCATTTGAGCAGTCTGACAGATATTTCTGGCTGAAGCTGAAGACATTTTGTGCCAGTATTTTTTGCAAATATTCAGTACAAATATGACTATTTTAATGCCAGATTTTATATTCATTGTTTTGCCAGAATTTAATTCTTAGCAGGTGGGAAAACCTCTGAAATTGCAATTAGCACACCATGGGACATTAAGCTCTCTAATTAAACCCATGTTAATGATTTTTTTTATTTTTTTTTTTACATGTGTTAGAAACTCAGGCAGGTTGGCTGGTTGGTTGCAGGCTGGCAGCTTGACAGAACCCACCTATTCAACTCTGGGATTCATTAAAGCTTTACACGAGAAATTTTTAAAAAAGGAAACTATGAAGAAAATCTGCAGATTTTACAAAGTGTTGTTGTATAGATGTGACCAATGAGGAACCCCATTAGCCTTGGACAACATTAGATAATTACTGTAACAGTGCTCTCCCTCTCTCTCTCTCTCTCTCTCTCTCTCTCTCTCTGTGTGTATGCATGTGGATCCATGTAGACGAGGAAGATGGCAGAGACCTGGAGAAACTAGAGGAGAAGGTCTGGGACCCCAACAGTTCACTGACAGAGAAACAGATCGACCAGTTTTTAGTAGTAGCTCGGTAAGTCAACACAGTAGAGAAAAAAACATGCAAACAATAAAATTTAAAAAAATCAAACCTTTCATTACCTTTGTTTCCCCTTTTTTAGAGCTAGATATAGTAGTTGATTCAGTGATAATTGGCCAGGAGTGTATCATTTGCTTTGCAAAACTACATTACTGAATATTTCATCAGGAAGCACCAAATATATGACTTTGCTGATTTGTCTTTTTTTTCTGCATAAATAGTTCTGGAAAAGATCTGATGTTAGGTGGAACTATGCATAGACTAGATACCAAGTCTGTGTAGAGAAAGTTTTTCTGTCTCTTTATAGATTTTTTTTTGTCTTTGTCTTTTTTTTTTCTCCGTGTCTCACAGGTCAGTAGGTACATTCGCCAGAGCCTTGGACTGCAGTAGTTCTGTCCGGCAGCCCAGCCTTCACATGAGTGCTGCAGCAGCCTCCAGAGACATCACCTTGGTGAGCCATCCACACATACATACATGCACACACATCAAAGTGGCCTTGGGTTAAATCAGCATTGCACCATAGGTGGAAAGTGTAGGAGAGAGGCAGTACTGTTAATCAAAGAAAATGCTTGTGTGAGTGTGTGTCTGTTAGTGATTGTTGAGGGCTGCGTCTGGTTATCCTTAACAAGCACTGGGCCCCAGAAGCCTGGTGCGGGTCTATTCTGCCCTAGATCTTATCCTCATATATAAAACATAGATGAGAGGCCTTCTAGCTACGCACATACACATGCATGTACACACGGAGACACACACACACACACAGCCCAAAGCCTTGCACAGGGGGCTGCATATAAACTCTCTGGACTGAGCAAATAGAAATGTGTTATACTCGTCCCAAGAACTCAGCAGAATAATGCAGAAATTAATTGCATAATTGGTCCAAACAAGATTCAGAACAACATGAAAAATCCCCAAGACTTATTTTCCATCTTGTGTTTAGTTTCACGCTATGGACACCCTCCACGCCACGGGCTATGACATGACTCGAGCCATTGCAGCGCTGGTGCCTCAGGGTGGGCCTGTACTCTGTAGGGATGAAATGGAGGAGTGGAGTGCCTCGGAGGCCAACCTGTTTGAGGAGGCACTAGAGAAATACGGCAAAGACTTCACCGATATCCAACAGGATTTTGTAAGTAGAAAAAAAAACACACACACACAAAAAAAAAATCTCGGGGCAAGGCATTTCTGCTAAATTAAGTGGTGTAGTCGAGATATGCAAGGAAGCACTTGGTACAGTATGCTGCTCATCAGCCTTTATGTGGGATCCCTAAATCTAATTTAGAGATGTGTGTAACAGGTATTCAGCGCACCCATAATTGCTGCTTCTGAGTGCAGAAACCACAGAATTAGAGTTGAACTTCTGCAGCAGACATATGGACTTCATTCAGGCATTTAGCTGATTTTTATACAGAACAACATCCAAGCACCATCGTAGTCTTATAAGCAAACATTGCATCCAGCTCATAGGAAAAAGTGAAAATGCTTAAGCAAAGCAAAATGATCAGTTATCCTATGCAACCTTCCAAGAAACATTTTTTTCTAACCAGACAAAGTGTGAGCCTTAGTTAGAGGCCCGGAGAATGTCCTCTGTGCTTTCACCCTGAGGAGAATAGTGCTGCCGTTTGTGGACTTCTCTACTACACATTGTGCTAAGCTCTCACTGTGTGCATCACTCCACCACCTGGTGGCTGGCTGCTGTCAGTGCCGCTCACTCTTGTTTCCACCCCGGCCTTTTCTCAAACAACAGGACTAAACCACCATTATGGGTGGGGCCACTACTTGACAGCTCATTTTCCTTTCAAACTTCTAAGAGTAAACTTTACAGTACAGCCTCTGTCGGTTCAAACAGATTTTGTGGCCAGTTGTGCTTTTTCTGTCATTTAGGGAAAGATATTTTTAGTATAAAGTGGTATTTTTTTTGTCACAAATGTGTAAAAAAAATTGTGCTGAATTCTGTAAGTTTACACACAGTTTAGTTTCGAAAGAGACGACGTGCTTTTAGGTGGTCACAGCATTGTCGACCACTAACAGCTGCTCTGAAAATATTCCTGGTGATGTGGATTACTAAGAGGTGTCTCGACAGTGAAGCATGTGTAGAATATTACACGTTCGCTTCAATCTTCCAGATTTCCTCCACCTGTCTGGAGATTGAAATCTGCGACCTGTCAATCATCAGTCTGCTCCCACCGCTTTAATACCCCCTACAGGGAAATAATGATTATTTTGTCCTCTCTCTACATCTCCAGTTGCCCTGGAAGTCTCTGACGAGTATTATTGAGTATTACTACATGTGGAAGACCACAGACAGATATGTACAGCAGGTAAAAACCTTTATTACTCATCAGTTGTAGCGTTCTATATTTTTATGATAATTTCCTTTCTTTATATCCCAATAACTGTTTCACATTGATTTTTGTTCACATCTGATGACTTACATCTCTGGCAAAAAAGGCAATATTCATTGATTTTTGTACACTTTGGAGATTCACAACCTTTTCTGGCCCATGACCTCATTTTCGGCCCCAAAATTATTCATGACCTCAGCTTCATTTTTTTCAGTTGAAGTATATGTTTTGACATACATGTATACTCTGAAAATGATGATTAACCTGTGTATTAAAAATGAGTTCTCCTTTCTCCCACCTCCTTAACCTCCGTCTCTGCTCCAGAAACGATTAAAAGCAGCCGAGGCAGAAAGCAAGTTAAAGCAGGTCTACATCCCTAACTAGTGAGTATCTCCTCAATGTCATTTCTATCTTTGGCATTTTAAAGTTTGACATTTGCTGCTGTTGTTTGGACACAAACCCTTCTTTCACTGTATTAGTAGTCATGACAGCTCTCAGTACAGTATCAATGTAATGGCTGTCTCTGGCAGTAGGCTGATGAATGTTATCTGTTCTCTTAGTGAATGTACATTCAGTGCGCCGGTCTTATCTTTGCTGGTCTGACCTCGTCCCTTTCTGTGCCTCACCAGTAACAAGCCAAACCCTAACCAGCTGAGTAACAGTGTAAAGTCACCCCTCATGAATGGAGCGGCCGGCGCAACTGTCCCAGCACCTCCAGGCCAAGGGCAGACACCCGGCCTGGGCAGAGCCTGTGAAAGCTGCTACAGTAAGTCATTCACTGTTAGAGGCATTCTCCATCCATCCATACATTCATGGATCCGTGGATGTATGGATGGATATCTTCCATAAACTGTGTATCTGTGATTTTCTCTTCATAATTTCAGATCTATCTTGGCATCTATTTGTGGGCGCCCTCATGGTTTAGGGATTAAAATGCTGCCCATGAACCTCAACGTCCTTGGTTCGAGTCCAGCTGGGGACCCTTGTTGCATTTCTCTCTCCCTCATTTCCTGAAATCTCTCTACTGGCGTAATTGAATAAAGGCATAAAATGTCCAAAAATATCCCAACAAAATATTCCAAAAACCACAAAGTGATCTTTTAACTTGTGTTCTCGAAATCTTAAAACTGTGTCTCCTTCTCCTGTGTGTTCATTAACATAAAATTACAACAGACCACTAAATTGAACCAGCATTAGAACTAGAGCTTCTGCATTAATTTACAGACGGGACATTTTATTTTAAATCAGGTGATTTAAAGATCCACTCTGTGCTCTCTGTATGTGGCACACATTTGATACTTCTTCTCATTCGCAGAGAGCACAGAGAGTGCAGCATTACGTGCCCTGCAGCATAGTATTGTTTGAGTTATTTTAGTGGTTATAGTTAATTCAGTGATGAATGATTAAAAGTTGTGCTCTCGACTGCGTGCACTTGAGTGCGTGATTATGTGTCATCTTGTGCACATGTTGGTCTATTGCTCTGTCATAATGCATTCACTTTCTTCTCTATGAATATGTGTGTTAAATGTCTGCGCTCAAATGTGATTATATATGTGTGTGTGTGTGTGTGTGTGTGTGTGTGTGTGTGCGCAGCTAGCAGCTCCTACCAGTGGTACTCGTGGGGACCTCCCAACATGCAATGTCGTCTGTGCGCCTCATGCTGGACCTACTGGAAGAAGTACGGCGGGCTAAAGATGCCCACAAGGCTGGATGGGGAGAGGCCTGGACCCAACCGCAACAACATGGTACACACACACACACACACACACGCACACGCAGTCAGGCATACGTACACACACTGCTGTGAACGCTTCACTTAACATTCAGTTTACTTATTCTGTAAACAACAGCCTTACTGTTTTCCTAAAGACTAACCCTACGCTTAAAGAAATAGTTCAGCTCCCAGGCAAATGTATGTGGCACTGCTTGATATATTTCCATTATAGTTAAATTAATAGTTTGACATTATGGAAAATAAGCTTATTTGACTTCTTTCTGAGTTAGCTTAGCTTTGCATAAAGACTGGATGGAGTTGAACTTTGGATTCACTCCATAACAAATCTACATTTTATCCTTTTTTAAAATATTTCTATATAAATACACTGACTACAGACTCTCAGATCAGAACATTGTCAAACTGTTCTCACAGGTAAATGTATGCTAATGTGGGTGTATACACATTTGTGTAGTGTGTCAGTGAGCTAGATTAAGTACCGCAAACATAAAGGTAGCTGAAAAGGATTTGCCAACCCAAGTAAATTATTAGCTATTAAATGACTTTGGTAGTCTGCATTTGCAAAGGCCAGTGTGTTAAATGGATTGTGCATTTTGGGAAGCATTCCAGTCGGCTCCATTTTGCCAACCGGCATCGATAAATTCAAATAATTAAATCTATATCAGATAACGATTTACTACAAATGTTTTTCTAGTCATAAGTGAGGTGATAATTAGACGTGTCCTGTGAAATACTAGTCTGTAAATGATCATTAAGCTGTGAAGGCACAGACCACCAACACACACTGTTTTAATCTGATTGTACCCCCAGAGCCCCCATGGCCTGCCCATGCGGCACAGCGGCAGCCCCAAGTTTGCAGTGAAGACGCGACAGGCTTTCTACCTGCAGACTACTGTGCTGACACGAGTGGCACGCCGCCTCTGCCAGGACATCATCAGGCCGCGGTATCTGGGCAGGCACCCCTACCTCCCCGTTAACACAGCAGCCATCAAGGCAGAATGTAAGCAGCCTTTAAACCTGAAAAAATATTTGAGCGCTCGTTATGACAACATCACACATACAGCTCAATCTGTGTCTGCTTGCTCCAGCGCTTTGTTGAAGTTGATGTTCATATTTGAAAGGGAAACAACGACAATGTTTTTTTTTTTTGTGTTATCATTGTGCACTTTTTTTTTTTTTTTTTAAAGAGCCCAGTTTTTTCTTTATTTCTTTCATCGACTGTATTCTTGCAATGAATTTCTACAGGTGCCCTGCGGTTGCCAGAAAGGCCAAAAAAGCCTTTGCCGCTAAAACCTATGAGGCGTAAACCTCTGGAGTCTGTGGTTCGATATTTAGGTAAGACAAAGCCGGTCACCCAGTGCCTCTGACCTGAGTTTCTATTTCCATTCGGTTTTAACTGGGTGTGATGTAAATGAATAGCTTTTGTTCCTTTTGACATAGTGACACTTTCTTACTATTATGAACACACATTAGCTCTAAGGAAAAAATTCAGAGGATTAAAGTTGACTATATATTTATTTTTTTTCCACCATCAGAAATATGTATCCAAGCATAAAAATCTTGCTTCTGTTTGAGTCATTTTTATTGACTTTTGATGCCTCATTAAATGCGCCCTAAGGTGCCTTTTCTTATAAACCAAGTTTCTGTTTACATTCAGTGTTTCTAACCAAAACGCTCTGTGCATACAGTTTTATACTTTGAGGTCTAACAAACATTTTGCATGCATTTCCTTCCTCATCAAACATTTGCAAAGCCGGTTTTTCATTCATTGTTTACATGTTTTCCTTGCTAACAATCCTCTTATTCCCTGCCTTTGCAGATGCATTACTGTGTTACCGCCACCTGTAGATCGGTGGAATAGTGTGAAATCATTGGCAGGAATGTTTATTTTGCACCTTTGCACCTGCACAAACAAAACGTGGAGCTGCTCATAAAACATTTCTCCATGGCTAGTGGTCAAAAACTCAACACCTTTAACACAGACAGATAGTGACATTTATTTCACCTCTTGTTACAGGAAAACAGTTTGAGAATATTTATTTGCTCTTGATCACTCAAAATAATTCCTTTTTGTCTTGTAAATCCTCATTTGCTCCTTTTTGTCTACTCCGCCTCTCTCTCTCTCTTCCTTTGCACTTTCTCCCTCCCTCTCTCCCTCTTTCACTTACAGAAGCACATCCCCGTCCAGCCAAACCTGACCCCCCCATACGCGGAGGGTCCATCTCTACAGGCAGCCTGACGCCCATAAAATCCTCTCCCATCTTCAACAACGGCTCACCCACCATCCTGGGCAAACGTACCTATGAACAGCACAACGGACTGGATGGTGAGAACGAGTGTGTGTGTGTGTGTGTGTCTGGATTTGTGTTTTGCTTTCTCAGCTTTGAAGTAGTTCACTTTCACTGAATCATAAATGAAACTTATCAATTATTGTAAATCATCGTCATATATTCTGAATTTTAGTTTCCACCACTAGTTATTTTACAGTGTGAGCACACTTTAAAACATTTCATTTGATTACAGTTCCTGTTGTAGTTGAAAATATGTATAATTGTAATTATGTATAATAAATAATAATTATTTTAACTGCATTAACAAACTAAAATGTATTACATTATGCATAAATGTTAAAGCTTGAATATTTCTGCTAAACACTGGTTATTTGAATATTTAAGGAGCATGCAAATGCGCGTCCAAGCCTACTCGATGGCTACAACACACAGTTACGATTCGCTGCCGAAGGGTTAAGAGTTTGTATGGGGTTCCTTTTTTTTTTGGGTTATGTCCCACTTTCCCCGTCCCTGGTGATATGAGAGAGGGGAAGAGACAGACTGAGAGATCAAGAGAGTCAGAGAATGCCAGAGAAAGACGGAGAGAAGAGGGAGAGAGATTGGGAGAGGATGGGATCGGCCTTGCTTCTTTAGCTGGAGGCTACAGTCTATGTTGTCATGGTAACAGCGGAGAGGAGGAGGAGGAGGAGGATGAGGAGGAGGGCTCGATAAGTGTATCCTGAGGGAGAGCATCTCCACTGGTCTGTGAGCCCACCTCAGGCCCGGGCTGGGATAACACACCAGGAGGAGATTTGGGTTGGAAATCAGCCAAGCTCGAGGATTAGGGATTAGTTTTTTATTTTAACACCAATTTATCAGCAAAATAATTCATATCATACAGAAGATAGGAAAGATTTCTACAAGCATGTTTATTTCTATTATTTTTAATTGATAATCATAACAAATTTTATTATTTCTTTTGGACTAGTTGTTAAATCAGGAAATGATGAGACATTGTTTTAATTATCTGTGTAATTAATTAAAGGAGGAGTTCAACATTTTGGGAAATATGCTTTTTTGCAGAGACTTAAAGCTGGAGTGTGGGACTTTTGTCTCCCCCTTCTGGCAGTGAGTGTAATTACAAAAACAATGTCGACACATGCTTATGTCATAGGCTCCGCCGTAGCCTACACCGTCGCTACTGTTGCAGCTGTAAAATGGTGGATAACATCAGAATTTGATCTGTTCAGTCCAATAAGATTTGGAAAGTCTAGAAGAGCCACACGATTAAATTATTTTATCCCCACTCAAGTTAGCAGAGAGCTAACCGGAAGTCTAGAGGCGGAAGTCTGGAGTATGTGGAGTATGCATTCATCCCGCCAGCACGGGAATGTCAAACCCGACACCAGACTCAAAAACTCACTGATATACTGTGAAGTACAGAGAGATTTATCTGGCGGTGATAGACTTAATCAGCATTGTATGAACTCGTTTGGCAAGGGCTTGAATGTAACAGACGTTCATTTATATGTAAAAGTTCCGCACTGCAGGTTTAAATGAGAAGATAAGCACCACTCTCATGTTTGTGCTTTAAATATGGAGGAGAGCTGGGAGGTGATTAGTGTAGCTTAGCATATAGACTGGAGGCAGCTCAGAAATCCACCTACTAGTAGGTCTGAAGTTTACTAATTAACAGGCTGTATCTTGTGTTTAATCCATGTGCAGACAGAAATGCAAAAACAACCATTTCTAATTATAGGGTGAATTACATGCTTCTTCTCTAAATTTTGAACTATACCTAAAAATTGAATATTTGCCAGAGGATCAGGCTTTAGTGTGGCTGTGGAGCATTTGATTTGTTTTGCTGTAACTTTGAAACTGTAGTGGACCATCTGCTTTCTCCTGGTTTGGATTCATGTCAGTATTTTGTGAATCTGTCTTTGTCTTTTTCCAGGTCAAACTCAGGTTTAGCAAAGGTGGTTATAGATGTCGTTATGAAGTGTGTAAAGTGTGCGCACAAAGCGAGAAGAGAGGAGAGTGAAGTTACTGTTTAACAGTTGGAAAGCACCTTTGAGGGTATTGGAGTTCACATCATAGGTGTGAAGATTCAAAGCTACATCACTAAATGTTTTACTCATTTCTGTTAATTACATATTGCTCATTAAAAAAAGAAAGACCAGGTTGGTGGATATGATAAGACAGAGAACAGACACGAATAATAACTTATATTCTGTCCTGTAGATATACTAAAGAAATAAGTACTTTATGGAGCCACCAGAGGGCAGAAGATTTTATCCTTTTGTGTATTTACTTTAGTAGTATCAGTGGACTGACTGCTGACTCAGGGAGGCTGTGTGTGTGTCTGTGTTTTGTTTTCCAGCCTGTACCAACATGTCTTGTGCTCTTCCTCATCTGTAGGCACTAAATCCAAAGCCCTGACTCCTCAGTGGGACATCATGGCCAAACGGGTGAGTGAAGTGGCGCGGCCCTCGGCTCCCATGCAGGACGAGGTACATGAACTGGACTGAATGCTCTGTAGGAACGACCTCTTCTGCAAACCCCAGTGAGGTGAGGCACGCCACTGGGTCTCTCTGAGGATTATCTTTTTTTTTTTTTTAAGGATTATTTCTTTGGCTCTTTGGTAGTAGTTGTTGTTTTTTATTTTTTTATGCAGTGTTGGGGTTCTCTTACAACCCTGACTGCCTGTCATGTTTTTAAAATGTTTGATTTCTTAGATTTAGTTGTTATTATTGATACTTTCACACCTGTGGTTCAGTTAATTTGGTCCAGATGGGTTAAAAAAAAATTAAACATCATTTGCCTTTTAGTTGATTTGGCTGTTTTGGCGACTGCCATCCTGCATCATCAGCACTACATGAACCCTTATGGGTAAATCAAATTCTGGAGACTGATAGCACTTAACTTTGAGTTGATTATCTTATAGTGCTTAAATATAGGCTACACATCACTTCTACAGATCGTACGTCACTTTCTTAATAGTTCCTATAATCAGTAGACAGATTTAATTCATGCTAAAATAACTAAAAAAAAATCCTGTGGTTTGGTGGCTTCGGCCGTTTTGATTTTACACTACAAATGAACTGCACCAGAGTTCCCTTAAAATTGTGATTGACAGCTTTCACCTGACTCCATGGGCAGGTTTATTTGCGAAAACACCCTAAAGGTTTATTCTGATGTGGTAAAATCCAGTAGAGATCAGATGTAAAGTAGCTGTGAACTGTGTGCACAACTGTGCACATCATTGTGGTTAAGAGGAGATATTGTGAGTGGTTTGTTAATTAAATTGTACACAGGTTGACTGCACAGCCAGGAAAGTATACCCCAAACAATTAACTGCTCTTTGATAGCAGGAGAACTGTTCATAATGACTTTCCCTTGTGTATTTTTCACAGCAGAGGGAGGCATGAAACTGAAAGACATTTTCCAGTAAACCATAGCAGAGCGCAGCTGAGGGAAGCTGAAAGGAGAAGAGACGACAGCATTGGCCACCTTGCTTCAGACAGTTCCGGTCTGTCAGATTACTGAAGACCAATTGATAATCGATCAGTTTTGCTGTGGTCGATCAGAAGATGAGCCTGACTGTACAGGACTGTGTTTATTACTTACATTTCTCGTTATTACTGTCAATGTAATTATTGTTATTGTTATTATAATTTTTTTTACCAACTATAACTCAGCTTATTGTTTTTCGATCAAACGATGGAACTTGTGAAGTTTCATGAAAAATGCTTGCAAAACCCTGTGGAAAAGGGTGGAAGGACTGTAACATAAGCCACTTGCATCTTCTATGTTTGTTTTTTTTTTTTGTTTGTTTTTTTTTAACAAGTTATATTCCACAAGGAGACGCACTTTTATTTCAGCGACTTGAGTTAACTCCTTGTCTTTTGTTTCAATGAATTTGAATGCTTTACGGGAATCTTCTGTTTTGTGAGCCGGCCCAGCTCTTTGGCCAGAGAGGTTTAACTTATTGAGAAAGACTTGCTGTTTTTTCTACCTTTTTCACAAGTAATGCATCTATGCTTCGATAATGTAATTAAAAAAAGATAATTGATTTTCCCTCTTCTTTTGGTGTCTGTGCAGAGGTTGAAAGGTGTCAGAAGTTGCAATGAATGTTCATTTTCTAAACTGGTATTCACTCCCTTTTTCTACTTACACAGGTATGCAAACAGGGTTTATGCAACACAAAAAAAAAAGAAAGCTTTTCTCTCCAAATTGCTTTATATATTTTGTTCCTGGAAAAATGATCAGAATTGGAAAAGCAAAAGATTAAATGCACAAACACAAACGTGTTGTGAGCAAAGTTCTAAAAATGACATGATGTGCTTTGCTTTCATATCCAGTCATTTTGTAAATGTGTTTTTTTTTTTATGCTAATTAGCAGCAATGTCTTCATGACATACAACTCTTCAATTGCACGACTGATATAAAACAGTCATAGTGGTTCTATCAGTCGCTATGAGGAAATATACAGAACACTTTAAGCCCCCCTATTTAGCATTTATAAGCAGTATATGAACATTTGATAAATGCTTTATAACACTATAATGTAGTTGTAAGCAGATATAAGTGTTTATTTCTGTTTTTAGTAAACAATCATAAGTCCTGTGGGCAACCATAAGTGGATATTTCTATATAAACAGGTAATGAACACGGTCTAAATAATATAAAATGTTTTCATAGAAGTTATAATTGCTGACAAATACTGTACATTAATTAACATTTTAATCTTATATCTGCATATAACTACATTATAGTTTGTTATAAACCCTTTATTGAATGATTATTCATTGCTTATACAATAAATGCTAATTTGGGTGACTTAAAGTGTTACCAATATCCAACACATCTGCTTAAATTTATTTTAGTTTCTCTATCAAGCTAGATATTGAGTTTAACCGTTCATTCTTAAACTTTTATTGTTGATAAATCCCTCTAAACTTGATCACCATTTACGTGCTTTGATATGTTTGCAAATTTAATAAAAACTAGATTTTTTTTTTCCTTAAAGTGTGTTTGGTTTAGATGAAGACAGTGTGTCGCTGCGTATCAGAGAGCCTAAAAGCCCCTCATCAACTAGCTCCAATTGTAAGGCTATTGTCTTAGTAAATAGAAGTGTTAGGAGTACCTTCATCAAGCAGCACGTTGGCTGCAGTAGAAGTTGAAATCCTGGACCTTTTGGTTGGACGGCAGCTGTTGTAACACCTGTGTCAGCCAGAGTTGCTGTTTCCTGAGAAGTCTTACAAGCCTAACACCATCCACCTGTCTTATGAAAGCTGAAAGTTATGTTGAGGTGTTGAATCGACCAACATCAATCGTACTGATAATGTTTTGGTGAAGGCTGACAGCTGGAGCAACCGATTCTATCTGCGAGGCAACAGCGCTACCCACTGACACACCGCGTGATCCAGGCAAATCGATCTGCACAAACACACTTTCATTGGCCAAACACCATACACATGTAATATGGATTTAAAATCAGGTTTAAATCATGGGAGAAACTTTAAGCAAGCTCCCAAAGACCTTAGGAGCTTCCATGTAGGTGTTTCAGTTTCAGGGCCATGTTAATATGCATGTTTACTCACAAGGATACACATTATTAATGATCAGTACACCCAGTTTGTAAGCAGATGACTTCATTCAAACAGAAAATAACTGAACTCTTACTGTAGGTGCAGCATGAGTGGCTGAACATGTTGATATAAAATGTGTGTACACCCTTTTAAATTCAGGAAATTATAGCAAGTTAAAAACTGGCTTGTGTAGAAATATTTCACCTGGAGTGGCCATGTGTTGGCAATCAATTAAGGGTCAAAACTCCTTTGTAAACTTTTTATGTGCATGTGTATATACAGTGACAACAAACCACCAAACCAAAAGCTCTACACTGATGCAGACCACACATGCAAAACTACACCATAAGAGATAAAGTATAGTGAGTTGTAAAAGGCTTTGTCCAGTCTGATTTTAGAACTCCAAGGATCGGAGTCTCATATGGTACTAAAAGATCAGAACTAGAGCATAGAGCAAGAAGCCAGGCTGTGAAGCCATCAATAAGATCTTAATACGAGCCAGTGTAAAGAGGCTAAAACAGGTGTGCTGTACACATGTTCTGATTACATAACGTCTGGTTAGAAAAAGTCCATACCTGGTCAAAAGATTTTTGGGCTAAGACATGAAAATTTGTAGCTCAACGTATGCAAAGCAAAGTAAATGCTTGCATATATCTGTATGCAAGAGTACTTAGCAACTGAAAAATATATGGAAGAATAATTAAAAAAGAGGAATAAAAAACATGCTTATCGCTAAGGAATCACACTAATAAAAGAAGTAAAAGAAAATGGAACCACACATTTTATTAAGTACTTGAGTGTTGAAGCATGAAGGGCAGTTTATACAACTTTAAATCTTTTTGCCTCTACGAGCTTTTCACATACTATTACAGCTGCAACTAAAGGTTATTTTCATTATCAATTAATTTTCATAATTTATTCGATTGGTCTTTAAAATGTCAGATAATAGTAAAAAATGCCTATTCCACAGTCCAAGGTGACATCTTCAAATGTCTTGTTTGGTCTGATAATCAGTCCAAAACCCTAAAATATTAAATTTATAATGATATAAAAACATATAAAAGCAGCAACTATTTGCATTTGAGAAGCTGGAACCAGCAAATGGCATTTTTGCTTAACGAATGATTAAAATAATTAATCTCAAACTAGTTAGAGATTCATTTTCTGTCCCATCTAATCGATGAATTGACTAATCGTAGAAGCTCTATACTGCCTGTATTTGGGCCGTTTCTCTCAGTTTTCCTTGCAGATCTACTCAAGCTGTGTCAGATTGGATGTGGATAATTTGTGAGCTGTGATCCATGTGCTTATAGATTTTCATGGAGGTCTGAGTCCAAGTTTTGGCTGTATTCAGATCTTTGTTCTGAAGACACTCCAGTGTTGTCTGGCTGGGAGTTTTGGGGTCGTCGAGCTCTTCAGCTCTGTCTGAGGCCGGAGCTTTTACAAAAGTTCTGCTACCATGCACGCTTGTTCCTCTCCTTCCTACTGTAAATTAATGATCTAGGCTGTTATTTTCTGTTTTAGTCCGCTCATCTGCAGTGCAAGGTCGATGCTGATTGCTAACATTATGATTTTGAGTGAGCACCCGTCTCATCTTTATGAGGCTCCGTGGAAAATGGAGTCTGTAAAGTATTTTAGTATCTCCCATTAATGTCCAATTGAAAACTTATCTGGTTTGTGATATGGCCAGCGCATACAAATAATATTGTTACAGTGCTTTTCAAATCACTGAGTGACCATTCATGTCTTGTTGATGGGGACATTTCCCTTTTGAAGACCATTTAAAACTAGAAAGAATAGATGCAGTTATTGTAGTCAATAGTGTTACATTATCATGCATCTTCAGGTTTAATGATTTTACTAAATGTGCCTTTTGCTATTGCATAATCTATCACATGGCCATTGTTACCGGAAATCCACCATGGAGCGACCATAGGCTAATTTTGCACCAGTAAAGAGTCTCTCTCCCGCTGCACAGAAACCAGTAGAGTTCTATGCCGTTGTGGAACATTAATTTTGTGGTTTCCGTTATTTTGACTATCGTGTACATGTGACAACAGTACACCTGATGGTCCTTGGACATTGGACATTTTGTCTTACCCGTATCCTCTAATTTTTTCCACAAAAACAACAACAAATTCACCCTCTCCTGCTCCAAAGCTACTGTGCAAGCCTTTTCCCCCCGTTTATATTCAATATATATACAGTACATACACCTTAACACATGTGCTGCAGGTGAGAGTGGGTAAAAACCAGTAAAGAAGAGTTGGTAAACGAGCAGAAAAGTTGAAGTAGTAACGTAGTAGGATATTTCTGCTGCTCCAATAAGTGGTAGTAACATGAATGCAAACTTGACCAAACCTACAGTAAAAAGAGACCAAGCCTTAACTGACAATTCAAGACTTAAGAGTCTATAGCCATGCTAGCGGCGGCTCTGTGATGCTAACTGTAGGCACAGAGGTGCTTTGCCCTAAATGCTAACATCAGCATGCTAACATGCTAAGCAGGTATGTTGTTAACCATGTTCACCATCATAGTTTAGCATGTTAGCTAAAATTTTGCTACTTAGCACTAATTATTAAGTACAGCTGATGGGAATTTTGTTAGTTTTGCAGGTATTAATATAACTTAAGTATTGGACAAATTGAAATTTAGATGAGAATATGGTGCTAGATGAAGGTAACGGATCATCAAAGTTATCACAATTCATCCTGAAGGGAACAAGAATGTCTGTACCAAATTTCATGGCAATCCATTAAATAGTTGGATAATTCACTCAAAACCACAAATTCTAACCTCATGGTTGTGCCAGAGGGAAAGACGGGGGATTAACAAAGTCATTAGGATACATTGTCTGGGAATCATGAATGCCTGTATGTACCAAATTTTGCGCCAAAAATTCATCAAGTAGATGCTGAGATAATTCACAGGATTAAGTGAAATTTTTAGCCTGTTGGTGGCGCTAGAGGAAAAGTCAGGGGTTCACCAAAGTCAGTAGGAGTCATCCCCTGGGGACCATGAGTGTCTGTACAAAATTTCACGGCAATCCATCCAATAGTTAAAATATTTCAGTGTGTGGACCAAAGTGGTGGACATCCCTACAGCCAACGCCACTAGCATGACTTAAAATATGGAAGAAAATCCACTTTTATATTGTGTCAAATAACATGCAGTTTAAAATCCTTTGATGTGACAGTTGGTGTTGATGTTCATTTGACAGCGCTGTGGGAGTACGTCAGACAAAAATGCATCTTTCGGGAATATTGTAGGCTTTTTGGGGGTCCTAATTATTAGTTCCTTGTCATGATTCTGTGACTTCAAGTGGTAATTTTTTAAAAATTGTTTTGGAAAAGAGAATCAGCTAAACACCAGATGCATTTAGCTCACACCAATGCTACATATCTGTGTAGAGTTTATACACTTCTATGGATCATCTGGAAACTTAACTGAATGTCAGGGCCTTAAACACTTTTGGGAGTTGACACCCTTTAAACCACAGGCAGAATATAAAATGGAAAAAGGAATCCTGTAAGTCCAGCTGCAAGTCTAAGCACCTGTCTGGTTAATTATATGTGAGTTTAAGCACTTGACCTTATTTTGCTGAAGAACTGTTATGACTGATGATGTGGTTTTCAGGTTGCTACAAACCTGTCCAACAGGACCTCTTCTTTCTTCTTCTTTCAACACAAATATACAAAGAAAGAGACTTTATTATTGAGAAAGGTGTCACCTCTTGTGTCACTGGATACATGTGAGGTTTCACACCTCTTCAAACTCCTGAAATATTCATCCCACTAGAAGCCCGATGAGACTAAACCGGGTTCCCACAAAGGTCTAAAAGGGTGGAAAAACAGTAGCTACAACAGTAGCTATGGCTACTCTGCTAAGCTAGGCTAGTTGCCTTTTAGTAGGACTTGTTTGGCTGTAGTAGTAGTATTATACTAGTTTGATATTTCATTATATGCACTTATTCTCAATCTTATTGATGAGAAGATTGATAGCACTTCAATAAATTTTCGGTATACTGTATGAAGCTAGAGCTAGCAGCTAGTTAGCTTAGTACAAAGATGGAAACAGGGTGAAACCACTGGTTGCCTGGCAACCTAATGCCCAGCCAAGAATAGTCTGCACATAACTGCTCATAAAACCGCAAATTATTGGTTTTAACTGCCACTCTTTAGTTTTTCTACGGATTAAACAGACAAGATATAAAAGGTAAGGTGTTAATTAGTGTTTTAGAGGTTTCCCTATTTGTCTTTGTGCTAAACTAAGCTAAGCTAAGCAGCTGCTGGTTGCAGCTTCATATTGAATGGACAGATAGTATGAGTGGTGGTATCAATCTTCTAATTTAACTCTGCTAAAAAAAAATCATATTAGCATATTTCCCAAAAGTCAAACTATTCCTTTAAGCTTTTCTGCTTATAACTGCATAATGTTGTTTTATACGGCCCATAAATGCTAAATGCGGCAGTTAAGATTAGCTAAGTGTTACTAGTGACTCGTGCATTCTCCATTAAATTAGGCGTGTTTGTTGATTAGGATGACCACTGGTTAAATATTAACTCGTGTAAGCCTGTTTGCCATCTTGCGGATCCACACTGACTGAATAAGTTGACTTCCAGTAGACTTTCAGTCCGCTAACAAGCAGCGAGTCTGGAGGTCTGGACACTGAGCTGCGGTGAACAAATGGTTAACCAAAGATGCGAGGACTGTGTGAGTCTGTCTGAGCATGTGCTGCTGCTGCAGTGAAGTAAAATGTGTCAATTTCCATCGGAGAGCAGAGACACCGTGGAGGAGAAGCCGGGGACAGACACGCAGCAGACGGACACAGCGACATCCTGGACGATCTCACCGGGTGTTGCGTTTGATCCGCCGGCCTGTGTGCAAAGGGAACCACCGCAGAGCCCAATCTGAAGGTAAAAAAAAACAAAACCCTGCACTGAGGATGATTCATGTCCGTCTGCTGGAGCCGACATGAAGCCAGCATGTTAGGATGTAGGAAGCATGACTATTTATGATAACAACATATGCATTTGTCAAGCTTTTATGAAGTTAAATCGGTCTTTTTAAACATAATTTAACAAGCTTTACTTCGAGCATTGCGTTGGATCATCTTTAATGAGTGTTTGCTTGCAAGTTGGCAGCTGTGCAAGCATGTTTCTTAACTGTGTCCCAAATTCAGTGTTGTGTAATTTGTGCAAAGTAAATAGCTGAGCTTTTATTTTAAATCAGGATGCATTCCCCTTCATTCGGCGTGCTTTTATCCTCAGTTCGGCTGTTACACCTGTTAAAATATGGATAGGACAAGGCGATACAAGCTCAGAAAGAGGACTCCAACAGTAGCCTGTGTGTCTAATTGTGTCTTGTGGATTTCAGTGATTCTTTGTAAGGTTTATAAAGATGTTTTCAAGTCCCCTCCGTTGATTTTCGGTGATATGTTTAGTGTTTGAGGATCCTAAACATACCGCACTGCTCAGTGTGAAGGATGCTGCAGCGGAGTCCCAGCAGCCGGGCCTGCGCACTGGCCCGTAGTTCCCAGGGACAAAATAAAATGACTTTGGCCATCGAGCATAATTATTACAACCCGCAGAGTGTTTCTAGGACAGATTTAGTTGAGTCAGATTTCATTTCGTCACCAAAGTTACATTCGTGGATGCTTTGTGCAGGGAAATGGTGCTATATGGGGCTGTGGGTTGGATTTCCAAAATCCCTCATCGATTTATTCCATATAAGGCCTGCAGTTCACTATCATTTGGGGTGAGATAATCCCTGCTGCTGCCTCGGTAGCCTATATTCCCCCTCAGTTTTACACCGTATTGACAGTTTGGACCTATTTATAACAGCCTTCACAGCAAGGAATCCCAAAATGACTTCATGATAGAAACAAAATAACATTCAGCCCACCTCAGCTGTGGGTATAAATTATTGTAGTGTTTAGTACAAATGGGTTTAGTACTGCCTAGCAAGCAGGTTTTTCATTTCTTGATTCTTATTTTAACAGACAGTAGCCTGTAGGACATGTTGGAAAGGCACAGTTAGAAATTAAAGGCACACAAATAGTAATTGTGGGGAAGCAATTACTTCCCCAAACCAAATTTCCCATGTGTGTGTGTGTGTGTGTGAAGATTTTTAACAGTCACATTAATGACAAAATTGTATTTCTGCACTGTTGCACTGTCCCTATGGAGATTCAAAATGCTCCATAATAAAACAAAGCAAGGGAAGATAGCCCCGAAGGATAATAAGATGACTACCAATGAAAGAACAGCTCAGCTGATGAATCAGCCAGACTGTATATATTAACTTATCACAGATATATCAGTATTGGCATATATGCCAGGTGATAATTGCCAAGAAATTTCAGCATGGATAGGCCAAAGATATGTTTGGGGTCATTTGGAAACAGTGTTAATATTACATTGTCCACAAGAGAAGACTAAAAAGTTGATTAAACAGGAAAATGTCACAATCAGTACATATCTTTATCACAATTCTTTTTATAACCAAATTTTAGGGATACCTTTTAAAAGTTTTGTATGAATTTATGTTAAAGAACAAATATCGACTGATATATAATAAGATTTCTTATATTTAAATATTGGTATTTTATGTATTACTCTACATATAATAAGAATTTTGTTTGATGCAAATGTATAAAAGTAAGTTTTGCGTTTTCTTTGGAATAGGTCTCTGTGATTTAGACACCTGCCTGCACCTTTAGATTTGAAACAATATGACATAGACATCTTTATTGTCCACTCACATGGAAATTCGTCTTTGGCTTCGCAGACATACATATACTTACAAACTTCCTCTGCCATGGGTTAGAATACATGAGATAAAGACAATAAATAAGTGGGCCTGTTGTTAACGGTTGGGATGAAAGTGCTAAAATAATAACAATAAATACATATCTTAAATAGACTTCATAAAAACAGCATCAGTCAGTAATATCTAATAAAGAGTCATTGGTTTAGTGAGATGATAGAGGATGGAATAAAAGATCTCTTAAAGATGTTTCTTGTTGCTGTGGATATCCTATATCATCTTACTCAAGGGAGTTTTTCAAATTCATTAAAAAAAAGGATGTGATGGGTCCTGAACTATTAATATTGCTTTCCTCCTGCTTTATGTGGTGTACAGCTCCACCAACTGTCTCTGGGGGTTCTTTACAATCTTGCTGGCTGTGTTAAAGGTCCAGTGTGTAGAATTTAGTGGCATGTAGCGGAACAGACTTAGCAGAAATGGAATATAATATTCATAAGTATGTTCTAATTAGTGTATAATCACCTGAAGATAAGAATTGTTGTGTTTTCGTTACTGTAGAATGAGCCCTTTTTATCTACATAGGGAGCGGGTCCTCTTCCACAGAGGTTGCCATGTTGCACTGCCATGTTTCTACAGTGGCCCAGAACGGACAAAACAATGACTGGCTCTAGAGAGGGCCTTTCGTGTTTTTTGCTAGTTTTGTGGCCACTGTAGGTCCTCTTACATGCTTGGAAGGGGAGGGGGAGGGGTATTCAGTTGGTTGCAATCTGCAACCTTACCACTAGATGTCACTAAATCCTACACACTGGTCCTTTGACGATTTTTGTGAGCTTGCTTTTGCTCCTAGCCCCTATATTTCTGTACCAGCATGTGATATTGTAGGAAATTTTTCTTCCACTAGACTTCTAAACCATCCTCAGGACTTCTTTGCTCTCATCAAAGCCATTTAATTTCCTTAAAAGAAACAATCTTTGCATTGCCTTCTTAAAAATGTAGTCTGAGTGTTCATTAAAATTTAATTTGGTGTCTAAAATCATTCCTAAATATTTAAAACTACCTACTATTTCTACAGCTTGGCCCAAAATTGTAATTGGCTGACACATTGGTTGCCCACGCCTCTTGTTGACAATGAGTTCTTTGGTCTTGTTAGTGTTTAAGAGCAAAGCACTGTCTTGACGCCATGTTAATAAATTGTTGATGTGATTAATGTAGGAAGTCTGTAGTTCATCATTACCCTTGAACATCAAACCCACCATTGCCATGTCATCTGCATGCTTAAAAAGATAAAAGTTGCTGTCATAGATCTGCATTTCATTTATATACATAGAAAAAAGTGCAGGACATAAAACGCAACCTTGGTGCAACCAGGTTTTCAAAATGATGTCATCAGACAGGGAGCCTTGTACAGAGACTCTTTGGGGGCTGTCAGATTAAAAAATCTTTGATCTACAGTGGAAGATGTCCATTGGTATCAAGTCTAAAAAGTCCATTTAATAAAATGTCAGTCCTGATCATATTAAAAGCTAAACTAAAATCAATAAATAAAATTCTGGCATAAGCCTCAGGATGCGGGATGTGTTTGGTAACCATGTGCAGTAGTGCTAATGTAGCATCTTCAGTACCTCTCTGTGCTTTAGAGGCAAAGGTTGTCTAGCTGACCATGGGGGGATGTTAGGCGCCCCAGTATAACCCTTTCCATGCACTTGCGTAAGATACTGGTAAGAACAATGGGCCCCTCTCATGTGCCCCTTTTAGTTTAGATTAATACACAAACACATGCTAAATATTTCACTTTTTTGAAAGCAGGTGACACATTTGCTCCAGACCTCACCTGATTGTCAAAGATCTTTGGCCCTAAAGCCTTCACAGAGCAGCTAGCATCAATTATGCATTGTCAACGATTGATTATAAAGCTTCTTTGTCTGATAACAGATTAACATACGCATGCATCCCTCCATTAGAGGCATTACTCTCCACGGCACCATGATGACCATGTCAGTAAATCTCCTGCTTTCTCTGTAGCTGCTCCAAGATTTCTAATCTATGGGGCATGACCCACATGCTATTCAGGAGAGAGGGCTTAGCTCCCATGTCTTAGGGTCTTTCATTAAACTGCAAAGAGCTCAAGAGCTTTAATGAGTGTGTGGGGGGTGATAGGCAGATGAGAGGGGGAAAGAAGGAGAAGACACTTTCAGAAATTATTTAAACTGTAAATGTCAGTGTGTATAAAGGTAATTTTGTGGATATTTATTGGGTGATTAAGAGACAGAAAGACAGGCAGGCAGGCAGACGGGCAGGCAGACGGGCAGGCAGACGTGCAGGCAGACAGAGAGACAGTTAGTTACAGAGAAGAAGAGATACCACAGAAGACCACACGCCAGCAGTTTAGATTAACCAACAGAACAGATTAAAAATCAAAGTAGATTGCGACACAATGTGCTGTCAGTCCCAAAGCTACTGTAAGATCAAATGCATCAAATAAAGAGAGAACAGACGTCACACTACACCATCAGTCTGTGAAGGTTGAAGTGACCGAGTGGTGTTATGCTCCAAAATGTGATATCCACCATCAGCAGAAAGTTACACTTTATGCTTAAACAACAATTAGAGATGCACTTTTTTTCTTTCCTGATACTAATTCCAATATTTCAACTCAGTTTATTGACCAGGTTGAGTACTGATCTAATACCAGAGAACATTTTTCTTTTTCAATCCATATACAAAAAAAACCAACAAAAAAAATCTATATTATTTCAATCTTTTATTTCCATTTCCTCTATATCTTTTATTCATCTACCAACATTCTTTTTAGGCTTGTGCACATTTTAATTACATTTTTCTAGAGAGTTTGCATTGCATTTGAGGGATGGGTAATATGGATTAAATCTATCATGGTATATTTAATTGTATAGTATATGAAGATGGCAATAAATCTTGGCATTAAGGCTGCAACTAAAAACTGTTGTCAATTTTTTCTAGATTAACGATCACAAGTTCCCAGAGGACACATGGAGGTCTTCAGATGTCTTGTTTTGTCCGAACAGCAGTCGAAAACCCAAATATATTTAATTAAACTCACATAAAAGACAGAAAGGCGACTAATCCTTACATTCAAGAAGATGGCATTTATGCTTTATAAATGACTTAAACAATTAATCAGTTATCAATATATAAAAATTGCAATTCATTTTCTATTGATTGACTATTCAATTAATCGATGAATCAACTAATTCTTTCAGCACTACTTGGTATAGTACATGTGCTGAAAATTCAATTTAGAAACCTCTAATTGATAAATAAGCAGGTGGCACTGGGTTGTGATATTGATAAAGTCAAATTTAGGATTTTTTATACCTTTTTTAAAATATACAAAAATTCAACGGTCAATCATAGAATTAGTTTGATTCAATGTTACGTTTGTCACTTAAATTATTAAAAAAGTAGATTTTTAATCGTACAGTATATCACAATATTGATATTATATTCATTTATCACCCACCTCTATTGCATTTTGTCAAAGCAGGTGACTGAGCATCTGGCTGATTCTCGATCCGTTTGATAAAGTTAGTTTCCCGATACACACTGACAAGGACGTGCCAGTTCTTTTGAAAAAGGGTATCAGCTAATGTAAACTGTTCTACAGATGAATCTTCTATGATATGTTATAGACAAAGAGTTATGATCCTGAGATGACCTCAGGTTTATTTCTTCCAAATCAATAGTGTTTTTGATATGAACCCTTCAGAGTGCAGCTCCAGCCTCTCTGTTTACATAGAGCCCTCCCCACTCTGCTTGTTTTGTTCAGGCTTTCACCTTGCAGATATAGAAAGGATGCCTACTATAAAGTTATATGAGACCCTGTTGGCTGTGCTGCGTCCAGGCTTTTAGTCTCAGCCCTCATGGCGTCTCTCCAGCTCTATCAGAAGCCATTCTTGTTTGTGATACCCAGATATTTGATGTACCTCTGGGGGAATCTCTGGATTTAGGGGGCTGGAGGGAGGAAGGTGTGCTAGTTTGAAACCCTGCAATGGCTGGGAGACTCTGGTCAGGGAAATGTAGTTGTCTGCCCTTCTCCAGCATCAAGGTGTCATTGAGAAGGCATTTACTCTAACGATCCACTTCCACCAATTCTGTATTCCTTTGTCTGGGTCAGAGTGGTTATCACCTCATGTGAGGCTGCAGTTAAAAATGTGTATGATAGTGTATATGATAGGGCCAGTGGAAAAGTGGCATATCAGATGCCAAAATGTAGAGGATTGTGGTTGTGCTGGGCAGCTTACTGGTGTGTATGTGTACCATGTGCAAATATAGACAGAGAAAGTTTTGTGAAAAACGTTCTGCATACTTAAGTGGAGACTAAAAGGTAAAGAAAAGTTTAAGAAAAGTCTAAAATAGTTAAAAATGAGGTTTGACAATGTATGATGACTTGATGAAGCAAACACCAAAAGCAGTGCAGGTGAAACATATGTTTAATACAACTCCTGTTAGTTTGCTCCTGGTGGAGAAGAAGTCATGTGATGTAGTTGGGGGAAGAGCCAGCTTGCTGTTTCAGGGGTAATTGACCTGTCTTTACGATTGATCGGGATCAGTTTAGGCTATTTTGTGCTGCCTCGGACGGTTCTCCCCTACCATCACCCTCGTCTGTCTTTCTTACTCTCCCCTTCGCGTGACATGCGCCTTGCTCATCACTGGGTCATGACTAGTTTTCTGTTGATTGAATAATGGACAAATCGTTTCAGCACATCTGGTCAGTCCTGTCAGCTTATTGGTATCCTGAATTGTCAATCTGCAGAACAGCTAATCGCCTTACATATCCAGTATTTTCATGAAGACATGCAACTACAAGGGCATGTGTCTGGCAGCTGCTGTTTCCATCACAGTTGATTAGGTTAGGTCACCTTGGTCACTGGCACTTAGCTGCATTGGATACTGCTGGTTTCTATACGCTACACCGCAGCTCCCAAAGTGACCTTCCAAAAGTCTGCATAGACCCGGGATCTGTGCCACAGCCGGAGCCAGAGCTACATGAACAGGGATTATATCGTGATGTGAGGTCAGCAATGTGTTCAGTTTCTGATTTAATCACAGTGACAAAGTTCACAGCTGTCAGCATGTTTTTCGGCACAGTAAAGTCACCTCTTTGTTTTGCTGCTTTTTTATTCAACCTTGGCTGACTGCAATATCTCTGGTTTCTTCACGCTCGTCTTTGTGTACCTGCTGTCAGAGGAGTGTCTAACTCACAGACCTGTAATCCTTCTTTTCAACGAGAACCCTTTGGTAAAAGCTAGTTTTCGCTCACTCCCTTTCTCTACCTTACTCTTTACCTTTCTGTTTCATTGAAAAGCACACACGCACTCAGTTGGTGTCTTCCCTCTGTGCCCTCAGACAAACCCCCAGCGCTCTTTGGTTAGCCCCCCCCAACACTCCTTTCAGTTCAGACAGCCCCCTGCCTGTGCTGTGTCTCCCCGTGGTCATCGGGTGGTTTACAAAGCATGTAGCGCTATCACATCTGCCATTCTGATCACCATCACACAGTGACGTCCCGTAGCGGGGTTCAATAGAGTGCAATGGCGAAGCGGGCCGCTGCAGCAAGAGCTGGCAGGAACCTTGCCGATCAATACTTTGGGCCTATGAGAGGGCTGGTGGGTTGGTGGGCGATATCCTACAACAGCTGCAACAACAACAGCAGCAGAATCAAATAGCAACCAGTGTGTGAACTGTGTCATGCTGAGGCAACAAGTCAATAGATATGCCAAAATACACACACAGAAAGGGTATGAGGGGGGCGTCCTGGTGGCGTAGGATTTTAAGACGCTGACCATGTAATGCAATATCCCCGGTTTGAGTTCACTCGGGGACCTTTGTGGCATGTCAACCCACATTGTTCCGCCCTTATTTCCTGTCAGTTCTCTGCTGTCTATCAAATAAAAGCACAAAAGGTGCCCAAAATACACTTTATTTGGAGTGTCCAATATTAACATTCAGTTATAATGACTTGGATTCACATCACATTGTACAGACTGAAGTATGAGCAGCTGGAAAAAATGGCCTACTAGTTGTAATTTGAGCCTGAGAAATCAGAAATTTGACAGATATGTGAAAAGAGCTACAGTAGTGTTAACAAACCTGTGGAGAATGGCTGCAAAGCCACTATTATTGGGAGGAAATTCAATATTAATACAAGGCTGTACGCTTACTTTATTAGATGGCAGCACTGGTGCTAGCAAGCTAAAGATTTCAGTAACAAAGAAAATTTTATAGCACACACAGAGAATGGTTAACCCTTACATACTGTTCATATCCTGACCCTTCACAGTATGGAGCGGGTCATTTTTGATCCTGCTTGAGTATCCCTTTATAATTAATCCCTATACCAAATTTTGAACCAAAATTGTATTTTGCATCTATTGATATCTTATCAGTCATTAATAAATGGGTGATTTGTGTGTGACTGTAGAAACTGTAAAAGTTAGCAGCTATGATACCCACTTGGGAAAAGGTTGAGAACCACTGTTGTAACAGTTTGTGACAGTCACAACAGTGGTTCTCAACCTTTTTTTGGGGCCAGCGCCCCCCTTTCCATTATCCAGGTCCCTTACCGCCCCCCATCAATTAAAATGTAGGCTAATTGTCTCCCCTGAATATTAATGTTGATTATTATTATTATATAGATATGTGTTATATCATTAAAAAACATGTCATTGGATGCCAAATAACAGATTTGATTTAACTAGACAGTTGGAATATCATTATCATTAGTTGCCCATGCAAGGAGCAAGGGTTTGGGGGTCCTCCCCCAAGAAAATTTGATGTCATTTGACTAAAAACTATGCATTTTTCTCACAATTTTGGACTATTATCATTACAATATGTATTCCTTATTCCTTGTTGGAATAAAAGGCACACATCAGACTTTATGATCCAACTGATAAAGATTTATACTGTCTGTTAATATTTGAACTTTGTTCCAGGTTTTTAATTCCAGAGTTCAGAGCTGCTGCTCTGTGATAAGATTTCCTTAAAGAACACTTCAGGTTAAAGATGAATACAGAGAGTTGAGACCTTAAAAACTCCCTGCTGTGACTTACATGTTTGTTCTTCTTCTGGTTGGTTTCCGGGTTGATGCTGCTGGTTAATTTCACCTTCACTTATCAGCTTGATTCAGATTATTTTCAGCATCTAAAGGTAACGTAACCAACAGTTTTCACTGTGTTTGTGTCTGCAGGTGTTAAAATGATCTGATAACAGTAGAGATGGTAGTTATAGTGATGAGTTATGTTGCTTTGTTGACTACCTTGGTGGAATGAACAAAAGGCCAGAAGAAAAATAAGATTATTTATCAATACTCTTATCGGTTCTTTTTCATTACTAAAGAATTGGGTTTTTAAAAAAAATCAAAATCAAAACAGGATTAGAATAGATTTATATTTTAAATATGATAAAATCTTTTTTACAGCAGCAACAGTAATGTTTCCATCAACAAAGTCACTATATAAATTCAATAATATATCACTTGAAGGAAATAAAAAATGTCAGTAAAATAAATAATATCCCTGACTTTAAAATACTGAGTGAAGTTTAGAAAGAATGAAGAACACAGACATCAGTCAGTATCTTCATCCAGTCCTCCTCCTCCTCCCTCTGCTGTTGGTTGAGAAGAGGGGCTGTTTCAGCCAGCAGCTAAATTTACAGCGATTTGCCAAATTTTAAGATACGTTACAAACTAAGTTAAACACAAACACCGACAAATAGAGCAGAGAAACTACGCAAAACGCGAGAGACTCAGCAGTTTCTCCGCGTGTCCACACCGGAAGCGTTCAGGTACAGTGTTGAGCGTAGGTCACCTGCGTTATTGAAGCGCTCAGAACCCTATACACAAATTTGTATGTAGTTACGCGCGTAAAACGGAGGAAAATCGACTTGACAGCGCTGTGGAAAAAAAAACAAAAAACAAAATATTGCTTCCAGCGCACCCCGACGTTTTCTGAATGCCCCCTGGGAGGCGGTACCGCCCCCGTTGACAAACGCTACGTTAGAAGCTATGCTAGCCACCTAGCGATCATTGTGAGGATGAGTTAGCAGCAGTGCTAGCCACTTAGCAACCACTTTAACTGCCAAAAAAATCAGTTAGCACCTCTGTTACTCATGTAGCAACCATAGCCATAGCTGCTAACTGTTGTTAGAAGATTTCCAACATCACAAGCAGCTAGAAGCTGTTAGCAAATTAGCGACCCGATGTCACGATTTTGCAGCTGTGCCAGCTACTTAGCAACCATTGTAACCGTCACTAGCAATTAGCAGCTAAGTTAGCCACATAGCAACCATAACCATAGCTAACCCATATCTATATAATACTGCTGTAACTGTAAACTTAAACACATAGTCTGATAATGCTATGTGAATAACATTTGTTGAGTATTAACTCTGATCCAGTTATATAGTTGATGTTGGCTTTGCTCAGAGGTGTAGTGGTGTAACGTTATATGCAGGTAAAGTATACAGTCTATATACCTACCATGTGCGTCTACATGTTATATCTCGGTTTAATCCATACAAAAACCGAGGGGGGTTATGTGCTAGACTACTTTTTGGCTGAAGTCTTCACCAGTTTTTGAATGGAATAAACAAATATATAATGCGTTAATCAGTCAGTTTCAGAGGTGCTGGTTGGTGGATCTTGTAACCCTTGGATAAATCCAGGTTTGTTGTTTCCCTGTTTCCAGTCTTTATGCTAAGCTAAACATAAAGGCTGGATGTAGCCAGGAACCAGTTAGCACCAGTTAGTATCAGACACATATGAGAGCAGTATCAATATTCTCATCTTACTCTCAGCAAAAAAGTGAATAAGCGTATTCCTCCAAAATATTGAAATTAATATAAAAATATATTTTTTAAAACTATTCCTTTAAACTTTCTCGTATTGATCAAATGATTTAGAGCTGCAGTGATTTGTGATTAATCGATTAGTTGTCAAATATTACTAATATATAGTAATATAACTAATCTTGAACTATTTTAATAATCAATCATTTGGAGTCATTTTTTAAGAACAAATTTCCAAAATCTCTGGTTCCAGCTTCTCAAATGTGAATAATTTCTGGTTTCTTTAGTGCTCTATGACAGTACACTGAATATCTTTGGGCTTTGGGAAACACTGATTTATAGCCTAAACAACTAATCGATTAATCGAAATTTAATGAAAATAATCGTGAGTTGCAGCCCTGATATGATTGAGGTATTTCAACCTAAAAATCAAAGTAGATTTAGCATGTCTTACTGTAATAAGAAACTTACCTAAAGCTGTGGTCAGACAGAACGCAAAGTGAATTTTTGCCTTGCGTTACTTGCACAAGTTTGACCGCTGGATCATTTGTGTTTATTCACCACAAACAGCCAAAATAAATTACTTTACATTAGCTTTAAGCTAGCTAGCAACTGAAGGCCCCCGACCGTGTCTGTGGGAGTATTTCTGTGTGTTTGTGTTCAGCTCAGCTTCTGACTGAACTCAGAACTGTAATTTCCCTCCTCTCTCTTTCCCTTTTCTCCTCTCCTCTCTGTACGTTCATGAAGTACATTAATAAAGCCCCGCACACTCAAGATGAAACATTTCTAACTCCAACTAATTTGCATCAATTCGCTTCATCTTGGGCAAATATGCGTCTACTCTCCTCTTTGCATTGACTTTGTAGGTAATTGTGCTGCACGAAAATTTCACTTTGTGTTTGTCTGAACACGCCATTTGATGTTTTGATGTAGTAAATCCATTTACTCCATCTAGTTCTTGTAGCAGATCGAAGCATTATGCTCAGAATCTTTTGAAAAATACTATTTGACCCAGGCCTTCTTGGATAGATGAGAAGAGAGTTTCCTAGGGAGGCAGTGAAAAGATGGTGTAAGGGGTTTAGGGAGGTCAGTTGGTCTGTTGCTGTGGCCCAGTTCCTCACATGAAACCCTTGTTCCTTGTTTGGGAGAAATGTGCTAATCCCCATGGGCCCAGTCTGGGCCTCAGCCAACCTTTGAAGACAAAAAGAGCCAAAAAATCGGCTTTTGTTCTTCAAACAAGCTTTTGTACTCCTAGCCTCTCTCTGTGCTTGTATTTTACAGAGCGGTTATGATCCATTGTATAATTGTTGCTGTTTTGACACAGTTTCCTCTAGAGGCATTGTATAGTAGATGATATACGTTCAGTGGCCTTCTCAACTATGTGGTCTTTGAACTCCTCGGTATGATGCTGTTCGCCTTCAGTGTTTTTTATTGGACATGTTGTGTGTTTAAAAACAGTAGAGGAAGGATCCAGCCCTGCGTGGGCCTCCTGACACCTGACACCAAAGCCTATGTGCGTCAAGCTGCGGGATTTAGAAAAAGCACATGATGTAGGCAGTCAGATGATAAAGCTATACCTTACATAAGAAACCCCCTCAGTCAGTCAGTAAATAGCATCAACTGAAGGAAGACCAGTGAGTTAAGTGCTGTGTAGCTCTGCAGTTTCATCTTTCTGATGTCAGTCAAGTGTTTCATTGCCGTGTCCCTAATTGAACTTTGGTGCGGCACCATTTGAAATTAAATGAAGTCGGGCTGAATTTATTTATTGACTTTATGTCACTTTCTTACACCTTTCTTTCTCTCCTTTCCCTTCAGATCTGCATCTCATTAGCACAGATATAGAATAAGAGCAGAGGAAGGATGGTGACCTTGGCAACCCCCGAAGCTCCTGTGCCTCTGACGGCGCTGTCACGCTGGTACCTTTACGCCATCCATGGCTACTTCTGCGAAGTCATGTTCACCGCCGCCTGGGAGTTTGTGGTCAACTGCAACTGGAAATTCCCCGGCGTGACCAGCGTGTGGGCGCTCTTCATCTACGGCACCTGCATCCTCATCGTGGAGCGAATGTACCTGAAGCTGCGCGGCTGCTGCCCCGTGCTGCTGCGCTGCATCATCTACACACTATGGACGTACCTGTGGGAGTTTGGCACGGGGCTGCTGCTGCGCCAGTTCAACGCCTGCCCCTGGGACTACTCTGAGTTTCGCTACAACTTCATGGGACTGATCACGGCCGAGTACGCCGTGCCCTGGTTCTGCGCCTCCTTCATCGTGGAGCGCTTGGTCATCCGCAAAACACTGCGGCTGCGCTTCCATGAGGGGCCCGAGGATGGCTGGTCAAACCATCGGTCTGATGCCGGGGGTGGAGGAGGGGCGGGAGGAAATTTGGGGGCTGGGAGGAGGAGAGAGAGGAGCAGAGGAATGGGGAATAGTGCTAACGGCTACCTTAAAGCGGAATGAATGAAGGAATAGATGGACACAATCTGAAACCAGCCCAATCACACTGTTACACCTCTTCTACCCTCCTCAGCCACATTTCATAAGCAGTCCTCCCCCTCAACTGTATCTGGGGGGGAAGACAGACAAACAGTTATGTAGACTGGGCTGGTGTGCAGAGGTGTACAGAGTATCAGAACAACCAGAAAACAAATTCCTAACCAGGGCTTCAAACTCCTAAATCACTCACTGCGTCCTCTACTGTCAACAGAGGCACAGTAACTCCATGCTGCATCTCATAACACACCCACCCGTTTCCATGTGGGGTTGAGGAGTTCAGGGTCTTGTGACAACAAGGGACCTTTGACCAACCAGGATTACATTTTCAGTCTCCTCTTTTCCCATTAAAGAACTTGGGATGAAAAAAAAAACCAAACAAAACAAAACTGTGGTTGCAAAGATTAGTGTTATCATCCTGCAAAGGATCAGATTCAAGAACAAGGACAACAATATTTCTGTGTTTCAAGGGCAAATCAGTCTATATGAAAGCAGAATGCTTGCTGCATAGAAAACATAATAAAAGTAGCTGCAGTTGTAATGTCCTTTTTAAACTGTACATATTGTCCTTTAGTATTATTCAAGGTACTGTAGTAATGTAGCTACAAAAGGCTCTTTAAGAACAATACTGTCCACCCTGAAGCAAAGCAATGCGCCATGTGTCAGCTTACGCCATGAAGAATGTTTTTTCTGCAGTTAATGAATACCCACAATGCCTGGAAAAAAAATGCATGAAAAAAAAGTTGTCTTCCAATATGATATACATTTCTTACAAAGCAAGCAGGTCACTCAGCAGTCGTTTGTTTTCTGCAGAGCCGGGGACGACAGCAGCTCAGGCGGTGGAGCCGGATCGACCAGTTATCACCGTCGACCCCCCCGTTCGCTCCTCCTGACTGCATGTCGAAGTGTCCTTGAGCAAGGCACAGGCTCCCAAACTGCTCCCGGTGAGCAGGTCATGGCCTTGCATGGCAGCTCTGCCGCCATCGGTGTATGGATGGATGGATGGATGGATGGTGTGTGTGTGTGTGTGTGTATGAGTGAGTGCGTTTGCGCTTAGGCTAATGTGAGGCGCTAAATAAATACAGTCCATTTAACATAATTGCAGGGATGCCTTTCTGTTGATGGTGATGATTATGAGTCATGACCATCAGCATAAAGCACCAAACCTCTTGGTAATTTCCTTTTTACAGTTTTTCAAAAAACTTTTTAATGACTCGCTGTCTGCATGTCCATTTAGTGTGCTTTAATATCAGAGTTTCACCTCTCAGATCTGTCGGGGTCACTTACAGTAAAGCCTCATTTCTTAATCCTCATTCACTTGAAGCCATTAGCCATTCCTGTCAAATCTCACAAATCACCTGTGAGACTTTTTCTTTTTTTGTCCCGTCTGTAAAAAGAAAATCTCATGGACTGCCGCATGATAAAAAAAAACAAAAAAAACCAAAACAAAAATGAATAGATCATTGATAAAATGCAGCTGTGACAGCCATAGTCCATTCTGAACTGATTGACAAGATCAAACTTCACATTCACAAAGCACATTTTGTCCATGTTCAAAAGCTTGATGGTTATCAGGTTGTCAGCGTTTTTAATCATAGTCGACAAGTATGTGAAGTGAAGAAGGGAAAATATTGGTTTTAATTAATGAAAAAAAAAACATTTCACCTGAAATAGCGTCAGAATTTGCTGCTCAGTTCTTTCAGAGACTGATTGATCGATCGGTGCTGGAGTGGATTAACATCTGAGACAAATTGCAGAGATGTTGAGGCTGATTTCAGGTTGCAAACAATCCATAGGTGGAGCTGTTTGACCATAATATAACATAAACGTTTGTCAAATGCTCCAAACAAACTGTCACTCAGAGGTTTTAACAGTTTATGTAAAATTAGGATTTTTAGTCTTAACTTCGTGACACTCATGTCTTACATGGTAACATCCAGACATCTGGTACTCTGAACATGTGACAACACAGCTTTATTTACCCCGGTGATGCTCCATGTGCATCATGTGACTCTGTAAGTAGAAAGGTTAAGGACTGTAAGCTCACCTCCACGCGTACGGGAGCTGACAGTAATGTGGATCTGGTGCTACTGGTTCAATAATACAACAGGTCAGACAATTCCTGCTGAACAGTGATTGGCAGTATACATGAAATGAAAACATGATGACTGAGAAGTTTTCCTCAGGAGGATTTATGTTGTTGACTAAATCACAATGTTCTTCTGCACTCAGCTTTTCCCCATTTGATCATAATAAAAAAAAAAACCCAAATCCATGTTTCCAGCTGACTACAGCACTAAATATTGGCATGACCTTCATCATTGTGGCTGTAATGCCATGCAGTGTTTTCCTCTGACTGCCTCCGTGAGTCCAGAGGGTGGATGGCAGGATCACAGATGAAGTGCTGCCATCCAGTGGATAATACCATAACAGCAGCTGGAAAACGTGTTATATTAACGTCGAACAAGAAATAAGAACAAAAAGAAAAAGATCAAGAATCCTTGAGAGGATGAGGAAGAAGTTTATCATATTTATTATTTGAATTTCATAATTCTTGGTGAGCATATTGTGTTTTTTTTTTTTTTGTTTCTTACATGAACCAACAGGCTTAAAAGCAATAGAGGCTTCTGACCCAGCAATGATTATCCAGCTTTTATTTTAAAAACTCTACTAAACTACATTATGAAAACTTGTATGCAGCTAATGTCTTTATCCAATTCTACTGCTTCGATGAGACAAATCACACGAACATGTGAAATGAGGTGTATTTGTTCTCTGCAATATGTGAGTGAAGGAGTATTAGGTGAGAGTGTATAGTGTGTTTTACAGAGACACAGTCTCTGTATGTGTATGTGCATGTACAGTATGTTTAAACTGAACTGATTCTCTGGTATTTTTACCTTTGAGGCTGCATGTCCAAAATTTTTCCATTTCTCCTCCAAACTCTGGTTTTATCCAAGTGATTATAGCCCCCATGTACTGTAACGGTTGCTTTTTTTTGTCAATTTTTTAAAAAAATTACAGATTTTTAGTGGAAACACTGTACTGTATATCACTTACTTTGATTATTTTTCTGTATAATTTATCAATTTTTGAGATTATATGTATTTATTTGATCATAAATCTGTGTGTTTTGGAGACCATTTCACTTCTGTCTGCTGACAAAACATATATTAACCCTTAGATGTCAAAGTGGTTCAAAAATGGCCTGGCTGGTTTTGTTTTGGGGGGTTTTTTGGTAATATTTTTGTGACAAAAAAAAAATCTCAGCATTTCATATTCCAGGTATTCCTCAAAAATCTTGTTTTGATATCTACACGTTCAATTTTTTATTCACATCCTTTACATTTTAAGAAAATTTAGTTTTTGTATAATCACCCCAGTTTTCCATGAGGGGTTAAAAATGACCCAAATGCATTTCCTAAGTGATTTCTAAGGACTTTTCCTCCTTATTAGTTACTTTTATCAGGTATATACACTATTTACTGTGGACCACACCTCAGCTGTGATTCACATCATCACAGAGGACGATTTTACATTTAAGTGTTATCTATATTTTTTAGTGATATCACTGAATTGATAGCTATTTTATAACTAGCTAACTTTAGCTTTTTAGATAACATTACTGTAGTTGTGTGTAACTAATAATAAAGTAATATTATTCAAGTTTATTTGTATGGAACATTTCAAAACCAAGTGATTTTACACACAACGAACAATAAAAACAGAGATACAGGAATAAAATCAAAAGTCTAGTCTTAAATGTAGACACAGGAACAGCCAGCAGGTTCTTGTCTGAGGACCTCGGGTTGTCAAACTGGGTCTGGCCGTGAAGTGAAGAGCCTTAAAAGTAATCAATAAAATCCTAAAATCAGTCCTAAAACAAATCGGTAGCCAGTGTTGCGATGCTAAAGGTGGAATAATGTGTTCTCTTTAGCTAAGTAGCATCAGTAGATTGATAATATGATGAAAATAACAAATACTGTAAATATTACAAACTTAAATAATGCTAATTCAAATAATTATTCCGAGCAACATTATGAAGATAGCATTTATAATTGATAAAAAAACAGATAAAACACAGGTAGTTTTTTTTTACCCATACTGTATATGGAGGCGTGCAGGTTCCACTGAGCTGTGCATCTAAGGGTTAAACATTATGTAATTATGTCTTGTCAGCGTTTGTCAAAATGTTTCTGGGCAACAGGATGAAACATTTTGTATTATCATGCTTGTATTCCTCAGAAACTGTATCAGATAAAAGCATCAATACCAAACCAGCTTCTCGGTGCGTCTCCTTTCTCTTTTCAGGTTATATTAACACTTACAGTAACACCTCGGGGGCTGTGGAGATATTGTGTGCCTCAATTTCATTTATTGGCTATAAAAAGACAGAACAACTTCAGCTCCTGACAGTCTGGCAGTACGTTCATTTGGCCACATGATGGCTCCTTTTCACCAAAAAAAAAAAAAGAAGAGGAAGACAAACCTGCTTTGTTCTTACAGCTTGAGGACACAGGTTGATGCCTGAGTCATCAGTCTGCATTTAAGTTAGTCTGTCAGGGAAGCAGTTTTTATGACTGAACTCTTTAAACAGTGGGACAAAGATTGGCTTAAAATATAACCTGGTAGACAGGACAGTTGTAAGATTTTATATGGACAAAAATTCCCTCCGCGTTCCACTCAATAAAAAAAAAAAATCCCTTCTCTTTGTCTTTAACCGAGCATGCATTTATGACAGCTTCATATAATAATAATAATGAAAAAGTCACATCAATTAATTTAAATAATGCTGTGATGACAGATTTCTGTTTGCTTTAAATGGAGGCCTCAAGCAAAAATTTCCATCTCCTCCCTTTCTTGCTGCCACACCTTGTGTCAGGTAGTGAGAATCTGGGCCATTTACGTGTCGTGGCAAATCCCTTAATTGGCCGCGAGTCCCCGGCGGGCCCCGGGGGCCCTCCAGCAAAGTGGTGCCGACCTACCTTCCTACCTACCTTAGATGAGGGTGTGTCCACTTCACACACACACACACTGCTGCACTAATGGCATGAACCTGCCTCATTTGGCAGCCACAACAACATGCGGCTCCATCACGCCTCTTCCAATCAGTCACCCGCACTCCAAATATGGAGATTCACAACCTGTAATCTGTGCGCTGCCGATGACAAGAAGTGTCCTCCCTGAGGCTGATTTAGGGCCTGTTTATGAGTGTGTGTGCACGCATGTGTGCACAAACTGTAATGTGTGTTATGATTAAGTTTCACTAAGCTTTTTATGTGTGACTTCATTGTTCTCCGTGTCAGGTTTCCAGTTTGCTTAACAGGAAGTCGGCGGATTAATATAGAATGTCTTCAAAAGCGACGTGTGTGTCTGTCTGAAGGTACAATAGTGTGTGTTTTTTTTTTTTTTGAAAAGTCTCTGGATAGTTGAATGTCAGGTTGGCATTGGAGAGTGGTGGGGCGAGTGACGAGCGTCATGGTGCGTTTGTTGAGCGTCAGTAAGGGTGTAAGGGGGAGGGCAAGACCTTAACATTTGCATTTCCACTGAATCAGAGCCGGTGAAGAAAGAGCCCTCCATTGAGGGGAAACTTGTTTGACGTGTGAATGAGCGAATGCATCGGGCCTTTGCCGAAACACATTCATGGCTTCACAGGTTTGGACAGAGTCTTTTACTGAGATCCTGCTGGAAAACTCGGGCCTTTTTTTAGTCACTTTTTCCCCTCCATGTACGCTGCTGGGCAGTCAAGCTCTCCTGCAGTCAGAGTTGGATGAACCTGAGATGGAGAGCTGGTTGATGCACTTTTCTTTCTTTGACCTTATTGTATCTGCACTGTTCTGGTGAGAGCTGCTCTATTTTTGGCACAAACAAATCTTCCAAAATGGCCACCAAGCACCAAGCAAGTCAATGTAGAACGTAAACCCACCCAAACCCACTTTTGGCCACCAGAACGGAGTTTATTTGTTTGACATAAGCCAAAAATTCCTACTAAGCAGCATCAAACCAATATAATATGACAATATATTTCTATATGGGCTGAATCTAAATTAAAGTCCTCTTCCACTCAAAAATGTGTCTTGTTTATTGTTCTTCCACTTGGATGTTTGAGCTTCACTGTGCAGCACATTCGTCTGCTGAGGCGGGGAACGTTCCTCTGTGCTCATTTTCAGTAAGAGTAACTAACACGTGGACCTACGAACATGATTTGTGACATCATAACTACAATTTATATATTCAGAGGTTCATGATTTTTCAACGAGGGAGAAGGAGTAGATGTAATTTTAAGAGCTTTTAAATAGATCATTGAACTTTTTTGTGGAAAAACCATATTAGACATAAATTATTATTCAAAGCGAGTACTTTATATGTCTTAAAAGAGGTTATGCAATCATAATTTTTCAGTTATTTTATGACTTTATTTTTCCAGCAGCAGGAAAGAAGGGGAGTGAGAGATGGGGAATGACATGCAATGACAGGTCTCTGGCCAGATGTGAGTTTTGTTTCACGGTCAGCGTCTTATAGGTTCCCAATTTTTCAAGTCTGTCTTAAAACAATAGTCAGGTGTCCAAGTGAACATTAAAACTGGTTTTGATTGCTGTAATCATTCCTCCTGTTCATACTGACCTTTAGAAAATCCCTTTTCAAATGCGCCGAATATAAGTGATGAGGGACAAATTCCTCAGTCCTCGTTTTGAGCAAAAAATGTATTCAAGTTTATCTACAGATAATATGAGACTTCAGCTGTCTGAGTTAGTCACATCAAGTGGATATCTTCCACAGTTACAGTCTTTTTAGTAAAAAAATCTCTTTGTGTCTCGATGGACAGTGTTTTCCTGTCCAGCTGCAGTGGAAGAATTGTAAGAAAAAGAATAATATTGGCACGAAAAAGATAGTAACTATGAAAGATTTCGACTTGACGGATTTGGACGGTTGAAGCTTCACATCGGCCTTAAATCATTTTTTAATGGTGAGCCTGAACAGAAGGAATGATGTGTGTCGTGTGTCAGTTTTCAGCTGGACACCTGACTATTGTTTTAGGACAGACTTGGAAAAATTGTGAACCTATCCTTTAGCCACGTTCCTTTAGGTGACACACATATTGTACTTCTTTTATAAGGCTGATATCTAAAAATTACCGTCTGCATTGCTTGAATTACAAGTGAGTAGAACTGATGTGTGGATTTTCTACAAACTGAAACTTCCTCCCTCCCAGGTGTATTCCCTGAGTTAGCTTTTAAAAACACAGCCACTCACTATCCATTTCCTGTCTCAAGGCATGTGAAATGAGAAACTTTCAGTGCCGGAGATGGGCTTAGAGAGCTTTTAGATGATAGCTCCTGGATGGAAACTGTCCTGCCAGTTAGTAAAATTACACTTCATATCTGGCAACGCTCCTACAGTATGTAAAGCCAAAACAGGCGGCAGGTTGTGTGCATTTGATGTTGACAGTTTGAACCTGTGGCCAGCTGTGGTGCTCTAGAAACCTGCCGTTTTGTTAACGGCCATGGCTTATCTCCTGCTAGGTTTTGTATAATGAGAAGCTGCAGCGCTTTCCCACGCTGCTCTACATGTATTTGATTTCAGGGCTAATTGTTTGAAATAGAAGTGTGTTGAGGAGGAGCTATCATTTGCCTCCAACACAGTAAAATTCCGCAGAGTTAACCGCTGAAGATAAACCCTTGATTGAGGTGTTATTGAATATGATGTTTAACTCTGATTCAGAGGTGTTATAACATAAACAGTTTCACAGCTACAGAGCCTTTTCTTGAACTTGTTGCAGCCAATCTGATTTGCGCAATATATCAGTGCAGAGCTCTGGTATAAAAAAAATAAAAAAAAGTGCTTTCATAACCGTGCTGCATTCAAGCACAACGGATCTAGGCCTGAGGTCAATGAAAGACCTGCCAAGGAAGAAATTTTCCGCCGCCCTGCCCATTTTTGGGCGCACTGTTTTCCATATTCAAACTCGCGTTGTTTGCACTGTAAATTAATTTCTAACATCCTGAAATTCAGTATATCAGATAACAGGCAAATGTTTTTGCTTCTGTATTATCCCCCTCCTCTCCTGTCCATTATTATCCCTCCTGCCCCCTCTCTTGTGTTGCTCCCCCATCCGAGGTGTCCAGGACTATTAGCAGCAGCTCTGCTCTCCAGGTACTCGGCAGAGCGTGAATTATGGTAATAGCTGCTGGCAGGAGAGAAAATAAGAGCAGTTATTAAAATTAATGTGCTGCTGCTTCTCCTGCGGTCCAGGGCTGCAGGAGGAGCTTGGGTGCACTGGGCCCATTCAGCATCTATCCCTCAGTGTGCATGTGTCTTTATTTTGTGTGCACACGTGTCATCCCTGCTTAATCTCAAGTCCAGGTTCCTTTCCATTTGGCCTTTTTTAGATGCAGGATTTTGGGCACCGATCAGAGTGTCTTATTTGTCCAACACAGCCGATGCCAGCTTCAGGCCCAAAGGCCCCGGTCTGCGTTGTGTCTTAACACGGTCCGCTAAGCTTCAAACAGACGCCACACTGTACTGCAGCCGGGGCCCGTCCTCGTTCCCTACTTTGAAGTGGGAATCCTTGCACTTAGCACGTTCTAACGTCATCATGGCTCGGTTTTGATGGGATCCAAATGCTGAGGCTGGCTCTGTTGTGCTGGCTCCTTCTGAACTACACATTTAATTCCTACTTTTCCTGCCCAGTTCACAGGACTGTAGACACTCATTTGGCCACCAAAGCTGCAGTAGCTGGCTTGTGATGCTACCAATGTTTCTTTATGCCTCTATGAAGTTAGCTGTTGGTAACATTTAATTATTTGCTGACCGAGATAGGAAGTCAACATTTAACAGTTACCGTGTTGTTTAGCCATATTTCAATTTAAGAAAATGTATAGAGATCAAGTCATTTGGACAATATAAACTTAAAGAGAGATGTTTATGTTTAGTCTTTTGTCATTATTGTGTTACTTTGTGTAAAATTGTGTGCTGCAAGTGATGAATAAATAATCAATAATGCTGGTGAACTGAGTGATGAGCGACTCATCAAATCACATCATTCTAAATTAAAATTAACAAGACTTTTGTTAAAAGTTTCCCAACATGCCGGAGTGATTTTCACTAGATTCAATCATAGTAGGAAGTAAAAATTAAGACAATTAAGACTAAATACTTTCATGTGATGTGTCTCTACCGTTCTGGATCAAGCAGTTTTATGCCTGATGTTATCGTCCAGATGTTACTGGAAGTGTGGTTTTATGTATTATACAAAGGGGAATTTTTATTGTTTGTGTCAAAGCATTGCATTGTTGTGGAGAACTGATTTCACTGATTGTCCAGATTAAGGACACATGAAGGACACTCACTTCCTGCCAAAACATCTGTTTTTTTTATTTTGTTATCATGAAATAAACAGTTGAGGAGACATTTGGTGCTTGTCAATGCTTCAGAGTGTGAGAGGCGTTACTGATGGATATTATTATAATAATATAATAAAAACAAAGTGAGGAATTACATGTTGTTGGTGTTGACTGTTATATTTGACTTTAAATGGTTTGCACCAGTGTTAATATGAGAAAGAGTAAAAGTTGTCAAGGCTTTGTCCCTATTTCATATTTCATACTACTGTTTCAGCACTTAGTGTACAAGAAATCAACATAGTAAACTGTTTTATACTAACAGGAAATGATAGAACACTTAAGCTGTCAGAAGTTAATCAAACTGCAACTTTCGAATGCAAAAAAATCTCCAAAAATGTTATTTTTTGTTTTCTGATGTGTTTCTGGAGCTGTTACGCCGCAAACCACAATTAAATTTTTTCCAGCTGTGAGCAGCTCCTCCAGTGCAATGCATTGTGGGAGGATAGTGTATATCAACAGCGCACTCAAGAATCAAGTGGGTTTTCTTTATATGCATACTGACCGTTGTGAGCGTACTTTATTTAACACACACGTACTCTGCTTAGAGTTAGAATAGAATGAAAATAGTTGAATTTTCCTGCCTCTCTGTGTGTGTAACTGCGGTCCAGCCGGAGAACTTGGGAACAAATTAGCGTCACGTACAAGCAAACTGTCATCTCCGAGTTATTAACTGTATTTAACAGTATCACCTGCCTGTTTACACTAATGACAGCTGCGGGCGCACACCCAAGTGAGTCTGCACACACAATATTTCATCATTCAAACAAGCTTAGATAAGAATCAAACAGTATTACTTACCCCTTGAGCTAAACTGCAGGAGCTCCTTGTTGCATAAGCCTCCCCAGTCATCATCCGCCCATCATGTTTTCCGACTGTGGGAGAATGAATTGCCTGTAGAGGGAAGTGTTTGTGTTTTCCATGTGAAGCTTCCAAGCCGCCGGCAGTAGTGGTGGTGGCCGGGTCTGACACAGGCCTCTTGAGGAACTCCAGCATGCCATTAAGTTGAGTGACTGGCTGTGGCTGTGTGTGTGTCGGGCCTCTGTTTGCTCTTATTGGCTTGTTGCCTCTATACCTACCACTCTGAGCAGCCATGGCCTTTTTGTTCACCAGGTGTTAGCAACACCTGACGGGGCTTTGGAAAGCGTAGGCTTGCAGCTGGATTAGTCCAGCTGTGGAGACAGTAGGCACACGTGCGGTAACCAGTCTGAGACTTTACATCAACATCTTGAGCCGCACTGTTCCTGCCATTTCAGCTAATACCTTTATCTAAGTGGGTGAGCACTGCGGCGCTCAGCCGGGTCAACTGCTTCTTTTAGCTTTTGCTCTGTGTGGAAAACTTCAGTTTTATATGCAAACGTGGGTTAGCCCAAACATGGTACGGCCTGCTACATGAACCTCCGAGGGGCTTGTTGCCGTCTGCATGGGAGCCGCTCTACAGGAGGCTACAGTGCGGCTGCTGTTTGTGCAGGTGTGCTGCAGTATGACGTCTGATTATGAAATATGCTGGACATTCATAGCCTTTGTTTTCTCAACCATTTGGGCTGTTCAAAAAAGACCCCATTTGAGAGTCAAGGAAAACAGTGTGATTTCCGGCCCGGGTCAATTCTGTGGTGTAGCCCCCCCTGCTCCTCCACCGCCTTCACCTCCCTCACCCTCTCAAGCTGGTGAAGCCGAAAGCAGAGAGGCACAGTCAGCGTTTATTTATAGAGATACTTTGATGTGTGGACTGACAGCTGATATTTCCAACATTAAGCTGCGGGTAACCTCTGAACTCTGCAGAGAGCCACCTGTGAGCTCTGCTTGGTTAAGCGATGGAGATGTGGAGAGGGGGCTTGTACTGTAGCTGTCACCCTAAATGTTCATCACAAGGGGAGACGTCTCTATTCGACACGCACCCTGTAACTCTGTGGGGTTTGATGCTTTGTGTGATTACCTCCCTACAGGTATCAATCAGCCAATGGAGGTCGGAGACACTGTTAACTGAGTGTTTGAAGTGTAAACTAAAAGATTGGCAACAATCCAGGGTGAAAAATGCAAGATCGGACATGTTTGGCCGCCTATGAAAAGGGTCAAGTAGCAAAAACAGCGTAATTTGGCAGCAACAAAAACAGCATCTGCTCAGTTCGTTCATGTTGATTTTGGCGCAGAGCTCCGCGTGGTTTGTGTAGTCCTCAGCTCGCCTGTTCCTCTCATGGGAGCTTCTCCTTCCTCTCAACCCCTCCTCCTCCCTCCAACAACTACTGAACTTTATGAAGCAGTTAAGTTATTTTACATCATGTCTGCTCTCCACAACAACCCGTCCACCTTTCTACAAATCTCTCTTGTCATTATGAAAATAGTGCTCTGCTGCAGCTTTGCACGCCAGGCTCTGGAGATAGAATGGCCCCTCTGTGGATGTGGAGTTGGGCACGGTGTGTTTGGAAGTGCGTGTTTCATGGAATACGAGAAGGGGAGATGAGTGATTGCTCGCAGGTGACTGCAGCGCAAGTTGCTCGATAGGAGCCGCTCCGATTGTGACAGGAGAAGTTTCCAACGTCAGGTGTAATTATGACAAACGGCCGGGGTCATTGCTCAGGTGTAAAAGCCCTGAAAAGGGGACTTGTCAGCATTTAGGAATCACAACACACACTTCTCAGATCAGAACCTCAGATCATGGCTGTAATGGCTAAAACACATTTAAAGCAATACAAATATGAGTCCAGGTTTTACAACATACACGTCTCTCTCACTCCCTGTGCTGCGATGTTACTCTGTATAACTCTCCTTCAACTGACAACTAAAGCAAAACATGAAATATAACATTGCAGCAGTAAACCAAACATTATTCAGCTGTTTAAGAACTTAAAATTAACTATGAACACATAGGAAAAACACCTAATATACTTTACTCATGGCTACGTGCATTTTCATCCACCTGTTTTTATTCACATTTTCAATTTGGTCATAAAAACACAAGTGGAAACGCAAGAAAATTTGAAAAAATCATGAACTACTGCAAAAAAGCTTTTATGCTTGGCTGAGGTGGGAAAGTTGGTGTATTGTTAAAAGGAAAATGTAACAAAGTGTGAAACAGACTTCAGACTTAGTGAATAAATCATGACATATGACGGGCATGTGACCTAAACGTCCACTGAAGAGATGAAAAAACATCAGAACTGTGTGGAATGATGAGGCGACTGTAACGCTCCTTAAATTAATACATTAAACAAACATAAATGGCACATTTCCATCACGTTTTCTATATTGTTTTTCATCGTTTAAGGTTCGACTGGCGCTCTTTTAATTATCATCTTGTTGCTCTCTTCTTTTTCTGCAATGGTTCAACGGCCCCCGACTGGAAACTAGCGCCACAAGATGTTTATCTCAACAACTCAACTCCAAATATTCACATAATGGCAGTGCATGGAAACGTGCAGTAATTTGAATTTTCTTTTTTACTCTTTTCTGGAAATTCAGTTAAACTTTGCGCTGCATTTGGATGGAAACCTAGCTGGTATTTTAGTCTGACTGCACCTCTAGCCTGCAGGCGACATTGCGGTTAGCAGTAGGAAAAACTAGCTAGCTTTGCCATGTCGTCATGTAAACAACCACATAACTTCATGTGGCAAAAACAAAATAAAATACAAACAGTGTCCTTAGCAAGTACACATAGTCAACTCTCAAATAAACATGAACAGCTGTTAAAATAAGGGACTCATACTTTCTGGTAGCAACTTTTACTTTACTTTTACTACAGCTCATGTTAGGGTGACAAACATAAAACATGCTAAAACACGGGGACTCTCTTTACTGTTGCTGCCTGTAAATCATTAAAAGCTTTAATAAAACATGGATGGTCGATGGAAAGTTGTTTAGTGATAACATTTGGCCTATTGATGTACTTAAGTACATGATTTTGCTGTCACATCCTCACCTAACGTGGAGGAGGACGACTGGGAAAAGCCACAAAATCTCCAACCTCAAAGGAGACAGAAATAACCGAGGCATGATCTGACCTGCTCGGTGAACATGCATGTTTTTTTTTTTTTAATTAATGCCAGTTCTTTAATCCTCATCCATCATCTTGGCAGGCCCTTCCCTCCATCCAGCTCACTGATTGGCTGAGAGGCAGTTGCCAGACAGAACAGAGTTCACAGCCATTATGATGTAACAATAGGAACTCTACCTGAGGGCCCCCCTTTTGTCTCTCCTGAGCTGCTTTTGACCTCTGTGAGTCAGCGCACTTTACGTTAGTGATTGATACAGTCTGCAAACACACAAACACACACCCTTTAACCTTTCATTAGTGCTCACAAGCCTCCTTTAATGTTTGCTCTGGCTGTTCTGACTTGTCAATCACATAAGCAGGCAGGCATGTACGCACACACTCACAAAACAAGTGCCAGAGATGGAAAATAGGTTGTGCAAACTGGATCTGCAGGTTTGGGGCTTTCAACAGCAGCAGCCATGAGTTCTGTGAATGGCTGTCCAAACGCTGGATGAGTAAGCAGGTCTGTCTCATTGTCTGTGAGTTCATCGCTGACCTCATTCTTTAATTTCCGTGGAAAACAACTTGGTCAGGCTCACATGGAGCCAAGATTACCAGGTCTAGACAATGACTGTGAAACCAGCAGGACCAAGTGGGAACGCTGATTGCAGAGAATGCTGTTCTCGTGTCAACCACAAATTCTGATTTATAAAAATAAAAAAAGTTCTGTGAACTTAAGTGGAATAAAAACTTCCATTGAAGTTCAGAGCCCTGAGTAAGATCCCCAAATCCATTTATCCCAAATCTTCTAAATACTTCTAAACTAGGCTCCAAAAACACCTAAAAGATGCATCAAATATCTAAAAATAAGTGTTTTTTTGTAGAAAAATTTGCAAGTTGAAAAAATCTATTTGATTTTTGTACTTTTTATATAAAATGATCAATAAAAAAAAAGAGAAAAAGATTGAGAATATTTGGCTAAATGGATTTAAACTTGACACGAGGGGTTAATGGGAGTCCTGTCCGTAGATGCTTACGATGTAGATTTTGATTTATAATTTAGCAACAGATTTTGATTGCACCACCGTGGCAGCTGTATCATACGAGATCAGGCCGTATCTTGCTTTAATTATATTACCCACAGCGATACAGGATGCATGTCAGTAAGTATGTTTACATTCACATTATGATAGGAGCGGCAGCAACAATCTCTCAATAAATCGCTACACTGGAAACTTGCAGAGAGAAAAACACAAGCTGACCGATCACTTGGCATCTCTGGAGCATCTCTCTGTTGAGAGACAGACTGGGGACAAATATGAAACACTAGGAAGGGAAAACCATGGGAAAAACACAGGGAAGGGAGAAGCATAACTATCCTCCTAACACAATTGCATTTTTGCATACAACAAGGACTGGGGAATTTATTTGTACCCCAGAATCTCTTCACAGCCAGTATGGACAGGAGGGCATTGTTTTAAAGAGGATATAACATGCACTCTACTGGAATATCTTTGCATGATATACAGATAAAAAAAAAACTCCTTATTTATCTTACACTGGCTCTTATGCAGCACCTCAGTTCAGCCTCTGTCTGAAACAGGCCGTTTTAGCTCCCCCTCCTGATGACCACACTCTGTTTTGATTGTTTCACTCCTGGCAGACTTCCAACAGCTCTGGACGCTACGTGAACAAACAATAGTTGTTGGATTTTGCTTCTTTTTCCAAGTCTTTACTTAAAATATAAACTCAAACCCATCTGTACATGTTTGAGCCTGATCTGATCTGAAATATGCAAGTGGACAACGTGAACAACCTTAGCAGCAAAAGTTACAGGACGGACGGCCGTTCGTGGGCGTGCACAAACAATCTGACGTTACTTCGATGGGGAAGTTGAGGTAACTTTGCAAATGGAGCGTTCAGAGCAGTCCTGGATTTGAATGTGGCATTTTTACATATATTCACCTCAAGTTTTGGAACTTTGACCATGTTTAACATAGACATTCGACATTAAAACAGTATATAAATGACAAAAAATTACAAAAAGCATGTTATGTCCCCTTTAAGATAGAATCGATTTTTTTTAAACCTATCCTTTAAGTAGTTTTATTCATTTTACATTGAACTTTTAAGTTTTTATACCTTGGAGGAAGAAGAGGCTGGTCTCCTGCAACTGTTGAAGGACAGGGTCAGACTGGTGCTACAAAGGTCACTGGGGTCACCGGGTTAGGGGTTCACACACACTCCTAAAAACCCCTAACCCTCCCTCCCAGTCCTGTCCAGCAGGTGCCACAGTGTGTGACCTTGGGAATCTGGGATGTGGGGTATGTGAGTGTACGAGCGCCGGTCCTCTGGGACAATGTGAGGCAGATCTGTGACAGCGCGGCTGTGATCTTTGTGGGCCGGGGGGCTGCTGGGGCTGCAGACTGAGCCAGACTGGAGCGTGGGTCACTTTCCACCGGACGCCTGTCGCCTTTGATGTCTGCTCATCGCGGCACGCCGACAGTTGGTGCCTCTCCACATCCTCGCCTGTCCCACATTACACTGGCAGACCACCCATATCTGAAAAAATGTCCTGCCAGGTTTAAGTTTTCTCAAGAATGCGGCCCATCTGAGCATCTCCCACCCCATCTGGACCCCTCTTAACCTGGGAAACCCTGCGATCATAGCAGTCGACTCTGTGGCATGCATGTGTGGCCCGGTCATATGGGACAATTGAGAGCCTCTGTAAGTTAATTCCAAAGTCTCAATATCATCTAAAGAAATTCACATGTGCTCACTGTCTGAAGTCGATAAATGCTTTAGGGATTCGTTTGCAGTTGTATAGTGTGACAAAGTATTCATGCAACTCAAGATCTCTCTCCCATGCTCAGTCGTATGATAAGATCAAGCGTTTCTTTTCCTTGTTTCATATTATCGCGCACACATGTACGCTGTTACAACAAAGATTGGGTGAATAAAGGTTGTTGACAGATTTGCTTCCGTGTATTAACGGTGCTTTCCTCTGAATTTTCCCAGTACTTGATTTGGAGTACCTCAGTAACCTCAGTTCACCGTTCCTCATTCAGACCAAAGTCTCTTGCACTGTTGTTTATTCAGACCAACGGCAGGTGATTGGCTTTGATACGGAAAGCATTTGATAGTGTTTATGGGAGTTTGACGGAACAGATGTGAAATGTTAAGGGCTGTTAAAGACGCAGATAAAAGGCAAAGTGCCTGTTCGAGCAGATAAGCCAGAAAGGAGGGAGGGAAGACGGTTGTCTGACGCAGTCAACCTGACTGTTTAGGTCTTGAGTCTAAACTGCACCTGTCTGTGTCAGTGTGCCGAGTGTGTGCTACCTGCGTGCGTGTGTACGTGAGATTGCTGTTGGGACTTGACACAACAGTTTTTATGAGATTGACTGACTGGTAGTTTGCCTCGGGGAGGAGGCCTTTGTGCTATAGTCACATCTCTGTGTACATTCTTAAATCAAGATTAGAAGAAAACATTAAAACATGGTTTCCTGATATGAGGGTTAGGGGTCATTATCAGTCTGTCCTCACAGATGTGACCGTTAAATTCACTAAGAGATAGCCAGAGACAGTTAGCCACCCGGAGTCACGACAGTCCTGTAAACTGCTGCAGGTGCACATGTACTGTAACTAATCATGCTAATGTAGCCAGCTACCATCTAAGTTACTTTCTGACTAAAAATAACCTTTTTGTATGTAATATCTCTATTTTCATGATTCAAACATTTTACATATTGTACAAAAACAAGAAATTGAATGGTTAAAGAATCATGATTTATAGATTAGTTACATATGATTATAATAATAGACGAGACCTGGGTTGCCAGGTTGTGAAAAATCTCTTGCTTGGCGTGTCATTGAGTTTCTCTCTTTCTGATAAGCCTAGATACTGTCTTAATGTGTTAATAATGACATCAAGGCGTTTTTACAATGATTCACAGAACCTTTCCAGAAAGTTAGAGGCTAAAAGGTCCACTGGAGTGATCTACCTGATGAATTAAAGAGCAAAAAAGACGAAGCAAGTGTCCTGCAACCCAAACGTTATTCTCAACAATGGAATATACCTGATCTATAAAGCATTATAAAATGATTCATTCAACCATTAATGAATCATTTTCATTAATGATTCATCAGTAAGGCAAATGATAAGCTCTTTATAAAGTGCACTTTATTACAAAGAGGCAGTGTTGAATGACTGCTGACAGGTGATATAGTTTTAAGTGACAACTCACACAAAATTTTAAATTCTAGGAAGAACATTATGTGTCTGTTACTATTGTTTTGTTGTGGCTGTGCGTTTGAGTCATAATGTGTGTGTCGTCTGGCAGAATATCAGATCATCTTACCTGTCTTCTCACACACACACACACACACACACACACACACACACACACGCACACATTACACTGACTTACTTTCGTTTCCTGGAGACTTACTCTAACTAACCTTAAATCAAGTCTTCACCCTATAATGTAATGATTTACGTGTATCATTTGGCAGGTTGCAGGTCATTAGAGAGCCTGCTAGGTTGGACTCAACTAGTTTAGTTAATGTGTCTATCCAGGAAATTTGTCACAGTGTAGATTATCAAACTGATAGCTTGGTTTATAACATTGAGACTGTCTCCCTTCCTCACTGTATTGCTCACATGCTCTCCTTCCCTAGATTTGTGAATTATCCCTATAATCTATAATCTATAATCTACAGAACCAAACATCTAATGGTGTCTAATTCCAATTAATATTTCATTTCTACTGGTAGTTCTACAGCTCTGCTACTGATCACTGCAACAAGACAGTTAAACTTGGTTTTATAAACATTAGATCACTGTCTACTAAAGCCTTTTTAATAAGTGATCTGATTCTTGAACATGGTTTGTTGATTCAATATTCATCTGAATAAGGCTGGTGATCCTCTAAGTAAAGCCTTTCTGGTGCTTGTTGATACTGGGTTCGTTCAGTTTGTTCATGAGTCATTCTCACTCATTCCAATGTTAACACCCTTGACTTGGTTTTATCTAAAGGGATAGCTGTTTCTTATCTGACTGCCTTGCCAGCCACATCTGCTGTGTCAGATCATTTTCTCTTTAAATCTGAAGCATCATCGGCCCGTCCTGTTAATGTTGGCACAGATGTATGTTGGTCCGTCCACTATAGCTGCATTTGGTCAGCAGTTGTCTGAAGTCTTGGGTTCTTTCACTGCAGAGACAGGCTCTGTTGAAAATTTTCACTGGTGACTTAAATGTGGATTCAGTTGCACCTCTTACTACCAGAACTAGGCAACTAAAGAGGTCTACACCCTGGTTTAATGAAGAGACGTGTGCTCTTAAGTGGGTCTGCAGGAGACTGAAATGTAAATGTTTTTTTACCTATCTTGGCACAAGTGTTTATTGAAATACAAGCGTGCTTTATCTGAAATAAAAAAAATAAAATATCTTAATTTCTCTCACTAAACTTACTAAAAAGCAGCTGACTATTAGCTGCTCACCTATCACGGCTCATGAGTTTCTAGACTTTTTCTGCAATAAGGTTGATGAGATGAGCTACTCCTACTAAATTCATATTTATACAAAGAGTCACAGATAGTCCCTTTTATTACAGTTTTTGAGACTCTCTCTAAACCAGCAACTTGCCTACTTGACCCTTTACCAGCAAACTTTTTTTAAGACCTCTGGCCTTTTTGTGGGACCTATAATTTATCACCTTCGACTGACATTGTCCCCAGAAGTTTTAAGACAGCTGTGGTTAAACCTCTACTTAAGAAACTCAAAACCTTGATCCAGGGTCTCTTAATAACTATCGACTGGTCTCTAATCTTCAATTCTTTTCTAAAGTACTAGAGAGAATTATGTCTGAACAATTTTTGACTTTCAAGAGTATGATCTACATAAACCTTTTCAATCGGCTTTCGGGGGCCTGTCGCTCCACTGAAACTGCTCTAACCAGAGTGATAAATCATCTTCTACTTGCTATAGATTCAGCTTCCACCTCTGTGCTTCTATTACTGGATCTCAGTGCAGCCTTGGACACCATATATCACAATATACTATTAGACAGGCTAAATTGTAATATTGGTGTCTCTGGCCTAGCCCTCTTTTGGCTTAAGTCCTACTTATCTGAAAGCACACAGTGTGTCTGATATAATAATATTACATCTAAAATCTGTGTTAAATATGGAGTACCTCAGGGCTCGGTTCTTGGCCCTCTGCTTTTCCATCTTTATATTTCGCCTCTTGGCCAAATTATATGTAGCCATGGAATAAATTTCCATGACTACATAGATGATACTCAGCTGTACGTGCCTATAAGAGCTGATGATCATACTTAAATTACTAAAGCTCATCTCTTTGCCTTAACCTACAATTAGGTGCCTTTAATTGAGTACTTCATGACCTTATACTGCACGGCAGGTCAGTTTCTGTCTCAAAGCAGTGTTTTGCCGACGAGATTATTGATTATTGCAACTGTTCTGATAACCAATGCATCTCTCTAACCTCGTCTGTTTATTCCACAAGTACATCCGAGCTGTGTGTCCTTCTTTCTTTTCTCCCTTTCACCTCCCGTCCTCTCTTGTCTCTCAGGCATCCCTTGCTGGACCACCAATCATCCTGAAACCGCTCTGCTTCCCTGGCTGTCGGTGCCATTTCCTGAGGTTTTGGATCTGGTTCCTCATCCTGAGTTCAGCCTCACCTCATGCCTCTCTCTCTCTCTGAATGATGTCTTTATTCTTCTCTCTCTCCTCTGTGAATAATGTCTTTTCTTGTCTCTTCTTCCGTGTATGTGAGTGGTGTGATGTGAGTCTCCCCTGTGTGCATGTGTAGTCTGTCCTCCTGCCAGGTCTCCGTGTTGATGGAGGTCACGTGGCTCAGGTCCTGCTCTGTTCTGGTGGCACCTGGAAGCTGCTTGCCGTCCTCTTCATTCTTCATATATTTTATAAATCCATTATAATTTTGTTATCCTGTTCAATGTTGTATTCTGTAATTTGTGTCCTATTCTGTACACACAACATCTATTGGATGTCTGTCCGTCCCTCCTCTGTTTTTCCTTATTCAAATTGAGGGTCTAAGGACAAATTATGTTTTATTGCTGTGCAGGCTGTAAAGCCCCCTGAGGCAAATTTGTGATACTGGGCTATACAAATAAAATTGACTTGACTTGCATGTGGCCGACCATAATGTGGCATCACTGGTACTTGTTGGCCCTTAGTGGGTGTTTGGACACAAAACAGCCCTGCTTAAATATCACATAAGGGCCGTGATGTTTCAGGTGTAGTGAGACAATAAAATATGATCCAGAAAGTCCAGTTTGAGTAACAGATCTGTGAGTTTTGCAGGCGCCAAAACATTAAAATTTATAAAACTCTGAGACAGCACCTTACATCAAATGTATCACCGTGGCAATAATTTTATCTTTTGATCGCCAAATAAATGGCAGAAATACAGTGTTCATGTTACAAAGTAATCTAGCAGGAGTATGTGTGCATGTACATGTTTGATTGCCCAACGCAGCCCAGTAGATCATACTGTAGATCATACTCAATAGGCAGACTCCAGAATCCAGACCAGGAACAAAATTTAACTGCAACCTGACCTGGATAACTTTTGAGTGACATCAGGTCAACTCAGCTGTCATCATTCAGCCGGCAGCTAGTCACCACAGTTAGCAAGGTTTTTGTGGAATGTAGGAGCTCTGGTTGAAAACGACTGGACTGAGAAATACGCCTGAGGGAAGTAGGAGACCATTGTGCTTGACTTGCAATGAAAAAGTGGCCACAAAACGCCACTACTACACCAAATATTCCTGCTTTGAACAAAACTATCCCAAAAACACAGACGTAAGAACCACAAAACTTAACCAGTCATGATATCAAGACTCCAGCAGAATAACTGTAAAATCAAACATTTTCAACAATGAATACAGTGAAGAACTCACTAATGAACTCTTACACCAGTTTCTCTGCCTGGCCATCACACCTTTTTATGCTCCCGTCAGCTCGGTTTGAAAGTAGAAAAAAACATCTGGAAACTGAGCGTTCAGATTAGTCTGAAGCTTGAACTTTTTGTTCACAGGGATTACTTCTACATACCTTTACCTCATTAACTGAAACTTTGGCCATGTTTAACATGAACACCCAACATTGTAACATTATATATATGACAGAAAATAAGGAAAAGCTTAATACGTCCCCTTTAAGGACTTGGTTACACAACGACGGTGTCACATCTCCCATTAATACTGAAATACTGCTCATGTACAGAGCACCATTGGATTAGGAATACAGACCCCTCACTGGTTATTTCCTCTCGGCAGGTGTAGAACGAACATGCATGTCGGCATTCAACTTACTGTCAGATGTTGACTTTCCAGTATGTTCAAGCGCATGTTTTAATCGAAAACAATGGATGATGCAAAGCGTTTAATTAGACCAGCAGATTATTTGCTCTTGGCTTGGTGCATAATGGCCGTAAAATGGGTGTGGTGTACCCAATCATAATAATTTAATTTACTTTGATCTTGTAGATATAGTTAAGCACACTTATCTGATGATAATGTAATTATCTAAACCACACCTATCAGTTGGATTGTTACAAGCATATACGAACTATCATTAGACTTGATACACAAACCGGTATTAATAAATTTGCCGTCACTATAAACAGACTCCGAACATGTGACCATGCAGCAACTAAGTCGAAACATCGATCCACATAATATGAATGGGAATGTGTTTTTCTCTGACTGCTGTACTTTTTCCTGCAAATTACACCAACAGCAGCCAACCAGCCAGGCAACCACACAGGGAAGAACTCTGCATAAAAAACGTAATTCATGATAACTTTTCCCATTAAACCTGTTTGTAAAATTACTCCTTTGTCTTGCTTTTATGAAACAAGTAAAATAGTTTATACCCCTCAACACATTCTGAGCTCTTTTCCAATGTTTTTTTTTTTTTTTTTTTTTTTTTCAGAAAAGGTGTAAAAACAACCAGCCTCCTGTAAAACCCACCACCTCACACACACACACACACACACACACACACACACACACACACACACATACACCTAATGTGGCTTAATAGCGGTTTTAAAAGCCTTTTTACAATAATGCTCACTCCGCAGCTTGCTCACAAAGCTGGCAGGCTGGCAGGTCAGAGCTTGTGATTGAGTCAATGAGACCATTATATTCCCCCAACTGCAGCCAGAGCCCATAACCTGCTCAACTGCAGGCCGGGAAAAAGACCCCACAGTGCTTATGGGCCCATAGGAAAAGCAACGGAGAAACACACACATTCACTCATTTTAGCATGCCAGCGCTGGCACATGGACAGAGGTACACCTACCAGACAGACACATGCAGAGTCAGACACACTGTACATTTAAACACAACCATCACAAATGAGCAGGGGCACAAAAACACCGGCTCTCAGGGTTGTGTGGGTTACGTCAAAAAGTATATAGTCATGCTAGAGTCCCTCTGAGGCTGCAATGCTCGTTACAGACCAGGACAAAATGTCGGCTGGATGAAAAATGGAAAGAAAACTTCCTATTCCAGGTTGGATGCTTACCGTTAACAAGGTAAACTAATGTATCGTGGCCATTTTAGGATATCTCAGACTCCACATTAGATGCACTTGGCTCAGCTTCCATCAGTCTAAGCTGGACTTTCTGCTGTGTAAAGACTTGTACAGTGTACGGTCCTCTCTGTCCTGCTGTTATTACAGACATGTCTGAACTAGCCTTGACCCCTCGACTCGCCGATAGACTCCTATGTCGAGCCGTGACATTTAGCCCACAAACGTCTAGGACTTATGGGAAACGATGGTCATTAAAGGCCGCTAATAAACATAATTATTGAATAAACAACAATATTAGATAGTTTCAAAAAACCCCTGTTCTTATCTAAATATATGAAGCCACACGCCATGTGCTACTGTTGAGAAAGGTTCTGTTCCAAGGCTGGATTTTTAGTTATTATCATAGTTACAAATATCACTGGAGTTTTTTAGTGAGGTTTTCCTGCTTATGAAATGGAATCCAGAAGTTCCAGTATGACTTCGGCTCTCTACAATTAACATTTAAAGCTGAGTACATAAGTATTCAGCTTGAGGTACAGCTGAGTAAAGCTGCAGCTTAGTCTTCAGGTTTGGGACTGTCTCCTCCACTTTGTGGGAGAAAGACATGGATATTTCCCATTGAAAAGTTTAGGGAAGTGTCTGTGTGCTGCTCTTCATTGAAGGTGGGAAAGTTAACCAGATGTACATTTGCCAAACCAACAAGTTAATCCTCATCCTTGATGCCTTTTTTTGCAAAATATCTCTGACTGATTGTGGCCGAAGGGGAAAATCCTATCAACCGACTGTGATTGCAGTGGGTGTTTTTCACCCTCCGGCCACAGGGGGAAGACTAGTCCAATTTAGATAAGCAAAGAAGACTCCACTCAAAAACTTCCTGACAAGCCACACAAAGGTGAGATCTATGCTTTAACTTATGGGTTTTCAAACTGTATGTTTTGGTTTTACAAGAGAAAAGCCTTCAGAGATGAGGACTAAAACTGCTACTCTGCTACTCTCAAATGTCCATCTGGTTAACTAGTGCACAGCTGCTGTCCTAAGCTTTTTTGAATGGGATGTGTTTGGGACTGTCTCCCAAATAAGATTGAGCCTTTAAGCTGGATTTATACATGACATAGGTTCTGATTTATAGTTCAGCTCCAGATTTCACCTGCTGATAGCACCACTGCAACGCTAGACCAATATGTTGTACATGTTCAGACCAGTCATCCCCACAGTAATTTACAGTACATTTCCAGTGCGGTGAGCAACAGGTTTGCAATGAAAATTACTTTCCTAGATGTGTATTTTTGAAAAGGAGCACATAAATGATCATTTTTAAATGTTTGTCATGTTGCCTTCACTCTCAACAATCTATACCAGCATCAGAAACTTGTAGAAGCCTTTAAACCTTGATGCAGAATTAGAAATCCTTGCCTTGAGCTTAATTATAATGTGCTTGTGTGCTCACAGTTAACGTGTTAATATTTAGATGTAATGTTTAGTTAGTTTATTTGCATGCAATCATACTAATGTTAGCTTGTTTATATATGCACAGTTGGCAGGAGATCACGAAAGTCATTAGGATTTATCTTCTGGGCAGCAGGAATCTATTCCAGATTTAATGGCAATTCATCCAATAGTTTACAAGATATTTCACTCTGGACCAAATTCTTGTTGAGTTGCTAGCATAGCTACAAATTAACTATCCAAAGGGAACAGTTGCTTGTTTGCTGAGTAGCTGTGGTTTAAGTTACGATTTTAATTAGTCGTGAAAAAATAACCCTAATGTTTCCCCCTGACTCGAGAGCACCGGGAAGATTTTGATTGAACATCTTTTAACATCCTGCATATCAAACATAATACTGTCTCAAGTATGTCACAGGTGTAAGATAAAGTCAAGGCTTTTGTCGGTTTGTGCCAAACACAAATTTTATGACAGGCTTTAAAATCTTTCCCAGCAGTTTAAAGTCCGCCTCCGCTCAAAGATGTGTTTTGCTTATTGTTACTTCACTTGACTGTTTGAGCTTCACTGTGCAGAATGACTTGTGATGAGGTGGAAGGAGTAGAAAAAATCACATCAGACACAAATTATTATTCAAAGCAGATTCTTTTTGTATGTCTTAAAGCAGGAGACATATAAATGAATGTCTGTTACATTCAAAAACACAAAACACAAAAGGCCCTCTCTAGAGCCAGTGTTTGATTTGTTCATTCTGGGCTACTGTAGAAACATGGTGGTGCAACATGGCGGCCTCACCATTTAGCTATAAAGGGCTCATTCTAAGGTAACAAAAACACAATTGTTATTTTCAGGTGATTATACACTAATTAAAGCATACCATACCTGCCAAGTTCGTTCTGCTAGATGCCACTAAATTCTACACACTGTTCCTTTAAAGTTTTTCATCATCATATTTGGTGTATTGAAAACAAGAAACAGGATTTTGTTGTTGGATTTTGTTGTTGTTGCTGAAAGTCGGCCCCTCCTCCCCGGCTCAACGACACCAGAAGCGCTACGCTGCAGTCCGGCCCTCACAACCTGCGCGCTGTTATTGCCTGGGGGCTACACACCCACTGCCCAAAGGTTGACGCCCAGAAATGTACCAAACACAGCAAAATAAGTAAATACAGACAGAGGGCAGGGTCTCTGCAGATACAGACACCGCCACACACTTCCAGTGGGTCATAAGTGATGACTGAGAGGGATTATATTTGATATACAAGTCTATACATGAAAATCCTACTCACTCTGCCTTTAAGTCTTGACATACATAATACATTTTTTAACAAATTCCCACATATTTACATCTACACTCACTCAAATGTGCATACAATACACTCACCCACGGCACAATGGCGGGCCCCAGGGTGGGGGAACTGTCTCAGGTAGATTGGGTGTCATTTCTCTTTGCCTCCACATTCATTACATCTATAATCAGGTCATAACCTAGTTGATGTCTTTATGAAATAATGTGCTGCACTGCAGGCGAGTACATGTGAAGAGTATAGAGTGGCAGGGTGTGGAAACCCTGCGTCACACAGGGACGCTGCTGCACCTCCGACTCATCCTGAACGTGGGTGAGCGTCTTTTATATGTGAAGTATACACATTAGGGTCTATGTAATTACAGAACGAGCGGCGCGGTGTATAATTTGAGTCATCACAGAGAGAGTGAATGAACGGTGCAGGAGGACATGGTGTTACCGTAGTGTGGGAAAGAGGTGTGTACAGTGCAGTATAGGAGTTCAGCATTGGGAGGGCCGTGTATGTTCACCACCAGGGGGCAGTAGAATAGTTCCCACAGGAACTGGGGGGCTGCACTGTCAGGATGCAGGTCACACTCAAGTTATCTCCCCTGTTTCTTCTCTTTTGTTGTCTCCCCCCCCCTCATCTTTCTTTACTCTCCCTTCTCTCTTTCTTTACTCCCTGCTCTACCACTTTCAGTCTCAAAACAGCTCGCAACAGCTAACCAAATTACTGTACATCCTGCAAGCCCACTCACGAGAGGTGTGAGGTCGGCATGTTTCGGAGGCGGGAAAGAAGAAGTGAGCCGAGTACAGTACAGTGTGTGGGAGGGAGGGATAAATAAAGCAAGGGGGCTTAAAGATGCGCCAGAAAGGATACGCTGCGTTTGGTGGGAGCGAGTGTGTGTCTGTAGGTGAAGCGAAGTGGTCTTCACATTGTGTTGACTTTGAAACACAAGAGCACATGCTGAGGTGAACGCTAACGTCGGGCCAAAGCTGTCATCTCTCCATGAGCGCTGCTGTGGTTTAGGGAAGCTGAGAAGTGCGAGGGGGGGGGGGGGAGGAATTTGTTCATCTGTTCAGTTGTGGTCATTTATGGGGGGAGAAGGGTGTGAGTGTTTTGTGGCTCTTTGTATATGTGTGTATGTGTGAGAGACTGTTGATGTGTAATGTGTGCTATTAGACCCTAAGATTCGGTGTCAGACAGTTTGTGTAGGCACGTAGGCCCGGCTCGGTTTGGAGGGCAATCGCTCAAAAGCAAGTGGTGTGTTTGTGTCTGAGCGGGTGGGTGCAGGAGGGGTTTTTTTTTTTTTTTTGTGGGGGGTTGCATCCATTCCCTACTGGATGGTGAAAAGTGCAGCACAGCAGAAATGCATTCCAAAGGGGGGAAAGCTGCATGGGTTCCACGACTATCAGGTTCTTTGGCTGGGCTGCGGGTTTGGCTCCATCGTAGCTTAATGGCAGGAAAAGAGGGGAGAGTATATAGATGATTAGTAGTGAAAGGGCCAAACCAGAGAAAAATGTTTTAGCCCTAACCTTTTATTGTTTATAGATAAAACGCTTTGCCAGAGCCATTAAAAGGCAAGCGAGGGGAGAAAAATCACAACCTTAGACCATTAAGAACAAAAACTGATTCACTTTAAGAAGAAAAAGCTGCTTGTTATGTGATGTTCTGTGTGTCTGTGCATGCTGATACATGTGTGTGTATGTGTCATGTGTAGCTCGGAGAAGCCTGCAGCAGGCCCCGTAGCCAGTCTGACTGCTAATGAACTTGGATCGGCGTCCGCGAGCGTTGGGGCTGAAAGGGCTCTTTCTCCCGCTCGGGCCACAGCCACTCAGCTGTCACTAGCTGACCTACAGCTCTCTGATTATGTCACTGTCGCTTAGAAGGCTCCGCATTCATCCATCATGAGGCTACACGTCTGGACACCCCAATCAAATGCCCCATTAAAACCTTCTACTGGTCTCTTTTCAGTTTGTTTGCTGATTGAGACGCAGCTGCTGCTCTGAATTAGTGCGCCAAAATCATTCAGTCTAAGCTCTTTTTAGGAGTTGTATCAAATAAAGATGATGTGTTGAAATGTTCACTTATATAACTGTTTATAAGTGAAGAAACAGGAAGTTGAGTGTCATCACACTTGATTTATTGATCGGCAGAGCTCAGCTTGCTGTACTTTTTTACTCCCCTATATTTATCTAACAGCTGTAGCAAAAAAAACACATGAAATTCTTATAAAATACAATACATTGTCAAAGATGAACCCTTCCCAATGATTTTGGCTCGTAACACCTTACAGAAACACATGTATGAGTTGTTAGCAGTTCCATCAAAGAGGGATTTAGTCATTAAACTTCTCAGGTGGTTTAATTTAAATAATTATTCAAGACCCACAAAGTTTCAGTTACTCAATCTTTCACAAAAAAAGCAAAGGTTAGAGAAAAGTCCATAAAAATGAACATAGATTTGTGTTAAAGTTAAAACTAGCTCCACTTTGACCAGCTACAACAGAGCTGCAACGATCAGCTTCTCAAATATGTATATTTTCTGGTTTCTTTAGTCTTCTATCTTTATCTTTGAGTTGTGGACTGTTGGTCGGACGTCACCTTGGTCTCTGCAAAACAGTGATCGACATTTATCACCATTTTCTGACATTTTACAGACCAAACAACCAATTGATTAATGGAGAAAATCAGCTTAATCAAGAATGAAAATAGTTGTTAGCCCTAGGCAATTTACTCATCGATGCATCAGGATTAATAATCTAATAATATCATATAATAATATATCAAACACAGTGGCCATTTTTCTGCAGAGTAAGATAATACTTGTGTTGGTACTTTTAAGTGAAGAATCTGTGTGTATTCTGTGTGTGTTCGGCCTTTTGGATCTGGAGGAATCCATTTAGCGCCGGTCGCCAGGAGCAACGGGCCTTTGGGAAGAGGAGGAGGAGGAGGAGGGGACTGGTGTCCACCCGTCCGCACCTCCCTCCCCCTCTCTCTCTCTGCCATCCTTTCCCTCCCCTCCCTCACATGGGCTTTGCCTTTGGCTGAACGCTGGGATTCTTTCACAGAGGCTGCCGGTTGCCAAGAGAGAGCGAGCCCCAGAAAAGCTGGGCAAATGTATGTGGGTCACTGCGAGTCAGAAGGGGGCTTTTCATTCTCCTCTTCCCTCCTTTTTTCTCTTCCTTTTTGTTCCTTTGTTCTTCTTGGCACTTTGGCTCGCTCCTTCCACCCTCACGAGTGAAAAGATAACATTGATTTGTGTCAGTCCCGTTTATTATTCTCCTGGACGAGCTGCTAAGACAAGGCCCAATAAGATATGGAGCTGTGTTCTATTGACTTATTAACTTCTCCCTCTGTGTGCACACATCTCCAAGCGTCTGTTTGTGTGTGTGTGTGTGTGTGTGTGTGTTTGGCTTGTGTTACTGACCTATGGACAAACAAAACGCTCTGCGAGAAGGGGACGGACCTCACTAAAAGGGATCTGGAGCAGATGTTTCGTTGGCCTCAGTCTCACTTCCTTTCATCAGCTCTCGACTTCTTCTTTCCCTTCCTCTTTTTATCTGATGGATGCTGAGTGGTTCGAGCTGTTTTTGTGGAAGCCTGTTGGTCTGGCTGACTGCATAGACGCGGGAAAGTAATCCAGGCTGTTGACACTGCAGGGACAGATCAGGAGACAGCTTGTGCGGTTGGCTTGGGCTTCACCTTATATGTTTGTCTCTGCCTGCCATATGCACTTTCTGTCTGTCTGTCTTTCTCTGGCTGTTTACCTTGCTGCCTCTTTTAAAATGAGCTCGCATGATTAGAAAAACAGCCCCAGGCTGTGTGGCATTCAGGCCTGTAAGGTTCATCAGTGCAATCTCAATCAGACCTCTGAAATCTTTATCTGCAGTCGCATCTAAAGATAGTTTCAGATTCAGGGTTTTTTTTTTTTGTATTATTTAACTTGTCATCTCCTTTTGAGGGAGTGAAAGTGAATGTGTGCAAGAAAGTTCACTGCATCATTTTACTGTTTCATCCTCTTTGTGTGTCTATGCTTCCCAAGGTCGAGAGAGACTTTGACAATGGGGTATAAGTCTAGATATCCCAGATATCCACATCAGAGGGCTTGCTATTATTTCATTAGATTGATATCAGGTTGTCACCCTCTTTCTCCCTCGTTCGCCCTTCTGCGGCGGAGTTTCTCATTTCAGCAAAGACAATGGCCTGTCTATCCTGCAGTGCTAAGTAAATGTCAGGTACTGTCTACCCTCCTCCTCATCTATTCACTGAAATGCTCTAGGGGCTCAGGGGTAGATATCCATCTACCAGGGTCTGTATACATGTGTGCTACATGGTACAACTCAAGTCAAGTAATGGGATCAAGTTTCCCTACATGTATATAGTTTACTTATACAAGAACTTACACAAACTGAGGGACATATTTCAGGGGTTCTGCCAGTGAGTTTTTAAGCTTATGTTTGCTAAATAAGTAGGGGTGTAGCTTGGGATTATGGGGCTTTTTCCCAAGCACAAACCTATTCTTTATTGGTCAATTATCAGACAAACCTGATTCAAATTATGACCTGAGAGCAGTACTTGGCTGCAACAAGTAAACTTTCACCAGTAGTCCTGTGTCTAGGGAGGATAATTTTGTTTCAGTCTGCACAGGAAAGGTTTTTCCCCTGTTTGTTCCAGTTTGACTCAGATAACACAAAACCACAAATTCCACAATTCATCATTTTTGGTAAAACGTTGCTTTCAGTTTTCAAAGTCAGACTAGTTTCATATTTAAAGCTGTATGAATCAATATTTGTATATAAACAATATGTGAAATGTTTAATGTCAAAGGGGTTGGTCGTAGTGATGAATCCACAGAAAATGATCACCTAACTGCAGTTTCTCATTTTAGTGTCTTTCAGCTCATTGTTTTGGTTTTAAACTTTACAGTTTCGGTTCAGTCTATCTATCTATCTATCTATCTATCTATCTATCTATCTATCTATCTATCTATCTATCTATCTATCTATCTATCTATCTATCTATCTATCTATCTATCTATCTATCTATCTATCTATCTATCTATCTGAAAAAATAAACTTGATTAAAAGATTTGAGCCTCTTGTACTGTCAGGTATAGCCTGAAGGTGGACGAGTCCTGGATGGAGAAGGAAAATCCTTGTCATCGTCTTCCTTCTGCTTTTCCAAAAGGTCAGCTAAATGAAAGGGACGTGGCTCAAATATAGATCGGGGGTTGTTACTCCTGGAGGGACTGACGGCATGTGTTATGTTATATCGTTAGGATAATAATTCCTCCGATATAAGACACCTCTGGCAGGCTTCAGCCCTTTCATATCCCCCCCTTGCTTTGGACATCTGGCAGACATACGCTTCAGGCTCATGGCAAAAGGAGGATGTGGGGGCAGGGATCGATTCCATAACTCTATATGGACTGTTGACTGAGAACTTCAGTATATTCACTCCGGCTAAGTGAAAGAGAGAAATATGACTCTTTCAGGTGTGAGCATTTTTGCTCCGTTTTGTTTGGCTCTAATGAACTATTTCTGAGCCAGAGTCTATTCCTATACTGTAACACTATGAAGAAAAAAAACAATAAAACTCTAGTCACCTGATTTCCTGTCTCTCATCTGAGCTTTTTTTTTCTCACTTCCTGTGCGGCTGGTTTCCACCAGATATTTCTAGAAGCCCTGTCTTAGTGGTGATGACAACAACATGTGTGCTGCAAACTTGTTTTAGGCTTCAGTGTGATGTGAATAGGTCATATGTGTTATGACAGACTTGTTTATGAAGTCCTCCAAAGCTTAATTGCTATCAGACATTACCCAGAGCCTGCTTGAAAGGAATATAGAGATAAAGGGGGTGCATTGTGAAAGAGATATGGGATTTGGAATTCCTGCATGATTTATAAGATGAGATAAAAGTTATTGAACCCACCGGGAGAAAATCACCTCACATGCAAAATATGGAACAATAAAAGGGCGACTTAAAGGGGACATATCATGCTTTTTGTCATTTTCTGTTATTTATATACTTTTACAATGTTGGATGTCTATGGTCAAAGTTCCAAAACCGAGATGAACATATGTAAAAATGCCCCTCCATATGTATGGATGTATTCCATTTCAAGTTGAGAGCGAGAAAAAGAAGTGAAACCCGACTACTGTTTGTTTACGTAGCCTCTGGAGCTGGCAGAAGCTAACCAATCAGAACAGAGTGGACTCACAGGGGCCTTAAAGAGACAGGAGCTAAAACGGCCTGTTTCAGACAGAGGCTGAACTGAGGGGCTGCATAAAGGGCCAGTATAAGATAAATAAGAAGGTCTTTTTAACTGTAAATCATGCCAGTAGAGCCCCAGAATATAAATATAGACCCGTAAATGTGAATGATACGTCCCCTTTAAGATATAAGAAGGAGGATTATCACCACAGCTATAGCAAATAACAGAAACAATACATCACAACTTTGCATTATCTTAACCTCCCTCTCAGCATCCCTCTGTGGCCCTCACAGGAAGCTGCTCGAGTTGTCCACCTCCAGTCGAGCTCCGTGTCCATTCATTCCCCCCCCGTTTATTTTCCTTCCACTGCGTGTGTCCAGTGAGAGATTTGCAAATGACCTAGTTTTTGTGAAGACTCAATAGAAAGTGTCGTGCCAAGCGCTCCTGATGCCAGACAGGTCCGGGGACAGGCCATGCCAGATAGCGTGAGAGTGGAGAATCCCTGTACTTGATTTTTGGAGGCGTGGGCGAGATCGAGTGCACCTTGAAGAAAAGAAAATCAGTGTGTTTCTGTCTGACTGCTATAACCGGTGGCTGTGCTGTAAGCCAACTCTCCAGGGCCCCTGCTCTGGTTCTAGCTCTTTATTAGTTAAATTAGAAATTTATGGTGCACAGAAATAGAGGGTGGGAAAACAAGATCTGTGGATCATAGTGGGGTCTGTTTTGGTTGCTCTGTATTTTAATGTTTCCCTTCTCATCAGTAAATGTTCAGTTGGCTGTTCAGGGCTTTAATGCTGGAGGTACACAGCTAGCTACCTCATGGAAAATGTGCATCATTACCACACTTGTCTGGCACACAACAAACATGCAAGCACACAAGGACACACATTCAAACATGCACGCACACACACGCACACACACGCATGCACACACGTACACACGCACACGACTCAATGTCAGCAAAGCCAGACATAACATAAAGCAACTTTGTCCAATACCGGCATACAATTTTGCAAATGTCTGATCCATCACTTCCTGTTCCATGTGGGTGGAGGTGATGGGGGGGAGGTGGGCGTTTTTCTGGGCAGCTCTGCCTAATGAGCAACTCTTTCACTGAACCAGACAGTTTATGGGGTGCCTGCCAGCCTCATTAAGAGCAGCTCTTAATTGCCCTTTTCTAGCCAAAACCCAAAAGCTGAAACATCTGCTGGCCCATGAACCCTGCTCCTCCTCCCCTGTACCCTCTTCCGCCCTTTACTCTGCTCTGGCACTTGTTGATCGCCGACTACCAACAAACACTGCTGACTTCCATAACAACAACATCCAGACAGCATGCTGTCTAGAGCTGAACAATACACTGTACAGTGACACAGGCTGAGGTGAAGAGATATAGAGGTACTGATAAACATATGCAACAGGTTAGCATTTAATCATTGGGAAACTAATACTCCTAATGCTCCTTTTTATGTGCACATAATGTTAACATCCCATGTCCATGTTAACATGATACTCTTGATTATAATAATCAAGTTAAAGCAAGCAATCTCTTTATATTTGAGAACCTGCACTGTTTACATCCATTGTTACATTGGCTAGCAGTTCTTTTCTTCACTTCCTTTTGCTGGCACACTGCTGTGTTCCTCGGCGTGTTATCGCTGCCAACTGTTGATCAGTAGAAGATTGTGAAACCGTCAGCAGGAGTGTGTATCGTGCCAACTGCATGTTTACATGCAAACACGCCGTTCCTTGTATGTGTGCTAGAAGTGCATAAGATGAGCACCATCTCATCAAAATAGTGCTTCTAGTGCTCAAACACTCCACATGGTACCTTTTTAAAGTGGCATTAATCAACATTTTTCTAATAGCAAAAGACCCATTTGCCATGTGTAATGTTTGCAGTTGCTCATAGTGACGAACCCACAGAAAATGGTCACCTGACTCTGCAGTTAGCCTCAACCCTATAGAGTGTTTTAGTGTCTTTCAGCTCATTGTTTTTGTCTCATTAGTGTCATTTTCGGCAAAAAAGATCAAAAACCCAACTGTACACTATCTGCCCAGCATGACAGTCAAACTTAGTGACAAGCTAGTAAACGTAGCAGAGCTATAGTGGAGCTTTTTGATTTGGTGTATCGTGCATCGTGTCGGCCGAATGTGCAAATAATTTTGCCACGAAAACATTTTTAAGCTGATAATGTCAATGTTGTGTTTACAGCTTGCTGCGCTTCCCCCAAGTGTCCCCAAAAACAAATCAGTTAATGCAGGTTTGAACTCTGTTATAGTCACATTCATTAACAAGTTGCACATGTGCTCTGCTCCTCTGTAATGTTTAGTTTGAGGGAAAGTACAGGCTGTACTCGGCGAGACCAAAACACCATCTGTATGTATGAGAAGAGAGAAAAAATCATGACAAAAATCATCTGTAAAATGACTCATTGCATTTACAGGCATATTTTGTTTGACTTCTGTAAAAAAAAAAAAAGTCTCAGAAGATAAATATAGCAACACAATAAAAGACTTGATTCAATCTATTGTACCGTGAATTCACGATAGGCAATTTCTCTGACACCACATTGCCATGGTAACATATCTTTTCTTGTCTCTGTGCTGAGGAGACTGTGGGAGAGTTTGTCCATGAAGACCTGTTGATAAGTGTGCCAGATACAGAGTGACCGCCAGAGGAGACTGATAAGACAAGCAGTTTAGACAACTCCTCATTGTCCGGTGCCCAAGGTTACTAATTCCCTGTGTGTGACAGAGGCATCGATAATGAGTCACTGTGCGTTCGGAGTGGCCTTCCCTCCTTCTGTGGCAGATACAGAGGAGAAAAGAGAGTTTCTGGGCTAGCAGGATTAAACTGGCTATTAAACAAAGCAGTTTCCTCTTGCTCGGCCAAAAATAAATTAAAATTGTTTGACCTCCTGTTGGTGTTTTTGATACAGAGAGTGAGAACAAGCGAAGGAACATAAAACATACAACCAGGAACATGGTTACCCTGCCAAGCGACAGATTTGTTTGTAGGACCTACATGTCACAACAGCTCTGTCAGTCCTGATCCCTCTAACAGCCATGTCGTGTTTGGGTTTCTCATTGATTACCTGGCTGGGAGAGATGAGACAGGGGGGATTTGGGGAGGGGAAGGGTGGGCGAGCGTGTGCGGTGGAGGTTTCCCGACTCTGGCAGGCTGTGGACAGCTGGACCACAGGTTCGAGTTTCTCCTCATAGCGAGGCTGAAATTTCAGCCCCTGAAAATCGAGGGTAATAAACGATTGGGGCTCTCAAAACAACCTCTCCGTGTGTTTTTTTCCCGCCCTTTCCTTATTTTTCCTGTCCCAGTTCCTCGGCCCCGGCCTCGGCTCGGCTCCGACAGGCGCTGGTATGATCGCAAATGTGATTATGTCAAAATATTTTACTCCAAACATGGTCAAATAGTAAAAAAAACAAAACTCCTCCGCAGCTTTAATATAATGTTGAATCAGCAGGGCTACCAGCTGTTCTGGGCACAGCGTGGTGTACGTGGTTGAGATTATTTCTTGACCACAGCGGCTATGTTCTTCCTGATCTGAAGTCAGCCATACGTGTTTTTTGGTGGCAAAAGCTTTGAGGAAGTGAGAAGTGCTGATGAGACAGTTGTGTAGCAGCACTGGTGCAACTGGAGTGAGTAACAACAGGATGAAGCAAGGCTCCGGCGTGGCCTTGGACATGACTGGGGAAGTGGGAGCTGAGCGGAGATGCATTTCTGGTTGAATCATGATGACAGTAAAGACAGTCAGCTGAGGTTAAACAAGAACGCACCAGGAGGTTTTAGTCATCCTCCATTTTAAATGTCAGTTTACTAACATGTATTTTGTATTTTTTGGTTTGGCAAGCTTCCGTTTTTTAACAGGTTCTGCTTCCAACAGTCCATAAAATACTGTGACTACTTTGTGATGACAACAGCTGTAAGAGGAGACTGTAAAGAAGACTAAATGTTTCCCATAAGTACACAGATGGTTCATGTATGTCCTCACATTAGCATGACTTCATAACCAGACATTACTCAGGCCTCACGGGGTTCTGTGTCCTGTCAGCTCTGGTGTAATCTCTCAAGGCAAGCTGAGTATCTTTTCTTGAAAAAAATAAGCCTTTTTAGTAGTGCTGAAAATGTTAGACAAACATCTACCATTCAGTTTCAACAGGGCAAAATTCATCTACTGTCAAAACGGACCTTAAATGATCAAACTTCACTGATTCCAGTCTCATAAATGTGAGAATTTCCTGCGTTAATATCATCATAAACTGAATATTTTTGAGTTTGGACAAAACAAGTAACAGGAAGACGTCACAGTGGAGTTTGGGGAAATAGTTAAAGGCATTTTTCAACACTTTGTCATTATATTGACTAAATGATTAATTGATTATCTACTCTTCCTCACCTCTGCACAGCTGGCCAATCACTGTTTGAAATCGGGATGAATGTCAGATTCAAACTTCAGATTCAGATTCCATTCAAACTTCAAAAAAGGTTTCTGAAGCTATTCCACTGTCCGATGAGCAGTTCTGATGGACTATACTGGCACCTTAAACTAAGCTAATGGCCTCCCAGCTCCAGCTCCTTACTTTACTTAACGGATAATCATATTTTCCTATTTCCTAAACTGTTGAACTTCCCTATAAACATGGTAAAACCACTCTGATATTGCACGTACAACTGAACAGGGCGGACGATGAGTCTAAAAGGCGACTTGTACAAAACGGTCACATGAATGAGGCATGAGTAGTCAATCAGTTGTGCGGAGTTTTCACAGCCCAGCTGTCAGAAAGCTGAGCTTTACCTCTCTCCTTACTCAGCAGAGCAGAAAAAAAACACACACTCTTGTCTCTTCATTTCCTCGCTCTTTCTTTACCCTGCTCCCTCCTCCTCCTCCCCGCTCCCTCTCTTCTGTGATGAATGGAAGGTATGAATTCTCCGTGGCCTCCCCGGGTTTCTCTCTGAGGCCCTCAGCAGCTGAACAAACAACACGCTCTCAACTTAAAGGCGCAATCAGGAATTTATTTGAACCATGTACGTTTTGGGTATATTTGTATATGGCCCTGAAGCGCTCGAGAAAGAACATGGAAAATAGATTTTTGCAGACCTGTCATAACTCAAAAGTTCTTTTTTTTTTCTTTTACGAACTCTGCAACTGTAAACAAACGTTTTACGAGCCCAGACTAAGCAGTTGCTTGCTCATTTATCAAGAACTGAGGTAATGAATTTTAATGCAGTAGAAATTATTCACACACCAGTAAATCATTGCGTAAATAAAGCCAGTAATGGAGAAACTGGCGGCTCTGTGGCAAATATGTGGGCAGAGACTCATAGAGGTGGTGGTGGTGGTTGCGGGCAGGGAAAGGGAGTGTTGTTGGTCAGGTCTGGAGGGGTGGTCCTGGTCAGGAGTCAGACCCAGCTGTTCTGGCCTATTTATCCATGCCACAGCTCCAGAGGTTGTGGTAGAGGGTTGGATGAGTTAGAGAGGGAAAGCATGAAACAAAGAGAGAGAGGGAGTCTGTATGACAGGGGTGGGGGGTGGAAGACGAGATGGATGAGGATGATGAGAAGCAGATGGAGGGCAGTGCGTATTAAAAAAAAAAAAATTTTTAAGAGATTATCTGCCCGTGACGCAGGTTGAGCTCTCCAGGTGCATTGTGGGTAGCCTGTATGAGTACATGCTCAGCTTCTTGTGGCTCCATCTTGATGGCTGCGGTAATGCAGCTGTCCGCAGTGGTGCACCAGTGGTGGAAGAAGTATCCAGATCATTTACTTAAGTAAAAGTACCAAAATCTTAAGGAGAAGTATAGAAGTATTATCAGAATTTCCCCTGTGAGTGATATATTGTTATACAGCATGTGACATTTTTAGATTGTTAATACTGATGCATCAATGTTTAAGCAGCAGTTTTACTTATATACAGTTCTGTAGTTTAGGCTTCCCAACTGGGAACCACAGGGTTTGGCCCCCTCCAAAGGGTCACAAGATACATTTGTGGGGTTGTGAGAAGATGAATGGGAGAGGAAAGCAGAAAAAACAAAGATCTGCAACACAAATTTGTGTCCATTTTCTGACACTAAAGTTAAAAAATGTTAACTTCTCTCTAGAAATACTTAGTATTTTTTTTTCAATGAGTCATTATGGTCTCAATAGATGAATTTGGGCCCTCTAATAAGTGTGCTGGTGGTCATTTTAGAAATTATTGCACCATTAATAAGATTTGAAGACGTATATTAGCTTTGACGTCTGCGAGCGTTGATTGACAGCTGTGATTGACAGTTTGCTCACCTGCTGCTCTCCCCCGGCGCCGGGACTATTGTCGCAATGTTTTGGCAAATTTAATGTTACCTGATTACGATATCTGGCCTGTTAACACAATTTAGCAAATGTAGCTAACGTTAGCCCAAGTGTGCACCAGTAAGCTAGCGTTCGCTTCGGTTGCAGGTAGCAGGGCATGTTTCCAGAGCGGGAAAGGCAACACCCGGTACTCCTTATTTGGAAGCTCCAAACGGAAAAGATGGCGGTGACCATAAGCAGCAACTCTGGGCTTCAAATGCAAACCGATGGGTGACGTCACACCTCACTACGTCCATCTTTATATACAGTCTATGGCTTGAAACTGTTAATTAAATCAAACAATTTCAGAAGTTTAGAGGGGGAAAAATCACTCTTTGGTGGAACTGCCAACAACTCATAGACACCCTAGATGTGACAAACTAGCCAAAAAGTTTGGGAACTACTACTTTAACAATGTGTTGATGTTTTATGTAAAATTTTAATCTAAAAATTCACCTGTCAGATAAATGTAATTCCCACTAAGTAGAAGTATAAAATGGAAACAGTACAATTACTTGAGTAAATGTACAGAGTTAGTTTACACCACTGTCAGACAGAACAGTGAGGCTGTATACTGTAGCTGCTCAGCGAGATGATGTGAAATACACAGTAGAGCGCTGGAGGCTTGACAGCTCTTTAACGATCTGCAGGCTGTGTAATTCGACTGGTCTTCACTCCCCCCACCCACCCATCCACCTCTCTGTACGCTGCAGCAGCCAGAACATTCCTCACACATCTGGCCCCCGAGTCTTTCCCAAACGCTCCCTCTCCCACCACTCCACGCCATAATTACCCACAAGCCCTGTGTTCTCCTTTTCTCTTTTCTTTTTATTATCCCCAGCCCCCTCCTTGGCTAAAATCATAAAAGCATGGAGCACACAAACGTCATTTATAGTCATGATTTAGGGAAGAGAGAGGCTTTTTGGTGTCCGTAGAGATATGCCATCCAGAAATATGCTTTTTCTTTAGCCGAGCATGTGTTGCCAGAACTTATGAAAGCAGGACAAACATAATGAATCAGTTACCCAGTTTGAACTGTAATTTCTGCTGTAGATAATTGTTTGCCCCTTGAGATGTTTTGAAGGAGCTGAGTGAGGCAGAATTCCATGAGTAGGAGTGGGAATGAGGATCATTTCCGATGATATAGATGTCTTACGGGACAGTGTGTGTGTTTTTGGTGTTTGTCAGGGAGCGGTGCAGAGGTCAGAGGTTGATGGCATGTGGGGTCGGTCGGCGTTGACGCGTCTGTGGCAAGGCACATGTCTGAGCGTCCACAGGAAGTGAGGGCGCATGCAAGGGGGCGCGCATACAGGAAGGTGCTTTGTTGTCGTTCCCTGCCAGGAAAGAGCTATTGTTAAAAGTACCCGGCTGTGTTTTTTATCTGAAGGCGCTGTTTACTCCTGCTTTGTCTGTAATCTCAGGCCCCTCTCTCCTGTACCTCCCACCGCTGGCACTCTGCCATTCATTTGTCTTGCAGCTCTTGTGTTTTTTCAGATTGTGGCTTACTTTCACACTGTGGGAACAATTGTTGCGACACTTGAGTGCCTGCTATCTGAATTGGATTAAAGGTTTGTTTGGAGCTGGATAACATCCACTAGAACTGATATGGTGGGAATACGTATGAGTAAGAGTGACCTGTGACAATACCTTACAATACCTTAATTTTAAAGGGGGGAAGCAAAGCAGGTGAGGTGGATAATAAAGGGACGAATGGAAAGTAAAAGTTCCTTCAAGCATGAGTTCTCAGTGTTTAGAGCAGTGACCTTGGCATTGAATTGCGCTCATATCTTGTTTTTGTTCTGATTAACCAAAACGTCCCGTAAGAAAAGAAATCAGACACTTGTCATTGCCCTTTACCGAGAAACTCCATACACTCTAAAAAACAAAAGCTCCTCGGCTAACTGCTGTTAAACATATTTATGACCACTAACTGAATGACTGGTTCAACACCTCCATGGTTCATTTGTTTTATTTGAGGAACGTTTCATTGTTCCATGTGGCTCCTGTTAGTTTGATCTTTGGGTTTTTTTTTGACTCCAACAGGCTCCTCACAGTTTGGTGTTGCAATGATCTAATTGTCTTCCTTAGCAACAGACACTACTAACCTACCATTGAGTTAAAATGCATATGTTAAGAGCTCTAATACATCAGATTTATATCATCTGATAGGTTCAGTTTAGAGGCATTTTAGTTTGTGTCTTGGCACAAAATATCTCCTTTCCAAAGAGCATTTCTTGCTATCAGTGTATCTTTACCCCCCTTGAGATCCCCCCCCCTATGACATTCTTTCTCTTTTACTATCAAACTGTACGCTCAGCGGCCCTGCAGCCCTGCTCTCCTGACTGAAATCCCCTCAGTCTGCCTTCAATAGAAATGGAAATTTGAGGCCCTCCCCTCCCGCGGCTCCCGCAGCTCCCCGTCTCCTTGCTCCACTCCTCCAAAATGAGCCAGGATGTTTTGAGAAGTGGGATATTGCTCCTAATGGATTCCAAACACCACAAAAGTTTATTAGGAAGCAGGGCATCGTAAAAGGAGGAGGTGGGGGTTTAGGGTGAGTGAGAGGGAGGAGGGTGTGGGAGTGTGGATAGTTTCTGTTTTGTTTTGGTTTTGCAGAATATATATTTCTGACTCCTCTCTGCTGGAAGAAATGAACATTAGCTTCTAAAAGTCTAAATGACTGAGGTTGTATTTTTAGTATAGCCAGGTGTTTATTTGAACTTTCAAATCAACTTTTTCTTTTTTTAAATCTTCTTTTATCTCCTTGTTCCTACAGTGTAATTGGCGTGGCAGATGCAAATCAAATGACAACATCTGCCTAGTTATACATAGATGTAACTGTTGGCAGTCTCTCAGACATTACCAACAAGGCGGAGATAGATGTGGTTTCATAGACTGCACACTAACAATGTCCTTGATTAAAAATAATACAATCAAAAAGGGGAATTTCCAAACTCTGAGAACTTGCGTGTCTAAATGTATCCTTGTTATAGTATTTCTCACCAAATTAGCTTTATTGTCATGATTGTAGGAATAAACAGAATTATGCAACAGTGTGTGTTAGAACTTCTTAAGGAATGAGGCTGGTGATATTCTATATTATTTCTTACTGCCAACAAATCTCACGAAAAGACCAAAGCCAACAATGAATTGATCCAACTAACATGGATTGTCTGTGTAAAAAAGACGGATATAGTGTATTTCTGTGTGTTGAAATGTGTTAAAAACACATTAATGAGCCACACTGTTGCCCCGGGTGATATGTTCCTTCATTACCAACAACAAGGCCACTATAGTTTATTTATAGACAATCTCAAATACACTATCTTGCTGCTGGAAATACTCACAAGAGCAAGAAATGTGTATTAAACCGCCACTGAAAATAGTCCCCGATAAAAGCACTGGTTAGTAAAAACTGCAGTGCCCAGCTGTTTTTGTAAATAACTTTTTATATTTATGTCTCGTTTTATAAAGATTAACAGCACAACAATGAGCTAAAGACAGAGCAGGGAAGTCAGAGAGTATTGAGAGGCATTGTCTTTTTATGGGATTTGTTGATAATAAGAAAAATATGGAATATTAACAGCCTTATCCTTGAAGTCTGTGACACCCCGAGATGATTAGGAAGAAGAAGAAAAATATTTTTGTGATACAAATTAAATATTGAAAATAAACTGCATATTTTTTACCACTACAGGCCCCTAGAAACTATTACTAACTATTATGAAACAGTACACAAAAGGAACATCGCTCTTTGGTTAAACTAGTCACATGTCATAGACATTATGCAACCTCTGTGAAAGGGTTTTGAGTCGACATTCCTCCATTTTAAAGGATCACAAGAGCAACAGTTTGGGAACCATTTTTAAGTGTGTGTGTGTGTGTCTTTTAATTTTTTATTTACAAATGTGCTCATGTGCCAAAATCCACCAAAAGATTTTCCTAAAAACGTGATATATTTGGTGAATAAAGTGTTTGTTTCTGGCCCAGAATTCCAAGATGCTCTTCACCACAGTTACACACATGAGCAACATGAACTGAACTGAGTCTCTAGGGAATAATAGGTCATCAGAAGTGGACATTAGAAAACAGAGAAGGGGTTGTTTGAAAGGACATGGGAAATTAACAGTTTGCTAGCAACATGCTAGTGGCACTGTGATGCTGTATTTAGGCACAGTGGTGGTTTGCCAGCATCAGCATGCTAACATGCTCACTATGACAACGCTACCATGCTGATGTTTAGCAGGTATAATGTTTACCATGTTCACCATCTTAGCTAATGCTAACTGCTAATTAGCACTAGACAGTAAGTCCAGCTGAGGCTGATGGAAAAATTAGTTTTGCAGATATTTTGTCAAAAACCAAAGTAATGCGCAAATGAAAGTTTTGGCGCTAGATAAAAAGTTATTATTAAAATATTAGATCACCAAAGTTATTATAATTCATCCTTAGGGGCACATGAACATCTGAATCCATTTTCATGGCAATCCATCCAGTAGTTGTTGAGATATTTCAGTTTGGACCAAAGTGGTGGACTGACTGACTGACCAGTACTGCCATCCATAAAGCCACGCCGCTAGCTTGGCTAAAGAGCAAGGAGACGTTAACAGAATGATGTATAACTCCATTACCCATCTTTTAGATAGTCAGTATAAAAGCAAACTTGAATCTTGTTGAGTATGTGTGTTTGTGCACACATGCCTCTGCATACTGTAGCTGTGTGTGCAGATATCCAATGAAAGCGAATGGAAAATGTGGAATTAGATTGAATGCCTTTGCAGAAGAGGATTTGTGTTGAAGCACTTTTCCTTGTGTGTGTGTGTGTGTGTGTGTGTGTGTGTGTGTGTGTGTGTGTGTGTGTGTGTGTATGTGTATTCATGGCCTCCTCTTGGCTGGGTCCATCCTTGCGTCAGAGGCCCTAATCTGGTCTTCTCCTCACAAAGCCTCTCTTTGATGTGCTTCTGCTGCTGCTGCTTCCTGCCTTGTTCAAATAAAGCTTCACAATCAAATTGAGTCTGCCTCCACTGAATGCATTAGTGTTTAATAGCGTTATTGATCAGGCTAGAATAATTCTACAAGTCCCTCTCTCAATTCTTCCCCGCCTCGAGGCTAAACCCCCCACCTCGGCCTCGACAGCGCTGCTTCAGAAGTGAAGCAGGGAGTTGAGGAGTCCTGGAAGGAACAAATACCCTCCAATGACTTTCCCTCTCAATGGGTGATATGAGTCCCTTTTGACAAAAGGTGGGATTGCATTTGTGATTTCCTGCTTGATCCTTTAATCCTTTAGTCCCTTTTCTTAGACAACAAAACAATATTTAATTCCACAAATCCTTATTTTACCCAGCCAGGGTTGTCAAGTCACTTGCTGATTTGCAGAAAGCATCCTGAACTAGGCAGTTAAAGGAAAAGTTCCATATTTTGGGAAATACACTTATTTGCTTTCTTGCCATGAGTTTGCTGAGAAGATCGATAAACCTGCTGGAGACAGCAGGCAGTTAGCTTAGCTTAGCAAGAAGACTGGAAATGGGGAAACAGCTTGTCTTGCTCTGTCTAAAGGTAACAAAATCCATCTACCAGCACCTCTAAAGCTCACTAATTAACACATTATGTCTTTTTTCATGGCAACTGGTCCTGGTCAAGAAATAGACACATAAACCTTGTAAAAAGAAAAGATAAATAATAATTTTTACACTAATAAGATATAACGTGTTAGTTAATCAGCTTTAGAGGTGTTGTTAGGTGGATTTTTCTAACTTTGGACAGAGCCAAGCTAGCTGTCTCCCCCTCTTTCCAGTCTTTATGCTAAGCTAAGCTAACTGGCTGCAGCATCATATTTAATGGACAAATATGAGGGTGGTATTGAGCTTCTCATCAAACTCTGCAGTGAAAGGAATAAGCATACTTCCCAAAAAGTTGAATATTGTAGGGCTGCAACTACTCCAAAGATATTCAGTTTACTATTATGACACAGAAAAGCTTCAAATTCTCACGTTTGAGAAACGGCAGTCCAGTCTTTATGCTAAGCTAAGCTAACCAGCTGCTGCCTCCAGTGTCACATTTACAGTATATACATGATGCAACAGTATCAATAATCTCTTCTGCAAGAATTTTCCAAAATGTCAAGCTATTGCTCTCAGTTATTTCTTTCTGTACAGATCATTCTCCATGTGTCTACAAGATTGTGTGTTGGGAGAGTTGGCGTCCCTGTTCTTCATCAGCGGACTGACAGGCGTGCTCTCCAGCCCCAATAATCAACCCCAAAACGAGGGGAGATGTTTTCTCTCTCCTGCTCAGTGGGAACAGAAAAGCGCAGTGGGGAGGGAAGGGGGGGGGAAGTCAGCTGAAGATTGGAATTCTCAAAGACGTGCTCGGCCCCCACCTCCACAGGCCTTCCCGGGCCAAGTTAGCCGTTAAATCCCCCTTTCTTCTTACTGATGACCCGTGAATGATGTGGGGGAGGGGTCACAGGGTCAGCGGAGAGTGTGGGGAGGAAGGGGTTTGCGGAGCGATGTTGATGAAGGTGGTGGTGGTGGTGGTGGTGGTGGGGGTAAAATGAAGACGGGCGAAGCCAGGCGAAGAGGTGCACTTGTCTTTCCACTCGTGTAATCCCTCCAATTTGGATTATTAAATCTAAATCTGTGTTCCGGATTCATCAGAGCCCACATTGCTCAGAAATTACTCCCAGGTGTGCCGAAGACATTGCTGTGCATGGAGATGAGAACACGACCGGGCAGCACTGCCGCTCTACTTATGGATGCAATCACACACACTGCTGTACGAGCCATCAGCCCAAAAACTCTGAAGTAGTTACTTATGAATAAGGAGTTACACAATGTTGCTGTTGAGTAAAACTCACGTCACTTCAGTTTTGATTTTTTTTGGCTCTCCAGGATGAGAAACCTCTGGGTGGGGCTGAGTTTACGAAACCTTTCAGATGCGCTACAAATACAGTTATATGAACTCATACATTTGTCATGCTGTTGTCAGGCAGCTAAGTCTGTTTTTTGAGTGCCTGAAAAGTTGGTAGCATCAGACGGGGACACTGGTACTACTGTGTTAGTTCTCACTGGACAAAATAACACATGATGTGGTATTTTGGTGTAAATATCTCAAATGAAACTGAGATATGGGAAAAGGACCAAACTAAACCAGGAGTGGGAGTAGTAGTGGTTTCAGTACCTTCTCTTAACACTGTGGAACTGAATATTTGATCACTGGCTTTTGATAAAACTGAACTCGAAACTGCTGCTAAACTTAATGATTTATTTTGGCCACTTGGGGATAGCACAACAAGCTAACCACAACATTTTAATAGCTTATAAATGTAAGCTAGACAAATGTACTAGCATGTACATTTAGATGTGAATGTATTCAAGTACAGACTTTAACATTAAGCATGGTGGGCAACTGCCTGGGGCCCCCAACTAGCTAAAGATTTATTATGATGTTTGATATGAAAAATATAATTATCTAATTATAACTTGTACTTTAGAGGAAAACATTGTACCACTACATCTACTTGACAGATAAATGTTACTGGTTACATTGCAGATTCAGATTTTACTCACAAAATATAACAAATAAAATATTATTACTCATTAAACTATCCAGCATTATATAAGAATTAAAAGCTCCACCTTGAACACAAGTTAAGTACATTTAAGTACATTGTGCTGATAATACCTCTTTCACTCTTTACTTGCAGGACTTCTTGTGCAGTTTTACTTCAGAAAAAAGTTTTGAGTACTACTTCTACCACTGCCAATACCAACATTCCCAGTTAGAGAAAGGGTGAAAATACAACAAGACAGAGTTTTCCTGAGGCCCCCAAATGACTAAATCCGCCCCTGAATGTATTTGAATATATTACACATCTAGGGACGCAGAACAACATTAGCATTCATTTTAAGTCGTGTTTCTCACCACCTTTAATTTTAGCTCTGTTTTTGGTCTCCAACAGCTCCTGAGGGAAATATTTTTAGCTGCTAAATGCCCTTCAGTGTTCACCAGCTAGCTAACTCGCTAACTTTGATTATCTGTTGTTTGGTGCTGGGCAGGTAGTGTACAGTGGGTTTATCAGATCTGAAAACTGCCACCTGATGCTGGAAACAACACAAACAGCAGTGAGAGTGAACCAAAATGTAAAAAATAAAGTTGCAGTACATAAAACCAAAACAATGAGCTGAAAAATGCTAAAAGGAGTAATGTAGCCTACTGTAGATTCATGACTAGCAACCATTATAACATCACCTTGCTCATTTGAATCATTTTCAAATATTAAAATATGAATAACTGCAGCTTTATACTTTGTTCATCTAATATCACAGCTTCAAGCAAGTATACATAACAACTTCTGGAAGCAATCTTTTTCAGTTCAACAGTTTAATTAGAGCAAATATAATCTCAGCTGGCCTTCTCTCTACCATAACTAAATTGCCCTGACAACATAATACCCGTAGTCACAAGCAATAAAATAAACATGAAGGATATTATTACGTTGTCATTATGTGAGAAAAACAATAAATATGTGGTACGTGTGGTGCAGTAAGAGCAGCCTTATCTTGATCTGAACATTGAATCCACCTTTGACTTCCTGCCCCTGTCTGGACTCGTACGATACAGGGGATCGGCACACCTCAGCCAATAGAATCAATGCCAAGGTGAAATTTGCCGCGCCCAGAAAGCCTTGTAGTATTTATTGAGATGATGACCTATTCTTAGAATTAGGCATGTGAAGTAACTTACAGGTATCCTTGTTGTTTAGATGTAGTCTCCTTTTTTTTGTCAAAACGTCCTCTTTTCCACTACAGGGTCACACAAGGACAGCTAGAACTGATCCACCATTCATTTTCTTTTTTGCTCAGCTTTTTCCTAAATAAAATTCATGTGTCTCTTTTGTCTCTTTGGAAGGGGACAGTTTGTGTTTTGGGCTATAGTTACGACGAAGTAAACAAGAGCTTTGAGTCTGATGTTACAAAGACTTTTGGTTTGGCCGAGCGTTAGCAAACCCCATTTTGCTCCGTTGGTAAAATTGCCGCAGCACTTGATCTCTTTTATCATTAATGCTGTGATCAATGTTGTGGTAAATAAACAATGACTCAAACTGCTGAATCGCCATACTGATCTTATTTAAGTAAAGAAAAAGACACTAGATTTCCGTGCAAGTTTTTAGCCTCCTTTATGGCCGTTACTGTGGTGAACTGCTCTGGTGGAAACATACAGAGTAGATATTACTAATTTGTTATTGCATACAAGCAAAAACATTCAGTTGACAACATTTTTACTAATAATTTACAACGACAACTGACAGATATAATCAGTGCTAATTAAAACTGCACCTAGATTAATTTGAATGAAGCGTTTTGCCTGAAGTTCACCCTGAAGCAAAGTCAAAATTATGTCAACCAACACACTCCACCAGTATGTCGTTAGCATGAGTGATGGCTGAGAGCTGAATACACTGTAAAGACAGAGAGAGAGAGGACAGAAAGGGAACCGAGGGAAGAGAAAGACGAAGGGGACAGAGAGGTCTTTTTAACGCAGTGGGGTGTTTCATATTTTAGGGCCCTGTTGAATCGAGCCCAGTGTCTTGAGTCCTAGCGCTGCACCGCTGGGGTCAACACTTCTCCGCTGTGACCGAGGGAGCGTGAAATCTGGACGAGTGCACCCGTATCTCCCAAATCCTGCTATTGTGTAAACAGAGCGAGAGGTGGTTGTGGGGGTGTTTGGATGTGTGTGTGTGTAAGTGTGTGTGTGTGTGTGTGTGTGTGTGTTGTGTTTCTCGGATTTTGAAAGGTGGGCACAGAGGAGATTTAAGATGATTTAAATGAAGAAATAGAGCTGAAAACAAAATAAAGACACTTCAGGTGGTCAGACTGTCTTTCCATTACTACTGATTAATTAGTTACTTTATTGATAGATCAATTGTCTTAGATTTGTTTTCACAGCCTGTACATATTCCACTTTTTTATTTTTATAGATTGTCCACAATGTTGGATATGCATTGAACTCTGGAAAACAACAACAATGTAGTAGCTCATAGCAAAGCCAAAACCTTTTTGTTGATGTAATACGCTGCCAACATCGACTAATTAAATAAAATTTATTACATACCATGTAAAACACCCTGTACAGTAGCACTGTGGTAATTACAGTAACTGCATATCTTGCCAGCATCATGTTGGAGGGCAAAATCATTTCACCATGATTAATATTCCAGAAGTGTACAATCATTGTGCCTAAAAAAACTGTCTGAATAAACATTTATACTGGACGTGCTGGTTTCTATTTTTCCTAGCAACATGTCCACATCAACTCTTGGCCTCTCGTGCTGGTTTGCTGCAGTGTTGTTTTCAGTGTGTAGCCCCTTCCATCTGAGTTATAGCGTCATTAATATTTTTTATATTAATAATGACTAAATGTGGGTAATTCGAAAGTCGTTTTCAGGGTTTTCTGGCTCACGACTTCAATGTTTTGGTTTCTTCTCGCTGCTCTAAAAATACCAAAAATATCAATGAATTAAGATTTAAATCGTATTGTAAAATTGTAAGATTTTTACATTCACTAGCCTATGTGGTTACTTGTGATGTAGCTACAACAATTCATTCTTGACGTGTCTGATTTCAGCAGCAGAAATCCAGTAAGGTATTATTTAGCATGTTGATATGAAGCTTATTTTTTGAACAACTTTTGAACTTTATCTCACAGTAAACAATGATGTTGTGGTTCAAAGGGGCCCTATCTCATCTGTCTCTGCGTCCGTCTTTCTCTATCTACCTATTCTACCATTCACACTTTCTGTGATGTGTCATCTGTCATCTCCTGTCTTTTTCCGACCACATAATACTAGCCGACCGCAGCGCATGGTACCCAGTGCATCACAGCTACTTTTACCCCTTCTTTAAGCCTTACAGAGGAAGTTCTTTGAAGGTCTGGCTCTCCAGTTGTGTGTATGGAAATCTACATTTTGGCCATGACCTCTCTGATATTCTCCATTTGTGGTATGACCTTTTCAGATGTGCCGACACGTCTTCACCCACAGACAATGACAGACCAGAGCTTAAAATGCATGATGTGTGGGAGGCCCACTGCACTGGAACACAGGTATACAAACAAAGATAGAACAGTGTGCTTGTATCACACGTCATACTATGTTTTTACAAAGAAACCGTGTTTAATAGCTGAAATTGTTAATAATAACTGAATGATAAGGCTCATATGTACGCATTACAATCTCAAAAAAATAGCTGGGGCTTTTTAAAAAAAAATACAGAGGCACTTTTACTACATTGTCTGATTCACTCTGTGGGCCACTGTGCGTATCTGAAAGGCTATGTAGGTGAGTCCGTGGGCCTCTGTAAGTACATTTGTGGCCAGGAATTTCTTCTCAGTGTGTTTTGACCCAGAAAAATGGAACAGATCTCAATCAGAAAACCACTGAGCATGCAACTTAAGCGGTGGAAAATGTGGGCACTGCACAGCCAGCAGTGGAACAAAATGTCGGCCCACATCCCCATAAACCACTGTATCAACAAAAACAAAACAAACAAAAAATCAATACTATCCAGCAGTAATCTTAACAAGCAAATAAATCATATATGTTTGCTAGTAAACAAGCAAACATATAATTTCATAGCCTGGTATTATTTCCTTCAAAAACAACCCAAAAGCACCTTAAAGCTGAAATCTGTCATATTTTTAGATTTTATTAATATCATGTATATTGTTATTGTATTCATCTGTATTGGGGACGTGTGTGTGTTTGTACTAGATGCAAACTACTGCTGTTGAGAAATGACAATCAGGTTTGTCAGGTTGCACCTGTTATGTCTGACAATGCTAATAATATCCAACCATGTTACTGCAATAAATTCATGATTCACTACCTCAACAGTTGTTGACATTTTATACAGCATAGCACTATCAACAATATAACTATATTATCTAATGATGTATTTTTCATTAATTTAATTAAACCTTTATTTAAGTTATACTTTTCTTTAGATGCATTATCTCTGACCAAAATGGCAGCGCACACATACATTCACACGTAACACAGTACCTGAGAAGCATGAAAGAGAGAGTTGACTAAACGGCTACATTCTTGGTGTAACATGTTTTGAATGTGGAGCTTGAATGCCTGAGGTGAAGGCAGTGTTTTCAAACAAGGTTTATCTTGGAAATGAATCCAAGCCCCGGGCGCATACTACAAAAATACAGTTTTGCCAAGTTCAGAACAGACTATTATTATCCATCTAGATCAGTGGTTTCCAATCTTTTTAGCTCATGGACCTCTAAAAATGAAGCAATATCCTTATACTTATTTATCCCTCATGATAAGTACTGTGATCAGTTCAACTGAAGAATAATTTTTCCTTCTTAGATTGTTTAATTTTGAGGGTTTTTTGAGGCCTGAAGAGGCCTGTTAGAAACAGGAAAAATAATTTTACAGAGATAAATAGGAAGTTTACCAGGAACTGCTTTAAAAATGAAAAGGTAGATATTAATCTCCCCGTGTGTTTTTAGCAAGGTCTGTAATGAGTTTGTGATCCAGCATTCAAAAGAAAATGTGGGGGTCTAATGCATGAAGGATGTCACCAACTTTCTGTAATTTACAGAAAGTTATAGGTTAGTCTGGGCTTTTAAAACAGAACAAGAGGTCAAAAAATGCATTTCTTACATTCATACACCAATAAATAGACTCATGGCACTACAGCATAGTCTGACCTGGATACATAATGTCCTCTCCAGCTGCAGGGATGCTGTTCTGTAACTGAAAAAAAAAGACTTTTCTACAGGGAATAATGACCAATAACATCACCATTACTCCACACATACATCTTATCATAAACTACTGATAAATGATGATTATATAGATTATTTTTGTTGGTTTGTTTATCTTTTGCATCACAACCACACTGTAATGGCCCCAGTTGTTGGACTACAGGACACATGTGAAGGGTGTCAGAGGAGGTGAAGATGGGGGAAGAGGTGGAGGGTGAGTGGTCTGGAAGGGGTTATAGTTTGGGGCTAATGGGAGCAGATGACAATGATCCTGCTGTGTGAGCCGAGGAGAAAGGTGTGGGTGGGATGGGTGCATGGTGGAGGATAAGGAAGGAGGGGTGAAGGAGAACGATGTGGTGGAGGAGGAGGAGAAGGAGGGGGGTGGGGGTGGGGTGGCAGGGTCAGGAGGAGCCTATGGAAATGCAGATTGCCTCTTTGAATTGTTTTGCCAGGCTCGGCTTTGATGTAAAGTGAAAAAAAGAGGGATTTCACAGAGACTAACTTTCACCATGCCTCCCCCCTTCACCTCCTGCCTCCTCCCGCTTTTAGTCCCCCACTGCTTCTCTCTTCTCTCTCCCTCACTCTGTCTCTTCTCTGTCCCTCTTCAACTGACAAAACAGACCCTCGGGCACACAGAGCTACCTCCTTCAAATTTGTCCGGCTCTTTTTTGCTCGTCACTGTTTTTGCACTCCTCCACTGTTTGCTCCTCCATGCTCCCCGCTAACCTCAGTGGTGATTCAGATTTTGTTGGAAGGGTGTGAGCTCCCCTGTTGGCACCAAAACTAAGACCAAGTCCACATTAATACAAACAAATTAAAAACGCCATTTTGTATATCTGAGGTTATCCAGAGACTGTTGTCACCATAAAATGGACAGCATCGGTCACTTAAAACAACCCATGTTTATGTCTCGTGTCCATGCATAATGAGGTGTTGTTATAACCCTGCAAAATCTCTTAGGAAGGAAGTTGGACTGGATGGTTGAGTGTACAAAATGACTGACTTTGACAGCCGAGATTGCAGTACACAATTTATTTCCTACCAACAGTCAACGATGGTTTCTTTTAACCACAATCTTTCCTTAGCCTATTGGTATTAGTTGCCTAAACTTAACCAAACCTTAGAGGAATAGTTTGACATTTTGGGAAAATGGTACTTAGAGCTGTCCACTTGTGATTATTAGGCTTATTAGCTTTCTTGCTGAGAGTTGGATGAGAAGATTGATACCACTCTTAATGTCTGTGTGCTAAGTACGGAGTAGGAGGCCAGGAGGCAATTAGCCTAGCTTAGCATAAAGACTGGAAACGGGGGGAAACTATAGCGCTAGCCTCTGTCCAAGGTTCACAAATATGATTACCTATTAACACCTCTAAATCTCATTAACACATTGAATCTAATGCGCTTAATCTGTACTCATACAGATGAACGGTTTTACATGGAGTTATATGCCGTAACTATTTCTTGGCAAACAACACACTTCTTGAAGTCTTGTAACAGCTAGCTAAGAAGTTACTCCCTTTAAAACAGACTACCTGTTTCTCCTTGTTCCGGTCTGCATGCTAAGCTAACTTTGGCTCTGTACTTAACACACAGACCTGAGAGAGGTAGTGACCTCCTCATCTAACTCTTGGTAAGAAATGGAATAAGAGCATTTCCCAAAATGTCAAACGATGCCTTTAAAACTCTTCAATGTTCACTCACTACTTGATCAAGAAGCTTTACAGCTGGTCACCGGCAATCACACCTCAGCGTTTTTTGGGAAGCTGCTCTTGGTGGTCAAATATGGTAGTTAAATGTGACCAAAATGTCAAAAATGGAGAAATTCAGATTCATTTTTAAACATATTCTCGTCACTGTAAACACTATTGAAGTACACGAGCTGTACATTTGTACATACTCACATCCACAAACGCACATAAATTTGCTTAGTCGCACCGCTACACACACATAAGCTCCTCATGTGGTTCCTCATGGACTCAAGACCTGTTGTTTGGGCGTTTAATCCAGGCTGAATATAAAACCTTGTATTGTTTTTTGACGGACAATATACTGTAACACCCCTCAGCCTCCTCGATTCAAAACGCTTTCCCTCCTCGCTCATCTCTCCATTTAGCCCTTCCTTTCACCACAGACCTGCATTTCTGATTAGGGAAAAGAAAAGAACACACACACAAAAAACCCCGATGGAGTAAAGGTTTTGAGGTGGTCTGGAAAATGCGGAGTGGGCATATTGAAATACAGATAAAAGAAAAAGGAGTGAATAGTGAGCCATGCAGAAACGGTTGGCTAATTAAATCTTTATATCGTCTTTCTGAGGAGAAGCTAATCTGGTGGGTGGGAGCTGGCCTGTCCTGCTTTTAAAAGAGTTTTCAAAAAAACTTTTCTTTTCTCGTTTCATGCATTCTATTTCTCAGCCCACCCTCGGTTTTCTTTACCCGTAGTGAATTATTATTTTTTTTTACTGAGTTTGATAGAAGATTGAGAGCGAGGTGGACAATGCCAAGCCTCATTACTGGAACGAGGTCTGAGCAGAGATGTCGGGAGAGAAAAAGGGGGAAGAGAAAAGTAAATCACACAGCAAGGAGGAGGATTTAGAGCTGAGAGAAATGCGAGGAGTTTTATCTTACATTTGAATGTATGAAAACAGTGGGTGGTGGGTGGTGGGTGGAGGGTGTGTGGGTGAGGAGTGGAATAACAAAAAAAAAAAAAAGGAGAGGAAGTGTGCTGTAAAAGAAGCAGTTACTGGCCAATCTCATGTAAGGAGGACACACTGAGACAGGCACTCTCGTCTTCATCCCGAGGAGACGGAGAAGGAGAGACAGAGGAGGAGGAGGGAAGCTGATGATCTGAGATCAGATGTTTCCTCCTGATAACAAGCAGCTGTGACGATCACTTCCAGACACAGGCCGGGCTGTTTCAGCAGCGAGGCCAGAGGTTGACGTCCACATTCCCTGACCCCTGCCTCCTTCCCTCTCTCTTTCCTTGCCCCCCCCCCCAACCCCCCTTGTTCCACCTTTCCAGCAGGCCTTTCTGACTTGGCAAGCCAAGTCAGGAGACTGTGAGGCCCAAATGCTATTTGCTAAATTAGATAATCGAGGCTGTCCTCAATATGTAATGGCACTCTGGCTGGTAAACAATGCTGTGGTGTTTCTGGGGCAGGAGCAGAAGTTGTTGTTTTTCAGGCAATTTGACAATGATGACAGTTTCTTTCTATCAGCTGTAGCTTCAGTTTAATTTCTTTATCCCTCAAAGTTGCAAATTAAATGCGTATGTCTAATGGGAAAGAGACCCACAAATAACTATCATCCAACTCTGCCGTTCCCCTCAGCTTTACAGAGCGTTATAGCTCTTTGTTTTGGTTTTACATGTTTAAAAAAATCACTGCATGTAACCTGCTCAGCACCAACTATCTGGTGAACATAGTGGAGCTTAAAATCCAGATATTTCCCCCAACAGTGGGTGTAGACCAAAACAGAGCTAAAAAGGAGTGTGAAAATGTGACTTACACTTGTCAGGTGGCCAGAAGCACAACTCCAGATGACGTTGCATGTCTGCATGCTGTGTAAATCTGTTTGCTAGAACAATAGCATGTCAACATTGTGTTTACAGCTGGTTCTATTGTCTCCAAATGGCCAAAAAACTAAATGAATGTTGGTTTAACGTTTTAAGGTTGTTAAAATCATCTTAGAAATATAAGATGATATCTTATATATATCTCATATGTACTGTATTGGCTTGTTTACATAGAGTGAAATATTCAACCCCAAGACTTCATGTTTTTATGGCTGCACCATTCCATCAAATGGGAATATTCTAGTTGTTTCAGCTTGATATTTAGAAATTTTTTGGAAACTCTGGGATCTCCACTTGAATTTGAAATACAGTTATGTGAGTTTCAGCAATGTTTGGCTGCACTGCATTAGTTTGTAATGAGGGGAGGTTTCAAACAAATGAATAACACACAAAATAAACTGTGCTGTGCAAACTCTGGAAAACAAATATAAAGCACACATGCTGTACAACTTACAGCCGACTGGGCGCAGCTCATTAAAACACTAAAAGCAGCACAACAAGAGGGAAAACAGAGACAGGTAGAGAGTGAGGGAATGCAAGGAGAGGTAAGAGTTAAGTCCATTTCCTGAGTATAAATTAAAAGCGTCTTGTAATCACATCGCAGGAATGCAGTCGGTGTACACTGTTAAACACTCCCTAAGCCCTGGCTCCACTTCACTCTCTCAGCACAGCACACAAAGGAGCCTTTGTTCTCGCTGCTCTTGAAAAGCAATGCTCACTCACTCCCTCCTCCTCCTCTCCCTCCCTCCCTCTCCGCTCTCTCGCTCTCGTGCTGTTTCTGTCATTCTTTTTTTTCCCTCTCTCCTCTCACTCCTCTCCTTTTGCTATCTGTTTCTTTCATTCACAGCCTCGTTCTTGGCCTTCTATTCCTCCTCCCACTCTTTCTGTCTCTCCCTTTCTATCCCCCTCTTTATTCTTTCTTCAGTCTGTAACACGCAGAGAGGTCAACTTTTGCCTGGGATATCTGAGCTTGTGCGTAGCCAGAGGTAACACACAGGCTAAATGCATTTCCCGGGAACAAATGCACAAACTCAATCATAATAATCATCAGGTCCGTGGGGAGTCATGAGCTCGGTCTAAACAAATCTACAATGCCCGAAACTTTACCAAAAACGGGGTTTGTCAAAGTGCACTTCCCTCAAGATTTGCTCTGCCCCCACCAACAGCCTTTTCTGGTTAACCACACATTTACGGTAAGAAACTGGAATGGGGGGGGGGGGGGGTCTTGCACTCTTTCTGTACTCAGAAATCCTTTATATTATTCACATATCAGATATATACACAACACACACCATCTACCAGATATAGCACACTCACACCTGGTACAATGGGAGCCCTTGGGCGTGGAAACTGTTATTTTGTTAAGCAATCAGGTCATATGTGACAAGCCTATAAAATCTCCCAGTTGGAACACGTTCCCTGGGAGAAACCCTCGCAGGCTCCTCCTCCTCTAAAAACCTGCTGGCCTTCACCTGTTGATTGATATTTCTATTATGTCAAAGTAAAGGAAGCGTCCAGAGGCGTGTTTCTGCACTGAACCAGCTTTGTAATGAATTGAGTTATCTTTCCTTTGAAAAGTGCAACGCCTCTCTCAAGAATAAACATGAATAAAGATGACTTACTATCTTGGCGTGATACTGTAACATAGCAGACTGAATTTTTTACCTATTTGTCACACTATCACCTATTTTTTTTTTTTGCGAAACTTTGCTATGCCATTATTCCATGGTTCTTAACTTTAAATAGTGATGCTTTTAACATACTACATGTATTTTCACAAGAAGTGAGCATCAAGTTCATCAGTGAAAATCTCTCAAATTGGGGGGCAATTGTAACAACACACGTAATATCTTCATATAAATACCAAGGACCACAATAAACTCCCAAGAATATAGATATAGTTAAAACAATTTAATATCCATTGAACAATTAATTCCAGTTTAATTAAAACAGTATAATTAATCATATAAATATACAAATATAAAAAGAAAAATTCTAATGAATAAATAACAGTAACAGCATCACACAAAAAAGGGTTTCCCCCTCATCAATATTAAAGTCAGTGTAGCTGACACAAACCATTTGACCAAAAACATCTCAACTTGATCATCCATAGAATTGCCAATGCTCCCAACCTGCTAAATTTACCTCTAGCAAAAGAATGCAGAAAAAAATAACTATAACCAACAGTTATAAAAAAAACAGCAACTGGAATACTGACAACTGACAAAATGGAGTGAGGTTGGCAGGACACGTCTTAGTTGCTTTCACAGTTGTGACACAAATAGTATTTGCTCCCATCTGTGCATTTTTCATGGGCCCAGGAGTGGCATGATACACAGGAAATCCAAACCTCACTTGATCTGGAGCAGCTCTCCCGGCAGACAATACCTCCTCTTCACTTTCCTCGTCATCTTGTCTTCTGTTATTTATTTTCTTCTTATTTGGTTTGGGTTTGGATTCAGTGAAATTCATCTTCCTCTTGCACTTTGATTCAACAGCTCTGTACTTCTCCAGCTGCAGAGTTTCGGACAAGCGTGTCAGTTAGGCCACTAAGTATATTGATAACACAGTAGGCCTATATATAGTATAGCAGGCTATAGTTCATTCGTATAAATATTTAAATTGAACACAAAACACTTTTCTGATTTTATTAGAAAAAAACAACCATCTATTTTTATGTCATTACTAAGCCAGAAACCATTCTGATGGTGTCATAGATGATTGTAACTTGCCCCCAACTGTACCACCCATAACACAAGCTAACCCGCTAGCTACAAACAACAAAGCTAGCTAAAGATATCAAATGTAAGCCAGCAGAATGGTCATCAAAACTAGACAGATTTATATGAATAGACATTAAGGGTTTAGACAGTATGAGAAAAATACTGTAGTTGAAAAGAATTACTTTCATATCTCAAGAAAAGTCTTGGCAGATCAACTTTGACAAGTATGAGACATCAGTTTGTCCGTTGGCAGGCAAAGAGGGATCACCACAGAGCATGTGCAGAGTTTCATGGTTCTGTCTCGTTTCTGTTTGGTGCAATTTGACATGTTACAAATGCTCCTTGTTTAAAATGTGTAGAAATTAATTAGAAATTGGCTTTTGGCGAGAATTGAACCCTGGTCACCAGATTGAGAAGCAAAGGATTTAACCACTTCAACTAACTCATGAAGCTAATGCTAGTTAATTAGCTTGCCGGTTACAGTAGATAAAATCTGCTAGCAACAGTTATCACTTCAAATAACTCATGACGTTAACGCTAATTATCTTCAATCGATCAGTCAAGCTTCATTTATATAGCACAAGTCATACATCAAATGTAACTTTCAAGTGCTGAACATAAAAAGTGGAAATAAGAGTAGCCTAAGTTCAAAAGAACATGAGTTTAAATAAGAAAAACATGAAAATGAATAAATAAAATATAGTATGATGAAACATAATAATAAAATAAGAACTAACAGTAAATGTGCAAGTCGAAATAAACACACACTAGATAAAAGCCAGTCTAAATAAGTGTGTTTTAAGTTTTCTTTTAAAGGTATCCAGCCTCAGGTCCTCTGGCAGGCCGTTCCACAGGCTGGGGCCATGGTGGTGTACATAACTTAAAACCATGTCAGAAAAGTAGTCTGTTTGGTGTGGGCCTTTTTTATTTGACAGGGGCAACAGTGTCAATAGTTGTCCTTAGTTCGTTAATTAGGTGATTTACCAGATCATCACATGAGGAGGGTAGAATAACTGCTGGTAAACTTTCTAAACAGGTCATGAAATTTGCAGCAACTTCAGGGGTAAGACACCACTTTTTAAGAAGGCATTCTGTATTTTTCTGTACTGTGCAGGCTATAACCAAAAAGAATACACAATAATGATCAGACAGCCATATCAACAATGGAGGATACATCGACAGTAAGTCTGTGTGTTATCAGCAGATCTAAAGTGTGCTGAGTAAAATCCATATAATTCTGAATATTTATAAATTCCAGGGCTTTGGAATCTGACTTATTATCCACATGTAGGTTAAAATCACCCATGATAATGCTTTTATCATGATTAATGTGAATTCTGCAAAGTCAGCAACTGGGCCCTCATCCTGTTTGGGTGGAGACTATCTCACTTGAGAAGGGAAGGCCTTGCCCAGAACAGGTCAAAGCTGTTGACATAGGGGACCCCGATGAACTTACAGTAGCCCCCTAGCCAGGAGTGGAGGCCAAACAGCCTGAGCCACCTCTCCATGCCCCTCTGGTGGGTGGGGAGCGGGCCAGATATAATGATATGTTTCCCTGTGTAGTAGTAGTAATGATGATAAAAGACTTTTACAAGTTTTTATTTACTGTATCTGTAATTAAATTCACAGGCCTTTGAGGCAAAGCACCTGAGGTATATAGGTTGAATGCTGCTGGTGTGCTCTTGCAGTGTTAGATGACCCTGTTTTCTGACTTCTTTGAAAAAATGCAACTGAATAGCTTTAATGTATATTTTTACTAATCCTAGCCTGTGTCTATAATGGCCAAAAAGTAATCATCGTGTTCTTTTTCATAAGGTTCAGCATGTCTGGTCCTGCCTGACTAATCCTGCCATACTGAAAGCACCTGAGGCATGAAGTGCAGTCACGTCCATCAACTCTTATCAGGATGTCTGATGTAAGGCTGCCTTGCACAATCACTGCCTGACAGATGAGTACAGCTGAGGTAGGAAGGTTTAACCTTGACAGCATATTATTATTGTTAGGTTATTGAAAGAGATACATCATTGGCTTCTGAAATTTTCAGTGAATTTCATAACTTGTCTTGTCATATATCGGATCTTCTTTTCACTCATGGTTTACCACAAAAAATGTGTTATTTATTGATATTGGGGTTTTCTGACCACAAATGTACTTGACCAAGTTGCTCCTTGTAGGATAAGTGTGTCTAAAAACGTTTTGGCCTTGGATTGGGCTTACACTTTCTTGATTTACTAGGGGTTTTTGAGTGAATTCATCTCCTAAACATACTCAATATTGTCATGGTATAAAAAATAAAACTTTAAAAAATACTTTAAATTTGTTATTGTTTGCTCCATCGTAAAGACATTGTTGGTGTTCAAAAACTTAAAATTTTCCAGGCAAACTCCTTCTGCTAATGAAGAGTGTGTGATAAAATTGAAAGCTTCACCCAGCTACTAAATGAACCTTGTGGTGAGATTGTTGTGTCAACTGTTTCCAAGGTCAAGGATGAACTTTCAGTCTCAACTTTTAAGCCAACATAGACGAGTAGACCTTAAAGTGCTCTGAAAAAAATCCATGACAATTGAACTCCATCTGTTGAGGATTGTGTGATACGATTCAAAGCTGCCGAACAGATATTAAATGCATCATGTGGCGTGAATAGCGCTTTTCTTTGTCAGTAGCAGGAGTTATTGTGTATCACACCAGTAAGTCATTCCTTTGAAAGTTAATTGTGAGGAATTCGTTAAATCTTTTTACTGATAAGATACGTACAAGAAAACTCACCTCTGTATCCTTTGAATCTTTTGACCCAATTTCTCCGGAGTTCCAAATGTAAATCATCTCATCTTGACAGCTGTAACTTACTGAATTCCCGTCTGAGCCAAGAAGACGTCTCTAGACTTCAGTTAGTGCAAAAACATTCCCCATGTAACATCAAGATCTTTACACCAATTTTTTTGATTACTTTTAAAGCATGTCTGGGACTGTATGGTAAAATATTTCTGGCCTTTTAACCTTATGAGCTGAGGACTTAATATGTAAGTCTAGCCCTTGAAGGCCTGGTCACGCCAGTATTTCAAATGGCAAATTGTTATGGTGAAATCAATTCATGCCAATCCAATCGCAGCGATCAGTGGATTCCCTCCTGCTTTAATGGAGATGGTTTATAGACGTGACATTTTCTTGTGGTCCTTTATTTTGGTTTTATTTTATCATAAATGTATCTGTATCCTATTATTATATGTTTTATCTTTTACTTTTTTATTCCTATAAATGTATCTTTTCCCATGTTAAGTGGTGTGCTATTTCAATAGGTGTTACATAAAGATCATTGTTATGGAGGACCGAAACTGCAAAAATCAAAAATAAATAAATAAATGTTGAAAAAACAAACAAACAAAAGATTCAGTGCCCCATATCATTATTTTCCGAGCTACACATAATACAGCCTCTATGCTTGACTCAAACGTTAACGTTTCCCATTACTCAACACCAGACCCCCACTGAATATACAGTTAGGAAAGAGCAGGCTAATGCCATGTATAGTTGATCTATGCACTCTGATGTGATCAACCAATAGATGAAAAGTTGGCCCCCACGAATGACAGCCTCGTCATTTGCATAATGAAGCAGAAATGCATAAAGACAAAAAGAAAATACAGAAATAAACACACACACACACAAACCACCCCACCACCATTATCACTCACTGAATATAGTGTAAAGCTTACTGTCTACAGTGAATCTGTGTTATGGCGTCAACGAGATATCAAAATGCTAGGGAGACATTAGAGCCAGCGGTAAATTACAAAAGAGCTGCACAGATCAGAAAGCGGTCGCACCACGGAGATAAGTTACAACATAACTCTAAGTAACAACTAAATATTTACACACATGCCCCTAAGGTAGGTGTAAATCATAAAATGTCACAGATCTCACTAATGGTAAAACAGCAGTTTTTCTGCCACACAGCGTCATTTTTTTCATTAATTGCTGCCATTTTACAACACAGTAATCCAGCAGAGACCTAATTTATTGATATGATATTTCAATATCGATCCAGCTTACTTCGATGTGCTACGATGCCAAATGGCTCATGCCAGCTTACACATAGCTGGTGCAACCCAGTGCAGTGCGTCGCATCAGCTGACATGAACAGATATGAACTTTCTCACCTGAAAAAATATTAAAACTTAATAAAGTGACATATTAACAGTCCTACAGCGAAAATTTCAGCAGCGTTCAGCCATTTAATGGCATATTAATTTTTTATTTATTTTTTATTTTAGCAGTTTTGGTCCTCCATACATTTTATAGTATTACACACTAACACTGAACAGAATGCAACAGATCCCAGCAGCATGCAGCAACCCGTTTGGCCTTTCCAGCAAATCTGTTTCACTCTCTGCAAACATACAATGACACACAAAAAAGCACACAGGCAGGAGTTGCTGTATGTTTCCCCATCCTGATCCCAGATGCAGGCCTGTAGCAGCCTGTCTGAAACCAAACTACCTTTCCAGGGCAAGAGAAATAGCTCAGGGTGTATGCACTGCAGGCAGGGCCGGGCCCATCTCAACCTCAGCCAAACAGCTCTGGTGTCTTTGATGGCAGCTACACAGATCAGAAGAGTGAAAGGAGACACTGATCTGAGGTGTTGTCGAGGAGAACACCCCACAGGCGGGTTCAACCCCCAGACACTTCCTTTTATGCTATTTCAGAACGGAAAAGATTGGAGACTTTATGTAGAAAACACTGTGTGGAGGAATCAAGCAAAAGCAAGCAGCAGCATCAGTAGTGTCAAGGTTCGAAACATAAACACACACACACACACTCACACTTATTGCAGCCCTGACTCACTCCCTGGCTGCAAGTCCTGGACACAATGTTCTTCTTGGTAGCTTACACACACACACACACACATACAGTATACAGACACACACTCCTACATCTTACATGGAGGGCATTCACACCTTGTTTTAGCTTTCTCTGCAAGTCAATTCATCTTGTCTTCGGGCTGTTTGCGCTTGCATGTTTACACCTCCCACTACATAAGAACTGATGTCAAGTTGAATTGCATTTGTTTATTTTTTCTGGCGTCTTCTTTTGACTTTACTCCCTCCGCTTTGCTTACATTCTACTGAGATGGTTTGTTTTGAGACAGGAGGTTTAGTGGCAAAGAAACAGATGAGCGAAACATCTCCAGACTGTACTGGAGAGCATTTTGAGAACTACATTTATTCAGTTGTGATTACTTTATTCCAGCTATAATAAGAAATTGTTTTCAAATGTGAATTTAAATGTCAAAGGGCTAATACTTTTGTACAGTATATCACCTATACCGCTGCAGCCTGTTGCATCAGCTACTTGTGAGATCAAATGTAGCTTAATTTGAATGTAGTGTGGGTGTGTGGGTGCTATAACCACCATTGCACCACGCAAGTTTGAGACTAAAATGTCAAAACGGCCAAAAAAATCATTCTTTGATAGTTACAGGAGGGCATTTCCTGTGACAAACAGCCTTTATATTTATGATGACACTGAAATGCACGCCCAGTGTTGCGCTGTAAACTTACTGTTAACTAAATTAGACACGGGCACAACTGTGATTTTATGCTGCATTCAGTTGAGATGGGGAATACCACTGGCACAACCACCTCAGTTGCAACAGGAAATTGTGACTGTTAAGGTGTCAACTTCGGCAGAATCTTTTGACAAGATTTGTGGTGATGTTTTTCTTATTTATGACTATGTTCATGTGTGATACAGACATCACCTCAATGAAAAAAAATTTAAAAAGCGATTAAAAATCGATTAACAATTATTAATGAGGTGATGTTAGATGGGTTGTGTCTCTTACATCTCTTAATGTAAAGCAGTGGCTTTCTCTCCTATTTTACCTGAATGATTCACCAGGTAAAATGTCACTTACAGCGCCAATATTTCATTCTGACTCAGTTCAATTATAGTGCAAGTAGAGCTGAAGCAAGTAGTGAGTTTACTCTACTAACTAGTTGGAACATAGCAGTTGTAGTGTTGTTGACGTTACACTTTTTGGCTTGTGACCGTTTAAAATGAAGCAATATCAACTTGTGACCCCTCATCACAAATATGGCTGACATGAATTATGAGCAGTTCAACCAAAGAGTGATTTTTTTTTTTCTTCTCAGATTTGTTTCATTTAAAAGATTTTTAGAGGCATAAAGAGGTAAAAGTATTGAGTATTTTGCAAGAAAAAAAGCAAACATTTGAGAAAAGTCAGAAAAAATATAGTAAACATAGTTTTTCTTTCTTATACAGTTGATCCCCAGGTTGGGAACCACTGACCTATATTACACCTACAGTATGCTGTATCTATGATACTATGAATTGCAGTATTAATTTATTTTAATGAGACATATTGTGTTGCTAATCCTAAATAATGTCTTACATCCACATTCACTTACACAGTGTCAGTTAATTTTGTTGCTCAGGGTGTCTTGCCCTGCCACACCTCCTCCACACCTGTTGCATCAGTATAATAATAATCACCCTCTAAGGCATGGGGTTTAACTCCTTTTAAGCCAACCATATACTGCAGAGTGGGGATATGTGATACAGTGAAATGATGGGTGACAAATCTTCTGTGAAGCTCTGCCCTCCGTATTGCATTCCCTTTATTGGCCAATCACTGCATGACCTCTGACCCTGCGTTCACACTGTGAACCTCCTGGTTGATGGTTTGCTCTGTTATGACCACATGTGGATGTGTGACGAGAGGCTCCAGTTTCGCAATTGTGGAGCTTCATAGTCGTCAACAGGAAAATTGGGTTATTTTTGCCACTTTGTTACCTAACATCATGTTGTGTGATCAGTCAGGCGCATTATTTCTTTCTTCATTTAGGAATTTTCTTTATTTTGAATATGACAAATAAACGAATATTGGATTAAAAAAAGTCTAATGAAAACCCGTGCTGGAAATGTAACTTTAAATATACTAGAGGAAGTATTTTTGTAGCTGTGTTGGTCATAAGAGGACCTTATTTGCTATAAACTACAGTGATTAGCATCTCATTGCAGCTGGAAACACAGCTTTGGAGTATTTTGCTGACATAAAAATCATATTTTATAGACAGGCAAACAAACACTTTTTAATTAATTTACACTTAATTAGAGCTTATTCACTTCCTGTGAGTTAGATGAGAACATTGATACCTCACTTATGAGAGTGGTATTGAGTCTCTAGCGCATGCTAATTAGGTAGCATCAAGAATAAATAAATAACCGTAACGTCCTGGGTATGATTTTAGCCAGAGACCTTTGTTGGATGTCATACCCCCACCCTTTTGCTCTCTCCTCTCCCCCCCTTCCTGTGTACATCTATACTGTCTGCTGTCAAATAAAGGCAAAAATGTATCCCCCAGAAAACCACAAAAACAAATCTGTCAAATGACTTACTTGATGTAACCAATCTCAATGCATCTTTTGTGAAATTTTATTCCTGCGTGTTTATGGCATACATTTACTCACGCTGTAAACGTAAGGTTACACCGCGAGGGCTCATGCTTGTGTTTATGTACACACTGTATGTCTGTGAGCATGTGTAAAAATCTACTCATGTGTATCGGTTTGCATGTTCAAATGGGTACACATGCAGAATAGTGGAACTCAAGATGTGGTCCAGGAAGTTGGGGTGAAGGGGGGACATGAGCACGGATCATATAAAAGCTAATACTCCTGTGTACCCCTCTGGACATCATTGACTCACAGCATGTCCACTGCACCCCCGGGGTAAGGGGTTAAAGGTCATGGGTTGCAGAGGTTATGACTCTTATCCTTCCAGTCGTCCCCTGGAGGGACATCCACAACATAACACGTCTCTATTTATAACTATTTATAACTCTTTGCAAGGCTCTTGTGCGTTACACCTATTCACACATTACACCTACAGTAATTTAACCTCTCTGCACTGGCTTCCTGTTAATTTTAGAATTCATTTTAAAACCTTGGTGCTCCCTTATAGAGCCCTACATGGCCAGGCTCCACATTATATCATGGATTCCTGCACCCCCACACCACGAGCCAAACTCTTAGGTCCTCTAACCGGGGTCGTCTAAGTGTCCCTCGGACATGTTTTAAAACTCGGGGAGATTGTGCTTTCCAGTTGGCAGCACCTAAGCTTTGGAAGAGTCTCCCATTAAATCTGAGGTCTCTGGACTCTGTGGACTCTTTTAAAAAGCAGTTGAAAACCCATCTGTTCAGGCAGGCATTTAGGTAGCATGTGGTGTTTTATGTTTTAACTTGTGTTTTATGTCTGTTTCCCCTTCTGTGTTTTATCTGTTGTTTATACTTGTTTTATTTATTTGACTGTGAAGCACTTTGTGACATGTGTCTGTGAAAGGTGCTATATAAATAAATTTCTCTTACTTACTTACTTACTTACTTACCTACTGCACTTCTCTGCAACTTGCTGGCTAGCAGCATGAGGCCGACTGTGTTTGCTTGTGTGTGTCCCTAATGACAGATAATAGCAGTTTTGAGTTTGGCAGTGTGTTTGTGAGTGATTACACCTTTATGTGTTTGTTTGGGTGTGTGTGTGTGTGTGTGTGAGAGAGAGAGAGAGAGAGAGACAGAGAAGGATGGAAAAAGAGAAGTTTGTAGTGTGATAAAGTGACTGTCTAATTGCAGAGAGCCTTGCTGTGTGGCATGTCAGATTGTTCTTCCCCTGTGGCCTGAGGTCTCCAGCAGCGAGAATGTGTGTGTGTATGTGTGTCTACATGTGTGTGTGTATGTGTGTGTGTCTAACTGTGATGAATTTCAACTGCCTGCCTCAAGTCTTGGCAGGCTGCCTGAGCACCAGGGACCCAGTCAACCATATTTCATGCTCACTCAAAAAACAAAAAAAAAAACAAAACACCATACATTTTTACCTTTATGTGGTTCACCTAACTCTATAGTCCATTACAGCACTTTTGTGTGTGTGTGCGCTGAATGAGAGCGTTTGAGGGAGATGATGGAGAAAACTGCAGGGACTCCATGCTCGGTGCGCCACAATGGCTCGCATTGTTCTAGTGCTATAATCACAGCGGACATGGAACTTGGCCTGGAGACCAAGAGGTCTCTGCAGCCCTGGACACAGCTGCTGCAACTCAGTTTCACACCAAATCCTGGACTGGAGAATGAACACAGGGGATGTAGGTGGTGCAGGGACACATGCTGGAGTTTAATGATTTGTTTTTTAGTTTGAGCTAAAGTTTGGTCTAAAGCCCATAGGGTGGGTTAATTTGAATTTAAAAAAAGACAAAACATATTTCTCACTATCCAGCCATGAAGATAGTTTTTGTTTATACAGCAGCATGTTTTTCCAGAATAATCAATACAAGGATTGTTTTAATAGAACTACTTTCTACCAGACAAATAATTCCTATTACTGTTTACACTGTGTGAATTTTACTGTCTATCGGGCTGTGACTTAAATCACAAGTTGAATACTAGACTAGGTAAATATGGGGATATGGTTGAAGTTTATGGTGATGTACAGGCTGAAGTCTGTACGTTGAATACTTCAAGACAAAATGGTCCATTTACTGAACAAAATACTGCACTGCCTTCATTCTTACACATCCCACTACAAGCTGCCTGCAAATGGTCTAAAATATCATATGATTAGAGGGCCACACAGTCACATTTCCTTCTCTGCTTCTCTGCCATTGTTTACCCCTTGATGCTAACATCAACACTTTGAAATTGTTTGTTTGCTATTGCCAGAGGATCTGAAACCTTTCAAGCAATCAAACAGTTAAATTCTCATATTTTCTGAGCTGCCTCTTTCACCACAGCTATTGCTGTTGTTGTTATTCTCTGACTTCCTTTATCAGTGCTGTTTCCTGTTTCCATTATGATTGGTTCAACAAGCATGATGATGCTTCAGTCATTAAATACTTTTATCTGGATGAAGGTAAAATTCCCTGGTTAAAATAAGAACCTGTAAACATCTTGGCCCACCTAAAACCTCTGATCTATAAATAAATACACAAATAGTATGAAACCACAGAAATTATGCACATATTTGTGTACTGTGATGTGTTAGACTCTATTTTGGGAAAGTATGAGTTCATTTTAAGTGCTGTGACATGCAGGCTGTACCCCGCACATATGACTTAAGGTTTGAGCAAGGTGGGCTGACGAAAGATTCAGCTTTCAGCAACGGCAAAGAACAGTGTGAAAAAAACCTGTGTCACTCTAACGACGCCTCAACACCTCTTCGCCCTGTGCTTTTCCACCATAATTCAGAAGGGACTCTGTCAAAGAGGCATTTCAAGTGAGCCTGAAGTATAACAAGTCCGCCACACTGGAGCTCCAAAAACAGAACTGTGACTAATCAGTCAGTGCAGGGAGCGGGTGTTCAAAGTTTTATAAGATTAGACCACAAGTTCTGAGGAGAGTCGTCTAATAAGAGGCTTATGATGGGCCAGCAGTCTCCCAGGGGTCCAACCATGTTAATGATACAGCTTTCTGTCTCTCTTTCTCTCACTCCTTTCCTCTTTTATGGTGGATTAGGAGCCGTGGCGCTGCTTGATTCTTAATGTGAGCGAGTCTCTGGGGCTTGTTTGTGCAAGGTGTGAGATTTATTCCTCTGGACTGTGGTATGGTTTTCTTGTGAGCTTGTTTTAGCTCTGTTATGTTTTGTGTTGTAACAATAAAGGTGTTTTAGAAATATAAATCTTTTTTTTCCGCCAGCCAGCTGTACAGAGGCAGAGTGGAGTTAAGGCTCCTGGCTGGTGAGTCAGTGTTTCCAAAGAGCTGCTGCTGGCCCTTCTGGTCCTGACTAGACCTGGCCATGAGCCCCTCATATACACTAGCCAGGCTGAACCAGCGGAAGAGCGACTGCACACTGTCAGTTTGTGTGTATACAGATTAAAGAAAGAATTCAACCTTTTAGGAAATGCCCTTATTCACTTTTTTTACAGAGTTAGATGTTTGAATGCTAGGATACAACCAGCAGCTGGTTTGCTTAGCATAAAGACTGAAAACAGGAGGAAACAGCTAGGCTGGCTCTGTCCAAAGGTAACAAACTCTAAAACTAAATAATTAGTGAGCTTTAGAGGTGCTGGTAAGCAGTTTGTTACCTTTGGCCAGAGCCAGGCTTGCTGTTTCCCCCTGTTTTATGTCCCCCAGTCTTTACGCTAAGCAAAGCTAACTGGCAGTTGGCTGTAGCGTCATATTTAACGGACAAATATGAGTGGTACCTATCTAGCGTCTGACTCTGTGCATTAAAATGTCAAAATGTTGAACTAGCAAAGCTTTTGAAGCTTCTGCACGCTTGCTAAAATAATGCTAAACTCGAAGCCATCACCAAGTGGAAATGTTTGGAAATTTTAAAAGTTTTGGCCTCTTTTTAAGCATCAGAACACATGTAGGAAAGGACCTGTAATGAGTCGGTGCAAGAGATCTGTGTCACGGTATGCTCGATTCCACTAAGCAACGTCCAAGGAATAATCATCAGGATTACTAAAGCATGTTATATAAAGGGTGCATGAACAAGGACTTTGTCAGTGGCAACTGCTGTTATGTCTCTTGTGTGTCTGATCACTTAATTTACGTAGCTGCGTAACGGCCTTCATTCTTCACACACACTCATGAGAGGACCGTCTCATGCGGCTTGTCAGCAGTGTGTTAAGCTGTAATAGTTGCACCATAACTTCTCAAAAATTGATTTGATTTTGGGCTGTGTTTGTCTTGGCTGGGGCCTGTCTTTGTGGTTGTGGTCTTAAAGTGGAAAGCGGAGGGCAAGAGGCGAGGAGGAGGAGGAGGAGGTGGAAGGGGTGGTTGGAAAGACTGGGGAGAGAGATGGAGAAGAAGGTGGTATTCGGGGGCATTATGTAAGACTTCAAACAGGTCCAGTCTGGCGAGGAGTGTTGATGTGAGAGTTGTGGGCCCCTTGGGTCAGGTGGCCTCTCACATAGCCTCCCATATGTTCTGCATTTCCCCTCGCTGCCGCCGCCCTTCGTCTAATTGGCAGGTAATGTATCGTTGCCCTGGCCTATCTTCCCCTCCGTCACTGTTATTCTTCTCCTTTATTAATGGAAGGCACAGTGGTGTGGTGGTGATGGTGGTGAAGGTGATAGTGGCTCTGGGCTTGGCACCGCGCCACGGAGAGGCCCCAAAGCTGACACTTTATACACCGGCAGGTTTTACCAAGGTGTTCATTTCAGGAGCTTCTCCTCTGCCTCGGCTGCTTCCCTTTCTTCTCCCTTCGGCCGTGGAAGGTAAATCAAAGCTCGGGGCTGATACTGGAGACCTTATTCAATCTGATTGTGGTTACAACCTACACCCATCCCACAGTTGCCCCATACATATGGACACACATGACTACATGCTTGTTTGCATCCGCAGAGGGGAGAAAGAGCGAGCACAGATGCGCGTACTGTATATGTGTGTTCTCTTTAACATTCATCACTCCACCTCTCACCATGTTATCCTACAGTGCAGGTCTTTCTTTCTGTCTCCCAGCCAGGCAGCTTGTTTTACAGCCTCTCGGCTCAGTCACTGTTAGGCATAACAATACACCAGCAGACATATGTTTGTCATAAACTGCAAGCCTCAAAATTACATTACAATCGTTTACACTTTGAACAAGGTTCAAAAAGAATCATTGTACGCCACATTTAATCATCCGCTGTACTTAATGTTCATAATTCTCTTGTGATTTTCCACTGCTGCCGGACAGTGGAAGCCTAACTGCAGCAAAGCAGCATGGGCCAATCAACCTAAGTAGGCCTGTTAGTAGCAGTAAATGCCAAACCCTGTTTGTTATGCCTCACAGGCCAAGTCTCTCACTGCAGTCATTCCATGTATGGGCCTGCAGCTCCAGTATGTCCAGATTCTGGGTTAGCAAGCTGCTACAGACATGACAGTAGCAACACGAGATTGGCTGTGTTTGTCAGGCCTTTGTGAGGGACATAAATGTCCATAGGATTTTGCTAACATCCTGTGCTGCGGATCAAGCCAACATTACCGTCTGGTGCACATGGAAGAGCTCAATTACATAACTTAAGACTTTCATTAGCCTCTCCGCTCCATTGAGTTCTCTGGGAAAAGTCCAGATGTGACTTCATGAAGGGCCCTCTCTATGCGGAGCCTGTTCACTCTGTTCCGCTATGCCCCCCTTCTTCATCCCTGCAGCTGTAAGCACTCAGAGGAAAGCAGGGAGAGACGGGAGGGAGGCTGAGTGCTTTATTAAAAAAATCAGACACCCCCTAGACCCCCCAATCTCCCTTCAAAACAGTTCCAGCCGCACCCAAAGCAGGCCTACAGTCCCCTTTAAACCCATAGGTCTTCTAAAGTAGGCCAATAAGTCTTTTAGCATGTGGTCTCCCTGTCAGCCCGAGGTGGCTGACTAGACAGGCTGCTGCTCCAGGCGCAGGGGCAGGAAGTGGGAGCTGGCCAGGAGACACTCTCTGAGAGGCTGCCCAAGTAAACAACCCTCCCCCTTCAGCACACATGCTCATACACATTCGTATGTGTTTGTATGCTCATACACATTCAGATGTGTTTACATATGCGGCAGACTTGTACATATACACACACACACACGCGTGCGCGCACACACTTGATGCGTCACCTCCAGAAACACTGACGACCTTTTACTGGGAAATACTATAAATCCGGATGGCACTGTCTCACTGTTAATATCATGACGTTAATTTATTTCAGGCTTTTGGCTTGGCAGACACCACAATGCGCTTTTAAGACTGAAAACTGGAAACCGTTGAGTGCCTTCTAATCAAATTAATGGCTGTGTTGTTTGATCACGTGTGTGCAAAGCATGAATTTAAACAGCTGTGTGTGCGCCACTGTAGAACGTCACCACAAAAATCCTACGCCAAAACAACAATTTCTGCCTTAAAGGGATAGTTTGTTCTACACATTGCTGGCGTTTGATATCCCAAACTCTTGATTGCGCATGTGATTTTGTCTGTGGTCTTGACGGTTTTCCAAAGCCGGGGCAGCTGTTTGTGTGACTCTGGGTTTCTGGGAAGACAGCGGACACAGGTGGGGAATCGGTTAGGCCTGTGATTTATAGAGATCTCCTTTGCCTCACATTGTGCTGCGGCCTTCCTCTGGGCCTCAGCCTCACACATCATGTTCCCTTTCTCGCCTGTTATTCCGTGTTTCTGATAACAATGATGCCTGAATCGCAGAGTGGAAAACCCAGATGAGTTCCCCTCTGAGAACAAGTTTATTGTTTTCCCGCATAGAGCTATTGTGTATGGGTGACTTATGTTTTTTCTTGGGTTTAAGCAGCGACAAGCAGAGCTGTTTTCAAGTCTTTTGGAGCAAGCCCAAGTCAAGCAAATTCCATGTCAGCTGCAAGTCTTTCAGATCTAAAGACTGACTAATAAAATGGCCATTAAAATTGGACTTGAACATTTTCCTTTTCATAGTTGTGTTAAAACTGTTTTTTACATACTTTAGCTGACACCAAGGCCTTAAGGTGCATCGGCTTAATGATTAAATATTCATGGCTGACTTATAAAATAGTTTTAACTTTATCTTTCTAACTTTAAATTTCTTTGCAAAGCACTTAGGTCACCTCCTGTTGTTTTAAAATATGCTCTATAAATAAATTGGAAAGGACTTAAAGCAAGACTACAGTACATGCACAAAGAGTAATGGTCAAGGATGATTTTATGTGACGAATGGGGTTTGTTAGTTGCCCCAAATCACATTTGATATGACAAATTTATGCATATGAACCCGAGATATCATAAAAGTATCTTACAGGGAGAGAATAGAGAGGGATTCTGGCATATATTTCACAGAAACCAAGAATTTAGTTAACACTTGGACATAAAATTGAAATTTTGTATTTTATTTCAGTGTCTTTATATGTCTTAGGCAACCTGACTGATAGCAACCAAATAAAGCTGTAGCAGCAAAACCCCCTAAGTGTACTGAACTGGGCATGAGTGTCAAGTTTTTAGAATGAGGTGTCAGAGCTGTCAAGCCTACTTGTCTGTTTTGTGGCTGAAGTGTGATTCCAGTCTATGTTTCAACTGTCAAATCTACAGCTCTGGACCCAATTGGCAACTCGGATCTAATAATAATAAACTTAATCTGTGTCAGCAGTCTACCGCCCAGTGATAAAGTTTATAAAAAGTCTTAGAAACTGTACACTGTGGGCACACTCAGTTTGTGATTGTTGATTTAGTAATATCCTGACAACACCATTACTCAAGGCCTTTGTGTGAAGTTACGCTCTAATCCTTTTTTCCTGCCTACCTGTGTGAGAGCAGCTCAGCATGTCGTAGCAGGTTAGCAGGTGAGGCTCGAGGGTGAGTGTAGGACAGGAGCGAGCTTGACGGGTTTCAGGCTGAGCCTTATCTCGATGGAAGACTTGCCTTGAGAAATCTGAGCAGTTAGACACTTCCAAACAATCTCCGTTGTGTTTTTACAGCTAAATTCCACAATCATGAGAAGACCCACATACGTCCCTGAGGGAACCCAATGTCAACTGTTAAATGCGCCTTTGCTTTGTATGTTCAGACTTACACGTGAGCCGGAGCACGCATGCACGTACGCCTTGTGTGTGTGTGTGTGTGTGTGTGTGCGTGTGTGTGCGCGCGTGTGTGTATACATGCATGTTGCCGTGTGTGCTTTCTGTGTGTACGCCTGTGTGTGTGTCTGTGTGTTCTTTCCTAGTGAGTGGGTGTGAGATCTGCGGTTTCTCACAGTCAGTTCTTATCTTCGTCTCTCTCGGAGCTCCAGCCAGCAGATCATTGTGAAATACTCACACAGACACATACAAAAAGAGAAAGAGACACAGATACAGAATTCATTAACTATTCACTAACCTCCCAAGGCCAGATATCTAGGGCTTGTTTACAACTCAAACAAAAAAAATGATACAGCCATGGTTATATTTGCAAGCGGGTGACTTAAGTCCAGTCATCCTCTCTGTGCCTTTATCTCTGCACGCTCTTTCTCTGTCTTTCAAGCTCCCAGCATCAAACCTTTTTTTAACTTTTGTGGCCTTGAAGTAGCTTATACCTTATCGTGTTTTCACCATTTCGTAATTTTTCATGTGACAGTGTTGTATATTATCCCAGATATACGAGATGATCATCTGTGCATGGTGCAGACTTGGCCTTGGTACAAGACAGTGCAAGAGCTTCCTGTTAAACTATCACTGATGTCATCTTGTGTCTGCTTTTACCTCTAAAAGGGTTGAGTGACTCAGAGGGGCTGGTTAGTCATCTCTACAGGTCCAAAGTAATCTATCTAATCTGTAGACGGGTAAGGGCGTATGTTTATTTCTGGCAGTGTGTGCGTGTGTGTGTGTGTGTGTGTGTGTGTGTGTGTGCGCACTGGGGTCATATAATTCAGTATTGAACCGGTGAGAAACTGAAAACTGTGTTTAAGTAGTGAGAATGAGATTGTTTTCCACCAACATGCCACCACCAGAGGAAACAGATGCTGCAAAACAAAACCGAGAAAGATGTGTGAGGAAACGTGCTGTTTTTAGCTTTAGCATGGTTCAGCAACGTTAAGCTAATTTCACACACAGACAAAAAGGACAGATGCAAGGAGTAGGAAGCCGTGTAGGCTCTCTCCTTCGTGTACTGCAGTTGCACCTTATGTTTTGTCATGGTGTAAAGCTTACAAGATGAGAAACACGAAGAAGAATCAAAGAATAATATGGGCATGTCCTGTAAACATCCATCACAGATAACAGGTTGAACTTTGACCTTCTGTACTTACACATAGTTTTCCTGTGCAAAGAAGGATTATTACCGTAATGTCGGCAGCACTTGCCTTTGGTTTTACCTCCAAATAAAGTGGTCTAGATCAGTGGTTCAGTGAGGAATCCTTGTTGCAGTTTTTTTTTGCACTTTTTTCTCTACTTGATTTGACTTTTCTCTTTTGAAATACTGTATAGCATGCATCTTTAGGCCTCTAAAAATCTGAGAAAATCACTCTTTGAGTGATTTGAGACAACTGATAGACATGCCGTGACAAGGTTGTTGCAAGTCAACGTTGCTTTGTATGAAGTAGTTGCAAAAAGGGTTGGAACCACTGGTTTAGATCATCTGGCTCCACTGTAGGCTTGTTTACAACCAGTCTGATGTAGTCTTGAAGCAGCCATATGTTTGTCAAATCTCAGCAATGACTTTGGTGAGTACTATGTTATCACAACCAATGATGAAATAACACCCAAATTATATTAAAGCAGAATTATCCTCAGTTAAAGCACAAGTACGTTTAAAAAGCAGCACAGGTGTTGCTGCTAATGGAAGCCACTTTCCTCCCATCGGGCCACGATGTTGGGAGTCATAAGACGGGAAGGGTTAAGTGGTTCAACACTCAGGAGAGCTGAAGGAGTGACTCACTCGGCCCAGTGGACCAGAAACCCAAAGCACAACAGTGTCAGGTTCGGGACAGGCTGTGCCATTGGCCAGCGCTCGGCTCCCATTTCCACCAGGCCAGCACGTCTCATTAGGAAAAAGTCATCGCTTGTCCATTAGTGTGGAGCTCGGTGAGAGTTTAGTGGCTCTGTGTTTGTTTTTCTGTCACACTAAGGAGTGGAAGGGTGTGTTTCCACAACCTGTCAGACGGCCATCTCCAGTGCTCTCCTCTGAAGCCTCCTCACCTCTCTGCTCCTCTGCTCAACACATATGTGTTTTCTCTTCCTTTCTTTTACAGGTCAAGGGTTGCCACTTAGCCAGGGGGGAAGAAAAGCACATGTGACACTGGATCCTGGCAGGGCTAATGGTCATTTCTCGGTAAGCAGTGTGTCATAGTCTCAGTGGCCTAGATAATAGGGCTGCGGAGTGCCTGGGTTAAACCCACAGGATCAGGGAGTGGTTGTGACTGTTGTCTTTGTTGATCTGCAATCAGTCTCACTGTGACATACAGCCGTAGACCTACAAAGATAAAGCCTGCCATTTGCTGCTTGCAAAAGAGAAAACTGCATGACTGGGAAATAGAGTGTCACATATACTGACATTAGAGCAAGGTGATTACTGAAATGCTAACTGTTGAGCCTGACAGTTACTGTTAAAGCGTGATAATCAGATTAGATATTTTATGAAATACGTGATTACCTGGAAACGTATATATACAGGAAACAATACTGATGTTGTTGATATGAGAAAGCTATTCTACATCACGGTCTATAAATTGCAATACAGTATTTTTAAACTCCATCTTTAATTCCACTCTTGTTTTGGAGGCAAAGTTATCTAAAAGTACATGAAAGTGGTCAGATTGTTTAGTAAATTTGAGCATTGAACTTTCTCTGTTACTAACTTCAGTTCTAAGCATACACTCAGTAATCTGCATTGTTTTGTATTCAGAAGGTAAACTTCCCAAACAGTGAATTATACACACCACAGGCTGATAATAGCCAGGAAGGGATTAGAGATGGGATGAGAAGGCCCCTTGTTAACACAAATTATAAAACATATCACCATAATTAAGTTAAGAATTTCAATATTTGGGAAAAACAAGAGTCTAACTCCCCGCAATCCCCCCTCATGAAGCCACAGACAAATCCACCGCCGAGTAGAGTTAAAAGTGAGTACAGACAGAGAAGATAAAGGTGCACTTTCACTATACATAAGCAAGAAGGTTTAGAGCTCTGTCCTGTAACACTGAGGTCAAAGGTTTGATCCCTGTGACAGACAAATATCTCATTGAGTTGCACTGTAGCAAGACACAGTAAATGCATAGTGATCATGTCTTTGTAATGTGACTAGAGATGTCTCATTGTGGTTTGTTTGTCACAGCATAAGATGAGTCATCACACAAATTATTATTACTACGCATACACCTGTTTGTCTGATCTGAGAGAAGCAGCACAGGCTGTGCACACATAAAACTACTTTGTAGTATTTCTATAGTCTACATTTAAAGTTTCATTGAGGGGAGAGTAAAAATCAAAACAAAGATTACTTACAGATGGGTGAAAACTTTATTTCCAAAATCAATTTTCCAAAAGATATAAAAGGGCTCGCTTTAAGCCTATGCTTTTGTTCCATGTGTGGTTATGATCTCACCCTGGGTCGATGTTTTTCACTCCACAGAGGAACATATAATGCCTCCGCTGATGTTAAAAGTGTCATTTTTAATGCAGGTTGGAGCTCTGGTATGTGTGTCTGAAAGTGGTCAATTATGCCTCTCTGTTTTCTACAGACAAAGCAGCCTCTGAATAGCCCCTAACCTAACCTCATCATTCAAGTGTTGAACTCAGCCCTTGTTTGGTGATTAATTATCCCTCCCACATCACCTGTCACACCGGAGCGACACAGACACATGCACATGCACATATGCATGCACGCAGGGTTGCAGCTACCTCGCTCTCAGCTGTGAGTGTAGATAAGGGAAATAGCACAGTTAGCACATCCAGCAGTATTTGCGCACCTCTCTCTCAAACAAAGAGTAAACCTGCCTCTGATAACACAATTACAAAGTGTACATGCCGCCACATTCTGTTGCTCAACCCTGTGGGTTAAAGGTGAATGAAGAGTGAGCGCTGAGAATAAAACTACACACCTGCGTTATCCTGTCGTGCAGCAAGCAATGAATGAACCACAAACTTGATCTGTGTCGCGGCATACGTTCCATGTTGGAAAGTAAACTGCTGTAAAATGTGATTAAGTAATGGAAGTTTTTTTTTCTTTTTTTGCCACATATCAAAGAGCAGACGGCCCCCTCCCTCCACTACCTTTCCGATCTACTGCTGGAGAATCAGAAACCCACTTCCTGGTGCTCCGTCTCAAGGTGTCTCTATACACACACCACACAAACAGGAAACAGCCCTCTTTCATATCCCTCAGACTGCATGCACTTCTGAAAGAAAGAGTGCAGCATGAAAACATGGATGATGCGCACGAGCCATTTTCACCTAATATGGAAGCCTTTCTCTTAAATATTTTTCCTTTTTTCTGCCCTTATTAAAACCCAATATGTAGAAAAGTTTTGTAGTAGGGACCCTTCCCTTTGCCACAAACTGAGTTTACTCACGTGATGAGGGTCACAAAATATGAAAATAGCCATAAATCCCTGATATAACACCTGATTAAAAAATATTTTTATTTTATGTGGCCTATGCATGAAAAATTGCACGTGCATATGCATGATTTCTTTTGTTTGCCAAAAAGTCATCCACAAACATAAAATTTGTACAGTAGGTTATCCTATATAGTGTTGGTCAATTAGACCCCAGAAAGGCCGAACTCCCTGTTAAACCTCTTATGAACATATAAAACAAAAATAACTGAAATCCAAATAAACTTTTTGGGGATTTGGGAGGGGTAGCGCTGCGTAAAAAGTATTGTCACACCACTCACAGATGTAAAGCGTATCAACATTCATTGTATTGAACTAAATATGTTTAACAGCTGGAGCCTCTGAGTGCCAAACAGAAGTAATGGAGTTCTGAGACATGTCAACAGTTCAAAATCATCTTTATAAGCAATAATTACAAAAAACTAAAAAGGTCATAAAGTATAAAGGTGATAAAACAATGTGAAGTATGTTTTTTTAGCTGTTAAAGAGGGTCTGTGGTCTCCAGAACCATAAACAGAACATTAGGGTTGAGCTAAATTTAAGTTTTAGAGCGTGTCTGGTTGAGAGAGGATGCTTAAAGTCCATCTATGATGTTTGCTGTGGGGAAACATGAACAATAAAAACGTGTTTTATTATGTTGTTCTATTAGTAATTTCTTTAAAAGTTGCATATTCTATTAATTTTTCCTTTTAAAGTGATTTCTTAAAAAGAACATTTATATAATCAACTTATAAAACGTGCTTTTGCTTTATGGCTTCTGCTGCCAAGTTTGATCACTGCTTTGAAATGCAGGATTTTATTTGCAGCTTGTCATGAATCTTTCAATCATTAGTTCTCAGTTTCTTGTCCACATGTTGTCTGCGGAAGTTGCTGTGGGATGTTTAACTTTCTCTGCTTATAAATAAATGTGTGCCACAAAATGAAACAATATGAAGTAGTGAGTAATCAACCAAACATTAGTCATGAATCTGTTTAGTTTACTAGGATGCAGAGAGGTAGGTGAATTCTTCACTGGGCCGTTCTCAGCAGGCAGGCAGCTTGTTCAGAGACGCGATGGGGGCCGGTGGGGAGGGAGCAAAGGAACAAGACAATCTACCCGGCCCGGTTCTCTGGAATAAAGCAACAAGGAGGCCTCCACGGGTCAGCTGTGACGGGTCAGCACCCACCATTGTATGGAGGGAAGGGAGTTCCTGTTCCGGCTCCTTTTTGCAATCTGAGAGAACATAAACATGGACAGACGGAAGTGTCCAGACACCGAGGGAAAGCAGAAGCAGTGTGGAGGTTGAGTTGGAGTGTATGAAGGGGAAGCTGCGGTATGTTGTTACTGAAATCAAACACCACTATGCTTGTCTTTGTGGGGTTAGAGATTGTTATCTAGATTTATTTTATATGTGAAAATATATAAAACTGACAACATGCGGTGCAGTGCTAGATATTTTGATAATCCTATCACTATAACAGTCTGTGACTCAGTTGTTTGTCCTGCACTTACCAGAAATATCTACCTTATCATCTTACATGTAACCTCAGGATCACTGATCGGGTCGTAACCTCAGCAAATCACTTTTTTTTTTCTAAATTCTGGGAAACGTTACAGTTACAGCCACTGCTGATCAATATTTCTACCGAAACCAGGAGTGTGGTGTCTTTGCGTCACAAAAACTGCTCAGAGTTTGATCATCTCTAGGTCAATAACCCTGACTGCTCTCTGTGCAGCTCACCAATCAACTTCCACCACAGTGAAACTCCCTTTAGTTCTGCATAGTGCACAGAGAAGCACAGCCAGTCACCCTTGCTCCCCTTTACATATGCAGTATAGAAAGATTGAAGATAGAATGGTCTTCTAAAACAATGCAATTCCCTTATACCTTATAGAAGATCTCTAATGCCACACTAATAAGGTCATAGCTTAATTCAAGGTTGGACTATGTAACCTGATAGAATATGTATAATTTTGAAACTTAATCTCAATGTAAGATTTGTGGGTTTTCAGCCTAACAGTTGACATATCTTGCAATATCACGCATCACAAATGTTGCTTAATAGACTAACTGCATAAAGTGTATGTGTGTCTACATCTACCCGATTTCCCGTAAGAACCCTTGAACACGACTCATTAGACATTTTAACGTTTCCAAAAATACGGGGTTTATTGACTTAACTGCAATCAATACTTACAAAAGAAGTGGGAAAAAACAGGTTTTCATATAAACTCACAGAAATTACTGTAGTGAAAAAAAAAAAAAAAAAAAAACATGGCTGAAAAAATACATTCAACAGTTTTACTTTCTTTGTGTCAAAATCTGCTCACCTCTTCCAACAAACGTGAAGGCAACACAGAACAAGTGACTTTAAAAAAAAAAAATCATTGTCCTCCATTATCAAATATAAAAGGCGGAGAAGCCTTAGCTACCTGGAATGTATTCAACGAGGCACTTCTGATGGTCAAGAGGGGGGGGCCAAGCAAGTGCGTCAAGCATCCAAATCAAAGATTAAAAAAAAAAAAAAAAAAAAAAAAGGAGCAGAAAACTTAACTTTCCTCAACCCATTTGGTCACAGCTATTGCTTGTAAGAACAGACTGGGTGTAAGAACATTACTGATGAAGACATCTCAAAATAACCAGTCTTCTAACTTCTCCTAAACCAGTGATGTGAGAGGTCTTAGAGCACCCCTTTACTTCTACCATCAACCCAAGTACTGTGAAAATACTCCTCTCTATAGTCGGGACAAAATAGAGAACAGACAAAAAAAAGGAGTTGAATCAACGTGATAACAGTTAGCTACTGTTACTGTCAGATTATTGTAAAAGGTGTGGAGGGGAAAAAACATCAGGAATGAATACAAGCGAATCTAGTTTTGATGGAATTGCAGTCCAATAAGTGGGAGTAAGAAAAAAAAGTACAATAAATAATCAAAACGCAAAACATCTTTTTTTGCATTTTTTTTGCTTTAAATTAATTTTCTTTTTGACAAAGTGTAGTTGCAGAACAAGTCATTGAAGTATAATATATTAAACTGTGAAAAAAGGAAAACTGACAAAAATGTCTTCACATCTTTAGATTAATGTGGAAGATCATAATTTAACATAAAAGAAAATATATTCTATTGTTCATTATCCAGATAAATATAAAACAAAATTAACAAAAAATGCATATGATCACCAATAAATATGTTCTGATAAGTTAAATAAGCAGTGACAAGCAAAACCTTCTCTCTGGAAAGTTTTCAAACAATAATAATAACCGTAATAATAACATTAATAAAAAATAATTATCAAATAAAGAAAGCAAAAAAGGGATGTAATGAGTACGGAGCGCTCCTCTGAACAGGTACTAAAGTAGGGGAGAAGTAAAGTAAAATAGCTTGGAGATCCGATCTTGTCAAGTCGCAGGATGTACAACTGCACCATGGGAATGCTGGAATTCCCCAGATCGGTGAGGATTAAGAGGAGGCGGGGGAGGGTAGAGTTGCGAGGCGGGACAAAGTCTTACAGGTTTAATGATCAGTTTGATATCAAGACTTCCTTCCCAAAAAAAAAAAAAAAAGAGCCAGTGACCAGCAACAGGAGGAGAAACACTCAGGAGGGAAAACATAACCAACTTCCAGTTCAAAGTCCTTCCTGCAGACTCACCCAGTCCACAATTACATAAGACAGGGCTTGAAGAACCATGACGGGGGGGGTGAAGGGGGGCTTGGGTTGGCAAATGAGAAAGAACCGAAAAAACAGTAGTCCATTCACCCTAAACACATGCAGAAACCGCCCCAGGCACTTTTTTTTTTATTTTTTTAAAAACTATTTCATATCATTTCAGGGTCTGTATTTTTTTCCTTTTCTCTCTCTCTCTCTCAACTCAGTCTGTAAAAACGGCTGCAGTAGATCTACAGTTACATTAGTGAGCACCCTATAGCTAGCTCAGGGGAAGTGGTATCATCAAGGGAGGGAGGGAGGGAAGGGGGCAGGGGTGGGGGGGCTAGTGCAATGCACTCCCCTCTCCAAGGCCACTTGTGCTGCTACACATTCAAGAACAAATGAAGAAGAAAGAAAAAACAAGTGGCACCTGGTGAAACAGTCAATTCTTGTTCTCATGATTTTCATTGTTCAATTTCCTCTCCTTTTTGGCACTATGACACATGGCAGGGTACTTTTAGAAAACTTGCTGTGCGGATTAACAGGGATGAAATGATCATCTGATTCGATAGTTCCCTTAATTGACTACATCCTTACAATGCTAGCAGGCAATTAACAAGGTGTCTTGTGTAAGGGAAGACATGGAAGCTAAGGAACGGGTCAGAGGTAGAGGGGAGTGCCGTGTTCTCTTTGTGTCATCGAACTTAAAGTCTCTGGTGGATGCCTGCAGTCTAATCGTCAGAGATGGAGAGGCGGCTGAAGATGGGAAGGCGGCGGGTGGTGTCCAGCGTGGGGGACTCGGAGCCACTCAGGCTGCCTCCAGAGCTGCTCTGGTAGCCCTCTTGGTCTGACAGAGAGTCTGGAGGGCTGGCTGGAGACTCGAACATCTGAGGGGACTCCAACATGGGTCTGAAATAGTAAGGCGTGCTTGTTGGAGAGGGAGGTGCAGGGGTGTTGGGCTCTGTGCCTACAGGACCAGCACCGAGGCTGGGCCCAAACAGGTTGGCCAGCTCCTGGCTGGAGTAGGTGAAGGGGTTACTGCTGGGCCAGTCCGGGACCTCATCAGGGAAGAACATGGGTGGTGGGGTGACCGAGGTGGGGCTGTCTCTCAGCCCGGCTGAGCTGGAGAAGCCTGCGAAGCTGTAGCTGTGCTGCAGTCGAGGCCTCTCCATCTTGTTGGAGGAGTTTAGAGGGGAGGACTGCTGGGGAGGTCCGCGGCGCTCCTCGGCATTGTGGATGAAATGGCAGCGAGGCCCGTAAGGACAGAACCCGATGGTGTGGAAGGTGCGGCACAGCTCAGTTTTGTATTTGGGATGGCGGCTCAGGCTGCGCAGTTCATGGATTCCGTGAGCAAACTGGCATTTGTCGCCATACTTGCAGGAGCCGTTCTCCTCAAAGGGCCTGCAAAGCTCCGTCTTGTAGCGGCTGGAGTTCACTTGGCTGCCGCTGGTGGGACTGGCAGGACCCAGGCACTTGTTGAGAAGCCTCTCGCCCGTCTCAGAGAAGGAGCGGTCTCGCAGGCGGTTCTCCTTGTTGTTGCTGGCATTGCCAACCCCTGAGATGAGTGAGGAGTGGTCCGCTGCCTTCAGGCTGTTCAGAAACTGGTTCTGGCTAAACTTTGTGCTGCTGACAGAGTGCCGCCGCTGGTACACACCTCCCCCCGAGGGAGATCCCACCGCCTTCCTGTCCAGCAGGGCTCCGGTGGGGCTGGAGATGGGCACATTGGTGCCAGTGCAAGGGACAGACATGGGATGGGGGGCACCCAGGTTGTTGTTGTAGCTGAGCAATTTGTTGTTCTGCAGAGACACACACACAAAAAAAAATAGATGTGATTAGAACATATTCTACAAGAGAGCGACAGTCAGTGTGGTCCTGATTTCTAGAAGATCTGGTGGGCTGGAGAGGTGGGGAGGGGGATCCACAGCCTCCTCTTGCATGACTGTGTCCTTTTTGGCTCTGACAACATGAGCGGATACAGGCCTATAGAACAGCAGCTGGTTTGGCAAGTTGCCCTGGTTAGGAATGTGTGCCTGTTTAGTAAATGGAGCAGGAGCACATGAGAGGCCAGTGGGCTGCTAGTGGGCTACAAAGAGGCTGCATCATTTGAAAGATAATGAAAGCGGCTAAGCATCCCGCTGAATTACAAGGGAACACTGATCTTTCCAACACACTTTCAAAACTAGCGGAGACTTCTGCGATTTACACGTGTATAAAATCTAACAGAGGATAAGATCCAACAAGGAGAAGAAAGTGCGGCTTTATCAGAAATCTGACACTGAAACTTGAAAATGTATGCAAACGACCACGGTGCAGTTAACTCGCCGGTGGTGGTGGTGGTGGTGGGGGACCGTTACTATTGTGAAAACTAGTTATTCGCCCGCAAATATTAAAAACGCGTGAAACAGCTAACACAGAGACAGTTTTACAGGAGCAAGAGTAGGTTAAAGCCGGACAAATCTGGTCAATGATTAGCGAGCATGTGGCTGCTTTGTGAGGGGCATTAAAAGTGGCGCAAAAACTGCTCCCATGTACAGAATGAAGAAATAACCGTTGCTAACGTCCCCGAGTCGAAACCGAAACGTAGCCGGTGGGCTAACATGCATTTTTTTAACTGAGCTGATGTGGCACATGTTGAATATCAAAGTTTACCATTTGAACAACTTAACGTTACCGCCGGACTCCAGCACACTTTTTTCAGACACCCGTTTAGCAACAAATAAAGAGTCCGCGACGACGCTCTGACAGGAAATAACAGGCGAAAATAAACAAACAGTCGGTTCAAAGTGAAGCGAGAAACAAAACAGCAAAACAACACAACACGTCACGTCACGGCGGAGGGCCGCGGGCATGCACCTCATCATTCCTCCACAGCGGCTAACAGGCTAACACACACTTCACATTTGTAGGAAAAGCAAAAGAGGAAGGTAAAAAAAAAAGAAGTTTTGAAGCTACCTTGTTCATAACTTCGAAGTCGAAGAAAGGCGACACCACGGCTGTGGTCATCTTTGCAGCGACCACGATCAAATCAAAAGTAGTTTTAAAAAAAAAAAAAAAAAAAAAAAAAAAAAGACCCCCAAACAGTGCTTGTTAGAAAGTTGCGCAGGTCTGCTGAGTTTCTGATTTGCAGCTCCTGTGTATTTATGACCCTGCAGAACTCCCCCTCTGCCCTCAAACAGCCCGACATTTGCTTTATAGTCCACTGCAGGAGGAGCTTCCATCGCTGGGCGTTAACTTTATTTTTTTTTTTTTGTCTTCCTCTTTTGCGGGGACAAACTTGCATTGGTTTGTCAATTTGTTTGAGTCCACTACGCTGCTGCACAAATACTAAACAGTTGTAGACTTTCTATTCTGAGCAACATACAGTTAAAAAACAACATAGTTTGCATCTACTTTATAGTGAGCCAGTTTAATAGTTGAACACAGAGACCTTGTACATAAAAAGTGACTTATTAAAGTTAGTCAACACACTTAGGACACTGTACATGATAATTGATTAACTTTGTTACAGCTTCTGCTGTCTTACTTTTAATTTACATGTAAATAGTATAAATATATTATAAATAAAACTAGGTTACTATCAGGTCTTTTTAAAGCCCAGTGACCGAGTGTAGGCTACAACTTTATTTTCTACTTTTTCTTATGTAAGTCTGGTGCTTAAACAGTCTGGAGTTGTTTACTGGGAGGCACTGCACTATCCTCAGGGTTTCAGCTACCATCCACTACTCTGTAATTAATTTACTCTTAATTGCTGGACTGTAACGTCACTTGTGGGACTTTCCGGTGAATTCAGGCAGCCAGAGCTTTTAACTCTTTCCCACCACACAGTTATTTCCCCATTGAATTATTATTTTTTCTCTCTCTCTCTCTGACTTTAATCTGTTTCTCTCACTCTTTCTGCATATGTACATGATTGTATGTGACATTCCACCAGCTAGCAGATAACCTAATTAATGAGTGATCTCACCACATTTAACAACAGTCACAATGACGCTTGCAGCCACATAAGAGCCGGGCAGCAGAGAGTGAATCAGAGAGAGAACAAATCTATTGTGGCCCATCTTCTTCCTCCCTCCCTCCCTCTGTCCCTCCTTTATCACCCTCTGAATCCATGACAGAGCAGCCATCGGCCATGTGCAGAGTCAATGTCAGGGTTGGGTTGCAATAGAAGAGAAGAGGGAAAAGAAAGGCAGGGCTGGAGGAGAAGAAAAGAAGCTGTTAACACACACAAAAAAAGGTTGGAGTTGGAGTTGGAGGAGGGGATGGCGTGAGGGGGAGATTTATGGGGGACGTTTATTACTACACAGCGCTGCCCCAGGGAGGTGAGGGAAGAGGGGTGGGGAAAGAGAGGCAAAACATTCCCTTTCCCCTTCCTCTTCTTGGGGGTGGAGAGCTTTGTCTCACTGCTAGCAGCCGTGGAGGAGGCCGGGGACGTTGTTTTTGCATTGAAAAAGTTGAAATTTAGTTGAGAAAAGTTAGAAAAGACTGGCCTGCATACAGTATGACTTCTCATTCTTCGTCTGTTTTAATGAGGCTGACCTTCCAGAGCTACAATGTTATCTTCGCCATGCATTAAATAAGTAAAAGTAGATATAACTTCACACAGTCGCCCTGCACTCAGCCAGTCAGCAAAGAGCGAGGGTGTGTGTTTTAACATAAAAAGAGTTTTACGAGCTGGGGCTGTGTGGAGTAATCTCCCCCTGGAGTGCTTTCACAGACGACAGGGTGGGATGACAGACTTGCTGGAAATCACGTCTGCAGTTCAAAGGCTCTGTCAGTGATTGATTAAGTGGATCCGATCGATTGTCTCCCTCTGAGAGAATAACTGCAGCAGGGAAGTCGTAGGGGAATCACAGCATTCTTTTTTTTTTTTTTATTTCCCCAGAAATACAAAAACCTCAAGCTCGGTGTGAAATGACCTAAAGGACTCGTAATATGTCACACAATAAACAGAATCAGAGCCAAGGTTTATTTAAGTGCAGTAAACGTGCAGGGGCTGTGATGTTGGAGCAGGGAATTTCACAGCAGATAACTCAGCTCAGATTTAGTCATGAACTCTACAAGGTCAGCCGGGCTCAAATCACAACAACAAGCCAGCGACTTCGATGGAAATGTCTTCTTTACCGGACCTTGGCCTCATACACTGTGGTTGTTTACTTTAATACTCTCGTGTCATGCCTGCTTGATATTGTGCTACTCAGTTTGTCTTCCAGGTTTAGGAGGAGGCACCTGTTTCCTGCCAAAAATGAAATAAAAAAACCCCAAAAAACAGACTGCTCTCACCTCTCAGGGGATACTGTCAGATGTGTTCCTGTTTTAAAGATGCAGTAAGAGCGACTAGACGCAACTTTGACACAATCTGACAGAAATGTTCACACACACTTCTTACTTTTTAACATTTCCTTTTCCTTATAAGGTATGCATTTATACATCTGTTCTTTTAGTGACGACATTAATGTGCGTATCACTGTCGAGCTGAAACCATCAATAAATTAGCCAATTGACAGGAAATTAGGCAACAATTTTGATAACTGATTAACCGTTGCGGTTGATTAATCAAGCAACAACAGCACATTTTCTCTGGTTTGAGCTTCTCAGACATGAGGATTAGCTGCTTTTCTGTGTTTTATATAACTTTGAATATAAATCAAACAGTTCAATTTAATACTTTTTAAAAATGTTTTGGGGGTTTGGTCACTTGAAAATATCACATGCGGCTCTCAGAACTTGTGATGGCCATTTTTCACAATTTTTTTTTGACATTTTACAGAGTAAATGAATAACAGATCGATTAATAATAAAAATAATAATGTAAAATAATGAAAAAGATTGTTAGTTGCAGCCCTATTACAATGTAAAATGAACTTGGAGCAAGTATTCAGTATCCTTACTTCCTCAATATTTCTTATTTTTGTGATATTTAGGCCATACTTAGCTGTTGTGAACTGTTTCTCCATTTAGTAAACAAAACAAACACTTATTTTTCTTTGCCAAAAAGTCTCAGTTGCTTCATGGGATTTGATGGTGTTAGCTGGACTACTTACATAACAGGTTATACAGTTTTTACTCATGGGTGACATCAAACTGAAGATTTATTGTAAGAAAAATACATATTCTTCACCACCATCCCATCACAGCTTGTAAAAGTATGCTGGATGGAATATTTTCCTGTCTAATCATCCCATTGACTTCCGTAGTGAAGGGCCTTAACAGATCTCAGCTCCTCAGGCAGGATTTTCCACAGCGTTGATTTCTGGGGATTTGTGCTCCTCGAGGTCAAGGCTGTCCTCCCTTGGCGTGTTGGCCCTATGAGCCTCTGTAGAGGCTACAGTCAGTCACTCTTCAGCCTGTGCTGGACGGTTTGATTTCTGCCTTTCTGCTCTGTCATCTTTGATGACCCCTCCTAAGAAGGGAGGATAGGGGGTGAGGCTCAAGGTCACTGATAATGCATGAGTGGGATGACAGGATGTTACATTTTTATCTATCCGAACAGGAGATGAAAGAAATCATGTCTGTGGTAACTGTGGCAGCAACAGTTTACTACAGTTCCTCCTTACAGCCAACAGAGGGCAGGTTTCTTCCTTTTCTGTGTTTTTTTGTTGCAGCATGGCCTGTTTGCTCCCTTCTCTTAACAGTTTTACTATGTTGAGTATTACAAGTGTCTCCATGCTTGCCTAAAGCATAAATTTAGATTATCAGAGTGAGTGAGGATTTCTATCATTTGACAAGCAGGTCAGCTCAGTCCAACACAGCTCTGTGGCCTTGAGGTGAATTAGGACTCAGCACAAGTCTGTGTATTGTGTAATGAGCCTTTCCACTGACACACTAACTTACTGGCCGTGCATGAAGCAAAGAGTGTTATCAGCTCCACACCAGTAGCGCAGTAATCTCAAACTGTGCCGCACCACATCCCACTTAGTGCAACCACAGGCTCATTAAACGACGTCATTAAGAAGAAATAAGTTGTACTGTTACTGCCTTGTGGAACATTAATGTACAGTAATGTCTAGTTATTGATACAGTTGTTCTTGAACACCAGTCAATTAGCTGTTTTCCACTTCTGGAGATTTCTGACATGTAAAATTAATTTTTCAGCTGAAGTGACTGTTTTGGAAGAAAGTTGAAAGAAGTTTCCCCCACACAAACAACCACTCGCATTTTCAATTCTTCAACATCGAGGGGTGGCATTACGAGCAAGTGTGAGTGGAACATAACCTCTTTCCTTGAAATTCCTTTTGTGTGTTGCGGCAAAACAATTATTCATGTCAATTACAGGCAAGCATAATATATTCCACATAACTGTGATGTCTTTTTTAAAGAGTCATAGATTACTAAACATTTCTATAACTTCCCTTTTTTTTCCCCCCTGAGTGTGAATCCTGGCAGAGCGCAGCTTTCGAAATACTGACAGGACAGGGGTCTGCTGATTCCCAGCATGTGAATCCCAGCAGAGCACATCTTTCGAAATGCTGACAGGACAGGGCCCTGCTGATTGTTGAGCAATCAGCAGGCTAGAAGATAGAAGCTAAAAAGAGTTTGATTTCTTGAATATGTTGTCATATGCCGGCCTGTGTTTGCTGTGACACTGCATGCATGGTTTTAGTTTCTGTATACATTCTCTTCCCCACATCCCAATTTGTGTGATCCAGTTCTTGTCTGTATAAGCTCTGACAGCCAGGACACCATGATCGCCTCCTTTCATGTCTCTTGGTGTGTTTGCCAAATTCATAAGGGAGGACTGTGGTCATCTTGCCATGTTTTTGCTGCAGGGTGAAACTAGCCTCAGAGGAAGAGAGTCGGGGAGAGAGAAAGAGGGAGGAAAATAAGAACTAGCAGCGATTAATTGTCCATAAGAGTAGCCACAGCATTGTTAGTGGTGAACCACCAACTGCTCTTGCTGATGTTGTTCCCATGAATCGCTCCAACATGCTCATCCACTCACTTCCACTGCCCTCCATTTCATACTGGGTGGGATGCAGCACCAATGCGAGCCTTGGCTCATTTGGATAGCCTCAACACATCACAGCATTACAATCATGACCAGAGTTCAAAACAAACACCATCTTGGAAATGAATGTCTTTGGCCCTGTCAGTGTCAATTTGCAGAGAAATAGAAGAGGAATAATGATGTTTTGGTTAAATGTGGGCTCACAAAAATAGCAACAAAACAAGCGAATAAGGGGTCAGCATTTAAAGGAGATTTACCAGATTTATTCAATTCTCCGCTGACACGCCGGTCTCTTGAGGAGGGTTCTATTTAGAACGAAAGGCCAACTTCCTCCTCTGACTTCCTGCCCCGTGTTTCCTGAGGAGCAATCTTTTCGACTGTGGTTTTCCGCTCAAACATTAGGGGTTGCGAAGGAAGAAGCACAGGTCAAAGCCATCAAGCAATAGAAATGAGATGATGACCACAGCTATATGATACATGATGCTGCACACTTGATGGAAGATGATATGTGCAGACACACTTAGGGAAGAAAAGGATTAGGGATGCAGAGAGGAATCTGGTGCTCGTTGCGTCCAGTTCCCCTCTGGGCTCAGCGTGCCTCCGCTGGGGACCGGACAGACCTGACCCTGGCCCAGGTGTCGTGACCATGCGGCGGACGCTGAAACAAGATCTTCCTCAGCTCCTCACTCAACACAGGAAAAAATCAATGGGCTTTGTATAGCATAGGAACAGTGGAAAGCATTCTCTCACCAAAAAATCCTGCCCTGTCCCATCTGTCTCCATTCTCCAGCTCTCCCAGACCTCACAACCAGCCCTGTGTGGTCACTCCTGGACTAGAATTACACAGTCCATGTGTCCGGCTCTGGACAATACACAAAGCCAACCGCCCGTGTGATGACCCTGCCCACTTTTCTCACACTTTATCCCCGCAGATTTATTGAATTGGACACGACTTCACTACAGTTATTGATATTCCTCCAGATGCTGTTGACGTGGACGCACTTCTGGCATGGTTGCATTTTATGTTTGACAACAGCTCGTTCATTGTAAATGACACTTTGGAAATTAGCTTTGGATGATGTGTGAATTGATGGGAGCGTGTTTTTGATTAAATGATGTTGAGCTGTTTGTGAGGCGTCCTCAGTCGACCTGGGCCATATGGTGATGTCAAATTCCCTCTTGTTGTAGGCGTAATGATTTATTGTGAAAAATTGCAGCTCTTATTTAAACCTTTTTGGGGCCTATTTGGGTCTTTATTGCCGGTAGAGCACTGCAAATTACAGCTCCCCAGAGTACTTGATGAACACACCACTGCAAGACTTTTTTCCATCACTGCTCTCCATGTAGATAATCTTCTGGTTGTGCTTATTACAGTGGCCCAGAGAGCAACTTAAGAAAACAGAGGCAATTAGATAAAATACAAGCAAATGAAGAAAACATTTTCACCAATTTGACAACAAAAACGTTGCAAAGAAGTAAAACACAGGCAAATTGAGAGACACAAACGATTGTTTATTTCAGAGTTTTGAAGTTTATTTCAGTTTTATCATGTATGATTCACATATTATTGCAGATATTTGCTATATACCTAGCCTTGCTAACTTAAAGGGGACATGCTTTTTGTGTTTTTCTGTCATTTATATGCTGTTATAATGTTGGATGTCTATGTTAAACATAGTCAAAGTTCCAAAATTTGTGAATGTATGTAAAAATGTTGTCTGAAAGTCAAAAGCCAGGGCTTCAGTCTGCTCTGAATGCTTTGTTTGCAATCTCTACTTCCACATCAAACTGATGTCAAATTGTTTGATTGCTAAGGTTATTCAGTGGGTTGTCCACATTGTCCACTCGCATATCTCGGATTAGATTTTGGCTCAGTAATGTACGGATGTATTTAAGAAGTTTATATTACGAGTAAATAACAGGAAAAAGAAGTGAAATACAGCTACTATTGTTTGTTTACATAGCCTCTTGTAACTTTCAACCAATAAGAACCAAGTGGGCTCATTTGGAGGGGGGTCTTAAAGAGACAGGAGCTAAAACAGCCTGTTTCAGACAGAGGCTGAACTGAGGGGCTGCATGCAGAGACAGTATTAGTTAATTAGTTAAGTTAAATAACGAGTTTTTTTGAATTGTGAATCATGCAAAGATATTTCAGTAGAGCTCCAGAATATAAATATAGACCTGGGAATGTGCATGATACATTCTCTTTAGCATGAAGTCAAATAAACTGACAAAATACACACAATTAACAAGTTAATGTGAGATACATGCTAACATAACCTGTATCTTTCATTGAAGGTACTCTATGAGGCACAAACACTCACGACTCGTATGCCCAGACATGTTTAGTTTCCCCTGGAAACTTCTTTTGTTTTATAACTTAGTTCTGCAGGTTGGTGCTGTGTAGTATTTGTGTACTGTTTATTGTTTTCCTTCTGCCTGTATGGTATGACACCGTATATGATGTCACTGGCATTGGGTGTCTGTAATGAGTGGATTATGTATTTGTCTGTTTTTACTGTGTATGTTCAATTTTGAGCCCACACTGCAAACCAACTTCCATCCAATTCAATTAACCAGTCAATTTCGTCAATTTGCATGTGTTTTGTGCCCTCAGGGCCGCCGTAGCTTACTGTTTATGAGGAGACGATGGGAAGCTGTATGTGGGTGTAGTGGTGAACTCTCTGCTGTTATAAAGTTTGCTATCTGGAGAGTTACAGACACCTGTCTGAGCTTCAGAAGATTATTCATGTGTTAAACTGCACCTTTGACGGTCCTCCTGAGATGAAAAGTTCCTGTAATGTCTGCTCTTTTCTTCTCTGTGACCTGCCGTGACTCCCAGAGAGTCACATGAGCTTGTGAAGTATATCTGTCCTCTAATGGAAAATGACGAGGAAATGAGCAGAACTCAAGCTATGTGGATAAAGATCAAGGAGCCTATGGAAGAAAGATTTCCTTGGAGGAATACAGACAAAGGCTCAAACAGCATTTTATGTTCACAAAAGAGCCAGAATACATCACCATCCTACCTCTTTGATTGTAATTTTACAAAAGCATTCTCAATCACTCAAAGAAAAAAACTCTGAGGGATTTTGTGTGATTGCTCACAGCCCAAAATAGAGTTTGATGTCCTAGATGAGCCCTAAGCTGCTTCTTTTTTTTCTTCTTCTTCTCCTTTTCTTTTAAAGAAAATAACCCTCTGGGTCTTTGAGTCTGGTCCAGTCCAACTGCCCCCAACTGTCCCCCCACTTCGCCTCTCTTTCTCCTCTCCCTCTTTCAGACTGTCTTCTTCCCTGGCAGTGAAAGAAAGTGCAGCTGTGTGGAGTCGTTTGGACTGAATGAGAAGAATCAGCCCATTTGGTTGACTTTCCTGGCCAATGTTATAATTTTCTGCTGCCAGGGCGTAACATCCAGTCCAGAGCAGTTCCTGGGCTCCAGCCACTTGTATCCAACAACAATGGAGATTGTCCCCCAGCCATATACTACACAGGGGTCCAATGGCCTGGTGTGCCAAACTGTGGAAGAATCTATGGGTCCAGACACATGTGCACTGCTAAATAACAAGACAATTAGTCCACTTTTGAGACCTGAAAATTGCTTGGTCTACTTGTTTCCAACACAAAGCTACTTGTTTCAAGTGTTATGAAAACCAAATGTCATTTTCTTCTTGCTACTGCAGGATTATGTCTCATTTCAAGGTACAGACACTCATTTCTAGAAGAATTTCTCTAATAAAAGACACTTTTGGGGAACAAGTGGGATTACTTCACCCCACTGGCGTAGATTTTCTCTTGATTTAAGAACAATGAGTTCTGAAAGTTGAATACGAGAGTGAATGACTTGTCAAAGCAGCATGTTTATTGTAATTTGACCAGCAACATGTGTGTCAGCAAATTTTTTCTGTTTGCAATATAAAGCTTTAACTGGCATGAATTGTGCATTGAGTTCGGTTTTAGCTTTTGCGAGTGGTTAATAATGTCGTTCGCATGACCTCAGAAACATACACAGCACTGCTAGTGTATGTTTCCAGTAAGCACTATTAGTGTCACATAAGGAGCAAATGGCAGCCCATGTGACTCTGTCAACCCAGGGGAGTATTCGCATTATTGCTGTGTTGTGTGACAGCTGAATATGGAAACACTTTTTGTGCTTGTTAAATACTTTCTGGTTTGCCCTTTTTTTCTTGCCTTGTACTCTTATAGGTTCTACAAAGTCTAGTAAAATCGAATGGCTTTCCCAGAAATGAAAGTTTATTGTCCCCCACAGCCCACCCCACTCGTAAATAATGGCACATTTACCAAAAATCCCATGCCTCCAGCCCCCACCTTAATACCATTACCAGTGCTACTACGCCAAAACCCCTGCCAAAGTACACCCAAACAAACCCCCTTTCTTCTCATTGAATCCTTCCAACTGTCTGTTAACAGTGTTTACTCCGTTAAAGCCCTCCAACTCAACATTCAGGAGGACAGAACAGTCCAAATGCTGCTGGTGGGAACTGTACATGAACCTACTACACCCATCTTCATTTTTAACTTTCGTTATCAAAATAAGTACTTTACCAGGCATACACACAGCTTCTTGCTATTTGACTAAGAACCATGTTGCACCAGCTACAGTATTTTGATCCAAGGTCAATAAACATCACTTCAGACTTTGCAGTCATGGGTTCGTAATAAGTGAGTCACAAAAAGAGCTTTTGATTCAAATGATGCTTTTTTAAGCTGCTGCTATTAAAACTTTTTTTTTTTTTTTTTTTTTTTAAAGTAATTTTACGTGTTTGTTTTTGTGCTGGCTTGTGTTCACACGTACACTTTGAGAAAGATCCGGTCAGTTTCTTGGTAAGAGATTCATTCAGATCTTCTGACAACATCAACAAGCAGTTGGTGCAATCCAATAAAATCAAAGATATTATGAAGAGGAGGATAAAATTAGTTCCACATGAGCAGCATCCCTATGGGAGAAACCTCTTACTGTATTTCATATGGTGACTTCGATCATTTACTTGACTCGGATTTGACCAGCACAGCTGTTTCCAGGCAGCTTGGGAGTTCACCTTGACCTGCTTTGATCATCGACATTGGCTAAAATTATAAACAATCAAGCAGTGATGTAGTCTGTAAAGTCTATTATGTGAATAGAGAGGCAGCATGGAACATAGTTAGCTGGTGAAGAGTGCAGATATGTGTGCAGCTGTGCAGAAAAAGCGCGAATGTGTAGGTGTGACCTTAAGTACAGTATTGGAGCTTCCACTGTGGGTAACTTTCTCACTGCATGACTCACCACATTAAATAGGTGCACGAATAAAATACCACTGAAAACTCAAGATCTCCACATAAACATAACCTACAAACTCTCATATTGCACAGTGACATCAGTATTGACGTACACTTCGCACATTGGGGGCTTACATTAGAAACTGTGAGATCAGACTAATATCACTACCCGGGGTGAAACTGAAAAGCTTGACTTTTTATGATTATGTCTTCTGTCTGATGTTGAATAAGTGCTTTAATCGCTTCGAGCCAGAGGGGCTGTTATGTTTTTGTCTGACTGTCCCCACACACAGGATATGAGTCGGTTCTATTTGACAAGCCCATGAATCAACAGCTTCCATCACATTGCTGTCATGTGAGATAAAAACTCTGCTATTGTAAGAATTTTCAGAATAAATACGGGTTGAATACTTTGACACAATTAGAGTGTGACGAGTTGTGAAATAATGATGTTGAAACCTGTTTCTGGGGTCAGAGAGAGAGAGAGAGGCATGGAGTGGGTATTTGTAGAGCTCAGTATTAAGTCATAATTTATCTCCGTCGAGGCAATATCAAGGTCGGCGCCCTGAAAATGACTTTGCTTCAACAAGATGCCTTGAGCCGGATAAGAGGGCCTAAAGCTCCCAGTTCAGTGGCATGATGGATGAAAGTGTTCCATCTTGTTTATGCAACCTGACACAAGGCATCTGCTGGCCTCTGGAGCATTCAGATCATGCTGTAACAGCCCTCTCCACTCCCTATTAGACAGCGAAACAGAGATTATTATGGTATTTCAGATGCAGGAGATACAGTGGAGGGTGTAGGAATATTACTGCTGGCTCAAGGACATTTAATTTATTTGGTCTTTTTGTTCTTTTACGTTCTCAGATGATGAATCGATGATCACCTGACTTTTCATCTAGCGCCATCCTGAGGTTGACATTGATTTTGAGTGAAATGTCTGGACAACTATTGAAATAATGGTTTAATTTGTCTGGTTATGATAAAATACTTGCTGCCATTCCCATTGGCCTCAGCTGTACTTTGCGTTTAGTGCTAACCAGCAAATATTAGCATGCTAACACGCTAAACTAAGACGGTGGAGGTGGTAAACATTACACCTGTTAAACATGCATGTTTGCATTGCCATTGTGTGCATGTTAACATACAGAAGTTAGCATTTAGCTCAATACAGCCTGAAGAACAGCCTCATAGAGCCACTAGCATGGCTGTAGTCTTGTTAGCAAATAAAACCCTCTCCACTAATGCAAGAGATACAGTAGAGGTTATAGGAAAATTACTGCTAGCTCGCCAACCCTATCTATTGAAATTATGTTCATGTAAGACTAAATTTCAACAGCAAATACATTTTGCTAGAAATGTAATCCTGGCTGAATAATGTGTTCTTTCCACATAATGAGAACATGTTGTCAATTAACGTCTCTGTTGCCAGAGTCCTGCATTTTGTTCATTTTGAGCAACACCTAGCTTTAATCTAATACTTGGCTAAAATTAAGAAGGGTTTAAGCTCATAAGCTGATTGTACAATTACAGCACAAATAGAACTTCAAACAAACAACTCATCTGAATTTAATATCTGTCCTCGTATCACGTTTTAGCAAATAAACACCTCACTAAAAGACATGACAATTTTAGTCATGAAGTATCTTGCATAACCACAGATAAATCTGTCATGTAGCCACATCTTGATATCCTGCTGGCAAAGTCATTGTGGGGGCGTCAGAGTAAATGGAGCTGTGCAGATATAGTAAAATGTTTCATTAGTTGATATTGTGTACTCTGTTATTCAACTGTAACATTTGGGTTTATTGTCCAGAATGTGAAAGCCTGTGTATTAATCCCCTGATCATTTTTCTTGATGAAGAAAATAAATTGCCAGCCAACTATTTTAAATTTTATGGCTGTGAGATTCTTTTTATGAATTCTGGGCTAGTCTCCTATTTTCCAGTGTATCAGGCTGGACAGACTGGACGCAACCAAGGTGGAAAGTTTGGCAAACTAGCACAGGTGTGGATGGAAGTGCTAAACGGCAATTTTTATGGCCTGATTTTGCACAGACGGAGCCAAATCATGTAACAAAACCCAACCAGCATGCACTGTTTATGCTTATGCCAACAAAGCGGTTTTTCTCTTTCTCAGATTAGACAAATAAATAAGTATGTATGGAGAAATCTGCCAAAACAATGTGCTCTCGGACATGCTGTAATCATTACATAGTCATGTAATGCACCATAAATGTCATAGCACGAGGCAATGATGGAGTGTGTTTGCTCTTGTGTGGGCTTGCTGTGTTTTTAAATTGCACTCCATATGTGAAGAAGCTGTCGACTGCTACCTCAATATCTCAACCATCTGTCTCTGTCATATGACTAACTTAAAACATAATCTCCCATTCAGTTTTTTCTTCCCATACACCCCTTGCTTGAACTCCGTTTCAAATGTCTAGTACTGCTGGACACAAACACCCTCAAACAATCAGCTGCTTGCTTAAACTTTACCTCATTCTCTACTTGTATACAGTATTTAAACAGCAAAACAACAAAAGAGAAAGAAAGAGAGACAGCTGAAGAAAGACAGAGAGAAGCAGGGGGATGGAGAAGGAGGGAGGCAGACACAGGCCTAGCACCAGTAGAGAGAAAGTGCGGAGTCATGCTGTAGGAATGCTGGGGAGGGGGGGGGATTGCTGGCGTGACTGCCCCATTTTTCACAGCCATAATCAGAGCCAGCTGTCAGTGAGAGGGCCCACAAGATGAGGTGGGGTGGGGGGGGGAGTATAGGAGGATGGAAGACAGGGGGGGGGGGGGGTGAGGGATAGGGAGGGGAGGGAAGAGTGGGAGTACAGGGTTTTTGGAAGAAGTTAGAAGGAGAGAAAGGAGGGGGAACGGCAGGGAATAAGAAGAAGTTGGTAGAGATCAGGTTTTCGTGATGTTAATTTATTTTCATCCCATGTATCACGGACTTCAAAGTTGCGTAAAAGAAAGTGTCTGTAAAGGATCCCGTGTAAAAAGTCTGTGTGTTTGTGCAAAGATGCCTTCGTGCGTGCGTGATAATAGTCGAAGGCAGAGGAGTGGATCTGTGGCTGTGGCCTTGACTCAGCCATGCTGCAGTCTGAGCCAGGTTAAAGGAGGATGTAGGGGGGCCAGGGTGGAGCTTCCTGCTTTCCTGCTGCTCCAGGGACTTGGCCTGCACCTATGCAGTAAAGAATGACAAAGCAGAAGATTTTAGACACTCTGTTCCTGTCTATTAAATCCCTTGTGTATATATGGAACAGGGATATAAAGAACAAAGACATAAAGAAAAGTAATGAAATAATATTAGAACTGATTAATTAACTAATTTTCTGATTTTCAGGGCATTATTACAAATGAGGAACAGCTGCATCTTTTTACCGAATATCAACTTACAGTGTGGTGGTTGTACTTTGCACATCTGCGGCTGTGTTAATGCCGCTGCCAGCCATGCCAGTGCTGTTATAATCCCTCAGCGCTGAATGTAAACTTCTGGCGTGTTTATGTTTAGTCTGATGTCATACGGTACATCTTCCTTCCACTACATACGTGGTTCTGTTATGCTTTGTCCTGCGACAAGTGTATTCACTCTCTGTCCTGGAATGTGTCATCACCAATTGTAGGTCAAATTCATGAACTTTTTGCACCTTATTTGATGAATCATGAAAAGAGATTAAATTCTCAGGATAACATGATCGCTTTAGTCATAAAACGCCTTCTGGACCAAACAGTGTGAATACAATAAGGCAGTAAATCTGAGGTGAAATACTGCTCAGACGTTTCCTGAAGTCAGTAAGGTATAAAAGGTATAAAAAGTCGCTCTAAAGGTTCATATACTGCGGTGAGATATTTTTATGACCTATCTCTTAGCCTGCGCTCCTTTATGCAGCATACATTGACAGTGCCACGTACTTTATATGACCCTCGGTAGTTTGGTGGAAAAAGAGCGGGTTGGCTTGTTGATTTTTGGGTGATTCATGGCTACTAAAGAGGTGACCGCCTCGAAGTTGGGAGTGCTGACTTTCACGTCAACCCCACACGCCTCCGTCACAGAAAATACCCCCGAGACTTCCAAGAAACAGTGTCACTGGCTAATGAACTTTGCAGCCACTACACAGATCTCTTTCTTTCCTATGTGAGATAAAATAAATTACCCTGTCAGTTGCATAAGGCTCAAGTCGGACTATAAGTTACAGTTTTCTTAGAGAACTGGCTCTCTTCAGCGCAGAGGCTTCCTCACCTGTTTTTGTTTTTAAAAATTCCCTTTGTATTGATAGAACGAGCTGTTGCTGAAGCACATTACAGGATGCACCCAAACATTAGAAAACATTAGAAATCTTTGTTAGGTCTCTAACAGAAGTCCCCTTTTTACCCACTTCCTGTGCTTAAGTCTTTATGTAATGTGTGGTTGCATTAACACAACAGGCTCCAAAATCAACATGAGTTTGGGGTTGAAAATGCCCTTTTTAATGCCCACAAACTTAAAGATGCTGGTGAAATGATGAGCAATAAAAAAAAGCCCATGGTAATGAGGTGCACTGTGGTCACTGTTATTGTGTTATTGTGAAAATGTTATTTCTCTCCCACTCACCACCTTTGGTGAGTCTTCACAACATATTCTTGGTCACAAATTGAATGAAAACGAGAGCTGTGCCCCAGTTCCATAATAAATACTCACTGTATGCAAAACGTTGTAATTCATACTATCTGTGCAGTTAGTGTAACAGAAATCAAGTATACAGGAAGTGATGTGAGGCCAGGTTTGCTGTGTGGCAGTTTCATTAAACAAAAATGAATCAAAGATTATGCAACATGTAAGTTCAACTGAACTGAAGAGGTCAATATTTTTTTTTGTCACCCAAGTTGGAACGGTGACATCACATCCTTTCACGGGCTGAACGCGGGGGAAATTTATATCCGTACCTCATGCCCGGAGCTAATGTAGGACCTTATGGGACAGTTGCTTTTCCACATTGGCACCAACAAACATGAATTAAACTGTGAACATGAAATGCCACCTCAAATTAAACTTCACAAATACACAAGATACTTTATATTTTGATTTCTCATATGTTAGTGGAGCTGTTTCACCACTATTTGCAGTTGATTTTTTTGGAGCTGTGAGCACCTCCTCTGTTTGCTTTGTGCATTGCTTTGTGGGACAATATTATCCATCAACCATACCCTCAAAGTCAAGGAAATTTAGTATCCCATATAACATTGTGGAGTAACTTAATTTTGTGAATGTACTACATTGTTGAAATCGGCTTAGAGTTAGAGGTAGAAGATGGAAACAACACTAGCTTCATCTGTCAGGCCTGCAAGTTTCCAGTTAAACATACTTCAGTTGTACAAATGGAGCATTTATTTGCCAATATGTACTACACCATTTCATACTAATGGAACTTGTTCTGTTTAAGCTGTATTGCATTCAGCTCAGCTCACTCTCAGTTGGCCTATTTCTGTGCTCAGGAGTTGTTTATCAGACCAGCAGCGAGTGGCCTGTAGCCTCTCTGAGTTCCAGCCAAGTCCAAAGTGTAACGGGTTCAAACTCTGGACTTTTGACTTTGACAATGTGTCGACTCTGTCTTCATGTGGCCCAACTGGTCCATTATCAGAACAAGAGGGTCACGCTGACCCTTGCCAACCCTGATTTTGGGAAAGTGCCGCGTCTACTATGAGTCATTACTCCATTGCCCACAGAACAAAAGGTGAGACCATGTCTGGGGTGGATGCTTTCTAAAAACCCGCTCAGATGGTGAGGGGTCATGCTGAATTAATGGTTGTTTTGTTGCATAATGATGTAACACAGACTCACAAAATTGACCTTTTTAGTGAAAGTAGGGCTGTATTTTATGAATGTTTAAATGCCTCTCACTTTCTGCTTCACTTTCACGTTCTCTTTCGACACACAAAGATAAAAACACCCTTTCATCTCCAGTTTCCTCCTCAGTGTATAGACATTAAGCCCTAGCCGAGAGTGTGTCCACTTATCAATTGATTGAGGCTGAAGATGTTTTCTGCACAGTGGCGTTTCTTGGGTACTTTCCAGGGCACTTTCTCCTGTTTGGCAATCTGTTGCCTTGTTTACTGAGCTGCTAAATCCTGGCGACACCAACCACTGTGACTCACGCTTTGAACCCGCCAGACGCTAGTTCAGGGTTCAGTTTACAAACAATGTTGCACAATGTGTACTCTCTGGCCATGGTCACACTTGTCTACCTGATGTGCTTCTCGAGATCTGACTCTAAAGATCACTTTTTATGTGTCTTTTGCCTCACAGAGTCACTGTCATAAATCTCCTCAGGGTATATTCATATGAATTCATGTTCTGGCACAATCATAATAAAAATGAGATATCCACCGTTATAATATCACAGCAATGCCATCATTGGATTCACTCTGTGCTGTTTCTCGTGTTAAACTGTAGAAATATTAACTGTCTCAATTCAAGAAGCTAAATTTTGTCCAAAATGGTTTAGTCCTATAGTTGAGATTAACAGAGGTCACGGCGGGGCATTTTCTTATCAGGAATCAGCAGGTTATGACTAAAAGGCTATAACTTATTGCCTTCACACAATCTGGTTTATATTCTTACTCAGTTCAGCGCACAAATTTCACTACAAGGGCCAAGAATTAACACTAGCACAAAGAAATCACCAGCCAGGCATCGGGAAAGAACATTAAATCAGGATAGATGATGATAAATGGCTGATAAAAATGAGGATTAGAGATCACTTGCAGATTTGAAACAGTTCACATCAGCCAAGCATTTGTGTGCAGTTTCTGTGAACATAACAAGCAGCGCACGCAGTCAGCCTCGTGCCCCGCTGCACAGCCCACAGAAGGAAGTTATGTCACTTCCTGTGTTATCTTATTGATGTGGAAAGAGGAAGCCCCCTTACTTTCCCCAGACCCACTTATCACGGGACCACAAAATCTGTGGTCATTCTTCATCAGAGCTGAAATAACCTACATTTCTAACTTGACATTGAAATGTACTTGATTTTCTGGTTCATAACTGTCACCTATAGCACATGTGCTGTGTGCTGTGTTTTGGGTGTGTTGTGGCGTTGAAGCACCTGTGTGCAGACACATTGAACAGGATGTTCAGGGTTTGCTTTTTGTGTCTCCTTTTGCTGGCATCCGCCTGCCCGCCAGGCCTTTCTGTGCTTCATACTGTATGAGTAAAAGTTTTTGCTGCAGACTGTATGGAACATGCAGAGGAGGCGAGGAGCGCTCCACTCTTTGATCTCTCTGTGTACATATGAAGGCATGAAGCGTCTATCCGCTCAGCCGTTTAACCCATTCATGCCCACACAAGAATAAGTTAGTAGCATGAAAGAGCACAAACAACATCAACAACCTCCACCATTCGGAAAATTCCCCCACTGTTGTTTTCATTTACTTGAGAACTTTTACTTTATATGTTTCATGATAATTTCCATGATGTCCCTGTATCCTCATTTGGACCCAAGTTATTTGGGTCAGAGTGTTTGTTGTTCTGCAAGTTGTCATGGCAACGGCAGCTGTAACTATACCGTGTGTTTCCTATATGATCTATGAGATAACATCCCAACCCATGAACAACCCAATACATGAAACCAAACAAACCTTCATCGGTTTTTCCATGCTAACCTGCCCGGTAAGCATGATTTGGTGATAAACAGATGAGAAGAAGTCTTGGTGGCAAGTTTAAAACTGGGCTAATTTTTTGTTGAAATGTCTGTTTTTAGACGTCTTGGTTATATATAACTGGTTGAGCATTTTAGTGATTATATTCAAATGTGATGCAGCTCCTAAATGAACTTTATTGCCAGACGAGACAGTTGATATTGTATGATTGTGTTAAATCTGAGGTTCCAATACCAACTTTTTTGTAATTGGCACCTTCTACCATATTTGTGCGAGGCGACTATGGTATGATTAAGTGAAAGATTGTGGTTATGACAAATAAACTATGGCTCATTAGGGTTAGGCAACTAAAACACTCTGTTATGGTGGGGAAATATTATGGTTATGGTTAGTAAAAAGGCATATATGTGAACTCTTGTCTCCTGCATTAAGGTCAGACATGCTACATATAAGACAGACCACTCTCTGCTTTGGCACTAAACATTGGTATCGGACATAAATTATGAGGTAGGAAATTGTACAATACAAATGTAATTCTAAGGGATTCAAATATAGTTATTAGAAAGGCTGTGGGAACATTGCTAGGAAAAAACTTTAACCTTTAAGCTTTAAGCCCAGTTTCAACCTACACTTTCATGTCTTTCCACCAAATCAGTTTCTACCAGAGAGGTTGTTGAATGTATTTATTATTCTCTTAGACATCCTGTATGTTACCAAAAAGGGCTTAATCATAGCTGAATTCCACACATTTGACCATTTCCATCACACCACTCTCTCATCCTTCTCACCCCATCAGCGTCTGTCACTGTCATGTTTTTCTAGGGAGGTGATTATGCAAAGGCCAGGGCAGGACCAGGCTAAGTAGGTTTAAATAGCGCCGCATTACTTCCTCTGGGAGTCTGTCAGTGGTGTAAACATTCCCCAAAAACAACTGCTGGATAAGGAAAAGCAGCAATACCGCTAAATGCTACTTGACCTCAGTTTTGTGCTTGAAACTATTTGAAGAATTGGGGAAAGTGAGTGCGGCGCTTATCTAATCATATTTCATCAAAATGTTACAGAGGATCCTTTATATAATGTTTATGTTACAGTCAAACATCAAAGAGAGGAGAGGAGTGGAGGGGAGTGTGTAACATGGTCTGAAAAAAGTTTTGGGTTTTTACTAAAATGCAAATGCTATGAAAATAATGTCCACAAATTATAGAAACAAGCCTAGATAATTTCCTGTAGTGGTGCTTAAACTCCGCTGTTTCTGCTTGGCCCTGTTTATTTTGGGGGGTGGGGGGGCGGGGGTTGTTTGGGGACTGTGGACACATAATCCTCCCAGAAAAGTGATTTATTTATGAATTCCAGTGCAGAACCTCCCCTCCTGAGAGCCGGCCAGCCTGCCAGAAGTCATTGGCTGATGTTTACAGGACTGGATTGGCTAATTCCCATGGTGCAGTGTGCCTGCAGTGCTATCTTATTTATACAAGGCCTGATATGGGAGAACAGAGGGGTTTATTTTGGGATATTCCCCATAGATGGATCCGATTTCTCCAACTAGAGCAGTTTCCTCCATACGTGCTGCACTTCAGGTTCTAGCGACAGGCTGCACGCCTGTGGACGCAGCTCGCCACTCGCTCAAGTTTAAAAGGGCTGAATTGCCTCGGCAAAGGAAACCATGTCACAACATCTAGAGATAGACTCGAGACAATGGACTGAGTTCAGGGACTACACAGGAAGGTGAATATTAGTCTCATAAAAAGTGCATTGTTTTTCTTGTCAAAACAGATTGGGGAAAAAAAGTGAATTTATCACTACATAAAAAAAATCCAGCCTGTAATTTTGAGGACTTAAATAGCCTCATATCCTTCAAAAAGAATTATGATATCATTTTACTAAAGTAGCTGCCTTTTTTTTTCAGATGGTGGGTAGTTAATTCTGCCAAACCCGCATCAAGCTGAAACAGTATTTTCATTTGGTGTGAGTGGATTTAATGATGTGCTTGTGGTGATAAAAAAAAACATAACACCTACAGTATAGTTTCCTTATGACAGCAAATAAATTAATCTCAGAATACTTGACTCTGAACAAACTCTACGTAACTCATGTTGGCCTTTTCAATAACATTACCTACACTCTTAGATAAGCAACCTTTTGATTGTTAAAATGTTTTTGTCATGCACTCAACAAGTGCTAGATTAGGAATTTTTGGAAGGTATGTTGCTAAATTCGAAGCACACCTCTCACAGTGTGTAAATGTTTTAATTATGAAGCATAAACACATGGAGACACACGGCATAACAGAGCATATTTGTGATGTTACATCAACATCTGCCTTTTATAAGACCTCACGTCATTATCTGCTGGTTAGACTTCTACTTACTGACGTATTATACTATAGAGATGCCAGAAAAACACCTTGCACCTTCCTGTTTATTTCTTTTTCTGTGTTCTTCTCGCTCTCGCCTCCTTCCTAACCCCCTGTTGCTATTCTCTCACATCAGTCAGCGATTTCAATGATTATAAGAAAGGAATGAGGGCATTATTGGAAGGAGTGCAGGACCCCTGACAGTGCCGACACCCCGGCCCAGATGTTTTCCTCTCTGCTGAGGTGCGTTGGTCGTCTTTAACCCACTGAAAACCCCACAAAGCTGTTAGTGGAGCAGGTCTCCGTGTTCAAGAGAACAAAAATCTGAGAGGAAACCTCCCCAGCTTCATCATCTGCCGCACAGAAGGGGCCACTTACTGCACCTATGATCCCCAGCAAACAGCAGCACATTTCCTTTGAACTCCTCAAGCAGTCACCTTTTGTGATGAGCAATGATGTCATGAAGGTGAGCGTAGTGAAAGTCTAATGTTACTGAAAGGGGCGGCGCTGCTCTGAATGTACATCAGTGATTAAGCAGTTTGAGTTCTCGGGCAATAACATGACAAGCTTCCTCGTGCACTTCCTTTTGATGCCATAGCTGTTGGGTATTTTTCCATTCACGGAAGTAGAACTATATCTAGTTTCAGGTGCACATGCAACCGCACACGTGCACCTACAGTGGCAGCATGACATGAAGAAACGATTTCATATTTTTGTGTCTCGCTCTGCAGTCGTGTGCAAACCAAAATAGTCAGTTAGAGGATCCACTTTGTTAACCTCCTAAAAAACATCTGTATTGGACAACTTTCTAATCAGCTCAGAGAGGGGAAGCCAACTGGAAATTAAAACATGAGTAGACTCCCACCAAGCTGTGACCACTGTCCCAGGGGCATGACCGTAGGAAAACCAAAATACTGTGATCATATTCTTGTAATCATTTGTTCGCTCCATGTGCTGTGATTTGGGATTAGCGTGTGTTGAGAGCTCGGGAATTAAATATCTTCTTGAACAAGACCAAGACTGGAAGGAAACAAACAATGCGCATTTACTGAAATGACATATCTGAAAATAGGTTGCTTTTTACTTTACTATCATACGATGGTCTTATTTAGAGATGCAGTTATAATTCTGCCAAGAAAATATGAAATCAGTTTCAAAAAATGATGCAATCTTTGACTTTCAGCCACCAGCTTAAGGAGAAATGTCAAGCACGTCAAGCTTTACCAAAGATAGTTTATCATATGTCATTATATATCACATAATTTATACTTACAGTATGCACAGCTGCCAAGCACATGGAATTTGTATAGTTAGACAAAGGCCCAGTTAGTGACTGCAACATAAAACATCCCTAATATTTATTTCTTTACATTATCATTTATAAAAATAGCTTAACATTTTTTTGAAATATGCTGCTTCCCTTTCTTGCCATGAGTTAGAGCAGAAGTTTGACACCACTCTCATATCTGTCTATCAAATAGGGAGCTGGACCCAGGAGATGGTTAGCTTAGCTTAGCACAAAGACTGGAAACAGGGGGAAACAGCTAGCCTGGCTCTGAAGGTAAGAATGTAAAGCTAGCTAATGAACATTTTTTTATCTCGTTTGTTTAATCTGCACAAAAACCGAAGTGTGGGGGCAGATTTCGGTACAGCTAGCAGCTCTTTGTGCTAAGCTAATCGTCTCCTGGATCCAGATACATACATTTGCTGTACAGACATGTGAGTGGAAACCAACTTCTCTTCTAAATGTTAAATTATTGCTATTAATTAATTATTAATATTATTAATAGACTGAACTGCCACTTTTTATTGTGAAATTCATTGTTTGCGTCACTGATACAACACAAATTGTATCATCAACATGTAGTGGATTCAGAAAGTCAGTTTATAAGTTAGGGTTAGTCTATTCAAGCACATGTTGTATCCATGTGCTGTAAAAAATATGGACATAGCCACTGTGACGTCACCCGTTGGTTTCTGAAGAGCGGTTTTGAAGCTCATAGTGGGCGGCCCTGGCTGTTGCCATCTTGGCAGTGCCTGACTCCGCCTAACTCCCGGTTAATCCACAATGGGCAAAGAGTCGGAGCTGAGGAGGGCCAAATAAAGCCTGGTTGCTGGAACAAGCCACCTAGCGGCTAGCGACCTGTCACTCAAAGCAGCCACATGCTTAATTATGCATAACTTTATGGCTTAATAAAATTTAAATGGGTGAGTTATAAAAAAAATTCACCCCACATACAGTCGTCATGGAAGGGGAAGTTAGCTATAGAGACTTCAAGTGTTTTTTTTGTACCAGGCTGTAAACGTTTATTTCTGCTGTAAAGTTGGGCATTTTAACACGGGGGTCCACGGGGATTGACTCGCCTTTGGAGCCAGACTCAAGTGGCCATTTGAGGAACTGCAGTTTTTGGCACTTCCGCATTGGCTTCATATTTCAGCCCCGGATGCTGCTTGGTCGTATCTTGTGTGTATCTTTAAAGGTACACACCATGATTATGCTACATTCTTTTCCTCTTGACCAATAGAAATGGAAACCAGCTGTGCACATAGCTCAGGTGCAGGTAAACCAGAGAAAATAGACAATCCACATGTGCACACAGAGAGTCCAGAGAAACGGAGCTTAAGGAGCAGATGAAATACTGCATGCTTGAATTTAGGATTCAGTATATTCAAAGTTTCATCAAGGTGTACTTATTCACGTCTATAGTTTTTAGGATATAAAAGGAGGTGCTTGTAGAGGAACTTCTGTCCCTTTAAATGGAATTAACTAAACTTCATCTTCACTGATTGTTTATGTCAAGTCGGCATCTCCTATTAGGACTGTGTTTGTTTTCTTAAACATCCTCCTTGTCGAGAAACTGTACGTTCAGTCACCAGACAGAACTGGGTTTTGTGCTGACTGATACAGTGGCTCCGTGTGAGTGAAGATGGTCAGGCAAAGTCCTGAAGATGTGCAGTTTTCTTCTGTTTACGTTGTAATCACAGAGTTGGCTGAATAAAGCTGCGTGCTGCTCAGTGTGTTATATCCTGTTGTGGTGTTACTCAGAGGTGGTACAGATGGAGGATGTTTGTGTTGTGTTTTCTGTTGTCACAGTTGGGATTTTAAACGGCTGGTGGTCAGTCTGTTTCTTTCTCTCTTGCGTCCTTTTTTCTTTGTCTTTGACTTTGTTTTTCCACAACCTCTTCTACAGAGTTTGAGATAAAACACAAGATCAAGTAGTTCTTGATTCCATCCTTAAAAATGTCAAAGATAAACTCAAAGCATCAGGGTACACCCACACACGTCTTGCAGCCATCAAGAATTGAGTATTAAGAAAGTTTCAAAACCACTTCCTGCAAAAATGGCAATGATTCAACACATGCTTTAGTGTCAAGTGCTGAGGACTCACATCAGTATAATGTCGTCATCATACATGTCTGCCTCTTTTGGGAAAACGCAGTTTATGATTCATGATTTTTAAACAGCTCTCTCTTTCTTTCTCACTCCCATCATGAAAATATATGACACAGACATATGACACGTACTTGTTCTTCTCCTCCTCTGTTTCTGCTCTTACTTTAGTGCAGAAAGCAGATTCAAAAAGACAGGCAGGCCCCGTGATCTCCACCACCAAGCCCCTCTCCTCTCTTGCTCACCAACCCCAAACCCAAACTCCTGTCAATGGTTTCCAGCTGGCCGTGGCGTGGCGGTTCTCCTGGGAGAGGAGGAGCACTCAGCTGGCTCCAGGCTCTGACTCGCACACCGTCCAAGAACCTTGCTCAACCCCCCACCCCCCACTTTACTCCCCTGACCCGACCACACCCCCCTCTTTATTTGTTTAATTTGTGGAAAAACCCATAAACATTTGTGTATGATTTGTGGAAAGCGGCTGATGGGAGTGTGCAGCAGGAGGGCTGCATTATTTGTGTTTGTATTTGTAGCCCAAACTTAACATTTGTCTTGTGTCTTTAATGATAAGGTGAGGTTATGAGGTAAAAAAAACACAAGAGCATGTGCTGTTAGTGTAGTTATTGTGGAGTAGACATTTTAATTAATTTTTTTTTTTACATGTGTTCGTGATGCATCAGTGTGGCTGACTTGGCTGTGACTGAGAATCTGCTGAGAGGTTTAGCTTAAATTGGGCTGGGGTGGGGGGGGGGGGGGGGGGGGCGCATGTACTTAAGAAGACTCATTTTATGTCACATGTTATCTTGATGAGAACAGCACTTTGGTCTGGTGGTGAGGAACTTCTAAATATAGCTGAGAGTGGTTCAATAGCAGGGCACTGCTTGCGTCACCCTGGGTAAATATTTCTCTTTTTGGCAACAGTTGTGTACTCAAAACCTTAGTTTTTTCTGAACGTTCAGCAGAAAAATCGAAGAGCATTGGCTCAAACTGAGCTTTGGTCATGGCTGCAGGTGGGCTGGATTTAGGAATTAGTTATTTAAAGGGCAGAGTTGATAAAGCCAGAGCACATGACAATTTAATAAAAAGCAGTTGAGGATAAACCAAAAACAAACCAGAAGTTTAAAGAGGACAGAGCACACATGGACACATAAAACTCGCTCGCAACTCATAAAAGTGAGCATACATTAACACAAAGACACACACAGCATCAGAACACCATTCTGTCTTTCTGCTAGTTTTTGTAGGACTGTGTGTTTACCTAGCAGGAGTGACAGTGATGACAGTCCGTTGTCATCAGGGTCAGAGGTCAAATGGGGAGGGGGGAGCGAGACTGCAGGCTGCTGATGGAAAGACGTTGTGCTTTGTCACTCCTCAACTCTGGTCGGAAGACTGAGTGTGTTTGGCTTGGCTTGGGATGTGTGTGCGTGCTTGTGTGTGTGTGTGTGTGTGTGTGTGTATGAGTATCTACATGGGCGCGTCTTTGCAAGTGTCTGCGAGTGTGCATGCTCGTGTTTTCTTGCAGCAAGCCAACGCGCTGCTGGGAAATGTGTGTATGTGTACATTATGACTCCACAGTGTGCACTCACAGATCTGCAACATCAGCATTTGTGCCTGCATGATTAGTTTAATAGCAGTTTCTTTGACTTTGTTAGTTTGTCACATTGTTTTTGAAGTTTCTGAATTCTTAATTATCAAATTGAACCAACCTGCTATTTCAATGCGCAACTCAAAATGTCATCCTTAAACGTTACCTTATGACAAACTGCATGCTTGTGTGCAAAACATACTGTAGAAATGTCAGTTTAAAAATAACAAAGAGAATTGAAGAAAAATAATTGTTTAGTTCCTTCTTTTACTCATAAAAGAAATAAGAAAGTTTTGTTGATAAGGTGAAGCTATTTTATTGTCAAAAATATTTGTTTGCCATCAGCTGAACCTTCACACACATCTGTGTGCTGAGTGCTCTATATTCACACCAGCAGAAACATCACAGCTCTGCAGTAACACTGTGGAAACGCTGTTAAACGATTGCTTAGTCAGTTGTCCAAAGACCTGGTTTGGCCCAGGGTGAACACATGTAAAACCACAAGCTAAACATCATGAGATCAACCAGGGCAGCTTAGTCAGAGCACTTGGGTTTTATGAGAGTGAGTGGTAAAGAGGAACACTGTGTTATCTGTGCTAAAGTGTCATCTGCTCACTACTAACCATCTGTTAGGTTAGTAGTGAGCAGGTAAGGCAATAATTAAAAACTCAAACTTTGATATCTTAGTTTTCAAAAATCTGTCTTCATGCCAGAATCCATTTTAAGGTTAATTTAGGAATTTCCAAGTCAGGAAATAGCACGCAACAACTTTTTTGATAATGAATCAGATTTTTTGGACATTAAACTTGATCCAACCTGATCTTAACTTTATTATCGCCTAATATAATCGCTTACAGGGTATGGCTACACTTTTCTTTTCCTACTTGTTGTGTCACAAATTGTGTGTGACGATAATGTGAAAATCTTTAAAGCCCCTGAAAATGCGGTTTCAAATCTCAAGTATTTCTCCAAAACATTCAATATTAATGACTAAATGTACAATAATCAAAAAAAAACTTTGGAAAAACACTGTTAGGTATTATTTATTACGAGTTTAACACTCAAAAACTCAGCTAATCTGCTTCATCAGGACTGTGATGGTGTGGTTTATCAGATTTGCTTAGGGGTCAAAACTCCAGCAACACTAGTATATATAAATACTACTGGAGTGTTGCTGGAGTTTTGATTTGTTAGATTTTTCCCTTCTCAGTGTGACGTAGAAGTAGGTGAAGTTGTACCAGAAACCCCTACTCTGCCTTATCAGATTTGCTTGACAGTATACAACAAAACAAACAACGAAACTGTCATCACGTTTACATTCAGATTTTGCTAAATCCCGATTACTACACGGCGATGCATGCAAACAATGTGTGGGACACATGCACATCCTTCTTTACCAGATGCTGAGTCAAAACACTTTCTGTTCTTTCAAAAGACTTGAAACATTGTAGGATGCCCCCTAAAGATATTATTCTTTATTACAAATTAGATGGTTTCGATATGTTTCGAGACCCAACTGGCTCCTCGTCAGATACAGAGGCAACTCAGGGTTGTGAGTTGCAGAGATGCATGACATCACCCTTTTCCAATGAAGTCCCCCAAGCAGTAAGAAGAGCTTATGGTGGCACAATTTTTCAACTTTTTTTTTTTTTTAAATTACTGAGAATTTCTTGAATCAGTTGTTTTAAAGAAGTGATTATTAGGCGACCTGACTGAGAGGTACATTGTGTTTTCTTCTTGTTCTACATGTATGATAACACCACTATAATGTTGTGACATGCTAAAATATAGTGTAACAGTCAAAGAGTCAACGAACTGATTTAGTGATGTCAGGTACAAAGCAATAAAGCAAGCTAACATTAGCCAGCATAAGCTACTTATCATACCACACCAAGTAAGGCTGTAGCACTAAAACCCCTGAGTATATTGAATAAAGAGAAAGTGTACAGTATGTTTACTACATATGAATTCAACTTTGACTGTAACTTTGAAAAAAAAAACTTTCAAAAGTTACACAGTCTAGCTTTAGGACAGACCTTTAGCAAGACTCTTTAGCAGCGCAGAAGATTGATCTTAAGAGAGATTGATTGCAACATAAACTTCAAAGCAAGAGAATGTAATACTCCTCGCATGCAGCGGTCAGCCTGGGAGATGGATCAGAAGACATGTGGATGGATATAATCAAAAAAAGGAGCAGCACTGCAGCCTTCAAGCAGTGCTTTATGTTATATTCCACACAGAGAAGAGCAGAAACAGAAAGTTCAGCAGTTTTCAGCATGTTCTTGAAGACTTAAGTTTGTCCCAGGAGCCTTTAAACCTTTAAAACAATCTACAGACTTACCAAAGGTTGATTGTGGTGCAATAACACATTTTATTTTATTTTAGATAAAATTAAACTTTGTCTGAGTTTCCCCTGTCTTGTATGTTATCGCTGGACAATCAGCCATGTTGGATGCATCTTTGCTCATTTTCTTTTTTTCCATAAGAAGCCATTTGCTGCCATTTTGTCTTGATCAGTATTTAAAAAAAAACGTCCTCAGACTTGACTCACTCTGTAAAGATTAAAGGTTCGACAAATAGTTCGACATTTTGTGAAATATGCTTATTTGCTTTCTTGCTGAGGGTTAGATGATAGGCCAGTAGACGATTAGCTTAGCTTAGCATAAACCCGAAACAGTGGGGAACAGCCAGCTTGGGTCTGTCCATAGGTAACAAAATCTGCCTACCAGCACATCCACAGTACACTTTAAGCTGCAGGGTTTTTTAGCATCAACATTTTTTGTGGTCAAGGTGGGTGTTTTCTCAAGTGTGTGTGCATAATGTGATACTCACTGTGAACCAACTGAAACTGACAAGAAGAAATTGGAGTTTCCACCTGTAAATTATCTCCCTCGAAACTTTGTCACCTCTATATCTTCTTATTTGGGGCAAATGTAAACTACATGCAGTCAAAAGTAATTGGGCTGTAACTCAAAATGACACCCTCTTCTAAAGTCCAGCTGAGATACATCTTCATGCACAGATTGTGTCTGTGTGACAGGAGTTCTGTCTCGGACATCAGACAGGTGTACAACCGGTTGCTCGGGCCGGCTAACCCCGAGCCCCAGGCCTGGCTCTGGTGCCGTACCGCTGGAGGTCAGAGGTTAATGGAGCAGAGTGGCGCCGGCCAGTCATCCCCCAGGATCCTGGGTGGATTTGGTAAACAGTGAAGCTGTCACTGCAGATTAATACTGAGAGGAGGTAGAACAGGGCAGAGCGCACAGGGGGCTAATGGCTCCCAACTCAGCCATGAAAGTGCCTGTCTTCCCCATTCTCCTCTCTCCCTCATCCCCACAGATAAGCCCTGCAGGCTTAGAGAGAGGGGAGGAAGGAAGGGGAAGGAGGAGGAGGAGGACAGGAGTAGAGGGAAGAAAAAGGTACAAAAAGGAGTTAACTCAGAAAAGAGGAACTAACAAGAGGGTAATAATCACAAGTACACTTGAGCACTTGAAACATTGAACAGTTAAGAGAAAGGAGGGCAACATCTAAAAGCAACAGCATCATTTAAGGCACTGAGAAGTTTTTGTCTCTTTCTGTTGTGATGATGTGGAGCTCTGCCCTCAGGTCATTGGCTACAGCTGTAAGAGCACAACCCCAACCGCCGGCTCTTCGCTGTGGGGGATCTTTGGGGACTTTTTTTTTTTTTTTTTTTTTTTGGATGCGTATGCAAGCCTTGACACTATGGTCTATCTGTCTTTGCATCTCAGATACAAGGGGGCAGCCCCCGCCATTTTCATATGCAGCTTGTGTCAAAGCAGGATATTGTATGTCATGTCACTGCGCTGCTCTAGATTGCGGTTACACTCTCGCCACAACTCATGCGACAGAGAGAGAGAAATAGAAAGATATGAACCCATGTAAGGAGCTTATCTCAGAAGAAAGCATTAAATTACATCATGTACTAATAGCGCTGGTTTGTTTTTTTCAGAGGTAGTGTTTTTCCATTTATGTGACTTCATTTTTGGGAATTTGATCTCTACAGCTGCTATGTTTTTACACTGAATTTTTTTTTATTGATATCTTTTGTTTTTATTTATGTATTGGCAATTAAACCAACAGGATTTGTATTTCAAGTCAAAACATGCCATCACACATGTTTCCTGTTCCTTTATTCTCACCACAGAAGCCAAAATATTATTACATACTACGAATCTGCTTCGGTGTGAATACATTTTGGATCCAGGAAATGTGACGATTCATAGTTGGTTGGGTATATACTGTACATCTCAAGACTTTGACGCCAGAGACAGGGTTCATGGTCTGCTTCCTATGCTAAAATACTTGGTTAAGATCAGGAAGAGATTGTGGTTTTCATTAAATATTGAAAATTTGTTAATTTAGTTTTTCAATATGTATGACCATGGTTTTTCCCTAACCTTAAAGCTGTAGATCAAATGACTATGTGTAAAGTGAGAAATGTCACTCATAGTGATGGAGCCACAGGTAATTATCACCGAATACTATTCTGCAGTGTCTTTCACTTCAGTATTTGGTTTCATGGTCTGTAACTTTGCTGTTTTGATCCACTCCCGCTGCTCTCAACAACTTTGTTTCCAGCAAAAAAGCTCTAAAATCTCACTTTACACCACAGACAGACACAGTTAGCAACATGCTTGTGAACATAGCAGAGCATTTAGCAGCTAAAGAGCCAGATATCAGGAGTTTGCGGAGACCAAAGTGGAACTAAAGGGAAAGAGAGTGGATTTACATTTGTAAGGTGGCCAAAAAAACAGGAATCCAAATGAACCCTATTCTTGGTCCATGTCTGCTGGATGTGTAAATAGGCAACTGTTAGCTAACACATTCGCCGGATCAACTTCATTGATACGGCGAATGTATCAATCAAAACATCTATAAATTCAGCTTTAAACAAATGCTTTTAGTTGCCTAAATATAACTATGAAAATGTTAGTCATGTTTAGATTGCCTGGAGCGGATATTATAGGGAAAACAAATAAAAATGACTGACAGTAAATGTTTCGCTGACATGTTCAGTTTGAGCATTTTGCGCTGGCAGTGAACAATTAGCAGATAAGTTGAATATATTATAATACACTTACTTCATCATCACTTACGTCATCCAGCTGGTATTAAGTTTCCTGCAAAATGTTTTTTTTTCTGCTGCTTAGTTGAATCTAACTTTAAGGAACATACTTCATCACTCAACTTATTTCTTATTTCCTATATTTGATGAGCATTTTGTGTGCACGTAAACGTGTGTATATGTACCTCTAACTGCGTGTGGCCTATCTGACATAACTATACTTTACTGTACACAGTCCCACTCACTCCTCCAATTACCCCCGATGTCCCCTCCCAGCTATGTTGTCAGTTGGTTTGCCGTGGGGGAGGGGGGTCCGGGTTAGCAGAGGGGGTTTTGTCTGAGTGTATTCCATGCAGTACTCCATTGTACAGTCCTCACAATGGGATTGAGCCTTTGATCTTGGAGGGGTGCACCTCTCCTCTCTCTCTCTCTCTCTCTCTCTCTCTCTCTCTCTTTCCATCCATCTTCCTCCTCTTCTCTCTTCTCTTTCTTTCACTTTGTTTTCCAGCATTAGCCTCGACCCTCCACATATCGCCAAGAGGGCAGAGAGGAGAGAAAGGAAATGAAACACTGATTGAAATGAATGAAAATGTAATGAAGTGAAGAGAGGTGCTGGAGGAGGGAATAGAAAGCGGGGAGGGGAAACAAAAATCAGTTGTTATATTTCTCCTGTCCGTCCTTATTAAAAGGCCCGGGGGACGTACTGAGACGGCCCTTTGACAGATTGTTTGTGGTATATTGTTCAACCCCCGCATCCCTCCTCTGACACAGAGCAGGTGCTGAGGGTGAGATTTGAGCCGGGGATGTGAGCTCAGTGATGGGAGGGTTTGGTTTAGCTGAACGAAGAGATTTGGGTGAGGGAGGGGGGTGAGGGGACATCCCCTTATGGAGTCTGTCAGGTCAATATTTTCTATACGTTGTGACTGCACTGCTAATTCTGCTTCACCAATTCAACCACGCTCCCCTACCGACTGCAGTCACCACAGTGCCCCTTCATGTCCTCTGTGTTTGGCTTTGGAAAACAGAGTGCTTAGCCCACCCCCTCCCTCCCTCTGCCTTCCCTCCCTGGCCCTTCTTCCCAATAGCCCAATGCTCCAGTGAACGTCTATAGATCCCTGGATCCGCACAGCATTGTATTGTCTCCCTGCCTTGGCCTTCTGCCAAGAACCAAGCCAGTTTGGAGAAGTTGTACTTCACCGGAGTCTAATCTTTTCTTTGCTCCGCTTCTTTTCTTGCTCCCCTCCCTTCTCCATTCTTTCTTTTCTTCTCACTGCTCGGGCTATTTTCTTTATGCCAGAGAGCCTGCGAGTATTTACCGATGCACTGGCATTGAGGGTTATTGTGCTGGGGACTGGATGGAGTGCAAAAGGCGGAGTGGAGGGGTGGCGCAGAGGCTGTCGAATTAACAGTGACATGCATATTTTACAGTTCAGATCCCAGATATGGTCAGTAGTTTAGAGAAAAGTAAGTTAAAGGTTGTTTAATCAAAATTACAAAAAAAGGTACCTTCTCACTTACCTCTAGTGGTATCAAGCCATGCAGATAATTTTGGTTTTATTTGCCCAGATTCTGGAGATCTCCAAGGGTGTTTGCAACGCAGGAATCAACCAAAACAAACTGCACATAAACCTTCAGTGGAAAAGTGGAAAAGTTCTGGAGCAGTGTGTTTGTGACTGCTCTGGAGAGGAGAAATGTGACTCGCTGTAATTCCAAAGTTCTCTTATTCACATGTTGTGTGGTTTTAGCTGGCTTGCTAACGTTAGCCACAGGTACACCTACCTTCAGGAGTCACCTGATGCTAGTTTAGTTCAGAATTGGAGGGTGTGTGAATCGTGCAGCCGAGGTCGGGATTTCTGGAGCGCTGTGTGCAGTGACTGAGGCTACGCTAACGCTAGCTGTTTGATGGTCAATACATCCTTCCAAACTGTCTCCTGCCTGCTTGTTAAACCACAAACGTTTCACTTTCTATTTCTATATGTGTTCACTACAAAAGATGCAACATGTGGGTGTGAGGGATTTTGAGTTGTTTAAAGGCAACTTTTGATGGAGTAATGTAACACTTTACTTTTGCTGCTGAGTAATGAGCAAAGTCATGTAATTACTTTTACAATGAATAATGTGTAATCAGTAATTGAGATAAGGAAGGGGTGTAATTATCTGCACATCACATAGGTGCAGGGCTATTAGAAGACACCAACAATAGAAAGAGAGCGACGCCCACATACTTACTCCAAAGCCACAATTCAAATTTTAATCCACATAGAGAATGTTTTGATCCAAATTGGATTCAATCTGTGTGCGGGCATTGCTCTCTTTCCATAATCAGTCATTGATTACAATTTTCAAGAAACTTGCCCAACACTGTTGTCAAATATATGACAACTGTTGTCTTGGATTATCCAGAATCGCAGGTTCAGAAAAGACATGACTTTGGATTCTTAAAACGTAATTCTTCAGTGTTTTGAGCACCACAAACAATTTTTTTCAGATTCGTTGTGAAGGCAGAAATCTCAAACCTTGGCAAATAAAATCCTGTTTACATAACAAGTTAGCACAAGAGGTAAGGGAGAAAATATGTTGTTGATGTTTTTTTTATGTAGTTTGGGTGAGGCAACAATCTAAAAAATAATTGCCCTGTGACTCACTCACTATCTCAGCTACTCATTAACTTGCTCTACTTCTTTCTCTGCTCTCTCTGGGACATGATAAGAGTCTTAGGCCTAACTTCTCTGGCCTATCCCTGCACTCCTCCACCCTGATGTTGACCCCCTGCCTAGCTCACCGTGTCGCCTGTCCCAGCAGCACCCACAGCCCTGGGGGGCTGCATTGGGGCGGGGGGCATCTCATTCCGACAGCAGTCTACATCCCAGACGTAAACACAGGTGACAAATGGGCCATGATATCAGGTATCAGGTGTCGGCGTGGAAGATTTATAAGGTAACAAGACAATAGGAGGCAGACACAAAAAGGGCCTATCTACCATCAGCACTTAAAGGGCCGGTTCCCCCACCGCAGCAAAACCCACTTTGGTTTCAGCAGCCATGGAGAAAATAATTTTCCATTTAATCCTCTCAGTTTTCTCATCCATGCGGCACAGATTAGGCTGCATGCTCTCATACAGCTGAATCAGATGGTGGCTCACCAGGAGGACATGTTTTTGTGTGCTGATTGAAGACAGAAGAGTCACAAGAGGACTTGTTGTTATGAAATGAAGGAATTCCCCACTTGTGGAAAGAGAAGTTTGGGGTCAGGTAAAGTGGGCCAGGACGGAGCAGGCAGTTGTCCATGTCATCCTGTTTCACAATCAGCGGCTGGTCGACTTAGTAAGAAATCCATCTCTGCATATTAAATAGGCTCTGGGGAAATTTGCAAGATTTCAAAACACACATTTTGTTTATGCTGTTGCATTTTTTTTTTCATCTTTGATAATAATACATAATATATGATTAGCAGGTGCTGTGGTAGGGAAAAAGTTAGAGCAGTCAGACAGTGTAAAAAAGTTAATGTAACACTCCTAGTTTAAAAAAAACTATAAACTGCTGTGATTATAGACAGTTTATAGAGCTATTCAGAGCTTAAATTATAAACTATAGCTGTTATCGACATGCATCTGGTTCAATGTCACTCCCTTTTATTATGGACTTCAGCACACCAAGGCCTTTCACACTGAAGCTTTGGCCAAACTTTTGAGACTGCACAAAGGTCATATGTGTTGAATTTGTGCTTCTATGATGAATTAAATGAAATATAACAATATGAATGCAGTATTATAACTCTCACAGACTTATCAGCAGAAACGAAAGCCTCACTGATACACTCGGCATTCCAGATGGATCCTCTCATCCATCTCTGAGTCATCAAGGTGATGACAGGCGAAAGAGGAGATGATTGTGTGTTGGGGAGGAATGGGGCGATGGCCCCGCGTGCCACGAGATCCACATGGATTCTCGAAAATGGTGTTCCTGACACATGACAATCCTGCATGTAGCACCCAGGGCGCACACTTCCCTCCCTGCTCACGAGAGACAATCGACCGCCATCTCCTCCTACGCAACACGCCTACGGCCGCCCTCAGAGGACCTGAAACTGGAGATGCAGTCAGCAGGAGTAAAGCTCCATCCCCACTCCCTGCCCTTTGTCTCCTCACAATGTGGAGTGGTACAGTGTTTTCTGACACCTAACAGATTCCTCGCACAGCTCCTCAGGGAATGGCTCTCAGAGCTGTGATTCTAACTGTGTGTGTGTGTGTGTGTGTGTGTGTGTGTGTGTGTGTGTGTGTGTGTGTGTGTGTGTGGCTTAGTCGGTGCCTTGCAGTGTTTGTTTTTACCTACATTTAACCTCTTTTTGTTTGACTTTTCATAACTCACACTGACCGTGACACACTTTCCTCATGTAAAAAGTGCTGATTTAAAGGAGCAGTTCACTCATATTACAAATAAAAACATAGTTTCAACTATTTTCTACCATTTTAATTGGGACTATTTCTTCGGCAGAAATTATTACCAATTAAAACTGTTGAAACACTTTTTTTTTTGTTTTGCTTTCTTAAAACCAGTGGAAGTGGTTTTCAATACAAATCTAATTATTTCAAGTATGTTCTAGAAATGAGTGTCAGTATCTTAAAACAAGACAGAATAAGGCACATCGCTGTACTAGAATACAGAAAAAATGACATTTAAATCTAATCTCTTAAAATAAGCCTTTTTCCCACAAACATGACTTGATAAGATGGAGATTTTTTGCAGTACACCAATGTTTGTGCAGTATCCAGAGTTAGTAGGTCATTAATTCTGTAAAGATGTTGTTGTTAGGTTATTCAAATGTCATTTTCAGTGCTTTGAGCACCACAAACAAAGTTCATTTTGCCTCAATTATATTGCCCTGATGACAGAAATCTCAAAACTTTAGGTTAAACCAAAACTATCTGCATGTCTAAATACCAGGAGAAATAATGGGTAAGTGGGAAAATATGTTTTCATGTGCCTAACCGATGTATGTTATTTTAAGTCACAGAATATAAATATCAGTATAATACTATAATTAGCTCACTGACTGAAGCTGTTGATATTATATTATTTATTACCACTCTCATCAGTCTTATTTTTACACACAAGCAACATTTTTCCGCTGAGGTCTGAACATGGCCAAGTCCCTTCAGGGGGCGGAGTTTTCCCAGAGGGTTGCCGGCGCTAGGCCCTGATTGGTTGATGGAGACAGTTGAGATGAGTGACAGGCTGTCAGAGGGGATCCATCGGGGGACAATGTGCCCGCTGAGAGGCTCAGAGGTCAGCCTGCTAACAATGGCTCCGCTGGTGAAGTTTGTTTTCTCGTGAGGAGCCACCCTTTCATGTGTGCCACTCATTATCAGAGCTCGTGCCCCCCGCTGCCCCAAACAAGGCTGTCTGTGTGTACGATTGTGTACGATTGTGTGTGTGTGTGCGCGTAATTTACCGAAACCTCTTTATATCATCCAGTGACCCTGTTTTGCCAGAACTGGAGCGCATGCAATTGGGAATCCGACTCAGGTTGACCTGAGCTTATCAAGGCTCGTCTGTGTTTTATTTGGCATCAAAACACTTTGCTGTCGTTTTTACTCTTGCTTTCCCAAGCTTATAATAGCCACAGCTAGCATCTTTTCAGCTATTTCCAGCTGTCTCTCCTCTAAGCTTTTACATAATCAGTGTTGCAAGAGGACATACATCTTGAAAAATGTCACGCAGATATGGAATAGTTCCTGGAATGTGGGTTCCCTTGGGGTGATGTCAACAGGGCCAGATTTTTTGGAGAGCAGTAAAGTCAGTAGAAACAGTGGATGTCCTGTGGAAGAACAGACGAGTGAAGATCAATAGCTTGGAGATAGAGGAGTGTTATTTTGAGGAGAAGCCAGATAGACACAGGCCTTTTGTGTTAAAGATGAGAGAGGGGCTGAGGCTGTGTGAATTGGAGTTTGCATGAGATAAAATCTGTGTGTGTGTGTGTGTGTGTGTCCGCTTCTGCTTATGCAAGTGCAAAAATGCCTGCATGCTCTCACACTGTCTGCATGTGTGAATGAGGATGTGCGCATACATTTCCGTGCATGTGCGTGGGTTCAATTGCATGTGTATGTGTACCATTTTGGTATGCGGGTGTTGATCAGACGTGGCCTTTTCTCTGGAGAAGAAAGCAGCTCACTGTCCTCATGCTGTCCTGGGTCTAACGTCTAGCCTGGTCTGCTCTGCTATGAAACCGGGTCTGCATGGCTGGAGCTCTGTCTCTGCACGCTGAAGCCTGGCCTTGTTCCCAGCTGTTTGTTCAGCTGGCCCACCAGCGGGGACACCAGGGACCCGAAACCCCCCTCTCAGGCCCAGTTGGACACCTCCACCGCCGCACCCACCCAGGTCACCAACCTCCTGACCCCCTCACCCAGAGGCTATTTGCTCCGAGGCCATCGTTTAAGAAGGGTGTTTTGTTCGGCCCTCATTTGGTCCACAGTCCCCGCTTAGGCTCTTGTCATCAGTGCCATTGATCTGCTCTAAATGAGCTGATTAGGGGGCCTGCAGTTTGTCCTGTTGAGTGGGGCGGCCTAAGCTGGGCTGAGCTAGGCTGAGCTCGGCAGGATGAGGAGGGGGTTACGGGGATGAGGGACAGGGGTCAGAGTGCACACAGAGCAAACACAGTTGGGCATTCACGCTTAAAGATGCAACATGAAATTGGTGGTTGTTTGAAGAGGATTGGATCAAGCCCGTTTGGTTGTGTTTGTTATGTCAGTTCCAGCCCCTGTGGCTTTAGTGACACTGCAGCCGTCCCAGCGTGCTCAGATCACTGTTGTCTCTGACAGCGCTCTCTTTGATTTTCACTATCATAGACTCCTTTCATTTTGCCCTTTTGCTTTGTCGAGCTTCTTTTTAAGACTATGTGTGGGCCGTGTTCCATATGTAGCTGTAAAGTTTTCTACAGCACTGTATGTGTGCCTGAGTGCATTCATCCTGTTACATTCATGCATTAATGTGGGCTAGTGTTTGCCTCTATTTATCAGCCTTATAATTACAGCCTTAATGTAATGTAACACTCCCACCACTGCCCTGTATAAACTGAGAGTCCTCCCTCTTCTAGGTCAGGGATTAAGAACGAGGCCCCGCTGAATGAGCTGCACATAACTCTAAAACAGCCTTAACACTTGTCAGGGAGACATCAATAATATCAGAGGAGTGGGGTTTGTCTAAGACCCAAAGATAAGGAGACGGGGCAGTTAATGACAGACAAAGAGTGGTTACTTACAATTACTCACACAAAATTTGTCCTGGAAGCATAGACAGAGCAGCAGTGATTTGAAATAATGAACAGCATTGTGTATCAGTGTAATGTGGACACATTGTGCACATGCATGGTTAGAGACTTGCTTCATATATCTGATCTGAATTGGGCCTGCGAGCCACAATAAGGCCTTTGTTTTCCTGCTTGTTTACTGCAAGCTGATATTTTCCACAATTTGAGCTGGTTTATGGTGTGAAAACATTCCTTCCAGTGGGATAGTGAAACTGTAAATGTGTTGGAAAGATGTCACGTAATATACCCGGTGCAAACGAAGCCGTCCTCTCCTGCCAAAGCTCTCTTTTTTTAGCCAGCTATGCTGTGTCACAGGTCAAAGTTTGCAGGGTTAGGATGGACACTGTGTCCTCACATCCATCTTCATTAGACGTCTGGAAGTACTCAGTGACCAGACCTCCTCCTCCTCCTCCTTTTTCTTTTCAAAACTATCCGTCCGTTTCTGATAAACAGCTACATCAGAAGAGAGGCCTTAGCAGTGTCAACACAGAGCTGCCTGACACGATCCACCAGTGAGACTCACTCTCCTGTAAACAACACTCGCTCTCTCAAAGATGCTATCTCTGCAAAGACTGAATTCATGGAATGAGTCGTACAGATTTTCTTTTGCAATTAGTTTATTTTTGGCTTGAAACACTATTAGGTGATGCATTGCTTGCATCAATGGAAATGGTTGGTGATGACAGCATGATTTAGCCTCGTTTTAGCCCAGAAATGAATGTGCTGCAAAAGCCAAGTGTCCATCAGCAGACAGCCAGCACACTCATTCTCTCCTGCTCACTCATCATCAGTTGTGAATAAGAGAGTCAGTTAAATGCCAAAAGTGTAAGTCGTTAAGGTTAAAAAAAAGTTTTCAGGCTACAGTTCTTTACGTGATGGCAAATGAGCACAGACAAGGCAAATTGAGTCATGGGCGCGTGTTGCTTTGCAACTATGCAACGATATACAACAAGTCAGAGCCGAGACGACAGAAAATTAATCTACTAAAGTTAATCTGCAACTATTATGATGATCAATTAATTGTATGATTATCATATCTAAAGTAAAAATGCCAACTGTTTGCTTGTTCTAGCTTCTCCAAAGTGAGGATTTGTTGTTTTCACACTGTGAGGTGAATATCTTTTGGGGTTTTGTCAGACAAAGTGAGCACTTGAAGATGTCATCCTGGGCTCTGGGAAACTGTGATTGGCTTTTTTCATTATTTTTTGACAATTTATAGACAAAACAATTAACCAGTTAATAGAGAATATAACTGGCAGATTCATACATAGTCAAAATGATCGCTAGTTGCAGCCCTACAACAAATTGTGTCAGTGCTGCATTAAACTAACAGATATGTACACCATACATTTTGTGCTGCAACATCTGTTTCATCTTCATATGGTCATCATGCTTGCAGTGTTGAGATGAAGGAATGATTATACCATCTCTTATAGAAAACAGTTTGCTGCAGCAACTGAAGAATATTATTGTAAACTAAATAACTAAATAACACAAGTTGACAGCTTGTTGTTCAGTAGCTACGAATAACATCACACTCGTGGGTGCAAACTTGTCAAGAACAAACAAACTGTGCATTTCAGTTTTTCACCAAGATGAGTATAATGCAAACAGAGTGTTTTCCTGTCCGGCTGCAGTGGATGAGTCATAACAAAAAGGGGAACTTGGCACTAAATAGACTTGATTTCACTAATCTGTGCAGCTGAAGCTTCATATTAGCTTCAAATAAACTTTTAAATGCATTTCTGCACAGTAGGAGGGCTGTGGATTTTGTCCCCCATCACTTACATTGAAAGTGCATTATGATATTCTAATGGCCAGTATGAACAGCCCAATGTTCATTTGGGCACCTGACTTGTTGTAAATCAGTGACACTTTGGAAAGAAGGTCAGAAGTCGCATCATCTGTTTGTTGCACTTTTGATGACATTAGCAGGACGCTGTGAATTGAGGAACATGTGAAATGGGGACAGCTCATTTCTCTACATTATAAACAAAAATATTCATCATTCATCATGTGTGTTATGACACTTTCGTGGTAGTGTGTGCACCAGAGATCAGAATATAATACCTTTGATTTCCAACCTTGCAGCACTGTGACATACAATAAGTTCTAAACTCCTTCTATGGAAATGAGATCAAATCTGTATTGTATTTTCTAAAATGCCTGAGCAGTCCTCCAAACCCACAAAATGCAAACTTTATTCTCTTGTCCTTTTGGAATGACTCACTGAAACACTCTTGTCATGTGGCTCCCTGAGTTTCGATCTGAAGTACTATAATGGTGCATCAAACAAGGTCCAAACTAGACTAAACTAGATTTAATCAGACACTCAACCAAAACCAGACCAGACACAACACATGAGAGGGGACTGTCCCTCTTCCTCCCCAAGGTCGTTATCAGAACAATGACATCACTGTAGTGTCGTCTGTCTGTGACATTACCAAATCTGTGGCGAAGATTGGGAACAGAGAGCAGAGAAGGCGATGAAGGGAATTAGACAGAGAAATGGAAAGACGGACACATTGACAGCAGAGACAGCAGCAGTTTCGGGTGGGGGGGGGGGGTAAAGAGAGAGAAAGCCTCGAGCTGCGGCTTGGCTGAACTCACCATGAACCTCGGCAGATTTATTTTCTCCGGAGCCTGTTGCTTGCTCAAAGGGGGCCAGATTTACATGCCTCTCCCTGTGCTGCTGTGAAGCGGGGCTAAGGGAGCTGAGGATGGGATAAGTGGGCTGAAGGGACGGGATGGAGGCGTTTTGCAGGTGACGGGGGTGACACATGGTGGGATATAGGACAGAGGGTTTCACAGGGAGTCCACTTGCCGGCCCTTTATTAGCTGGGTAATAATCTGGCCTTCGGTTTCATGCACCCTGGTGGAGCATTCTTGCTATCCTAATTAGAAACACTCCCTCTGTTAACTGGGGTGTTTCATTTTAAACCCTGCCATTCTTATTGACAGGGTTGGTGTGAGCCGATGGATCCCTGGTCTCACAGTTCACTCCCCGCATCCACTGTGGTGACATACGTGTGTTTTTTTGTTCTCTTACCATGAAGGTTATGTAATTTTTAACACAATCCGGTTTATGTAAGCATAAAGCATAATGTACAAAAGACACAAAAAAACATTGACACGTACACCAACTCATTATATTACAGTAAAAATGAAGCAAATCCATAGTTTAATGCTATCTGTGATGAACTTTTGCATTTTATTGTCTGAAAGTGCTGTTTTTTTTTCAAGCAAGATACTGTGACACCCTGCTAGGATACTGTGCACACCACAGTTAAAATAGCATTACATTTTCTGTTTGTTTTAAACATTTTAAACAATAAATGTCGGGCTTTTGTGGCTTTTATGGGGGTCGACCCAAAAATTCCCGGAATTGTTATTGTTTTTTTTATTGTCATTATAAATCTTTCAGAAGTACCTTTCTAATCCCCTTCAGAGTACTCTCCTTGAGGTGCAATACTCTTGTCCCAGCTCTTTCCCAATCCTGGAAATATTTCCTGTCGTCATCTTTTCTCACTGCCTCCTGCGGTGCTTCCTGAATGTTCCACGGTTGCAAATGTTCTCCCTTGATGTGTCAAATCTAATACCTACACCGGAATTTTTCGATCCCTCCTTGTATATTAGAATGACAAAAACATTTTTCAATAATGTTCAACAGACAGATCGAGCCAGAGCTCGACTGGTAAATTGGCTGCGCCGATATGTCTGCCGATATTGGCTGCTTCCAGATGTCTTGCTATATAAGTAACAAGAAAATGAAGTACAGAAATGCCATACTAGGTTTGAGGTCGTTGAGAAATAGTGTCACCATTACATAGTTTGTCCATCATAGTTTGTTTATGGCATGCGTTTATGAAAAGTACATTACAATCGGCTGATATATTGTTATCGGACTTCCAAGAAATCCAATATCGGTCAGGCTATAACAGAAATTCATTATAGTATGAAGCAATTTCTCCACTGACAACAGCCTTGATAAATCAGAATGCAATGTTGCCACAGGGGTTGTAATTTATTTTAAGGGTAATGATTCACTTATTCTGGAAAACTTTTGCTCTTGCTATCACTGTCACTGCACCAAGTTTCCCACATTTCCACAGTTATTACCTACAGCTGATGGCAATAAGTTCAGGCCCAGTCACTGGTTTTTGGGAAATATTACAATAAGACTTAAGAGTCCACAGCAATCCTAGCAGCTCTGTGGTTCACCACTGTGGTGTATTTAGCTAAATGCTAATCTGTGTGCTAACATGACAATGGACAAGGACAAGGGCAGACTGCAGCATATCATCCGCTGTGCTGAGAAGGCGATCGGCTGCAACCGGGGCCTGCACGCCTCCAGGACACTGAGGCGAGCAGGTAAGATCATGGCCGACTCCTCCCGTCCCCGGGACACAAGTTTTTTGAAACACTTGCCTCCAGCAAGAGGCTGATGTCTATCAAGACCAAAACCTCACACCACAAGAACAGTGTCTTCCCGTCTGCAACCAGCCTCCACTAACAAGGCCCGGGACCGCCACTGACATGAACTCTATCCCACCCATACATAAAATTCTTATAATGCATTATATACTACATTAAAGATTCTAACATTTATTGTCAGATTTTTCCTTTAATGCAAACTGAGGAGCTAACATATTATGTCTTGAAACGGTAACAGTCCATGTTGTATCCAAAAATCTACCATCCAGTTGTACAGTGCCTCATATAAAGTGCTGTAATTGTAGAGGATAATACTATATGCAAGCTCACACTCCAGCCCACTGAGGAAGAGAGGACTTAACTAGCTGTCCTGACTAAACTCTCCATGAACTGCCTGTGGAACCAGGGGTCAGAGACACTGGGGTTTCATATCATTTTTCCTCCCACTACTCTGCTGTTTTTGCTGGGGGTGAGTCTAGGAGGGCTGTAGAGACAGGAAGGCTCTGAGCTCCTCAACCCTGAGCTCAGAGACCCGGTTGCTTGCTCTGTCTGACACGTAACACTCAACACGCCTGTAGGAGCAGCGCAGCTGTGACCCAGAGAGTGAGGAGGTGTGGGGGCGAGAGGGCAGATAAGAGATAGGTGCAAGACATTAGACGTCAGCCCTGTTTACTTTTCCACTGATTCAATATAATTTTGCACTTTTTGAGAAGTGAATAAGTGAAGGGGATATGGGAAAAATAAAAGCACACGGTATCTATTTAGTTGCAACACAGTTCCCCTGGTGATGCTAATCCTGTGTGAACTCAATATTTTCTGTTATTTGTTTTTGCAGACAGTTTCTTTTTCTTCCCCTAACTGCAAATCTGTCTTTCTTCCCCTGTCAAACATTGAGTAGAGGAACTTTTGTTTGCATTCTTTTTAAAAACTTGCTAAATGTACAGTTTTACTTCTCCAAATTGCAAATAACTGCTTTGGTACTAGCAAGTTTTAATTTGCTGAATAAGATGATTTGTACATTGTGATTTTCAGCTTCTTGTGTAAAATCAAAAACAGAGAAGTTGGTGTTATTTATCCAACAAAAAAAAAAAAAATCATTACAAGAAGAGCGTTCCCAAAGTTTTCAAAGATGCCAAATATACAACAAGTTCTCCAAATAAACAAAAGAATACATTGTTGGTCCATGCTCTCCAGAACGACACTGATCTGATGCCCCATTCAGTAGGATGACTCAATTTTTCCTAAATAAAAACTGTTTTATGATCTGAACGCTATGGTTAAGGTTTGGTTAGGTTTAGGCACAAAAAGAACATGGTTAGGGAAAGATTGTGGTTTGGGTTAAAATAACTACTTAGTTAAGGTTAGGGGACCTTCATCATCATGGTTACAGTAATAACAACTTGGTTACAATTAGGGAATAACTGCAGTCATGGTTAAAAGAAACCAGTGTAGACTGTCTGTAGGAAACAGGGATTTGTCACTTGAAAGTAAACTTTTTGGCCATTTGCTGAAACAACTAATGCTCTTGTTTTTCTTGGAGGGGAAACTCTCCAAATATGTCAAAATGTGCAAAATGGTGCACCAGACATCTAGGATATTTTCATTTGATGGAATGGTGCAGCCTTAAACTTGGGGTTTGAACATTTCATTCATATATCTTCAATGAAGAGCCGGCACAACATGAATCTAATGCATATTTTGCCATATATGTATGTATACAGTACTATTCACATGTTTTAGAAGTACAGACATGCGTGATCATGTATGTAAAGAGAGCAGAGGCAGATGGAAGTCAGTTTTTCAGGTGACATTCCAATTATAAAGTCATCAAGCACCACATGATTGCACTCCTGCAGACTCCCAAAGCCACCAAAACCACTCTTACGCTGCACTTACATTACAAATGCACACTTTCAGGCACACACACACACACAAACACATAAAGACAGTGTAGTATTCATTTTTTTAAGGCATATGCTCTTATCAGAACTAAACACGCACACACTTCAACACACTTCAACACACTCCAACACACTTGAGGCAAGAGTAGAAGGAGCGGATCAAAGAAAATGTGGTTAAAAAAGAACACCCAGGGACACCCACCTCCACATAAACAGGGGATCTCCTTACCAAAAACAAAGAGGCCCGAGCAGCCAACCCACATCCAGCGGAACAGGGAGGGTAGGGGTGGGAGGAGAGGGGGGTTCGGGGAAGGAGAGAAGGGGGGGGGGGATCAGAAAACATGTTACATGGGCGGAAAGGTAGAGCAGCAAAATCATTCATTACTGTAATTACAACCTGAGCCCACTTACTCTTTCATTCAATGGGAGGAGAGGAGAAAAGAGGGAGAGGAGAGATTAAACCTGCCCACAGAAGTGTTTACCACATGCTGGGAGATAACTCGTCCTATTTCTTCCTTTAGCCGAGCACGCACGCATGTTACTCATAAGATGTATGAACAGAAAAGAAACGCTTGTAACACACACACTACAGGAGTTCCTTAATCAGTTAGAGTGATGCGGTTTTCTGTCAGTAAATGAAATGAGCTATGAAAGGCCTGTCTAAGTGTCTTCATCACGGTATTTATTTTCCCTTCCCTGCGCCGAGTCATGCTGTCCTTCCCCACCTCGCTTTACTCATTATACCTCCGCAGCAGAACAGTGTTTAGATCTTCCATGTGTATGACTACCAGATAAACATTTCTTTCTGTGTTGTTTCAGGACAGTTTTTTGGGATTGCTTGAAGAAATAGTTTGACCTTTCTGGAAAAACGCTTATTTGTTTTCTTTCCAAGATATGATGAGAAGATCGATACCAGTCTCATGTGTTGAAGCTGCTGTAATCAATATTTTTATAACAATGGCTCAAATGACTATGCGTAATGTGAAAGGTGTGGGTTGTCCACTTAGCTCAACAGAACATTATAACTTCTTTCAGCTCATTGTTTTGGTTTTACGGCCTGCAACTTTACTTTTTTGCTAAAAAAGACCTTAAAAAACAGGTAAAAAGAGAGCGACTATTGGGCTGGCATTCATCAGGTGGCCAGAAACATGACTCTAAATGAATGCTAATGCTGTTCCATAAACATCTGTCAATAGGCAACATTTGCTAAAAGTTTGCCATTAAAACAGTAGTCAGGTGTCCATATGAACACTGAAAGAGGTTTTCCTCACTGTAATCATTCCTCCTGTTAGTACTGGCTATTAAAAGATCCCCTTCAAATGCACTTTCAATGTCTTCTCTTGTGTTTCCTCAGACAGTGTTTCCCTGTTGAGCTGCAGTGGAAGAATAGTAACAAAAAGAGGGACTTTGGCACTAAAAAGACTGTAACATTGAAAGATATCTACTTGATTTGACTAATTTGGGCAGCTGAAGCTTCATTTTAGCTTCAGATAAACATTTAAACACACCTTTGCACAGAAGGAGGCCCCCATCACTTACATTGTAAGTGCATTATGAAGGGATCTTCTAATGGTCATTATGAACTGACTGGTTACAGCGAGAAAAACCTATTTCAGTGTTTATTTGGGCACCTGACTATTGTTTAAGACAGACTTGAAAAGAGAACACATCCTTTAAAGATGAAATCAAAAGATGATAATATGTCAGTGTTGTGTTCACAGTTTGTTTCCACTTCCCCCAAGAGGCAAAAAAAAAAATCAGTTTTTGCAGGCTTACATTGTTTTATATGAAACTACAACCATCAGCCAGTTAGCTTAGCTTAGCACAAAGACAAGACATGGGGAAACAGCTAGCCTGGCTCTGTCTGAAGATTAAGATCTGACAATCAGCACCAGCAAGCTCACTGATTAAAGCATATCATGCTTGCTTTTGTTCATACTGTTGAGTCAGGCTAGCTGTTTCCAGTGTTTATGCTAAGCTAAGCTAACTGACTGCTGGCTGTAGCTTCATATTTAGCTAATGGACAGAGTGGCATTGATTTTCTCATCTATTCTCAGCAAGAAAGTGGAAAAACAAAGTAAGTGATTAAATTGTTCATTTTTAGTCATTAAAAGTAGGATGTTACACCATAATGCACTTTTATTTGTGACTTAGTGTACGATTATTCACACAATTATCCTTCCACAAAACCTCATAAAAAGTACAACTACGCAGATCCTTGTCTTTGAAGATTTCTTGCATTTATCACTTTTACGCAGTCAGATGATTCGGGACACAAAACTACATCTGCCTCTGTTTGTGGAACATTTTTTGCAGTAGGTTGACTCACTTTGTGACCACAGCTTCCAGACTCTTGTCTTTTTACAGCCTCTCCTCAATGTGTTTACATTGCTCTCATCTCCGTGTCCCTCTGGACTTCTGAAACACTGCCCTGGGTGTCCCTCTGGGGAAACAAAAACGTGCCGGGGAGGAAGGGAAACAGTAGCCTAATGTGATCTGAGGACAACACTTACAACAATGCCTGGAAAGTTCACCTACAGAGCCCCCGTGCTTTCAGCTGAAGCTGTTTGCAGTTATTCAGGAGACCTACAGGTGTTATCTGTGCCAGGAAATACACCTCCAGGCATCTTGTTGCACTCATTCAGAAATATGATACTGTAAATGCAAAGAAAAGTACATAGCACATGTGATGCTGAGTATCTACATGTATATGCATGTGTGGATGTTTGCAGATGTGTGTATCAGGTGTTTTATGTACCGTGTATGTGTGTGGTTTCTGCTGTGTATGTGGTCTTTATGCTTGTGGAAAAGTTAGATAATATTTGATTATTCTTTGAGGAGAGAAAAAAAGAATGCTTGGTTGTGTTTGGTGTTTGCATCCATGTGCGTTAGTGCAGGTCATGAGTCTCAGTCTCAGGCAGAAATCAGGTTTTTCACAGAGCACAGGACCTGGAGAGAGTGAGTACATGTCCTCAACAAGTGTAGAGACAGAGCACAAGTGGCACCCAGTGGACGGAAGAGTACTGCACCTTTGTGGACTCCAGCCCTACACCACAGAGAAGCAGATTAAGGTCTTCTTTGCCTTGCTTTATTACTAAATGACTGGAAACACATGACCTAAACAACAGGTCTTACTTCTTAAAATGTAGTCTCTTTACATTACTGTTTTGTTATGTTTTGGTTGACAGTTCTTGTTCAGGATTCTGTCGTGCCGTGGAAATGTACCATACTCTTTTTATTTATTCTTAAATTTACCATAACATAACATAACATAACAGAGCATAACAAAACATAACATAACATAACATTACAATGGAACTAAAACCTGTCACGGGGTGCTCATTTCCAGTTATTCCATATTTAAACACCATCTTGTTTCAATCAACGATTGATTTTCCTGACTTCTGTCAAACATATTTCCTTTTAACCCTCTAAAAGAAAGGCCCATTTCTACATTTCTCAGCTTTGTTGACTGTTTCATCCAGTTGCAAAGCAATTTGTAACATTTTCAAAAAGATCTTATTATTAGTTTGAGTGGTAATAGTCACACTTGTCTGTGAAGATTCTCAGTCATCCAGGTTTTGGTGTATCTAGAAGTGCTAAGTCAAGGGCAACTAGAGCTGAAGAAGATAGAAAAGTAAATGGATACATGTGCAATTTCAATGCAAAATTAGGCAACTAATAGAGTTTAATCCTTGTTTCCTAATGTGCAGCTGCAGTGGGTATATATTCTCCAAAATTATATAAGGGAAACAGACAAACTACACTAAGTTGGTCCATTTCACCACTATAGCAACCGTCTCAACAGTTACCACAATAATCCATAACTGTGTGACATAGAAAAATCGATTTTGTGTGCTTCACAGAAGTAGTATTTAAACAATTACACATAAAAAAAAGCATAAAAGGGGCACATATAAGAGGAAATAATGTGATCTGATTAGCCCTTGTTGACCCCGTCTCTTATATAATGATGAGTTTAAACTTGAAGAAAAGGGAGATGATCCCTTTAGCCAACAACACTCTTAGTGATGCTATTGACAGCCATCTTGGGTCATGAGATAAGTCATGAGTTATTATATCCTGTTGTTCTCCATAGTCATATAACAGCCAGCCCAGATGAGTCTCTAATGCTGTGAGCACTGCTCAGCTCTCTTGATGTTGTGAGATGATAGTGGCCTGATAAATATTGCAAAACAAATTCAAGACTTGTTCCATGAAGTAAGATGCCCTCTATGACCTCCTTAATCAACAGATTTCCATAAATTGGAGGCTTTCCTTCTTGAAGATGAGTCCAGAATTGCATCATGCATATTTCAGGATGAAGCTGTTATGATTTGAGGGTGCAGGGTGGGCCTACTTTTTATTAGGCATTCATCTTTATTGAGAAATGTTTCTGTTCATTCATTTCTCCTCCCTTTTTCTTCCTTTTTTTTTGTTTTGTTTTTGAGAGTTTATGTAGTGGTCAGAACATCTGTGTCCATCTGTGTGTTTGCCTTCCACTGACCTGAAACAAGTCCTCTTCCTTCATAGATGTTGAGCCACCTCGCCTTTCTAAACAGAATCCAGCTCTCAATGGCTGATTGTATCTACTCCTGCAGCGCTGTACGCCTCTGATCTTCTCTCCTTCCACCCACAGAACCGCTGCTTCTGCTACGGCCCATTTGGTTATATACATAGACACACGTGTGCATAGGTTCTAAATAAAAAATGAATGTGTGCTGTGTAAATATGGATACACACAGTCGCTCACACACACAAGCATCCAAGCACGCATGCAGAACCGTAGAGCAGCCTCTTTTCTGCTGATGGTACATCTGCAGCCCAGATGTGCACTGGATAGGTGCTGCTGAGCGCAGGATGTTTTGCATTCCCTCTGTGGAACATGTGAGGCGTTCCTGTGGGCCGTCCGTCTGGCTGCATTAGTCTGTGTGTCATGGGGATCTGTTTGCCTCGCCCTCTTGTTGGCCGGCTCCAGGGGTTTGGGCACGTCCGTTAGCATGCTAATTCGGGGCAGATGTAGGGTGCTGAATCAGGTGGTGAGAGGAAACTCCGGCCTTGCAGGAGGGAGACACTGGCTGCCCTGTGTGGCAGCCCAACCCAACATAACAACATCTTCCCTGCCTAACCTTCTCTGCTTCTGCATTCGTCACAGCTGATGTGGAGAATATTACATATCGTTCGGTCATCATCTGCCATATATATAAAGTGATAACAAAACCCCCAAATCTGACATTATATACTCTGGTTACTGAGCTACACCTAACCTACACTGATGTTGTAAAAAGTTTTCCAATATTTTCTACATTAACTATGGACCACATGATTACTTGTATATGAAAGGGGCTGCTCGCAGTGACAAACCCACAGATAATTATCACCCAATCCCATAAGCTCTGTGCCACTTTTTAGCCTTTGTTAGCTCACTGTTTTGGGTTTATGCCTGCAACTTGCAGGCATAAAAAGGCAGTGAGAGTGAGTGTTTTGATTCACTCTCACTGCATTCATCAGCATCGTTTTCAGACTCAGCACAGCAGCTGTTTTCAGCAAAAAAAGCTATAAAAACCACAGTACACTTCCTGCCCAGCACCAAACGGCAGACAGACAAAGTTAGCAACTTGCTGGTAAACAAAGTGGAGCAGTTAGGAACTAAAGAACCAGATATTTCCCCCAGAAGTTACCAAAAATAGAGTTAATCTTTTCTATTGGTAATAACAACACTTTAATCACCAAAGTAATCAGTAAGATCTGGGAACATCTCTGCAACAACACTAAAAAGAAGTTAAACAGGGAAAGAAACATGAGTGTCAAATGATTTCTTTGGAAGAGAAAACAAAGTAGAATGATAAAGTTATTGCAAACATCCATCACGGTTTACAAACCAACTTCCTGGTTCAACTTTGACCTGCCATATTTGCCGTAGATGTGCATGCACACAGTTTTCTGTGCAATAAAAGAATATTACCAACAATTGGAGTGTGCTCACTTTTGATTTTACCTCCAAATAAAGTAGAGCATGTCTCACCTCTCTCGAGGATTGAGATACCTCATTTCTTGCTTGTATTCTTCATTCAAAGTGTTATCCAGAATTATGAAAATGAGCCCCAAGTTTAAAAAAAACTAAACAAAAAAAACCAAACAGAATTATCCCCTAATGTTTAAAAACAGACCAAAGAAAAGTCAAACAATGTATCCGCCCATTCAAAATGTAGATGAAATAAGCTTGTATCATGGATCACCTCCTGTCTGCTCCCCTCCATTCTTCTATTAGTCTCAGTTGGTGTGGAGAATGTGCATTTAATGCAGCACGAAAGCTGCACGGACACACTTTAGATTGCACAAATCTCAGTGAGGAGGTCAGAGGCATGGCAGGTGTATGTGCAGCAGTGAAGAGGTGATACACTGTAGGTACTATATGTGTTATGATATGACTACACGTATTGCTGAGTAGTACTTCTACAGTTGAAGTATTATCTGACAAAAAACAGAGTTAAGGCTCTTTTTACAGCCTGTTGTGCAGTTCTGGGGTAATTAAGGTGCGATAAACATGATAGCTGAGCATAAAGTGGCAAATTAAAACTTACAACAAGCAGATATGGTCACAGAACCAGTATCACAAGACTTGTCCTCCTTGTCCTTCCACCAACTGCGCTTAAAGAGGAATCAAAATCAGTTTAGTAGTCATGGGGAGTATTAATCCCCCTGAGAAAACAGTTACATAATGTATTTTGTTGCTCTGATGGAGCTTTGTGTGTGAGAAAATAGAGTGTAGAGATTAGGGCTGCAACTAATGATTATTTTCATTATTGACTAATCTGTCTATTATTTCCCTCGATTAATCAATTAGATGTTTGATCTGTAAAATGTCTTGTTTCCCAAAGCCGAAGATACAACCTCAAATGTCTTGTTTTGTCCTGACCAACAGTCCACAACCCAAAGATATTCAGTTTACTGTCATTGAAGACTAAAAACCTAGAAAATATTCACATTTAGGAAGCTGGAACCGGAGGATTTTTGAATTTTTTCTTTAAAAAATGGCTCAAAATGGTTAATCAATTATCAAAATTGTTGGCGATTAATTTTCAGTCGATTGGCTAATCAATTAATCAACTAATCATTGCAGCTCTTGTAGAGATGGGAAATTTTTAACAGAAAGCTTCTGTTACAAACTTGGTATGTAAGGTTTAAAAGACATTATCAGGCAGGAGTATGCAGGAGTTGCATTATGGGAAGTGTAGTAGATCTAGTGTTATTGAAGCTTTAACCATACCAGGGATGAAAAATCAGGATATCTTAGCTTCTGTTGCATCCATTGTGAATATTCTTTTCCACTCTCAAATTCCTCACCTACATGGAGAGAGTGACATTTCACACTAGTAGTAGTTTAGTAGTAGTTTATTCTTTCGGAAATTCCTTGTGTGTCTGTGGCAACTGTCAGACAAACAAAACAACAAAGGAGATTACAGTTAAAGAGAGAACATAGTAGTCCTCCATAGTATCAGGCAGTCCAGTATAACGCCCCAACACCAACAATCAAAAATCTCGGGTCGGACCTTCTGGTCCATCTTGGTCCAGCTAGTCCTTCAGCCCAAGCTCAGTCCTTGCACTGTTCTTCCATGACCTATAGCCTCTATCATCCAGTTCTGACTCCCTGCATTACTCTGCCCCATGTTTCCTAGCCTGTATCTCTTTCCCTCCCTGTCCCACGACCATACACATTATCAGTCCCTCTTCCACTCTTCACCTTTTTTTGCCCCCGTGTATCATTACTTTGGGCAAGCCTTGCCGTTGGCCGGCGTCTCCGCAGCTGGCCATGAACAGATTCCAGCCAGACTCAAGCAATTGTGGCCCTCACACCACCTGCTATAGGGTCATGGTCATAGATTGGGCTTGCTTATGATGTGTGCTGTGTGTGTGTTAGCATATAGGGGAGTAGAGGATGCTTTAACACACACACACACACACACATAACTGACACAGCATGAGGCTTCATTGTGTCCTAATCAGTATACCAGGAACTGAATAACCAGTATGTCCTCCATCTTTCACTCCAGTTGACTGAGTACGACGAGATAGGGACAGTGAGAGACGGAGAGCTGGAATTCCCCTTTGATCAGAGAGTCCGTTATTCAATGGGATGTGGCGTTGCTGGGGGTGTAGAGCTTGAGGAGGCTGATGGGACTGAGAGCAGGGAGAGAGTGCTCAATTGTCTTGTCCCTTTCTTTTTTTTTTCAGGATGCACACCCCCACCAAGAAGCCATACCGAGGTCATGACCTTTTAGCTCCCCCCCTCCCCTCTCCTCTGCTTCGTCTTGGCAGTTTGCGACTCATACTTGAAAGATGCTCGCTGTCACGTGTAACTGTTGCGCGACCCCCTTTCAGAAACGTATCCACTCTAACTGTCTTGCACAACTCTTTCTTGCCACCCTGGTTCATTTAGGGAGGTGGAGGGTGCGGCGTTGGCTTGGGTTCTCTTTTTTTTTTTGGAGGAGGAGGAGGAGGAGGAGGAGTAGATAAAAGACAAAAACTGACAAGAACTAAACAAAGAACAAATTGACTGTGTCAGTGTGAGTGTGTTTTAGTTATGGCAGCATCTGTTGCTGGGAGTGTGGTAATAGTTATGTTTAAAAAAAAAAAAGGATCACAAGCATTTTCTGAGAACTAGAGGAGGGGTGTAGCAGAAGGGGGGCTTTTTTTTTCGAGAGTCTGGTATTTACTCTATTCTTATATCTGTGTACAGCTAAGCCATCAAAGACTCACAAGCAGAACATTTGGTCATTAACAGAACTGTTATGTTTGACAGCTGTTAACATATTTTTCCTTTTTGAAGTGCTACATAAAGCAACAAGTCCGCATAAAAAAGCATCTGCAGTTGGTGTGAGATGCCCTAGGATGGCCTCAACCATTAATCTTTTCCATTTACCCGTGTAAACACAACAACAGCAGATATGAAACATGCGCACATGTTACCAATCGTCACTTTAAAAAAAGAAAGAAAATCTAATTTTTCAAACATGTTTGGTCCCCAAAGTCTTTGGCTGACAATAGACATATTAAGCTAGTTACCGATGTGCTGGGAAGAGGACGAAAATAACATCATACTGAGTTTTCAGATAAACAGCAACAACGCTGACATTTGCAGTTACATTGTGTACTTACAGAGTTTAAATCAAATAATGAAATTAATTAAATATCACTCAGGAAGTTAACTGGTAACTTCCCCCAGTAAGTTTGTTCGTTAATACTGTGAGCACCACTGAAGCTCAGTATAATCTGAACCTACATGGAGATCCCCGATGGGTTTATCCGGCCCTGTGTTTGCTAAAGGGGAACTCCACATATTTTACACAAAATCAGTTTTCTAGTCATGGGGAGCACATCTCTGCTCGAGGAATCAATTGAACAAAGTCTTTTGCAGCTTTGGTTGGTTATATGAGAACAAAAAGCGTGTTTTTTTTTAAAATACTGTATGCATCACTAAAACACAATAGGGCCTAAAGACGACACCTGCATTATCACTTAATCTTGTGTCCCAGTATTGTACAGGGGCTTTGGATTAAAGGAGATCTACCAATTAACTATATTTTTCTTATTGTCAACAAATCTCATGTGCAGAGCCAAACCAATAATGAACTGATCTACTGACAAGTATCCTGTGTGTATCCACGATCCACCCAAGATTTTGACGTGAAATAGAAAACACTGAAACCATTAATCAAAATCAACTTTGCATGAATTTCACTGGTGACCTGGATTCATCCAGGATGGGTAACAGAACGACTGCAGTTCTGGCGGTCCCTTGTGGTAATTTTTTACAGAAATAACATGAAGGGCAGTAGGCCTACCTTTACTGTCCAGCAGAGGACAGCATGTTACTGAAATTATCAGGATGAGCAAAAGATACAGAAAAGTTTGAGCTCTCTGCCTGCCTCTCTTTCTCCCTCTTTCACTTTCTTCCAGTTACTCTCTGTCTCTGACACTTTCACTCATTTCTTCATTCCTTCTCATTTCATCACTTTCTGTCTCTCTCTCTTCCTCGTCAGTCTGTCTCTGTCATGCCCTCTTTGGTTTTTTCCCTGTGTCAACTTTGCTAAAACTGCCTAAAGCCAGACAACACCACACAAGCAGGCTAACCCTACTATGGTCTGGTTCTTGAATTGTGCGGCAGAGAGCTGTTTTTCCTCTCCTCTCTATACTGCTGTCTGCTCTGCCTGAGTCTGCTAAAACCATCACACTGCCCCCCTGTAACCTACGCCCTCTGTTTTTTTTCTCTTTGCATGAAAGCTGCCTTCCCACCTTCCTCTCCTCTCCTTTCTTCTTCTCTCTTCTCGTCCTCTTCCCCCCCTTGTCTACCTTTTCTCTCTTTTCTTCTTCTGATTGTGTCCTTTTCTCTTCTCTCCCTCTCTTCATTCCTCTCCTCCACATCTACCGAATTCTTCTCTTCTGTGATCAAATGCTGTCAGAGTCATTGACTACATGAGCGTGACATCAGCGCTGAGATGAAAGAGGCCAACATTCGATCAGTCCGGCAAAAAGACAGAGGAGGTGGGATAAGGGGAATGTATATGTGTCTGTATTGTTCTGGCCCTTCTCACCAGCCCTAATTCATATTTCTCATACTTTTTTGTCTCTTGTCGCTGCTGAAGAAGATGCAACAGTGTCAGGATGCAGATCTCATGCTTTCTACATCAGCTATTCTGAGGCAGAATATGAGCACTCACTGTAACTCCATGCATGCAGGGTTTCCACAAATCACAACTTCATTATTTTATTGATTTATTCAGTTATTGATTGCATAACCGTGGCACTATGTTGCCTTATTTTGTACAGACATCCCCATAATTTTGGTGAACCCCCGACTTCTCCCCTAGTGCCACCAGGTTGAAATTTTTTTAAGTAATATCTCAACATTTATTGGATGGATTGCCATGACATTTGGTACAAACATTATTTTTTTCCACAGGATGAATTGTAATAAATTTGGTGATCCCTTAACCTTTCCTCTAGTGCCATCATCAGGTCAAAATATCAATCTGTGTGAAACTTACCTGCAAAACTAATCACATTTACTTGTTATGTTTAGTGCTAATTAGAAAAAAAATAGCATGCTAACATGCTAAACTAAACATGGTAAACATTATACCTGCTAAACAGCATCATGTTAGCATTTCTGTGCATTTTAGCATGCCTGACTTAAAGGGAAATTTCGCCACCTTTTATGTGGATGTCCAATCAGTGTTGATGATAAATGTAGTCCACTGAAGCAATTCCTCAGTGTGTGCTATATTGGCCGAGAAAGCTGAGTTTTCCTGCTGGCAGAGCTGTTCTGGCAGTGCCTACATGTACCAGGATGCATTGCACGCAAGCTTCTGACGCAGCCACAGCCTTGGCCTCTCTCTGCTGCATTTTTCAGCCATATACTCTGGTTCAATAAATATGGGTAATACATATCCGAGTCATCCAAAACACTGTAAAATGTATCCTCGTCCATAATCATCCTCTGCACTCATATTTTGGGACACAACTTTCGCTGTTGGAAACGTAGCTAGTTTGCAATACACAGAGAGACACAGAGAACATCGGCAACAACTACAAGCGTTTTTCATACTATATCCCTAATTCAGATAGGTAGACATAAGGTTGAAAATCAGCAAAATGGCTGATCCTTTAAGCATTTAGCTTAAAGCACTGCTGTGATGTCACAGAGCTGCTGGTATAGCTTTAAACACTTTGGCTTCTAACTGTTTTTTGAACAATCTTTTAAAAAAATCCCCTGGTCACAGACTTCTATAAAGCCGCTACGGTGGTATTTGCATTAACACGTCTATTTGATGAGCAACAGTGTCCACCATTTTATAAAATCCTAGTCTCCATTGTATGTGTATGTGTGTGTGGTTGGTATAGGTTTACAAGGCTGTCCTGGCTCTCTCTATCCTGTATCTTGTCCCTTGAAGTACTGTGTGGACCTCTGGTGGGTCCCTTTAACAACAAAGCCAGTTTGGTATGTGTTTACACAAAGCCGCCCTCAGTGTCTCCTCTTCTCTTCTCCAGAAGCTGGCTGGCAGATAACAAACACCTCTCAGCGCTGACTGACCAGGGGATTTATGGCTTCATAAACGTCTGGTTTGGGGATATGCTTAACAGTCTTCCTTCAGGAGGTCACTCTGAGCTGTTTTCTGTTTCTGTGTCAACACATCAAACTGCTAGTGACGATGAACAGTCTGCAACAACAGCATCTGGGAATGTGCAGAGAAGATGATTCCCTGTAATCTTAAATTTTCTTGGCCTCTTTTTCCTGCTAAATGAGCATGTTTATGTGGTGAGAGAAAACCTTGTCACTGTCAAGATGTGTGTGGTATGTTTGGTTGCCTCAAAGAAAAAAAAAACAACAACAAGGATGTGTTGGTGCTAATCACTTTCACACTATCTATTCTTCTGGGGGGGAGGGAAGACATCACGCTTTCAACAGATGGAGCATACATACATCTGCGAGGAACTGCGTTCATAGGTTGTATGAAGCTCTGTGTGGGCCTCACACCTACTCACCTCTCACTCTGAGCTACCCAGCACCAACACCAACAACAGATGTGTTCACACATTGACACACGTGACCAGCAGGAGGAAGTGATGCTTTGTGTGGTGAATTTTATAGAGCATGTTACAGAAGACAAAGTTGTTTGTTTGCAGTGTAATGTAAGAAGTTTTGTTCTTGTCGATGTTTGAAAGTGTTTCACCATTGCAATTATATTTTGGTGTCTTGTAAGTCCATGTGGGCTGGGCACTTGTATGTGCATGACACAATAACTAATGAACTCACTAACTACCACCAAAGAGTGATTTCCCCTCTAAAATTCTCACATGGTTTCATTTTAAACCATTTAAATAACTGTTCAAGGCGCAAAAAGTAAAAGTATCCAATAGTCCACAAAAAAAGAGAAAAGTTTTTTTTTTTTTTAAATTGTTGCAGAACTTTCTTTCCTACAACCCCTCAGATTTAACCTGTGACCCTTTGGAGGAGGCCCGACCCTGAATATAAAGTAGCTAAGATGCTTCACCTCAACCAGCTACAACAGTAAGATGGTGCTTATGTGTTGATGAATCAGTATTAACAATCTAATAATGTAATAAACATTGACGTTGGCCATTTTTATGCAGAATGAGTACTTTTACTTAAGATTTTGAATGAAGGACTGTTACTTGTTTACTTGTACTTCTTTTTACATGGTTGTATTAGTACTTTTACATTTTTTTTTACATACATTTGAGTAAAGTATCTGAAATTTGTTCCACCACTGGTCTCATATAAAGTTTGCAGTTGGAAGGAAACAATCCAGCACTGAGGAAGGCATTTGTGATTTAAATCTTGTCAACTTTGAGCTCTTCTTTTATGCGATGGCACACAAACCTCACATCCTCTCTGCTGATGTCAAACAAAACGCTTATCAAAGCCGGATCTTATCGTCTCTGCATGCAAAACACTCTCACTCTGTAGCCGCTGACGCTGGACCTGTCGCAGGACAGGACGGCAGCCAAAATCTCCCCAGAGGAGTGAAGCCTTCAGGCTGGAGAGTCACAGTTTACAATGCTGGGTTTTCTCCATTTCATGCTCTCATACTCTCCATTGTCCTTGAGCTTTCACAGCTCCCCATCGGTAGGGTTTCAAAAGATCATGTGACATTGCCTCATCCTCTGTTTGCAAAACACCCTGATTTTCTACCTCCACCCTGTTTTACTATTTTTTTTCCAAATTTCTAAACGCATGCTATCTTGCATCGCACCCTAATTCTATCTCACACTCCATCGTTGTTTGTCTCCTTACGCTTTTTCTCACTTGATTCACAATTTCCCAGTGTAAACAGAGAGTGTATTGTGCCTGCACAGATCTTGTCTGTCCTCAGTGTTGACTGTTTTGTCTGTGGGAATAACTATGATGGATTGAGATCCCCTCAGTGTCTGCGATGTGTGCAAGCGGACGTTTCCGCTCCCTCTGCCTCGATCTGTTTTGACAGTCAACAAACAGCAAACAAGCAAGCAAACAACAACGGTGTTTGGTCTCGTGTGAAGCCTTTGCGCTTGTTCCCCTCCACGTAGGGCAGTGAATGTAGTGACAAAGAATAATACACTTTACTTCAGTTTCCACCAAATATTTGATATTTTTGTGCTGATGTAAATCTGTGGTGGTGAAAGTCAGATTCAGTGCAACTAAAAACATATTTCACACAGTGCACATTAATTCTAGGAGTCAAGAGGTCTCTCTCATTCGCCTTCTGGCCAAAAGTTAGCAAAGAAAAGATTGATACCACTCTCACATCTGCTACAGCCTGCAGATGTATGTCAGATGTGTTGGGAAGAATCGAAAAGATTCCCACGTTAAGGACTTGCAAGTGTTCACGTCATGTGACAGCTCAGGAAGGTTTATGATACGATATGAGGGTTTAAAACACTGTGCATTGACAAAGTTATATTATATTAATTAAGTTTGGGTTTTATTACACTGAACGACAGACTGGCTGATGTGACGTGTCCATGTTTACTTGGGTTTCAGGCACTTCCGTATTATTAAGTGCCAAGTCTGATATATACAGAAAGCTTTCAGAAAAATTCCAGTTTCCCAGTTGTAATTATGACTTGGAGGTTGACATGAATGCCATTTACATGTCGGAGACTCATAATTATGGTAACTCCAATACAACTGAACACGGCATTAGCACAAAGACTGGGAACAGAGGGAAACAGCTAGCCTGGCTCTGTCCATATCTGACAAAATACACCTATCAGCACCTCTGAAGTTCACTAATTAACATGCTATATCTTCTTTGTTTAATCCATACAAAAACCAAAATGTAAAAAAGACAATTTGATGTCTTATGGCCAGACTATTCCTTGAAAAGGAACAGTTGCCTGGCAAACATCAGAGACTCCAGAATGTTACTGGTCCTGGCCAAGAAATAATTTGGCACATTACCGCCTGTCAAACCACGTGTCATTTTCACACTTTGTACAGATCAAAGTAATGAGATACAACGCGTTAATCTTTATGCTGAGCTAAGTTAACTGGCTCTTGGCTGTAGCTTCATATTTAGCAGACACGAGAGGATCATCTTCTCATCTAACTCTCCGCCAGAAAGCGAACAAGTGTATTTCCTAAAATGATACTTATGTTTTCCAAACTACTCCTTTAAGCATTCTGTGCTATGACAGCTGCACAACATCTTTTTAGGATAGTCTAGTGGTAAATGAGACCACCCCATAGCTGCAAGGTTAGAAGGTTGAATCCCTTCCTCCTCTAAATGTCCTTCAGCAAGACAGAGTGGTCTTCCCTCTCGTGCACATGTACGTTTTCTCAGAGGGAAGTTAAACTCCCAATTGCATACCCCAATAAGAGGACAGAGCTCTAAACATATCAGAAATGACACTCAGGGGCTTGTCAGAGTGAAATCTTTTTTGACTTTAGCTGTGAATTTGTGACCGCAGGACGGGAACGTGGCTAGTTTCACAGCTTCAGTCAGGGTGGAAAACTATATTCAACAATTGTGGTTTGGTGGTTTGCGGGTTGGCTGCGATTTGCACTCCAACCCATTGTAAACACTCTGGCTGGATCACCTATAGTAAATCGCTGCAAAGCACAACCACGGGATCCTGCGTTGTAATTTAGATCTTTACAGGACTTCATCCTGCACACAGACACGCATAAACTCACGTGCAAACACACATGCTTATGTATACACAGTGCACTTATGTCTTTTAGAGACACACAAGCGCATGCAATCCCACGTGCAGCTTTATGAAATGATTGTTATTGTGAAGTGGCTAAACAGTCATCACTCCTCGGACCTGTGATTTAAGGATCACTGCCTGACCACACTCACACTGTCTGCCTCCAAAGCCACTGTCACTAGGCGCTGCTTTACATCTCACTCACCAGACATATTTTCCAATAGCTCCTGAGTGCGGATGATGTTGACAGTATGCATAATGCCAGCCCAAACCCCTGCTTTAATGTCTATTACACATGCCCAGTGTTGAGTCACAGAGTGTGGCATTTGAGCGTAAAACCTGGAGGCTGTTTCTACTATTTCCTCTCACAGTAGTGGCCAGAGGAGAGATGACCCCTACCTGCAGCACTCAGCTTTGTTAACTTGAAACTATAGTGCTGCTCATCAAGCAGACCACACACGGAGCGAGAGGAAGCACGGCGTTGAGGAGAAATAGAGAGGAGAAAGAGGCAAAGGGGAGAGGAGTTAACGATCTTGTTATCGCAGAGGGGGTAAAAATGAAATGGTGAGTAGTTTTTTCCTCCATAAAAACTCATAAATGTATGTTCACCACCTCCCCCAGTGTCAAACGTGTTATTCTTTGCATCTCTCGTACCAAACACTGTCCTCTCTCTCGCAATGTTGCTGTTAAAGTGAGTTTGGTTTATTTTCTTTTTATATGGAGTTTCCATCATGCTCCACTCCCTCTGTGGTTCCAGCACGGCTGGCCAAATGGCAATAAAATGCTCAAAGGACATCAGAGAAGGAGAAGGAGACCTATTTGTTAGCCTAACAAAATCCCCAGTAGTTAAATAGCCAGTCAACATGTGAGAAAAAAAGGGCCAACGCTGTGCTGTGTGAGGGGTAAGACAAGTGACCGAACAACAGCCGCAGAGGAGTGTCTGTGGAGGAGATGGGTCAATAGTCAGTCAACCAACCTTTGTCATGTGAATTCATCCATCCTTATTTATGTTGTGGGAGGGTTATTTTAAAGTACAAAGTCAATTAAAACTGAATTACAGCAATGAAAATATGCAAAATACAAGAAAATGTAGTAAACACATTAAAAAACAAAAGCATAACTCAAATTAAAGCAGCTTTGGTCAAATAAAAAATGCAAAGCAAGCAAAGTCATCATAAAAACATGTACTTTCAAGTGCTGTGTTTGCTAAAATTATGGCTTTAAAATGTGAGAGTGGAATGACTGAGTCTACGTTGATTTTTTCCTGCAGCCTGTTCCATTTGGACATGAAGGATATGAAAACTGAACGCAGATTTTCCCTGTTTTATTGTGGTTTATGAAACTTTAAACTAAACAGTCTTGACAAATCTGTGTCAGTGTACCGACTGTCTCTCTGAACCAGAGTCAGACTCCTGTCAACGAAGATGACTTTTTCAAAAGCAACGTGGTCCAATCTAAGATACTGCTGGAGCACACAGGGCGCAGAGCTTTATGGACTGAGAATGTTTAGGTCAATTAAAGGCGGGAAGATGTATGGATTAAGCCAGATTTCCACCCCAAATAATTTTAGAATCATGGAGAATTTCTACTGGATCGGTTGTCGTTAGACATTCAGTTTTTGGGGGGTCACAACATCGGATTAATTGGCCAAATGATCAACAGTGTGGCTAGATGAGATTCAGCTGTATTGTCATTGTGCAGGGTACAAGTACACAACCAATGAAATACAGTTAGCATCTAACCAGAAATGCAAAAATAGCATTATTTAGGATGACTGGATGGATTTCTGCCATCTCTTTTTGTTTGAGCAGTTCTGCAAACCAAATTCGCACACAGCTGCTCTCAGAGGATCTGTTATAAACTACAGTGTTTTAATATTAGTGGAGTAGTATTTTACATGTGGCTACCATAGTCTCAACAAAGAGCGTGCTTTGATAGAAATCGCTGCAGAATAGGCCGACCATATTGTCTGCATCTTCCATCTGTGGCTCCACATTTTTCCTATTTTCTTCTTGCTTTCCATTTATAGTAAGATTGCTGCCAGTGATGCTGCCTTTCATCGAATGGGGGTTGTTTTACCTTCAGTGTGACCGGGCAATTGATCCCTACAGTGAGCCCAGAAGATGTTCTGAGCGGCTGAGCGGAAAGGCCGATAGGTAACATAAAGTACTTTTTTTTTCAACCAACATGGATCATAACATTAGTTTGGGCAGAACATTGAAGTCAAGCTTGCATTAGCTGGGTGGCATAGCTGTTTCATTCATGCTTCACAACCACTGGCTCATTCACAGCTGCATGTGGCTATCAGCTGACTAGCAATATCCAAATTATATTCATGTAGTTGTAAAGTGCAGCCACTATAAGCAGACACCTCTCTCTGATACTTTGCTGATACATACGCTAATGCCAACGCCGTGTGCTGCTGCAGCTTCCTCCACCCCAACGTCCTCCTTATGTACCATGTTTTTGTTATTGTTGATTTAATGTATGTGTTTATGGAGGGGAGATCGGCTCTGTCAGCAGAATCCTCGTTGCTGCTGGATTCTTTGAGAGCTCCTTACAAAGAGCAGAGCCTTTTCTTTGTTGTCAGCGACTTCGACTAGAATAAATTGAATACTTTTCCTACTTTAAAGCGCTACACGTGCCAGGGCAGACGGAGCAAGAAAGAAGAACAAGCTGCCGGCTGACATATGTCTAAATACATGTTGCAAAATAGAACAGTAAGGAACAATTAAAGACAGTTACAGTCACCGAACCATCATCTTTTCTCTCCAATCTGATGTCTGTAAGTAAGTTTATTTAAAGTGTAAAATCACAAGAGTCTCAGTACATTTTACAAGAGGGTAGTACACATTAAAGATAATTAGATTGTTTGACGTTAGATAGATTGTGACACACGAAAACACAGAGCAATAGATATAAATGAAATTTCAAAAAATCAGAATAGAACAGAAACCAATACTTAGGAAAGTATAGGTTTTACAATAAATGATTCAACTGTAGGCGAGTGAAAATACATTTTTTTTTAGGTTTTCCGTCTTGATTTAAAGGTCTTAGTGGTGTTTGCCTCTCTGATCAAGAGTACAGCATGTATGTATATATATTCCATATAATTTGTCAGTATGTACTGTCATCCAGCACTTCATCTTAGCTCTGTATAAGAGTTTGGTCCCAGCTCAGCTCAGTGACCCGGTCACAGTCTGGGTCACCACACAGCTCTGGAGGTTAAATAGCTGTAAGAACTCCCATTAATCTGCAAACACTTGATGAAACTGGCCTTAAGCTCCCTCTCCACTGTCCTGCCTCCCCCTCGCTGCACTGGCAGCCGTGCCCGAGAATAGGCATGTAAACCATGTAGGCCTGACACCAGTTGTTTTGACTGAGAGCACTGAGGCACTGACTTATTGTGCAACACAAGGCAGAGCCTTTAGCCTGGCCGGCTATAGCACCGAAATTCCCTGCTGTAAACTCACTCCTCTCATTTCCAAACTGACCTTTTCCAGGATGGAATTTGAAAGCTGTTTCCCCACAAAGGTGCGGTTAATCATATCAAAAAATTCAGATACACACAACATAAGGGAGTGCGCTTCTCTGCAATGTGTTCCTGTGAAATTCACATCCATCAGAGTCACTTAAATACTTCTGGTAGTTTTGAACAGGCACCCGGAGCCATATCAGCATTTTGAATGGTCAAACAACTCTCAAACCACCACTTCAATCCACTCAAAGCAATTTTCACTGATAACCCACAATGGAGTAAAGCCACTAAATAGTCTTATGTGGTGATCACTGCCACCAGCAAGCAAGATATAATAAATACAATATACCGTTATTTACCTTTACATTTTCCATTTGGCTTTTGTCCAAAGCAACATACAAATGAGGCTGTGAATGGTGCACTGATGTGGCTTCAAAAGACAACAGCAACTTTTTAACATCCTTACATGATAGAAAACACAGAACTAATGTCCCAACACTGTCAGAAAACCCATTCTGTACGCTTATATAGTACACTGAGCGTGACTTTGTGTTGCTTTCATGTGAAAATGTGACCTTATTTCCATGTCACGCAGCATCCCTGTCCACTTTTCACACAGGCTAGCAGCTCGGGAATACGTGCGGTTATTTGTGTGCATTCACTGTCCGTCTGTGTCTGTTTCTGTCTTCATGCATGCGCTCTGTATTTGTGCATTGAGACTAACTTCAGTGGACTCAGCAGGGCGTGTCACACCACTGCATGCTTGTTACATTAACACGCAAACTAAAAAAAAAAAAAATAATCATGCCATGGTTTCATTTCAGTCTGTTTTATAGTTCTTTTTTGTGATCATGCTGAAAAACTTGAGACGATGTTGCTGTTCTGTTGTATGACTTCTGGTGCTATGTGGATGTAAAAGTAACCTAAAAAAATAATTTATTTAGGTGTAACATGCAACAACTCAAACGCTCAGACAGACTATTATAAAATGTTCCAGATGGAGATGTGCGAAGAGAGGAAACCGATCTTCCCACCAGGGCCACGAGTCTGCCTTTTTGATTAGGCCCCATTTGTCTCTAAACTACACAGCTGATTAGCGCAGCTTGATGCTGAACTATTTCTGACATTTGAGGGAATCCTTGTGAGGTTTGGGGAATGAAGGCCACGACTGTAAAGGGGATACGAGACCTGAGTGCACTTGCATTTTTGTGAGTCTCAAACCTTCCCAAATTATCCCCTCACAATTCTTTTACTACCCAGATAATGATTCATTACAGTTACAAAGCTCCACACGGTGGTTTAACAACTTTTGATTCCAGTAAAGCCCAGCCTGCAAGCCGTGCCAATAAACAAACATACTGTAATTAGGCTACTTAAAACCTAAAAGTTGGACTTCTCAATGCTCACTCACGGTGGTCTTTAAATTCTTGAAATCACACATCTCAATTATTTAAAGCCCCTCATTTATTTAAAGCTTATTATTTTCTTCAGTTGGATGTTTGAGCTTCACTGTGCAGAATGATGTATGTGCACAGCTTGTTTTCTCCGTGCTCACCTTAAATCTGGTTCAGGCATGTTGAAAGATATAGAAATAATACTCTGATTGGAATAATGACACGGTTTTTTCCCACACAAACAAAGTCAAATTCCCTCATTACATCCTTAAAATGACATCTCATACATCTCCACCAGATTAGCTTCCAAATTAGTTGTCATGTCACAAATCATGCTCGTAGGTCCACCCCTAAAAACTCACAGACACGCACAGATTAGCTCTCCCACTTCAGCAGATAAATGTGAAAACAGCCTTCTAGTGTCCAACTTTGTACATACATAATTCTGCACAGTGAAGCTCAAACATCCAACTGGAGTAACAAGAAGCAAAACACATTTTTTTCGTGGACCTACGAGCAGGATTTTACCTCATCGCAACTCATTTGGAAGCCAGTCGTTGTCCAGTATGCAACTTACACAAGTGTGATGTGGAAACTTGAAGCCTCCAGTGCACAAACACTGAGAATGGACTTTACAGTGAAGTAAGAGACATCTTGTGTCCAGCAGTTAAACTTTTGAAATGAGAAATATTTGCATGTTCACACATTCAGGATTTCTCAGTGAGTAAAGGAGTGCGTTTTCAAAGAACTTTTAATTGAACTTTTTTGTGGAAAAATCATATAGTACACAATTATTACTCAAAGCAGATTATTTTTATATGTCTTAAAACATGTCTGGAGGGGATCTTTAATGTCTCCAACCTATAAAGTAAAGTCTGGTGCTGTATGAGGCTATGTAGGGCAACAGAGCTCAAAGAAATCTTCACAAGACTGTGTTTACATCCTGAGGGAAAACCCAAACCAGCCTTAATGCAATATCCTGAGCAGCTCCTGCACATAAGGGGGGGCCCTGACTCCTGGAGAAATTTGATCCTGCATTGGGCCCTTTAAAGGAATATGGGATGAGTCTGTTGAATGGAGCTGAGAGTGAGTGAGTCCCACTAAACTCTGCGCTCCAGAGAAAGCGAAGGACAGCAAGCGGGACGGAGCGACACAAGGCGTCAAACGCCGAAAGGAAATGAATGAGTGAAGAGCGAAGAGCGAAGAGAAAGTCGACGGCATGAGGAAGAAGTTATGAGCCGAATTGCGACGAATTACCGGGGAAGGTGTCCGTGAGCGGAGAAAGCCGACTGAGGGGAGGGGGGGGGTGGGGGGGAGACAACAAAGTCACAAGGTAAAGTAGAAGTGAAGGACTCCGCTACAGAAGCACCGCTTTACCTCTTTGCTTCCACCAAATCACGCACTGATTTTAATGCCCGTGCACAAAGGATAAATATAACCAAGACGCGGGAGGCTGTTTGGGATAAAAGACGCAGCTGCAGCTGTGTATTTTGAGAGATGTCTGATGCCTGGTTGAACCCTTTTTTTCTGCTGACGGACGGTTTTATGGTCGCTACTATTCTACTAAGCAGTGCGCTTCTGGCACACCTGTTCCTTGTGGCCTTTTTTGGACAACATCTTGGCCCCTGCTCGCCCTTGGAGTAGATCTAATAACATTTATTGAAGCTATATTACTTCATCTATATGTGAAGTAAGACAAAAAATAATTATGTTTTCATGACTTTAGAGGAATGTGTGTGAGCGTTTATGTCTGCCTGCTGGATTTAAGATTACACACATGCACAGTTATTCATCATTTTCTGCATCTGGAGAAATCATGATGCTCCATACTGTACATCAATCTGACCCCTTCAGCAGCTGCCATAACTGTTATTTAACACCTTCCCAAAAGCTTATATATGAACAGAAGATGTATATTATGTCCCACACTGTATGGTTAAGGTTGTCGCTCGCTGTAAGTCATGCCACCTTCAGAGACAAAAGCTTTCTTCATGCCCTGCAGTGTTGTCAAGAGTGTCTAAAGTGTGTGTGTGTGCAGGACAGGAGAGCTGCAGAGGTTGATGTTTACACCTCAGCACAGAGGAATGTCAGGGCCTGTGTTTAAGGCCGAGGCTGATAATGAGTGTGGTCAGTTTTGCTGAGGCCTGTCATTAACCTGCGCTGGGAGAGAGCCGCAGGTTTGCTTGCTGCACAAAGGTAGGAGGATGTAGAGAGGGGGAAAAAAAGAGGGGGAGGGGGAGGGTGGGAAAGGTGCTGCAGGAGGAGAGGGAAGAAGTGCAGGAGGATGAAAGGAGGAGGAGAGGTGAGGCAGAGAGAAAGAGGAGGAGGAGTAAGACAAGATAAGATGATAAATGAAAGGAGGATAACTTTAAAAATGACTTTAAAAAGTAGGCTGAAGACTTCCATTGCCCTCTGTGGTGTTTTAAATCGTTAAACTCAGTTAAACTTCCCCCCCTTTTTGAATATGACTTATTACAAGATAACAATAGAAACTAGGGCAAATGCTGTTATTTATAAAGTTTTAAAGCATTCTCCTTGTATATCCAATAACATTAACCTCTCTGTTTTCCCAGACTAGAGTCAAAGGTTAAGAAATGTGTAGCTGTAATAGATATTTTTCCACTTTTATTTATAGGAATACGTCCCAGCTGTAGTTGTAATATGTGACCAAAATAGTGAGGCGCTGATTTAAACAAGCGTGAGGCCTATACTTGACCGGATGGGAGTCGACAGAGGTCCCCTTTGTTAAACATATGGGGGCCGCCGAGGAGAAGATAAGGCAATATTTAACGCACCCATACTTGACTCCTCGTGCTCTCAGATAATTTGTCTTTGTCTCCCTTTGTACACACAGAGATCTGCCACACTGACACGACTCTGCAGCGACTGACCCAGATTTACACACATGCTCCCGTGCTGTCTGATGGGAGTCATTTTTATTTAAGGGGGGGGGGGGAGATGCCAGAATGTGGGGAAGCCAAGTTGGATCTCGGCAGAGACAACAACAGCGGGGATTTGAAATGTCTGGTGGGGATGATATCACTGAACCACCTAATCACTTACATCACCACAGCTGCATGCTCAGCAGTGTGTCAGTAGTGTGTGTACGTGTGTCTGTTTCCAATCTGTTTCTGTGTGGATCTCCATCTGGGTCTGTCTCTGCTCTGGTAAGCAAGCGCTGAAGAGTTACGACTGGTCGGGGAGTGTGTGTTTGAATATGTGGTGATTAAGGAGGTTCTAGTCAATGGAAGGACTGACTTGAGACTTGAACATGTGCTCCCTCCGTCCTCCACAGAGCAGCACACACCTTCGCCCCTTTACTGAGCGAGGAATGGCAAAGATGCAGATACAGAAACTTTACACGCTGTGACGTCCAAACAATTTTAATCCGATATGCGATAGCTTTCACATTTTGACTAAAAACTCTCCTTGCTGGATATCAAATCTCACTCAGTCTGAGGAATAATGCAATATAACTGTCAGTGTATTCAATGAAAACCAGTTGTCGGCGATGGCAGCCGTAGAAACTATCCTGCTGGGATCACTGCGGTGGCGTTTCCATTCATTTGTCCACCCCAGTGTTTGCTCTGGCCGCGGCTGCGTGCAAGTTCTTTCAGCTAGATGGAAGTAGAGAAGGTCCCAGGGCCTTCCTGTCTGTCTGCAGCCAGGAGAGGACTCACCGTAGTGGATCTGAGCTCCCCCATGCACCTTCCTGCCCTCTCTGGGTGGCCCAAGTGTTACCAAACATGGCCCTACCATGCAGCTTGTTTTTGTTGCCTTGACTTCCCCCCCCCCTCCCACCTGAAAGTTTCCAGCATTGGCATATGCCAGACACCAGAGGAGATACTGCAGAAGAGAATAGTATTTATCAGATTGTATATAACAGTAAACTCAGTGGAAAAGCGTCCTCTGCGTTTCTATAAACCGTGCCACAATGGAGGGTTATGTTCATGCGAGAGGAGAAAATGACTCCTGTTTAAATCTCTCTTTAAAGCATTGGGCTTCATTACTCCTACGCACAGTGTAAAATGACCTCATTCTTGACAGGCTAGTATTGTGGGGTTGATTTTATCCGTGTGCACTCTGATGCGGTGGGCTGAGAGGAGAGTTGGCCTTTTGTACCCTCTGGTTGCCTTCCTTCCTCATCCTGCTCAGTAGAAAGTTTGCAGATTTTTCAGTAGAGTTCCTGGCACCGGTTGGCATGAGCTGTAACACCCCCCCACCCCCCTCCACCCCCACCCCCATGTCACACAAGCTGGGAGTGCTACAAGAATTGTTCCGGGGAGAATTAGCATGGTGGTGCTGAGAGTGTTTAACCAGCAAATGGCTTGTTTGCACCCAGCTGTTTTAGCTCCTGGAGGAAGCCTTGCCCTCGTCTGTCCTGGCTTGCCCCAGTGTAAACCAGCAGCAGCTTATTCAAACTGACTGATTTCCTCTTTTCCTCACGCCAGCGTCCCGCTTTACTTGACCTTCATACCCTCTACTCTGCCCCGGAGTGAAAGGGAGACGTCGGTAGCTAGACCTTGACTGGCCAGCCTGGGTGCAGCGGTCAGCTAGCGAAACCTCCACATGCATGACTTCTGTAATTTGTTTGCTAGGCCTGTATTTATGAGCATGCTAATTGTAGGGAGCGCCATGGTGCAGTTATAGTTAGTGGACTTTGAACGTCTGGTGTTCTGCTGACGGTGTCTGGCTACACTTTGAGTCTGTCTGAATACTGCCTTTCTAACTCCCTTAACCTTCATTGTTGTTTCATTTTTGCTTCATCTGTGTTCATGAGATGCAAACCACACAAAATCTCACACATCTCCACAGCATCACTGGACTCTCATGGCTACTTTTATCTCAAGATAATAAGACTTTTATTGAGTTCAGACAGTAGGGCCTTAACCTTTGTGAATGAGAGTCCGTCCAGAGAAAAATAGCCACTGGTCAGTCCTCCTCAGGTAAAAATAACTTCAGCGCCCCAGTTTCCCACATTCAGCTCTCAGCCCATTCATTCTCACACATTCTTTCCTCCTTTCTTTGCCTAGGCGAGCTGACGGCCCCCCTCTCTAGCTGTGATGGGACTGTCATGCAGAAAGACACTATTGTGCCGTGCAGGATCTCGTTTCACTCCTGCCTTGTAATTAAGAAGGGATTGGATGGTGAGGGAGATGTGGGTGAGGAGGGGAGGGCAGGGGGATTGGGTTAGTAGGTAATTTGGCTAAAAAGCAGAGCGCTGACCTGCTTTGTAGCTGGCAGGCCTGGGAGCCGGCACGCATGAACCCAACTCCCCCACTGACACAGAGCCTCCCTACTGAGGTTTTGTTCGGTGTGTGTGGGCATGTGGAGAGACTGCGGACGAAAAGGAAAGAAAGATTCGAGCTCTGGTGATCCCTTTTGAGCTGCGCGTTTGTTTCTGTGCACATGCATGTGAAGTAAGTGTTTGCAGAGCACGCTTCTTTGTGGTGATGTGTCACCGAGCAACACAGAAAGTGAGAGGAAGCTTTTATTAAACTCGTGTCTTTGTGGACTCATCATTAGTGTTTGCTTTACTCGCATCTCTGCAGTGATTCATGGGAAGTGCGGTGAGCGAGGAGCATTTTAGAGGTTAAATCACTTTTTTCTCCTCTTGTGCTGTAAATGAAAACAGAAGCTGGACTGCTTGAGGAAATACCATCACAGGATTATTTGTGTATCCTGTCCGGGCTGATATGTGTCATTTACTGCCTTTATTATTGTGAACAGAAGACAGTAATTCAAGTTAAATATGAAGTATCACTTAGGACATGGATTATTATTAACATACCTAATAGCTAATACCTGACAGCAAACTCAAATCAGACAAACCATACAGGCATGCAGTGCTGAGCAGACTTGTGTTTTCTGTCTTTAAGTCCAGTCTGAGTCCAGAGGCAGAGATCTGAATCCTTGCCATGGCTGACGTGCTGGAGAGCGGCGGGGCAGGAGCCGTTGGAGCGGCCAGCGTGGATTGGCAGAAGCGCTGCATCGCTCTGGAGATGCAGCTGCTGAGGTTCAGGCTCCAAGCAGGGAAAATCCGAGAGCTGCTGGCAGAGAAGGTAAGAGAGAAAGGCATCATGGGTAGTAAAGCAAGCAGAGTTTTTCTGATAAGAATTTTAGTCTTCTGATGAGAGATGTTAGTTTGTAAGTAGTCAAACCTGCGTTAAAGGTGCCTTGTGCAGGATTTAGTGTATTTCAGCGGAAAAGGCTGTAAACACAACGTTGACCTTTTTAAGTTAATATGTTGAACCTGTTAGCAAACAGTTGCTTATTAACACATCCAACAGGAACGTAGCAACATTAACCTTAATTTCGAGTCCTGTTTCTGGCCACCTGGTGGATGTAAATCCAATATTGACTCTCCTTTTAGCTCTGTTTTTTACAGCTCCTTAAGGAAAATATCTGGCTCTTTAGCAGCTAAATGGTCCACTGTGTTCACCAGCTAGTTGCTCACTTTGTCTGTCTGCTGTGTGGTGTTGGGTAGGTGGTGTGCAGTGGGGTTATCAGCTGCCTGTGTCTGGAAGTTGTTGAATGTTTAATCCATTGTTAATATAAAATTATTGATAATAGCAGCATTTAAGAATGACTTTTACCGGCTCTTGAAACTCGTTAGGATTGCAACAATACCAGCAGAACAGCCCAGATGTCTTTTTCCTCAGAAACTACCTCCAGCTCCTCCGGGGGTATCCCACAACATTCCCAAGCCAGATGGGAAGCGTAGTTTGTCCAAAGTGTACAGAGTCCAGTTTGCTGAGCTTCTCACAACCTGCCAGCCTCTATGCAGAAAAACGTAATCCTTTGACTCACTACAAAGAGCTTGAGAGTCAGATCAAATATTGACCTGTAAATTGACAGCTTTCTCTCACTTACACACTCTGAAATAAATACCATTAACCCTAAAGTGCCCTAAAGGCAGGATGTGAAACTGAAAGCCGCACTAATGAGGTTCAGAATAGAGTTGGAACGGTTGATTAATTGTTTAGTTGAGAGAAAATTAATAAAAATGAATCATTTTGTGTCCTTTTAAAAGAAAAAATCCCCAAATTCTCTTGTTCCAGCTTCTTAAATGTGAATATCTTTAGGTTGTGGACTATTGGTCCAAATAAAACATTTTAAGTTGCATCTTGGGCTTTGGGAAACAGTGACTGACATTTTATAGACCAAATGATTAATTGAGAAAATAATCTACAGATCATCTACAATCATTTCTGTTTTTTATAAGGACAGAGGTATAAAAGTGTGTTCAGTGTGTTTCAATTTGACCACTGGACCATTTGTGCAGTATGAATTGATTCACCCCAAACAACCAATGAACCAGCTGCACAGACATTAGCTAAGTAAGCTAGTTAGCAACAGACACATCAACCCTGTGTGTGTTCGTGTTGCAGATTAGCTTTTGACTCTTACTCTCCAGTTGCTCTCCTTTTTCCTCTTTGCTGTATGTTTATGAAGTTCAAAAATCTCCAGAATAAGTGTGAATTTTTGCATGAATGTATGTTTTTTCTCTTGCTTTGTTCATCTGAAGGTAGAGCATGCATCACATGTTTGAACGGATGTTTGACCTGACACTGATGTTGCAAGAATAGTTGTTTTTACCACTGTGGGAAATAGATTTAAACTTGTCATGCCACATGTTTAAATCAAATAAGACATGCTTAATCGTCTTCTTGTGATCTGATGGTGTTTTTATGTGTTTTTATGCATGAGGAAACAATCAAAGCATGTGAATCAGTTGAAATGCAGCAGGGGTGGATGACTTTATGTTTATGTGTGTGTGTTAAGACAGATGAGATTACTCAACTGATTTAGTAAACATTTGGTCCACTCATTCTGTGTCATCAGAGGCTGGCTACAGTTTCAGCCAAAATGAATATTTAACATTTAACTCATCGCCCCTGGTGCTTCCCCCTGAAGTTGAGAAAAATAACCGCCAGCCGCCGGCCAAACGCTTGTAAAGTTGTGGCTGTTGTAAACCCCGAGTCCGACTACCAGACACTTTGGAAAGTAATCAACTGTCATCAGGAGATTCGGTTCGGTGCTGAAGATTTGTTGGTAAAAGATTGGAAGTGTTTGGATTAGAGGAAGAAAGAGTGAGCTGAGTAGCATAAAATCTGTTTTCCTGTCTTGACATTTCTATAGTTTTCATTTGGTTTCTTTGTAGCTTTACAAGCCACAGGTCTTTTAAAGACCCAAATAGTTTGGGGCTGCTTTTGTTTGGAGTGTCACAGTGGTTCACTTTCTGCATCATCTCTAATGCTGGAGTGATAGAGAGCGGTTCATTCAGTCAGTCAGCAGGATGTTTACAGTCCAAACATAACCCAGTGGCTGATAAGAGCGGGACGACTCCCTGCTGTGTCCTCTGTCAGGTTCTGTCAGACCTCCAGCTCCTCTCTGAGATCCCATGCGGCACACACACACACACATACGCAAACACACACTACATTTATAACTGTGAGAAAGGGAGAGAAAGTCATTAATAGGTTCTTCCACTACAATAACCTTGGAGGGATATACACCAGCCAAAGAGAGGTTTTACAACCTGGCAACCTAAAAGTTCTTTTTAGCTCATTACCGATCCATAAAAGATAAATAAATTACCTATTAAAGGATAAGGTCAGTGCAGTGATATACATGTATATGTATATGTGTATATATATGTATATTAGTGTTTTTTGTCTGTGTTTATGTCAACAAATCCTATAAAAACACCAAAAACAAACAATAAATTTGTCCTACTAACTAGTATTACTCATGTAGCCAAAGCCTGATCGAGCTTATGCCTCTGTGCCATTTTATTCAAAACCAATGAGCCATGTTCCTCCATTATGATGAACATGAGCACTGTAGTTTATTCTGAGTCAATATCACATGTACCATTTTGGTGCTGCAAATACTCACTAGCGTGCCAAATGTGTATTAGTCTGCAGCTGAAAATAGTCCAAATAATTCTTTGTTTACTCCTGTTTGAGTACAGTTCACTGAAAATTACAGTGCGGGGAATCGCTCCCCTTTTTAAAAATGTGATCAGTTTGGAGTTAGATGAAAAGATCAATACCACTCTGTATGTCTGTACGCTAAATATGAAGCTAGAGCCAAGAGGCGATTAGCTTAGCTTAGCACAAAGACTTGAAGCAGGGGGAAACAGCGAGCTTGACTCTGTCCAAAGTTCAACAATACACCCACCAGTACCTCTAAAGCTGTTTTATCATGTTTCCTTAATCCTTACATAAACAGAAATGCAAAAACAACAATTTGTGGTTTTTCGGGGAGGTAACTGCAGCTTTTTCTTGGCGAACAACAGCCGGGAGCAGTGACTTCACAGAGTCTTGGCATTACAGCGAGGGACGTTACACAGAACTAATCAGGAGAGCTAAGGTAAACGATTCCAGCTCCAGCTCAGCACTGGAAGCACAGACATGAGGAGCGGCATCAATGTTCTCATCTAACTCTCATCAGATTTGTTGACGTTAGGAACAAAACAGAAGAACACCACCTTTATCATTAAGAAAGCCATTAGATGCGACTTGCTTCGACTTCTTAGAAAGTGGTACTCATACGAAATGTCCATTTCAGTCACGAGGCCAAGAATAGAAATGAGTTCAAACTTTCTGAAAATGGACTAATTACTCTCCTTCCCTTTTTCTCTCTCACAAAAACACACACGTTAATACGTAGCATACACAGTATTTATTGTTAATTGTTCTTTTTGGCCATATTGCCAAGAATAGAATCCCTTTTTTTGCAAACAGGCTAATTAATCTCTCCCTTTTTCTTCCTCTCCTTCTCTTATAAACACACACACACACACACAAATACACACAGCGCTGAGTGTGGTTTAAGTAGGGGCCCGTGCTGCTGAGTGTGTTTTTCTGAGTTTTTTTGGGGGGGTGGGGGGATGGGTTGCTGAGTGACTACGATTCCGTCATGTTATTGCTGTTTGGAAAGACTGCTTTCACGCTCTTCATCTCCTCTCTTGCCAAGTTGGGAGTGTTTTACGCATTGACCCACTTTGGTATGGAAAAACATGAGAAAAAAAAAAAAAAGTTGACGTGGTTGCCTGTGACATGGCATTTATCTCCAGAGGCTGACTGTGAGTGAGGGAGAAGGGGAGAGAGAGAAAGAGAGATGCCCCATTTGCCTTGTGAGGAGTTTAACAGGACGATTACAGCAGTCTGTTTAAGGATTTGTTTGAGTTTTTACTGATTTGGGAAAGTACAGTTGACAGCTGTCAGCGGGTAGCCTACAAAAACTGGAACTTCTCCGTAGCCAAAAAGAAAGTTTGTGATGATGACTCATAAGCCATGTTTTCTGGTGCTGAAGTGACTTTTAAATATAACAAAACTAATTTGAGGATTGAAGTCAAACAACAAACAAATCAGTCTGCATTTGAACAGCTGAAGGCTTTTATAACTGCTGACATCACACATTTGCAGTGGTGTAATATGTAATATACACTATTCAATACAGAACAATGGCCCATGTGTTATAATATTATAAAGTATTATATTTGATTATTATTTCTGTTGCATTTGATCAAGTTCATTTTTAACTTTGTTGTATACTGTTTGGAAGTATTTTAATGAAGCATTATATTTTGTAAGCTCATTATATTTGAATGTGGAATCTTACAGTAACTCACAACTGTAGCTGTCAGATAAATATAGTGAAGCAAAAAGTTAGCATCTGAAATATAGTGGAATGGAAGTATAAAGTGGTATGAAGTAAAGTATAGTACAAGTACAAGCACCACAAATCTGTGGTTAAATACAGTGTTTCAGTAAATATAATTAGTTACAGTCCAACACTGCAAAATTTGAGCCTTAGATTTCTTAGATTTTTCTGGGTTTGTTTTAGAAAAAGTGTCCACGCAGCAGAGCCATACTTTATTGGACTGACTAAAACAGGCAATGTTTTTGAAACACAAATTGATGATGTCATACTGACATCATACTCAACAGATCAAACAAAAAAAAGTATGAATGAACACTAAATTTAATAAACATTGTCAAAAAAAAGCTGAAAAAGCATGAAACAAGACAAAAATCAAAGACATTACCTATAAAATACATATGATTACCATTCATTGAAGTATATAAATCATCTTCATGAACATCAGTAAAATGAGGTAATATGCAAATGAATTTTTCCTCACTGACCAGGAAAACAGTGGTAAAGGGAGGAACATCCCCTCCCCAAAATGTAGGAAATGTAACCACTGTCTTTAGAGTCACAGTTCACCAGCCTCATGACAACACTGGACAGTATTTATACGAATCAAAACATCCAGAATCCAGTAAAAAACTGATCAAAACCTGTCAGACGTTCAAGAGGAAAGTTTGACAGAGACAGAATATTTAAGGAAGTAAACCCATATTGTCTTAGTGTTTCACATTTATTTGGGTCCCAGAATATAAGAATAACGTATACAGACAGAGGAATTTTTAAATTGGATGGTATTCCTACTTCAAGGTTTCCTTTCATTACTACTTGGCTAATCTAATACTGGACAAATTACATTAATCTCCTTCACAAGCCTCACGTGGCTCGAGGAGCAAAAACGCTCTTACTTGACTCAGGCTAGTGGTATCCGTCAGCGAGGAAGACTGCAGAGAGGTCACCGGGTTCACGCTTGTGTGTATAAACATTTATTTTCATGAGAGGATTTGTTTAATAATCCAACTGCCTCAGTCTGTTCATGCAAAGGTCGGTGAGCTTTTTTGTGGCCTCTGTTTAATCCTGTGAGTCTGAGGGATATACAGTAGGTAAGACGGAGCTATCTGTTGCTTTTTTTTTCAACAACCACTTCATGAGCAGACTCACTGATTCACTTTTGTGTCCATATCCATATTTATTTAATGATTCATGAGAATGTAATATGTAATCACTGGGACATTATGTTCATTACTCAGACTATACAGTATTCCAGATAAAGTGCTGGTGATTGTAGTCTACATTTTACTCTCCCCACTTTTACTTTTCTTCCCCTCCTCTTATGACCAGGGGTGTTTAAGATTTAATGATTGAGCCGGAGTCATCAGCTGTGTACAAGGGTTAATGATTAAAAGTTGAGAGGCAGGTGAACACTCAGTGAACAGATATTTCACTGATGTCTCCTTTTCTGCCTTCTTCACCGCTTCGAGTAATGCCCTTAGTGACCGCTGTTGCCATTACGTTGGAGCCAAGAGCCTACAAAGATCAATTTCATGATCTTCAGATCGCGTGGTTAAGATTAGGGCTACAACTAACAATTCTTTTCATTATTCAGTAATCTGCTGATTATTCCCTTGATTAATCGATTAATGCATTGTCAGAAAATAGTGGAAAATGCTTGTTAAAATTTCCTACAGCTTGGGGAGATGGTCCAAAACCCAAAGATATTCAGTTTACTGTCATATATGGCAAAGTAAAGCAGCAAATCTTTGCATTTAAGAAGCTGAAATAAGTTAGTTAAGAATTTGCAAGGCCTACACTGTTCATTAGTGTAGTGTGGACCCGCTGCGACCACAAAGATCATATGATGTATGTATACGATGTAAAGAAATATAGAGGACGAGTGAGAAAAAATGCTAACAGACTTAAATAATCAAGTCATCAGGAAAACCTTTTGATATTTTGAAGTATGGGCTTAAAGCATCAGATCTAAAATCTCTGTCAGCTTGTTTCTGGCAGTGAGAGTAAACTGATAATTAGCAGTGACAGATCTGTTAGCTGTCAGAGGAGCAGGTGATCTGCTGTCTCTTGCCTGGTCCCATCTTATCTTCATCTCACGGGATACTATTAGTCCCTCTGGATTCCACACTGAAGCAGAGAGGGCCGACGCTCGGCCTCCACAACACAGCACAGTATGCTGCAAAACTCTATGTATTGCCTGTTTTGATAGTTTGGGCTAACACGTATTCATTAAAGGATAAGGCCTGTGATATTCTATAGTTTTGTTGACAACAAGATCAAAATCAACAAAGCATTAGCCCATCCTCTGGGAAAAAGTTCATTTGTTAATACTGTGGATGTACATCTTTAATAAAGGGTCAGACGTATATACTTTCATTTTTAAAAGGTTAAAACCTTTTCATAGCAGTGATGGAGTCACCCAGTGCCATGGTGTGGCTCACCGGTCAGTGGCATAGATTGGTGGCATTCATTGTTGGTTTTAGTGTTTTCATGGGGTTTGTTGACAGTAAGAGAAGCGCAGAATATCACCACACTTCACAAACTGCTAATAGAAAGCTTTATGAAACATGACCCACACCCCATCAATTTTCAGCCTTCTCGGCAGCCGCAGCAACTAGTTGTGGGGCTCTGTGGCCTGACAGATGCTGGACAGCAGACATGCAGTAGTTGACACACGCCTTCTCGGCACCTCAGGCCTCAACAGTTGTACTCTGCAATAACTAAACAGACACAGAGACAGACAGAGGGAGACTGACACAAGCTTAGACAGTCTGTATTATCCAAAAGCCTTAAGGTCACCTGAGGACTGAGGAAATATTGTGATGAAGAACAACTAATTTGAAACAATAGAAATGACAGAAAAAGTTAAATTACTTTGTTAAAAATTCTTAAAAGGACATCTACTCCTCCTGCCTCATTAAAAAAATCCAGGCTATGAATAAGCAGCACAAGATGTCTCCTACTTCACTGTAAAGTCCATTTTCAGTGTGCTGGAGGCTAGTTGTGATGTCGCAAATCATGCTCATATGTACACGTCTTAAACCCAGATTTAAGGTGAGCACAAAGAAATTTTCCACCTTCAGCAGATTAATGTGAAAACAGGCTTCTGGTGTTAAACTCTGCACATACATTTTTCTGCGCAGTCAAACTTCCAACTGAAGTAACAATAAGCAAAACACATTTTTGAGTGGAGCGGGGCATGTAGCTACTGCCACTAATAATACAAATGCAAACTTGTCAAAACCAATCTAAACACTGACAGTTTTTTTTTTTATTAAAAAAACATTTTATAATCAACAGAAAATCATTTGGAACATGACAGGTGGTGTTGATGAGGGAGGAGTTCATCTGATGGGGCTGTCAGGGTAAAAAAAAGTTGGGAACCACTGATATATAAGTAACAGTCTCCCTCTTTCTATCCAGCTGCCATGAAACACCTCCTCCAACTCCTGGTTGCAATGCTAAGGCTGTTCTCTTTATACACTTGGAACAAAGTTTCAAGAGTCCTGATAACACTGCAGTCTTTCTTCTGAGCTCAGTATGAATTACAGTGACTTAAAAGACTTGTGCTGCGCCTTGAGTGTTGTGCTCTCGTGAAGTTAATTTATGACTGTAGTTCCAGTTCCCTGCATATACACCCTCTCTAGCCAGGCTTCTGTGTTGGCTTCACACTCACAGCTCACACAATCCCGTGACTCAATGTCTAACCATCTCCTGACCTGTCAAATGCTGATGGCTTCCTCTGATGACCACTTCTCACATCTGTTCCAACATTATGACTCCCGAGGTGCTTTATATTCACCTAAAGTGCTCCACGCCTACTGCTAATTTTATTTCTTGAATGGAAGACAAATACCGTTTGCTCCTCTTTGGCTCAAGCTTGTTAAAACCTTTGACTCATGACAGCAGCTTTTGACCTTGAGGTGAGGAGTCATCCAACCACTAACCATCAACCTCCGCCCACGACTCTCCTGCAGTCGCGCTCTGGTTTTCCTGAGTGGTAATCTGGCTACGAGAAAGCATTCAAATGTTGTGAGTGGTGGATTCTGGGAATCAGGGGCCCTTTATGGAGGTGACGAGAAGGCAGGGAGAAAGACAAAAGGGAAGGGGAACAAAGATGACGGGAGGAATTCAAATGCATCTCTCAAGCAGAGTGAATCCATTAGCTTGTTTGTTCTCCTTTCAGCTGGGTCACTGAACTCAGAAGAAAGGGTGTCCTGTGTTGAACTTGTGTGTGTGTGTGTGTGTGTGTGTGTGTGCGAGCGTTTGGGGGCTGAGAGGGAGAGTACTTGCAGATGTGTGCATACTTGCAGGATGGACAGCGTTGGCCTTTTGAAAGCAAAGCTTGAGCGTGCATGCTTGCACAAAAGGTGACGCAAGCCTGTGCACACGCATTCTAGCATTCTTCCACCACTGCTGTTTGACCAGCGGCAGCAGCGTGAAAGATGGTCAGCCTCTCCTGAGAGCCTTTCTGCTGGTCCCATGCCTAAAATTAAATAGTAAATCTTTTAATTTCACCTAAGATTATCCTTGTTGTGCTGCTCTCTCCCTTATTTTCCTTTAATTGGGTCATGTTTGACCCTCCTCCCTCCTGGTAGAATTCATATTCCCTTTCATTTTCCTTTCCTCAACCGCTTTCCCCGTTGCATCACTGATTCAGCAAGATTTTCTTGATTAGGAATGCTTTTAAGACTGTTGGTTTGTTAAAGTGTCCCACCACATTAATCTTTTAAATGTCTTCATTATGGCAGGAGTGATTTTGCAGGATTAAGTGTGTCTGCATGCATCTGGAGGTGTGCGTAGGCAGAGGTTTGGCTTGGTGGTCTATCTGTCTGGTAGGACCTTTTGTGGAAGGTCACGGGATGTGTCTTGCCAGAACCTGTAGTTCAGAACTGTAGGCGTTTATTTTTTCTTCTTTTAAAGTCCCCCTCCACTCAAAAATATGTTTTTCTTCTTGTTCCTGTTGTGGATGTTTGAGCTTCACTGTACAGAATGATGTTATTATTATGCTATTATGGAGAGGAGGGAGTCCATCTCCACCTTTTAAGGAGTCACTGAGATCTCAGGATTTTTCCGTGACCACCCCTAACCCCACCACCCATGTTTGAAACCATGGTAACCTCTTTTGTCTCTATCCCAGATGCAGGAGCTGGAGCAGAGGGTGACAGAGGCCGACCAGCGGGCTGAGAGTGCTGAGAAACAGGTAGAGGGGCGGCTTTCATCCTTATTTTGACCACAGCTTGTAAAATATTAAAAGATTAGACTGCTTTATTACAACTTACGACTTATTTTTGCTGGTGTAGCCATCGTCCTTACCAGCTATAGTAACATTGTACTCACAAGGTAAAGTGCTGAGATTTGTAGCGACGTCACTACACAGTCTGACAGGGCAAGAAGCAGGTTAGCTAAACTTATTTAGAAGACAAAACAACACCGAACAGTAAAATTATTACCCAAACTGTGTGTTATAATCATCCATTACAGTTTCACCATCTTCCTGGTTGACCTATTGTACTTGCCGTAGTTATCCGTGCACAAATTTAAGATTATTACTGACATTGCAGATATTTTTGCCTTCTGTTTTACCTCCCAAAGGTGGTTTAGATAATCTGGCTAAACTGTTAGCTTGTTTACAACCTGGCTAATCGTCTGACTGTTCGTGTTCCTTGCCCTGCCAGATTGTGTGGTAGCGATGTTGCCCTGTTCCCAGATCCCAGCAATTACTTTAGCAAACACAATGTTGTCTTAATTGATAGAAATGATGGCCAAAACTACAAAAATAACACTCAAGTTGTAATAAACCCTAATTATCCTTTTAAAACGTAGAAAACAAACCAACAATTTAAATCAAATTATTCATTAAACATACAATAATTCTTGTCAATTTATTCTTTGTAACATTCTTAAAGGCTGTAGTCATCCTTTTTCTCAACAAATGAATATATATTTAAAATTTTATTGAATTATATTCAACACATTGAGTGATTTAACAAAAAAAAAAGTCAATTTACTAGACCGTAAAGACTGTGAGTGCTGTATGAAGAAATCCCAAAATGTGGACCACTAAAGTCACACACACATGCTGGATATTGTGTTTTTTGTCTGACTCCTAACCACTAAGTAGGAGTCGAGCTTTGATGGGACTTTACAAAATGAGTCTGCAGTTTAGGGATAACAAACCTCATACATATGACGCATACTCTTTCTTGCTGTTGGGTTTAATCACCAATTTGCTGTCATTACTGGCTGTTCCAGGTGTTTTCTGTAGGTGGTAATTTAATGGTGCCCTCTCTTTAAAAACAAGAAATACGTAAGGGCTTAGAAAGCTTTTTCTCATCAGAGATGACGACAAGTATACTCTGTGTTTTCTTCTTGCCCATCAAAATTAAACGCACCGTGCAATTTTGAGCTGTCTTTCGGGCCGTGCCTGTACAATCACTCCTCTGATTATGCATTTCAGATCCATGTCATGGAAGAAAAGCTGAAGTCTGCAAACATACAAACCAGTGAATCGGAGAGCTCGTTGTACAGAAAGTATCAAGACCTGACCAATCAAGTTCAAGAAAAAGATGCTGTGATAAAGAGATTAGAGATGCAGCTGGAAAAACAGGTATGGGCGGAGCCATCCGATAAAGAGCAGAAATGTCCATTTATGTTCATAAAATGTAGGTTGAAATAATCCACAAACCCTGTTTTCTCTGACTACAGATCTTAGTCAGAGCCCAGGAGGCAAAAATTATTGAAGAGAAGGCTGCCAAGATTAAAGACTGGGTCACCTTTAAGCTTAGAGAGGTAAGCTCAGACATGTAGAGATACACCCCCGACTGAAGTACGAGCTTGGGAAAGCCCTCACCACGCTGAGAGACATAATCTGTGGCAAAAAGAGATGCTTATGATTAAAAGTGAATTATCTACAGCTGTTTATTTACTTCTGTCTTTATCTGCAAACAGTTGGCACCGAGTCGGAGAATTTAAAAATAGTTATTTGTAAATCACTACCCACGCATCTCTGAAATTAAGCTGTTTTAAGAGGCATACACGTTTCAGTCATGATCTCGGCTTTCATGACAGGAGAACATAAACTATTTCAAACCTACTTCGTTTAAATGTTTTCACAATAACCGGTGTATATACAGTAGATAGTACAAACTACTTTGAATTGTGTTTTATGATACACACGTGCCTTGTTGCAGATGGAGCAGGAAAACCAGCAGCTGAAAATGGCCAACTTGAAGCACACAGAACAAATAATGTTGCTACAGGACAAACTACAAGGTGAGTGCTGCTGTAGGTGTTTGGAAAACTGCACTATAAATCATAGATATATTACAGGATAGATAATATATTTCTTGTTTGTAATATTGGAAATCTTGGCATTTAAATTGTCTTACTGTCACCCATCGGATAAGAATATTTTGTTGACTATAGTAGAGTAAAAGCTCATGTAGGCAAGTAGGGAATGAATGTGGTGGTTAAAAAACCGTGTTGTTGGTTTTGTCTTTCTCCTTCAGCTCTCTTAGAGAAACCTGCATCCTCTGGGTCTCCTGCCACCTCCCCTGTAATGGATATCCACCTGGTGCCAAATGGTCCGCTGTTTCCTCCCAGCTGCCCCGGCACTCCACCTGCCCAAGATGACAGCTGGAGACAGACAGGACCTCGTGGGGCCGCCTCTAATATCAAGACCTCGCCAACAGGTGTGCTGCCCTTAATTCATGTTATCCCGGGATGGGTAGAAGGGACCTTTTGAAGCAAAGAGTGTGGTCTTTGATTTGAGCCGAGCTGAACACCTGACCGGACAGAACTTGTAATGGTGGAAAGATCTTGAGCCTGATTGCCAGCAAAAATCTAACCTTAACTCATTCCTGGTTTCTGTATAATGTGTTTCATTGAAATCCAAAACAATTGACAATTGACATTTTGCGTTTGTATTTGTATTTTTTGTGTTTTATTATTCTTTAAGTAAGAATGTTTCATTTTCCCTCCATGTTCTTTTATTTTACTTCCACTTCTACTTTTATTTCTTTTACTTGGTGTAAATGAAATAAAAACTGAAGTTGGCACCATTTTTAGCGAACGTGCCGCTAATTAACAAAATGTAATACTCGGCATGAATGTGAGTTTTTTTACTGTTAAATGTGACGCATTAAAAAGAGAAGACAAGAAAACATTGTCCATGTCAATGCAGGAAGTAAATAAGACATACGGAGATGAGACTAGTAAAAAGTTTTAAGCATTTTAAGGCAGTGATGAACAACAGATGGTAAGACAAACCATATTCTCATTGCAGTTCTCCTCTTTTTATGGTGTATGTACTAAAAATATCCTTTGCAGGCACTGGTCTTTTTATGGATGACCATCTCCTGGTTAAAGGGATACTCCACTGAAACCATATCAAAGAAACTTTTCAAACCGCTCCTGCAGCATAACTCACATCGCTAGATACACAACTTCTGTGTCGCACTTCCTTAAAGATCCCCTCCAAACATGTTTTAAGACAACTACAAAACCTCTACTTTGAACCAATAATTTGTGTCTTTGTGTCTTGATGAATGTGAAAACAGCTTTCCAGTGTCAAACTCTGCACATACACCATTCTGCACAGTTAAGCTCAAACATTCAAGTAAAGTAACAATAAGCAAAACACATTTTTGAGTGGAGGGGGACTTTAAGTGATGATTGTTAGAACATACAATGCACAGCAGATTTTCATTGGATTATTCCTTTAACATCTTTGCAGTAGGTGTGGATGATTGCCCAAATGTAATTTCCCCATATTTTGTTTCCTTAGATGTGAAAAGGTCTCCTGAACTGGCCAGTAAAGGGATTTGCCACGTAGACCTTGCAGTCCACAACGCTCTCTCTCAGGTTCGGAGCAGGGAGGGTCCCAGCAGTCCTGTTTCTATCGGTGGACCAGAGCTCCCAATATGCCCAGAGGGTCAGGCAGGGTGCTCGGACAGAGACAACTCCTCGGATGAGCTCAACAGCAAGTTCCGCTCCCAGTGCCTTCACTCATCCTCATCCTCTTCATCTTCATCCTCAGCTTACGAGATGGCCCACGGATCGAGCTCCCCAGAATCCTCCCTCAGAATAACGCCCAAAAGCCCGCTCCTGTCACGGTCCCCCTCCACCAACAACCCCTTTCCGAATCCTCCGCAGCCTCTGGTTCACCAGTCGGGCACCAGCATGACGTTACCCAAGGTCCGGACTCCTCTCACCCCCAGGGACAGCATCCAGCTGGTCAAGAAGCACTACAGTCAGCCTCAACCCAGCCTGGACAGGCTTCACCACCTCAACATTAACATCGACATCATGAGCCCATCTTCCAATTCCTCCACACTCAAGAGCACCGGCACTGCCACCTCGCCCTTCTCTCAGGTTGTAGAAGAAACAGACATTGATGACGGGCTTTCCGACAGCATGGACGGCGTGGTGGAGGGTGCAGGAGCGGACGAGCCTTCCCGAGATGGAGTGTCCTTTGTGGGGCTCGCAGAGGAACTGGAGAGGTTGGATCCAGAAATTCTGAAGCCTCCAACGCCTCCCTTACATCGCTTTCCTTCATGGGTATGAAAGACCAGTATTATCAACTTAACTTCTCCACGCTTGACGTATTATTTTATGCTATCAACATACTGTATTTTTAGAGTTTAAAGATTTTTTTTAATAATGAATATTTAAATGTATTTCTGACTTTGTTGATCTCTGCAGGAGAGCCGGATCTATGCTGTGGCTAAGTCAGGAATGAGAGTATCAGAGGCCACTGCTGGAGCCAGGGGCCCCGGACGAGGTGAGTCCCCTGCAGGGAGAAACCCGCCACTCATTCATTCAACACAATTCTGCAACAGAAAGACATTTAAACTCCACTTATATTCTCTGCAACGCAGTGAGAAAGACGCTAACAAGAGTGTTTAAAGTAGTATCTAACCCTGTGTGTGTGTGCTCGTCTGTCTGCATGTGTGTCATGAGCCTGGGTGGTGTTGCTTGCGGTGTGGGAGATGACTCGGTGCTGTGAAGTGACATGTCATTCAGCTGATGCTTAAACTACTGTGGGGGGTGAGTGTGGTTGGTTTGGACCTGTCATTGCTGCCTTTGATGTCACTTCCTCTGGCCTGAGGCTCCACACACCTGTGCAGGTGTGGGATCATCTTCGATAGGCAGTTCAGACCCCCCCCCCCCCCCTTTTTTTTTTTTTTTTAAAGAGCCAAGGAAGAGCACAGGAGGGGGAGGGTTTGGAGGAGCGGAGGGAGAGGCTGCTTTTTAATCATCTGCGATGAAAGGACGCGGTCTGGGTGTAATTACTGCTCTGTAGTCTGTCCCGTCATCATCCATTTTGTCAGGATGCAGACAGTGAGATTTGACAGCACTCTGAATATTAAATTTCCTGACTGCCAGGTACATGTAGCTGACTGCCAAACGGCTGTTGTGGTAGTCATAGTTTGATCAGCTTATTCAGTTTCCTCCCATGTTTGGGCCTTAAGGTGCTTCTGTGAATGGAGCATTTGTTCTCTGGCAAAATAAATACCACGGACCATTTTTTTACCATTTAGGTACTTGAAGAGTCCTGCTGCAAGCAAGTTTGTGTGTGTAAAAAATTAAAGTGGATTTGTCTGAAGCATTCCTACAGGAATTCTGGTTGTATTTATGTATAACTATTCTCATATTCTCCAACTTATCATACCAATCTGAGCCACTGGTACATTTCATACACTGCTAATATCACAAGGTTGGGTGGGTTTCCTTACAGACAAGAACCATCTCATCCTATCATCATCATCATCTCATGATATTCGTTTATAAAGCTTCCAAACTACCCTCACATCTCACATTTAAATCATGTAACTAGATATCCCTTACGTACCCACTAATCTTGGCAGGAGTGCTTTCAGGTACTGATGATGACTGTTTTATGTTCTCAGGTCTTTCTTGAAAAAAATCAGATGAGACTACCTGATATGAAATAAATGAAAGGGGCTGAAATACACACAACAATCGGGATCAGTCTTGTAGTTATGAGTAATCAGGTGCTTTTATGGCATTTTTATTGCATAATTCTTTGTTTTTTTTATTGTTATTTATCGAGTTGTGCATATTTATATAAATCTCCATCTAGGGAAGGGCGTTGCAAACTAGGCTTGGCATTGCTCCATGCTATGTGCTTGTTCCATAAACACATTAAAAAAAAAAAACATTCAATAAAATGAATTTGGAATAAATGTTGCCATGTGTATGTTACAGGGTCCAGCTTGCCCCAGTATCCAGCAGCAGGTCCATTCACCCAGTTGATCTATAAGAATATTAATGTACCAGTCTATACCACACTGAAGGGGGTGAGTGAAACGTTCTTCATTATTAAAGAGTTACGAAGCTTGTCAGCTTAATGTGTGGGATATCTATTACTTTGTGCTTCAGGTTTTGACCCTACTATATTAGTTACAGTATGTTACTATGTGTTGTAGGCATGAGACCTGTTTTCATCTGTATTGAAATGACTCTTTTAATGATGTATGTGTTAGAAAGCCACTCAGATCAGCAGTGTGCCTCTGCCGGATGATGACTCTGGGTCTGAGGACGACAGCAGCTCTCTGGCCAGTTTACGGACCTCCATCCTGAGTCCGGACAAGAAGGGCAGTGTCCCTGGGAGCCCGCGTGCTGTCAAAAGAGGCGAGGATTGTAGATTACTGTTTAAGTAATACAGATTAAATCAGCAAATAACATGCATGAAAAATGTCATTTCTTCAAGAACAAGGAAACTGCATTTAAGCTTGTTGGCAATGCATTTTTAAGTTAACCTTGGTAGTTTTTGAATAGTTTTATTAGCTTAAGGTAAGAATTTCTTAGGCTAATAGGAAAATTTTATACTTTCTCACGAACCAAGTGAAGAGTGTGTAATTCCTTGTTTGATCTGAAAATATAACCAAACTTGGAAATGCATGATTTTCAATGGACAGCTGAAACTTTTCCTGTAAGTAAAAGCACCTTCTAAGAAAAAAAATATATCCTTGAACACAGCCAAACATGTACACAGGTTATTTTTTGCCACTTTGAACTAACATTTACGATTTATACACAGACAAATCCAGCACAGAACAGACAGAAATAAGATTTTATCTGCTGACCAGATCTGCATGCATTTGCCAGATGGTGCATTATAATAAAAATACCACAATATATAGATATATTGGAAATCATTAACTGAAAAAGAAGTGCTGCACTCAGTGGCTACACAACATAACATACTGGTGATATTAATTAATCATTTCAGATCATTTAAGAGCCTTCTGCCTTGAACCACCTGATGTATTAATCATTTCTTGCCATTTTCTGTTCTCCCAGGTGTATCCATGTCCTCCATCAGCTCAGAGAGTGATTACGCGATTCCTCCCGATGCCTACTCCCTGGACAGTGACTACTCTGAACCAGAACATAAAGTCCAGCGGACCTCGTCTTACTCCTGTGAGAGCACCGGGCCTGTGAGTAGATGAGTCCTTTTGTACTCTATTATTGTACCATTAAGATGGCTGCTAAAAACACCACTGCCAGTTTAAATAAACACAAACTAAATGATAAAGAAATCATTGGAGTTGTTCAAATACAGTATGACCAGTCTTATTTTCGGCTCAAATATTATTATTAGATACTGCAGGTTATGAAAGGGTGTATTTTAACCAGCTGTGTCTGCAGGAGATGCTGGAGAAGTCTGGGTACCTCCTGAAGATGGGCAGCCAGGTGAAAGCCTGGAAACGTCGCTGGTTCATCCTGAGGAATGGAGAGATCCTCTACTACAAATCTCCTGTGAGTGTCTCACCACGAGCCCGCCTGTAATGCTTCCTTCTAAGGTTTTGCTGTCTCCACAGAAAACGTTACCTTGCCACTAGCAATATTGTCAGATGTATACTAATAAATCTGTGACTGCTCCAGTTTCTGATGAGATTCTTGTGTAATTTTGGACAGAAATGAAGACTCTTGTGTGTGTGTGTGTGTGTGTGTGTGTGTGTGTGTGTGTGTGTGTGTTTGTGTTTTTGGGGCGGGTGTTTGCAGAGTGACGTGATCAGAAAACCTCAAGGTCAGATTGAGCTCAATTCGTCGTGCCGTATAGCACGTGGAGAAGGAGCACAGACATTTCAAGTAAGTGAAATAACGTAATCAAAATTCTTTGCAAAGTACAAGTGCTCAACATGGTGTAAGAACATTCAAAGATACAATATACTGACAACTTTCAACAGGACTACTCAAATATTTGACATAGTGGCTCCTTTTTGTAAGGACTGTTGCAATAAAGAACTTGTATTCCTTAAAAAAAGAAAGTTGTGAGGGGGCACATGCAGCCACACACACCAGCACTGTTATGGCAGCGCTGCATCATAGTAGAGCTTTACAGCTGCATACCAGAGAAGCAGCTTAAGATGACATCAAGTATAGCATTGGCTGGGAATGTTTTCCTGGCTCTTCGGAAGCTGATTCTGATCTCCTCTGACATGATGATGCTATCTCAGTCGGCTTGGCTTAGCATTTTTCCCATATTTCTCCCTTTCGTCTAATCAGTTGATTACAGAGAAGAAGACCTTCTACCTGACCGCAGATTCACCCAACATCCTCGAGGAGTGGATCAGGGTTCTGCAGAACATACTCAAAGTCCAGGCCAGCAGTCCGGTTACAGTGGAGACCACCGCCAAGCCCACCGTGAGAGGCTGGCTTACAAAGGTCAGAAGTCAGAGGTTATGAGATATCATTAAACCTGGTTTAAAATCTACAATATACTGAATATTTATGATTAATTAAACAAACAACAGATTTAAAGGTACCCTGTGGAGTTTTGTTGTAAACATTAGTTATGTTTACATCGTGTGTATCCTTGAGGTCTAACAAACTTCTTCATAAAGGACTTGCAAAGCCAACTTTTAAAATATTTAAAATACTGCATTGTTTACGTTCCATGTTTACTAGCTTGGAGCACATCCCTTTGCTTCTTGATGGATTACCATGACCAGCTGTTGATCAGTGGATCGTATCTCACTGCTCCTGTGTGCTCTCATAAAATATTGCTCCATAGCACTCCTAGTGGCCAAAAACTGCATGGGGTACCTTTAAAGTTAGCAGAAAACAGCCTTAGTTATTAGTTAAGAGTTAACAATAAGAGTTAACAATCAAAACTAGAAGAAAATAAATTTTCAGGGGCTTTAATATTGTAATTTTCAGGCAATTAATGACTGTTTTCATTACTGTTTTTACTGTTAATCGATAGATCGTTTTGACTATAAAATATCAAAAAATGTTGAACAATCCTTATTGCAGATATTAAACAATTATTGAAATAGTTCGTATCAGTTGATCAATTAATTGACAAATTGTTTCAGCTCAAATTATTACAGCATCTGGAATCCCATCTATCCAAACTCAATATTTAAAAAAAGTGTTTTAACTATGTGTGTATTTATTTGAATTTGCTGAAATTATGTAGTTAGATTTATTTGGTTTTCAATTGGTATGTCAGTGTTTTTTAGCATTAGCATTGCAGAAATCATGTGTTTTCGGGCATAAAGTCCTCATTCAGGCAGGTACAGAAATGTCTGTTTCTGTGGTGAGGAGGGTTTGACAGAGCCCTCTCAAAGCAGATTCTTGAAAGCTTCCTTCACGTTGGGACACGGCTATGAGGCTAGACCTGCTGGAATGCTACATCCCCCCTCCTCCAGCTCTCTCCCTGCCTTTCCTCAGCTGAGGCTTGTCTTTTTGTAAAGTTAAGACACTCAAGCATCTGACGGGTGTGTGTGATGGGTCTATGACAGATGACAGATGACTGACAGCCTCAAGCTGAGATGATGGAGCCCACATGCCGTCACCCACCCCCAAATTCCTTCCTTTGAGTTGTCTTTGATCTGCTGGTTATGACGTGATCCCAGTTCAGACGGGGGCTCAGTGCAGGTCACCTTGTTGTGACCCCCTTTTGGAGGGATGCACAGCTGGTTTCGCGTTGAAGGCATCAGTGTCATCATCGCTCCATTCATATTTCTAAAAACTAAGTTAGTCTCAGAAAGTGACGTGTAATTATCATCTGCAGCTGCATTCCTGGTGAAAATGCAGTTAAATGCAGCAGGGTGATCAGAGCGTGAAAGGACTTTTTATTTGGCAGGAATCTGTTGTCACTTTGCTTTGGAAACAACAAAAAAAGTCTTGTTTGAAAGAAACTGAAGTTGCTCTCAAATGATTCGCACACCTACTTGCACGCTCCTCAGACATCTGCTGGTCAGATGTAGAAATCAGAAATTCTCTGACCCTGATCTGTCAAGCTTTTTCTTTTTTTTAAAAAAAAAAACTTTTTGGTCTGAGTTTCAAAGAATACAAAAAATGCACAGGCTTATATTTACTACTGTTTTGAATAATAGCCACATAGTCTTGGAACTTGTCCCGAAACATTTCTCATACTTGACTGTGCTGCTGTCTTCATGTTTCAGGTCAAACATGGACACTCTAAGCTGGTGTGGTGTTCTTTGGTTGGGAAAGTCTTCTACTACTATCGCAACCAGGAAGACAAGGTTCACACAACACGCCTCTCTCTCTCACTCTTAACATGCCCTCACCTGCTTTTCATTTTGTCTTTTTTTTTAGTTATTATTAAGGCCTGCACATACATGCTTCTTAGCGGTTATCTTAATCTGTACAGAGTAAGGCCTTTGACAAATAAATGATTGGTGGAAAAGTTAAATGAACTCTCTTAACTAGTCATGTTGGAACTATCTTGTTGCCACCTTATTTTGTTCAAGCCCCCTGTTAAACTGACTCAGATTCCTTCTCCATTTCAGTTGCCCCTGGGTCAGCTGCAGATGCGGGAGGCATCAGTACAGGAAGTGGATCGCTCCTGTGACTCAGATGAGGACTATGAGGCGGGCAGTCGAGGTTTCCTCTCCTCCCACTGCACTTTAGTGGTCCAGCCAAGAGACCAGAGCCCCACATACCTGCTCATCGGCACCAAGCAGGAGAAGGTAATGTATGGTCTCAATAAAGTCTCAAACTGTTTTTGTTCTTTCATTTTTGTTTGTAGATTAAAGAGAGGTATTTTTTTTTACACAGGATACATGGCTGTATCACCTGTCTGTGGCAGCAGGCAGCAGTGCAACCTTAAAGGTGGGCACAGAGTACGAGCAGCTCATCGGTAAACTCCTTGATGCAGAGGGAGACCCAGGTGAGAAATCCATCACTGTCAAACACAAAAATGTTGACTTATAGATTTAACAAAAAGTGAAATCCTGCCACTGTTGTATAGCCTCTGGAGCCAGCCGAAGCTAACCAATCAGAACAGAGTGGGCTCATTCAGAGGAGACCCTTAAAGAGACAGGAGCTAAAACGGCCTGTTTCAGACAGAGGCTGAACTGAGGGGTTGTATAAAGGGGCCAGTATAAGATAAATAAGGAGTTTTTTGAACCGTAAATAATGCAAAGATATTCCAGTAGAGCCCCAGAATATAGATATAGACCTGGAAATGTGCGTGATACGTCCCCTTTGAGTAGGAGCCTGTTATCTGCATGGAATGGTGCAGCATTTTCTTCAATTTAAAGTAACAACAACTAAAACCAATAACAATGTACCAATAACACTGTATTCTTTGTTGAAAACACTGAAGATGAATTTGCAACACTTGGAAACACACAGTATGGATAACTGACTGCAAGGCCCTGCACAAGTGGATACAAATTTACTCAGTAGCACGCTACGTGTTATTTTGATCCACAGTGTCTGACAGCCTTAATCCACACTGCAGACAGTGTTTACGACTGAGACACTGTGTGAATATTTGTCAGCTGTTGAGTCGTTACAGCTTTGAAACTCAATCTCTATGTTTCTCCGTACGTGCATGTGTTTGCATGGGTTTATGTGCGTGCCTCTCTTTCTTTTCCCAGAATCTGCCTTGTGGAAGAGCGAGGCCTTGAGCTTCTGTAAGGAGGGTCTGCGATCGCCTCTCACCACTCTGCCTTCTGAAGCTCTGCAGACAGAAGCTCTCAAGCTTTTCAAGGTCGGTCTCTCCACCTCTAACCCCTCTCTCTGTCTCTTCCTCTCTCTTTTGTTCCATCCCACTTACTCTTGATTTTCGTCTTCCTTTTATCTCTTTCTCTAAATCCCTCTTTCTTTATCTGTCTCTCACGGTGAGGGTCTGTTCAAGGCATTATTTATCCTACTCCGGTGCAGTGTGTCCCCACCGTAGCCCCCCCTTTATCCTTTCCTACTCCGGGACGCGCTCCGTGGCCTTCCTCTTCTCTTCCCTTCTGCCTCTAAACCAGATCAAAGGCTGGAGGACGAGGGGCCCCAGCTCATTAAGAGTGTGGAAGAGAGATAATGGCCTTGATTATCTGCTCTGATTGAGGCTAACCGTTCCTCTGGTTTACAGCCAGTGTGAAAGGAGCCCCTTTTTAAGAGGAGACATGGGAGGTCAGGGCCTTCAGAGTGGCAGCAATGGATATCGAAGCCACAGGATGGGGGAGGAGAGAAATGGGATAAGAGCAGAGCAGGGACCTTGTAAGAAGATGGAAGATCCTTTTCCTCTCTTTTCAACTCGCTGTGCGCCCACCCAGAAGCCCCCCTCCACGCCCGACTCATGCTTCACAGCCCCGTCCACTACAGTAAGGCTGTAGGAATGAAGGGTGAATAGATTGCCACTCTCTTTGACCAGTCAGCGTTAAAAACGGTCCCAAACACACACAAAGAAACGGAATGAATGGATGTGACGCGCTTTTCAAGTCTGCGCTCCACTTCATGCCTTTGAAGTATTAATGAATCTGATCAAGACTGATGAAAACTGTTAAATGGGTTCTTTGTCTTCATCTGTCCCCGTGGATAACAACAATGCCTACTTCAAAAAATAATGACGTTCACATTTCTGTCCTCACACTGGGACTCGTGCCATTATATTTTTCTATTCATCTGACCTGAATTTTGCCATCAGTTTTCATTTATTTTGCTATTGTAACATACATTGAAAACATGCTGCTTCCAGTAAGTTTGGAGCTTCTGGTGTGTGTTTGACTCCATCTGCTGGCAGTGCAGTGGAATGACGCTTCAGTCTCAAAATATTAAGAAGTTTCCTCTCCTCCGCAGTCCTGTCAGCTCTTCATCAACGTGCTGGTCGAGTCTCCATCTATCGATTACCACACTTCGTTGGCCCAGAATGCTTTGCAAGTGTGCCTGACCCACCCGGAGCTGCAGAATGAAATGTACTGTCAGCTCATCAAACAGACTAGCCGCCGGACGCCACACAACTACTCCCTCACACAGGTCAGCCTGTTGCACACTCAGAATAAAAACAGATACATGTGAAGAGTTAGAGCAAAGTGAGGAACACAGAGCAGGAAAAATGTATTATTAATTTATATTTCTATAGCTTTTTGGCAAACATTTTGATGTTAAAAAAGGACATTTTTTCAGTGATCCTGTTACCTAAAGTATGTCTCTTTTTCCCACTGCTTTCTGTAGTGTTGGCAGCTGTTGTCTCTGTGTGTGGCTCTCTTCCTTCCTCAACAACATTTCCTCTGGTACCTGAGACAGTACCTGCAACGCAATGCTGACCCAAGGTGAGCTGCGTCACGCCTGTAGCTGACCCCTGATTCCCCTTGAAGTATCGCAGAACAACTCCAAAGTTAACTTGACGAAAATAAAAATGAAAAGGTTTTCAAATATGTCTTTACATCCCCCATCTCATTTCTCCACACAGGAGCGAGGTGGGGAAGTATGCAGTGTACTGTCAGAGGTCAGTGGAGCGAACGCTGCAGAATGGAGAGCGGGAGGCCAAACCCTCACGTATGGAGATAGTCTCCATCCTGCTGAGGAACCCATACCACCATTCACTGCCGTTCAGCATCCCAGTCCACTTTATGAACAACACCTACCAGGTAACACATGTCGCTGTCTCTTTCTGTGACTGTCTTGCCATCCTGATCCTGACATCTACCTCATCATCTTTTCTCTTTAACATATGGCTTGTAAATCACTCAAAGACTCACTCACTCATGTTTAGCAAGCTGCAGATTCTTCTTAAATGGGAGCTATATTGTCATTGTCAGATCGATTCTGAACATGCATACCTGCAGCAGCTGTAGGAAAGGAAAGCAGCAGTATAGGTGTCACTTGCCCCACCTGGATGTGAAAACCACAACCACTACAACAGTCTACATCTGTAGTTAGAAACAGTTTCCCATAGGTGGCACATGCTGAACTAGAACTCCAGATCCAGAACTGCAGGATCTGAAACGTCTAGTGCTGTGGTTCTGCAGCTGTATGATATTGTCGCCATCTGTTTTCTCACGTAGGTGGTGGGTTTCGACGGCTCCACCACAGTGGAAGAGTTCCTCAACACGCTGAACCAGAGAATTGGCATGAGGAAGCCTCAGCTGTCTGGGTTTGCCCTCTTCACTGATGATCCATCTGGCAAAGACCTGGAACACTGCCTGCAGCCGTCTGCCAAGGTAGGACTGCGGGTCACTGAGAATAAGTGGATGGGAGAAACCCTCCACTCCACTGAAGCTCTTGGCTTTCTGTGGTGTATTTAGTCAAATAACTCATATCGTGTTACCTAATACTTTTGAAGATCAGTGGTGGGTAGTGAACAACTAATTTGGACAAATTCAGGCTGTCCAAACTTTTTTGTTACTTTTTTATTTTCAAATGCTGGCATATTTCAGCATAACAGCCTTCCTCTGTAATTTAAGTCCACTCAATCGTGGCAAAAGAAGTACTTCCACTTAATTTTAATTTTGGTTACTGAAACTGTTCCATCATGTCTAGCCAGTCAGCCAAAGACAGTGAACTCTGTCTGGCACATACAGCACAGTATAGCCAACATTTTTGGACGGATTAGTGTCTTGGTGTCTAGCGCTATAGCTACTGCAACCTGCTGACAGAACCAAAAAATAAGGTAAAACGGTTCCACATGTCTGACTTGAGAGGGACTTGTATCCCTTTTGCCAGATCTGTGATGTCATTTCCAAGTGGGAGCAGGCCCTAAAGGAGCTGCACCCTGGGAAAAACGAGGGGACTCGGATTGTCCGTCTAACATACAAGAACAGGTAGGATTCCCATGCTCACATGTGGGCTGTGTAAAACCCAAACAGTGTTCAACTAACACAGAGACACACCTATCAACCCAAAATCCTTTATTGTGTGTTCACAATTCCTCGAACAATAACAAACATTTGTGTAAAGAAAAGACCTTTTAGAATAAAAAAAAAAAAAAACATAGACCGCACAATAAAAGATGGTGATGTGATATGTTTTCATTCTCCCTTTTCCTAGTAATTTTAAGTGCTGGGGTTAGATTTCTTACACAATGAAAATGCAGTGGTGTGTGCATAATTCCATTCTCTGCTTCAGCTTTCCCTGGAAAAACAAGTTTCATGACAACTTTTCTCTCTTTCTTTTTTTTTTTTTTGTTGTTGTTTTGTGGTTGTACAGGCTGTGTTTCCGATCTCAGGTGAAAGGAGAGACGGAGCGAGAGCGCCTCCTCCTGGCGTACCAGGTGAATGATGAAGTTCACCAAGGTAACTTCCCTGTGAACAAAGAGCTGGCTCTTGAGGTGGCTGCCCTCATGGCACAGGTGTGTAAAGATTATGCCAAGATACATTATAAATTGTAATAAAGCTTTTTGCTCTAAAAAGGGCATTGTACTGTATATTGATTTATGAAGGACTCATAAAGTCCGAGAGCAACATACTGAGTATTTAAAAACATCGGCCCCTTTTCTTTTCTCACCCTTTCTATTCATTCTTTTTTGTCTTCTTGCAGGTTGAACATGGTGATTTGGAGCGACCAGCTGCCTCCTCCCCCACCGGTTCTCCTCAACCCAAATCTCAGCTGATTCTCCTGCAGGCTTTAGAGCGCTTCTACCCCAAACGCTACAAACAGGACTGCAGCTCAGAGCAGCTCAGGTAAAACACTGGCGTTATCTAAATGCATCACTCCACATGTATTTATCGAGAAGATGATGTGAACATACAGATTTGTTCACTGTATTTTGCAACATCCACAAGTCTGACAAACAAGGTGGTGGCATTTAGTCAATAACTGGTCTATGTCAGGCAAGGCTAGATCAGACTCAAATGTTGTAGGGTGCTCGTGTTGTGAATTTACGTTAAATGAAATAACTACAGATTCATATTTAAACCTGCACTACTGTTCCTCGTGTCCTTTCAGAGATCTTACTGAGCGTCTGGCCACTAAGTGGTCTCTGCTACGTGGGTGCAGTGCATCCGAGTGTGTGAGAATTTACCTAACCGTGGCTCGGAAATGGCCCCTGTTCGGAGCCAAACTCCTCAGTGCCAAGGTAAAAAAGTTATCGTTATGTGTTGCGCTCTGTGTGATATTTTGACATTTTTGGCTTGAACCGTTACGTAGCCATCAGTGATGCTTGTAAGCACAGGTCGGACCAGTTTGAGGCTAAGTCGACCCAGAGAGGAAGTTGTAGTCTTTGTTTAGAATTAATTACTCTTGTAACGTGACCTATCTTTGTTTCCAACGTCCACAGCCTGTCCCCCCCTCTCCTGTTGAGCAGAGCCAGGTGTGGCTGGCAGTCAATGAGGATGGACTGTGTGTGCTGGACTACACAATGGTGAGTTTCAAACTGTGTAGAGCAAATACCTCCATCAACACAAGCCATCTCTGTCCTGTGTTGTTATGTAAAACGTCGTAAAAGAGAATGACATTTATTTAATTGGAACATTTTAGAATTTAAGGTCAGGGTTTACTTCTGCTGCAGACTTACAGATTTATAACTGAAATACTGAGATTCCTTTTTACAATAACCACGGCTGCAGAGCTTTGTTGACCCACTTGTCTGGAAAGATTTTTTTTATTTGTGTTTCAAACCAAACACCAGAAATGCACAGGAAAATAAAATGACCAACCTCCAATTTGACATTCTTGACCCTGACAGACAGCAGTTCCAACATGTAAACGATGTTAGCCTGAGCTCTGTAATTTTCAGCAGCCCATGGTGCTCCAATTCTTTCTTGGTCTGGCGGGCAGCTTTGCTCATGCGTTCTCAGAAAGTCAGAGAAAAGAACAAAGTAAAAATCACAGTCGCTTGAAAATTATGTGACACTTCTTCACACTCAATTTGCCCCTCGAAAAAGCAGAAACCAAAATGATTTCCCAAATGAATTCCGTGCTTTATTCTAGGATCAGCAATAAAATCTGAACACGCTCCCTGTTTATATCCGTTTCACTGCACATTTACACTGGCAATGCTTACATTTTGCAGCACACGCTGGTCACGTACTCCTACCAGTCTGTGATTACCTTTGGTGGTTGCTGTGATGATTTCATGGTGGTCACGAGCCAGCAGAGGGAGCCTGGAGTTGGGAAGAAGAGCGTGGAGAAGCTGGTCTTTGCTATGGCTAAACCAAAGGTAAGCTCCCTGAGTTCCTCTGCACACATGCTCAGTCTGACTCGTGGGTGTTCAAAAGCTGAGCCACGTTTCCACTGTGCCTTCATGTATAACTAAGGTTGTCACTTGTTATTTTGTTAGATGATCTAATCTACACCAGAGGGTTCTTTGACATTTACCAGGGAGCACGTGGAAAGATTGTGGAGTACTTTCATAAATGTGAAATCTAAATTATGATTTGATTTAAAAGCATACAGCTGTAACACCTGAACACCACGTGTGTGAAAGAGTGTGTGAAAATTAGGGAGGGAGCAGAGAAGTCTAAATGGTTTGCTACAAGTAATGGATAAACAGTTTAAATTTAGCTAAAGGTATCATTTAGAGTTGAAATTGTTAGCTAAAGTAATTGAAAGTAACTGAAATAACTAAATTAATTGACAGTTTAAATAGATCGACAACAGTCTACATGAAGCTACATTAGTTAGCAAGGAAGCAGAGAAATTAGTTGGTAAGGGAGCAGAGAAATCTAAACAGTTAGCTAAAGGTAATAGATAAACAGTTGAAATGGATAGATTAATTAATGGATGGATGAACAGTTGAAATAGTTACCTAGCAAAAAAAAAAAAAGAAAAGAATAAATAGTTAAGCTAGTTATCTAAAAGTAGCATCAGGTTACCTAAAATGAAACATCAGGCTTCTTCCACTATTATTACAAATGCTAACCAACCTTAACATTGACAGTTCAATTATATGAAAACATATTGCAACAGTATTATGAAATATTGCACCAATTGCATGAAAAAAATGTTGTTAATGGTGTTGAATAACCGTTTATAATCAGTTCAAATGAGCACATTTGGGACCTGACAGGTGGTGTTGATGAAGGGGAACTTGAGTTAATTTGACAGGGATGTGTTGAAAAAGGGAGCCACTGTTTTAAAGCATCAGCACCTGAAGTTAAAAGGAAATGTAGTTGGATGGATTGAGATTTGAATGTGTTGAAGTACTATAAGAGAACTATGAAGATTAAGGAGGGAATAGTGAGCCCCTGCCTTTTCCATATTTACCTGTTTTTACATACCCTCACAACCAAGCACTAATGGACAAAACAGGTTGATTCTCCTGTTTTATGTGCAGAATCGCAATGGGGCTTTAACACAGAGTCATATTACTAATGTAGGTGAAGCTAATGAGGCTAACTTAATCCTTTATTGCAGATCAGTTGGGTTTCTCAGGTTTTTACATCTTGTGTCAGAAAGTATGGGTCTCCAGCTCCCCGGAATCAAATGAAACATAATAGTATCATAATGTTAAAGCCATTAATCTCGCTCTGATTTGAACTGTTCTTGCCCCCCGTCTCAGATACTGGAGCTGACTCTGCTCATGGCCAGCTACATTAACCACTGGAACCCCAGCCTCCCGTCTGCCTCACACCAGCCCCACAGCCACTGGGACGTAGACAGCAGGCACTTCCCCGCCATGAACTACACCACCAAGGGCCCCACGCTACTGTGAACTGTGCAAGCAACAAGAACAACAAAGACTGTTTGACTACAGGGAGGCTTTGATGACAACAGTTACCTTTTGTCCACATTCATCTGGAGTGCATTGGGTTGCATGTCCGGGTTGTTCCATTTTTACAGAACAGGTACTATGAGATTATGTTTGTGTTTTTTGTAAGTGTTTCTTATGAAGATTTAGATTTAGAGGTGTTAGGGTCAGTCTTGACTATTTATTTCTACTACAAAAGAGTTTTCCAACTCTGATTTAGGTGTAAGGTCAGTTTCTAATTCTAATTGTTGAAATTGGACGTTATTTTTGAAATATTAGTGGTCTGAGGACTGGTCGCTACTTGTCACACTTCTACTCGCTGTGAGATGCTTTTATTCGCTTTCCCGCTGCTCAGTCTTGCCTTTCTTCTGACCTCAGCCTCTTTTCTTTCATAAAAAAACAAAGCTGTTGCTTTCTGAGAGCCGAGCTGACTAAAATACAGTGTTGTGTGTCACTGTGTATCTATAATTATCACTTGTGCTATGAACCAGATTTAAAATTCATTTAAGAGGTACTGCGCAATTAGAAAGGGACTGATATTGCATGTGATACTACAGATTCATAGTTTTTAGTGCCTTAATGATAATATAAAAATCCACATCTAATATTACTTTAATTCCCTTTTGGTTTCTCATATAAAATAAAGGATAGGACTATTTTTTTCCTAAAATATCTATTATCATTGTAGTATTACTGAGGTACAACAATTGTTGCATAAGAATGAATTAAAAAAGATGTGTAATGTTGATATGAAAGTGTTGTATTTGGGAAATGTAAGCAGTGGAATGTGTTCATTATCTGATGGTCCTCTAATGAAAAATTCCCCTGAAAACTTCAACACATGGAGCATTTTCAGGTCACTGCTGTCATTCTGTTTTTAATAACCAGTCTAACAAAAAAAGAAGTGGACAATTTTTTTTTAAAAAGAGCTACCAAAAAATTTCTTAATGACTTGAACTGTTTTGGATCAAACCACTGTCTTGCTCATATAAAAAAAATTAGTTATTTATTTCCATTTTTTTTTTTTTTTTTAGCATTCGCTTAAAAAGGTTGTTTTCCACAACTGTCACATTTAAATAGGAAAACGTACAGTTTCTTTAATGTAGTAGAGTAATTTAAGAGCAGAGTATGTTTGTTACTGTACTAGAATGTGTTACACACGTTTGAAAGGTGGTGTCTTTATGTTGCCTGTATGTGTGTGATAATAAAATAAATAGTACAATCCTTCGTTATAGATTGTTTTCATTGTCTTAATTATATCTTAATTAAATCTATTTCATACATTATGTAATAACTGTTTCAGATTTTTTCTGCTGTTTTGTCTCTTCATTTTTTGGGTAAGCATGCTTTGCACTGATAAATAGTGGTAAATAACATCTGTCATTTGCTCAGCCTATTTTCTTGTGCTGGAATAAAAATTTTTGGCCTTTATAATGTTTTGCCTATAATCAGGAAACACAGGGTTCATGCTATAGGAATAGAATTCATCCATTAATCAAATCTCTTTAGAAAAAAAGAAAACCGTTTCTACACACTATGTGACTAAAAGACTCATTCAATATATCCATAAACTAAATACTTAACCTCCTGTGCTGGTTGAACACAGTGCACCCGGTTTACATGTTTTACTGGAGTTGAGGTTTTAGGGGTGGAAGCTGTACTGCCTTTTCTTATCCAAGGGGGTCGAAGTGGTAATGGCATTTTCCTGCCAAATATATGCTGTAAATCCCACTTTTTTATAGCTTGTCTGAAGATCTTGTTGTTCCATAGCTGCTCTTATAGAAAATGAAATGCTCATTATAGGGCTCACTGCTGAATTTCTGCATGCCTTCATTGTTCATCAAAAAAGAAAATAACTTATTTAATTTTTCCATGGAGCAATATGACTAAGGCCACATGCAAGAGTTTAAATCAAATTCAATTTAAAGTAAAATATTCCAGTGTTGTGGGATTGATGAGCACCTTATTACAAACCCTCACAGTATTTTACAGGCCGACTGTATCATTATGTATGTTATATTAATAATGAGTAATGTACAATTTGAAAAATAATATTTATCTTGAATAGTGAATGTGGAGCGATGCATAATTTTAAACTTCTTTTAAAACCTGAAGAGCTCTGTTCTTCTTCATAATGCTCCAGTGTGACTGCTCCTTCCTGAATAATTTTCACTAAAGAGTCTTTCATTCGTGAGATCTCTGTTTGTAATACTTTATTTTAGGGCTGCAACTAATGACTGCTTTCATTATTGATCAATCTGCTGATTATTTTCTCTAAGAATTGAGCAATTGTTTGGTCTATAAAATATTACAATTTCCCAGAATACAATTTGACATCTTGTAATTGTCTAACCTTTGTCCGTCTAACAGTCTAAAACCCAAATATATTCAGTTTATTGTCATAGAAAACACAGCAAAGCCACATATCTTCACATTTGGGAAGTTTGAACCAGTGAATTTTTGTCATTATTGCTTAAAAAATAACTTGATGAATTACTTGACTGATTGTAATTTTCTGCTGATCCACTTATTGATTGATACATTGTTCATTTCTGCTCAACTTTATTATTGAACTGAATTTATATTGAAATATGACTATTTTGACCACGGTATGTTTATTTATTTAGTGAGCACATGTTCCCTTCATCATAAGCAATTGACAAAAATTGGACAAGTTAAAGCTCTTAAACTCTCAAATGAAATTAAGTAAGTGAAGTTCCTCTTTAATTATCTTGTTAACCTTTTGTTCCAATTCAAAGTACTGTAAATGCTGGAAAGGTAAAGGCAACTAATAGAACATTACTTATATATAACAAGTTTGTGATGTCACATGTCAAAATTTTTGGATGTGATTCAGCATCAAACCTGTTGAGCCATGCCAGTACACGTTCCTATTATAAGGTTTCTTCATCAAGCACAACCTGTTAGGAACGAAAATCCCAAACACCTGCCCTTTAACGACTTTTTGAATCAAGGTGCCATCAGAGTGCAAAGACTCTTTACACACAGCTGACATGCCTGCACATATAGTTACCAAAGACTTTAAAACATGAGATTCACATTACATAAGACGGGGTGAGATGGGGACAGCGGGCGTATATGTGGTTTGTGTAAGGGGCCCTTTATGCGTCTCTTATGCAAACCTGCCAACATCTGGGCCATTTTTAGAGATGTTGTTCAAGGGCACATACCATTGCACCATTATGCAGAAGGCACCAATTTACAATCTTTTTTTGAGACGTGTGCTATTAGATCTCCATTGTCTATCAATATTTAATATATTCCCTGTTGATGCTAGTTTTGAATTATTTCGCCTATTATAAGTTTGTGGTTTGTTCCTTTACAGAAAACTACAGTTGTGGTCAGTTTGAGTACAGTAATGGCAAGACGAAAAGTAATATCCAATATGTCCTGCACCCTAATCGACTGTAACCGACTTAAGTTTGACAACAGCCTCTGTTCTTTGTGAAACTTTCTACAGCCACCTTTCAAGCACTCAGTGGGTAATTTGACAGATTTTGAGCGGAGTAACGCTTTAAAATAAGACAACGGCAAGTCTTATTTGCTGACTCAGCCTCTTTGTGACTTAAGTAGTGCTACACAGGATGAAAGTAAACCCAAAGAATTTCAGCATACCCCCTCTCATGGAATATATACAGCCTGTAACACACCACACACACACTAAAAATCAATGGGTTAAATTTTTACTAAGCTTGGGTCAATATAGCAACAATGAGTACAACACTGGGTTAACTTTACCCAGCAGCAATCTGCCATTTTGACCCAGTGTTACACACCAAAAACTGTCACAAGTTTTACTGACACAAGTTATTAACAATCAATAACGTGCAAGTTTAAAAAGAGTAGATTATGACAAGCTTTAGTGTGGATACATAACCTAACAGTAAAATTAAAAATAACATTAAAACTGGGTCAAAGGTGGCTTCATGGGTTACATTAATCCAGTATTGTGCAGGTGCTATATTGACCCACACTGGGTTTTTAGTGTGTATCAATAACATGCTGTCAAAATAATGTCATATAGTGGCCTATACGTGTGTAAATTCAAGTAGCAGCATGTCAAAAACATAAATAGATATTCATGAAAATAGCAGTGACCTTTGTGCTCATTATGATTGTTTGCCTTACATTGATCACTGACAGGGGGTCAAGGGTTTGTCCACCTTTCTTTTTTTTTTTTTTTTTTACAGTATTCAAGCACTTCCATCACTGTGAGACACTGGGAGGTTAAATTTGAAACAGCGGTTTGGTGCAGCTGGTATAATTGATTCCATATTAGCCTAGCCTAGCCTAGCCTAGCCTCTGTGCACTCGGAGAGATATCACTGCTGCGCTTTCCTCCAGCGTGAGCCGCTCCTGCTGCCAAAGGACCAAACTGCTGGGTGCCTGAAGCCTGCGGGGAAAGATCCAGCCGAGCGACTTCACCTCACTACACAGCAGGAGAAGCACAGGTTAGTCGGGTGTAAACCAGCGCTAAAGCGTACTGTTACAGATCTGATTTCACGGTAGGGTCAAGAGGAGCTTTTTTTAAAAAACAGTTTTATCTCCTATGTTTGCTTTAGTAGATACACTGAAAAATGACAACCAAAAAGCCACAGAGCATGCTCCGGGAGGCTTCTCATCAGATTATTGCCGGTGGATCCGCAGGTAAGTCCAACAATTTCTTCACTTCAGCTACATGAAAGCGTCGATTCGAGATTACGCAACATATGGAGAGCGAGTAACGTTACGCCGCTACATGTATGTAGCATAGCAACCGTGGTAACCATTACACAAATATGTGTTGGCGCCCACCTCGATCACTTTCACACAGGATCGTACAAAATGTTTCTGGTTGTAATCGCACATGCGTGGAGAATTATAGGCAACAGGATAAATTGTGTCCCCAGCGGAAGGTCTGTGGATCGTCTGGCCAAAGATCATCAGCGAGATAGTTCTCATCCTTTTCACACGCCGCCGGATCCCGTGTGTGTTCCTCTGTGCAGCCGCGTTGCGCATGCGTACAACTGTTGGAGGAAAAAAAAACAAAACAAAACAAAAAACTTTATTGATCAGCTGGAATTTCCTGCAACACCAGGGTGTTCTTATCTTTTCATTCATTCTATTTATTTATTTCCAAGGCAAGGAAATTATGTAACTGATGATTTTCAAATGTAAGGCTTTGGAGCAGGGTAGGAAAAGGTTTCATCATGTGACAAACTGTTGTCCATTATGTTTTAACAATTTTGTAATAGCACACTACCTATCCTCCTCAAACCCATGAAAGTTATTCAATTAAAACAAAATAAGTTCTCTTTTGTTTAACTGGAAGACAGTGCGACGTCCGACGAGGGGGCCCGGGTAGACCTTGCTTTATTTTACAAGCCAAAAAGTTTGGGAACCACTGGGTGAAAAACCATTGTTATGGACATCCAACAAATTCATACTGTACCTGAGTTACAGTACAGATAGGCTATGCAAAACTGTTAGACACAATTTCATTTTTCAGTGCAAATTGTTTTCTGTGCATGTTACTGTAATGCTTTATAACCTTTTGAATTGAATCAGGGCTATCCTGCATAGCTATCAAGGTAACCATTACATTTCTTTATTTCTTTATTTATACATTTATATCACTGGTCTTTTGTGGTAGTTGTATTTTTCTCTTACTTTGTATAGGTACTTATGTTTTCTCTTAACTTCTATTTTTTGATTGTCATACACCACAACACTACTATAGGCAAGTTCCTTAAATGCACAAACCTACTTGGCAATTAACCTGTTTCTGATTCTGAAAAACAACGTCAGGTGTAAAGTAATAAAATATAATTTACTCCGACAGAGAGGGGCTGACAGACTCAAATAATACAAACCGTGACACAATACAGTAAATATGCTGCCATTGGTGGTGGCTGCAGGCTTTACAATTGAGACCGTTTTTAATCAGTATTGTTGCAATACACCTCCTGGCCACTAAGGGGGCGCTGACACGCTGCAGCGTTCTGATTGGTTATTGAGCGAGGAAGAAATCGCGCACCATAATATTTGAATGTTTGTTTGTTTGGCTGTAACGGAAGTCATTAAACGTAACCCCTCTCTTGTTGGATTAATCATGATTTTATTACTTTATACTCCCACCTGACATCGTTTCTCCGCCCTACAACTCGTCAAAAAGTTTGTCTTCATCGGGTAAGTTTGTATTTTCGATATTCTTCCCCTAACGAGTTCTACAAATGGCCGAGTGACTGCTGCTACAAATGTATGATATATATGTATGTATATTTTTTTTTTTACCTGTGTTGGCTTTACCGCCAATTTTAGTCTTATAATCGACAGGAGAGTGAACTTTATTATATATATTTTTCATTATGAAGGTGTAAGTTGGTCCCAGGCCTGCTGACTAGCCATCAGTTGCACCTGTTAACCTGTGTAACCAGCTAATTTAGAGCCAGCTAGCTAGGCCTCACAACAGCGTCAGTGAGGAAAATAACTTTAAACAAAATAAGCAAAACTGTGTCACAGAGAAGGAAAGAGGCAGAATTGGATGTAAGCTAGCTTCATATGCGTTTCTCGTGTAGCTGTTGCTTTTTCTTTTTACATTCGAGACTTTGAATGTTATCAGGGCAAAAACGTCTCAAATGTGCAGGACACGACAGTCAAACGGTGGCTTCATTTGTGACGTCAGCGTTTTGTACGTTATTCTTCGATTCTAGTCAGTTATGAATGGAGCGGTGACGTCACAAATGGGGCTAATTTACATGTAAGCTATTGGGAGTCCAGACAGAAAAGACTCGGTGCCAAACCGGGAAGTGAGCAGAAGTGTAGCCTCTCGCTTCCCCCTGTCTACTCTGCTCTTCTCCTTTAACGCTCACCTAAAAAAAAACTCGTTTGGCCTCCAGCTGTCTGCTGTAATTTAATATTGCATGACACAGTCGACACGTTGAGAACTCCTGTTTGCTGACGAAGTAAAGACAGCAGCTGGCGACGAAGGTGGCTAGAAAATACTGATAATTTACCTTTTATATAGTAACTCGTATAGTTGGATTCACAGGGTTGTTAGTGTCAGACTCATGGAAGTCAAGTGAATTGGTTGTTCTTAGAAGAGGAAAGTCATAAAAGAAAGCTTTTCTAAAAGTAAAACTGATATTGATTCAAGCGTGTGGCTGCCATGCCTGAGTTCACTCCTCCCAAGCCTCCGTGTAACCGTCATTATTCACTATTCTAAACTATAACACCCTAATGATCACACTAGGGCTGCAACTAATGATTAACTTCATTATCAATTAATCTGTCGATTACTTTCTCGGTTAATCGATAAAATGTCAGAAAATTGTGAAAAATGTCTTACGGTTTCCCAAAGCAACCTCAAATGTCTTGTTTTATCCCAGTCATCAATCCACAACCCATATATATCCTTTTCACTGTCATAGAGGACTAAAGAAACCAGAAAATTATTCACATTTGAGAAGCTGGAACCAGAGAATTTGGAAATTTTCTTCTTAAAAAATCCCAAAATGATTAATCGCTTATCAAAATAGTTGGCTATTGATTTAATAATTGCCAACTAATCGATTAATTGATTAATGGTTGCAGCTCTAGATCACACCTACTGATTAGTATTCTTGCCACTCTACTTATGAGATTGTAGTCACATCGAAGCTGATTGCCTGAAAAGACAGTGAATCCTCTTTTATGTCAGACACGGTATGCAAAGGAGTGTGCAAAACTAAAGTCAAGGTTCGTAGTTAATCATTTTACATTCTTCAAATCTCAGAGCAAAGTTCTGCAAAAGTAAGTGGTTACACCAGCAAGTATTTGTAAGGAGGGTGTTTTTAAAAATATAGTTCACATTTTAAAAATATAGTTCACATTTTTCTTGTTTTGCAGGGTCAGGGATAGATAAGGGATACTAAATAAACACTAGCCTCTGTTGTTGTCAGAGATTCTGCAGGTGTGGAAGTCCAATTTGAGGCTGGAAGGTCACCGGTTTGCATGAGTAGTGACAGCGAATGAGTAATCTTTTACCCTCCATATACAACTACTGTGAAATATAGTCTCAGTCCTCCATTGCTCTGGAAGTGCAGCTCAGTGGCCAAAAGTGCAGGATTGCGGTGGTTTATGCAGTATTTGTGGAATGAATGTGACGCAGTAAAGTGCTGAGAAGAAGTGTAGCTGCTCAGAAAAGCCTTTTTATTGCATAGATTGAAATTTAAGTTATTTTTTTTCTATATATAAAACCTAATTTCTTTTGTGACAATTGCATCATCATGATCATTTGTGATCCTCAGCGTACTTGTTGTATCTCATATATAGTTTAATAACTCATTTAATTATTTCATACACTAACTTAGTTAACATATCTCATGCTTGGTTGCTTCCTATGTGATGCAGCTGAAGTGTCAGTTTAAGCACTAAATGTTCAATGCAGAATTCAGATATGGTGTTCTGGTAATCATACCTACTGTATTTGTGAACAAGTAGTATTAATATAGGGTTTATCAAAATATATGTAGATTGTCACTTTGTGGTGTCAGTATTTTTTTTTCTTTTACGAACAGCTGTAAACAATAAGGACCACAAAGCTCATTTTTATTCTGGGTGCGGTTGCTTTGCCCTGTCACCAAGCTGGTCCCCACTGAAGGGCGTCTTTAAAAAGAATCTGTCTGTACACAGTGTCCAGAGTCTTTAGCTGCTTGTTTCTAGCTTTTGGATATACTTTGTTCATATTCAGAAACCAGAAAAACACACATTTTTACCGTAGGGATGCCAGGATAAAATTTTTGAATATTTCCTCCACATGTATGCACGTATGTATGTATTTTCCTCTTTATTAAGGAGTGTTGGTAGTGAAATATTTATATTTTACATATTTTTACATTTACATATAGTATATTACATATATTTGCATTTCATCCAAATTAGAACGGGTTGCACAACTGTTCTCCAGTACAGCATGCGTTATTCATCAAATGTTTTCAGCTATCTTGCCTTTATCTTTGCTTCCATTTCCATTATACACGAAACAGAAAAAAACATTTTAATTTCACCATAAAAACAGTTTAAATGATATAAATGAAGTGTTATAACTTCATTGTTGCACAAAATGACTACAAAAGACACGAGAGGCAGCCTTGACTTGCTTAAGAAAACTTTTTCCAAATTTTTTGTGGCCAACACATTTGTTCTCCTCCTTCCTCCTGCCAAGTTGAGGATGGTGCTACAAGTGAAGCCCAAAACTTTTCTTCTACTTCGTTTTCTACACCAAGGTGCAACCTAAAATATCCTTTTTTGTTCTGACCAACACTCCACAAAACTCAAACATATTCAGTTTACTATCATAATGGACTAAAGTAACCAGGAAACACTTTAAGAGGCTGGAACCAGAGATTTTTAGCATTTTGTCTTAAAAGTTACCCAAAAATAATTAATCGAATATCAAAATAGTTGTCAATTAATCTAAGTGTTGCGCTCTAGTTGCTGCTATTCTTGGCTTGTTTACATCTGCCTTTATTTTCCATGTACGAATGTACTGTTTATGGGTTGCATTTTGCTGTTAGAGGATTCAAGAAGTGCTTTAATGACATAATGCTTCAGATGTTATTGCAGTTAGTGGTTGCTGATTGAGGACGGCTTACTCAAAAACAAAAATAGAGTAATTATCTACTTATAATCTATGCTACAGTTAGTAGAACTTTGTTGGACATTCAAATGCACAGTGCAAAGTTCCCTCTCTCTCTATGTCTAAAAAGCTTGTGCTGTATCTTCCAGTTTTTCTTGTTTTTGTTTTTACAGGCAGATGACTGCCCTGTGGATCCAAAAGTCTAATATCTAGTACTATTTAGTACTTTGCTGACTTACAGTGGTGTGGGAGAGAATACATTTTTAAGACTGTGTACACGTTGTTCCTGCACTGTTGTATTTATACTTCCTAGTGATTTTCCTTCATTTCGTAGTGTTGCTCTGTTGAGTCTTTGCTGTGTCTCAGAGAGCTTTTATCAGTCTGGTGTAGACATGTGTGTGTGAACATCACCCAGAAACTATAAAAACTTGCTCTAGTTATTTCCTCCTTGTGTGCATGCGGCTTTATACTCTCTCAATCTTGAAGGAAAGCTGAATAGGGTCTTTATTTTATTCAGCAAATGGTTTATTTCAGATTGAACAAACAGTTGCTCCCTATAGTTAGAGTTTTGGGTATTTTGCAATTGAGTGTGCACAATCAGAGCACAAGAATACAGGAGATCATGGGGTAAAAATTGGACTTTTGGGCCCAGAGTGCACTTGTTTGGCTATAAAACGTTTTGATGGACTGTTTTGCTTTTCATTTTTTTATTTTGGGAGCTCTGCAAAGATGGGTGCATACCATCAATAGCTGATACAGAGTGATACAGGCTGGGTATATGTATGTGTGATCCCTTTAACTTCAGTTGACTTCTTAGATTGTGTGATGACAAACCGATAATGACTTTCAATGTGGCATTCATGCTGTCATGTATCAACTAATTGTTAAGTGCTCAGGGCGTGACTCATCTCAGGTGACGTTTTGATGAGAAACTCACACCTCACAAGCCCCCTGGGTCTGACAACCTGCTGTCCTGAACCTCCGTCCAGAGGCTGAGGGGCTCTCGTCTGTCCTCACCAAGGATGGTGGGAGCCTGAAAGCTGCTGTTCAGGAGACGGAATTTTAAATCCTGAGCAGAATAACCTCAGTGTTTCATTTCACCGTCTCGCTGCCTCCCCTTTGGCAGCTTTTTTTTTTTTTTCATCCAGATTGACTGTTAACGAGGACTGGTGTTAATTTCTGTGTGACCCGGTCATGGAGAATTAAGAGGAAGATAGCTGCATTTTGTGCTGTGTAAAGTCATCTGAGCACACTTTGGCATTATGACTTTCTGGGCAAACTGCAGTTTTTACCTTTTTTATTTGAGAATATTTGAATATGGGTTGTGTGTGAGGAACTAATTCTGTCTCCCTGCACTAAACTGTTGGAACATGAGGATTTTTGCAGACATTGGTAGCTAAGTTTGTATTTTGTTTGGTGGATGTTTGCTGGAGTTACTACCAGTGTTTTTCTAATAGGTTTACAGTTTACACAGTTGTGCAGCAATTCTTAAAATATTCATATTCTACACTGGAACTGTCAATCAACAGAAAATTACTCTGCAGCTGTTTGAAAATCGAATAATTTCATTTTCAGGCAAATATTCTCTTATGTGATAATAAACTGAATGTATTTGGATTTTTAGACTGATCGTCAGACAGGGCTTTAGGAAACTGCAATGGGTATTTATTGCTATTTTCTGATAGCTTATAGACCAAAAGATCAATAAATTAATTGAAAAACAATCAGAAGATTGATTGATAATGAAAATAATAGTTTGTTTCAGCCCTATTTTACACATACAGTATTTTTCAGTGCAGTTCAAATTCTTATTAACGTCCATTCCTACTTTGTCCACAAGGGGGCAGTAGCTGCACACTATATCCCTCTTCAAGTAAAGGGACATTGCATCTTTTTATTGGTTGGGTTTCAGTGATATATTTTACATAAAGGGAGACAGTATTGATGCATGGATGCCCTAAAGCAGCTACAAATACTTAGGAAAATAAAAACCCAAATGCAATATATATGTTCTCATATCTGACAATCTACAAAAATGAAGAAAAATGTCTTTAAAATCATATTAGCATGATGTTTAAAAATAGAAAATGAAACTCTATCTAGTTACATGGGCCCTGCTGTAATGTTTTCTCTGAGTCCTTTGTTATTTCCTTGGTATATGCATTTTTTTTTCAGCTCCATGAGTAAATCGATCCGTCTCCAGCAAATGGACTGTGACGACATGAGACAGACGCCCCGCGTGTGATTAGTGCAGCTCTCTCTCCAGACTGTCAGAGCCTCGTTCAAATGGCACCGCAGCCCTCCTGATTTAAACCGGTTTTAAACAGTGAACCTGAAATCAGTCGGGGAAAGAACAAATAAAGCCACTTAGCCTAAATGAAGGAGAGGGAAGAAAGGAGGAGAGGGGGAAATCAAATAAATAAAGTCAAACAAAGTGTGTGCGCGCTCGCGGGGGTTATCCATTGACAGAGACTGCAGTTAGCGGTGGGTTTTTTTTCTTTCTCCTCTCTCTCTACTATCCCCGAGTGGCTGCACCAATCACAGCCGAATTAGGCCTAATATTTATTTCCAGAAACAATTGCCTACATGTTTCAGCGGGGCTTTGATTGAAGTCCCGGCGGACATGTTGTAGACAGATGTTTAGATGACCTCATGTTTGAAGTAATGTTGATTCTGGATGGGGTGCTTCTCGGCCTGTTCCTCTAAATCAGCTCTCTCTGCCTCCCATCTTTTTTTTTTTTTTTTTTTTTTTCTCAGTCTGGGAGGGCATGCGGAGGCTCACGTCCCCTCATATTTAATGTGTGCTTTGGCTCGCATTAAATAGGCCCCATTTACATTTCTGTAGGCTACCATCCCTGACAGACAGATGTCCCTGCATGGGTTTGTGGATGGCTTGGTTAAAATGAGCCATGATGGTGCTGAAGGATGGCTACTTAACCGGACACACATGTCTTTTCGTTCTCTTGCTACGTACCTTTTTCAGGACAATTTGCCATCACATGCAGCTTTTTCTGCCATTAGAGACGGCATCGATTATTAGAGGCGCTCCATTTTCTTCCTGATCTTGATAAAAGTGATCCATTTCTCCACGGATAGGCTGCACGCTACAGGGTGTAGCTATGCTATAATTAAAGTAACCCCTCATTTAATATGGAAAAATTACAACAGACCAATCATTCCGAAAATAAACACAAAAGATTTATTATGTGCGTCAACTCATTACCGTTCTCGGCAAATGTGAGTGATCACGATGCCTGTTGAATGCGAGCAGGCAGTAAGTGTAATGGTAGCGTAATTAATGCACTACAAAATGCCTCGCATCCCAAAATAGCCTGTGTAAAAATACTGATGATAAAATAATGAACACTTGTTAAGATAATTTAAAATCGGTGACATAACTAAATGACCGGGCCTAAATTATTCGTCATAGCTGAAAGTCGTCTATATTTTATTGAGCTATTAGTGGGATTACTTTCGCTGCTGTGCGTTTTAATACACAAAAAAATACAGTTATGATTAATTTTTGAAATATGCTATAAAACGTCCCATAAGAAAACCGTATCTCATTATCCGCACAGAAGACAAAATTTGCAAAAAAAAAAAAAAAAGTTGAGCACTACTACTGTGCAGCACATACACATTATGAGCCACAGCCCAGGAGATTATTATGAGTTTTCGTTAGGTGCTGATGTTGGTAACCTCAGCTCATGCTTTGCTTTAGAGACAGGGCGCCGGGTCGTGTGCCATTTGGCAGACAATCAGCGCAGCTAATAACTGCGTTTTGACAGCACTGAAGATTCTCAGTCATCCAGGTCGGATAAAAGTCAAACAAGAAGTCTCTAATGGCTGCCTGTTAAATCAGAAGAATCTGTGAGGAGCAGCTCCTTTATGAGTTTAAAAAAATAAATAAATTCAGAATTACGTAGTTTTGTTTATTTGAAAATTGCAGCAGACATCAAGACTGCATATTATGTCATGACATGGCCTCCTTGGTTCATCTATTAAATCCAAAATTTAGCTTATGTAATACCAGCAGCAAAATCAAAAACATGCATGAGAAAGGGGTTTAAATGTAACAAAACAAAAAGAACTGACTATTCTAATAGCACAAAGTGGGGTGTTACAGCCGAAATTGTCTTTTTAGTGCAGAGAAAACATGACTAAAGTGAGGCTAGGATGTTAAAATATAGCCTTATTTATTTTTTATGCGTTTTTAAACGGTCTGCATGTTGGTGTCTGTTATAGGGAAGCAAATAGATGAACTCTCTACAGATGTAGTGATGTCTTTAAGATGGCAGTTTTTTTTTTAAGATAAACGCAGGTCTACATTGGCTGGGAAGACGCTGTTGTCAGAGTGGACAGAAATGAAAACTCAGGGGCCTGTAATGTGATGTATGAGGCTCAGCCGCGCTCCCGACGTTATCTTAATGACATGATTTATGTCAGCGGCTCTCTGGCCGAGCTGGGGGACCGGAGGAGGCCAAGCACGGGGAGGGAGACTGCTCTGTTGTTACCGCAGAGGCGGCCTGTGCTGTGTGTGAAATGAGTCCAGCCAAGACGCAACGCGCAATTACCGGATTGTATTTGCTCCAGCTCGCACGGGCACGCGCACGGCTACATTTTCGGAGCGAGCCAAGAGAGGCCGCGTACACAGCAGTGACTCCCGAATCAGCTGCTGTTAGTCTGGAAGCCACTCCAGTGGGTTATTGGTTTTAGATGACACACTACTGCATCATTAATGACATGATTGCATTATTGCATAACCAATAATGTTGTGTTATTGCATCCATTATTATACTTACTGTTATTAAAAGGCTAATAGGTTTACATGTGTTCTATAAATCTTTGATTTTAATTGATAATAATTGGGCCTGGTTAATAGCAATAATGTTATTATTCCACAAACAGCTATAAAAAGTGTTGTTGCTCATACAACACATACAGCTTACTGTTATGCTATTCAGCTCATATGGATTTACATTGAAAAATGCGAAGTTTTAATGGGGGGGGGCTTCGTGATTGTTGTTGTAATTGAGATTTATGGGATGTTTTAGTGGAGTGATGTCACAAATTTCGCAAATTGAGTCATCACATGAGAATGATGATGCAAGGCTTACATAATGCCAGCAGTGCAGGGTCCAGTTAATCACTTAATAGATAATCAATGTAGATCAATGTAGATATCAAATTAATTACAATTTACTTTTAGATTGTCTCAGAAGAGTTATTTTAGATATTCCAACCAGACAGGATGCTGATTTGATGATGTAGTGTGTTAATATACAGTAAGCAACATATAGGCGGTGCCTTTTATTAAAGAATTAATAACCTGCACTTTTTTTTTTTTTTTTTACAGCAGCCTCTTGTTAATCTCATAGTCATGCATAGCAGCACAAACAGGACATTTATCATACATGCAAGTTCCTAGAATAATAATAATAATTATACTGTTATGGTAAGAGTGGATTCAGGAGGATAATTATGATTGCTCAACATGGGAGGCTTTTTCTGGATCATTGCCTCCTATTTAGAAGGAGCAATTATTAAAACCAGGACACTGCGCTGCAGGAAGCACAGCGGAGTTGATTTTAGGTTGTGTTGCTAGGAGTATTTCATCACATCATTGCATGATTTCATACTGCAAACAAGATGATCACTAAGGTCTCCTACACCTTTTCGCCACATGACAATTCACCAGTCAGCATTCCAATAGTGCAAGTCATTATTGTGAGTGTGTGGGGCGGGGGTGTTTTCAAGATAGAAAATAAAAAGCATACTAAACGGGTAAGAAATGAGATCACGCAGACGTTTCATAGCAGTCGAAAAGTGAAGGCATACATAGTACAGCACATGGCAACAATAATAAATCTGGGAGGGAAATCAGTTACACAAGCTATGCTTAATTGAGCACTTAGACTAAGTAGTCAAGGGGCAAAGAGAGAGTGACCCTGTAAGAAAACGAGAGTTTACAGTTGTGAGAGTGGACCGTGTGTGTGTGTATGTATGTTTGCATGCGTCTGGGTTGTGTATTCGTGCAAAGGAAATGGCTGCGTGCATGTGTGGGCTATGCCTTCATGCTCCGAAATGGTCAAGCGTACGTGTTTGTTTGTTTGTTTTGCGTGTGTATGCATCCGAGTGAGAAATTTATGCCGGGAAATTGGACATAATTGCATGTGTTTGCACGAGAAGTGTCTGCGCATACCGTACATCCGAGATTTGCATTTGAGAAAAGAAAACGGATATATTTAAGCGCGCGTGTGTCTGTTCTATAAGCGTCAGGATTATGTATTAAGATGTGTTTGTGTGTGTGTGTGTGTGTGTATATATTTGAGCTCTATCTTCAACCTCGTTAAGCCACAGTAGAAACAAGCGCTTCCTCTGTCTGTCATCCCTGCAGAGTTATTATCTCAGTAGATCTACCATAGGCCGTCGCTGCATTCAGGGTTCTACAAATGATAGTAAATATGACTGTCTGAAAACACCAGTAACAAACCTTTAAAGAAAATTTGCCGTAGCCGCTCAAAAGCCGTAACACACCTTCTGTTTATCCTCTACCACCTTGTTCCTCATGAAGACTGACATGTGTGTTGAAAAGTCTCGAATTGGGCATTTAACCTTCTGCCCTGTAGCTCAAAGCCACAGTTGGTAGTAGGTCAGACATGTGGACCTGCTGCACCGCGGTGCAAGCAACCATTGGATGCGTTAATGCTGATTTTTCAGGCTCACCGGTTTTTGATCTCTTGTTTAATTTTTTAGGAAAAAAAAAAAAAGTCGAGGCGAAGGCAACCCTCATGTTATTTCAACCGAATTTGATACATGATTCAAGAGTTCAGATACAGTAATTACAAACCCTCTGTGCTCCTGCTGTAAGCGCTGAAATATAAATAAACATAATAAGTACTGTCAAAAAAACAAAAACAAAACCGGACAAACTAAAACCCCTGAATTACATGGCAGTTTCCATGTGTACATATTTGTGTGTGTGTAATGGATGTGTGCATTGTGTGTGTCTGCCCTGTGATTCTCTGGATGAGCTGGAAATTTATAACACAGGTTTTTACAGTAAGCCCCAGCCAAAAACTGTAATTCTTTCTCCCCTTTTTAGCTCTGTAGTTGGGAGACATGTCTGCCCACCTTGGGTTAACTCTATCAAGATGAACAGCATTTGGGCCAGTGCAGTAATCATAATGTAATTTGTTGTGCTCATGGACCAATTTGTGTCTTTTCAGAGGATATATTCCGTGCCTGGTGGCCATGCGAAAGCATGTCTCGGGGCAAGGCTTTAATTAGGGAAGCTCAAATTTATAGACACTTTGTATTATTTCTGATCTTGAGTGGTTGGAGGATGACATACTTAAGAGAAGGACGTTGGCAGAGGACGAGGAAAAATTTGATAATGAGAAACAAAACTGAATGAAAGGTCATGTTAGGAATTTGTTTACCATTTCATTATCATTTTGAAATCAAAGAGTCCTGCAGTGAAATCAAAGCAGACACAAATGTCACAGCCCTGGAAAGAGCAGTGAGATGTATGTGCATCAGTTCTCCTTAGTTTGTTTGAAATAAGGGTAAAGGATGGAGATGTAAAGAAGCTGCCAGGTTGTAGAAAAAGACAGTGTGTTAGTGTGTTAATGTTCATGTGTTGGTAAGTATACAACTCTTGCCTGAGGACGATTTATAGTTCTAAATGTATCTGGTTTTGATTTGTGATAAAAAGACATTGAGAGTGAAACATCTGTGCATACTCTATGAAGTTTGGAATAAAATCCAGGCTTTTCAAATTTTGGCATTAATTTGCTGCACAGCTATTTAATGAGGATTAAAATGTTTTGCCTTTAGAGGAGAATCTGATCCAAATATTTCATGAATATAATGACTCAGACTGACTAGAGGGCAGAAGAGAGCCATATTTCTGTTTGTTAATCCGCCTCAGTAATGTATCGAGTTAAGAGTTTGCACTGTTCCCAGTGGCACTTTTAGCAGTAAAGCATGGTGAAGTTCATGGATTTTAAGGTAATATCAAGATGGATAACTTTGCTGATCCTTTCACATGTATGCCCAAATTATTTCACTTAACCGAGACATACAGCTCTCAAAATATGAGATAATCCTCAACATCTGTGTTTAGTTTGCCGCAGGTATCATTGGAAATGTTAATATTACCAGTACGAATGACTTACACTGCAGACGTTGTCTCCCATTTGTTCTGAAGGGTCTCCAAGCTTTCATCCAACACACTGATTCTTGTGCTCCACATCATGACTCAGATATGACACAGACTGTATTTTCTATGGCCTGTGTGAGTTTTAAAACAAGAGTTCACACTGAGATGCGTTTAGTAGAACGGAGACCACACAGGGTGCCGGGCCCGGCAGTTCTGCTGTGTTTGAAGCACGTCCAGAGGGGGAGGGGGGTGGGGGGGGGCAGTGGCCAAGAAATGGGACGGAAGAAGGTTAAGTTATCAGCGGTCTGACAGTGCGAGCGCTCAGCTGGGCAGCTCTGTAATCAGAGGCTCTGACAGATGCTTTCTCGATAAGAATCCCCCAGAAGCTTTTGGTGGAACACACAGGCGGCCAGTTGTTTCCATAGCGAGGCATTGATGTTCACGTCTTCAAAAGGAAAACGTGAATCCAACAGTAACTGTAGCAGCATGTCTCTTTTCACGGCGTGGCACAAGTCTCCCTGGAGTCTATTGCATATATATTAGAGCAGGTGAACTTTTTTTTGTCATTTATGTTGCCTATTCTAACTCTGAGGTTTCCCTTTTTTTTTTCCCGGCTGAATTTGTGTTTTCTAGGTTTGCACGTGGTATGTTACGGTTAGAGGAGAATTATCAGTCAAAAATGTTCCCTCCGTCTTTGCCTATACCGCACAAGAAGAAATCTTTTGAGAGCTGCATTGGTGTTCTGGTCTTTCCTGTATTGCGGTACTCTCGGGTGTTTTTCATAATGGTGCTTGGACCATTGCAGTCTGATATATCGCACCCGGGGGAGAATCTGCTCTCTGCACCAATCTATCAGTCCTTAGCCTGAGGAAGGCAGAATGACACGCTCAAGCCTCTGCTATTATGGTCCCCCATCATATTCAGAATTTACTTTAAATTGCTGGTACAGCTTCTTTTTTTTTTTTTTTCCATAAAGGAAACGTCTTGAGTGATCATGCACAGGCCTTTGCGGTTTCGCAGATGTTGTTTATATTGTGATTAGTTAAGGAAATGTTTTGTTAGTAAAAATCTTTTCTTTAAGATTATTTAATTGTAGTTCTTCAGTCATTTTGGAAGCTGCAGGATAAACAAAAGTATGTAAGTTGATCAGTTATTAGACCAGCAGTCGTCAGTATAGTTTATTTTGATAGTTCATTGATATTTACATCACTTACACTTTCTGATTTAATACATTTATTATTATAACTCTTAATAGTGATTATAAAAATATTACTCACGCAAATTTTTGCAAACTTTACTTTCTACTTGATACAATAACACTACGGCTCTTGGTTTTTCTTAAGTGGAAAGTAGACAAGGTAATTACCCTTGGGGCAATTAGAGAAAGGGGCTGAGGGAGTAGCAAAGTCATTTTCTAACCCAAACATCCTGGTCCAAGGGGCCGGAGCGGCTGGACAGCCTCCTGGAGGCCGCTGGCTGGCTCGCAGGGAGCCGTTCGTGGGGAAGCAGATCAGGGTTTGTTTTCTTTCTCTGGAGGCAGGCCTCTGAAACCTCTGCCAGATGAACAGCACCTGAAACGCAGCTCTCTCCCACCACCGTCAGTAGAGGGAGTGATTTACTGTAGTCGGCTTGGCTTGCTTGAGTGCATGAAATCCTCTAGTCAGCTTCATTATACTGTAAGCAGTACAGTAGAGAGAGGAGTGAGTTTGTTGGTGTTGGAGACCCCGAAAGTTGTTTTTCGGGCTGTCACTTTAAGACATCCAGAAAATCTTTGCGTAAACCTATAAAATGCACATAATATATCCAACTTATTACACTATGTAAAGTCTACAGTAACAAAAGACTTGCAACCTAATGAAGAAATATGAATTGTTCCAAAAATGTTGCACAAAATCAGATTTAAGATTTTTCACTGTGGTTTGATTTTTATTTCGGCAAATTATTAACCTGCACTGCAATTCACAATTTAGTATTTTTAAAACAGCATAAATCAGTTTCCTATTGCCCCAACAACCTTTCAAACTATTTTAGTCATGTGTTTCTTACACCAGCAAGTAGAGCAAAGCTTTAATCCCAGAAAGAAAGAGAGGAAAACAATCTTCTTTTTTTTTTTTTTTAAATTTTGTTCAATTGACAATCTTGGCTAATGTTGGTATAGTAACTAAAGGAAGGTAATCTCCATCTTTGCAGGAGACACGTTAAACGTGTTAGAGCTGAAACAATTTGTCGATTGATCGATTAGTCTAGCAACAGAGGCTTCATCAGCAACTATTTTGATTATTGATGAATTTTTTAAAGTCCGTTCTCAAGCATAAATGCCAAACATTCCCTAGTTCCAGCTTCTCAGTTGTCAAAATTGTCTTATGGGATAGAAAATTGAATACTGTATATTTGGGTTTTGGACTATTGGTTGCATAAAAGTAATTTGAATACGTCAATTTTCCACCATTTTCTAACATGTTATAAACCAAACAATGAATTGCTTTATCAAGAAAATGACAATCAAATTAGCGAATAATGAAAGTAATCATTAGTTGCATCCCTAATCTCTGTCATGATACCAAATACATGCTGAGTGCAAGTTGAGAAGTCAGCTGAAGTCATGGTCAGGATGGTTAAGATGTCAGTCAGTGCACAAACATATACAGTACTGGCGGCTGGATTTAAAGGGTGTAAGTATAGGATGCAGCATGTTGGCCCATCACTGCTGCGCTTGCCATGCTACAAAGAGTGCAGACAAACTGATGTGGTCACTGAGATGAGTACATACAGAGGAAAGAAGATGAAAAACGAGAGAGCAGAAAGACTCGGGGAGCGGTCACAGAAAAGAAGAAAGAGAGAGCACAAGCGAGCACTGGCACTGTCCTGTTTTCTCCTTCTGATCCAGTTGTGCATTCGATACGAGAATCACTCCGCGAGCTGATTCGCAGTACTTACAGAATGGGCCAGAGAGCAGTTCAGAAGCTTAACGGCTTGTGAGTGATACCCATCAGGAAAGAAACGGGGCGGAAAGCTCTGCATAAAAACCATACATGAAAAATTGAGCTTTGTGGGAAAGGCGAGGGGGGAAATGGGCGTTTTTGTACGAAGGTGAATCATTTCTTCTGAGGCACAGCGAGCTGACTAAATGACAAACGTAATCTATCTAATCGTCACTCTAGTGAAGCCGATCCCCTCCCTTCCATAATTTTATATAGCGTAGATCTTTAAATTTGCCCTGGGAGATGAGACGCAGAGAGGGGGGGAAAAAGAGAGAGAGAGAGTTCATATTTGCATTCACGACTGAATGAGAATTAGTCTTGGCCTCCTGACAAGAATCTCTAATGAGCAAACACTGGATGACATCATTTTGAGGTTTGCAGAGAATTAGCTTGATTAGAACAACCCTCCACTCTCACCTTGGCCAGGCATCCAACTCATATGCAATCTGCCTGTCAAAGCTTTTCTCAACTCCTATGGTTTTTTGGTTTGGGACGCTCTCCCCACACACTGTGGTGTGTTTAATGTGGAATAAGTACATTTAAGGAGCAAAGAAAAATGAGCGCTGGTGCTGACGTTTTGTTTAGCTCAATTTTGTTATTTTGTTGAACATTTTTAGCTGTTAACAGAGAGGCGAAGGGGCGGTGGGTGAGTGTGTGTGTGTGTGTGTGTGGGGGGGGGGGGGGGGGGGGGGGGTCTCTGGTTTATTTGTCATTGAGAGTTTGCACAGTTCCTTCTTTGCTGGGATGAGTGAGGCTTGCCATCAGCTCTCTAAAAACAACAAGCCTCGCCTGCCAAACTCCCTAGATAATTAGTGAAGCATTTCACACTCTGCAGAACATCAAAAAGGAAGTGGAAAATTGACAAATTAAGCATGATCCATGTAGAGCGGGAGGGGTTTTTTCTGGAGAGGAGAGTTGGTGGTGCTCCAATACAGCACATGGTCACTCTAAAACAAGCTTGCTGTATAACTTTAGTCCAATTTACACCAATCAGCAGTACGGTGGCTTTTTAATGCTCTGTTTTCATTCTTACAAGACATTTTTTTAATTCTGAATACATTAGAGCTAATTTATTTACAGTTGTTTATCATAAGGGTCTCATAACTGATTGTAAGCACCGAGATAAGCGTAAGAATGTGCTAAAGTGTATTTTAATGCAACCACAGCAGGTCTTGAATGGGATATTTCAGACTGAAGGAATGTTTTTAAATTTGGTTACCGCATTTCCTGGGCGGGTCAGACAGGCTCTTAAAACTCACTCAAAAACACAAAGTCTGAAATGTGATCAAAAAGTGTTTGGTTTTGTTAAGTGTTGATTGTTTAAACTGCTTTTTTTTGTGTAGTCTGTGACTACACAGAATGCCAAGCAATTTACATTCTCATTATTTGCTCCTCCATGATTGTTCTCACTGAAGTCGGGAAAATCCTTTGCATGTATTGTATTTGGCATTTAAAGGGATGTTGATTTTTGAAAGATTCTCGCTGGTGAACATTTTTCAAGCATCACTTACTGATATCAAGGATGGAAAGATGTACACACTTTTTCACCTGATAAAATGATTTTAGATATTAAAAGATAGTGACATCGGAATGTAGTTGTATCTTATATGGTCGGATTAACAGGAAAAGTACTTGACGGCTGCTGTTGCTAAATTAAAGAAAGTCGGAATCTTTTATGTGGGGCAAAATATTTGAGTTATTTTCATAATCTTGTTTTTACTTGTTTTACTTTCTTGATTAATTGTTTGGCCTATAAAACATGAGAAAACAGTCAAAAATGCTCACCACAATTTCCTAGAGCCCAAGGTGATACCATCAGATGTCTCGTTTTGTCCGACTAACACTTTTTGAGTTTTCTTGTAAACAAAGTTTCTGTTTACATTCAGTGTTACTCACAAAAACACATTGTGTGTATCTTTAAGATCTAAAAAAACATGGTGAAAACAGTTCCTTCCTCATAAAACATTTGCAAATACGATTTTTCTTCAAAAGTTTGAAACCTTTATGTTTACATGTTTTGATGTTTACATCAGTGTTTACTTGCTAGCAGTCTTCTTACCTGCCTTTACTGGCGCATTACTGCGTTTGTTGGCGCGTGACCGCCACCTGTAGATTAGTGGAATAGTGTAAAATGAGATCAAACAAAACGGGGACACTTCATAACGTTGCTCGTGATCAAAAACTCCACAGGGCGCCTTTTTTAAGACAAGGAAAAGCAGGAAATTCTCACATTTCAGAAGTTGGAACCTTTAAATGTGAGGTACCTCTGCTTAAAAAATGAGCAATTAAGAGATTGTCAAAATAGTTGCCAGTTGAGATGCTGACAATTGACTAATCGATTGTTGCAGTTCTGTATTGATTGTATAAAGTTTTGTTCTGAAGTTCATTGGATTTATTGAATATTTAGTTAATTCTGAAACATCAGCAATAGATTTTTTGGATGCATTATTGTTAGTCTGTTTATATACAATCCATCTTCATCCGTGTATCCTCATGTCAAAACATCAGCTGACTGTTGCATGGCAAAAACGTGGAATCATCCTTTAAATGCCTTTTTATAAAGTTTTTGTAATGATTATAAACACACACACACACACACACACACATTTATACATTGCATATACAAAGATACTGAACATGCAAACAAAACACAAAAGCGACATGCTTACACACACACACACACACACACACACACACACACACACACAGATCTCGGTCACCACACCCCACTCGGTCAGTCCTGCAGCCCCAGCCCTTCAGAGCCAAGCAAACAGAGGAAACTGTCACTGTGTCCACCGTGGCACTCTGGAGAGTTGAACTTGACTGAAACATACGTATGTCTTCAATTTTAATAGCTCTCCATTCCCCCAGATGGCCTGAAGGGGGGGAGGTTGCCTGAGAAGCTGCGTTTCATGTAAGAATAATTTGTGCTAAGTAGCTGGGCGATCTGTTTGTTACGCTAGAGCTGACAGTTTGTTTATGTTTCTTGAGGAGTATGATGGATGGGGCAGGAGTTGATGCTAATTAGACTAAATTGTTGGGAAGAATGCTGAGGGTCTGCACCGCACGGCTGAGGCCAGTTTCCATTGTTCCTGCGTCTTCGCACTTTGGGCGTAATCGAATGGTGCTTGGGCCAATTTATCATGGCGGTGGACGTGCAGGACAGGAAACAAATGGCTGAACCTTGATGGGGAGGTTTGCTGAGAGGGACTGCGGGTGACAGTGAGAGTTGGCCACTGGAGAAGGAAGATGCCACTTTTTTTTTTTTCTTCAGGCCAATTAGAACAGACAAAACCTGAGTCCAACTGGCCATGAAATTAATGTTTACTCAGCGAGTCTTGGCTAGAGAAGATTAGCAGCTCTTAAACTCCTCCCCTTCAGCCTGACGGACATGGTCAACTGCAAAGGATGGCCATTAGAGAAGGTGTTGCTGCATGTGCCTTCCTCAGGAACCCATGTCTTGTTCACTCTGCTGTGGTTGAAGCTACACCTTTTAATTTTGATGGAGAACATTCAAATATAGATATTTTTTTTAATTCAATACCCAAAATTTCGCCAATATTAGTGAACATAAACAGTGTGCTTCCCTCACCAGAAACATGAAAAAAGTCCTGCAATCAGATAAAAAATCTGAGCTTCCTTCAAGACAGTTACAACAAAGTAGAATGATGCAAATTTACTATGTTTTCCTGACTTGAAAGCAAAATGAAACCATCCCTGTTTCATTCTCAAACATGAATAGAGGAGATAAAAGTTCCAACATTCATTCAGCTTGAATTTAAAGTGCACAGAGCCATTGACAAGTCACCTTTGGGCTCTAGTAATATATGTATGTGTGTCAGTATCTTCCCCTGTGTTGTATTCACGTGGCTCCCTGCTCAGTTTGGGGGGTTCCTCCCCTCAGCGTCGCTCACCTTAATTTGTTTTTGCCTCTTTCTCCTTCACGTTTATTTTCTCTCATTTGCTGTTTTTCCTGCAGCAGGAACCTTTTGAAAAACAGTAGAGGAAAAAAGTGAGGAAATTAGTTTAAGAAGTAGTTAGGACCGTAAAGCCCGCCAGCTATGCTTTGTTGCTTACCTTGATCAGTGCTCATACTGTACGCCCCAAACTAACACAATTATACGCACACACGCTCCTTCTTTCATTCTCTCACATAATGGTGACTGAGAATATGTCACCAGTTTAGGAAGGAGGGGATATTTCCTGCATCAGACCCGCGTGAACACGTGTATATCCCATATTGGATCTTCTACTCAGTACCTGGCATGTTGCACCGAGTCTGACAGTACAACAAACTTGACCCCTTCAACATATCCCGTGTTTAACACCGTCATCCTGTTATTTCCTCATCCTATAGAAGCAAACCCGACACTGCATCTGCAAGTCATTAACCCTTAAACACGTGCAATACAACAATGCTGTAAACAAAACGGCATTGCCACAGTTTCTACAAGTAAATGTGTGAAGTCCTCACTAACAGTAAACAGAACAGGGTCGAGCGAGGTGGACCCAGCACATGTTCAGCCTCACACAGGCACACACGCTTGACAAGGATTTGCCCCCCCCCCCCCCCCAACAAGTTGTGGCCTAGTTCAGCTTGGGTTAACCTCTGAGTACCTCCAGTGTTCTGGTCTGTAAGCAAAAGATTATTGAAGTATATTGTATAAAGATTTGTGGACAAAAACGTGCTCATTTTCTCTTGTTCTCCTTCACACTATATCAGTGTTTTTGCATGTTTTCGCACGTCCTACCATTCTGTTCAGGGTCCTAGGGGGAAGCGTGCGTTTCGCAGAACTCGGGTATACCCTGCATAGGTACACAGGTTGCACCCAGGCCAACACATTCACACCTCTGGTCAATTTAAAGCTTCCAGTTCACCTGACTGGCATGTTCAGACTGTGGGAGGAAGTGAGAGCACCCAGAAAAAAAAAAAGTTATGTGAGCAAGGGGAGACCATGCAGACTCCACACAGAAAGGCCACAGCCAGGTCGAATTTATTGCTGTGAGGCGGCAGTGCTAACCACAAAGCCATCATGCCATGCATTGACCACAAATCATGCAAACTTTATTGCACTGATAATATTTCAAACATATAAACTTTGCATTTTTTTTTACATGTAAGGCTTACTTTTTATGTCTCTGTTGTGCAAATATCGACCTGCAGTTACTTGAGCGTTTCTTGTAATAGTAATCAATCTCAGCCATCCTTTTTTTTCTGTAAATTATTTGTTTTATTTGAAAAGATGTAACTCAAATATACAACACAACAATAATAAAACAATAAGTGACTGAAATAAACAGACATGATGTCCACTGCTGCACGTCACCATACTGAGGAAAAGAAATCATGTCAGCAGTAATGTACAGTATGAAGTATATTGGCTAAAACATTCAAAAACACTAGTATGGTCCTACAAATTTCCCTATGCTTTTAAAGAATGCCTTTTGACAACTCCAAGACAGCATGCGTGAACTTTTGAATTATATGTTTATAGTACTTTATAGAGTCAGACCAATAAATATGCCCAATATTAGCTTATTGTAGATATACCAGTGTATCTGTGTAGATGGCAGCTAATAAATATTAAGAAATTGCAACATAAAATTGCCAAAAATATGTTTTGACATACTTTAGAAATCTCCATTATATAATTTGACTTCTACAGAACACTGAAAAGTTTATAATTTTAAATAGTCAAAATTATTTTTTATGTTGTGTGTAGGTAAAAAAAACAACAATTGGCCGATTATATTTTTATTTACTAAAACTCTAGAATATCTAAGACTGCAACTAACGATTATTTCGATTCAACTACTGATTATTTCCTCGATGAATCCATTATTTGTGTGGTCTGTAAAATGTCAACAAATTGTGAAAGATGTACATCCCAAGTTCCTCGAGCCCCTGGTTACTCTTAAAAATGTCTTGTTTTGTCCGATAGATTTATCATCATAGAAGTGTATGAAAACCAGAAAATATTCACATTTGCAGGCAAAATGCTTCAACGATTATTAGATTATCATTATTATAGTATGAGTTGGGCTATGTTACTTTGTGTCACACTGAAAAATCATGAGATGTTTTTGAGTTGAGCAAAATTGTGAACAGTCGAACCCACCCAGTGAAAGTACGTTTCACTGTAAGGAAGACTTATGCGCTGTGTGAGGATGCCAAAACTGTCAGATCAGGGAGTCTGTGTTTTTTCTTGGCTTGTTAAGTCAGTATTTCTTGTGGCTTTAATGCATTTTGATCTTTTGAGGCTCATGTCAGTTGAGAAATTGTTATCTCTTCCTGCTCTGTGATAGATGTCTCCCTGTAAGATTGTTATATTTCAGAGCAGAATTGAGCGTCTTTAGAGAGAAGCACTTGCTCTTAAATTCTAACAGGCTGACATTTAAAAGCTTTAAATGGCTGAAACATTTCCATGCAGACTTGGCAAATGACTTTGTAGCTGCGCTGGAAATAGATCAACGTGACTTCACATTTTTGATATTTTGGCTCTTCCATTGGAATATGGAATATATACAACCAAACAATGAAATGGAGAAGTGCAAGGTGCATTGCCAGTGCTTATTTCTCTTTTGCAGCGTCAAAATGATTTAGGGAGGATTTTTCCTTTTAACCGTGTTCATGGAGAATTAAATGTTTAGGGCTTCTGTCTCTGAGGCTACACATGTGCCCTTGTTGGCCTTGGACTGAATACTGCCAAAATTTTCTCTCCTCTGTCTCCGCTTTATTTTCAACTGTCTGAAGAAATACAAAAGACTTTTTAAAAGCTACGTGGGCTGCCCTTTATCCCTAAAATATCGAATGTTTTTAAAATGATTTCAGCATTCCAGTAATTTCAGCTTTAGAAAATTAAACACGTTTCAAATTCTAGCTTGTGAAAGCAATGCTTTTCTTAACATGTAGATGGAGATGCATGTATATTGGGCTAGGAACTGGTACTGTATGGGTGGGATGTGGGTTAAGGATTTTAAGGATGGGGGGTAGTGTGAGGGGATAGAGAGAGGAAGCAAGTTAGCCTCGGATGGGCGAGAGTGAAACCTGAGCATGATTGAGTTAAGGGAAAGGAGACAGGAGCCCTGAGGCTGCCAGTCGGATGCTGTGTGTGTATACACGGCGCTCTTGTCATGCTGCCCTGTTAGCGTGGGGAGATTGTGATGGAGTTATCTGGCCTGGCCCTAAAAACGGCTTGTCATCTTGTGTATACACAAGGAGGTAGCGTTAGTCTGTGTGTATGCTTGTACGGTGCCAGCAACATTACTCACAGGCCTTTTGGGACACTAGCAAAGCCTCGCCTGGTTCCTTTCCCTCTCAGTGGAAATGTACTCATTGCATCCTCTGAATTCTCAGAAGATGAAGGTTATACAAACAGTGATGGAAATTAGGTCTTAGAGGGTTAAACTATTACCTTTCTTGTGGGATTCGTCCTCACCTGCTTTTCAAATGGTCTGTGACATGGCTGAAAATGGGAACGAATTAAATCATCCCCTGTAAAAGCAAGCTCTCGCTGTTACCAAAGCTTCATTCATGTCATATTTGTTGCCATTAAGAATATGTTCATTAGGCTTGAGACACTTTGATTTTTACCCTTCCCATCTTGCTCAGTGTGCGAGATGCCGTTTAAACTGTGGGAAAAAATGTCCCAAACTGAACACAGTATGGAGCCCCTGCTTCACACTGCACCAGCACTAAGCAAAAGCAGATGTTATAAAGTTTACAGAAATCAGAACATTATTTTCCTGTTTCCATTGCATTCTTCTAAACACTTAGTGAACAAGCTTTGAAGTCACCCAAGAAATCTAGTCTGCGGGAGAAATGATAGGATCTCCTGGAGCAATGGAGCCAGGGAGGGGAAGGAGGGGGGGGTCTGAGCAAGGGAAGGGGGGATAAGGAGGAGCCTTGGGAGGAGGAGGAGAAGAGGGGGGAGGGTTTGATGAAGAATTAGAGGTGCTTGTCAGGTCTAGATTCTGCTTACTCATATGATTTCAGGTTGAATCATCTGATTGAGACTTGTTCGCACGTCTTGAGCGTTCTCTCAGACCTTTCTACCCGGGCTGGATGTGATCTGGGATGCAGGGGCGGGGGGATAAGCTGTGTTTAGGCAGGTCTGCTGTGGGTCTGATCATAACAGCAGATAAATCCCACTGACTGTGTTAGATAGCCTCACCGCAGGCAGTGTGCAGGACTGCCAGGAGCCCACATTAGGTCCCTGTAATGCGTAGCCAATTTTATAATAGACCTTCCAACTACATGAGTAATGTGGCTGCCTGGCAGGCATGTCCATTGGAAGCCTTCACAGAATTCCCCTATCATGCATCCATCTTGCACCTATCCTGCATTAGTACTGCCTCAGCGGCTGTTGCAGCCTGTTCTTTCTTAAACGTTCTCAAATAACTCAACAGCCATGTTGTAGTAATGCATAACGTGTGTGTGTCTTGATCAAAGTGGTTGCAACATTGTTCCTTACATCCCCAGATAAATATATACAATTTTTATTCTCTAAACATTTCCTTTAAGGGATAGAGAAGCAACGATGCAGCATTGCAGCCAGCTTTCAATAAAAAGTGTGACTTCTAAGATGGCTACATCTGCAGCGCATTAGGGTTCAAGCACGCTCTCGCAGGTTAACTAACTCTTCATGTTACCTCGAGTGACTGAGTCTCCTGAGAAGCAAATGGATTGCAGTGGGCTCCGATGCGAAACACACTGAAGAGCTTCATCATCTTAAGATGCATTAAGCTTCAATGTCACCATCACTTGGTTTTGATTTAGCTGTGCAAATCACCCTTGTTACCATATATTACGAGCACAGGAGAATACAAATGCCTTGTCCCTCTCCTCCAGCGTTCCAAGCCAATCTGCCTCCTCTCAGCCCTTGTTGTACGCTAACGCAATGTGGCATATGAATCATACACACAATGCATGTCTTCATCCGACCTCTACAGACAGGACCTCACAGGACAGCCACTTTGGCGTTTCCTGCTCTCTCATCTTCAAGGCTTAGTAGAGACATGCATTCCCCCTCTCTACGCATAATTCAATAGAGAGTTTGACAATCACAATTAGGGCGAAGGCAGAGTAGCCTGGCAGCCTTCCTTTCGTAATATGGAATTACAACACTGTGCCCAGTTACCCACCCACACGTGGTGGGTCCATGCAGTGATGCATCTTTGTTGGGCTTGACCCAAAAGACCCCCCTCTGCAAAACAAAGTGCCTGCAGAGAGCGTTGGAAGATTGCCAGGTTGGATTGCCACTGAAAACCCATGAGAACTTCTCCGGCGCTGTGAGTCTTAAAGGTTTCTACATGTGTGTGTGTGTAGGTAAGGGGTCTACCTCGGAGTCTGATGGGAAGGGAAAGGATGATGTATATGTATAAAGTACAGCTGCAGGTATTTCCGTCCAAGAGGCCTTTCCCTCTGTGTTTGCCTTGTTTCTTCTCCACACGCTCCATTGTTTTCATTGGCTGTGCAGACGATGATGCTGCAACGCTGGAAAACGACTGGTGTGATTTTTACAGGAGGACAGGGAACATGGGTCATAAAACTCGCCTCCATTTTCCACAGTCAGAACCCCCACCCCACCACCCCCTTCACCTTCCCTGTCAAAGCAAAAGGCTTCTGTGGGAAGTCTGTATCTTATGGAGGTGTGTGTGTGTGTGGGAGGGCGACGATGACACACACACACACACACACACACACTCAGTCAAGGAGACTTGAGACATTGGCGAGAGCACCTCCACACACCACAAGAAAACACACAATCTCCAGACTGGCGTTTTGTGACATGATGTCATGATCTCAATATTTTTCAGTGATTCCAGTCGTTTTGGTGTGACTGGTCTTGAGGTTGAATCTCAGGGGACCGTAGAACAACAAGCAACCATCCTGGTCTTGGGGTCCCCTGGGAGAGGGGATCACACAGCATTCCTCCCCCAGCTTTAAGCTGCCTCACCCAGCCAGTCAGACAGGGAGTCTGTCCATCTTCCTGCCCTCTAGAAGCCCCATGTCCAACTTTCTCACATGCAAATGCTGAAAGCCAATGCTGTCGCTTTTTTTTAAAGCCTGATTGAAATGTGGTGTTTGCTTGTTATGAGTTTAAGACTTAGGTATGCTTGAAACAAACTTGTTTATTCAAAGTCTTCTAACCACGTCAAGAGCAAAGTGTTCATAGCTGTTCCAAATGGCCACATTCAAAGGTGCATGGTGGATACTTTTGGATAGTCTCTCCTCAAAAGCATTTATGGTGTTTCACTTGGTTGTACACACAAAAAGCTGTGTGGAGAATAAAAAAAAAAAGAGAGCTTGAAAGAGAAGTTAAAATCCTGCTTACTTTCAGACCTCCACACATCAACAGTTGCAGACAATGTCAGACTGTCGGTTTAGCAAAGTTTCAAAAGTTGTTGGCTGCAGCCCCTCAAATTGCTACATTGAAAAGAGACAAGCACATTTTCAATGAAGCATACTGACACCTTTTTTAAAGGTTCAGTTCACCCAAATTACAAAAAAGGCCATTTTCTAAAACATATTTTCTCACTTATCCTTAGCAGTATCTAGCCAAACAGATAGTTTTGCTTTTATTTGGTCAGGTTTTGAGATATTTGTCTATTTCTTCCTCTTCCTTTGAAATCCAATCTATAATCCATAAAGTGCACAATTTTTTATTGTAGCTATTTTCTACAGATGAAACCGTCTCTATAAAAAACTGCATGGATGTACCATTAGACACCAGGAGTAAGAAAATGTATTTTAGATGCGAGTGGACAGAGTCTTAAAAGAAGTACTAACACAAGACTCCATAATCCAACAGTGACAGTGGCCACTAGTGGATGATGGACTTTTTTAGTGTGCGTGTATAAAATGATACTTTTGTCTGCATGTGATATCTTGCCCTGTTTTTATGGCATATACCCTCCTTCAAACTGGTTTCAAATCTGCTTTCAAAATCCCGGCGATATCCACTGAAGCGAAATTCTCGAGAACCACTAAAATGGGATGGTCAAGCAGCTTGTCCTCTATGTGAAGCCCTCGATGTGAAACGTTCCCATTTGCCTTACCTTACCTCCCTTCTTGTGTGTGTGTGTGTGCGTGTGCACGCATGTGCTGGCCTGTTTAGGATGTACATGCTAGTCAGACGGCTGCCACAGGAAACCTCTTCCTTCTGCATACTGTTTTTGGGTGTGAAGGAAGGGAAAAAACATGGGGTGAAAGATGGCCCTGTAGGACCTGAGCCAAACCATGAAAGTTTAAGTAAATATGGAGAGGGGAGGGGGGGGGTAGCCCTGGTGGTCCAGGGTCCCCCCCTTCTCAGTTGATGTTTTCGCTCTCCTCTGCCCTTGTTTGGACAACAGTGTGCAGTGTGCAGTGTCGTGCGATGCCCCAGTGGCCCAGTCTTGTAGTTTTCTCTACACTACAGTATATTCAGGATGTGCTGGTATGAATTCGGCCTGATTCCACGTTGTCAGAGGTCTCTAGGTTTCTATAGATACACTTAGAGAGGTCTCGTTTCCATGAGATGATCCAGTTACATAAATATATATTTTGTCAGTATTGCTTTAGCCTGGTTAGCCTGTCATGATGGTGGCCATGCTGTCTCATGAAAAGAAAATGAAAGCTTTATAATGGTAACACACATTAAAAGAGAGCGGTGTGTTACAGCACAGAGGCTGTATAGTTTGTGTATATATATATATAATATATATATATATATATATATATATAGCAGTGTGCCATGCGATCAGTGTCAAACTCAGTTCTTGTCGATCTTCACGTCCAAAAAAACAATGTTCAGTATTACGTTTTCCACTTTGAACCATTTTCAACTTTGAAAACAGCTCATGCGTGGTTAACATCTGAAATTAGTTGCTTGCTGCTGAAGAATATATTCACCTGCATTCCAGCCTTAATGTCCAACTGCTTTTCTACATAATTAAAAGCAGACCAATTTGCTTCTCAAAAACTTCACACCATGTTTTTGTTATGTGTAATTGAGCTTCGGATCTGTGCGCATGCTCCACAAGACTGAGAATCATCTCATGCATTTCCATCCCACTCGTTAGTGTTAACGAGCCTGTCCTCCAAAGAAAAAAGACACGATGGGTCATAATGTCAGTCGCCAAAAACGACCTATAGTCATCTAGCAGCCATAGTAATTATGACCCGGAGAAGTGGCGCAGTTCAGATGGCGTCTATATAAGGTGATTAATTTCCATATTTGGAGGTGGCAGGTTGGGTGGCTGGTTAGATCCTAACTTGCAAAAAGTTTCCAACCATGAGTGTCATGTTTCCAACCGCAAGTTGGGACTGTTTGTTTTTTTTTAAACACTGTAACTACGATTGTTGTGGTGTTTATTGTTGCCATAACAACAAACGTTGCCCAACTTTAAGGAAGTAGTAACTTTAACTCACACCATGTTTCAAGTGATCATTTTAACCCAAACCATGATCTTTCCCTAAGCCTAAACAAGTGGTTTTTGTGCCTAAAGCTAACCAGACATTAACCAGAGTGTTGTGACATCATAAAACATCATTATATTTTAACAGTGGCAGCTCAGACAAATGATGTCACCCTGCCGATTACTGCTAATAGAAGCGCCTGATTAGAAGACGCTCCTATAGGTTGTGCTGCAGTGCACGGTCAAACGACCTATGTGGTCGTTTAATTTGGATGACTTGTTGATCTTGTGATGTGTGTTAGCTGCTGTATGGCCAAGTATTCTGCTATGAGCAATGTCAGTACAAATACCACAGATTCTATGATGTATAAAGGGACTCGGATGATTTCTTAAGTCATGTAATGGTCTACTAGTAGGAAGATATATTTGAAGCTAGAGCAGGAGATATCGATGTGGGTGACACTGATGATTACCAGATTGAGGCATCCCAGTGGGTCAGTTGGCTTAGTTACATCACTAATATCGGGCCTATCCATGTTGATTTAATGACGACAGCACACTAAAATGTAAAAGAATTTTCACCGTGTCTTACTTTTATTCGTTTGGGGCTTTCAAAAGAGGAGAGAGGTTAACAAACATGGAAAATGTCACAGTACTTTTGTTTCTTTTGACAATTTCTGGATTATTCAAAATGAAATTAAATTCCATTAACAATTAGTAGTAAAGTAGAATTTGAGTACAGTAAAATTGTGTAAAATTGGATATTTACTTTGTGACATTATTCTCCATCTTTGAGCTGTCGAAGATGTCTGGACATTTTTTCCACAACTTGAGTACAGGCTGGAAATATAGGCAAGTGGGAACCTTTTCAAGGATACTTTGAATTATTAGTTTAATAATAGCATAGTATAATAATAATAATACACTATGAATATTACTTGTCTCTCTAAAAAGGCCTTGAAAAGTGTTTTGAAATGATATCAGAAATTCTGCTCCCAATGTCACAATTCACTGCAGACAGCCACTAGACAATTATAGGTTATAGATAATTTATTAATAATTTTAAATTGGCACAGGCCATCATTAAGGCCTGTTCAATGTCAGAATGTGCAATGGTTAGTTCGTGTTGAGGCTGTAACTATTTTACCAAAACTGGAATATCAATAAAAATCTTTTAAATTAGAGCTGCCTGTTTTATGTTACAGTGTGATGTGGTAGCATGAAGAGTGTAACACGGTAGCATGAAACTTACTGTATTTAGTTACTTCTCGTAGAAATCTGTATTGAAATAACACCATCTGTTTTGCCACTCAGCTGTGTTTAGGTTCATTCATATATATATATTTCCATAGACTAAATCTTTTTGATAGTTATTTTGCATTCTCTCCACCGTAGCCACATGATTAAAATTCATTGTTGGACTTGTGAAATATCCCTCCCGTGTGGAAATGCTCAGTAGAGCAGGTGTGCATGCCTTGTTGAATCTTTCCCACCATGATTAAATTGGTATGTTTTAGATTATGGTGTGTTTTTTGGCTCCCCGCCGTTCTGAGGTTCTGTGTGTATTCATTTTGAACTCATTGCTGTTTCTCTTTTCATGTGCTGCTGGGCCGAGTATCTTAGCTGGGAGCTGTACAACCTGAAATAAGCTGCGTTCAAGGAGCCAAAGCTGGACTGCAGCTGTTCACTCATTATCTCCAGTATGAACTCAGGACACCTTGAATTCATAATGATGGGAACATCTGATAGGACGGGCGAATCATCAAAAATATTCTGCTTTTGATTTGATGAAGGAGATAGGGAAATGTTTTGGGATTGTACGAGTGGTGCGGAATTATATCCTAAAATAACCACAGATAAATGGATAAGCTTCTTACTGCTGTCTAAAAATGTTGGATAAAAACTTCTGTCCTCATGGTTTATTGTTAGTAGACATTCTAGGTGTAGTATTATTTGTATGGTTCGTTATAATGGAGCCTGGAAAAATAATGGAAAATGGGAATTATCAAAAATGTTTCATGAAGTTTATAGTAATTCTTTAAACCGGTTTAGTACTTGAACATTAGATTTTGACTTTTGGAAGGTTGGATTTTAACCTTTTGGATGAACAATAAATCAAACTCATGTTTTTTTTTTTTTTATTAAATGTACATGAGTCACAAATCAAAATTTGAGCAATTTGAACCGAATATCTTTCAGAAAATAAAATTTTAGCAAAAGCGTGGATAGCAATTGGCCATGGAAACTGCGCTGTCTCTCCAAAAGTAGCAATCAAAAAGGAAGAGAATTTGAATAACAACCCATAACCCATCCTGAACTCAACCCAATTTTCAGGGTGTTCCTAATGCAGCGAAGGCCCAGAGTCTCTGTAGCGGAGGCCCTGAAACCTCAGCTCTAAATCTGATGGGTGGATGTAAGACGAGACAGACGGTAGAATAACAGAACGTGCGCTTTGTTCACCCCCAGCCTGCAGTAAAAGCTCAGAGAATTACAGAGTGAGAGACAGTTTAACTCCGGGTCGTAAATGTGTTTGGACCATTTTCACTTTTTCCCTCCCTCCACGCTTCTCCTGTGACGTCCCTGTTACTATGCTATATAGAGGATTTAGCGTGTGTGGGTGTTGCTATAGTTTGTCCATATGAGCCTTTTTAGCAAAGCGATAGGTCTGTCTGTCGGTCGGTCACTTTGGTCCAGACTGAAATATCTCGACAACTGTTGGATGGATTGCCATGAAATTTTGTAAAGACATTCGTGTTCCCCAGAGGATGAAGTCTAGTGAATTTGGTGGTCCCCTTTCTTTTCCTCTAGTGCCACCAGCAAGTCAGAGTTTACAAAATTTTGTACAGATAGTCATGATTCCCAGATTATGTATAACAGCTTTATAGCGCCACCATGAGGTTGATGCTGAGGAAAAATCCTTAGAGATTTTGAGTGTATTTGTTCCCATGAAATTTGAAAGATTCAAATCCCACTCGTGATGGATTATAATGACGTAACTTTGCATCTAATTGGTCCTACACTTGCCTGCATACTACTGACATTCCCATCAGCCCCAGTTGTACTTTGTGTTAAGTGCTAACATTAGCATTTAGCTTAAAGGACTGTCGTGCCTAAGTACAGCCTCACAGAGCCGTTAGCATGGCTGTAGACTCTTAAGCCACTTTTAAACAGCCTGTTCAAGGTGGGAACGGTGCACTGTTATTCCGCCTCACCGTTCTGTATAAAAGGTACAAACACAGAAGGGGGGGGGGGGGGTATAGTTGTTCCGCCATTAAGTCGTAGTCACATTGCCAGATTGATGTGTAAAAGGGACAAGCGGCATGGCGGGACCACGCACACGAAACGCTGCCTCTGATTCCAGAATCTGAAATTACACACGGGGGCAGCATTATGCCGGCTTTGTTTGGTTCAGTGTGAAAAAGCACAGCTGGCATACTGACGGGTCTTTTTTACGGCAATATTGCGGGATCTTTGTATAAAAGGGGCTTTAGTCTTGTTGGGAATATGTATGCTTAAAATCATAGTTTTTCTTATGAAGTCTTTTTGCCTCTCCCTTTCTCTCTCTCTCTCTTACTCTCTCTCTCTCACTCACTCACTCACATGGACATACACACACATGCATTTCTGTGATGTCTATCTTTTTGTGATATGTTTACAGTCATCTTTTCACTTCAGGCAGTCTCTCTTTTTCTGTCCTTCTCTCTTGGATATACACCTAAACAGAGAAGTTATATGTGTGTGTGTGTGTGTGTGTGTGTGTGTTTGTATATATGTATGTTTAACAGGGAGAGGTCTCCCTCCTTCCTTGTTTCTAGCCTGTGGGAGAGTCCCTACCCAAACCACAGCAGGGTAATAATCACTTAACCCAAATCAGGCGCAATCAGGACGAGCCAGGCTACAGCTGGGAGGCACCCAACCCACGGGGGCGAGGGGTGGCAGTGGGTGAGTGAGGGGTGGGGGTTCGGTTGGAATGACGATGACGATGTGGACACTGATGACCAGGAGGAAGATCAAGAGCGCCAGCCTTTGTTGTACCATCCTCGTCCTCATCTGGCTCCGACAGGGAGCGAATCAACGGGGGGAAATTGGGGAAATCAGAGATGAAATTCCCCCTACAGAGTGAAGGTTAAATGCTGTTCCTGTTGTGTTTTTGTGTGTTTCTGTGTGTGTGTGTGTGTGTGTGTGTGTGTGTGTGTGTGTGTATGCGCACACTCTGTCTGTGTGTTTTGTCTACATGTGATTGTTTCGTTAGTGTTGCTCAGGCCCCTGCTGTGTCACTGAATCTGATCTTGTGTGATCCAGTGATTGTGTTCTGGGCTATTTTCCCGATGTTTGTGTCGTGATGTAGGTCCTGTCACAGCTGCAGGCCCCACAGGAAGACAGACACACACACGCGCGCGCACGTGCGCACGCACACCATTGCACATAAGCAACTTACAGGCATGCACACACATATATAGTATACTCATATATGCAGGGATGTGTAGCTCCTGTCAGAGCTGTACGCCCATTGGGGAGTAATCTGAAAATAGGCTGAGACATGCACACAAACACACACATACATATACACACACACACACGCGCGCGCACGCACACAGATGCATACATAAAGGGCTGGGTGGAACCATGACAGAGCCTGAAATCCAGGCGATTTATTGGGCTTTGCTCCAGCCAAGACCTACAGCATGTCAAAGCTGTTTCAGTTTCCTCGTCTTTCCGCGCCTCAAAGCTTATCTCCTCGCAGCTCGCTCCTCAGTGACTCCAGCCTGCTCTTAATCAAACGGAGATTGCAGCAATACTGTATCACAGAGATAATCTGAACTGTGTATGGATGAGTGTGTGTGTGCTGCAGTATTTGTTGTAGCGGCCTTGCTGTTGTTAGTAGTCTACCTTGTAGCATCTGCCATTCATTTGGAGTGGAAGACAAACACACTGATGAAAATGACTCAGACCACAAGACCATTTCTGTCTGGATTTGTCTCCTTCTTTTCACTCCCCAAAACGATTTCTTCTTCTTTTGCTGTCTTCCTTGTTTTTCCTCTTTCTGGGAGGTTACAGGAGTTGCAAACAGGCATTTCCACTCCATTGTATATCTACATATCTCCTGCGTTTTTAAACATATATATTTGCGCAGCACATGGACCAAATTTCAAACTCTAGCTACATCTCCACAATTGAATTTTACTTTGTTTAAACACACACTCAGTGCTGCCTCGGCGATGTCGCCAATCTGCACCGAACCCCCACTGAAGACTCAGATGTATGCGAGTGTATTTGTTGCGCATCTGTGTTTGATTTTTGTAGGTTTGACATGTGGAAACTTAAAGGGTAAAGATCATAATGCAACTTTGAGGCATCTATAGATGATTTTTAGAACTATTTGTTGTCCATCATCTCTAATGTTAATCAATAACTGTTACTGTTTATATATTTGGTATATTATAGTCCAGACAGGGTGGCCTGGTAGTCCAAGAGACCACAATGGAGGTGGAAAAGCACAGGTTCTGTGACTCATATTAAATATCTCAGGTCTTTTTTTTTTTTTATATAGTTTCGACCATCATTCCTTGCAATTATTCTACCAAATCTTCCTCACAGACTTGAGGTCTACAGTCACAGCACCACTGCACACCAACACACTTTACAAAGAGTCCATTAGTGCATGAGGAACACGAGCGGTCAGATCTTCAGAGAGTTTGTAAACAAATCCCTAGTTTTAACTATATTATCCAAACCAAATTATCATCTGTTCGTCTGACTGCTCTGTTGCTTCCCCTAATGCACTCTGTTGTAAAATGCGTCTGGTGAGTAAAATGTTATCATAAAAAAATAAGAAAGATGGGCAAAACTATGAAAATAAGACCCAGGTTTTCCTTAAAACAATGGGAGGCCTTCTGGTGAACTGTAAACACATTCATCTCTCCCAGATGTAGATGAGGAAATCCACATTTCTAATTCCACCCTGTGTAACATGAAGTTCTTTTAAATTTAGAAGAAAAGAGGCAGATTTCTTACCTGGATTCTTTTATGACATGATGGAGTGCAGGATGGACGGAGAGTTTGGAGGAGGGTGTGTGGAGTTCTGTGACAAGGTGTTGAAGTGGAACAGCCCACAGATCAGCAGGGTGGACACCTGCCCCCTGGAGCAAGTGACCCAGAACTCTCCGAATCCTTCCTCACACAATCGAAGGTTATATACACACACACGCGCACAACAGCGTGCACTCACACATAAAATGTTTTCCTCGCCCTCCTGCCAGTTAGAGCTAAAACAATTAGTTGATTAATAGATTAGTCGCCTGACACAAAGTTAGCAACAATTTTGATAAGCGATGCATTGTTAACTGCTTTCAGCTTCTGAAATGTGAGGATTTTCTAGTTTTCTTGGTCTTCTATGACAGTGAAATGAACATTTTGGGGGTTTTGACCGTTAAGACAATACAAGACAAATAAAGATGTCGACTTTAGTTCTCTGGGAACTTGTGATGCGCGTTTTCTACTATTTTTGGACACTATATAAACAAAATGATCAAGCAAAGAATGAACAAATAATTGACAGATCAATGAAAATTGAAATTATTTGTTAGTGGCAGCCCTGTTCAGACATGCTAGTTATGGACTGTCATCAAGAGCTCAAACACACCACTTTGCACTAATATGCACGTCATGGTTTTTACAACTTAGTGGTGATTTCCCTTCTTTTCTTACCTCTCAGTCTCAGCTTTGATAAGATAATGGGAGACGTTGCACAGTGAGTGTGTTCTGAAGCACCTGACCCTTAAATAGGTGCTGAGTGGAGGGCCTAGGCTGGGCTGCTGAGACGTGCTCCTGCTCTGTTGACTTAAGCATTCAGACTGAGCCATCAATCATCCGTGTGTGACGGGTCTGCCCCTCAACCTCAGCGTACTTTATCTGCCAGCAAAGCCTCCCGCTCAGTGTGTGCATGTAAAAACCAGCCCTAATTTGAAATGAGTAATTTTTTTTTATCTGTCTGTATCTTTGTCTGTCTCTCCGTCTGTCTCACTGTCTTGCAAGATTCAGATTAAAGAAGCACGTACACCTCCTTTTTCTCTCTCGTTTCTCAGAAAAGGCTGGGAATTGGTTTTAAATCCTTCCTTCCTACTTCTTCAAAACCACCGAGGCATTTGGAAAAGGTTCTTTGCAATTATATTTAATCATATGCGGCCGTCCCAATCAAGGCCAGCTCTGGTGATCACATTTGCATGGGTTTCAGGTTTTGCCCTTCACGTCAGTGCTGTACCCATGCAGGCTCCGGGGGTAAGGACCACCTGGACGATCCACAGATCCGCTCTCTCCTTCTGTGCTCAACCCTTCTTTTTTTTTTTTTTTTCCCTTCTTCTGCCTTTGCCTAGCTTAGCGTTTGGATTAAAAGAATTAGTTTTCAGCCTATCTTTTTCAGCTTTTCGTTTGTGGAAGCACTGACGCTATAAGTTTCTACCAAATTGTGAAAATGGCTGAAGTGAAAGTGTGTGCATTTGCGTGCGTGTCTGTGTAAAGCGATTTAGCAGAATTCCCAGATGCACTGCCCCGCTAAGACCAGCTGACCAGCCCACCCAGCCTGCAAGAGAGTGGGCTTCCATTTTTCTTCTCTCTGTGGACCGTAGAGGTCAGTGTGACTGTGTGTGCGTGAGCATATCAGACCGTCATATGTTTGCCTGCCTATTTTTGTATGTTTTTAAGGCCTCAGCTCAGAGCATGCACGCGTGTGTGCTATACATGCGTTATTGTGTGTGCACATGCTCATGTGTGTCACAGCAAAGAAAATTCTGTCTGTGATCCCCTGCTCCTCTCATTTTCCCTGGTGAAAGGCGGCATTATAACTGATTTCCATGACCTCAAGCCAGGGCCTTCACTCCCTTCACGGCCCGTGTGTGTGTGTGTGTCTGTGTGTGTGTGTGTGTGTATGTATTTACGTGTGTGTGCGTGTGTGTATGTGTTTGTGTGCGTGCATTATAACTGCTTTCCATGACCTCCAGCCAGGACCCTCCTCTGCGGCCTGCCTCGCAGCGCTTGTTTAGACAACAGTGGTGCACATGTTGGCTGAAATATGGCTGCTGTGCTCGTTTGCTCGGGTGAATTAAGCTACGGCATGTGTGCTTAAACCCAGACGGCTCGCTGATTTATCCATATATTTAAATGATTGATTTAAGAGTCATCCAGCCAACACTTGTTGAAGCTGCGTATAGGGCCTGGCTTAAAGAGATGAGAGAGAAGAAGGACAGAATTCAAATCAGAAAATACACTGCCTCCCTCACACAGGTAGTGATATTTACGCCATCCATCGCATGGCGAGGCACATTATTCACAGCAGTGAATAAATTATTCAGAAGTAAAGCTTTACTTTGCACAAGATGGATACATTTAACGACGTACTGATTGCTTTTTAACATACTCCATTTTCAAATGAGCTATAAAATTTTGTTTATTATGGTTCAGAACATGACATAGGCAATCTATTTTAATGTCAGCCTGGAAGAAACGTATGAAAACACGTCCTCCCATTTGCCCTGATATGTGTACGCGGGTGTATATGAGGCTGCGTGTGCCAGTGTGTTTTATTACCTGTCTCATTATTAAATGTGTTGGAGGCTGGCTGAGCTGGGACAAAACATTCCAGCTCCTTTAATGTCTCCCTCTAGTCTCCCCCGTCCCCCTCGCTCCTCTCTTTGATAATACTTTTCCTTATGAGCCCATAAAACCAGACGCTTTCTCAGAGAACCACCTTTTTCTTCCGTGTACTGCAAAGAAATGTGCATCTTAACTTAGACTTGTATTGTCTTTAAATGTTTTTTTTTTCATAACACAAGTAAAAGAAGAAAAAAAAAGTTTCATTTGTTTGCAAGCAAATTTCACCTTGAATCAAGTGGCAGTATCTTTAAATGAGTCACATTGGTCCAATTATTGTTTCTAAATAATGTCACTTAAAACAACAAATGTCTTTTTTTTGTGATTTTCTGTTGAGATTTTGCATTTTCTCCACTGGTGTTTAATACCAAGACATATTAAATTCCGTTCACAGTTTGAGAATCTGTTCCCTCGAGTAAAAGAAGAATGATCTTAGTCTAATTTGTCTTTTTCCTCACTTCTTTACTGCCTTTATCTCAATATTTCTGCTTCTCCCCTCCACTTCCCCTCCCCTCTCCCCTCTTTCCATCTCTCTCCAGCTCTCCGTCTCTTACAGGGTCGAGTTAGGCATAAGCGAATAATTAGGTAATTGCCCCCTTGATTGAGCTCAATAGGAAACATTTCAATTAGGCTAAAACTGCGCGAGGAGGAAGTAGGCTCTTACAAAGGGAAACATTCCTTGTCATGCAACTGTCAGCCCCCCGAGCCCACACCACGAGCCAGGATTAACTGGATACTAGAGGAGGAAACGCTAGGGAAGAGGGAGGTCGTTCTGAAAAGCCAGGAGAAAAACGTCGGGGAATTGGGAATGGTTGGGGGGGAGTTGGAGGACTGAAGGGGAGACTGGAGAAAGTTAGAGGAGCAGAGGGTGGGGCCTTTTTAAAGGGAGAAAGGGGGGAGGGAGAGGGGGGTTGAAGAGACAGCAAGAAATGATTGCCGCAATTACGGCTATATTTAAACACGCCTTCCCTCTGATATGATTTTCCTGGTGATCCCTTGTCCAGATAAGAGGGAGACCTCTCTGCCTGCCCAGCCGCCTGTAACAAATTACAACCTCCCAGCCATGGAAGAGACATAGTTCCTGAGTGAGAGAGAAAAAAAAGGAAAGAAAAAGAGAGAGAGCTTGGAGAGAGCCGGATAGCCAAAGAGAACAACTTAATACCTCTGAGAGAGAGAGGAGTTGGTAAAAAGAGAAAAATGGAAAGCAGAGATTGCCATTTAAAGAAGGGAATATAAATAGATGTGCAGGAAACTAAGCATCAAAAATCTAATTTTTCTATATTTAAATTCTGCACATTGAGGTTTCCTTTTTGTCTATCTCTGCTGTGCTCCAGAGCCTCAATTTGATCTATACAAACATATGATGCTCGCAGCTTTAACTGAGATGTAAAGGGTTGTGCACAAGGCATTTCATGCATGTCTGCTGCCTGTGTGCGTGCGTGTGTGTGTGTGTGTGTGTATATTAGTGAGTGATAGTCAGCCGTGCAGCTCGCCTGCCCTTCTGTCATCACATTCACCTTTGCCGCCCTCATACATGGGCCATGAAATTGAGGAGCTGGGCGCTGACCTCTAATAGAATACGGGTGCCTGTAGGTGTTTTATGTAGGTGTTAATGGATAGTGTGTGAATGTCTATGCGGACAGGTGTTAACGCGGAGAGGTGGAGAAACCAAGAATGCCTGTCTGTCTGGGGGAGTGTCACTGTGTGTGTGTGTGTGTGTGTGTGTGTGTGTGTGTGTGTGTGTGTGTGTGCGCATTAATCTGTGGATGTTTGTATGTTTTCAATATTTAAATTTATGTCCGAATTTACCTGTGTATGGCTTAATTTGTGTGTTTGTGTATTTGTATTAATATGTCGACATTTCTGCAGTATATATTCAAATTATTGTTGATCTGTCTGTGTAACTGTCTAGTATATCTGAATTTATATGTTTGCATTTGTTTGTGTGTGTGTGTGTGTGTGTGTGTGTGTGTGTGTGTGTGTGTGTGAGAGAAGAGGCTTTGGCTTGAGCTTTTTATCCATGTCCCTGTGGAACGCAGTGTGGTTAGGAGAGTAAACGGTGGTCCATGTTAATACATTTCCTGTGTCTGGCCCACCGTACCTGTGTGGTTCACCTCGGCACACACTCGCTGCACAACAGAGCGAGTCAGGCGCATACCAGTCCATCTTTTAGTAACACTGGGGATTTCATCTCAGCATGATAGATGTAGATGGCTGAGAGTTGCTTTACTACATTGTAGCGTTTCACTGTCAGTAAATCTTTAGATCTTTAGCTTGAGACTAGCAGAGTAATCATGGTAACATTGCTAAAACAAAATAGTAGAAGGACGCTGTTCTTCCAAAAAGAGCCAAAGCTTTCAGAGTACACTATTTCAGAGTGTTGTAATGTGTCAACAGAAATGTGTTTACCCTCTACAATAAACATTTCAACAAAGAAGCAACATCATGTTTTCGACAGGAGGCAGGAAGGTTTATGTGAGACAGAGGCTACTGGTCGTTTGTTTGCAGTAATTACACCAATATATCACCGTTAATGTGACAATGATGTATTGACGTGTTTTAAAATGCTAACTGTAGCACCTTTTAATATGCATCAGGATGTTTATTTCACATGTAAAAATGACTTTTTATTTATTTCTGTCTCTTCCCCAACTTTATTTTATCATCATCATCAAGCCTTATTTTGGTCTGTAGCACAGAAAAATGTAAAGTTATCAAACTGGGATACGGTCCAAAAAGCATTTAACAAAAACTGTCAACAAATCCTCTTAAATAAGACTGAAAAGGTGTAGGCTGAAGCCAAAGCTTATCATGCCTCCTGCTGTTCTACATTCGCCAAGACTGGAAGTACTTAATTGTCTTCCTCACTTCTTACTCATTCAAAGTAAGGTAGAGCAGCATTAACGAAAAATACATGAATAAATAACTGGAAAATTCTTTAGACAAAAGATATTATAAGTACCATGTCAGGCCATATTATTGTACTTATTCAATACATTTTGAACATTTTCTTGAACATAATGACTGTTTTCACATTTTTAATTCATCCTCAACTTTGTTCCATAAATTCAACCCTTTAAAAGAATTACATCTGTTTTTCAAATTTGTTCTGGCTCTGCTTTTTTTTTCTTTTTTGAACACACAATTTCTCTCTGCCTCACTATTTGTGTATTTTCTGTTTGCCTCGCCTCCTCCATGTAAGTCAGCCATGCATTCACATTGTGTTTACCCCAATAAACACCTAACGGCCAGAACAGGAGTCACAACTGACTCGGGCTGCCTCCTCCACCGTCATGGTGGCCCAGACAGCAACAGCCCCTGTTATGACAGCTCCCAGCACTCTCTTGATTTAGCCAAGGCAGGACACACACATCCGCAGTTATAATTCAGTAATTTGTGTTTGTGCATTCTGTGACAATTGTGACAAATGACTGGCCTGGAGTGAAATGCCAACCTGCCCCCTCCTCCCTTGTTTCCTGCCCGGGCCGACGCACGCTTACTGCTCAGGTGTACGCTGAGAGGGTTTGAGCATGAATAGGCCAGCTGACAAGGGAAATGGTTACATGGAGGTGTTTATTTTAAATGTGATTTTTATTGATGAATCGTATCAACTCTGCAGGCCTGTATGATCATGTTAAGCAAGTGGGTGGCAAGTCGGCTTTACTTTTTTTTTTTTTTTTCCCCCCTCTTGTGGCACAACGAATCCCTAATGGGCCTGTTTGTATCCTTTGCTCTGCCTGTCCGAACACACATGCTTACTCATAGACAGTAATCATTTCATTTCGCCAGCCCCCTCATTTACATTTTCCGGGGCATTTTTCATCATAAGCGCATTCTGTCATCGATATTTGCGGTGAAATTGAGGGGTTCACATCGGAGCGGGCCTCAGCAGAACACGGAACCTATTATGGAAGCCAGGCAGCAACAGGAGGAATCCTGGTAATGTTTTACCCTCGAAATGAGTTCCATTCCCTTGGAAGTCCTGTGCAGAGTTAGGGATGTAATACTCATATGGAGCAGTTTATGAGGATTAAGAGGTTTTATTTAGTCTATGGGGCCAGCGGGCCTCCTCTGTGCAAGCCTACCTCATCACATCCTAGCCTCTCCCTGCTGCTGGGTGGATGACCAGCCAGTCAACACGTGGGTTCACAGAGGAGAGCTCCTGAGTCTGTAGAATAGAGTGTTTTCGGTGGTGACAGTGCCTGACTTTGCCCAGTCTTGTGCTGCCATCACCCTGTTTTCCACCAGTCTGAGAGTCAGCAAGCCTAAGCCTTAACACCTGTGGCAGGTGTAGTTTTTAAGTCTGCCATTGACTTATGGCCACTTTCCAGCTCTGAATATTGAGGTCTCACTTGACTTGGAGCAAAACAGGATGTCCTTTTAAGTATGGTGTTTCTTTGTATCAGCGAAGTGATTTGTGTATTATTTTATGTTTGCTTTTCATCTGTTGATATGCATTTGTATGCGTGTGTGCGCTTTAGAGTCTGTGTACGTGTGTGGCTTTCCTCCATCTTTTTCCCAGAAGGAAAAGTCTCATGTTCACTCTCTAACTCGTCCTGGTAGAGGGTCAATTGCAACCAGTTGGCCGCCAGTCTGGTCCAAAGTAAACATTTGGAGAGAGGCAACTGTACAGGCAGGTACCTGGGGGCTCTGTGGAGTTGCTCAGCTTTGCTTCCCCTCCCTCCCCTCTCCTACCTCTCCACCTCTGTGCCTTCTTCATGCGCAGCGGTGGGCCATGCTGCCTTAAGGGCTAGAGATTGCCAGGGGTTGCTGCTCTTGGATCCGGCCGACGGATCAGCCGGGCTCCGTGAGATGGTCCGCCTCCTGGGACTGGCTCTCAAGAGAGAGTCTGCTTCGTTGGCCCGGTTGGTCCTGCCTGCCTGCTGTGGTCTGGCTAGTTTAAGAGCACTGCAGGATCACAGACAGAGACAAGCCAGCTCAGGTCTATTTGATACGTATAAACATGAACAGAAAACACAAAGGACATCTCCCTCATTGTGTAAGCTATCAGGAATATGGTTTTCATTTAGAGCTTTGTGTGCCAGCTAGATTTATTCAGGTCCCGGCAGTTTTGTTTTGTGTGGCAGGAGAGGGAAGGTCTGCTGCAGATTTGCTGTGAAGTGTCGGGCAGCACTGCAGGCCGGGGAGCTCGCTCTGCAGCTTGCAGCCTTTTGAGCCTGATGGCAGGCGACTCCTTTAACTGGGGCTGGGGAGCAGTCTGCACAGCTCAATTTTGCCCACATTAATCAAACTCACATTTCCTCACATCAGCCCGTGTGCCTATCAGCAGGGCTGGCTTGTTAGCATAATGAATTCAGGTGATTTTACACAGAGGGCCTTCAGTCTTCTGAAAGTGAATTTGGTATGTTGGAAGATGAATAAAACAAGAACTCTTTTTTTTTCATGCTATATTTAGTTTAAAAGTTAATTTCCATTTATTTTATCAGGTCAGTTTTTTTTTATTTTGGCCTTAAGAAACTTCTTTTGGACTTAAATATTTTTTTTAAAAATTAACTGCCTTCATTAATTTACACACCCATGATATAAAATAATTCCACATTCAAGTGTCACACATTTCCTTTGCATGTAACTCTCCTTTGCAGCTCCTGTAGGCCGGCTCTGCATAAAACATCAAAATCTATAATTTCATGGAGAGTTTAAGTCAAAATGGCCTTTTGTGTACGTGGTGAGTTATTTCTTTTCAGGCAGACTTCCTCTTGGTGCGAGTGAGGGGGGCAGAGGGTCAGCGAGGAGAGAAGGGGCCAGGGGGGGTTGTGGGGGGGCCGGGGCGGTGGCTGTCTGAGAGAGTGAAAGCATGCAGTCAGACAGTGGGAGAGGGGGCTTTGCTTCGCCGTTCATTCATACAGGTGCTTATAATTTGCAGCGTGTGATTAATCATTGTTGTGTTTGGGGGTGACATCTTGTTTAATGGATCTGTCCATTTCCCTTCTTTCACTGTTATGGGGAGGTAGGCAGTAAGTAGCATGCATGGCATTATATACTCTGTATGCACATGCACACACACAAAGAATTTACCATCAAAATTGACGTCATTGTGATTTCAAGCTCGTCTTTTTTTGCTATAAGGCAGTCTCACACTTAAATCTACACTGATGTTATAGTCAAAAACTGACCGGCGTACGAAGTAGCCAAATGCAACATGTGTGGGAGCCCACCAGCTGCCACCACACAGAGGCGGTGGTGTTTTCCGTGTGTGTTTGCTTTGGGTGGAGGGCAGGCTGGCTGGTCAGCACGGCTGTAAATCAGAGTCTTCCTGATGGAACCCTGATGGACAGGAACCTAATCTGTCCCCGGTGTGTCATTATGCTCAACCTCCCAGATAGCTACAGATCCTGCTGCTCCTCTCATCTCTCCCTGGCCTCAACACACACACACACACACACACATAGACCCATACATACCTACGTCGTCCACAGTGAGCCGGCCAGGGCAGTGGAAACCAGAGACAGTAACAGAGACACACATGTTGAACATAAACTGGTTGAGCCAGTGTCAAGAGTTCATCGTCAGCATCTGTCATAGCAAAGCCGGTGCCCGAAAAGCGTTTGCTACACTCACACCGCAGCTTCTCGCTCTTGCTCCAAATGTACACAGGTCATGCAACTACTTTCGCCAAACTGGCCTCAGTGATGGCTAAACACAAGCAAACTGACGGATCCTTTTAGGACATGTTAGGATCTGTCCCAAGACCCGATTGGCTCCCACACAAAAGCCCCCACACATTGTAGGGAGTCCATGCCAAGGTGTCATCTGCTAGTTTTATGAACCTTTACATGTCCAAATCCAAATGAAAATAAAGTGTTTCCATTTGACGCAAAAATAAAAATGGTCCCTGAAATTTATAAATCAAGATTTCAACAGCATGTAATTTGATTCTTTGAAGATGGTACTACTCTGTAATTAAATAAAATAGCTTAAAACCTCAGTAATGCTCCATGAACATTAATAGTTTGATTCTACTAATAATTTCATTTCACCAATCAGATCAAATGATGTGTTACGTTTTGGAAATCCTCAAACGCCTTCTTTTGATTTTATTAGTCTGGTTACTGTGTGACTTTCCTCCTTTTTTCCCCCAAACCGGGTCTCATTCATAATTCTCTGCTGACAGTTTGAAGTTATTTCAGCTTTTCTGACAAATAGCAGGATAAAAGCGGCCACCACAGCCGTACACGGTTCAGTTGGAGTTTGTCCAACGAGGAGATCTTGACCCCTCAATTACAGGATGATGGAGCTATTTCTTTTGCGTGTTGCTGAATTTCATTAGCAATTTCACATCCACACATGTGAAATGAACTCAGTGAGGCTTTGAATTTTACTATGTAGGTTTTTTGCTTTTATTTATTGCCTAAAATGTGCTAACTACTATGTTTCTGACAGGGATTTTAATGCGTGTGCACTATCCAATGCAATACCTTAAAAATTTCTGCAAATTGTTTCTTCTAAATGCCACATCTGTATTTCTGTGATCTTTGGTTCCTTCCTCTACCTTCACAAAGACAGAAACCAGAGAACCGAGGCTATAATCTGATGCCATCATGAGACAAAACATGGATCCGCTCCATTGACAATGAATCGGAGACTTATGGACTCAAAGAATGTTTGCTTGACCTTTTTCAGCATCACCTCGGACACCAAGTCTGTGCAGAGAGTCGGTCTGTCATTCAGTGCCAGTGGAGCAGCTCCAGGGTTTGTCTCTTTAATGACAAGAGCTAGAGAGCCTTGCCTCTCATTTCCAGCCTGGGTGACATGTGATCATGTATACAAATCTTGACTTAACTGTCTAAGATTGCAGGAATAATGGCATGTTTGTTCTGGTTTGTGCTGGATTCTCCTAGTTTGACCTTTTTTTTTTTCTCCTGCACTTTATTCACACAGTGCAATGATTTCTGTCTCCCTAGGCCTCTGCATCTGTTCTCCTATCTGTAGATCTATACTCTGTTTGTATATGAGTTAGAAAGCACCGATAGGCAGGGAATAAGAACTGTATTATGATTAAGACTCGGTTTAGTTTCTCTGGTGCTGGATGAGCGACGTGGCACAGGGCCATCTGCCAAAACAAAAGCCATCAGATGCCCCCGTCACATAGTGAGCCATTAAGCCGCCTGCCTGCGACAATTAATTACCCCAATTCAAATAATGTTGATAAATCATAGACATAACACAAAGCTGTGCTGCTGATTGCATAATTATTGCGCCCAACCACCACCGTATGTAACATAATCACATTCTCTCATCAGGCTCAAACCACCGGCGTGCATCTGGAGCTGGGTTATGCAATGTTTGGAAAAAGACACAGCAAGCTTGCTAGCATTATGTGTGAAGCTAGTAGGGCCTTAACTTGTCCCAGCATCTTTTTTTTTTTTCGAGCTAAAAGGGACAAGAAAGCCCTGTTGTGTTTGGGACAGACCTCCTCCCACACCCTACTTTTTTTTTTTTTTTCTTTCAAGTGCTGGAGCATATTTCGACTGTGTTTAAGCAGTGATGGCTGAGTGCATTTACACTTTGGTAATGGCTTCCTGTCTTTAACTCTCCCGGCTTAAGACAAGAGTGAACCATGTGGGTACTTCTCTTTGGGTACTTCCCTTTTGCTGCTGCCGCAGGTCCTGCCTCTGCTACTACTACTACTACTACTGCAGCCTCACAGCTCTTCTCCTTTCCCTTCATCACGCCCATCTGCCAACCCCACTACAGAAAGGACGGACCACCCTGTCGGCTTATTCACTCTCTCCTCTACTGTATCATTCCTACCATGGATAGTTTGTGGACTGAAAGATTGTATCACTCTCCAGGAATGTCCGCTGTTTTTTCAGTCCCTGCATCATTTGCATTTATCTACCTTTCAGCCTTTTTCTTTACCCGCAAAGATTGTATGTTTGGAGAATGTCTCTCCCATGATGCATCCCAAAATGTCAGCCAAAAAGGGTTTTCTTCCAGGCAGCCTGAGGCCTGAGACCAAAGATCTCTACCCAGTCTGTGTATTCAGATACAAGTTAGCTATCACGTGATGGCTTTTGTAGCTTTAAAGGTCTCTCAGCAGCTGACTATTATGACACACAGGTGCTCTACAGCCTTTTAAATGCAGAGGTAATGGTTTTTTCTCTTTTTAAAAGATGAGTCACCCACTTTAAGGCCCTCTGTCTGAATGTCCATCCAGCCTGCTCTAGACAGCAACTAGGAATGGGGGGAGCTTCAACCTGTCCATATAGACACAGGGTGTTAACAACTAATTAAAGAATTTACTGCCTCACTAAAACTCCATTATTGCTGTTCCCTCCCAATCATTGGCTCTATTATTGGCTTTTATGGACTCAGGTGAGCTTCCGGAGAAAAGTTGTGCTTGTTTTGGCCGAGTGGTCAGCTCTGTCCCTGGAACAGGATTGTCTAAAACAGCCATAAAGCTCAAAGTCTAGATAGAATCTCTAAAGGTTTTCTGTGATGAAGACAGATCATCACTTCTAAAGTGACACGGTGAAGTGATGGATAATTTGCAACCTATTTTTCTTGTAACATTAAATGGAATATGCTTCTGCAGCTGCTTTCCTTTTCTCTCAGGCAGAGAGCCATCTTTTGTGCAGTTCCCACATGTGCTTTCCATCACTCTCCGTCTCACCTCTTTGTGTATTAATCAATCTCTGTCTCGCCTCCGTCCACTAGGTGACAGTAACACCACAGTTCTGTCCTCTGGGGGATTGGGATGGGATGAGGTGTAATCTTTGTTTACACAAGGTGAATTGGCTGAAGACTGGAGGTTGTAGGCTGAGTGGGTGTGTCGGCAGCAGTGGTGATGCTGTAGTGATGTGGTGACGTGGTGGTAAAGTTAATGATGGTGGTGTCTACAGTGGGAAGTCCACTTACTACCCATGTTGCTATTCTGCTTCAAATCACTCAGCAGCATACTATAAAGGCTCACCATATAATGACCCAGTCGTAGTGCTCTGCGTAAGCTCAAAAGTACCATCATAGAACTAAGACAGTTGTTAGTTTTGATTTGTTTGTAGCTGTGAAGCAGTAGCAAGCATTGTTTTTATTTTCAGTGATGGTTTTTCCAGCACTGCTGTGTCCAGTACAATCAGGTTAACCCTCTTAGCCACTTTGCAGCTCAAATGGGAGCCATACAACAGTGGTTACCAACTTTCTTTTTGTTGGATGTACCCTTACAGCCCTGTCAGATGTTATGTTTCACTTTGAATCATATAGAAGTGAATTTTGTTAGCATATTTTTTTTTATATGTTACCTAGTGATTATTGATGTTTTGGCTCAGGCTCTTGTTTTTTTGTTTTTGTTTTTTCCTTCCAGTAGGTGTTGTCAGGTTTGCATTCATACTACTGAACTACCACTTTGCATGGCAGCATTTATCCACACTTTTAACAATATATTTTGGCTTCTCCGTTTTCTCACACCACAGCTAACAGCTCAGGTTAGTGTCCCGTGCAGTTGGCCTGTCGTAGCTTGTCGTTTATTGCTTATTATGATGATAAATGTACTAAGAATAAGCCTCACACCCATTTGTAATCCATTTTGTTTGTTCATTTTCCTCCAAAACACAAAAATGTTGGCCATTTTACCGTGTTCCAAGTTCCTAGGCCACTTAATCCGCAAAGCATCTTAGTATCTTTGACTCATGTTCCACTGAATTAAATCCAGATTTCTTGTGAAAATGCAATGTACTCACATCCTGGGCAGGAAGGGAACACATTGAATGAAATTTTATTTGAAGTTACATTAAGCCTGGTCCATTACCGACTTTTTGTATTCCAAACACACATATTACCCGCTATCTCATGTACACATTTTATACATGGTCAAAAGATTGTTTCGAGCTTGTTTGCAGATTCCTCTTCATCTTAGCAGCACGCAAATAACAAAAATAGATGTTCCTGCATTCCAGCACTTAAAAACAGAAGAATAGCAAGTGCAACCTTAGCAAAGCCCACCTATACAGGGTTCCCACGGATCCTTAAAAAGTCTTAAAAGGCATTGAATTCATTAATCTAAAAATAAGGCCTTATTTGGTATTAAAATGTCTTAAATCAATCTTTCAAAAGTTTTAAAAATAATAAGACATGTGAAGTAGGGTTTTCTGAAATTTTTTTCTGACATTACAATTTAAAATCTCAAAATAATTGGTAACATCTATTTTTTTTAATAATTTACCAATACCTCTCGCATTAACGCCATGCAGATCAAGAAAGCGGAACCAACAACATTCGTATTTTGTTTGTGGCAGATCCACTGTCTGCTAGCTAGCTGTCACTGTACCCGGACAGTCTACAGTGTGCACATGCTAGCGTTATCTTCTAGTTCATCTTCCATCTTTTGATTTAATGACTAAATAATTACCTTTGTGAGATGGACGTGAAGTATACTGTAAACTTTCTACACCATCACTCATGTTAGCAGAGCAGAGCAGCGAACTCTAGCAGTAACAAATGAGACCGGCTGACCAACACACACTGCAGCACTTAACTTAAACCAACTCTGGTGCGAAGAAAATCAACCGGTGCTCGGTCTGTTTCACCTCAAAAACCCTGCGCCCACTCAGCATCTTGGAAAACAAGGGCTTTCCAAGCTAACGGCACAGCAGAGAGGCTGCTCTCCACTGCTGGAGACATGACATTAATAACAACACAGCGGAGCACTATGCCTCCCCCTCATTTTGTTATTCTCATACAGGCAGGAGACTGTAAGATGCTTTCAAATTCATTCATTCATTCATTAATGCAGTTCAATTTTTAATATAAAAAGGCTGCAGACCATTTATTTTATCTGCCAGTTATGTTTCATATTGTATTTCAGTGGACTAACGACACCAGTGAATGGTTTGGTACACAATATACTGGAGCAAGTAACTGAAAATAGTGTCCCTTTTTCTATTCATTCAATTGAGAATTGGTTTTGAATTGAGAATCAATTCTGAATTGAATCGGACACCCAAGAGTCAGAATCAAATCATGAGATTCCCAAAGATTCACACCCCTAATTTTTATGTTGTTTTATGTTATTGTTTTCCATGTGTTCCACTCTAGAAAGTGTTAATTTTTTTTTCAACATTTGAATTAGATTGACTGGACCAAAAAAGTCATGCTTTATGTCACACAAAACATTTGGGCAAAATTGTCCCTAACCCTAAAAATTTGTAGTTTTTCTTTTTCTTCACTTTTGGTGTAAATTTGGTCTTAAATTTAATTCCATGTGGCATTAAAAAAGTCCTAACAAGTCTTAAATTTAACTTGCCTTAAGCTGTGGGAACCATGCTATAATACTCAAAATATACTTAATATACTATACATAAACTGCTGCATGAACTTAAATAATGCTAGAGCATATATAGCATGCAATTACAACAGAAACAATTTACCAAAAGCAATATGGGCCTAAGTGACTCTTACAACAAATATGTTAATATTTTTAAACCAAATAATATTTCTATCTTTTTTTTTTATCTGAGCTACTCTGTAGTCTTTCTACATAATACCTGGCAACTGTAACCCCTGGTTGGGCCTCACTGCTATACAACTTGTTCAGTGACTCTGTCATGGTAGCTTTTGCAGAGGAAAAGGGTGTATCCTCCTTTCTCTTCAGGGGACATTTGTCTAATGGTGCAATCATTTAACATGTGTTAACTAGACCAGTGTGGGGTGATAACCACAGAATGACGTGTAATAAGCTTGTTCTTCTGAAAAATAGATGACACTTAACCAACTGAAATGAGATTTCATGACACATGTGCGTGAGCTTGTTCCGTTTCAGCGTCATATCTGCCTCATCAGTTGAAATTCAGAGTAGCCCAAACGTAACTGTGTTACAGGTAAATAAACATCATTGTTTGTTGCTGTCTGACTGTTAGATCCCTCTGATTGCAAAAAAAGATAGCAGTAGAAAATAGTTTGGTGTGGTGATGGACTATTTGTGTTTTGTTCTTGTTTTGGTTACTTGTAATCCTCTGCTCCATTTGACTGGATTTAAATTCAAATCTGTCTGCTCCACTGACTGATCTTGTTGTAAATTCCAATTAAAAAAAAACGCCTTGTCACTTTTGACAAACATTTTAATTATGTTGCAACGCCGCCATTTATTCTTTTTTTTTTTCTTTATAAAGTGCATGTAATTACAGTCTGGTTAGCAAAGCCTGGGTGCCAACAGCCAAGACGTTTGTGCTTGTGTGGTTTCCAGACTAGATCTGTCCTGTAGGCATGTGTGGAGGTTTGATGAAATGGCGCAGACAGGTGAGTTTTAGGGAAAGTACACAAGGAGCTTTTGGCAGCAGAGTAAAGTCGTTTAGCGCTGCAGTGTTGTCAGGAGAAAATATTTTAATGCCAGTTTTGGTGATTTGTATGTTTTTATTTGAATTATAGAGTTACATGGTCTTCAGCTGCTGATTTGGGAAATGTTATGGTGGGCTTGCTGGCAGTTGGATAATATCTAAGATACGTGGCTGTGAATCTGAGGCCGTCTGAATAATAAGTATAATATTCCTACAGTGTTTACATAGGGACAAAATATAGGGGTTTAATGCCATGTCCCATACCTTTTGTTTATGAAGTGACAGTTGTGTTTAAAGATCTCTGTCCCGCAGGGCCGCACAGCCAGTATAGAGATCACTGAGGTCTTTCGTTTTTTTTCTGGCAATTTAGAGTTTTTAGCAGCCTAGTGGAAGTTACATTATTCCACATTCATTCATTCTAATATAAGGCTACATTTAAATTTATTCAATTAAATAAATGCTTCAGTATTTCCCCATCCCAGTTTTATTCCTGGCCAGTGTGGAGAAGGCTTTGGAAATAAGATTTACAGAAAAATGTAATTGAACAGTTGAACATTATTATTTTAGTTCTGGTGACTGACCAAACATTTTTGAGGGGGATTTAGGGTGGGGGGATGGGGGTTGGGGGACTTGAAACTCATGACCTAGCATTTCTAAAATCCTAGCTATGGCCTGTCTCATATGAATTCATTTTAATGTGCTACAGAGTGTGTGAGTTTGTGAGCAGTTAACTGAGTAGTGATTCCCAGGTTGTTTGATTTTAATCCTTTTTAGAGGCCTGGAGCCTCATTTATAAACGTTGTATGTATGTATGTATGTATAAACATACATACAACGCATGCTTAACGCGATTGGGTAGCTTTTCAGATACAATCAAATGGGTAGGCATAAAAAGGCATGCAATTATAATGCCTAATGACACACAATGGCTGCTTTGGCACTGTTGGAAGATTTGGCGAATGGCAGACTTTGGAGAGAGCAAATTTACGGAGACCAGCAAGATTTACTGGCCAATGATGATGAGTGGCTTATGAGCCGGTCCCGATTTCCAAGAACTGTTCTCTTGGATCTTTGTGCTGTATTGGGCCCAGCTTCACAGAGAAACACCCGCAGAAACCAAGCCGTGCCAGTCCCACTTCAAGTCCTGAAACCGTTTTCAAAGGGAATTGGCTGGCAGGTCAAGGATCTCTCAGCCAGCCTTTAGCCGTGTTATGCCAGACGTGTTAGGAGGTATAATTGGTTTGACGCGCCTCTACATAAGGTTTCCTCACACGGTGGGTGAACAGGCAAATAAAAAAGCGCAATTTACAGCAATGTCCGGTTTTCCCAAATGCAATCGGTGCTATTGACTGCACCCATGCTGTGAGAGAATTAATTTGTTTTCATTAATCGAAAGCATTTTCATTCGATTAATGTCCAAATCATATCTGATGCGGACATGGTACTTACTAATGTAGTGGCTTGGTGGCCCGGGTCAACCCATGACTCATTCATATGGAGAAACAGCAGTGTTGGTCGCAGACTTGAGGTCGGAGCTGCGCGTGACGGCTGGCTTGTGGGTACGGATGATAATTTAGAAATTCTAAATCAATTGCAGTTTATCTTTACTGCAGTGGCTAACCTATTCATGCAGGCGACAGTGGATATCCCCTTAAGCGGTGCCCCCAAGCCTCCTTTTCTCCAACCCACAGAGCGCAGAGGAGAGAAACTACAATTTGCTCCATTGCCGGGCACGTGCTGTTGTGGAGCGCACCATCGGCGTTTCACTGACTGTTTATAGGTAACTATGGGTTATGTTTAAAAGGTGGGACAAGAAGTTCACTCACGTGCGCCAAATTTTGAGTTGATTGTGATTTGTAAAGGGAAATCTGCGTGGGGCTGTTATAAATTATAATACTTTTGTGCGTAAGCACTTTGTGTTTCGTCCGTGCGCAACCTTTTGACGTGACTCCTCCTCACAATTTTATAAATGAGGCCCCTGAAGAGGAGAATGCACAGTATTTTACAAGAAAGAACCAATGATTAGAGAACAGACTAAAAAATAAACATGATTTTGGCAGAATTTAGTTTTTGATTTGCCACCCCCTTATGGGCTCCACTGGTTAGCTGGCAGCTATTCTTAAAATCTCCTGAAGGCTTTTGTGTAGACCTACTGTATGTAGCAGTCCCTCTAAACCTTTGTTACAGGATTACTACAGTTTATTTAGATGGTGACAGGTGTCCTGCAGGAGTTGGAAACAATTTGTTTAAAAAGCGATCCACATGAAAGAATGAGGCCACAAAGACACAGAGCACTTCCTCTCAAACATCAGTTACACCAGGTTTTGCATCCATTTTGTCCTCTTTTCTTCTCCCCCTGTCACCCGCTTCCGCGCTGCTGGTGCAGCCATTTGCATCAGATGATCGTGTATAGAAAAAAAATCGGTGACCACAGGTGTTAAGAAACCAGTGACAGTAATGAAGGGAGGAGAGGGGGGGCTCCAACACTGCCAGCACGGGCCTGTCTGTCAATCTGTCACTAACTTATCATCAGCCCAGGCAGCGCAGGTTTGACCCAGTCACACATACACACCTTTACACTTCCAGCAATATCTCAGAGTTCATCTGAAGTTTGACAGACAGGGACATACCCAAGCTGTCTCTGTGCATAGCCAGTGGGGAAAAATGTACCATGACCCTTAACGATCAGTCTAAACCGGAGACAGCAACTGAAAAATCAATAAATCATTTACAAACGGGATATTGGCTACTTTATTAGTTTATATATTTTAGCATTAATATCATGTTTCTTTATTTACCTATGTAGCTATTTAGGAGAGGGTGTAAAATAAAGAAATAAGGAGGGAGCTGTATGTTTTTAGGGTGTTGTCCAACAAAAAAGGTGTCAATGTCAGGTGAAGTTAACAAACAGACTTCTCAGGATGCAAAGAGGCTCCGCAAGAGTTGTCTTTGTAACAATTCTTTCTATTTAGCATGGTGGAGGATTAAAATAGCATTTTATGGCATGACCTTTTTTATACTTATTCACATGTTTTAAGAGACTTTAAAGCTGGAGTGCTGGACTTTTACATATAAATGAAAGTCCATTACATTCAAGCCCTTGCCAAATGAGTTCACACAATGCGGATTAAGTCTATCACCGCCAGATAAATCTCTCTGTATTTCACAGTATATGAAGTTTTTAAATCTGGTGTCTTTGGCGACTTTCCCGCGCTGACACACTGGTAGTGATGCGTTTTACGTCAACCAGCAATGATTGGTTTGCCAGAGCTGAAGGGAGCCCATAGAGCATGCACACCAGAGACTTCCACAGGCCGAGCTGGTTGACTTCCAGTTTAGCCCTCCTAACTTGACTATTTAACTGTTTACTCTCACTGCCAGAAGGGGGAGACAAAAGTTCCGTACTGCAGGTTTAAGGATAACACAAAATTACTTAAGTAGAAAAATAGTTGAAATTGCAATGTTATTTTTTCCGGTCGGAGTGGGGTATACTCTTTTTTGGAGTAATCACAGATATGAAAAGAAATGATTTGTAAGGAAAATAATATGGCTGTTTTATTTAACATATTAAAGATTTTTAAAAAAAAAGTTTTTACTTTTTTACTTTAATTAGGCCGACTTGTAATGTGAAAACGTACATTGAGCGCCCTCGGAGGCGATAACAGATAAAGTACCAATAGCCGAGGAAAGGCCCGTGGAATGCCGGGATGCTTGCTCGAGGGGCCCTCAGTTAAAAAAATCCCCCGCTGTCATTGGAGATGGCCTCGCTTGTTTTTCTAAGCACCTGTTGAGCTTTTTCAAGTGCAGAATTAGGGACTGTTTGGGGAGTTAACCGGGATGCTTCTGTGCTCCCGAGACAGGAAGTCTGATTGGTGATATCTGTGATTAATAGCTCTCTCTCCCTCTCCCTCTCGCTCTCTCTGTCTCTCTTCCAGATGTCCTGAGACATTATAAGGTCTTGTTTTTTTAAAATACGTAAATTCCTACATAATCAGTTCCTCTACACTAGTGTTTGGTTTATGAGATGGAGTTAATATAATGTGTTTTTTTTCTTTCCCTGCTGGTTTGATTATTATTGTTTCCACAGTAATTTGCTGAGAACAGATTCATCCACCTGAAGACAATTCCACAAGAGATTCGGAGCAGCATAAATCACTTTGTGTAATGTTTCCTTTCTGCGCAAATGAAGAAATTTCTTTACTTTTCTTTCTTTAATTGCCATACAGGAATGTATATGCACTTTATCTATGAAATGGCATTTCTCCCTCTCCACATGAGGTGATTATATATGTTCTTATGATGGATTGGTTGTGCCTTTATTGTATGAAAATGGTTTATAATCCATTTCAATTTTAATGTGATCAGTTTGGAACTGTTACTCCAGCTGTTTGCTTTAAAAACAGTTTAGGCACTTGGTAGTAACTGTAGTTTATTAGCCTGACCAAAGCAGGCCTCGTGTTATTTGGGCACCTTTATGTCACATTTATTTCATCCACTTCCCTGAGTTGCCTTGTTTTATGCCAACTGTAAGTGTTTTCTTACAGATATGGTGCAAATTTATTGTCATCTGTCATATTAGGTTTATATTTTAATAAAATAGCACAAAGAAAAATGTAGACAAGGTTCTAATTGTATGTAATGAAAGATAAACGCAGCTAAAATCAAAGCAATGCATGCAATATAAAGCTATATATAGCCTTTGCGATCAAAAAAACATCAATCATTTCTAATTCTTCTATCTCTTCTTGGTTGTTTATATGGAGTACATAATCTCAACCTGCGCATCTTTTTATTTATCGCTATGACATTCTTCATTCTTTCACCTCTATTTCTGTCTGAGCATTAAAAGATCCTGAGATTAATCAGAGTTTCTAAATCACAGCACCCAGCCTGGCCGCTGATGGATATCACTTTGGCTTTTGTTACTGCAGATGACAAATCGAGGGGGGAGCAGCAGCTCTCAGGGTTTGTTTAGCATTCCAGATCCGATGTGTTTTGAAAAGTATTAATGGAGGACATGGAGGCATGAGATATCACCTGCAGGTTCAGTCAGGAGCGCTGTCAAAACCAGAGTGAGCCCGTGAGGTGAAACTCTGTTGTCATGACACTCTTACAGTACTGCAGGACGAGCTATGATCTTCTGTCTTGGCTCTCAGTGAACCAAGGAATGTAGTTACATTTCTTTTGTAAAACAATTAGTAATATGTATGTTTATTTCTGCAACACATTAATTTAACAAGTTTAACAAAGCATTTCTCTGTGATGTTTTTATGTTGGTGGTTTTGTCAATCAAGGACGAAAAAAGGAATCTCTCCTCTAGTATTATTTTCAAACGGTGGCTACTTCATCTTTTAAAGAAAATTTTCCATTATTTTATTTGTAATTAAGAAACTATTATAAACACATGTAAGAGCTGAAGACTGTAGCTTTCAATGGGTCAAGTATGCGTGTGAAATGAGTGACCAGTATGTCTCTCATGTATTAGTCCATTTAACCGGGGGAGTTGTGCTTCCTGTGGCAGTGACCTTCTCCCTGTGGCTGCTAGGAATTAGTCATTCAGTGTGTGTCTCGGCATGATGGATGACACCTGCACCCGTTGAGCAATCGCTCCCTGGCGCACTATTGTTTTCCTTTCTCACTTTTGCGTGGGAGCACAACTGCGTGCATTCCCGAGCCAAAACCAACTCAGATAATCATCTCATCTGCAATGATGTATGATCTTCTCTCTCTGGAAGACAAGTTATCAGGCGACCTGGAATGTCTGGCCAATACAGTGGTGGCAATACCAGTGCTACCAGTGAAGCTACTTGTTGGGTCTGTCCCAGAGACCTACTGCGTCGTTCCACACGACCCCAGAGTCAAATCACTCCAGCTGAATATGGATGATGCAGCACTTTTTTAGCACCCCGCCTCACTGTTTCTGCCATATGGTCTTCTTATTCGATACCCGAAACAAAAGCCAAATTCCACGGCTGTTAAATTCTGCATATGACGTTAGCTCAGACCAATAAGAAAACCAGGCACTGAATCAAAACTATATGTTGTCACAGTATAAAATCAGCGTAATATCTCACTGTATCCTTACAGCTCTTATTTTCCACTCCAAAATTAGCCTTTACACCGTGTCTTGGCACAGAATGCATTTGTGGCAAATAGCAGGTTTTTAGTGTATATGTAAGAGTGTGTCTCAATGGCTGTGCTCCATGCACTCCTCTGCCATTAACACTTATGCCTAACTGTGCGTGTGTGTGTGTGTATATTTGCAAGGCGTTAGACGACAAGCCCTGTCAGTACTATTGTGGTTCAGAAACAAAAGAACCTTCAAATAATGGAATCTCCCAATATGTCACTCACTGATGCGTAGCAAAGCCATAAACGTCAACCAGATGGCAGGTCACTGTAATATTACGCCCCTCCGCACAGCTGTAGGTGGTGGGTGCCTGCAGGAGAAGTTTTAGCCACACTCAGGCAGAGCAGAGGGAAACTGAACTGAGCAACTCAGTAGCATCATCCTCTCAGTTTGCCCTCACCATGCTCAGTGATTGTGCATCAGAGGCTATGAAGGAGTGTGAAGTGCTCCCGGGAGTGTGTGGGTTCACTACTGGCGGGCTCTATGATTAAACAGTAGTACGTGCTGACAGCTGGGGTAGACGAGCATGATGCACTGGGGCCTGGTGGAGCGAGAAGCTGCCTCTTAGTGGTGCTGGGGAAACTACATATTTTGTGTCCTAAGGCCTTTAGGCAAAGACATGACGTGCCACCATCAGACCTGAAACAAAACAAGGCTTAATTGAACATTGAACTGTCAAACATTTCCTGCTCGGGCAGAAAATAATTCAGCTCTCTAAAATATCAGCAATTAATTGCTTCACTAAGAATAACCCCAATAGATCAACATGTAGTGCAGTGACAGGTCACACCTTTTGTGTATCTTTCATCAGCTGTTTAAATACAACGCCCTCTTCTGCAGTTTTTTTCTTTTTTTCTTTTTTGTAATTTGAGTGACAGGGCACATCACAGCATTGTTCCCTCTTGATTCTCACATTTCTGGCCTAGAAAAACGTTCTGTTGCTATTTTCATCTTTAAAGGTAAAACACAGAGAACAATTCTGACTGGGAGTTGTCAAAAGTCATTCTGGGACATCATTAACTTAACGTAGTAGTAACCAAAAACAACATCACAACACCTCATCACTAATGTGCTCATAAATTACTTTAATCGTTACACAATGGTACAATATCTAAGGCTGTTTGAAGGTAAACTATTCACAATTCTCTGGTAGTTTCAGTTGATAGATATGTAAACATTAGGAAGTATACTAAATCTTTATATGATATATTGATTTTTAGAATATTTCTGGAACTGGAAGTTTTCCTTTGTGTTAAACCTGCTATTTAGCAACAGACAGAAGTAACTCTCTGTGCAGCATGTCATACAAAGGTCAGTTTAGGATTATGGTTGTACATTTTTGTCCCATTTTAGTTTTCTTCAAACGTCTACAGCTTGTCCGTTCATCTGCCATCAGCTGTTCTTCAGGTGTCTCGTCTGCAAGGGCGTTAGACACATGCTCAAATATACACAACCTGGTTTTGCATTCGTGGCTGTCATCACGTAATTCTTCCGCAACTGCCATCTTGGAGATAACAGCATGCAGCCATAAAGGCGTTGGTCCATAATGCGTTATGCTGACCGCCCTTCAACACACTGAACTAATCACTGAATCTGAATTTCACAGTGGGTCTGGCGTGCTAATTAGTAAAGAGTGTTAACTAATGTTACCTTTCTAAGTTAATGAAGCATTTGGAAACCTGTATTCTTTAGAGTTCCTGTAATATGAGGTTTACGATGAGGCCCAAAGTAGTTTGCAGTATGCAGATGTGCACAGTCGCTCTGGTCACAGGCAGGGACAAATAGCAATGCTCTCTTTTTGGGTTATTATTGAAGAGATTTCATGTATTTCTCAGTTAGTTGATGGTGGAAATGCATAACTGACTTCCATGATAATTAAAAACAATTTAATTCAGTTTGCATGCAAAACACAGCTCTAAAAACACAGTAATGGGTTTTCTGCTGCTGCTGTTGGTTCTAGTCCTACCTCTCTGTACCTGCAGTATAATATCTGGATTATTCTCCAGACTCTCCCATTTTGTACCTTTTCCAGTCTACAACTGTGAGAAACACCTACTTTACCCATATAAAGAAGATTTAGTGCCCCTTAGCTAGTACAAGTAATAATTTATGACACACTCTTATGCCATATTCACATTATCACAGAAAACTGCTTTTGTGCGCCTCCGGCATGTGCTGTAACAGTCCTGCGCTGATGTCTGTGATGCAAGCTTGTTCCTAGAGCTGCAGAGATTAGTTCATTAAGAAGAAAATTATTTGGCAACTATTTTGATAGTCAACTAATTTTGAATTTGAGGATTTGAAGCTTTTCGGTGTCATACATGACAGTAAACTGAATTTTTGACTGTTGATCGGACAAAGAACATTTGATGACGTCACCATCTAAAAGCTTGTAAGACATTTTTCACTGTTTTCTGACATTTTATAAACAAAACAATTAAGTGAGAAAATAATAAGCAAATTAATCGATAATGAAAATAAGCATTAGTTGCAGCCCGAGTTGTGCCTAAAGTTCAGATTTGTTGACCTTTGACCTGAGCTGCACTGACTTTGAGAGTGTCTTTGAAAAAGTTATTTTGCTTGGTAGTCTAAATCAGGAGAAACTTGCAAATAGTTACTATTAAGTTTTAATTGCTACTTGCTAGTGAGTTAGCTCTCACAGACTTTACAGATGCAGCAAAGCGGAACGTGCAGCGTTTAAGTTTTGTTTGCAAGAAGATTTTTGTGATTTTTGTAATTTAGTAGTGCAGTGCTGTAGTGCACTTTTTTGGATTTGGGACTGCAGAAACTCTTCTTTTCCCAGGCTCTGTTTTCCCATCACTAGATCACCTGTTAGGACATGTTTGGTCACTTCCAGCATCTTTGTGTTTGTACAGGCTGATCGAGCAGGCAGGCAGGCAGGCAGGTAGGTTTGGTTTCATCACGTAATCTGATTACCTGATGAAAGATCTGGTGTGTTTCATCTTCACTACAGGCCTATTAATAGCGAGGCCTGAAAATGATTTGTCCAATGCAGTTGTTTTCAGTGCAGTATCATTAGCAACCATAGTCAGGTCAACTGAGCCGTGACAGATGGAATTTTGTTTGACTCTTACCCGCCAGTAGCTTGGTTCAATAGTTCTTCATTCTCCCATTCGTAAATTAAGATGCATGCAACTGTAGAAAAAGTCATTTTTTCTGTGGTATTTCACTTGATAATTACTTCCCTGGAAAACCCCCAGAAGACACACTCTTTTATAGACAATATGTTTAATTGAGCAAATTAGAACGAGCCCATATTGCACAGCAGCTGTGTACACACACAGTGGAATCTGTAGGGGAAGCCCTCAGAGCACCAGTAAAGGGATGCAGTGAGAATCGTGAGTTAAAAAATAAAAACCTGATTGAGTCAGAAGGCCTCCGTGCCAAAGCAGTGGCTTTTGAACACAGATGCACATAGTTAGCGTGTGTGTGAAACCTCAGAGTCCCTCACTGATCACTCGGCTGCATTGATTCTCCAGCTGCTGGCACATTACTGATGTACTGGGTTTGCATGGATGATATGATTGGTGGCTTCAGCCCTACAAAATGTAGAGAATTATAGTCACTCACAGGAATTTTGGAGAGAAGTCTCATTGGACCACTCATTCAGACATATGTTCTTGCAAAGATGGCACAAGGCTCAAAACACCAAGAATTATTGAGGCAGTTGGCATTTAAATTAGGCAGAGTGATAATCAGAGTGATGATTAGGTTCCTTGAAAGGGTTGGTTGGCACTGGCTGTCTGTCAAAACCATCTGGTAGCAGCAAGAAGTCTTTAGCCTTAGATACAGCTTTAAACTGAATGGAAGGAAAAAGATGACATGATCAAATCATCCAGTGACTTTTGCCCTGGTTAGCAGTCAGGCAACCTTAACAGATTATTTTAAGGTGAAGTGTGACGCCTGACGTGCAACATCAGATTTATGGTGCAATCTGATCCTCCAGGTCTTTGACAGATACAGGTTCACGTTGGGTGTGTATAGTAGAATTTCCTGGTATACAGCAACAGTGTAATGCGCGTACTGTTAAAAGAAAAGGAGGAAAAACACCTGTGGACCTGTGTGGAAAGAGTGGAAAGGACATTTCAGAGCAGACCAGTGAGCCTTGTATGGCTGCAACTAATTATTATTTGCATTACGGATTCATTTGTTGATTAATTGTTTGTGTCATTATTTAATAATTAATTTAAAATATAATTAATGATGTCCAAAAAAAATCTGAAACATGTTAATATTGCTTGTTTTGTCCGACCTGCAGTCAAAACTCCAAATGTATTCAATTTACAGTGATATAAACCAGAGAAAAGCAGCAAATCCTCACATGTGAGAAGCTTGAATCAGTGTCTGTTTAGCATTTTTGCTTAAGAAGTGACTTAAAACAATTACTCTACTTTCTATTTTGTGTCAGTCAACTTAAGCTGGAATTATGGTTGATGCAACGGGAATACTGCAGTAGATATCTGTGGTGTTAGGTTTTGATTTTTAGTTCACTGTCAGATTTTACTGGTTGATGTGACCACTGTAACACCATGATACACTGTTATGTATCATACAGGATCAGCGAATACTGTGCTTTAATTAGATTCCCCAGGAGAACTGTTTTACTTTGTTATAAAGAGCGACAGTGGGCTGCACTCGTACTTACACTAGTGGAGTTACATCCAGGTAACTTTACATACTTACCACGTTTCCGTTCATGCATTCATTGTAATAGAGAGCAGCAATTGCGGCGAGCAGAAGGTTTGCAGTGGAGTGGGCATTGCTACTGTTACTGAAATGGAGAAGATTTCTAAATCTGTCTTCAACTTCCTTAATGCTGTCTTCACCACCAACACTGATTGCATGTACAGTATGTATGAATGTCTTAATGTTCACCGCCACCATCGTAGCCGATGCGTGCACGGGCTCTTGTTTAATTAAAGTTATTGTTTCAAAACAAGTGCTTTTACGTCGGTTATGAATCATCTCCTAGAAATTTCCTGAAAACTGAGAACATGGATTCACCTAAATGTAATTAAAGTGACTTACCCTGACTGTTTTTTTTTTTTTTTACATTTTAGGTTTGGTGGAGATCTGCTTGATGCATCCCCTCGATGTGGTGAAGACAAGGTAAGCCACCCAACCTGAAAACTTGTTGGTATAAGCTACTTAAAGAAAGCAATTTTTCAGTTCACATCTGCCTCAAATCTTCTTCGTGTGGGTACACGGGTTTGTGTAGTGAAGTCCCGAGCATACCAGGTCTTTTTTTTTTTCCCAGCTCAGCTCAGCGGGCCTGGCCAGCTTGGCAATCATTCTCCACACAACCTGGCACCAATGCCAAGAGCCTCAGACATTTTGTGGAAAATGAAATGCATCATTTACCCATTCATTCCCCACACAATGTTAACGTTAGATGTTTTATGTTTTCAAATTTTTTTACCTTATTACTTAATTTAATCATATCCTTTTATTCGGCCTGTGGTTGTTGAAAATGAAGGGGACTTACAAAATAAATCGGATGCCACTAAACGCTATTGCTGCGTTTCATGGGATGTTTTCCGTTACCGTCTCCTGTTTGTGTGTTATGCAAGAGTGGCAGCAGTCTTGAGCTGCAGAGTGATCAGGAGCCTCACACCACAGTGTCTCAGCCTGCCATAAACAGGTCGTGGGCTACTACTAAAGCTTTATAGTCTTTCACAGGCCCAGCCAAGACCTCTGGCTTAGTTCTTAGCCCCCCTGCCCCATTCACTACTTGTCAGTAAATTGTACTGCTTTTTCTGTCATTTACGGCAGCAGTTTCTTGGTAAATAAATTGCTCGGCGTGCCTTTTAAAAAAAGTGAGATGGTTGCACTTTGAAGGCAATGCCACCACCAGAACACAGAGAAGGAAACGCGGGGATAAAAGCTAAGGGTGAGCGGTGTTGTATTAGTTGATATTTGATACTTTGAAGGCACACAGTGTGATTTATGGTCACGTGCAGAAGGTATGGGGGTTTATTACAGGTAAGTCTTGAGCCCTGCCTGTCCGTCCTCACACGGGGTCAGGGTTAAAAGTGCACTCACTATTTTCTTTGTAACACTCTTCCTTAAAAAGTGGTAAAAGCTGCTCTAAAACTGGACAGGTTTATCTGTTTGTTTTCTGTTTGTGTCGCCATGTGTTTATGTTGATAGGCATTCTGTTGCTGAAAAATGAGCTGTGTAAATTGATTCCTTTTGGTCTTGGCTCAGTCTTTTTTTTTTTTAAGAAAGTGCAAGAAACAAATAAAATGTTTTTTTTAGTATTTTTTTTTATTGGGGGCTGTGCACCATGTCAAGAATCTGCTTTGTTTTTAAACTATAGGAGGCTGCTCATTACTCAAAATGACCCATACACACAGAAACACACGTATAGATATTGAGACATTCATGCATACTGTACATGCATGTTCACACACTTAACATCCACACATGAATTCATAAACCAAGCATACATACCAGCTAATTGGGACACTGAGGGAGCTGAAATCTATTAGCAGGAACCTTGGAGCCGAGAGTCAGACACAGACACACCTCCACTGCGCTCTCTCTCGCTTTCCCTCTCCCTCTCTCTCAGGCATGGCTCTTATTAGGCACCGGCTCCTGCTTTAATGTCCACCGGTCCAAATTGATCGGCAACTGGAGTAAATTTACTTTTTTCCACCAACTCAGAATCAAAGGGATTTTTTTTTCTTTCTCCCCTTTTTCTTTTTTTTTTTTTTTTGGGAAGGTAAACTTGCCAAAATGTGTACTTGCCCAAGAGCTGATATTTACCTATTTTCCAAATGAGGGTTTATCTTTCTCCTCTTTCTTTGAGGGGGTGGTGAATTGCAGATTTTGGATTAGATACAGCAGTTGGTGTAGAAACACTCAAGTAGCCAAATACTGCAGCTATGAATCAAAGGAATGTCAGGACCATTTGGGAGCTTTTTCCTTTAAACAAATACTGATTCATCTCCTAAGATGACGGGTTTGACAGATAAATGAATCACTGTGTTCCAGAGATATTTTAAAAAAGGTGACACATAACTTCCAACATGATTGATTGGACTACTTATGAGATATTTTTAAAGCGGAGTAGGAAAGCAAGTCTATTATGACAAAATTATAATCTCAGATCATCAGTAGAGATACCGATTGGTACAATCAGCACTCTTTTGGATAATGATAAATAGCATTTTAAAAATATTCGACTTGCCCACACTGGACATTGCTTTAGATATGAGCCCTAAAAGTGAAAGTCCCAGTTCTAAATGTGTCTTTTTGCCTTTGTTGTTTCACTTTTACTCCCCGTTGTGTGCTCACTGACCAGTCGAGCCATGACCCCTGTTACTCACCTTTGCTAACAAGTACATCTATCTTACATCTGAGGGTCTCCTGCAGAGCCCACTCTCCATCAGTGTGACTAACAACCTCTTTCATCGCTGTTTAAATGTGTATACACTAATATTGGCCATTTCGACTGAAATACATGGAGGTATTACATGTCTTTGTGCAACAAACACGCTGGTATAGAGGTCAGTGTCTTGCCCAAAAATTCCGACTAAACAAATTGCTATCAATAGAGTTGGTCTTCGTTTGAATTGAACCTTTGGCCTTTCAGTTAAAGAATATTACCACTAGTAGAGCTGGAACTAAAGATTACTTTCATTATCCGTCTATCTGTAGGTTATTTTGTTTTAATTTATTGTTTAGTTAATAAAATTTCAGAAAATAGTGACACATGCCCTTCACAAACGTCCCAAGCTCAAGATGATGTCTTCAGATTACTTGCTGTGTCAGACCAACAGTCCAAAACACAAAAATATTACATTCACGATGATGCAAAATTGAGAAAAACTCAATTTTCTCATTTTGATTATTACAATTAGAAAATTTGTTGTTGTTTTTTGTCCTCCATTCTTTTGTCAATTACAGTGTTTTAGCACTAACCACAAGGCCACATTTCTACCTACTACCTGGATCATGAAGACATTATTACATACTGTATGTCCTATTTAAAGTTTAGTTATTACATTGGTGAATATACACACATTGTGGTGCAGACCAGACTGACCTTCAATACAAGTCGTCAGGATGGATGATGGCAAGATGGCCAAAGCCGTTTGGAGAGTAAAGCGCTGTATGTTATAGAAGAGTTGTGCAACATGTACTATTGAAGGTTTATTACACACATAATCTCACATCTGTAGTTGAGACCGAACTGGTCCTCCATTCTTTGTTGCTTTTAATACACGAAATCCAAAAAGTGAATCCAGAAACGTGACAATTTTCTCATTGTGAGTCACTCTGGATAATAATTAGCCCAAAATGTAAATGTACCATACTTCACACAAAGTAAACAGTTAATTGCCCCTGACCCTGACCCCCCCTCAATGGGTATGGGCAGAAATGTGGGGGTGAAGATGAAGGGTGCGGTGCGGTGCGGGGAGGGAGGTGTGTCGTCAGTTTAGCAGAGAGAGACAGTGGGACCGGAGTTACAGCTTTTCATTAACCTGGAAACCACCTAGTTACATGGTTCATGGGCTGGTCTCAGCTCACTTGGAGGTAACAAAGGGTGTCGGGCGGCACTTTCTGCAGGGGGCTGTGTGCTCGGGGCACCCCATCTGACTCTGATCAGGTTCCCCCTCTCATTAGAGAGTAGCACGAAGCCCGGATTTCCCTTCATGTTGAGATCCTGTTACATGGAGCTCCACCCTTATACACATGCATGCGCATTGCGCAAACATACTCAACTGCTCTTCTGAAAGAAACTTCCCATCACCCCCTTAACTTCCGCTCCGGAGATTGAAGCCACGCCTTCCCCATGTCTGTGTCTGCCTGAGCAATACTTCTCCTGTCACCAGGAACTTCCTGCAGTTTCCACAGCGTGCGCATGATCTGATGTGTTTGCCATAATGAGCCCCAAAGATGTATTTTGTGCACTAACTCTTGACGGAGCCACTCCCCTCCGCCCCTTTTCTCCCTCTGCACCCACACTTTTCTTTCCTGCTGTTCCTGTCTTCCGTGCTCTCCCTTCTCATTCCTTCCCTTCTTCTTGCTTGGAGTTTTTTTTTTCTCTCAGATAAAGATTCTTCATCCAGCTTTGTGGCTCCTCCCCGCTGACATGCCACTGCTGACTTCTTATTTCAACTCTTTTTACATTCTGTCCTTTGTGGTTTTAGTTTTTCAGCAACCGTCTCACTTACCCTTTTGCTGAATAAGCCACTACTTCTGTTAATATAAACCTTATTATATAACATCATCAACATCATGTGGAATGCATTGTTTAAACTTCCATCATTACTTCTGAATTTGTAGTTTGTTGAGCGAATATGCAATATTTTGTTTCAAATCCCTGTTGTACATGTGTTTTTAGAAGATTTGTATTGAATTATGCAGTTCTGTAAATTGTGTTGTATGACATGGCTGTCAGAGTCATTGCAAATCTCGAAGCTTGCCAGGACCCTGTTTCAAGCCTGATTAGAAAAACCTGGTACTGGCCCTTGCTCGCGGCAGTATCCATGGCAACACTACCTCCATTTGGTCACAGCACGCATGAAAGTGTGTCCCACTCGGGGGGCTTGAAAGTGATCTTTGATGAGGGCTTTGACAGATGACGTCCAGTCTTTTTGGGGGACGTGTGACAGCGCTGAGGATGGCCCAAAGGCTTCACCCCCCCCTCCCCTCCCACCTCCACCTCTGTTTGCCCCCAACTGCTTGGTGAACCCCTGTGCACTTATGGAGGAATCCCTGACACAACCCTCAAACAGCAGGGCACAAAAGCAGCAGCAGCCTGATAGCTGATCTTGCCTTGTAAAGAAGCAGGCAGGTCAGCGGTCGTCAATCCGGCTCCTAATCCCCCCGGCGCTGTTAGGCTGCAGGGCAAGACTTTATTCACAGTGTAAACTTAAACACATGCCGCGTGCATAGAGGATCGCCTCGGTGCTCGGGCATGAGCGAGCTGCAAGTCTAGTGCAGAAGGTAGAGCAAGTCTTTTCATGAGCACAGCAGAGCAGCATATTTGACAGGATTAAATATGATGCCTTTGCATTCCAGTCATACCCTCTTGGATGATGCCTTAGTCTTCTCCCTCTGTGTGAACGCTGTCCTTGAGTTTCGGCCTCTCGTGTGTATGTGTAATCTGCCCTCTTACCTGGTTTCTATGATGCAGAGGAGGTTGCCCGTTTGGCTGCACCTGAAAGTTGAGCAACATCCTCCTGGATCCATCTTCTCCCTATATGTTAGCAATCAATCTATAGTATTGTCATTCTGATTTTCCTTATTGTAATTTTAGTATTGTTATTTTGGTCTATTTTGTACACGTATATTTTGCATGTCTGTCCATCTCCTTCCTCTGTTGTTGCTTATCCCAATCGAGGGTCTAAGGACAGAGGGTGACAGATTGTAAAGCCCTTTGAGGCAAATGTATGATTTTGCGCAATATAGATACATTTACTTGACTGTATGAACAATGGCTCACCTAATTTTTTTTTGGCTAATCAGGCTGAAAAATTTAAATAACTAGATCATGTGTAAGACAGACAGATATAGATAGACCTACTGTATTTACCTACCCAGCAGCCCAGTATCCCTATGAATCCCTATGATGTCCATATTGTTTTGCATTGATTTACATCCAAGGCCAATGTTCAGTGTCAACGTGTTGTGCCCAGTATGTAGCAAAGAGGAAAAAGGCTGTGGCGGTTGAGGTGGTGGATGGGCATGTTATGTCTGACTTTCATGCAGGAGACATGAGTTTGACTCCCGTCACCACGATCCTTCCCTACCCTTAACAAAGAGTTTTAGTCGCCTAACCTTAACCGTACCATAGTTGCCAGGAACAATTATTGCAAGAAGTGAGAATTTTAAACATGTTTATAGTGGATGGAAAATAATACAGAATCGTCTAATATATAAGTTTTTGAGTCACCTCCCTGAACTGTCCCTTTCGTCTGTCTGTCATTTTTAATAAAACAAAATAAAATAAATGTATGTTCTTGACATTATCATTAAGAAGTATGCCATATTCTGACATGAGAATTTGACAATTAATATTTCTGGAATATTGTAAAATATGGGACCTTAAAATGGGGCATCCTGGGGGTCCCAGCAGTATATGGTGCATACCATGCACAATCCATTTCTTGTCATCCTTCACTGCCAACTATCTAATAAAGGCAAAATGCCAGAAAAACAATCTTTAAGAACCCAACCCATTATTTTTAATGCAGTGACAGATGTTGCTGCAGATGTAAGAGATGCAACTTGCAGTCACAAATGGATTACTAAATTATAGATTTAAGCTATAGATAGAGGTACACATAAACAGCAGATGTGCATGTCAGTATGTGTCGTACTGGAGCACCTGTAATCATTATCAGTGAAGGGGTTCACATTCCAGTACACTAATTACAGAGTGGAGGCATTGTGTGCTTTGATTTCACTAGACCCTGACTGTGCTGCAACCACAGTGCTGCCCCCCTGCTGCCCCATCTCTCTTTTTTTTTCTGACTCTCAAAATGCATGTCTGTACATCTTTTATCCCGCCTCCATCGCCCCTTTTCAAACTTCTTGCAGCAGCTTTTTGCACTTTTGAGTCAAGTAAAGGCACTTTCAAACTAGTAACAACTAACAGTTGCTTTGGCAGAACTACTTGAACAGTAGATGACCAAGCTGCAGTGGATGGAGAGGTCAATTTTTTCACATACTGCCCAAAGTGCAGCCACAATTCTCTTCCTCTTTGTTAATACAGTTGTGATAAACTGTACTTGAAGAGTTGAACAAACACTTAAGAGCTCCGCATGGTCCCTGCACCAAACCATACACAATCTCCTCTGTGGCTGTGTCCGCAGCAATTAATGTTTACATACTTCATCAAGCTCCAGAGCAGGAAAAGCTGTATGTAATGTCTCTTTGTTGAAACTTTGACAGGGGATGTATATCCCCATGTTACAACACATTTCTTGTTGTATACTCCTACTTCCTTACTACTTCTCATCTTTAAAAACTCTCTAGTTGCCTGTGTGTTTTTGAAGGAAGCAGAAGAGAAAGTGATTGGCTCCAGGGTACCACAGACCAACAAACCAGTCATCACCAAAGCACCGCACGCAGTCATCACACCTGCAGATCTCAGTGTTTCAAATTTTGAGATGCACGCACCGGAATTGTAAAGACCAGAAACAGCAGGGCTCACTGTACACTTCCTCCATAATTCCTTAATGTTTGCCTGAAAGTCTGAGGTCCACTGCCTATGTATTTCAGCCATGTTTTGAGACATTTGCATCATTGCAACTACCAAAGTTCTACATCACTGACTGGATCCATAATGCTTCGTGCCACTCATGAGAGTGCGCTGCACGTAAAAATAACTGGGTCAGGTACAGAATCTGGTTGGCGCCCAGTAAAAGTGGCTATTATCTGAACTGGCCTTAAGTCTTCATTCCTTAGCTCTTACTCAGTAATACCAGTTGAGAACGGTATGGCAGTATTTGACTGAGAAAGATGTATATGCCAGATAAATGTTGAAAGGAAAGCTAAATGAAGAGAGAAAACAGAGGAAGATAACAGAAGTGGTAGCCTTTCACTTGGATCCCTCTTTATCCATGTACGTTGCTCTACAGCTGATCAATCTGCCTCCACAAAAGAATGTTATATGGTTCTGGTCTTAGATAGGTTTGGGTGTTTGGTCTCACTTATCAAGTTACAAAAGTTTAAATAGGGGAGCTGAAATGAAACATTTTAAAGCAACAATAGCAGCCTCTGTAAAATCTAAAACATTTAGCGTCTGTGGCATGCTTGTTGGCGTCTGCAAGTTCTGTGTTACGGCCTCTCTGAGACAAGACGGTGCGGTGTAGCAATAGTGACTCTCAGGTTTCTCTCTGGAGGCACGCAGGGCAGTTGTCTTCTGTCTGGAACGCACTGTGTTATAGCCAGTGGTTACCTGCTGTCAGGGGAGTCTCCAAAATCCTGAAGCATTTCCTCACATACAAAGTGGCTGTTACTGTCTATCGCCAGGTTATCTTGACCTGGCTTGTCTGTTTCATCCAGCCATGAACTCCTGTATTGAAATTGTGAATCAGTTCTTTCTTGTGAAAGAAAAGTTCTTGAGGAGTTCTTGCACGTCTGCAGAAGAAATATGTTCATAATGTTCTTGAGGAGAAGCGTTTTTTGCTATTATATCATGCCATAATTAAAATTATTGCTCCAACATTAGCACCATAATTTCAGTTAACAGCATTTGGCAGGGGTTAAGAGACCCCAGCTTAAACACCCAAGAAATCCTTTCTGTTACACAACCGCTTAGGAGAAACGTCAGTAAGACTACTCATTTTTTCCACCTATCTGCTCCACTTGAGCATTAGTGGCTTTCTAAATTTGCTACAGTCTACTCTAACATATAGAGCGATCTGTCAGTCAACCAGGAGTTTTGCAATGCTCAAAACATCTGAGTCTCAGTATTGGCCTGGCCATGCCCCAGCTGTCCCCGTGCTGTTTTATGCACCCCTTTTCCTGCTCTTCCATGGTAACACAGACTGATCTCAGGTCACAGGGGTCGCAGTATATGAGCAGACATCTGGACCAGCAAACTGGTCCCAACATCACTATAGGGAACAAGAAGAGTCAGTTTTATCGGTTTCAGAAAGAATCTGGAGGAACAGAAGGATGTCGTAGCCCTTTAACAGTCAAAGTAACTTTTTCTCCCTTATCCACGCTAGCCTACTCATAACCAGGCCCGTCCCAGGTCCAGTAGGTTTGTGGTGCTGGTGAAACCCAACCTGGCCTGGTTCAGATCAAGCTTTGACAGCCTGCCGTGTCACAAGCGCCAAAGGTTTATCACTTCCCCTCTGCTCCCATCTTGCTTCTTCTTCCCCTCGTCTTTATTTTCCTATTCCGCTCTCCAAAGGTTTGTCTTTATTGGCCTCCAACTGCCATGCTCAAACACTTTTTTCCTCTAACAGTTTGTCAAAGACTCAGTCTATCAGTATTAGTTTTCCTTGCTCATGTTTTCATGTTTTTTTTTTTTTTAAATCAAGCGTCATACTCTGTTTTATGCTCTTTTTAATTGTCAGTGAATCAGTTTTTGCTCAGAGGGAGTCAGTCAGCACTGTCGTCAACAACAATGAGTTGTCAAAACAAGAAATCGGATCAGAGGGACAATTTTAGTTTCGGTTACACTCTTTTACTGTGAAGCATGATTGGATGGCTAAAGTCATTATTGGCTGTCTTTGCCATGTTGGATCATTTAGGTCGGAAAAGTGCTCTTAACCTCATGTACCAATGCAATGGACTTTTACCATCTTTATGATCCTGCTCATTAAAATTAACTGTCTGGCTGTAAAAAATAGATTTCCCCTTTATGTTGCCTTCTGGATTGTCTTATGCACTTCAGATCTAACATGAGAAATTGCCCAACTTTTATCCCTTCCCCCTGGTGATTCAGTTCTCTTTCTTCAATCATATATTTTGCCTCTCTCCTGTTTTTGTCAAAGCACTTGGCATTCCACAAGTGAAGGCATGAGTAGATCGAGGTTCTCGGTGTAGCAACCAGTCCAAATACACAGCAACACACATAAATCATAATGTTCATACTTGGAGAGAATTGCACAATTTGAAATATTTTCGTATAATAGATAGCAAAAGATAACTACCTGTTGTAGATTAGGTAATTATTTCTCGATATAGAGGTGTTAATTTATATGCCTGAATAGCTGTAAATATGATTTGATAACCTCTTTGTTAGACACTAAATTATAAAAGTGAGTAAGTCATCAAAATTGCCTTGCGCTTAGTGCCACTGAGGGAATACCCCTCATTTAATAGGGCATATTTTTAACAGATCCTCTAAAAAGAACAGCCTGCCTCTTTCAAAGTAGGCCCATCAAGCCTCCGCCTTTTGATCAATCCAATAACCCCCCCCCCACCCCTTCCCATAGGCATTTTTTAACACCATCATTAATGAGCCTCACCTCAACATCTCGTCTTCTCTGAGGTGACAGCCTGTCTTGTTGGACCCCGGTTCGAGCCCATTACCACCCGGGTCTAGGAGCGGACACAGCCTTGTAGGGACCTCAAACACTGTGCTCCTGTCCATAAAAACACAAGGAATGGGGCTCTAGCCTGCAATTCCGCCCTCATTTACCTTTTTGACTCCTTTGTGGACGCCTAGAATTTGTACTTTTATAGGCAGTGGAGGTCAGGTGGATGAGGTCTTCAGGATTATTTACCCCAGAGTGCTTGTCTCGCTCACAGAAGCACCAACCTGCCCTCGCCTTCACCTTCACCTGGGCAGCTCCGGGCCTGTAAAGCACAAACACGGGGAAAGTGGGATGTGGGAAAAGAGGGGGTGGGGGGGCTCTTCATGAACTCGCAGATCTCATCACCTCTGAGTATGCTGTATCTCCACTAGCTTTTGCTGATGATTGAAGGAGAAGCTCCAAGCAGTGTGTTTTAAAGAAGCCCCAGGGTTTTCCTTGGGTCTTCTGTCTGCAGAGTTTACGATCCGCATGGCTGACTTCAAGGCCAAGTGAATCTGCCAGAGCTATGGAGGCTGTTTTGTGATCTTCTTTAGCCAACAACTATATCTCCTTATTCACTAAGGTCTTATGAAAAGAAACTAGAGCTTTTTGTCTGTATAAACCCCCTAAAACAAGATATTTAAACGAAAGTGACTGAAGTTTTAAGTCTTAGTTTTCACTGGTGGTTGCTGTGAAAAGCGCTGCTTTCTTGCCAGGGGCCTGACGGTTCCCCTGCTGCCACAAGTTCTTCTGGTCCTCCCTATTATCTCCCTCTCCCTGGGCCTTGCTGTTTGGTCCCTGGCTTTTATGGCAGGGTAGGAGAGGGCCATGAGGAAATGAGGTGACCCCGGGGTCACGAGTGGAGTCAGGGGGCTGGAACCGGACCACGGCCCTGCCAACCCCACTCTCTCAGGGCCGGTTCGGGTCGAGGCAGGCAGAGCAAAGGAGACAGGGGGAGACTGGGGACAGGGTCCTTTCCATCCTTGACCCCAGCATCATATGCCTTTAATTAAGCCAGATTTGAATTTGTTTACAAGCCCCAGTAGTCTTAAATCTTCCAGGTCTTTGCCCCCCCCCTCCACACCCCTCATTCCACCATCCCCTCATACCTTGAGTCCTTCTTTTCTTCTTCTCTTTAATATGGTGTCAGACATCTATTTATTGTGCTGTTTTAACTGGTTTTTAGAAACGGGTTACAAGCTATTTGGGAATCCACCAAATAGGATTTGAGGGACACCCCTCTAAGATGTTAATCTGTTAGCGATATGAAAGGCCGCTCACCCCACTAAACTCCCCCTCCACTGGAACCTGGGGGCTCTTTATGGCCCCATCAGGCACCCGCATGGACGACTTACTGCTGACCTTGTGACCTGGCAGTTGAAGCCATATGAGGAGGGAATCTTTCTCTTGTCCCGTTCCCTCCTACTCTCCTCACTTCTGCCTCTTTTTTTTTTTTACCCTCCGAATCCCTGATGTGCTTTTCTATTTGCACGAAAAGTATTTAAATTCTTCGACCTTGAAGTGGGCTTTCATTTGTTGTGTTTCATTAATCACTCAATCAACTTATTGAGTGTTTAATCAGTAATTTTATCAGACCATTTATTTTAGCATGTTTTTGTTGGAGTTCAGGATCCATGTCAAAGCCATATGGCAGTTTATAATGAGATCTCTTCTTATCGTCTCAATGCCTGCAACTCTTCATCTCTAACAGGCACCGTTTATTCATTCTTTCGCCCCCAACTGGTCTCTCATGTAAAAGATTTACACACAGCTCTCCAGCCTTTATTAGGGCGGTACCAGCGTGTTTGCTATACAACAAAAAGTCCTTCGACTGGCTCCATCATATTAAAAATTTACACGTAACTGAAGAGCTGTTACACTAGGCTTACTAGCATGTTAGTAGCCGAAAAGCTTGCTGCAAATGGCCTGGTCATGGGGAGTTGGGTGGCTAATTGGATCGGTTGGGTTAAATAAATGTTTTAGTTCTCCCCTGCGCTGGGGGGACCTGGTGGCAGGAGCCTCTCATCTTGGCTGAGGAGGGGGAAAAAAAGACAGATGAAAGGGAGAGGCGAGGAAAATAAGGAGGGAAATGAGCTCATTTATGATAAAGATCAAATTTGTTCAAAGTGTATTTTACACACAGGTGTCACAACGTAATTTACACAGATAGTGACGACAATAAAGACGGAAGACAAAAAAGATTAACAACAAGTAACAAAAATAAGATATCTGTAGTAATAATGCCTTACGCAGAAAGTAGTGTGATACAAGCTTTAATGAGAACTTTGTAATTGCAGGTTCCAGATCCAGAGGGGAACCAGTGACCCCACCAGCTACAAGAGCCTGGGTGACTGCTTCCGAACCATCTTCCGCAGAGAGGGGTAGGTTATCCAAGACAGTTGTTGCCAATTAAAGTTAAAAAATAATGTTTTGAATTAGGCTTGCAGTTTGGTCAGAAACATTCCACCAATGACATCAGTTTTTCTGTTTCTTGTGTACAGGGAAGGAAAATGTTCTCCTCCTTCTTGGTGTTAAGTGATATTGATTATCTGTGATAATTCAATGTGATTCAAAATACTTAAATGAAGTTGCTGGGTTTTTTTTTCTACATTTTTCTGATTGTCAACAAATCTTCATGTGCAGAGCCAAACCAACAATGAACTGATCCTACTTAAGTATTGTGTGTGTATCCAAAGCCTGATAGATCGTATTCCTCTGTGCCTTAGACCTCTGTTGTCCAAAAACTATCAGACTTTGAGTACACACACGATACTTTTAAGTAGGATCAGTTCATTGTTGGTTTGGCTCTGCACATGAGATTTGTTGACAATAAGGAAAATATAGATAATTGCCAGCCGTGTCCTTTAATTTGTCCCTTAATCTGCAATGTGAGACAGGTTTGCACACAAATTCATACAAGTAATTAATTCACACGCATAAAAGCTAAATCTAAAAATACCAGATATGATAATCTAAAGAAAACATTGAAATATACAAGAGCCAACGGCCAATCCAAAGCTGGCCAACAGTGACCAACACCACAAAGGCACATTGTCAGAAAGTGGATTTATAAATGGAGTATTATGCACTACACTATAAATTAAACTGGTATTTACTTACGATGTAGCTTTTATATTAAGGTATTGTGTGCATTTATATTATCATAAGTAACAGCCACAGAGACAATATATAAGGGGAAAAAGTGTGTAGTCAGTTCTGTCATGTAACAGTATTATAAGTGACGTTTATAATTTATTCAAATGTACCTAAAACACATGGTGGCAGGGTGGTCTAGTGGCCGGAAAGCTCAAAGTGTTGCAAGTTCGATCACTTAAAAGCAGCCGATGTGTCTGTCAGCAGCCGTGTGTCCTGAGGAAGTATCCCGCTGCAAGTCACTTGAACGTACATTATCACTCGCTGTAACTCAAACTGGATAAGAGTGAAGCCGTTGGTGCCTTAAAACCTAAATGTAAAACTTTCACAACTGACTAAAAGACAGTCGTCCTGCCATGCTCCCTCCTCCCCTGTCTTCCTTGTGACAGGTCCGTGAGACAGTGCAGGCGTAGGAGAAAGTGGTTGCCACTCGGTCTGTTTACGGCGAGATGACAGCTTTACAGCGGATATAAAGTTGATCTGCTGTGAGGTGTGAGCAAGCGCATGGTGAGAGGCCGGCTAGTGACAGTTGGAAATCCTCCGTTGGCTGTAGTTCAACAGACAGATCTATCCTGCTACAGTAGCTGTCCCCTTTTCACCCCAAACACGCTCGGTGTGAAATTTAATGCCTTTGTGCCTGCATGCTTTTTGGGTGTGTCCCCTGGGAGTAGGTCCACATGAATTTCCAGAGAACTCTCTGACACAATGAAATGGTTGCCAAATTACACAGCATCCATGCCATCAACTGAGAGCTATTTAAATGTAGACTCGCGCAACAAAACCTTGGTACGTGTTGGAGAGTCCCCACAGATGGAAGATCCACTTTCTTGTCAACCAATTATCACTAACAGTATATTTTTTCTGAGGCTGTAATCACTCCCCAGTAGCACATTGTGGATTACCTCCAGGCCAAACCACTTAGTTATAATTTATACAAATAGTGTTAGGCCCCACTGTTGTAGAATTATTATTAAAAATAAACATCTCTCGTCAGCTCATGGCAGGACCAAGTTAACACCAGGCCTCACTCTCTCTCTGAGGCAGGGAGGGAGAGAACCTGAGCTCTCAGCTCGAGCGCCGTGATTAAACTGAAGAAAGACGTGGAAATGTGCACATGTGAGACACCATCTTTAAGAGACTGTGAAGCATGGACACAATAGCTAGACCTATAGACTTCAGCTTTTGTACAGCAGCAGCATACATTTTTTTTGAGTGTGTATTATTTCTGTTCAAAACTGTTTAAAAAACTACCTTTGCCAAAATTTTACATTTGGTTGCTGTTAAATCTGGAAAATACAGCATATCTTGTTGCTCTACTCACAAGTGTGTGACAGTGTGAACTACGCTCACCAACACTTGGTTGTGTATTGCCTAACAAGCCACGCTCCTTTTTCTGTTGCATGTGGGTGCAGCAGCATGAGCATGTGTTAAGTGTTTCCGTCTGGAGGCAAACAAAAAGACTCTATTCTCCAGCATTCTTTACCAGTGTGGTATCCAGAGACTGGGTCGGGACCCAAAGCATGGCCACAGGAATATTAAAAAGGTCCACGCATTACAGCAGAGCGCGTTGGCCTGCGTACAGTAGATCAATGACTAATGCCTGGAGCTAACACTGCAGGGCTGGAGGGGGGGTGGGGGGGGGGGAAGATGACTCCAGCTGGGACCACCCATGCAAAAAATATATACATCCATGGAAAAGTGCAAATAAGCGTGTCTACCAAATGACATATGTGTTGTTACAGTGAAACAGGCAGGGTTTGTGTGAAGCAGCAATCAGGTTAATAGTATGTCATTCTTATAAATTCAAGAAGATGAGCTCGTGGGTTTCCACTGCACAGTTTTCACATTTTTTACTTGATTTAGAAATAGGAGGTATTTTAAGGTATCATAATACACAAAACTCCCTTATGGATTACACTAAATTCACTAAAGTGTGATAAAATGTATATTTGTACTGCAGGTCCATATTGTCATAGCAGGAAAGAAAGTCTCCTATAATCTGTGTTTAGTAATCCACCTGCAAATATCCTGTCACCAAGGAAATAGCACATTTAATCATATGTTTTACTTTTCTCTTAATTTGGATGTGAATTAATAATAATTACTACCTCATGATGTGCATGAGGATACACCGGATACACAGGATACACCAACGCATGTTATTATGGATTCTATGTTGCATAAAGTAGTAAAATGTGTTATTGTGCTTTCATCTTGTGAATCTGACTCACTGCTAATTATACTGTTATTTAGTGACAATGTCAAGGTTACAGCAGACACTGGGAAAGTGAAAATATTTGCAGATGAAGCATGCCTGTTGTTTACATGTTAAAGTTCCCTGGGGCAGCTCATATTTCCCATGGATTTCCCTACAGCAGTGCCGTGACAATTAATAGAAAACAACAGAGTAGGCCACAGCCAAAGATTGCGCTCGAGTGAGTTTCTGATAAATATATACATTTAAACATTTCTATTGTCAGGAAATAATAAAATGTAGCTCATTGCTATTATTGGCCATTTTATTTAATTAGTCTTGTCTGTGTAGTTCTGTCAGCACTTTTTTTTTTAACAGCCTCCTCTCCAGATGGATGGAGGCTGTTTAAAAAAGGAAAGGTTTATGAAAATTAAAGACAAAACATACACACAAGCGCATACAAACACACACCTACTACACACACACGCGTATCCAGCTGCCCCCCCCCCCACATCCTTCGCTCTGCGTCAGGAGGCTATTTGTTTAGGAAAGCCAAAAAGGGACTTAGTGTGTACTTTACATTGGAAATCAAATTAGGATTCAAATGATGGCCACTCACTAGAGTCCATATTTGTTCTGTAACAAATTTCACTCCTCCTTCATCACCTGGTGGCTCCCCAGCCTGACCACACCCGGGAAATCTGTGGCCACCATTTGCATGGACAAAGACAGCCGAGGGAAGGGCCTTCCGTCTGACTGAAATAACTTGTTTACACAAACGATACAAGGGTTTAATTTTTTGCTTGCAAGAGGGATTTTCCTGCAACATAATCCCTTACTCCAGCGCTATGATTTCTCTATTACCCAGAGCCTGTAGCACTTTTGTAACTTCAGGTGTTGGTGAAATTGGTCGTCTCCTGTCACCTGATGACAAGTGTTTGGATAATTAGCCATGGTTCACTGCTGTTTTCGGGAGGCGTTCTCGCTGTTGTGGATTCTGTCAAAGTTTAATAGCCTGTCCTTCTCAGATTAAGTTCAGTGAAAATGTGTGCCAGCAGCAAAAATATTTACACTTAGATCCAATCAACCAAGATCATCTCTGTTGACTTGTAGACAGTGTTGCCACAACAGAGCTGGTGCCACTGTTCACAGGATACAGTCGGTCACGCCACGTTGTCCTCTTTGTCGACAGACCTGTGTTCAATATCAATATGTACTCCCTTATACTTTCTCAGCTCTCTCTTACCTGCAAGCAGCCTGGTTACTATAATGATCCTGCGCGTGTACATTCATTTATTTATTTATTTTGCCACATTTTCGTCATTTTAAATATGGATGGTGTCAGGCTAACATATAGCACAGATACATTCACATCTACAACACATAAGTGTACATTCACACTTACAGTTCAAGTGTTATCACAATCGTTCATCTTACACATAACACACACACCTCCTCTCCACTCCCTAACCCTACCATCAGTCCATCTCTTAGATAAATAGATTTACTTGACAACAAGAAAAAAGTAAATACAAGACTGCAGTCACCCCGTCCTGACATACAGTTAAATTATCAGGGATAAAAATACAATAAAGCTAAAAGCTTATTTTATTTTTATGGTCCTCTAAGGGGAAAAAGGGGTAGGATGGCAGATATTCAAGTCAGGCAAGACAAGGTTAAAACACATGCAATAACAGTACACAATCCAACAAACTAACAGACAATCAAAGACAAAAACAGAAAAAAATCTTAATACTCTTGATACTTTTTGACTTCCCTTCCTGTCTGTGGCTCTCAGCCCCAAGCACATTAGACCCTTCCGAACAAATAAGCCTTTAAAAAGCAGATCGCAAATATTTACTTCCACCTTTAAAAAAAATGCAAAATAATTTACTAAAAGCTAGGAGGTTTTTTTTGCAGATTTGTAAGCATTTACAGCACTTGGATGGTGTACATGAGATGAACTCATTTATTATTGTATTTGTTTATTTGTAGGGGACAGTGCACACTAACAAACATTGACATTTTAACAACATCAGTGTAAATGTGCCAAGGTTAACTCAACAGCTAATTTGCAATCGAAGTCCTGACTCACCTTAAAATTGACAAATGGATAAAACACTTCATATGTAGCAGAATTACAATCAAAATAGGAGGAAAAATGTTTCACAACTTTGTCCGAACATGGCACAAAGAAATACATTATGTCAAGCTTTTAAGATCAATTAATTGTTGGTTTTTGAAAATATAGAATATTTCCACCCTTATTCTTAACTAGCCAGGACTAATAAAAAACAATAACATCATTTTAAAGCTTTTCATCATATCCATCATGCAACTTACTGTAACCATAAGCACTGTTTGTTCCTCTGGCTTTCAAATAAATAAAAAAAAGTAGTCCGGAACTAGGAAGCTTTGAACAGTTGTGAACAACTTATATATTTTGCATTTTCCATTAACAGAAAATTAGCTCATGGAAAAATGTCCCATTGGTAAAGACACAAGGAAGTATAGAAACATGAATGGCTTTTGACAGCTGGTGACCGCAAAAAATTAGATCCTGGCACAGCGACTGGTTTGTCGATTGTTTGCATGCTGGTGAGGTTTTCCCGGTCCCTTGAAGAAATTAATGGCCACATTGTTATTTGTTGATTATGTCGTTCATAGTATGAATATATAATTAGAGACGACTCAAAAAGTCACTCAAATTATGTTTAATAAAAAAAGTGTGCACATTATCATCTGATATATTCCATACAGTTTATAGGAATACTTCATGATCCATATCTAGCTACTGTACCGTGTAACCCTGATGTCTTCTTGGTGGTTAGTTGGTTTATTATGTATAAACATGCATGAGGGTAGAGATAATTATTTAATTGATCCCTACACTCCCTTAAACATTCCAGTTGGTTCCAAAATGTAAGATGATGTTTACTGTTTCTCTTGTTTAAAGATTTCGACCTGTTTTACCTGTTTCACTTTGACACAGTCCCCTTAAAACAACATTTAGCAATGAGAGCAGAGGAAAAGTAGTTTGCTGTTGCCAGTGACAGTTTGTTGTCAACACAACAGCTAATGACTCGGTGGTATCTGATGTTTCAGAGCTGCCGCTTAAACCACAGTTTAAGTACTTTTTCATAGTTTATTGGGACCCCCTAATGTTGTAGATTTGAGAAAGTGGGTTAAGACATAATGTGTACTTAGGAAATGTTTGGAAATCTGTCAAGTACCTGTATAATTTTCTTTGATTGACAACTTATCTGACATCATCTGCCCGACCCAGATAGTGTAAACTACACAAGTTCAAACAGATGAACACCCATGTTTTCACTGACGGTGAGGGAAATGCACATGTATGCACTTCTCAATGTATACGAAACATACTTTGCGCCCTCACTGCAAAATAGAAAACATACTACTATCCTCTTGCATGTATACGTCAAAGACCGGTGAGGTATTTATGGAGAATGATGGCCTCCTCTTAAGTTACATTCCCCAGATTTACCCACATGAGTAAAAACATGTCATCTTTATATAGAGAAGAATGAAATGTAGTTGTAAAATGTTTCAGTTTCAGGTGAATTAATGTATTTTAGATGTATTGTATAGTTTAGTTTTTGGGTAGAAATTAATGCCTGACTCAAAGACTTTGAACACTTCAGAAGAAAGATCATTTAGACTTTTGTTTACAATTCAGAAACATCCAATAAGTGTGTTTTTAACATGTGTCTTAAAAGGGAATTTGCATAAATCTAACCAGACTGTCCATTTACTCTGTAAATATACTCCATAAAACTGATTGCTTACAAAATACAGCCTGTGTAAAATGTAGGCATATATTTCTATATACATAACTCACTGTATCATTTTATTATTTTTCCTGCCTCCAAGTACGCTTTAAATCATGGCTGGACGTATAATTGAGCAAAGGCAAACTTCCAAATTGACTAAAATTATACAGCTACCGTCTTCTGAAACATCCAGTATATCAAAAGTGGAAATAAACTCTTAAATCATTTCCTCCGCAGATTCCTAAAGAACATGTTTACCAGGGTTTGTGGTTTTAAAATATATCCCAGTGGTTCTGTTGCCAAATAGCAGCAATATACTTTCTGTTTCCATTTTGTGAACTTGGTATTAGCCCGGCTGTCTACATTTAATATTGTCAGAGGTTTGATTCCCGCAGTGCCATGTTGAAGGACTGTACCAGGATGTTTGTAAATTTAAACTCCTTAAAGGGGAAGTCTGTGGTTTTAGAGTTTATCATGTATGAGAAAATGACCCCAGTCTCGGGCATGAAGACTGCACATTTTTAACCTAAAGAGTTACAAAGTGGAGGTGTGGAGTTTAAAAGATGTGGACATTTACCAGGCAGGAAGAGGCCCAAAGAAAAGATGTTAATTGGTTGCATTATGGGAAATGTAGGATCTAGCGTTTTTGGTGCATGACCCATTCTCGGGACTAAAAGACTCTCTTGCTTTTTTTGTGACCTTTTCTTTTTTTTTAAATCTTTAAAGTCCTCCAACTTTATGGAAACAATGGTGTCCCCTTTTCACTACAAATACAGGTCTTTAGATGTATTTTCTTACTGTTTCAGGCAGCCATCGGTTTACATTTATTTCCAAACAGGATAAAACTCAACTAGCAGACACTTAAAACATGTCACAGTGACAATCAAGTCTGTATTATTTTTTGTCAGTATTATAATGTCATTGCAGTGTAATGCAGTTTAAGTGTAGATTCACTTTCAAAGTTTGTACAGCATTATGGAATACAAACAGGAGCGCTTCTGGAGGCACCCTGGGCAATGCCGATAAGCACTGCTGCATTTTTAATGTCTTAGCCCATATTTATTATTGGCTTTTTACTTTTAACCATCCACTTGAGTGCCTGGAATTGGATTTTTTTATGCCACACTAAACCCATAGATGAGGGCACATTTTGTCCCCTTTAAAATTTGTACAGCATTATTTTATTCAGTAGTGCAACATTGACAAAGATTAATGCAGACTTGAGGTTCACTGTGATGGATTTTCAAGAGCTAATTGATTTTCATATCTTACAGATATTAATTGAAAATAATGGCTACCTGAAGCAGTAAAAAGAAAAAACAGTCAAGTTTCAAAGACACCACAGTGGTTTGTTAAGTGGTTAGCTGTTATGTAAAATGTGCATGTTTTGTACCACTGCTGTGGGAATAGTTTGACATTTTGGGAAACGTTTATTCGCTCTTTTGCTGAGAGTTAGATGAGATTTCCCTTGAATGTGAAGCTATCTGCAGAAGACAGTTAGCTTAGCTTAGCATGAAGACTGGAAACATTCAAAGGTGACGAAATCTGCCTGCTAGCTCCTGTGAAAACAACAAGTTGTTTTTTTTTACGGGAGGTTATGTCTTCCTGGAAGTAACCTTACCTTATGGCAGCCTTACATTTTAAGATGTGAAAAGCAGTAACAGTTATCATATTTACCCGTGTAACTATTTATTTTCTCTCTCTCTACAGAATCTTTGGCTTTTACAAGGGAATCTTGCCTCCGATTGTGGCCGAGACACCAAAGAGAGCGGTCAAGGTGAGATAAAGGATATGCATGTTGGTTCATAGAAAGCCGCAAAGCTTCTTGAGGTGTGATGCAAACATTGGGCTCTGGTTTCACTCAGACCTGCCATATGAAAACACTCCAACCGCAGTTGCTCTGACATGGTACACCCATGTTAATTAAACACATGACGCCTTCCACATCGTGTCTGCCTTCTCAGCTGCTCTATTTGTTCTGTTGGCCTACCAAATATTGGCTTACAAGCATTTACAGCAAGCCTTCCCCTGAGCCCCATCTTTTGATATGTTTGTAGGCAGGCTTAGCATCTCTGGCTCCCGACTAATATATAATGGGGTGCGAGAGTGGGGGTGGCCTGATGCCTGATGCCTGGCATGGAGCTGCTCTGTAATGAGATGCTGGAGACGAGGATGTGTGAACTTTAAAAATAAGCTCCCACACTGAGAAGATGGGGTAATCACTCACACAGCGAACAAAGCTGGCTGATGGTGAGAAAAGTCTGGAGCGAAGAATTAAAGCAAATTAAAGCTCCGATTAAGACGCCTCTGCTGGCATTTTGCCCTTTGCTCAGATAAATAAATCGGGGGTCTCCGTTCAAGAATGTGCATTAGACTTTCCCATTTACACAGACTGGTATAACATTTTAAGTACTGCATAATTTTCAGTAGATACAAAGCCCAACCAAGTGTCTAATAGTATGTATCCTTGTGTACATGTTGGTGTATATTTTTGTGAAGATGTCAGTTCATGAATGCACTGTGATTGTCTGACAGTTCGTTTATCCCGATCTCTCCACTGTAGTTCTTCACCTTTGAGCAATACAAGAAGGTGTTGAATTTGACCCCTTTGTCTCCTGGCATGGTGAGTCTTAGACACAGAAACACCTGAATACACTCTCACCTGAAAAATAAATAAACACACACAAAGCAGTTAGACACAGTGTCAGAAACCATCATTTCACCTCACCTGTCAGAGGCTGGTTTACCAAAGGCAAATGCCAAGAATAATTTTACCAGCCAAAGTTTTCAGTGCTGTTTCATGTTCGAATACAGCTAATGCACGAGTACACTTAGATCACTTATTACTCATTCATTCGTGTGTTTACACCTGTTACGGAATATCATATTATTGTAATAATAATTGTGTAATAACTCTAATCTAAATAACCATTCAAAGTTTACTATTATGGAAAATCCCAAACTGGCATAATGGCAGCTTTCCTGCTTAAACAGAGAGTCATCCAACATTAGACAGTATAGAAAATTAATCCAGCGTAACATTTTGTCAGGTGTTATACACATATGAAAACATCCTAAATGACTGACTAATGAATTCAAATGTCTGGTATCATAAAAAGAATAATAAAGGTAACTAATAGTCCATGAACAAAGTTAAATCTATAACATACGGATACATTTTAGCTTGCAGCGTTTAAAAAAAAAAAAAAAAATTACAATCCCTCTCTAAACAAATGGAGCAAACCACATGACAGACTGTTGATTTTGAATCAGTTTTTCTTACTTCTGAAACAGAACACAAGTTTCAGCTTCACTTAATTAGATGTAGGAATAGGAAGCATTTAAAGAAGCCGCCTCTTATGTGAATGGGTGTGTAGCTGACACTCGGGGACATCAGCTGGTCCTCAGCTGATCAGGGTGGCACTAATGACTTCATGTGTCTGCCTGAACCCATACGATATGAGCTTCACTACAGAGCAACAGAGCAGCCAGAAGAAAAGGTTGCAAAAGTGTGGTTGTTGACACTCTGTGTAAAGCCAATGTAACTGGCAGCTTGTCAGGAGCCTTTTTGTTTTATTAAAGAGGCATTGTTTGATTTTATTGGTTCCCAGTGTGAAAGAAAAGTATGGTGATTAGCACGGACAAAATTTGAAACTGGGGAAAAAAGACAAAAGACTGTATATAAGTAAAATTCAAATGTAATCTTCCTAAACCATTACAAGCTAATTTTTTCTTTTCACTGGTAGAGTGCAGTCCGTACTGAAAGTCTTTGGGCAGCTTTGTTTTAGCACATTGGGTTTGAAATGAAACAATGAGATTAAAACACAAACTTTAATCTGAGAGTGTTCACATCTACATCATATTAACTATTTAAAGATCATAGCCCCAAACTCTTTTTAAAGATGAAATTCATACTAATCATTTAATTTCAATTTCAGTTTGCTGTAGTAGAGCCATAAATAATGACAGTCATATCACTGTCCTAATTAAATGTGCCAAACTGTATGTTTTCTTGGCGGGTGTTAATCCTGTGGACTTGTTGCACCACAGGCTGTGAACATTCAGCCTTCTTTAGTAATCTGGTTTCTGTTATATTGAGTCAGAGTTTTAAGCAAGACAGATCCACATTGCTGGGGTGTGGTCACCACACACTACCTATTCAGGTGGCAGCCAAGTGTCAGACATGATCGATGGCTTACCTGTAGCTCGGAGTCAATGCTGCCCCGGCACGGCGCATATCCCCGGCTTGTTTTTACAGCCATTGGTGGAGAAATGTTTACCTGTCCCATCCATCATGCTCTCTTCCCCCTCTGCCCCTTCTCTATCTCCTCCTCTTCCTCCTCTTCAAGTGCTTCTAACTCCATTTCCCCCAGAGGTCCCCACATATCAAGTACTGTAATCACATAAGATCATTAGTGCGAGTGAATTACAGATTGGTTCTGAATGTCTCTCTCTCTCTCTCTCCTATTCAGCATGGCACAGCTGAATGCCTTCACTCTGATTAATGAGGACACACACAGTAATAATACAAATAAGGAATTAAAACGTGGCTGGCTGGCTGTGTAAACATTGCCAGGCATGTATGAGAGGATGGGTCCCGGGGCCCTGACAGCAGGATAAAGAGGCAGGAAGAGTAATGAGCTATAGACATGTTCTTGACATGTTCCCATTACGCCTCTCTGCGAACACGCTCGCACGCACACACGCACACACGCACACACACACACACACACACACACACACACACACACACACACACACACACACACACTTACATGAAGACATATTGAGCTGCATGCAAATACATAACAGTGCTGCAACATCGTTTTATTAATTACATGTCAGGGATATACATTCACAAATACTTTGTTACATCTTATATTACATCGGACGACACAAAACGAATTTCAGTGCTTTGGTGATTAGAAAATAATTTATTATCTTTTTAATTAAGTTTTCTGTTTTTTTTTAAATGCTGAATCTTAAACAGTTTTCTACTTCACTCACATTCCTACTTCTTCCTTTCCTTTACTTCCTTCTCTCTCATGTCTGTCATCTAACATTTTTTTTCAAATGACAACAAACAAAGGTGTCTTGTGTGTCTTCAAACATTTGTCAAATGACATCAATGACAGACGTAAGAGAAGCAAATGTCCATTTTAGACGAGACAAAGAGACTCGGGGGAACAAGTTTCTGAAAGAAAAACTACAATTCAGCGTTGAGCCCTTACAGCCTGACACTGGAAATCTCACCAATTCATCATTCCCATCAGTTTGTCTGTTCTGCTCTCTCTCTACCCAAATAATATCTCCGCATTCTCCTAAATCATGTCCATCTCCCCTCCAGATTTTGCCTGCAGCAGGGCTTGGCTCAGGCTTGACTGAGGCTGTTGTCGTCAATCCGTTTGAGGTGGTGAAAGTCAGTCTCCAGGCCAACAGAGATTCCTTCAAAGAGGTTGATCGAAATAAAATACGGTCTTGACTTGTAAAGTGTCTGTAATGTGGACATTTCTCCAGAGGCCCAGTGGTTTTGTGTCAGCCTTTGACATGTCCTCCTTTTGAATTCACTCTCTCCAATACAGCAACCCTCCTCGTTTTCTCAAGCAAGACGCATCATTAAGTCAGACGGCTTCGGACTGAAGGGCCTGAATAAAGGATTAACATCAACGCTGGGACGCCATGGAGTTTTCAACATGATCTACTTTGGCTTCTACTTCAATGTCAAGGATGCTATTCCTACCAACCCGGTAATATGCCAATCAAAATCTGTGATCATACTATCTTGTTTTAGTTTTCGCCCACAAATGCAAACTCTGGGTCAACTGACAGACACACACCACTTTAGCTTTGTTGTTGTGTTTGTAACCTTGACTACACCTAGTTTTTCTTAACCTCAGGCTATATGATACACACGTGTCCCAGCCACCTAGCCGGGGAGTGGGGGGGGGAAGCAAGTGTTTGACTGTATGATTAGTTAGCCTGACTGCCATAGCAAGGAGGAAGCAAAAATCAGAGAGGAGCTTGTAAGATCAGGCCTGCTAATACCTCGTCTGTTTGCTCCTCATAACATCCTCAAAGTTTCAGATTACACATCCGGCAGGGCCTGATGGCCCAAACAAAAGTTAATTTTGTTTAATGGAAACGTTACCATACGCCAGTTCCACATGTACAAACTGGAGCATTAGATTAACTCCAATGAACTAATTGGAAGCAGACAACGGTACTATTTTCAAGAGAAGGTTACAGTGGGAGCCCAGGCTCTGCTATATTTTCAACATTTTTCCAGTGACGCATGATGTACAGAGAACCAAGTGGTCATCCTCTCTGAATGATAATTATGTGGCTGGATGACTCAAATAGCTCCGTTCTTAGATTGTGGCCATCACTTTTGGGAATGATCCATCGGTATGTACATTGATGGAATGATCCTGTTTGTGAGAGGCTAACGACTGCCATTGTTGAGGCAGCAAAGGATAAATATTGTGGCCTCCAACAGCTTACTGGCTTGGCTGATAGTGGCATTTCTCCAAAGCCTTTTTGTCAGCAACATGAGCAATGAGCTTACAACTCAAACATGTCCATAGTCAAATTCAGCTTGCTGGGCTCGGGCTTCTCTCATATCGTCATTTGAATAGTACAGAGGAGGCAGATAGTACACTGCAATCATTCACAAGTGAATGTGTGAGGAGATGTTTGCTTAAGGCTGTTAGGAAGTCAGTTGATGGGTGTACTTAGACCGCGGGTAAGTTACCCAGTTCCCCACATCCCACTTGAAAAAAAGAGAAGAAGTGGGATTAGCTGTTGATTTACCTCGGCTCTCAGGGTGTCCAGCCGCTTGAGAAAGGCCTGGACCAGAGAGGCTGCTGTCATTTGTAAAAATATCCTGGCCAATTAGCCGTCAGAGCTCTCTGAGTCTGGGCTTCTTTGGTACAGTAATACCCCTGTGCCGAGTCACAGCCCAATTACCCAAATTGTCCCCATATGCCTCCCCAGTCTGCCTGCATGAACCCTGTTTATAAATCCTCTGTCTTGGCTCCCCAAAGAACATGTGCTTCTGTTCAGCCAATCAGAAGGCTGCACCACAGTCAGGAAGCACTAATCTGCCCCCCGCTACCATAAAATGATCAGGGCTTTCATGCCAGCTTTGCAATCATATGCACAAGCCCCCTCATGCTCTCTCTCACTTTCGCTCACATGCATACTGTGTACAAATAATGTGTCACGATTTATTTTGCTAACTCCATCTCACTACTTACTGTTTTTTACTATTTATATTTTGTGCCATCAAATGTATCTGGTGCCCACTTTAGAAATGTTTCAATTAAAATTGTGGTTTATTTTATTCCCATATCTCCCCTTCTTCACCAGGACCCTACCCTTGAGTTCCTGAGGAAGTTTACTATTGGCCTGGTGTCTGGGACCATCTCCTCCTGCGTGAACATTCCCTTTGACGTAGCCAAGAGCCGCATCCAAGGCCCCCAGCCAGTGCCAGGAGAGATCAAGTACCGCACCTGCTTCCAGACCATGGCACTGGTGTACCGGGAGGAGGGGTACGGACAAGGGGGGGGGATTAGTAGGGGATCCTTTGGCCAAATTTTAAAAAGATGTCACCAGCTTCAGAGGCTGGTGCATCCAAGAATTAATGAGGCACTTGGTCTGTTTTGTTAGCAATTGATTGTGGGTTATCTGCCAAAACTGGCTGTCAGAGAAGACAAATGTAGCAGCTGCAGCTACAAGTTAGCAGGATTTGATTGTGTGGTGTGAGTTTCCGTCTCTAACTGCAGGGGAAGTGCATGAATAGCTTGATGCAAAGCTGTGATCTGATGAATGGAAACAAAATAGTGACGTTACATTCTGGGCTGTATTCCCCACGTGTGTGATCATACATTTCTGCAGTCTGTCAGTTGTACAGTAAATGTTAACATATTTTCAAGCCGCTGAGAATGACAGCTCTAAATGGAAGCTTCAAGGAAAGATGTATGTTATGTTAGCAATTGCCCCAGGCTTTCCACTTTCCCCCATGCAGCTACACTAGACAAGGGCCAGCGAGATGTTTGTAGTTAGTGGACACAGGAGCCTTGGGGGCTGCTGCAGGAACGGCACTGAAACGTTGTCGTCGCAGGGGTGCAGAGAGGGTGCCCCCTCCGCCACATCCAGTCCCCTGCTCTAACACAACACAGTCCCAGCTAATTAGTGGTCCCTATGGGAGACGTCGTTAAGCAGACCCTAACGAGCCGCGCGGCGCTCCACGGGTCAATCTAATCAGACAGAGGGCCAGGGAGGAAGTGGGTCGAGCCTTATTAACGCCATCAGTGGCGGGGGCAGGGAGCGGGACAGAGAGCACGAGGCGGAGGCAGGCAGCCACTGATCACCTTGAATGCATTAAGAGGCAGGTACTCACCAGCGCTCGCCGTTAGACCCCAACTATGTACCTGACAGGGTGAGAGACAGGCAGGCCAGCAGACAGACAGCCAGGCAAGAACTCGCCTTATACACACACACACACACACACACACACACACACTCACACACACACACACATACATGCAAGTACTCCAGTGCACACATACTTCATAGGTAAAAATAGTTTCTAAAATCTTGACACTACTTGCACATTTTAACTTTGGTATTTTGTATTCACATAACATTAACATTGCATTTCTTTTCTGTAGGTATATGGCACTATACAAGGGGTTGGTGCCCAAGATAATGAGGCTTGGACCAGGTAACAAAACAGTATCTTTATACCGACATTAAAATCATCTCTATAATCATATATCGCCTTTTGCAACAGACGGAAGAAGTTTCAGTTTGAACTTGACCTAATATTTTGTTTGAATAATATGTTTTCAGATTAGTAAATAAACTAAAATCTTTGAATGAAAAATACTTTATGCTGAACTCTTAAATTGTTCATTTAAGGTTTCCCAAAACATGTTAGTGCTAAATTCAACTTTGTATGACTGTTTCCAATGAAATGAAGCGGGGGACAAGCACTTATTCCCTTTTTAATGTATTACTGACATTATTACATTTGTTTCTTGTATAACTATTCAAAGATATTGTTTAAATACAACAACCATGTGTTACTTATCTAAAATACATTTCTGTGTGTTCTTGAGAAATCTTACTTGTTTGGGCAGCAAAACCTCAGAATCTGCATTTTAGATCATGTGACACTAAAACTTAGTTCCTATTGGACAGGTAGCTCACCCCATTTATTCAGTTGCAGGGAAGTATCAGTTGATTCAGTTCTGTTCTCTCTTCTGTTTGTCTACAGGTGGGGCAGTGATGCTGCTGGTCTATGAATATGTATCTGGATGGCTACAGAAGAACTGGTAAAAAAAAAAAAAAAAGAAAAGAAAAAAAAAAAGAATGGAAACCCACAAGAGTGCCTTAGCCTCAATGCTAATATTGTTAACTGACTCCAGTTAAGTCAGACCAAATTAGTTTCTTTTTTACTTTTAAATATATACAATACTGCTCTGCAAAATACCTTATCAGCACCGCAGTAAATCTTGAAGATGATGAAGATGTAGTTTTTTTCTTTAGAAGCTGCAGTCAGTTTCTCGGGAAGTGCTGCAACACAGCTGGAAACAGCTGCAATGTTTGAAAACTGGCAAATACATTTATAGTAGAACTCAAGTTTTTATTACTTGATCAATAGCTTTAAAGTTAAGTTTCAAATAAAATAAAACTGCAAGAATGGAGTGAGTGCATGTTCACATGACAATCACAAACTCTAGTCCCACTTTAAAGCGCTCGTGTATAGATCATCTTTATATAGCTGCACAGCACATGTTACATGACAAAACTTGAACACACGCTGAGTTCAGATGAGCCTCACTTCCTCGAACGACCCGATCAGAGCCCTGCTGGACTCGGCAGATCATCCATCTCCATCAAACATCACTCATATTTTAATGTAAACTGCTCATTAAGAAGCAGCTACAACACTCCACCCACTGCAGCGGGTGGAGTCAATGTGCACATATATACATGTCTGTATGTACATGTCTTAATCACACATTACATGATCACAAATATTTACTGTAGTCACACCCACATTACTAAGCCTTATATGTCAAACAAACCAAACACTGCGACAGTGCCTTGCAAATCTTATACACTGACATTGTTGACTAATATTTTTATGTACCTCCCATAAATTGGACTCGTATAAAATCTTTATTTTTCAAGCTTTTATTGGTGAGAATTTGTGTTAATTTGACTTTTTTAATCTCAGTGATCTTTTTATTCAGTTTAGTTAGCATTTGTGGAAATGTACTTGCATGTATTGGTAACAAATAAAAAGAAAAAAAATGAATTTCTCACTTGTTTTCTGTGCGTGTGTGTGTTGGGGTTGCTTTAAGCACCTTAACTAGTTTGTGTTGTTGCGTGTTTGCCTCTTCTGGGAGTGTTTCAGCTTGGCATTGATATAAGCGTATCACCTTCCTACAGTTTACCACTTCATCACCCTCCTCCTCGTGTTTTCCCATCAGAGTACTTTGTTGTTTGAGAACCTGTCAGTCGTGGAAGTTGTATTACTCAACCGAACGTCAATCTTTTCCCTTTCTTTCTCTCTCTCGGTGGTGGGGAGTCGTTGCCTGAGCATAGCTTAGTGCAAGCTAAAACAACATGCTCAAGAAATTCAAATGTGGCTGCAGGAACAGGGGGGTTACCGCACACATTCTCTCCCTCTACCAGTCTATCTCTTACACAAATATGCACCCTCACACATGCAAACACACACACCTGTTGCACAGCCTTAGGGGTAGTGGCTTCTCTGTAAGAGACTCATCTTAACCTCATCTGGTAGTAGCTTATACTGAGCCACGTTGCCATTTGACAGTCATCATTAATGTGGGAGTTTCTCTCTGCCAAAATGGAACGGCTTCTGGTTCTTTGCCCGGGGGCCTGTGGTGATAGACTAACAACTGTGGCTTGCAGACTGATGGAATTGTAAGCGCTTAACCTGTGCTTTCTGTAATAGAGTGCTGAATGCGTATGTTTGTTTCAGACTTGACAGCTTGTAACATGCGCCGCGTGTATTGCAGGTAGCTAGGCAACGGAGCCACCCTTCACCTGGATTCCCTGCACCCCATCCTGATCATAAATCTTAAGCAGCAAAGTCTTCTCACTTTCTTTACACCTTTGCCATGTACCTTCCTCAACTTCGCCCAGTAACATTTCAATTCAGTGTGGCTCTACTTTGACAAGCCTGCAACCTGGACATGGCCGTACCTGTTTCTCCCAGTGCAGGCACGGTTAATGATTAATGCATAAATAAAATGTCCAGGATTTACACTAGGTTTAAAAAAGCAGTGATTCATGTCCATTTGGTTGAACACGGGGGGCACATGCAGACATACCAAAGACATGGAACCATGTGCTTTTCTGAACACGGCTAATTTTTTTTTTTTCCTTTTTAAGAGGTTTTACTCACCTGTCTGCTCAACGTTGCTGTTTTAAGGCATTAAGAAAACATTCTGGCTGTTGTCAGCTTCTTGTAAAAATGTTCAGTGAGCAGAAACACGCATGAAGAGCTGTATGCAGCCAGTGTTACATACCCTGCTCTGTGTTACTCTGGAAATAGCTGTCTTGTTTCTGATTGCATGTGGAGAAATAAAGATAACCATATGACACTGAAGTCAGACTCAACATCATTAATTATAAACACGTGTCTGCCCCTATTTTTAAAACTACGCCTTTTAGTCCTCGCTTCCATAAAGCTGACCAACATTAGGCTTTTGAGAAGCTATTCCTCCTGTCTAGAAAACACACTGTTCCTATTTTTTAAATACTGGTGTCAATTAAGAAGACCACATTTTAATTTTGTTGTATGAGTCAGAGGAGCCTAACAAGACTGTGCTCAGTTCATATAGCTTAGTTGAAAGGAAAAGTTGTTTGGCCTTGTTGTGTGTAGGCTGAGGCAAAAAACAGAGCATGTAACGACTTTTTCATGCCACTCTTGTCCTTTCACGGCAGAGGGCTGGTTGTAACTATCATTTACTGTACATGATGGATGGTAGATGGTAGGGGTGGCCGTGAGGGCTGGCTGGTACAGCGAGTGTATGATCATCACGTCCCTGTGATGTGGTTCACATACGGTCAAAAAAACACTACGATCCCTGAGCAACGGTCCGTGACCACTGGATGCGGGGAAGAGTGCTTTCCAAGTCAAATCAGACCCTGCGTGGGGAGGACTGTTGACACAGTCACATGGAGGGACTGTTTATGCTGTAACACAGGAGGAATGGAAACATGGGCACCCTCTGAACTCTTAGCAGCAGGTAATGCTATGTAAAAGAGCAGGTGAGCAATTTTATCAAAAGTTATTCCTCTCCCAAGTTCATTAAGGCCAGTTTGTTTAAATCTCAGTAATCTGGTTTCCACTGCAGGGCTAGACAGGGCTTGCCAGACTCACTCTCACAATTTATTACACTACATTTCCCCCCCCTCAAAACGTTCTTGAAAGTATTTTTGCATCATCTTGCAAACATGTCATTTGTCAACCGGGTTGTGTGCTTTACTTTTGTAATGAACACGTTGCGTTGGCCCTGACAAGCCCTATTTGGCCCCTTTTGTGGCCGCTGAAGGTTCGCATGTGGGTCAGATGTCTGATGACCTTGGAGACCGCAGGCCAATGAGCCTATTTGTGGCCCTCTGAATGTACACGGACTCCACCTCACCCCAGGAGTCCGGGAGTCCTCGGCACACACGTCCCAAATTTTAACGCAACAGTGACGTTCTAATTTGCTATGTCTCACACATGCCTAAATCCAACAAAAAAAAAATATTTACGACATATAACAGTTAAACAAATATTAGAAATTGTAACACACGATGGAAGACTTTCACTAATATTTGTAGGGTCTTCAAACTCAAAACACTCCATTATGAAATATTTACTGGTGACAAAAGAACTAACATTGAAATTACAAAATTTTATGGAAGTATTAGAAAATACTGCATTTTAAATTTTTATCAACAAAAAATTTAATTGTGCAAACTATAATATTTGATATACTTTTTACTAAATAATATATATTTTAATTTCTTTAAAACCATGATTTCCTTTGTCACTCGGCTAATATAAATCTTTATTAATATTGACAAAGCCATATTTAAAGTAATGAGGTGAGAAGACTATTATTTGAATGGCTAAAATATATTAAAATAATTGCTTTATGTGGTGTGTGTGTGTGTGTGTGTGTATATGAATGTGTGCGCGCGCCCAAAGCATTTCTAATGAACTTTCCTAGTGAGCTGTGACGCGTTGCAATAGAGCATACAGGCCTTGTATGAGCACACACATTTTTTTTTTTCTTTTTTTATGAAAAGCAGTTTCCTGCTCATGTAAAACAGGCCGGTAGGCTACAATACCCTGAATTTACCACAGCTGCACTGGCAGAGAGAGAAAATAAATATTTTCAGGTGTGATGATGTACTTTTTTTCTCCGAATAAAAAGTGTTGAGGATTCCCCAAACAAGCAGCAAACTCCATGAAGACCAGTAACAGCCAAACAATTTAATAAGATACATTCAATTTCATTGTGCAACATTTGTCAATTGTTAATGCTATAGACTCCAACATAAGACCAATGCCAATTTTGTCTGAACGTGCGTGGAGATTCCCATGCTGTCTGTAAGGCTAATTGCACTTCATTCAACGTACCTTAATCTAATAAATAAACATTAACTTCTCTCGGGAGCTCTTGCATAGGCTACATTTTTAGAGAAGTGGGAAAACAATTCTCCATAAGACTTTTATCAAAACATAAACAACAACAAAAAAAAGCATACAAACATTTTTTTTAAAAAAACAATAGCAATTAATAAGCACCCTGAAACACTAATGCAAAGTTTTTTTTCCTCTTCTTTGATTTCTTATTCATGAAGTTATACATTACCCCATTTTGCCCAAAGACATTTGCAGGAGTGTGCAGTAAGGAATCTGAGAGGAATTGTGTTGAAGGATGGAGTAGCAGTCATACATCAGTCCTTCAGTACACCTGTCCTGCAAGTTCTTTCTTTCAGACAACAAGTTTGTAGTAAAAATTGACAGACGTGTTTATTCCTCGTGTCTTTGGCCTGACTGTGTCTAGCTGGGAGGGGGAGTTGACATACAGAGCGGCGCAAATATGGGTCCTGGGGCCGAGTCCTTCATAGAGAGGAGGCAGTGGGAATGAAACGAAGCCACGGGGGACAGACTCGGTGTCTCCTGTCCTCGCCGTCTCTCACTCCCCTTCCCCCCTCCATGCCCCTTCTTCTCCCATCAGTCTCTGGAGGTGACCTCACAGCGCTGAGGCGATGACTGGGTGAATGGCGTCACGGTTGGCCGTCATGCCCTTGAAGGCCAGAGGGGTGGCGATGTCACAGCTGTGGGGAGATAGAGCACTGCCACTGGCCGGCTGCCACGTGGGACCGGTCACATAGGCCGACGTGGTGGCGCTGTACCCCATGTAGGGTGACACTTGGGTGGGAGGGTGGTAGGGAGGGATGCTGGGCGCTGTGACATAGCTGTTCACTGTGGGCAATCCATTCGGCGTCTGGGCAAGGAAGAGAGGGGAGAAAGAGGGAGATTAGCAGGTGAAAATCTGACAAAACATTTTTGATTTGCTTCAGAAATCAGTAAATTCCATTAATGGTTTTCCTCATAGTTGGAAAAAAAAGTAAATTATTTGCTACCAAAAGATTCTTAAATGTTGTGTCAGTAGAGAAATTACTGAGAAGGTAATTTTAGCTACAATATTTTAGTGACTCCAACCCAGGTAGACACACACAAGCAGCTGCGTTGTAATGGGGGAAAAAACGGAGGCAAACTGTAGACGAAAGTGAAAGGAAAAGTAAAGCTGGTTGAATTATAAACAGCAGAGACTTAAATTCTAACTTGGATATTACAGTCACCACATAAAAAAACCCATTTTCCCAATTTTGATGAAAGTATGAATGATCAATTATGCGCTCATGCCCCTGGAACATATTAAACATGTATAAAAACTGTACATGCACGGTTGCCCGTCTGTGTATGGGGCTTGTTTTCTACCAAAAGTGGACTTTTCTCCGGCTGCGATGATATACCACGCCAGATGATGGGAGACAGGGTGGTTGGGGGCGCCACAAAACAGATGTCATGAGCGATTGAGAGTGAAAGGGCAGGAAGAGGGGAAATATGATAGAGAATGAGGCGAGCATAGGGTTCGAAAGCATGAATGGGCTTTGCTTTTCTGGCACAGCGACAGGACTTAACTTGAGGAATTCACCAAAGCATTTCAACAGGGAGGCCGAATTTCTGTTCCTGGGTGGTCTGCGACTACTGAGAATAATTTCTACAATTGGGATCTTTTCTGTTTTTTTGAGGTATTTTCATAGATTTGCCTGACCGGCAGAGTCACTGGCCATTTCTTCAAAGTAGATATGAAAAATGACACACCAAACTGACATTTGTGGTGATTATTAAACATAACTATAGAGAGAAAAACTGGTTTCGTGTGTGTATGCAGGCGCTTGTGGGTGTCTGTGGGTCTGACTGTGGGTGTTTGGGTGGGTCTCTGTCGGTGATTGTGGGTGTTTGTGTGTCTTCACTTGGCTCAGCAATACTGCAGCTTATTTCATTAAGTGCAAGACAGGATTTCAGCTTCGTTTTTAAAAAAAAAAACAAAAAAAACAAAAAAAAACGTTTTTTCATTTAAATCAATCAGTCTGACTGAGTAGCTTTCTAAAGATCATTTCACCTTCCACTAATGAAAAACATACACTCACTGTGCATAAATACACACATACAGTATATACAAAATAACAGGAAACACCTTTCAGTATAATGCAATCCACTACAACAACAACAGTAACTGCAGTCTCAGAGTTAGCACAGATGTGAATCAACACCTGTCTGACACAAAGTCAACAAGATTAAAACATTAGAAGCTGCATTAAGGTTGTGTTGTTGCATCAGTTATTTGTTTAGGTGTATCTATTATTTTGTTCAGCATTATTTCTCTATAGTGAATATACTTTGATTTAAAGTTTAGAGTTTTATTTAGTTTGTCTAAGAATATATTTATAGAAATATGTTACCAAAATTAAAACAGTTGTGCAGAATATTCATAACTTACTGATTGTTATTAAAATTAGTTCAGGTTTATCTTTTCTTCTTTTTTCTTTATTTTGTTCTTTTTTAATAATAATAGGCCTACTTGTTAATAATTATACTTGTTAGTAATAATACTGCGTAATGTTTTGAATTACTATTATTAAGCACAAGTAAACCAGAACTGAATTATGAATAATAAAAGAAATCAACCAAATAATTACAACCCAAACGGATTCACCTTGTCACGCGCTGATCTCGTTGTTTATATTAGGAAAAAACATCATTATTTTAAAGTTTCAATATTTTTAAAAAGCACGTTAATCAAGCATGAACAAATATTTAATGGAATTGAAGCTTCGCTTTGATTTATTTGTTTTTACGAATAGATGTTTCATTCGTTTTCGAGCTCCGAGTTCGCCGCGCGCACTTCGCTCGTGACTCGACCTTAAATCTATTTTAATGATGCTCTTCTTCTTCTTCTTCGTCCCAGAGAAAAAACCTGAGAGTCTCATGGGTGCATCTGCCCCGCACAGCGCCTATAGGCCACATATTACTAAGCGCATAGAGGCATGAGTTATACGGTTTAGGCCTGTAGTCTACTGCAGTTTGACACAGTAACAGAAATAAAAACGATCTTCTGAAGTTTTCAGTGTCCCGCTTGGAATAAAATAGTGCTGCTTGGCCTTTAAGAAAATATTAAACATATGAGGAAAACGCGTGAATAACAAGACATCTTGGGAGCAAATGAATTGTAGTTTGAAAAATTCAGGGCCTTTCAGCCTCTGATGTTTGATCACGGTCGCCGCATGACATCTCTTTCTTTTACTGTGTCTCTGTCTGTCTCACAAATCAACATTTCAGATCTATTTAACATTCGACGTTGGAGCTGCAGTGCCTGTGTGAAGTCTGAGTGACAAAGGCACGCTTAATCCTCCAGTGTTTTGGAGAAACTGAACTCGCTGCACCATCTTTTGTTTTTCATGCAATAAACTCTGTAATTTATAGAGTTGTTATTTTCTGCATTTAATGGCTCACTTCTGTTTTTGTATAGCTGGCTGGCTAACCGCTCTGACAGTCAGTGCTGTGTCCACTCTGTGCTGTAGCCCAACTCTGAACTAATCTCACAGTGTCGGCCCCGCTTTCTGCGTAATGAGCATGAAAACTGCTCGCGATAAAGTGGCAAAATAAATTATGCGGCATGAAATTGCGCTTTTTTTTTCTATAAGGAGAATCGCACACCCTGTGCAAAAAAAAAAGACAAGCAAGCACGCATGCGCGCGCACATACTGCTGTCATCAAAGCCCTTCATTTGTTACCTACTCTGGAAAACCAAAAATAGCACCTAAAGACACGTGAATACGTTTACATAAACTAATAGAATAAATCTTTATAGAAAATTAGACAAAAAAATTACAAATGTATCATAAATTTATAGCGATTTCTGGCCTTTAAATGTTAAAAAAAAATTAACTTAATTTAAGTTAAAGTAGAATTGCAGAAAACTCGGCGTCCATTTAAACATGAAACTCTGCTTCATTTGAACTTGACTGTTTCACACAGCCTATATTTATCGACTCTAACAACTGGATGCAAAACAGTGAAAGTCCCGAGAGTGTAGGCCTTCACTACAGTTGTTTTAGACCAAATAGCCAATACTGTATTTTCTTGTGCAAAGCAAAATGAGGCAAAATGACGCAGTGGTCGACGTTCATTGCCATCCAGTTCAATGTGTTGACTCAAACCCTGCATGGGCCCTGCCCATTAAAATATACTACAGTAACCCGAATATAGACCAGGTCTTATGGGCCTTAACAGTTATGGAGTGTTAAAATAGCCACAATCGATTTAAAAAACCAAACAGCTAAATCAACAGAACAACTATCCACAACTCTTTAACCTGCTAATAATTAAATACCGTAATTTACTCTTATGATTCATTGGAAGCACTGGCCATGCAGCAGGACCTGCAGGAAGTGCGCCTTATAAAGCCAAAATAGAAAAAAAAATAATTAGATATTATTTAAAAAAGCACCCATTACCAGAAAGCCAGCAGAAAGAGCGCGTTAATGCTGTGAAAGGGAAATTTCCAGGCCACATAATTATTAAATTATCATTAAGTACTCAAGACTGTAGTTGCATTAACAGTCTGATTGCCAGACTTTTGGATAGACTGGTTACAAAAAAAATCAGAGGTGTCCCCCTTTTTCTTTTCTTTTTTTTCTTCTTTTTTTTTTTTTTTTTTTACCTGTGTGTATTTTGCTTCAGGTTCTAAATGCGGTTTATCCACGCCATTGACTAGTGGAGAACTTGCTGGTGGGAAATTAGTCCTGTTTATAGCGCTCCATTCTTCTAGTTTGGCGCTGGAAAAGGATGGACTGTCACTAACTGGGGGGGCAAAAGAGAAAGAGAGAAGAGAGGACAGTCAGAGAGGGGTTTGAGATTAGGTGAAAAAAAAAAAGAGACCCGCACAGGCCGCTGATTGTCATGCATCCAGCAGGCAGGTTAGCCAGGCTCCATAAGACACAATAAACCCTGTGACATTTTGCACTTGAACGGTCATTTGTCAGTTTACGCACAAGCTCATATGCTGATTTGTGGGGCGTTAACATTTTCACACCAAAAAAACTTCTATTCGTGATCAGTTAAAATGTCAGTTTCAGTGTCGAATCCAAAATCTACATAATCTGCTATTGAGTATTTAATTTATTCGCTTTGCAATTCTCCTTGAGTGACATCATATCTTAAAATCTCAGTTTGTTTCTGGAATTTTCTTCAGTCATTAATCAACAAACCTGATCAGGGCCTCGCCAAGAACAGTGAGAGAAAGTGGAATTATCTACGTGTTTTTCCACTTGGCTAAAAGCAACCGTGTTTAGACTAAACGTTTAGTGAACATGGTGCCTCCTGCAGATCGGATCGAGGCCCAGTTGAAGATGGTTAGAGAGGTAAGACAAACTCTCTGGTGGGTCAGGGACGTTTTAGCCCACCGTAACGTCTTCCTGTTGGCGACAAATTAGATTTACTTTCACCGTCTCCCTCCTTGTGTGTGTGTGTGTGTGTGTGTATGTGTGTGATCATATTATACACGGTCCCCAACATTTACAGTGGGAAAAGCAAGCCCACCAATGTTATAAGAGCTTTTTTTTAAATCTTGAAAACCTTTTTTTTTTTTTTTTTTGATGTTTGATTGAATTCACCCACAGAAATTCAGCCTGCAGTGTGTGTGTGCGTGGTGTGTGTGTGTGTGTGTGTTTGCTCGCATGCGCGTCATGCATTAAATTAAATCTGTAGAATTATTACCTTTAAGTGAAATCATCACAAGCGTGTTTATATGAAGCCTGTCTGTATTGTTTAGTTTTTTTATATGACTTTTGTATGTACAATATTTCATAAATTAAAAATTACATTTCATTAAAATAATCTGGCCTGGTGCAACGTCACTAATCCTACTTAAAAAAACATAACCCGGCATTCAGAAACCTGCCACAAACATCTGCTAATAATCTGGAAATGCATAAATTGTTTATAAAGGCATATTTAAAAAAAAACACACATTCCTCCGCTGTGATTTATGGTGGATATCTGCCTCACATTCGTCTTGTTTAGATTGCCCGAGTTAAGCTCGCATGGCGGCGGTGCAGAGGAGCCGGGGCGTGTTTCTGCATGGAAGCTCTGGATCCTGACAGCAGGACTCTTGCTCTGCACTGACAACACTTCCCCTTCTGCCACTGGAAAAAAAGCACTCAGAAAAATCCCGTTCACAACACCGAGCCGACCATTAACACTGATTTATGCCGGATCCTGTTTCACTGTTTCCAAAACAGTTGTGGTCTTGTTGAGTGCGCGCCAAAGTTATCTGGGCCTACCTGCATGCGTGACACATGTACGGCAAACACAAAAACAGTGCAGCAGAGAATATATCTTAAGGCGAGCTGGCTCTTTGAGGCCTGAATCACAATACGCAGCACGAAATGTCTGGCTCCAAGTCATGGCAAACATTCAGCACACCTCATTTTGATGCACTTCATCTCACCGCCTTTCCCTCTGCTGTCCCTCTAATATTCCACATCCGCTTCTTAATTATTACTGCAAGCCGGACCATCTGTTTCTGAACTAACCTGCCTCCCTTTTCAAATCAATATCAGCAGGCAGGTCAAATGGCATTTAAGCCCTCTCGCCATTGAGGCCGGCGAGTTTATAACGTCTCAATACTTATTTTTGGGAGCCTGGGCTATAAAAACAATTAGAGTAAGTCAGAGGAAAAAATAAAACCACTCCCTCTCTTAAACGCACACACATTCGCGCTCTTGCGGGCAAAAACCCTCAAAAAAGTTGGATTAAATGTTGTGCAATAAACAAATGCAACCGCCCTCCATGCAGCCATGCTTACTTTGTTGCTCTGTAATAGACCGTATCCCCAGAATATCTGTCACAGAGTGCGAGGAAGGCCATATCCTGTGCATGGCCATGTGTCCGGGAAGGGTGGGCATGCCGGGGGGAGTGGGCACTTTGGACGTCGGGTATGAGTATAAGTGGTTGTACGGTAACGTTGGCTGTGGCGGTGGGTGAGGCGCCTGCTTGCCCGACTCGTACTGGCTCTGCTGCGACAGATTCCCGATCTTGTTGCGGAGGATCCGACTGATGGAGCTGACGGACGGCAGGTTGAACTTGTCGCAAACCCCGTCGGCGAGTAGCCTGTCCCGGATCTCCCAGGCAAAAATCCCCGGGTCTCTCTGCTTGTATGTCCGTATGTGCTTGACCACGGTGGGTGTGGTGACCCGCGGCTTGCTGCCTCCGATGGCCCCCGGGAGGATGGAGCCGGTCTCGTTGTAACGGGCCAAGATCTTGCTGACGCACCCGTGGGAGACGCGCAGCTGCCTGCTGATGTCACACGGTCGAATTCCGAGCTGGGCCAGCTCCACTATCCGGAGCCGGATGGCGTTGGGGAGCGGTCTGCCGTTCACGAAAACACCGCCGAGTTGGTTCACCTCACCGAAGGCTGGCTCTGGTGTCAAAAACAAACACACAGAAGGGCAGAACAATGAGATAGCGATTAGGTAACCAACCCAAGGCCCACCACTGACTGCTAATAACCCGCGTTAAAGCACTTATTTATAGGGCCTCATATTTCTAACCAGTCGTAATTAGCTATATGCAATCAAATATAGCAAGGTTGTGAAGCATTAAACTGTGTTTATTCTAGTTAGTGAAGTTTTGTCCTTCATCAGAGCATTGTGTCTTTAACTCTTTAATGTCTCTTAAAAGTTGATTTGTTAAAAAAAAACATAATTACGCAGGGCGCATCTTTAAGTAAAGGGCGAGTTTTAGGTAATTTTAACCAAAATATGTTCACTCCAAAATACAAATTTATCACTTTTAGTGAAGTTTGGTGTTTGGGTGAGAAGTACTAACTAATAGCTGACTTTTTGCTGTCGTGCACACGAGCTAAACTTCACTCGGATGTCCACTGGCCAAAAAACTAAGCATAACTGACGTGAAATAATTCAGTCTACTAGTTTCTTCCCGCAGGATTAAAGACGAGCCAAACTGAGTCGTCAAAACAACACAGAGAGACAATATCTTCGCTATATTTCCACCTTGCCGTTTGGACAGTTCGCTGCATCCCTGACGAGAAGGAAAAAAAAACCGATTCAACATTGGACTCACCCATCGTGTTAAAGCCGCAAAAGAAGAATACGGTGTCCGGGTTGTGCCTCCTGCGTGGATCCTGCTCCGCGTCCAGCGTGTCCACTGTCCAAAACCGCGTCCAAGAAAATCTTCTTGCGCGATAAGGAACAAGGGGAACTAAATTCTCGATCTGTTTCCTGACGGCGCTGGCGACAGGCTTACATTTCTATCTGCTGAAATAAGGAGGCTGGTCTTCCAACGATTCTCCCCTGCTGATTGGCTGGACTCTCCAATAGACTTTCGAGATTGTGCAGATCCGCGTTGCTATTGGCCAGAAAGTTTGACATGACAAGTCCACAGAGACCCCCCCCTCCTCCTCCTCCTCCTCCTCCTCCTCCTGTCCTCCTCCTCGTCCTGCTCTCTCCCATCAGAAAGCAAAGCTGGGGATATACCACCATGAATGCGTTTGTTATTGAGACAGATAAGGTGAGTATAGTGCAATATCATCATTTTGGATCAGATCTTCAACTTTCCAACACTGATGTGGCGCTAAATAAAAAGTTGCGTAAAAATCTCCAGTGGGTGACCATCACACCGAATTAAAACCTCCAAAAAAATATTAATATTTAGAGAAAAGCGCATGAACTTGTGCCACTGAAACCCCGTGTACAATTACTTTTCTGTTGTCGTTTACTCGCGTTTTTATAACTAATATTAACCATTTCCATCTAAACTAAATGTCCACGTTTTACTATGAAAACAAAAAAGTTGGAAAGCCTGTATTTGGGTGGCTTTACGCTCCACTACACCACCCTTCATCTCAACCTTTTAAATGGCATCATTAAGGAAATGGGAGGAAATGAATGATTGGTTTTGAGTAATGTAATTGGGCTGAGTGATGTTTTTGTATGTAAATTGTATGTCCCCGCGCTCGAGGATGGTCCCACGTTTTTGTTTTTTTTTTTTTCTCACTTATCGCCCGTGTTTTTATTCACCTTTACGCATCAAGCACCGAGTGCTACACTTTGTAAAACACGCCAAAAAAAAGGATGTTTTGCTCAAAATGAAGCCATCAAGAGACAAATGTTTAACCTGCGGGAAGAATCTGCTCATGCAGTTTGAAAATAAATGGAGGGATTGTACCCATGCCAAATTTAATTCTTCTGTCAATTTAAAAATATATATGATTTTATTTTAACGTTATGTGTGTGTAACGAACATTCCACATTAAATTGTTATTTTAAGTCAATCATTTATGATAAATATTTACATTTCAAGTTGTAAGTCCATTTGATGTGCATTAAGGCTTTGCACCGGATAGGCCAAAATGTTTCCTTTTTTTGCCAATTGCGCACAGGCAACGTAGGCTTTTAGTAGCATATATGATAAATAAATAAACTTTTATGTCTCAGCCTTCTCATCATGACATTTCAGTCTCAAAGCTCGCAGAACAATATCTTAAAAAGGGGGATTATTTCTGTCTTAACTGCCTCCGCATAAATGGAAACCCCCACTTGGAAGCGATAAGAAAGATTTGTTGCTTCCCGACACGAGAAACAAACACACGCCATAACTTTGCGCCTCCACTCTCTCCCCATTTTGACATATGCTTTGGGTTTTCTCGTGTCATATTTTAAAAAGGCCACGGCGCATGACTGACCCTCATCTCTGTGCAACCTAAAGGGATCAACGTGCATGTAGACATCAAACGGCGCTCCCGTACAGCAGTGCAATTAGGAATATTGTTGAAAACCTCTGCTGACATTAAACACCGAAGCGACTCTGAGGGGCCAAAATGTACACAAAGTATTCCTCAGTATTTGTTTCAGCACGCACAGCTCTGTAGGCTGGATACTGGCAGGGGTGTGTGGGGGGGGGCGTGCTATACCTACATTTTTTGTGTAGTTTTCCCACCTTTTCTTGATGGCATAAATCTCCAAAATTACACAGATATAAATTTTTAAAGAGGCGCAAATTAACGCTTTTCTGGAGATATTAGTTGTTTACATGAGAGATTATTTGCCTTATGACGACCTACTGGGGGTCTTAGTTGACTCATTTAAAAAAAAAAAAAAAAAAAAAAAGTATCACTTTATCACCGCTTATGCCCCCCCACCTGCCCACCCTGCTCAGCTCCCAGGCCACTAATGCGTCAAGGATAATGTTTACCGCGGGGAAACGTGCTCAACTTGTTTCCACTGAGGTGCCTCTTGGTGGCTGAAATAACAAAAGGTCAGTTGTGGGGGGATCAAAGGTCTCTGCAAGCTGCTCCATCTTTAGCCTTTTTAGACCCAACGGACACCTTCCTTCCTTTTTTTTTTTAAAAAAAAAAACATAATCTACAGCAGATTACACGTCCATCCACTTGAGGAGACATGACGCTGCAGACGCAGAGGGGGGCATCGCCGTTTTTTTTTTTTTTAAATACATGTTTATCCGATTAATGACATCACAAACAACTGGAAGATATTAACAGTATATCGCTGGTTGAAAGAAATAATTGCAGTTTATTGAAAGCATTGTTCAAATTTCCCATCCAGTCGGACAAATTATGTTGTTATTACATTCAGAGAAAGAATTGCAAATGATCCGATCACGTTACTATTAATATTATTATCATTATTAGCATATTAGCATGAAAAGATGATACTAATAATAATAATAGTCACTTATTTGCAAATGTGGGCTGTTAAGGTGGGTTAAAGAAGTTTCATATGCTTGTCATTATCCCGTCAGCACACAGTGTGTTGGCCTTTGCAGTGAATGGGGTGTTATGTATTCTAAATGTACTAATCTTTAATAAATACATGTTTAGGCTGCAGACCTTGACTCTAATTTTTTTTTTCTTTTTTTTTGTTACTTGCCGGACCCGGAGCGCCACTTTGCTAACAGGCTTCCACGCATGATTTCCAACCTCTACATGCCTGTCACATGCCTGTAGAGTCCACAAGCCAAAAAAAAAAAAAAAAAAAAATCGTCCGTGTCGAATTGAATTGTTCATACCGCCTGTTGAGCCAAAGCATCACTTGTCAGACAAATTGTGTTGACTGATGATGGACTGAGAGCTGCGACTCGCTCTCCTGCAGGCCGAATATATTTTTTTATTTCCTCCTCTCATGTTATGTGTCTCTGGATTTTAGGAGATAACGCTCATTGTTTTGCACATAATCCACTGGGAGACAGTGGGTCTGATAATGTAAGTCTTAACCAGTGTTGTAGTTGGTTACACGTTATATTTGCACCTGAAGTTTTAGCTACATTATAATTTACTAAAGAAATTAAACATTAAACTGTCTTTAAAATGCATGTGTGGCTAAATCCTGCAGGATGTATAGCTAATGGATTTCCTTGTCTGAATACGCCGCAGAGCTCTGGTGTGTGCCCGGTGTCCTTTAGGGTTTATATGCAACATTTTGCAATGCAGTGCTTGCAAAACACACTGCCATTGTGTCTCGATAATCTACGATTTAACGCTCGAAGAACATTTTATAAATAATACCACCCCCCCCCCAGCTTGATTTCTACATCCGTTTTTTTTCTCTTCAGAAAGTTGGATTACATTTTACAAACTGCCTCAAATGCAGTTGCACATCTTTAATGCACGCAGCCCAGTTTCGTTTGGAGATACAAAGTATGAATAAGCCTGAAACAGCATGATCATATTTGCTTTTAATGATTCCAAAATCGGACGACTCTGTATTAATTTGTATTATTTGTTTCTCTTGTTTACAGATCCGTTCCTTTATTTACCTTTATGGACTCTATTCAGCAAACAGGAGCCCTTGTCTCAGCTGGATCGTGAAGCTGCTACAGTGTAACACCGCTGTCTGGATGGAGGTCTGCACTTGTACCTGTTTACATCACAGTGTCTGCTTTGGTCATAGTTGTTTCCACGGGTAGAAAATCCTTATTGACTCAAGATGATGGAAGATATTTATGTGTTGCTTCTTGTCCTTTTTTTTCAGATTTCTGTGTGCCATTAAAGGATGGGTTCATAATTTTTCCAAGTCTGTCTTATAACAACAGTCAGGTGGCCAAATGAAGATTGAAACAGGTTTTGCTCGCTGTGATCATCCCTCCTGTTCATACTGACCATTAGAAGATCTCCTCCAAATGTGTTACGTGTGGACAAAATCCACAGAACCGTTCTGAGCCAAAAAATGTATTTTAAAGTTTATCTGACGCTTATATGAGGCTTCAAACCATCTGTGGATATTTTCCACGGTTACAGCCTTTTTAGTTAAAAGTTCCCTCTTTGTGTTTCCTCGGACAGTGTTTTCCTGTTGAGCTGCGGTGGAAGTACAGTAACAAAAACAGGGAATTTGGCTCTAAAAAGACAGTAAGAGGCTTGTGAATTTTGTCCCCCATCACTGACACTGAAGGTGTATTATGCAGGGATGTCTTAATGTCCAGTATGAACAGGAGGAATGGTTATAGCAAGAAAAACATGTGTCAGTGTTCATTTGGCAGCCTGACTGTTGTTTTAGGATATAGCTGGAAAAATGGTGAACCTGTCCTATAAGGTGATGTTCCACCCATTGAAAGGATACTGAATGCCAGAACGAAGTAAGAAAAATAAAGTTATCATTTCAGGTGTTGACAGTTCAAATGTTAAAATAGTGGAGGGAAAAAACCATTTTATCATCTTCTGGCGATCATTATCACTCCCATAAATAACATAATGATAGACACTCCCATCCACTTTTCCCCAGAGATTAAGAGTCATGTTCACATGTTTTATGTCTGATCTTGTTATAATGAGAAGGAGAAAAAAAAGCATGAATTATGCATTTTAGCGCCTCTAATCTCGCCTTTCTTTTCGTGCCGAGTACAGATAAAATGTGTTTGGTGGCACAAAACTGCACAGATCCACCTCAGTCCGTTTATACTGTAGGCTTGAAAAAACAGCTATAAGCTCTGATGGCGCAGCCACTCCCACCTCAGCTATCCTCTTTCATGTGTGAACAAAGTTTAACCACCTTTTTTTATTTTTATTTTTCAACAAGTGAGGACATGATGAACTTATTCTTAAGGTAGAGAGATGCAATCCCACACAGCATGAAGACAAAAACAACAACCTGGGACTGTTTTACCCGAAATAAAATATCAAGCAGCTCAAAGAGTTGCTGATAGTTGCAGGATTTCGATTAAGCCTGATCGAAAAAGTATAAAGGGAGGTTTGTGTGTGTATTGAACACTTCATTCATGTCCCCCTTTGTCTTCAGTGGAGTTGTCTTCATGTTGCGGTAGATACAAAGTGGGTTCTGTGTTTGTTGCATCCAATAAAACAAACCAATCAAACATAAACAAAAGAAAACAGATTTTCTCTCGCAACTTCGTATATTTTTCCTCATTAATATTGATCCCATTAAAACATGTATTATATAATCTCCACTCGTCAATAAACATACTTGAAATATTCACACCAGTAACCGAATTAATGAAAAAATAATGGCTCGTTTTTGGTGTACAATCATTTCATCCTTAAAGGATCGAGGCAGCATCGAAACGTTATGTTATGAAACGATTCTTGGATTTATTATTAAGATTTGCGTTTATATTCAGCACCTGTCAAATGTATTTATCATCTGTAAAAATGATGATTAGAGGGAGTAGATTCCTCTTCCTCCATTATACATCAACCATCAAGTCTAACACGTCACTTGTCCTATTTATATAGAAACAGGTGACAAATATTATTCTTTGTTGGTTTTTTTTCTTTGTTGGTTTAAGCAACTAAACATCTTTTTCATCGCTATAGTCGCCTAATCAATCGTGTTATAACCATATCTGAATCATTCAGAGCTGCAGGTGCCGAAACCACAAAGAAATAAACGTATTTACACACCAGCAGCGCGCAATTAAAGTGCGTAAAAAAGTGCTGAATAATGAAAAAAAGGGGAAAAGTAACAGAAGATGATGCGATTTTTATCACAGTCTTAAAAAATAAGTTATTCCTCATATTGTAAATAACATTTTTTGCAAGTAACTATAAAATTATTTTGTTTAATATTATGTTTTTAAAATATATTTTTTATTATTATTATTATTATTATTATTATTATTAGACTCTATTTTCCATGCAGTTATTTTTTTGGTAATAATCACATCCATTCATTGCAACCTGATATCAAACATGGTTTTGTATCAGTGTGTCTGAACTTCAAAAGTCATCTTCTATCAAGAGACAAGCGAGTTGAATTGGATTGACTGTAATCCGACCACTGATTCCGCCTTTGTGGTCCCGAACAGGGGAAAAAAAAAAACAGGCTACATCCTGCAGTACTGCAGCAGGGCAGAGTTCCTTATCTACAAAGCCGCGGTGCTGCTCGGATTCTCCGCAGAGAAAGCTGCAGAGGGGTGAATAAATGTTCCCAGTAGGATCCTGCGGGAAATCCAAGTCACCACTAACAGGTTATTATGGGGACTCGCAGTGATTTCTTGCTTCACAGAGGGGTTGGAGGTCTGTCATCTCATACCAACTGTCCCCAAACGGACTGACGTCTGCAATAAGATACACACATGTAGAGAGTTATAGTGAGTGTGTGTAAGCTCAAGGCCCCGGCAGCAGTTTGTCACCCAAAAGCTCCACTAATCCAGTTTATGAAGGCGCAGAGCTGTTTGATACAAATAAGATAAGACTATATGGAGATTTAATGCGTGGAGGCTGCTGCTTTTTTTGGAGGGGGTGGGGGTGCCATCGCTTGGGCGCCTTTAAAATAACCCGCATTGATGACTCTAACCTTTGCCGTCCAAACTGCGGTGACACCATTAAAGTCTTTCTGCAGGTTAGCACTTCTCCCGGGCTGAGTGGCCCGGTAACTTTAGTGCGGCCTTAATGAGGACGAACGCGGGTTAACGACGTATGTAGTCGTGTTTCAGAGGCCAGGCCTGGGTTTCAGCAGAGAGGGACAAAAAGAAACAATATTTACGACACTTTTAAGCATACATCACTTTGACATCTGTTCGTCTGGCACCTGGCATCCATTAGTATTAAATATTTCATTCCGCCCTAATTTGGAGCCCTCTTTGTCCCGAATGCAAGGACACTGAAAAATGGAGAGCTCCACCTTTACTGCGCTTTTACGCGGCGTTTCCTTTGTGGAGAAACGTGCAAATGGGGTGTTGATACAGACCACACCGCCGTGTTATGCACTAGACTCTGGGAATCGTTGAGTCATACCTGGATTGCACTTATATTAAATTTCCTCATCCATTAAGATCCCAGCATAAGCGCAGAAACATTCCTGCAATTAGTCAGTTTTTGGGCACACAACCGTCGGATTTTTACACAATGTTATTAGATTACTGAGTAGACTGAGTGTTCAATATCCTCATAAACAAACAGAGGCCGACAAGAGTCAGATGTATAATGTAATTGTAACAAAGATAGGCTATTTTTTTTTTGCAGTTGAGTTGTGTTTATGGAGCCTGCCGCAAGGAAAAAACGGTGTAGAGTAAATGTTAGGAATGATAGGAATAAAAAGCAGTAATGATAGAAAGTTCTATAATTATCATTCCTAACGTTTCACCCTTTTCTCTCCTTAGAAGCCTGCTAACCTGCAGGTGGTGTAATTCTTTCTGCTTTCATGGCGAAGTGAGCAGCTCACAGCGCCGAGGCCTCATAAATCCGTTCTGCATGCTGCATGGTGGAAATGAGGTGAGGCTGCTGCACTTGATTGCAAAGTTTAATAATAAATTCCATGTTAGTGGAATCTGAAGCAACATATTTGGCAGAAGGAGTCAGATACAGTGAGGAGAGTTGATTTTATTGGTTTGTATAAGTGGAGCAACAGATGGCAGATGCTTCCAGGATCTGATACTGGGTCAAAAAAAATCCCGTTGTTTCCCCGGTGACAAGAAGCAAGTGTTTTCATTTTCTAAAGTCTTCCTGGGTGTCATTGTTGGTCACAGAGGGTCAGTGATGGCTGCTGAGTCAGTGCCAAGACACAGACTCTCACCACACAGCCTGGTTATTCCAAAATGCGGTGGCGCCATCTGGTGGACATTTATGAATCAAGAAATCTGTAAATGCTGCTGCATGCATTAATATTTACCTTAGCAGCCACTACCATGCACTGCTACACAAGATGGTATTTTGCTAGTCAGTAGTCAAAAACTAATATTTATATTCTTAGTTCTGAAGCAGGTTCAGTTTAAAAAATGCATAGATATGTCTTTATTCCTGTATATCACCCCGCTACATACAGTACTGTGCAAAGTGTTTAGGCACTTTATATGTTTAGATTCTTATCCGTTATGCAGTACCATCAGGAAGGTGTCTGATCAGTCCCAAATGTATTCTGCAGCATGACAATGACCCCAAACATACAGCCAGACTCATAAAGAACTTTCCTCACTGACAAGAAGAACAAGGAGTCCTGTAACAGATGTTACGGCCCCCACAGAGCCCCGATCTCAACATCATGGAGTCAGTCTGGGATTACATGAAGAGACAGAAGCAGCTGAGACGCCTAAATCCACATAAGAACTGTGGCAACTTCTCCAAGATGTACGAACAACCGACCTGCCAAGTACCTTGAAAAATTGTGCGCAGGTGTACCGAGGAGAACTGGAGCTGTTTTAAAGGCAAAACTGCTCACATCAAATATTGATTTCATTTAGGTTTCTTCAGTTTACTGCACTTTATATGAAATTAACTATTCATGGCATTATTTTTGAAAGCATCCTCACTTTACCTTTAGTGCCTAAAAGACTTTTGCACAGTACTGTATACTGTTGTACATCTCCATCCTAACCCATTACATATATATATATTTATTGTTTATCTATATTAGTTCATAACAGGAAACAGGTGCACGTCTCCAGCACTGAAATTCAGTTGCAGTCTGTAGGAAGGAAGGCGTCACTCCACAGTAACAAAACAGTGAAAAGAGCCATCTCATGTATGTATAAATTCATCCAAAAGCTCAATACATGAGGTGATTCTTTTTTCTATAATTATTTATGTACTGTATGTACTTTTGTATAGTACAACCATCCATAAGCACTTTTAAGTTAGATCCTTTATACTACCCAATATTCTGAATGTACTTTTTTGTTAGAAACTTTGTGTATATTTGCCTTTATTTTTTGACTCCTACAGTTAATTTTGAGTCATTTTTGTTAGTCAAATGTGCCTTTACTTCTAATGCATTTTAAAATGCATAAACCTGGATGGAAGATACAGAATAAAAGTTAATACTTGCAATGCTTGTAGATTTTCCTGTGCAGCGTTCAGCCTGAGTGAATGAGCCTGCTTTGAGTCTTCATGTGCAGGTCAGGTGACGGCTGCATGAATCCCAGCAGTGAAACCTGCGGGACAGTGGTAGTTTTCCCTCTCTCAACACCTACCACCAGTGACTTTAAGCAGCATTAAACACCAACTCCAACACCAGCAATGTGCAGCTCCAGACCACCTGCCATCCTTTTCACACAGAAATCGCCCTTTCATTTCAGTTCGGCTACATGCTGCAGATAATTACGCGGAACAGGTCCAAATATTTTTCGTCCCTACTGCAAGAATTCTGATGAACTTCCAAATCTGTTAGCAGATTTTTAGTTGGGTATTGTTTTTGCTGTTTCTGTCTCTAAAACCTGCTTTTTTTCTCCTCAGCCCTTGTCTTGATATTGTCTTTAGCATAATTCAAATAGCCCCATAGGCTTTTAATGAAGACTAATAAATGGACTGAACTCCATCCTGCAGTTTCTGTTTTGTTGAAAAGGGCTGAACAAGTGTTAATAATCTCTCTGTCAGATTTAACATGTGTCCTGTAGAGGGCAACCAAGTATCACACATAGCACATCTGCAACGAGACAAGAGTCTTTGCCTGCTGTTTGTGTTCAAAAGTAAGACATTTGTGGTTTAGGAAGTACTTGTAAACATGTAAAAGACCAAAATAATCATTGCTGTGTTTTCAAAGTTTAACTAACTCTACTCTACTTTCTTACTCTTTTTTTCAGGGCAGTCAGTCAACAAGTTGGAAGTGGCCATGGTTAATGTCTCTTTCCACACTGCATCTCAGGAAAACAGGAACAGGACAAAACGGGTAGAAAAGGCTTTCTGTTTTCCACGAGGTTTCTACTGAACAAGGAGCAGCTTCTTAACCTTACATCCTCTGGTCATGAAGTCTGGAGCAGTGGTTCTCAAAGTGGGGTCTGGGAACCCCCAGTGGTCCTTGAAGGAGTTCGAGGGAGTCCCCTGCAAAAATGGAAATAATTTATTTCCACTATAATTCCATCTGTAAGTAACACATGACAGAATATATGACTATTTTGGTCATGGCTTTCACACACTTTCTGTAATAAAACATACAAGAGCAAAAATCTTATCAGATGGGGGATCCGTGGTCTAATTTGTGTCAGTTTAGGGGTCCTTGATGTGAAAAAGTTTGAGAACCACTGGTCTGGAGGATATAATGAGTAACTACGTCACTGAAATTTTATGCTATTTAACGTAGTGTAAAATAAATAAATTAGGGATTTCTATTTATCAAATGTTTATGTATGTTTATGATCTTCTACAGAGCCTGTTTTGACTAAGTGAGCGCATATTTCCTCATAGACATTATAGCCAACATTATGTAGTTGTTTAACACAGTTTGGGTCTCCCTGCTTTAAATAACAGCATATGACCACAATGAAGGTAATTAAGTATATAAACTGATTATCATATTTGGTCTTTTTCTCATTTACAGAGTAGATCTTTTAAGATCATTTACTTTTAACAGCCTGCAAATATTTTTATATTTTTAAACATATTTTCCTCCAATGACTTTAATAATAATAAAATACTTTTTTTTGCAGATGACAACAGATTTGTTGCTTCCTGTAGTTGAAGATATAAACTTACTGGGACTCACATAACCACTGGTGAGCTGTGATGATGGCAGGTGTGGAAACAACTCGGCTTAAAAGTGAGTAGTATTTCTTTACTTTTTATCATTATATCATAACTCTTATCATTTTCCTCACAATGATCTGAGGTTAAGAACTGAAAAGTATTTCATCTTTGAAATATTTGCATTTTTTAAATACGGTCTTTGTTCAAGTATGCTGTCTAACAAAAATATCACGATAAATAATCCAAATTTGAATTTAAACTAAATACAAAGCATACTGGAACTGACTAAACAAGAACATAATTTAGCTTTTGGCTTCACTGAGACTCTGGAAAAGCTTTTTTAAAACTCTCATTTACATCTTTTTCATGCACTGGCTTTTCCCAGTGATTAACATGTTGTTTTATGTTCTTAAAAACTTTATTTCTGTCATAATTTCACTGATGTTCCAGGATCTGTCTTCCTTTTCCTCTGTTTTCTAACTCCTTTCATGAAAAGCACTTTGGCACACATCGGTTTTGTGTCTTAAAGCACTGTGTAAATAAACCTGACTTGACTTTTTTGACACACTTTCACTAAGCGGCAAGCACACAGCTGCTGCGCGGTCAAGCAGCCTCACAAGACTCTGGGGTTTACTGCAGAGAGAGAGAGAGAGATGTGGCTGCCAAGTAATTATCCCCCGCAGCCCCTCTCCAAAATGCTAATGGTATTTACAGGATAGGGAGACGGAGAGGATACCAGCGGCAGGTGCAGCTGCTGGAGCATCATGCCTCTCTGAGGAGTAACAGTGGGGTCATTGTGGATGTTTAAAGTGACGGACAGTGATTCAGACTGAAATCAGATAAAACGGCTCGCGGCTTTATCTCTTTCTTTGGTTCGCTCATAAACTGCAAGCTCACAATTTGAGCCACCATATAGTGTTTGGTAACCGGACAACATGAGTGCAGATTACAGGACATGGTGGTGCCAATGTGAGTGTTTGTTTTAGGACGTTGATTTAGATTAACATTAATATAAACACTTTAGGATTTAATCAAGATCATATTTATTTATACAGCACTTTTCAAAACTTCGCAATAAAGTCAGTTAAGCACAAAATATCAAAGATGCAGAATATAAAAGAGCAAAAGTTTTTTATTTCAGTTGAACTGGATGATCTAAGAGGTAAACAGATTTTCTCCTGCCTTGATTTTCCTTTAAACATTTTTTATTTAGTGCTTTTATTTAGCACAGAACTTAAGTTGCTGCTCCCAGTTGACAATTAATCACTCACACAATCACTAATTGAGGGGAGAAATTGGGATTATCAAGGCTGTTTGTTTCCTTTTTCCTCATTTGTCACCCTGAACAAATTCCCTGTTTATCTTTCATTCATATTTGTACCATATTGTGAAATTTTACAAAGGTGTCCTCTAATTTCGAGCTCGGTGCTTAATAAGTGGTTGGCACATTGAATCTTCTCTAAATGTAAGGTGTTAATTATGTCGTCCAGGACCGTTTAATGAATGACGAGGGGAAAGTTTCTGAGCTGAAGTAAGGTTCCCTGTGGGTTCAGATGAGCCGAGGATGACTGATAAAGGATCTGGTTAGATTAGAGGTAATGACTTTAGAGACAATGCTGGAACAATAGAGTTTAATTTTGGAACAGATAACAGAAAGTTGTCTCAGTCAATTTTAAGTGGGGTTTAGGAAACATCTGGTCAGCTGACCTTATAACCTTTAGTTACTGTGGACACAACAATTCAGAAATCAAAGGGCTTCATCATGCAGTGCCTGATACTGAAATAACAACTAAAATGTTATAATTTCTACTAAATTTGACTGGTAACCAATGGAGAGAAGCCGGTATGAGAAAATCATCAGTTTATTGTTAAACTACATGGTTTATAAAGGTCCATCAGACTGCAAAACATCCATCCAGATTCCCTATATGCTCTGGTCTGAAACGTCAAAACTGTCAATTGTTGAGATTTCAGCTGCAGAGCCATGTGAGAAAAACCTCCATTTGGCTGAGGAGGGATCGGGGATGGAGATCTGAACAACAGAGTAAATATTTGGCAGTGGAGAGCTCTTGGGAGCTGCAGAGGACCCTCTCTGGCTGAAGCCTGCGGGTGTTAAATAGATTAAGAGGCTGCTGGGTCATTGTGGACAGAAAATTCCCGCTCTTTGGACATGACTTTTCTTTGCCTTTGCGTGTTTTTGCTCTCCAATCGAGTGCTCTCTGTAAACTATCCACTCCAGCTGACCTATACTGTAATCCGCTGCTGTTTGTCAACCACTGGGAGGCTGTTGTGGGCAGAGGAATGATGCTTCACAGGGGAGGGAGTCAGTCCTCTCAGATCGGATGTGTTTTTGCTGATTGCAAATATCTTAAATAAATAGTTTTCAGGGAGACGACTTTTGTGATGTGCGTAAAGATCTTAAACGGGAAGAAAACGACAGAAGAAGGCTGGTTTAAGAGCATTTTGTCGTAATAATATAGGTCACTGACTTTGTTGAACTCTGAAAATCTAAAAGGAATTTAATACGTCCTGAATCACACATGTAATATTGCTTCAGACTATAGACTTGGCGGCAGTAGACGCAGAGCAGTAGATAGTGCCCCAGATCCTATTCAGCTCCATTCAAAACCATGACAACACGGAACAAGCTCGGATTTATCCTGGAAAGTTAAAGGACATTGTGCCGGGGCGTCAATCAGGCATTATTGCGGGACTGAACAAATGCAAAATCTTGACTGGAACAAATGCTTCCAACGGGTCTCGGACGCGGGGCTACATTTTCCCCTTTTGTTCCTCTCCTCTGGTTGGCATGTATTTGTGTTCGCTCTCGTCCGACCACCCAGGACGACTTGGGGAGGCATGTCCACTCTCCTCCCCGGCCTCATGCACCTCGCTGAAGTGGATGAGGGCTCGATATCAATATCAAATACGAGAGAGAGAGAGAAAAAAACAGCCCCCACATAAGGCTGGATTCACGCTTTGCATTTAATGCGTTTTATATGTCTGGAGAGACAAAAAAACAGCGGAGATATCAGCCTGTAGGTGTCAGTTTGGACAGAGAATGATCGGATCACTTTAACATAAGGGAAACTGTTTAAGTGTTAAATTGGACAGAGGACAATCAAGAGAAGCAATTTTAATTGGAAGCTACAAGCTCTGTTCGTGCAACATGATGAATTGTCGATCATTTGTCTTGATTACCAAATAATAAAATCTTGTCAGCTGTGATCAGTCACTGCTTCAATTTGTCAGAAGCTGAATCAGGCGTGTTTGGAGGTTGAAAATGCCATTTTATGCGCGATTTATTTGCCTCTTCAACAATATTATTTCTCAAAATAAATATGTCATGAAATAAAATATCATCCCAAATCATCTACTGAAGTAAAAAAAAAAAGAAGGATTCCCTAAAAATGTGTCAGTTTCTGGAACAAATGCACATGTTTGGGAATCCTCCATCATCCATAAACGTCAAAACTTCTCACGCCTGCAATTAATACGTCTATAATGGGCGTATTAGTTAAACCAACTGCAGGCATCACGCTAATTGCTCACTTTGTATGCAAATGTTGGACACGTTGTTTGGGCGAGAGGAGGAGGGAGGAGGAGGAGGAGGTGGAGGAGGAGAAGGGGGGGGGGGGTGATGATGGGACGGGCTCTGTTGTCAGTTGCCACCCAAGACGTGATTCAGCTCCAACAATTACCATTATCTGTTCCCCAGTTTGACGATACGGGACGAATCTGTAATGATGACGAGTGTTTCCTTCGCTCATTGTTGAAGCGCCATTTTTTTTTTACTCCGCACGTCCACACCTACCATCATTGGGTGACAGCACTCCAACCATTCAGGTACTAAGCGGAGGAGAGGCTTTATAAGCGAGAAGCCTTGTGTTGTTTGCAGCTTATGGAGTGCTGTTTGTGTAAACACTGAGCCTGTAGTGCACACATTGGTTTCCGAGCTGGTGTTTGGACAGTGCGTAAAGTGGAGAGGATCCGACGCGTTTTTTTTCCTCCTTGGATAGAATTCAAGTGCCTATTTGTTTTTTGTTTTTTTGGTGCGCAAATCAAACCGGACTGCACGGACGCGATGGCTGTCCCGACCAAGTTCAGTTTTTCAGTCAGGAGCATCCTGGATTTGCCGGAGCAGGATGCGGAGGCAGCGCCGCGGTCCTCCCCGGTTTACTCCTCCTGCTCCTCCAGCTCGCCCTACACCTCTTGGATGGACTGCGACCGGAGCCCTTGCATATGTGAGTACATGTTTAAAGCCATGGCAGGTTGATGATGCTGAATTTATTGCATGCAATTTCATTCAAAAGCATGTGGATGTTAGAAAACCCCCTGGAAGTATTTATATTTTAAAATCATAAGGAACTGTCATCCAGATAGATGGATAGATAGATAGATAGATAGATGACCCAAACCCTGAGGAGAATGTGAAATTACGCATTTTTGCACAATTATTTCTATATTATTTATTCTAATTTTGACTAACCTGGTGTGTGCTTTTCTACAGCTTCGGACGAAGGCAGCCTTGAGGCCTCCCCGGACTCAACCAAGCCGGATGACTCGTCCTTGGACTCGGAGCCCGAGAAGAGCAAGAAGAACAAGAAGCGCCGAGTTTTGTTCTCCAAGGCTCAGACCCTGGAGCTGGAGAGGCGCTTCCGCCAGCAGCGCTACCTGTCCGGCCCGGAGAGAGAGCAGCTGGCCCGGGTCCTCAGCCTGACCTCGACCCAGGTGAAGATCTGGTTCCAGAACCACCGCTACAAGGTGAAGAGAGGTCGGGCGGAAGGCGCGCTGCAGGACATGGAGATATCTCAGCCTCCGGTGCTGCGCAGAGTCGTTGTTCCGATCCTGGTCCGGGATGGGAAACCTTTTCACACCTGCATACTTGAAGCGGAGAAACCCGGCTGTTTACCGCCTCTTCAAGCGGTACCCTTCCCCTTGGCCTACCCGTCTCTCCAGCATCCGTCCCCCGTCGCTCTTCCTCCCAGATACCAGCACTTTCCAGCCGCGGCGGCCTCCAGATTGGCCTGGAGAGACTTTTGGAGCGACTCGGTCCAGTTTAATTCTTTCAAGTGAAATCTGCCTCCGGCCTCATTTCAATGCACAAACTCACTTACAATTGCATCAAATGTTTTCTGAATGTTTTTGCAAAATTTCGAGCAACTTAAACATTTAGATTTTCACTATAGAATGAAAGATATTTTGCACATTTTATTTTTGGATATTTTGCGTCTTTCTGTGACTGTTTTTTTTTTTAAATGTTGATAATATTTTCTCATATATGGGCTTACTGGTGTAGCCTGTAGATTTTTAATTATCCGGTGAGATAATGTATTTGTTTTTGATGTCTTTTAAAAATATAATATTTGTATAAATAACTTTTGTTGGAGACAAATAACGAACAGTAGGCTGCATTTTGTGGTAATAGAAGAGACATGTAGCAGCGATTAGCCTGAATGTTTGAAGGAAAAAATCATGTTATTTGTTGCCTTTAAGGAGACTTTCTTTAAAGGTTTTAACTGTATATCTTTTTTCTTTTTGTGAAGGAAATGATTAATAAAAACTTCCTCTTATTTTCTATGATATTTCCCAGTGTAATTTGTTTTTTCAGGAGTACACCCACAAACATTTAGTGCTCTCAAAACCAGCTCCTATAGGCCCAAATGTTACATTTTATTTACATTTTTCTTTTTTAAACATCTCCAAAATGTGACAAGTTTAGACCTAAAGTTGCAGTTGTAGTTTAAAAACATAATATGCAGCCTAAAATATATATATAAAAAAATCTAAAATATGTAGCAGGTCATGACTGGGGCCCAGAGGCTTTTATAATGTTAAAAAAACTAATTATGCACCCAGAAGCTGTGCAAACATCACTTATAAAAGGACTGGGTTTGGTTAAGCATAAGAATACCCAGTAAACATTACAGCCTCAGTCACTATAGCACCCTGTTGTCCTCTGGGCCCATGAGCTGCTTTTCACTTTTATACAATTAACTTTTGTTATTCTGCAAGCAAGTAAAGCTAAATGAGGCTGTGAAACTCAGGATTTAGAAATCTTCTGCACTGTAGGTTTGAAGAGGATGTGATTTTTTTTAAGAGTTTCAACAGGCTGAATTAACAACTAATTATCACCTTTTTTTTTTCAAGCACTCATTCTAAATATTTTACAAGAGGACTGAACAGGTGCAGTAATGGAGGATCATGCTTTCCACTGTGAGAAAAAGACCAGAAAAAGACAAGATATATTCATGTTTTTCACAGCTTATTACAGTTTTAATAAGTCCTTAACAGTGACTTCCAGTGAGCTCCACTGGTCATATTCTCAATTAATACAGATTTTCCTTCCTCGCCGAAGCGTTTCCACTCTCATTTAAATATTTTATCATGAAAAATATGCCTCAGTGTTTAAAATCATGTCAGTTTCTTCTGTTTTCACGCCCCCTATAATGTTGTTTGCTCGTCCTGTGACCCTGGAGCCCATCGTCCCTGTCACCTGGCCCTTTGTCCCCCTTGCTGGGGCCACCTTGTATCACATATGGAGGGGACTGGCCAAACCCCTCAGCTCGCTGCATTTCCCCTTAAACACTCTTTTTGTCCATGTGTCTCCCTGTGAATGGACCATTGTCCCTCGCCCTAAAGGGACCTAGACAAAATCTTTAGTGTTTCAATTCCCGTGATGTTTAATCAGTCCCTGCGACAAATTTATGAGGTTTAACTGCACAATGGTGTTTTAGAGCATCTTGGGGTTTAAGGGTGACAAAGACAGGCTTTTAGGGGTTGCCATTGGTTTTTTAAGTTGGTCAGAAGAATTGTCTGAAAAGGATGGGCTTGTATTAGCCTGCCCATCCTATAGTTTTACTCACTGGCCTGCCCCGGGGCCCCTGTTAGGAAAGTTATAAGGTCCACGTAAAGAAGGCCACAGGAGGAGTTTTGTTAAGTTGTTGCATATAACCTCTGATACCACATCATGTTTAAATGAGCCTTAGACTTAAAAATGTTGATTCTGTTTTTCAAATTTTGTCATTTATTGGCAAGTTATTTAGCTTTTTTCCCCAATTATTGGCTTTTCAAAAAATTATCATTGCATAGAAGACTTGTTTTGTGGCTATTTTCACTTTTATTGGACAGCTGATAGTGAAGAGGCAGCCAGGAAACAAGGAGAGAGACCAGGGCAAGACATGCAACAAAGGTTCCCAGTCGGAGTTGAGGCAGAGATGTTGCAGTTATGTGACGTGTGCTGTAACCATTCAGCTACCACAGTGTAGATTTTTATTAATGGTTTGTCTTTGTCTATGTGAAAACACTATGGTTGTCTGAAAAACTGCTGTATAGGCTTCAGTCAAATCAAACACAGGCTAATCATTCTCCAGATTTTGCCCCTGATGCAGCTGCTTGATTAAACAGCTCTTTAAGTAGCAGAAAATGGGATTAAATTAAAATCACATATGCAAATTCAAGAAAAGATGTCTCAAAATGTCAAACTGATTTTATTTTATTTTGTCTAATTGGTATTTGGGGTGTTACTGACATACTGCCGCTTTTAGATTTGTTGGTTACATGATGAACAACACTGACACTAAATTAGCATTTTATTAACTTGTGAGTTTTGCAGTATTTGGAGTTGATTTACTGCCTCTTCTGGAGCTGTGAGTGATGTGAATTCACAGCAGGTGGAGAGAGAGCACATGGTCAACTTTATAGACTCAGAGGCAGGAAAAAAAAACTCCAAGTCCTCCAAAAAAATGTGAAGATTTTGATGACTGCTGCAGTCAGATAACAGTGATATTTTAGATTTTGTATGAAAATGAGCAAAACTCTTTTGAAACCTTTTTGGTGTTTGGTTGTTAAACTGCATTTTTATTCTTCTGTGTGATAATAGATAAAGAACAAAAATGGAAGAAGCTACAGTCCCAAGATTAAACAAGTCTGAAGCATTCAAATAGTCTATTAATAAGAACATGTGTACATATAGTTTGTCTTCTTGCACTCTTCGGTTACAGTTTGTACATGTTTAAAAGTTGTTAGCAGTAGTGAATTTTTCCCCACTTTCTTTTAGTGTTTCATTGTAAAACATTTTAGAGAACTGAAGAGATAAAACTAGCTGGAATCTCACAAGAGAAATGCAAACATTCAAAAAGCTGAATTTTATGTGGCAGAAGACAGAAGTTATTAATGATGGAACATTTCTTAACTACAGGAAGTGAATCATAAATGAATAAAACACATTAGCAGCTATGATAAAAAATGACTGACAGTTATGTTAGTGCATTTGGAAATATGTCGGACATTATTAATTAAACTGTCAGACTATTTTCTCAATGAATCGATTATTCTTCTGTTCTATAAAACATCAGAAAACAGAAAAAATGTCCACCACAATATCCTAAAGCCCAAAGTGGTGAAATGAAATGTCCAATAAACGTCCGAAACCCCCGAAATGTTCAATTTACTGTCATGTAAAACCAAGAAAACATTTTACATTTAAGAACCTGCAACCATCAAATCTTTGGCATTTTTCCTTTAAAAAAAGTACCTAATTAAGCACCATAATTAAGCGTTTATCAAAATAGTTGCCAATTTATTTTCTTTCAATTGACTAATCGATTAATTGACTAATTGCTGCAGCTCTATCAGACATAATAAGTCTAAATGAGTAAATTCCAAATCCTTTCTGCTTCTCATGTGCTTGAATATGATAGTTTTAGACGTAACAGGGTGTCATTTAACAGCAGTGATCTGGAAAACACACCTGTTTACACTAGAAGTTCACTGGTATTTATCAGTAAAGTTACTCTTACAGTTGTACTTTATCTCAACGCTGCCTGTTTGACATCACGTCACATGGGGAACATGTTTGTATACACTGCTCTGGTGCTAATAACATTAAGGTGCCCATCTGTTGATGAATTTTTAGTTTTAGTTAGGTTTAGTTGGTTTTGGCCTGTTGGTTGGACAAAACAAGACATTCAGGTGGAGATTTTTCACAGTTTTCTGATGTTACAGATCAAACAAATAATCAATTGATAAAATAATCGAACAGATTAATGAAAATAATCGTTAGTTGCAGGCTTAATGTCTGACATATCAAAACAGTACGTTATCTGTGTCAATCTGTGTCTTTGTATTAATTATTATTTTATTATCTGCTGTAACATGGATCTCAACTATCACTGACTGCAGTGGTTTCCAACACGATCACATAATATATCTGATGGGTCATGAGATTAATGATGGAATAAAAAAAAAAAGAAGAAAACACATTTCTGCTGCACAAAATTCAGCTTTTTGTCTAATGTTTGTATTTCTAACCTCATCCGTCTGCTAAAATGTTTCACAGTGAAACACCAAAAGAAAGGGAAAAAATCTGTTTACTGATGTTTTATAGATCAAACGAATGATCGATTAATCAAAAAGTGATTCAACAGATTCATCATTTTTGCTTTGTGCTTCACAGGTCAAAGGTCAGATCGAAGGTGTAATGTGCAGGGTTTATCTTTGAAATCCCATGAATGGCTCCAATACATATACAGTTAATAGTGCAGTTACAGATGTGTGCTCAGAAATTCAAGCTGTATTTGTGCAGTGATGGTGGCGCCTTTCATTTTAGAAATATTGTATTTTTCAGTTAATTGCGAGCCATGAAAGCTGTTAATCACAGTGCTGGAAGATGTTGACAGATGTTTAAAAGGATAATAAACAATATGTTTATTTTTTAAACTTGAATTTAACTTTAACTTTTTTGCTTTTTTCTTGTGAAATACAAACTTTAGCTGTTAATGACTCTAAAAACTCCTCACATGAAAAAAGTCATAGAAGAAAAAAGTCAATTTTCGGTTGTTTACGAGTTGTTAGCAGGAGTGTTTTCCTTTCTTTTAGTGTTTCATTGTAAAACATTTTAGAGAACTGTCCGGTATCTCCAAAGAGAAATGCAAACATGAGACAAAGGCTAAATTTTATGTAGCAGAAACACATTTTCTTCTTTTTTTTATTCCATCATTCATCTCATGACCCATCAGATTGATTATGTGATCATGTCGGAAACAACTGCATCTCCGTGTTTGATGAACGACACATTTTATTGATGTTCATCATGACGTACACACTGCAGACAGTAATTATTAATGATGGTAAACATTTGACTTTTCTCAACAACAGTGTGTGAATCAGAAATAACACAGAAATACAAACTGTAGCTGTTTAGGGCTCTAAAAAAAACCCTCACATGAAGCAAAAAATTGAATTTTCAGGTGAACTGCTCAGACTTCCTGTCATGAAGGGTCACAAGTAGACACTGTTTAACAAAGATTGGGAACCACTGGCCTGTACTGGTTTGAGTGGGATATAAGGTCTGGTGGTGTTTGTGATCCATCCGTCCACTAGATGGCGGAATAACACACGGTATCATTTTGGAAACCCGCTCACTCCCCTTCAGTGACATTCAGTTCAGTTCTTGGGATGAAGGCAGACGGTGATCCACTAGGGGACGTACTTCACTGAGAAGGGAAAAAAAACACGTTTTACTGCTTGAGTTCCCACTGCTGTGGTGCTTTGCAGCCGTAGAAAGATGGCCGTCTGCTGTGACGTATGGCCACTTGGTGTGACGTCACGGAAGGTTGCGTTGCAGCCCTCTTTAAGCCACTGTCCCACCCTCCAATAAGTCCTATGACCACCATGTTTAGAAGAAAGGCTGATAAACCTCCTCTCCAAAAAAAAAAAAAGTTATATGGATTTTGAGACGTCTACGTCATACATATTCCCCTGCACACCTGTCAGGTATCAATCTGACCTCTTGTGGTTCACTTAAAAGCTGAAAGAAAGACCCATGAGGTCATCAGCAGCAGCAGCAGACGTCTCGTGTGTGATGGTGAAGTACAAAGTGTCCAATTTTCTTCTTTTCTTTTGTCACCTCCTCTTCTCTCTGCTCCTTTTTCCCCCCCTCCTTCCCCCTCCAGCTCATTTCCTGGAGCTGTGAGAGTTGTCATGGAAGAAAACATGAAAAAGTCGGAACAAAGTTTTGAGTAGAAGGAGGAGAAAAAAAGAGAGAAAGCTCAAGGCAGCCGATACAAGAGAAGGTTATTATTGCAGGCAGTTTGTTAAGATTGGATTTAATGGGGTCTACAGTATGTTGGCTGCAGACCAGACGGGACATCAGTCTTGGTTTTGTGGCATTTTTGATATATTCATAAGTGTTTGTGTGAAAGGAGCTAAAATAGGCCTATTTTTGAAAATTGTAGAAAATTGTTTTTGAATGCAAAATAACCCCAAGTATAAAATCACCACATCTGAAATTTGAAAATTATATTCATTCAGAGAGCAAGTATACATTTTACATTATACATTTTTACACTTGATAAATATGTTTTAATGTTAGTTTAAAATTCCTGTTGGGGAGAATTTAATTACATTTATTACCTCTTCACAGGGTCGCTGTCATATGTATTATTTGGACGTAAATATTTGAAGAGAAATGTGTATCTTCATAAAACATTATTGATTTTTAATGGGGAATAATAACAGTAAGTAACTTCCCTTTTAGTTTTCATTGCACACATTTATTTTCATCCGGCTCTCGGGATTATATCATGTACCAATCAGTTCAAAACAACAACCTGAAGCCTCGATATAACAAAGGCTCGGTAGCCTCATGCCCGCCACTTCAAAGTGTCCTCATTATTCTCAGGAATTAGCCGGAACATTTGGACTAATTACCGCTAATTGGCCATAATAGCCGTGTGCCAGAACAGTGGAAAGGTACTGATTTAGATGATTAAGAATGTCTTTGCGAAATTCTGTAATTAAGGAAGGCATAAGCAAGATTTACCTTGGATGCAGAAACATTGCTTTAATTTTAATTGCCTGTGATTATATGGCCTGCGAATTATGCGCCCGCATCTCGGCTATCATCCAAACAATTTATTTTAACTGTAATATTTAGCCTTGAGCTATACGATAATATTGCTTCATTAAAGATAATTGTAAGGCGACAGGATGATATGGATTGTTGTGTGCAGGGCTCTTTAAATTTGCAGCTGTGCAAGTCCACAGATTATCCTGCTGTCACAAGCGGGCAGCCGTGAAATATGCAGCCAGAAGCCGGTAAAAATGCAGAAGTGTGGCTGATGATCCCCGTGACAGTCTGTCAGTGATCTGCATGTCACTGCTGTAATGTAATGGGACCACACACCTCACTGCTGCTGCAGCTGCAGCTGCTGCTGCTGCTGCTGCTGCTGCTGCCTGCAGTCTGACAGCTTGTTGCATCAACAAAAAGCTGCAAAAGTAGCAAACAAGTCACAGTTATATTTTTGGAAAAAAAATGAAACAAGGAACCAGGTTCGAGCCGCCGAGGAATAAAACTGATCACAACATTACAAATGATTGTGTCTGCCACCAGAAGACGCTGTGTTTCTTTTAATTCCTGTTTAAGGAGATATCGGCTCCAACCTGCAGGCAGGAACACACTTCTGCTGAGAGCTGCTGCTGCTGCTGCTGCTGCTGCTGCTGCTGCTGCTGCTGCTGCTGCTGCTGCTGCTGCAAGTTAGACCTCCTGACAAAAGCTTCAAATGTAATAATATTTGCTTCATTATTTTTATTTATATAACAGTAGTAGGTTCAGCTCCGGTATGATCCTGACATCCATAAGTTAGAAGTTATTGTACCAATTTTAATTCGTCACTGCTTCTTTCTGATTTGTATAACTGGAGTTGGTAGCCATCATGACACGCACTTAAAGCTTTTGGCTTGTATTAAAATATTGATAAAATATGCTAATACAGATCAATGCACAAGTTAAAAAAATACTGCTAAAGTCTACTAGCATTACATTAAAGAAAATACAGCAATAATGATAATAATATATTGTGTCATTTTCTAATTTTCTGCTTTAAAATAAATTCCTATTTTTGTCACTTTTGGATGGAAATGTCAGTAAAAGGAGACTAAAATCTTTCTTGATATTTGGCTCTAGAACAGCGTTTCTTGACTTCATCGCTGTTTGGATGAAGGCAAAAATCTTTTCTTCAGAAATGAGATATGATTGAGTTAAACTGTTACGGCTCCTTGAGCATTAAGGCAAGATGCTACTGAGGGCTACCTTGCGTTGTGCTGCAGGAGAGTGCTTGAACGCCGTTAACTTCACACGAGAGCCTCTTCTACTCCAGACTCTATTTTTTTTTTTTTTAAACCGGGTCTCTTAGACGAAGTGTGTGCATCTGAATTTAGGTGACACGCTGCTTGCGTCCAATGATATCAAAAGAAAAACACGCGATGGGGGTTAATCATTTACGCAGCCACTTAACACGCGGATGTGTATTTATTTACTTATCAGTATCAGTCAATTTCCCTCCCCGCAAGTGCACTTTTGCATGTCTGAGTACGATAAGGCATAACACAAACAATCCTGCAATCACTGGAGGCCTCTCATGGCCATTAAAAGTCAGTAGTTCAACTGAGGAGTGGTTCTCCAACTCTCAAGTCCATATAGGCCTCCTTTCATCAAGAGGCCCTCGTAAACATCACTACAGTTAATAAAGTGTATTGTGGTCACTGCAATCCCAAGGTGCAGCCGTGTGTTTATCAGCGACAGCAACAAGTCACAAACTCTAAATGCATCAGCGGCGAGTCCGGACAGCGTCTGCAGCCACTCTGCGCCGCCGGGATGAACATTTATGATCATGTACTACAGCGCTTATGTTATTGTTAGTGGGAGGGGAGCACATGTCTTGTAAGTGAAATTACGCTCGGCGTAAAAGGAGGCTATAGAGCTGTTTTGTATTGTTGCCGATGCCCCGCCTCTGATGGTAGCCTTAAACCTGGCACCCAGCTAAAACAAACCAAAGCCAGCACCGAGCTCCCACTCAATCCAATTAAGGCGGACTTGAGGCGCTCTCCTACGTGTTCATCTACCAGGATCGACGTTGAGACAACAGGAACCAGAGGGGCTTTGGCCAAAAAAAAAAAAAAAAAAAAAAAAGAAGGAGAGATTGCCTTGCCTTCTAATTTCTCCCTCTCCAGCCCCAGAACAATGTCGATGAGCCCAAAGCATACGACTCCTTTTTCTGTTTCCGATATCTTGAGTCCCCTTGAGGAGAGCTATAAGAAAGTAAGTATGGAGAATAACAACTTGGGGGCACCTCTCACTTCTTACCGGCAGCCGCAGGTCTCTCAGGCGGCGATGCAGCAGCACCACATGGGCCATAATGGGACTGTGTCTGCGGCTTACCACATGACTGCGGCAGGTGTTTCTCAGCTGTCACACACGGCCATGGGGGGCTACTGCAACGGCAACATGGGCGACCTGCCGTCTTACCAGGACGGCATGAGGGGCAGCGCGACGGCCACCGGCTGGTACGGAGCCAACCCAGACCCGCGCTTCTCCACCAGTAAGTACCCCGCACCTGTTTGACTCCAGCTTTTGAGTTACCGCGTGCTTTTCGTTTTACGCTGCTCTACTTTCAGCGCTCGCTGTGTTGTTTCTGACACCTGTGCGCGTTCGAGCGCCATGGTGGACACTCACCACACACCTGTAGGTTAAATTTTATTTTTTATTATTAGGACAGGCTAAGATCAAGCAAAAATCCTCCTGCATTTCATCGAAGGCAACATCTGGAATAAAAAAGTCTCACCAGAGGAGCCTTCATGCCCAGATTTCCCTCTCAGCTTTGCGCGTTCATGCAAGATAATTTATGAACCAGGGTCCTACACTTTGTTATATTAATTCACTAATAATATGCTGTCAGACATGAGCTATTGCTGCACTATGTGCCTAGAAATTAAGTTGATAGCCTATAATTTGGCAGGTTGAGAATATAAGAATATGTATTTTGACACGCGTTGGAGTTTTGTATTTATGGATAAGAGCAGCTGATCCTTTGAAAAGCATTTTTTGCCAAAATTCAGACTATGTTGAGTTTTTTACTGTCATGAAAAATAATTATCAGGGTTGTAATTACGTGGATGCCAAGGTTAATGACATTATAACCGAGTTGTATCAATCAGATAATATCTCCGAACTCAACCACAATTTTCCAGGTTTTTTCCACAAAAGGACACAATAATATTTCATTGTCACACTGCTTCAAAGTGAAATCAGATATTTTATTGTGTTTATTTTCTTTCCCGCAGTTTCTCGCTTCATGGGCTCGTCGTCGGGGATGAACATGGGCAGCATGGGCAGCCTCAGCTCCCTGGCAGACGTGGGTAAAGGCATGGGCTCTCTGTCCAGCACCCCGAGGAGAAAGAGGCGAGTTCTGTTCTCCCAGGCGCAGGTCTACGAGCTGGAGCGACGCTTCAAGCAGCAGAAATACCTTTCGGCGCCGGAGAGGGAACACCTGGCAAGTATGATCCACCTCACCCCGACCCAGGTGAAAATCTGGTTTCAGAATCACCGGTATAAGATGAAGAGGCAGGCGAAAGACAAAGTGTCCCAGCAGCAGATGCAGCAGGAGAGCGGCTCCTGTCAGCAGCAGCAGCAGCAGTCCCCCCGGAGGGTGGCCGTGCCGGTGCTGGTGAAGGACGGAAAGCCGTGCCAAGGCAGCGGCCACACACCCACATCCTCCGCACAGACCCACCACCAGCAAGGTGGCAACGTCATGATCATGTCCAACAACACGCCCGGCCTCGGGCAGCATCAGAGCCAGCAGGTGGGAAGCACAGGTCACTCTCCAGATTTGGCGCCGCACTCCTCCAGCCCGCCGTCACTGCAGAGCCAAGTGGCCGGCCTCTCGCACCTGAATTCCCCCGGCGCAGAGTACGGCTCGGCCCTGCAGTGTTCAGCCCTGTTATACGGCAGGACGTGGTGACAAGAGCACCGGCTGTCATTGAAACCTTCTTCTATTTAAGTAAATACAAGAGACACTTTTCTTTTCAAGACAGTTTCACTGTAAATGTGCGCATTTGAACAAGAACCGCGTGAAATCGGTGCAGCAGCTCCTCTTGAATTTCTACCTTTTGGAAGGAAGGGTGACTCATACCGAGAGAAGAGAGGAGAGAGAAAAACATTTTTGACCAGAAACTGCGGATGTGAAAGTCTTGGGATTTATTTATGTAAATTATATTGAGACAAAAGAAGAATCAGCAGTCATATAGGCCGCATTAGTTGGGGGGGAAAGGCATATAGACTACAGGACTGCTGTATATGGGTGCTGTTAAAATTCCTCCCCACAAACAAACACACATGACTCTGATTTATAATAGAATTTAATGTAAGCCGTAGATCTAGCTTGTATATTTCTGTAAAAGGTTTGAATTTTAGCTATCTGTTGTACAAAGTTTTTGACGCTCTTGCCGGTTTGTTGTCGTTTCATTGGTATTTGTACGTTTTATTTCTTTGTAACTTATATAGATATTTGACTTACTACAAAACAGTCCTATTAATAAATTATGGAAACAAGATAGTTAAGGTTTTTTTTGTGAAATATGTCGTCATATGCGGTGATAAATGGCGGAAGTAGGCCTGGAGTAAATCAGATTACGCACAAACCGACGTGCGTAATTATTATTATTATTATTACATTTTTTATTTACCATTTTTTAATACAATTTTCTTGACATTTTAAATAGATTCCTGGTCTCACTGTGAGAAAATGTTGTTGCCAAATAGGTTCAGGCTTGACACACTGGAAAAAAAAAACTAAATAGCCTGCAATATCAACACTCAGGCTGTTTTTTCTGACACGACAATTAAATGCTGGAGCCTTTTTTTTTTTTTTTTGTTCTTTGACAAATCACACACCGGTCGGGCTTATCGTTAAAGGCTCCAGCTCACACAAGCATGCCCTGCAGAGTAAACTGAGCCTTTATGTGCCTTCTTTTTTCTTCTCTCTCTCTCTCTCTTTCTCTCCCTCTCTCTCTCTGTGTGTACGTATGTGTGTGTGCGTCATTGGAGCGCTGGTGTGTTTTCTGTATGCTGAGTCTGTGTGTGTGTGTGTGAGTCAGAAAGGTGAGGTCTCTCGGCTCCCAACATCAAACACAAACGCTGCTCAAAGGACAGCTTATCGACGGAAATCCCTGACCAAACAGCGCGGCATTCTTCTCAAATAACTTGCGAACTGTCGACGCTGGACTATCAGCTGATGTATCAATAATCAATCAGGGAATTGAAAGGAAAACGGCGAAATTGTGTTTATAGCGTCAATAACAAACATGTCTCCACAAACATTTTTTTTCCCTTAAAGATCAGGCTGTATTTCATGTCTCAGTTTAGACACGACAGTGACAAATGTTTTCACAAACGGCCGCAGTGATGAACACATTATGTATTTTTCTGTAGGTGCAGTGTCGGTAAATAAAAGCTATAATAGTCATTAGGGGCTGTTCCCCCGCCACATTATAGCGCTACAGGTCTTAAACAGTAAACAATGTGGTTGCTAAGCGACAAATGTAAAGACAGGTGATTTTTATGGTGCAAATAAGTTGTTTTCAATCCAGTGTTGACACATGTCCTGTAGCTATAATTTAGAAGATATTATTATAAAGCTTGTTGTATAAGACGCTAAAATGATTTGATAGTCTACAGAGGAATTTTATATTTTCTCCTTTATCTGTCTATTCATCTTTTTAAAAAAAAGAAGGAAAGAAATGCTGCAATTTTTTAAGCTAGAATAAGATTTTTTTTGTATCTGTTGTCTTGAGCTGAATGATCATTTGTGCACCCGGAACTAGTTTGTTGGTCTTTGGCGACTTATTTTATTTTAAATTTCAAGATTTGACGACTTAAATTGGAATCTATTTACTTATTAATATAAGTCCTACAATGAAAAAGCCAACGCTAATTAATCAATTGATCCACTTTATAACCATCAAACTATACGACCTACCTCTACCAAAAAATAAATAAACACAAACCAACCTGTTTATCAGAAAATAGGCTAAATAAATGGATCAAATATGAGGTAAAGGTACCGTGAATTATCGCTCATATGCAGTTTGCACCTCACTCCTGTGATGCCAGGCTTTTATATGGGATCACTGATTGTGATCGAAGGCTTCTTGCTCATTAACCTGCATGTTTCCTGACATTTACAGCGTCCAGCATTTTGCATTTTGAGCCACATAGCTGTAAGATATGATGTCTTAAAACTACAGGCTGTATGACCCGCAGTTTTACGTCTCAGAGGTTTATTATTGAGGCTTTGATTCGGACTCTGCAGCACATGTTGGCTCCTATTGTAAGTGTATTAAGAATGGGAATAGTTTGGAGTGCAGTGTTGCTATAATAACAGGCGACACTCACTTTTTATTTCTCGATATGTAACTCCATAAAAAAAAATTGCTCATATATATTATTATGCAATGCTGATTCTCACAAAATTAGGAAACTAAACGCACAGATTGGCCTCTTTTCTGATTTTGCGTGTGTCCCTTTAAGCAGCAGCAGCCAGTTAGGCCACCAGGCAGCCCCCCCCCCCCCTCAAAAAAAAAGCCCCTTTTGGACTTTAAAGTGAGACCTTAACCAGCATCAGAAACTATCTTCTATTAGGTATTTTGCAGCGCTGGTTTTGTTCGGGAGAGAAGTGAGAACTTTGGGATTACATTAACATGTCTTTGGCGCGGTGTGTGGTCTTTGTGTGGAGCTTGTAGCTGTTGAGAATGACTTGTTGGAAGCGTGTGTGCTCTCATCGCTCTCTTTTGTAGAAACCCACAGTGCAACTCCCCAAGTCCTCCTGGCTTTATGGTGGGCTGGTCTCCATGAACCCCAAGCAATTAGACCCTAATCTCAAGGTAATCATATTTGAGTTAGTGGCTATAGCTGGTGAATTTTATTCGCCTGTTTAGTTTCATTATTACCTTTGGTCGATATTTAGCATTCAGAGCTCCTGTTTTATGTTTCAGTGGAATGTAGATACAAATTTATTTCCATTTTGAGAGGATATCAAACACGGATGCGTCTTAAAATTGAGGGGTTGACTTAAATCTTTGCAGTGGCTTCGACAAGTGGAAACAAAGCAAAATATATCGGTTTAAAGAATTTAATTTATTACACAATGTTTGGATTTTGGAGCTTTGCAATTTTGTAAATGTCAGTTTCAACCATTAACAATCATTTCGTCTTGTTTTCTGCCTTAAACTTGTTTGTTTTTTTAACGTAAATGACAAATTGTAGGTTCTTTTCCATAGTGCAGCTTCACTGTTTTAAGGTTAAAATCAATCTATAGTGCAGTTAGGGGGGGGGGGGGGCGGTCAGTTTACACATGAAGAAATGACACAATCTCCAAATACTGCAAGTATGAAAAGATCAAATCACTTGAAGATGGATATTTTTGCAGATTCCTCTACAAACAAAAGACTCACAGATCTCAAAATGAAACTTATCAGACTGAATAAAACTTAAATGATACATTTGAATAATAGAAAATATGCATAATCAAATCTGAGGATATTTTAAAACAATGGATGTAACCACATGAAACGTATTCAACAGATAAACAAAAAGCGTTTAGTGATTAGAAGTTAATATATGATATAATATTAATATATGAGGACATTACACCGACTTGTGTGGCTTTAACATTGCTGTCATTGCTGTTACTGTGGATTATGTGCATCACAGAGGCGCTTTTAAACCTCAAATTAACTAAGCCGATAACAATGAATTTACCTGAAAACTATTAGCAGCCAGTTTTCAATTGATTTCTTAATGTTTAAAAACATGTTTTGTGTGTGTGTGTGTGTGTGTGTGTGTGTGTAGCTTTGTGAGGGGTTTTGTAGTTTCTGTTAAAGATGCAGGAGGCGGACCTGGGTGCTGTCCACGGTGCTGAAGTAGATACATCAATGGAAGAGACTGACAGTATTTACTAAAATACATGCATATAATGTTTTATTTTATAATCAAGTCAAAGTTACAATCAAACTAAGAAAAAAGTCTATCATTTTTTAATGATGACAAACTGGGCAGCACTATGTGTCAAAGGCTGCACTTCATAATAACCTTGTTTAAACATGATAAAAATAATTCACTTTCCTGTTTCAGAACTCAGCCTCTCTCGCTCCTCTTTCCTAACTTCCTAAACATTTCATTGCAGCGGGGCCTAAGCATTCATGTGCATTACAAATAGGACGATTACACAGCAACTGCAATCACCCCCTTTGGTAAATGTTATTGTCAGCCAGCAGCAAAAAAAAATCTTTAATTTTCCTACGTTTATCTGGTTCTTCAAGCCATTGTGCAAAGAGCGCAAACGAGGGTCATTTGTGAACTGAAATACTTTGCATGCAAAGCGGAGCACAAGATGCTGTAATACTTGACCTTTCGGCATAATTGTTGCAGGCATGAAATGCAGCATTCAGAGCTCGCTGAGTGGAGTCTTTTCTCTCTCCCTCCCTCTGATGAACAAAGCGCATTTTATACATCTTTGGTGTTCATTTGGTTTTCTTTCTTTTGAAGAAAATTTCTCTAGGACTGGCTGCAATTTATCTTCATTTTAATAATACGGCACAAATCACAAGATTTCTCATTTCAGTACTTAACAATGGACTTCATGCGTTGCCTACCTAAAAAGCCAGAAAACATGTAAATGGATGTTTATTAATTTTACAAGAAAAGATTGATGGACAGAAAGATTTCCATGTCTCGCTCGAGGACACTTCCGGACTGGACTGGAAGTGGGTCAAAATTCACAATGCTGATAAGAAAATAGTGAAAAATTCCAAGAAACTTTAGTTTTATGTACTACATTCATTCAGATCCACAATGACTTATAAAACATTCATCATCTATCTCCTCACATACACACATTTATTTGTGACCTGTGCAGGAACCAAAAACAAAACTTCCAAACAATACAAAAACTAAAGCTGAAAATAAATAAATAGATACATAAATGACTAAATGAATGAATAAACATGCAGAATGAACAGAATTCTAAGAGACAAATGTATTAATTTTACCTGATTAAAGTCTGCAGACAGAAATGTTATAAAGTGAGTACAAGTGATTGACAGTGTGTTGGTTTCTTTTAAAAGAATAAATCTGAAAATTTTGTCTTTAAAGAAAAGTAAAAGCTACTCATTTAGCCAAATGCTTGCAGTCACTATTGATCCTTTATGTGGAATGAATGTAGAACAAATTTAGTGGAATGAAACACAATCATTAAGGGACAATAGCTATACAACATAGCCAAATGAATAAATCAGAGCAAATACTTGGACATTCTAGTCCTTACGAACAGTTTGCCATTAGCAAATATGAACTCTTAAACAGCCGTCTGAAGGTTTCTGAAGTACTTGAGTTGTTTAAATGTAGCTCTAAGTGTTAAATGTTGATATTCCATGTTGATTTTCTGCATTATGTATAGATTTGTGACATCATTGATTGACTTTTACCTTTAAGCAAGTAGCAGACAGACTTGGTGGTTATTCTTAACTGTTCTATCTCCTCTCAATGATGGTTTTAAAGTAAAACCAAAAGTTCTGTTATTGTTTGGAGAAACTTTGAGCTGCCAAACCACTTAGTTGTTGCTCCATATTCCTCGGGAGTTTTACACACACAGAATTGATGTCATAATTTGGTTAAGATGGTCCAGATAATTAGGTTTTAAGGGGAGTATCATCTGCATAGAAGCGAAAGGAAATATAATACTTACAATGACATGTACAAGTCTTAAAAACACCTCTACATGATATAAGAAAGAAATCTAAGAACTACGCCAGAACAATGATTACATTGTCCAGGGCATTAATCTTATATTAAAAAAATAACTGATCCCTGTGGCACCTCATGTTTGCTGAAGTGGATCATAAGCTTCCGCTGACAAAGGCTATTACCTGGCAAATTTAAGAGATTTAATCCAGTATACGGACCAGTAATAAGTCGTTACTAAAACATGTTTTTGAGCTGTAAACTGGCCTTTTGTGTATTGGCAGTCTAGTTTACGAATATTTCTCTGAGGCAGAGCTGCTCTGAAGACAAATAATCTTACAGTTGTTTTAAATCCCGACCAGTTGCTCAATCGGAAACAGTTTTTCAATTAACAAACTTGAATGATAAAGGAGAATTCAAATAAAACCATAAATGCCCGTATTTTTAAAATGTATTAATTACAAACATATTTTTTTCCTTGATAGATCAGCAAGCTAGCTAAATACAGGACTCCTTTAACAGCTTGGCTAATTACTTAAAATTGATAATTTAGCTTATTGAATTTCATCAAATTATTTATGAATATTAGAAATTGCATTGTACTTACAATTTTGTGCACTTTTCAGTCTATTGGCATTTAATACTTGGACAAAACTGGTGTTGGGCAATGTTCAGCATAAAGGGCTGACAACTGCACAGAGGTTCCCACTATATAAAAAAACAGCATTTATCCACAAATCAGTTGTATGTGCTAGCTAAGTTAATTTGGGTAAAATATAACATTGTCAATCACATTATTACTTAAACTGAAACAGAAATCTGTCACGCATGTCAAATTATGAGGGCTGTACCTCAAATAAAAACATATTTGTCAACTACATGGGGCAGTACAGTCATATCTGCTCTGTGAGGTCAGGTAATGGCAGGGATATGTGTATTTTGAACCATTTCAGTCATGTTGATAGGTCCTCCTCCTCTAACATAATGAAGTACTTTCCTTCCTGTGTCCAACTAAGCTAATGCAAGTGCTTACATTGTCGTCATCATTCAATGCAGTGTGAGTTGTTCTTGTTGTCAGCTGTCCTTAAAAGACTCAGTTTGAGTTTCAGATGAGTAAAGAGTGAGTTTAAGTTTACTTTAGGTCAGTGTTTGATTCTGATTTAAAAGAAAAGAATGAGGGTAACAGTTGAGCTTAGTTTTGAACCAAACTGTTAAACAGTGTTGCAAGCAAATATTGAAGTTTGTTCCTGACAAGCATCAGGAGCTTACAAATCATGGGTTTAAGTACAAGACAGGACACTCAGTATGTTTAAAGACTTTGTATAAACTGTGTTCTTTCTCATGAAGTTTAATTAAGAAGTAGATTATCTGGATAACCCAGGACCTCCTGAAAACTGGAACATGGAGTGAAAAAAAGAGCTTTCATGGGTTTTACTCAACAAAGTTATCCAGGTAATATGGTAAAGAGGTTTACATGAGTGCAGAAATTCTCTTGCAACTTCAATATGTCTCAATTTGTGCACATAGTGTCCTTTTTTACCTGACTGAATTATACAAACAAACTAAAAAACAACTAAATGTTTGAATCTTTAGTTTAGTCCAAATATCACAAATACAAATTCACCTCCAACCTCTCAAAAATAAGTTTCTCTCATCTATGATTTTCCCCCAAGTTAACAAAAACATCTTCACAACCATGTTCTGAGACATATTTTGCGCAAAAAAAACTGTCTTTCACCACATAGTTTATTAGTTTCTTTATCCCACAAAACACAGAGATAGCCAGCAGGTCTGCTTTCATGCATCTCTGTCAGGCTTTTCCAGAAGTGCATCCTACAAACCTTGCGGGGCCACCGCCACATGTCACCCATAATGGCCCGCAAATGGTGCAAACTTTTGTAACCCATTAAAATACAGCCTCATTTATCAGTTTTGGACTCTTTTAAAAGCATTTTTTGGAGCCCAGACACCAACAGCATAATCTAAATGTGGGTGTAGATAGTTTGGATTCAGTTTAAATGGTGAGTCCTCCCAATGCTCCACAGGTTGATACCAAATATAACACCAGACATTTGTTTTTATTAGCATATTTCAGTCTTTTGTCTCCAAACTGGTTCATAATTTCTAGATTTTTCTCCTAAAGTTCTACCAACTTTAAAGTTAGTTTAAATTTAAATGAACACTTGGATTAGGATAGATTAAACCTTTTGATTATACCAGTGTGGTTTTGCTGGTGTAACCCCAATGTGGAAGTTCCTCACAAGGATAGAAATTCAAGAATGTGTGTGCGCGTGTGTGTGCGTGTGCGCGCGCCCGTTAAACACGCCAATTAAGCGAGAACTAGACTAAAAGCTGAGTTGTCATGTCTGTGTACAGTACCAGCAGGAGTCCTTTAGAAACCAACGAGCCATCACTAACCCCGTTAACACCAGACCCTCCAGACCGACCCGAGTCCCGCTGCTCGCTCTATAGGCCTGCAGAGATAACTTCTCCCTTTAATGACGCTTTGAATAGTCCGAGGCCATCGCTTCCAAACGGCAAGACCTAAAGTGAATTTAAAGTGATAAACACGAAGGCCTGTACGAATTATATAATAGTTTTATAGTGAACAAAAAGAAATGTAGATAGATAGAATAGATAATATTATAAGAATAGTATAATTATACTGTAGAGTAAGGAAATGCTGAAAAGTAAGTATAACATTAATAAATAGGCCTATATATCTTTTTTTTTGGTCAACATGCGCATGATTACAACGGAATAATACAGTAGTGGCACTTACAAGCTTATGAATGTTTTTGATTAGAGTTATTATTAAAATAAATATATAAAACCAATAGTAAAACTTTAGCCACACACTTAAAATCACTGGGTTAAAATTTTTAGGTCAGTATAGCACCAGTAGGTACAACACTGGGTTAACTTTACCCCGTAGAAATCTGTTATTTTCACCCACACAACAAGCTTTAACTAATAATTGTCTGTTTAGTGTATAAAACGATGTGGATATGACATTCAAAAGATACACAAGTTATTAACAATCAATAACAAACCGTGACATGTAGGCCTACGTTTTGAAAAGAGTAGATTATAACGAGCTTTAGTCTGGGTAAATAACCAACAGTCATATTTTTTAAAAATGGGTCAAAAAATGGTCTTGAGTGGCTTTCTGGGTAACATTAACCAGTATTGTGTTGGTGCTATATTGACCCAAACTGGCTAAAATGTGAACCCAGTGATTTTTAGTGTGTGTGAAAACTTGAGGGAACCGTCCTAAACCCAGTTGTCCACCAGTCAGTCTTTGCAGACTAAAAAAAAAAAAAAAAATTCCTTGAATGTTGCTACACAATAAGCAATCAAGATCCCCAAAGCCTAGACATTTGACAGCTTAATGAGTTCAGGGTGCAATCACTTTAAGAAAAGGCCTGGTCCATTTTAACCCGAGCAAAGCACGAGCCGAGCTGAGAAAAGGCACGAACGTCCATTTAACTCACAGCAAAGACGCACATAACTGCAGGTTAATACAAACACAGGGTGGAGGTGGATGTAAATAGGTCCTGTAGCCTATATTAGGACCTGTTGAGACTTGCGTGTTTTGTTCGGCAACCAAGAGGAGGGGTGATATTTGCCCCCCTAATGAAATATGTCATTAGGAGGAATTCATGTGACACAAAAGGGGCGACAGTCAAAAATTGCCCCACTGCTGTTCAGTAATTACATAGTTTGCCCTGGCAGCGCCTTCAGGCAGGTGGCTGGTCCATCATGCAAATGGCTTGGCTGTGCCGACATAATTAGCCAGTGCGAGCCGCTTAAATTAACAATCAGCTAACATGCAATTCTGTTCACAACGCGGTAGTTCTCTTTTTAGGCCAATTGTCACTGTATGTTATTCCGGTTGCTGAATTGCAAGGATATAGCCTATATCCTATGTGATTTCTTACTTGGTCAATTTGGAGAGTAAATGAAGGGAAATTGACAGAAGGGCTTATATACATGGAGGCACATTTATGTTAAACGCTCGCCGTCAAAAGCATCTCAGGGGTGTCAGGCTGACAGGCAGCTCGATGAAGGGGTGTCAGGTGTTGGTGGTAAAATGGCAGTTTAACAGAAAACAGCAGTGTAAGTGAGAGTGAATCGGACCCGGGGGCCACATGCTGCGTCTCAGCCAGCCCAAAGGTTCTGCTTTTCTAACCTCTCCACTGATCCCCTTGCAGCCGGCGTCCTAAACACTATATTGCCTTACTGCAGGCCAATCACGGCCCACCCACTCTCTCATTATTCTCGCTGCCCTCCGACATGACACGGGAACAAAGTAGACATTAAGCAACATTAAACCCTGGGATGGGAGTAATCAGGAACCCGTTATCTCTTAATGAAGGAAAACACATGCGGAGCGATACACATAGCGGGTAATCAATAGAGACGCCGGACAAAGAGAATCGGAGCGCCCAAAAAAAGAGGGGGAAATGCAAATCAATTAGAATCGTTGTTTGCTTTGAGACCGTTCAGTCTATTTCCATTAATTACATGTTCATTAAAAGTAATTCGTCTAGGCTACACAGCAACAACAGTTGTCTCCCCCCTTGTCCTTTTTTTTTTAAAGAGTGATGGACAAGACACTGGCTTTGGTCCAAGTCTCTTTTTAGCATTTAATCTTACTCAGACTGGGACTTTTTGGATCAAGAACAGTTTGAGGCAAGCTGGCATGCACTGTTCAACTTCTAAACTGTCCGTATTTGGGTTAAAATAGCTTGAAGTCCATTTAAAACAACTTAAAAACTCCACCTATATATTCAAAAGTAATTTATGCAACACTTATTAATTTGTTTTACACTGCCTATTTGCTTTAAAAAAAGAAAAGACCCAAACCTTGTTGTTTAACTGAGTTAACATGTCATGTTTCACCATCATGATCAGTATGCTATCTTATCTCCTTTTTACACAATCAGAGTTGCTTTTACCAAAGGCCCACAACCTCTTGTTGGTTGCTATAGCATTTTCAAGCACCATTCTGCTAAATCCCAACCCCCACATAGACCTGCTCTGCACACTTGTAATAAATTATCCTCAAGTGAAACGACTAAAAACGAGCCGGACCAAAGCTGGACAGGGGCACTTTACTGAATCACACCTCATAAACATTTTCATTTTTGTGTGACTTGACCCCCAAAGCTTATATACAGTCAAGCCATGCGTCTGGGTCTTTTAGTGCATATCCTCTAAAACCTTGCCAACTCTATGGGCCTACTGTTATTGCAGCTCTTATCTGCCTGCTGATGACTGATGTTATGCAATCACATTTTGCAACAGCAGTAGACAAAATCTGTAGGCGGCTGGATGCATCTCATGCAGAGCCTCCTCCTTATGCTACAGGCTGAAGTGCAAACATATGTGTCTGGGACGCCAGCGAGAAGAGAGGGCTGATTTGTTGATTAATTAAACATGTCCCCCCCCCCCAAAAAAAATGCCCCCTAAAAGCACACGTTCGCAATGCCGTACCACCAAGTTTAGTGGTGAACAAGTGGAAATTTGAATCAGCCTCTTTATTCTATGAGCCCCATCTTTGCCAAATTGAATGCAGATTGAAAATAATTTTTCAGCTCTTGACTTTAGCTATTCACGGCTGTCTGAATTGGTTCTGCTACTGTCACATTGCCACACAAATGTAAATAAAAGCGTTTAAGTCTCGAGCAAATCCTTTAAATGATTGTGCGGCTGTCATTTGATGGATACTGTCTAATGTGTGTAGTGGAATCAAAAAAAGGCACAGTGTTAAGTTACTGTAAATAAACTGTTATCATGAATTAATCATTAAATCCTTGATTGATTTCTGGATAATATAATTGTCAAAATAATAATATTTCAGCCAATAAATGATTAATAGATCAACTTAACATCTGTATTTTATATTTTGCAGCACCAGCCCTGCAGACAACCACTGCATGTTTATGATTTTATTAAACATTTTATACTTAAATCACTTAATATATGTACATATCAATGTCTCCCTTTAGCGCTCACCTCCTCCAGTGGTTTCCCAGTGCAGGACCAGTGCCTGCTGTGTTTTGGCAGGAAATCAATACAGGGGGGAAAAATCTGTTCTAATCATCTGTACATTTACCATCACAATCAACAATCAAAGCTAAGACCTGAATCTTTATTTGTAGGCCTGAACTGAACAATTTTCCCACTGTGAAAGGCAAGCTAAATTAGAACCCTTGGTTCCTGTTAGTAGCTCTTAATGGCCCTGATTTGTGAACTGCTAAATGAGGTTATGTAAATTGATCCTGAATGTAGGCAGAGGCCCCCAGGTGACAGGTGCAGTCAGCTGAAGGTGGGGGCAGGGATGGTGTCATGAAATGAAGGAGGGGGAGTAATATAGCAAGATGTATTCCCAGGGCCGCTGAAAGACAGATTTAAACACGGAGGCACTGTAAGGCTGATTGTCTGTGGACTGAGTGAAAAGTTTAAAATATTAAAACGCATAGAAATATGTCACACAATTTTCTTAACATTACAACAATATTAAATACATTGCACTGTGAGGATGTATAAGGATTTAGCTACTGCACCAAATACTGTACCAGCAGTGGAAAGTACATACACACCATTGCACAATAAGTACTTGTGCTTTATTTGAGTGCACTGTAAAACATCATACAGGAATTTAGTGGAATCAACTAATATTTTGTCATTAATTTAACTTAAATATATAATTTATTAAGTTAATTCAACCTAAAATTTCAAGTTTTTGTTTCATTACCATTTCAGAACTCATATTTATGAGTTGAAGTTGAAGTTTTAACTTGAAATGATGAGTTGAATGAATGTACTGCTTTATATTATGTCTACAATAAGCCGGCTAAATTCGGAGAAAACTTATATGAATCCACAGCTGGAGTTTCAGCTCATTTCTGAAAATACCTCCGTCCACACTAAAACACCAACACGGGTAATCTCCCCTACTGGGCATGCATGGAGGACAGATGAGCAAGTCAGCCACAGAAAACCACCGAAGAAGAAACAGTATACAATTTCGGTTTTCACGGCTCCCTGAGATTTTGTTTTTTTTTTTAAGAGCAGATTACAACAATTTCAGTGAGAGAAAGGTGGTAGATAGCTACGTTTAACTCTGAACAAGCTGTCAAAGCAGACAATAAAGGGAACAACGCTCGCATGAAGCCGTACTCTATTGTTGTTATTGTTGTTGTGCCTCTTCTACGAAAAATGCCGCGCTACTGCCGCTACCTGTTTTGTCAGTTTCAGATCTAAACACTCGTCGTTTCTACAAAACTATGTTTTTGGGGGAGAAAAACTTCCCGTATGTCTTTAATACGTCATCACTGTTTCGTTTCATAACAATAAAAACAATGCAAACCATGATGAAGGTTAGTATTGAATTCAGTCCCTACCCCGTATACTTATACAGGGTAAATCAGTGTTTTACATCATTAACAGCAGCAACTATAGCTGTAAGTTCTTTTGTGTCAAATGAAAAACTGACTCTTAAATTTAAGAAAATATAAATGAAAACCAAATTTAATCTAAATCAGATTTATTTAACAACTACCTGAGCAGCTCAATGAATTAACAGATCTAAATCCACCAAACAAAGACAGAGGGTTTATACAACATGCAATATTTAGTCAAGATAACTTTTTCGTGGTGTTAGAAGAACTATTTGTATTTGTTGACTTAACCTAAAATTTTAAAGCAGCTCATATTTGTAAGTTGAAACAACAAGTTACATTTTACAGTGTATTTCCATTATACTTTGACTTTGACTTCACTACGTCGCAAAGGCAAATATACTTTTTACTCAACTTTATTTGAAATATATACTGTCTTTACTAGTTACTTTGAAGATCAGGCTTTTAAATCCAAAACATATAATAATTATATGATTCATATTTTATACAATTATAAAATATGAATCCTAATCATAGACTGGTTTACTGAACCAACAGTCAACAAGTCCTACTAAAATGAGCTCCACTGCGACCAAATAAAACATGAACCCTTACATTATGTTTATATTCTGACCCCTCATAATTAGTTATTATACCAAATGTCTGAACCACAAATCTATTTTTATTCATAAATACCATATCAGTCATTAATAAATGGGTGATTAATCCTTAATGAAGCTTTCAGAGAGCAGAGAGAGTTTACTCTTTAGGTTTCACACTATTTGTTTATGGAGAAAAAACATTCACAATCACACTTTATTTATATATATTATATATATTATAGTCCTATGTTGCATAAAAGAGATGAACATAACAGCCATCATTATTTTTGAATGGTAAATTTTGAGTTTTTAGAATATACGGGTTAAATTTAACCAGGAAGCCCCTCCATGTACAAAAAAGCTGCACAAAAATGAAACAAAATTGAAATATTTCCGTTTTTGTTTATTCTGGGTCACTTTAGGAAAAGTAAAAAAAAATTGAGGCTAAAAGAAAGCTGTTTAGGGTGTTTTTACTGCTCTCAAATGTAAACATTTGACATGAACACTATGTAAGGTTTAAAGTGCTGCTTACACAGTAATTCATCAGTAATAATAATCAAAAAATCCCCAAAAATGGCTTTTACTTTTAATTGAGTGGTTTTAAATTGTGACATTGCTGTTCTACTTAAATAAAGGATCTGAATACTTTTTCCACCACTGCCAAAACCCTTTCCATGTAGCCAAAATTGTATTTTCAACCTAAAGCTAAAGCATGTGCTTTAAATGCTTCAACTAAAGCTATTGTTCAAAAAGGACTCACATCCCCGACTACATCACTTCCATTTATCGTTTGTTTGTCACAATCCATAATAAATACCTCAAGTCTTAATCAGTAATCAGTGACAATGGAAGACGGTCTCTGTAGTTGCGACTGAGGATGTAATAACAAGGGAACTATACAGCCTCTCAGGGAAAGACTGCTGAGTGATTGGAACACTCTGACTCATTGCACTTCGCTTCGGCCATTTAGGCTCTGCTGGTTACCGCCTCAACTGCAGCTCGGTCATTCCTTAACCTTCCTTAGCGATGCTAACCAGTGGTGGAAAGTACATTCACTCAAGTACATTTTTGAGGTTCTTGTGCTTATGCTAGTTTATACCTCTACTCCACTACATCACTGAAAGAAATATTGTACCTGCTTTTGACTCCACTACATTTATTTCACAGCTGTAGTCAGATCTGTAGCTACCATAGAGGACACAGTTGTCATGTCCTCATTAATATATCTGGAAATTTGGGAAGTTTAATGACATGAGGAGGAGTTTATATTCATGATCCCATCCTTTACACATGCTGGGTTTTTAAATGTTAATTCTGACGTTATACTCTTGTAATTAGACTTTTTAAAAACTTGCATTAACAGATTTCTTTGGCAACCGGAACAAGCTGTAAACACAACACTGACATATTATCATATATTAGCAAACATTTGACAACACAGAGAAACATGAGCATTCATGTTTCTGTCCACCTGATGAATGTAAACCCAATATTCACTCTTGTTTTGGATCTGCTGTGCTCTCTATCAACTCCTGAGGGAAATATCTGGCTTTTTTAGCCTCCAAATGCTCCACTCTGTTAACTAGCTAGTCGCTAACTTTGTCATGTACAGTGTACAGTGTAGTGTACAGCGGGTCTACTGTGGCTGGAAACAATGCCAATCAGAGCAGTGATGGTGAACAAAATGATAAAGTTGCAGGCCATGAAACCAAAAAAATTAGCTCAAAGATGCTAAAATGCTCTGTGGAGTGGAGCAGACCTGCAGAGTGATAATTATCTGTGGGTTTGTGGCAACGAACACCCCCCTTTTTCACATTAACCCATTGTTAATATAAAAATATTGATTGTAGCAGCTTTAAGCAAAAAAAAAACGGATGCAGTATTCTTCACAAGCATAACATAAAGAAATGTAGAGAAGGCTTTGAAAGAATTTGAAAGAAATTTAGACTATAATGTAGGTACTTGTAATATAGGTTTAAATTGTGGTACTGCTAGTTTTACTTAAGTAGAGGATTGAAGTTTTTGTCTGTCTCCAAGGTCAAGAATGAACTTTAAACCTCAGCCAACAAGTACGAAAAGTGTTCAGACAAACATCCAGAATTTTAAAAACTGAAAACTCCATCTGCCGATGACGATAATGTGATATGATTAAAAGCTCCAGAACAGCTACTAAATGGACACTTCTTTCACCACCGGTGCTGACTTTTATTATTCTACCAGCTTCACAATTTTGTTATGTGATTTTCACCAGTTGCATGTGTTATATTATGAGATCTCTAAACAAAACATGAATTACAGACAGTCAAGGGCATGTAATGGAAAGCCATCTGAATATAGGTAAGGCAACAGACCTCTTGAATCACTCCATATGTGCAGGGGAACCTGTGCTAAGCTGATTAAGCGATTGCATGTGGAAAGAGTGGAGTGCTGGTGGTCGTGCATCTTCCTCTTGCTGATTGGAACCGGGCAGGAACAGCAGTGTGCAGCGGTAAGAGCCAGTTAATAACTTTATGAGGATCCTTAGCGCTTTGTCCATATCATTAATGCTCTTCACATTCAGAAGTGGCTTAAAGCAATAACCTGCCTGCCTACCCTTGTGGCTAACTTTCAGTGGAGCCTGCATTGTACAGGAGTGTGGTGTTTTCCCCATCACATTAACTCATTGAGAGTTTGGTGAACCTGGATTTGCATCTGTGTGAGCAGAAAAACATACTGTGGGGATTTTGTTCTGCCTGGCTTTGGTCAGTGTTGGGTTTTTAGCCACACTAGCTGTGCAGCTGTAGAGGTGGCAGTGTTGATTTGTCCTCTGTTGGTGAGTAGGTCAGTTCACCACTTTGGTCCAGACTGAAATATCTCAACAACTATTGGATGCCATAAAACTTTGTACAGACATTCATGGTCCCCAGAGGATGAATCCTAAAGACATTGGTGATCCCCCGACATTGCTTACATCACCACCATGAGGTTTGACATTTCCGGTTTTGAGTTAAATGTCTTAACTACTTCACATTCATACCCTCCTCAGTATGAATTGTAGTAACTTCAGTGATCCCTTCATTGCCCATTTCTTGGTTTATGGCCAAATACCTGCAAAACTAATGACAATGCCACCAACCACAGCTTTACTTTGTGTTTAATGTTTAGCTAATATTAGCATGCTAACACATGGTGAACATGGTAAACATTATATCTGCTAAACATCAGCATATTAGCATTGTCATTGTGAACATGCTGATGTTAGCATTTAGTTCAAAGCGCTGCTGAGCCTAAAACCTCACAGAGCTGCTAGCGTGGCTGTAGTCTTGTTAATCTGTGAACAATGAAATAACTAGGTATTTCATTTTTACCATTTCAACCAAGAGGTTTTATTCTCACAATATAAGATAGTTGTAAAAGCAAGACATGTACTACATGAGCTCCTAGAGTTTGAGAAAATTGACAAGAACAAAGTAAAAATTTGGACACATTTAAAGACAAGATCAAGGACAATAGGAAAGTCAAACTGGACGGGAGGAAAAACAAGAGAAAAAAAGAAAATTCCCCAAAGAAAGTGACGAGAGCTAGCAGGAGTTTGAATTTATTTATCTGATACGTACACTGTTAGCAGGAGCCTGTTACTAGGAAGAGAGAAAACTGGAGGAAAATTAATAAACAACAGATACTCAAAAGGGAGTGAGTAGGCCTACGTATAACTAATAGAAGAAACAACACCCGCGGACTGTTGAAAACCTTAAATTATAGTTGTTTGTTCAAGTGTTACAAATAGTCTACCAAGAATAACTCAGATAAGGCATTTGAGCTGAGGTCAAACAGTGACATTTGGAACCCCAAAGTAGCAGCTGGTATCAGTAGCAGCTAACTATGGCAGTTGGAAAGACTTTTATTCAAAGAAACCTGCCCAATGAGCCATTCAAAACAGCAGCCAACCCTCCCTCACTGCCCAGAGCAGAGCACAAGGGACATCATCAACATACGCTACCCACCAGACATTAAAAATGGCAGGGAGAAGTACATTCAAGCAGGAGCTTCTTAAGGGACAGCCAGAAACCCTTTTAACCCTTTTAACCCTGATCTTTTTAAAAGTGGAGAAATTAGTAATCTTATCTTCTACACTGTCAGACCTGAAACCCGGCACAGAGCCATTATCAACTATCACCCTTCAGTGGCAAAAAATGCGGTACTGACCGTTAAAGCACATTCCCTAACTCTAAGATAGTGATGTCCACCCTGTTATCCAGGAAGGAGAAGTGAATGTCAGCGACTCCAGAGACTGTGAACTATGGCCAAATGTTCACATTGCCCACTACCCCTCTCCCACTGTACAAGATCTTTATGATCCTATCATATATAATATGATAGGATCATAAATATATGAGCCTATCAACCCAGGTCCTAGCAGCAGCACCTACAACCACCACCACAGCACAGACCTCAGGAGAGCATCAACCATACCCAGTCTGCACAAACCAACCCCAGACCCAGAACCTCGCCACCTCTTTGACCTTTCGCACCAGCACCACCACCTCCACAGTGGCAGCAGCAGCAGGTACAGATCCAGCCAGGTAGACCGTCCCTTTTCTGAGGTGGTCAGAGGAGCAGCAGGCCACAGTGAACTGAGAGCCATACTTGTGCCCTGGACCCCATTCCCACAGCTCTGCTCAAATCACATATCCCCATTCTCAGCCCCCGATCACCCAAACTATCAACCTCTCTCTCCAAACTGGTAGCATTCCATCTGCCCTCAAGGTTGCAGTCATCCGCCCCCTCCTCAAGAAGCCCACCCTGGACCCAGAAGTTCTTGCCAGCTACAGACCTACAGTACAGGCCAAACCTTTGGACACACCTTCTCATTCAATGCGTTTTCTTTATTTTCATGACTATTTACATTGTAGATTCTCACTGAAGGCATCAAAACTATGAATGAACACATGTGGAGTTATGTACTTAACAAAAAAAGGTGAAATAACTGAAAACATGTTTTATATTCTAGTTTCTTCAAAATAGCCACCCTTTGCTCTGATTACTGCTTTGCACACTCTTGGCATTCTCTCGATGAGCTTCAAGAGGTAGTCACCTGAAATGGTTTTCACTTCATAGGTGTGCCTTATCAGGGTTAATTAGTGGAATTTCTTGCTTTATCAATGGGGTTGGGACCATCAGTTGTGTTGTGCAGAAGTCAGGTTACTACACAGCCGACAGCCCTATTGGACAACTGTTAAAATTCATATTATGGCAAGAACCAATCAGTGGCCATCATTACTTTAAGAAATGAAGGTCAGTCAGTCCGGAAAATTGCAAAAACTTTAAATGTGTACCCAAGTGGAGTCGCCAAGCGCTACAACGAAACTGGCACACATGAGGACCGACCCAGGAAAGGAAGACCAAGAGTCACCTCTGCTTCTGAGGACAAGTTCATCCGAGTCACCAGCCTCAGAAATCGCAAGTTAACAGCAGCTCAGATCAGAGACCAGATGAATGCCACACAGAGTTCTAGCAGCAGACCCATCTCTAGAACAACTGTTAAGAATCAGGCCTTCATGGTCAAATAGCTGCTAGGAAACCACTGCTAAGGAGAGGCAACAAGCAGAAGAGATTTGTTTGGGCCAAGAAACACAAGGAATGGACATTAGACCAGTGAAAATCTGTGCTTTGGTCTGATGAGTCCAAATTTAAGATCTTTGGTTCCAACCACCGTGTCTTTGTGAGACGCAGAAAAGGTGAACAGATGGATTCCACATGCCTGGTTCCCACTGTGAAGCATGGAGGAGGAGGTGTGGTGGTGTGGGGGTGTTTTGCTGGTGACACTGTTGGGGATTTATTCAAAATTGAAGGCACACTGAACCAGCATGGCTACCACAGCATCCTGCAGCGACATGCCATCCCATCCGGTTTGCGTTTAGTTGGACGATCATTTATTTTTCAACAGGACAATGACCCCAAACACACCTCCAGGCTGTGTAAGGGCTATTTGACCAAGAAGGAGAGTGATGGAGTGCTGCGACAGATGACCTGGCCTCCACAGTCACCGGACCTGAACCCAATCGAGATGGTTTGGGGTGAGCTGGACCGCAGAGTGAAAGCAAAGGGGCCAACAAGTGCTAAACACCTCTGGGAACTCCTTCAAGACTGTTGGAAAACCATTTCAGGTGACTACCTCTTGAAGCTCATCGATAGAATGCCAAGAGTGTGCAAAGCAGTAATCAGAGCATTTTGAAGAAACTAGAATATAAAACATGTTTTCAGTTATTTCACCTTTTTTTGTTAAGTACATAACTCCACATGTGTTCATTCATAGTTTTGATGCCTTCAGTGAGAATCTACAATGTAAATAGTCATGAAAATAAAGAAAACACATTGAATGAGAAGGTGTGTCCAAACGTTTGGCCTGTACTGTATCTCCAACCTCCCTTTCCTGTCCAAGGTATTGGAGAAGGTGGATGCTTCTGATCTTCAGGATCACCTTAAACACAACAACCTATTTGTCAGGTTTTCCTTCAGCACACCATCCTGTTTACCCTCTACATGCTCCCCCTTGGACATGTCATCAGCAGATATGGGATGTCTTTTCATTGCTATGCTGATGATAGCCAGCTGTACATCAAAACTGCCCCAAGCCCTTCTGCAGCTATGTCACACCTCACTACCTGTCTTGAGGAGATAAAGGCCTGGATAAACACAAATTTCCTCCAGTTGAACAGCAGCAAAACTAAAGCTCTCCTTATTGGCACCCCACACCAGATACCTCATCTCACCTTTGACGGCCAGGACATCCCCCTTTCCTCCTCAGTCACTAATCTGAGTGTTAGGTTTGACCCTCAGCCGACTTTTGATGACCATATAAGACATCTATGCAAAACCTTTTTCTACCATTTCAAAAACATCTCTAAACTCTGCCCCTTTCTGACCCGGTCAGATGCAGAGAAATTTGTCCACGCCTTTATCTCCTGAAGACTGGACTACTGCAATGCGCTCTTCAGAGGGATCCCTGACAGGAGCATCCAGAAGCTCCAGTACATTCAGAGCAGTGCTGCCAGGATCCTGATGAGAGTGTGAAAACACAAACACATAACACCAATTCTGTTTTCATTGCACTGGCTCCCTGTCGCCTTCAGGATTGATTACAAAGTCCTGCTACTCATATACAAATCCATCAACAGACATGCGCCTCCCTACCTACAGGAACTGATCACACCACAAACCTCCACCTGCACCCTCAGATCTGCCAGCAGCTCGCTCCTCAGGGCCCCCAGTAATAAGCTCCGCACCGTGGGGGATCGAGCCTTCTGTTCTGCTGCACCACACTTGTAGAACAGCCTTCGTAACCATCTGAGGGCAGCACAGACCCCAGTCTCTTTTAACTAGAAATCTTTATATTCAGGAAGGCCTTTTTTATCTTAACTCTTATTACTATTTTCTTTATGTTGTGTGTTCAATGTTATTAATACTATAGCACTTTGAGTTTCACTATGAATGAAAAGTGCAGTACAAATTAAATGTATCATTTATTATTTGAGTTAAAAGCAACATTTCATGATCAGCTGCTGTGGGGAGCTCAGTCCAGAGCTCAGGGGGAAGGAATATATTTAATTGTCCCCTTCACAGTAAAATGAGACAAAACCTTCCCACCGCAATCCACTTGCCTCTCTACATTGTGCTCCCTCTTTCTCCTGACCCTCCCGTCTGGCCTTTATTCTGTCTCATGCTCTGTCAACATCATCTGCTGCCGCGGAGCAGACAGGCTCAAAAGCGAACCCTTTTACTTTCCTGCAGGTGGCTGATGTGACTGAGGCAAGAGGCAGCAACAATCCCTCTTCACTCGCTTCCCACCACCACCTTGTTTCCTGTATAACACAAACTCACTCTCCCTGCCAGAACCACATTCTTGTGAACCAAACCTGAAAAAAAGGAGCTAACGTGCATGGAAAACCACAGAGGTATCTCAGTAACCCTTCATTTTAACCCCTCATATTTATATGTAGTTTTTTGCCTTTTGTTTTCTATACAAACAAATGTTTAAAAAGGAGATCCTGTAACACTTTTCTTTAACTCCATATTTAGTATTTATAAACAGTAAAGACATATTAAATTGTTTATAACACACTATAAATGTCATTGTAATCAGATATAGAGACATTTTAATTGTTTATTTGTGTATTGATCTTACACCTCCTGTGAAACTTCTATAAGTGTATAAACCGTTAATGAATGATTGAAAACAATATAACACATTTGTAATATTTTTAAAGGAGATATATAGTATTTATGTATTATGCTTATTAATTAAGTATTTGTAAATAAGTACCTCTATACAGTTCATGACAACTGAGCAAACTCCAACTGCTGATGAAGGCCATGGTACATGTAGTTAATAAATGCTTTATAACACATGCTAAGGATTTGTTTGTGTGTATATATAATTAAATATGGTTACACTGTATTATGACTCATTTACTAACTGTTTATGCAGCAGTTACAGATGCAACTATATTTATAGCCTATTATATTATGTATACTATGCTTATACTGTATTATCAGTCACTCTATTTATACACCAGTTATGGGTGTACCATAGGACAAGTTATAATTGTTGACAAATACATTAATAACACTTTAAAATGTCCTTATAACCACTTACAATGACATTTATAGTGTATTATAAACAATTTAAGAAAAGATTATACACTGCTTATGAATGCTAAATAAGTTAATTTAAAGTGTTACCGGTATCACTGTTTTAAACATTTCTTTTGCATAGAAAAACACATTCGAGACACATTTTGTATACTATCAAAAACATTGTAAATGCATTTATTTGTTGTTGTGCCTTTGCAGATTTGCAATTATAAACTTATATCATGGAGAAACTTCTTTAGTAGTTTTGTAAGTTTGTAAGTATAGAATTAACATGTCTGCTTGCAAAGTTTTGAGGTGCATTTAATGTCATGAAGTTCTTTCAGTTACATTCAAAGAATGTGAATGTCTGCAAAACTAAAATTTGGTTTAAAAAGTTAAATATAACCCAAATGTGAAATATTCAAAATATAAAAGTTCATGGTTTGGAAAAGCACCCTTAATCACAATTCCAGACAGTTAAAAAAAATCACAGCTCTTTGGTCAGGCAAATTAAATGAGCAGTTTTTTAATTTCTGAGCTTCTTGCTGTGTGGGAACATTCAGCAATGGCTCAGCATGTCAAACCATGTCAAGTGTTACAGTTCCCTTCCTGTTTCGGGGGAAAAAAAATATCACCCCAGAGATGAATTAAACTAAAAGACTTGTCTTTAGACCCTTTCCTAAAATGATTAACCCTTCTAGAGAGCATTATTGAGTTCTGAGTGGTTGTGCTTTCTCATTGCCTATAATTGTTCTTCTTCTGTTGTTGCCTTCATCAGTCTCTCTCCTCATTATATGAAAAGAAGGGAAAAATGTCTGAATAGAGGAGGGAGATTTTCCCACAGTCACTCAACACAGAAAATACGCCATTGTGGCCAGGTTCCCATCCCAATGCCCTGCTGCACGGTCCGCCATGGTCTGCGGGACAATGTTCTTATAATTGAGTGACCATTCTTTTTCCTGTTTGAAAAGTGAGTGATGGAGTATACAGTTAAATGCAACTACAAGTCTCAAATTTGAGCCAGTCCAGTCTGCAAGTAGCCATGTCTGATTGTTCCTTATTTGACTGCAGGTGAAAATCCTGAACAACAAAATGAACTTTAGTTATTTTAGTTGTATGATAGGCTTATTATGCAGTTACACTAATGTAGATGCACATCAGTAATTATGCTCATTTCACTACATTTAACCATTAATCTTGTGGGTCATGTGTGACTGTGTGAAATTTGTGTGCCAGCAGCACAGAGTCCTTTCAACTCCTAATGAGAGCTAAGTGACATTTCATTCCGCCTGAGCCTCTCTTAATAATATCATCATTACCTGCAACATACTATTTATTTTACAGTTATAGTCACACATTGAAGATTACATGCAAAACATGTGATCAGTTTAGGAAATACGATTGGTTATAGATCAAACTACCCAACAATTACTACAAAAATATCTAACTATAACCTATAAAGTTTATGCACCTGCTCTATAAACTTGACTGCTTATAGGTTGTTTACACCTTTGCGTCCGTAGTAATCCAATATTTTACATACACTAGATTTTGATGGTAGGACCTTTTACTTCTAAAGGAGTATTTTAACTTAACTTCTTCACTTCAACTTTGTTATTATCCAGATTGAAATTTGGTTTGCATACAGGCAGTAAAAAATACAGGTGAATGTAGCACACTGATGACAATGAGCAGCAGCAATGGTTGACATAAAAATGACTTAAAAGAAATGTACAATATATGTATAGTAAAAAAAATATTAAACTGTTTTAAACCTATTAAAAATGTTGGTAACATTTGTGCCATCCTGTGTAATAAATGAATAAATGAATACATTTTAAAAATGGAAGCTTAAGACAAAATAGATCCAAACAAAGTAAAGTTCCAGGTAATTATTGCAGGGATCACAAATAATACATTATATTCTTTTCTGTGTAGTAACACAAGCATACATTTAGAAACGTAAGATATCTACGCGCAGCATAGGCTGTGCATGTGCGTGTACGCGCGCGCACACTACCGCCGCATTCCACCCAATCAGCGGGCAGAATTCTGCAGCCGTTGAACTGCAATGGCGGAGACAATGAAGCTGAGTGGGAGTCATGCTCCTCCTAATGAATCCGGCAAAATGTCCAGCTACACGGACTGCATGTGTGTGATACTGAAGCTGCTAGCAGACTTCGGGAAAGAGGTTGGTTGTGCATAGTTTAAGCCCGTGTGGCTCCGGGTAGCGCTGCCTTTCAGTGCGTGTTGTCCGCTAGCGAACTTAGCTACATGCTAATGTTTTTAGCATCGGTGCTGCCTCTCACTTCATTCATTATTACTCAACATTCAAGCGGAGTTTGCGATCAGCTTTAACGGCGATTCGGTTTCTGCTAAATTATGTAATTTAAAGTTTTAACAGCTCACAGTTATGCATATAATCTGATGGCTAAAACAGCGAGTTTGTCTCATAAATTTAGGCAAAATCACCTCAACATTATCGTCATTATCACCCCCTTCACAACTGTTATCATTGCTCTTCCTTTGAACCTGTATTAAACAACATTGAAATAGGATTTTCTTGCTGTAATCATTCCTCCTGTTCATACGGACATTAGAAGATCCCTTCATAATGCACTTACAATGTAAGTGATGGGGGACAAGATCCAAAAGTCTCCTTCAAAAATGTATTGTAAAAGTTTATCTGAAGCTAATATGAAGCATCAGTAGTCCTAGCCAAATCAAGTAGGTATCTTTTCAACGTTACAGTCTATTTAGTGCCAGAGTCCCTCTTCTTGTTACTATACTTCCACCGCAGCTCAACAGGGAAACACTGTCCGAGGAAACACTTTGGGACAGGGACTTTGATACCAAAAAGACTGTAAATGTGGCAGATATCCACTTGATATGACTAACTCAGACTGCTGAAGCCTTATATAAGCTACAGATAAACTTTTAAATCCATTTTTGCACAAAATGACTGTGTGGACACACTGTGGGCTTTGTCCCCCATCACTTACATTGAAAGCACATTTGAAGGGGATCTTTTAATAGCCAGTATGAACAGGAGGAATGATTACAGCGAATGTTCATATGAGCACCTGACTAGTATTTTAAGACAGACTTAAAAATAAACATATAAGCTGTGTCTTCACATAGTATGACCCTCTGCTTCTATTACTCTGTGCATGTGTCATTTCTTTATTCCTGGTTTTTGTCTTGTAAAGCAGAAAAAAGTACACAATCTATGAACATCATTATTATTAGCTCTGTCTACAGTACAGGACTCTGTTTACACTGCATTTCTACACTGTTAAAATGTGTAAACTTCCTAATACCAGCTCTACTTTCATCATGTACATGAACTATATCATTAGTAGCTTTTGTAGTATAATAGTGGCAGCATTACACTACTCTTAACAATTATTTGACAAATATGTTCATTATCTTGAAACTGGGGCCGCAACGCATGATTATTTTCATCATTGATTAATAATGTATTCATTGCTTAGTCTACAAATGATGTTTGATATAGAAATGATGATATAAAACATAGAAAAGCAGCAAATACTCACATTTGAGAAGCAAGAACCAGAGAATATTTGGTACTTTTGCTTGATAATTAATGTAAATGATTAATCAATTATCCACATTGTTCCTGATTTAATTTCCTGCACATTTATTAATCAGATAATCATTTCATCATCTATGGGTCAGGCACCTCGTAATGGTCACAAGATAAATCTGAGGGGTTGTGAAATAATTAATTGTAGTAATTTTTTTGGAATTTTCTCTAATCTTTGCTTTTTTGTGAAATTGTGGATAATTTTACCTCTTTGAATGTCACACTGTTATTGAAATTAAAACCATGTGAGATGTTTAGAGGGGACTCTTTGGTGGAACTTCTAACAACTCAAAAACATCTGAATTGTGACAAAACCCCAAAAAGTTGGGAACTACTTGTTTAACAATGTGTTGCATTTTAAAGATGATCTTGTTTTTTAATGTAAAATCTTATAAAATGAAGTTAAGTAAAATGTGCAATATTTTTAAAATGTAGTGTAGTACAAGTATAAAGTTGCACCAAATGAAAATACTAAATTGTAGTAAAAGTACTGCATTTCAGTTCTACCAGTGACCATGCATGTTTAATGTTATCCACTGATTCTGCTTTAGGTTCATGTTGAGGGCAGCGTCACCTCACTTTGTTTGTGTTTTTGCTATGAAGCTCAAATTAGGTGATGCTGCTTTGAGAATAGAAGTCAACATTGATGCTGTGAGTCCTCTGTCACCTCCAGCTGCTCATGTGTACAGCTGTTTGCAGCAGCACATCACTAAGTTACAGGTAAAGTGGCTACACACTGCACGTTTTCCAGTTTATGCATTCTTATATTGGTTAAATTGCATAATGTTATTGTGTTTGGGCTAAAAGTGTCTGCACAAGTAAGCTTGAATTGATGAGCAATACATAACTATTTGAGAAGACTCTTAAAATATATTACCCCCCTTATTTTTTTGCTTTTAATTGGAGTCTGTTAAAAATATATTATTTTATCCTTTCGGCCCCAACATAAGTTTTCTGTTTATTTAGGCTGTTTCAGAAAGTCTAAAGAAACTGGTGGATGCTGAAAGCATTACATCATCTACAAAGGACGGCACATCAGACGATGCCGTTGCCTCATCTTCACTCAAAGAGCAGACGACTACTCTGTCTGAGCACGGTCCTCCCAGCTCAGAGGCTGCAGAAAGCAAGACGGCGGCTGATGATGTCATGGTGCAGATCAGAGCCGGAAAGTCAGAGGTTGGTCTCCGTCAGCAGATCTGCCAGCTGTTCAGGCAGTGACATTTTTAGAGCCCTCTTTACTCTCTGTCAAGCAAATGAATAATCATAAGTAATTGCTGCCGAGCATGTGCACATGATGTGCTGCAGTGAGGCAAATGCTTGATGGAGACCTGATAAACCGAGTTCGGCAGAGAATGAGGGGTCCTTTAGAGCTGTGGTCGGGTAGAACAGACCACATTGCTGGAGGGCTTTGAGAGAGGGCCAGGTCCTTGATGGATTATGAAGTGGATGCTCATTACTCTGAGATTGCATGTGGATGAAGGACAAGAGGCCCCATTATGTTGTGCATTTATTTTGGTAGCCAAGCAAACAGTATTCATATTCCATCATTTGATGATGGCAAGCAATTCAACTTTTTTGGCTACCTGAAATAATTTCCTACTGCATTTTTTCATTCCATATAATGTAAATTGCTGCACTGTGTTTGCTCCAGATCATTAGCATTAAGGAGGTGAAAAACAGTCTGTATTCCTGACACCTATCAATACCTCATCAATCCATCGTATGTCATTATCTGTGTTGTCTCTCCATTGTAACCCTAGATTGAGCGAAGAATATCTGCATTTATGGAACGCAAGCAGATGGAGATCAATGAAAACAATGTACGCGAGTTTTGCAACGTGATCGACTGCAATCAGGGTGAGAATGGGAGAGAGGTTGGGGGCAGGGTGGAGAGGGGAGCCTGCACACAGATTGCCAATGTTTGGGAGAGAGCTGATTTCCACAGGCGAGAGGTCAGGCTGAACTGCTCCAAGAGTGGAGCTGAAGTAGCTAACACACTCAGCCTCAAAACACAACCAGCTTAGTCCAGAAAAGCATGAGACAGAGGGCCCTTTTTTAATTCAGAGCCTGTGTGAGAGACCAGTAATAGAAATCAGGACACACTAATGGTAACAGTCGTAATTTTGAGTGATTTTTTTTTTTTTTTTTTTCAAAATCATGTTTAATTTGATTTTTACATTACATTCTAATTACATTTTGAATCAAATTTTCTCTTCTGTAGAAAACAGCTGTGCCAGAACAGATGCAGTGTTCACTCCTTACCCGGGTTTTAAAAGCCACGTGAAAGGTAAGAAAATAAATATTTGCTGCAAATGTCAATGCGACATTTCTTAACCAGCATTTTTTTAAAATTATACACATAATTTAAAAAAAATAATTTGTATGAATTGTTGTTGATGTTGTTGTTTGTAATTTTTGGTTTAATTAATACAATTAAATGTTCTGCCTTACATCTATTATAACAAAGAACTGTTTTGGGTCAGCTTGCACAACCATTCAAAGCACACACATTATTATCACTTTAAACTGAAACTAAACTACCTGACAAATGACCCCTTTATGCATCATGCATGCTTGGTTCATGGGTGAAAACCCTGCATGTTGCTAACTAGTCTGTGGTTAAAACTGTGATATGGCTTCTGTTTACATGCTCTGTTCCTTGGCCTGGGCAGTCACACGAGTGGTGAATACTTACGGGCCACAGACTCGCGGTGGGGGAGGCCAAGGAGAGGCTGGGGAGCAGCAGAGAGGGCTGGCGGCCAGAGACTGCGGAAATTCAGCCATACAAGAACGACTTCACAACATCGAGACTCACCTGAAACTCCCAACAGGTCAGAAAGACAAAGTTTCAAGTTTTAGTCGTGCTGAAATCAGTGTGTCTCACTTAAATGTGATATTATTCCACATCATTGCAGACACTTTTACACCCAAGTTTTAAATGATAGGATATGTAACATATTGAAATATACTTATGAAGACATTGTGTAAGTTTATGCAGTATAGTTTAAGAACACTCGACATATTTAAACATAAACCAACTGATTCCTGTTTTAGCAGAAATAAATAGTGTTGCATTATTCATTTTTAGCTTAGCCTCAATTTATTATGACCCTGCATATGTTTACTGAATTTGTCGTGTAAAATCATTTGTATTCAGGCGGTTCACCACATGTTTTATTCCATAGTGGGCCCGGTCCCTTTGAGTGTCTACCAGAGACTAAAGAAGCTGGAGGATCGTATTCTGGAGTTGGAGGGACTCTCACCTGAGTACTTTCAGTCCACAGTGAGTGTTTCAGCTTTGAAATAGATACATGAATGGCACTTAAAAATAATTAGGCAGCGTTCGGTCAGAGGTCATACACAGATCTTAACTAGTGTCATTGTGGCGCTGACAGTCACTCAGTAACAGTGTTCTTATTAAACTTGCATGTTATAGATTTTATTTGCTGGTTTTGTACTAATATGTTACTTTGAGTTTTCTGTTTAGCTTCATTTGCGCAAATTAAACAGATTGAAGAGTATATTTTTCCTTTACTGCAGACACTTTTGACAGTTTATGGTCCCCTTACATTTAAAATTATGGCACGCATGCTCAATAAACATGTTCATATTGGCATGTATGTTACAAAGGCTCCGTTCTAGATATTTTCTTCTCAGTTGCACATAAAACTTGAGAGTGAGAGAAAAGTGACTAAATAGTTACTGATTCCTGCTTTTTGAAAGAAATACTACTGCTGTTGTTATCAGGAGCAACATATTATGTTAGTACATACAGGCAGTTACTGTTTCGACTTAATCTCACCTCTTATGTTTACTTCAGTACCTGCTGTTGCCAACCCCTCGCTTGGCCTGTAAAGGTGTAAACTACCTGCTACATTTTAGCAGACGTTTGAACAAAAGAATCTCCTCCCCGTTAGATAACAAACACAAAGGTTTCGCTCTATGTGTGATTTCAGCAGAAATCTAGGTTTTGAGCCCTGAACATGATTAGGCTTTGGAGCTAAAGTGCATGCAACACAGCTGGGAATGAAACCCTCACTGTCAGCTGCAGCTCAGGATTATTTTAAATAAATAGGACACCATTTCTTTACAGCCATCATATCAGAGCATAGTTAAAGGTGAATAAAGTGAGAACTCAAGTAGTAATATGATTAATACATATATAAAAATGGAAAATCCAGCCTTTCAAATCTTAAATCAAGGTCCACTTACTCGCTTTTTCCAGGGCTCCAGCTTCATCTTATGGGATGTAGTTTGCTCAGTTGTCATGGAGTTGAGATTTTTTTTTTTTGTCAAACTACTGTTTCCAAGCCCGAGAATGAACTCTCTAGCATGGTTCAAGTCTTTACAGGAACGTCCTGTATTTCGGACACGTGAATCTTTTTCTCGATCTGAAAGAACTCAAGAATTTGACAATATTACAAACAATAATCCACACTGTACTGCCGAGAAGCTCTTTAGAGTATTTTTAGGTAATCCGTTTCATCAGCACTCCGTCAGTCGGAGCATTTACGTCTATGATGCCTAAATTGGTATGTAGGATATTGGTCACCTGTCAGGAAAGTTATTTTAAAATGCACTCTGCTCACTCAGAGGAGTTTGTGGGTGATGCCACATACTTATGCCCTCATACTTCAACACGTTTTCCTCCTCGAGTTACACTTAAGTTGATTTGAATGAAAAATGCAACATGTTTGGTTCAATATGCTGTGGCATTTGGGTCACCGCAGATCGCTTGAGAAATGAGGACTTAACAGTCCTACATCTTCGTTTTTATAGCACAGGCTTAAAAAGAGATGGTGAGTAATTTATTGGCCTTCATATTCAACCCCAAAGACTTCAGCAGACTCTAATTTCCCATCTTGAAGGAGTCTGTCCAGCGTGTGTTTAGTTATCTGAGTAAGTGTGCTTGAGATGCTGCATGTCTCTTCACACTGGTATTTCTCTGCACAGCATGCTGGTTCTGTGAGTATGCTGCTCTCAATCTGCTTTTGACTCACTGCATGTTTGTGTGAGCAGAGCAAGAGAAGTCGAGTGTCTCTGAATAAACTGATGGGGTCTTTTATATTCGGAGTACCACTTTTTTTTTTTTTTTCCATCTTCTTCTTTTTGCAATTTCTGAAAATACTGTAGTTTGGTGTTTGCTGAAGAGCTGTTCACAGTTGGCCCACGATATCAGGAGCAACATTTTAACACTAAACAGCAAAGGAGACTCCTTCGCGAATTATACAGCAACATTAAAATGAAGGATTCAAAGTTAGAGGTAAAGATGAAAACCTCTGTGGAGTAAAAACATATTTCACATATGCCACGTAACCATGACAACCCCTGTTTGTTGGATGTTATCTCTCCTGATGTCACCGTCTATTACTGCTTTCAAACTATCAAATAAAGGCGAAGTATCGTTAAAAATAACCTCTAAAAAGTAAATGTGCTTCTCTCATAATCTTAAACAGATGTCTGCTGCTCTTCACTTATAAAATATCTCCTCTTTTTTTGTATATAAAAGAAACACTTAAATGAAACATTCTGCTAAGTTATTTTTTATTTCATCAAGTGGATTTTAAGAAATTCCATGCCTTAATTTAAGTATTTTTTGAGTAGTCTCTCTATGGCATTGTGTCTCTTAGTAAAATCCTTTTTCAGTCCTTGAGAGACTTTTAAGGTCAAAGAAGAAGAGAAACGAAGGAGTACCTCAGTATGCTTCTCAAAGTAATCATGAAGGTCTAATGTGTTTTTTTTTTTTTTTTTTTTTTACAGAGTCACCTGCACAAGCGACCAAAGACATCCCCTGCTCAGGTTAGTAGTTTTTGTTTCCGTTTGGGCTCTTTCATTGCACTTTATGTATGAGTGTAAGATTTATTGATTTTAATTGGCAGTGTTTGACTTTGTCCTTCAGGCCTGCAGTCTGACAGAACTGGATGAAAAGATCAGCGCAGTGAAAGCAGCTCTACTAAACCGGGTGAATGAATTCGGGCCTGGATATGGAGCAGAGGGTCCACTGTGACAAACAGGAATCACCAAACGCACCATGTCTATAAATGCATTGAACATGTATCATTAGTTTCTTTTTCTATTCCTCAGAGGTTCATCAGCACCACTCTCCTTGTATGTATCATTAAAAAACACAAAACATTTCATATGAACATTTTGGATATCAGAGTAAAGAAAAATGTATTTCTCTGAATAGTTTTTTTTAGTTGTGAAATATAATTACGCTGTAAATAAAAGTATTTTTCCTCCATGAAAGCTTGTGCTCATAATTCCTTTATTGGTAGAGAAAAGAGGTGCAACTAATGATTATTTTTGATAATCATCATCATGATTATTATCAATAAATCTACCATTTATTTTCTTTCAATTGTCTTGTTTAGACTGATCAATTGTTCAAAACCAAAAGATATTCAATTTACTGGAAGGAAACCAGAAGAGAAGCTGTCATCGGTGAAGTTTTGTTTAAATAATTACTTACATGATCAGTCCATTACCAAAATTGCTGCCAATTAATTTCCTGTTGATCGACGTAATCAACAAATCTTCCCAGTTGTAGTCGGATGTAGTAGGATGTTTAACATTTTCATCTTTAATGCTGGGAAGGTGTGTGTGCGTTTACGTCTGTGTGTGTGTGTGTGTGTGTAATTGAGATGAATCTGAGAGAGCACCTGATTTATCTGCCTGACTGCTGTGTGACGATGATCACCCCTAATGGTTGTCATTATAACAAATGACCTGATTACTGCAACTCTGTTTGGAAAACATATCGGAGACCCAACAAACCAGCATTAAATGGGGCGCCGCTGCGTTTGACACTGTGACATGTTTATAAAAGGCTTTCGCATAGAGCTTAACTGAGTAAGCAGCTGAAGCAATAATTATGATTTTATCATGTTAGAAGTAAAGCTGGAGACGACTGTTGCATCACCCTGAAACTAGTAAGGAATAGGAGAGGTTTATATTTCCAGGGTATTTGTTTGCAGTATTCAGATCCTTTACTTAAATATAAGTACCACGAAGTAAAAATACATGAGTTTTATCAGCAAAATGTGTTTAAGGTAATGAGCAAAAGTTAAAAAATGTAAATAAAAGTAATAAAATGCCCCCCTGTGAGTGATATATTATCATTTATGACATTATTTCATTGTTGCATCAATGTGTAAGCAGCATTTTACTGTTGTTGCTGATCAAGGTTGAGCTAGTTTTGTTTAGTAGTTTAATCCAGTGGTTCCCAATTTAGGGGTCGGGGGCCCCTCCAAAAGGTCACATGATAAATCTGGGAGGTTATGAGATGATTATTGAGGTAAAAATGAAGAAAAAACAAAGTTCTGATACACAAATTTGTCTCCAATCTTAGCTTTTTTTTGTAAGGCACCGCAAGCCGAAAAGGTTTTTAGCTTGTGTTTTTTTTTTTAATGTAAAATCTTAAAAGTAACCTGAAGTAACTACTAACTACATCTGTCAGATAAATGTAGTGAAGTAAAAAGTACAATATTTCTAAAATATTATGGAGTAGAAGTAAGAAGCATAAAACCTCAGAACTGTGCTTAAATGAAGTAGTTGAATAAATGCAGTTTCTTACCACGACTGTCTGTTTGAGTTTAAAGTTTAAAAGAGAAGAAAGTAACAATGACCTACAACGACAAATCCACGTTTTTTTTAAATAAGAAAACTTATAAACGGATCCACTGAAAAAACCCTGAATAAAAATGGTGTTTGATGCAGGTACTTTAACCAGTTCATGGTCAACTAAGTGATAACACAGGCAGACTATTTTACAGCCACTGGATTATTATATAAATACTATATGACATTTTTAAAATTAATTTTGCAACAGGTGTGAGAAACAGAAAAAGAAGAAAGAAAAGAAAAACACAACTTTCTCACGTCTCTGGAAATTACTGTAAACTCCCCCTTCCGTTTCTTTGCAAATGCTTTTTGTATTTCATGTCAAGAGTTATTTCAGAGTAGATTGATTGAGTGACCTGAACACAATAGAAGACGTTGCATTGTGTTTTTTCGGAAGATATTTCATTCTCAATGCGGAAATGGGGGAATTTTTCTTTTCTTTTTTTTTTTTTTTTTTTTACCCCTTCTTTCAGGTGTACCTCGCTTGTTCGGCTCTGTCCTTCTCTTGCTCATAGACTGGAACCTTCTGGGCAACGAGGGGCCACAATGTGCTGCGAAGGGGAGCACTTGAGCTGCGGGGACGTGGACGGAGGGGGTGCTCATTGTTCCCCGGGAGCTTTTGTCTCAGACACAGTCCCCTTATGAGGGTTAATGAGGACAAATTGGTCTGAGTGTAACAAATGGATTATGGAGTTGGACAAAAGGTTGTATTTTGCGGGCTGCGTTTGCTGGGATCCACCCATCATCTGCCCATTGAGCCGAGCACGCTGACGAGCGTCTGCATGAAGTGGCTCACTAAATATTTCATTATCTTTATCCTGTCTGTTTTATTACACGAGCACATTACATGCGCGCAGCTTCCTACACGTGAATCAAATTTAAAGTTTACGGTATGTCACAATAATGTAGTTTGTAATCACAGTAATAACCTGTTTTCTTCCATACAGCTTATTTCATGAATACAAAGTCAATATGTCAACATTAGTGTCAGTGGTTAGTGCTCTAAGGTTGGGTGGGCATAGTGTACCCTTTCAAATGAACAAAGAACCACTTCCTCATTGACTCTATGTAATTCCTGCCTGTCAATCAGTCTTCCCTCTGCCTGATTTCTCGTAATGTTCTTGGGAACCTTGGTAAAAAGACACAGAGGTGTTCCTTGTCCTCTATGGGTCCAGTTGTATTTTTTTGGTGGGGTCGGAGGAGAGGATTCATATCCATTCATATCTCACAAACTCTTAATGGGCTCCAAACCCTCCAAAAAGAAAGCTCTTTCCTGTGACTAGTCAGCTCCAGTCTTTATTCATCTGTGGCTCCGTGTCAAAAAAGACTGTTGCTCGTTTGTGCCCTGAACAATGAGGAACAAGGCTGAATCTCTAGCTGGGAACAAAAGACAGAAAACAGGCTTTTCACTCTGCAGAACATTAGATTCTGACACATTTTGCCATGGCACTTTTTTTTTTTCCCCATCCTGAGTGCTGTGGCTCTGGTCTTTTAAAGAGACCACCTGTTGGCAACAAGCCTGTTCTTCATTACAGACAGGCCTATTATCACAGGATGAGGAGCGCCACAGGCTAACTTTTTTAAGTTAACCCTGCTGCAGTTTCCAAAGCTGGCCGATTGGGAAACATAGATTACGTATTACCACTGGAAAATCTATTTATGCTCATAATGTTCTATCTTGTTTTTGAATAAGGGCTTTTGTCGCTGTAAGAGGGAAGTACTTCATTCATGCCCTTGTCAGTCACAAATGTCACAAACAAGTGGGCTCGAATGCAGGCACCTTGAATGTTCTCTAACTACAGATTTGGAGCCAAATTCATATGCATTGTTTGGAGAAAATCCAAATGTACTTACTGTAAAGTTGTTGATGGTGGTCTCATGTTTTTGATTCAATTATTTTCTGGCCCCTGGAGGATTTTGTTCTTCCCTTCAAAGCACATTTGCGCAATTTTCAACCCCCAAACATTAGCATAACTCCAACACGAGAATGATTTTCACGACCATGTGTGAAATAAAAGTACTGTAGGTGGCAATGAAGCAATCAAGTGTTATACTTTGGCTTTCAATTGGACATGATAAACACAAGCTGACAGCAGCCGGGAGTTTCTTCTTTATTTTATGAGCACATTGCGTGGAGATTTTAAATATTTTGTTAAATAATTCATGGTTTTCATAGCTCTGAAGACCCACAAAATAATTCTACCCTTGGATACAGACCCTGAAATTTAAAGAGAAGTTACATTTTTCATGAATAACCTTTGCCATGGATTTGGTTGTATAAGCACAAAATTTGCACGTAGTGTAGAGTAGACCTTTTGTTCAAGTGGCTCCAGGATAGCAAGGGTGCAAATTTTCATTCTCCAAACGGGGACATTAAAACAGCAAATACCTCTGTCATGCTCATGCCATCACTGTCGGAGTACATCCGATGCGGTCGCACTTGTTTCATGTTCACAAACACCCAGAGGAGGGGGGTGCATGCACCTGTGACCCTCCCCCACAAAGCAGACAGCACAAGAGAGGATCCCCCTGCAGCCCACAGGCTTCAACAAGAGGCAGTCAGCTGCTCTCTGTGGCCCTGCTGCATGGTCCCCAGGCTCTCTGGAGTTAAATGTGCCTGTGATATTGCCAGGAGGGAGCAGCGGGAGTTGAATTCAGGCAATTACAATCAAGTCAGGGCATAGTTAGTGCGTGGGCCCTGGCAGCACCTGAGCTGGATGCTGATGAGACACTTAGCCCCAAACCCTCATGCATTGGCCCAGGCGCCACGTAGAGCAAGCCCTCCACCCCCCCATTCCCCTCTCCCTCTCCCTTCCCACAGCAGCCGACCCCCTACTGGACACTTCCACTTCCCTTCACCTCATTTAGGCCTCTAGAGCTCTCTCACCCTCTCTCTCCCCGGCCCTCACATTGCAATACTTCTGCTTTATATAGGTGGCGTGGAGTACTGCACTCAATCACTCTTCATTCATTCACACTGTACAATAATAGACTACTACTCCGATATTGTCCATCAAGCACCTGTGCATAGCAGAGCTGCAAACATCATTTGATCTGTCTTGCCAAGTTCTTGAGAAATATGTGAAGTTGTTTCTTTTAAAGGTACAAAATAAAAATGCAGGTAAGTATAGATAAGCTGTTGCACGTAAGTGCGCAGAAGAAAGCCTTCCTGACTTTGCCCATCTTTACTACACATCAAACCATCAAGTTCAAGCACCATCACACAGCTACCTCTGCACTGATATTCATTTGCAGGTGGCCGGCTATAGGACTCATGTTGATGTGTTATGGCAACAGGAAGAGAGAATGGAAAGGGAGGTGTGGTTCTTGAATATCTATGACCCAAGAATATGGAGTCAGGCATCACAGCAACACTCTTAGCCCCTTTTCCCAATAAGATGCTCTCAGCTCTTTCTGAGGGAAAGCCTCCCGGCTCCCGCCCTCACTCAGCCACCACACTTTGCTGAAGTGTCATTAGGACTGTAAAGGGCAGGTTGCCATAGAACTCGGATTGCTGCAGATGTATGGCCTCATAGATAAAACCACCATATTTTGAATGTAAAGATCTGAGTGTGGCGCCTAATACGAGGGCCATACTGAGGACTACACTAGCTGGTTCTTCATCTGTACTCTGTGTGCATGCATCTTTCATGTGTTGCTTTAGTGCTCTGTTTTGTGAGATTGCTAGCTTTGCTCTTCAATCCACTTTCATTGTCTATCTGTGGCTGTGCTTGTTAGTTAGAGCTGGGCATAGTATTTGGCAGAGCCAAGGGGAAAGGTGGAACACCTCTTGCACAATTTTTGCCATAATGGTTGTCTTTTGATTTTTCCTGGGCTTTGGAGACTACCAGGGATTGTCTCTTTGAAATTATTCCATTTTGGCAGAGAAAAAGAAAATGGATTGCGCTGATCCTGTGTTGTTCCTGTGGGGGACGGCTGCAGTATTATCCTGGGCCGACACCGGTGGCAAAGAGGCAATCACAGTGGCCCTCGCTCTGACAAAAACACTCCATCTGCAAGGAGAGGAGGAAATCACACCACAATGATGTCTGACTCTTCTGCCTCACTCTGGCAGCTGGGCCCTGGGACCCATGAACTGCTACACAACCGCCACCACAACGGCTGCTATACAAACGCACAAACACAACACTACAAATCAGCAGCTGTAACACACAAATCACACAACAACAGGGAAAGAACAGGGCGTATTTGTTCGAAAAGTTTCTTTGCCTGCTCAAGGCTGGTTAGAGCAGTCTGTGTTTTGTCTACTGCATACTTATTAGTATTAGTAGTGGTATTAGAAACGTTATTAGTATGTTAGTATAGTATCATTAGTTTTAGTTTCTTCTGTTTTTTTTTTTATACCTTGAGACAAATAAAGCCACAGCACATTCAAGCTTTAAACCCACTAAGCTAACTGTTTGCCTACAAAACACAAATACCATTAGGATGTCAAACATGCGCACACACACACACACACACACACACCAGACGACAGATAAGCAGCCATGTAGCTTGCCCTGTTAGTATTCAGTAGTGTCACCTCTTTCCCCCCGTGTCCCATACCTGGGGATCAAACGCACCTCTTTGTGAGAGAGGCCTGACCCCCTGCTATTAGCAAACAGAAGAGAGCCCAGCTGACACCACTCTTGAGATGTGCCATGCAGACGGAGGCCTGTGATTACAGCACAATCCTGAGGAGACAACCCTCCACCCCGCTCCAGCCCCAACCTCCTGCAACTCCCCCCCCCCCCCCCCCCCCACACACACACACACACACACACACACAACCCACCCACACCCACCCCCACCTCTCCTCCACGACAAATTCACCTATCTCTGAAATAGATGTTAATCTCTCGCCCAACTGGCTGCCTCTGAGACCTCGTTGACACACATATAGCCATGCCCGAGCCATGAATAATCAATAGGGGGCTATTTTCGTGAACATATTTTTCCAGAACAGGTAATTTCTTGTGACTATTACTCTGGCAGATTAGAATCTGAGATTGGACTTTCAGATTGGTGGTGGAGGTGGGTGTGCACGTATAAATCTATCTATGTGTGTGTGTGTGTGTGTGTTCGTTCATGTGTATGGATGGAGGACCTCTCTCTAGAATAGTGTAACGCAGAGGGATATTGGTCTGTCTAGTGCCTTCATAGCGCCACATGAAAACCAATGAAGGTAAAGCAAGGGGGGGGGGATTAATTTGTTGTGAGAGAGGCAGAGGCTCAAGTGGGTCTTCCAATAGCAAATTAGCAAACCCTCATTTCAAAAACCCTCATACATACTAGAGAATAGTAATGCACAAACACACGCAACTTGCATGTGCAGATGCATACATGTTCCTGTATGGTTGTAGACTGGAAAATCAGACAGTCCTTTTCTCTCTTTCTGAAACATCTTTCCTACTTTTCTTCCTTTCTTTCTCACTTGTCTGTCCCTCGTTGACACACATGCACTCATGGGCGCGTGCACACACACACACACACACACACACACACACACACACACACAAACACACGAAGAAAACTTCAATTTTATCTGCAAGGGCAGAAATCAATCTCACATCTCTTTAGTTAATCCGCAATGGCTCTCTACAGATCCTGACACTAATAAGGTATTGAGCAGGTGAGGCCAGGGGCTGAGGAGGAGAACAGAGGGAGAAGAGAGGCCTGCAGTCTGGGGCCCGACTGGCGGCTGGCACTGTTCCAGTGCAATTATGGGGCTTGTGTATGGGAGAGAAGGGTGCAGGAAAGAAGCAGCAGAGATAGAAGGGAGAGAGAGAGGCAAGGAGAGAGAGAGGGAGGCATAGAGAAAGAGCGAGAAAGAGGGGGTGGGGGGAAAAATCGATCCCATCTGTGGTATGATGGTTAATTAAAGCAGCTCTTGAGCAGCCCAAGGATGAGAGGCTTGGCTGGGCTCCTGGAGGCACAGCTCTGATTACTCACACAGAATGGATGGTTTCTTAGCAATGAAAGGAGGAGGCCAAGAGCTGCCTGGTGGGGTGCAGAGACGACGTCAAGGAGGAGAGACATGTGCATGCTGCACACTTACACATGTGCACGCACACACGTGCAAAATGGACTCACAAACAGACGTGCACTTGCATGCGCATGCATACATATACATATGTAAACACTTGGTCACACACATACACACGTATACATTACAAGGCTGTAGACAGGAGTGCAAACATCATCAAATTAAACCTAAATAAATGCATCAGGAAACTAATCAAATATAATGTGAGGCCACTAAATGTGAATTTCTACAACAAGATAAGCACAAGAGGTTAATGAAGATAACAACCAGAGTTCATCTAATTGTAGCTTATTGTGCATACTAATGTCATGTGTCACTACAATTACGTTACGGATTTATTATTAAGAATCTATTGGCCTATAAGATAAACTACCTGCATTGTCAAAGTAGGGGAACCATAATCTTCAGGGGGAGTTACAGGTTAATTTTGCATACTATCATTATTTTTTCTTAATACACAAGTCTCCATCATATACCTGAGTAAGAAGACACTCATTCTGACTCCAATTTCCCTACAGTCATCAAAGTTTCATCTTATCTTACCATTACATTTAGATTACTCCAAAGCCCATCACACCCTCCTCATTGACAATCATGGCTCTTTCATATTGAGAGGGCATGGGTGACAGCACTAGCACTTTGGTATGACCCCACCCCCCTATGGTGAGATTTGGTATTGCATAACAATGGCCAGGCAAAATAAAAATAGGTGGTTTGTACATTTTTGCACAGCATGTAGGCAGGTACATACAGTAGGAGCACGCACATTAACATTTAATATCACTTTTGAGATTGAAATTTTTACTGGTGTGTAATGATTTATAACTTGATCATAAGATATTGATCAATAACATAGAAATTATATTCATAAAGCTTGACTTTGTCTTAATATTGCGAAATGTAAACAGTCATGATAACACTCACTAACACTATGTAAAACAAGGGTTCTTGAAAATGTAGATAGAACAGCCCATCCTCCAATTTTTATAAAGTTGAAGCTGACATATAATCATACTCTCAGAGTTAGAGAGGGGTTATAATAAACCTCCAAATCTGAGATGTATGAATTATGTATATGGCGATGATTTGATGGCTGCAAAATAGAAAAGAGGGTGCAAGCGGCTGATTGAGGTGCGCCACGTGGTGTGTCACTCGCCGCCATGTCTCCCGGTACAGACATCTGAGGTCAGGGCCCCGTGCTAATTGGTGTCGGGCCGAACGCTTGTGAGCTAAATGAGAAAATTACACGTTCTGGGAGGAATCAGCTGCGGTTGTTGGGGTGCCTTTTACAGTACGGCTGCAGTCGTATCTGCGTGGCGGAGACAGGCGTCTGGCTCTCTGTTTGTTGGGGGGGGGGGGGAGGGAGGAGACGAGTTAGAAGGTAAACTTTAGCATTTCAAGGTGTGGAAGCTCCAGTTCACTTACACAGCCCCACCCATTAGATATACATATCCTGCCTGAGCATATGTGGTTTAAGGAAGGAATGCTACAATACTGCACATGCTTTATATCAATGGGATTAAACAGGTGTCATAAAATGTTTCCTTTAAAGGGTAATTCCAGTATTTTTCAACCTTATTTTCCCATCATTTGGGGTCTAAGTGACTGAGATTGCGCCCATCAAAGTACATCCACTAAAAGTGCTTGTTTTTGTCATTGACAGACTCAGATTATTATTATAAGTGTCTGACAATGAAAGTAAACACAGGAACCGGACGCCTGTAGCAGCATTATGGCTAACTGCATAGGGAACTACATCCAATTGGGGGGGCGCAATTGCCCCCAAGGATTACATTGCAGCCTGTTTCACGGCTGCCAGCTGAAGCAATCTTGCTCAACACTGGACCAATTCCAAAAAATTTCTCCCCATTAGTCACTTAGACCCCAAATGATGGGAAAATATGGTTGAAAAATACCAGAAATACCCTTTGATGATACTTTCTTTGCATGGCATATTGTCTTCAGAGCACCTTCAGAGTTAGTTCACCCGCATCACATAAAAGACACATTCTTTACCCGCTGTGGTATGAAGACATTCAGATCACAGTTTTGCCTTGTGGCCTTGCGGATCATCGTGGGTGACCAGATGCTTGGAGAAATCGCTGCTGAGTTTCGCAGCTGAAATGGATATTTCAAAAATGTAAAGCTGCTATACTTAACATTTTTAGACCAACAATTGATCCAATGACTGTGTGTAATATGGAAGGTGTCTCTCATAGTGACGTAGTGATCACCTGACTCTGCAGTTCCCCTGACCTCTACGGATCATTTCAACATTTTTCAGCTCCTTGTTTTGGTTTTACGCTCTGCAACCTTACTGTTTTGGTTCACTGTCACAGCTCTCATCAATGTCATTTTTTCAGCAAAAAAGCTCTAAAAACCCACTCTAGAAAACCTACCCAGCACCAAATAGCAGACAGACACTGTTAGCGACTAGCTGGTGGACATAATGGAGCATTTAGCTGCGAAAAAGCCAGATATTTCCCTCAAAAGTTGGTGGAGAGCAAAACAGAGCTGAAAGGAGAGTGAATATTAGACTTATATTTGGCAGGTGGACGGAAACATGACCCCAAATGAATGCAAATGTAGCTCAATATCTGCTGGATGTGTAAATTAGAAACTCAACTGCTAACAAGTTTGCAGTATCAGCTTAGGTTATTATATGTCAGTGTTGCATTTACAGCTTGTTTAAACAGATAAAGTATATATAACTAAAATGATCTACATAACTAGATGTGTGTTTTGTGTGTGATTTGGGTGACCCATCTGTCAGATGGTTAAAGGAAAATGAAAACGCTGAGGCGCTAACACTGCACAAACAAAACTGCCCAGGGCAAAGTGATAAACACAGTGATTAAAACTTTTCTTTTTTTTTTTTGTCAGAAATCAGCATATACAGTCACTTGCCTTGTTCAGCTGGCAGTTTTTCTCACTTGCAGTCCAAGACTTTTACCTGTATTTGTTCATATCATACAGCAAAATTCACAGAACACAATCAACATGATCCACTCTACATGAAGAAGCATTCCTCATTTAAAAATCAACTTATTGAATTCCCTGATGAGTGATACTGTTTGAGGAAATTTCATTCTACTTAAATTATCTTTTATTCATGAAATGCTTTTTAACATGCCTTTGTGTGCAGGTAGAGTTGTGCCCGTATGTGTTATTCAAGTCCCGGGCGAATTATTCACTTCTAAACACAGCATTCCTCCACTGCTCTGGCACACCCAACAAACAGACAAACAACAATGTTGACTAAATGACTAAAGTGTTGAATTGCCTTCCTTTTGTTCTTTCCCTTATTTCTCTTTTTCTGCTGGCTCTTTCTCTTTCCAAGGCAGACTCCTTTGGTGGTGAGCCCCGGTAATCTTAAGTAAACGTCATTAACTGTTTGTTCATATCGCCCACAGAAAGTATGCCGCAGCCTCCTTTGTCTCACTATCAGTTGTTTAAAGAGGTTTGTGCTGTAATGGCGTGGTCAGCCAGTGCCGGGGGCTTTGAAGTGCTGTCTCACCCGGAGAATTAACCTCAGTGGTCACTGAAAGCTGACCCTGAAGTTGCAATTTTAGGAGGACACGTGGCAAATTAAGTAGAAACCCCTGTGCACGAGGCATGGTTTCACAAATGAGTACAAAGAAAGTCTTTACCGCTTTCTGTTTTGGCACACTTTATAAAGGGTTTATCAGTTATGACTGATGGCCTTATGAATGGTTAATAATTCATATATGAATTCTTTATAGAAAAGTAATAGCTGACAATAGACATTAAACAACGACATTTTATTTGGCAGGGTGTAAAAAAATCCCTTGCACTAAGCATGCAGACCAAAAACCATTAATTAACATTCATAACTGCATACTTCATTAATGCTTTTAGTGGAAGAATTACCTACTAACATGTATATCTATCTATCTTATGAAAACACAAGAAACCAGTAACCTTTCATCAGTCACCTACTACTATTTATGACTGCATACCGGATAGATTATTGTAGTTGATGTGGCCTTTATTAACAACATTACTAACATTTATAACTGTAGAGTTGATGGCTAGGTTACAAGTTTCAAGTATAATCTATCAAGTATGGAGTTGTAAATAATTTAAGTATAAGTGCAGATCTAATATTTTATTATAAAGATAAGACAAGAAACCTGTGACATGACCTTTCATTAACGACCTACTAACATTGATAACTGCATTCTCCAGTGATTATTGTACTCAAAGAAACTTACTACAACTGCAGCTTACTAGAAAGTGAGTCGGTCAATCATGAAGGGTCACAGGTTTCTCATTTTATAATAAATCCTCAGATTTGCAACTAACAGCTACAATTACCTATGAAATATGGAGTTATAAATGTTTATTAATGGCTTACTTACATGTGTAACATCTGATATAAACTGTGATGGCTTTTCATAAATGTGCAAAACCTGTGACCTTTCAGTAGTGAGTTATTAATATTTGTTACTGCACACTTGATAGATTCTTAAAGTAGAAGAGACCTTTATTAATGATTTACTAACATTTATAACTGCAGATCTGATAGCTTAGAAAGTGAGTTACAGAAAGGATTACAGGTTTCTCACTTGATAAGAAGCCAACGGCTTTGCAGTTATAAATGGTAGCAAACAGTGATAAAGGGTCTCTTCTGCAATAAAAATCCAACACATATGAAGTTATAAAGGTTTATTAATGATTTACAACTGTTGACCTAATGGCTTGTGAGAAAGCGTTCAGGTCAATAATAAAAAGTCATGGGTTTTCCATCTGTATAACTGCAGACCCAGCCCAGTATCCCTAGGACCCACGTCCACATTGAACGATACCATATGTTACAATTAACGTCTGAAGCATTCATTGTCAATGCAGGAAGTTACATATTAGGAACTTATTGTAAAATACAACATATCAGACTTTGTCAGGGATAGGACGATAAGTCCTGCACTTATTTCCACCGTTGTACCTGGTGGTCTCACAATTTATTAACCATTTAAAGGATTTTCTATACAAATCTCATGTGCAGATCCAAACCAACAATGAATTGATCTACTGACAGGTATTGTGTGTGTATCCAAAGCCTGATATATCGTATTCCTGTGTGTCACATCAATGAGCCACACCGCTGCACTGGGTGACACCATAATCTTTAGATTAGAAACGGTTTCTAATAACAGCGATCACATTTTGAGTCTCCGGAGAGTAGTTCTGTGTACGGCAGACGCCACTGAGCATGTGCGGGAATGCGGTTCTGTTTACAGAGCTTCGCTAGCTTGTCGTGCGACATTTTACAACCTCTTGACTTTACACTGAAGTTCTTTGAGAAATTTACAATCTAGTATAAAGGTTGTGATATGAAAATGGTGAATTGTCCAATATTTACATTTTTGTCTGGTGATGGGTTGGCCACCTCTATGTACTGAGTTTGATTAAGTTTAAACAGCTACAACTACTTGGTTATGGTTAGAGAAAGATTGAAAGCAACATTGACTGTCAGTAGGAGACGGGATGCAAACAGTGGTCTCCAGTGTCAAAGTTAGGCACTTTGTATTCCCAAGCATTCACTCTGACCTCACCCTATGGGTGTAATGGAACATCAAGCCATGTCCACCATTGTTCCTGAGAGAGAACAGTCATTATTTGCATGGCTGTAAAAGGTCATTTGTGAGGAAAATATAAACATCTGTCATTGTGAGCATTTGAACAAACAAAGGACAGTGTCAAATGTTGGTAAATTATTAGCAAAATGTTTCTCCTTTACAATAATCCATCACGTTGGCATTCCTACTGTGCTGAGTTTTTAATAAATTAATTTAAATATAAAGAGCTAAATAAAAAGACGTACCCGTTTATAGTGGACTATACAGCAGCTGTAGGGGTTTTTCAAAACATGGCAACAGCTGTTCTTAGATTATTACTGATCTAGAAAGCATTAACAGAATATTTATTACCATTAAAAAGCCATTAGTTACAACTTATAAACCACTTATAAAGCATGCCCTTTTAGAGAGGTCTTATATCTATTTTCTTAAAATGGCACCAACTTAGTGCCAAGATGCTTTTGTGGAACCAGGCCCATTATTATAGAGATTTTGGCACTGGCAGGACTCGGGTGAGTAATGGCAGAGGTGCATTAGGAGAGAGAGGGAGAGAGAGAGATGTGTGATAGCCTGAATTGTGAGTCAACATCAGAGGCCGTAGGCTGACCCCACAGGGGATTACACACTCTGATTTAAGAGCATCTCTCCAGGTCCTCTCCTCTCTCTGTAGTAGTCGGGTCCTCGGTGCATACAACATCCACCTGATGCAACATAATGTCCAGGAGTAAGCTCACACGCACGCTCACACGCACACACTTGTATGCAGGATCATTCTCGTTATACTCTTATTCTAAGCCCTGCTCCATCTTCTGTTACAGGGTCGGGGCAGAATAGGATCATATCAGGGTTTGTATCCAGAGAAAGAGGGAGAGAGAGATCCGAGCCCCTGCAGTGGTAAGTAAATACAGCCTAATGGCCTCTGATTAATTCTACATTGCTCTCATCGGGCCAGTAAAAAGAGATGTAATGACCTGCATCTCTCTCCCTCCCTTTCCTTCTCCCTCATTTCTCTCTCTCACCCCCCCCCACCCCCACCTCCACCCCCCTCAGTCTTTCTCAATTTCTCCCTCATTTGCTCAGCTTTTGATTATGAATTAAAAGGGATTGCAAATGGTATGCTGTTGGTTGGCCCCCTGATTGCCATATTTGATTAAGAAATGTCAGTGTGCATGTATCCCATGTCTGTCTTTTTTTAGCCTTTCTGTTCGCTGTAACATTCACACATGCACGAGGAACACAATGGCTCCGCGGCTCTCAGACAGTCTGCCATGAACAGCAAACTTGCACTAATCAAATGCATTCTTCCGTCTCTCTTTTTCTTAGCCTCTTTTCTCATTTTTTGCCTTTTCAAGACTCTGTGAGTTTTTGTATCGGCTGCGAGACACACCAACAAGGGAGAAATCACAGACAATTAAAGAGCATTGAGAGAGACAGGTAGAGCAGAGAATGAGGACAGGAACAAGTGATGGAGATCATGTATGTGCTCTTTTCTGAGGACTGAAATCAGAGCATACAGGGGCCAGTTTCCTTTCTGTCTAAGTTAATTGTCAAACTGGAAACTTGTGATGCACATAAAGGCTGCCTGTTATACAACTTTATCTCTTCAGAGCACTGGAGTTTGGTCCCTTGCTTCGTAGTAAATTGGTGGACAGCTGGACTGGGTTGCACCAGCTAATTGTAAATCTATAGCTAAGTTTGTGTGTAAAGTCTTTCTAAAGTACTTAGTAACAGCTAAATAGTTTCAAATTACTAAATCAGGTTGCACCATTAAAACTTAAAAGTCTTACCTGGTAAACACATCAGTAATGTGTAAATTGGTTGCCAAGAAACACCTGTAGCACTGTCCAGTAAGAAGCAATCAACTATGTAAACAGGAAGTCACTGAAGCATCACAAACTGTAACATAACTTCCAAAATAGTTTTAGGGGCCAAAAGATATAATAAACTTAACTGTCAACTCTTTCTGAATCAGGTGTTGGTGCCCTAGGCTGGATTTTAGAATGAAGCCCCAATAGATTTAAATTGGAGCCCCAAAATAGTGCAATAATGGTTCCTCCTGTCCTAGAACTTACAGAATGAACTCACACTAAAATGAAGTGCAACAATGGCACCTCCAGCGCTGACAAAGTCCTCCCAGTCCTCTGGACAAAAAGGCAAGTGGGGATAAAGGTGCCATTCAATGAGGGTGATTTGGTGGCATGGCCTGAGGTAGCACGTGAATTTTGGTGGCTGTCGGGTGGAAAAACTGACTGACCAGTAAGGCTTTGGAAATCAAACCATGTAAGTCAACGGGGGAAAAAGAGAGGAAAAACGTTAAGAAGAGAGAACAAGTGCGTAATTCCAAAAGCTGCATAGAAGCAAACATACCTGTCGATAAGAAAAAAACAAAAGACACGTCCATATGCCACAGGCCGCCCCTGTTCTGAATGTAGACATGACTTAGTTTTATTTATACCTGGAGAATTATGTGTGTTTTAGAATTAGCATTTGTATTCATGCAGTTTACAGTGAGAGGGTAATATCTGATTATGCTAACCTAACTGATGTTATTTGGTCATTGTTTAACGTTATTGGCATCAGGTTTTGTAATTTGAGGTGTACTGAGTTTTTTCTGTGAAATGTGATGTAAAGGATCAGGTTAGATATGTCAACCATAGTGCATTTTACCTCTTTTACTCTTAAACCTAAACAGGTCATATATTAGCAAGCTAGCATTAGTTTTGTCAGTTGGTTCATTCAGCTAGCTAACGCAACTGTTACAGCTGGCAGTTAGTAGATGTGAATAATTAGTAACAACTCCTCTCTACGTAAGAACTAGTTTGTGTGGTGCAACTGGTGATGTGTCAATCTCCACTTAGTAACATTTAACTAGTTTAAGTTTGAACTTACAAAGAGCTGGTGCAACCAGCCAGGTGCGGCTCTTCGTAAGTTCAAACTTAGCCTATTTTAGTTATAACATAAGTGTTTTCTACGAGTAGAGTTAGTTAGTTACTTAGTTAGTTAGGAACTTTACTATCCACATTGTGGAAAATGGTCTCTGGCTTCCCCACATAATGACACAAGACAAACAGAAGGACAAACAGCAGAAAGTATCAACAAACAACATGATTTTAAAAAACATTATACTGTGAAAAGCTTTGTTCTGTGTGTGTTCATGTTTGTTTTATATCAGTAACGAGTTCTTACTGTAAGATTATTAAATATTTCGTACCCAGTGTCACAGCTACTGTGTAGCTTGAACCAACTGACAAAGTTGGCGTTAGCTTGCTAAAATATAGCCTGTTTCAAGTAGAGTACTGACAATTGATCCAAACACTGTTTAATAATGATGTAAACTGGCAGTATTTTAAATGTCAGACCAAAAGACTAAATTGCATTGGTAAGATTAGCATTATTGGATATTTCTCACTCATTCTAAACTGCATTAAAAACTAACATATTTTTTCATATATGCATATATAAGTAAAACATATAAGTAACAAGTAATACCAACGTTTATAAAGTACTGGCTGTTACATTTCAAATATTACTTTGCCAGCTGAAACTGTAATTTTTGGAATTTATGCAACAGCCTGTGAGGCTGTCTTCTTAAGTTTTAATGGTGCGACCTGTTTCAGTAATTCACTAGTTTGACACTAGCTAGTAGATACTAAGAAGAACTTAGGAGACCTTTACACACAAACTTAGTAATGGATTTATGAATAGCTGGTGCAACCCAATCCAGGTCCTAAACTTTGAATTTGAGTCCCGAGCAAGTCACAATTTGTTCTTTACTAAATTTTAACACCAGATTACACTAAATTATTGTAAATTGAATGCTTTATATACTGTAATTTGTTTTTTATAACTTTTCCACATTTATTCCATATAGTTTGCTTGATCAGACACTTCAGTATACAACAAAAACTAAAAACTGTGGTGCAATTGCATGTTAAGTGAGAGGTAAGCCGTTTCCAAAACAAAACAGAAGAAATCTTTTATTTCATCTTAACTACACTGTGATTTTCAACTCATGTTTTATGTGTTCCACTTATGCTTTGTTCTATTTTTTTCTCATCACAGTGTAGTCATTGAATGTGAAGGAAATAACATTTTGTTGCTCTTGTTTATTGACAAATGTTCATCTTGACTGAATGTGCCACCGGACATGTTTTCTACAACCACCTAGTTTAGTACAGTACAGTGATTTGCTTTTCGGCCCCCAGCTAAGGTTTTTTCACTCTGGTGAGGGGTAATAAGTTTTCCAAACAATTTCAAATAAAGTCACCAGTCAGTGGTGTTAAAGTTAACAGTTGACAGAGTTTCAAGGCTAGTCTGAAGTCATCAATTTAATGACTCGAGTAAGACGTGTAAGTAAGTACTGCACATCTACCTGCAGCTCTGGTTGCTGCCCTTTAGCTTTGAGCTGGTGCGTGAATTGTGTTTAACGTTGAATCATTGTTCTCTCCTCCCTCTTCAAGATTCAGTTTTAAATGTTTCTCTCCTGTGACCTCCTCGACCCTCTCACTGCTCCTTTCAGAGTCATTAGTTTGTGCTCAGCAGCACATATCTGATTGGCTTAAACCTCAATCGCAAACAGCCCCTCGGCGTTATTCTCTACACATCTGCTCTGAGGCCACACTGACCGAGTTCGTGTGAGTATGTACCTGCGTGGTTGCACGTCTGCGTATACATTTTGTATGTGTGAGTTGCATACAAATGTGCAGTAATGTATGTGCATGTGTGGGTGCGTGTCTGCATGCATGGACATGTGAACAAACGCACTTTGTGTGTGTGTGTGTGTGTGAGCGTGTGTGCTTGCACTTGTGTGATAATGGGCTGTGTCCATCAGCACACAGAACACGAGCCCTCTGTATCAGGCAGAAGACACACTTAATGCCTGTCACAGGGTCAGATCAAGTGTGTACAAAGGAGAATTGATTCCTTTGAAAAACAGAATCCAACCAAGGACAGTTTTCCCATTTGCCAAGGAGTAAGAAAGAGAGAGGTGTATAGAAAGAGGGGGGAGGGAGAAAATGGGAGAGAGAAATGGTGTAGGTGCCTGCAGGAGAGAAATGTGTTGATCTTTTGAGATGAAAAGCCCTACTTTTACAGGCTGCAAAATGGGATGGTGGGCTTCAGGGCCAAGGCTATATAAGAAGAGGAGTCCAGATCCTTTTGTTATCCCCTCATCAGTCCATCTCACAGCAGGTAGAGGTACGGGCCGAGGGGGGTGGGAGGAGGTGGCTATGTCAACTCGCTGCCCTACCAGCAAGAAATGGGGTCCATCCCTGGCCCTCAGGGGGGTAGATACACGAGCTACCTTATGCTAGAGATGAACATAGGAGCGGAGGAAGAGGTGAGATTGAAGTTTGAAGCGGGAGCAGAGCAGAGGAGGGTGTTAATGAGGGGACGACACAAGTAGAAAAGGTTCCACTGGCCTCTTTTTTAGAAGGTGGCCCCTCTCGCATTATATCCTTGACTCCCCTCCAGGAGGGCCTAATGACTCTCTCCAAGGATGGGGGGTCTTGAGGAGGGGGAGGGGGTAAAGCTGACATACCAGGAAGAAGCACCCCGAACGCCACAGAGGAGGTAGCCAAGAAAAAGCAGAGACAATGGTGTCCCCACTAGAGAGACGAGTGAGAAGGAGCTCTTTTTCTCAAGACTCTTCATGTGCCCATCTTCCTCTCACTTCAACCTCTCTCTTCTTCTGTGCCTCACCTCTACATCTACACCCATCCTCCCTTTTCTTGCTGCTCTGCCCTCTGGAGCAGGTTGGTAATTGTCACACGCAGCAGCACTATTTTCCATTAACTTAAGTATGTACAAGGAGCTAATATCTAACTGAGCTGAATGTGGATTTAGTTGTGATTTCAAGCTCCATCACGGACAGAAAGAGGACAGGTAACTCTGCGGAGTACAATGCACTGTATATAGAAATTTAGAAGAATTTTCCACCTTGCCAGATATTGTCGCCATCTCCAAAACAAATTCATAACCAACACCCATCTACCCCCAACCCCTTCTATTCCCCAAGAATGTCAGAGTATCCATAAACAAAATCAGAGGGTACAGTAAGGTCTCTAATCAAGGCAATCAGTGCTGTTTTCAGAGGTGTACAGCACAGCAGCAGCGCTGGTCTCATCTTTGTCTGTGCTTTAATTACTTGCTTTTGCATTTTGATGGAGGGGGGTGACGGGGGTGATTGTGCCTTATCACCTATCTCCAAGGATAAAAGACTACCCAATTACTTTGTTTGGATGCTAATGATTGCATTTCATTAGTAGCCGCTCTTAGCCCTCCTCACCCAGTAAATGAATGAATATGCCGTAATTTCAATTATTGGAATTATGAAAATTGCTTTTAAAAAGACGGCACGGGTATCATCAGCTTTCCACTGTGACATAATGCCATTTTAATTTCTATAATAGTTTTAATTGTCAGTGGCCCTGCTGTGCATTAATCATTTAATTGTATTGTCTTTTTCCGCTGCAAACACCTACACCCCCTGAACACCCACACACTTTCCCGCCCCAGCTTTGAAAATACAAAATCACAATCAGCACTATCATCTTGAGAGTGATGAGAGACGGTGAAAACAAAACCAAGTTAGAGGCGTAATTCAAAGTTCTGAGATGGTTGTGATGGCTGCATAGTTTTTCTTTGTTAGCGGTTTTCAGCACAGGGAAGATACAGTATTTGGACGACACGTGACCTTGAATTTATCTGACACTTTTGTCAAATATTTAAGTTTATTATAGTTTTATTCTGCAGGTTTTAATATAAATAAGGCTTCGTGGCTCTCATTGAATACTAGTAGAAGCGTATGATTCCAAGCTGCCTGCAAGGTATTAAAAACACATATTTGTTCATTCTCTTGGCTTGAAAAATGAAATCTTATATAATATACAGTCTGCCATCTTGCTAGTCTTGCTGAAATTGTATGTTTCAGAAACACAAACCAGCTTTGTGTGACTATGTAGGAAGGTCAAAGGGCAAGGACATTACATCGCTCTCCACTGACAAGAACAAGAGTCTTTGTGGCCATAATCTTTCCCCCAGGAAACAAGAAAATCCACAGATTTTTCATGTTTTGTGTCCTCTTTAATGTCCTCATTCAAGAAAAAAACTGGGACAAGATCTGTTTTTTCCGCATTAATGTTAATAATGATAATTGTTAATCTCATAATTGTACGATTACACATATTTGTTTTAAAGCAACTTTTGTACTGTATGACACATGAACATACTTACAAAAGTACACTAAAATAAAATGATGACTGAGAAACTAGAATAAAGAAACAACAATAAGAGGGAACATAAAAAAATCAAATTAATTACATGTTAAAAACTATTTTAATATGTTTCGGTATTCATATGCTCTGTTCACTATCTTGAATACTTCTCTGTGTACTCATGTTTTTGGTGCACATTTTACACATTTCTCCTAATTTCACATAACCCACACGTGCTTTAAAGCAACACGGAAACAGCAAACACACAGAGAAATATGTTGTGTAAGCACAAATAGCCAGCAATGCAGCACTGCACTGAAACAAAGGTGTAAAATCAAAAAGTCAACATGACAATTTATTCAAACATACGTGAGGAGCCGGGAGCCGAGCCGTGCAGCAGCAGCAGCAGCAGCAGCAGCAGCACCATGAGAGGAAAATGTCTGACTGACAGCCTTGAGAAGCTCTCCACTGTCTCCTCCATCGCTCCTCGAGAGGGAGGAGGTCAAGTGTGCCCCCTCAAACAAACACATTCGGATGCCCATGCAGAACACCTTGCCAAGCCTTTTAGCCGCAGCTATTTTTCTTAAACTCATGTCATCACGAGCACCAGAGGCATCTCTCAGGCTTGAACTTCAGGGGTGGGGGAGGGCAGAGTGGGCCGACGAGCGGGCAGGAAAATACATCAGTGTCATGAGGATCAGGAAGTGTGCTCCCACATGAATACATTTAATGCCTCAGCCTCCAAATGTTTCTGTCTAGTGTGTTTTGAAAAGAGTGAAAGCGTCCTGCAACTATACCAGTGTAGGGACATTCATGTTTTTTTTGTGTCATCTTACAGGCCTGTCCATTTCATGGTTGGCAAACCTGTGTTGAACATTTTACTTGATTAAATTCCAGCTGCATACCTTTGCCGAGGCCGCTCAATCAACATTCTTCCTTAAAAATGTTTAGATTTTAGAGTTTTAAATGCGAGCCAGAGTTCAGTTCATGAAAAAAAAATTCAATAACCTCAAGGTTAGGAAATGATTTCATTATCTGCACCTGATTCAGATCCACACCAAAAATGAATGACTTATTCTTTTGTGAGGCCTGACCTTCTACCAAATTTCATTGAAACCTGTCATTTATAAAGTTGCTTGAGATATACCTCTGACTTTCAAAAAGACGAGTGAACAAACCAAACAGATAAACTTCTTGGAGTACGTAATAAATACTCTGCAAACCTGAAGGACACAGGACCAGGACCAGCTGACACAGGACCAGCTGAACTTTAATTTAAAGCCTGTTTTTAGTAAAATTTCAACAATGTAAATCTAAATTTAAAATCCTGTTTTTAGTAAATGAGATATCTCTTCAAGGAAGAAAGTAAAGCTAGGCTTAAAAAGAGGATGTAGAAGTTTAATTGACCCCACCAAGTCTGTATAATGTGAGTTTATAAGGTCAGGTTGTTCCATTCTTGAATCATTTAGATAATCAGTGTATATCTCACAGATATAATGTGGCTGTAGTCGTCCTGGAAGCACTGATTTGTTGTCTCCTTTGGTGCTTTAATCCTGCTGCTAAAATTGACACCTATTAAAGTTGTTGAGGAATCATCTCTAACATTCAGTGCCGCTCTGAAAGTTTTTTTATTTTTTATTTTTTTCATAGGGACTGATGAGACCAGGACCAGGTGCTGTCAAGAGTGCCAAGAAGGACGGAGAGAAAGAAAGAAAAAGCAAGTGTGTGTGGGACAGAGACAGAAAAAGGGGTGAGAATTTTAATAAAAGAAGACAGAAAAGTACACTTGATTAAGGAGTGGATTTACAAAAGACTTGCCCTTGGTGAGTTTGAATTATATGACTCTGTGCAAAGGGCCACATACACTTCATCTGAGACTTTCTTTTCACCCAACATTTTTTTTTCTTCAAAATAGAAAGACCGTGACATTTTGGCAACTTGTTAACGCTGTCTTCAGGGCAAAGGGTCAAGAGGTCTCTTAACATACAGTGAACAAAAATGGAGATACTGTTTTCTATAACTGTCTAAGGAACAAGACCTTGGTGACAGGTTGTTTTATATTGCATCAATGCTGCTGTGGTGAAACCCTGGCCTGTGACCAGCTCCTACACAATTGTGCCACCTTCTGGAATAAATGGGAGAATCTATCAAGGCTAGGAAAGAATTCAACAGAGGTTCAGTTTAAGAATAACTTTGTTTGAGTACAGCTAAACTAAAGAGAAGGAAAGAATCCAGGCTTTTTTTCTCTGGCTGTACAGATTCTGTCTTCACATGCTTCTTTTCAGATAATTGCAACTTCAAAACCCATTATATATCAAAATATCCTGTGACATCCAATTATTATTATTTTTCTTATTACTATATATATAAATGCTTTGTTTTACAGGCCCATAACTTAGTAGTAAATTCCTAGTAATCTTTCTGGAAATAAACACTATAATATTAATTGGTAAACTTCTAATTAATCACGTCTGGAGTCTTTTGGTCAGTGTATAGCAGGTCAGTTGAACATGTTGTGTATGATTTGTCTGAAAAGCAAAGATCTCTATGTGCCAAGCTGAGATCTGTTATTTTACCACTTACTGAAGAAACTGGACGGTTTGTTAATCTAGAAGAAGAAAATTTCTTCAGTGTGCTGTCTGAATGATACAGAAAATTAATTCTGTTTTGTTTTTTACTGTCCTTTTTACTGGGAACTGCACACTAGTAAGATGAAAAAAACAGATATTGATTTTGTAGGTATGGATGATACATAAAGACTGAGTTGGCTGTTCACATATGAAACATACCCTCATCAAGCACTTTATTAGGATATTATATACAGTATATCATATATTCCTAATATTTTGCCCCCCTTATGCATGTTAGTTGGGTGGACAAAATATTAGGAACACTTTTCAATATTATGAAAGTACACCACCACCACCCACTACGACAAAGTGCTCGGTGAGTGTATAAACTAGCCAGTTACTTGGAGAAAGAAAAAAAAAATCTTCTTTTTCAACAAACTTTTGTATACATATTATTGGAAGATGCATGTTTTGTAAAATAGCAGCCTCTTATATTGGTCAGATGTTTCACAGAAATAAAACCAAACTAAACTAAAATGGGAGATGTGTCTACAGGCAAGCAGCCAACTCCACATATATGGAGAGTAAAGCTTCCAACATTAAATGAATAATGAATGAATATTTACTTGGGTGGAGTTTTTTTTTTTATAAGTACCAAAATAGCTCAGTTCCAAATCCTTTTAGGAAATTATTTGGAAATTATGGACCCACAGAAGAAAGCATCACCAATCAGTATTAGACAGCTTTAATTAAATAAAAAGGTTTTGTAGAGGCATTCCCCACAGTTGGATATATTTCTGTTATATTTCTATTTCTTCAGGTTGGGGTTTGTGGAGCTGTCAGAGAGGCTGATGTGTGTGGGGGGGCTCTTATAAAAGTGTGGGTGTATGGATTTGTTTGTGTATTTGGGGTTGTGGGGGCCCGAAAGAGAAGATTGGGGAGTGATTCAATCGCTACACAAATGGATTTGGCTAATAGAAGGAGCCTCTGATCCTGACTGGTGCACAGCTGGAGCTCCCCTAATTGGAGAGGGTGAAGAGTGGAGAAGAGAGTGGAGAGAAAAGAGAAAGAGAGAATATGGCCCCGCAGAAAATGCTCCTCTGCTGTAACAATATTGACTCGACGAGGATCATGCCAATCGTTAATACTAGTGAAAAAGGACACACACCTGGAAAGGAAGTTGTGTGGAGGCTCATCGTGGCTCAGGGTTCATATTCTCACCTTAAAAAGCAGCTCAATAAATCTTTGTGTAATTGTTGGAAGTGTTTTAAATATCTGATGAAGGGTGCCATATTAGCAAAGAGTGGCCTGCTCTCTAACCCACTTCACATCAGCAAGAACCATTAGAGAAATAAGTCGGCTTGATAGGTGAAAACAGGAGCCTTGTAACCATTTAGCAGCACTGAGTACTCGTCACTTTTTGTCAGTGAATTGCATTAATTGTTAAAAGAAATCATAATACAGCATGTGGTGCACTATTATTATTGACCTTCCTTGTTATTAGACCCGCTAGATATAGTTGGAAGTAACAAATGTCACGCTAGTTCAGGCAAGTATGAAATGAATTCACTCTTAAATTCCTGAATAGATTAAAATAAGTGAGAATCATTGTAGAGATCTCCCATCACTGTTGCCTTTGTGGAAGTGTGAATAGATGAGAGTGTGCAAAAAACAACCAAAAAGAGAGCAAGGCTCATCATTTTGACAGCTTCCACAACTACTGTCCATCATTGCAAGATTATAAGAGCCCATTATCCTTTACTATGCCTCCATTAATACTCCAGACAACACAAAAAGGAAAACTAAAGAGTCCTCCACAGATTTCACATAATAGCAACAAAGCTGACAGAAAGACATATGCATAACACTTTATCTAATAACTACAGAGTACCCAAAAGAAATCTGCTAACTCATAAAATATTTGCTTTCATACACTCAAAGTGAGTTTTAATGCGGGTAAACAGGTGCAAAATAGAGATTATTCTGTTTGTGCTCGCTCAACTTTCTACACAGTTTTAAAAATATAATATTTGTTCCAGCTCTGCAGTGATGCTTTACATTTGTATGGTGTGTGTGTGTGTGTGTGTGTGTGTGTGTATGTGTGTGTGAACAAGAAGCAACATAACAACAGGGTAAAGAATTGAACTTTTTTTGCTTTGTTTTCTTTCATGGAAACTGTTCTTGCTTATAACGATAAACAAAAATCTGTAGACTTATATATTAAGTACCTTTTCCTGTCTGCTGAACCAACTACAACATGATGTATTAATATGTTTATGAATCTAGGATTCCATGATATTATGATCAGAAGGGCAGGTATCAATGGGCACACACACATCCATAAAGTTCTGCAGATGCTGGGTAACAAAAAAAGACACAAAAGAACAAAAGACTACCTGCATACTGCTAAATTGTTCCCATCTGAAGAAGAATCATAGTGGTTTAAAATGTTGTCATGTCCATAAAGAAGATTTGGGAACAATTTAGGTGTAACGTGACTTTTGAATAATGGAAATATAATAATATGCACCTGGTGTTTACTGAACATGTGTCAATTCAGGCTAAAGCAGACTTCCATATATTCTTCATGTGTGGAGTTTTATAGTAAAGTTTTGAGCATGAGGGGAAAAAAAGTCTATAAGGTCTAAAAGGTATAAATAAAGTTGTATTGAACTGAATTGAAGTTTGTGTGCACGTAGAAATGTGGAAAACAGTCACTGTGTGTGCGTGTGTGTGAGAGCCAGACGGACAGAGTGAGAGAGCTCTTGTGTGTATTCTAAAAGCAGGGGGCCTTTTCCAATCTCCCACAAACACAAAGAGCTGCTCAGCATGAACACACCAGGGGGGCTCTTAGGAAACCCATCAGCTCACAGGGAAAGGGCAGAGGAAAGACTTACATATAGGAAACAGGCTGAGGGCATATAGGAGGAGCACACACACACACATCCTCAACTCTTGGTCTGATCTATGACGGAGCACGGTAGAAACCGGACATCTTTACGTAACGCTTCACTGTAAATGATCAAAAATATTTGTTGAAACCCTTAAAAAGACTTTTGGACTTTTTGGACTACTTAAAAGAAAAGTCCTACACCTGGTGCTGCCCATTTGACAATCCACAACTCGAGATCAACATATTAGTGTACAAACACAGACAAACTGTCAGATCTTGCGGGGACACTCACACACAGAGGCAGGCCGGCAGACCCTCCCACCGTGTTTCCATTGTAGCGGCCATTGTAACAGTTTTGTCTGAGCCATATGGGCTGGTTTAGGGATGTGGACCCCCGGCAGCTGAGGCTTTGTCCCTGTGTCACAGAGGTCGCTGGGATTGTGTTCCCAGCTAATTCCCTCTTTCAGGGACTGCAGATCAGAGTCTATAATGATCTGGGCGGCCTAGCACAGGGATTACTGCTGCTGCCTGTGACATCAACAGGCTTGTGTGTGTGTGTGTGTGTGTGTGTGTGTGTGTGTGTGTGTGTGTGTGTGTGTGTGTGTGTGTGGGTGTGTGGGTGAGAAAGAGAGAGAAAGATAGAGAGAGATGACATCTTAAGATGAAACATTGTCGCTTCTCTTTAACAACAGGAATCAATTGTCCCCCCCTCCACCCCACCCCAAACCCACCCACCATACCGAAATAGATCCCAAACACACACACACACACACACACGCTCTGAGTTTTCCACCTCATTTCCCTCAATCCAGTTTAGGCAAACATTATTAGCAGAGAAAGTGAAGGCAGTGAAGGGAAAGTAATAGCTTCTTGTGTCTTGACTGACCTCCATTGTCATCATATGGTTTACAAATTACAGAGTACTGTCTGGATGTTTTGCCTTGCACCTCTTCTGTAGCCGCTGCTGTGCTTAATGCACTGTATATATTTCTAATCACATGTTATTTTTTAACTGTAATGGAGGAACAAGCAGTCAGGTCTTCTACTTATGTAGTAGTGGCAATAAAAGTGTGCAAATGCTGTGTTACAAGTTTAAATCCTGCATTAAAACATCAAAACAAGTATTTATCAGCATATAATAATGATAATAAAGTTAATTTAAATAGCACTTATCAAAACCAGAGATTACAAAGTGCTTTACAAGGAAAACGAAATGGAAAAATACATAAATACACACATGCAGACAACTGATTTACCCAAATTGAAAAAGGGAATACAGTAAAAATACATTTTCAGAAGCAATATAAAAAAAAAAAGAAAGAGTTATTCAAAAGCCTTTTGATATAGATGTGTTATTTGCAGAAGTAATTTAAAAGAAGATACTGGTTTTGCAAGTCTGAGTTCGTAGGGCAGGTTGTTCTGTAGTTGAGGTGCCCTAACGGCAAAAGCTCTGTCCCCTCTAATCTTAAACCTTGACATAGAAATGGGAACTGCCAATAACAGGTTCTTGTCTGGGCACCTTAAACTGCACACAGGTTGGTAAGGGGCAAGTAATTCAGAGATAGTAGCCAACATAGAGACATTAAGAGGGGAATAATATGATCTCTTTTCTTGGTTTTTGTTGGTAGTCTGGCTGGAGTCTATGAATTGTTTTCTAGGAATAATAAATACTTATCAAAAGTATCAAAAAGTAAAAATAGTGCAGAATGGCCCCCATCTGTGCTATTATGTACTAATAGTAATTTCTTAATACTGATGCATTAACTTAAAGGTAATGCATCAGTATGTAATATGCTTGAGATGGAGCTAATTTGATTTGTTTTATATTGGATCTGAAACTATAAGTCAGTTAATTATCAAAAGAAAGTTAATCTGCAAATATTTTAATAATCAATTAATTGTTCAAGTTGTATTTCAAGCAAATATGTCAAACATTTCCCAGTTCCAGCTTCTCAAATGTGAGTATTTGCTGTTTTTCTTTGTCTTACATGATCTTTCGGTTTTGTGAGTGGGACAAAACAATCAATGTTAATTAATAATGGAAATAATCAATGTTTGCGGCCCTATTTTACTACCTGTTTAATGTACAATGTATGACAATCAGATTTTGCTTGTTCATCATACATTTTTAAAATCTTATTCTGCAACTGTCAAATAAATGTAGTGAAGTAAAAAGTACAAATTTTGTTTTTGAAATGTTCATTAGAAAAGAAGCAACACATAGAAATACTCAACTAAAGTTAAGTAAATATACTTAAGTTTCTTTTTCTACACTTTTTGCATACTTTGCTTGTATGAACACCAGAAATTATACAAAAAAAACAGTAGAATGAATGTAAAATAAAAGTTGACTTTATGGAGCAGTCACTGATAGCACAAGCAGAGAAGCCTGTATTTCAATTAATGGCTCATTGCAACAAGAGCATATAAATTACTTCCAGGAGAAACAAATTAAATTCATATATATTTGAACATTGTTGTTGCTGTATTGGATTGTTCCAAACAATGCTTGCCAGACACACTTCGACAAAATAGGAAACCAACCTGAGTAATCAGATATATGTGTTCTCAAGAAGAGAAACATCTGCATTCTAAATGAAGGGCACTCACACACATACATGCTGAAGAGTTGTTTTTTTTTCTGAAGACGAAGCACCCGACTCTTCATGAAGCCCTCCGTTGCTTTATAAAGAGTACTTTCAACAAGGCAGCTGAAAACAAAACTTGTTTGCTTTCCTTCATTCCACTTTTAATTTTCTGCTCTCATTTGTTTTTGTGGGCATCTTTCCATATTTTATTCTCTTTCTTCTGTCCCCCGGTGAAAGGGACTTTCATTGAAATTCATGCACTCAAGGACCGGCACCCATGCAAGGCCAGAAGATAATAGGCCAACCTATTTACCCTGCAGTTTTATTTATCTTTTTTTTCCCTCTTTCCCTCCTCCTCATCCCCTCCCCTGGCTTTGGATTGATCATGGTCGCTGCAAGATGACAGCTGTCTCCTGTGCATTAGCATTGCAAATGAAATGGAAGAAAAAGAAGTGGAGCTACAGTGTGTGTGGAGCCACAGGCCTGCAGTCTGGGCTCGGTGAGAGCAGATCAGCATCCTGACCAGGTGCTGGCAGGACACTGTGGGACGAGGAGCAGCTGATGGTGGGACAGCGCTGTCGCCCCCGGGTTTGACAAAACATTTTCGAGATCTGATTTTTAATATGATCCTTGATGACTTAATCAGTGACCAGAGTCCACGTGGGCAGATGAAGTTTAAATGATGTTTTTTTTTTATCTCTTGTATGATTGCAGTTTGTTTTTCGATTGATTGGGTTGTCATTAAGACATTTTTATTACACAGTTTCTTGCTGGCAGTGCACATAACCAGTTTGCTTGTAGACGGTTATTCACCCAGCACTTTGTTATGTTCAAGGGAGGGTCAATCAATGCTGGATTATTGATTTTTTTTGGTAAACTCTTTTTTTTTAATTGGTTTAGTAGTTAAGAAAACGAACAGAACAAGAGCAATTCATGCCGATAGATCTTTACATAGCCAGTCAGTTATACAGATATACATATAATGAAAAATAATAATGACAATAATACTAATGATAATAGTAAATTAAAAGGGGGGGGGGACCCAGAAACAAGTCTTTTACATGGAAACCAATTGATTTTTATTTATAATAAACCAAAGCTGCAAGGACTCAGCACATATTGTGTTGAAAGAGCATCACATGTGAGGTTGGAAAACGCATTTACTCTGGCCATGTGACAAATGCAGTTGTATAAAACTAGGATTGATAAATACAATGTATTAAACTTGTCATTCACCCAGTCATGTATGTCGGTGCCCAAGGACGAATCTTTATTAATATCACTTCTACAGGGAGGCAATACAGGTAGGTGATTGTTCCAAACCCCCGCAAAGAAGTATTGTCATGGTAACCGGTGAGCACTTCAGACAAAGCTGCATGTATCCTCGTGGAGTGAGAATTCAAACACACACACACACACACACACACACATATGCTCTGACACAAGGTACTTGTCATTCATGCATAAGCAGGAGAGAAAGAGACAAAGGTTTTGTTGTGAGAGAGGCTGAAAGACTGAAAGTTTACATGAGATAAATCAGCATGCGTATTAAGGTTAGTTCATCTCTGCTCCTGTTTATGTGTGACGCTCTCAGTCAACAGTGGTGGAAAGTAACTAAGTACATTTACTCAAGTACTCAGCATAAGTACAATTTGTAGGTACTTGTATTTTGTTGGAGTATTTCCATTTTAAGCGACTTTAGACTTCTACTCTACTACATTTTAGAGTGAACTATTGTACTTTTTACTCCACTACTGATATTATTAGTTGCTTTTCAGAGTAGGAATTTACATTTTAAAAACACGGGATGAGCTTATAACATACATCATTAAAGATTAAACCAGTGTCAAACCTTTTTGGCTTGTGACCAATAATATAAAAAAACTAGTTGGGACCCCTCCTCACATTTCAAGTTGTTCCACCAAAGAGTGATTTCCTGTCTTTCAGATGGTGTGATTTAGAAACTGTAATTATTAGAGGCCCAAACAAGGTACATTTAACCTGTATTTCACAAAAAATAAAATATTACTAATCTTTTCCTTTTCTTCTTCCCTACCTCATTAATCATCTCACGACCCCTCAGATTTATCTTGTGATACTTTTGAACTAAAACGCTACTTACCCATTGATGTATTAACAGTCTAATAATGTAATATATAATATTATAACACTCACAGGAGACATTTCTTTAGCAGAATGAGCACTTTTTAAACTTTAAAGGATAATTTCACAATTTTTCAAGTCTGTCTTAAAACAACAGTCAGGAGCCCATATGAACAGTGAAAGAGGTTTTCCTCGCTGTAATCATTCCTCCTCTTCATACTGGCTATTAAAAAAGTTTATCTGAAAATAATATGAGTCTTCAGCCATCTGAGTCAAATAAAGTGCATATCTTCTGCAGTTATAGTCTCTTTGTGTGTTTTCATGTTGAGCTGCAGTGGAAGGATTCTAACAAAAATGGCATTTGGCGCTAAAAAGACTGTGACACTGAAAGATATTGAATTGATTTGACAAATTTGGACGGCCGAGGCTTTATATTAGCTTCAAATAAACTTTAAAATATATTTTTGTACAGAAGGAGGGCTGTGGATTTTGTCCTCAATTACTTACATTGAAAGTGCATTATGATATTCTAATGGCCAGTATGAACAGGAGGAATGATTACAGCAAGAAAAAGCAATGTCAGTGTTTGTTTGGGCACCGTTAGGACAGACTTGAAAAACTGTGAACTTATCCTTTAAGTCTTCTTCTGTGCTTTTATTTAAGTAAGATTTTGAATGCATTGTCAACCAGAGTTACCTGAGAAATCAGTCAGTGATCAGCGATATAGCTTCTCTGCTTGAGCCCACCTCAGATTTCACAGGGCCAAAGAGACGCACAGAGGAAGGACAAGTAAACTGGCTCGGCCCTTTACAAATGCTAGAGTGGCCATCCTCCCACTGCCAGTCGCTCACACAGGACCACAATTAAATTCTTCGCCTACTCATTCTTCTCCTCTTTTTTTGTCTCTTGAGAAGACACCTCACTTGAGAAACCACTGAGGCTGCTTTTTAAAGGTCCCTGTGTGGCAGGGTGACAGAGGACACCACTCTCTGCCTTTTCTCTCATTTGGAAAGACCGGGTGAAATTGAAAAGGGGGTCCTCAGCTCCCTCCCTGAAGACCCTCTCTACCCCCTGCTCCCCCCCCCCCCCCCACATCCCTCACCCCACCGTCCCTGCTTTGGCCTGGGTGGACTCCCCTGGTCGGTTCTCAGACCTCCCCTGTCTGTGTGATACCAGCGGTATTGTGAGGGGCTGACAAAGAACAGGAAGCCCGGAGGTCGGCGGGGCAGGCCTGAAGGTCAGCTCAATCAGTCTCTGCATGATGGATGCAGCGCGGGGCCCGGGTCACCTGAAAATGCACCAAACAGGATGGCCAAATGCACTCTCTCCTGCCCTGCTCCTTTTGCAGCTCCTGCTCTTTCCTTTTTTTATTCCTCCCTCTTGCACACTTACAAATACACACATACTGTATCATTGATGTCTACATCACTCTGTCTGTATGGACACATTTTCTTTTAAAAGACACTGCAGCTGCACCTAAATTTATGTTGACAGTTCTGTTCTTCTCAGTTCCTGAAAAGTTGATGTCTTGGAGATACAAGGTGTCCTGAACAGACTATTGCACTACAATAGTAATTAATAATTCTGATTAAATTGGACAACTTTAAATGTTCACCCAAATCACATAAAGAACCTAGATAGAGACCTTATAGTTTTATTTAGTCAAAGCATTAAAAAAAAATACAATCCACTAGTTTTCCAATGAAAACTAAAGTAATCACAGACACATAGCTTTTGACTAGATGTAAAATTTGGATGGTTAAAACTCCACCAAAAGAAAAGTTTAGTGCATCAAAAACTGAGCAAATAAAAACAAAATTATCCGCAAGGCTAAATGTAATGAGTGTAAAAATATGTTGTTGTTGTTTTTGGGTTAATTATTATGTGAAGGCTAATTATGACCTGCAGTCTCTTGTTTTTTTGTTCACTGTAGATGAATAAATACAAGATGAAAGGAACAATTAGAGCCTTTCTGGTGATTAGCAACAAAACTTGATCAAATTCAAAAAGATTTCAAAAACAGTAAAGACCGACCTTAACTGTTTCAAATTAATCAGGCATTACATACCCACTCAGGCAGCCCAGTTATTTATGCACTCTGTGATTTTCTTTCATTTTTCATATTGTATGACAGTATGGATTCAAGCATCGCCATCTACAATCAGACACCTTACATCTTTATACAATCAGGCGCTGAAAATAATAGACAAAAAGCCTGTCTGGTGGCATCACTGTCACATACTGAAAAGATATAATCTACTCAGCTTCGAGAGCTTTACTCATTTATGTTTTCTCAAATTAGTTTTCAAATGCATTAACAGTTTAGCTCCAGAGCCTCTTTCCAGATATGTCCAAAGACCAGACAGCAGCAGTAACCAGGAACATGGTGAATGGCAACTGTAAAATACCACATCGTAGATCTAAATCTGGATCAGCTTTCTCCATAAAGGGCGATCAAACTTTGGAACACATTACCAACTAAAATCAAATTAATTCCAGATATAAAATCTTTTACAACAAAGGTTAAATGCTGGCAAACCAGAGCTGTGCCCACTTTTAGCTAATTGTATTGTTAATTGTTTTTTATTTCAAACTTTCAAACAAAATATCAAATAAATAAATTAAAATCTTACTTATACAGTATAGTGCTTCACAAAGAGGGAGATAAAAGACACAGATAATAAAATATACATAAAACAAGAAGAATTAATTAAGGTAATTAAGGAATTACTGTAATTAAATAGGGTATAAAATCAAGAGAAATATGGGTTTAAAGATGCTTTTTAAAGCAACAACAGTGACCAAAGCATGACCGTCTTTATTTACGATTAATTAAACAAGTGTTTAAAATCAACATCAGTCTGAAACAACTGATGTAAATTATGAATTTAGACATTATGAAAGTCTTGTGAAAGTCCCCCCACATCCTCCGGCATCCCAGCAGCCTCAGCACTGTGTCAGTGGGAGGGAGGAGGATGGAGCTGTGGGGGTGATGGTGGTAGTGTCCATTGTCGTCATGGAGACCCCTGTGTGTGGGAAGCAGTCCAAACATGACAGAGCTGAGTTTACTGACTCAAGGTGACTGGGCCGAGGGCACAACAGCACACAACGGGGGGACAATGGCTGCTCCATTAGTGCTAATGGGGGACACATGTAACAGGATTAGGGTGAGGACACCTGGGGGAGGGGGGGGGGGACCACATGGGGAGATGGTACACCCATCCGACCCCCCCCCCTACACCCCACCCTCTCTCTCCTGTCCCACTCCATCAAACTTGCACAAAACCATGAGCCTGCTGTGTAAGGACGGCTGCCTGCCCACCATGATGGCGTTTATTGACCTGCAGAATGTGTGTCGACTCAGGAAACTACTCAGTGAAAAATTTAAATACACCCGTTTTTTTTTTTTATATGTTTTAATGAAGACATTTCTACTGTGTTTGGATTTATGAAAACATTTCAAAACTGGTTGGAGAAATGTGAAAATTAATAGAAATTCAAATGATTTTCTTTTTTTCTTTTTTTTTATTCATTTACAGATTGGGGAAGAAGTTTTCCCTCACATTGGATATTATTACCCAGTTCATCAGATGTGAATCATTTAATTAAATGTAAGTTTCAGTACTTAAATATATAGAGCTAGTGTAGTAGTCTAAATTGAGTTACTGCAAATGGAAATCAAGATACATCTGACACATTTGACAGTAAAAAAATTGCTGAAAATGATAAAAAATAAAGTGGACTCTTTTGGAAAAGCCTTTGTCATTGTTTCTAAACTTTAAAATATATAAAAGAGACCAGTTGATGCTGAACAGAACAGCTTCGTCTCCACATCGCCGCAACTCTTCCTGGTAGCAATGTGAATCAAACGGAAATAAATCTGAGACAGACGTCCATGAATCTCCATTGGTGGACTGTGAATCTTCCCCGGTCGTCCCGCCCCTCCATCCCTCTCAGCTCAACCCTCATCCCCACTTTTCCGTCTCCCCCTCCTGCGAATTCCTGCACTCTGCCCAAGACGCCCAGTCAATTAATAAGACATTGTCTCCACCCCTCGGAGCCCGTGCACAAGAGGCCACCCAGGAGCCAGCGGCCTTCCCTCTAAAGCTGCTTCACTGGTGGCCCCCAGGAATGCCAAACGCTTTGGGAACAGGGAGAACGGGGTCTAATGGTGGGGAGGAGGAAGATTGGTGAGATGGGGGTGGGGGGGGGTCTGGGAAGCTGGATAATAGAAACAGCCCCATCATGCTCATGTGCTGGGGCAAGCCAGTCAAAAATTGGAGGGCAACAAAAGGAAATGCGTTCCACTCCCAAGGATCGGAGGCACTTCACCCCTCTACAGTCCAACCTAAACCCCGCCCTCGGAAACACAAGTAAGTAGATACACACAAACACACACACACACACACACATAAAGGTTTTGCAATACTTGAGAGAGCCCTGACTTACATCCTTAAACTTAGCCCGAGCCCTAATCTAAAGCAGCAAGCTTAAATTCACAATGACACCTGGCCAAAACATCCGCACAGGACTAGTGCGCTGTCAAGAGTCAGAACTGTCAAGTGTAGCTGAACGAGACCACCACACACACACACACACATCAAAACCCAGCTCACAGCTCAAACTCCTCCATCATGTCCTCTCCCATTTTGTATTCATCTCTCAAACTCAGCTCCTCTCTTTAAGCGAATGCCCTCTGGGAGGAGGGATACACAACTCTAACTAACACATGCAACTCTTTATCTGAGCTTTCATGGTACATCTTTGGCACTTCCAGGCACATTTTTTATTGAGTATATGGTTTTCTTTTTTAGCATTATTTTTGTGGTATTTTGCATAGTCAAGTCAGTTTCTGCAACGATTAATCGATTAGTCAGTTGACAGAAAATTAAGCCAACTATTTTGATTATTAGTGGTTTTGAGTAATCTTTTAAGACAAAATGCCCAAATTCTCTTGTTCCACCTTCTTAAATGTGAATGTTTTCTGGTTTCTTTAGTCCTATGTGATAGTAAACAGAATATCTTTGGGTTGTGGGCTGTTGGTCAGGAGAAAAAAAGACATTTTAGGTTGCATCTTGGACTTTGGGAAACAGTGATCGACATTTTTCACCATTTTCTGACATTTTAAAGAGCAAACTACTAATCGATTGATCGGGGGGGCTTTACAATCTGTCCAGCAATACAACATCCTTTATCCTTAGACCCGTGATTCAGATAAGGATAAATATAACATATATGAAGAATACATGTCGAGAGGGCATCAAGGAACTTCCAGGTGCCGTCAAACAGACAGGAGCCACACAAACATGGAGACCTGGAAAGAGGACAGTATATTTTGATATGTTTAGGTTATTCGACTCCTGAATTGTAAAGATTTGACACTTTAAAGTATATTATTGTCGTTATCTTATGTTTTATATTTTATTGTACTTTTTTAACATGGTCTTATGTATATGATGTTTTCTTATTAGTAGTATGTGTTGAATGTCCATCTATCTATCTATCTATCACTCTGGGGCTGTTTTTCATGGTTTCAACTGGGCCACTTAGTTCCAATCAAGGGGAACTGAACAGCAGCCGCTGTGGAGACCAATGACCTCAATCGCATTAAACACCTTTTAGATATCTGTGATGAGCAGAAATTGCTGATTTGACTGAAGCCATCTGTTTCTTAGGAGGTTTCCGTTTCCTCTTGTCCGTATTTTTTTTTTCTCTTCTTGACGTCATATTAAAAACTTTTGAGTGCCGTAATGGCAAGTGCTTCCAACAGCAAATCACCTGGTCTGACGAGAAAACAAAGAGGAATTTTGGGGTGTGAATATGAACAAATGTCAGTGACAGATGTCTTTAGGAACAGCAATACATGTTGACGTGAACAAGAACAAAGCTAAAATTGTTTGAGGTTGTTGACAGAGTGCTTTGAAGGTGAACAAAAAAGTAAGGGTTTGCATAAATAGGCAGAATTATGCCTCATAGTACAACAAAGGTTCACATTGTCTTGTCAGGTTTCACCCTGTACAGGTTTTTCTTTTACAGGTCACACTCTGTAAATAAGTAAGTAAAAACTGTCTATACTGTATATGTTTAGGCACAAAAAGGAACATTAAAAAAACTGACCATATCATATACTTTGGCTTCCTCGCAGTAAGGGATTTTAAATGTTTGTCTGGATGTATTTTTGTCTTTTTTGATGTATTAGCCGACAGCATCCCTCTAGAAATCTCAATGATGGATTTTAGAGTGCAGGCCCTCCATCTGAATACTTGACCACAGTATACAACACATGGTTTAGTAATGGATAGCATGTTAGTGCAGAGAGATTTCAAAGAAAAGAGATATCATGCACATACACACACACTGAGAGGACACACTGTTTAATGAGTTTCTCCTGCTGAACGTCCATATTGACATCCACATAGCAAAATTAGCCAGGCAAAAGTGCTCTGTGAGTGCACCATCTGTATTTTTGCATACAGTAGCAAGTGGGGTGAAAGCACAATAAGTGGATTGAAAGCCGTGCATAGAAAAACATCTGCTTTGTTTTTTTAAATAGTGTGTAGCACTATCAACCCGATTGTGTCCCGCAGAACTCTCAGAAACATTCAGAAACATGACCGCTGACTTGTGTTGAAGTGACATTAAATTTGCTGATGGAAAAAGGCAGAAATTAGACGGGGGAAATGAAAAATATCCAAACTAAACACAAATTTGAAGCTCTCATCCTCTTAAAAATCAAGAGCGTAAAATTCTAGTAACTGAATTTACTTTAAATTAACGTACAGTCAATTTAGATTTAATGGAAAATAGGATATATGGTATGATAGGACATTAATACCTTGAGCAGCTATGCACACAGATGACCTCTAACATTTTTTATGTCTCCCACCTAAACTTTGAAAGTAGATGACTGGTTTGGTTTAGAAGGGTCATGTGATTTTTGTACTTACAGTACAATAAGCTCTGGTGGAGTTTCCCTCTTGTGTGTTCACCTGCTCAACACCTAAATCACTTATTTTTGTGTCAGTTTTTGAAGAGAGCAGATAAACTTGTCCTGATCATAGTGAAGCTAATTGAGAGCCAAAGAGCGTCCTCTCCTGTTAGTATGTGGTAGTACACAGCAGTAAAAATAACTTGACGCTATACGTGGAGAAAATAGAGCTGCAACAAATAGTCAGTTAGTTGTTTCGGCAGAAAATTAATCAGCAACCATTTTAATAATTGATAAATCATTTAAGTCAATTTAAAAGCAAAAAAAGTCAAAAATCTGCTTCTAAAATGTAAATATTTGCTGTTTTTCTTTAAACTATAAACTATGATAGTAAATATTGTTGGTCAAACAAAACGCAAATTGAATAAGTCAACTTCAAAAAATTGTGATGTGATGAGCATTTTTCACAAGTTTCTGACACTTTATACATAAAACGATTAACCATTTAATCAAGAAAGCAATCAGATTTGACTTTCATTGATAATGAAAATAATCAATAGTTGCAGCCCTATTGCAATGTGACAAACACTTTCATATTTTCATATTTTTCCAAACAAAAATATTACCTTTATTACCAGTTGACTGAATTCTTCTGTCACACTAGTGTTTGTCTTATAATATTGGCACTATAAAACAAATAAATACCAGATATTCATCTTTTGAATTGATCTTTAAAAGAAACTCACTGCACATAAAATAACTTTTTTTCAATACTTATAGGTCACTTTTTAAGCTGCAAATTTTCTTAATTTGGTTATAAATTTGCATTTAATCAACAATTCAGTTCTGTAATCCCTGCATTCTTCTATGTGACTGATGTATGGATGAACTATAACGGCTGAATGAAGTTGATGCTGCACAGACAACTGTTCATCTGGCGGTACTTTGTTAAACACTGCCATCTAGGCGCTGCCAACTGAACTGACGTTTCAGCCTCTCCTAACATGCCTTTCAAGTTAGAAAAGGTTTGTACCTCATTTATTAGTCAAGTTCAAAAAAATGGACAGGAAATCATACATTTATTGTCCTTCTGACAACTCATACACACAACTCAAATCCTGGTATCACAAAATATTTTCAGTAATGACGTAAATACACTTGAAAATACATTTAAGCCGAGGATCTATTAAAAGACTCTTCATGATTGGTATCATATTATTAAATGTACAGATGTATTCAGCCAGCAAGTAAAGCATTTATTGAAGCAAATCAAGATTTTTTTCTTCACACTATCAACGGTGTGCCTATAAGACCTGAATGATGATGTTCACAGTGCCCTAAAAAAGCAGGTATGCACATGGTGTATCCTTGCATTAAATGAAAGTACTATCTGGTGCTGAGGTTCATATTATCGTCTTAGAAATGTTGGACAACAGATAGATGAGTACGTCGAACATCTGAACCTGCACAAAATCAAAGAGGACATTTTTCCTTTACAAAAGAAAATCAATTGCATGATTAAAATAACATACAAGTGCAAAGTTTTGCCCTTAAAGCTTGATTGCGTGTGTTGAAACAGTTTGATATTGACCAATCTCAAAGGGATTCACTGCTACAGTACTTTTTGACACGCTTCAGTAACGATATGACGAAAATGGAATCGATGAAAATGGGAAGATATCGACAGAAATCAAGCAGTAGCATGTGTGTGATGATGGCGGTGGTGATGAGGGTGATGATGATGACGATTGGCAGATTGGCTAATACTAAAACCTATTCATGTAGTATCTAATCTCCAACCAACATTACATAGAAGAATACTGGTCTGAGTAAATCTATTGACTCAAGAACACATGTTCAAGTCCCCATTCTCTGCCATTCTGTACATGATCCAGTGCTCAGCCTCTTTGGGAAGGGTAAGAGAATAGTGAATTTCCCTATTTTTACAGTATATAATCATTAATGGATCAGTTCAACCAAATTCCAAGAAAAGTCGAATATTTTCACACTTACAACTTCTGGTTTCTAGCTTTAGTTTCCCAGGTTTTGAGATATCTTGTCTCTGCAATTTCTGCTACCACCCAAATACGATGAAGGTGAATGGAATTTCGTTTGTGGTGTTCACAGCATTGAAAAAATTGCTTAACAGCATGATATCAGAGCATTTACATGCACATGAACATCCTGGTTTTGATCATATTCTGGGTATCTGCGTGTATACATAATTCTAACAATATCCAGGTCTGTCAGTTCAGTTGTGTCTTGATTCTTCAACATCTCAGCCTTTCATTTCTCTACCAAACAGAGAATGTTGAGAAACCTGGATTAGGTCTTGCCACAGGATCCTGGTTTCTATATACTCTCTAAGACTCTTCTATATACTCCAAAAACCTGATCATAACAAGGATACTGGTGCTCATGTAAACGCACTCGACTCATTGTGAACAGTTCTCATTGGACCTAATCTCTACAAAACAAAAAGTCTCCAGGAAAACAGTGTTTTTTATGTAATTTGGGTGAACTGACCCTTTCAAACAGTGGCATTATCTTTTTACCTTCTTGTGATCTCACAGGTTGAATACAGTACCTGTTAACTGAGGGCCTGTTTGAATAATTTTCAGAGGCCTGAAGGGGTCAAACTATCCAGTATTTCACGAGAAAATACCAAAGATTATAGAAAAAACACAAAAATAGGCATAATTATGTGTCGCACAATATATTTGTGATTCTTTCTTGTCGTGTTAATCATCTCATGACCACCGAAGAAAGAGCCACCAGATGTTTGGCCACTTCAGCACCATGGACAGATCCATATCAACTCTGTCTCACGGCTGACCAAAAAGAACCACACGAGCCTCAGCGTCTGTCCAAAATGATCAAATTCGCAGACAACGCATCCACAAAAGCACCAAACGGAGCGCTTCCATGCAAAAGTCTGATGTCACTTTCAGCTTTTGCACCCACAATTGTCTCTTAAGCACATACGTGACACAAGCACACAGGAACATCCCCTGCCTGATCCCTTCCCTCTAAAACTTACAGCAGTCACCGGTTCATACAAAACAGTTCACCCTACCAGCCCTCTAATTAATGTTGCAAAAAGGTACAAAGGTTTAGCTCGTCAGGTTGGGCGCTTTCAAGCTTAACTCAAAGAGGAAGCACTGTCGGCAGAACAGGAACTTTCATTCAAATTCCAGGGAACCAGCAAAAAAAAAATGCATCAAAGACAACAGGACCTCAAATCAAAACTGGCCTCCCTCCCTCTCCCTCTCCCTCATAGTGGCACACTGAACAAGCTGTTCATCAAAGGGGGGGGAAACCCAGTTTGAAATTAGCCCGAGAGGACATTGGTACAAAACCAACCCTTTCCTGTGACATGCTGTTATTTTCCCTACAAAGAAAGTGAGCTGGATCCCACGGAGGCAGTGAGTGAAGTACGGTATTTTCTTTGGAACAAACAGCACTGCAGCACATCAGCTAATAGAGCCTGGCTCCCAAAGGGGAGCTCAATATAGGACACTCTTCCTCTTCCTCCACTTGAGCTATTAATACACCCAAACAAAAGAAAAGAGGCTTAATGAGGCAGCAACGGGGAACTCATGCGAACTCAAGTTAGACAAGAGCTTTGTAGTGTTTAGCTACAAGGATTCCAGCTTTTCACACAGGCAATGGATCCTACTTTGCTATTTCTATTGTGGCTGATACTATGGGAGTAAAAGTACAGTATATGTACACCATGTTATGCCCTTTTAAGCACTATGGTTGGAACCATTTGGTGAGGTCTTTTTGAAGTGGCAAAAGCAACACAATGGCGAAAAAAGAGATGCATAGTTTTAAGCATGATAATGTACTGGATATAAAGAATCTCTGCAGTAACACACGCGGTTACAATATCATCTGAGCTGGGAACATATTTCACCAGTTGGACGAAACAAACAGAAACCATGATATATGGAGCGTTTCTTTGCATATTTGCATGAAAGGAAATATCTCATGCAGCTTAGAGCAGCTACCTTGAAGTTAATGCTTTGGTTCGGATTCAGAGTGCATTAAAATGGAAGAAGATGAGGGAGTGTGTTTGAATATACACAATACTCCAACTAATAATTTGTATCCTGATTGAGCAGGAAAAAAAAAAAAAACTGTTTCTGGGCAGCTTCACAGACTGATCACAAATACCCCTGTACATATCAACAGAACACAGTATTTCAACTATTACCATGAAAACAGACAAAACACATACTTGCAAATAAACAATTAACAGAGCTGTTACTTGCCTATCTACCCTGGCTAACACCAGTATTGTAATATCAGGAAATGACAATATTCAGGCTATTGTAAAAGGAGTTTTGGTGTTTACATCGATCACACCTCCAACAGTAAAACTTCAAAGTCCCGAATCAAACCGGGGATATTAAAATGTGCAAGTAAACAATCTCACATTAAATCAAGTAACACCCCCCCCCCCCCCAAAAAAAAAGAAAAGCCCATAAAATAAAGAAAAGAAGAGGTTGATGTTTCAGTTCACATCATGCACTGGGGACATACTACTACTCAGATATGCCTCAAAGTGAGAGCTGTCACACTGTGCAAAGATCACCATTTCACTCATGCAGTCTAACATGGTAAATAGAGCGAAGGATGGTGTCAAAAGTAAAAAGAGTGTTTGTTTGAGGTCTCTCTTCAGGAGCTTGATGTTTTCATAAAGGGTAGACATTTTTGCTGTAGTTTTAAGACTTTGGGCAGGGGCAACTTTTTGAGCAAGTCTGATTTTCTCAGCATCAACGCCTTTATAGAAATAGTTAGACATTTATGAAATACTTTCTTGAGAGGAGAATGGTGTCAATCTCCTCATCTAACTCTCATCAAGGAAGCTAATAAGCATATTTCCCGAAATCTCAGACTATTCCCTTAATCACATTTGAACCTTTCTGTTGTGGATTGCACTATATTGCCTTTAAAAGTTCTAGTGTATCACCACCCTCAACTCATAGCCCAAAGCTGACCTTTACCTGATTTAATAGCATTTTGGCACACTTTCCTTTAAAAAAAATCTCTTTTTATTTGAAAAGGAAGCAACTTGAAGTTCCTGTTTGGCATCTTGGATCTCAGAAAATTCAACCTCAAACTTCTTGACGCATTCACCTTGACCCTGATGGATGTGCACTAAGCTGAGCTGAATGTTCTATTCTGCTCAATCCAATTGGTCGTAGTAGTGATAGTAAGTCCAGTAACACACAAGGCTAAGGGTGCCAGTGATTAATGACAGATTAATTGTCAATAATTTAACTGATGAAAATATATTAACCGATAATGCAGAAGGTGAGAGACGTGCAGTGTAACTGTCAGAAAATGTTGTGTAGATATGCTGTAGTATGTGGTTGCGCCACTAGGTGGAGCCAGTTTTTTTTGTTTTTTTTTGTTTTTTTTAATTGAGAACATGATATAAACAAACAAGACAGCCTCTTACTTTTTAATGAGACTGGGTTACATGTTTTTTTGGTGACCGCCTGTAAGGGCTGCACAAACTGTAAAAGAAACGCACCTCCCTGCTGTCCAAGGAAGAAAAAAAAGTCACAGTGTGCCGTGATATGCTCACTGTGACAGTCCTGTTGATGAACACTGAAGCATAAAATTGTGGAAATTCCACGTTGTTGTTGTCGTCTGGTGGCTGTCCGGTTCAGCTACCTGAGGCTCGTGCTAACGCTAAACTAGCATCTTGAACAGAAGCAGCTGCTCGGTTAACGCAGGCTGTGAGCTGAGTGTCAGCAGGACTCTAATTTACACGTTTCCGACAAAATCAACACAAAAGTGATGAACTGTATAAGCGACATTCCCCTGCTTTGAGTATAAATGCATTTTAGCGGTGGCAGTAAATGGACAAATAAAGTTAGAGCAACAGTATTTGTGCGTCTGTTCCAGCTGAGCAGCTGTTTCCAGCAGCTGGACTAACGTTAGCTACAGTGAACACACACATCACTCCATCATGTAGAGCAGGTATGCAGGTTATGTTATGTTATATTATTATGTGAACTAAAGGTGCAGTGTGTAGCATTTAGTGGCATCTAACGGTGAGGTTGCAGATTGCAACAAACTGAATACATCTCCACTTCCAAGCATGTAGCAGATCCTACAGTGGCCACAAAACCCACAAAAAACACGAAAGGCCCTCTCTAGAGCCAGTGTTTGGTTTGTCCGTTCTGGGCTACTGTAGAAACATGGCGGTGCAACATGGTGGGCTCCATGGAAGAGGACCCGCTCTCTATGTAGATATAAAGGGCTCATTCTAAGGTAACAAAAACACGATTCTTATTTTCAGGTGGTTATACACTAATTAAAACATACTTATGAATATTTTATTCCATTTCTGCCAAGTCTGTTCCACTAGATGCCACTAAATAATTCACACTGGACCTTTAATTGTTAGATCTGTCCAGCACATCTACTCTGATCTAATTATGTCCTCTAACGAAGCTGGAAGTTGTGCAACCATTTGCTGTGTTTTAATATTTTGGATTTTGTCAGACCAGTTGTTGAATAGACGGAACTTGGTGTTTACTTTATCTGTTCTTTGAACTAATTACTAATGTAGCCTACTCTGATTTTTTTAACGCAGGTTATGTCAGTGGTTAACATGGTTTTATAATGGAAAAACGTCCAGCGTATTTCATAAATTGTTAATGATTAACCGATAATCGATTGTTTACACGGTCGACTATCGATAAAAGAAATTGCTTAAAATTTGCATCCCTACACAAGGCAAATCCACTGCTGGGCTAAATACTGACTTGAGGATCAGACCATGTGGCACATCAGCAACGCTGAGTCTTGAAGTAGTCATACCCTCCACATCAGACAGAGGCAAAATAATTTGAAATATAGCTCTTCTCATTGGGCCACATTCCCTCAGGCAGCAGTAATCCCCATACAACAATAAAACCACAGATTTGGCTGAACATATTTGGTTGTCCCTACAAAAAAAGACATTTACACTTTTGCTTCTTCAATCCTTATGAACAAGGAAGTTAAACTTTTTTGACCACTGGACACAGCTGCAGTTCAAATTCAAACTTAAACTGCCTCCAAAAAGTCCAACAAAGGCTACACAAATTTGACAAACCGATTCACAACAATTAACCAGTGGCTAATGATGTTAATCTCTTCTTGCCTATAATAATTTTACAATGTCTAAACAACAGTGACCTACTAGAAGCATTGATATCTATGATGATTACAAAAAGGGATTAACAACCATCTGACTACATGAAAACAGTCTTTTTCTGAGCTGATAGGGAAACATAGACACATACACAAAATATCTTTTTTTTTTTTTTAAAAGACTCACTGTATCCATTATTTCTTTTCAGGACAGTCTGAACCATAAATAAGTTAACAATATAGCTTATCATAAATAAATTTCAGTCTGTAAAATTCACATATAAATACCCTGCTCCATCTTGCAGAGACTTCCCAGAAAAGAGAAGTGGACCCACGGTACACTGAAGTACGTTGCATTTCCTCTCTCCTTTGACAAAAAAATACAAAGCATCCATGATGTAAACACTACGACTTTCCCTTTAAAACCTCTGGAGGCATGGACATAGACAGGTAAATGGAGCGGACAGAGAGTGAGCAGTAATTTAAAGATGAGACTGAAGATGTCTCTCCATTGTCTGTCTGGACCTGTGGCGGTAGGGCAGCCCTTTCATTTTGGACATCGTTGACAACTTCTTCCTGGTCCAGTCCCTGATTGATACAGTCTGTGTGTGAAAGCGAAAGAGAAAGAAAGGGATAGGCTATTGCTAGTGATGACTGATTGATTGATATTGAGGTGACGGTTGCTGCTCCTGCTGCATGCTTGGTTTTGGAGACGTGCGGACGTCCATGCAATTGACTGAACCGGAGGCAGAGAGCTGCCAGGGGCAGAGAGAAAGAAGAGAGAGAGAGCTGTCTCTACGCTGGTCCGAGCCATCCTTCGGTTCATGACTCTCCCTTTTCCTCTCGCCGTCTCACTGTCCTTCTGAGAAGTGAAAGGCCGGAGGCGCTGGCTGGTGTGTAGAGTCCATTCCCAGGGCCACGGGTGTGTTGGCGGGGGTGGTGAGAGGCGTGCTGTTGGAGGGCTGTGGGTTGGTGTCGCCCTCTGAAAATGTCTTCTCCTGAGACTGGGAGGAGGAGGACGAGGAATGGGTGCTCTCACTGGAACTGCTGCGGGTCTCTGTGCTGGTACTTGTCTTTTTCATCTTCCTCCTCTTGGCTAGTGGTGCCTTGTCCACTGTCTGCAGGCGGAAACCCTCCCGCTTACATTTGTTAAATGCCTGGGACAAAAAAAACAAAGGGGGGGGGCTGATGAGTCAGTTATTAAGATTTCTCTTAATTATTAATTTTCCTTTCCTGTACAGTTTTTAATTACTGCATACATTTTGTGCAGATTTGGAATAGAAATAGTGATTTGGATTACAGCTGCAACAAATGATTATTTCTATTATCAATTAATTTCTCAATTAAAATGTGAAAAAATGCCTGTTATAATTTCCTAAAGTCAAAGCTGATGTCTTCAAATAGCCTGTTTTGTCTGACCAACAGTCCAAAACCAAGAGATTATAAATTTATAGTCACAGAAGACAAAGAAAAGCAGCAAATCATTACAAATGATAATATGGAAATAGGGAGTGTTTGTATTTTTTTGGTATTTTTGCTTGAAAAATGACTTAAAACCATTAATCAATTATAAAAATAGTTGCAGATTCATTTCCTGTTGATCTCCTAATTGATTAATTATTAAATCACCCCATAATACATTTGAAATAATGTTCTCTCTTGCTATTTTGTCTTTTGGGTCAATCAGTATGAGCTGCAGTGACCTCTGTACAGTCAATAAGCAGCAGCAGGTTGGCAGTTTAAAGAGCAATTGTTCAGTTAAGCCCAAATCCTATAACAGGAAGCCTCAAGGTTGGGAAATCCCGACCTACATCTGACAATCGCGTGCCTCTGTTCATTTCTCACATTAAAGGTAGCTTTGACGTAAGTGTGGACGGAGGCAGTGGAGGAGCCGAGAATGTCCGGGGTCATGAGTGGGTTAGAGGAAAGTTGGCTGTCATCCTGGAGCCAGGCGTTGTAACGTAGGCCGCACATCTTGATCCTCTTGTTTGGGTCCACAGTCAGCAGCTCTGCCGGGACAAGACAGAGATGATTACCTTTAGCGCTCTTAATACCCAAGTGAGTCACAAGTGAGACACAAAGAGGAAGTGATTTCCTCTTTAGGTAGCGTAACCTCTGTGACCTAAATCCGAGCATAGACTTCAATATTACAATAGCTATATTCTAATTTTTTGCGTGTTATATATATATACTCTCAACATTAAATAACTTCTGATCTCTCATCTTGTGAAAAACTCCTACACTATCACAGTTCCCCACTCACCTTGTATAAGGTCCTTGGCCTGCTGGGACACATTTCTCCAGGCCTCGCCCTCAAAAGAGAAATCTCCCTGTTTGATTTTCTTCATAATTTCCTCAGCACTGGTGTGAGTCAGGCTTTTCTCTTGACACTGAAAAGGCACCTGGCCAGACAGCATGGTGTACTGCAACCAAAGACAAAACAATCTGCTATCAAATACCATTAACATACAGTTTCTGGGCTTAAAAATCGAAATGAGATCTAAACATTTTGTATTATGCCTATGATGAAGCAGGGAAACCAAATAGACTAGGCGTTAAAATAACAACATGCTTTATAAGAGCTCTTGACCGATCACGACTGTCCACATTTTTCTATTGTTATGCTGCATGTTGTTGACCGTGGCTGAACCAGCACTAAACAGAAGAGCGGTCCGTGCTCAGCTGAATGAATCGCATACTCTCACCTTGGCCTGCTTACATCTGCCTGCTGAGTTCTCATTAAAATGACAGTAGTTGGGAACAGCCCTTTTGGCAGTGGAGGATCTGTCATGTCCTGATCTCGCTCTCCCTCCCTCCCTGTCTCGGTGCACTTTGCTTCCAGGGCATTGTGCACATAGTGTGTCAGTAGCCATTTCATCAAAGCTCCATGGAGGCACACTACTCCCATTTCCCCCCAGGGGGCGGCGGTGCAAAGCAGCACTCGTACAGAGAGCCCAGACTCTGTACGGATGACTGGCCAAGTAGAGAAATCTCTCTCTTAACACTCCGCCCCCCCCTACCCCTGTGTGCCCTCTCCTTCTCCTCTCTACCTCTCCTTTTAATTTTCCTCCTCTTCGCAGAAAAAGGTTGAATTAGGATGACATTTCCGCTGCCGGGAAGCAGCTCTGAGAGCCTGGCTGGTTGCTCTTCATTCTGTGGTGAGCGTTAAACTGTGTCAGCTCACCACAGGATGCTGAAGGTTGTAACACTGAACAAGAGAGGGAGATGAATATCATGTAAAACATGATTAAACAGAACATGCATACATACATGTCTGCATGTGTGTGCACAAACACCGCCACACACACTATACTACAACCAAAATCAGTTAAAATAACAGTTGATTGCTTAATCAAAATGGCTCGCAGTACATGTTTAATCCGTAAATTTGACAACATCAACAAATCAACACTGTATGGAGCTCATGATTAAAGATTAATTTGGTTTTTAGAAATGATTCCGTTAACAGTGTTATGAAAAACAACTTTTAAGTGGAGCTCGGAGCTGTGGATTTTGAAAAGATTCGTATAAATTATAAATTCATATAATCAGGTCACTTTCCTAGGGCATTGTGGAAAGTGAGAGTCTAATGTAGGTCTATACTTGTTTAGATTGTGCGTTCGCTAATAAGGACGCTCCTGAATAGGGCTAATCAATGATCTGTTATTTAGTCCTATTCCTGACTGTCAGCAGCATCAATGTCATCAAAGTGAAAGTTTAATTTTGATGTGGGGCATGATCCTTTCTCAGTATCCTCAGAAACGTCTGACCAGATCGTCATTTCTAATCTTAAACTGCATAATGTAAACATTATGTGCTCACTGGGGTCAAGGGTCAAAACTATTTGCCAAGACTGCTATATGAACAAGTACAGCCCTGGCATATATTGTATTTTCTGTTAAGAGCAGAGACTGATTCAACCAACTGATTGAGACATAAATTCAGATGTATTTTATAAATTCTAAAATATGAGGACACTCTAGGGTTTTTAAGTTAAATCTCATTCTCTCTGCATAATTGTTTGCAAATGTGAAAATTAACATTACTTTCTCATATATTTATCTATTAATACATACATTTTATCCATCATTACATCACAATAAAAATACTAGCAGAGCCCAGAGTAAAGTCTTAAATCTGCTTACTATATAGTCAATCAATAGTCCAAAAACTCAGTAATCCAATTTAAGCAAAAAAAAAAAAAAAATCTAAAAAAGGAAGCTAATATTTTATTTCATATATTAAATGTACTTAAAAGCAAATCTGTAGCAGCAATAGCCAAATTACTGATTTTGACTAAACCAACTAACTGTCTTGTTTCAGGACTAATCTGAAAAACTAAGATGTTTTTTTTTTCTATGATGTTTACAATTTTTTTCAAATTGCTGTAAAATAAAATATTTGTGAAGTGGAAGTACTGAAAGAACAGCCTGCTGATACCCCCCCCCCTAAGAACAAGTTGAATAATGAATGATCCTACACAAGTCCAACTACCTGCATTTTGTTTTAACCTGAGCTCGGCTCTGTCGTCCCACATCCACTCACCAGAATGACCCCCAGACTCCACAGGTCACAGGACTCATCGTAGCCATCATATTTGAGTATCTCTGGTGCTGCGTACTGCAGGGTGAAGCAGGGAGTCTTCAGGAGCTGATTGTCTGGCGGTTTGAGGCGAGCAAAGCCAAAGTCTATGATTTTTATCTCGGAGTTCTCACTCTCGTCTGTGAAGAGCAGGTTCTACAAAGCAATTCGAGACATGGGCAGCAATCATTTCTTTCTGCTCAGCAAAACTGGGCCACTCGAGAGCTTACTAAATTGGACATCAAGACTTGTCTGACCAGGTACTTTTGACCCATGTTAGGGTCAAACAATTTTACTCTTGTTTTGCAGTAGATTGCAGAGTCAGGATGACAATACAACAGATTATACAAACTTCAGTAAAACACAGTAATTCTGTTTGAAAAGCTTATGATCCAGTGTGTCTCTATTCATCAGAAAGGCACAAACTGTTCTCAGACAGAAAAAGATTTCTACTTGCAGCAGTCCTGCTGCTCCCTGAGTGTATGTCCAATACCTCCGGTTTAAGATCCCTGTGCACCACTCCCACGTCATGCATGTGACTGACAGCGGACACCAGTTTGCGCATGATGCGGCTGGCCTCGGTTTCACTGAAATGTTGCTTCCTGCGGATCCTCTCGAGCAGCTCCCCTCCACCGAGCAGCTCCAGAACCAGGTATGTGTGGAGCTACAGCAAACACACAGAAACATACGCATGTTTGCAACCTTTATTCTTTGACATCTGTTGAAATAGTATCCATCCATCTTGCTTTCTCAGCTTGAACGTTTGAGAGTTAAAAGCAGCTGAATGTTGAAAACAGTGGACAAGAATATTTCTGCTGAATAACAAATATATCAAAAACAGTCCATCCTTAATCCCATGATGATGAGATCAAACCATAATGGTATTGAGTAAAAGTGAAAGGGGCCAAACAAAGTGGGAAGGGAATAATGTGTCTGGGCAGTGGGGTAGAGTTTCTCATTAGCGCTCGGTCTGGGGAACAAAGGCAGGACTCGGCTGAGGCGAGGTGAGGCAGCGCTGCTTTGATCCGGGTCACAGACCTCAGAGGTACAGTAATGACCCCACTGAGCTCATCAGGACTAAGTGGTGCTCCTGGGCTTGAAGGAGCGGGGCTAATGAACCTGTACGCTGTCAGACACACAACCGAGGTAAGCTACATTTGGAACACATGCACACTTAGTTTGGCTTATGTGTGCGGCACAATTAGCAACTCAAGTGAATCTAGGTTGGTTCTATTCAGTAGTACAAAAGGGGTGTTTGTACAGCTGCAGTTTAAAAATACGTTTTGGTGTAAAATATCGAGCACACGGAGAGATGTTTATGGGACAATACATGAAGAGATAGAGACAGACCTCGAGGGCTTCCAGCATCCCCATTAATCTGCCTTGTTCCAGTTCCAGGACTTAATAAGGCCGCCGTCCCCACAGGCTTCACAGAGAGCCATGCAAAACAGAATTTATGGAGGCAAATATAACCACCGCGATAAACCTTACCTGGTCGTGGTAAATTTCATGTAACTTGACAATGTTAGGGTGGCCGTCGCAGAGCTTCAGGGCTGCTATTTCCCGCTGAGTCTGTGCCTCCATCCTGCAGCAAACACAAGCAGGAAGCCAGATAACTGTCACAAAATACAACATACATACACACATACACAGCAGAGTCAGAAAATGAATCTTTCAGAGGGCAGTTTTTACATCCTTTGTCATGTTTTTAATCTGCATTTTGGTCTTGACCTGGATATTTTATTCAATTGCACAGCAGAAGTGCCTTTGCATCACGTATTTGTAAATAAACAGTATAATGGACCTGAAAGACTTGTTTGAAGCAAACCAGGCCTTACGAAAGAAGATGTTTTACATTGCATTTCCAAACAGTTCGCCCTGCCACAGATGGATCACTTTAAATTCTTTTTTTGTTTATTTCACAGGGACTTAATCAGTTTGTTTAAGAGCAGTTTTGATCTGCAACCCGACTGATTTTTGACCCCGAGACAGACAAATTCCAACTAATGCACAGTGAATCACTGTGAACAAAGCGTGATTTACTTTTCAACCCTATCTATTAGGATCTCAGTATCTCAAGACAAAGTGTTTGTGTCAGGAGGATTGCCCCGCACAGCTTACTCTTATTAGAGCCATAATGTTTGGTGGAGAAGTGTCTGTTTTTCTGCCAAGTGTCACCAGCCTTTAAACATCCTGCAGTCAACACATGTGATCACAGTTTAATTTGTAGCAGTTGCCTGTAAAAACAACCAGGTTTGTGGGCAGAGATGTATACATTTATGCATTTGACCTACATCTGGCAACCTTAAACAGAGTATTAGGGCAAATAAAACATATATACAAATATAATCAAGTCAAATTATGACATTATTTTGCATTCTTCAGTTTAACATATTTCTAATTTCACTTCACTTTTAAGGTGTTGTTTGCCTGACAACGGCCACAATTTCTGCCAGCAAGAGGAAGAGGGTGGCTAACAGATTTATCCACTGAAACTATAAACATCACATCGAGCCAAAAGCATCTAGCTGGACAAACACGTTTGAGCAGGCTGTGAGCTCTTACCTCTTGCTGACAATCTTGACTGCGTATTTCTGTCCAGTCTTCTTGTGTGTGCACCGTCTGCAAATGGAGAAGCTACCCTCTCCCAGAGCACTGTCCTTCAGGTCCATCTCATAACTCATATAGAAAGGCGAGTCCTGTAGAAAAGGACAGTGGACCAAAACAAGGCATCACCGAGGAGTCCAATAATAGCAACTGATCTCAATTAAATAATTACCTCAGTGTTGTTATGTCTTTAATTAAATGGACATAAAATGTTGGCAAGTGAATTTTTTTCTTTTGTGTAATATATATTGTAGAAGTTCATTAAAGCCTTCTTGGAAGAACTCAGAACACTTCTCCTGTTGTGTAATTTGAGTACAAAAATGAGTACAACCAAACGAGAAACCTAGATTTTACAGATCTGAGAACAACTGAGAGCTGAGCTGAGCTGAGACTTTATTGAAATTCTGAGCACATTTGGAGCACACAGTTGCTTGACTGTTTGACGAAAACTTTATCAAGTGTGTAACTGAAAATTTACAATTTACAATCAATTTAATATTCCAAGATTTTGTTGATTAACTCAACATTGAGCACGGCATTGTTAAAACGCTTCTGTGTGCTAGATAATTAAAAGCATTAAAATATATTACAATCCCCACTGGGCTGCAACTAATGATTATTTTCATTATCTATTAATCTGTCGATTATCTTCTCAGTTAATTAATTAATTGTTTTGTCCATAAAATGTCAGAAAATGGTGAAAAATCTCAACCACTGTTTCCCACAGCCCTCAGGGACGTCCCCGAATGTCGTCTTTTGTCCTGACCAACAGTCCACAACCCAAAGATATTCAGTTTACTATAATAAAAGCTGGAATCAGCTTCAGCTTTTTTCCTAAAAAATGACTCCAAAAGATTAATGAATTATCAAAATGGTTGGCAATTATTTCAATATTTGGGAGCTAATCAATTAATTAACTAATCGTCGCAGCTCTACTTCAAATATAATAAATTTGATGCTAAATTCCGATAATGATAAAGTTTGTCAAGTAGCTCAATTTCATATCACTTAAATCAACAATTTTTTCAAAATCTCTATACCAGCAAGTACCCAGGATGTTATGAGAAAACTCTAAACTCAATAAACGCAGTAAAAGCACTGCAACCTTCTCAAAAAGCATTATGTTGCACAGATACACAAGTGTATTCAAGATAAACATCATTAATTAAACAGGCTTGTCCAAAATGAATCCGAGTGCAGTAACACAAGTGCAGTAGGAAAAAAAAAAGTTTGCGTGGAATGGAGAGGAAGTAAAAAAAAAACCAAAAAAAAAAAACGCATCTGTCTGTGACAGCAGCCATTAGCTTAAGTGTGTTTGTACAGGGGGATCCAAGTCCATTCATCTTACCTTCATCATGGCGCTGCGGGCCACCGCAGCAGAGCCCGGCCTCTCACAGCCTCCACACAGCTGGACAGGGTCGTCCATCACCACATTCCTCTTGAACAGGATGGAGGGGGCCATGAAAGAGTAGCCCTGCACAAAGAAACACATGAACTTTAGGTGTTTACTTTTCACCATGACATTAAGTGTAGCTGGGCTATATGGACAGAGGAAAAAGAAACTTCCATTAATGCAGTTTAAAGCCTCAGAAAATACTGTAGTATCAACATCCTACTGATGACATTTTACTTTATAGACATATATGGGCACATAATGTATTTTACTTATAGATTTATATATGGTTACATATTTATTGTAAAAAATTATTGTGCATTTTTTCTTCAAATGTTTCTATATCAAACAAGCCTGCCAGCCCAACAATAAGTCCAATTCTGGTAATTTTGTGACTGACAGAAGCTGTCCAGCTGTTCCTATTATTAGACCTGTCATTGTGAAGCGCTGCCTGCTTAATTCCAGCTGTGGGGACCCCAGAGCTCTAAGTTGGCATTAATCTCTCTCTCCCTTTTACGCCGATACACACACAGCTGTGTGGTATGTAGTGACAGCCATGGATGGACGGAAGGATGGATGTTGGATGAATGAGATGCCCTAAATTGCCGGGCTTGAATATTTGATTGCTCTGCTGTGAAATTACATCTTGGCGCTCTTAATGCAATTTTAATTTTGTTTTGTGAGGCACCGTGGGGGAGCAAGTGCACGGTACAAAATTGGGATTGCTGTCGTTATCTCAGAGATTGCTAGGCTTGCAAATTATAAAGACCACAAAATTTCAGACTATGTGAATGGCAGCTGAGAGCGAAAAAAGCCAAGATGAAGTTGGCAATCAAAGACTGAAGGCGTAACCGAGACAGACGTGGTGATGCTCTCAAAGTGTAACCTTTTATTCCATGAGAGAAGCCAGTTAATGGATCTATTGATCTACCGAGCTCAAGGATCCAGAAGGCAATCAGAGTCGAAATTTCATGCAATACATCAGACAGCATCAGCTGGCACGGAGTTGTGGGCCATATTATGGTTCAAAGCTACATCAAAAATAGTCATTCACATCTGTTACTTCAATAAGAGCTGCATATGGCAGCAATTACTTCAATAAAAGACCCTTTAGTCAATTTGAATACCAATGCATACAGACAGTCTCATGTTGACTTACAGCAACCTTTTGAGGACATTCAAAACTTCACTTGATTACTTCAATTGCTGTGGAGTATGTCAAATATAGTCACAGACAAAAAGTGGGTAATGTATAATGCGATTTTTCACCCGTGTCAACATTTCACACAGCCTGCAACCAAAGCTCAGACAAACATCAGAACAAAACGAATGCAAATACCAACGTTGTCCTGTGCAATGACCTGCAAGGAGCACAAAAGAATATTCCTGTCTGTAAACAAAAAAAAATAAAAAATAGTCTGGTCGTCTAACATCCCTTCCCTCCCACCTGGAAGATGCGGTCACAGTTCTGCGGCAGAGCTGCAGGGGAGTAGGTGGGGTCCATCTCTGTGAACTCATCCGCAAAGTTGCTGACATCCAGCTCATCCCGAATCACGGGCTTGAACGGGGCAGGCACCTTCTTAGCTGCCAAGTCTTCCCAGTTAATTTTCTGAGGGGAGTTTAAAAAAGAAGAAAAAACATTGTGGTCCATCCCAATCCTTATTAACAACATTTACACGAATACTCTACTGTACTGTATATTAACATCCCACCCTGCCATTTAGTTTTTCTAAATATTATGGAATATATAAGACAGGCAATGAGATCCACCTGGTAAAACGGGTGTTTCTTTACATTCTCTGCTCCATTAGGACCTGACCCTAATCTCTTCTTTGGATCTTTGATGAGGAGTCGCTGGATGAGGTCTTTGGCCAGTGGTCCCATATCTTTGGGGAAAGGAGGATCCTTTTTTGAAATCCTCCTGTGATGTGTGAGACAGATATGGTCAGTGTTGTAGAATGATTACAACTGAAGGAGAGCTGAAAATTGTGGCTGATGATCAGGGAGAATCCATACTTGGCAATGTCCGTGTGTGAGTTCTCATCTCCATCAACAGTGAAGGGTGATCCGCCAGTCAAAAGCTCGTACATCAACACGCCGAGGCTCCACCAGTCCACCGCCTGGAATGCATGAGAGCACCCATCCGTGACTTTGGCTTAGCAGACTAAAAGAACAATCTCACTGGAGAGCGCACACATTCAGAGAGTATCGAGAGGGGACTCTGGGTCACTTGATTTCATCAAACAGACTATAGATTACCTTGTCATGTCCAGACTCTCCTCCTTCCACAATTTCTGGAGCCATATATTCAATGGTGCCACAGACAGAAAAGGCCCTTTCCATCTGTTTTAAAAAAAACACACACAAATGCATCAACAGGCATATTTTAGAGGCCAAATACAACACAAAAAATACAGAGGATCTTGTGCTTTGCATCCCACAACTATTATGTGTTGTAAAATACCTACAAGCAGCCAGAACTATGACAGAACTGTACAAAAGATTAAAAGCCCCTGAAAGACTAAATTAGCAATAATCTAAGTAAAGATGATCTAATCTGCTTCGTCAGGACTGAGTGGGGGTGGTTTGATCAGATTTGATTGACGGTGGCCTGGCAACATATGCAAAAAAAAAAAAAAACCCACAACTGTCATCAGATTTTGATACAAATGTTAAATTCTGATTGGTGCATGGAAGTACATTACATCACCTTTTCATAACTGAGCATGCCCACTTCAAATCAGCAAGAAGAGCTCAGACACAAATACACATTTCTCTCATGTGAAAACTGTTATAGCAAAAATAGTGTATCATGGTTAAAAGCTGGTTGAGAAACAAAACCACTTTTTAAAATTTTTTTTCTAAAAAAATGAGAACACACTAATGAGTCAATTTAGGTTAACATTTTGAAGTCAAGCTTCCATCAACTTTTACAGTCCTTCATGAGGAGTGTAAGGACTGAGAAGACGTACTGTTGAGACATACCTGATCAAATTCTTTACTAAGGCCAAAGTCTGTGAGAACAATATGTCCACTTGAATCGAGTAAAATATTCTCAAGCTTCAGGTCCCGGTAGACAATCCCAAGCTGAAATTTAAAAAATTAGAGAGACATTACAGTTATAAAACAATAGATAACTTCTGAACAGACACAGCTGACCATCAGAAAACTGAAGAATCCTTGACTGTGTTGAATCTGAGACTCACCTTGTGCAGATGCTCCAGTGCCAACACAATCTCTCCACTGTACAGGGCTACTTCTTGCTCCTTGAACCGCACCCTTTGCACCAAGTGTGTGAAGAGCTCCCCACCATTTACATAATCTACGAAGGACGACATCATGTAGCGATGAAATATTTTATGCATGCCATGTTTTGTACAAAATAATGCAAGTTTCTCTACAGAGAAGAGCAAATACTTATTTTAAGTTTCTGTTTATATTGATTCATTCAGCAGATGACAATACTTTTCTTTCAGTGGGTTAAAGGTAATTATTAACCTTTTCTTTTGCTTGTATAAACATAACACAGAAGTGGAAATCCCTAGCGCTGGAAAGATTTTACATAAAATATGCTAACCGAGAATGAGGTGCAGCTTGGTGTCCGTCTGGAAGGCATAGTGAAGTGTGACGAGAAACGGAGACTGGCGGATGTGCTCCAGCACTTGCCGCTCCGTCCGTGTGTGTTCAGCAGTCTTTGCCTTTTGTACAATGGTGGCCTTCTTCAAAACCTTCATGGCGTACAGCTTCCCTGCATCATGACCACTCACTTTCCTCACCAGGAACACCTTGCCGTATGCTGGCGAATAAAATAAACAAAGACAGAGGACAAAGTTCAGCGCAGAGCAAAGCCTCAAACAGAGTATGACATGCTTATCATTCCAAAAACACATCAGATACCAGACTTGCATTATCTGAATGTCATGTCCTGTTCAAGAGGAAAAGAGACGAGTTTAACGATTTTTACTCACCTCCTGTGCCCAGCACCTTTAATAGCTCAAAATTTTCAATTCCCACCCTCTCTACGTGGCCCGTCAGGTTGGCTGAAGTCAGAGCAGAAATAAAGTATTACAAAAGAATCAGATAAACCACTCAGTACAGTAGCTTGAATTAGGGCTGGGCAATATATCGATATTGTATCGATGTCGTGATATGAGACTAGATATCGCCTTAGATTTTGAATGTTGTAATTTTGTGATATGTTGTAAGTGTTGTCTTACACTTACAGACTGTTCTAGCTGTTCTATTATTTGCCTTTACCCACTTAGTCATTATATCCACATTACTGATGAGTATTTATCAAAAATCAATGTTGGTATTTGGTCAAAAATATTGTGATATTTGACTTTGTCCATATCGCCCAGCCCTAGCTTGAATGACAAAATATCAAAGGCCCCATGAAATCAAACATACATTTTCCCAGTTTTAATGAGGAGGTGTGTGTGGAGCCAACATTCCTCTGTAGCTACGTTTCTCTCTGCAGCTCGGTATCGTGCTAATCTCTAAGCCCCGCCCACTTTTTAGCAGTCCAATCAAAAGCGAAGGATTTTATTTAAATCCCTCTTGTAACTGTACACCACTCAAATGTTCTGTTTCACTGGGAAATACGTCATAGTACAGAAGCTAAAGACGCTCTAACTTCCGTTTCACTGGGCCTTTAAATAAAAAGAAATGACATCATGTGCTCCTGCCTTAATGGTCATTCACTACCAGAAAATGATGTGTGAAAGTATATTTTCACAACTGTACAAAATGACACAATATCAACGAGTAGCTAGAACGAAGAACAAAATCATGTTCCACATTAGGTATTTTTTCACTGATTGACCACCTGAGGCTTATCTTGAACACAGAAAAATTGATGCTTATGTTCATTACACTGACACCGTACTGTTTGCAACTGCAAGCTCTGTTTGCAGGTGCACTATAAATCTCCCACCTACTATGACTGGTGCCATGTTGGGCGAGTCACTAGAGGATTAACATGACCTAAAAAACATTAACTAGTAAAATACTGTGCACTAAAACCAAGACACTAGTTAAAAGATCAGAAAGTTGAGGATGCAGACTGTTGTTTAAACGTGAAGGGTCTCATTAGTTTAAACATTTACATAGAGCTAAAACAATTTTATATCAATTAATCCCTCGAAAGTCATTTATCAAGCAAAAATATACCACACATTCCCCAGTTCCACATTCCAATTTTGAGGATTTTCTGCTTTTCTCTGTCATTTTTAACTGAGCATCTTTGGGTTTTAGACTCTTGGTTGGACAAAAAAGTAGAGACGTTTTTCACTATTTTTTATACCCAACAATAACCAACAAAAATAATCATGAAAGTCTTTAGATGTAACTACTTTAATCATGGCCTTTCCCCACATTATAGCCTGAAAAATATTAGAAAATAACAGAAAAGTGAGGAGATGCTGTGGTTCACCAACTACCTAACAAGCTGACATTCAGCTATGAAACTATCAGTCTTTAGCTAAACCAGTACAGACATTCTCTGTCTTTTCAATACTGTAGAGATGGACAAGTTGTGAATATATCCAAAAATGATCAATGATCATATTTTTGTCGTTACCTAAAGCTGTGGAGCTTGCATGGCCACCAGAAAGCAAACGGCATCACCTTACAGTCCTCTATACAGTACATTTTGTTTTATAAGTGCAGCCCACATTATAAATAATGTATTCTTGTATTTTGATGCAAAGAGACTCCACTGTGTTGTTTTAAAGAAACTGAGTTGTAATTAAGTCAAACTCAGCAAAGCTAAAAAGGTTGAAAAGTGAGCTCTGAACTGGAGGATTGCAGATTAAAAACACTGGACCAGTTAGGAAAGTTTAGTTTAGATGGTTAAAGTGAATATACAGTATGGCAAACAGCAGCATACTGGTAGCACCAGGCATCTTGCAAGGGGAATTTCTTTAATTGTAAAAATGTGCAAACAATACAAAGGCCACATACATCATCAGTAAACGTCCTTCATGCGAACAAAGATGCAATGTAACTCAAATATGCAACAGCATAAGATAATCCTCCATGCAACTGCAAGCTAACTCACTACATTAACCAGCAAAAGGTCATTATCTTCCATCAAAGATCTTCAGTGAATTTAGCACACTGTCAGTGACTCCTCGTGTCTTTCTAAATCACAATCTGCCAGTACAGCTGACTGAGCATAGCACGCTCTTAGACATGCATGTCCATTGTAGTGAACACATTCCTTCTGTCTCACACTCTGAAAAATAGGCTACTGAGCAATTACAGCGGCTGATTTCATCTTTTCCACTGCTTCTCCTGTTACACATGAGAAGAAATGCTGCAACTATTGGGCAATTCAAGAGCGTACTGTATCATTTCAAAACAACAACGCTGTCCTTCAAATTGAGGTCGGAGGTTCAGGTTGCATAACACCCTTGTCAAGCTCACCCTGCCAAGGCCAAGTTTGATTTTGGTGTTTATTAATAGACTGACAGAGGTGTCCAACCAGATGATGCCTTACTGCTAGAAAAGAGGAAGCTCTCCAGTCTACAGGAGGGAAATGCCAATGTTCTTCAAAATAAAATGCTTTCCTAGAATTGTTTAATGTGGTTGAAACTTAGAAACCCATATAATTAAGAGTGAACAGCAAACCATTGTCTATTAAGAAAAAAGGATTTTTTAATCATGTAAAGCATTTACATTTTATGAAGTTGATTATGAAGTTTGGTAAATTATGGCAATTAAGTCCATTGTAGCACATTTTTACAACTTGCACATTGATTACTTGTACTTGTACATGTATTAATTTTGGGCCAATTTGCCTGGTAAGATGAACTTATTTGCAAAAATACCTTTTAAAAAGTCTGGACTGGTCTGAACAGCAGCATGGTAGTGCTTAGTAGACATGTCTATCCTTTTATCCCTTTTCCTCCCTATATTCTCTCCACGGGGTCAAATGCTACAGCAGGGGTCCAAAGTAGGGTTAAGTTAATACAGCAGCTAAACAGCTGTGAAAAATTCAATACATAAAACCGAGTGCCAGTGATAACTAGACAGACTGCATATTTAAGGCAGGGCAGTAAAACGGGGTGCAGCATAGTCATGTTGCAGCCTGAACAGCACTGTGTCATTATAAACCAGTTACAGCTGAGGCAGTGTCCAACTTCATTCAGCAGCCCTCTGCATTGAATTACTAGAATTACCACTCTACTCAAATGTTACATCATTACTGAAGCCTCAATTATAAATATTTGGAAATTGTAACAGTAACTAACTTTATTTCCTGTTCCATGTTTTGAGATGCTGCTGGTGCACGTCAACACTTAGTCCAACAACAACAAAAGCCATCAGGATTCAGCACCTCCGTCACAGTTTAACCTTGAGGAGGTGAAGGTGTTGACTAATGTTACGCTTAAAAGGCTTTTTAAAAAATGTACCTTTCTGCCATCATAACACGAACCAACAGTGTACTGTTGATGTGCACCCAATTTGTGCAGAATGAAAGCAAGCTAACGTTAGCTCTAGTGACTTGACAGCACTGCAGCTGTGTCTGCTCTTCCTTGGCTTAGCAGAAGTTAGCTGTGACTGCTAACAAATCCAGGCAATAACGGGAAATTCATCTTATCTAGTAATCCACGTTAAGTGAAAGCGTTGACAGTGGCATGAAGTTGCTGAAAAACTCTGTCGATGGTCTAATTTAACCTCGTTACACGTAACAACTAATGCTAGCTTAAACTATTGTTATTACCTAGGTTGACAACGGTTATTAAGAAAGCCTTTAGCTAACGTTAGTAAATTGGCTAGGTAACATTAGTATGCGTGCGTTAGCAGTAACGTTTCAAGTAAGCATAAGGACAGTCAGCTAGCGTTAACGTTAGCCTTCTTCTGCCATTTTTGGACTGGAGTAACGTTAATGCGCTCACTTCAAACGCCCATTGACAGTGACAGTTGGCTCGTTCAAGCTAGCCAGCTAACATCTCTCCCCTTGACACGTGTCTCCAAAAAGATAAATGGCAAATAAAATGGGACTGCCTCAAGAGTTTAACTGGGTCGCAGCAAACTTACCATTTTTCAGCTCATGTTTCACAGTAAACAGGTCACCTTCTCTGGAAGATCCCTCCATCGGGGATGGCATCGTAATTTCGTGTTCCAATTATGTTCAAAGATGCTTTTCAGACAAGGTTACGTTCACCTCGCGAGCTAGTTTGTAATGCTAACATGCAAACAACAAAATATATACTGAAATAATAAAACGCCTATGAGCTAGGCGCCAAACTTGACTGATATATAGGCAGAATGTTGTTACAGCAGCAAGCAAGCCCAGAGGAAACACTTGCTTCTTCCAGCACACCACCACTACCACTACCTTCGCAACCAGGCAGTCCCTCTCCGCTGATTGGGGTTGCTATGTGGAATTCTGGCCTCTGATTGGATGTTTTCGTGGTAGCGACACATAATCCCGCCTCCCTCAAAAGGCTGGTGCTGCCTACTAATGATCTCTCATGTCAAAGGTCAGAAGTGTAAAAATTGTAGTGCAATTAATTGCCCATAAAAGGATACTTCAAAGTTCAAAATAGAAATTTAAATATAACAAAATTAGCGGGTTTTATTGGAATTTATTAGAATAAAAAAAATGAAAATAAGATGAATAGTGGTGTTGGTAAAAGAGCTAGAACAGTGGTAGAACAGTGGTGGAAAGTAACTAATTAATAATGTACTGTATTTATTTACAATTTGAGGAACTTTGAGGTGCTTTACTTGAGTATTTCCATTTTATAATACTTTATAATTCTACTCCAGTACATTTTAGAGGCAAATGTTTTACTTTTTACTAGTTACTAGTTAATTTTAAGATCAAAAATTCACAAATAAAACCTATGATTATCTTATCTTAAATATGATGCATATAATGTAGTATTACTGATGCATTACACACTACTGCATCAGTTCTAATAATCCAATGATACAACACTAATATAACACTTATTACTTTTGCTTAAAGGACAGATTCACAAATAATTTATTTATTTAAAACAACAGTCAGGTGCCCAAATAAACACTGAACTAGTTTTTTTCTTCCCACATCATTCTCCCTGTTCATACTGGCCATCAGAAGATCCCATCATAAAGCACTTACAGTGTATGTGATGGGGGCCAAAATCCACCAGCCTCCTTCTGTGCAAAAATGTATTTATTTTATATATATTTAAGTTTCTAAATCTGAAGCTAATATGAAGATTCAGCCATCCAAATGAGGCAAATCAAATAGATATCTTTCAACATTACAGTCTTTTTAGCACCAAAGTCCCTCTTTTTGTTACTATACTTCCACTGCAGCTCAACAAGGAAACACAAAGAGGGAATTTTATGTTAAAAAGACTGTAAATGTGGCAGATATCCACTTAGTATGACTAACTCAGACTGCTGAAGCCTCATATAAGCTTCAGATAAACTTTTAAATCCATTTTTGCACAAAATGACTGTGCAGACACACTGTGGGTTTTGGCCCCCATCACTTACACTGAAAGCACATTTGAAGGGGATCTTTTAATAGCCAGTATGAACAGGATGAATGATTACAGTGAGAAAAACCTCTTTCAGTGTTCATATGGACACCTGACTGTTGTTTTAAGACAGACTTAAAAAATTGTCAAAGTGAAGGGTGATAGTGTTATAACAGAGAAAGACAGCGTATCAGGAAATGATCAGTTCCTGTTAGTTGAGGTAAAAACATGGTGCAAAAGATTAAGATCAACATTTAATCATAAGTGTACTTTGTCATTTTCTTTTTCCTCATTCTCAATTTCTGTTACAGAGTCTTATAAGCTTTGACCTGAAAATGCTAAATAATGGCTAGGACTAATGGTACTTCAACTTGATCATTAATCAATAAATATTCCTGTCCTTCCTAAATCTTGGAGTAAATTTTAAGGACACTCAGCATTAAATCAAGATACCACTACAATTTGAGGTACAGGCTGATGATTCTTTGATATAAGGATCTTTAATCTTTGAAAATGTAGAGCAGTCAGTCTGCCTGCGTTTGCTTTTTGTTTGATTTTGTTTTAATTCTTCATTTAGACTCAATCATACATTGTAAAATACACAGTATCTGCACGTACAAACTTTATTTACACAAACACATCTGTATATTTTTAAAATAATGCACACATTCTGACAATGGTACAAGTGTTGACAGCCACAATAATGTTAAACTCAGTCTGAGATAAACACACATTGTGAAGAAATCTAATAAAATAAACATAATAAAACAAAATAAATACAATCATTTAATGATATTTTATGTGTCTTTGCAGTTTTTTTGTTTTGTGATGAGATAGTCCTCTAAGAATAATAAAATATAGTTACAAGAGGACGTAAAGCATAGCTTCAAATTTGCATTTGTGTGGAAAGTATTTAAGTATTTGCAGTTCTGCATCTACCTACTCTTATGGTCCTGTAAACATAAAAATCTAATCTACACCTTTAAATGCAAATGAGAAAGTGGAACAACACTGTCCAGAACTTATATCCATGGGCTATTTAAAGTATCCAGCACAAATAGTTACTTTTATTGTGGGTCTTTTCTTGTTATGGTCCTGTGCCTCCTCCCTGAGGTAGCATGCTGCCATTGCTTTCAAACAAGGGATTTTTACATTGCATGGGTATGCAGTATGCATACATTTGTAATGACTACAGCAACTTATATTTGTCGGTGAATTTTGTTTTTTAATTACAAGGGGGATTTAAAACAAAAGGATATCCAGGTGTCAGCATTCAGATGTTGGTTCATTTCAGGTTTGAGACATATATCATGCTATAGTCCTCGAATGTCCAATAAGCTGCAAGTTCCTCAGAGTCAGTTAATGGTATGTGGGTCTGTTCAATGAGAGCCAATCAGCTTGCAGACCACTTTATCCAGTATTCAGGATTGTCTCATATCTTATTTTAATATGACAACCTTCATTGGAAAAAGATCTGGAGCTTATGTCATAAATATCTAATAAAGTTAAAGACATCTCCTTCAAGCTTTTACATAAATACTACCTCGCTCACCTTTATCTAGATTTATAACACTGATGATAATTGTACCTTCTGTGCATTGACTACTGACAGTGTGCTCTCATGTACATAGTTTTTGGTCTGATATGAGTGCTTTCATTGTCATATCACTGTCAAATTCACATCATATCCTTAGTGAATTTGTTTTGTGTTTAGAACATGTGCTTGTTTGGTTTTTATAAGTCCAAATACAATATTAAGTTAATTATAATTTTTTGCTATTCATGGGAACAAATTTAAAGGTGCAGTGTGTAGGATTTGGTGGCATCTAGTGGTAAGGTTGCAGATTGCAACAAACTGAATACCCCTCCTGCTCTGCTTCTAAGCATGTAGGAGAACCAATGGTGGCTGTGAAACGTGGAAAAATGTGAAAGGCCCTCTCTAGAGTCAGTGTTTGGTTTGTCGGTTATGGGCTACTGTTGATACATGGCGGTGCAATATGGTGAGCTCCGTGGAAAGGGACCTGCTCCCTAAGGACTCATCCTAATGTAAAGAACTAGAAATACCTAAATAAACATTCGTCCAAAGGTACCACTCTCAGTAATACATCCTTGGATACCTGACCCTGTTGTAGATCTCACATTGCTTGGCAAAAGAACAAGAGAAAAAGAGTTTATTTGATATCCACAGATAATAAAAACCTATATAGAAACCGAACCTTAAAGTAAGGTTAAGTTAAGCTTCAATATCTTAGGAGAACGAACCTGAAAGAGAGAATATAACTTTTATCTTATCTTTTTTTTTTAAAAATTTTCTTATTTTCTCCTCTTGTATTTATTATTAAAATTAGTGAATGTGTAGTTAGAGTCCCGATCCACACTCCAGTCCAGTTGGTGGCGGTAATGCACTGTAACGTTGTTTGCCAACCGCCATAAAAATCAAGAAGAAGAAGAAGAAGAAGAAGGAAGACACAGAAGAAGCAGAAGAAGAGGCTAGTTAGCTGCTGTGACGGCTAATTTGCTTCAGTACTGACTGACCTCCGCTCCCAAGATGGCTGGTATCCGAGCTCTTGGTGTTCTGTCCAGATTGACATCACAGAGATATTCTGTAGTCACAGGTAGGAACGACATGCTTTTCACTTGTGAAAAGTTAGAGAAAGCCGGCAAAGAGAATAACACTGAAAACGCTTAAATTTGCTACGTGTTTGGTAGCCATAACGTTAGCTGGATAATTAAACGGTTGGAAGAGTGTTACCCAGAAATGTGTGTTACTGTATCATACAAAACAATCATTTTGTATGTCCAGCACACCAGTATTTTCCTTAAAAGTAAAAGTTTATCGAGCCAAGTGTGCACTTAATGCCTGTGCTAACCCACTGGCTGCTACGTAGCTAATTAACGACGCTATTACTTAAAGCTTATGGAGCCTCTGTTTCAAAATGATAAAGTTGAATGAGTGTTTCGGCTTTTTGACTGTAAGAAGCCGGTTTCAAGACAGTTTAGACAGGGATTTGAAGACTTATGTCATTCATTCGCCATTGTCGTAGCCACAGATGCCTCTTTCTGTGTGCATGGTAGGCGGGGAAAGTAGGTGAAGGGTCATTTTCCACTCAACTGCATAGCATGGCCGAGGCTGGCTGAGGTCATGGCAATATTGTCTTATCTATATGTGATATAAGTTACATTTCAATTGTAGGCTGTACGAGGACATTTTATTTAGAATTGTATGGCTTTTTTATGGCTAAATATAACGTAATGTAAATATCGTGTTTTTTAATGTGGGTGGTGGAGCAGCTATATACAGCAGGTTGGATGACATATATTCAATGTCTGACACATGCCTGTAATAACGAAGTACGAAGCTGAAGTTAGCTTTTGGGGTTAAGGGGAAACTTAAATGACTGTGACAACCAATTCTTAATCATTTGCACTCAATTGCATTCAGACAACATTAGACAATGTCTATCTTTAAAACCTCCTATGTTTACATTTTAACAACGACTTGATTAGCAAATAAAGCCTAGAGCCTTTTTTAAACAATCTCTGGAGTCTACTTGCTAATCAGGTTGTTGTTGTGTGGTTATGGTGAAAATGCAGTTAAATCTCCTTTTTAATTAATGGAATAAATGTTTCACAAATCTAAAAGTGGGTTTTAAATAGCTTTAAGGTCTTTTCTACGATGCCCAACGCCTTCCCACATGTACAAAGGAACCAGGAAATGCCTGCAAAAAGAAAAATTCACTATATAGAATATGGTATAAAAGTATAGAGGCAGAAAATAAACATAAAAAATATAAAAATAAATTAACTAATATTATGAGGATACTATAATAAGGTATTACAGGATAACAAAAACAGCATTAAATGCATTAGGAATGTGTTAAATAGCATTATTAGAAATGGACAAGACGACAAGATCATAAGTAATCTGGATAAAGGAGTTAATGGTTTAATAAACGTTTTGGAAGTGTTGGACTAAAATTGGCAGAAGAAATCAGTGACCCAGAAACAACAGAAAATCATGGATATTATTAGCAAGTGTAAGAATAAAACGTCCACTGACTGGAATGAAGTTGATATGACAACAGTCACAAATGTCATTGATGGGATTGAGAAACCACTTGTAACTTGTCCTTCCAAACTGCTAGATTTCCAAGCAAAATTAAAACTACAAGAGTTATCCCAATATATAAAGCTGGAGATAGACACAACTTTACAAATTATTGGCCTGTTTCTTTACTTTCCCAATTCTCTAAGATACTGGAAAAAACACTATGAAAGGTTAGACAGTCAGGATGGATTTAGAACAGAGTATCAAAAATACTGAAATTTGTATTATTTGCCCAGACGACACTAATATTTTTTGCTCTGTGGAGAATTTACAGCAGCTTTTGGAGGTGATCGCAACGGAAATTAGTAAATTAAAACTGTGGTTTAACATAAACAAATGATCATTACATTTGAACAACAACAAGTGATGTTGTTTTATAGAATAAACACTCACGTACAAGTGATGATAGACAGTGTTAATATATAAAGAGTACATTGAGTGTGTTTATCTTTGCCACAAATCTTAAAAATTCTTGTAAACTTAGCTGCTGGCTGAGATGGCAGCCCCCCTCCCAAACAAGCCCCCCCCCACTCCCCCTCTCTACCAACAGCAGAGGGAGGAGGACAGGATGAAGGACTGATACTGACTGATGTCTGTGTTCTTTATACTTTCTAAACTTCACTCAGCTTTTTGATGTCAGTAATATTACTTATTTTGCATACATTTTAGATTTGTTTCCAGTGAGATATTATTAAGTTAAATAGTGACCTTGCTGTTGTACTGTTATAAACATTACTGTTGCTGCTCTACAAACAAAAGTATGGATACAAGACAGGAGTATGGATAGGATAAAGAAAGAATCCTTGACTAAGATGTTCAGTTCAACAGTTATCTAGTTTCTAATAAAGTCGAAGATTGTTCATTTCTGAGTATTAGTTTGTGAGTTGTATATATGATAAATATTGAGTTAATTGTTTGAGTTATGGAGAAGGGGTAGGACCATATAAGTGTATACTTCTTCTTACTCCTTTTCAAACATGTAATATTTATTTATGTTGTTTATTTATGTTGTTTATGAGAATTTGTTATAGATTTTGCTGTATATTTTTACTGTTCCGTTTTATTTGTTATTCTTGTTTTGTTTTTGTTTTTTTACTTAATTGTTACATGTTTGGAAATAAAAATGAGAACAGTGAGAATTGGTAGTTTAACATACTCATTTATGTTTCCTTTAACTTTCCCTGTAACCTCTGAATTGGAAGGTAACTTCAGCATCGTTTGATTACTGTCATCTTCTTTTTTTACAGGCAGTACTTTTCGCACCTTCTCAGTAGCTCCAGCCATGCAAGGTAATTGTAAAATCACTTCTATTTGATATAGTACATGGGTAAAAATAGGTCACCCTGTCCTGGGACACAATTATTTTCTGACTGTACAATATCTTCCTTGTCTATTTTTAGCCAGAACCCATGTGAACTATGAAGTCAAGGGCGATGTTGCTGTTGTTCGGATCAACGACCCCAGTTCCAAGGTGAGAGCTTGTTTAAAAAAAAAAAAACTAATGTGATAATTTTAATATCTGGATTAAGCAGATGTAATTTAAACTTAATGGTCAATTCTCTATCCAGGTTAACACACTGTCCATCCAAATGCAAAAGGAGATGGCAGAAGTAATGAACGAAGTGTGGGCTGACAATGCTGTTCAAAGTGCAGTCCTCATCTCCTCAAAGCCAGGATGCTTTATTGCAGGAGCTGATATAAAGTAAGAGAAACTTGCTTAAATCCACTTCCTGTTAAACTTTGAAAATGCACACTTCAGTCATGTAATGTGTCTTATCTTATCTTATGTATTGTACAGTATAATTAACTACTACTTTTAAAATTGCATCCCTGTGTCTATTGTGCATTATTATTTGTGGTCTTGAATCAAAACCTTTCTGCACCCTCAGCATTAGGATCTTATATTGTTTGTGAATTAAATGTAAAAATGGCAACGTCTTGGATTTTCTGGTAACCTTTGAATTTCCTCTACACCTGTTACAGTATGATCCAGGCCTGCAACACTGCAGAAGAGGTAACCAAACTTTCTCAGGAAGGGCAGAAGATGTTCGAGCTGATTGAAAAATCTCCAAAGCCCATCGTTGCAGCCATCAATGGTTCTTGCTTGGGAGGAGGTTTGGAGGTAAACAAATTATTTCAGCACCCAGCTATATTTTTGTCTGCATTGGCAACGTTTGACTACGATGATTGATGATAATGTGTATCTAATGGGCTATTTTTGTATTTCAGTTTGCCATTGCATGCCAGTACAGGATTGCAACAAAGAGCAAGAAAACAGTTCTCGGTACTCCTGAAGTAATGCTGGGTCTTTTACCTGGAGCTGGTGGCACTCAGAGACTCCCCAAAATGGTTAGTGCTGGTTTTACTGGTTTTATTACTGTTTGTTTTTTGTTTGTTTTTTTAACTTAGACGGGTTCACAATTTTTCAAGTCTGTCTGGGGGAAAAAAACACTTCCAAATAAGGTGCCCAAATGAACATTGAAACAGGTTTTTCTTCCCATAATCCTCCTGTTCATACTGACCATTAGAAGATCCCTTCATAATGCACTTACAATGTAAGTGATGGGGGGCCAAAATCCACAGTCCTCCTACTGTGAAAAAATGTATTTAAAAGTTTACCTAAAGCTAATATGAAGCTTCAGCCGTCCACATTAGTGAAGTCAAGTAGATATCTTTCAATGTTACAGTCTTTTTAGTGCCAAAGTCCCTCCTTTTGTTACTATACTTCCACCTCAGTTCAATGGGGAAACACAAAGAGGGACTTTTATGCTAAAAGACTGTAAATGTGGCAGATATCCATTTGATATGACTAAGACTGGACACCTGACTGTTGTTTTGAGACAGACTTGAAAAATTGTGAACCCATCCTTTAAGTAAGAGTTAAGTTAAAAAAAAAAAACATACAATATGCAGAATGATACAGAGAACGTTAGTTATTTTTTTACACTATACATAGCACAACACACTCCTTAAATTATTGATGATAGATCAGTTAACAAATGTTTGCCTTCATTGCCTTATAGGTTGGTCTACCCAGTGCCTTTGACATGATGCTGACAGGGAGAAACATCCGAGCAGATAAAGCCAAGAAGATGGGGCTTGTTCACCAGCTTGTAGATCCTCTAGGTAAAAAGATATCTCAGCTAACATATAATAAAAAAATACAAATAAAAAACACTGAACTGCTTTAAATTGGTTGTTTTAAGTGTTACCACTTATGGTAATTAATTCACTACTTGAGGTAACGCTGCATGATTTCAGACTGTGCATCAGTGGGTCTTAAGGTTAAAAGGGATTATCATTAATCTTTGCTTGAGTTTTCCGCTATTTCTGCTCATATTATAGGACCCGGGCTGAAGAGTCCAGAGGAAAGAACAATCGACTACCTCGAGGAAATTGCCATCGAATGTGCCAGAGGAATCGTCAATAAGAAGATCCCTCTCCGCAAAGAGAAAGGCACGATGCAGAGTAAGTCGTGTTGCACATGACATGTTTCTTTTGTCTCTCTGTTTTTGTTCTATCATGAATTTTAAAGAAAATACTACATTGAAGACTTAATGTTCTGTCTCTGTAGAACTTCAAGACTATGTCATGAGCTTTCAGATGGTACGGGATAAAATTTACAACACTGTTCATGGTAAAGTCATGAAGCAGAGCAAGGGACTATATCCAGCACCCCTGAAAATCATTGAAGTAAGTGAAATCTCCCTCTAAGCAATAACTTTCTACTACTGTATTTAAAAATGAGAATGGAATTTGTAAAAAATTGAATGAATTAGCTTGACTTGATATCGTTGTCCATTTGTTATAAAATAAATCAAACCAATATGCAACTTCATGTAATCTATTTGGCATGAAAATGCTACATCAATCAGCTGACAGAAAATAAATGATGACTAATTTGATAACCAATTAATCATTTATCTATTAAAATACCAAACATTCACTGGCTAAAGCTTGTCAAATGTGAGTAGAGTGTCCAAGTCTTTTTTGTCATCTCTGCTTTGTAAATGTTTCTACAAAATTGTTCATATACGTATTTACATCACACTAAATTTCATTCATTTTTTGCTTCCAACTTTCAGTGTGTGAAGACTGGGGTAGAACAAGGCCCTACTGCTGGATACTTAGCTGAGTGTCAGGTAAGCTTTGTTAGATTTATGTCATCGGCATATTTGGTTTTTGCAGTAGTACAGCGATAATATTGTACTTGGTCATTGTGTATTTTGTTTGTCACAGAATTTTGGTCAGTTGGCAAGAACCTCAGAATCAGCGGCCCTGACTGGTCTCTATCATGGTCAAGTTGCGTGTAAGAAGAACCGCTTTGGAACTCCTCAAAAAGAAGTGAAGTAAGTCAATATCACTTTCATATACAGAGCTTGGAAAGAGTTTTTGGAAAAATAACATTACTTTTTGAATATAACTTGCATCATAGTATAGTTACATACTCACACACTCTCCTACCAGGCTCTTGGAAGCGGTCAAAAATGATTTTCTCCGGCAGTTAGCATTCATAAGACTGCCTGTTTGTCTTTTTGAGCTCCTTATCATCTGTGACAGTGGTATTTGGCAGCTTGACATATTCTGTTTCTGCAGTGGAGACGTTGGCAGACACTTTTCCCTCATCATGAATTTATTTCCTCCTGGCAGAAAAACACATTATACGAACTCCTGCAGGTTAAACTGGACCAACAAAACACTTTTAGGGCTGACTGACTCTAACACACTCACTATAAACAGACTTTAAGACAAACCCATAATGCAACACTCCAGTTAGAAGTCAGTTTTACACTAGTACTTTATTCATCGAAAAAGAATATCTGATGTTGCGAACACGTAATTGTCTAGCCATTAGCAAAGTGTGTATGCAAATTAACCTATAGCCTGACGTGCCCAACCAGTCAAAAATATTCCCGGTGGATAACCGTTGACATCCGTAGTCTAAAGGAAGTATAAGATATTCAGGATCAATGTTCCTATCGTCTGCAATTCTCTGACTTCTTTAGGTAGTAAATTAATTGTCTCTTTGTTTACCACTAGGACTCTTGCCATCTTGGGAGCAGGTCTGATGGGAGCTGGTATCGCCCAGGTGACTGTGGACAAAGGGGTGCACACGATCCTGAAGGACACCACTGTGGCTGGACTGGCCAGGGGAGAGCAGCAGGTTTACAAAGGGTTGGTATTTAATCCATATCCTGAATGTAAATATGATATTGATATGATATTATCAGCTATGGAATATGATATTTGACCATAGTTATAAATGTTGTGTTGGAACCTAAAATGCGTGATCTTAAAGTATGTTGATGAATCATTTGACTCAAGGCTGAATGACAAGACCAAAAAGAAGAGCATCACGTCATTTGAGAGAGACTCCATTCTGTCCAATTTGTCTGGCAAACTGGATTACAGCGGCTTCGACAAGGCTGACATGGTTATTGAAGCTGTGTTTGAAGACATCAAAATCAAGCATGCAGTCCTGAAGGAAGTGGAGGCTGTAAGTGTAACAGAAGAGTGGCTTAATAGGCTTTTTGATAGAAAGAGCACACACTCACTTTGTTGTAAATATCAGTCAATGGTATTTACATTTGTAGCCTTACAAATGTTTAGCTATTGCTTTGAGCTCCGATCTAACAAACATTTGTCTGCAGGTGGTTCCCCCTCACTGCATATTTGCCAGCAACACATCTGCTCTGCCCATCAAGGATATTGCTGCTGCCAGCAAGAGACCAGACAAGGTTTGTGATTTGGAGCCTTGTTGTTTAAAAGTCCCACATTTGCTATTAAATGAAATGTTGCGTATGTTGAGTATCTTCTGTATTTTCCCTTTAGGTAATTGGAATGCACTACTTCTCTCCAGTGGACAAGATGCAGCTCCTTGAGATTATAACCACTGATCAGACTTCAAAGGACACAACCGCCTCTGCTGTGGCAATGGGCCTGAAGCAGGGCAAAGTCATCATAGTTGTTGGGGTGAGGTTTAGCACCACCTTTCCATCTTTGATTAAATACAGTGTTGTAAAGTGGTTGACAGAGCAGTAGTTTAAAGGAACGGCCACCATGATGATGCATCTTAACAATTTATAAGGTTATTGCACAGCAATAAAATATTACACACATTTCTTTGCAGGATGGACCCGGATTCTATACGACAAGGTGTTTGGCTCCCATGTTGGCTGAAGCAGTTAGAATATTTCAGGTTAGTCGTATTACAGGACAAAATGCAGCTGTGGGCTCTGTGCTTATTATTGTTGTAAAATACTGTATTTGTTATATATTTTAGTTGTAGAATTTGGGACCTAAGAGTCTGCTCACTTGAACAAAGCAAACAGAATAATTCAGGATAGCTGTTAGATATTTATAGTAATCATTTATACATTGTGTACTTACAGGAAGGGGCTGACCCCAAGAAGTTGGATGCGCTCACCACAAGCTTCGGGTTTCCTGTGGGTGCGGCCACACTGATCGATGAAGTCGGTATTGATGTCGCTGCTCATGTGGCAGAGGACCTCGGCAAAGCTTTTGGTTCCCGGTTCGGTGGTGGAAATGTGGAGGTTCTGAAGACTATGGTGGACTTGGGATTCAAGGGTACGAGCACATTGAAGGATTGTGCCTTAATCATAGCTGGATACTGTTGATTTATGTGGACATGTATTGTAAAAATGTATTAAACTGTGTGGGTTTTTTTTTTTTTTTTTTTTTTTTTATCCTAAAGGCCGCAAATCAGGAAAGGGTTGCTACGTCTACCAGCCAGGACTCAAAGTCAAAGAGGTCAACCCAGAAGTTGACGACATCTTACAGAAATACAAAATGACCCCAAATCCTGCTGTGTGAGTTGTCAGAAGTAGCAATGCAGTCATTTAAGTCACACTATTCATTTGTCTATTATTAAAATAACTATTATCAGAGCAAGTCTAAAAGTACATGCTGTTAATTTGGAGAAATTATCCCAGTTGTTACTTATAAAAACTAGAATTGTGTTTTTGTTTTTAATACACAAAACAAATCCTATTGAGTTTTTTATGTTATGTAAAATTTTACTGCTGTTTTTTTTTTTTTAGCATCTCTAATAATTGAAACATTCTGTTCTAAATCTGTCTTCAGCTCATCAGACTCTGACATACAGTACCGACTCATTAGTCGCTTCGTCAACGAGGCTCTGCTGTGTTTGCAAGAGGGCATTTTGAACAATCCTTTGGAAGGAGACATCGGGGCTGTGTTCGGGCTGGGATTCCCCCCCTGCCTTGGAGGTCAGAGTTCATCCTCGGTTATGGTCATTTAAGCCGCTTATGCTAAGTGTCTGTATCCTCTGTCAGTCTGTCAATGGGGAGATTATTACCTCCCTAAAGGGTCTCCTTTTTGTTCTGTTTTTGAACAGAACAAAAAGTGATTTGTTCTGTGCTGGATATAGTCACAGAAAATGTGAATTTGAATTGTCAGACGTGAGAATGGGAAGCTTGTTGTGTCGGACATGATGGTAAATAGAATATCTTTGGAGTTTGGACATTTGAGCAGACAAAAACAAGGCGAAACAATCAAGAAAATAATTGGCAGATGAATTGATAATGAAAATAATTGTTGCAGCCTTAAAAATAAGGATCTATATATAGTTCAGTAACTTGTCTGGTGTTTACAGAATAGTTTTTTGCTTCATAGAGAAATGAAAACAAACTCAGAGCAATATTGCTATTATCTTTTTACCATATCTGCTGTGATAATGTGTCTTTAACATAATATCTTACCGCTTCCAGGACCTTTCCGGTTCGTGGACAGCTACGGTGCTGACAAGCTGGTGGAGAAGATGAGGCAGTTTGAAGCCGTCTATGGAAACCACTTCACACCGTGCCAGCTCCTACTGGATCACGCAAAGGATTCAAGCAAGAAATTCCACAAGTGACCTGACTTCACCATCTGTGCCACTAGCACTTAATAATAAAACTCATGTCTGCCGCTAGAATGTGCCTAACATTTGTCATGAATGGGGGGGGCAACATTAGAAAATACAATGTCAGCAGAAATTGATGTTTTTTTTTCTTTTTTTTTGTACTTTAACATCAGTGATTTTATTGAGGGTGTAACGACACTGTAGCAGCAAAAGAATTAAACATATTTCCCAGGTGGCAAAAATCATCATTGATGAATGTCTACCAGCAAGTGTATTTCTTTTTTCTGTACATTAAAGACTTTATGGGCTGGTTTGGAGAATGATGTAAATGTGAAGTCGAAATAAAATTTTGTTATTGAATCAAACCCACTTTTTTCCCCTCTTTATGTGCTTTAACGTGCTAGTTGGGAGGATCATTTGTCATTATTACACAATTAGACCATATCTGTGTGCGACGAAAGGATTTGCTCTAATGTAATTCGTCGCGCAGGTCACATGTCTGGTTTCCATTGTCCGCAGAGCAGGCAGGGTGTGTACCGGCGGGGAGGCTGTGTGGGCTGGGCTGCCTGTTTTTCCTTCGCAGCATCCTTTTATACCGAGTGACATCGCTTCCTTTCTGAAGGATGCTCAGGGCGGAGGAGACGCTGCGTCCGTCGGGCTGATGAAAGCGGCTCAAACTGGCCCACATGAGACGCGTCTGTAAGACTGACCGCTTTTACCAAATCATAGTAGAGCTGCTGCACCTGCATGGAGCGCTACATTGCGGACACCGCCCCAGATAATGGCTATGTAACGCGGTGAGGATAGCTTTTCTTTTTTTTTTTTTTTTTCCTCCTCAACCAAAATGTCTAAAACCAAACATTGCGAGGCGATCAGGGTGGTGGTCCGCTGCCGCCCATTCAACAGGAGAGAGGAGATATGGGGGAGTGAGAACATTTTGGGGATTGATGACAAACTGGGGCAGATCAGCATAAGGAACCCGAAGGCACCACCTGATGAGCCAATGAAAGTGTTCACGTTTGATTCTGTGTACGGCTGGGATTCAAAACAAAGCGACGTTTATGATGATGCGATGAGACCTCTGGTGGAGTCCGTGCTGCAGGGCTTCAACGGGACCATATTCGCCTATGGGCAAACGGGGACAGGTAAAACATTCACCATGCAAGGGGTTTCAAACGACCCAGAGAGGAGAGGGGTTATACCAAATTCATTTCAGCACATTTTCACGCAGATAGCCAGAACTCAGAATCAGAAATACCTGGTGAGGTCATCATACCTTGAGATCTACCAGGAGGAAATCAGAGATCTCCTGTGCAAAGATAACAACAAGAAACTGGAACTTAAAGAGAATCCTGACTATGGGGTTTATGTGAAAGACCTGTCTTCAGTCGTCACCAAGAATGCCACTGAGATTGAACATGTGATGAACATGGGCAACCAGTCCAGGTCTGTGGGGTTCACAAACATGAACGAACGCAGCTCTCGTTCTCATGCAATTTTCGTCGTCACTGTGGAGTGCAGTGAGGAAGGGCCAGATGGCGAGGACCACATCCGCGTGGGGAAGCTGAACATGGTTGACCTGGCTGGCAGTGAGCGCCAGAGCAAGACGGGCGCCAAAGGGAAGCGTCTGAAGGAGGCAGCCAAAATCAACCTGTCCCTCTCAGCGTTGGGGAACGTCATTTCAGCCCTGGTGGATGGGAAGAGCACCCACGTCCCCTACAGAGACTCCAAACTGACCCGCTTGCTCCAGGACTCACTGGGTGGGAATGCAAAGACTGTCATGATAGCCACAGTGGGGCCATCGCAGAGGAACTATGATGAATCCTTGGCCACGCTGAGGTACGCCAGCAGGGCCAAGAACATAAAGAACAGGCCTCGGATTAATGAGGATCCCAAAGATGCCCTGCTGAGAGAGTTTCAGGAGGAAATTGCACGGCTGAAAGCCCAGCTGGAGGAGCGAGGGATGCTCGCAAAGGAAAGGAGGAGGAGAAGGAACAGCAAAAGACTGAGTAAAAGTATGGCTGGTTTGGAAGAGGAGATCTTCAAAGAGAGGGATGCAGAGGTTTGGGAGGCTGTTGAGGAGGAACTAGATGTGAAACATTACACAAAAGACGCAGGTGACATCCCCAAAGTCTTGGCCTGCCAGGGAGGAAGCGAGAAGCTGAAGCACCTGAATGAAAACAGAAAGAGTGTGGAGGACATGCAGTGGGATCAAGATGCACTGGAGAAGATCATTGAGAAATATAAGGTACTTGCACAGCATGGTGTCTGATAAATGAGATACTGGTGGAACAAAAGAAATTTGCATAATTATAGTCTTTGTTCACAGGCTATGGAGAGCAAACTGTTAGTTGGGGGAAAGACCATAATTGATCACACCAACGAACAACAGAAGATGCTGGAGCTGAAGAGGCAAGAGATTGCAGAGCAGGTAATAAACGTCTTATATAACCTATAATGATTAAAGTAATGTTTTTTCCGCCATTACTCTGCAGAAAACACACTTTTCCACTCATGATGATACTACTATAAATGTTGGGTTGTCTGAACTTTCACAGGAAGATGTTTGAAAATTACCTTTATTTATATTTTTTTTTTTACGGTTGTACAGTTTCTATTCAACCTTAACCGAGCCCGAATGTTGTGTCTGATTTGCAGGTACGGCGAGAGAGAGAGATCCAGCAGCAGATGATGCTGCAGGATGAGGAGACTTCGGAAATGAGAGAGACATTCTCCTCCCTGCAGCAGGAGGTGGAACTAAAGACAAAGAAACTGAAGAGGGTAAAGATGAGTCACCTGCTAATGCGCTCCAATGCTATTATCACAAAAGCTATTAACCATTCTTTAAACCAATAAAATCACTTAATTTTATTTGTAATTAAGAATCCTTTTTTATTAAATTCTGGTGGGCAGAGAACATTTTTCCACTTGTGTCCATACCCGACATTAGCAAATGAATGGCTTCTCTAAATTCAGATTTAGGCCTTTATTGTGGTTTTAATGTAAATAAATTGTCTAATACAGCTTTAGTGATGTGAGTAATCGGTATGTCCATGTTCTGTACAGTTGTATGCCAAACTACAGTCGGTACAGTCGGACATAACATATATCATCGATGAGCACATCATAACCAGACAGGAGCTTGAACAAACACAGAATGAGCTCACCAGAGAACTCAAGTACAAGTGAGTATCCCCGCATCACTAAATATGTATATGAAGTATATGTCATTTTTGTCAGTTGTGTTTTTTTGTGTTGTTTTTCTCATTCCAACATAATAATATATAAATTGATCGTTAATACATTTTGCACATATTCCTGTCCACATCTGGGCGTCGCCATCGTGACATGTACTTTTCAATTCAAATTAAAATGTCATCCTTGTAGAAAAAGACAGAGAAAGCATTGAAAATAGTGTTTGTTGTGTTGATCAGAATGAAGAGACAGAAATGTATTATTTTATCATGGTAAGTTTGCCACAGTGCTACAGTCAAAGCAGCCAGTTTATCAGAAAAGGATGAAACTTAACTCCTTTTATTAGATCTCATGATACTGCGATAAAAAAATCTTTTCCACAAATAATTTTGATATAAGTTTTAAGATAATAAGTTTGATATTGGGCATTATCTAATTGATAAAATATATGTAGTAAAATGTCAAATGCAGTAAAAGCAGAAATGTGATTTTTGTGATATCTTGTGCATATTCATTTATTCTAGATGACACTGCAGAATAGAAGAATGCATTTATTTATTATTCATTACATCATGGTGACAAACAGTGACATATTGATGAAGCATGATGCTGCTTTATTTGAATGGCTTACAGTATATAATGATTTACCAAAACTATAACATTTATTTTAAGTTTAGCATTTATAACCAGTATACAAACATTCAATAAATGGTTTACAATACACTATAAGGATATTTTAAAGTATTTATTAAGGTACAGTATTTGTCAGCGATTAAAAACTCTCCTATAAAGACAGATTTTATATTATTACAACTGTGTTTTACTGTATTATCATTCATTCTGTTTACATACCAACATCCACTTATGCCCACAGGAGGAGTTATAGTTGTTGACAACTTATTTCTGCTAACAACTACATTATTAATTGTTTATATAGTGCTTCTAAATGCTAAATAGGGGAAGACCTTTCACATGCCCTTGCTTGTTCAGGCTTGCTGGATTTACAGTTGTCATCCACATAAATATAAAGCTGCTTGCTTTGTATATCAAAATTATATCAAAATGTTTTTTTGTTGTTGTGAAAGCTTCATGCTTCCTTAATTTCATGTCTGGCTCAAACTGGTTATCAAGCATAATATGAAGAATGGTGGGATGTAACTAGTTAAGCAGAAAAAGCTAAATTGGTGGCTTTGTTCAATAATCTGTAGATATTGTTGAATTAATTTTATGGTTTATGATGAGATAAACATTAATGTTACACAAGAAAATATCAGTTTTATTGATTTTTACCTTAAATATGAATGTGTATTGATCTGTAGAAATTCCAAGAGTGTTTTATTTTTCATTTACAGTGCCAGTCAAGTGGTTGGACACACCTTCCCATTCACTTGAATGAGAAAGTATGTCCAAACCTTTGACTGGTACTGTATGTTGTTGTGGTTTTAATGGAATAATTTGGGTGACACCGGCTAACACGTACTGTACTTGCACTGCATATTCCAGATATCTCTTGATTGAGAATTTTATACCTCCTGAGGAAAAGAACAAGATCATGAATAGGCTGCACTTTGACAGCGAGGAGGATCAGTGGAGACTCCAACCAGTCATTCCATCAGAGAGGTCAGTGAGTTGATTTTTACAATGCTAACATATTGTACAGTAAGTTGAAGAAAGAATGTAAATCTGCACTGAATCATATGGGGCTATATGCCTTACAGGGTGAAATAATTCACAAAAGCAGCAGCAATGCACCTGTAATGTGTAAGGTTTAAGGGATGTGAGTTTTGCCTTTTTACAGCTGGGAAAATATTCACTCTACTGATGCTATTATTGTTCTTTTGACCCCCAGGAAGTCAGAAACAGAAGTTTAAAAAGATTAAGCAAGCTGCAGGAAAACGGGAACTGCAAAAAGAGATATTATATCACTTAAATTGTAGAATTTTATGATTATGGCATCGTTCATATTATTCTGATGACAGGTTTTGCATTGTTGCCACTGTCTTTTTTTATGCTACCACTAGGGGTCGCCAAAGTCTGAATCTTTCCTACTCACAGGAGCTTTAACAGATTTAACAGACTCTTATTGTACATACAAAACAATTAATAATGTATGCATTCTGACACAGATATCTTTTTATGATGGAGACTATCAGCCTGGCCTCCTTTATATTTTTCTTCGGAAAGCTCAGTGAAATATGCCATAATGGAGATAACAGGAGTCATTTTTCTGGTGGGAGTTAATCAGTTGACCATACATGTGGCACATGCTTACATCTAAACCGCTACACCAACTTCTGAGTGCATTTAACAGAATCCAAATCCTTTCCTTTTCCCACATCTTTATCGCAGTGCACCCACTCAGGTCAAGAGAAGGCCTCTCTCTGCTGTGGGATACAAGAGGCCAATCAGTCAATATGCACAGACGGCTGTTGCCTCGGCAACTGGGGCCCCATCCAGATACCAGGTCAGTGCTTGGACATTCACGGGGACATTTAGTGGAGGCACAGCAGAGTCTCAGATGTGAAATGGTGGTCTTACACACACTTACTTGCATGTTTACGGGCCACCTTCTTTTAGGGATGTGATGATGGTTGTAGCTATGGAAACCACAGCTTTAACTGTTGCATCTTATGCTAGTGAACCATGAATGTAATGTTACAGAACAAAAACTGCAAATTCTTAAATAAAAGCCAGCAGTCAAATAATGGCTGTCTTTTAAATTATTGCTGGGGATGTGATGTGGTGTATTTGAACAAATAAAGACTAGAGTGAAAAACTACCTATACTACATTGGTTCACATATATCTATAGTAATAGTATAATAATTGTAATTCAACTCAGCATCTTCTGTATGTCTACAGCATTATTTCCAACCATGCAACAATGTAGTCACGCTTTACTACCACTCTGTTGCTCTGAGTTCTCGCTTTTTAAAAACTCAGATACTTTGCCAATGCCTTGTCAAACATGTACATTTCCAGCAGATGTGTCACAATAGAAGCCTTCAAGGGAAAAGAGTGGGAGGTTTTAATGTGAAACAGTTGGAGAAAGTGTTAAGTTTGCGTTCATAGCAAACAAACGGCAGCAACCAAACCAAATCAACATAGCAAATGAGAGCAGAGCAGAAAACAGCGAGGTTTCTGACTACCAAAAATTACATTTGCATATGTGATCACGCTTTCATAACTCACCGCCATCTGTTCTTACAGGCTGAGAATATCATGCTGTTGGAGTTAGACATGACCCCGCCAACCATGTTCACCTTGAACCTTAATGGCACTCACCTGGAGAGAGCCTTCTCTCCCAGGCTGATGCGAGATCTTCTGGTAAATGTTCCAGGCAGAGAGAGGGCCACTGCATCATCACGGGTCAGGAAATCCCAATCCTGGTGAGAGAACAGCTTAGGAGGGCAGATATGTTACATGGTTACAGATGTTGAAAAGTTGTGGATTAGTCTGAACACTGCAATAGCAAACTTCTGTGAATAATCGTTATGATTTGTCTTGTGTAGCATGTAGTAGTGGTGTTATTTTAAAGGGAACTGCCTTTTCAAGTCATGCAATTTTTGAGTCTCTAAAAATGTATTTTCATACCACACTGACATGTACATAAATCAATAGCTGCCTTAATGGTAGTAAATTACACTAAAAATATCTGCTTTGGATCATGGTCAGTAAGGAAATTACACTAAAAATTGGCCAAAACATGAAAATCACTGGTATGGACATTAAAATGCCACAAATAAGTAGCTGTTGAAACACTTATAATTACTGATATTGGTCAACAATCCCATTAAATCCTGTATAGTAGATATAACTATACTATAATAATATAACACTCTAAAAGAAGCCAGTCTGCAGAATAAGTATTTTTACTTTTGATACTTAAAGTGCATTTTGCTGATAATACTTTTACTTAAGTAACATTTTGAAATCAGGACATTTATTCAAGTAAAGGATCTGAATACTTCTTGCACCACTGGATATATTCTAGTGACTTTGTGATATGTAACAGTAAATATCAAATGTATTTCACCCTAAATTAAACATCAATTTATTTTTTTAATGGCCTGCAGGTATCAGCCATCACAAGCAGCATCTGTCCCATCGTCCTCATCATCCAGCACACTGACATCAGGATCCCAGAGCTTCTCTCACAGTCAGAGACAAAGACCATCCTCTGCTGCTTATCTTCCACTCGAGGATCCAGATCAGACAAGCCCCTGAGTTGTATCAATACAACTGTACCTGGAGGCTGGCCTTAGTTCCAGGTGGCACAAAGGACTGAGAGAGATGGGGGGGGGGATCTTAAGCCTTGATTTTACATTGATTTTTACTTTTTTTGAGAAAAAAACACTTCATTAAAGGTGGAGTGTGTAGAATTTAGTGGCATCTAGCAGAACGGACTTGGCAGAAATGGAATATAATATTCATAAGTGTGTTTTAATTAGTGTATAACCACCTGAAAATAAGAATAGTTGTGTTTTCGTTACTTTAGAATGAGCACTTTATATCTACATAGGGAGCGGGTCCTCTTCCACGGAGCCCCGCCATGTTGCACTGCCATGTTTCTGCAACCTTACCGCTAGATGCCACCAAATCCTACACGCTGCACCTTTAAGCACATATCTGATTTAACTGAAAAGACAAACATCCCATATTTATTTTCAAGGAATGCATGCCAGATGAATTCAGTGGTGAGTGGGGCTGCTTAAAGTGATTTTGATCACTGTTTGCCGGCTTTTTGCCTACTGTTGCTTAAACCATGTAGTTTCTCTCGCCTCAATAAATAGCACACTTCCATTTTCTAAAACATACACTGTTGACATATACTGTAGTAATCTTTTTTCTTAACAGTATCACTTTAATCCCCCTTTTTTCTTAAAGATAAAAGCCTGTAACATGTATCCGGTCTGCCAAAAAACAGTGGAGGGTGACGGTAGAACAAGCTGGGGCCATCCTGATTTAGCCTGTATTCTTGATGAATTGTTGCTTCAATTTCTTGCTAATGTAATTTGTGAGCCAAAAATGTGAAGAAAGCTTGCAGTGCTCTCTTGATTAGCTGCCTTATTTTTTTCATAGTTGTGAAATCGTGAGAAGAAGTCCATTTGCTTACACATGCAAATAAACAGACTAAAATGATCTTGAACTGCCTACTGTGTTTTCCCAAGAGTTCAGGTCTTGTTGCAGTGTGCCTGCGAAACTGGCCATAATTGTTGTTGACAGCTATATAAATATATGTGGGGAAACTTTGGGAGTTTGAAATGACAGCTATAGGCTATATACAGTAAGATGACGTTTCCTTCGGGGTCACATGACTCTTTACAGTAAGTCCAACATGGCAGGCGGAGTGGCTCTTACGCGGTAACTAAAGCAACATTTCAACTGAAACAGATAAAATTCAACACTACTCCGCAACAGGACATCCACGATGAGGGAGAGACAGAAGAAAAAGAAGGGGAGGACGTGGGCGGAAGCCGCTAAAACGGTATTATGTGTGTTTTTTTACCTGCCGTTTGTTGTGGTTGTTTTCCTTCAGCGCTCCCACTTGTACAACTGTGTTTATGAGTTCACGACCTGCTGCTGGAGGAGACGAAATGTTGCGTGAGGCCTGTTAACGGTTAGACATTTGAAAGGATCGCTGTCATTAGCTGTCTTAGCTTTCTGCACTGTCACCGTCCACTGAAATGAATGTGTGGTGTGGGTGTGTGTATGTATGTATGTATGTATGCGTGTGTGTGTTTGTGTGCGTGTGCGTGTGTTTGTGTGTGTGTGTATATGTGTGTGCGTGCACCAAAGCATGTTTCCAAAACCCTTCTGCTTGTTGTCTGTAGACGGTACGGGTGACATATCTCTCACGATTTTGAAGTTAACTACACCGTGAGGTAATCGCGTCAGTGCTGCGCGCTAGCCAGGCTAGCATGCTAGCTCCTGCTAACGCAACTCAGTTCGTCAACAAGTTTGTTTGATAACATTTGCAAAATAAAACACAATGAAATATGAGGTGTCCGTATTACCTGACCGTACCTACATCACCTTGGCTTCATTATAGTTGACCAAGCTAACGTTATTCTATTGCATGCCAACGTTTTTGGCGAGATATCATCAGGAGTACTGTAATGAATGTAGCTAGCAGTATGGCTAGCTGTCTAGCTTAGCATGCTAATGAAATATAACTGTCAACAACTATTTCATAATTGAAGCACAAGGTTATTGCTTTTGTGGACACCTATTAACAGTCCAGTGAAGAATAAGCATCAGTTATTTAATGTACAATAACTAATTTCTTCTGATGTAACTTAGCTAACTTTCACTCCATAGATGACAGATTGTCATGTTAGTTTGTAAACACCCACAAACTTCTGTTTTAGTGGACCTGTCACAAAAAATATAAAAGGGAGGAAGAGAAAAATAAATGCAATATCGTGTGCCAAACACCAGATGTTAATAATAGGGTGAAGGTTTCTTTAAAGGAGGGAAGTCTGAAGCTTCAGTGGTCCAAATTAGTCAAGTAGACGTCATTCAATGTTAGTCTTTTTAGTGCCAAAGTCCCTCTTTTTGTTACTACCACTGCAGCTCAACATGGAAACACTGTCCGAGGAAACACAAAGAGGGAATTTTATGTTAAATAGACTGTAAATGTGGCAGATATCCACTTGATATGACTAACTCAGACTGCTGAAGCCTTATATAAGCTACAGATTCACTTTTAAATATGCATTTTTTGCACAAAATGACACTGTGGTTTTTGGCCCCTATCACTTACATTGAAAGCACATTTGAAGAGGATTTTTAATAGCCGTGACATTATTTCTGACATGTCTGGATTTTAACTAATATTGTTTATGAGTGTTGCTGCATTCCCTCTTCATGTCTCAACATATGGCAGTGTTTCCCAAAATGGCTGTACCCCAGTCATATGTAAAAGTTTTAAGTTAGTAGTTAAACGTGTTATTTATTATCAGCACGATCCAGTGAGTGGATTAACATCATCATGGCAGAAGAGCTGAATCTAATACAGTCAAAAAGCCAGTATCATGATGTGTAGTTGCACATTCAGGGGAGTTGAGGCTTTGTGAAAACTTGTCAGAAAGCTTCAGTATGTGAAATCTTAGGCTCCAGTTGAAAAAGCCTTGAGACCACATCATATTCTATGAAGCACACTCTCGTTTGAATTACTGAACAGTAGCATGCTAACGTGTATTTGTTGTTTTCATTATTGTAGGTTTTGGAGAAATACCCTAATACGCCTATGAGCCATAAAGAAATCTTGCAGGTGATCCAAAGAGAAAGGCTTAAGGAAATAAGGTAAACATTTTCCTGGCGTCTTAGTACCTTTACTCTCGTAAAAGCCCCTCAGTCAGGAGATATATTGTCATGAACGAGCACTACAGCTTTCTCTCTCTGTTATTGATTACCCATATCGTGTACTTTCCTTTTTCTTGTTCACATAGCCGCGATTATTTTACTCAACTTCTAATTGTTTGATTTCTTTTTGTTTCATTGTCACTGTTCTCATCCAGAAGGTAAGAACAAGCTAGCCCCCCCCACCCCTTACCTTAACAAACTCACTGCAATGCCACTTTGGTTTTACTTTTTGCATGTTATTAACAATAACATGTCCTAGGCTCAGTTGCATAAAGACACAGTGACTCATTTACTGTAGATACCTATAGCCACCTGTTGCATAAAAACACCATCATATTTTCCGGTACGATTAAATATTTGATGTTCTAATAAAATAAAGCATGGAAGCTGATGGCAATGTTTATACTTTAGATTCGACAGTTCAGTACATCTACATGACATTAACCAAAGAAAGAAATGGGGGTATAAATTTAATTAGATATCTGGCAGATTTTAACCAGGTATTTGTAAGCCTAACTAGTTACTAAATGAATAACAGATGTTACATTTTTTTCAACCTCATTGCATTTTTTGCTGAACATTTTGCTCTTTTAAGTACAAAAAAACATCTTTGGTTTAGTGTGTACTTCTGGATACTCTCTTCTTCTGCTCAGGCATTATTGTGCACTCTTAACTAGCTCGTGTTTTTTTTTTTTTTTTTGAAAGTGTTTGAACTAGACATGATTTTTATGCAACAGATGTAGTGATGTCAGTCCAGTTTAATCTGAGAATATCAGTCCCTTACAATGATTAGATTAGTCTTGAACCAGTTTTATGCAACTGATTGCTTTTAAAGTGTAGAATAAATTGCCTCACAACTGCACTAATGTGAATCTGAACTGAACTCACACGTTTCCTCCTGATGCATGATAGTGATTTCTCCCCAGATATCAGACCAGCCTTTACCCTTCTTGCGTCTTTCTCCCAGCTGTCTTAGTTTATTGGGGAACAGATGTGTAATTTGCGTTTTTCTCTAATGATTCAGTGGAACCTCGCCGTTGGCATGTCTGAATGCAATGCTGCACACAAACTCTCGCGGCGAGGAGGGGATCTTCTACAAAGTTCCAGGCAGAATGGGAGTTTACACATTGAAGGTTAGTTAGACACAAAACAGCTTTCACTACTCTGCCCATAAAGACCAAAGATGGTGCTAGCCATGAAGTAAAAGATCCTTCACAAGCATTGTTTTTTGTCATTCCAACCATCTCTACTGCATGTCTACTATGGAGACCAAGAAATATGCTAATCTTAATATGTTTAGCATCAAGAAGCTTTGTATGAAATCGATTATTGTGGTATCTGTCAAATAAAAATAATACACTGTATGTACTCTGTACTTTATGTAGAAGGACATCTCAGATGTGGCAAAGGAGCTGTCTGAGGAGGACTCTGAGGAGAGTAGTGACAATCTCTCCGACTCTCGAAGCACAGAAAACAACAGCAGTGCCATCACACAAGAGGGCAGGAGAGGAAGATGGATGCGAAGAGGTACTGGATCATAAATTACAGTTTGTATATTACTGCAGAAAGTACAGTCACTTCACAATCAATACAAGATAAAGTTACACAGTTCTCCATCAACAGTTGCCTTAATAGATCGTAAAAGTATGAGTGGTAGAAACACCCCATGTTCATTAGCTGATTTGAGCTGATTGGTTACCCACCTCTGTTATGACTATGACAGTTAACGCCCCTCCTCAGCCGTTGTTACAGGAAGCCAGCTGAAGTAGAAGTAGACGAGGCAAGTTGAGGGAAAGTGGCTTCAGTACAAACATAAATTACACCATCTCAGCACAAAATATTTCCTGGAATACACTGAACGTCAAACACGATGATAGAAAAAGGTGGGTTCTATCTTTAAAACAAAAATGCTGTGTCCGTAATGTCCCTCTTTAATTGTCGGCAGAGGAGCTGCATGACGGTTACAGCAGTTTTTGCTCTTTTGTCTGCCTGCGGAGTCAAATCTTTGCTTTACTGTGAATTGCACACCTGATTGTACCTGATTGCAGCGCAACTTTGGAGAATGAGCTTTTTTCGCCAAGTGCCGATTATTTTGTTTTCCTCAGGCTGTTCTCTCACTGACTTTCATTATTTCTCTCTGCCACTTTAATATTTTAAGTGACTGTTTAACAGGAAACCGTATTTTCTCAGTATGACCCGTGACCACTTCCTCATTATGCACAAGTTAGAAACTGTCAAGCAAATAACCTTGGTTTGCAGCTTGCTGGGAGGACTCCGATATTATTTTGTTTTTGAACTAATCGATGCAAAGAACCACAAAGTCAAATGCAAATTAAGCTGCATTTAAAAAAAGAAGTGGATTGCTACGGTATGTAGAAAAAGTGCTTTATCCAAAATAGACTGCAGAGAGTTTTTCTAAGCAATCTTCCAGCCCTTTTTTTTAAATAAGGTAATGCAATCTGGTTCTTTGTGCACCGTAGTGGTTTCAGTTTCATCAAAACAAAAGCATGATGTGATAAAGTCTGTACACCACCCTCAGGAAGTGGATTTTGTAACATCTGTGTTGTGCTTTTCTTTTTCGTAGTTCCCTCCAAGTTGCAGTCGCAGCCTTCGTCTCCACAGCCTCGATGCTCTTCGCCTTCTGTCCCCACCAGTAAGCTCATCTCTCCCTCGCAGAAACACAGCAAGAAAGCTTTGAAACAGGTACTGATGTGTTCTGTATTTCTTATATATTGGATTTTAAGTGCATTAATAGTAGTTAGTGGTGTATATATTTGTTTTTCACTAAAGCACACATCTCAGATGTTTCATGAGTTCCTGCCACGCCCTCATACTCATATACACCCACACAAATCCCTGTAATACAGGCTTGTTAAGTATACTGTTTTCATTTGTTTTGTTTTTTTTCAATAAGTGAACATCTCAGACGTTTTATGAGTTCCTGCCACACCCTCATACTCACATGCACCCACACAAATCCCTGTAATACACTGTAAAACATGCTTGCTAAGTATACTAATGTTTTCATGTTTTTTTTTTAAATAATTTGCCAAGTGCATACTAGGAGGAGACTCATACTGTTACATACTGTTACTACAACAAAAAACAGTACAGATCTGTTCCGTTCTGAGTCCTTTAACAGCTAAGGTCAATGTGACAGATGTTTATGGGGTTTTCTGTGCATATTTTGATGTCTTCCATGGTAAATGCATACTCAGTTTTCTGCAGATTTCACTATATTTATCTAAACTTTTTTTTTACTTTCATTAAACATATAAACACACAACCAGCACTGTGTTGTATTTTCACCGGGCGCTCATCATCCTTCCATTTTCTGTCGATTAAACATCCTGTGCTGATTATTTAAAAACAATGAGGTGTCAGGGAAAAAATGCCTATAGCTCGTTTTACAGTATTAATGTTCTCATAATCCAGCCTTTCAACATTTTCCTATTGGCTGCTTTGTGCCTTTTGTGTTCTATTTAATTAGATTTCACTTGATTGCACAGATTGTAATTCACTCCATCTGTGCTGGTGTGGCGTATTCAGCTCTCTAAGACCAATTTATATTCATTTATTGGGCGAAGGCAACACTACAAGATGGCGTTTTGGCTAAAATATTAGTGCTGTAGAGAGAACTATTGTGCATTTTCCCTCGGTGATTCCCTATATATATATATTTCATGTCTTAGATTGCTTCTTTAATCTGTTGACATTGTGTTTGTGAGGTGATCAGACTTATTGACAGATTAACGACATAGAGATGATTTATGCTTGTTACGCAACCTATGTTTCATTGCTTTACTGCTATTTAGCTGTTATTTAACCAGGCAAGTGGCCCTGGGGGGAGTAGTTACAGGCAAACAGGGTTACTCACATTCACACTCCCTTTTTCTCATACTGCTGGCTATTTGTTCCTTCCTTATTTTGCTCATTTTTAGGCCTTGAAGCAGCAACAACAGAGAAACCAGCGCAGGCAGGGGGGAATGCCAACAACCTCTAGTCCCAGGCTGCTTCTGAAGACCATCAAAGATATGGCTGACAACATTACTACCAAGACAGGTAGGTGGTAGATAGATTTAAATTAGTCAATTCACACCGGGCTTACAAAATAGATGCTCAACCAGATCACAGAGCCGAGGTGGGATTTTCATTTTATTTTCAATGTTCACTACATGGTTTTACACGCAGTCCTTAGGTATTTTCCTGGTATTACAGGTTTCCATAACTACAACAAAAGGAAATGTATCATCATCCAAACATTAGTCATATAATTGGCAGCATCAGTGTGGAAACTGAAACAGTCAGATCACTGTCCTGCAATTTCTCAGAAAATTTCCCCCCTGCTCCTCCTCCTCTGTCTAAACAGAACTCTGCCACCCGGTCGTACCTAGGAAGGTTCCTCAGAGGTCAGGTCGCATTAGTGCAGGTAAGTGCAGGTGACCATCTAGTGGATAGGAAATCTTAAAGACACAGTGAAGTTAATACATTTTTCTAGCTTCTAATCCTGTTAATTGTTTAGTTATCTCTTGTTATATGCCAAATATATGTCAGTTTATACGAGTAATGAGTATTATTAGAATACAATCCCTGTTTTCTCTTCCTATAAAACATTTTTGACTTATCTTGAATACAAATGTATCTACTTTTAATCCAAAGGAACAAGCGAAATGATTCCTCATTAGCAGAATAAAAATGTTAAGAAGTAAAACAGTTTACGTGACTACATTTGAAAGTAAACACCGCAAGATTGACGGCTTGCATCTATTTCCTGTTTTGTATTGCAGGGCAGCTGAAACGTACCAAGTGTAAAATAGATGTGGAGACACCTGACTCTATTTTGGTTAACACCAACCTGCGGGCAATCATCAACAAGCATACCCTGTCCGTCCTGCCCCCAGACTGCCAACAGAGGCTGCTCAAACTTCTGCCTGAAGTTGACCGGCAGGTGGCTCTAACATTAGGAAGACTTATTATACTTGTTTTGCATGATCTTGCACTAAATGTTGAGAATGTTCTATTATTTCATGTCCTTTAACATCTTTCCTGTCCACTGTCGTCATATCTTAAACTATCTTGTAAAACAGTTTGGAAATGTTCTCTACACATATATTTATACATTTCAGAAACGGCACAAAGCTAACTTCTGTAAAGCATTCATCTACTGTATGTTATCTAATTCTAGATATAGCATAAGTCAATGTGGTGATGCAGTGATTGTGATGATATTAGTCATAACATTGTGCCTCCTCTCCCCAGGCTTGCATGGACGGCCTTCTGAAGGTCACTAGTTCTGCCTTAAACAATGAGTTCTTCACATCAGCAGCACAGTCATGGAAGGAGAGACTGGCCGAGGGTCAGTACAACCACATCCAACTGATAAAAACAGCATTCAGTTCACATTAAAAGAAAAAATTCTGTCACAAAGGTTTAGTGTGACTGCACAGAACAAGTATAATGGGATTTTTCTTTTTTCACTTTTCACCTTTTTTCTTTACAGGGGAATTCACTCCGGAGTTGCAGTTACGAATGCGGCAAGAAATTGAGAAAGAAAAGAAAGTTGAGCACTGGAAGGAGGCCTTCTTTGAAAACTATTTTGGTGAAAAGTAGGTTGTCCTTCATGATTGAAGTTTTGTTCTTAATTCACCACTCCAGTAAAGGTTTGGAGAAGTTTGAAGGCATATTGTTTCATATTTTCCCAAATGCCAAAAGACTACAGGACTACCTACCTGTAAAGCCTACACACAGTAGATCTTCTTATACTTATATACAGTACAAGGCCACTCATAAGAATAGAGTTAGAGAATTAGAGATTAGATCAAATCTGCATGTAAAAATGAACACAGATGACGGGGCCCTGAGAAACTAATCTGTAATAACAAAGACTACACTTCTGTAATCTATGAAACAGTACAAGTAACTAAAGTATTGTTTTTGTTTGTTTTCATTTGTAGTGATTGTCATGCTCAAAGTCCAACTTTAAGTATATTCCTAACAATTCCTGTAAAAGTTCAGTATTTTATAAATCTCCGTGTTCCAGTGATTTGTGGATTTATTTCTTTGTCTGTCTTCCTACCTTCCTTTTCTTTCTCTCTGAACAGTTCTGGGCTCAGCTATGAAGAATCCAAAGAGCTGACAAAGGCTGATCTGAATCAGGAGTCTGCTAGGCCCCAGTCCCATCCTCATCAGACAGGACCTGCCACTCAAGCAACGGAGGAAACCAAGGACAGCCGCCAGACTGATGGCGCTGCTCCCGCTGTGAAAGAGACAAAGCCAACACGGCCACCATCACAGGAACCGCTGAAGGTGCAGCCTGCTCAGAAAGACTCTCTCTTCACCACAGAGCCCATGAAGACTCGGCGCTCACAGTATGCAGAGGATCGTAAGTTGAACACAACTGTTCAGTCTGGGCCAACACCTGCAGTGAAAACGCCAGAGGGTGAGAGACGAACAGAACGGGGCACAGCAGGCGCACTGCCTGAAACCGAGCATAGAGAGGAAGTCAAGGAGGACAAAATTGAACTCCCTCCGTCGCCTATCAAGAAGAGCCCTCCACCAAAGGCCAGCCCAGAGTTAAAAGAGGATCAGCCAGTGTCTGTGGTTACGCCTGCTGAGGAGAGTGAAGAGGTCCCTGAACCCGGAGGCTCCCTAGAGACACTGAAAAGAAAGTCTCCCAGTGAGACTGAGGGTGAATTGACACCAGAAAAAAGGCCACGTATGTCCTCAGTTTCCTCAGTATCTTCGGTCTCCTCTGTATCTCCTCCAGCATCATCCATATCCAGTCCTGCTACACCTACTCCAGCAACAAATCAGAGAGTTCCACCACTCAAGGTAGGGGTCCAATTGTGAAGTCTTTGAAGGCATACTCCACTGAAAGTCTATCTTTTTAGTTTAAAAAAAAAACCACCACCTGTAGGCTTAAAAGAAAAGTTTGAAGCAGGCTCCTTTGCGGAAGACAGCAGTTGTAGTCAGTTTGGATTCACAGCAGTTACAATGGACTCCAGTGAAAACCTCCAAAAAAACAAATCAAAGAATGTGTCAGAATGTATAACAACATCTATAGAAACCTGTCAAATGACTCCTGCATAATTCACTTCTTTGCCGTTGATCTGTATGCTCAATATGTTCCAAAGGCCCTATTTACATCTGGCATTAAAATGCATCTTGGGTAATCGCTCAGACCATATTCGGAGGTGGTCTGGGCTGTATATGGCCACATTCTGTTAGTGTGTACATGAATGTGTCCTGGGCCACATTGAAGGACCGCATACTCAACTGATGTTTTCTGCGTAAGCAGAAGTAAGTAATCATTTGCGTGCCAATGGCGTCATATTAAAGTGCGAAACAACAAGAAGAAGTCACAACAACAGGCAAAATGGATTCTCGTGGATGGAATACACACGAAACACGCTGTCTTATTTTCATTTGGGCTGAAGAGTTTTGATTTTACCCACGTGCCAAGGTCTTTGCAACTTCTTCTTTTCTTTTAATTTCTAGCAGACTAGGCACAGGAAGTGCATTGTTGTCTCCCGCCGGTTAAAAACAACAACATAGTTGGTCTTTGCAAATGGAAACGATGTACGTGTTCATTATTTGCATATAGAGCGGGAAGTGAGATCTGATCACAAGTGGTTGCTTGAGACGCATGTGGAGACGCATTCAAACGCCAGGTGTGAACTGACGTACAACTGAGAGTTGTTTTGATGTGACAGCACAACATGGAAGTAGTGTATTTCACTATGAGAAACCTTTGAGTTTAATTTGTGTTATAGATGTGTTTCTCCTTTACTTAAATATGCATGTCTAAAATAATTCTTTAACATCGCTTTCTTGTCACTTTGCAGATCCCAGTGTCAAGAATTCTTCCTGTTCCTGTGTCACCAAGCCAAGTCTCACCCAGGACGCCCCTGCCTGCCCCACTTAGCAGCCCGGGTCGCACTGGTGCTCGCACTTTGGCTGACATCAAAGCTAAAGCTCAGCTCGCCCGAGCACAGCGAGCAGCGGCTGCCGCAGTATCATCTGCTTCTAAGGGAGCTGTGTCAGGCCCAGGGCCAGGTGGAGGCAGTGCTGAGCAGACGCAACCTTCCCCAAGCCCCAGCCCAACATCCCCGCAGGCATCAACAAGGTTACCAGTCAACACCAGCAGCGGCAGTCAGACCAGTGCACTTTCCCACCCGCTGGACTCTTTTGGTCAGCAAAGTCCAAGTCTGTCTCAGACCTTTTACTCAAGCAAGACTGATGACAAACAGAGAGGTAATTCTGCCGAAACTGTCACTGCAGGGCTCCATAACATTCAAAAGAGTTCAGACTCATCATCACAACTCATTCCTTCATCTGTGCATGCTATGAAGGGGCAGGAAAACCCATCACCTGCTGGATCATCAACCAGGACCACCTCCTGTATCCCTGCAAACAACCCGCTGGTCACTCAGCTTCTGCAAGGAAAAGAGGTTCCCTTAGAGCAGATCCTCCCAAAACCTCTGGCCAAGGTGGAAGTGAAGATGTCAAACGTACCCTCGGGTAATAAGGGGAAGACGTCACGCTCAGCCGCTGCTGCTGCTGCTGCTGCTGCTGCTGCTGCTGGTGCTGAGCATAAGCCTGACAAGCAGATGTCCCACCAGTTCAATACAACAGGACGGGTTTTCTCAGAATACACAAGACATCACAGGGAACTTCCTGATAAGGAGACTCAGGAGCAGATTTTACAGGCTCTAATGCAGAGGAAAGTCCAGCAGAGCCAGCCTTATGCAGGTCTGGGGCCTCATCCACCTCAGTACGAAGCCCATCAGATGATGCATGCAGAAGAGCTTCAGGACCGACCCAGGATTTCTGTAGGTTTTTTGGGTCGTAAGAGGATGCCCAGGCCTGCCATGACTGGGCATTATCTGCTCAATGTGTCCACATACGGCCGAGGGCCAGAGAGCAAGAGACTGCAGCAGTCTGCCATCCCAAACACGTCTGTGTCCAGTTTAAAAAGGGAAAGCACAGAAGGAGAGGAGGCGTCTAAAGAGGAGGTTTCTGGGGTTAAAACGGAGCAGCGGGGATACTCCATAACCAAGTCTGAAGAAGCAGGGAGCATTCAGCATTGCTCCAACGTAAAGACTGAGCCTGGATCAGAGGACAGTGCAGCTGGTGCCGACAACAACAGCACCAGTGCGACAGCCAAAGACACCAGCCCTTTTTCTCAGTCACACCAAAGGCACCTCGAACTCTGCAATAGTAATCAAGGAAATTCCGAGCCATATATTTCCCAAATGGACCCCAGTCACCAGCGGCCGTCTGCCTTTCAAACCCAGAGAAAGCTCGATAATCAGGAACCCGTGGTAGCGTCATGCTACAGTGGCACTATCAGCATGTCTGTACCTCACACTTTGAACCACAGCACTGCAGGCACTGCCTCTTCCACGTCCTCATCAGAGGCCGACAGCGGCGGCGTCCACGGGAGCGTCATGTCTTTCTCCGTGACCGTCACCACCATACCAGCCGGTCACTCGTTAGACCACGGTAACCAGAGCGAGCCCTCGCCTGAACAGTCGTTCATAGAGGGCTCCAACATGGAGGAGGTCCAGTCTAAATGCTACTGCCGACTGAAGGCGATGATCATGTGCAAAGGATGTGGAGCCTTTTGCCATGACGACTGCATCGGCCCCTCGAAACTGTGCGTCTCATGTTTAGTGGTACGATGATACGAATTTAATAACTAGAAGATATTGTGGTTTGATTTGTATTGAATCAAGGCACGAAGCAGAAGCAGGTCATTCAGAATCAATTACAAAATCATTGCTGGGGTAAAGCACATTAGCTACGCTCCATACAAAAAAAAACAAAAAAAAAACAGCATGTGGTTGCTGTTGGAAAGGCAAGGATTTACACTGGATGGTCTTTTTGTTTCACCAACATCTAAGAAAAGTTGTTTTGTGCAATTTTTTGGTAGAAATGTCAGTTTTCAATCAAATCAGTAGTCTGTCAGATGTGTGACAATATAAAATCTGGCAATGTTTGCACTTGGTTAGGATTAGTGTGATATATTTTTTTAAATATATATTTGTGTAGTTTTTAAAAAAAAAAAAGGAGGGAAAAATGAATGTTGATATTTTTGTAGAACATAATGACTGTTGTGTTTTAGACTGACACTTTTTATTATTGGGCCTAATCAGTTATGGTTTAAAGGCAAAAAAAGGGCGCTAATGATAATCATTTGGTTGTAGAGTACCTCCTATTTGGCATTTATGCACGCATGGCAGGGAAGTGCAACTTACAGTAACTATTTTATATAAAACTGTACATTTATTACTGAACACACTCAGATTTAAGAACTAGAAAAAAACATGTATAGTTTTAGAAAGAGAATATAAAAGGAGTTTTGAATGATACTTTATAAAAATCAACTCATGATGATTGCACGTCACATGATTTTTTTTTCTTTTTTTTTCTGACTAACAGTTACAGGTGGAAGCACTTGAAAACCACCTGAATATAAGGTCGTAACTGTGTACAGCACTTAAATTCAAACTTAGGGGGGAAAAAAGAATCATTTATATATAAAAATGCCTATATGTTCCTTTTGGCGACAACAAATCAAGATCTTTTCCATTCTAGGTCAAGGTCTAGAGTCACTTCCTACTGTTTAAACCAGCATTTTCTCCCTAAAAAAGCCGGTTTTGTAGATATTGTCTCCCTTGAAGTGGGTTTTCTCATGCTTGTATGTCTGTATAGGTAGAGTAAATATCAGCAGCAGTGACAAACAGTAAAAAAACAAAAAAAAAAACACTCAAGGCATGGGGAGAAAATGAAGATAATTGTTTTGTTTATTTCACTGTATATATTTGTTCATTCACGGTATATGCATAGATGTAGAAATTTATTTTATTTTATTCATGCAACACATCTTGCTCGAGCATATCCAGCGGTTTATTTACAAAATATTTTTCACTGTGGAATAAAAAAAAAAAAAATGGAAAAGAACAGTAAAACGCTAAATGCTTCAGCATGCCATGCTGAATCCGTGTAAATCATAAGATGATTCAGCATAGCACGCTTCAGTTTTACAAAATGATTTGGAGGTACAATATGACACACCGATTAACAGGCTGCTGTAACACTTCACATTTTAAAAAAAGGGCCGTTTTCCAGAGAATTGAGAGTCATCCTCCATAATACTGTATGAAGTATTGTAAGCATTAAATAATACTGTATCCTGTTTATTTAATACACAGTAATGCATGTGTGTGATGTACAAGGATGAACACTGTTGTTGTTGTCATGACAGCAGACTGTTAATGCTTACTTTACTACATATTAACATGTAAAAAGGCCAGTGTGAAGTGTCACCTCAGCAGGCTTTTCGAGTGTTCGTGCTTATTGCAAATAAAGACGCATCAGTTACGTTTTGAAATTTCCTGGAGGTGCAAAGTAGGCCTATGTTTTATAGCGATTATTTCCAAGGTAATATGCCAAAGTCTCCTTAAGAAAACAAAATAATCAGAACTTGTTTTTAATGTCTGACTAGTTAATCAAAGTAATATATTTTAATTAATATATTTTAATATAAAAAAAAATCTATTTGCTAATTGTTTTTGAAAATCAACAGGGTATTTACTCTAATAATATATTGGCTGTCTGTTTTTTCCTATAATTTTGTTTAGACTGGACAGGCCACCGTACAGAGAATAACTTTTGTAATTCAAATTGCCCAGGTATCTGATGTTCTGTATGGCCCAGGTTTTTTCAATGGATCCGTTGGTCTATATTTTTCCATAGAGATGTTGTCTAATATGTGTATCTGTTTAGCTGTCTATCATTCATGTCATTACCTAAGGTCAGTGGATTATTCCGTGTCCATTTTTAAATGTATTTGTAATTAAATTGGGGAATTATGTCTTGTGGAAAATTGGTTTTAAGATTGTAGGGCTAGAGTTTGGAGAGATTTCCACATACTTAGCATAGTTATTTCACTAAAACTGGTTTGCCAGTATTTGATTCTGTTAACACAAATTTAATTTATCCCCCATAAATATTGAAATAGTCTTATTTGGTTGATTGTGACAATGGGATGCTGTGTTTATTCATGTAGAGTTGGGGACTGGACTGCACTGCAACAAAAAAAAACAACAAAAAAAAAAATTAACAAAAATATCCAATCACAACCCCAAAAGGCAGCTGAAATCTTTGTTAATAAGGACTGAAATATAAGTCAAGCAGCAGTCCCCACTGTCTTTTCTCTCACTGCAGTTAGCTGTTGTGTGTGTGCATTTAGAAGAGCACTTCATATAGAAATTGACTGGGGTAAAAGTGTCACGGGCAATCACCACCGTTTTTAAAATGTCACGTTTGTCACTAGGTGAATTTGTTTTAATATGTCTGTGTCATCTTGTCTCCATTTCAACTCCAAGTGAATGTAATATAGTAATCAGCACTTGTAAACAAAGTGTATTTTATCAGAAGTTATAGACTATTATGAATAAATAATGAAAAGAAATGTATTCTCTGTGTTTTCTGTTTCTACTCAGCAGGTTAAAGGGACTCTTGAAGTTCAGTTTTCTCTCTGGAGGGAGGTTTCCAAAAAAAAATAACCTTAATGATGTCATCGTGGTTACCTGTTCTCGGTTTCGACATGAAAACAAGTTTCTGACGTCACAACTGGTTTGGAAGCCAATCATGGTCCAGTACGCAGTTTTGATGTGTGTGTGATGGGGAAAGTTGAAGCTTCTAGTGCACATACTCTGAGAAGGGACTTTTTCAGTGACGTAGGAGACATCTTGTGTCCAATAGTTTAACTTTTGAAACATAAAATATTTGCATACTCATAGATACTGGATTTTTCAGTAAGGGAGAAGGAGCAGATGTCATCTAACAAATTTCTAAGAAAGCAACTGAATGTTTTTGTGGAAAAGCCACATCAGACAAATCATTTGTATATGTTTTAAAAGATGTCTGGAGGGGATCTTTAGATTTCTAGAGAGCCTCAGTTACAAACTGGAGGTCTGGAGTTTAGAAGAAGTGGGCGTTTTGGGAGGCTGGGATGGTCTGACGAAAAATGCCGTTATATTGGCCTCTGCTGCATCAATTTTGAACATTAGAGCTGCAACAATTAGTCGATTAGTCGATCGACAGAAAAATAATTGACAACTGATAATCGATTAATCATTATTTTAAAAACAAAATGCCCAAATTCTCTGATTCCATATTCTTAAATATTATATATTTGCTGGTTTCTTCAGTCTTTAATGATTCTTTAGTCTTCTAAAAAATAAAATATCTTTGGGTTGTTCGGGACAAAACATTTGAGGATGTCACATCGGGCTTTGCAAACAATGGTGGATATTTTTCTCCTTTTTTTATAGATCAAAAAATCGAATCGATTAATCAGGAAATTAATCGCCAGATTAATCAATAATGAAAATAATAGTTAGTTGCAGCCCTGTTGACAATACTATTTATAATCTATAATCTTGTGAACTAAACTGCTGGAGTGCCCCTTTAAACTAAATTTAATCAGTATTTCTTGTCTCATCTCCAGTCTGTTGTGCTGAGGGTCGTAATTCAGAGTAGCAGCAGCAGCAGCAATAGTAGTAGTGCGCCTTTAACCAGCGTGCGTGCGCACATGCGTAAAGTGTAGTAGGTGGTCGCGCATGGCATCTCCGTGCCTGCTTGCGCTCTGCCGTCCTCTGCCGCTGGGTCGCTGATGATGCCGAGCGGAGCGGGGCGCTCGTACATCTCTATGTGCGGCTTCAACCGCAGTTCCCAAGATTGAAGTCGAATGAAACGGGAGAGGAGGTTGAAATGCGGATGATGGATGGTCCGAACCGTTTCTCATCGCTCGGACAGCTGTAACGTCGGCGGACACACGCGTGGATTCATCAAAGGTGAGAGTGCGGCTGTGAATCACGGAGGAAATATCCTCCTTATTCACCCTGGACCACTTATCCTCCCCATCTGATGCTGCTGCTGCTGCTGCTGCTGCTGTCGATGATGATGATGATGCTCTAAACGCAACCTGCGTGATTTTCCTCCGGTAAAGGCCAGTTCTCTGCTCTGCCTCTCACTCGGCTGTCGAGGCACCAGTGAGAATAAAAAAAAAAAAAAAAAAGATGCAGGATTGCCATTGTTTCATATCCCAAAAAATTATAGGCATCACGACACGCCATTCACATTCAGGAAATAAGGTAAATAGGCAGTAAAATCAGCAATATGGCTGCGTTTGTGCGGTGCCGTGGCTTCAGAAGTAAATTTTAAGTGTTGCACTGTGAGAATTGAGGCTCGTAGAAACGGAGAAGTGAATGATATCAGCGGAAGGGAGATACTGCAGTAACCGAGTCCTTATGTTGACTCGCGTCAAAGGATGTTGTCATTACCTCGAAGCTGAAGGTGCGGTTACAGTAAAATGCACCTTTACGGGCCTTTACTCATCATTAAACAGTCTTACTGTGACATACATCAGTACTGTTATGTGCTTAAGATCATTTATGTGCGATTGAGTGATTACAGTGTACAACAGACCTTTACCTCAGTCATATCACTGATTCTGCTCTGTGCCTTTGAATGTGCTCCGGTCTGTGAATTCATTTTGTCATGAATTATTGAGGACTTCTCTCTTTTCCCTTCATTTTACATAAAATACTCAACTTATATCTCAAACTGTCATTTGCTGTCATGCAACGCTCACTGTTTTTTTTTTTTTCTTTCTGTCAGTGCAAGGCCCGAGTTGCCTACTCATGAATTTCTGCAGTTACTTCATAGGCTGAATATTTACAATGAACCATTGTGTTATTTTGCTGACATGTGTCTGTTGGGTCTCCCACTGCATAGCAAATGTTTTCTTGCCTTTTTCCCCAAAGTGCAGCGGTGCGTGTCTGACATCTCCCCCCTAAAAAAAAAACATAAATACAGTTTCTGTTGCCCCATTTAGGACCCGGTTTAAGATGTAATTGGGTTCGCCAAGTGCCTCCAAGTGCAGTTATGGTTAAAGTGAACCTTTAATCCTGAGTGGGTTTGTGTGATGATTTATCTGTTGAACTTCAAAGAACCACAATACTTTTTCAGAGCATTAAAATTTCTGTTTGATTTTGATTTTTAGGGCAAACATGCCAAATATTCTCTGGTTTCAGCTTCTCAAATGCGCATTTTTCGCTGTTATTCTCTGTTTTATATAATTGTAAACTGAATATCTTTCGCTTTTGGGCTGTTAGTCGGACAAAGATGTCACCTTGAGCTGTGGGAAATGGTGATTTCCATTTCGTAGACTAAATCAATTAATCGAGAAGTGAAAATAATCATTAGTTTATACCTATTCTTTTAACTTATCGGTGAAATAATGCTTGAATTGAATAGCACTGCATTTTAGTGGAAGGGGCCCTTGCTGGTGCCTGTAACAAACAATAAAAAACATTCTACACAAGTCAGAGTAGCACGTTTGTGACTGGAAAGAGGCGCTGTCAAGACAGTAGAGAACACTCTGAGAAGAGGAGTGTCTCTAAAATGAGCAGGAAACTGGCTGGATGCACACAAAAAAAAGCAAAAAATAGAGAGAAACCGTCCCTGTCTGCAGAGTTTCTGAGGGTGGCAGAACCTTGGCTTCTTTGCTGATGCTTAATTGGTCAGCTGATCGCCCTCTTGGTTGGTGAACACACCCTGTGAACACGCATATGATCCAGACATGTTTGGGCGCCCGGTCCCTTTGGTCCAGGGCTGTCCAGGGGAACCCAGCGCTTCTTACTCATTGGCCAGTCGTAATGTGCTCTGTGTCCATCATCATTAAGTGGTTCCTTTGCGGCTCAGTCAGTGTCATTAGCCCACAGGATGCAGTCACTGCTCAGCGGGATGTCATGGAGAATTATCATTTGCACAGACCACTGGCACTGGAGTGTTCCCCAGCCAGCTCACCAATATCTCTACAGGAGGAGAGAGACGGGAAACAAAAGCACAAATTGAGAGTTAATGAAGTCCTTGAAGGAGGGAGAGAGAGGGGGGGAGGTGTTAATTACTTATTTAAAAGTCAAATACATTTTGTCAGCTGGGAATAGCTTATCTTTCATAGTAATGGTGACATCAAGTGGAAAGATACGCTCACTAACTCTCTTAATATGACTTCTCTCTTCACAGGGTCGACGTTTAGTGGTTCACTTTGTTTGACATTCAGCCAGCGACAGGTAAATACTTTTGAAATCTTCATAAAAATCATATATATAACGCTGAAGTTATGTCTTTTATACAAAAAATGTCAAGTATCATTATGTGGAATCGTCTTACTGAAGACATGATGATACAGTATTTACTACACATTAGACCACAATTGTGTGCTGCTAATTTATTGACGTTTCTGTGAAATATGCTGATTATTTCGGAACATACAATGTAAGATTACTGCTCAAGAACAATTACAGATAGTAAAAATGTCCACCGTTAGAGAAAAATGACACGTACTCCGAAGAAATGACTTTAAAAGCATTAAAAGAATGAAGGAATGAATGAAGCAGTGAAACCTGTGTTGTTTCAAAAGGCCTTTGTCTTCTGCGAGTACTGAGTTGAAGCAAACACAGACACCTACAATCCTTTTTACAAACGCACAACAATAGGAGTTGAATAAGCATCAGCACAAAAGTTAAAGTCGAAATTGTTCATTTGATGAACATTCTTTGGTATAAAAGTCGTGAGCGCCCTTTTTGTTCCCCTGTACGACATCTGATTCCTGCATTTGAAGACAGAAAACTTTGTGGTCAGGATTATTTATGTCTTTTATAAGACAGATGCATTATAAAGACTTTTTTTTTTAAGTTTGTCTTTGTGCAGCTTATATTAATGCCAAATACAGACTGTCAACACACTTCAGAAAAAGTTTGACATTTTAGGAAATACCCTTATTCACTTTCAGTTAGATGAGAACATTGATACCACTCTCACGTCTAAAGCTTAATAATTAACATAAAAAAACGAAGTGTGAAAATGACAATTTGTGGTTTTACGGGGTGTTCCAGACTAATTCTTAGGCAGACACAGACTTTTTGGATTCTTATTGTCACTGCAAAGTTAGCAGGCAAACAGCAGAGACTCTGTTGAGCCACAACATTAATTTTGTATGGATGAAATTAACAAGATATAACGAGTTAATTCATGAGCTTTAGAGGTGCTTGTTGGTGGATTTTGTTACTTTTGGACAGGACTGTTTGCCCCCGTTTCCAGTCTTTATGCTAAGCTAAGCTAAGCTAAGCAGCTGCTAGCTATAGCTTCATATTTTCCAAAAATGTCAAACTCTTCCTTCGAATTTCTTAGTTGCGACTGAGCACCTTAGATTGACAGGGGCTTCAAATGACACGCTGCTGTGTAACAGTGCCACTTTTATGCCAACATGTCCATTTTTATCACTAATTGAAATCATGAAGAAATTAAAAAAAAAATAGCAGTTCAGTCAGATTATTAGGCGACTGTAGGTTTTTAAAATCAGTTCTATTTTTGTTGTACTAGTCGTAAAAAACTATAAATTTTGTCCCTTTAACTGGTTTCATCTAGAACATCTATATATTTCACAAACTGAGTAGCTGGTGTGATGACTAATACAGTCCTTGATGCACAGGGTGAATAATAAAGAGGAAAGAATGCACACATACATACCAGCTCCTCTATATTCTTCTCTTTAGTCCGTTCTCTTGAAACATTTCTCTTCAATTGCAGTAATAATATATATAGATATATAAATCATGCTGACTTGTTTGGTATCTAAATGATTGTGGACAATGAAAAGGAGCTGTTTGTCGCACTTATTAACAAGCAGAGTGTCTGAACAGTGAGTGTTACATGCTCTGCTGTTTGATGTGCCACAGAATGATCGAGGAAGGCAGTAAACGAGGCAAGGCCATGGTGGAGAAGAGACAGCTCTTCATGGAAATGAGTGAGTGGAGTCGACTGAGAAAAATGTCTTTTCACTATTCATAGTCAGAACCGGCTCATGTAATTCTTTGACTGGCTCTACAGTAAGTTGCGCAGGAGATGCGTGGACTCTCACACATATAATTCCTCCCACACAAACGCAGTGATAGTGTTTAAATGTACCCTGAGTAATCCTGATTATGTTTGTAAGGTGTTTAATTATATTTCATTAAACTGGACTGGACATTTTGTTGAAGATTTGCTGATCTTGACAATTTCTTTATGGTTTTGTTTTTTTCAGGAGCTCAAAACTTTGATGTTATCAGACTGTCGACTTATAGGACTGCCTGCAAACTCCGGTTTGTGCAAAAGAGATGCAACCGTAAGAGCATGATTCCTAAAGATTTTCCCCTCTTTTCAATAGATATGACACTGTGCTACCAGTAGAAACATTGGTTCCAACATGAATACAGGCTTAATTGATCACTGTCTGCCCCCCTCACAGTTCATCTGGTGGATGTCTGGAACATGATCGAAGCCTTTCGTGACAACGGGCTCAACACATTGGACCACAACGCTGAGATCAATGTGTCGCGGCTGGAGACTATCCTGTCTTCCATCTACTACCAGCTCAACAAGCGGCTGCCCACCACCCACCAGATCAATGTGGAACAGTCCATCGGGCTGCTGCTCAACTTCATGGTGGCCACCTATGACAGGTACGGTGCGGGTGGTTACCGCAAAGCAGCGCTTCACTCTGTAGGTGGTGAATCACCGCAGAGGCATATCAAAACAAGTATAATCGCACACAGTTGTTGCTGGGAGTGAAATGTTAACATTTGATATGTATTCAACAAACGTGAATCAAAACAATAATCTTAAATGCTAATCGACAACCGTCATCTAACTCAGTTCAATTCAGATCTTTATTGTCTCACAAGAGGAAATTATCAATGCAGCAAAGCAGCATAAAAAACAATAAAAACTCCATAAAAAGTCCATGTCCAACAAGTTGGCAGGTTCGTATGGTTTATTTGATTTATTGCACATGGAATCAGCAACATATATCACTGAGCGGCTGGCAGAATGTAATATTCCTCCAACAGAAGATTGTTTAGATTTGTTAAGATCGATTTTAGCATTTTGTGTGTTTAAAAAAAAACATCTGACAGAAATCGCTTATCACCTTGACCGTGTTGCCCAGATGATAACGGTAATATCATCTGCTGAATACTTTAACACTCGAGGAGAAACACACTCCTGCATAAAGTGTCTCTGGAACCAATTTGAGCAAGTTTGACGCAGACTTTCCCGACACTGAGCTCAAAGCAGAGCCTCAGATACGCAAAGTTATACTTACACTGAAAAGGTATAGAGATCAAGAGAAGCTTCGTTTACACTAGAAAGAGGATAATGCATGTCAGAAAATAGAGTTTAAATTTTACCCCACTGTGTGTTTATATGTAACTGATTAGATTAGGGCTGCAGCTAACGATTATTTTCATTATCAACTAATGCACCGATTATTTTCTTGATAAATTGATGAATTATTTAGTCAATAAAACATCAAAAAACTGTCAAAAAATCACAGTATCCTACAGAACAAGGTGACATTAGTCCCAAACTGAATAGGGTAAGACCAAAAAAAGCAGTGAATTCTCACATTTGGGAACCTAAAAGTATCAAATGTTCGGTGTTTTTTGCTTGAAAAAAATGACTCAAGCGATTATTCAATTATCAAAATAGTTCGCGATTAATTTTCTTCCTGTTGACTAATGGATTAATCATTGCAGCTCTGGATTAGATTTTTTTGGCTTGTTCAGTCGTCAGGACAGATTAAATATTATCAGGGATATTTTAATGCGAATATAAACATTCGCCAGGATCTTTGAAACACTGAGAGGTTTTTTAATTATCTGGATCTTTTTTGTTCTGCTACATTTTTATTTAAATTGAGCACTTCAAGCAAATTCAACACAACTACTTAAACTCTAAATAAAATAACTCTCGGAGCGTTCTCTATTTTTGCAAGGAAATTGTTTGGAAATGAAGGACCTGTAAAATAAAGCCTCAGCATTTTATTTCCCAACACAAAGGTCTAAATACTGCTTCAAATGCCACTCAGTCCCCACTCTGCCAGGAATAACATTGTAGTTGAAGAATACTGAATCCTTTATTTGCTTATTTTGTTGGCCTGAAGTAATCACATTTAAATGTCCTCAATGGTAGCGACAGCCCTGATTTCACTGTACAAACAATCCATCCAACAAAGTTTTAGGCCTCGCCGCAATAAACTGACGAATGTTGGAACAAATACAGATCTTCGTCCTCCATCTCTCAATAGACAACAGAGTGTGCCGTATAAAAGAAAATACCTGCAGTAACTGAAGTAGCCCTGTTGTTTAACTGTATATCCTTAATGCCTGCTCTCTGCTCAAGGCCCCAGACTCTGTGAATCATGGAGCACAGAGGTTTATTATTGACCGTAAAACTCTCTCTCATTATTGTACCTTGTACGCTCAAATTGATTGGCCTCTTGCCCTGTCCATTCATGTGGCCCATTCAATTGGTTTACTTTTATCTGTAGGGCCATTCTGGTGCTGCTTCGTTATTATTCATGCTGCCCTAGCTCTGGAAAACTTCGTGGAAATTACTGTCTGCGATCACAGGAAGCGGTCTCGCTATCTGTCCCTGAGGTCCAAACTGAATTAGGCAGAAGGGCTTTCATGTACTCTATTACCTCTGCTCGGAAGCCGGAGCTAAATGACTCTGAAATGAAAGAGCCCTGTCTCTCTTGGCGAGTTAAAAAGATTTTAAGGAATCTTAATAATTACCTGTATATACCTTGTTAAGATTAAATTTAAAGCCTCGTACATGATTGTTGGCATTTTCGGCATGTGTTTCAAATATATTTTCGCTCATACAGATTGCTGTATGTTATGTTTATAATGAACATATATTTTTCCCCTCTATTTTAAAATCCCAAATGTGTAATCTCAGCAGAATTCTCCGGTTAAATGAAGACTCCACAAAATAGAATAAAACAAAACACATTCTACTTTTCATTGAAACCTCATTATTGATTTGAATTGTCATAATAATAATATTTCTGTGCATTATTCTTTACTAAAGTGAGTCCATGTAACACCTGTAATACCTCTCTTCTCCCTGTTTGAGTTTCCTTTTATACATGATCCCTGACAAATAAATGTAATAAACTAAACTAAACTAAAACATAAGGTGACAGTAAAACAAGTAGAAAAGAGTCATAAAGTCAGTATTTACATAGCAATCTATGCCTAAAGTTAGCTAACATTAACACTGGTCATACCAGACCAACAAAGGCTGTAGTGGCAAAACGTCTGACTGTATTGAAATGAACATGGGTGCATTTTTTTAATGAATGAAATGTCTCATTTCTATGACTAAGATTATATTATTATGTTAAGTCACATAGTTACTCTTAAATGTACTGATGAAACGTCACCTCTCGCTCTACTTGCAGTGAAAGCCATGGGAAGCTGACAGTTTTCTCAATGAAATCCATGCTGGCAACAATGTGTGGAGGCAAAATTGTGGACAAACTACGTTGTAAGTTCATATTTGACTACCTTACATATAGCATGTAAGAATATTTAGATGTGAATGAGCTGCCTTTTTTAAAAATTTGATGTCCTGGTTAGCTGCAGATGTCTCCTGGGACAGCTGCAGTCTTCATGTAGTTGCTCACATTAAACACATAGGGGCACTGTTGGCACATGCATGCAGAATTCATTTGCTTTAACATGTACATGTTTCAACTCCCTGCAAAGTGTGTGCACTATGGATCAATAGTTTCCATTCACAGGAATGTCAAAAGCCTTTTTGCACTCTGTTTTTGCAGAGCATTGACTCTGGCATTTTCTGTCCCTCAGATATTTTCTCACAGATCTCTGACTCAAGTGGAGTCATGGTGTTTGCTAAGTTTGATCAGTTTCTTCGGGAGGTGCTGAAACTCCCCACAGCCGTGTTTGAGGGCCCCTCGTTTGGTTACACGGAGCATTCAGTGCGGACGTGCTTCCCTCAGCAGGTAGGAGGAGGATACTTATTCCTTGCAGCGTGATCTTTTAGGTAAACTCTAATAATAAACATATGTAAACGGACGCATGCATGTGTGTGTTTGTATCTAGAAGAAGATCATGTTGAACACGTTTTTGGATGTGTTGATGGCAGATCCTCCGCCTCAATGCCTCGTATGGCTACCGCTCATGCACCGACTCGCTAATGTTGAAAATGGTAAGACCTGAACTCTTAACTGTTTATATTTACACCGTACATCTACGTTGGAGTTTCAACATTTGAACATGCAAGTTTCTCATTTATTTTTTCTAATTTTTTAACTGATATTGTCCAATAAACTGACCTTAAAATGGTGCTCCCCAACCAGGATAACTATTTCTGCAGTTGTTGCTCAGCTGATCTGAAAAAAAAAAATATATATATATATATATAATTTAGTAAAAAAATATGTCCACATATTTGTGTGTAGGAGGAAAATAACACAAATATGACTATAAATTGGTGTGAGATCGATCTTAAAGTATATTTATTGTCACAATAACTACCAGGTATGAAAGTCAATGTACAACCATTCAATGCTTGAATTGCATGAAAACTTGTTACCACATGAACAGAAAAGTCAAAGTAGCTAAAAAGTAATGAATAAATAGTTTAAACATCCAACTTCTGCCACATCAAGTGACAGTATCAATGTAAACTCAACCAAAACGACGAGAAAAAGAAAAAAATGAGCAGAAGCCTGAACAATTCCAGGATTGCTATGTGAAAGAAAGTTGCAATAGCCAATTTTGTATAATTAAAGGACCAGTGTGTAAGATTAAGTGGCATCTAGCAGTGAGGTTGCAGATTGCAACCAAATGAATACACATTTCTGCCAAGTCCGTTCCACTAAATTCTACACACTGGTCCTTTAATAGGGTTAATAATAGTGTATAATAATAATAGTGTCACCCTTTCTGTAACCCTGTAAGTAGAGACTTTACTTACTCAGAGAAAACAAGAAAAGAAAATCCTTCCTTTGTTATGTTTTCACCACTCAGTCTTCCATCCGGTGGAATGTTCATATTGCCGGAGTGAGAGCATGATGGGTTTCCGGTATCGGTGCCAACAGTGCCATGGCTACCAGCTCTGTCAGAGCTGCTTCTGGCGTGGCCATGCTAATGGTCCCCATAGCAACCAGCACCAGATGAAGGAGCACTCATCTTGGGTAAGACAAAGCCCTGATCACTTTCAGTTTTACATTGTGTTTTTCCCCTTTCCAAACAATTCAAATGTCAATATCTCTCTGAGTGTGCGGAATGATTTTACAACATAGCACACCATTCAGGCGTCTCCCTACATTTCCTGCCCTCTCAAAGCAATCCAACAGGGATTTTATGGGTTTTTTTACTCATTTTGGCAAATGAAATTGTATTGATTTAATTTGCGATGTTGCCACATTTCCCCAAAGCTTGATCATTATATTATGAATCGAAACAAGGGAAGTCATAGGCGTTGGATCCCAAATCCATTTCCCATCCCACTCAGTTTTGCACAGAGAAGAATGACTGATTCACAAAACGTCAGGACTGGGATGACACGCCTGAGTGCATGAAACACAAAACAATGTCTGAAATGTGTTGCTTTTGCTTGATATGTTTATTACAGTTACTATTTGTGATTCTACACTTCTCAGTGATGGTGCAAAATTGTCGATGATTCATAAGCATTACAACATCTTAATTTACTACTCACTCTGACTGCACTCTATCGGGATTTTTTTTTTTTTTTCCTACTGTGACATGACTGAGGGGCAGTTTTGATTGGCTTGTTTAAATATTGTCATCTCATTAAAAAGTTGGTTAAAATGTGAAGAGTAGCTACCAGTGTCAATCTTTCGCAGCACTTAATTGTGTCTGAAAGGAAAATTAACCTCAAGAGTAGACAATTCCTATTTTTCTTAATATCAGATATCTATCAACTATATAAAAACATTTCTCCCTGACAACAGCTGTGTAAAAACCTTTAAAATGTATTTACACAGTATCTTTCATCAAAAACCCATTGTAAAAATTATGGGACTGTATTTATTGTTATGCTGCGTTGCCTGTTTCAGACTTGTGTATAATGAGTTAAAGATCCAATATATCTTCTTGATATTGGATATATCGTGCTTGAAAACCAAACACACATGGATGCCTCACATCAGCCAAAATATGTTGCTCAAGATACTTAAACCCAAATTTAATGGATAAGTTGCTAAATTGTCACAGTATTTTAAACCAAGCAGCATAATGGCAGGATTGCAGTGCAGTTTTGGGGCTGTAGGGCAGTTTGTATAACAGCACCGCAGCCAACAGAACTGCATCTCAGGTAGCAGACGCATGCGCTTACTGAACATGCACAAACTACTGCTGATCCACACTTTTGACAGAGTAAACAAACTGTTGACCTAGTTATGTAAATTACCCCTGAAGCGGCTTAAAACCGTTCCTACTATTCCAACACGATGACAACAGTGAACACAACACACAAGGTGACAGATACTCTGTTTGTCCTGCCCTCTTCACAGAAGTCTCCGGCCAAAAAGCTGAGCCACGCAATCAGCAAATCTCTAGGCTGCGTCCCCATCGGAGAGCCACCACATCCTGTGTTCCCCGAACAGGCCGAGAGACCACAGGAACTCACCCACACTGTGTAAGAGCCTTCCCGAGGCGTTTCTAACCACTATTTGTGTCATTAATGAGGGACACCCAACTGATTTGTTGATGAACAGCACAGTAGCACCCACTGTGCTAATGATCTATAGTCTGTTCCCGTCATGTAACTGCCTCCATCTTTCCATTTCACTGTCACCACATGACTGATAGAGTGCCATCTCGCTGAGATGTCAAGCCCCTGATTATTTGCTAACACGGAAATGCTGATATACTACGCTAGGGTTCAGCCACCGCTGCCGTTAACAGCGCAGTCCTCATCAGTCTGTTGGCAATGAAATGGAGACGATGGTATAAATCTCACACTCCAGGCTTTGAGGCTCCTGGAAGTCATTATAGGAAATGCATTATATTCTGCTGCTGTCTTAAACCTGGCACACTCATTTACATTTCAGTTGAAAAATAGTGCGATTTCCATAATCAATTCCAGCACCGAGATACATCCGCAGTAGCTCCCATCGCTGAGGTCACTTCATATTTTTCATATCATCGTTATGCCGAAACTGACGGTTTTGGCCTCCGCTGAGGCAAAATCTAATAATGTTTCAGATTTTAAAAAGTGATTTATGATTTTGCTTGTTCATGGCATTAATAGGATCATAAGAAATAACAACTTCCTCATTTGAGCTTTCCACATTTCTCATGGCGCATTTCATAACAAACTCCTGCTTCATATTCCAGTCACGATCATAAATCTACAGTAAGCTGTCTGTATGTGCTTTTGCTGCTGGCAAGTGTCAGTGAGTAATTGATAGTGAGCTACATCATGGGGGAGAAACTAGCTCAGTGAATGCCAAGAAAAATAGACACAATATAAATACATCAACATGATTTCCTGTTTTACTGCCCGATAGATACCATCATCTCTGAATCAGTTCTCGTCGAGGCTCTGCCCACTGGCAGGAGGATTTTTTTCTGCATTGTGCCCAAACTTATGCATTTAAGATGAAGTTTGCATTTGCATATATTTACAATTCATCACAACGCGGAGAATCAACTGTCAACCCGGATGTTTTTCTCCAACTGGGAGATGAGGCGATTGGATTATCCTGCACGGTATAGGCTGTGTAGCATGAAATTACATCACACAAGTAGATTAATATTGATTAAAATAAAATTTGTGGCTCGAACTATTTTTAGATTATGTCTATCCAGTGCCCTCAGCGAGCAGTAATCCGTGTCGTTTTCTTTTTTTACGATGTTGATTATTTGAGATGATGGAGGCCTCGAGAATATTGAGTCCTGTCCTGAGAATTCAGTTGGGGCTCTTGGTTATATTGGATTTTATTGTATAAAAGCCTTTTCTTTGTAATTCTTTTTCTCTGAAAGATTTTTCCATGAACTAAGGCGCCTGTTTAAGTATATTTTACCTCAAATTACAGATGCATAATTTGACACGTACAGCCATATATACTATATCTCTGTGATACCTCTGAAGATGAAGTTTTTGGGTTTGAAATTCCAGGAACTTCTTGTCGTTATGTTCTCTTTAAGACTTTAAAGGACAAAGTGCATTTTCATGCTCTCACAGATGGCATTTCAAGGTTGGTGGCTCTGTGTGTGTGTGTGTGTGTGTGTGTGTGTTCACTGACTTTTAGGATAATGGATGTGACTGTTGACCCCTGAGACTTGTTTGTATGTCTCTGTGTCTCTATTGTTATTTCTGACACGGGGGATGTCTCTGTCTTTGATGATGGAAAAATATCTACCTTTGGTTCCTGAAGCCTTTTACGTTTTTATTTGTGTGCGGTGATAAAGTAGCGCGCCTCTCATCAACCGTGCCGTGTAAAGATGTTTTTTAAACATGACAGCCTTTCAAAATATGTATTCATCAGTCACTGCCGTTCTAAATGTTGGTTTAGATTTAATGCTTCCACATTTAGCTATCCCGTTTTTAAAGTCAAATCATTCCCAACTAATATAAAATGAGTCTATTTGTGCACACACAGATGAGAATTTTATGACGCATAATTTGAGATTATGACATTTAAAGGAATAGTTTGACATTTTGGGAAATGTGCTTATTTGCTTTCTTCCCGACATGTAGACGAGAAGATCAATACCTCTCTCATGAGAGTGGTATCGATCTTCTTATCTAACTCTCAGCAAGAAAGCAAATATGCATAATTCCCCTTAAAATTGAACTATTCCTTTAAATACAATATACCAATTATAACCCCTACTTCTGCACTCTTAGTCATTAGTGTAAGGACAAGCTGGCACTAATGGAGTAATTCCCATTTCTTAACAGTCGATGTCAGAGAAATTGTGGGTGAATACAGTAATTATCTGCCTACCATTCCCATGTTGATTTCCCTGCTGGCAACAGAAATCTTGCCCTCAAACTGGATCCCTCAGCTAATGAGTCACAGAAAAACTGCCATGCTTTCCAATTTTATTTTCCATTTTAGTTTAAAACTAGCGCAGTCAATCCTGATGAATGTCGTCTGTGGAGAGGTGTTATTTCACGTTGTAAACCAGGAGACATCCATCAGCTCGGTCTCTCAGGTGTGCGTATATGTGCGTGTGAGGCTGACGAAGCGCCTGTGAGTAAGTAATAATGGCAGAATCAGGGTAGAGCGTCAGGTTTGATCAAAACTCACAAATCGAACGGACACGAGTCTCCCAATTGTCCAATCCCTCGCACCGTCTTCAGACAAAGTGTAGCTATTCTGATGCTGTTTTGAAGTATTTACTGGCATCTGAAAGCAAAGACTAACAGCGAGCTGAGCTGTGAATTTTTCCCTCCACTCAAGCTGTCAGCAAGATTCTTGGGGATTTGTGTTTTGGAGAGGAGTTATAGGTTTGGGATGCACCGTCTGTCTCAGGAACTTTAAATCTATGATATGGCTTCTTACCTTCAGACTTAGCACCGCTTCTGCCAGAAGACTTTAAGCACCAAAATAGTCTAAGAGTCGAAAATAGGCATCTTACCGTACTTTGCATTAATGTGGAATATGCACTATAGCATCAAAATTCTCTATGTGCCATGTTTAATATTTAGCACCCAATTTTCTACTCTCTATATAATCCCCAGAAATCCCTTAACATTTTTTAAATGCCTTCCTCTGTTTTACATCTTTTTTTTATTCTCCAGGTCAATGCAAATTCCATCAATGTCATTAAAATGGAGAGAACAGGCATGTAATTCACTTTTCTGCGAGTGTGATCCGTTGGGTTTATGGCTGAGGAACTGACAGCCTTGCGGGGAAATAGGAGCCCTGTTGCCAGCAGGGAGGATGCTTCATGTTTGGGTATTATTTTTAGCTGGCTGAGGGCGATTGAAGGCAGCCATGCATCCATTGTTGTCAGAAATAAGGTGAATGTGTGAGGCGAATGTGAGCACTTAATTTTCCCTGTACCCCTGCCAACTGCCAAGTGCATGGAAAAGGGGGGTACATTGTCATTCACTGCACGCAGGTAGCACGAGGCTTAGCGCATTGCAGACTTTGATCTCTTTGTGCCTAAATGTTGTGTCAATTCACTCCTGTTTGACCTCTGAGACGCCGGCTCACGGACCGGACTGTGTCGTCCTCAATCAACATTTCTCGGTGAACCACGGGGCTGCAGACACTGATGTGAATAAGTCTGTTAGAATTAATCCAAATACTTAGAGGACGGGGTCCAAGTGAAAATAAATACTGCTACTCTGATGCTTTTACATAAGAAGCTCTTTTTTTTTTATCGCACCCTACTGTTCCACAAGAGTTATATTGGTGTACTCGGAAATGACTGATGATTATTAGGTTATTGCAGAAGGACAGCTGTGAAGAGCTTGTGACTTATGTAACTCGCTGAAGGTAAGGGGAACAGTTAAGATATGTAAATGCAATTATAGTGTAGACAGTAGGGGGCAGTTAGTTTTCGTCCTGATGGGGATGAGAGTAGATTTGTGCTTTTTTTTTTTTTTTATTAGAGGTTGCATTAGATGTATTTTGAGTAAATGGCATTTTCTTAATTTTCTGTCTTCATGTCTCAGAGAGGTGAAAAGACAGAGTCTGAGTTTCACAGAGAGAGACAGAGAGGGGAGAGAGAGTGTATGTGTGAGCCAGAGAGAGAGAGAGAGAGAGAGAGAGAGAGAGAGAGAGAGAATCTACGTCGTCATAAAGTCATGTGACCGCCGAGTTTCCTTGGAGACAGCAGCAGTGTAGTACATTGAGATGCTCGCCTGCTCAGTTGAGGGCAGATTAGGCATCTGGCAACAGCAGCAGTTGGATGTATTTTGCCAGCCAGGCAGGTGCTTTCTCTCCTCACAGAGGTAAGTGATGCCTCGTGTCTAATGTGTTTAAACGAGAAGTGAACAATTTTCACACGGACTGGGATTCTACTGAGACTAGAAGGCAGCGTGTGCGGGTTTGAGTAGTGACAGGGTTAACCTTGCTTCTTTTTCTCTTTTTACTGTTATTCTCTTATGCATGAGAAATAATTAGCAGGATTGAATCTGTGCAAATGGCCTTTAAAAAACTGATAAATTACTCATGTAGGACTGTGGCTTTCTTTTGAATCTGTTAGGCTACTCCTGGGAGAATTTCAAATGTATGAATGTATGAATAATTGCAGTATGTCTTTAAAAAGAACACACTAACCCCCTTGAGCATTCACATTAATGCAGGGAATATGTATTTCGGTTTGTGAGATTATTTGAATACAATTAGTGACCCAAAATTAAGCAATTCCTCTTGCTCTGATTTCTGTTTTGTGTTCAGTGGAGCTGTAATAATTTGTTCATGCATAAAGAATAAGAGTACGCGTGCTGTTTAAGCACTGTGGCAAAAAAAAAAAAAAGACTCTTATCCCTCATGCTGATAACAGTATTCTTCACAATGTGGATATAAATAGTTTTATCTGGCCAGAAATGCTGATTGGACAAATAAGCATAATAAGACACAATACTGTTCAGTGTTTTGCTTTTTATGTGATAATGAGCGCTTTAAATAAAACAGTCAGTTACAATGGAATCAAGGCTGATAACTACAGAGAGATGCTCTGTGCAGATTGAAGAGATACAACTACAGAGATATGGAAATTGAGTGCTGTCGTGAGCGGCTGCTATTTTCTGTGCCGGGCGAAGTGTGAAGCTGAGAGCACCTGAGTGATATTTTGATCCATTAATGAGACCCTGCGGTCCCGGGGTTTGGGGTTCCAATGAGCTCGCCGGGGCCACAGATTCAGCCGCCAGATGGACCCCATCGCTTTGTTTACTCGCACAAATTACCTCCCACAATGTCACCTTTCCCAGTTTTTCACAGACTTCCAGTTTAATTAGGTTTCTTGTCTGCTGTTGTTGCTCTTGCTCATGTTAATTAGGTTTAAGCTAACAGCCCTAAAAACATCTAAATTGCCATTCCCAGAAAAGTCAATTATTCCGCAGCAATTTTAAGTTAACACGGTACAACATGTTGCCTGTATTTTTTGCTCCACACTCACTGGTTTATAATGATCCCCCCTGCCTCCCCGTTTGCCCTCTTTTGTACAGTTGGATCAAATTGAAGTCAGGATCGCTGATTCATGCTTATTAATAAAATGCAAATGCCCTCTACTCCATTCCCCGGTGACAAGCACCACAGGCCCCTGCAGTATAGCATTAAAGACCTCTAATCTTGTCTTTTAGTCAGCCGAAACCAGTGGCCAACAACATGAACGACACAATGCTCATGTCCTCTGGGGCACCTACTCCTACCAAAAGGTAAGCACCCCCAGGGATGATCTCACAGTGTCTTTTTGAAGATATTTTCCCACAGAATGAAGTGCACTTCTGTGATTTTTACCTCTAATGTATTCTTTTAAAGATGACAAAATGTCACTTTAAGTCACACACAAATGCAAAATAAGTTCCTTTAATTCGCTCTGTGCTCAGAATAGGTGACAGATTCTCTCTCATCCGTGGATATAACAAGAATAGAGTGGCAAATCAGACTACAGATGTTATTTGTTCCGTCACACTTGACACACATTTTTTTGCATCTGAGCAGCATGCCCTTATGAGTGTATTTTTAGAGGAAAATTTTCTACGCTGTCAGGAAGAATATGTGAGCACTCCTACTTAAAGGGCTAATTTGACAAATAGATTATGATGGAATTGGAGCCTCATCGTGTAAGCAAATAGCAAGCAAGGGCCCCCATCAATGTAATTGTCCTCTCATTTTAGCCTCTCTCATTTAAAGGCCAGCTCTTTTGTTATTTACAGTGGTAATGAACCATTGTAGTTATGAATTTGATAATGGAGAGCACTCAGAGAGCTATAATGTGTCTGCACTCTGTCCTGCAGGTCTGTGCTGGGTGGATTTTCCTTTTTGCGTACAGTATCTCTCCATCACATCTTTTTGGTAATTTGTGTTTGCAAGATGGAGCTGCTCAGGGACTTCCCACGGCACCTTTGGAGGGAAGAGACCTCACTGTACAGCACACAGAAAGAAAAGGGATATCCACCCTGTTCTGTATCAGGTGTTTGATTGAAATCCAGACAAAGGTTTTTGTGGAGAATTCAGAAAGAGCCTGAATGAAGTCTGTGGATGTTTTTTCCACTTGTGTTCCTCTGGGCTGGGTTATCATACAGTAGCACACCAAGGAGTCCAGGCAGCAAGCTAGAGGCAGCTGAAGGGCAGCACACACACTACAAAAAATGTCCATCGCAGAAAGCCATTTTATCAAGTGCTGCGCTTTAAAATGTGTTAATTTTTATCATTAAAATCTGTGTGAAAGCATTTTTTTCCCCATTGAATTTTAAAGCAAGTGTAATTATCTCACTTTGCTGGGAGATTTCCTATCTGTTTTTTCAAAAAAAATGAGATGCTAAGAATCAGTACTAGATTAAGTTTCTTCCCTGGGATGAACATTTTGTGCAGCGCCGTGTTGTCTCCGAGGGCTGACAGTATCAAGATCAGAGCTGGTTTGAAGGGAACTGACGAGATAGGGACACCCGAGGAGGCAAATGGAGCCGAGCATCCAGACCTGTGGAGGTCAGTTGAAGACATCACGTGTTGCGGCACGTACAGAGGAAGGTGACACTCTCCTGAGGTTTGTTTCACTGTGGCAGTAATGAAGAAGCCTGATAACCTTTGTCTTGACATTTTGCTCCCGTGAGTCAGAGCTGCTTTGGGTAGATGTCATGCAATGAGGATGCTGTTGCCTTGGAGGGGCATAACAACTACACAGCTGCCATATTTAGGGCAGAAATTGCGCATTAAGCCACCGTGACGCTTCCAAAATAGGTTGTGTTGAGTGTCAGTATGGATACCGGTAGATAAGGTGTTGAATGAGGAAGGAAGGAGCAGCTCCACTTGGAACAGAAGGCCAGTTCCTACCAGCCTCTCTCTGTGTCACATCTGATTTGTAAATATTAATCTATTGGTATAATTAACACGCATGCCTGCTTTCACACAGAGGGCCTATGAGTCAAAGATGCCACTGCTGAATAATGCAAAGCTCCTTGTGGCTCTGCCTCAGTTCAACAGACCCAAACTGAAAAGCAGCACTAGTGCTGTCTATGTTTGGCAACACTTTCAAATTCCTCTTTTTGTCAAGGGGAGAAAAAAAAAATACAACACACTCATGATCGTGAGCTCACTCTAAGATGTCCAGAGTAGAAACTGAATGCACACTGTTTGAAAAATTGTATGTGTTGCGCCTCCAGCATCCATCACTGTCTGCTCTCTGATACTGTCTGCTCTGCTGACATGGCATCTGCTCCCTCCCACCTCGCTCTCTCTCGCAGACAATCGCTCACCACTCGCAGGTCCTCCAAGGGCAAACAGACACAATTTATTACCTGTTAGTCATGCTGAACAACAGCAGCAAAAGTTGTTGTTTTTTTAAAATGCTGTCTTGAGCTTGATGAGTTTTAATTCAGTTAACTGAGAATTGACCAGATGTAAGTCAGTGTGAAAACACAGCTAGTGGGGTGGATGTTTGTGTTTCTGCCAGGAGGAGTCATTATGTGAGACACATAATATATTTAAACTAGAACATTTAATCTTTAATGTCATTAATTACCTACTTTAAACCCACAGTGTAGAACTTTTGTCTCCCCCTTCTGGCATTGAGAGTAATTACAAAAACAGTGTCGACACGTGCTTTTTGACGTATACAGACCACACAGCCAGCAGCTATTTACAGCTCTGAAAACGTCTAAGCAAATTTCCGAATAGGCATCATTTCACATATTGGGAATCTAAATGGTTACTTTCTGAAAAAATATTAAAATTTAATAAAGTGACATAAGCCGTGTTTCCATAAATGTATTTTTATGCACGTTTTGAAGTATCGCATTAGAAAAGGTTGATGGAAATAGCAAAAGTCGAAGAAAACGCCCTAAATTTCGCAAAATTTTTCGCAAAATTTTTCGCAAAGTTTTTTTAAAAACTTCTGCTCCACTGAAGAGATGAAAAATAATGGCAGACGTTATTAGTCACTGTTTGAGGTTTGACTGGGGCATGTTTATCTTGTTGTGCCCGCTTCTTCTGCAGTGGTATAATGGCACTTGACTGGAGAATTAGCGCCACCTGCTTATCTCAATGAAATTCAGAGAGATTTATCTGGTGGTGATGGACTTAATCAGCATTGTGTGAACTCATCTGGCAAGGGCTTGAATGTAACGGACATTCACTTATATGTAAAAGTCCTGCACTCCAGCTTTAAATGTACCTTCACTCTCTTTTCTGGTGAACTTTCTGGTGATTAAACTACCTCTGGCCCTCCATGTTTTACTGCAAACTGGACAACAAATGATGTTAAATACCTCAAATGTAATTATTAGATCTGGATGATACTTTAATGTTATAATTTATTGGCTTTCAGTGGAATTAAATAGCGATGATAGAATAATATTTTTGCAATTTTACAAGATTCTGCTGTCATTAAAAACTAATAAATTAGTTAATGATTTTTTTAATGTATGAACAGTTATGTCTGCAATGCATAACAGTGGAACTCAGTTAATTGCAATGCACATTAATGTGATTATTTTATATGGGATTTTTGCCATATATGATATTAGTAACTCACAACCACAACCACACAGCCAGCATACAAGAAACAACAAAGTCAGACAAACAACAACCAATTGACAATTAGAATTAATAAAAAAACAGTCACAAGTCATAAATAACATCAGATAATAAAGCTTTAAAATGTCTTAGTACAATAAGAGCTGCGTAATAACTGAATCCAGTCGAGATCAGTACACATGGGATATCCAAAGTAAAGTAATAATTGGATAAGTTACAAGATGTAAATGAGAGAAAAGACGTGAGGTAGTTTTGAACAGTATCACTTTATGGATAGTATCATGAGATGATCATCTTTTCTAAAAGGAAATCCAATCCAACTTTGTGATACATCATCATTAGTGATAAAGAAATTACATATACTATATATAAATATCATAAAACTGTTGTTATTAATATTGTGACATCAATTATTGCCCAGTGGCATTAACAAGTAAACATGCGACTGTTGCCGGGCCAATCAAGAACAAGATGCATCCCACCAGATGTGTCGAAAAGTTCAGATCTCTGGACTCTGAAAGCTGCGACCTTTAGTTAAAGTGCCATCAGGAAACACAGTTTTAAAACACATCACCTATTTATTTCTCAGCAAAATAAACCCAGCAGCGTCTGAGCTTCTGTGTTTGAGAGATTTTTTCACACGTGTGACAAAAATAAAAGTACCTGGGAAAGATGCCAATTCAGGAGAGCTTGAAGGCAGTTTATGAATCTTTGTCCAGAACCTGGCACAGACCATCAGGTGGTGCCAGGAAACTCCCCGATGATGCAAGTGCAGGAGCTTTTGGAGTGATAGCCTGAAGAAAAATAATCCAGACAACGACCCTATAGGGTCATCGCTTCTCCTGAGCCAACCCGAGCAGCTCCCCAATGTGTGTTAATGTATGACTTTAATCCTACGAGAAACCGCAGGCTCTGTTTATGCTTCATTCTGAGGACGAGACTGTAAATTATTTAAAAAGAGACTTTTCTTGACAGAGTCTTGAAATTTCCCCTCAAAACAAGTGCTTTGACATCTTGGTGGAGTGATTTCACTTTTTCCTGATGCAGATCAACTAAATTTCCTTCAGTCAAGTGACACTATCTTGAAAGAAGTCAAATGATCCGCTGAGTATTTTAAGATATCATCACCGAAGTAAGAAAACCCTTGAAACAAGCGAGGTACTGTAGCATCTGGAGTAGCCTAAATTATCTCATCACACTTGTAGCTTTTTAAAGTCTTTTTTTATCTGTTTTTTTTTTATTTGTTTGTTTGTTTCTTTTACCTTTTTTCACTGGTTTGCAGTGTATATGAGGCTGCAGGGACTGTAGTTGTTGATGCAGCAGGTCTGAAGCCAGATTGGATTTAATGGTCTTAATCATCGCTCATTCTCCAGTCAGAGTTAGATAGCCGTCCTGTTTGGATGCTGAGAGCCCGGCACCATTTCAGCTCTCTTTCACTCCTCATTGCAGACCGCCTGCCGAGAAGGGACAGCATATGTCCTGTCATCTGTCCACACCATATGCCACGCCCATGATCATTTAAAGTTTCATGCCTTTTTGACGATTCCAGTCAGCAATGAAATGGCCAGAACGGGCATTGGCACAGTCACAAATGCATTTGGCATGCTGCATTCGCTCTTATTCATCTCAGTTCATTGTTATGACCAATTATCTTAGACTGTCAACACTGGAGTCAAAGCCAACTGTCATATATTAAGGTCACCTCAGTTATAAAGTTTTTTGTCATGCAAATGATTTTTACATAATCACTTTGATGATGCAAACTTTTCCTTCTACTTATAAAAGAGCTTTTAACATTAGAGTCTGTGTTGCTGTATTCAGTATATGTGTGTGTGACGTGTTTCCCTGTCTTTGACTTTTGTGCAGTGTCTTGGAGAGTCCCAGCCGGCTAGATGAGGAGCACCGCCTCATCGCTCGCTACGCTGCCCGCCTGGCAGCCGAGGCAGGAAACTCCACAGTGAGTGGCTCGCAGGACGCCCCGTGATGGGCTTCGGTCAACCTGAATTTCACATTTAATGCTTTGACAAGTTATTGTTAGGCTTCTTTGTGGCTGGAGGATTGAAGCTGCACTTTCCATTCTCACACACACACAAGTCAAACTGTGTCACACTCAGCTTTAAAATATAGTTGTTTTGTAAGACAAGTGGAAAAAGGTGAGGTGAGTGCACTTATCTTTTAGCAGGTGCTAAAAAAACATGATATGAAATAAGAAAAACTTCTCGTGCTTTAAAGCAAATTGTCAAAAGTTGGACATTTTGGGAAATTTGCCTTCTTGTCCAGAGTTTGATGAGAAGATTGATACCACTCTATCTGTTCAATATGAAGCAACAACAAGCAGCCAGTTAGCTTAGCTTAGCATAAACACTGGAAGCGGGGGGGGGGGGACAGCTAGCCTGACTCTGTCCAAATGTAACGAAATCCACCTACAAACAGCTCTAAATTTCACTAATTAACATGTTATATCTGATCTTTTAAACCATACAAAAGTGTAAAAATGACAAGTTGGGGATTTACGAGGGGGTTATGTGCTCGCCTGGAGCAGTGACTTCCTGAAGTTCCTGGAGCTGGTTGCCTCACGGTGATGACAAGAAATAGTCTTGCACATAACCCCCACTGTAAAACCACAACATGTCATTTTTACACTTTAGTTTTTGTATCAATTAAACAAAGCCAGGCTAGCTGTCCGCACCTGTCTCCAGTCTTTATGCTAAGCTAAGCTAAGCAGCTGCTGGCTGTAGCTTTGATCATATAGATATGAGAGTGGTATCAATCTTCTCATCTAACTCGCGGCAAGAAAGGGAGTAAGAACATTTTCCAAAATGTCGAACTATTCCTTTAGGGAAATTACTGAGAACAAGTGAACCAACAGAAGATTTAGTTTGGGTTTATTTGGATTTGTACTTTGCAGTCTGACTGTTATACAGAGGGATAAAGGAAAGCTGCCGTGACCTGAAATGGCTCCCTGTTTATGCAGAAACATAATAAGACTCCAACAGAGCATCATTACTGCTCACTGTGGTCAGGATATAGTAGCTGTTGGTGTTTGACTTTTGTTCGCCCACCATTGTTAATGCCATTCTATGATAATGTTGTTTTTCAGCAACAATGTCCACCAACAGATCTGGGTTTCAACTTTGACGCCAATAAGCAACAGAGGCAGCTGATTGCAGAGCTGGAGAACAAAAACAGGTACGATTTATCATTTAAACATTAGTTATACATTGGAAACCATCATTGTTTACTTTACTGACTGGTGGGCTGGCTGGTTGACAGTGTAGTGTTGTACTTAAGTTTACTTTTTAGGTACTTATTTTTCATTTTAAGCCACTATATACTTTATACGCCACCACATGTCAAAGGGAAACATTGCACTTTTTACTGCATTCTACATTTACCTGACAGCTGTAGTTACTTGTAGATTAAGATTAAGATTCAACATGTCAAATGTTTCATAAGCTTATAAAATATGATGCATTGTCTGAGATTTAACAACCAAGCGCTGTATAGAATAGTGGAAGCAATAGTTAGATGTAAATTAGGTGAGATTGATACCACTCTCACAGGTGTCTGTTAAATATAAGGCTACAGGCATTAAGGGGTTAGCTTAGCTTAGCATACAGACTGGAAGCAGGCCTGGCTCTGTCCTAAGATAATAAAATTATATTGTCTTCGTTTAATCCTTCCAGAAACCAAAGTGTAAAAATGATAAGTTGTGGTTTTATGGGAGGTTATGTGCTGAACTATTTCTTGGCCGGGAGCAGTAACTTCCTAAAATAATTGTGAGGTTGCCCGGCAACCAGCAGAGACCAACTCTCTGCAAGAAAGCAAATATTTCCCAGGATGTTGAGCTTTTCCTGTAAAAAATAACATTAAATTTCTTGCACATTAATGCATCAATAATAATAGTAATTCAGTAATAACACGCTCTGAAAGCAGTCAATCCTCATAAGTAGTATTTTTGATACTACATTTGATGATAATTGATGATGCTGATAATACATTTGAACTTTTGCTTAAATCAAAATTTGCTTTACTTGTAACCGAGTATTTCTACTTTGGGGTATTACTGCTTCAACTTTAGTGCTCAGTACTAAACAGATGGTCTGATTTATTCAGGGAGATCCTCCAGGAGATCCAGAGGCTGCGTTTGGAGCACGAGCAGGCCTCTCAGCCGACACCAGAAAAGGCCCAGCAGAACCCCACACTTCTGACCGAACTGCGACTCCTCAGGTATCATCCCTCCCCGCTACCATCAATACAACTCACTTCACAACGACAAGAAGAAAGAGTGATATATTAAGAAAAGCGATTAGCAATATCACTTTAGGGCTGTTGTATTTACTGAATGTGGGGTGAAGTCATTCTTCGAGCAGAAATAATGTCTTCATAATTCAGCGTGGGCATTTGTCATGGTGGCAGGACGCTGGAACACTTGAGTTCAGTTCTGGGAAGAGATTCCCACTGAGTGCACTTGTTGTCCTGAACAACCTTTGTTTGTCTGGTTTGGCCTAAATATTGAATCAGCAGCAAAGTTTGAGGTCAACAGTCGTGACAAAGATTTAATCATTTAATATCTTATAACATAAATTGTAAACTACCCATCAATGCTGACTGATTATATATTGTTTGCCTCACACTGAGCAGAACCAGAGATTCATTTTAATATTTTTCTCTCTTGCTCTTTGGTATGTTAGTGGATTGTTGTGTGTAGAAGAAACTAATTACAAGTAATAGTACAAAAATGTAGGAATTCAATTACAAAATAAATTGGTTTATATCACTGGAGGATACATTTACTCCAGTTTTTCTTTCCCCCAGTTTTCATTTAATTGAATAATGTTTGTGATTCAGGATTTATACCAGGATAGTCAAGTGGTAACTATTTCATCACAGTCTGTGCACTGTGTTTGGAGCCTGGCTGGACTGCTCTGATATTATCTTTATCCATCTGGTCGATAAGGAGCACAGCAGACAGTCTGCAGATGTTTGTGAGTTTCTGAAAGGAAGAATTCAGGCAGACAAATTGCTTCAGTTTTTCAGGCTTTTTAAAAAAGCAATACACCCTGTGAACACCAGGGGGTAATGCTGATATTAAAGGTATTTATTTTTTTACTTTGATACAGGTTAATAATCTAGAACAATATTAATATACTAGTGCAGCATGATCTCAAATACAGTGCAATGAGATGAGGAAAATAATACAAATTCCATGTCACTATGCATGCTGTACATGCAGCATCTGTGAGTTTGCAACAGCTGATCTTTGAATTTTTCAACCCTAAGGCAAATCAGAGGCCTATTTCACCTAATTTCCAACATGCATGCAATACAATTTACAATATGAAGTCATTTCCTCTCACTCAATTTGACTTGTTTCACTAGTCAAAACAGGCACCATACTTGCAACCCAAGAGTCTTGCAGGATATGCAGATGTATCTCCAATTTACAAAAGACAGTTTTTGAAACGTGACACTGCCACCATTTGAGATCTACGTGTAAACAGTGTTGACAAATCGCCCACAGATACCAAAGTAACACACACACAAAAACTTTTGCAAACATATATATCCCCCACATATTTGGCATACAACAGTGGGGCCAACCCTATAAACACAAATGTGCCTGACTGAGTGATGAAGTTACACCGTAGAGAGGCGAAGTCCCTCCCCTTCTGCTGTCCACCATGGGACCTTAATTCGGAAAAAATATGTACGGTAGTCAACAGCAAGAGACAAATAATTTTTCGATCCCATTTGAACTGTGCCATGAATTACACATATGATGTTTGTCAATTTATATCACCACAAATTCAATTGTAAAAATAGTAAAGTACCATTTAGTTTTGTGTGAACGAGCTCAGTGAACTATATCTCTCGTCTCGCGCAATATATGTCACCAACACCAACATGGTGTAACTTAGCGATGTTACACACACACACGTATCTTACCTGATGTGTTTTATCCAGCGACTTCCTGGTCCTTTTATCAGCCAGGGAGCGAAAGAACGAGCAAGAATGTTGCTGGTGTGACTACATCCCGGTACGAAACACACAGGCATCACGTTAGCTTCAGCGGCTCTGGGTAGCTTGTGGAGAGAGAAAGTTATGACGTCACTTACGCGACTTTTGGGTGTGCAGTCTTTCTAATTACATATTTTCACAGTCTTATACTTCGGTTTTACGACAATGTGCAACTTTCTTGACTTTTAAATTGCCAAATATCATATGTGTAATTCAAGGCACAATTCAAACGGGATCAAAAAAATTATTTGTCTCTCGCCGTTGACTACCGTACATATTTTTTTTCTGAAATAAGATCCCATGGTGGTCCAGCGGAAGGGGAGGGACTTCACGTCTTTATTGGTCAGGCCGAATGCGGCGTGACTGAGTGATGAAGTTACACCATTGGTTGGCTGAATGCTGCCACCTCCTGTATCCGTTTCAAATTAATAAGCCCTCATTTCAAAGGAAAAGCCCTCTAGCGTGTCATACATGCTCCAGCCATATACTGGGTTTTGACCTCGTCTTATTTTCTTCTGTTACAGACACAGGAAGGATGAGCTGGAGAGGCGCATGTCAGCCTTGCAGGAGAGCAGACGGGAGCTGATGGTGCAGCTGGAGGGACTCATGAGGCTGCTAAAGGTGGGTATTACCTGTTTCTAGGAGATTCTCCTCTTAGACAAGAAGGCCTCTGAATCAGTAGAAATAAACTATGATGGTGCATACACACCAACCCTAAATGTGCTGTTCTTTAGAATTTAACAGGCTTTGTCAGTCTTCGGCAGCCTATATAATTGGGTTTAAAAGCTTGGTGGCATGTTTGATAAAATGAGAAGTGGACATGTTTAATTCTTCACAATCGAGACATTGCACTGATCTTAAGTTATGTTAATGTGCCGTGCGGTGCATGCAAAAATCCCTTTCTTCTTCTTTCACTGCTTTAATTCTGTTGCTCTCACTCTTCTTGCTCTCTCTCTCTCTGCTTACCTTTGCTGGCTGATAGGATGAGGAGCAGAAGCAGGCTGTAAGTTGCCTTTAATTCAGTTTGCAAGGCTCAATACCTGGCTCTAGTCGCAGCACTTACTGTAATGCTACTACAGTATACTGCCCCACCTTCACACCGATGTGATTGAAGGAAGTTTTTATAATTCATTTAAAGAAGCGTGTTAGGAAAGATGATAGGATTCCACTGTCTAACTGGGTTACACTAATCGAGCCCTCCAATCCGGCATATCCCAGCACTTCGTTGCTAGCACTATTAGAGAGCTGAAACCACAGACTGCAAATGCAGTCTTTAAAACCAGGTTGCACAGGTCTGTGGTCCAAACAAGTTGAGAGAACTGTGTTTTTCTCAGCCCAAATGTGAGGAACCTGTTCCTTTCATCGGCGCTAACAACCTCCTGTCTAATGTGACTGCAGGCTGGCTGGCCATCTGCTGTCTGGTGTCAGAGCCAATTGTCCTGGGCCTACACCAGTCCCAGAGACACACAGTGATCCTTTCTCTGTGAGATATAGCTCCCGACTCAGCACAGGCCCCGGGCCGCTCACCCACACATGGTTCTCTTTACCCCGTCAATGCAGTAAAGGTGGACTATAGAGACGTAGAGTAAAGCCAGCCAGTATAGGATTACCAGAAGTTTTCTTGCCTTTAAACCATTGTTTTTGTTTGTTCTCCCTGTTAGGATTAAGTTCTTTTGGTCACATCTGTGTCTGTGTTTGTTTTAATAAAAGTCACCTTTAGAACCAAAAAGGTCATCTCTTCCTAAAGCTGCAATCTGTGATTGCAATACAGCATCTTCCACTGAAACACGGCTGTTTCACAATTGGCTTTGTTGATGTAGAGATTAGTTGGATTTTTGAAGTTTTTTTTCTCTATCTGACAACCAGATTCATGTAACATAGAAAATAACCAAATATGGCATGTTATTCACTAACTTTGCACCAATGAGAAGTCTTTGCACCCGTCACAGTCACATATCTATAAATAATGTATGTAGCTCATTATTTTGGCAGTGTCATATTTATTTAAAGATGCAAACCAAGATTGTGCCCAAAACATAAACATGTCTCAAAACCAACTTCTTCAAATTATTATGAGACTTCTTAAAAGGTTGTGAAAGTGAATGCATTGTTCTTGCAGTGCACCATCATCGACTCTAATCCTGAGACTGGTAGTACAAGAAGTTTAGAACTGAACTTTATTTCCATCTACAAGTCAAACTGTTAGCATACATACAGTAGATGCCTAATTTTGAAAATTTGCTGTAATTTTACGGTAACTTTCACGGGTGGTTGTATTTTGCAGTCCCAGTCTGGAGGCTCCCCTCATTCTTCCCCCAGTCACGGTGCAGGCTGCTCCATGCCCATGCCCATACGCTCCACCTCGGCTGGGTCCACCCCAACTCACACACCACAGGACTGCCTGGCAGGGGTGGGAGGGGACGTGCTGGAAGCCTTCACTCAGGGTGAGTCTACACTAACACGTGAAACAAAGACAATTCAATATTAAACTCATACACAATGTGAAACCTACTCAAATACATGTTGGAATGAAAATCTTGTTGAAGACCTTGTTCAGAAAATAGTAGCATTTATGAATAGTAATCAGTGACTGCCTTGGCCTATTTTACATCATTTACATGCAGGTATTGCAGGACTAATAATTGCATGTGTTAAATGTGGTCTGAAAATTTCTCTCTTTCCCAGGTGTACCTAGAAATCTTCGGAATGATCTATTAGTTGCTGCTGACTCAATCACAAACACCATGTCATCACTGGTGAAAGAGCTCCACTCAGGTTAGTCTATAACACATGGTGCATGCCTTGTTTTATTGCCTGAGCTTGAATATTTAGACATGTTGTTATTGAAATTGAATTGATATTTTCTGTTAATGTTTGAGTTTTTACATGGTGACCAAAAACATTCGCACTGAAATCTCTGGTTTTATTTTTAAAGTAGACGATGGGGCAGAGGAGGAAGAGACCAACATGAGGAACGGGGGGGACAGAGGTAAGTCTAAGTTGTACCTGTTGTCAAATGCTAATAACGTCCTAATTTAATCTTTCAGAGCCAGTTATATAGTCATACCATACAGTATGCCACTCAAAAACAGGATAAAGAGTTATTTGTCTTCACCTTAAAGATTGGCCATTTACATAAACATGAAATATTTCCTTTCTTTTTTCAGCTGAAGCAGAATGAACAACAAAAAGTAGGAATTATTATTAATTAATATTATATTACATATAAATAATGTACTACGGAAGCAGAAAATTGGCATAATTGCAATCTTTTTATTTTTTCCTGTTTTTTGGAGTTAATTATCCCGTTATCTCAAGACAACAAGTGTTGTTATCTTGAGAGAATGAGATAATTAACCCGTTATCTGTGAATATACCATGGGTAATTATCTTGTTTTCTTGTGTTAACGGGACAAAATAAAATTACTGCAACCACAGCCGCTCTCAGCTTCCGTATGTACCAATTTCAATCAACTTGAGAAACAAGTTGTCTGAAGTACATCGATTTTCTGCAACTAGAGGAATAGCAGCTAGAGTTAATAATGACTACATTGTTTTGTTTTTTTCATTTGTGGATCTGAGGGAGTTGGCTGTAGCTTAATATTTGCATGGCACCTTTACCAGCCAATAAAATACTTGTTTGGCTCTTTACATATAATGGAGTACTGCTGCAACCCTTCATCCAAAAGTAGCAAGACAGCAAAGCCACTGGAGTCATTTATACTTCAAATCAGACATACATCCAGACTGTGCAGGCTGTCAGCAGCACTAAAATGCTTTTATGTGTGTTTATCCAGGCACAGTGAGAGTACACAAGCACTGAGGGAAAGTGAACACCACTCCATCCTGTAAGGACATACAGTCATCACCTGGGAAGAATCAGTAACAACAACAACAACAACAACAACCCCCCTGGCATTAGCACGTAGAGTAATGCATGCTATAATCTAACAGGATTTCACTATGTGAAAAAAAAAAAGTTTCTTGACACCTTGCAGGTAGCAAGATGTGTCTAATTAGCGAGTGTGTATGTTGTCCTGAATACAAAAACTGCTGTAATTACCCAATGATTTCCCTCATGACTGCTAAGAATGGCTTGCTGTGCTTTCTCCCCCAACTGTTCCACTGCAGCCAATCATTCTGTATATAAAATACTGTACAACACATGACAACGGGGACGCCCCGACGTGGAAGCGACCTCCTGTCACGACACGTTCCCTGTCATTGCTTTTGTATGATTAGTGCTAGTATTTCTTTTTTTTTTCTTTCTTTTTTTTTTTTTATTAAATCATTTTTGCATGAAGTTGCACTCATGTCTGGATTTAGGTACTGTACCATGCTATGCCAGCTCTTTGTGGGTTTATGATGACAGCTGGGGTGTCAGAAGTCTCCTGCCTCAGAATTCACGCTGAGTGTGTTTACTCGCACGTCCGTATTCTGACGTTTAAGAGCTAATGCTTGTAAAAGCAGCCTCCCATTTATAACAGCCGGGATATGCTGCAGTTTCAATTAAAGGAATAGTTAGGAATAGTTAAGCTAAACAGCTGCTGGCTGTTGCTTCATATTTACAGTACAAACATGAGAGTGGTAGCAATCTTCTCATCTAACTCTCAGAAAGAAAAATGAGAAGAGACTATTCCTTTAATTGATTGATTTAAAGGAATAGTCTCTTCTCATTTTTCTTTTTCTTTCTTTCCAGGAGACCAAGAAAAGTTATGTTTCTGTCGTAATATTCTGTCTATTTGTGCGTCCAGGGATATCCTTTATTACAGTATAAACAACTTACACCCATTCAAATCTAAACCATGATATAAGCTGGTCTCCAGAATACCGTGTGCATGTAAACACACTCGCTGAGTCACATACTGTACTGCTGCTACTCTGCTACTCTCCACCCTTGCAAATAAGAGGGCTGTGCGGTTAAGAGAAACCGAGGGGCTACTACAAACACAATAATGAGCCTGGTCTCGTCGTTTCCTCCGAGCAAACACACCTGAAGGGCATTGTAACACTCAACGCAGCATGGTGCCTCCTTCCAAATACACTGACTAGCTGGTAGCCTCAGTATTTATTGTTTAAAGTGTAGGGAAGCACCTCAGGATGTTTAATACGGTAGTATGAATTAGGCGTTGAGTTTAGTTGTGCGTTGCAAAATGAACACTATTACCATATGTGAGGATGTAAGGTAGTGGTACACAAGTAGGAAATGCTTTGATAGCTTTATTTAGTTAATAAAAGAATAATGAAAATGTTTATGTGCAATGAAAGTAGGTGCTCAGGGACTGCAGAGCTACTCTAGATGAAACATGGTGGTAATGTCCTTTAATTGCTAGAAGTCAAGGTCAATGATGATTAAAAATTAAGGGTTTCATTCCAAGAAGCTATACATCCCCTGTGAGTAAGATTCATAAATTTGTTCATAAATTAGTCCTTCAAGCTGCTTATGATCCCTGTTGTAAGATTTTGTTAAAACTTGCTAAAGTGGATCCTTCTACTCTCATATAAACAGTCAATTTGTCATATTTTAGAAATGAAAAGTATTAAGAGGAAAACAACAGCAAGTGATTACATGCTGGGTAAAGAATGTGGATTAGAAGAAGGAGAGAAGTTTTTCTGAAGTGCTGTTTGGTGAAGCATGTTGTTGGATATAGAGCAAAGTCTGGTTTTTATTAATACAACGTGATAAAGGTCTGGGAAGACTTACTGAGTAATATCACAAAGGAAGTAGTTGAAAATCTGAATGAACTGAATCACAGAAAGCGTGAACTTTTTGTTTTGAGATTTTTTTTGTACAGTAGGCCTATCCTATAAGCTAAAGTATAAGGTTCCAACAACCTGTTACACTGTGTCAAGAAAAAGAACAAAAAGAGGCTCCTCTGTTATCGTCGTTCTAAATGTGATGTTTTCATTCAGTTCTCTGTTATTATCATTATTGTTCTTAATCTGGTTTACAGTATTAGTGGAGTAAAATCATTGTAATGAGTTTAATGCAGATTCACTTGCACACTCGTATAGTTGCCCAAATATCAGTTAATATAAAGCAGGTATAAAAAGTTAAGTTTGGTAATTTAAAAGTCTGGCTCTCGAAAGGCTATTCAACCGCGAAGGTCCAGAAATTATTTAAATGCTTAGGTAAAAAAAAAGAGTTACTGTCTTCCCCTTCATTCTGGCAACGCATTGGATTGCAATGTCAAATGTTATAGCTTTCTTTTTCTCCTCTCAGTTTGTGCCTGTAGCTGTTTTGTAAAGTGCTGTATAAAGTAACCATTCAGCAAATAAGATGATCTATCAGCCTTTATGTCAGAGTTTTAGTCTGTGACTTTGTAGAGATTTTATTTATTTATTGTGTTCTGGGGGAAACTTATGCTCAGCCTTTACATTTGTGCCAAACTGTTTGCAGACATTGTGTGTCATACAAATTACAGGTATATATCAGAGTATATCTGCATTAGTATGTTGTTGTTGCCCATAGTTTTATTCACAAAATGCCTGGAGATATTGCAATTTAATGGTTTCCACTGCTGGAATCTGGACAAATGTGCATTTAATAAAGATAGAAAAAACATTCCAAACAATACTGATAGACAGTCACTGATGTCATTTTATCCAGTATGGAGGCAATATACCCTATCAGACCAAACTCGGGGTAATGCAAATAAAACACAGCTGGTCATACAGAGATGCATACATTGTGATCCTTTTATTGTTTGCAGAAAGACAATGTGCACAGAGGACAACCTCAACGACAACGCCTCCCCTGATGTTATTTATCTATGTGTGTGTTCTGTACGGTTACGCTTCTGGTACACTTTGTTTCTCATGTTGATTTTACAAAACATAGTTTTATGTCACAAAGCCACTGTCTTTTGTAAATAAAATCAAATGTGAGATATATTAAAAAAAAAAGATTTAAAATATTGCTTTCACGGTTCTTGTCATGATTGTTAATATTGTTGTTTTCACCACCGAAGCTTCCTCAGTCATCACTGAACACACGTAGCATTTATAAGTGGTGGGAAGTACATTTTCTGTTACATTAAATGTGGCATCATCTTGCTGCTGCGGCTGCTGTCCTTAGATGAACCACTCAGTGCCATTGACTCAATGAGAAAGTGGAGACGCTGCTGCTTCCAGATCAGTGAACCACATCCGCCCGCTGCACACACATTTTCTCTCTCCCCCTCTCTTGCCCCTAAAAAGCCTTCAATCTGTCACAGGGATTTGTTCTATGAGCCTTTACCCCTTTGGCACAGCATCTGGCTCTCGCTGTGTCTCCGTCTAGTGGGCACGCATGGGATAGAAGGGTCAGGTTAATGTAATGAATGTGATAAGAGAGTTCATATCTTGTTCTAGCTGCACTTTAGGAAATGAAATGTGGATGTGGTGCTTGATGGAGAATCCTGCTTAGAGGATAAAATCTATGAGTCTGTATGGGCTGAGCTTCATAATCCCACATCCGTTTTGATATACATACAGATTGCAGTAAATTAAATTTTTATATAGCACTTTTTGCAGACGTGCTGACTGATAGTAACAACAAGATTTATATTAACAGAATAGAAAATAAAATAGTTATGAAACAGAAGATCAGTTTTAAAAAGTGAGGGAATATAAATGAGTTTTGAGAAGCTTTAAAAAAAATCTCAGTTGAGCTGGATAACCTATAATAAACCTATAATAAGAGAGAAACTATTCCAAAGTCTTCCTTCATCTTAAATCAAGCTCTGGGAACAGTCGACACTGTCATGTGAGAGACTTTACATTAATATAACAGCACAACAACTCAGAAATGTAATCAAGGGCTTCACCATGTAGAGCCTAAGTAATAACCCAATTTTTATATTGAATTCTAAACTCTACAGGCAGCCAGTGGAAAGAAGCCAACACTGCTGAATAATGTGCAGACGAGATCCTTGGCTGAGGCAAGAGTTTAATGAGTTACAATAATCTACACTGTAAAAAAAAGGTATAAAAACGGTAAAAAGTCTGGCAGCAAAAGTTGCCAAACACTTACCGTCAAATGACAGTAAAAAACCTTTAATTATTCTACATTAATTTTTTTTTTTTAAATACGGATATTTACTTTGGACATTGTCTGCATTTTTACAGTCCAACTGTTGTAAAATAAAAAAAGAAACCTTATTATAAAACATTGCTAGAATGTTAAATAAATGTATAAACCTGCACAAAAAATGAAAAATATTGCAGAAATACCTTAAAATTACCTAATTTAAATGAAGAGTGTTGTTTTCATACAGTAATCTTTGGTAAATTCATAGGATTATCCAGTCCATCTACAAGAACTCCCCATCAAAGTACAGATTTCTGGATGTAAAAAACAGAAAAAATGTGTAAAATTACATTCAAATTACCCTCCTTTAACACCCATTAATGGTATCTTGAGAGCTTTCAGCTTTTATTTTATGTGATTATCCAATCTATTTACAGTAAATTCCTGGTAAATGTAGGTTTTATACCGTAAAAAAAAAGATATATGTAATAATAGCTTACAAAAACATAATTTTAATGATCACTACTTTATATAAACATTATTTGACAATAATTACAACCTATTCTCCAATATATTTCCAGGCTTTTCCCATAAATGGCGTATGGAGTTTACTTTATATAAACATTATTTGATAGTAATTAAAAGCAAGTATCCAATATATCTACATACATTTCCCATTAATGTATGAGGTTCAACTTAATATAAACATTATTTTCCAGTAATTACAAGAAACTATCCAATATATCTAAATACTTAATAATTAGGGTTTACTTTATATAAACTTATACTTATATAAAAATTTGACAGTAATTGCAAGCAGCTCCTCAATATATCTACAGACATTTCACATTAATGTATGGGGTTTTGTCTGTACAAAAGAAGGTATCATAAAATTACCTTTTACTGCTTGCTTTACAAAGTAATTCACTATTTTTACAGTGTTATCCCAAAAGTTTCAGAATTAATAAATCAATAAACCACCATATCAAATTATAATGTGTGTCTGAAGCTGATCAACCCAATAAGAGCTCAAACAGAATACTTTACTAGAATGTCTTTGTGTTTTTCTCATTCAGATTACTTCAACAGACATCAATGGAAGCGAAAAACAGTTCTGCATATTGGATCAGTACAATGTCTTGCACGTTGCATTATAGCAAAAGGGGAACTACGGCCAAATTAGGAATTCATACGTATTATTCCTTTGGTCTAAGATGGTTCAAAAATGTTAGTGAACTTGAACAAATCTCTCCAAAATCCAAAAATTATTTTGCTAAAATTCAAATTTGTGATGTCATCTGATATAATGTCTGGAGCTTTTCCAAAAAGAATGACTTGACAAAGAGGTTATAGATGACACTGAGAACATCCAGGGGAATGTTCTGAGTGTACATTTTCTGTTTCAGAAATGAAAGGCTACAATAGAATAAAGCTCATTTGGGTATCAAAAAATATCTACAAAATCAGTTTTACATTTATTGTCTATGAAGCAGCTCCAGACTTTATGCCTAATGACATCACAAATTTGAGTCTTACTTCTTTGGTTGTGGCTTTGGGATTGAGTAGTTCATGTTCACAAATATCAGAGGTGGGAGTAAGTTACATATGTGCAAGTCACAAGCAAGTCTCAACTCTTAACCTTAAAGGCTCAAGCAAGTCCTAACTCACTGTGTTTAGACTCAAGCAAGCCAACTGCCAAACCAGCAAGCAAGACAAGTCAAGTAAGTCACAAGTCAAGTCACCATGAAAGAAGCGCTTTAAACACGAGAGAAAGGGGTTCAACGGCAAGCCATGTCATGAGAAAACTGCACCTGTTAGTTAGTCTCTACAACTAGGGATGGTTATGGTTAGGATTCATAAATAACACTATTGATTAGTAGATTAACTTTATAAAAAAAAGTAAACAAAAATAAATAAATAATCTAACATGTTTTCTAGGATCCAGTGTTCATAATTTTGTATTCTATGCAGTATTGATGTTTGTGGATGTGTTGTACAGCTTCCGCCACCAGGTTGTGCCTTTGAGTAAGGTGAGAGTTTTGAATCAGAAGTAGTAGAGGAAGAGGTAGTAGAGGAAGAGGAACTTCCTCCAGTTGCGGTAGTTAGCTCAAAGCTAGTGGGTTTTAGCAGCAGCAAAAATATGCTGGTGGACTGTAAGCTACATATACTGCTTTGTTGTGGTTGTAAAGTGCGTAAATAAACTGCTGTTATACTACAGCCCAGAGTCAGCCTGAGTCTCTGGCTACAACACATGACTTAGAGTCTTTTCGAGTCATCTGCCTCAAGTCAAAGTCAATGTCAATTTATGTAATTTATAGGCAAAAAATAGGAAGTTAGGTGATGTGTAGCTGCTGGTGCTCTGATTCTTTAGCCTCACTTAGGTGATAAGCTAACAGGTGACTCCATTCATTGTTGTATTAACATTACTGTAAAGTAGTCGCTTCTTACAAAATCGGCAAACAGCCTTATCTTTATCAATAATTTTGCCATCGATAGAGTAAAATCCAAAATGGTTACACACAGTGCTTTAAGCTGCGTTGGTGTTGAGATGATCCGAGTTTCCTCCATTTTTCATCGTGCTCTCTCTACCTAGCCCTATGTTAGGCAATAGTTCCATCGTGACAGTGCGGTTTAACCATTGATCTATATAATAAGGGTTTAACAGCCAGGCCGCCACAGTGTAACTGTTAGAATACAAGGCACACTACGTGAATCTGGGACTCTGGAGAGCAGATTACTAAATTGTTAGTGGGGCAAGCGTTATCTGCAGTGCTCCCATTTTGAATTCGATCACATCATTATAGTTCGAACTTTAATATTTCACCAGGTACGAAAGTTTAAAGTTCAAATGAAAAGTGACAGCCCTAATATGCGCCTGGTAGATTGCAGCTAACTAAATTAGACTGTCTGTGTCCTGGCACATGCGCACAGGGCTCTAGACTGCGAGTAACAAGGTCGCACATGCAACCTTTTTTTTGGGACGTGCGATTTAATATTTGACTTGTTAGCACTAGTGCAGGTGGCAGGGAAATTAAATGATTCTTTAGAGCAAAGATTGCACTGGTATTGCTTATGTTTCTATTATTTGTAGTATTTCTATTAGCATACCAGGAATGTCTAACTGCAGCCAATGATAATGTTCCTTGCTCCCTAGTAGGCTACTGATACCTTTGCATAGTCTGAATAAAAAAAGTTATCCTCAGTCGAGGAAACAGAACGCGTGGATCAGAGCTGAAACAACTCTTTTGTTTGCAAACTGCATCTGATTATTTTAAAAAGCAAGATAAGGAGAGAAGAGAATGATGAGGTAGAGACGCAGAGCTGAAGGGTGCAGATGATGTAAAGAGAGCAGGCTGGTCTGGCACACGTGAGTTTTTACTCCTGTCTTGTCTCGTCCCCTCCCGACCTTTTAAGTCATTCTCCTGTCTTGTTCCAATCATGTGACTGATTCCAGAACTTGCCTTGTCCCGATCCCGGAGGCCCGGAGCCTTGCCATAACCATACAGGCTGTATGTGAAGGCTGTGCCTGGGAAAACTATGCCAGTGATGCAAAACAACTCAGGAAGAGGCTGGGGGATGCAAAGTTCAAATCATTATCATGATTAAAATACTTATTTTATCAATAAATTTGTGACACATTGATATACTAACATTACATTAAAACATACATATTATTTGTCTGTGTATTTACAACCACAGATTGTTTCCACTGCTACCATCTGGTAAACGGTACCGCAGCCTCAAAGCCCAGACCAGCAGGCTCTGAGACAGTTTTTTCTACCAGACAACCAGGCTTATGAACAATGAACACCAACTGCCTGTCTGCATATTACACACACACACACATATATACAATTTTATTGTTATTATTGCTATTACTATTGCTATTGCTGCAAAGTTGAGGAACACAGACACCAACACTAACTTAGTTGGTAGGCTGCAGGTTACCAATAACTTATTTAACTTACTTCTAGCAGTAAGTAGGAGCAGCTGGGTGGTAACTTATCAAGCTAACTGGCTAAACTTATTAACACTAGCATACTAGCTGCCACTCAAAGTCTTTGTCAGGTCACAACTTGCCACAGCCTTTTATTTACATGTTTGCAGGACAGAATAGGAGCTTAAATATGTACTGGTCAACTGAAAAATGTAACTTATTTAACGTTACTATGACTGATGCACGATTCTGATTCAAGGCTAACGTTAAAAGCTTCATTAGGACCGGCATAACGTTACGTTATCTAACGCCACACAGACTTACTTAATGCATACAAAAGGCAAATGCTAACGTTAGCCCTGCTGACTCGACATATATTTCAAAATTCTGACACTTATGCAACATCAACGCTTTAGTTATGTCAAGTTATGGTGTTGGATGCTGCTAACTTACTTTCCCTTTCTGCTGCCCTTAGTGTTAGCTCAACTCATGACACGTTCAGTTGATATCTCTCTTTATATGAAAATACATATGAAGAAAAACAAAATTGTTACCTTACCTTTAGTGAAAGCTGAATGTGAATCATCATCCTTGAATCAACAGGCTTTGGGAAATTACTTGCGTTAAGTTATCCAGAGAAATTGTCTCTCTATAGTCTCTGTGCTTCAGACAGAGTGGCGTAGAGTCAAACAACTAAATGCTGCACAGTCATTGGATGAATCACGCCGGGGGGACCCGCCCCCCGAACTCAAAAACAATATCATTGGTCGAGATCGTCTCCCTCACAGCTTGATTCATCCAATGATTGTACAACACTCATTTGTTTGAATCTGCGCGCACTTTCTTGATTTTTCCGTAGCACAGAGACTATAGAGAGACATTTTCTGTGTTTACATTTATGTTTTTTCAACTATTTTGAGGTCTTACATCCCTTACATCCTATTGAGGTCCCTCTTTATTCACCATATTATCTCTGCTCTTTGCTCTTTTGCTTTTTGTTCCCCTGGACCTGTAGAAATGGTGGAGTGACCTAATGACTGCAGTGAGGGCCTTGAATTTTGTTGAACATAGGCTGACTGTGACTCACTTTGGGTCTTAATATTTAGAGAAGAAAAATGAGATCTACAAATGATGGCACCTTCACAAGGAAAAGACACATGGATGCTACATATGCCATTTCAAGTTGTGGTCTAACATATTGTATTGGGAGACAGCCTCCAATACAATATTGGAGGCTGTCCCCACATGTCAATTTGTATGATAACAAAAAACACTGTCAGGGCAGCATTTCACAAAAATAACAAATTAAGTCGTCAGCACTCACAAATAAGTGTATATTACTTTTTTAATGATGCGCAGCAGCAAAAAACAGACGCGTTTCAGTCCTAGGCTTTCCTCAGCATTATTGACAATTGACCCCTATTAAACAGCAGCCAGGAACCTGCTGGTGATTACTTACTTTGCAAGGCAGCTAGATTCGCAAGATCACGACATCACGAGGTCACACGAGAATCCATCCAAAGGTGGTTTGGACCAATCAGCATCACAAATCCAGCTGCGTTGCAAAGTAAGGTGGTGATAGACGGTGATAGACAGATGGTTCATCCAATCACCTGCCATGTACTTTTTGAAAGTGCCTGCCCTTCTTCCAAACAATGGACAACTTCTCAGATGGTTCTGTGTAACAAACCATCTGCATGTCAGGTTAGGTGATTACAACCAGCTGCTACAAATCATCCAAACAGTAAGAAAAACAGTACTAATAAGAAAATTTAAGATAATTTAAGCCATCCGAGGAGATATTATCACATTATGTGATTGCAACAACCAGATAGTGACCACCTGAAAAACAAACAATAAAAATAGCATGTATGTGGGTCAACATATTTAACCTCATCATGTTCAGAATCTCCATAATAAAATTGCCTGCAAGTGCATGTATATAAATACGAACAACCATCCTCAAGAGACAAATATTAATCAGAAGAATATTAGTAAGAAAAATAGCAATTTAAAAAAATTAATAGGAGGAAATATAACATATTCTGTGATTACAACAGCCAGATGAGTGACCAATAGATCTACTCAATATATCACACGTGATAGTAACAGCAAAATAAGTGACCGAAAGATTTACTAAATATATCATATATTGTGATAGTAACAGTCAGATAAGAGGCCAAAAGGTTTACACACTAACAATGAAAAAAATCTATGTATGCAAATATGAAGACCAATCATGTGCAAAACCTCCATAGAACATACAAATGCATATACATCAATAATACACATATTCACAAAAAACAAGACAACAGAGTTCGCACAATGCTGAATAAGCCTATGACTGCCACATAAATCTCTCTGTATTTCACAATACAGTTATTATTTAATCTTGTGGCGGTGGTGAGATTCCTGTGCTGGCCTGTGTGCTGGGGATAAAACAATTTAATCATGTGGCTCTTCTAGACTTTCAAACATTCGGACCAAATGGATCAAATTCTGATAGTGAAACGATTCATTTCGTGGGGGGTTGTGTGACGCTCAAAAAAATGTATCCACCGTTTTACAGCTGCAACCGTAGCGACGGAGTAGGCTACAGCGGAGCCTATGACGTGAGCATGAGTCAACAGTGTTTTTTTTACTCTCACTGCCAGAAAGGGGAGACAAAAGTCCTACTGTTGGGCTTTAACTGTACTAATACATGATATTTTTGAAGGTATATCAACTGTGTATAATCTGTCACAATTATTCTGTTGATTGATTCAACTATACTTAGAAGAGCTCTTGGTTGTGGGTTGTCTAGTTGAGCTGTGGAGTGGCTGAGGCCATGGAGTGACGGTTTATGTTCAGGCTAGTTGAAAGGCTAATACAGTGCTTCAACAGGCATGGCTAGACCTACATGTCTCTGTACCACTGTTAACCCCTCTTCAAATAACTGCTAAGCTATATACAAGTCCTACTCTACTGCTAGGAGTTGGCAGACCATTATGCCAACATCTGTGATTTATTCATGTCTACATCAACAGGCAAGGGACATAATTGTAAATGTCAATCATTAAGAGGTCTTTCAGGCTCAAAAACCAGGATGGAACATAGGATACAAAAAAACACACATTTTATGACCATTTGATTTTGATATATAGCCCCAACACCAATATACTTTGCATCAAGACCTGAATACAATAGCTCTCTTTAGCCTCAAATAGCCTATAAATGACAGGTTTTGAAGAATGATGTGGTGGTGCATTCAGGCTTCCAGTACTGTACTGACTGTAGATGGTACATTATACAAAAAATATCCCACTGAAGAAGAGTCACAGACAGATATATTGGATATTTGCTTATAATTACTTTCAAATACTGTTTATATACAATAAATCTCATACATTAATGGGAAAAGTCTGTAGATATATTGGATAGTTGCTTGAAATTGCTGTCAAATAATGTTTATATGAAGTAATGATTATTAAAATTATGTTTTTGTAAGTTATTATCACACAATCTTATTTTTTGTACAGTATAAAACCAATATTTACCAGGAATTTACTGTAAATAGATTGGATAATCACATAAAATTAAAGCCTAACGCTCTCAAGATACCATTAATGGGTGTTAAAGGAGGGTAATTTGAATGTAATTTTACGCATTTTTTTGTGTTTTACATCCAGAAATCTGTACTTTGATGGGGAATTCTTATGGATGAATCGAATAATCTTATGAATTTACAAAAGAATACTGTATAAAAACAAGGCTTTATTTAAATGAGGTAATTTTAATGTATTTCTGCAATATTTTTCATTTTTTGTGTAGATTTATACATTCGTTTAACATTCTAGAGCTGTTTTATAATAACAATTTTTATTTATTTTACAACAGTTGGACTGTAAAAATGCAGACAATGTCTACAGTAAATATCTGTATTTTTTTTTTTAAATTCTTTGTAGAATAACCAAAGGTTTTTTACTGTCATATTACAGTAAATGTTTGGCAACTTTTGCTGCCAGACTTTTTACCGTTTTTTTAAGATTTATTTTTAAACATTTTTTTACATTAAATTTAAAGTTTTGCTGTAAAAAAACCAAAAGTTGCCTTAATTTTACATTCAGCAATAGGATGTGAAAATTTTGTATTTTTACATAGAATTCAATGTAATTTAACACACCAGACCATTAAACAATTGAATAATCCTGTTACAAAACTACAATATTCTATTATATTAATTTACAGATTACAGCCTTTATTTTATGGTTAATATTTTTTAATAAAAATAATTTACTGTGTTTCTATGGCATTTACACTTAATGTAAAAAACAGAAAAAAACCCGTAAAATAATACAGTAAATTTCTGTGAAATTTTTTACAGTGTAGTTGTGAGGACACATGAGCCAAATAAGTGAGTGCAGCCAGGTATATATATTTCACTTTCACTATTTCATAACTAAATGTATAGTAGAGGCTTTTGACAACATTTCCATATGTCAGGAGGACTCACCATCACCTCACTTTATATGGTTTTTAAGCAGAAGTGAATCGCCATTTCAGTTATGTGAGTGGACACACAACTCTAGGCTGGGAAACGACATGACAGAACAGTAGTCTGCAAACTTTTTTCTGTCATGCTTCCCTATGGAAGTTGGAAAAATCTCACACCTCACGGGTGCGCAATTGAATTTTTAACAACCAGTAACAATACTGGGTAAATTAGTAACAAGAAGTGTCAAGTTGAATTTGTTTGGAATAACATTATCATGAGCTGCATGTTTCTTTTCAATCATGTTTCTCATTAGTTTAGGTTAGGCAAATGAAAATACAATTTAAACTTTGCCCATACTGCCAGCAAAGTTTTTACACAAGACACACAACACTTCTACTGCTCTACTATACTGCCATACATCAGATTTAATTAATGTTCTTGCTTAACGATCATCACCATTTCTTTCTGCCTTGTCAGAAGTCTGTCCATCTCATACTGTACATGTTGTTTCTTGATAGCCTTGCCAGTATCAGTGCGCTCTTATCCCAAATGAATCAACCTTTTGGACTTGTCGTAGCAGAAAAAGCACAGGTGGAACTAATTACCTTAATGATGGCTCAGTCCCAGCAATTAATGCAGTGCAATGCAGCAATTAACAATGTTATTAGTTACACCTGTGTTTGACAAGTTGGTTGTCTGCTGTGGAAAACGTTGATTCAACCTGGAATATGATAAGATTTATCCCCTAATAGAATTTCAGGTGTCACAGCAACCATATAGTGCACAAAACAATACAGAAATACACAAATAATAAACAAAGTGCATACAAGAAAATGTTATTTATGCAGAGTTCTGCTAATCAAGTAATGTGAAATGTCTACAAATGAAACCACTATATATATATACCACAATAGGGGGCCTATATTGTATGTTGTCATGAATGTGCAAATTGTGCAAAAGTCAGCAACCACTACATATAAACTTTACCACACTGTATGTACTCAAACATCTGTGCATATTGTACCTGAAAATACACAGTAAGCTTGTACTGTAGTGTGAATATATGCAGAAGATGAGACAGTTTAAGAATTTGCATCGATGTCAAGAAGTAAAAATACACCGTAGTATAATCAGAATCAGTGTAGAAAGCTGTTTCACTTCACTAGGCCCCAAAGCTGGCTCGAGGCGTTTGCTAATTACACGGCTGTTTAGGGCCCCACTGCCATCAGGGGGCCCATAAATGAAGCAAATTAAAAATGGGAAGTCTCCTCAGGTTCCTCGGTTCATTTTGTCATTTTGTATAGGTTAAGCACTTTTTTCAAAAGATTGAAACTGCACTGAACTAATACTCTGTACAGTTATTTTAACTGTAATAATTAATTACAGTTATTAATTAATTATAGTTAATGATCACGTGCAGATATGCACCATGCAAAGATAGTTTTAAAACATAAGAGTTGCTCCCTAGTTTAGTTTAAATGCTTTGTATGCCCGTTTGCTGAGTCACTTTTAAGTACACCCTATTTGTAAGGCCACTGGTGATATCTTTCAGTGTAATGTGACAATATCGTGACAAAGTGGTGACTTACTGTTGTGTGACAGTATAATGCACATGTATGAGGTGGGGTCAAACAAATATTCCCTATATTACACAGTGGCACCTCAGCTATTTAATAACATACACATGAGGGTCTATGCAGTGGCGTGCACAGACTCTCTAAGGGGCAGTGGTGAAAATAAAAGGGACACCTCCCTTCACACACAGAAAAATAGGTTTAGTGTTTATTTTTGCCCTAAGGTCACATCAGAGAGGCTATTGAGCCAACCAGAGTGGTGCTTAGGGGACACTTGTGCCATTGAAATGTCCCTCAGGTGTAACATTAGTTCAGAAATTAAGAATGGAAGTAGTCCAATTGGTCATTAAACCTTTAAAGATTCCCTCTAGACATGTTTCAAGACAAAAAAAAAAAACATTTCCTCTTTCTCCCTCATTGAAAGATCCAGAATCTATGCCAAGGAAAATATTTCCCATTTCAAAACTGAAAAGTCCATTCTCAGTGTTTGTGCACTGGAGGCTTCAAGTTTCCACATCATATTGTTGCATACTGGACCACGATTGGCTCCAAAATTGTTGTGATGTCACGAATCATGCTCATAGGTACACTCATTAAACTCAGATGAAACTTTCCCTGTTCAGTGGATGAATGCGAAAACAGTCTTCTGGTGTCAAACTCAGAGCCGCAACTATTAGTCGATTAGCAGCTCTACAGTGAAGCTCAAACTGAAGGAACAAGAAGTAAAACACATTTTTGACTGCAGGGGGACTTTGAATAAAGGTTTTGAGGCATCACTGCAGCCTAGTGGTCTAAAATGCATACCATGTAATCCCAACATCCGTGGTTAGATTCTGGCTTTGCTCCTTTGTTGCATGTGATCACCCTTTGCTTTCTCAACATGTTTTCTGTCCTACATCTCAATTGTTGTAAGATAAAATAAGATAAGTTATACTTTATTTTCCCAAGGGGAAATTTGACTTGCTGCAATCAATTTAAATACAATATGTAGCCAACAAAACAGTACGGTGGAACAAAGACACATTATTAAATTACATACAACAAAATAAAAAAGATATGTAAAATATTGCACATGCCCTGAGATACAAGATACAAATACATTAAAAACATTATAAAAAAATAGGAATGAAATTATAAAAACCATAAAACGGAGGTTGTTTTCTACATTTGCTGGCTCTGTAACGTCTACGTGAAGGTAATAATGAAACAATCTGCCATATAAAGGCAAAATGTCAAAACATATCTAAAAAATAATTAAATAAAGGTTTAAAAGGGGCATTTCAGTATTATTTAGTGGACCCTTGAGATGCAATCTTATCAGATAAAGATGTAGATGTTTGTATTTGGGGAGCTGGGAGGGGGGGGTCTATGATAATTGCTTATTAGTCCACACCACAACCACCCACCCACCCACCTTCCGCGCGCGCTGTTGAATGTCGCGAGAACCCGGCTGTGCTTAGGACCCGGTGGCAGCCAGCAGACAGTCCGCAGGCCCCTGCAGTGAGAGCGGCGCATCTGGAAGACTGCTGGCCGGCTGGGGTGGTGGAGGACGGGGAGAGAAGAGGAAGGAGGCTCCGGGAGCACGAGACAAAAAGGGTCAGGCCTGGGACTTGGGAAAATCGGGTAACGAACACACAGCGATTCACGCGTTTAAATCCGTTTAACCCGGCAGTACTAACCGCGTATGAAGGGTAACCTTTATCTGAACAAAAACGTGAAAGCCCCGAGAGCGGAAGGCGCTCGATGGAAATGGGGAAAAAGCGATTTATGGTTTGCTTTTTGCAGATGTGCTGATTGGACATCGCAATGTGCACTTGAACTTGACCGAATTTGCAGCACGGAACCGTGATCGCGACTCTTGAAAGCACCGGCCTCATTAAAAAATAACGGGGATTTATCCTTCAGTGGCCGTGGCCTGTAAAAGAGCCACAATCCCCTGGGTCATACGAGTAGTTATTGCAGACTTCCCTGCTGCAAAAGACGTCTGAAACTTTGCAATTTTAACGCATAGCCAATTGAATTATACATGAGAGTCAGTAATGTCGCCGTAATGTAAGCGTGTGGCCTGATTGTAGCCTGATATGCATTGAAATGCGGTGACACTAAAAGCCTGTGTGGCCCTATAATAAATTATTTTTCAAGATAACACGGTTCAGGTCTGCAATTCTTTCTCAGGAGCGACGACTTCATTCCAGCAGCCTATTACCACCCTCCAAATTAATCAGAAGCGACTGTCATTAACGTTGTCTTAGAGGAAATTAATCACATCCTATAAGAATAGATATATATTTAAATATAGGCCTGTGGTTTTTGCACATTTCTACGAGTGCAACGTTAAAACTGGCTCGGCTGTGTGCGCATGGCTGACTGCTGGAGTAACTTTAACCCACACGTAAGGTGAAAACGGCACATTAATAATGATAGTAATTAGTCAAACAACATGATTAGCCTTAATTTGTTTTGCAGCATCATGCAGAGTTTTGGGCGCACACCAGCGGGGGATTTAATGTCGAATACTGTACACTCATACATCCATGTGGTGTAAAAAGTGGCCTAGGCCCTATAGGCGATAGTAGCCATACAGTATCCTATAGAAGCCTGTGAGGGTGCTATACATGACCTGCATGCAACAAAAGGAAAGCTGATGCTCAGAAAGTGCCTCTTTATGAATAAAACATAACCTAACTGTTTTTGAGAAATCTGCACAAAATGTGTCATGAATCAAAAAAAAAATTGCATGAATCATTCTCATACTCTCAGTCTCATAGTCATTGAAAGCATCGCAACACTAATACAAAACCAAGATGTCTCTAATGTGTGGTGTAATATCAGTTTTGTTTCTTATCTTGCAGGAGAGCGGAGAGAAGAGGGATCATCTCTCATTTTCTTTTTTTTTTTTCATTCCTTTGTGTTTTGTTTTCACCTGAAACTTTCCCTCATCTACATCGCCATCCACATCATCTGACATTGCCCAATAAGACCATAAGACAATAAGAGCATAAGACGATGCCGTCCAACACTGTCACCAACACCACTTCATTCAAAGGCTCAGACTACGCTGGCTCACCTGGAAACAGAATGGTAAGAAACGTGTGCAATATCAGGAGTCTCCCTTTAGGAATTTATGAGACTCCTTTGCAGCGTGGTATGTTGGGGAATAACTCGGGATTGCGCAACTTTATAGCCAGCTGGGTTCAAAGAGTTGATTCAATCAAGATTGGGCTTTTTGAATGACTTTAGCTGAGCTGGATTTGACTCTCCATCACTGCAAAGTGCAATTTTTTTTTTTTAAAGGCCTCAAACGCACCAGAACTGATTTAAAAGGAGATTATTCACTCCTGAGCTCATCCTATAATGCTGTGCCTTTCAGTATTTTCCTAAAATATAAGTAGAGTATGTGTGTCTATGAGAGAGGAATTTTAAAGGTGCAGTGTGTAGAATTTAGTCGCATCTAGAACGGACTGGGCAGAAATGTAATATAATATTCATAAGTATGTTTTAATTCGTGTGTAATCACCTGAAAATAAGACTTGTTGTGTTTTCGTTACCTTAGAATGAGCCTTTTATATATACACAGGGAGCGAGTCCTCTTCCACGGAGCCCGCCATGTTGCACCGCCATGTTTCTACGGTAGCCCAGAATGGACAAACCAAACACTGGCTCTAGAGAGGGCTTTTCGTTTTTTTTTGTGAGTTTCGCGGCCACCGTAGATTCTCCTACATGCTTGGAAGGGGAGGGGGAGGGGGAGGGGGAGGGGTATTCAGTATGTTGCAATATGCAACCTCACCTCTAGATGCCACTAAATCTTACACACTGCACCTTTAATTCAAACTACATTTTTTTTATACTTTTATCACAGGGATATTACATTGATAGAGCCTTGAAATAAAAGTAATGTGGTTTCTACGGTAATTTCAGTTCAAAGCCAATTAAAAGCTTTTTTGTGAATGGAGTTAATCTGTTAGTCAAGCTAATGCCTTATTGATCTCTGCAATCCAATGACTTACTGGAATAGACTTAGTCGCATTGATTCCGTCTGTTTATTGAAGAAATAGTCCGATTTTACAGAGGAATCCAACAGCATGTGGAGTGCCGTGTCACCTTTCATGATGCAGACAGACTCATTATTACTGTCTGTGTGTAACTGCAGCATCACTGACGCTCCACAGTGGCAGCGACGGCAGCATCTGTTGCGAGGTGTAGCTGTATTATGTGACATTTGCTGTTGTAATGGTGGTTGGTGACGTGGGCGTTGGCTGGTGTAGGTTGAGCTGGAGCTAGAATGGCTGTACGGCTCTTTTACTGTGGGGGGATCTGTCCTTTTCGTCTACATTCCCATTATACAGAACTGCCCTTAGTCTTGTTGCCTGGCAACAGACATTGCCTTAAATAACCGGCTACTCAGACGGAAATAGTGCAGAGATATTGACAATGTGGTAGGGTTCACTCCAGGCAACAACAGATCATATTTCTGCTTTCTTTTGCTTTTTCAGAAAATATTAGGGTGAAGCTGTGTGTGTGAAAATAGCGTGTTATTTTCAGTCAGTGCGTGACCGTCCGAGCTCTCAGGTTGGGAATTGGATGCACGTTGTTGTGGTGTGGTGTAGGCTGCTCCTGCAGAGCCGGGCACCACTGAATTGTGTCATCCCTGTAAGTGGTTCCCAAATGAGGCTGCACACCAGGCTGCACTCAAAACATGCTATTATCTATGCAAATTCTGCCACCCTTGATAAGAAAAACCCGAAGCACCAGGCTCTCTATTAGTGATCACACAATGAACCGGCACCGTCTGCAAAACACAGTCTCTTACGAAAGCACTAATATCTAAATTTAAAATAACCTTTTAAAGGCTGGTAGGTAATCTCTGCATTTTCGTCCATATTGTAAAGACATTTTTAAAGGATGATTTTTCCAGATTTTACAACCGTTTGTACCAGTTACAACCGTCCTCTCATCAATAACAGCATCATTTACTGTGAGCATATCTATCTCTTTATGCAAATCAGTTGATCACCCTGGGACGCTAATGGTTGATGGATATATTCCGTTTCTGCAGCAAACATACTCAGGGCGTAACATGGTCTGACCTTCTCTGTCTGTGTTCATTAACATATTCCACCTTTTAAATTATTTAATAAATAGATTATGTTGGAATCTGTGCATGCACCAGAGTCCAGATTAAGAGGATCTTTTATGGCACTTAACAGTATTTAGATACTATAGATTACATATTTTTATAGCAGTACCACAGGTGCTAATCTTAGTTAGGGTCACAAATTTTGATATCAGTAGATACATTACCAGTGTGGCTTTTACGGAATGGGGTGGGGATGGCTGTCGTAAAAAAAAACATGTCAGAACTGTGGGCAGCTTCAGGAGGAGAGGGAGAGAAAGAGGCTATCATTGCATTATACCACATATAACAGAGAGAAATAGAGAAATTTTGAGCCTGTTTTCTTCACTGAGAGCCACAAAATAATTGCCAGCGGATGGTGTTTCTTTTTCATTCCAAAATGTTGGTTTTCACTTAATTGCTTGTACTGGTAGGAGGAGGCGGCAGGAAAGAGTGAGTAGCAAATGTGCGTTGTTGTCTGATAACATCTTTGTGGACCGGTAGCCAAGATTGCATGGACCGGTACCAGTTGGCAGCCTGAACACTGACATCAAATCCACACACTGTTTCTGAATAGGTGCACAAAATAATATCACACTAAAAGAAAACACCCTGTACATGTCCAGACCAATATGTCATATGCGTTACTGACAAAAGACATAGTCAGTCGCAGTGTTTATTAGAAAAGCTATAAGATAATGGTGATAATTTATCTTTTTTTTTTTTGGAATCAAACTCAAACTTTTGCTATTTTCAGGGGAGCTAAGCCCCCACTGGCTCCCCTGTAATTTAAAGACTCTACAGTACTACATCCTCTCCACATTTGATCAGCACATCAATATTTTTTGCAGGTCAGAGTTCACTTTGACCCAGTGGATCATTTGGCCAATAGAAACACTGCCGCACTGTGTTTGGAAATAGAGATGTTATTATTCTTGTGTGTTTCGTCACCATTTTTGGCTGGACTGCAACAGCGGGGCCAGCCCTACACACACACACGCATCTCTGTCTGTCACTGAGTCACTCACTGAATGACTTACTGAGTGATGAAGTTACATCATTGGTCGGCTGAAAGGTTGGGACAGCCAAGTATCCCAGAATGCATTTCGCACCAGTCGTCAGCGATAAGCGGAGAAGGGTCTGGCTGCGGCCTGGAGACCAGGGGGTGAGCACAATGTGAGCATCCAGTTAAACCCTTAAACCCACAATGGGCCAATGGAGGACCCCTCTGACCACAATGTGGGTTTCAATGGCAGAGTGGCGCTGTCTGTATTTGCACTCATTGACTCCACGGGAAGTGAAGACTGCAGAAGCAACGTTTCAAAGTTTATGACTAACTTTGCTGTTTGTGGTGAATGAAACTCGCAAGACTTTTCTTTGTTCGAGCTGATATTCATCTGCTGGCCTTCAGTAAGCTGACATTTATTCAGCTGTTTCTCCGCTGTGGAACCGGATGAACGGTATGTTGTTTTTTCTCTGAATTTTTGCCTTGTACCTCCATCTAAGCTGTCATATTCATAATGTAATGTTATTGAAAATCTCTCCACGTAATAACATTGGTAATATTAATCGGCAATAACAACGAACAACAACAAATGGACGTACTGCTCCGTCTCCTGTATTTGTGCCTAACAGTAAACCACTGTAGCATTACTTTCTTTGATGTAGTCAGACAGATAAACCGATACAGATAAACAAAGACACGCCAGGATTTGTTAGATAAACAGTAGACACGGGTGTGCATGATGTAACTCAGTAACTAAACAGTGTATCTCAGTAATATTTGTAGTTTGAGTTATATAATAATTATTCCAGACTGACACTGCCACAAGAGGGAAGAGTTAGTTTGTTTTTCCTTTTTTGGAATACACATGCAAACTGAGATTTTGCCAAGTTATTGACCTTTTACAGTGATAATAGGCTGCCTCTCATGCTTACACCCTACCCCTGGGGTGTAAGCATACCTCCATTTAGCTGCTGAAGAACTATGAGGCAGCATGTGGAGCAGTTAGACTGATTAATATGTTTGCGTATGTATTAATGTATTTCATATCTGTGATGATATTTTATTCTTTGTTAAAGCAGAGTCACAGGCAGCAGGGTGAAGTAACTGCAGCTGGAGCTGCAGAAAAAGCAAATACCTGCTCAGCCCTCTCATCATCACCTCTGACCCTCATCAGTGGCCTTCACTCAGGCCTCTAATCCAGGTCTGATGGCTCCCAAATGAGTATAGCACACTGGGTGAGTACATAGTTTCAGTTCAGCATCATGCTTTTTCCACAGCTGCTCTGTACTGATGAGTGCCAGTAATCTCAGTGGGTTGTGCATATTTTCTTTACAGTCACCAGAGACCCAGCCTCATCTGAACTGAAAGGTTTTCTGTGATCACAGCGAATGCATACGTCTCTAACTCTGCGACATCATCAGGAGATCTGGATCAGTGGACCTGATGCTGCTTGTCAAGCAAATATTCACCTGTGTTTATTTCATAGTGCAGTTTTATTCTGTGTGAGTTGTTTTTAGTTAAGTTGTCTGTGTTTTCTTTATTTAGCTCCTCCTTCAACTGGTCTCATCTTCAGCCATCAGTGCATCATGCTGAGGAATTAAACATTTTACTGCTGTTGGTTCATAAACAGACAGTTTATGTTCATTATATCACATTCAGTCACGCTGACTTCTGTCTGTCCATCTGGTCGTCCTCAGACCTCCATACATCCCTCCTGTGGTCAGACTGCAGCCTCAGCCCCCGGCTCTGACAGGACTACAACCAGCCAGACTTCTTGTTTGCCATGTCTGTATTTACTTTGTGTATTCATCAACATCATCAACATGTGCATAAGCCAATCACATTGGCTGTGTTATGTATGATTTAATCAAATGTTTTGAAGTATAAGCCCAATAAATGTCTCAAATCTATCTGTTGTCTGCCTCGATTAGTTGTGTGAATAACATACAATGATCTTTGCACGGACTAAAATGACAAAGTTAAGACAATTAAGACAATTGTCAGCGTCATTGAGATGACACTGACAATCTTTCCAGGTTAAATAAAAATAAATTAACTTATAAAAACAATAATAATAATAAAAATGTCTTTAAATGGTAAATGTCATAACTGTTTCATGGTTTCTTTCTATTGTTACTGTTATCAAAATTATATTTACACAGAATGCAGTGAAAATGGTAAATTAAAATAAATCTGTGACTACGGGAGTAAATATCTACATATTTACTATAAGATGGTACATGGTAGCTGTATAAAAAAAAAACCCATCAGAAATGTGTTCCAGACGAAATTCGATACTGTGCTCGCATGAGAAGGCAGCAAGAGGTTACTTCCAGTCATGAAAGGCCCTCTACACCTCTCCGCGGCTGGCCTCCACGTGTGGCTAGCTCATGGAAGTGACTATAGCTTAGCTTAATAATGGTCAGACGAGAGGAACAGCCACGAGCCAAAGGGAGTGCGGCGTGAGGTGCTACAGGCCACAGCTGGACCTTATTGGATCAGGGATGGCAGAGATTTTAAGCCAGGCCAAAAGCTGTTGTAAATTTTGCTGTAGGACTGTTAACATGTCACTTTATTGAGCTTTAATATTTTTTCAGGCAAGAAAGTAACCATTTAGATTCCCAATATGTGGTCAGTTTATCCAAATAACACCTATTTAAAAATTTGCTCAGGCGTTTTTGGAGATGTGAGGAGCTGCTGGCCGGGTGCCAGCCGGTCATCTCAGCTGCTAGCAGCCCGACGCAGAGATGATCGGCTGGTCAACATCCGTCGTCATCCCCGGGCAGAGTCAGACTGACCATCAGGAGCCGGTGCTTGAGCAGCCCATTATACAAAAACAAGAGCCTCTTATGTCTTTTCCTCCCTTGATGTCACTAAACATAAAAACTCTTGTTTAGACAGGCTTCTTTTTAACTGCATTTGAAAAAAATAAACCGCACATGGTAAAAAAGGAGGTTATGTCTATGTCTCTTAATGTTTTGGACTTTTCCTCATTCAACCATATTATCAAAATTAACTGGATCAAAGGATTTCTAAAAGACCCAGATAGCATGTGGAATATTATCCCAAACCTTCTGTTTAAAAAAGTAGGTGGTCTTCATTTTTTATTAATGTGCCTTTATGCTGACAGTAAACTTCCTCTCAAACTCTCCAGCTTTCATAGCTCTCATGTGTTGGTCCCTTCTACATAAGAACAACACAAATATGTGTTGCCTAACAAAGTCAAGGAACTTTTATTTATCCTAGTTTCTCCAGCAATGAACAATATGTCGTTATGTCATTATTTTAGCCAAATTTTACATTCATAAAATGGAATTCTTGAAGACGTTACCATCTTATATTACATTTAAACAAACAGATCTAAGCATTTATCTTCAAACACTGTCATTAAAAATTAACCAGAACTATTAATTTATGCAAATATCTATGTTTTTCTTTCATTTATAACTCTTTGTCTATGTCGTGTTACATTCCCTGAAACCGTTTCCTGCTAGTCTTGTTAGTAAATTATCACACTAACAGACGTCAAACTGTAGTGTCACCCTCATACACTGTTTACAGTCTGGATCTGCTCTGATCAACATTTACTTATTTCCTGCATCACAAATGTGACATTACATCCTTTTTTGGAGCCAAGTGTGGAGAACTTTAGCAGAAAGGAAATGTTATGTGACCGCACCGTAACACTGAAATCAAACCTGTAATCTCACAGCTACAAGGTACCTCGTCATAGATCGCTCGATCATCTATGGAAAAAGCGTCTCGGACTTTGAGTTTTGAACGGGGTTTAAGACATTCGAGACTAGCTGGGGACCTTTGTTGCATGCCAACCCTGATCTCTCTTTCCTCATTTCCTGTCAGCTCTCTACTGTCTGCCTATCTCATAAATGCAAACATAAAAAAAAAAACCCAAAAAACATGACATGTTTTCATAAAAGACCAGGACCAGTTACTACAAGGATGTTGTCTCCAATGTCTATACTCCACAGCCTGGATACCACAATGATTTTGTGTCAAATGTAGATTAAATTAGAGTTTTGACCTAATTGCTCTACTATGAATGACAGATTTTACATAATTTAGAGCCTTTAAAGCTACAGTGAGGGAAAAGGAACAATAAAAAAAATAGGGTTCAAGCTACTTTCAAGAAAACGCTCGACATCCATAAGCCAAACTATTTCCCTACAAATAATGTGGTTTATTTACGGCATTTTTAAAAAGGTGAATGTCGCTAAATAAAATGATGTGTGATTTCACCTCCTGTGTTAGTTTGTTGTGTCTGTTTTCACCTTTAGCAGTTTTCTTGAAATACTTGATGTGATTTCTAGACATTTTCAGGTATTTCAGGTATTATTGTTTATGTAGGAACACAACTTTACTGCACATTCAGCGTCATCTTGTGGTCGGAGTAATTCAAGGTGTTCCAGTTTCTTCTCCGGCAGCTTTTTCAGACACTTCATTGTCTTGGTGCATTTAACCCCACACCGACAGTCAAGTAGTATCTTCTTCTAGTTATTCTCACGTTATCGTATGCCACAGCGGCTGAGATTAAAATAAATAAAAGTACTTAGCAATAAGTCAGCAGAGGTACTTGGTTGCAGAATTCCTTACAGTGCAGAGAGCCCATTTATCTTCAATCTCACATTCAATACTGAAGGAATTTAATAAGGACCCAGCCCTCCACCCCCCACCACAGCTGTCAGGAACGGCCTTGCAATCTCATTTGCATTCAGACCTGGTGCTGGTGGTCCTATTCAGTCAATATTGAAACTCAAAGCATCTACATTAGGATCATCTTTTTTCCCATCAACCCCAGGGGTACTCGGTTGTGGTGGACATGGGGCTTTGTTCATGGGGGTAGACAGTTTTATTAATCAAAGGGAAATTGCAGCAGGGGGAAGGTGGGGGCCAGCCGACGTCTTTGTAACGGTGTCAAGAGGGGGATTGTCTGTGGAAGGTCAGCGCTGCGTCCGCGGAGCTTTCACTTCAGTCTAGTTCAAAGGAACGTGTCATTCAATTTCTATCTGTCTCATTGTCCACTCAGCCACAGATACTCAAGGACCCGCTGCAGCCCCCCGTCCACCTCCCAAATGTTCAAGTGTTTTAGTGCGGTGCAGTTTTTTGTGTGTCCAGCAGATCTAGTATCACTCCTGCTGCTTTGACTACTCAGCTTACTGTATGCACAAATACAACAATAACCTGCAAAGATGTGCATGCAATCCTCAAATGTCTCAGTTCACTCAGCATTCTCAGTCATGTTTTTTTTTTTTTTTTGTTCACAGGGTGAGAGCACAATACTGGACATGAACCTGATGACAGAGGAGAAGTCGGCTAAAAGTAGTGCCTCTTGTAAAGTTGGCAAGCCGGGACGAAAGCGCAAGCAGTTTCCAGTGAGTGTTGATTTTACATGTCAGACTTTTACAGCTAAATCTAATCCGTCCATACTTGTTTTATTGGTGGTTTACTATCAGTCTGTACCGGCCAGATACTGCTTTTTCATCTATATTTGGTGTCAGCTAGTCCTTGCGCAGCTGTATAAACCTTTTTATTACATTAACATTTTATTTATTCATTTATTTTGTTCAGTATCGAACACTTTGATGGAAACCTGCCTTTAAACCTTCATTTAAACCTGTAAAAACATTTTTTGGGCAGTGGAAATAAGATGTACACTGACATATCAGGTTATGAAGTTGATTTTGAGAGATTTTCCTTTTTAAAAGGAATAGCTCAAGTTTTGGGAAACGGGCTTATTCGCTTTCTTGCTGAAAGTCAGATGAGAAGAGTGATGCCACTGTAAATACTGCATGTAGCTGGAGCCACAAGCCGGTTAGCTTAGCTTAGCACAAAGACTGGAAATGTGGAAAAAGCTAGCTTGGCTCTGTCCAAAGGTTAAAGAAAAATCCACATACAAGCACCTCTAAAGCTCACTAATTAACAGAATTATAATTATAATTTGTTTAATCTGTAAAAAAACCAAAGTGCAGAAACAACACGTTGGTTAGTAAGCTAAGCTAACGGGCTGCTGGCTGTAGCTTCATATTTAATGTAAAGGCGTGAGAGCGGCAACAATCCTCTCATCTAACTCGAAAGTGAGTGATGAAACTGAAAAAATGTTAACGTGTTAAACTGAAACAAGATTATCAGCAGCTTCAGTACATAAATGTGTTGTTTCAGCCTTCAGAAACCTGTTAACCTGTACCTGTATTGTACCACTTTGTTCTCATGCATAAACATCACACAGCCTCTCCACCGTGTTTCTCGCAACACTACGCCAACACCATTTGCAATCTGTTTGTGATGCCTTTTTTGTAGTTAAAAGCCCTGATTTAATAATGACTCTTGGGCGAACATGTATCAGGTTTTTGTTTTTTTTTTTCCCTGAGATGTTATCATTTGCATAAGCCTCTGCTTAAGATCATGTTAATTTATTCTCTCAGTGTGATTCAACAAACCAAAAAAAAAAAGGGGATTACACAAATATTTACAGATAATATATGGGATATGCTGAAGGGGTTTGTGTCAGCGTATTTAAAGAAGCTGAGTAGTAGTACCAATAACAGATAAAGACGAGCTACACTCAGAATCAGGGCGCCTCAGCGAGTGTTTTCACAGCTGTGGGGGATCACCGCATGTGCCAGACATGTCCGTCACATAGGTGTTTCCGTGTTGTTGTTTGTTTTTTTTCTTCTTTTCTAAATGAGACAGTCACTCAAGCATGCGTTAGCCGTCTTGAAATGCTGTCAGAAGGCCTTCATGTTGATTCTTGTGTTTGACAACAAAAAAGTAGGTCAAGCTGATTAATAGCTGGTAGTGGTGATATAGCACAAGCTTTGAGCCTTCAGCGCTTGTGGTTTTTCCACGAAAGCGCACAAATGTCATTGAGGTCACCTGAAGTTTTCTGAGAAACCGTTTGAATGACTGCTAGAAAAATGCAACAAAAAGTTCAGTATTTATTCATTGACTTCAGTTCACAGGGTTTTACATTTTAAATATTAACTTCTGTTCCTGCTTATAACTATCAGGGGTCCAGGCTGTAATATTAGGTGCCTTCAGCTTGTTAGTGTAGGAGCTTAAAAAATGCTCAGCTGGGGTTTCAGAAATTAATCTGTGCTAAATTCATCATATAATCCCCAAAACCTATGATAGATAAACAAACTGTTGTTTTTACTTTTTTTTTTTGCTTAATATGAATATTTAACATTTAATTGAAAGAGATATAATGAGTTAATTAGGACAGAGCCAGGCTAACTGTTTCCTCCTATTTCCATTCTTTATGCTAAGCTAAGCTAACCGCTGCTGGCTCTAGCTTCATATTTGTGTAGACATGAGAGTGGTATTAATCTTCTCATCTAAATCTCGGCAAGAAAGCAATTAAGCATATTCTTCCCAAAATGTCAAATTAATCCTTTAATCTGAAGGCAGTGGTGTGACAGTTTTCAGTCGCTCATCTATTAATATGCTGCCATTTTTGGCATCTTTTGTCTTTTTGGAGTCTTCTCACCTTTTTTATTCCAGAGAAAAATCAATTAGGGCCGTAACCAATATTATTGTCATTATTAATTAATTTGCAGGTTATTTTAATTATCTAATAATTGTTTGGCCTATAATATAACAGACAATAGTGAATAATGCTCATCACACTTTCCTAAAGCCTAAGGTGATATATTCAATTTAATATCACATAAGACAAAGAAAAGCAGGAAATCCTCACAGTCTAGAAGCTGGAACAAGGCAATGTTTAGCACTTTTATTTGAAAATGACTTAAATGATGAATGGATTATCAAAACAGTAATTTTCTGTTGATCTACTGAATGATTAATTGACTAGCTGTCTCAGGTCTGAAGTCAATATCACAATAATATGTAATTTCATCATATACTTTATTATAGCAACCTGCCAGCTGTCTCACAAATATACACATTTACCCACAGTTATATTCTGTACATATAAATGTGTATTTTTAAAACACAGCACTAATTAATTTAATAACTATAATAATTAGTTTGATTATCTTCTTATGTAGCACTTCATGTTGTAGTATGCAGGTGTGTAAGTTGTCGTGCTGCAGCAGTAAATTAGATCAGGTTGTCAGTGTTTTGTTTGACCTCTGTCTGCCTGTGACTGTGACCTTTGACCTTTGGCAGGGGCTGCATGTAGTTCACTGGGTCACTAATCTGTTGCGTAATTCTTTCAGCAACAGTCGTGTGTACTGTTTGTGTGTATGTGTGTGTGCGTGTGTGCGTGCGTGTGTGTGAGCATGCTTTTCCTGAGTTTGTTCATGTGTTTTTCTGTGTGTCTGTTTGCTTTTGTGTGTATATTTGCCTGAGCCCACACACACACTCCACAGCCTCTTTTTCTAGTTATGAACCGAGTCAGAATATTAATACTGACTGAGCTGTGGGTTTGTTGTTTTCGTTCATTGTGTCAAACAGATTTAGTAGAGCGCCGCTCTTTGTATGAAAGGAACTGTTCAACGTTTACAGTTAATTTGTTCTCAGTTACTACAATGATGAAGTCATTTAGAGTTTGTGGCCTGTGAGGAATGCTTAAAAACCAAGTTTGGTTTGATGTAGCTTTGTTTTATGATACAGTACGACTTCTTTTTTTTTTTTTGAAGGAGCTCTGTTCTACATAATTTGCATTGCATTCATTACACAGACGTCACGTTTTATAGGTCTCCGGGTCACATTAAGCTACTTTTACATGGTGTTTGCCTATTCAGTGTGCAAAAACTACATTACATTTGACCTTTTAGCTTCTAGCACAGGGTCGTCTGTTTGCTGAATAGCGTCTGCTGAAAGACAAATGCCTCCCAGGGTGTTACTGTCGCCTGCCTTAAACGCAGAGCGCTGTACCTACATCTGCAGGAGATGAAAGCTTCAGCACTGCTGTCATCAGTGTTGAAAGTCTGATCTCACACGACGTGCTCCACTTTCTGCTCCCGGTGACCCAGTAATGGGATTGTCTGAGAAAGTGTGTTTTTATGGCTATTTTTAGGCAGGAGCAGAGACACTATCGAGACACACAGCGCACGTGACGTTTATCCAAACGTTTAGAGTTAAAAGGAATCTTTTCTAGGTCTAGGTCAAGACAGCCGGTGCTTTTTTTTTTTGCGTAAGAACTGCATGTCTGTAGCTCTAACCGCAGGATCATATGTAGGTCAGCTCTCTTTTACTAGAGTAACTCCTCTGCATAGAATGAAATAGTTTAACTGGGCGTTTCATACTGGACGGACTGAAAAGCGTCTTCTGTCAAACAGCCAACATTCTTGACATATTTCTGTGCTGCTGTAATGAAGAACCTGGTGAACTGTAATGTTAGCCCCCCCCCCCCACCACCACCATCCTCCCCACCTCCCCCCTCACTCGCAAGTTAATGGCTGTAGGGGAGACGGGGTATGGTTGTAACATGGGGAGAGTTGTAACACCAGCAGGTCCACCAATCAGGGATAAGATAGGTCATAAGATAGTCATATGATCATTTCAGTGTTTACCCACTTCCTCCCTGATCCCACTTGGTGGTTGTCAAGGCTGGAAACAGACGCATGCAGATTCTATAGAGAAAAAACAGATTTTGAGGTAAGAAAGTACATTTTTTTACCAAGACTATATATTGTTTAGTACTTATACTATTGTACATAAAACTATATGACTTACATTAGATTAAATTCAGGCAAAATGTGATGCATTTTTCCCCTGCTAATTTCAAACCACTATGCTAATACAGCTAGCTAAACAATGGCTGACAGGGGAGGGGTGGGTTGTAAGACATCTTTAAAAAGTGTTACAACCATCCCCTCACATACAACTAAGAACACTCTCTCTGATTTTAATAATTTTACAGAATGCCTAGGCAGTGGACAAGAAAGACTGACAGAGGTGTGCCTGCAAATGTTTTTTTTTTTTTTAAAAAAGCATCTGATGAGGTCACAAAGAAGGGCAAGTCAGTCAAGATCAGTTGCAAAGGCACATGGGATCTGCCAAGTGTGGGTAAAATGTGCCCTATGCAGTCTCTGGGCCTACCAAGCCTGCACTCCAGGGTTACCAACATTCATTTGTTACCATTGTGACTCTGATTAAGAATATACACACATAGACACACACACACACACACTCCTGAGGCAAACAAAGTGGATTTGAGTTATGGTCAGTCACAGACAGAGAGACATTGTTCTGCATTGTTCTTTTATTTCTATAAACCTCTTTTTGAAGCATATCTCATGGTGTGGCCTCTGTTTTTGCTTCTTTTGTCTAATGTGTTACAACTTACCCCAGCATGTGTTACAACCTACCCCGGTAGTGGGGTAGGTTGTAACACCATGTATTTGACATCAACTCACAGAGGTCTGTGATGTTCTTGCAGAGGTTTGAATTGGTGCCATTTGTAGTAAACAAATGTGGCTACTTTGTATAAAAGTTTGAGAACTCTAGCTCAAAAATTCAGTGAGTTACAGGTGCTGAAGCAAAAAGTGTTACAACCATACCCGGTCTCCCTACAGCAGGTTTACTGGCACAGCTTTGAAGTTTACAACTCTGCCTCACTCTAGTTTAACAGAGCTGAATGGGAAATGGAAATGCCATAATTCACTGACTAATTAGTGTAGAAGTCGAGCTCCGTGTTTGATTCTGTCCAGATAGGGTTGAAGAGGCTTAAGCTTATCTCATATGAAATGGATGAATGCTTTAATTCACATTTTCTTTCAAATAGCCCATTTAACCAACAGAGGCTGAAGAGTGCTTATCCTCGCTCTGATGGTGCCAACTGTTTTATTGTTACTCGCTTATATGACCTTTTTTCAAGTGCACCGGTTGATTTGTTGTAAATCCTGAAAGGTTTTGTTTACTGCACAGCTGCCTACAGTATATCCGGTGATATGTCATAACTGCTGAAAGGCACAACACTGTTGTACACCTTCAAAATATCAAACTGGAACATACCGCTACTGCAATAACAATCTCTAAAGCTGATAGGCTGCCACGATGTTAACATTTCAACCTTCTCCCCCCCCTGCCTGCAGGTCGAGAGCTGCGTCTCTTTCAAAGATGGTGTGGGCATGGGCAACAACAGCTACACTGGGGTGGGAAGGCCGTCCATGGCACAGGTCCACAATGGAGACGTGGACGGGCACAGAGACAGGACGTCTGATGCCTGCTTCCCCAAACAGGAGAAGTGGGAAGTGGAGAACAGGATTCCCAGAGACCCTTCCTCTTGCCGGGCAGAGGACAGCTCCCAGGGTCAGAGCCTGAGTCCTCCCCAGGAGAACGGTTTCCTGCCCAGCCAGGACGAGCAGGACTCAGAGAAACACAAGGACGACAGCCTGACGACACCGCGCAAGAAACGAGGGAGACGGAAACTGGAGCGCCCGACCAAATGTGAGTTTTGGCTCCTGCTTGTTCAGCTTCGCTATCTTTTGATCTGCTCTCCGCGGATCCAGCAGGGAAAGTCATGTGCATGTGACTAGTACAAGATGTTGAGTAATGAACTGTAAATGGATGTCAGAGTGAATGGGTCTGTGCAGCTTGACTCGGCGCTGACAGTGCCAGGATTAGTAACACAGAGGCTAAGAGTGTTGCAATCATGATACGGGGCTGCTGTAAAAAAATCAGACATAATTATGTTTATACTGCTAATAATTAAATTATAGGTATTATATTGATTGTTATGTGCGCTATTCTGAATGCCTCGGTGTGGTTTACCAAACTCTTTCAGTGTGCACCAGTTGACATTTGAATGTGGAGCGTGCACCATGTGACCAAAATGAAAGTTATGATGCAGAAGTCATTAAGTCATTTTTAAAAGAAGGTTTCTCTTTAAAACAGGCAAAATGAAGATGTCACTGTGAGCATTTTTCATTTTTTTGTTAGAGCAAATGATTAATCGAGACAGTAATTGGTTGATTGATTATTAATGCCCTCAATATATGATATAGCATGCAGTTAACTCAACAAGAATGGAAGCATGAATTTGAAGATTTTCCTGCTTTAAGAAATATAATTTTAAAAAGGGGACATTTCATGTTCTGGTGCTAAATGCAATTTTTTTTTAAAAACTGAAATAACATGAAATGAAAATTATTTTACATTTTATCATGCAAAACAATTTCAAATTGAATTTGGGCACACAGCACTGAATCAGCACCAGCCACAGTGCATCACTGAGCGCACAGAGATGATATAAATCAGGGGGGCATTGTTGGGAGAGAGTAGTGCTGACAGGTAGTTTTAAGATGGAGATTAACCATATCACTTAGCCGCCCACCCTCTCCTGCTTTTTTAGCCCAATCTATCTCGTTCTCTCTCTCAGCCACGTGCCTCTCTCGCCCCTCTCTCGGCCGTAGTGACATCGGCTATGACCTTGATGAGGAGTGCAGTAAATAAAGCCAGGGGAGGAGCGACTCGTCTCCTGGCAACGAGCCTCTGTTGGGAGCTGGCAGGTCTCTGTTGTGGCCGCCTCCCCATCAGGGGGCTCTGCCAGGTGGATGGCGTCGTGCCCAGAACTCTTTACAAACTGAGTCTGCACTCTGTATCCACCTGATCTCTACTTCTAGGATCTGTTACTTCACTTGGAAGCAAGAACCAGGATCTCTGTTTGCTTGTGGTTTGAATGGATCAAAACGGGCTTTCTGAACCAGGAATGCAACCCTGCACTCAAATCTTATTTCGGGTCCAACGCTGCTCGGCTTTAGTATGATGAAGGCAGGAATACGGTGGCCACGTCAAAAATCTGGATTTAACATTTTAACCTTGATGATAAATACATAGAAAATGCTCCAAATTGTTAACTTTCATCAGGGCTCCTCACAATGTCAAGTCTGCTTTATATGATCTGTGTATCACGCTTTAAATATATTTAATTAAATTTATAACATTATTATATTGCACATGATACAAATGAGGACATAGAGTGAAAGTAAGCTGCGGTGTGAGCAGGTAATGAATGTTTTAAGGGACAGATGATGCTTTATAAGCTGTTATAATCACCTGAGGATGCACCTGGTTATTATTGTAACTATGTGGTTACTATTGTCGTAAACCTACTATACTGTACTATGTGTGTGTGTATATATATATAGATATATAGATATATATAATACACTATACTGTTGATGTGTATGTAGACAGCTTCTAGCATTTTCAGCCATAAAATTAATTGTTTTTGATCACAAAGGTGATTGAACATGTTTATAGAGTTTAAGTTGCGTTAACTTCTTAAAGGTTACCATATCAAAAGAAGTAAAATTTCACAAAATTTCACTTGATCACCTGCACAGCCCTCCATATTTAATCTTGCAGCAACCTCTTTTCATGATGTCAAAACACGACGCCCCTGTGTGGTAGAAAGATGTTATCTGACACCCGAGAGTGATGTATTTTACATTTTCAACTGAAGCAACGGACTGCCGACTGTTAGGAATGAACAGAAAGAGGAACTAGGCGGTCAGCACAAACACTGTTAGACACTGTTACAGAAATGCAGATTAGAGGGTCTGCACGGGGTCCGCAGCTCCCACAAGACTTGCAGAGCAGATGTTGGTGACACATTTTCTTTTCTTTCAAGGCTGCAGGCGGAGATCAGCAGACACGTTTTAATGTGTGATCATGATGCAGGCCGGATAGTCTGCAACAAATTGCTATTTTTGCATCAGTTTGTAAGTAATGTTTGATGTCTGTGAAACATTGAAGCGGCATTTATATGATTTCTTGCAACCAGGAGTCAGGACATTGAAATCATATGGAGGAATGAGTCAGTAAAATGTACTCAGATTGTAGGTTAGTGCAAAGGATTGTAAGTGCTGGCGGGCGGCCATGGTGCAAAGACCAACAGGAGTGGACATGTGCAATCATAAAAACAGGCCCACATAGACTTTTAATTGAGATTACATCAGCATAAAGATTAGATTTACCTTAAATGTACTTAACAACTAATCCGACTCTCACAAAAATAGACATGCATGGAGATATTAATCCCGTAATTAAACAAGTTTGAATAGAGGGAGTGTTGGTATATTCATCTCAGAGAGGAGAGACCTTGGTGGGAGGCAGTGTGGTGGATCGATAGCCAACTAAACAGGGTTTCTGTTATCCATCTGGAGGGCACAGGAAGGATTTGAGCTCCGGCTGGAGTGGAACTGAGCTCCAGCAATACGAGAGCTGGAACCCGCTCAAACTGGCACGGTATACTCTCTGTGGGCAACATTAGCCAGCTCCCCTCACAAACCCAGTGACCTTGGCAGTCCGCACCGCCTCACCGATTTGTTATATAGTCACTTATTCCCGATGAGGAAGAGGAGACCAGGAGCGAGAGGGATGGAAAAAAAGAGCAAGGGGGAGGGAGAGAGAGGGGGGGGGGGGGGGGCTCAGCTACACATGGAACTAACTTGAAGAGGCTGCTAAGAGAGCGGACTATTGTTTGGACAGGTCTGTAGGGTACTTCACTGAAAAGCCAGTGTTGGCTGTGCAGAAAACATGTCATTAAAAGTTGTCCTTAGCCTCTCAGGCTTCAAGTGTTATGATAGTGTTTGGGCTTGGACTCAGCAGATAGTCATGTTTACTCTGGCTGTGCCATCATGCTAATTTAGGGCACAGCTGCCTGAATGATGTGTGTACACTCCACTGGTGTCATAGCACTGAGCCCGCACACTTTTAGAAACACTTGCTTACATTCAAATTAAACATTGTGAAAGTGATACCAGAGGTGTTGGTCTTCTGGACTTTTGTGATGAAGCTGATTTTGGCTTCCTTATCTGTTTTTCTGCTGCCGCTGAGGGTGAAAAACTTCTTCATGAATCATGAATCCTGACTGCCGTCCTAGTGTTTCAGTTGGGTGGTATCCATGCTCCCTGGCTAACCCCTCTCTGCTCTACTGAACACAGGAAAACAATGCTGAATGAATAACATGCCCTTGTTGTTGTGGACCTCCAGATGTTAAATCATGGTCAGGTTAATGGGAAATCCCAACTGTAGCTTTTATTATGTTTAAGACATTTTTATTAGACTGCGGTTTCAGCGCACATTTCTGTGCTATTTTTGATGGTCGTTAACCTGCTGCTGCACATCTCACTTTTGGTTTGCAACTTCCTCTGTATATATGGGCATTTCCTTTCCTGTGCCCAATATTTGTCTTTATAAGGAAAGTACTGATAGTATTCAAGAGTTTTGAATGCTTACTATCCATCAGTGGTATTTAGTATTTAGATCCTTTACTTAACTCTAAGTAGCAATACCTCAATTACAAGTAAAAGCCTTGCATGAAAAAATGTTACTTAAACCTGCAGTGCGGAACTTTTACATATAAATGAACGTCAGTTACATCCAAGCCCTTGCCAAATGAGTTCACACAATGCTGATTAAGCCTATCACCGCCAGATAAATCTCTCTGTGCTTCACAGTATATGGAATTTTTAAATCTCATGTCGGGGGCGACATTCCTGCACTGGGTGTTTGGCCGTTAATCATGCACCTCTTATAGGCTTTCCAAATGTTATCGGACCGGATGGATCAAATTCTGATAGGGAAACGAGTCATTTCGTGGGGGTTGTGTGAAGCTCAAAACAAATTATCCACCATTTTACAGCTATAGCAGTAGGTTATGGCCAGTGGTGTGCTGGCATACTGGGACAAATCCCAGGGGACCGATGGGCCCTTAAAAAAAATGTTTTTAGGCCGGCGGACCGTCAAAACATATCCGTTTTTACCGGCCCTCTCTGTGTGCCTATCATTCAGGGTGCACACGAGAACGTGCTGCAGGCCTGCAGGCCGGCCGATTCAGACCAAATCAGGCAGCACAGTGCATCGCTGCAGGGTTGACCGGAGGTGTGTGAGGGTGTGGAGGTGTTTATTTGTGCTCTAGAATGTAACGGCTGTGAAACAATCAGAAAATAACATTTTTTTGAACCGGCTTTCTCACCGCTCCCTCTCTTCATTCACTCTCTAGCTCACTCAACCACAGGTACTCTCTCTCTTGCTCGCTGGTGCTCTCAGCTCTCTCTCTCATCTTTTTTTAAAATGTGTTGGGAAGCCAACAGAAAAGTCTAACCTTACTTTTAACGTTATCAAACGAAGAGAAATGTCCTCCCCTCATCCTAGTAACGTCTTTGTACTCAGGCAGTCACAGCCAAGTGCCCCCCTTTACTCTCACTGCCAGAAGGGGGAGACAAAAATCCCGCACTCCAGCTTTAAAGGTAACATATCATGCATTTCCAGGTCTATATTTATATTCTGGGGCTCTACTGGAACATCTTTACATGACTTACAGTTCAAAGGTTTAGCTTCCGGAGGCTACGTAAACAAACAGTAGCAGTAGGATTTCATTTCTTTTTCTCGTTCTTTATTCAAAATGTCAACTTCTCAAATACATCCATACATGTTAGAGCCCGAATCTGATCCAAAATATGCAAGCGGACAACACAAACAACCCGTGGAACAAATTTAGCAACAACCTTAGCAACAAAGGCTCACAGAACAGACTACTGTTAGTGAGCATGCGCAAACAATCTGATGTCGGACTGGTCAGACAAAACGAGCAATCAGAACACATCACCCCGGATTTTTCACGATTTCCTAACATTTTATAGATTGATTTGTTAATTGACTAATCGAGAAAATAATCTGCAGATGAATCAGTATTGAAAAAGTTGCAGTTCATTATGTGTCGCTGTCCAGTGAAAACCGCTAATGAAGATCATGTGATATGATAGAAAGGTCCAGAACAGCTACTAAATGGACCTTGTGGTGAGATTGTTTTGCTGTTGTGCTGTTTCGGAGGCCGAGAAAGAAATTAAATACTCTTAAGTAGGTGTACCAAAAATGTACGTAAATAGAGTTTTTGTGTAAATTAATTACTTTTCACTACTGTAATACACATAATTATTTTGTCGGCTCTACCGCCATTTTCTATTCCAAATGCAGACAAATACCAGCTTCTGTGTATCTCTGCAGTCCACTTCTACATAACTCAACTGCAGCAAAAAGAGACTCATGTCTTGATCCTGTAGATTCTGTGGAGATTGGCAGGGAGATTATATATGGCCCCAGAGTCACAGAAGTGAAGCAGTATATTGTTGCCTTTACGGCTCAGTGTCTCTCATGAAGGGGGGATATAAGGTCAGAAGTGTGACATTTGCCAAAGTAAACCTGGCCCCCCTCTCCATCATCATCACTCATCATAACCTAGGCAGCCACTCCAAACCCTCTGGGTTGCATCAAACCTTCATATGGCACCTGAGTGCACAAGCTCCCGCGAACCCAGACGAATTTGCACTATGAGCACGCTTAAGGAGTTTCCCAAGCCAGTATATCTGAGCAGTTTTATCAGTTTGACTTTAATTTGATCAAATGCATTGTTAATGGGATGATGTGAAGGGCGAGCTAAACAATTTGGGTTAATAAATGTGTCATATGGTTTATTGATGAATGAGAGGCCACTCGAGTTTAACACAGATACAAGGAAAACCGATGTGGCCAATTTCCACTCTCCTATGAATGATTCAGGCCATCCATTGTGTCGCTGTCTTCTCTCTAGATGTGGAGCACAAGGAGGAGGACGGCGGTGATGCAGTCAAGACCGAGGTAAGATTTCTGCTCTGTTGTGTCTTTGTTCTCTGGCTGATGTAACTCTTGAGGTGTCTTTCACACTTGCCAGGGCTCTAGCTTCCTTTTGGGGGTGAATTACCGACCTGTCACCAACCTTGAATCCTCTGCTTGCCAGCATGACAGATAGCTGTGACACAGGGTTGAACAGAGGCAAAAGCACTTTTCTTGACTTGAAAACGGACAGTTTTTGTAGCAGAAATACTGACTATAATTAGATTCCTCATCTGATCATACTGGTATGTTATCAAAATGTCAACCCATCTAGCAATTTCCTTCTTTTTTCATTTATTATGTACTTTTGATTATAGGACAGGCTGTATGCTTGATGAGGGGAGGTTTAGGTGTTGTTTTGCATGACTTTAAATGGGCAGGAATAAGCTGGAGCCAGCAGCCAATCAGATTATCTTAGCATAAAGACTGGCAGCAAAGGGAAGCAGCTAGTCTGGCTCTGGTCAAAGGTAGTAATATGTAACATAACCCCTTGTAACATCACAACTTGTTGTTTTTACTCTTTGTTTGGATTAAACAAAGCTATAACATGTTCATTAATGAGTTTTAGAAGTGCTGGTAGGCAGATTTTGTTACCTTTGGGCAGAGCCAGGCCAGCTGTTTCCCCCTATTTCCAGTCTTTATGCTAAGCTAAGCTAACTGCTACCTGCTTCAGCCTCATATTGAAAGGACAGATATGAAAGAGGTTGTCATCTAACTCCGGCAAAATGAAAAAAATGAAAAAGAACATTTTGCCTCCTGCTCTCCCACAGACGTATGGCGAAAGCTTGAACTGGATGTATAACCGTATGTACACCATTGCTAGACTAGAGGCTTTGCATAGTTGCATATCATCAAGGTCCAGAAAAACTGAGTAGTTCTCTTGCCTTTGGACTTGTGAAAGAAATGGTACCTAATGGTGTATAGATTTGAAATATCAAATACACTTGGGAGCTTCTCGTATCAGTTGGTGCTGGTGACCTTGAGACTGTTGCCAGGGAGTTGTGATTAGACACTGTGGCATCACTTATTGCTGCCCAACCAATCACAAGCTGATAGCACCATAGCACAGCACACCAACATGTGAGTCATCATCTTTTTAGAAATTAGACAACCCCATCGCTTCAACCACAAATTACTCACTTGTTAACTAGAGTCTGTCTCACAAGCTCTAGGACAGATTGGACGCACAGATTTCCTGCAAATCTGGATGCTTCCTTTCGAGAGAAAGAATCAAAAACAAGTAGCTAACTTTTTTTTTTTTTTTAACACCTTAAACAGGGAGGTCGAGGGAGGCTGCGAGGGGGAGTTGGTTGGGAGATCAGCCTTCGTCAGAGGCCCATGCCCAGAATAACCTTCCAGGCTGGTGACCCTTATTACATTAACAAGCGGACCAGAGAGGAGTGGCTGGCCAAGTGGAAGATGGAGGTGAGTACCCCAGCTCTGTCCCAGCCACCGTCTCAGGGGGACGATAGACAGCAGGGTGAGCAACAGGCATGGACTACAGCTGCCAGGGTTCAGGAAACAGCTTGTGGTGTGTTCACGGCCAAGTGTATTTGATGGGTCATTTGATATCTCATGAAGGTACCATTTATTTCAGTGGATTTCCAGGGCTATTGGCTCAGTCGGCTCCTGCATTTCTTGGCTTTGTTCTGTCTATTGTATTAGCAGAGGAGGAATCACATGCAGCTGCAGTGATTACATCTGTTTGATGCCTTGACATGATTCATGCTTCCAAAATGAAAATGTTGCTGTAATTTTAGATTTGCATTTTTCTGACTGCTTTTGATGCCTTAAAAATGAGGAAAAATGATTCTTTTTTTAAAGGGTCAGTTCAATCAGTCAATCAATCAAGTTTGTCACATGTCAATTATATAAGGTACAATCACAGTGAAATGTAATTCTGTCAGTTCCTTCAATTTGTGCATTAAAAAGAGTTTAAATATTGTAGAATAGGAATAGTAATAAATATATGTGTATGATGGGGGGGGGGCAGTGTTAAGCAGTGACCTCATTTAGGATCCTAGTGACCTGAGGGTTGAAGCTCTTCCTGAGGCCTCTCAGTGCTGGCCTGGTGTTTCCGGTGCCTTCTTCCCAACCACAGCAGGGAGAAAAGGCCGTTATCCGGGTGTTTGGGATCCTTAATGATTCTCCTAGCCTTATTGTTGCAGCTCCTGGTGTAAATATCCTTTAGGCAGATTAGAGCACTGTACGTTCAGCCGAATGAACCACTCTTTGCAGGGCCTTGCGGTGCTGTTTCCATGGGATATTCCCTGTCAGGATGCTCTCAATGGTGTAGGAATAGAAATTCCTCAGTATTTGAGGGGATACCCAGAATTTCCTCAAGTGTCTGAGGTGAAATAGTCTTTGCCTTGCCTTACTCACCAACGAGTCAGTATACAGTGCGCAGGTCAGGCCCTAGGTGTTGTGGACACCAAGGTACTTGAAGCTGTCCACCCTCTCCACCGAGGACCTGTTGATATTAAGGGGGGTGTAGTTCCTTCCCTGCTTCTTCCCAAAGTCCACTATGAATTCCTTAGCCTGGCTGACCCTCACCCTCTCCACCAAGGACCTGTTCAAATTAAGGGGGGCATAGTTTCTTCCCTGCTTCTTCCCAAAGTCCACTATGAGCTCCTTAGTCTTGCTGACGTTCAGGAGTAGGTTGTTGTCCGGACACCAGCGGTTCAGATCCTCCTTCAGGTAGGCCCTTTCATTGTTATCTGTGATCAGGCCCACCACCACTGTGTCGTCAGCAAACTTGATGATGGTGTTGGAATCGAAAGTGGCTACACATTTCTGTGTGTACAGGGAGTACAGCAGCGGGCTCAAAACACAACCCTTGGGTGCTCCTGTGTTAAGGATGGGGTCTGCCTGTCAGCAAGTCAAGGATCCACATGCACAGTCAGGTGTTGAATCCCAGGTCCTTGAGCTTTGTGACGAGCCAGGAAGGAACTATGATGTTAAACACTGAACTGTAGTCAATGAACAGTAATCTCACATAGCTCCATAGGCATACTGTAGTGTGCTGGTTAGTGAGGAGCAGATGTAATCCTTGACCAGCCATTCAAAGCACTTCATCACTACAGAGGTGTGTCACTGAGCGGTAATCATTCAGGCAGCCTGGTCTTGTTTTCTTGGGCACAGGAATGATGGACTTCTTGAAGCACGTGGGTATGACAGATTGAGCCATGGACAAGTTAAATATCTTTGTAAACACTGGCGCTAGTTGGTCAGCACATAGTTTAAGGACCCGCCCACTGATACCGTCTGGTCCTGCTGCTTTGTTGGTGTTCACATGCTTGAAAGCCCTCCTGACGGCCTCTGATTGGCCTGACCATTTCCTGACCTCTCGCATCACATTGGGGGCATGCATCGTAGTTTGTTTACATACTTTAACCACAGCAAGATGGCTGCATGGTCGCTCTTCCCGAATGCGGGTAGTGATGCTGCTCTGTAGCCGTTTTTGAATGGTGTGTAGCAGTGATCCAGAGTGTTTATTCCCTTTGTGGCGTAGTCAGTATGTTAATGGAAGTCAGGCGTAACCTTCTTAAGGTTAGCCTGATTGAAGTCCACAGCAACAATGAGCGGAGCATCACGATAACTGATCTGTGAGCAGTTCAAGTCTTTGTAAAGATCTGACAGGGCAGCCTCTGTACACGCCAGTGGTGGGATGTAGACTGCTGTGATAATGACCGATGAAAATTCTCTTGGTAGAAAGTGCAGTCTCCGTTCGATTGACAATAACTCCAGATCAGGTGAGTAGGAACGGGATAGTATTTTAATATTCCCACTGTCACACCAATCCTCTTGCCAGAGTCCTCTGTTCTGTCAGATCAGAAAGAGTCACCTGGTTGAATGGGGCTGTCCTGTATTCCAAGATTTAGCCACGTTTTAGTGAAACAAAGGACATTATAGTTCCTGATATCCCATTGGAAACTGATGTGAGCACGGAGGTCATCCAGTTTATTATCACCTGTACATTGGCTAGCAGGATGCTTGGCAAAGCAAATCCGTGTGGCCAGGAACACAGCCGGTCTTTAATCCCTCCACGTTTACCTCGGTGTTTCCTCCGATGTTGAGTTGGAGGAAAGACAGTTCACCCAAATTCCCCCAAAACATATTTTCCCTCTTACCCCTAATGGTGGCGAGCCAGATATTTGCAAAGGTTTTGAAAAACTCAACATCTCTTGCCAGAGACAACATCCGTGTTAATTTGTATAAGCCACAGACCTTGCTATCACTGGGACTATTTCTTTGATGGAAAATAGTTCAAATGAAATTGTCCACGTAAGTGTAGAGTATGGTAATAAACAACTGAAAGTCTTTTCTTGACCTTGGAAACAGAAGTTAACGTAACAGTCTCACCACAAAGTTCATTTCTTAGCTGCTTTGGAGCTTTCAATTGATCAAATTTTTAGGACCAAACAGTCTATCGGCTAAGACAGATCTTGTGATATGATCGAAACCTCCAGAACAGCTACTAAGTGGACTTTGTGGTGAGATTGTTTTGTCAATTGCTGTTTCAAGAATCAAGAATTAAATTTCAACTTTTAAGCCAACACTAAACAAGAAGTCCATGAAAATGCTCTGAAAAGTGAAAATTTGAACAATTCCATGATAACTGAGCAAACTCCATCTTCTGAGAAAGATCAGATAACTTGATTGAAAAGCTACTAAATCATGGATCTTGTGGTGAGAGTGCTTTATCAATAAGAATGGTATTTTTTTTTTACTGCATTCAGAATGATCGCACAGCTCTCCTCTGCAAATGTGGCAACTTTTCCAAGGTCTCATTTCCTTTTGGAACATTGCTAAAAGCTCCCAATGCAGTATGATGTTAATCCTTATAAATATAAGTTCCTCACATTGCTTCTTACTCTGTCATGTTAAATACGACTCCTGGTAGTAATATGAAAAAGTGCAACTTCATCTGTTACATAATGAGGAGTCTGAGTATCAACATTCCATTTCGTTGCCTCCCCGCCCCCCTCTGCTCTCCTCTGGAGAAGGCTCAGGGAGCGGCCATAAAAATGTCTCGAGGGAGGAAATATTGCCAAATTAGCAGGACATACCGGCGTCCTACAAGTGAAATGTAAAATACGAGGGAAGTAGCGAGTTCACATCCAAACAGAGGTGGATTTTCTTGAAAAAGTGGCTCTACAAGGCTGAGATTTAAGGGGATTTGCAAGATGCAAATTGTGGCTGTGCCTGTTTTTTCCCCTTTTTCTCATCTGGCGTATTCCAAGCTTTGATCTAATTTTCACAAAGACTGATTTGTTTTGGCATCAAAGCCTTTTTCCTGAGGAGTAATATGCTGCATAGCCTCTTTAGTTTTGGTTCTGTTCTTGCCACAGTTACTGCTGTCTTGCACTTACTCCAGGAATGGGATTTCTCTTGTTTTCATGTGCCTTGTGATACAGTGGACTTCTCCTTCTCTCCCTCTGTTTCCCTCCCCCATTCTTCTCCTGACCGCTCCCACAGCTATGGAAATGAACTCTGTGCTATGGATATGAGAGTGAAGATAAGTTTTCCCAGCTTGCAAGACAGCCTCTTGGCTCGCTGCCAACATTTTGCAAGTCCTCTCTAGCCAACCAGAATTCCTGGTGCAATCGCCTGACCGTTCTGCATTCCCAGACAAAGAAATGTTCATGCTTTCTTTTTTTAAGCAATCTCTTCTACCCCAAGAGTGGGGGTGAAAAAAACTGAAGCCCCACACTGGATTATGAGGGTTGCGCGTTGGCGTGTATGGGTATGTGCACTGCATTGTTTGTTTGATCTCACGGGGGGAGAGTGTGCATGTCTGAGTAGCCTGTATACAGCGAGGGCAATATGCTGACTTAGGTATTTCCACGAGAGTTGTTGTGGACCATCTGCTCTGCATGGCTTAAAGGGAAACCGTCTCTTTAAAAAGGAAGAGTGAGCAGGCATTAGCCGTGTTTGGGAAAAAAGTTGCTTCTTTGAAAAAAGTTTTTCCCGTGGGGTGAAAATGTGCTGAAGCTATTTCCTGTTTCATAGCAGCGCCTAGAAATGTCAGAGTAGCATTTTTTTTAGGTCAAATATATTTACCTAGAAATGTTTCTGTGTTTTCAGAGCCACGGTGATTTCACCTTACAGAAAATTGAACTGGGAAAAAGGTCTAATTGTTGTGTAGGCCTCAAAGCCCTTTCCTTTGTGTCACCATGCACTTTGTTCTGTTAGACGTCGGACGTAGATTTACTGTAAGAACAGTAATTTGATTACTTGAAAAGATTTTAAAGGGCTTTCGAGTAAACCGAGCAGACTCCTCAGGGAGCTTTTTTAACAACTCCACTTGTGGATTCATGGGGAATTCTGTTTATGTATTCATGGCTGTGTCTGTAATATTCCTAATTATCTCTTAAAAGGACACAATACAATGAGAACCAGACGGCCTCTTTTGGTGTGACCCCCCAAGGCCACTCGTGAAATACACAGCCTTTGTATGGATCTGTGCTAAAAATCAGGCTAATGAATGCATTAGCCACAACGCTGCACAACAGAACCTGCCACTTGTGCATTTTCAGACAGTATCTCCAATTTAAAAAGCAGCCTTTTCAAGTTATAGGATCGGCTTTTGCAGCGTTTTTGATCTTTTGAGCACCTCGAGTTAACTACACCTGTCGTAACTTAAGGGAAGTTTTTATTATTTGTCTGCAGTCCTGCTCCACAGATGAGCTTTAGGTCTTTGCACCGAAGACATATCTCACTGTATAATCCGTCAAACAATTACACAAAACAGTCCCTGCTGTGTCTCTCCAGCCTGTTGCGCATGAGAGACTACTGCATTCAAAGGTCAAACTCTTTTGTGTTGCTTCAAAGGCTGGCTGTCACGTTGTGTGAGGAAGTAATGTTCAGTGACAGTTTATTTCATCTAACTTTTACCTTTGCACAGAGTTTGCAGAATGCGTGTTTGTTTTGATTGGAGACACATTTCCTATTACTTTATCATCTGTTTTCTAATATCCAATTTGTTTAAATCTGTTTGTACCACAAGAAAACTTTGATTTTATTCATGTTTTCAAGGATAGTGTTTCATCTCAACAACTGCACTTCTGACTCTTTGACTCTTTGACACGTGTGTTGTTCCCTGTGAAGTTAACAACCTTATAATAGACTGTTGTTGTCTTATAAATAACTGAAACTACACAATGAATGTGACTTTTTTGTTAACAAGTATAGCCCAGATTGGATACTATGGTATTATCTGCACACCCCAGAGACCAATATCTCTTCTCTTTTTTTCTGCTTCCCAGTGCACTCTGTCACCCCTTGAGCACTCAGGGTATCATGCTGTACAGACTTCTAAGTCAGATTATCCCTTATTGTGCACACAACATGTCTCTACACTCTACCAGAGACCTAAAGGGCTTCTGTTTTCACCTTTCTTCTATCAATAGCAAAACCTGCGATTACTGTAAGTACAGTAACTTAGGTTTTCCATTATAATTATAATTAACATTGTTTTTCCACACGGGGAAATGTGTAGATGTTTTCACTGTGAGCTTATTTAAACACAGTTGCTCTCCTGTGTTTATAAATCCATAGTATGTCCGCTGTCATTTTTGTTATTTGTCTTCAGCGCGGCGTGACAGCAGATATAAGTGGTGGTATTTCTGAGCTGTCAGTGACGGGCAGGCGTGCGTAAATGATAAAGACCTTATTGTGTCTCTGCTACCTCCTTTCCTATTTTCCCCTTTAGACTCGGAGGGCATGTCTTGCTGGTAGAGCTGCGCACACTGTGAGCATTTACAACCGGGAAAAAGTCCAGAGACAAATATCTGGTTCTTATAGCCACTGTACTTTCTCTTCTCCCCCCACTGGCATTTTCAGTGTCACTTTCTCATCGGCTCTGAGGAGAAGGAACCCCTGGAGACAGTCTGACCCCTAAATACACCAAAATGAGCACAGTAGCTCAGCTGCTTTACTGCCATTTACAAATCTCTCAGTATACCTGTGATTGCAGGTCACCAGACATGAAGTAGCTTACTCTGGACTAAATTCCTATCCTCTCTTGCAATTACTCTCAGTCATCCCACTTCTTCCCGTCTGCTCCAGAGACAGCTCTCCTGACTCACCAATGTGATTACAGATTGTTTCTCCCCGTACACATAACGCATTTAGCAGTTTAATTGACATTTGTTAGTTTTTGCAGTTTACCATCTGGAACCACACATCCAAGCAGGCTGTCGAACACTAACTCCAGTGTGCTTGTGCTGGAGCCAACAGGCCTAACACAAGGGCTTTGAAACATCCATCCAGCACTACAGTACAGATATTTATAAACCACAGCAGAGCCTCTTGATTGAAGAGCACATGTTTCTACTCTTCTGCGCAGAAACCCCTGCACACACTGTCTAGGCACCGCCTCCCCTTAAAGTCCCAGTGAAATGGAAGTTAGAGCATCTTTAGCTTCTGTACTGTGACATATTTCCCGGTGAAATGGAATGTGGTTTACAACAGGGATTTAAATCAAATTATTCGCATTTGATTGGACTGCTAAAGCAGGGGGCGGGGCTTACAGAGTTAAGTGTGATACAGAGCTACAGAGGACTGTTGGTTCCACACACACCTCCTCACCTGTTGTTAGATCAGGAGGAGGATGAGGGAGAGATGAATGAATTAGACCTCAGCTGCATTGTTTTAGAAATGAAAACAAAAGTTTTTGCCCACTGATATCCAAACACACATCTCTTCTTATTTCTCTCCATATTGCTACTACAGCCCACAAACAGTGGAGTGCGGTTTTACATAACCGGTGTGGCTAGCTACTAGCCCAAAGTCACATTTGATTGGATGAACTTTTGTAAACGCCCCTGAGTGCAGGATGAGTCCTCAAACATTTGAAACCGTTTAACAGGAAGAGAAAATACAGGGATTTTGATGTAAAAATACAGATTTTTTGACATATATTTGGCATATAACAAGAGATAAATGAACAATTAAAGAGTTTTAAAGAGAGTTTTAGAGGATTAAAACTGGGAAAACGTATTTTCCATTTCACTGGGCACTATTGTTTATGAGACACACTGGGAGAGAGGACGGAGGATTGCTCTATACTCTCTCTCTCTCTGCCTCTCTCCTTCTTGCCTTTTTTCTCCTCTTCCCACACACCCAGCTCAACTCTAGACGTTTACAGTATGGGTGAGACCTGAGAACCTGAGAAAGACTCGATGAAAGTAAGCACAGCTGTGCATGGCTCTCACGTGGAGCCTATAGTATGACAAACACGTGTTTACATATGGGACAGCAGATATATATTCTGTGTGTGTGTGTATTTAAAAGAAAAGAGAGTGAAAGAAGGAGAAGAAAGTTAGCGTGTGTGCATGCGAGTCCTACCATGTGTGTGTTTTAGAGAGAGAGAGAGAGAGAGACATCAGAATGAGTGCAGCTGTTGGGGATTTACTGTGAGAGGCTTAAGTCCCGGCTGCGTCTCGTCCTCTGTGATCGACCTAGCGGTTCAGTGTCAGGTACCACAAACCCAGTGAACTCTCCGCTGCAGCTATGGACACTATAGAGTTACTGTATACAGTGCTGTTGATGAATGGGCCTTACAGTCGGAGATAAAGACGTGTTTACAAAGGCTTTCAGTCGCCCACAATCGAGATTCTGCACTTACACAGCAGAGCTGTGAGAGAGCAGCACTTGTGTTGTACAACTAAATGGTTACAAATGCTATCAGTCTCTGCTTATACCTGTTAGCAAGATAATTTTATTGTGAGTCCTGAGCCAGCATCACGGCAGAATATCCAGTTCATACCACATAGCATGCATTTCAACTTAAAGCTGCACTAATCAATATTTTTATATTAATGATTGATCAAATGACTATATGTGATGTGATGGGTGTCATTCAAAGTGACAAACCCACAGAGAATTATCACCCAACTCTGCAGTTCCCCCCCCCCCCCTGGCTCTACGGAGCGTTTTAGCATCTTTGAGCTCATTGTTTTGGTTTTACAGCCAGCAGTTTTACTGTTTTGGTTCACTCAAACCACTCTCATTAGTGTTGATTACAGCTGCAGCAGGCAGCTAGTTTTAGTGGGGCAAAAAAGTTCAGATAAACTGGCTGTGTGCTGTCTGCTCAGCACCAAACAAGACAGTTAGTGACTAGCTGGTAACCATTGTGGAGCATTTAGCAGCTAAAGAGAAGCTGGGAAACTGAGCTAAAAGAAGAGGGAACTGAATCCAAATAAATACTAGTATGTCTGCTGGATGGAAGATAATGACAGACAGACTTCAGACATTTTTCAAAATACATTTGTTTATGGTTTTAACAACAGTCATGTGAGAAGCTGGTATCAATTTCATCTTTTTGTGTCCACTACAGAGAAATTTCAGGATGCTCAGCACAAATCTGACCTGCTGTTTCTTGTTTGTTTTGCATTTAATAGGAATTAGAGTTAACCAGGGAGCAACAGTTAGCCGGGGAAGCGTCATGGCTTTGATTTTGTTCATTTTAAGGGCAGTGAGGTTACAGATTGCAACAAACTGAATACCCCCCACCCCTTCCCCTTCCCCTGCAAAAGTCCCTCTCTAGTGTTTGGTTTGTCTGTTCTGGGCTACTGTAGAAACATGGCGGCGCAACATGGCGGCCTCTGTGGAAGAGGACCTGCTCCCTATGTAGATATAAAGGGCTCATTCTAAGCTAACGAAAACATAATGCTTCTTATTCAGGTCATTATACACTATTTAAAACATATTAGATGATAGATAGATGCCACTAAATTCTACACACTGCACCTTTAATGTAGTTTCTGGGAGAGGATTTTTCTTAAGCTGCCATGATGCGTAGGTGAAAGTCTGACATATTTCCTGATTTAAACAATACATTTTCTGAATTTCAAAGTTCTTTTAAATACAACATTTAACACAAGTGGGTCTTATTTTGTTAAAATAAAAAAGTATTTTTGTTGAACAATGTGTTTATATTTAGAAAAGTAAGGTATACAGCTGGTATCAAAGCCTCTGAAGAGACCTGAGCTCATCTGTGTTGTCACTGGGCTGTGTTTCAGGCAGAGAAAAAGGCCAAACTGATGTCAGCGATGAATACGATGAAGGATCACAAGGAGAGGGAAACAGAGCCCCAGAGAGAAGAGGTCTCAATAATCAAGCACCCACCGCCTTCAAAGCAGCAGCAGCTTCAGCCGCAGTCGCACACTCAGTCTCAGTTACAGCCTCAGTATCAACAGCAATCACAGCCATCGCCGCCACAGCAACAGCAACAGCATCAGCAGCCGCAGCAGCAGCCTCAGCAGCAGCAGCCTACTGACCCCGCCTCCCCCACTGTGGCGACGACCCCTGAGCCTGTCGCCATCGGAGGTGGAGACAAGACATCTCCCAAGCCTGCAGACACTGAGCCAGAGTATGAGGTAAAGTCATTTTCAGATGCTGATTAATGTCCGGTTGTAGTAACTAACAGGATTTTACAACAGAGATTACAATTATGTAAAGATATGCAGAATACAACTACAGTGCATTTACATTGATGTAATGCTGCAGCATAATAAAGGGTTTTTTTATAGTAGGTTTGTATATTTTACTCAATGTAGGCATTATATAGCTTCTAGCATATACAAAATATATATATATAATATTGTTATACAGGGTGTAACTCTTATCGAAATATAAAAGGGGTGTCACAGGTTTTATACAACTATTAATACAACTCTTCTCACATATGTACCGCTAGTACACAAACTTTGATGGGATATTTAAGGGGGAAATGAAGAGTTTCCAGAAGTTAAATGTGTTTATTTATGCAGTCAGTTTGAGGATTTTCTGTTATTATTATTTACATTATAGCCTAACTATCACTCAGTAAACTGATTAGTCAATCAACAGTAAATTAACCATAATTGATTCATAATTTGAATCATTTTTCAAAGAAAAATGCCATAAATTCTCCTATTTCCATCTGAGGATGTGCTTCTCTTTTTATCTTGAAACAGGCAATATTTAAAATAGTTTCATAATTATGCCCAGAAGTTAATACTGAGTGGATGATGCTCATTATTTGGCTGCAGGACGGTCGTGGTTTTGGCATCGGCGAGCTTGTTTGGGGAAAGCTGCGAGGGTTCTCGTGGTGGCCAGGCCGCATCGTATCCTGGTGGATGACGGGGCGAAGCAGAGCTGCTGAGGGAACCAGATGGGTCATGTGGTTTGGAGATGGAAAATTCTCAGTGGTGAGTGTTTAGAGCCCATATAAATATTGCTGTCAGGTGATTTTTTTTTCCCCACTAAGAATTAAGCTAAATTTCCTTCTTTTCTTTCTTCTTCTTATCATCTCCGCCAGGCGTAAGCCTGGAGGGGATCATGTGTTTGGTCTTGTGCGTGCATGTGTGCATGTGTGTCCATGTGTGTATCTGCAGCTAATCTCGCATACTACTGGACCCACCAGCCTAATATTTTTTGTGCACATTTATGAGTGTATGCTCAAGGACCTCTCATGGTTGCAGTGATTAGCAATTTCTTAAAAACCCATTTTATAACACGATTCCTTATGAGCCTATTGTAAAGCTTAGACTTTCTTTAGACGATCTGCGTTACGTAAAAGGCATTTCCGGCAATTGGCTAGGCTAAAGACAAGCCTTACCTCGTCTGTTGCAGGCCACATTTTGGCCTTTGTCGTGGCTCCATAGAAAAGTTTGGTCTCATCTTGAACTGGAACAGATTAATTCCATACCCGATATGTTGTGATCCACTAAAGTTAGGCATGATACAGTATGAATAAATCTCTGTTTTTCGCCACCATCTTGACTGTAAGGGAGCCGGGAGGGACAACTGAGTGAGATTCAACTCTTCTTTGTTTTTGGAGGGGAGAGGGAGGTAGGGAGGGGTTTTATTTTGTGTGGTGTCTTACAACAAACACTTCTAAATAAATAACAATGTTTAAATTAAGAAGTTTGGACTTATCACCCCGTTTATTGTTTCCTTATTAAGTGTATACAGTTAGGCGATCCCAGGAGGACGCTCAGTTACCGTTACCAATACCATTACACTATTATATGCATCTTAAAGAAAACTAAGACCATATTATACAAAAACACTTTGCATACATTTATATAAGAAAACTCACACTATACTATACTATACAAAAAACTTTATTCAAAACTTTACAAAACTCCGCTGGTTGAATCTGGCAGCTGTGGTGGCGTCACAGTAGGTGCTTCACGACCCACATGCCCCCAGACACACCTGACAGAAATGTGCTACTGAATGCACTCTTCTCATTGTTGTTTTATTTTGCTCAACCAGCTGCTGCTTTTCAGTATAAACATTAGTCATTCACCTTCTGACACTTTTTGCCTAACAACGTCAACAGGGTTATTTTACTCGTAACGCCTCACAGCAGAGAACAATAATTTCATTGTCTGTTTATTTTTTTCAGGTCTGTGTAGAGAAACTCTTGCCTTTAAGTTCCTTCAACAATGCCTTTCACCAACCAACTTACAACAAGCAGCCCATGTACAAGAAAGCCATCTATGAAGTGCTGCAGGTGAGTACAAGAGCAGCGGGTCAGTTTGAATTATTTTCTGCAGCCCTGTTTACTCATGAAAATAGCCAATAAAACGGAGCTCATGATCAATGGCCTAAAAAATTATGAGAAAATTAAAACACTGGATTATTAAATGATCTTTACTATAGATGTATTAACAATCAATTTCAGTCAAACATTTTTTTAATGTGTTTGTAGGTGGCTAGTAGCCGGGCAGCCAAAGCCTTCATGGCCTGCCCTGACAGTGATGAGACAGAAACCTCCAAATCAGTTGAAATGCTGAACAAGCAGATGATTGACTGGGCTATGAAAGGATTTCAGCCCAGTGGATCCAAAGGCCTGGAGCCACCCGAAGGTAAGAGGGGGGCCTACGTGAAGCTTGAATATTTGACCTTGTGTCTCAGTTTGTTGCCAGCAGCTGGGAGCGTTGACATTCTTCATTTCCCAGAAACGTCTCATTAGTATCAGCTCCCTTTGTCGCAGATAGAAGATGTTAAAAGGACGGGTTCACAATATTTCAAGTCTGTCTTAAAACAATAGTTCAAGTGCCCAAATGAGCATTGAAACCGGTTTTGCTTGCTGTAATAATTCCTCCTGCGCATGCTGACAATAAGAAGATCCCCTCCCAAAGTGATGTGGGACAAAATCCACAGTTATTGTTTTGTGCATTTTGTATTTTACAATCTTTTTAGTATAAAATTCCCTCTTTGTGTTTCCCCGGACAGTGTTTCTCTATTACTGCAGTGAAAGAATAGTACTAAAAAGAGGGAATGTGGCACTTAGAAGACTTCTAACTCAAAAGACTTTTAACATAGCATTGTATTCAAAAGTTTTTCTAGCGGAGAAAAACCTGAATACATTTTTGCCCAGATGAGGGCTGTGGATTTTGTGCCCCTTCACTTACATTGAATGATTACAGCAAGAAAAACGCGTCAGTGTTTGTTTAAAGACAGACTTTGCGTTCACAAAATTGTGAATCTGTCCTTTAATAGATGTTGTCAACTCTAAATTCTCAAATTGAGCTCATGATTTGATAATTCATAATGTTTCCTGTAATATTAATTGCCTGGTATGCTGTGCACCACAGAGGAGCGTAACCCGTACAAAGAGGTTTACCCTGAGATGTGGGTGGAGCCAGAAGCAGCAGCCTATACACCACCTCCAGCCAAAAAGCCTCGCAAAAGCACAGCAGAGAAACCCAAGGTCAAAGACATCATTGATGAAAGGACACGAGGTAAGGTGCCTCGTTTATTAGGTTAAATAGGTGTCATGAACTCCTTATATATTCCTCCCCTTGGGGAGGTCTAACTTGAATTGTACATTTAACCATTTAAGGGTTAGAGTAGTCGGAGAAGTAGTACATGGACAAGAGGTCCATTAGAGTGGCAGATTTAAGATGAAACTGAGTGATTTCACCCAGCAAAAAGGCTCGGGCTCTTCCAAAGTCAATAAATAGATGTTTGTTTGAGTTTATTTCCAAATGTGCTTTTTAATATTACTATAGAATTACTATAGATTAATGTTAAAAAAATCCATTGTTAAATATGTTAAAGCTAAATGCTTCAAAGCTCTCTATAAGGTGGTGCTCAACAGTAATAATATGACTATCACCTCTCACACATTAACCTCTTACCTACTCCTCTTGCTCACACCCTTAGTTCTGAGTCAGATACATTTGCATTTGATTATTTGTCCAACTTTGACCCTGAACTGAACTTTTAATTATACTGCTAGTAATGCTGTCTGTCATAGATTACAAACTGACAGTTATGATAGGTTGAATGCTGAATTAATTCCTCTTTTTAATATCTTCTCTTACAACAATAGCTCCTCCTAGAATTTGGTGCACCACAGGGGTCAGTTTTGGGGCCTTTGTTGTTCCTAATTTACATAAATGAGCTGACATAAAATCAGCAGACCCAAGTTGTAAAAAATTCTCATTTACAAAATAGTTTTCTTTTCATTTAAATGTTTGTAGAATACAAAGAACAAGCAGACGCACTTTTTAATGTTTCACTTTTTCCACTGCAGATGGGAATTTTATGCAGATATATGCAGAATTCTGCCTTCTGCTTTTAATATTTATTTAATATTTAAAATTTTTAAAAACATGTCGAAAAACGTTTACAACAGTGCAGCGGTTTGTGTTTTAGACAGATGGTTGCATGATGATCATTTGTAGTTATGGTGTTTCTGAGATATTTATTTGTGTTTTAACTCAAATTTCACTGATTTTTGTTTGTTTTGTTTTTTTCTAAACTAAATTTGGAGGCTGAGATGAGACATGGTTCTTCAACTGTTGTCCTTAGAAGTTAATTGTTGAATGTGGGTTTTGTTAACCTACATTTCTCATCAGATGTATCTTGTGTTGTGTTTTCAGAGCGGCTTGTTCATGAAGTGAGACAAAAGTGCCGCAGCATAGAGGGTAAGTGATGTGTCCTCTTTGTGCTCTAGCTTGCAGCAGCACCAGGGGGCCTCTCAGGGGATGAAACACCTAGATGCCTTACACTTGTTGGCCTTGTTGTTGACAAGTAAAGCTGCATCAATAAAGCGATAAAAGAGGAAAACATAATATTTCCATGATTTTTGTTGCCTTACTGGCTCTTTTGTGTGTTCTCTCCAAACAAAGCTAAGCTTATTAGATCTATACTTGTGCCACAGCTGTTCAAATAATTTCATTCAAGTGTGAAATTTGGGGCGAGCATTCACACCTCTCTGACCTCCACCTTTTAAACACTGACATACTGCACTGTCTCTCTACAGACATCTGCATCTCCTGTGGAAGTCTGAATGTTAGCCTTGAGCACCCGCTGTTTGCTGGAGGAATGTGCCAGAGCTGTAAGGTAAGCTGTGATAGAGGTCATTAAAAGTCTGGGACTCAACTCCAACTACTGTGTCGTAAAATATCACAGCTCCTTTCTTGCTAATAATACTCACTTGATGTCGGCCCATAAAATTTTCTGACTTGTTTATTTTTTACGATTTTTTTTTTTTTCACAGAACTGCTTCCTAGAATGCGCATATCAGTATGACGACGACGGCTACCAGTCGTACTGCACTATCTGCTGCGGAGGACGAGAGGTGCTCATGTGCGGAAACAACAACTGTTGTCGGTGAGGTTTCTACTGGGTTCTACTGTGTAATCCATTGTCCACATTACCTCTGTCATAGCAGCCCTAGATAAAATTCCCAGTCCAAAGTTGTGTATAGATGTCCCCAAAAGCCACAATGTCAAATTATGACAGTTGTATTGTGGTAAAGTCGTATCTCAAAGCATCCTTTGTATGAAGAAGCAATATACTGTATGTGCTTATTACGTTTGGGAGCGCCATGGTATCTAAAAACAACTGCCTCATTTCTATTTTAAGGACATCACACATATTGAACAGACAACAGAGGCTTTGTAACTGCCATAGCAGCAATGTCAGGCACCATCATGGAGGTCCAGTAGAGCAGCGGCTAATCATAAATATTATATAAAGTGTGGTTGTATGACAGTTGAATAGACCAGTGTTAGCGATAAAGAACTCATCTGATAAAGTATCCCCACATAGTGAGACTTTAAGTGTAGAAAAATACCATCGAGAACAGATTAAGCTTTGTCAGAATGAAACATATTGGACCAATCAGCAAACAATGGCTTGCTGTGTGTTTAGATGATGGCATTGACATTTAGATGACATTTTGAAGACAACTCGCTGCCTCTCAAAACTCCCAAACCTCATTCAAAACCATTTAAACAAGGTCCTGTAGATATAAAACAAAGCCTGATTCTGCAACTGTGTGGCCTGTTTCTGACCTCTGATACAGGTTAATTAATTTAAACGACAGGTCTTTAAAAAATTCAAACACGGCCTTGTCAGAACCAAATGAGGGATGCAAAACTTTTGGGACGGCATTTGTTTAGAAAATGTACGCTGTTGTTGTGTTACTGTTTAGGCCCCTTCACACTGTGTAATTTCGGGCTGCCTGAGAGAAACAGGGTAAAATATTCGGTTGTCAATCCAAAACGGTGTCCTAGATCGCACTGAGACTCGTTCCACGAACGACCAATTTGGAGCTTTGTCGGCCAAAGACGGCCTGAGGCAAAACTCTGACCGTGTCAGAAATCTAGGACCAAATTCTTACAATGTGACTAATGCTACGATCCACATCTACAACCATATCTCACACACAGTCAGTCACACAGTCTACAGTTACCTTTACTGTTCATCCTCGCAAACAGGTGTTGGTTGGCTTTGTGAGGCAGCGAACAAACCAGTTGGATAGTTTAGTAAAGTAACTAGTGTTTACATTGACATGCAATTACTCAACATTATGAACATTAGCTTCTATTGAGAAAGTAGAGAAAATTATTGCCAAGACAGCTCGCTGCTTTCTTGACTGCACACAATGTTTTAGATAAATTCCAGTCTGGTTTCTGTCAGAAGCATTTCACTGAAACAGCTCTTCTCAGAGTTTCCAATGACATAATAATGTCTTTTGATGTGGGTGAATGCTCTGTTTTGGTGCTGCTAGATCTTAGCGCAGCTTTCAGCAGGGTAGATCACAGCAGCCTGACTGAAAGGCTTAGACAGTGGGTGGGTGTCTCTGGGAGCGCCCTGGATTGGTTCTCCTCCTTCTCGGATAGGAGTTTATTCTGTGTTGCTTGGTCCCTACCTAAGTTGATGATATTCAGCTATATGTCTCTTTTAAGCCGGATAAGACTGACAAACTGTCTGTTTTGCACAATTGTCTGATTGCAATTAAGGACTGGATGGTTAACAACTTACAGATAAGACTGACATCCTTATCATCGCTTCAGATATTATAGTTTACAAGCTCGATATATTGGATCCCTTTCTGCAGCTGTACGGTCTAATCTTTGAAATCTTTGAAGTGTTATATTTGACCCACACATGTTGTGGCTCCTACACTGTGGGACGCTCTTCCACTAGATACAATCTGCTGTCTCTGTTGATGCCTTTTAAAAAGTAGCGCAAGACTCATTTTTTCAGCCTGGTGCTGTCGAGTGTTTGTAATTCTGTGTGTTTTTAACGTCTTTTGTTGCTTGTGTTTTATTGTTTGTTTTTTACTGTTTTTATGGTCTTATTTTTAACTGCTCTTGTGAAGCACTTTGTGACCTTGCTCTGTGAAAGGTGCTATACCAAATAAACTTTACTTACTTCCTTACTTACTTTTACTAGACAGTAAATAGGTAGATGTGTCGCCCAGTGTAGTAAAAACCTCCCCGGTCTGTGTTCAGGTGTTTCTGTGTGGAGTGTGTGGACCTCCTCGTTGGTCAAGGAGCAGCCCACGCGGCCATCAAAGAGGACCCGTGGAACTGCTACATGTGCAGTCAGAAGAGTGCGTTTGGCCTGCTGGAGCGTCGCACTGACTGGCCAGGCCGCCTCCAGCATTTCTTTGCAAATAATCACGATCAAGATTTTGTGAGTAATGCGCCCTAAAGCTAAAAACCCCCAACAACTGTCTCACTGAGGAGTCTTTTTTTTTTTCCCCCCTCTGTGTCTCATATTCTTCCCCCCTCTTTTCGGGTGTTGTGTTTCAGGATCCACCAAAGCTTTACCCCCCAGTTATGGTGGAGGAGAGGAAGCCCATTCGTGTGCTGTCGCTATTTGACGGCATCGCAACAGGTTAGACAAGAACCTCTAATCAAAGTCTGTGTGACAAGTTCTGTTTGTATCAGTATACATTTTTTAATCATTTCCTAAAGTTACAATGAAAAGAAAAATTATTTCTTTACACCTTAAGTTGTTAAGTGTCAAAAAGTAACTCAAAATAACTGCAAATTTTTTACTTGCATTTTTATATCAAACTTCTCACTAGAAAACAGTGTTTGATTGCAGAAGTACTGATACAAAAGCTTTGCAGACAGTGTATGTGTATTAAAGTTAGGATTTGAGTTGTCAATTTCATTATTATTCGGCATGAGATTTTTTTAAAATTAGGGTAGGGCTTCAACTAACTGTTTTCATTATTGATTAATCTATTATTAATCGGTTAGTGTTTTGGTCTATAAAAGGCAGAAAATGGTTAAAAAACGTTCTTAGTTACTTTATGCTCTGTCTGACCTTTGACCCTGTCCTGTGCAGGCCTGCTGGTGCTAAGAGAACTTGGCATCCAAGTGGATCGCTATGTCGCTTCAGAGGTGTGTGAAGACTCCATCACTGTGGGTATCGTCCGGCATCAGGGTCGCATTATGTATGTTGGCGATGTGAGGAACGTCACGCGCAAACATGTAAGTTTGACTCCAGGAGTAGAAGGTAACAGTGTTTGCCAGTTGTTACACAATATACCTGTACCTGTGTAATGCTGGTTCACCTTATCTTACAACCATTATCTGTCCTGTATGTATATATATATATATATATATATGTGTGTGTGTACTGTATTTATCTCTGTTGATTCTGTCTCTTATCTCTATACAGATACATGAGTGGGGTCCCTTTGACCTAGTTATTGGTGGAAGCCCATGCAATGACCTCTCTATAGTCAACCCTGCAAGGAAAGGTCTTTATGGTAGGTTTAAACATGTTCACTTTCCTTTTGCTTTATATGAAATGCAGCATAATGTTTATCAAGTAAACTGTAGTAGAAGAGTTAAACCTCCACTGTAGAAAACCGTTGATAAATCTCTTTGAGATGCTGTTTTTCCAACATTTGAATAGACGAGTCACCAGAATATCATCAGTATGTGTCCTCTTTTGTGTTTAAACACTTTGTTCAATTACCGTTTCTGTCCCACAGAGGGCACCGGCCGCCTGTTCTTTGAGTTCTACCGGCTGCTCCACGAGGCTCGGCCAAAGGCGGGTGAAGAGCGGCCTTTCTTCTGGCTCTTTGAAAATGTGGTCGCCATGGGTGTCAGCGATAAGAGGGACATATCTCGCTTTTTAGAGGTGAGCATCTTCACCTACAGTTGCCTTTCTGCAAGTGAACTTGTCATGTTAGATTATCAACAAGCTGGTCTAATCCTACAAGTCGTAACTGGTCATAACTACATACAGTATGATGTGACACCACAAGGATCGATGGATTATGAATGCCCCCTTGTGGTACTTTTTCATTCTCTTCAGCCACACACAATTGAAATGGAGTATTGACTTAATCTTGAGTTAATTTTCTATCCTAGAGAGCATAAAAAAGCAAAATAATGTGCCATATGCTCTCCAGTGGGTCATAATATATTTTATATTGCTGTTAGGTGTGGTTATATATGGGTTTAAAAACGCCCACAGCTGAAACACTTTTAAAATAAATGAAAAATATGCAAAATGCATTGAAGCCACATCTTCAGATATATATACTGTATATAATACTGGGCTATTTAATAGTTGGTATATTTCACTACACTGTAATAATAGCTCTATACTGCAGCACAGCAGCATACCTTGGTTCCCCTCTGACTGGTGTTTTTTCTCTTTACCTCAGTGCAACCCAGTGATGATTGATGCCAAAGAGGTGTCCGCTGCCCACCGTGCTCGCTACTTCTGGGGTAACCTTCCTGGCATGAACAGGTTGGTGTGTGAATGGTGAGGGAAGCAGCAGCCTTTGATATACACAATAGGAAACTCCCCAAACCTACATTTATTGGCTCTCGTAACCCAAGCTTTTAACATTATTCTAGATTAAATAGTGACTGCGGCAGTCATACATTAACTAAATAAAAAACATGAATTCTTGCCTGGTTTTGATCATAAGCACCAATATTTGTAGCCTTGTACAACCAGACTACACATTTCTCTTCTGACATCTTCATATCTACTAACATTAAGGTTGTCGTCGATATCACACAATGTTCTTGTGCTCCAGAAAATCTTGTTGGCAGGTGCGTTGGATCATAAACTGTGACTGTAAAAGGACCAAAAAAAAATCCTGCGCAGTGTCGGATCACTTGTACTTATGTTTCGGTCCTCAGACCTTCATCACGGAAATGTTCAACAAGGTCTGAGAACCAGAATGCCATTGATAAAGTGAGTACAAGTGATCAACACTGTGCAGGACTTTTTGTCCTTTCACAGTTGTTGTAGATATAAAATAAAACATGATTTTGCAACTCAGAAACTAATTTTAGTGAATAATTAAAGGGGACCTATTACGCCTTTCCTAATTTTCAGTCGTATATATATTGTTACAATGTCAGATGTTCATATTAAACGTGGCCAAAGTGTCAAATAATGAGGTAAACGTATGCAGAGGTAATCCTGTGAGCAGGGAGGTTTAGGTAGTTAGGTTTCCAACCTTTTTTTCTACTTTCAGCCCCAGCTGATGTCAACTCCTGATGGATTTTTTTTATATGGTCACCTGCTCTGTTCACTGCTCTGCTCTGCTAACATTATGGTGTTTTTCCATTGTTTTGGGGGTAGTCATGCCGATCCATGACTGGAGTCGAGCTGGCTCGCTGTGAGTGTTTTTCCATTACACAGTACGGCAAAGTAAAATAAGTTGTTTACCTGTTCTGCTGGTCAGTAGAAGTGTATGGATGGATACTGTATATACTTTATGTTTAATCTTAAAAAAAAAAAGAAAAATGTAAAGACGATAAAAGGTTTGGTGGATATTTCAATATCTATCTCAATAAAATTAAAAAAAATCAAATCAAATCAAAAGCAATGACCATGAGTTCCCAGAAAGTGGTGTGTTTATCCAATCAGATGCAGAAAGGGGTTATTTTGACGCAGGAATGCACTGTACAGCATTCCTGACATGACATCCGCCTCCATACATCCATGGCTAACCAGACCACAAACTGCAAAGTGAACATTCCGCAATGGCTTTGCAGTTTTTATAAATGAAGTCCAAAGTCATAGTCTAAATATAATGTGTGGTTTTTGTTCTTTCTCCTCTTCAGGCCGTTGTCTGCCATGTACACCGACAGGCTGGACCTGCAGGACTGTTTAGAACACGGCAGAACTGCTAAGGTATTTGTGTGATGATTTGGCTTCACGAATATACTACAACAAGAAGTGCGTGCATCATCACCTGGGTGAAATGTCAAGAGCTAGAGGCATCCTGGGTGTCCTGTTTGCACTTACCTGTTACCTGATCAAAGCACATTTTTTTCTGTCATCTCTAGCTTTAAAAACCATGGAAACCATCAGAGTTTCAGTTTGTGACAGCCGGTACTGTAGGATATCATATTGAGTGATGCGTGTCCAAAAAAAACACAAAAAAAAACCAAAACACACATGACATATTGGTTTGATTAGATTGCTCAGAGCAGTAGTAAGCAACTGCACACTCTGGTGGCTCCCAGTGGCTGCAAGAGGTACTGAGAAATCATAAAAGTTGAGGTTAGTTAAGTGCACACAGGACTCTGATGTTTACCAGCTCATCTGATCTGTGATGAAAGAGGAAAATTTGTAGAAGAAAATCAGAGGTTTTGTAGCTTTTATGTGTAACAAGAGAAGAAAGAAACAGAGTTAGTTTTATTTGTGGACCAATGTTTTCTCTCCTTTTTTCTCCATCAGTTTGATAAGGTGAGGACCATCACCACCAGGTCTAATTCCATCAAGCAGGGCAAGGACCAGCATTTCCCCGTCTTCATGAACGAGAAGGAAGACATACTCTGGTGCACTGAGATGGAGAGGTATGTGAACATATAAATCGTCCTTTAAACAGCTTTTGTTTCCTCCTTCAGAGATCAAAATCTCAAAATGATCTTCCTGTGTCTTTCCCTATTTGGCCCTATCTGTCTGTCTGCCCTCCTGTTTATTGTGTGTGTTCTGTATCCGCTGGTGTGGCTGTTTTCCCTGCCAGGATCTTTGGCTTCCCAGTCCACTATACGGATGTGTCCAACATGAGCCGACTGGCAAGGCAGAGGCTCCTCGGCAGATCATGGAGCGTCCCGGTTATCCGCCACCTGTTTGCACCACTCAAAGATTACTTTGCCTGTGTTTGAGCAGCAAGAGCACTCGCTCTGAACCATTTAGGAACTACAACTGTACGTTGTGACTAGAAATAAGAGCCTTGATCCTCAAATTATACTCTTGTATAATTTGCGAGCGAAAACATTGACGTAGATTTCACATTATTTCTTGTATTTGAATTGTAATTCTTATTCTATTTAATTTTGATATGTCATTTTACCTTTTAGCAGTGTTATCAAGTATTGTTGATTTGTTTGTGCAAGCTATACTTGAGACTATGCTTTCTTCTCAAGACACTGAGACAGAAAAGTGCTAAACATGTATTTTAAAAGAGACGGCAATGCGATGGGAAACACCAGACAGAATAGGAAGTGGTTTTGAGATATGTGAAATGTTTCTGCTGTGTGAGCGTACTGTACGTCGGGGGCTGCGAGATTCCCACCTGCAGTGCAGCCATGCTTCCAGCTACTGAGCCTCACAGAGATGTGAAGAGAAAGCAGATTTTCTTCAGTGTCAGGAGAGCTGTGTCTCTGAGAATCCAAAACACCAGATCACATATACCTCTTTGTTTACAGTTTCTATACACAACTGAAGGTAATAAAGGTACTACTGTAATATGGTTACAATACCATGGTGCTCCACGATGATGAGAAACATCATAGCCCATGTGGCACTACAACTTTAGACAATACGGAGCTCTTTAACCTGTTGCTGGAAAAACTTGTGTTTGATGTTTTTACACTTAATGAAAAAAAAAAATTCTGTTCTGTGCCGTTTTGTTCACTTCAAAGGAAACGTAGAAGTGACAAACAGTAGACTGCAAAATAGAGTGTATCCTCTTTTCTGCATTTTACAGCTTTTATACAGTTTTTACTGGTGCTCATTTAATCTCTCAGCCTTGCTACACTCAGGCTCACTGCCTGGATCTGCACAAACAGAAAGTGAAGCTAGCCACATGGGAAATGATGTTTTCTGTCATTCAAAGTAAAAAAAAAAAACAAAAAAAAAACTTAAGATCAAAGTCTGTGGTGAGCTACTTTTTTCTAGTTTCATCCTGACCAATGACATTACTGTACAACTGTTAGTAAGCGTGGTCGCTGGAGGGAGGGTGGCCAGGCCGGGTAACTCTCCTCCTCAACTACCACCTCTCTAAACTGAAAAAACTGTCAGGTGCAAATCCTCAACAATATGGTGCGGCTTCACAAAGTTCTTCTACCTTTTTATAGCAATTTTGTGCTGTTTTATCAACATTATAAAGCACTTTTATATGTATACTTTCTTTTTTTTTCTTGATATTTTTAAAAAAAAAAAATATTGGTTCTTGTGAATTGTTTTTGTTTGGTTTTATGATGTGAACTGATCTACCCTCGTGTAATACTTTTTGTATACAGTAGGGCTGTGCCAATAGAAGTGAAAGAATGGATTTTGATATGTGAAACCCATGTTATTTGACTCATTGTACAGTAGATGGATTGACATTTGCAACCCCCCGAACCCTTTTCCCTTCTTCCATCATCCATATTGTTCTCTGTTTTAACGCAGCGATACAGTATGTTACTACCCAGATTCAAAGAACGTCTATTTCTATTGAGATTGTAAAATGTAAGACAGAGTTAAAGAACTGTGTCACATGCTTTGTATAATATTTTGTCCCTTGTGAAGGACAGTTGGCCCCTCGGCCATTTCCCTGATAAATCGTAGTCGTCATGTTGACACATTTAAGTGCTGATCCAAATTTGGATTACATTCACAAACTAAATTCTCTTGATTGTAACCTCTAAGCTAAACATGGAGGATTTAGGCTTCAGTTTGTCAAAACGAAAAACTGACACAGTGGCTGACGAGATGTCAGCACTCAAAGAGTAAAGAGGGTAATAAAAACAGATGCTATCGCTTATCTATATCATATTTAAGATTCAAAATTTGAAATTTAATTTCTTAATGTAATTAAGTTCTTAAGTGACCTTATTGCCATCATTTTTGTCCATGCACACAGGCCTCAGTATGAGTCCTTGTGCTTTGTGATATTTTGACCAGATGTTATTTACCCCCTCCTCCTATGATAATGACATCCCCTCATGTTTGTACATTTTGTACATAGAGTTTTCCAGTTGCTGTTTTCAATTTGTTTTTATCTTTTCTTTTTTTTTTTAATTACGTATGAGATGTACAAATATAATTCTTTGCTAATATATATCATCAAATTAGAAAAAAAAAATCTTAGGTTAAAAATAAAAATCAAGTGACAAATTTGATTCAAAACTTGCTTTGAGCATTAGCTGTAGGGAGACTCTAAGTCGACTTTTTTTTTCGTACCGATTTGTTTGTGTCAAGTGAATCCAGATTTAATGTCATGTGATCTTAATAGTGGCCTACGGACAGCTTTAAGATGAACGGTCTCAACTTCACTGCACAGCCCTACATGGTGGTGTTTTTTGCTTCTGTTTCTTTTGTAAGACTTAAGACTAAAAAGAGGGATTGTAGGTGTTTTCCGATGGTGCTAAACATTTTATCTAATCAAGAAAAATATATTTGATTGGAAGAGAAATAAACATGTCTTGACAATGACTGTTTTTAAGTTCCTTGTAGTAATGGAAAAGAACTATTATTTCACTCATATAAATATATTAACAAAGGCATTTTAACTTTGTACTTGAAAAAATAAGGATAACAAATAATGAAAGGTTTCCTATATTGTTTTAGACTAGAGATTGCTGTAGTTGGTGCTTATCTGTGGGAAAATCGTGAGAAAAAAAAAAACGGTAATAACTTTTACTGTAGCATAATGTATGCTTAATACGCATTGCTTCTTAATCCTACATTCCATGCCGTAATATTCTCCATGTCTGTTTTCAGAATGTCGTTTTAAATTGATGCTTATTTGTTTTTGTTTTTTTGTTTTGTTTTTTTTTTTATCAGCAACAACATTTCATTTCACTGTTCAAAGCAGGTCAATAATTCTATATTCGGTGATACTGTTGACACTCTTGTGACTTTCTTTGTCATAACTGTTTATGGCCTATATGCGTTTTCCTCAAGACCAGTTCGTACAGCAAATGTAGCAGTCATTCTCCACTTTGAACCCCCCCCCCCCCCCATACTTATGTTTAGTGTCCAGAGAGAAGATAAAGGCTCCGTATGTACTTGTGCTGGAGAACACTTGAATAAATGTATTGTTTTTGTGCAAAACTCTGCCACCTCCTGTTCTTTTTTTCTCCCATTTATAGTTAATAAAATGAGCCTGACCTACAATTAGGAAATTAACTGGTGAATCTGTGCGCTGCATATAGTGTGGCACCAACATGCTGACAATGCAGATACTCACAGGTGCTTTGAAATAATCGAGTTAGCGCATATTTCAGCTGAACCAATAGGCCTTTTTTCACAGAAAAGATTCTCATGTCACAGTAGGAAAAATACAAATGTATAAGTGTAAATAATAAAAATAATGTTGGCTGAATTCCATTTATTTGCTTCAATTTCATTCATTGTGCATGTTGGCTCACTGTCACACTGTCATGGCTTACTGGGACACAGAAACCTTATAATCACGAGAAACTATCTTGTAATTATGAGATAATGAGTCATAATTTTGACGAAGAAAAAAAAACTTCTAGTTCAAAAGGCATACATGGGCTTTCATTAACACATAACGTCATTACACTCCAGTCATAATTAACGCTGTCACCACTCTCAACAATCAGAGACTAAAACGGAGGAGGTGGAGAGATGTACACATCAGTATTCAGGCCCAGTTTCCGTGCTACTGTGCCCTCCAGCAGGGGGTTTTTTTTTCTTGACACCTGGGTCCTCACCACCTTTGGTGCTCTATATAAGGGTGTTGCCCTCCAGCTACTCTCTGATCATGTTGCCACTGAACAGCCCTTCAGTGCAGCCTTCAATCACACAGTTCATGGGCTTGCACTTACACGTCTTACTAATGCTCACAAATGTATAATTTATCTGCTTCATGTTTCTTTTTCCTCCATTTATTTGTATTTTAAGTGCTGCAGATCAAGCCTAAATCATGTTGAGATAACACATAAAGAAGACTAGGCTATTAAATAAATCCTAAAGAGATGAATAAATCCAATTACTGCTCGTGGTGACATTTAAGCCATTAAATCCATGATAAGAGTGATGATCTCACAGTATAATAGTCTATTCTGCAGCTTCACTCTGCTGCTGTCTCCAGCTCACCCTCTTCCTCAGATAGTGGTACAGCCTCCTCACAGTGGGCACGCCCTGAGCCCAGAGTAATTGGTTGCTTAGGCGACCAAGCCTTCACTCAGCGCCGCTGATTGGAGCGTCGCACCGTCGCACGGCCTGGATGCTGCGAGCTGCGTCAAGTTAACCGTAAAAAGGCAACACGTGACCGGAAAACGAACGATACGCCTTCAAAGTCAAAGCATAAAAATGGGTTCAGGGCACACTGAGGTTTTTGTGGGTGTACTCAGACTTAATATTTAAATTCTGGTAATGAGTGATCTGCATGACTTTCTTTAGTTTTGATAGGTATTTAATAATTGATTGACATTAAGTACTGATTGAAACAGTGAAAAAAGTCCTTGTAGTGTACATTATTTATGGGTATAATGCATTTCCCAATCCAATATTTGCAACCTGACAGAGCAACAGTCTGTTAAAAAACTCAGTTCAGTTACACCACTTTGCATGTCTAAAAAGCAGTGGTGGAAGAAGTATTCAGATCCTTTACTTAAGTAAAAGTACCAATACAGCAAAGTAAAAATACTCCATAGTAAAAGTCCTGCGTGAAAATCCTAGTACATAAATATCAGCAGCAAAATGTAGTTAAAGTATTGCAGTAAAAGTAGTGGTTTGGTCCCTCTGACTGATATATTATTATATATGACATCATTAGATTATTAAAACTGAAGCATCAGTGTGTAAGCAGCATGTTACTGTTGTAGCTGCTGGAGGTGGAGCTAGTTTTTATACAGTTAGTTTAGTCCAGTGGTTCCCAACCTAGGGGTCGGGCCCCTCCAAAGGGTCACCAGATAAATCTGAGGGGTCGTGAGATGATTAAAGTTCTGATACACAAATCTGTTTTCAGTTTTTCTCTAATCTTTGAGTTTTGGTGAAATATTGGATCATTTGAACATTTATTGAAATGAAACCATGTGAGAAGTTTAGAGGGAAAAATCACTATTTGGTGGAGCTGTTAACAGCTCATAGACATCTGAAATGTGACCCCGACTACACACTGCTTTTTGTAAGACGTCAAAAGCCAAAAAGGTTGGAAACCACTGGTTTCATCTTTAACAATGTGTTGTATTTTAAAAGCTTGTTATATTATCCATTGTGTCAAATCTTCATCTGACAAGTAACTAAACCTGTCAGATAAATGTAGTGGAGTAGAAAGTACAATATTTCCCTCTGAAATGTAGTAGAGTGGAAGTATAAAGTAGCATTAAATGGAAATACTCAAGTAAAGTACAAGTACCTCAAAATTGTACTTAAGTACAACAATTTGTGCTTTATTTTGAAGGCGGCAACCGGAAGTCTTCCTTCTTTCTCATTGCTGACTTGACAGGTGGCTGATGCTGCGGTCCCGGACCGGCCAGGAAGGCATCCATCTGGTGTGTGTATCTCCTTGGGAAGTGCCGTCCGCGGATTGTGTTGCATTCTGTTCCTGTCAGAAAGTAACCAGAGAGCCGAGTGGAGCAGCAGGCCTGCAGAGGAGGTATGTGCTTGCATATCTATTTTGACTAGTTGGCTGCATTCAGGCTGCAGCGGAGGGTCGGAGGGGTGGGTGGGGGTTGTGGGGGAAGAAAATCCTCTCCTGGAGCCTGGAGACTTTGTTTCCATGCCCCCCCCCCCCCCCAGGTGGCTACACGCCTGGGTGGCTGCCCTGCCTGCTGGTCCTTGCCATCCTCTTAGGGTCTTTACACACACTGAAGTACTCCACCTCACCTGGCAGCAGGGATGCGTGATTATTAACATGAGGGCAGACCGATAGAAAGCTGCTCTTTACTGTGGAGGGGGCAGAAGGAGGGACTGGGAGTCGCTCATGAACGCCGTGCAGCCGATCATGCCGGATGGAAACCGGTTTCTTTGTGTCAAGTAGAAATGTCATCATTTCAACTGCGTTCACACTTGACCAGCAAAACGACCACAGTGGACAGAATAATCTCACTGGTGGATACTGATTCACCTAAGATTTCACGTGATTTGTTGCTGGAAATTAAACGATTTTAATGGACAATTTAAATATAGAAATATAAGACATTTAACCAAAAGACTGTAGGGCCTGTAGTGTAATAACTGTGCTCCAAAGTGATATAAAAACACCTGATTCCATTATAGTTCATTCTGGAGCTGCCTGTATTGAATTTATGCTTTTAATGATGTTTTTTAATGCATATTTGCACGACTAGAACTATTTGTTTACATAGATTTTTGTTATGCAGGATACATAAGCTTACCTGTGTATTACTGACTAACTGGCGTCACCTCCCATAGTGGTCGCTGAGCTACAGGCCCTGTAATATAATAATAATAATAACGTTCTTCCTATATGTAATCTGTCAGTAGTGGCGGAATAATATTAAAAGATGAACCCGCCTCCACATTATCAACCATCAGATCTGGATGTGTGGAGGAGTCCATGCCATGCAGTAAAGTTGCCGCACCCTCATACGTACGCATCCTGCACGCACGCAAGCACGCAGGGTGGACACACACACACACACACACACACACACACACACACACACACACACACACACACACACACACACACACACACACACACACACACACACACACACACACACACACACACACACACTACATCACATCATTAGTACTGGGGTGTAGAGGGAAGGGAGGGGAAGATCTTGGAGATTATTTCTTTGTTACTGATGAATAGTGCCAGTAATCAAATTTACAATTTTTTTTTTTTTTTGCATAATTGTATATATGATATTCACAGAGTTTGTGTTGTGTGGGATGGAGTGAGGAGTAGAGTAGATTATCCTTTGTGGTTGTGAGCCCTTAAAGCAAAGTCTGTGACCCCCCTCATCACTGCTCAGTGAGTAGTGGGCAGTCACACCGACACCAACAGTGACGTTTCTCTACTCAGATTGCTTCGTTTGACTCATTTTTTAGATGCCTAAAGAGGTAAAAACTATCAAATATTTTGCAAAGAAAAAAGGAAAGATTACAGAAAAGACCAAAACTAATTTTTTTAAATTATTATTATCTTAAAAAAGATGACTTTTTATTTCCTTTGGACTGCTGATAGTATAGAGACAGACAGGAAACAAGGATAGAGAGAGGGGTATAACACGCAACAAAGATCTCTGGCCAGGCTCCAGTTGTGATTACATAATATGTATCTCAGCCACTTGTCCACCATTATTTTACATTATTTCCTACCTGAGTAAGGTCTGGTGACACAGTATTGAGTATTGAGGTTGGAAGCATTGGACTATGTTAACATACTTTAAACATATTCAGCCATTATGAATCTCTTTATATAACTTTACGGTGAGACAGCATCATGCTACTTTATGCTCTTTCTTTTTTAAATAATGGCCTTCATAAAATGCACTTTTTGTCCACGATTGTTTGCTTCATTGTGATCCACAACTGGTTTCAGCTTCTTTCTGTTTACCATTACGTCACTGTCCACTGGGACGTCAGGTCACAGGCAGTGACTGACACTGCCTACTCAGCCTTGTAGCTGATGTCAGTCACAGCCTGACAGACTGGTCACAGAGCAGCATCACTGATTAATCTCTCTGCTAGTCTTACTACACCGTCTCAAAATGAGGTGCTGTAAAAATACTTTTCTGTAGGATTTATAGTCAGATCACCACTGGTTTTGCAGCTGCTCACGATACCTGACAAAAAAAAAAAAACAACCAATTGATAAAAACTTTTCTCTCTTCCTTACAGAGCTATAGCCATGTCTTCCAGCTCAGCGATGGTGCGGATCCTGATAAAGGGTGGCAAGGTGGTGAACGACGACTGCACCCAGGAGGCCGATGTCTACATTGAGAACGGCATCATCCAGCAGGTGGGGAAGGAGCTGATGATCCCAGGTGGGGCCAAAGTGATCGACGCCTCGGGCAAACTGGTCCTCCCCGGGGGCATCGACACCAGCGTCCACCTGGAGGAGAGCTTCATGAACGCCACCACGGCAGACGACTTCTACAGCGGCACCAAGGTAACGTCCAGCTGGAAAAGGAAAAGGAAGAAAGAGGAGATTTAGATTGGAAGTAGGGTCAAAGCATGACATAAAGATTTAAAAACTGTCAAGTACAGTCTAAAAATTAACTTTTTCAAACATTTTTCATTTGATTTTTTTAAGAGCTTTTCCATTGATGCTAATTTTAGCTAAGATGTCAGTGATGCTTCTTTCTGTTGGAGTTTGATTAGAAAAGGCTGTTATTTTTATATTTGGCATCAAATGTGTTGGTTATTTCAGACAGATCTATTCTTGCTGTCAAAGAAAGATGCAGAAATAAGAAGTTAGACAATAATATAAACAATAAAACTTTGACAGTAAAACTGATATGAAAAATAAAGCATTACAATAGAGCGAAAGCAGCGTGTAAAAAGTTAAACTAAGCAGATGATGGTGACAATTTGAATGCTTTAACTGTCACTGGACTGAAAATTGTTCTAAAACTATTTTTTAAAGTAATTTTTAAAGCACAAATTACAAAAAAAATCGAGTTTCAGCTTCTCAAATGTGAAAAGTTTCTGATTTGCAAATATTTTTGAGTTTTGAACTGTTGGTCTGACAAAACAAGATATTTGACGACGTCACCTTGTACTCTTGTAACTTGTGACGGGCGTCTTTCACACTTTTCTTATATTTTACAGACAAAATGAATAATAAATAAATCAAGAATCTGTATATGAATCTGTGTATTTACCAGTAATGAAAATAATGAGCAGTTGCAGTTTTATGTTTTTGGTTTTTTTCTGGATGTGTCAGAGGGTTGCAGAGTCTGTTTCACCAGCTCAACCACAAAGATGATTTAGCACTTTGCTGCTGGTGCTGTAGCTCAGCAGGCAACGCTAATAGGTGCCAGAAAGACTGGAGTGGAGTCATCGTGGATGCTGATAAGACTGGGATACCCCAGTCTGCTTCAGGCCACCATGATGACTCATCGCTCTGTAGCACTTTAAGATGATGGCAGCTGAGAAATGACAGACGCTTGGTTTCGGTAGTTTTAGTGACTGGACAGACCATGGCTGGTAAACGCTGGTGACAGACACTATTCTTCACTGTTCTCTATCCTCGCCCCTCATTCCTCTCTCCGTCTTCCCCCGCACCCCCTCCCTACCCGCTCTTCTGCTGCCGTGCTCCAGAATAAGTCCAGAGACAAATGCAGATCAGTATCTGTTTCCATGGATACCAGGGGGCTGCTGCAAAGACTGCCGCAAAGCCTTTTCACTCACGCCATTGTGCTTGGAGACAATGGTTCTCAGACCCACGCCCCCCCCCTCTCGTCTTCCCTCCCACTACACACTACTCGACTCTCTAGGGTCAGCTGACAGATGCTCACTGAAGCATGCACTTATACACAAAACACACTCTGTCTTCATTTGTTGGGATTACAGACATTTACTGTAGTTTGTGTTTAAAACATCTACATATTTTTATGGGTGAAAAGTAATATTGCTGATGCTGCAAAGAAAATCTGGATTACAGCTTTAAATCTCTCTTGATTATGCTGTGAGGGGCGGTCAACGCTGTGCTTTAACTACTGAAGGATTTATATTCCCAATAAGAGATGAGCATTAATGGCAATCGATGCTTTTACTTTTGTGCTTACAGTAAGAGCTGTGTTGATTTGTAGTTTACCATCTCTTCAGTATTTATGGGCTGAATCAATCAATACATTAATCTTTTGCCTCAACGTCACTAAATACCTGCATTTAATGGTCATTTCAGTTCACCTCAGTTCATTAACTGCAGCTGATAAAAAAAAAAAAAAAACACAGTAAAACTCAGGTCCCAATGCAAGGGGACCACAAATGACAGGCCCCCCCCCAAAAAAACACAGAAAACAACGCAGCACAATAGGTTTTGCATATTAAATAAAAGAATAATATCCTATATTAAATTGTCTGACTGATTGAGCGCTTTTGTCTGCGTTTTCTTCTAGGCTGCTTTAGCTGGCGGTACAACAATGGTGATTGGACACGTTCTGCCAGAGAAGAATGAGTCTATGCTGGAAGCCTACGAGAAGTGCCGCGGCTCAGCGGACTCCAAAAGCTGCTGTGACTACGCTCTGCACGTGGGAGTTACTTGGTGGGGACCCAAGGTACTGGAACGGTTTCACATGGTTGACTTTGTTTCTTTTTAAATGAAGACATCCGTATATTGTCTTAAAGGGTTGTCAGTCTCGTTATATTCAGGAGATAGTTTGTTACTACTGCTGTACGCCTGTTTGGGACTTCCTACAATTCCCAGAATGCTTTTTGACACCCTCCCTAGACGTTAACATATTTTTTGTCAGCTCCTTATATAAGCAGGTGGACAAGGTGATAGTGAGAACAATACCTGAAGGAGAGGGGTTTTTTTATGCCAGGACAAAGCAAGAGTCCTGTCATATTTAAATGTCATGTAGCTACTTGTCCAGGAGAATAAAAGTAATAATACATCACAAAACAACATCAGCACAAACATTAAAGCACACCAAATGCTGTGTTCTTTCATTCAGACCTGGACTCTGCTGTGCACAGGGACACTTGTCAGGCTCAGCTCAGTGCTTTCAGCTCATTTACACTTTCCCTTCCCTGTAGGTGCGGGCTGAGATGGAGAAGCTGGTCAGGGAGAAAGGAGTGAATTCCTTTCAGATGTTCATGGCCTATAAGGACATGTACATGCTGAGGGACGGTGAGCTCTTCCAGGCGCTGCAGCACTGTAAGGACATTGGCGCCATAGCAAGGGTCCATGCTGAGAATGGAGAACTGGTGGCAGAGGTAAGAATCATTTCATTACTTTCTCATTCATATTTCAGGCCTTTATATCTATTATAGTTTACTAGTCACTATCCCTTTTAATTGTATTGTTCTAATTAATTCATTGCATTTTGTTCTAATTTGTTATATACATAATTTAAAGTCATGGCATTCTCCTGCCTTCTCACAGGGTGCAAAGGAAGCGTTGGACCTGGGCATCAGTGGCCCGGAGGGGATTGAAATCAGCAGGCCTGAAGAGGTATGATAGTCATGTTTCCCCTCTAAGCGCTGTCAGTCAGTAAAATTACTTTTCTTTACATCTAGACTCTTTTCAACAGTATTAATATTATTTCTCTAATGAAATAAATCAGCTCTCTAGCTCAGTGTCTCACAATGATTCCTCACAGTGTTCCGTCTGTTTCTTTACAGTTGGAAGCAGAGGCGACTCACAGGGCAATTACCATCGCCAACAGGGTGAGTGAGAGCTCTCTGGTACAAATAAAGACATTTATAATGATCAAAAGACAAAATGTTTAAAATGTTCATATTCTTCTGTGTGTCATCTGTTAGGCCCACTGCCCGATCTATCTTGTCAACGTGTCCAGTATGTCTGCGGGAGACGTAGTGGCTACAGCCAAGATGCAGGGTGAGGCCGATTTTCTGTCATATGTGCTATTGCCATCTTTTTCAAACATTGCACTGCTGATAGTATAGAGAGATTGATGATTCCATGAACTTATAATAGGGATTGTAAAATATTTCTGGTTTTCTGAATGAAATTGTAGTTTTTAAATTGTATGTATGTTTTTGCAGAGTGAAACTCCTCATTTTTGGATGAGTGGGGGTTTGCTCTCTTAATCTTTTAATCTCTTGCTTGTTTAATCCTTTTCTTACTGTGCTGTCTGACCACAGGTAAGGTGGTTCACGGGGAAACCACCACGGCCCACACTGTGCTGAACGGTATGCAGTACTATCATCATGACTGGTCCCATGCTGCTGCCCATGTTATCGTGCCTCCTCTCCGCCTGGACCCTAATACACCTAATTTCCTAATGAGCTTGCTGGGAAAGTAAGGAAAACACTAGTAAATCTTGTATTAAATGCAATATAATGATGTTTCTGGTTTCTAAAACTGCTGCAAAATCTAAATGTGACGTTCCCTCTCGCTGCGTCCCATCCGCAGTGACACTCTGAATGTTGTGGGGTCCGACCACCGTCCATTCACCATTAAACAGAAAGCCATGGGCAAGGATGATTTCACAAAGATCCCCCATGGGGTTCCTGGCATTCAGGACCGCATGAGCGTCATCTGGGAGAAAGGAGTGGTATGTGCAGCTCTTTTGTTCCTGTCTGGCTGCCAGAGAACGTCCAGAAATAGAACACCTGTTTTGGTTTGGTGGTTATTAGAAATAAACACAGACAGTAGAGACATAATAAAAAAAACACATATGCTCCTGCTTTTGGTGCAACAATATACAAGATATTGTGTATGAGATTATTATGAACATAGTATTACAATAAATATTACAATTTGTGTGCTTGTCATCATTCACAGATTGGAGGTAAGATGGATGAGAATCGCTTTGTAGCAGTCACAAGCTCGAACGCAGCCAAGATCTACAACCTCTACCCCAGGAAAGGCAGGATCATCCCGGGAGCAGATGCTGATGTAGTGGTCTGGGACCCCGAGGGATCCAAGTATGAAACTCGATCCATCCCTTCATCGACCATCTTGTCTCGCTGCAGCTTTTATCCCGAATCTCAGAGGCCGATCAGGTTTTTGTCTGACTAAAACTGGGTCATGTCTTTCTTTCCGTCTCTGTCTGCAGGACCATTTCTGTGGATAACCAGGTCCAGGGAGGAGATATGAACCTGTATGAAGGTCTTCGTTGTCACGGTGTGCCCCTGGTCACCATCAGCCGTGGGCGTCTGGTCTATGAAAATGGCATGTTCACATGTGCTGAGGGCTCTGGAAAGTTTTGCCCACTGAGAACCTTCCCAGATTACCTTTACAAGAAGATGGTCCAGAGAGAAAAGGTATCAGACAGAAATGTATTAATGAAAACCACAATCTGAAACCCACATAGATACAGTGACGCAGCCTTTGATGGTGTGATAACAGCAGTCATCTATAAAACATAGTAAAGATGATACACTGAATTTGAGACAGCTGTTTGTATTGAATTTCTAAGTCTTTAATATAGTGTACATTAACTTCATCGTCTAATTATATTATTGCTCGGCTGGCTACAAGAAACTCTACACTTACAGACAGAGACATATTCAGTACATGTACAAACAAATCTTTAACACCAAATCTTCAAACTGAACTGACTATGGCTGAATCACTATTGTCACTGAACGAATCAGTAGCTTCTAAGATAATCACAATGTGATAACTCTGTCGCAAGTACAGTAGGCAGCTGCTGACCTACAGCATTAACCTTATAAACAGAGCTTACACAGGCCTAGTTTTGTACTGAACTGAACATAATAGCTTGAACCAGAAACAGACTGAATGTACTACTGAACTGAAGAATCAGCACCGAACATCATGCACATTATGATGTACGTACTGGAGTGCCTTTGAATGGTGATGCAATTGCTTACCTTAAAAATAAACAGCATAGTCGGTCAACCTCTGATTGAAGTTTTTTTCGACAGAGAAAAGATGGTCACTACTCTTGTGCGCATCATTGAATCGGAGAGGACTTGGCTGGTAGAGCATAAAACATGTATTACACTGAAACTTTTACAGTCTGCATGTCACATTTGCCCTCTCAGTGTATGTAACTACGCTGCTGTCACTGGTAGTAGTCCTCCAAAGAGCTATTTCTTCATATTTTAGTGAAGTAGCAATCAACACAAGTAATCTTAATTCTGTTTGAGTAATATTTAAGTTAAGTAACAGTTGAGTAGAAATAGTAGTAGTAGTATAGTTGTATTTTGCTTTAATATGTGCATTAACCTTATTGTATTTTTGTGTGTGTGTGTTTTTGTGTTGTCATGGTGACCTAACAGTGCCAGGCGGTGAAAGCCGTGGAGCGAGAACCCTACACGGGTGATGTTGTCGCAGTGCCGAACTCAGGAAAGAGGGAGTTTGGGGTTCCAGATCTGGACACTCCGACACGCCCCTGCACCCGGCACGGAGGAATGAGGGACCTGCAAGAATCCAGCTTCAGCCTGTCTGGTGAGTATCAATAGATCTAGATATGATACTACGTTTTATCCGAGAAGGAGAATCTTTTCAGGCTGTGTCCATTTATAAAAACTGAAAACTGTTTACATGATGATAGTAACTAGTTTCAGTCTGGTGAGACTTGCCGGGATGCTGCATTTAAAACATACACTCATTGGCCTGATGAGGGCGCTGTAGTTAAAATAATTTCAAGATACTGTGGATCTTGTTGGCTCTGTACAGCTTATGGTTGGCCCAAAATATGCCTGCATCAATTGTGGAAGATGAAAGGTTTCACTTGTTGACACAGCATTTTAATCTTGACAGATTAGTAATTTAATTTATGTAGAACTTTTCAAACTGCTCAGCAACCAAAGTATAGGAGGCTTACACCATCCTCTTTTTAACTATATTCTTTACAATTACACATATTCAGACCTGGGAGTTACCCATTACACCTGTAGGCCACTGAGCAGCAGTTTTTTGGCCTCAAATCTACCAGGGAAGTTGGAACATAACATGATTTTTTTGGGTTGAGCATTACCAGATTTTATGCCAAATTAAGCCATACTTGTATATTTTACTCCCAATTATTTGGCAGTAATGGTTTGAGAAGTATTTTTAATATAATGAGAAGAATTGCTCCAATGCGTAAATCCCCCTGGAATTGTTTGGAACTTAACATAAGCTGTTCAGAGAATAACATGAGAAAATATGATCAAGCTGCTAATAAGCATTAGTTTGTTTTGTTTTCCCACTAAACTCTCACGATGACGTTCCCCGCTGCTCCAGGTGCCCAGATCGATGACAACATTCCAAAGAGATCCTCGGCCAGGATCCTCGCCCCACCTGGAGGAAGATCCAGCGGGATCTGGTAACCAGTCAGACGGCCGAAGCGGAAGAATGACACCTGATGAGAAACATATGGCCAAGCACTTGTTTTTCGTTCTGGAAGCTTAGAATACATGTGGGGTACAGGAGTCATATTTTCATTTTGAACTCAGCACAGTTATTTAGGGCTGTAAAACATTGAAGTGTATGACATTGCCATAATAAAATTTGAATGTGGGTCAAGGAAAACCTTTGTTTAGTGGTTATACCTTCCAAATTTCAGTCAAAATGTTAACCAAATATACGCAGCAGATATAAATGAGTTGCCAATGAAGTATTCTGGCTATTGGATTGTGTTAGGGGAAATATGTTGTATCTTACTCATAGTTTTAGGAATATGAAGTTGAGTCATGTTTTGATGATGCGATTGTGTTACCTCACTGTAAAATACGATTTTGCACTTGTATCATGTACTATTTAGATGCCTTTTTACATGATTTAACGTCACAAATGTCTTTTTACTGCGAGCCACGGTGAATGAAATGTAATAAGTTATTACAAGGGTGTCGGCATGACATTTATATGTCAGTTATGAAAAATTGTTGCAATTGACCAATTGATGAAAAATATCATAATGCAAGCTAACCTTTTAAATGTTTTTATTTATTTTTTATATTTCATTATTTGTGCTATTTTCCTTTGACACTACTGTTAGAATTAATTCCTACGTCACTGAGTTCTTTGCTCAGTAGTTCATCATTGTCAGATTAGTATTTTATATCATGTTTACAGCCTTATAGCAGAATAGACTTCTGTTCCACCCCCACCAAATGTGAATGAACCTATGCTGTGTGTATTGTGCATGGTAGCATAGTTAGAACTACAGTAATAAGCACTAATATTGCTCATGTTACGCAGCATTTCTTTGTGATCGTATCCGTTTTCCACAGAGAGCAAAAAGTCTCACCCAAACTGCCTTTTTCTCACCTGAGAACACTGACACCCACAAACACATTGTCCCATACCGCCACTATACAGCTCGTGAACTCTGACATGTTGATCGCTGGTATTTCTTTTAGAAGGGGCTTTTTTTTTTTTTTTTTTTTTTTTACAACTTTGATTCGTTCCAGTCTCAAACAGCGGGGTTTAACATGTTCCTCTGACTGACACTTCCGATGTAACATACCACTGTGAAGCATATAGAAGCTGAGGTGATCCTCTATAGCGTTCACGTTGAAGTTTAGCAGCAGAGACGTACTGTAAGTCAATTAATGCCACTTCTTCAGGGGATCAAATGCCTTCATCTGACACTGAAAGCTCAGCATCATAAATGGAGGGCATGCGTGTTTAGCAACTGCAGAAAAGCACTGATACTTTAAGTTCTCTACTACTGTATATTTATGTTTGTGTTTTAGTTACTGAATTTTTCTTGTCAATGATTGTCTTAGTAATTGATTTTGGTGTATTTTTTTTCAAAACTGCAGAGTAAGCGGGGATGCACACAAGATTTTGATTATGTTTAGACCAAGTTATGTCCAGAAGATCATCCTGCTACAGTTACAGTCCTTCATTATGGCTTCTTTTTTTTTGGGGACAGATTTCACTTTTGATCCTGAGCTCCAGTGAATCTTGTTGTGTCTTCCCCTTCCCAAATGTACACTGGTGCTGAACAATGTGTCGTCACATTGGATTCCTTTATCTCTTTTTTTTTTCTTCTTGCAGCTCTTTATCACATGATTTGAGTGCAAATAAACCACAACGAAATCGCCACCTGAATCCCGTGTCTGATTGCTGCTTCACTACATTTCAGAGGCAGATTTTGTACTTTTTTACTCAACTACATTTATTCGACAGCTGCAGTTACTAGTTACTTTTGAATTAGAGAAGCTGAACCTTCCTTTTTCTCCGTTCCAACACAATTATTCATCTCAGAATGACTCAGATTTATCTCGTGACCAGTTGGAGCCAAACTGCCAAACGTTTTTAGTAGCATTTTTACTTTAGTAAAGGTTCTCAGTACTTCTTCCACTACTCTTGCTGACATATCTTTTCCAACAGCAGATGAAACATTAACATAAGGTATTTAGCCTGACCTCTCTTAAACCTTAGTCACTAGCAGGCCTAAAATCCAACCGCACACATCATGTGTCTCTTAGCCAGTACAGCCCAAAGTCCTATTTATAATGAACCTTCAACAGCATGGAGTTGGGCGCATGCGCTGTAAGAGCTGAATTGATGCAGCTAGTAGGAAACAAAGCTTTCTGAAGCACTGAATCAAGCAATTGCATTGAAAATGGTTTACTGTTTCGAAGCATTTGATACAGTCAAAATGGCGACATCTACTGGGCAACTATTGGTATTACACTTGTATGGCTGAATTAAATCATGAGACCAAGATGAACAGTTAGTCAGATTATACTGTAAGTGGTTTTACTGCTTTTTTTATTGTTAGTTTGTTCAATAAAGTCTATATTATTAAAACAGATCACTTTCAAACAGAGTCCACAGCTGTGTTTTTAGATATTGTGGCAGATGGAGAAGCACACCCCTGCATCCAAAACCAGCGCGTACAGTGACAAATGCTGCTCTTTATCTGTGAGGATTAGCTGATTGCATGAGATTGTTACAGTTATTTATAGCATGGCAGTGGGATAGGGATAATGAAACCACCAGCGTGGTGTTTCCCTTCTGTTTTACCCATTTTGATGAGGTTTTGTTTTCTTTTTGGGTTTACAAAAAATACTTAAATACACCAGTTGAGGTTTTAGTTGTAAAAAAACTATTTCAGCATTGTGTAAAAAAACTGGCTTTTACAAAGTGGCCTTGCCAAGGTGATGTTTTATGATGAATGATAAGAAAAAAAAAGAGAGAGCACGCCTGTCAGGAGTCCACTGATAAAGAACAGGGACACCAACTCTCCCAACGCACAATCTTGAAGACACACAGAGAATGATCTGTGCAGAAAGAATTACCTGTGAAAAATAGCTCGACATTTTGGGAAATTCTCGCAGAAGAGATTATTGATACCATTTCATCATGTATATACTGTATATATGATGCTGAAGGCAGCAGCTGGTTAGTTTAGCTTAGCATAAAGACTGGAGACAGCAAAAAAAATACCTTTTAAGCAAAAATACCACATAGTCAGTGGTTGGCGAGTTTGATGAGAAGCTCAATACCACCCTCATATTTGTCCATTAAATATGATGCTGCAGCCAGTTAGCTTAGCTTAGCATAAAGACTGGAAAGAGGGGGAGACAGCTAGCTTGGCTCTGTCCAAAGTTAGAAAAATCCACCTAACAACACCTCTAAAGCTGATTAACTAACACGTTAGATCTTATTAGTGTAAAAATGATTATTTATCTTTTCTTTTTACAGGGTTTATGTGTCTATTTCTTGACCAGGACCAGTTGCCATGAAACAAGCGGCAACTCTTTTGCACAGACTACACAAAAAAGACATAATGTGTTAATTAGTGAGCTTTAGAGGTGCTGGTAGATGGATTTTGTTACCTTTAGACAGAGCAAGACAAGCTGTTTCCCCGTTTCCAGTCTTTTTGCTAAGCTAAGCTAACTGCCTGCTGTCTCCAGCAGGTTTATCGATCTTCTCAGCAAACTCATGGCAAGAAAGCAAATAAGCGTATTTCCCAAAATATGGAACTTTTCCTTTAACTGCCTAGTTCAGGATGCTTTCTGCAAATCAGCAAGTGACTTAACAACCCTGGCTGGGTAAAATAAGGATTTGCGGAATTAAATACTGTTTTGTTGTCTAAGAAAAGGGACTAAAGGATTAAAGGATCAAGCAGGAAATCACAAATGCAATCCCACCTTTTGTCAAAAGGGACTCATATCACCCATTGAGAGGGAAAGTCATTGGAGGGTATTTGTTCCTTCCAGGACTCCTCAACTCCCTGCTTCACTTCTGAAGCAGCGCTGTCGAGGCCAAGGTGGGGGGTTTAGCCTCGAGGCGGGACGAATTGAGAGACGGACTTGTAGAATTATTCTAGCCTGATCAATAATGCTATTGAACACTAATGCATTCAGTGGACACAGACTCAATTTGATTGTGAAGATTTATTTGAACATAGCAGGAAGCAGCAGAAGCACATCAAAGAGAGGCTTTGTGAGGAGAAGACCAGATTAGGGCCTCTGACGCAAGGATGGACCCAGCCAAGAGGAGGCCATGAATACACATACACACATCAAGGAAAAGTGTTTCAACACACAAGCCTCTTCTGCAAAGGCATTCAGTCTAATTCTACATTTTGCGTTCGCTATTATTGGATATCTGCACACACAGCTACAGTATGCAGAGGCATGTGTGCACAAACACACATACTCAACAAGATTTAAGTTTGTTTTCATAGCCTATTGACAAACTAAAAGATGGGTAATGGAGTTATACATCATTCTGTTAACGTCTCCTTGCTCTTTAGCCAAGCTAGCGGCGTGGCTTTATGGATGGCAGTACTGGTCAGTCAGTCAGTCCACCACTTTGGTCCAAACTGAAATATCTCAACAACTACTGGATGGATTGCCATGAAAATGGATTCAGATGTTCATGTCCCCCTAAAGATGAATTATAATAACTTTGGTGATCTATAATATTTTAATGATAACTTTTTATGTAGCGCCATCATCAGGTAAAAACTTTCATTTGTGCATTACTTTGGTTCATGACCAAATACCTGCAAAACAAATGGCATTCCCATCAGCCTCAGCTGGACTTACTGTTTAGTGCTAATTAGCAATTAGCATTAGCTAAAATAAAAAGGCGGGGTATAAAATGTTCCTTTGACTGACACTTCCAATGTAACATACCACTGTGAAGCATATAGAAGCTGAGGTGATTCTCTTTAGCGTTCACATTGAGGTTTAGCAGCATCATTAATGGAGAGCATGCGTGTTTAGCAACTACAGCAAAGCACTGATACTTTCTCAGCTTCTCTACTACTGTATATTTATTGTTTGTGTTTCAGTTACTGAATTTTTCTTGTCAATGATTGTCTTAGTAATTGATTTCGTTGTATTTTTGTCAAAACTGCAGTAAGCAGAAATGCACACAAGATTTTGATTATGTTTAGACCAAGTTATGTCCAGAAGATCATCCTGTTACAGTTACAGTCCTTCATTGTGGCTTTTTTTGGGAACAAATTTCACTTTTGATCCTGAGCTCCAGTGAATCTTGTTGTGTCTTCCCCTTCCCAAATGTACACTGGTGCTGAACAACGTGTCGTCACACTGGATTCCTTTATCTCTTTTTTTTCCTTCTTGCAGCTCTTTATCACATGATTTGAGTGCAAATAAACCACAACGAAATCGCCACCTGAATCCTGTGTCTGATTGCTGCTTCACTACATCTCAGAGGCAGATCTTGTACTTTTTTCTCCACTACATTTATTCAACAGCTAAACTTACTAGTTACTTCTAAGGGCTGAAGAGGTAAAACTCTCCAATATTTCTCTAAAAAAAGCAAATAAATAAATACAAATTAAAGAAGCTGAACCTTCTTTTTTCTTCGTTCCAACACAATTAATCATCTCTGTGACCAGTTGGAGGGGATCCCTGCCAAACTGTATGCAATGTAGTTCAAACAAAAGTAAAATACTGCCTATGCATTGATGCATCAGCATTAACATCTAATGATGTAATACACAACAATTTATCACTCAAAAGGGACATTTTCCTGCAGAACGGGTCATTTTACTTTTCATACTTTAAGAATATTTTCCTGATAATACTTCTGTACTTGCACTTAAGTAGGATTGTGAATGCACTTGTACTGGAGTATTTTTTACACTGTTTTAGTAGCACTTTTACTTCAGTAAAGGTTCTGAGTACTTCTTCCACTACTGCTGCTGACATATCTTATCCAGCAGCAGAGAAAACATTAACATTAAGTATTTTTGTGTAGCCTGAACTCTCTAAAACCTTAGTCACTAGCAGGCCTAAAATCCAACCGCACACATCATGTGTCTCTTAGCTGGTACAGGCCAAAGTCCTATTTATAATGAACCTTTAACAGCATGGAGTCGGGCGCATGCGCAGTCGGAGCTGGATTGTTGCAGCCCCAGACAGGGCGGCCCGTTACCAAGCAAGCACTGCACCGCGCAGGGTCTGACAACGACGACAGCAACGGGCATTGACATAAGGAACACAGCCAGCGTGATAACAACACAGACGCTCCTGAATACAGTGAGTATGAACGCATGAGCCTCTCAGTGACCCAGCTTGTTCTGTGTATTTCTCCTTTTTTTTGTGCGTGTAAGCGTGTTTGCGGGGGGTTGGGGGTTGGGGGGGTGAGGGGTGGGGGGGGCGGCTGTGCTTTATTTCCATGCAGTGAGAATATTTTCCCGTGCACTGTCAGTCCTGAGGTATTCGGGGAGGCCTGTAGAGGGGGCCGCTTGGAGAGCAGCACCCAGCGTTGCGGCTTTTCTAAACCAACCCAGCAAAAACGGGCACATTTATTGTTCTCAGCTGGGGCTACAAATGTCAGACCCCCGCCCATTTGTTCTTGGTGGACTTGAGCGTTTTGCAGCCAGGATTTTTTTTTTTTGCTGCAGTCATTACCCGGAGCTTCTCAAAGGCCCCGGCAGATTTTAGGAGAATAGATTTGACTTCTTATCCGTGCGCCGCTCTCGATACAGTAATCCATATTTATCAGAAATTGCACCCACTGCAAGGGTCTACGCCCGTTAATGTAGGGTGAATCTGTGTGGTTTCGTCTCACAAACGGGTTTATTGTTGGTTATAGGTTACAATCATGTAATTGTAGGCTGTAGCCAAGCCCCCATGGGAGAAAGCTGGTCTAGTGCGCGCCGCTGAAGGTGCATTCACAATACAGTGTCATCATCAGAAACCAGTGTTGTGCAAATTGCAGGGAGGCGTGATTCCGTTGAGTGGCATGCTGTAATTTCCCTCTGGCTGTCACCTGAGCGGCGCGTGACCTTAAAAAAAATCATCAGTTTATGTCTGTGTCTGCGTTAATGTGCATTTTATTATTGCAGGGGATGTCAAAGGTGTTACACAGGCCCATTTTTTTTTTTTTTTTTTTTTTGACATGATGACACCGCCAGAAGGTATTAGCAGGCAAAGCAAAGTGAGCACAGAGGAGGCTGGAGCTGCCAGATGTGTAAAGCTGCTCACAAACATCAGGATATTTCTGTTTAATCTACGAGGGGATTATAGCCTCACAACCCTCACCACGCGTCTGTAGATTAAAACTGAAACTAAAGATGCTTCTCAGGCGCTGTGTTTACAGTCATAAAAAAACAACAACGTGTGTTTCACATAGGCCAATATCACAGGGCTCCATGGGCTTTAAAAACAGCACAACAGCAAAGGTTTCTGACCCAGCCCAAGATCTGTAATCTAAGGAAAAGCTGGCTGAAACCTTCAAAAAAGGAAATTCAGAGAGACCCTCCCCTCTCGGAAGGCTGGGGGTGGTGGGATGGCAGTAACTCAAAATAAAAGGAAAAGGGTAACAGTTAGTAGAAGTACAAAACATACCAGTGGTTTTATTATTTACTATAATACTACTAATTATAGTTACTATAATTTATCTTGAATGTGTAGGTGCATGTATGTATATAGTTTGTATGGGTATGTGTACTTTTACTGTATGTATTTCGGCATTTTGGGGAGAATTAGGTGTGGAAGTCGCTGGGTCTGGTTGAGCTTTTGTCTGTGTTGTGTTGTTTTGCTTTATGTACTGAATTTTCTGTATATTTGTGTTAAGGACCCCCCTTTGAAATGAGATGGTATCAACTTCTTAACTTGATTATATGATAACCATCATTGCATTTACATACAATGGCCAGTCAAAGACCGATGCTGTCAGCTTAAAACATTTGATTATGGTTTGGTTGAAGTGTATTAGTGCCTAACTTTCCTCTAAATTTCACTGGAATCTGGAACAACAACAACTTTTTCCTGATGTGTTTCAGGTAGGGGATGGCAGTGAATGTTTACGCCACATCGGTGTCTATTGACAACCTCAGCCGACATGACATGCTGGCATGGGTCAACGATTCTTTGCATCTCACCTACACCAAGATTGAACAGCTATGTTCAGGTAAGGCTGAGAGAGAGTGTTTGTAATCCCCAGGTGAGCTTTCAAACGACGCTTCTGGGGTCATTTTCCCCGGCTGTTCAGAGCAAGACAACTGTGACCGCAACAACAAAAACAAGTGGCTGCGTCTTTGTGTTTTACAGGAGCGGCATATTGCCAGTTCATGGACATGTTGTTTCCGGGTTGCATCCTTCTGAAGAAGGTCAAATTTCAAGCTAAGCTGGAGCATGAATTTATACACAACTTCAAAGTTCTTCAAGCAGCTTTCAAAAGGATGAGTGTTGACAAGGTCAGAAGTCTCTTATCATATTATCAGACATTCCACTCTGTGTTTTTGATAAGGATTTATTGTTTCATTTTCCTACTTTTGTACCTCATCATACAACAGCAGCATAAAATGCATGTTGTATCACATGCAAGCATTTCCTGTTTCCACTCCTCAGATAATTCCTGTAGAAAAGCTTGTAAAAGGGAAGTTCCAGGACAACTTTGAATTCGTGCAGTGGTTCAAGAAGTTCTTCGACGCCAACTATGACGGGAAGGAGTATGACCCTTTACTAGCCAGACAGGGGCAAGACGTGGCCCCTGCCCCCAACCCAGGTGATCACTTTATCCACAAACCAAAGAGAAACCCAGGTAACAAAACAGTTTTGCCTTTGCTGCACGGTCTTGCTGAGCTTTGGATTGGCTCAAAAGCGCTCCCTGCAAGCAAGTGGTGTGAGCAGCACGATCCACAGAATGACTGCTGTCTTCTTAGATCCATCTCATTGCCCAGCATTCAAGAGCAACATGACCCCGTGTAGGTATAATTGAGTCACTGGTGGGATTGTAGTAATCACCTCAGTGGGGTTGAAGAATACTGAAAACTAACATCATGCAACTTCAAATTGTTTTTACAATTCTTATTAGACCCACCAAACTATTAAAATGCAACTGTTACACCCAGTGTACTGCATCACGCAGGTGATGCAACACTGTTGCAGCTTCATCTCTTCGACAGCCGGAGTGATAAACAAGAAATGTCATTTTACTAACAACAATAACGTCGGCCTGACCAGCCTTGCTCTGTCTCTGTGAAAGCTTTTTGCTTGAAAATCATGGCGAACAATCTAATCTGACTTGGAGCGTGTGATAAGCCTGCTTTGTGACTTTGTCACTGTAAGCAGTGTGGCTGTAAGTGGGCAGAATGACTTGCATTTTTTTTTTTTTTTCAAAATTGTAATAATGCGTGTTGGCATGTTTTGAGTTTATTTGAAACACCTCTGCTTAAGCACTTATAGAGGTATGGCAGGACACTTTTTTTTAAAAAGATGTTTACTCAAATAAGTTTAAGATCCAGCTATTTTAAAATATTTCATAAAATTTCATTTATAATTTGGCTTTTTACAATCTGGTAATCCAAATGTGTTTCTTTTATATCATTTTTGTAGTAAAACAATTATAAATCCGCTCACAAAAGTGGCATTTAAACGCACGTTAGGCTAACGTGTATGCTGATGACATCAGCTCTCTATAATGTGCTATATCCATCACCACAACTGTCACAAAGACAGTAGAAATGCAGTAATTCCCCTTAAATTAAAATGCTAAACATTTATGACCACTCCAGGACCACAGAGGACATCTCCAACAGTTCCCAAAAACATGCCAACACCACAGCGGGTCCAACACAACACTCCAGCCATGAGGAAGAATCCATCTTTGTCTAGAAACGGTGGCAGTGACGCTGAGATCATGGAGCTAAATCAACAGGTAGGGTTGCACGGAGAGGAAGCAGAGCCACACTCTGAAACCATATCATCTTTCTGTTGCACGTCTATAAATTCTCTATTGATTCACACCAGAGACATTTTGACATGTCACAGTAGGAAAAGCACAGGCGTAAATATAATAAAACGAATGATGGCTGAATTCCATTTAGCTCCTTTGTTTTCAGGTTCCTGGTATTGTGCATGCTGGCTCACTGTCATGGCTAATGTCACACCACAAAGTGACATTAGCTTGTCCATGTGAAATAGATGGGTGTGGAAGTTTGGTGACGTAGTGACTACTCGCAGGGTTAGTTGGTGAACTGCTGTATGTAAACATGCTAGCCGGCCCGGCTGGGCTCTGGCTGTCTGTCCCCTTCAAGGACGGGTTCACAATTTTTCAAGTCGGTCTTAAAACAACAGTCAGGTGCCCAAATGAATATTGAAATAGGTTTTTCTTGCTGTAATCATTCCTCCTGTTCAGACCGGCCATTAAGAGATCCCTTCATAATGCACTTATAGTGTAAGTGATAGGGGCCAAAATTCACACTTCTTCTGTGCAAAATGTATTTAAAAGTTTATCTGAAGCTAATATGAAACTTCAGACGTCCAAATTAGTCAAATCAAGTCAATATTTTTCAAAGTCACAGTCTTTTTAGTGCCAAATTCCCTCTTTTTTTTACCGTCCTCCCACTGCAGCTAAACAGGAAAACACTGTCTGTCGAGACACAAAGAGGGAATTTTCTCCTAAAAAGGCTGTTACATTGGAAGACATCCAGTTGTTTGGACTAACTCAAACTAGTGAAGAGTCATATTATCTTCAGATAAACCTTTAAATACATCTTTGTACAAAACAAGGACTGTGGAGATGATCATATGGGCACCTGACTGTTGTTATAAGACAGACTTGAAAAATTGTGAACATTTTCTTTAAAGGTCAGCACTGTCAAGACAACTTGCAACTTATAACTTGTCCCTGAGAGCAATTCTGTTGAATGAATTGAATTTGCTCCAAAATTTCACAGTTTTAAATCCTGGTGTGTGGGAGCAATCCTTAATGTTATTAGTAACAACTGTGCTTTTGCTACTATGACAAGTTTAAAATGTCTGCTGTGAAAAAGGTCTAGCTTTTAATGCTAGTAAAGTTTGATTTCAAGATTATTTCATGTTACAATAGATGGGTTAAAAGGGTATTTTTGGAATAGTGTTGTTTTAACACCCTTATTTTCATTGTTTTCCTGTCCACAGTAATCTGTGCTAGATTATTGTTACTATATTTTATGAGGCGAAAGCAAAAGGCAGTTAAGTAACATTCAAACCGCTGTGATTTAGATTAAAAGTAAAAATATGAAAAAACATGAAAGTTTTGCCCTCCATTCTTTATTTTCTTCATTAACTGTTTTTTACAATAGTGTGAAAGAAAAAATAAGAATTAGCCTGATGAAGCGCTGAGAAAACTCATTGCTCTTATCAGTGTTAATACACGATCATACATTTTTCTGTGTTGAGTACGTCATCACTACCAAAAACACATGGTTCAGAACAGCAGTGTAACCATTCCCTTGTCTTTTTTTATTGTAAGTTGATGGAGTTGAAGTTGACCGTAGACGGACTAGAGAAGGAGAGAGACTTCTATTTCAGCAAACTAAGGGACATTGAGCTCATCTGCCAGGAACACGAGAGTGAAAACAACCCAATGCTCAGCAGGATAATCGACATTCTCTACGCAACAGAGGTATCTATCCATTACCAACAACAAATACAGGCTGCACTGCACCATTTTTAAATCTGCATGATATATACTCCAGTGAATTACTATGTGGAGGACGGTGTTTATCTGTTTGGATGTCACCTGCGAGCAAGAATAGTTTGATGGTTAACAGAAAGAAGAAGCAGGAAACCCGAATGGATCTGAAACACAAAGAGGGAATTTTAGCTAAAAAGACTGTAAATGTGGCAGATATCCACTTGATATGACTAACTCAGACTGCTGAAGCCTCATATAAGCTTCAAATAAACTTTAAAATACATTTTTGGACACACTGTGGATTTTGGCCCCCATCACTTACATTGAAAGCACATTTGAAGGGGGGCTTTTAATAGCCAGTATGAACAGTGAGGGATGATTACAGCGAGAAAAAACCTCTGTCAGTGTTCATATGGACACCTGACTGCTGTTTTAAGACAGACTTGGAAAAAATTGTGAAGCCATCCTTTAATATCTATTTGTCTTCTGTGTCTCAGGAAGGCTTTGCGCCTCCGGAAGATGACGACCTCGATGAACAAGCTCACCTGGACCAGGATGAATACTGAACCCTTCATCCCTCTCCTTCCTAACATCTCCATCTTCCCTTTCCTTTACTTTTTGTCCTCATTTGTTTTCTACTCTCTCTGCACGCTCTCTATAAATACTCACCATTATCCCCGCTCTCAGTATGTCTCTTTTTCCTTTCTTTCTCATGTCTGTTTGTAACCTCCCCCAACCACCCTCTGGCCGTCGACATACTATACACAACTACTCTTTATCATCATCTGCTGCTCCTCCCTGCCTCCACTGACACAGTAACAATAACAGTAATGTATGTATGACATATCCCAGTTATTTTAGCATGAGTAAAGCAGAAAAATCGAGCCGAGCCTGGCATGGAGGTTATTATGGCAAACAGTGAATTTAAGTCTGTAAATATTACCGACATTTTGATTTCTGAGAGAACAATGTCTTTGCTCATTATGGAGTTATTTATTTGCCTTTGATGCGCTGTTAATACTACTATTAGAGCACAGGCCAACGCCATCAGGACACTCCCAGAGCTACTAAAACTGTAACAAAAGTGACTTTTTAATGACAGTTTCTTATTTATTTAACTTATATTTGATTCAGATTAACTTTCTGTAGCAAAAATTGGTGCAAAGCCTACTGTACATGAAGTGAAAGCTGAGGCGCTGTGTGTTATTTCAGTTATGGTTTGTGCTTGAGTCAGCATCGAGGTTTTGGTTCTGTTGATGACGGGTTCGTGGCATGTAGAAACGCTGAAGGAAATACTTTGGTGCAGCGACTCAAGGCATATGATCAGTGCTCTGCGATTATTCATTATTGATCAGCAACATATCTGAGCATGAGAATGTTACACATTGACTGTGAATGAGTGATATTTTGTAAATGTATTGTGTGGAGATTTTGTCTGATGTCGCACGATCCTGGTTAATCGCCATTGTATCTTTTAGGCCGACATGCAGTGAGTTTAAAACTTAGAGGTGGAAAGCCGCCTGCAGACTGACAACAAGGTTTTAGATTGTAGCAGTTCTAATGTTTTATTCTAAAATAAAAAGGGAGCCTACCACTGAATTAACACAGACACACTTACACATGGCAGCTTTTGTCATGTTTTTACAGCTAATCATACTGTGTTTATACTTTAAATTTGCTGTTAAGGATTGCCCAGGGTGTATGAGTTGTAGTTTGGAAAAAAGAAAGAAAGAAAGAAAGTCAGTTTTAAGAGATATGTGACCAGCTGCTGGTCATCATCAGCATCCAGTTTAAACAGAGGAAGTCTCCTTGTCCTTCCCCAGCCTTTTTTACTTTGCAAACTGGCTGCCGTCTGCTCTGGAACTTACATTCATTGACCATGTAAGCATCTACAGAACACTCATCTTTTGAGTTTTAAATAAACAAACGGTTGTGAAATAAATTGTTTTGTGGTGGTTGTGGTTTATTACTGTGTGTAAGTACAAGTGTGTGTGTGTAGATATGCAGTCGCTCTCAGGTCTACCTATGTTAACTGGTCAGTAAATTAATCTTAAAAATAAAAACCCTAAAATATGGGGTTACTTTACTTTATTTGAGATTATATTTGGTCCAAATTAAAGCCTGTATAAATCTATGACTATGATCATTTGGTTTCTTTGGTCAGAGGTACAAATAAATGGGGATGATTATGAGCTTGACATCTCTGTGGGTGTCCTGTTCGCCTCCCACTACATCCAATTACAATACAGTCAAATACTGAACCTAGTATAACCTTGTTTTTTTCCAAGCAATATAACCTAAATTGTTTGTATAACCATAATCATAACGTACAATAACGAGCGGCAGAGCGCTCTGCAGATAGCTAACCTACGAAACGTTAAAAAAAATGGTACGTTGGCCAAAATGTTAACTTCAGTGGCATCACGTTTCATCCAAAACTACTTTTGTACTTTATACAAAACAGTGTAATGACGACAATATATAGCTATATATACACATTCTACTTCCTAGTGTTTGACATCGGGGGATTAGCTCAAATGGTAGAGCGCTCGCTTAGCATGCGAGAGGTAGCGGGATCGATGCCCGCATCCTCCAGGACCACCTTTTAGCTACCAAAGTTGTTTAAACTTCCACTTCTCACTAACAAAACGAGCCCTTCCACTTTTCGCCAACAGGAACATACCTCCACCGTCCATTTCTTACCAATCGTATCTTTCCTTCCAAATCTCCACAAGATATACTCACCAGATGCAGCCGTTAATCGGACTACTCCTCAAATGTAGGCCTATTTTTCTTACAAGAAACTTACAAAGGGGGAGCCTTCGACCAAAATATCATTTCAACAGCGCGTCACCGAGTGTATACAAAGTATCGTATTCAGTATTCAAACAAGTTGCTCGGCTCTAATTGTGTCTAAACTCAGCTGTTTTGCTGTTTAGGTTTTTTGTCCTTGACAATGCAGGATTCCGATTAAATTGCATGCAAAGCGTATATGACGGTGGCGTTAACTCAGAAGAGCTGAGTGAATATGTGAATTAGAGAAATAACAGCAGTATTATGTTCCACTGAAGACCAGCAGATGGCAGCAAAGCATTATAAATGTGCAGGAGCAGCTAGTGAAAAGACATTTCATTGACTATTAAATGAACCGTTCACATGTAAAATAGACCATAAATAAATAATAAATGTATACACTTTCTGTAATCATGTAGATTTCATTGATTATTTGTGATCGATCCATAACATACCTTTTCATAGTCTTCAGAGGGGGATTAGCTCAAATGGTAGAGCGCTCGCTTAGCATGCGAGAGGTAGCGGGATCGATGCCCGCATCCTCCAGATATACATTTAGTGCCTTCTGATATATAATTAAAGATTAAAATGTTGGCCTACCTTTATCGACGTTCCGTTTTCACCGATCAAACTGCCAGCTCGGCCGTAGCCGTAGCAACCGCGGAGGGATACCGGTAAGAGGCCTGCATTCCCCTGCTGTTGTATACTTTTTTAAACTAACGTGGCTCTAATTATGGTAAACATGCCAAAAGTTAACTGTAAACCAGTCATACTAGTTCTACCTGCTGTTATTAAAATTATGTTGTCATATATTTGACTTTACCCGAGTTGACACTACGACGCTGTAGCAATTTCCAGGAGAGTATTAAACTACTTTTTCGGACCAGGCGTCCACTTAATTATGACGAATCATGTGGGGGCACTCGATTTCTACGTCATCCATTTTAACAAAGGATAGCCAATCACATTGCAAGCAAAATGGACATAAAATGGGTATTATTCCCTTGATGTGAGACTGCAAATGAGTGCAGTCTCATATGACTGCATTTCTCCCACATCTCATTCAAAATATATAAGAAATAAAAACATTTAAATAAATTTAAAAACACACTTTAAATCTTGTGTGATCACTTAAGAAGAATTGGTATATTTATTTGGTTAATATCACACTTCATGGAAAGGAAACTTTATGTTAACACCGGAAAGAGAAGTTCACTTTAGTAACAAGAACGTCAAACGTCACTTTATATAACATACTGCATCACTGCACATGTGTATGTCTACAGTATATCTTTGTAAACAGCTTAAAGTAATTTATATCCTGTACATCTGCACTTTATGCCTAAATTGCACTTCTGGTTAGATGCCAACTGCACCTTGTACTTGCTCAATGACAATAAAGTTGAATCTAATCTAGTCTAATCTAAGAGGAATTACTGCCATGTATGTGAACAAATGACCGGACAGATGATGTTAAGATTAGAAACGGTTGTGGGTGTCACTTTATTCACAAATTCAAAGCCAGCTATATATCTGCACACTGTTGACAAACTGTTCACAATAAATCAGCACAAAAGAGTCTTACTTTGCAACAGCATCAACCACTACAACCACAACAACAACAACAACAACAACAATAATCAGAATCAGATTAAGTCAGGCAAGATAAAACTGTCATTGGGAAATTGTAACAAATCTTCACCACTACATTCCAGTATTGGATTTTAGTGATTACATGTTAAAATTAGAACAACATTGCCTATTAGTGTATATATTAGCAACACTAGTAAAGCTGATAATCTACATTTTGTCAAAACGAATGGCAAAAAAACTAAAGAACACACAATTTAAAGATTTCTTTACAGTGTAAAACAGTAAATTTCACCGGATCTCTCAAGCTCCCAACATTTTCTTCACCATGTAACCTGGCATGTTGTATAGGAAAAGAGCCAAAATGGCCAGCAGCAGGAGAGCAGTGACAATCTTGATGGTCAGCCATCGGTACTGGTCACACACCAGGTGTTTTGCAGCCTTGAAGGGGATGAGGAACCAGAGGAGGGCAATATCTGGACGGCTGGTGGAGTACAGAGACAAAAACAATGCGTTACAGTGCCATAATAATCTGACTTTATCATCTAAACTCATGAATCCATTGGTTGCATATACAATGTATATAACATAAGTACTGATACAGCCCCAGGTAGTAGTCACCTCCTCCCCACCAATGGTTAGGCTAATGGTTTGGATAATTTTGAGTACTTTCTTGATTGCATTTGAGTAACTTTTCATGAATTTGTAGCTTTTGACAGTTGTCAGCACACAGTAAAATGTACCCAAAGTTGTGTGAGCCTTCCTATGGATGCCCAGTATTCATATTAAACTATGTTTCACCTGTCATTTGGCCGTTTTTCACCTGTGCCAAAAACTCTTTGTGGCAAAGGAACATGTCACCCAGCGCAATGGTGTGGCTCAGTGACATGTTTTAAATAGTTTTTGGACAACAGCAGGAGGTCTACGGCACAGAGGAATACGACATATCTGGCTTTGGATGCACACACAATACCTTTAAGTAGGGTCAGTCAATTGTTGGTTTGGGTTTTGTGTGTGTGAGTGTAAGAGTGCAGGCAAGTCTACAGGACCATCAGGTGGGCATCGTCTCAATAACTGGTGCCAACCAAAGTGTTCCAGTGTCCCAGAACCAACCCCCTCTTTAGCTGCACCCACACACTCAACACCAACCTCCATAGCACAGCATACTTAGTCATTTTTCTTTCACTAGAAGTAATATGCTCCGCTAATTTTGGAAATTTTGGTCACAAACACATCTAATTTAATTTCCTAATGCTCACTCATACATTCCACACAAACACAAGGCCAAAGATAACAGGACCACTGGAAAGATTAATGGGTCAGAGGTCAGTTTATTCACAAATGTGAAATATCATACATAGTCCGACTTCACCTTGTTGATGAAGACACGTGAATACAACAGGAAAACATGACAAAACATTGTTGAAGCAATAAAATCTGAATTTCAACACAAGCCAGCTACATAACTAAAAATTCACACGTATTTTATCTTAATATCTGACATGCACAGTAAATGGATTTAATGGTTATAAAGTCACAAAATGTTGCATACAGAAAACCGCATTTCAAGGCAGAGGAAAAACTACATAGTTATCACGCCAACAATAGCAACATTTGAGATGTTTACACATTAGACTACATTAATAACTAATAATGAATGTATTGAAGATTTATTATCAGCACTTCTATTATAATAATACATCAATTCTTTTGTCAAATGGCAAATACAGGAAGGTGCAAAGACATTCAAAAAACAATGAGACAGTAATAACTTAATGCACACCCTTTGAAAACGTTATCGTCTGCTGGTTTTAACTCAAACTCCCAACATTTTCTTCACCATGTAACCAGGCGCGCTGTATAGGAAAAGAGCCAAGACAGCCAGCAGCAGGAGAGCAGTGACAATCTTGATGGTCAGCCACCTGTACTGGTCACACATCAGGTGTTTCACAGCTTTCAGGGGGATGAGGAACCAGAGGAGGGCAACATCTGGACGGCTGGTGGAGTACAGAGACGTAAACAGGCGTTACAGAGTGCCAAAGCCAGTCAACAAGCCAAATGAAAAAATCTTTCACTGAATATGACAGGGATGCTCCCATTAAGTGCTGATATAACCTAACCTAACTGAGTTAAGGCCTGCTTACTTACACAGCTTGATCTATTTTGTGTGTGGAAGTTGGATGACACTTATTGATCGACAGAGTGTTTGAGCCCTATAATTCCAGTCTGTATCTATTGTGTTGGTGTCAATGGTCACTTTTCACTTTCTTTACACTGCCTAGAACTCATATTTACAAAGGAAAATGACTACATACATGAACGATAAGGACTGATTAGTTATTTCTTTTTTTTTTAATCAAATAGAAAATGAGAGCAAGGACGTTCCTGAAACTTTATTCACAAATTTGTCAAAAAGCTGTATTGTGCATGCTACTGACCAACAAATGCAAATACAAATCCTATAAATCACTGCAAACTTCACTAGAATATTGATAAAAATAGTTCAAAAGTAAGAAAAGTTACCACACTGCAAGATTTCAGTTAATTTCATGCACAGCAGCATTACTGCAAGGATGTTTAGATCAGGTGGTTCCTTTGAGTTGGTTCCAGGCTGCTGCTGTAGCCTCTTTCAATTGCTGCTTGTAGTTTTTCTACCTCATTTTCCTCAAATGAAACATTATCTGAATTAACAAGAATATGGGTCTTGCAGCTGCTCCTCTTCATAAAGCAGCTACACTGGTCCCATTTTAACTGATGCTGTCTTATCTAGTTTTTGTCTGATGAGCCACTGATCTGATGCTCTGATGCTGAGAGGTTATTTTTCTCTGCTGTTACTTTCTCTTATAATTCTTTCCTGAACAGGTTGATCTTTGATTCTTTCTTCAAAGTACTGCATATTGGGATTTTGGAATGCACTGATCCTCCTCACAAGCAAGTGCAGAGATTTATTTTCATTTTTCAAACAATTATCTTCATTTTGTCACCTGATAGCTGAGAGTCAGTACTGGAATATCTTATTCAACAGACCAACTGTCTAATATTCAGTAGAATATGTTCTGCTAAAAACATAATCTTAGTTATATGCTTTACCTAAATTACAATATTGTTGCTATTTAGTTTTTTAAATACTATGACTGAAAGGAAAGTGTGGATGGAGAGAGAGAGGCAGAGGCCATCTGGTTAATGAAACAGCTGGAACCTTCTGCAGAGGTGTCTGAGCGACATCTTAAGCCCCCAGCATTTTCTTGACCATGTAACCAGGCATGCTGTAGAGGAAAAGAGCTAGCATGGCTAGCAGCAGGAGAGCAGTGACAATCTTGATGGCCAGCCACTTGTACTGGTTGCAGACCAAGTGTTTTATGGCTTTGAAGGGAGTGAGGAACCACAGAAGGCTGGTGTCTGGACGGCTGGAAGGACAGAAACACAAATGTTCAGTAACACAGACTCTTCAGCACTATGGACCATTGTTGCTCTCTTTCCTAAACCAAATCTAAATGTAAAACATAGCTGACATTACTGAAACAAAGACAAAGCAAAAGGCAAGACATAGAAACAACTTATTTTAAGAACCTGGTAGGTAGAAATACATAAAAGATATGAAGAAACAGCAACTTACCATGTAAAGTAGGTATAAGTCCAGAACTTGGTTGAAGTAAATTCGTACAAATGTCTTTGCTCGTTTCAGGAAATTGCTTATTTTGGTTATCATTGTATTATGTAATTTTATTTTTCTTTAAATAGTGTTTATGTTTGTTTTATAGTTAGTTTTTTATGTTTATGACAGATTTATTCATTTCATTTATTCATCTATTTATCATAGTATTTATTTTGTTATTTCTGGCCTGTTTTGCATTAGAAAACTTGTCGGAGTTACATTTTTTAGTCAAGCTGGACTGGCAGAAGCTATATGTATGCTTTCATCTGTATATTTATGTGTTTATAGCGAGGTGTGAAAGGTAGCCAAGCAAAGGAATAAACTGAACAATGTAATTAAGAAAAACAGATCAAAAGAGTGGTCAGTAATAAGGATGTCGACAGTGGGGTGTTTAGAGAATATCCTTCATACTTGGGTTTCTCCAGCGGCTCTGGTTCATTGCGTCCTTCACCAACTGGGCTTTTCTCAGCTTCCTCTCCTGTCAGAAGGTGCAGCTCTGCTTCCACTTTTCCCTGAAAAGACAAAAAACAATCTCAGTCCTTGCAAGAGTTTTCGGCTACAGATTAGTCTGATGATGTTACAAGTGTGTCAGGCACACTAACAAGAACTTGAGCTTGATGTTGCAGAGCCGCAAGAAGAGATGACCCCATTACTAATCAGCTCAAGTTAGAAGCACAATCAACTGTCCAACTCTGATACATTGAGTCCAGTTTTTATTGTTTCAGTATATCAGTCCTAACCAACATTTTGATTTACTGGCTCTCATTTTCTATGACCTACCGTGAGCTCAAACTCATCTTCTTCATTTCTGGCCACAAATGGCCACCAGCCTTTGATCCTCTTCTGTTTGAAGATGGAGACCATGGGCATCTCTCCTTCATTTGTCACCATCTCAATGGTGCACTGCTTGGCAGTCTTAGCACCACGTGGGAAGCGGTTCAGATCCAGCTCAATTGCACCTAAAAAGATGACATTTAACTCAATTAAATGCAAGAAAGGTTAATTGGCAGTGGTAAAAAAAAAACAAGAAGTAGTTAATAGACTATTGAGTCATGTCTTTAATAAAAAAACAGGCCTGATGAGTTCTATTACCGAATATACCAAAAAATGTAACATGTTTTAATTCTATAGTATAAATAATGATTCATGAAGCCAAAGGTCATTATAAATGACTGACCTAAGAAGTCATCTGCTGAAAAGTGGTCAGCGTCCCACACTTGCAGATTCAGACGAGCTGGGATCTTGTACTCTGTCTCATCCCAGGCGAACATGGACTCTTTTTTAGAGATGACGATTTTCTCTTCAGCCATGAGGTAATCGAAGGGGTAGACGAAGCGCCAGTTGAAGTTGCCCTCCCCAGTAATGGAGTGGTAGTGGACGTCGGTGTCCTGCTTGTCCTCTTGCTGCCCTTTCAGCCAACTGTTACAGGCAGAGATTTGAAAGATAGATTCGCAATCTTGGACAAGCTAAGTACAGCGTTCCATTAAATATTGGTCCATTTGTGCACAAATATAAAAGAGAGAAACATTACCCTCTCACAAATATATCACTCGATTTCTCTCCAGTGAAGATATCATCATCCTCTAGAACAACCTCATCTGTGTTCCAGATGATCACCCTCAGTTCAAACCTGAACACAAGCACAAATGACAAGATATATGATCAAACACTAATAATATAATGATTAATGATAAATTACCACCGTCCCTGGATTAAACCTTATAATTTATTCAGATAAAAGTTCAGGCAGCACTCGTCTGCCTGCTGGACTTAATCAGTGTCAACATACTTCTTCGGTTTCCTTGGTGAAATGTCGAGGGCAGGGCCAGGTGCCGTCATATCTTTAGGGAACATATCCACCCACATCTCAATTCTCCCCTAAAGACAGTTAAACACAAGGGAACAAAGTTTGTTAGTATGAAAACAAACATTTAATTTACTTAGGAGAATGATCCCTGTTTAAAAGGTGTAGTTGGAGTCGGGCAAACGTGAATATATTGGCGTACTTGTTCAATTCCTGGTTTATCAGGGTGCAGCAGCGGTCTGGTCTCCACATGTTCTGGGACAAGTTTGCAGCCGACCCGCGGGATTTCCTCCCAGTGCTTCAACACGGTCAGAGCCAGATGTTCATCTGTCTGCTTCTTCAGACCTGCCAATCAACATCAAACAATACAGATGGTTTAATTTAAAATTCATTTGAAATCACACTTTGCATTTTTTACATGTAGGCATTTAGCTGCGGTTCTGGCACAAATTAGAACAAGTCCATCTTGTATTACCAATATCACAAGCAGCCAAACACGCTTCTCATCCAAAACATTTCCTGGTGGATATTAAGCTTAACAAAACCATGTGAATGATTTCTGCACGTACCATTTTCGTCCTCGATCTCAGTCGGTGCCATGAAGACACGGTTCTCCACCTTCACTCGTCCTCCAGGGCCGTAGTGAGGCCCGTCCAGTTTGCCATCCTTGCAGAGCTTAGCCAGGATCTGTGTGGGTTTCATCGGGTCCCTCCAAACATTGTAACCATGGCTACAGAGAAGAACAAAAGTAATTACAGCTATGAAAAATAATGCATTTGATGACTCTATAGTTTATAATAAAATGATACCTCCTTTATGAAAAAATTGACACTACACTGACAAAACATCTATAATATGAAAAGTAAAGTTTGTGAAAGTCAATCTCACGTACTATTCTATGACTGACATATTACATATAACACTACCTGAGTCATCCTGATGCTCCACATTATATTATTTACTTAAGTTTGTCTACAGTCTTCCACACGCTGCTACAGGGAGGTCGGTCTTTGATTCTTACATGGCGTAGTTACTCGTGACACCACATGTGGCTCTGTGTTTGCTGTAGAAGCGGTTCTCAAGGTCAAGTTTGGTTTCTCCAATCAGATCGTCAGTCCCCACCAGATCCCAGTCATAAATTGACACCGTTAATGTGGAATCCATTGGGAATGTGGCTTCAACGTCAAAGGACCTGAGAGGACGAGAAATACAGGATTTGTTAGGTTTTTATGCATAATAAATACATGTACTGTATTTATCTACCTTAGATCATACAACTAATGTTACAGAATAAAGCCTTTCTACTTACTTGCCAAACAAAGGGTTCAGCTGTTTTGAGATGTAGTTCTCTTTGTCTTTGATCTCTGTCTTTCCCAGTTTGATTGCAATGTACGGGTCAGCTTTCCCATTAATGTCAGCTGGATGCAGATCAGTCGCCTACCAATAAATAATATGACCTCAGAATTAATTCATATCTGTAGAATCTGACTTCTTCCTGGTATATCTACAACAGTATTCACATTAAAATGCAGTAAAGTGCAGAATACATAGCTTACCCTGATGACATAGATGCGGATGAGGACGTTTATTGGATCGTTGTGAGGGATGTTCTGAAACATCCCCATGTTGGAGTCAAAGCTCATGTCTCTGGGCATATCATCCGACACTTTGTACATGCACATTGAGCCCTTAAGAAACACAGTTAATTCAGGTTAAAGGCTACATGTCACAATAATATGGAGAAAAAGACCTAAAAATTGTCGCAGAAAATTTAAAGCATTCCTTGCTCTCTTTAACTGTCTTAAGTTAGCTAAACAAAATGGTGAGTAGCTTGTTTGTCAATAGATATTATAGGTATGTGCAGAAAAATTACTGGAAAAAAAAAAAAAACTTCATCCTATCTTAATGTACTGTACTCGTTCTGCTCTTACTTTGAATTTTCCAACAATCCTGTCTTCGTCCGCCACGCTTTGGTCGTCATCATCGCCACCCTTTCCTCTGAACAGGTTAAAACTGTGCAGCCAGTCCTCAAAGTTGTCAAATTCACCCTCCAGTTCCTTGGGATACACCTTGTTTGAGAATAAAAAAATTAAAAACATGAAATCTGTATTAATTTTCTCATAATTTTGCACCTTTCCAAGTTACACTTCTACCTATAACATCTTGTCATGTCCAAACAACAAGTATAGTCAATTCTAGTCGACAGTTTGAACGAGACATTTTAGTACCTTTAGCTCATCCAGCTTTGGCTTTCTCTTCTCTGCCGGGTCGAGTGCTGGCTTCTTCTTTTCCTTCTTTCCTTTTCCTCTCTTGGTGCCTTTCACAGGAGAGTCATCAGGTTTGATATCTGAGTACAGGTTAGCGGTGAGGATGGAGTGAAGAGGGGTGGGGGTGGGGGTGAAGGAGCAGATCACTCGAGACATGAATTCCACATGAAAGTTGCCACAAAACCGGCTGTATACAGCAAGCATACCATTGAATTGTATACTACTGAAGTATACAGTTCAGTGGGGATACTTGGTGAGGAGACAGGATCCTCCGGGCAGGCAGCTGTAGAGCTGTGAGGCCTCTGTAAAGCTCATTAAAGACACAAAGTATATGTGTACTGTATACAATTATACTGTATACAGCGCAAAGTATATGTAATATACACTATGTAATACAGTGTATACTCAGTTGCTTTTTTAATATATTTCTTCAAATTATAAATTGGTGACTCTGGTTGTTGCAGCACAGAATCAAACATGTTTAAAATGTAGTTATATCATTTTAAAAAGCTCATCAATGCATCAGTGCATTATGATTTATGGTAACAACTTTCATGGCAAGCATACGGTTAATATGCATATGGGAGAGAAAAAAGCGGCTGGCCCACATATGGAAATTTGGATTCATGTCAACATCTACATGTAGGCATTCTTGGGCTATGAGTGTTGCAGCAGATCACTGCTGCACTGTAGAAGAGAAGAACAGAGTTAGTCAGCTTATAAAACTTCATTTGAAAAGTAAAAAAATCTATGTTACATGTGCACTAGCTTCTTTGCTGGTCCTATTTATCATTCTTTAGTACTAGGAAATGGCAGTTGAGTACCTGAAGTGCAAGACAGTTTAGATAATCAAAGAAAAGTTTCAAAGGAAGTCAGTTTTTCTGTTTTTCTCTCAGATTTTACTACTACTTGGTTCAGGGATGACAGAGAAGCACGTGAAAGCATGACAGACAACGTAAAACTACAACATCTACTTATTTCTCGTCTGCTTTTACCTCCGCCATCTGCAATGTCCATGTCGTCTTTGTCCTCAGAATCTGAGAGAGCTGCCTCTTGAGCTTTGAGTGTCTGTAGGAGCAGGAGGTCATTTCAAAGCCTTTATATCGAGACCAAAACAAGACCCGGTTTCCCCAAGATAATTAAGTGAAGATGTGAAAAAATATAATTAGCAAAGTTGAAATATAAGAGCATTTTTATTTTAGCTGCCATCATACTTTGTAACATTGGATAGTATTTTGTTAAGTACATAGCTCACCTTTATCCGGCTGCTACAGTCAGTAAATCAAAATGACAGTTTCTTACCTCTGTCAAAGTTTCAATGGAGGCGAAATATTTGGACCACCAGTCCAGCATGCTCTCGTCAAGTTCCTCTTCTTCAGTCTCATCACCCTTCTTCCTCTTCTTCTTTTTCCCCTTTCCATCCTTATCATCATCCTTTTAATACAAAAAAAAACATTAAACAGGTTGTCAGTATAGTTTTGAGTTTTCTTGAAAAAATCTTTAAATTCATAAAATGTAAAGCAACCATGGCACTTTACTTACCTCAACTTTGACCACAGCATCGGAGCACTACATAGAAAAACAGATTGCATAATGTAAAATCATGCAACAATGTTTTACTCTACACAGCCAACTGATTGGCTCTTTATTCCGTATTTGTTTTGCCTGCTAGTGTGCGAATGCTGAATTTTTAATTCAAACTGGGTCTAATTCTATCAATAAAAGTTTCTTACATAAAATTGAAAATGTAAAAAACTCACAGAGTCTAGTTTGACCACAGTGTCCATCTTCTTAAAAGCAGGCTCAGGTTCCATGTTGACAACAACAATTTCCTCTGAAAGATAAACAGAAGTTGTGAATGACATATTTCTCAAAATGAAATCATGACATGACACATCATTGCATGTGCAAACATATACTGTGTTTTTTTAATTTTCAGAATTGCATGTAATAGTAAGTAAGTAATAGTAAAAACCTCTTTTGTGTAATATGACTCCAGACCTACCTGTAGTGGACCAGTTATTGGCCTGCTTGTCTGTTGCCCTATAGATGAACTTCCGCAGGGTGGTGACAGCATGGGAGCCAACCAGAGTGTAGCGGCCAAAAGCCCTGCAGTCCACCACTCGGATATTCAGAGGAGGGTGAAGCAACTCGTTCTCAGGCAAATCCTGAGACACAAAATCCAGGATTAGTTTCATACTTTAAACCTGCATTCATTTCATAATTAACCTTTTGGCCCATTGGGGGCAGCAGAAACAAGTTGTGAACATTGTTATTATGAAAAATATAGATTATAACCACTTTAAAGTATAAGTGTAAGGGAATTTGTATTGACACGTCAGCAGTCCACTCAGTGCTTCTTTTCTAATATGAGTGTAATGTTCAGTTTAATAGAAGGTGATAGAAAATGTAAATTTTAATGGAGTAATTTAATAACATACAACTTCAAACCACTTGACAAGGGTGCTGAAGTTGGGGTTTTTCTTGTAGTTGGGGATGAGGGCAGACTGCACGCCCTTGCCGGCACATTCGATGTCCACGCGAGGCCGGTCCACCTGAGCGAGATTCACCCTCTTCAAGTCTCTCAAGCCCCAGAACAACACCTGGAGCAAACAGAGATTTTGTTGGTTTTTCTTTTTCTTATTCAAAAGCATTTTCCCTGTTCATAAATAAATCATCTTCACCTCAATCCTGTACTTGCTGAGCACTGGTCTGATTCCCAATGGAACAGGCAGGATTGGGCCGCGGTCCATATCTGTTGGACCGTCTATGGGTGGCAGGTCAGCTTTCCCATTGGGGCCAATCTAACAGACGTCACAAGAAACGATTATAAAACATTTACTGCAATACGATCTTCCAGTGACGATTGTAGTCATGTAAACGTTAAGCTCGCATCTGGCTGGTGTCTGTATGTGACTTACCTGCAACAGTTCAAAGGCTGCCAGCATTTCTCCAGCTGTGCAGTTCCCACGGTAGATCTGATAGTACTCCAGTTGAGGAGGGAAGCGTGGGGGGCCGTAGTGCTCGTCCGCCATCTTGACCACGGGTTTGGCAAAGGTTCTGCCCATGAAGTCAGCTTTACCCTGGAAGCATATGACCGATGAAACCTTTAAATCTCCACACAATAAAACATGAATTCTGGTTGGAGGATTTGAAAGAATGGTCTTTTTGGCCTACCATATCCAATGAGTCACTGTTCTTATTACAATGGCTTTACCAAAAGACAAAGTAATTAAACAAGGTTGCTCAAGATGCCATCACTGATCATTTGATTTGTCCTATCAGCAGGAAGAAACATGACTTCAGATGCACATGTTTCTACAGATAGATAAATAAAAGCAATGAAGACAAAAGAGCCCAAAAGGGAAAAAAGCAGGTTACCTAAAATAACCAGTGAACTGCAAAACAGGTATATTTATGCCACGTCCAAAGATTATTACTGTTTCTAAATATACACTATTAAAGCTCTCTTGCAGTTAGTGGTTATGAAGAGTCCAAATTCTCTGTTGCCCACATACAAAAACCACAAAATTTAACTTAAAGGAATGCAACAGGCATAAGTCGACCCCTCCCTTTGGACTGTTGTAAATTAGCATGAAGTCCTTTGATGCATATCTTATTCCTCTTGCATGCCTTTCAATACAGTTTACTCTGCACACATTACAGTGCCTCTACAGTACATCAAGCCATCAGACTCCACACTCTACTTATCCAAAGGGTCATCCAAAACAATGGTGTTATTGTCAGAAACAAATATAGAATTGTCAGTCAGCAAACGCATTCTTTCAAATATAATTCAGATCAGGCTGCTATTGACACAAACACAAGTGGTAAAGTCAGTAAAGTAACAGTATAACACAATATTAGCACACTGAATCTAACTCATTACTATTAAGTGATATGTTTAGTCTTACATTCAAATGGAAGACAGACAGACTCTTAAATTATTAGGATGATTAGGATGGAGGAGCACGGTAAGACAGTTGCTATCCGGAAACTCAAGCTGTGTGAAGGTAGACTCTTGCTCACATTAATTCAAATGGAAACAGGGTGGCGTCTCTATTTCAAAACAACCCTTACCACCGTGTCTTGATCGTAGATTTCAATCACGATAATAGGAGGGTCGTCTCTCAGTTCGCTGGCCTCTCCAAACAACTCCACATTCTCAAAAACCAGCAGCTGGTCCCAAGTTGGGCAGAGAGTCTCGGCCAGCACCTGGCGAGAAGAAAAGGATTTGATAAAAATGCAGAATCTGCTATACGATAAGTCAAACCGTTTAAGTATTTATATGTATGTATTTTAGGTCCAGGTCGAGCTCACTTCCCCTTTGAGCGCGCTTACCTCAGTGACCTGGCTTTGTGTTGAGAAGAAGACTCTTGCGAAGGGATCAGACAATCCTGTGCTGTCAGCAGCAAACAGGCTGCGAGCCTGGTACATGTGGACCCTCAGCTGGAAGATCTGCTTCACTGTGGAGAGATACAGACACACACAAATGAATCAATTAGTCCATATTTTGCACTGTGCGAGTATGGGCGGTAGATGACTGTCTTACTCATGTAGGTGAGGCTGATGGGCGGTGAGCACGGCAGGCCAGGTCCTCTGGACAACTTATTTTCCTCAAATCCATTGGGCAGACCGCTCAGGAAGTCTTTGCGCTGCCTGTTCAGACCCAGCCACAGATAAATCTCTATCTTGGACTGCACCGTCCATCCAGCAGGCCCAAAACCTTTCTTACCTGGGATCTTTAGTATACAAGGAAAACAACTAGATCATTATATGAAAACATGGTTACACATGATGAAAGAAGTTTGATGAATCAATTTAAAGTACATATCAGATTACATGAACTTCTTTTTGAGTATGTTACAATATTTTGCGTAAACTCACCCTCAGAAAGATTGTTTTGACTTTGCCACAGTCCTTTCCCCTCTCCTCGTCTACATTAGAGTAAAGGAGGTCTTTGGAGGGAACTCGTGCATAAGCAATACGCTTCCCATTACTTATCATCCAAATGAAAACATCAGGAACACTGTGTTGAGGCTGCAATAATAAGAACGTTCACATTAAACAAATATGAATGAAATGACCACTATGACAAGCATGTATATATTTAGTATATGGTACTATAGATGCCTAAAATGTTCTTACTTCATCAACCAGGAAGCACAACCTTTGGAGGAAGTTCTGAGCCAGCTTGATTTTATCTTTCACTGTGCTTTTTTTCACCTGTGACCTCATGGCTTTAGCTTGCTGGCCTATGCTCTCCTACAAGCAGAAGCATCCCAAAATTTAGCAAGAGAGTACAAATATTTACAGTCAACAAGTAGTAGGAAAAAAAAACACAGCTCTTTATTTGATTGACATACCACTTCAGACATGCACAGCTTCAGTCTCTCCCTGTCAAGTTTGGTTCTGCCCGACTGACTCTGATCCTTGTTTGCCAACGAAAGGAACTGACTGAAAGAAGAGGAGCTCAGTCAGTTTAAAATTTGATATTCCACTGCATGATACATACAGCCTGTTATTACAATGTTTGGTTTATGTTGTTAACTACAGACCTGCATCCGTGGCTGAGCTCCTCAAGGACCCCTCTAAGCCTGCGCTCAGGATAAGTCTTTTCTGTCTTGATGATCTCTTGCACATCATTTAGTCCATCCTCCTGCAGAAGCAATAAAAGATGTTTTACTGGCATTTTCTTCGTCCGAAACATTAAACTTATAATAGACAAATTAATAAAACTACGTACCTAACTTTTTAAAAACTATCCTCATCTACCTATTAATCGAGTGTATGACTTGCCAGTTTATCTGCAATGTTGTCTATAATGTTGGAGTTGTACAGCCTCCGTCTCTGGTCCTGCCACCAACTCTTGATGTAGACGCACGGCTTCCTCTCAAAATACGGCAGGTGGAAGTAGTTTCTGAGAATACAAATGAGGAATGCACTTCATCAAAAAGGAAAAATGGCACCTAAAATACATAACATCTCACAGGATTTTGAAATGTAATATGTAGGACTGCTAGAACTCTTTACAAAGTTAATATAAGTTAACTAACAATCTGTACTGCTTACATGGATTTTGCAAGAAACATTGCGTCAGTTTTTCTTTCAAATATTGCATATTCATTTCTAAGGTAGTTTGTTGTTATTTGCACGTCACTCTATGATGATGTATTTATTATTATAGTTCTGACCGGTCAGTGATGACAGGTTTCATGGGAGGAGTAGTCGCAACTGAAGTCAGGTCACCGTCATCGTCCATCTCCTCGTCACTGGAGTTGTGGATCAGTTCAGTTTCCTCTTCGTCTCCATCGCCTCCCCCCTTCTTCCCCTTTGTTTGTGGCTTGACAGCCCCATCAATCTCGTTTCCATAGTAACCTGGATAAAACCAACTACGTTACTGGTCACACCTTTGAATGTGCTGCAACTTTAACGATGAGCATGCTTGGTCTCCAAAACTGCTTGGTTTCATATAACTACAGTAACAACACTTTTATGTGAATAAATTATGGTGACAGTTTAACACCAGGAATTATTTCCAAAATTTGCAGATTTCTCAATAACTTCTGCTCAAAAATAACACTGAAAATGAACTTAAGTGTCCAAGGATTCAATTTCAGCCTCATAATGAGACAGTGGAAGACAGGAATATCTGATAATCAGTATGTAATGGAAAATACCTATGGTGACCTCAAAGTTGATGGGCTTATCTCCAATCTTTCTGTCAATCATTGTGGCCTCCAGGAAAGACCCAAACAGGAAAAATTCCTCAACCTTCCCAGTTGCAGTCTGTGAAATAAACAAACAGGTGTAAGTATCTGAATGTGAATGCCACACCACCTTACACCTTTCTCTGGCAAATAAAGTTTAGAAAGGACACAAATGGACACCAAATTTAGACAGCTGTTGCACTTTGATAACATATTATGTAATGTAGTGGTCCGGACAATCCTGCAATACAAGCTGTCTGACAGTGAGAACTGAATCCCAGAGGGCTTGGGGTTACGGTCCCACTGTGCACAATTGAATTTGCTGTGTGACTTACATTGTCCACCAACAAAAAGAAGCCACATTAATGCAAAAAGCATGTTAAATAATGCACCAGGTGCGCTAAATTAAGACAATTAATAATTCACAATAACCACAGCACAATGACCTGTCAGCAGGAGTAACAATTAGCTTCCTCTGCATGGCTGCCCATCCAGGCAGGGACCCACCTCTGAGATGTTGGGCACTCCCTCCAGCTGCACCTCTGTGGAGCTGGTAATCTCAGGAGAGGAGGGGTCGAGTATCTCCACACCCAGGCTGATCAGCAGACGGGCTCTGAAGGACACCCCTTCACCGAGCCCTTCGTTTAACTCTTGGTACTCGTCCATCAGGGTGTAGGTACGAGTGGAGCCATACATGTTGACCCAGGCAGGTCCCAGTGTGGGTAGGAAGCCTGAGAAATAAAGAATAAATACAATTTGCACCTGATAATTTACAAATTAAGGATGGAAAGCTGATGCCTGACAGCTGCTTTTTTATGATACTGAGCAGATCAAATTTCAAGGACAAAAAAAACCTTCATTCTTATTGTTTACAACTGTTCAGAAGTTGCTCAAATTGATCCCATATCCAAAAGAAACCTTCTGCATTTATATGAGATAGCAGGAATATAAAATTACGTATCACCTTTGTCCCCATCGTTGGAAATCTTCCGTAGATCTAGGAAGTGTGTTCCTATAGCGACATCGTTCACTTTATCTGAGTCGCGGATCTGGATCTTCATGCGTTTGCACAGTGGCGGAAACATCTCAGTGAAAACAATTTGCTCGTTCCAGATGGGCTCGTAGCAGCTCTTTTGCACTGATGTTTTCCCCTGTAACCACACATTACAACCATTATTAATACTTGAGTCGATTTAGGCTTTGCACTGTCAGTGTAATTAATGTTTTGAACTTGCTGAGATGAAGCTGAATTATCCACACGTTACAAAAACAAGGGGTATTCAACATTTGTAATCTTTGCTGTTACTTGCCTTCTGCCCAGCAAACAATACTTGGACATAAGGATCAACTAGGTCCTTATTTTCTCCTATAAAGGCCTTTTTGACATTAGCCATGATGCTAGTGTTCATTCTGGGGAGTCCCTCTGCTCTGTAGACCTTCAGGTAATAACGAGCCCACTGTCGCTCTGCAGGTACCCCCTCTGGTATCAAGAGATTGCTGAAACAGAAATGGCATAACAAACACCATGTGGTGATGAGAAGGAAGCAGGATTCTTTATAATCAAGGCCTCTGTTATGGCTGACTTTCATTTTTGTATGAATAAATAATTATTTTCATGAAATGTTATTTACCCCTCTATGTCATCTTCATCGGATTCATTGGTCTTGTGTGGAGTTTTTATTGTGTCTCCTTTGGCCACAACTGCGATATCACATTTGACATAGCCTTTGCACCCTGCTGTGATATCGTCAGGGTCGGACAGCAAAGCCCATTTGTGGTAAAACTGATGTTCTGCAAATGAAAAGAGAAGACAAATTCGCCAAACGTTGAAATATCTCTATCGTCAATGTACATTCAGAATGATGAGACTGATTTTCCTTTATCCTTTACCTGGCTGGGTGTAAATTGTGCCAACGTCCAGTTTAAAAGTTCCAACCAGTGTTCCACTGCGCAGAAGATTTTTGGAGTGGATTACCTAAAGGTGGGTTCAAGGAGATAAAGACATTAAATATACTCTCGTGCAACAAACTAGGAATAATATAAATTAATACATTTATATTAAACTATTGTAAATTAAACAACTTACAGACAACTTCAGGATTTTGTCGAACATAACATCTGGAGGCACGTGGAAGTCAAACACAAAATACTGGAAAAGAAAAATGAAAGTTAGGATTACAAAATATGCTGTTTGTGATGATAGTTGTGGGTATCTTCCTTCTATATAGTTGCATATGAATATATATACAATATGTTGTCATGACTGACTCACTTCATTGTAGTATGGGCAGTTGGTCGACTCCTTCATTGAGGTGTACTTTTTATCTTCTCCGATCTCCACGCAGACCATTGGATCCATGTTCAGACCCACCAGCTGTCTGGCCTCAATCACTGTCACACTGACCTGAAATTAAGTAATCAAGTAATTGACAGAGTGACTGGATAATTAATTGATTAATAATGTACCAATGGCACCACATCTAAGACTAAAAATTAGGATCAACCTTCCTTTGTAAGTACAATAACATTCATAATGTCCCACAGTATAAACTGGAATGAAGAATCTAAAGGACTGAGTCAATACTCTTAATATTTACTTACTTGATAATCTACTGGTCTTCCAGAACTGGGCTCCATCTTTATGTCTGGTTTTGATCTGCATAATAATGAGATCAGAGATCAGTGACAAACAGAATTTATGTGACTCCTAGTTTTAGTCAGTTACAACAACATTTGACACCTACAGCACAGACACAGGAAGGTATTTATCTACATAAGAGTCATGATCCAGATATGAGCGCAACAGTATCGTGCTTGCCTCTTGTTTGATACATTGGTGGTGACAGCTGTGACCGAGGCCAGTGAGATAGTGTCAGGGTCTGGGCCTCCTCCCATAAACATGCCCTGACGATCCAGGTTCTCCGTCTCCAGAATAGCTGGCTCATCTGGAGATCACGTGAAAGACACACATTAAGGACAACTTGTAGTTAAACTGAAATACTTAAACATGTCCTAAAAAGCTGGTATGTCATATATAGGTCAAGAAGAAGTAATCTTAATATGGTAAAGTCAAGTAACTGCTGCACTTGGGGAATAAATGTAGAGCATGCATGACAACGCAGCACTTTAGTTTGGCAAAGTGAGTTGAAATGGGATACCAGCCAGCATGAGTTTGTAATGTCAACCAGCATTTCCCAAAGACCTAATCTTCTGTCATCCATCTTTGCTACTGATACCTCCGTTCCTGTCCTCCTTGTGTCCACGGTGCTTACTGCGCTTCATGCTTCAAAACAGTTCTTTGTGTGCTCTGTGAAAGAAATTTATAGCGATTTACTATTTCATAAAGAACTGGTCTGCACGGTAACAAACATCTGCATCAAACCAAAGAAGTTAGACTAATTATCTATGCATGTTCTGCAGCCACAATCACACTTCTTTTGCGTGAACACCCACAAAACCTGTTGCTGAAAAATAGGACTATCCTGTAGAGTCAACAGACTAAACCATGACACACTACTCCAGTGTCTTACAAGAAGGAAGGAGGCCAGTGACTAATTGCTCTCAAGAAACGCCTAAGAGCAAGTGGAGAATTGTCTACATTATTCAGAGAATTTTAAACGTTAAATGCATGTCAACAGAAATCAAAACATGACTTAAGAAACATATGTTATTTCAAAGTGTCATGATCAGTTTGTACTTGAAGTACTGCCTGTACACCATAGAGGGTTGCCTGTGTGCTACCACACCCTGGTCTAGCCTTCAAAAGGGGCTTTCAATTATTCAAATCAGCTGACCTTAATACATCAATTAAAGAGGATACATTTCACAAGCATGAAAAATAATCGGCAGTAATTAATCTGCAAATTGACTTTTCCACAGGGGCTTTTTTTTTTTTTTAAATGTCAAAACATGAAAGGTATACAGACTATTTCCAAGATTGGCCTTTTAAATTGTACGCATATTTGAGTTAAATTCCTTCATGGACAGCTGCCACCTTTTCCCCTAAATGTTCTGTTGCTCCTTTTAAACATTTTCTAACATTTTCAGAGCTGTGTGTAATACTTGAAAACAGAAAACAACCAGACAAGTAGAACACGTCCAAACTACGCACCATATATGTAGAAAACTAACTATGTTTAAATCTTACTCAAAGCCAACAGTTCAGAAAAATAATGAAACACCAATATGAGCAGCATGTTACACAGAAAAGACATCACAGTACTCACAGTAATATTCGAAATATATTCAAAATACATGCAATGTATTGTCACAAAGTGCTTCCTCAAAGCAGGCGGCAAAACGTTGAGGCCTAAATGACAAAGCTTTGCTTGTCACATCTGAGCTTTTCTTAACATGATGTTGCTGAGGAATTAAAATAATCTGATGATACATACCATACAAGAAAGCGATGCTCTTGTCTCCTTCCTCCGAGTAGCTCCAGGAGGTTTCCTGTAAGGTAAATACCCCCTGAACTTCTTTTTCGTCTCTGAAATGGAAGCAACACTACATAAACATTTTAGACATTTACTCAGCAGTAAGAATAAGGCTACAAAGTTTAGATGCACAGAAAAGAATTGGGTTTGTCCAAGTCTGAAGTTGGGCAGGAGTGATGTGATACACCAATGAATAGTGCATGAGTGTTGAACCCGAGACTGGTAACTATAACTAGGGACTGCTGAGAGACGTCACTGTGAGCAGAGTCTGCCAATCCACATATGCTGCAGACACAACAAAACATATGTTATAACCTTTTTTTTTTTGTGCTAAAATCCTAAATAATCTTTTAGGATGATCACTGAAAAGCCAACCAGCAACTTTTACATATAAGCTGTCAAATTAAAGAATTTGTTATTTTGTGATTGCACTGTGATTCTGCATAATGGATCTCAGAAAGAGTCATCCTAATGAAAGTAATGGATATTCACAAAGTACTAGAGGTTGCATTTTGTGCATTTCAGAAGCAGCAAAGTAGCTTGAATGCAACAAGGTGAAGAGAAAGACAAATGAAAGTTTCTGTTATATTCAAAAAGTTGTTTGGCACATTACATCCATTTGTAACGTATAATTGGTAATATCTACACTGGAAAAGCCTTATGAGGATAATCAATATTGCCATGTCACCAGTGATAGAATTTCATGGAAGTAAACAAAATGTCAGTCGAGCCTAGTTGGAAGAATGCTCCCTTTTAATCTTTAATAGGATACTGCTCCACACTGGGTCTTAGGACAGACGCACTGTCTTTTGTCATGGGGTCACTAAATGTCCTATTTGCAACGCCTTGTTTTTCAAATTCATTCAGATTTGAGCCTTAAGGTTTAAAAAAAACCTCAATGAGTCATGCAAGTGCTGTTAATAAAGTAGTGCATAAAGCTTTTTACTTGAATAAATATGGTTCAGTTCAGAAAGACATAGTGTGCTGTGTTTCCCCGCAGTGTTAAAGGCACTGATTATGTTACAATATTTTGCTCAGTTGAGTTGCTGAGTTGAGGCATGCTTTAGCAACTTCTATTCAATGCAACTCCTATTGAATGCTGAAGTACAACTCATCATCTCATCAATTACACATACAACCTGTCTGTAAGCCATACGTCAAAGTCTAAAGTTGCTGGTGTCCGATGAAACAAGGTTCTGAATTATTTAAGCTCTCCAGTCAGTGTTGCATGTGGCATCCTCATTATGTGGAGGTATCACTGTTCAAAACAAAAGAAATAGATTTTGCATGGAGGGAATATCAGGAAAACATGTTATTATTATCACATATAATAAAAAATCTTTATACAGTATTTTACCCACTTAAGGAAATGACAGTGTAGCACGTGGAAGGTTACATATACAAACTAATATTTAAAATATTTAATTCAAACAAAACATCATGCTTAACTTTATGCACCTGTTTTCCCGGTGTCTTTATCTAGAACTGTAACGGATGCATCCTTTTTCCGATTTGCTCAGCTGCAGGCGTGTGATACTCTCAGTGACACCAACCTGGCCACTCTGTTGAGGGATTCTGCCTTTAATTACATGATTCAATATCGGCTAAGAGGGGTTGAGGAGATGTCCTAGTTCCTCCAGGATGGCCTGTAACCATTTCAGCAATCGTGCACAGTTACCAGTTGCCCCTGTAGTCTAATATACTAACCCCATACACTGATGGGTGTTGTCATCAAATACAACTTTAAACACTCTGATGCTGACATCAGCCACCGAACCGATGTGTCATGGTTGACTTTTCCGCCAAAGTATTTAACTTGATTAAAAAATAATGATTGCTTGCATCAGATGGAGTGCAGTCTGTGGTGCAAGATCTCATTTTAAAATCTGTACAATACAAAAGTGTTATTGTCTGTATTTTGGATGAATATTTAGGTAGCACTAATGAATATGCATGAGCAAGCAACCAAGACCTTAAATTGACACCTTTGACAATGTCATCTAGGGTGAACCACAGAATGACTTGATACCAACCATGCAATCTTATCCCATGTAGGTCCTGTGTCCAAAGCCCTTTTTTGGCTGTTGGTTGTAGCCTGGTTATCGCCATCTTGTCTGTGCTTCAGTGACTCTGTGGGCAAACCACCTGACCATGGTGTACTGTATCCTTATGACACATTTCAGACTCTCAGAAGAGGGAGTTTGGCAAGCTTCATCACTGAAACACAGCCAGAAGGCATTGTTATTGTTGGTGTCGAGGGGGGGAACTGTACTAGCCAGCAGGCACGTAGGGCCCAGGTAGATCTGACCTCAGGTGACTCCAAGGAACTCAGAATCTGAATAATTGGTTTATTTGTTCTATGGTTTAAAAAGGCTGCTATGTCAACAAGCCCTTGCATCCTATGTGGACAAACAAAAGGTCCAGCCAATTTGTGGCTTTTGTTTTCGTTGAGCTAGATCTACTCTTTCACCCACTACCACCATGATGATCATGGTTAGGCCAGATTCCAGCAATCATAGCCAAAATACAGTCTGTCTAGATCGGGGGTTTTCACAGTACTATTGCCCGTTTCTGCTTTTTGTTTTGTTTTACCTTACATACATTTTGGAAAATTGACACCATTAAAAGCAGTGGTGGAAGATGTATTCAGATCCTTTACTTAAGTAAAAGTATCAATACAGTGATGTAAAAATACTCAATTACAAGTAAAAGTCCAGCATGAAAAATCAAAAGTACTAATACTTGTACTTTTACTTAAGTAGGATGTTTCATGCAGGACTTTTAATGGAGTAATTTTACATTGTTGTATTGGTACTTTTAATTAACCCTCATATACTATTCATATTCTGACCTGTCACAGTATCTCCTTATAATTAGTATCTATACCAAATTTCTGAACCATAAATCATTCATAAATACCTCATCAGTCACAGATTAATGAGTGATTAATCCTTAATGAAGCTTTCAGAGAGCAGAAAGAGTTTATTCTTTAGTTTTTACGCTTTTTGTTTATGGAGAAAAAACATTTACAATAACACTATATAATGGTCCTATGCTACATAAAACAGGAGAATAAAACAGTTTCAATGAATTATATTGAATTTGAAGAATGCAACAATATTTTTGAATGGTGATTTTTGAATGTTTAAATAAAAATGGATCAAACACTCTACAGAAATGTGTATCAGCTGCACAAAAATGTTTTTTAAAAAGTTGAAATATTTCCATTTTGGGGTCACATTAGAAGAAGTCATAAAATTTGAGGCTAAAAGAAAAGAGTTCAGGGTGTTTTTACAGCTCTCAAATGTAAAAATGGGCCAATTTGACCCTGAACAGTATGTAAGGGTTAAGTAAACGGTGTGAATACTTCTTCTACTACTGATTGTAGCACATATTGTGACCGCACAGCGCTGATTGGAAGCACCACCTGGTGGCCAACTGGTGGTATCGAGGTCTGGAGCTCCAGGAGTGGGAGCAATGGTGGCAGGAGGGTAGTTTTAGCAAAGTTATTCACCTGCTAAACCCAAACTGGACTCGTAATGCACACTATGTGCGGGTAGGTACCGAATAACTAGTCTAAGCCCAGCTAGTTCTACAGCCAGCTAAAATGCTACGACAGTCGGTATGCTAAAGGAACAAAGCACTTGCTAGCCGTTGCCTCTGGTTACATATTTCTAATGACATAAATTTGCCTCAAACTTGTACAAGAGTTAGCTAGGTAGTTTATGTCATTAATAGTAGTTATCCCTCATACGAGTTGTCCATTTTTAAGAGTTTTTACCTGGTTAAATTGACGTTCATTGTGATGACATTTTCTTTTTAGACGCCACACTGATTTTAGGATGACAGACGACCAACGTTTGTCCAAACAGGTGGATCAAGAGTTAAAGGATGGATTCACAATTTTTCAAGTCTGTCTTAAAACAGCAGTCTGGTGTCCATATGAACACTGAAAGAGGTTTTTCCTCGCTGTAATCATCCCTCCTGTTCTGTACTGGCTATTACTGTGTCCACGCAGTGATTTTGTGCATTTAAAAGTTTATCTGAAGCTTATATGAGGCTTCAGCAGTTATCTTTCTTTTAAACAATGACAAAGATAAGGCAGGCGTTTGGATTTTTCTTCTCTGTTTTTAAAAATTTGATTGAAAATAATATCCATGTTTAAAATGTGGTTTAATAAAATGTCACACTGGCCATGTGGTTTGTGCTTTGTGATAATATTGGAAGGTCGCCAGTAGTTCAGCCACAAATAATAGATTTTTTTTGCCTGGCAGTCTTTTTTTTTTTTAGATGTTTTTATCAGTAGATTAAGTAGCTTTAACAACAGTTCAGTACTTCCAGAAAATAAAAACATTTACCTGCTTGAGCTGAATTACTGAAAGTAATTTTGCAAGTCTCTATGTTCTTGATTGTAGATTATAATTGTGTTTAAACACCTGGAAACTGATCAGCATTGATGTAAAATATGATAAATTATGTCTGATGTTAATATATAAATAGAGTCCAAATCACAATTTCTTGATTGTGCCATAATGACAAAAGGTATCTTAGCTGTGAAAGATTTCGTCAGGCGGTAAAGTATTTAAATTTTCATTGCAGCCAAACAGGTAACAAGCTGATGGTAAAATGCCACATGCGCCTGCAGGAAGACGAGGAACTGGGGCACCAGCTATCACAGGGACACATCATCCTACTGGAGGCTGAACTGGTCCTACGGAAGCAGTTTAGTCATGTAATGAACTCAAGAGCAGCCAGGATGGTGAGTGGGCTCTAATGCTCCAGATAAGTTTAATATAATGTGTCGTTTTGTTGTTTTTGTGTGTCATGCAGTAGCCTCTAATAAATAGTAATAATTAGAAAACCTACCTGTACTTAGATATTGTCCAGTGTTATCGTAGATTGTTTTTTTACTCTATAGTCTTACTACATTATTTTTTGAATCTCTTGCTTCTAGTTTATGGCGTGTGCTGTCACATGTTGACTTTGTCCCATCATATATGTCAAATGACCTTCTTGTGGTTTTTGGACGTTCTACAGAGCTGAGTCAGGAGGTGGAGAGCATGCAGAGCACCATCCTGACTCTCCAGCAGCAGCTTAGGGAGGCTTGTCAGCAGCTGGCACAGTGCTCTGAAGCTGTCTCTGCAACCCTCGGCCACACAGAACCTGCACACAACACAGGTTTTAGGAGGGGGGGGGGACGAATCGGCCAGGCAACACAAGATCTATTCATAGGAAAGCAACAGGCCCCTCTGGGGAAGATTGTAAGCTGCAACACAGACAAACATTATGTGGCATCCTCTGTTGGCGCAGAAAGAAAACTCTAATCACTCTGAGGGTTTCAACCAGTTTAGTGAGGCCATGAAGCATATGAGACAGTCGACTCGAGACCCCCCTCACACAGTGTTCAGCAACTCAACAGGACTGCAGACTCACATCGTGTCCACAACAGGTTGAATGTTAGAACGTAGGGTTCTTTTGAACATTACCATTACTATAATGATGCACTTCACAGGTAAAAGAATTTAATGAGCATGAGTGTAGAGCAGCACCTAATGATTATTTTCATTATAGATTAATTTGGTGCTTATTCTCCTGAGTAATTAATTAGTTTTATAAAATGTCAGAAAATGGCAAAAAAAACCCATCAAATTTGATGATGTCATCAAATGTCTTTTTTTTTTAATCCGACCAACAATCCTAAAACCAAAGATACAAAGAAAAGCAGCAAATCAACACAAATGAGAAGTTGGATCCTGTGAATGTTAAGCACTTTTGCTTGAAACTGAGAAAATCGATTATCAAATAGCTGTATCAAATTTATTTTTTTGTCAATTGTCTAATCAATTAATCAACTGATCGTTTCAGTTCTGCATAAGTAAACTTCCAGTGACAAGAAAGGCGTCCAGAAAGGAATCATAGTGCTGTATGTATTTGAAAGTTGTCAGTTTTGCTGCTATTATGTTTCCAAACTTAATTGATTTTTAATTTATGAAGAGAATGGGGATATACATACATAAAATAAAAATCTATTTTCATGACTGAACACTTTGTGTTAAATTAGTAATTGTACCATCAACTATTTTGGCTATTTTAGTCAAAATAGAGCACTGGGACAATGTGTGAACTGTGGTTGACATCACATCAGACAGTTTAATTAATCAGTACATGAAGCAACAAGAAGAGAGGATTTAATTTTTGAATTAGCTTAATTTGATGTGGCCTTTGCACAGTTTGGTCCAAAAAACTACTTACATGAGGGGCCAAGCTGACTTTTTCAGCTTCAGCTTGACAGAAAGACCTCCATCTAGTGGTCATATCACTTCATTCAACAAGGGAGAATCAAGGGTTAAAAAAAAAATCCATTTTTGTGACATCTATTGAGGCCACTGACTGCATCAGAGCGAGTTAATGTCCAAGCAATGTATGTCACTGAGTGTTATACCACTGTTGTCATGGTAATTATTCATGAGGACAGGCTCTCAGCTTTGCTTCCATTTTTTTTTTCTGTCTCCAGGAAACACTGCATCTCTTTGGCCGCTTCCATCTAGCTTGCGGTATGGTGGGGGAATTAAAGTGACACAGCTATATTATGTGAAAGTAAAGTGGAGCAGCTCACAAGGGTCAGAGCCTTTTTATAGACGAGACTCACTGAGGATGAGAATCTGCCCAGCTCTCCATAACCTTAAAGGAGACTGGAGCAGATTTCCAATGTGGATAACCTTGTCTTAATTGGTCTCCAATCCACTGGACAGGGGCATAACTGGATGCTTTGTTTTTCCTGCTTTTCCCCTCTATTGGTTTCAAAGGCACAGATGGACAAGCAGCTGATGCAGAAGGCAGTTCCTTGCTCAGCACACTCTGAAAACGAGGACCCGAAGGCATCTTGAAATAGAAATTCGAAGGAGGAGGAGGAAAAGAAAAAGGAGGGGAGGGGGGGTTTTGAGCGAGAGCATTGGTATGCCAGGTTCAATACCTAGCATGGCTGTGCAGAAGAAACAGAGTGTTATCCCTCCATCGCAGGGACCACTTTCTAAACATACCATCGAGAGCCAAAGGAAGGGGAATGGATTTGAAAGAACAGGTCAGTAGTTTTTATCTGCTTTTGTAATAAATGTTTTGTTTAGTATCTGATCAAAACAAGCCTTTCCTTTAAGCAGAGCCGGAATGACTGTAGATCACAAATACAGGATCATCTGATCATATTGATGACGCATGAATAGAATGAATATAGATTATACATTCCCTTTTAAGAAATAAATAATTATATCATAACTGAGCATGCCTACCATAAACATGAGGAAACCAGGAGGCATCTGTGGACAGATTACATTATATATATATATATATATATATATATATATATCAAATAATCAGCATCCTGATCCTCATGTGATTCTTTTTTATGCCGTGTGCATCTCTGTCTTGTATGGTTCCTCTATGTCTTGACCTTTTTCGTATCTTATTTCAGTCATTTCCATGAGGACTGGTCAGGTGCTAGCATGTTCTCTTCGACTTTAATATGCAGGCAGTTTATAATGGCTCTTTCATTTGCAGATGACCCTAAGGCCATCCCCGTCCATAATAGTCACTATTTGGGAGAGATTTTCTTGCTAGTTTGTTTTTGGTTGATGTGCATCAGCCGCTTCACATCATCTGTTGTGCTTAAAGATACAGTTAGAAGTAGAGTCGATATGATTAAAAATAGTTGAAAATCCAAATAGAGGGGATATTAGGGGGGGGGAAATTTTCAGTTCATGAAAAGAAAAGTATTGGTATTATCTTTTAATGACTAATGTTGATTTTTGTTCTTTGCTTCCAGAGAATGGGGCTAATATCAAACCAAATTCTCAGGCAAAGAAAACAGCCTGTTCTTCTAACAAGTCTGCCCCAATCTGCAACACAGTGACTCCACGGGCCACTGCAGGTTTGACACAGCTCTCAGTTTGCCTCACACTCCCCCTTTTATCAGGCAGCAATCCTATTATAAGGATATCAGATAATATCCCAAAGCCTGTCTTCCTACATTTGGGTTTTGATGTTTAATATAACTAATAGTATTAATTAGTGTAATTTATGGCACCTAACCAGTGACTGTAAAGTATTATTCTGGCATTCTAGCGGCTAATGGACAAAATGTTGATGAGAGGCTGAAAGCTGCACGGGAAAGAAGAGAAGAGCAAAAGAAGTTACTTGGTATGTGAGCCTCAAAGGTGGCACAATTCACGTGGCACTGTTAATGCATTGTCCTCAATTTCTAATAAGATTAACATACATAACTGATTCATCTATTTATACTGGTTCACTTATTTTCCTCAGCCTCTCGGGAACTGAGCAGGTTGGAGCGGGAGCAGCGGGCCAAGCGTTACTATGAGCAACAACTGCGGGAGCGCAAGAATAAACTCTTGGAGCAGAGGCTCAGAGAGGAGAGGAGGCGTGCTGCCGTCGAGGAGAAGCGCAAGCAGAGACTGAAGGAGGAGAAAGTGAGTTTCGATGGTCCAAGTCAAAAACTTTTATTTTAAGTGAGGCAGATGATTTCACAGCTCAGCCCCTGTGACCCGAGTGAGTAACATCAACACTGAAGCTTGTTTTTCTGAATTAAGGAACGATATGAATCTGCAGTGCGCAGGACCTTGGAGAAGAGCCTGAGAGCCCAACAGAACCTGAGTCAAAACTCAAGAGGAAGGAAGCTCACCAAGAACGGTAAGCAATGGGGTGAATGTGCTTTCTCTTTTTCCTGTCCAATAATCTATCCCTGTTCTCTGTGTAACTCATGTTAACACAACAATTCTTGCCGTGCCTTATCTTTGGTTTTTGCTGCACTTAAAAACTTTATACTGATCAATACGCTAGTTCCACGTCGCTTACCACTGACAACGTGGGAGAAGAACTTGGTCAGTCGCCTCCTTACACCCACATGCTCTTATCTGGCCAGGAGCAAGAGTGCTGGTTGTCAGTCAGGAGAAGAAGGTACTCTCCCCCATAATAACAGAATGTACTTATTTACTTTAACATCAAGGCAATGCTAATGGCTTTTAATAAGACACTACTACAGTACAACAACTAACTTTTCCAGGCTCTAAATAACGCTGCTCATTTTCCTCTGTGTTTACACACTGTTTTCACATTTCCACCCTTTGCATATTTCTTCAATTTCCCCATAATTATGGCACTAAACACTGGCTCAGTTGTCCATGTTTGTCGCCGTGCAGTTTCATTTCACTCCATGAATACCACAACCACCACCACCACCACCACCCCTCACAAATCCCAGCACCACTCCGGTTCAGTGCACCACAGGCCATCTTCCTCCCCCAGTCCCAACAAAAGCCAGCAGTCAGCCAGAAGCATCAATCTGGCACAGGTAATTCTAGTAATTCTGCTCCTCTGTAATGACTGTTGATACACGCTACAGTGCTAAATAATAGTTGCTTTTTTCAATCTTTACTATTTCAGTCAGATTTTTGTCTTCTTTTTGGTTTAGATCAAAGCTGCAAGACAGCAAGACGCTAATAAGAAGAACTCAAACAGTGGCTCGAATATTCGATCGGCTGCCGTCAACAATAGCGTTAAACCATCCACAGTTACAAAGAGCAGAACAGCATCCCCCTCACCAGATCGGTAGGTCAAATGTGTGTGTGACCAAAAATATCCACTGACATGACATAGTAACAGCAACATGAACAAAGTGGGACATCTTCTCTTATCGCCGGGTTTTAAAGGACTCCCCGAAGATCAATCAGCAGACATCCAACTCCGCTACAGCTGGAGCTCCCGTCAGTACCAGAGGAAGATGTTGCTGTTTGTAGTTCTGCCCTCTCCCCTGGTAACTCCAGGCCTGTCAGGACATCAGCTGAAGGTCGGCAAGAGAAAACGGAGAATGAAGATTCGCCAGAGGCTCCACGTCCAAACCTGCCCAACAAAGGGACAGAAGCTGCAACCAGAACAGCTGGAGATGGAAGTAAGCTTCTACAAGAGAAATGCCTGAAATAAAAAGTGCAGTATTTTAATTGTTATCAAATGTGTTCCAGATAAACACTGAGGTTGATATTATCCCTCTTAAGGTCCTTCAAAGATGCCTCCTCGTCCAGCTCCACAGCCTCCTGAAGTCACATGCAGGCCTTCAGCCGGTACTACAGACCCAGAGGCAGCCTCGCGTCTCCTGGCTGAAAAGAGGAGAGAGGCCCGTCTCCAAAGGGAGAGAGAGGAGCAGGAGCGGCTGCAGAGAGAGGAGACGGAAAGGCAAGTACCTGCTGGGCAGATACACTGCAGCAACGGGACAACTACTAAGTATAGAAAAGTGTAATACAGTTTGTTACGTTTTCCGACGTGTCCAGGCGGAGTCGTGAAGAACTGGAGCGCAGGAGGGCAGAGGAGCGAGCGCGACAGCAGGCCGAGGCTCAACATCTGATAGAGGAAAAGAGGAGAAGGGAGGAAGAGGAGCAGAGAAGAGCTGAGGAAGAAAGAGCTCAGGCCATGAGGGAAGCCGCCCTTCTGCAGAAACAGGTGCAGAAACATTTCTTCTATCAGCAGTGCATGAGGTAAACTGCACTTAAGGGCTTGCAGACTTCCTCATGGATGCTTTTAAGAGGTTTCTTTTACTCATTTATTTTTATTGGAAGATTAATGTTCTGTTTCTGTGCTCATTCTGACAAAATGTTGTTTATCTACTGTGTCTGTGCAGCGAGAGGAGGAACAAGCCAAAGAGAGGGCAAAAGCAGAGCAGATAAAGCAAGAGCGAGAATTACAGGCACAGAAAGAGGAGGCAGAACGCCAAGTCCGAAAAAAGGTGACTTTTTAAAATTTAAATGACCATATCTTTACATAACTCTGTCTATACATTCCCTACTGTATATTCATCCAAATTTATATCAAATGTCCTGTCTTGTTCAAGAGACTGAATTTTTTTTTTTACAAGGCCAACTATGACAGTGTTTTTATGAAAGCTGTATTTTTTTCCTAGCGACTTGAGGAGATCATGCGGAGGACCAGAAGGACAGATTCTCCAGATACGGTGAGATTTACTGTTCAGTTTTTTAGAAGCACATTGCCCTTGGGGGGCTATGACGCACATCCATCGTCGACTAATAACTAATCAGTTCCTCTTCTAAAAGCCACAGTCTGTCCTTGAGTAAACTGGTTAATCCTTTTTAACACAGAAATCTGTACCAGTGCGGATCTTGCCAAATGAAGCAAAACCAAAGGAAAACACAGAGCCTGTGCACAACGGCACCATAGAAGACGCCGTCAAGCTGCCAGTGGGGTCTAGGCCCTCACAGCTGGGGCTGAACAAAGAGGAGGATGTGGTACCTGTTGTGGCCTTCAAAGAACGCAGGTCTCTCAGGACTCTCACCGGGCTGGAAGAGATCCAGACCCACCAACGAGCAGGTGAGAAGCAACCAGGAGATCATGTGAGAACATTTTACCTCAGGGTGGGAAATTAACACCAACCACCAGCCAGATTCTTTTAACGTTTGGCTCTGGCTAGTGAGTATTTAAAGGGTGAGGCACCCATGGACCTAGACGCTCATTTAAATGCTCCATCTGTCATGGTTGTCCCCAATTAGCTGTAAAGAGGTATGGCAGTGTGTACAGACCACACAATTCATCTTGAACTGTGGGCTGTGCAGCAGACAGGGTGAAGAACAGTAAGGTGCTTTTGAATTTTGAAATCCAGTATTCAAGTTGGTGGATAAGAAAGTTTTCCTACCCTGGTGATGCTTCTGTACAGCCCTAACTGAAAGATCAAAAATGTTCTATTCGTCTCTATTTAATATCTTTTTTTTTTTTGTCTCCCTCTTGTGTTTTCTTTAGAGGTCATCTGAGCACCTGCAAAGTGGGAAGACGTTCAAAGACTTTGTCGGAGAGCCGTGATTTCTCTGAAACACAGGAATTACTGCAGCACAGCCATTTTGCTGCCCTTTGGCACCTTGAAAGAGCATGTAAAACTACAGCCTTGCCTCTCAGGAGGATGTGAGCTTTTGGTCACTTTTCTGTGTGTAACCAGTGACACAAATAATTAATTCAGTACAACAGGTTTCTGATCTAATAATGACTATCCAAAACACAGTAGATTTAGACAGTGGTAATGGTAGTTTGCTGGCAAATGCAGTTTATCAGTTATGGAGAGTGTTGCCTCTGTAAATGTTAAAATATTAGGAATAGCCATTCTAACAATCACAACATATGTCAGCCATATGCTTATCGCTTATTCCTGATATTTCCCGCTATTCAAACACTTTTCCTTCCTCAGTTTTGTCACTGTGGAATTAGAATAGTTCAAGTGGCTGTTTGCGCTAAGAACACAAGAGTTTAGGTTGTAGGTGAAAGTTCACTTCCTCTCTCAATGCCTATCTTACCCTTTGATTTTGTGGAGTATAGCAATCACATATTTCAAAGCTGCTAAGGAACTTGGCTTCCAAAGACTTTGCTTCAGTTTTGTGCGTGTCGTTTTAGAGGATATCTTGCACAAAGCATTTATTGCACTGCCAGTTGCTTTGTTTGATATTGCGCAAAACACTTTACAAAGCAAAGTTTGAAATGTAGGGCTTAAATGATTTATTAAAATACAAAAAAATGAAAACACATGTATCTGATCATCGATATTTGATCTTTAAGTATTGCTTATTATCACTTGTTAACATGTTAAAGTTGAATATATGCCATATTTGATTAAAGTTGATACAATGCCGTGTATTTGCCTTGTTTTTCAGTTAATTTGTTGACTGTAATTGACATAAAATAAACAATAAATTAAAATGAACACATTCAAACATGATATAAAAATACTGCTTGTCCATGCAGTATGAATGTAAACACTTCACACAATCCACACTGTACATCTCAGTACTGAGTGACTCAAGGGTTAAGCGAAGATGGAGAAACGGGCTGAATCATTAGCAGCAGCCGTCTGGTTTCCTCTGTCTGCGCATGCACCTTCCAAAGCTGGACCTCCAGCTCACTGTTAGCCAACAGAGCTGAAAAGTCTCCATCTGCAGCAAGAAAAAAAACAGCACAAAGCAGGCAAAGAACCCCTGAATTACAATGGACGACTATTTTACAGTACTTTCTGTTACTAAATAAGTAGGTGTGCAACAAATACAAACCTTTCTTGAGGTTGAATATGGTAACTATGCCAAGATGCTGGAATTTAACACCTTTGTTCTTGAGAAATACCAACAGGTACTCAGACATGGTAATGTAGTGAGGTCTCAGCAACTGAGTGATCTCCTCTATTAGCATGAAAACAAAGAATATAACAATAGTTAGTATGTATTAATGTGCAAACAAACTGATTATGGGATGTATCATTCAAGTATGTCACACTTTACAAACCTGTCATTTCTAGTTTGCTTATGATGGCTGCACAGTTATATGACAACTGAAGATTGTGTGTTTGTCCAGACAGCTTCACCAGTCTTGAAACTTGTTCTGCTGTTACTGTTTCTGACAACTTAGACTTGAGTGGATCTGAAATAGTAAAAAAACAACAGGACTTATTAAGTTGAAAGACAAAGATATAATTGATCATATTATGTAAAGGTCTGTATTTGTCAGTAGATGTTTTTTAATCATAATCCACAGCAAACATTCAAAACAGAAGACACAAATACTAATCCACGTCCAGTTGACTCACCCCAGGTCATCAGATGATGTAAACATGATGTCACATGCAGCAAAGTCTCATCTGACAGGGCGGGAGACACAAGCGCCCGGAGGAGTCCTGATAAACACGGACTCTCCAACGCAGCCTGGGTAACAACAGAGATAACAATGACGGGATTCAGCATGACTTTATCAAGAGTTTCTCAATCTCATTCATGTCATGACATGTGACTGAACTGTCATGAAGTCATGAACTGTAGCGTTGGTCTAATGTACCTGCTGACCCATGCAGGAGCTACTCAGGTTAGTGATGATCTTGGAGCTGTGTGTGATTATAACAGAGCTGGACCTGTGATGGTGAAGCAGCTGACCCATCACATCCAACAGTCCCTCATTCACTAAGGCCTCCTGGAAGCAAAGCATGGAAATATGATCAGTATCAGGATTTAAGAAGAAAAGTTGTTTACCTTACCCATATTTCAAAGGAAGAACATGTCCCAAAGTGTGAAAAAAGAAAAAAACATACAATAAATAGTTAACCTTCTTTATTATTATTATGATGCTGCTGTGTAGGAACTCGTACATTATTAGGTGGATGTGCAGACAGTGCAGACAGTAGTGTTAGAGCTGACTCTGTCCATGCAGGAGTGGAAGTTTTCAGCAGCGTCTTCAGAGGCAGCACGCAGTCAAGCTCCATCAGCTGCTCCTGCATCAAACCTGCACATAAAAATGACAAACAGCATCTGCTCCCTGTGTGGTGTAGCTTTATTGTTTCGATGTTTTTGACAGTAATTACCATTCTTTGATAGAGTTTGTAGGCATCTGCATGCTTGGGCTGAATTCTGAAAATTAAAAAAAAAAAAAAAATCATCAACAGTATCATATGATGGTGCTGATTTACCTTCAAACACCCACTAAAGTTGCAATCACCTTCTGCACAGAGGAAGACATGAGTGTCAAAAGAGACTTTAACAAATAATGGCCTCCAATGCTGAGGAACTTCGGGTGATGCTCCCGGACGGCAGCAATGTTGCACAGAGCGGTGCAGCTGTAAAACTGAACCTCTGAATCTGAGGACTGCAGCAGAAGAACCAGGACAGGAATAACTCCTGCTTGACACAAGATCCTTGTTGACCAATCTAGAAAAAAAGAATTTAGGATGTTTCCATGTTATCTTCATGCAAATTTAAAATACCTTTAAGTCACCACTGAAAAGAAAATGAAAAACAAAACAGCTCTTGGTTTTATGAAAAATATGTGAACAATGAAAACAAAGTAAGAAAATGATCCCACCTGACTGTGTGAGATATAACAGGGCCCAAGTTGCGTTCTGTTGCACCAGCGGATCGTAAGATTTTGCTAAAACCAACAGCGGAATGATTCCATCCACCATGATAGCGTCTCTGTTTGATTCTGTATGAAAAGAAAGAAAAACTTCCACACATCTGCTCTGCTATTCTATACTATAATATTATCTCACATCAGCAATACATATGATACATTAAGTACTTAAAGTCATCTACTTAAGTACTTAAGTACTTGATTCTTCCTATTCTTCATCTTACAGTATAAGTGTTTATGTGTAGTAGTGTGCAGAATTACATATCTGCTTCCATTTTCACAGACAACCTGAGGAAAACTAAATACACTCACACTGTAAAAGCACTATGAGTATCTAGCAGAATTAACATTATACCGTACAAATCCATTGAATGCTACGTTTTCTATACAGCTTCATTTCTGTTTCTTTTTTTCTGGTTCGAGGTTTCACTCTCATGCAAACCATCTAATGTCAAACTGCTGTCAGGTGTTTGTACAAACCCGAGGAGGCCAGCATGGCGACACATGCACAGGAGTGACACTGAGCGGTGTGATCACCGGACTGGAACAACTCCAGTATGGGCACCAGTATCCCCATTTCAATCACCAACTCTTTGCACACTGAAATCATATTTCATGGACAGTAATTATGACCACATGATTTTTTCATTAAAGTCACATAAACCAGATGATTCCTAATAGAGGCTGTGATACCGCATTGATTTTACATCATCAATACATACATCAATCTTTAAGGGCACTTGTGAATAAACTGAAGAGGCTTTAATAATTTTGAATGGACACATAACAATATTTTCAATACCGTGTGATTCTCAGCTCTTACCATTATTCTTTACTAACAGATTGACCAAGGAGAGAGAGATAGTCTTTTGCACGTCCAAGTCAGATGAGAAAAGTAAAGCCATGACCGGCTCCATGAAGGCATCTGGTAAAGGGGACGTCACTGAAATATACAATTACAGAGAGCAAGAGACAATAAAATAAAGACAAAAGAGGCATTATGGTTTTAAGAATCAGAATGTTATGAGTCAGTGACATAGCCAAGAACAATCTACAAGTTGGACTCAAATTAAATTAGCTGTCAGACTTCACTGACTAAAGCCAAAAGTTAGAAAGTAACATTGAATGTTTAACTGCTTTTAAATTCAAGTCTTGATAGAGATAGCCCATCTGTATCTATTAACCTCAACCAAGAAAACAAAACAATCTGTCAACTGCCGCCTTTATGCAAAATATGTGGTTATACATTTACATACTAAAAGACAACCTGTTCTGTACTGAGCTTATCACTACAATGATCAGACAAAGGGAAAAACTGAACTACAAGTAAGTTACCAAAGAGTTAAAGTTACCAATTTATCATAATAAAACATATTGTGTGAGATTGCTACATAAATATATTTATTGTTCATTGACACTGAAGCTGACGCATGTTGGGCATCATCTGCCAACCCTGGAAAAAGTACGGTTGAATATTTGCATGATACTGGTCATACCCGTTAGAGAGCCTGTCTGCAGTGCAAACAGTAGTCGCATTTTATGTGCCACTAATCTGCAAGTCATTACTATTGTGCAGATTATCAGAAGTAACATAAAAATCCGTTTGTTTTCTTTACTCACGATGATGACTGAGGTGTAAATAATATGCGGCTGCAGTCATTTGTAGATCAGGGTTTTCTGAGGCTGCGAGTCTGTTCAGTGTTTGTAGACTCTCCTGATTGATCAGTTGAGTTTCATGATCTAAGAGAAGAAACAAATCAACAATGTGTGACTGATGAATATTCCCAGACAATAGTTGATACGTTTGAAAAGACTTTTTTTTTTGTTTAATTTTGACACATGAATTGTGTAAATGCCAAGAAAGAGGGTTTTCATCAAATAACTGTATAAAATCATAAAACAGAATAATTTATGATTACAAATACTCTGTTGATGTGAGTTGCACCACTGGGTAAACTTTTTCTCACGAATAAAAAAGCCAGATAAAGTGTGTATACTGTAGGTGTTTCCCATCTACAACAAAGAAAATGTACTGTATGTACCTACCATGCAGGAGGTGTAATGAGGTCATCCTCCTCACAAAGCTCCTCTCAGGTGTTTTCCTCAGGCAGGTGCACTGAGAAAGCTCTGTGAAAAGGTCCCTAATTTTCTGCCCAAACTCTCTGCAGACTCTCCTCAGGTGAGCGGCAAAATCTTTGAGCAATCGGGAGCAATTCTCACAGAAGCCAGAAGCCATGACTGCATCTTGTGTCAGGACGCACCTGTCTGTGTTTTACACAACCAGCACAAAGACGCGCCTACTGAGATGTCATGTGACTGCAAGGTAAATTACAGTTCATTGTTACAGAAAGCATATCACAGTTCAAATACTTGATTAAAAAGTCACGCAAGCAAATTTTAAAATGAAAACAATTTAGAAGTTTGGTAATATTAGCAGCTAAATGTATGTATTTGTTTTTAATTCAATATATTTTCCCTCTTTCTTTGTTTATATGGGTGAAAGCCTCCTTTATGTCTTGTATAATTATATTGTATGATATATATTACATGTAGCTGTGTTCTCTACTTGTTGGAAACACAAGAAAATAGTGTTTGAAACATCTTAATCTGCAGAAGAACTCACAGCTGTTAGATAAGAATGATGAAGCAAAAAAGTACAATATTTTCCTATGAAGTGTAGTCGAGTAAAGGTGGAAAGTAAACATTTAAAGTTGCACAAAATGGGAATATGCACGTACTTCTAAATTGCCTACTTGTCAGTACTTGAGTAAATGTAATTAGTTACTTTCTTACCTCTTTTTATGCTTATAAGTTATTTCCATGGTTACACTTGTGAATTCTTCTACGAATCTTGAGGGTCTTCTGTCCTTAAGCGCACAAGCACAAACTGTGTACACCGCACCACGCACGTCCTCCTGCCTTTGCCACCTTTGTTGCAAAGAAATCCAGGGAAAACCTTAAAAGGCTGCCTGCATCCTCAGGGGGGTCCCATTGAATCCTGGTGGTTAACTAAAACAAAGAGCAACACATTTCTATACCCAGGCGAATGAGGAATGCAGCTGACCAGGATGGTGTTAATGTTATCTGTGTTACACAGCAGGCACTTATTCAAATATGTAGGTAAATCACATGAAATACATACTTCAGTTAAAAAAATAGGAAAGAGGACAGTGAGACTGTCAGAATCAGAATCTGGAAGCACAGATTTGCATGACAGTGAACATTAGGTATAAGAAAATGAATTCTTTTGTTATGCAAAACACCAGGAAGACTGTTTGAAAGAATCATTGTTCAGCCCTTCATAGCTTGAATAATACTTTGTTATGGTACTGTGGTGGCCTTCACATTAAGCACCCCTACAAAACATCTTGAAGGAGTTCTATGTAATTCATGTACTACTGTAGTACTTATACTGTGTGTATTATATCCCCCAGACCCAGAAGACCTGTCATTTAACAGGAATGCAGAAACTTCCCTGTGTTACTTTGCTATTCACAGCAGATTTTACAAAAAAAATAAGGGGAAACGTTTTTTTAACCATAAATGCCTCTCACTTAATAATAAGAATATTTAAAAGTCTTTATACATCCATGGGAGGGGTATTCAGTTGGTTGCAATCTGCAACCTCACCGCTAGATGTCACTAAATCTTACACACCTTTTCCTTTAAACGTAATTGGCTAATTTGTTGTTTGGGTGTCTTACGTCACGGACATGGTGGCAACGCTCCGCCCTCGTTGGTTGACTTGGAAACCGTCTTAGCGTTGTTGGTGAAGTTGGAGGACGGTACAATCACTGCAGGTAAGTTACACGAAGTTATTGTCAGGTAACCGTAAACCAGCCTGTTAAAATACATTAATGTGAAAACGGGTATGTTTTTGAGACTCAGACTGTTTGTTCAAGAACCCAAATCTAACGGTAACAAACGTAGCTAGTGTTAGCACTTAGCAAGCTAACGCTAAGTAATGCAGCTATTACCTCGTCAGCGGTTAACAGTCTGTGATACAGAAAATATGACTATAATGTCCTTTTGGATTTGCTCCTGCATTTTTATTTACATTGCTAAACTTGCACTAACATAAACAGTTAGCTAAACTAATTGTGTAGGCAAACCAATGTTGGGTAGTGGGTGATCTAACGTTAGCAGAGATTTCGTTGTGTAACGTTAACGTTATCCCTGTTTTATATTTTTGAATAAAGCCTCTTTTTTTTAACGTTACAGCCTTTTTCACTCAGAATGAGAGACATTTCGGTGGCTGAGAATGCCTGCTGGTGAGTTTTCTACTGTTCCCAAAGCCCCCTAAAAGTTGTATTACTCCAGTGTGAAAATGCTAGTTTAGAAAGAAAAATGCCCTGCAATCAAAGTTGTACATCATCATAGGTTTAAAAGGCATAGATAATGCAGAAAAGCTTCTTTCAAAGTGGTATATTACTATATATCTATCATAGCATTGGATTATTGTTATTAATGCATTAAAGGATAGAATAGTGTGTCTTAACAGTTGTCTATATGAACAGTGAAAGAGGTTTTCCTCGCTGTAAATATTCCTCCTGTTCATACTGGCTATTAAAAGATCCCCTTCAAATGTGCTGTCAATGTAAGCAATGGGAGCTAAAATCCACAGTGTGTCCACACAGTCATTTTGTGCAAGAAGTGCATTTAAAAGCTTATATGAGGCTTCAGCAGTCTGAGTTAGTCATATCAAGTGGATATCTGCCACATTTACAGTCTTTTTAGCATCAAATTCCCTTTTTGTGTTTCCCTGTTGAGCTGCAGTGAAGTGATAGTAACAAAAAGAGGGACTTTGGCACTAAAAAGACTGTAACGTTGAAAGATATCGACATGATTTGACTAACTTGGACAGCTGAAGCTTCATATTAGCTTCACATAAACTTTTAAATACATTTTTGCACAGAAGGAGGCTTGTGGATTTTGGCCCTCATCACTTACATTGGAAGTGCATTATGAAGGGATCTTCTAATTGCTAATATGAACAGGAAGAATGATTATGGCAAGAAAAAACTATTTCAGTGTTCATTTGGGTACCTGACTATTGTTTTAAGACAGACTTGAAAAATTGTGAACCCGTCCTTTAATGCAGAATTTCAGTGTTGTAGCTGATCAAGGTGGGGCTACCTTTATATACTGTTGGGTAGTTGTTTGGTGAGGGCACACGCTGCTGTGATAGTATTAACTGATCTCAACATAGCCAGTCAACATCCATTTTGCCTGCTAATGGTAGTATTACCTTTTTACAGGTGAGAGTGAAGACCGGGCAAAGACCCGTGAAAGATTCAACGAGGTGTTCAAGAAATACACTGAATCAGAGAAGAAAAAGTTAAAGAAGAAAAACTCTGAAACCAAAGAGACCATTGTGGTAAGTTTTCTAATATGTGCAGTTCTATCTTTAGTGGTGGAGACTGAAGAGCATAGTTAAGTGTTGAAAAACGTCAGAAAATGTGACTTAAAAGCTTCAGCATACGGTGTGCAGCAGAAGAAATGTTATTTGTGTCATTTTTCTCCTTCCCCCAAAATACACTGCAGAGTAATGCAAACCAATTTTAATGGTTGACACATTATTAAAATGAAAGAGAACGACATAAATATCAACATTTCTTTGCCCTCCCTTTTCCTCCTTCTTCTGTAGCTCCAGACTCTACAAAAGGATCTCAACCTTGAGAAGGACACAGAGGATGATGAGACTATCCTCCAGAACACATATCACCCTGAACAGGGCAGCCCACGCTTTACCAAGAACAAGCGAAGAGAGAGGGAAATAGCAGAAAAGGTTAATATCAATAACACTCGAAACCAAGAGGAGATTCAAACATCAAAAGGTAAGCGAAAGACTAAGAGGGAGCTTCCCTCACTTCCTGTACCTGAGGACGCCACAAGTTACGCCCAGAAGGATGCAGATACTTCCAAGTCTGAGATCACTTTGAAGTCAGATGATGTTGGTGGTGGAAAGGAACCAAAACGGAGAAGTAAGAAGGGGAAAAGCAAAGGAGATGCAGAGGCCAAGGCAGAGAGCCAGGTGGAGGACACTGAGGACAACCTGCTGCATGAATACCAGCAGCAGATTGCACAGGAAGAGGAAAGCACTTTGAAAAAGACACAGGTCAAGACAGAAGAAGACAGTTCGGCCTCCCAGAGCGTTTTACTGAATAATGACGTTGGGAAGAAGAAAAAGAAGAAGCTGAAATCTGTAATCACAGAGTCAGATGTGGGGTGTGTATACCTATTAATAGGATACAGATTTATTATTTTTTAGAGGCTTGTTGAAGATTTAATACTTTTCGCTCCACCAGGGATCAAGATGAAGGTGCCGACCAGGATGTTGATGCGGAAAACGAAACAGAATCAAAGGGAAAAAAGAAAAAGAAGAAGAAAAAGCAAGGTAATTGGATGCTAATTATCTGAAAATAATTTACAAAGTCAAGTCATCAGGTCCGCAGCACATGATGTGAATGAATGTCATGTCTTATTTTCCTGTTTTCAGTTGTCAAAGAAGAGAGAGAAACCAAGACAGAAGCACCACAGAGACCAATCTTTGATGACAGCCTTGTGCTGGGAGTGTATGTACACAAAACAGATCGCCTCAAGACGGACCTGCTGATCTCACACCCCATGGTGAAGATCCATGTCGTTGATGAGATCACCGGACAGTATGTGAAGAAAGAAGACAGGTGAGAACGGACACGGTCAGACCCAACATTACTGCAGTTCAGTTTAGTGTTTGAGTTTTCACATCTGTCATGGTTTGGAAACCTTTGAATAAATACAATATAGTGAATAATAAACCCTCTAACTGCATGCATTCAGTATTTTTATTTATTTGCTTGAAATGCATTATTATGTCTTTCTCTTTTTTCATAGCCATCGCCCAGTTTCCTCATTTTATGAGCAAGAGAACGTTGATCACATTCTCCCCATCATGACTCAACCTTTTGATTTCAAGAAGAACAAATCAATCATTCCTGAGTGGCAGGAGCAGATCATCTTCAACGAACGCTTTGGGCATTTCGTCCAACAAAATGACGAAAGCCCCAGAGTCATACTCTTCTTTGAAGTAAGAGATATTTCATGTAGAAATATTTTTAACTTTGAAGCCAATTTCAGTGTAGCTGTCAATGATTATTTTCATTTAAATGTTTCGTAAAGATCCTGGATTTCATAACTATGGAAGAAGCAAGAGCCAATGCTGATGTTGAGCATGAGCGAGGATTCAGAAAGATTGCATGGGCATTCCTCAAGGTATTATATTTGGCCTTGCCATTTAGAAGGAAATATCATCCTGAATATTTTTATTGTTTTTTTTAATGCTAATGTCACGTTTTCCCCTGAATCCTTTAGCTAGTCGGCACAATGATGTGCTGAATATCGACAGTAAACTTCGCCTTCAGCTCTTCTGCCCTCCACCCAGGGCAAAGAGGCAACAAAAAACAATTGAGGTGGTCGAGTGGTGGAGGAAGCACCCCCGAATCAAATACACATCCACACTTTATGTTACGGTGAAGGGCATTAAACTCCCTGAGCATGTAAGTCAGTTACTACTATTTATTATTGCTTTGTTATCTCTTTGATGATCTGTCTCTACATATTGATCTGTTATAAATTAGGTAATAACGTAGGCAATTCTGTTTGAGTTTTAATCAAACCACCTGTAGATTCAGTAATATGACGTTCCTGACTTACTGCTTGTTCTCTAGGTGGACCCAAGTATTCGTTCCATGATGGCGCTGCAGGAGGAGAGGGGAAGCACCTCCTACAGTGAACTGCAGAATGAAGTCACCAAGAAAAGCCTGACGCAGCCTCTAGACAGCAAGCCACCAGTCTTGAGATGGAGCAGGCTGCCTGGGCAGGTTAGTAGAGTTAGCAGACAGAATGGATAGTGTGTGGTAAACCCCTGAACTAAATCTAAATTGATTTGTGTATACTTTGCAGAGATTACATTAGCTTTTTGACATTTCTTTGCCCCTTGTCAATCTCCATCTACTGTGTCTGGCACTTAAAATAAAGTCAAAAGTATTTGCTCCTACTCTCTAACCTAGGATTGGTCAAACGTGTTTGACTTCGCGAGTCTTACCTGGTGCTTTTCTGTTAAAGGTCTGTCGGATTCCTAACAAGCCCATGCTGGCGTTTCGTGGTGGTCAGATGGGCTGTTTCACAGTTCTCTTCTCTCATGCTGGGACATTATTAGCTGCCGCTTGTGCTGACAGAGACGCTTTCCCTGTTGTGGGTAAGCAACACCTCATCTGTGTAAATCTCCCCCTGCTGAAGCTCATAAGCAGAACTCTCCAGCTAATTAACTTGGTGTTTATACACAGTAGATATAAACAGCTGTGGGGATTGATCTCAGGTGTCTGCAACTTCCAAGCTTATGCAAAAAAATACATTGTGCAAAAAATAACTTGATCGTTTACTGTTTCAGTGTATGAGATCCCTTCTGGCAAGGTTTTGGCTGCCTTCAATGGCCATCTCAAAATCGTGTATGATCTCTGCTGGTCCAGAGACGATCGGAGTCTTTTGTCTGCCTCCTCTGATGGAACTGTCAGGTAAGGTTCTGTGATTAGATAAAAGAACAGGTAAAACTGATTAGGAGTGAGTCAAACAGCAGCGTAATGAGGTGGGGACAGTTGCTGTAACAGCTGTTTTTTGTAGCACCTCTAGGGGGAGTAAGTACTCCTCTTATGGTATGTTGCTTGGTCTGCCTTTGTCTTACCGGTGACACAGCATGTTTTGGGCTGCAGTCCGTACCAGTTGTGATTGTCTGACTCAAGAGTACATTTAAAGAACACATTATTCTTTGTATAAGAAAGTTTTGCATAATTCAAATTTTCTTCATCTTGTTCTCCTCCTTCAGAGAGTGGAATGTGGAGAGGCTTCTGGGAACAGCCCAGAAGGTGCTCCCGCATCCATCGTTTGTGTACTGTGCTCAGTACCACCCCACAGCCCAGAACCTGGTGGTGACGGGGGGCTACGACTCTCTGGTGCGAGTGTGGAGGCTGGATGTCGATGATGTGAATGGCCGGCTACTGCAGGAGTTTGAGGGTCACAACAGTTTCATCAACACTGTTTGTTTTGACTCTGAAGGTATTTTGTGTTTGGAATAGTGTGTCTATGCGTATGTGTGTGAGCCCTGTTGTAGACTGGCAGCATGTCCATGGGGTGTACTTCTCAGTGTTTGGTGAGATAGGCCCACAGCCACCCACAGCCCTGCACAAGATAAGAATGAATTTGATCTCTTACACACGGACTGCCCTCTTATCATTTTAATTTAATGTTATTGTGTTTATGAAGAATGTTACATAAAGAAGGTCTTGGCTGACAATATGAAAATAGAGGGGATCCACTGCACGTACATGTAAGAAATACTGAATGATATTAAGTTTGTGTGTAGGTTATTTCTTTATATCATTATTATTATTTCCTCTGTTATATCTGTTGGCTACCAAGATGTTATTTGTTTTGATTTAATATACAACAGCCCAGGTGCATTGTCCTATAATTTATTTCAAGGATTCATTCAGGAGCAGGGGAGCTCAGAGATCCCCCTGTGCTAACCTCATTTTGAAGTAGAATTAAAAGTCTGTTGTAAAGGTAATTGTGGTGTATTTAATGTGAGGCTTGACTTGTTTTGTAATGTCAATGAAAGATATTGTAGGTGTACATTCTCATGGCCGATGTTCCTTTTGTTGTAATTAGGAAGGAGAATGTTCTCTGCAGACAACACTGGCCTAATCATTGTATGGAAGACCTCAGTAAGTGACAGAAAGCAACGGCAGCCATGTCATCACTGGTGTATAGAGAAGGTAACAGAATAAACTGTGTGAAATGTTTGATTCACTTGTACATGCCTTACACTATACTGTTGTCAAATAGTGGTCTGAGTTGAAATTGAATTGAATTCCTACATTTTGTGTCTTGGCAGAAAATTGGTGAAAGTGACCTCAGCAGTATCCCCATCAACATGCTGCAGCTCCATCCAAACGGGCGGTGCCTGCTCATCCATGCTAAAGACAGCGTCCTGAGGATGATGGATTTGAGAATGTAAATACGACAGAACTGTTTTTAAAGAATCCATCTGTAATTACAGGAAGCAACAACCTGTGTTCTGTCACTTTTATTACCAGGATCTCAACTCACATATCAAACCAAAAAGGCATCATTGCAGGTGCTTTATTTTCATGGAGGTTGCTGTTTCCTCAAATTACAGATTGGACTAAAGAGACCATTTTAATGAAGAAAATGTTATAAAAAGTGGAATATGATCTAGAATAAAACATGGTGGAAAAATTGCTGTTGAGGTCCAAAAGCACATATTTGTTTAAACTTAAAATATCTATTAATCTGTTAAAATATACATTTGTATCTTATCTATTATATCTACCATTTATCTGCCCCATTCAGTCTGGCTGTGAAGAAGTACACTGGAGCCACAAACTACAGAGAGAGGATCTATAGCACTTTCACACCATGTGGAAATTTCATCTTTTCTGGAAGTGAGGATGGAATGGCATATGTCTGGAATACTGATACTGGTGAGGATCATGTTTTGTACCCCAAATAAAGAAACCAATCACTTCCTAAATGTTTTGATAGTATTCTGCATAGTGGTTCCAGCTGTTAGCTGCTCTGGCTGTCTTCCCAGGTGACCAAGTTGCAGTGTACTCCGAGCTTTGTTACCGCACCGCTCTCCACAGCGTGTCGTTCCACCCTCACGAGAACATGGTAGCTTTCTGTGCCTTCGGTCAGGGCCAGCCTGTCCACGTTTACCTGTACGACCGCAAAGGTAGGCCCCTGTATCTCTCAATAACTTTTTTCTGGCAGAAATTAAACTGTTATTAAATAACACACTGATCTAAGACTGTGTCATGCTGTCCCACACAGTTTCCCAGCTGGAGGTGCACAATATAAAGGCACTGAGCAGATCAGCTTCTGCAGACACCAAAACTGTCAGAAACACACCTGATCCCCCGGTGTTTCAGGACACATCTGCTTCTTCAGCCATGGATCAGTATGCCCAAGCAACAAGACTTGCATTAAAAATGCAATGCGTCAAAGAGCAACTGGATTCAGTACTTGTAAATACTCATCCTCCAGTTCTTTGAAATATACTTTGAAATAAGTAGTAGTCATCTTATTACAGTCCGAAGTGCAGTATGTACATATTCTCACCCTTTCAAACCTTTGTTTAGGAACCACGTCAAAGAGCTACAGCTTCTGGATACATTTACGAGCAAGGTACTGTATGCATTTTAGATTGTTGTACAGCTTTGTTTGTATAATTCACCTGTTTGTGCAACAGTGTTGTCTCTTATGTACATGAAAAATATTCTGTCTTTTGTGTCTCAGAAAAAATTAGCATCACTCATACACGGAGGAGCTTGGTGTTGGATACTGGCACAGTAAGTTTTTGATCTGTACTCTTTAAACACACCTCTGTGGTCTTAGATGAGGATACACCTGCAGAGCCCTTTATGCCAACATTTTGTTGTGTGACCTGAGGGGCTGAGAACCTCTGCTCTCACTTACGCTAAAGTAACACTTTCTTTGTTTTGCCCTCAAGCACTGAAGAGGAACACCACAAAACAAGAAATTATGGTTATAGAGTATATATTTAATGATAAGCTCTTTCTGCATCATTAATGATAGTACGCCATATCATAGGTCAAGTCAAACTTTGAAATTTCAATTTTATTTTGACTTTAAATTGACCTCTGTACATGAAATGGCAGTAATTACTGCCATTCTGAAATGAGTTGCTATGCAACTCACGTCCAGCTTCTTTTTTTTTTTTTGCAGATGGGATTAAATGCCTCGTTACCGCCTCCGTCTCTCCTGTCGCCACACTCCAAGCTGCAGCTCTCCGGTCCTCTGGCAGAGCAGTTTGTCCCCCAGGCAGCCCTGAGCACCCAAAACCGTGAGTGGCTTGTACCGTTCACATTGTTGTTTGTCTTTAACCAATGAATGGTTTTACTGCTGCTGTGCGACATCTGAGGTCAAATATTTCCAAAGATTATAGCTGCACAAAGTATAAGACTGTGTGACCAAGACTAAGTGCTTCCAGTGTTGTGGTTTAGAGTTCCCTGAAGCATGTACACCGTACACAGAGACACAGATGGACCGCTTGTAATTTTTACCTGTGTTCGTAAGTGAGCACTGTTAATACAAGTCACTGGATCATGTTGCAGGACGTGATCAAATATTTATGCTTTGCTCTTTGTTGTTGTTTTTTTACTTGTAATTTCAGGCAGGTTCAGTCCAGTTGGTCAGCGTCTAAAAGGAGTTTCATCTTTCAGGCTACAGACGGTAAGACTGTTAACAGTTACTTTATTTCCTACCTTTTCTGATGCATGTTTTCTTTCTTTCTTTGCTTAATCAGATGAACATTATCACTCTGGTTACACAGTCAACTGTTACAGGAGTCTGCCAAATAACATGTCTGCCAAAGTTGCTCCTACAAGATTTAAACAATGTTCTTTTCTTTCCATCAGACCCTTCCTGACTACATTTCCTCAGGCGTCCACGTGGAAACTGATTCTGGCGTCCATGTGGAAACTGATTCTGCTCCTGTTCAACAAATAGTAAGTATTGACTGCAGCTGTTCAGCCGTTCAGCTCAGTCACATGCAACTTTTCCACTCTCCGATTCAATCATTCCACATTTGCGTTCCTCCTGTAGGTTGTCTCGCTCTATGACTACAGAGCTAATCGTTCTGATGAACTGACCATTCGCCGTGGCGATGTCATCCACGTGTTGTACAAAGACAATGACAACTGGTGGTTTGGACGCCTGGCCAATGGGCAGCAGGGATATTTTCTTGCGTCTTATGTGGCAGATCAGAGTGAGTGGATTGTGTTTTCTTGTGACAGACACCTTGTGGATAATGTGTATAAACCCTCCAAATGTGATGCAGGATGCTGAGTTATTTTATTGTTGTAGGAGATTTCAATGAAGAGGTGACTCAGTCCGTAGAGGCACACGCAGCCGTGTCTGAAGGGACGGTTGAGAGGTCAACACCAACCAGGGTGAGGAGACAGAAAGATTCGATGCCATCTGTCTTGAATCTGAATCATATCTTTTTTCATCAGTAAAAATGACTGTGGGCTAAAAGGTGAAGGGCTCTTTACACTGGTGTGGCTTAAACAGGGGTATACATAACTGCACTCCAGATGCATGTGTTCTTTGTCTTGTCTATGGTGCCTGTTTCTGTTTGTTAAAGTGATACTTCAGCCAAAATCCACATCCAAACAGCCTCTGCAGGCCTGGAAGGTGGCTTTAAAAGCTTTGACAGAGCATTAAAAGACAAAGAAAAAAACACTCATTGCTGGTTTCCCTATTCTTTTTTATTCTACTTGGAAATTGACAACTCTGACCCAAGAAATGGACATCCTACAGTCACCTGTGGTTGAAACATTGTAGGATTAAAGAACTGGCGACTAGTTGGCAGCGTGCTGGAATTTTTTCATATTTTTGTTGGTATCAATAGACATCTGCATTTGTTTTGGATGTGCGTCCTGATGATTGCCTCAGCAGAAATGGGATTTCAGTGCTGACATGTTTTTGTGAAAGAAAAACAGTGTCATCATCATCATCCATGGAAACATGTATATGCTCAGTGTGTTCCAACAAGCCATTGTGACAAATACAGCTTACATGCGCTGCTGTAAATTGTCTACTTTGCCACATTTTGGTGAAACTATGACAAATCATGAGCTACTATTCTAGCCTACAGTGTGTGAGTGAGTGATTCTTAAAGGTTTTGGGAGGAGTATCACTTAAATGAAACAGAAAAATAATACATGACGTTTATGGGCTATCTGTATGGTGTGGTGTCTTTTCCTGTCCTTCTTCTCGTCACGATTTATTTTTTCTCCTTCCTCAACTTTCCAAGGTCTCTGCTGCAATTAGTTCTTCTGGGGAACTTAAGTTTCTTTCTGAGCCAACACTTTCTGACACCGACCCTGAGTTGACTGATGCCAAGTAAGTAGCTCACTTTACTAACGCTTTACTAAACTAAATTCTCTTTTACACACAGGGTTAATTTACTGAACACTGCATTAGGGTTTCTCTTCTTAAAGAGAAGAAAAACAATACAGGGTTATGATTGGCATGCTAAAAGTTATATTATGGCTTAGGAAAAAAAATGCTGATTTCAAAATATGATTTTTCCTACAGAGCTAAAAGGAAAAAGAAGGTGAAGAAGCCAGGACCATCAGCTCAGGCCACATTTTCAGATCCAGATGCTTCGGAGTCGACCAGCAGCAGGAGGAGAGTCAGATCAAAAGAGAGACCTCTCCCAAAGAGACCGACTGGCCAGACTAACGGTGCCTTCGAGCCTGATAACATGAACTAATGGACACATGGTTGTTTTTTAACTTGAGTGCTTTACACTTCTATTCTTTTTGTCATATAAAATACATTTTTGTAATGACAACAAACCTTCCAGGTGTATTTTTCCAGTATGCTCATATTCTGTATAGTACTTAATACAGATTGATCAACGAAATGTAAAATTTTGTTTATAAAAAAATGTCTTAACATTAACAATTGTGCTATTGTGTGTTTTTGTATATTTTACATTTTTTATTTATTGATGTAAACACAAATTGACTATTGTGTAAATTTTCACTGATGATCTACAGTAGGAAACAAAATTTCTGTAATATTGTAGTTCTGTTTTCGTAGCCTGTAAGAGATTAACAAAGTTTGTATATGCTATTTCTTCACAACAATAAAAATGCAGATTATTCATTAACAAACGTGTTGTTCATCTTGTACATGTACAACATGTATAGTTACAACTAGTACGTTACATCAAAAGTGATATTTTGAATCTTAATGTGCCGTATTCATTTGCATGTAATTATTTCATATTTAACTTTCAAAATGTTTCTACATATCAAGCAGATATTAATACATTTTTTTGTGTGACAGACTCGGAATTAGTTTTATTTTAATGTTTCAGTAGATAACTGGGTAACCTTTTGAAATTTAGTCTGTCCCATAAAATATAAGCACTATGCAGTTCATGACATCAACTCATTTTAACTTGCATAGTGTGCACATAGATGTTATAGATGGAGTAAACAAACATGCATGCGAATGTTTACATATTTACCATTTTTATTCAAATCAGTAAAAAAGTTAAGATTTCCCGTCTTTAAATATTTCAGGCAGAAAAGAAGGCACAACATCACTAACTGCAGAGAAAAGTGACATGACGCCTCCCCAGCATATTAAATTATCCTGTACATTATGTGACATTCAATACCTGACCTGTATAATGTATCACTCTAAAAATAATATTATAAAAGGATTGCTTCCTTCATGTTACTAATCTGGTCGGCATGTGTCGCCTCATGAAATCAAAGTCATGGGATGTAGAAAACATTTAAGAACATTAATGCTGCAGCGCTGCAGAACAAAAGACACATTTAGTTTGTGATCTGGACTTTGAATGTCCTGTGATTTCCAGTGGCTGACTATATTAATTCACGTTACATTCATCCACAGATAAAAAAAAAAAATTGCACCTTGTAATTTACTGCACAGTATGAAATGATAATCTGACTTGTAAGTCAATAATACAGTTATATGGCTTTGTTTTAAGGCTTCATAACAGTACCTGCTAAAAACCGTTTACACTTAAAATGTCTCAAGTAAAAATCATTACAATCCCTGCAACACAAGAGTTTATAATTTAAAAGAGTTACAAAGCAATTAATAATAATAAAAAATAATTTGTATAACTTGATGTCCACAGGTAGCTGGTAGCTGGTAGCTGTTCGGTATGGCGTCCTTCTACATATAGCTGATGGTTTCATTCAGTCAGGAGAGGAGTACTTTCATCAGTTTGTCTACTCGGATCTTCTCGAACACTTAAATTTGAACAAAAAATTAAGTGTTAAACCCAGCATATTCTTGGAAACTGCCCAAATAAATCTAAATATCCTTCCACGTACTACACAGTATATATAAATATATGAGACAAGTCTGATTATCCTAATTCAAGGTTAATGATAAAGTCTAGATATCCTTCCACTATTTATACAGCATATAAGAATGTATAAGGCATCTAAATATATGGCAAAAATCTGATTGTCATAATTTGAGGTCAGTTACCTTTGTTGTTGTGGTCGTTGACAGAGATAATACACAGCCAAGAAAAAAGCCTGAGGACAGCATGACATAAGAGTGGTCGTTTAGTGTTAAACTGCCAAGAAACATGAATTATACGCTTCTTCCTCTAAGTGTTTAGAGTGATTGAATGAATGCCACACAAGTGAAGCGACAACAATTCACCGTATCGTGCCGTCTCTGCCACACTGGAAACTTTATACAGGCCTGAAAATCAGCCTTGTGTGCATTAACATACAGTTCAGTGCGTGAGTATTCATGATGATATGGTCATAAACTATGAAGTGGAATCTTTTAAATCACAAGAAGACAAAATAAAAAGCTAAAATGCTGCGCAATTGAGTACGTCCGTGCAATTTTCATGGTTTCATGTGTCCTTTTCCTCACATGGACCACTTCAATAACTGATACTTACAGCCAAAAGCGCCAAGCCTCCTTGGACAGCAGCTGCCCACTCAAAGCTCAGATGTTGTGTGATGAGGCCACCCACAACTGGGCCATAAAACATCCTTAAAAAAAAAACAAATTTCCAATTAAGAATCAAAATTGTAACGTTAAACATCAAAGGGCAGGAAATTAGTACCAACCAGCCAGACTATTTTTGTTAACATTTCACACATCTGCTGTATTAGATTACTGTTTTGCTTCCCTTTTTTTCAGCTTTTGAAATTCAATCAGAGCCAGTGCGACTTACCCCGTGGACCAAACCGCCCCAAACAGTCCAGACACCATTCCAAGAGTACTTAGTCCCTCTTCAAATCCATGTTCACTACAAGGAACAAAAGAAAAGAATGTCAAGTATGTGTTTCGACTTCGCCTTACTTTTTTTTTTTTTTTTAAACTGCAGGTTATGAATATATAGGAATGCAACATGGGAAGCCACTCACTATGCACATGTGATGATCTCAGGGAACGTGGGGATAGCAGTCATGCCCAGAGAAAACCCAATTACACCGAGCATGAGGACCAGCAACCACAGCTGACTGCACATGCAAAACACACACACACAAAAATAAAAGTTAATACTATTAGGAATTATGTTGTTTTTGTAATGCAACAGTGAGGCAACACATGACCTGCTGAATACTGCCAGTGGCAGAGAAAGAAGTAAAATCATTTACTAGGCTTTGTCTGACTCGGTTGCTTCTAATTACTGTCTAAAAAAAATAGGACCTGAACGCAACATAAAGCTGTATTCTTTACTGGATGACAAGACTGGAGGAAGTCACTGCACCCAGCCAAGAAATCGTCCGCATATAACACCTGTAAAACCTCACAGTTTTGTCGTTTTTACATTTTGGTTTTTGTGCAGATTTTTAGAAGTCCTGATAGGCAGATTTTGTCATCTTTGGATAGAGCCAGGCTAGTTGTTTCCCCGTTTTCAGTCTCCATGCTAAGCTAAGCTAACCGACTATAACTCCATATTAAACAGACAGATATGAGAGTGCTATCAAAAGAAAGCAAATAAGTGTATTTCCCGAAACACAAACTATTCCCTCAAAGTAGAGAGTCTTAGTTACTTTCTACCTTCACCACATGCTCACTTTGGGATGTGAAGGAAAGGGACGGGACCAAGCAAAAAGAAGCCAACTGCTGTGGCGCTGCCTCCTATCACCATGAACCAACTCCTGGTGGCCTGATAAACACCAACAAACAGAGGATTTTGTTTGACGTGATAGACGTACAGTTGTGAAAAGAATTATCGCCATGTAATCATTTTGGTTGCTTTAATACTCACAGGATATTTATCAGTGAAATACCCTATCAGTGGTGATGCCAGGCAATAAGGTAACGACAAACCAAGCATGATGAGTCCTACGTAGCCAGTGGAGAGATTAAACTAGGTAAAATAGAGAGAGAGAAAAAAATGCTGTATTTCTTCATCATTCACACGGTGCATGAAAAACTTTCTACCTACAGTAATTTGACTTTTTGGGAACAGAGGATATTACCGTCTCAATAGCAAACAGGGACAACGTGGCATCCAAGAAGCCCAGACCTGCACTTAGAGTGAATATCACATAGCACATCAGCACTATTTTCCCACGAGTGAGCAGCTTAAAGAATGAATCCTTTGAGGGGTCTGCATCTGTGTAGAGAGAAACCCAAAATACAGCTCACAGCTAAAATCTAAGAGAAAAATAAATACTTGAACAAATAATTTGGTGACATAATCAAACTGTTACCAATGGTTGGCAAGACGTAAATGTTGAAAGGAACCATAATCAATAGGAAACATCCAAGGAGCATAAAAGGGACTTCATATCCAAATGACTGGTAGAACCACCCTCCGACCGGTGGCCCCATGATAAGACCAAGTCCTGTGAAAATCTCCAAACTACCCTAAAGAGAGAGAAATGAAGCACATTAAAATATGCATTTGCATACACACTGTGCCACATACACACAAGCAAGCAGAATCTGAGCATAATCAGCTTAATAACTACATACTGTATTTAAGTTTCCATGGCACCGGGGGGAAATACAAAACAACTCAAACTATATTGCTGTTTTTTGTTTGCTCGTGATTCTAATGTCTAAACAACATGCCAGTCACACAAGGGTTGTCTGCACTCACCAAAACAGTTGCCACATTGTTTGGGAATATTTTTGCTGTCATTGCAAAAGAGGAGGTCATCGCAGCAGCAAAGCCCACAGCGTCGACAGACCTCACTACAAAGCACAGAGTAACGAAGGCCGGTCCCGCAGGAAGCCGGTCGAGTAATCTGCGAGAACAGAATGAAAACAATCATTTCATGTCAAACAGGAATAAACATAGAAAGACTGAGATGATACAGGCTGTTAGCTCAGTCTTAAACAGCAAGGAACAATGTGTAATGTAAGATGACTAAACACAATAACTAAGAATAATCATTTTTACACCAGATGAAATCACAAACCTGCATGTATCCACGTTCAGATAAACAACAAATTTAAATAACAAATTTAAAATGTATACTGCCAATACAGGTAGATTTTTTCATGTTGTGACCATGCAGTCATACAATTTGCCAAATTACATAAAGGACTTTTTCATCATTATCTTAAAGGGAGGCTGGTGTTATTCTACATTTTTCTACCAACAATGCATTAGTCCATCTCTCAGTACTTTACACCTTCTCTGCCCTGTCTGTGACTCTCAGCTCTAAGCACATTTGTTCCAACTCAAGACGTAAATCTTTAAAAAAAGGCTCACACATATATAGTTTCATTTTTTTAAGAGGCTCAGTAATTTCCCTAAAACAGCTGGGCACTGTAGTTTTTAACATATTTCACTCAACGGGAGTAAAACGTGTGACTATGTTTCGTTCTTTTTGGGACTCCTGTGATGAACATCTCGAATACAAAGTTTACCATAACACAATCAAACATTTTTACACAGAATATATGAAGCCAAGAGGCCTAAATCTGCGAGTGCTACAACGCAAACATTGACAAAACTACTAATTCTGGCAAGTGAGCATTATCAGGTCTTTCAGTGCCAATTTCTGCTGTAACTCTTAACTCAGTAAACGCTCTAAAACTTGAGAGTTGTTAAATATGTTGAGATTACTGTATTATACTAGTTACTGTATGTAATGTCTTTCTATGGCCGTCATCATCATCGTTCACATGGCGCACAGGATCATCACTTACCCAAACAGAATGGTGCAGCCTGACGACACAAAAAGCCCCGTCACAAGCATGAACTTCGCACCAATTTGGACAATCTGGTGAGAGAGACTGAGGGTCAGTTACATCTGTGCAACAAATCGCACTTCACATAACGTTAACTGATTAAAAATAATGACATATACTTACATATTTTCCTAGTATCATCGAACCAATCAAATTGCAGACAGCGTAGCAGCCAAATATGAGACCAATAACAGTCTGACTGGCTCCTTTCTTTACTGCCTGTGTAGAAAATATTCATGCAATGTATGTATAAGTATGAGAAGGAACAATTATGTCACAGTAGAATTAACAAAAGCTAACAAAAGCAATAAACAAAAGTCAAATAACCTCAACCTTTCCCATAAATGAACGCCTCAAATGATTGATCAATAACTAATTGCTATTGTGCTTTAAGAGTTATTACAGATGACACCAGCTGATCTTTCTTGAGACCTTCTATCCAATGAGAAAGACAAAGCCAGTCATTCATTGGCCTTCAAGGAGGCTTTCTGATTCATATCACATGATTATTGGTTCATTCCACTCAGAAGACACTACTACTAAGTTTTTTTAAAGGAATTGATGATGGCTGTATGATCTGCTTTGTCCCTGCCTTCACGTTCTTCTCATCACTGTAACACTATTCTTCAGTCTAACACAAAGCATCCGTTTGTAGCTATCTGCAACTCCACATACTCATTAACTGATCAAATTAATTATTGGACACCTCCTTGATTGAAACAATGGAGTTTTCACTCAGCTGATAGAGCGTATCAGCTGTTGCGTGATATCTTTCAGCAGCAGCTCTGTGTTCTACATCTGTTGTTTTAAGTATACATAAAAACAACTCGCCACCATATTTCTGCTCTGCCCAAGGTTATGTTTTCAGTCCTGTTTGTTTGGTTATCTGGATATCACAAAAACATATTCTGATTAAATATGGCAGACTAGTTAACCACTGCACTTCATTCAAGTGCTTTAGTCACTATGACTGTCATTCACTATATGAAGCTCTGGTGAAAGTTCAAGAAGGAAGATCTCTTCCCTCGCGTTCTGCCTATATTCCACTATGAGTGAATGTCTATTTCCCCCTGTTCTGTTTCTGTCCCTAACTTCTGCTTTCCCTTCGTTCACAATTCTGCCATCATAGAGAATGTGCAGGTGTTGTGCAAATTAACAGCATTGGAAGTATGCACTCTCTCAGTACTTTATGAATTTGTGATAAATATCTATTGTCAATCTATTATATTCTACTGTTGTTTAAAAAAAACAAAAAACTGTTGCACTTATACCATGCCTCTGTTTTGCTTCTGCTGCCCTCATTAAACAAGACTTTAATATGCAACTGCCAGTTAATAATCTGTGCTATAAAATGCATGATATTTTGGCAAAAATGAATTTCATAAGCAATAGACAAACACAAGTGATGCTCAAAGTCAAGATGAACAGTATTTATATGTCAACACATTTTGGCACAAATAAATTCTGGATGTTTGTTTGCTTTTTAGAGTTCTATAAATTACAGAACAGCGCCATGTTTTTAAAAAAAAAAGTAGTTTAAGAGCAGTACAAGAGTATCCAACCCTGGCACCGCTTTCTAATAAGGCACCCTTTAAAAAGGGTTTATAAATTTTACAACGTATTGGATGGATTACTAATGGATTACCAACATTTAATACCCGAACAATAAACACTGGCCAAAGGAATTTTTTACAACCTGGCAACCCAAATTTTTCCTACGACTATTTTATAGCATTAGTAAATGATTTATTAACCATTAAAACTAGCCTTCAGAAACCTTTGCTGAACAGCAGCTAATGTGTCCATATGTGAAAAGTACCAGAGAATGATTTTAGTTAAGCTCGGTTTATTTGTTTATTTGATATTCTTTTTCCAAAAGAAAAGAGAAACCCTATAAATGAGCCCGAGAGTTAGCTTACATAGCAAATTTTCATTTGTAGTCGCTGGCCAGATGTTAAAAACACACCTACATATAAAACAAAGTGCTAAAACATTGTGCAACAAAGGAGGGAAGAGTCAATACGTTGGAGAATTGACTCAGTAATGTCAGTTACACAGTATCTATGTAAAGTTTGCTAAGATTGAACATTAGTCACCATACTGGTCATATCAGAGCAAGTAAGGTGCAAGCAGCAAAACCACTGAGTGTGTTTAATTTCATTTGTAAGATGAAAATAGTGTTCTTCTTTTAAAAGCTACATGGTCTCCAATTAATAAAGCCATTAGTTAAAACTTATAGGGTGCCTTTAAACTCCTGTACCTTGACATGTCTTTGGTACTCTGTCTTTGGAGGGCTGCTTTTAACTTACCTCATTAGGGAAAAAAGGACCTAATATTGAGTAACAAATCATTGAACTGAAGTTGACCGATGCCATTGATATTAAAGTGAGAGTCTGCTGTCTGGTCATCCTCGGGGGAGGATCTGTTGATTCAGCTGGACTGCTGTCATCTGATATGAAAGAAAAAACGGAAATAAATACAGATAAAGGAACAGAAAACAGGATTAATATTTGGTCATCTTTAATGAAACTGGGGGTAGTTTATGTAGCAAAATAGCAAATTTAGAGTTAATTCAGTTGGAAGCTGTTGCTGCTGGTTCAAAATTCACTGCCGGGAATTGTAGTTTTCAGACTGTATTTATTAAACAGTTATTAAAGTTACCAACCTCCTTGCTGAAGATCAACGTGTGGGTCCATTTCTTTAAAATTCAGTGTTTTGTATCCAGTTGTTCAGGTCAGAAATGAACGGTGACACACAGAGAAAGAAGAGGAATCCTGAAAAAACACACAAACTCCTGACTGACTGTCTGTCTGTCCAGTCTTCTCTTCGGCCACAGACAGCGAAACACCACATGAAGAAATCACGATATTTCCGGTATTTCCCTTAAACTACACAGAAGTTAAATGCTTTACACGGAGCGACGAACTCTCGCGAATGCGGTTAAAGTTATGTTAAGGTTAATGTTAAGTCTCGCGATAGTTTCACTAATCCCACGTTTGTCTATCTATGTTATTACTACAAACATATATTACTATAATCTACATATATTATACATAAATAGATTATAAATAAATATTGTTAATTATTCTGAATGTTATTTTGCAGGACAATCTGTGAAATGTATTATCTAAAAAAATACACAGCTGCAATTTATATGATTTAATATGTTAATTTGTTAATTTAACGTGATTAAATGTATGGTTTTGTTGTATTCTATTTTATTTGTAATCTTATGGCGAGAGTTTTTTAACATGCACAACATACTGTTAAAATACAACCTGTAATTTAGTAACACGAGATTATTGACACTGATATAATAAATAATAAAAATAATACTGTATTTACACGAACCCTTACGTAATTTACTGATAAAATAGATTTTATTTGGGGGCTGTACCTCCGGTGACGCAGCTGAGATCAGTGAGAATTTTACTTTTTTGCCCTGAGTGAGGGCTGTAAGGAACCACTTCCCTTTGTGAAAGCTTTAAAGCAATGGTTGTCAAACCTTTTCACGTCAAGGACTCCTAAACTGACACAAATCAGACCACAGACCCCACTTTGATAAGATTTTGTCCCAGGGTCCCCCATCTGATAGGAATTTTGCTTTTAGATGCTTTATTACAGAAAGTGTATGAAACCCAAGACCAAAATAGTCAAACATTCTGCCATTATAGTGAAAATAAATGATTCCCCTTTTTTGCTGGGGACCCCCTGTAACCCCCTCACTTTGAGATCCACTGCTTTAAAGCAGCATTTCTTTGATTTGAAGAGGCTTGACAAATGCAGCACAAGTCCTGATAGAACAATCAAAAGTATACATGCACTGTATAGTCTCAATTATATAATAGTAATAATATCTATTATATAATAGTGATAATAGCCATTGTCCATCATGGACAATGCCTGCCAGCCTCTGCACAGCACATTCACTATGCAGAGTACGTTCAGTGGCAGACTGCTGTCTCAGTCCTGCTGAACAGACACACTGAGGAAGTCTTTTGTCCCCCAGGCCATACAGCTACTCAACACCTCCCAGCGATGGTGGGGTGAAATTGACTATTAGGCGTGATGCAGTCTGTCATTAGGCTGCTGGGCTGTTGGTTACTGGCTATGTGAGCCTTACACACAATTTGTATTTGTTTATATATTTATCTCCAGTTTTGTATTTCATATTACTTACAGTGATTATTATCCTTGCACTGTTAATCACCTTGTATTTGCACATACTTTATCATAGTGACATCTCTGTAGTCATTCTGGTGGCTTGACTATCACTTCACTGCTGTGTTTTTATTCAGTTATTCTTGTGTGTGTTGGTGGTTTGTATGCATCGTATAAGCTACTGAATGCAAAAAATTCCCTCGGGATGAATAAAGTTTCTATCTATCTACATTCATTTTATTGAGAAATATTACTATTATCAATACTATTGTCAGTATCAATATTATGATTATTTTTTAGATGACGTCCTTTTGAAATACTAATCATTAATTGGTAAAAGAGTTTCTAAGTGATAATGAATCATTTTATTACATATTTAACATAAATCATAATTCTAGACTACCACTATAGACAGGTCATTACAATAAATATTTAAGATAAACGAATTATATTCATTAATACAATCAAATTAATTGATAAAATTATATAATTACATTTTGTTTAATTTTACATAAAACAAAAAACAAAAGTACTATGAACTTTTACACACATATTTTTTTTCCACATTTTTGAGATTTTATTCTTTTTTCTTAACAGAAGAATCTTAAGAATTTTTGTAATACTTGTAATAGTAGAAAATCTTTTGTTTTTCTTTTTTGCAGAACTACTTCAATTGATTCCTTCATAACTTCCACACAAACAGACTGAAGGAGGAAGCCTGTGGAGTGGGATCACTAACATTGCATCAGAGAGTGAACGAACCAAACTGAAAATTAAACATAACAACACAAACACTTGGAACAAATTATTTTTATTACTTTTTGGCCAGCCTATAGGTATATGTAAACCTATGGTCACATCATATTTGTTTCCTTCACAAAATAAAGAGAAAAAAAAATTAGGCAACCAACTATTCATTAGGCAGTATTGCTGATAACTGACACACACTGTCGCTGAAATCTCTGAAGCTGCATTAAATGAAAACTCTCTGCATTAAATTCCATGTAGCCTTTCTGAAAATACTCTCCTTTAAAATAACCTCCTGTTAGCAAATGACGAATGTCCAGACATTTCCATGTTTGTTTCTTTTGTACATTAGCACCAAATCTACATGAATCTCACTCCTACTAACAGTTAATGTTGACAATTTGAATATCTTGTATTAATACCTTTGCAAGTTTGTTCTCATTCTTTTTTTTTCTACCAGTGTAACATCAAAAAACTCTTGGTACCATGTCAAAGCAAAGGTGAAGTACAAAATTACTGAAATTAGCAACATATACGCACATTTTTCTAAGCATATATTGATGTTAGGTCATTTACTAAATACACACAGTGCAAGCAGCTTTATATTTTCTTTTGCAAGTACAACATCAGTTCTAAGTAGGGAGCATTATTGCACACAAGCTCTATCTATCTAAAGCAGCACTGACTTTCAAAGAGGCAAACTACTGTACTTCACATTCAAATGCAGTTTTTCAAGTAGCATCATAAACACCCAAACGAAAACAACACAGAGCCAGTTTTAAATAACTGTAACTGAGAGGACCTCTTGGAAATTTTTCTGTTTGGGGATGAAATCATTTTCTACCAATCTCTCGATTAACTTACTTTTGGTGCACATTGACCTACCCTAAAACATTACTGATGAGCCATACAGAAGGGAGTCTGAGAAATCAAAAGGGAGGAGATTATGTAGCTTTGATAAACAAATTGAGGTTAAATTAACACATGAGAACGTACTGTCAGATCATAACGGCTCTGACTGAATAATGATGTGCAGTACTGTGGCCAAAAGAAAAATATTTACCATGTTGATTGCACCACTTCATAGAAGTAACATGGATAGAAAATATACACTGTGACTATACAACTATGATAAATCACACTCAGTTACAGAATCAATACATTCTTCTATTGCATGTTCTGCAATTTTAACATAATGTTCAAATCAGATTAGAAATCAAATCATTGCCTTGAACAAATGGTATTTGGATGAAGACAGATACAAAATAAAGGGTATCAAAAAACATAACAACTACAACCAGTTTGATGTTCATAATAAAACCATATAATTTATCTACTTATTTACTTAAAACTGAGCTAAAATAGTGCAGTGTTTGTATCAGATATGGTATGGCTTTGTGAAAATGTATTATCAATTTTGAATGCCACTGTACCTCAAGATATTTGCTGTGTATATATTTTTTTTATAAACACCACAAATGTACATAAAATATTTATTAATTTGTAATATATTGAAATAGCTTAATTAGCCAAGATTTCTTTGGCACCACAGGCGGTACTTAACCTCCAGACTGCTTCTAAAATTCATTCAAACGTGTACTTTGTTTACCTTTTGTTTATCCAGGGAAGGTTGACATTTTTTATTTCACTAAATACAGTAATAATAAATTAAATTAGCTTGAGCATATGAACTAAAAATTATGAATTAAGTTATGAATTAATATAGTTTTCATTACCTTTCACCTAGACTGACTTAGCCTTCTAGAGACTGATTGTAATTTATCTGCATGTGCAAAACCAACTTGTATCATAATTTCCTCTTTAAAACAAAGAGTCACCACATCACATACAGTACATTTTCCCAGTTATGCCCCCACATTGAGGGTTGTGACACCAATGCAATTTCTTTTCAGTTAGTACACAACATCAAAATACCTTTTTTACTTAAGCCTTTGAGTCACATTGGCCAAGGAAACAGCAAATGCCTGCACTGCTGAAAAAGGATACTGGAAATCCAAAATATAGGCATTCCCATCAATGCGCCCAAACTGCATCACCTAAAAAAAGACAGAAAACAACTTTAGAAAGCATGAAACAACCAACACATCAACTTTTTTTTTAAGGAATACTGCATTTGTATGAAGTTGTCTCTCTCTTGAGACAAAAAAAGGTCATAATTCAATCAATAGTCTCTATTATGGATGAAGCTCCAAAAAAGACTGGAGTCTACACTTCCCATAATGCAGCTCAAAAACATTTTTATTAGACCCCCTCCTCCTAATGATTTTGCACTTTTTCTGCCTTATCAATAACCTTGATGATGACATCATCCGTGATGTTGTCTTCACAATGTCATCGTTTTCTTAAACTTGAGAAAACTGAGCCACAGAAGACCGTTTTCACAAACTGAGTAGTACTCCTTGTAAACTGAAATTCTCTTAATTTATCAGTACTTCTTATGATCAAATTACCTGTCTACCATCCAGCTCAATCTGAAAATTCTTCGCAGACTCCTGGGTGACTCTTCCTCCAAAGTCAAGCTGGTAGACCTGGGTGGCTTCATTCCATAATGGCTGTTTATTGGCCATAACATAGACAAACCCTTGGCTGCCCAAACTACGGTCCTCTCTTTCATTTGCCTTGCGGCACTTTATTTCTTCCAGCTCACTTGCCATACGCAGGCTGCGCTTGTTCTTCCAGCTCTTCTTGCTGCTCTGGTTCTGGTTCATGAGCTCATCACCGCTAATGAACAGCTCTGGCTCACTCTCTGAGCTATCCTGGAACTCATTTGTTGTCCTGCTCATCTTCTTGGTTTTGTTGAGCTGCTCTCTCGGCCCTTTGGGTTTCTTCTTCTCTCGGCTGCCAAGCCTTGGGCTGGAAATGAGAGTGTTGAAGTCAGAAAGCGCACGACCTTCCTTTCTGGATTTGCCCTCAGAGACATTGGGCATGTTGGCCTCCTCGGCTCTGCTGTCAAGTCTTTTGCGGCTCTTCTTGTTGAAGCGCTCCGACTCCTGTGGCACAGGGCTTTCATTTAAGGATGATGGCTCTGCAAAGTTGTTGGCAGACTCTGCTAGATCCTCTGTGGCACTTTTGGAAGGTGGTAGCTCGGTAGGTGGTGGAGGAGGGGGCAGAGGGGGTGGTGGAGGTGGCGCAGTTGGAGGGGGTGGGGAGAGAATTGGCTTCTCTAAAATCTGATGAGTTTTAGTAGGGAGGGGAGGTGCTGGAGGGTCTTGCATGGGAGGTGGGCAGGGGTAAGGGTTCCAGGGGTGCAGGTTTACAGGGTGCAGTTGAAGTCCAGCACATGAACTGGCTCCTGGATACATTGGAGGGAGAGGGCAGCAAGCCAAGTTAGCAAGATTCGGGGGGTAGCCTGGTGGCAAAACCAAATTGGGGTCCTGTTGAGCAAAAGGGACTGGACCAACCACTTCGTTTGGAGAGCACTGTGGTGGAGGGTTCTGCAAGGTCTGAAGTGGGGGTCCACCGTGACCCACACCTGGAGGAAAAGGCGAGAGGGCTATCTGGTAACCTGACGGAAAAGTAAGAGTGCTTGTGCTTGGACTGGACGGAGGCTTAGTCGTGAGGACAAAAGGAAGCCGAGTCATGTCCAAGTGCTGACCTTGACTGATGATGAGCGGAGGTGGTTTATGAGGTCCTGGTGGGGGAGCTAATATTGTTTGCTCTGGGGTGAGCCAGAACTCCTCTGTGGTGGAGGTATCCCATTGGTAAGGCGGAGGGCGTTTAACTGTCAAACTGACATCACCGAGAGTCAGCTGGCGTACTGATTTCTCGAGGTGACACTGCTGATTTAAACTCTCATCTTCAGTAAAAGCAGAGTTAACATACACTGTTCTGTCCCGGCTGTTATCAACAGCACTCAGCAGACTATAAGATGACTGGGAGGCCGCCATGGGTGAGGCACTTTTGGAGTGCACAATAATGGTACTGTGATGTGCTCCTTTCCCTGGTGGGAAGTCTTGCCTCACCACCGTGCCACCTGCGATGCCACTACTCGTAGTTCCACCACCACTGACACTGACGCTGGTGCTGCTGCTGTTACTGCTGCACTGTGTGCATGTGTACAATGCAGTGGGCACCCTCTGCTGGTACGTTAGTGCTAATGCACTGTTCATTTTAGCCTTAGTGGGAAGGGTTCTTGAGCTATCCATCATCTGCGGCACTTTGAGTCCCACATCCCTGCGGTCACGGCGTATAGTGGCATGAATCAGACTACTATCAATTCTCTGGGGAGGAGGAAGTGTAGCAGTTACTTGATTTGCTGGATCAGGGTAAGGAGGAGGGTCTCCACTAGGTATTGAGTATCGAGGAACAGAAAGACGACTCAATGTTGCCGAGCTGTAGGGAAGCTGAATTTTTTTACTATCAGACGAAGTGACTTTAAGCGTGGCTGAGCCCCCGATGCCATGGACAGTGTATGCATTCTGGTTGCGAATGAGGCGCCTGCGTGGCCGGCAAACCTCCTCCACGTTGCCACTGCTGTCAAAGGTCGTGATCCTTTCATACCCCAGAGGTGTTGGGTACTGTAAGGTCACTGGGTGAAGCAAGAACTCGTCTTTCTTCAGGCAGGGGTCTGGCGCCAGGACGCTTGGGCTGTCACAGTTTGTGACAAGTGTTTGAGGCGTAGCGGCCGCTGTAGCTGCTGCTGCAGACACTACAGTGCCCGGGTACGGAGGAGGAGGATTCACCTTCCTCATCTGAATCTCCACAGACCCATCTGTGTCATTGAAGGAGGGAGGTAAAGTCCGCGGCAGACTTGGCTTCAGAATGTGTCCATGGTCTCCCCTATCTAGTCCAGGCTCAGTGGTGGGAGGAGGAATTTGGGGCAGAAGATGAATCTGTTGTAAGGAAATGGTTGGATAGCCAGAAGGAGGAGGGGGCAGCGACATCTGCATCTTCAGTTGCTGCTGCATTTGTTGGTGCTGCCTCTGCATCTGTTGATGTTGCTGTTGGATCTGCTGATGCTGCTGCTGGAGCTGCTGCTGCTGCTGCCTCATCTCCTGGATCTGCTGCCGGATTTGCTGCTGCTGCTGCTGCATCTGTTGCTGCTGCTGCTGCATCTGCTCGTGCTGCAGCTGCATCTGTTGCTGTTGCTGCTGGATTTGGTGTTGGTGCTGAAGTTGTTGGCTTGTCACTTGCTGCGGATTTTGTTGTATTTGTTGGTGTTGCTGAACCTGGTGTTGTTGATGTTGCTGCTGCTGTTGATGTTGCTGCTGATGTTGCTGCTGCTGCTGTTGATGTTGATGTTGCTGCTGCTGCTGTTGGTGTTGTTGCTGCTGCTGGTGGTGCAGTTGCTGAAGCTGTTGATGTTGCTGCTGCAATTGCTGTTGTTGCTGCTGCTGCGACTGATGATGGTGTTGCTGCTGCTGTTGCTGCTGCTGCTGTTGATGATGATGCATCTTCTGCTGCTGCTGCGTCTGCATTTGTTGTGACTGTTTCGACTGCTGTTGGCGAGGCTGCTGTGAATGAGACCTCTGCGGGTGTGGCTGCGGTGGGAGATGGTGAGGTGGAGGTGGGGGAGGTAGAGTACCAGGGAGAAGAGGACCCATCTCCAGCCCATTGAAGATCACCTGACCAGGGTTTGAGTATCTTGCTGGAACTGGGTACGGTGTAGCAACGGCATCCTGGCCATGATCAGAAACAGGGACAGAAGCTGCTGCCGCCGCAGCTGCTGCCGCTGCAGTGGCTGTAGGGTTGGTGAGGACGTCAAGCTGAATATTCTGATTGGCCAGGAGAGACTGAACCAGGCCAATACTCTGAGTCGGGGACATGGCCTGAGCTGGGCTGTGGATGGGAGCAATGGGAATGTTGACTGTACAGGGAGGATTGTCTCCTGCCACTCCAGATGGCCCCATCACTTTATGAAAACACAGAAGAGAATTATGTAAGTGACTTTTAGCTCATACAAACATGCAGAATACTGTGAGATGCAATGATAACAAATGTTATTACACTCATTTATCAATATTAGTTGTAAGATTCCGAATTGAAAATATTGTGCTCTGATTCATTCACACCTGGTAAGTCATCCTCATCCTCACTGAACACATTGGGGTTGAACACAGGCAGGCTCATGAAGTCATGTGAAATCTTTCGCACTTCTGGAAGGTATATTGTCATCTGCCTCGGTTGCAAATGAAGCAAACTGGTTTTATAGATGACTGAAACACAGAAGAACATTATGGTGACTGTTATATTCATCAGATTGAGTATCGTGATGTGTATGTGTGGCTTTTGTGACGTTTACCTGCACCGAGATTGGCGGGGAGGAAAGAAGCAAGTCCAACAATTTTGAACTTTGTCCCCCAGATGTTGGATGTGACTTGAGCAAGGTAATTGTGCTGTGAAGCAGACAAAATGGAAGACAATAAAAACTAACATAATAAGATAGGATAACATCTGTTTTTTTTGTGTTTTGTTTTTGACATTTGGTAAAATAGCTTTTTTTCCAGATTCAAAATTCCTCAGAAACCCTTTTATTAGTATGTGAGTGTCACTACACTCACATACTAATAAAATTCATGGTACTAGAGCTGCAACAGTTGATTAATCGATCAGTCGATAGAAAGAAAATTAATCTGCAACTATTTTGATAATCGATTAATTGTTTCAGTCATTTTTCAACATTCTCTGGCTCCAGCTTCTCAAATGTGATATATGTGACAGTAAATTAAATATCTTTTAAGTTTAGGACAGACAAAACAAGCAAATTGAGGATATCACAGTGGGCTCTAAGAAATTGTCGATGCCATGTTTTCCACTATTTTTTAACATTCATTGACTAAACAATTAATCGATTAATCAAGAAAAAAAATGGACAGATTAGTCAATAATGAAAATAATTACTTGCAGCCCTACATGGTACACAACATAATTAATACACACACATCCACCGAACAATGTCACAACACAATATGCTTAACAACAAAACATACTAAGTAAGTTACGCAACATTCGGGGAAAGGAACAGGAAAGGATCAACAAAGACAGACAAAACAGATGGCAGGAAGGCAGCAGAGAAAGGTAGCTGCTCTAATGCTCAGATTATTATTTAATTATTTAAAAGTAACAAGAATATGTTGACGGATGAAACAAATTACACGTCAGTTATAGACTGTGGCATATTGTACTTTGTACTGTAGCATGTCGTACCTCTGTGATTCCATCCATAGAAAACTCTCGACGTGTCAGACTAGGGGAGCGAATCGGAGGCTTCTTTGTTGGTAACCGTGGCGATCGTTGGCCTTCCTGATTGGCACGTGATAGTTTGGGAGATTTTCTTGAATCCATGTTCATTCTTTGAAACAAAGAGGTAAATATTAAATTATCTGTCACATTTTCAGTTCACATTACAGTGAATAATACAGTTATTTTTATGATTTCAGCCTAAAATAATAAGTATGGTAAAACAGATGCTTGAATACTTTATTTTCAAGATCTTTTATGTAACGTTCAGTGTTCCTGTCATGTACTGTGAAGTTTGGGTGACCTGTTTCCTCGGGACAACTTTGGTGACTTCTTCCCAACCCACTCGTCGCTCAACTCAATGTCACTGGAGTCAGAGCAGTTACAGCTATCAGTGTATGAGATCATGGGATTCACACACACCTCCTCTGCAAAAAAAACAAAACAGTAAAAGTGAGTTTGAACTCATACACACTAATATGGTTATAACATTATAAGCGAGTAAATGTTTTTTGGCATTATAGGCCAAATCAAACCCTCATGCAGCCAGGTTATGACACAGGCTATTCCCGTATCATGCCTCAGACCATGTTACGTCAGAGAATAGCAGTCATCACCAGAGTCTACATTTGTTCTTACTCAAGGTGAATATGTGCAGTTATTTTAAAATGGAGCACATGTTTAAAGAGATGAAACAGGCACAAATTTCATTCCAAGAGGACAAGGAACAATATTTATGACCTTTGGACAGGTATGTTATGAGTGTCTCAAGTCAGCTGGTATTCTCATAAGTACTTTTTGCTTTAGTTGTAAACAGTATCAGTATTTTGAAAGCTCATTATCCATTTTGCCTCTTTTCAAGGTGTAGTTTTGGGAACATTTGCCTATTTGCTTTCTTGCAGAGTAAGATGAGAAGAACAGAACCACTCTAAGGTCTGTGCATTAATTCGAGCTAGAGCTTAGCTTAGCATAAAGACTAAAAGCAGGGGGAAACAGCTAGCCTGGCTCTGTCCAAAGTTAAAGCAAAATAAAAACACATTTTTCATGTTCAAATCCTCTGTCACTGTGCTTAACTGTCCAGTCGTCTCTTGGTTCCTGACAAATATAGTCAGAAAATTATTTTTGAGTATTTATATATTTAAATCCCTCTCTAGTTGCCAGGAAACGAGCTGGAGCTCCAGGAAATCGTTTGCCAAGAAACGGGTCAAACACATAAACCAAAATGTGATGTTTTTTACATTTAGGTTTGTGTAGATTAATATACAACATGTTCGTTTTTAAAATGTAGATGTGCTGGATTGGGGATTTTTTCTATTCTTGCCTCATATTTAGAGTACAAATGAGGGGTATCAATCTTCTTGTCTATCTCTTGGCAAGAAAGTGAATAAGCATATTTTCCAAAATGTCAAATTATTCCTTCAAGCAGACAATTTACCCAATTTACTCAATTTTTACCCGAGCTTGTGCCATCTAGCAATGCAGATAGTTTTAGTTTTATGAGCTGTGGTTTTAAAATATTTGCCTCTGAACCTTCTGCCTTCACTCTGGTACAATGGAAATGAGTGGAATTTAATTTGTGGTTGGTCTGGATAAACCACAGGCTGTATGGTGAACAGTTGTCACTGGTTTCTACCAAAAAACCAGTCTGATAATCTTTTAAGGGCTAAACCCACCTGCTTTACTGTCTGTTTTTGGATCCATAATGACAAACTCAGGCCGTAGTTTACTGATGCGTCTTCCTTTGAGAATGGGCACCAGTCCTCCTAAATATTCTAGGTAGAGAGTGTAGCAGGGACCGCCTGCCTCAGGACTGTCCTCCGCCCGCTTCATGGTGCAGTGGAGTCTTTCATTCCCAGCTGTGGGATAGCTGACAAAGTCACGGATGTTGTTGGGGTCAGGAATTGGGGGCTAGAACAAAGAGAGGAAAGGACTGTAAGGTTGCTGGACAATCAAATGAAAACATGTTACAGTCAGCAGTTTTGCATTGTCACAGTGAAACGAAAGTTAAGAAGTCGCCTATGACTGAGGAGGGACGAAGCAGGGATCAACGCACCTTGATGGTGGGTATGAAAGCAGTGGTCACATAAGAGCAGAGCAGCGAGGGCATGTTCAGTTTCCCCACATCTTTCTCCTCGCGCAGGGCGCTGGCAATGCCTTGCTGGCATAAGAGTTGGAGGCTGGCCACCCTGTGCTCCACACGCACCACATACAGCGCCGGTCCACATGCGAGGAACAAACGAGAGTCTCTGTGACCCCAACAGATGGTGGTGATGGGCCTCTGAAAAACAGCCAGTCACAAGAACAGAACACTGAATACTCAGACGGTTGTTGTTTGTTCTGTTATTACCACCCCTTGTCCCTGCAAAATTGTTTTGAAAAAAGCTTGAACAATGTGTTAGAAAGGCTAACATTTGTAGGACATTTCTAGCCAAATTGCTTTAGAGTATTATTGGTACTCACTTCATAACCACAAGTGCATTTTAAGTATAGGTGAATATGGTGGGATCCAAACCTCTAACACTGAGTGTCAAAGCTGTGCTAGGGCTGAACAATATGATAGATTAGGCCTTGCCATGCAGTCCATGTAATGAACATCAACTAGAGAAATTAACAGGTAGTATTAATGCCTAAACAGAAATTAATATCAGAAGAAAGTCTTTATCTGATCTTGCCCAGCGAGACATCTATCTCTTAGTTTATCCAGGACTGACCTGTGCCGGTGTTTCTAAAGTGTAGATGTGCTCTCCTTGGACGTTATAGAACTTAACGAGGGCGTTCCTCATGATGGACCCGCAGGCAGAGTCGACAGGCAGCCCGTGTCTCTCCATGCCGGCCACAGCCAGGAGGTCTCCCTGGGAGCACCACTGGGCCTCAACATCTGTGGAGTGAAGAAGTATAAAAAACAATATCTGTCATGGGGTCATATGATCAACACAATTATTTATGACAAATGTTACTCAAGTCTGAATTCTTACCTTTCAGCCCTGAGCGAATTATGGCAGGAGAGAGGTCGTCGTAGTTGTTCATTAAACTGATATCTCCCGACAAGAAGGTGACGGTCAACAAAGGCTTGACTCTCCGCACTTGAAAGAATAAAGTACACACATAAGCTTTCCCCAGCCAACACATTTTACTTAGTTGTATGAGCAGCAAGGAAATGAGTTTGTACCTAAAGGCAGAATATTGTCATCAGAGTCTGTGTCACTCTCTGTGCTGTCCTCGACCAGGAAATCAGGGCAGTTCCAGGACATACTCACGATCCCATCAGACTCGTGTAGCAGAACATGGGCGAGCATCCGTCCGTGACAGTCCATCACGATAACTTGACCATCTGCTGTACCAAATAAGACCTGAGGGGGCATTGTACATTAAACATTAATAGATGGCATGATGAATATACTCTGGAGCATCATATATCTGGCCTAAAAGCCATTTAAACTGTTTAATCTTGTATATCAAGAACAGTGTTTGGAGCAACAGGAAAAATTATCTCACCCCACATCTAAATATTTTATGACACAAAGCTAGATTAAGTAACATGTTTTAATGCAGAATTGAGTGATTTCTTATGGTTCAAAGAGTCATTCATGTACAGTACTTTCAACTAGACAATGCATACCTGCTGATCATCCGGTGTCCAGATACCACAGGTGATTTGACTCTCCAGGTTAATCTCTGAGGACCAGTGTCTTTGTCCGCTGACCGAGCCAACCAACACAAAGCCATCCCTGTACGCGATGAGGGCTTGAGTGCCATCATGTGACCAAGTAAAGTCACTCACCTGGAGGAGAGAAGTGTTCACCTTCAAGAGAAACTGTGTATTCATACACAACACCGCAATCAGTATACAGTGTTTATCCATTAAGTTTCTAGGTAGCAGTGGAAAGAATTGTCTACCTGGGCTCCTCTGTCATTCACTAACTCCACAGACCACCTTCCTTCATACTGGATCCAAACAAAAATACCTCCTTCCATATCACATGTGGCGAGCTTCTGAAAGGGTTCATTCCAACGCACCAGGACAACCTGCAAAGGCCCAAAACACTCGCTGTTTTTCTCAAACACAGGTGGCTCTCTGCGCCGGGGAACATTCATGATTAATATCCAGTATGAGCACAATGCTAAAAAAAGGCTGACTGTGATTTAAAAGTCCACTGCGGTTGGAAGGGACGTCAGCATACAGAGACAAAGGCTAACAATGTCAGACCATCAATTCACATACACATACTGGCATTTTTTCTGTATATACACACGTATATGGCACCTACAGATTGTATGCTGTTATTAAAATAGACATAAAGGTTCTTTTCTTTTCTATTTATTTATTTATTTTAGTTTAATGGTGTGTCAGATTCTCACAGACTTTCTACTATATTTCTACTTTTGTTTATTTATTCAAGAGTTGCAAGATTCTATAAGGGTAAGTTAGATATAAATATGTCAGTTTTATCGGTCTGACAGTGTTCTGTGGAGAAAAGGAAAATGTTTTTGTGGTATTGCTCTTTATGTATTTAACTCTCTTTCAATAAAAATGTAAGTAATAAATGAAGACCCCACCTCGCTGTTGTGTCCGCGCAGGTTAAAGTTGATTCTCTGAGGTGTACTTCTGTCCCTCCTGCAGTGACTAGATGTAAACGTCACCCCAACAACTCCTCTCCCGTTCCCCGTGGCGAGCCAGCCCTCCTCATAGTAACGTCTCCGGCACACCGGCTTGTCCTTCTCGCTTTTGGGAACCCGGCCTTTCCATGAGAGGCAGAGGATGTTGGAATCGCTGCAAAGGATGGGACCATGTTCCACGGCAGCCAACATCCCTACTGAGTGACCAGGCTGGTGGGAAAAGGAGGGGAAGAGGCACATTAAAAATATACTTTTTTCACCTTATAATAAGACTTAAAATAATGTACATTATTAATTTGTTTCTGTCTGTGAACCTACATTTACTTCAAACTGGCTTTTTCTGTTCTGGAGCTTTTCAATCGTATCACACAACTCTTCTGTAGATGAGTTGTCATGAAACCATTTTTGCATTTTTCTGGGCAGCTTAAGAACTTTTCGGTCCTTGTGGTGACTCCATCTGCTGAGGAAGACTGTGTGATATGATTGAAAGCTCCAAAACAGCTACTAAATGGATCTGGTGGTGAGATTGTTCTATCGAATAGTGTTTCCAAGGTAAGGAATGAACATTCAAACTCAACATTTAAGCCGACACGAATGAGAAGTCGAAGTTTGAACATCTACCGTTACAACTGAAGATTTTGTGTTGTGATCGAACCCCAGAACAGCTGAAACCAGGCGCTCATTTGTTTATGATTCTCTGTCCAAATGAGCTTCATTTGAGCGTACAGCGCTTACAACAGTGAATCACTACATGTGCCCTTACACCAGTAAAATCACCATGGCTGCTGTCATAGTGTTTGAGCAGTTGTTCCATTATTCACTGTCCATGGAGCAGCTCCAGGATTTGTCTCCGCATGACGTCATCACTACAGTCTGTCTTTTATTTGTTCAGATTCAAAAACTAAAACTGAGAGGACAGTAGACAAAACACTTGATTTCCATTTTAGGTCTACATGCGTGACAACATATGTATTAAAAGGGGGAAGGGGGCCCACTGAAGCTGTATATATACGGGGCCCAGATTTTTGTGCTATGCCACTGTAGAAGATGCAAAATCTTCTACTGTAAAGGTCCATTTGCAAGTCAGGCCCTTTAACCCTTTAACATTTTGCTATTTTATTTCCCCTTAAGCAGCTTTAAGCTTCATTCCACTGTCTGATAGCATCACATATTCTCTATCTCTTTGTTCCAGCTCTTCATTGAAGCTACATGATGTTTACACTGAGTGATATAGTCAATCTGAGGACTCCATGTTTTTATGGCTGCACCACTACATCAAATAATAATGTGCTACATAGCTTGTGCATAATTGTACACACATTTCCTTGGTATCTTCGGAAACCCTTGGGATCCCCTCTACAATTTAAAATCAAGTTTTGAAAATCTGAATAAGGTTTGGCTGCACAGCATGAGCTTACTCTCTGACGAGTAAGTGAGGGTTAAGAGAAGATTGTATAATACGTAATGATATTTCATAAAATGGACAAACAACCTGGGAAATTACATCGAGATTCATATCTGATATCAGCAAATCAACATACCTCATAGTTCCTGGACATGTTGAGTTAAAATTCCTCCATTGAAGGTGTCCATATTTCCATTCAGATAGATGATGCACTGATGGTTAATGGCTGCTCTGCTCTTTGTGCTTACAATATAATATACGGGGAGGTAAAATGCATCATACAGCAAGGTGTTGTCCAGCTCTGTATTCATTCAGTGAAGCAGCTCTGCACTCCAGAGTTTGTAGTGAAACGATGTGAGGCTTCTTTGATGCCAGTGGCCCATCCCATGTCTTCCTGATGTGGCTCTGAAGAGTTGTGCAATCTTGTTGCAATGGAGGGGGGGGGGGGGGGGGGGCGAATAAAAAAAAAAACACCGTTATTCAACAGGCAATCTAAGAGAGGGAGATGGCTCTTGCTTAAAATAGCCGCGTTGTCATTCAGTGCATCAACCTTGAAAATCAGTTTTTCTCAGTCTCTATGCAACAGCAACACTGCATTGGAGATCAGAGCACTCGCAGTCTCCATGGGTACTGATACTGTCCGTTTTTCCTATTTTACGTCAAACACCAGAGCAGCAGCCAGACAAGGATTTCAACTCAAATATTCCAATTTCTACATTAAATAGGCCTTTAATGTATTATAATGCAGACAATAAGAATAAAATAGTATTATTTTAATGTAACAACAAGATAATAACTGGTCTACTGCTTTGAAGAATGTAGATTAACAGCGTCCCTTTAAAGTCGCAGTAAAATAGCCACAATCTGCTCTGCAAAGGTTTCACTACATCACAGCAAATGAATTTCTCATTCAAAGGCGTCTTATATGTGACCGCATGCAGCAGTCTGACTGAGACAATGCTGACGAGACGAAGAAACTGCGGTGCAAAATAAAGAAGTGTTTTCATCAAGGAGGTTTTCAAGGCAAAACATAATGCAGTTGTACGTACCTGACAGCGCTTTTGTAACGTTAATCCAGAGGCAGTCGGCGCACAGTGCGGTGGTGTCGCCAGGCGCTTTTCCGCTGGCGCACTTTGGGGTTGTGGCTTTACATCGGGTTGCCATGAGGCAGGTAGCACGGAAAATAGACCCCGAATTTCAGGTCCAGATAAAAGGCAAGCACCAACACACATGATAAGCCTTTCAAGAATCCCTGGAGGTAAATTGTTTGCAATTTAACCAAATTTTAATGCATTCTGACATGGACTCTGGTGCACTGGCTGATATAATCAATACCAGACTTTTTGCTGCACCTCAAACGGGGGTTTCATTCATAATGGCAACTTCATACGACGCACCCCGTCTTTATAATGCAAGTTGAAGTGACATTCTTGACACAGGATCTTGATGTGATAAATGTGCTGGTAACCACCTTCCTACCATGGTGTTAAGTATTATTAAGGATCTTCTATTTAACATATCAGTCTTTGGATGACTGCATTGTAGCAATAGATTTTGAATGGATAATGATTCTCTAATGTGTTTCATTTGTGCACAAAAGCACAAACACTGGAATAAATTCACCATTAAATCTTTATTGTGATTTTAGATAATGTAACTATCTAGCACACAGTGTTTCCCTCATCTTCACACGATTACAGCAAAATCTACCCACAGGCCTCAACTGATGGACCACAACATGGGTCGTGAGATGCCCTGCAATTGTCATGATCTATTTATATTCCATAACATATATACTGAGCTGACATTTCATGGCTGATCTGCAGTAAAATCAGTTAAGGACAAACTGAAAAAGTGGCAGGAATGGTCTGATCTCCCAGTATGCAGACATAACTGTCCCTTATGGAAGAACAGAACACAGCCAGAATGGAAAGTCCGCTCTAATTTATCTTTTCCACTTCTTGTTGTAGTCATGCTGACAGTTTCAAGTGCAAGTCTCTTCAAAGGCATGGATGACGCTGTCATATGCAGGAGGGGGAGTCTGTGAGGGGAGGAAGCCCTTAAGTCCGTTGCCGCCCAACCAGAAGGAATGCCTCTTGTTTGGCACGAGGGATGCTGAATCTGACGAGTTTGAAGCCGCTGTATCCTCAGGCATGGTGACCTGGGTGTCATCTCCCATCTCCAGCCCAGCCCTGCTTCTCTTGGGCACCGGGCGAAAGGTGGAGGTCTCTGCCCCGGGTTTGCTCCCCAGAGGGCCCACTGGCTCCAGAGAGGGCTGCCTGTAGACGCTCAGGAAAGTGCTTCGGTAAAGGCCCAGCTGGTTGGACATTGGGGTTTGTGCTTGCGAAGTGCCAGATTTCTTTTTGGAGCGCCTGGTGATCCTGGCGGTGGCCCTGCGCCTGGATGCCCAGGTCAACAGAACGTAGACCAGAGCACCAAGCAGCAGGCCCACAAGCACAGATAAACAGAAGGCTAGAATCATATCGCCTGGAAATAAAAAAATGAGAACAGAGTGTCAGATAAGGGGAACTTCTGAGGGGATCAAATGACTGGAAACTGTAGCAGAATGTGAAACCGGATGCGTTGTATTGTTGTAAATATGTGGAAGATGATTTCCCCAGATGGTAGTTTCCGCTGCATTTTAAGTTAGAGATAAAATCGTATTAGCATAGACAAGGAGTGTGGCTTCTAGAGATGTATTATGAGAATAAAGTCGATCTCATACTGTACGTGCCAGATTTGCTTTTGGAAATTTTGTTCTTATTGATTTGCTATTGCTGGGCACTGCTATACTGGGCACATTACATAAAATCTTACATCATACCTGCTGTGTGGGTTCACTGTCTAAGTGGCGTGATCGTACAGCTCACTGTATTGAAGCTCAAACTGGCTGACAGAACATGTACATCCTGAGATGATAATGTGCTGTACATGAACATTGATTACAAAAGTTCCCCGACCACTCGACCAAGAAAAGGCAAAGTACGGCAAGTTTATTTGTATCACCTTTCCACAACCAGGCAGTTGAACGTGCTTTATATAAGACATAAAAAAGCATTAGACATGAAAGTAAAGCGAGTCAATATAAAATGATATAAAATGAATTAAAGAAGAGTAACATTAAATAGAAAATGAAAACAGAATAAATAGCTCCAAATCCAGCTCTAAGTTTCCCTTTATAAAAGGCAGCGGCAGACAAAGTTCTCTGGTTTCCTGAAGGTTGCTGAATGTTAGTTTTCTTAGTTTTGCCCCAGGGGACAGTAAGAAAACTGGCCAACACAGACCTGAGAGGTGTGGATAATTCTTAACAATAGCAGCAAATCAGAAATTTATTTTGGCCCTAAACCATTCAGTGCTGTATTCAGACCTCAGTTGATGATTTTCCAAATGCCCAAACATCAATCTGAAAATAGTGTGTGTTGCTGTAGTCTATAGAAAGATCATTTGGGAAATAATACAGGCTTTCATGTGAAACTATATTTAGTTGGATCAACTTTAAAACCACCACGTCTGCATTTTACAATACAACATGTTACTCTGACAGTAAGCATGGCTACAGATTTTGGACACTGCTCCTTGATCTTCTCCTACAATCGCTACAAGAAACAAACACAGACGCACTCACCAAGATTAAATGATTTTAGTATTTCCAAAATGGGATGTGTTTCATTATGTGCCATTATTCCACCAGGCTGATGTTAGTTTCCACACTGACTCCAAGCAGACAGACGAACACTGAGCTTTTTCCAAGACAGGCTTTTTGTTTTTTTTCCCAACAGTGTTTGGTATGGCGGAAACTTTGCTGTCATGCTTCCTTCCCTTTCTGGCTTTAAAATTAGCAAGTGCATTGCTTATCTGTGTGGGACATAACACTGGGAAACAGGGTTGTTTCCTTTTGCATCATTTCCTTAGGATCAATACTTTTTAACAATGGCCCAATTGGCTTAATTAAAAAAAAAAAAACAAAGCATGGTACTTGTGTTCTTTTGCAACTGCTCTGATCTGTATTTTGCTGTACACTCATTTCCTAATAAAACTGTAAGGTTAAATAAAAAGGAAAGTAGATCCTTCCTTGTGACGTAAAACGTCTTGTGTTTCCAAGTTTTCCGAGTGTCTTGACAAGGTTCTGGATAAGCTAACCCATGAAAATCTACCCATCCACTAGAGAGCCTGCAGGCTATCACGCTCTGTGGGGATTTCCTTCAATTGTTGCTCTGTTCCCAGTCCACTACTGCCCTCAGAGTTTTCAGGCCGACAACACCAGGCACCAGCTTTCTGCAGCTGAACAACTATATACAATTATTCCTTTTCTATTTTACAGATTTTTAGAACAATGTGTTAAAGCAGGGGTTTTATTACATATAGACATTTTGCAAGGACCACCTGAGCTAGAACGTTAATTTAATTTGAATCTCCATCTTTTTTTTTTATTAAAGGAAGAAGCCACTGAGAAGGATTCATATGAGGTAAACTCTCTTGATGTATAAAATGATGGCAAACATGTCACAGAGAAGTCCAGCAGGTGGCGCTAAGATACTTAAAATGAAGATTCAGCTGGGAAACTGCTGTGAGAGCTTCATTAGCTTGAACAGCTTCTGTAGGCGTCTCATTTGAATATGACTGCATATGATACAGTGGTGGTGAAATAATTACTCACAGGCTTTTTACTTAAAGAGCTCCTCCAGACATGTTTTAAGATGTATATAAAATACTCTACTTTCAATAATAATAAGTTTCTAATGTGTTTTTTTCCCACCAAAAAAGTTAAATTATCCCATTAAAAACCTCAAAATTACACCTTATTCCTGAAAATATGAATATGCAAATATTTTTTTTATATAAAAAGTTTAACTGCTGCACATTCTCAGTGTATGTGCACTGCAGGTCTCAAGTTTACATGTCACACTTGTATAAGTTGAATACTGGGCCATGATTGGCTCAGATGTCACAAACGACTAACTCAGACTGCTGAAGCCTCATATTATCTTCAATGCCATGTCTGTTGTATTGAGACATGGCATTGAATTAATTCATGTGCAAGTAGTATTTTACTGTTCTAACTGGCCAAGGTGGAGTTACATTACTTTATATACTGTTTAAGTTGATACAACACATATTTCATAAACTGATCTTTATTTAAAGATACATTTATACAAGTATAAAGAAGCATACAATGGAAATACAATAAATACTGAGCTATACTCTGTTGTTTAATGCATATTTTATTGATGATTGTACTGATGTTTTATTACTGCTTGTTGTTTATTGTATTATAGATTGTGTGTCATGAAAGGCGCCTTTAAATAAACTGCATTATTATTATTATTATTACAAAATTTCACTTCCTGCAGTTCATGAGTACATGTATTCCTCCACTCATATAAACTCATATCACAAACTGCACACTGCCACTCACCATAAACTCACAATGACGTGAGATAAGTGGGATTCCTCTGTGTCAGGCCAAAGAATGAGCCCTTTTGTCTCTAATAAATTAGGAGGAAACCAGGAACCAGACCGCACATTTCCGACCCCTCCTCTTGCAGCTGGTGCAGTTTGCTGCCGGTTGGCGTGCTGCTCACTCTTCGCCAACCATGTTTCATTTTCAGCGTTACCATTGGCAACCAGGCAACATTCACTGACACGGACGCTTCCTACGTGAAGTTGTCGTGCTCTGCAGTGCCGAAAGTGGTAAGAAGAAATGTCAGGTGCACTTTTGGGTTACAGCGATAGTGTTTGGTTGTGGTGTTGGTTGTTAGGGTCATGTTTACTGAAGCTTGAACTGTGTTTTTTTGTGATACTTTCATGCTTGCTATTTCTCTGGTTTTGTGGTGTTTTAGTAACTTCCTCTCGGGTTGAACTGGCGCTCTGACACCGTAACACACCGCCATTCAAATAGCTGTGCAAGTTTGATGAATTCTGGTTAAGTAAAGTTTACTTTGTGATAATTGTGATATGTGCACGACAGGCATACATGTAATGAAACCCATGGACGCAAACGTTTATGCCTTTTTAAGCTATAACCCTCACAATTAGGGCTTTCCTCACTCGACTATTTAACTTCCTTTTTGATAGTCTTAATGAGTTGCTAATGGATCTGTATGAGTGCACTTCCCCAGTTTGGGCCTAGAAGAAAAAGTAATTTCACTCTTTATCTTAACAAATGTGTATATAGTCACACTATTCAGTAACTATTTGACTTGTATGTAGTGTGTTTTTGAAGCTGTCATACCTGTTTTCATACTTGCTTGAATTGCTAATTTCTGCTCATCTTTTTATCTTACCTTTGTTATCTTTGTTTAGCTGTATGTCTACTTTTGTGACTTCCTGTAAATTTGCTCTTGGTATTACTTGAGTAACTAAACTAATTAGGTACCTAAAAACTGAGTTTCCTAGGGTAGTTTCAACATGAACAACAAAAAAGTTAAATTGTTTAGTTGGTCCTAAAATAGTCTTAAAGACATTTGATAAGTTAATAAGGAGTAAGTAAAATTGTTTAATGTGATAATTGGTTGACAAAAACACTCTTAACATACTTTTCTTTTGCAGGCAATGAATGGGACAAGTGTTTCTATTGGACAGTAAATCTGCTTGTCCCTGCATGAAACCTGAGATTCAATTGGACCCTGTCCTGCAGTGAATTTAGAGAGAGAGAAAGAAAGAGTGAGACGGAGGGAGTGGCAGAGGGGATGTCCCACTCAGGACAGTTGTGAAGGATCCTCCGCTCTCAGCATCCGTGACTCACCTTGTCACACAACTGCAGCGAGACGACATGGCCTCTCCAAAGCAGTTCGGTCGAGGGTCTGTTGACATCATTAATGTGATGCAAAAACTGCAGGGTAAGTGTCACTCTTTGCTCGGCTTGGCTTACTGACCAAACATTCTCTCCTCCTGCACCTCTGTACGGTAATATTGTGCTGATTCAATGCCTGGGCTGTGTGCCAGTGTGAAGTTTGCTGGCTTTTACAAGGGAGGATGCACAAACACACACACACACACATGCACACTTACTCACTTAAGAGCATGAAGCATATAGTTAGCGAATTAAAACTGAAACTGGTTGCCTTATTGTGTTATCTGTTCACTGTCTTTCTCATCCTTCTTATCACTCTACAATGTATGCTACTGATTAAGCAAAATTACTTTGAAAAGACTTGAAGCGTTATAATAATATAGTATATACTAGTATAATATACGGTATATTGGGTTTTTTGGACACTACACCGTGTAACTGGCCTGTTCTCGAGCACTCGCAGCCTTTGAAAGCATAATAGAGTCACACGTTTGGGTACAGTAATTTGATTTAATGTGCACATGGTCTATTTTGTCACCGTGTGTGGGTTTTTCCAAGTTAGTGCATAATTTCATTTGGATTAATAAAAAAAAATAATGTTCATTCTTGTGATATCTTGTGACCAAACTACAAAAAGACATTGTACATTGTTTGGTGTCCTAGATAGAGTAATTGAGAGTAACATGATTTTGTTTTATTCTGGAAACATTGTGGCGAATGTCACATTTGAAACTCCTGATCTCAACATAGGATCCTTTTATCAGCTTGTCTTCACATCTTTGACACTGTCCCACCCAGTTGCCTTTCAAATTAGACCAGGGTTATGACTGTAATCAAAATGTTGAAGAACAGTAACCATTTTATTTTGGGTACATTATTTTAGGGCTTGTGCACAAAAATGGGGGTGCCTGATAAGGTTTTCTGTAGAGATTGGTAAGCCAAATTGGAAGAGGAACGCATTTTTGAATCATGTCATGATCTAAGTAGGAGCAAGTCATCTTGTTGCCAATTAAAATTAAATAAAATAAAAAATCAAATTGTATCAAATTTTCTTGGAATAAGCTTTTGTCCTTTTGTTTAATCACTTTTTAGAAAATGTGACATTTTTATGGAAGTCTTGGGTTAAAAGTTAGCTCCCCTAGTTTTTTTTTAGGCCAGGGATCATCAGTAACATTTAATCTGCTCCGAGTCTTGACATGGGATACTGAGTTACAACAAATGTGGCTTCATGAATGCACAGACAATGCACTGAACCTGACTAAAACCTGACACCCTTTCTGCCCTTGGTAAGAGAATGGATCGATAGTGGGAGTCTCTTTTTGTTGGTGTCCCCCTTTTGTTACAAGGGCATAGGCCACTACCATCACTACACAGGTCCGGTCGATTTTGGCATCCGCTCGGCTCAGTTCAGATATATTTCTGGATGTACAGTATATCAGTAAATGTTTACATGTCATAGCTTGTTACCATAGTGATGTTTGGTGGTTTTGCCAATGCTGGCCAGTTCCTGCTCTAGACAGATGTCGTTTCCTGTGCACTGCAGAGCTATTTCCATTTACTCAATATTATCCATTTATATTCTAAGCTCTGCGGTTGAAATGTGTCATCACAAAAAACACCTGTCCTCTGAGCGTCATTTATTTGTTTGTCCAGACATGCGTTGGCATGAAGGCTGGTATAAGCTTGCTCAAAGTAAATTAAAACATGTATAAGCCTCTCTGAGTAGATGCTTGCTTTGCTTGATAATGCTATATTTCAAAATTATAAACACTCACTAAACCACTTTTTATGTGCTGCTGAAAAACTTTTTCTGGGAAATTCAGAAAATTCTATATAAATTTTAAAAGATAATAAGAGAAACACAAAGATATATATATATAATTGCTAAACATGTATCCGCTGAAGGACTGCTGCAAACAATGATTTTCATTGCAGAGTAATCTGTTATTTTTCTTGATTATTCAATTTATCATTTGGCCTCTAAAACATTATGAAACAGTGAAAAATGCCCATCACAGTATCATAGAGTCCAAGGTGATGTCGTCATATGTCTTGTTTTGTCTTTCCACCAGTCCTGACCCTAAAGATATTAAGTTAACTATACTGTAAACAGCAAATGCTCACATTTGAGAACCTGAAACTACCGGTTTTTTGACATTTTTGCTTGAAAAATGACTGAAACATTAATGGATCATTAAAATAATTGCCAGTGAGTTTTCTCCTGATTGACTAATCAATGAATCGGCTAATCGTTGTAGCTCTAAAACTTATCTTTCTGACCTAACATGCAAAATAGAATAAAAGAATTAACCCCTTGTCACTGTGTTGGGGAAATTTGAACAGTGCATAAATGGCATAGTCTACAATGCTACGTGTCACCTACTGTTTGTATGTGTATTTCATGTCAGGAAATGGAATTTGGCGTCAGGTCACATCTGGAAGACATTACAATGTCAGTGGTTTTAGGTGCTCTGTAGATGGCAAGCAGCATGGTAATCTGGGCTTTTCCGCTGGTAGTCAAATGCAGCTTCCTGTCATTAAAGGCATCCTGCAGAGAGGGGTTACTGCAGACTCACTTTGACTTGAGCAACAGTCCATCTGGGTGGATGAATTATTGACACCAGCAAATCTGTAGTCTTGTGAATACACACTGATTATCTAGTGCTGATTGTACAAGTCTACGATGTTGCATTCTAAAGTTGATTATTTGAACTAACCTACCTATATACGGATGACAAATTAAAGGAAAAACCAACATAAAGTGTCTTAGTAAGGTGTTGGGCCGCCACGTGCCACCAGAACAGCTTCAGTGCGCCTTGATATTGATTCTACAAGTCTCTGGAACTCTTGTGGAGGGATGAACACCATTCTTCCAAAAGATATTGTGTTCAATTTGGTTGAGATCTGGTGACTGAAGGCCATAGCATATGATTCACATCATCTTCATACTCATCAAACCATTCAGTGACCCCTCGTGCCCTATGGATGGGGGCATTGTCATCCTGGAAGAGACCACCATGGTCATCCTTCAGTTCGATAGCCTCTCTTTACCAAGCCCAGCTGTGCAGCGGGGCAACCAAGTGTTGTACCTTGTTCCTCACCTTCAGGAAACAGAAGTTATAGTCATAACATTTTATTCACTTTCAGTCGATTCACTTGGTACAACACATCTAGTATGGGACATGAATTCATACACCGCAGAGCAGCCAGCGAACTGGAGTCAAACCTCCAGCACTCTAGTGCATCATAGACCCAGCAGGAAAGACAGAATGGCAGCCAGAAGAGATGAGAGGGTGGAGCTGACCCTAATGCTAGCTGGTAACTTGTTTAGCACGGTGCATTTACAGTCTTTGGTTAACTGTGATAATGCTCATGCTAATGCTAATTTTCACTAGTGAAAAAATCGGGCTTCAGAACCATTTAAGGGTCTTTTTAGACTTTTAAGGCAACCAAAATGTTACAATAAACTTTCATGAACCGAAAACACACTGAAATAGCGACAGCTACGGCTACGCCTATACTCTGGGGAATCTGGGGTTACGCCATGTTTATGTTACCTAACCAACATTGTCACCGTGGTAGCAACTCGTCAATCACAACGTAGCCACGCCCTAAAGCATACCCTGCTTTATCGTCAAATTTAAATTGAATAGGACCATAATTTAATAAATGAACATCATGCTGAATTGTAGACGATTTGAAACTAGAGATTGAGATCATAAACTCATTAGGAAAGTTTTTACTGAGGTAATAAATCAAGTGAGAAGTAGGGTCATTTTCCCATAGTCTTCTATACAATCGGACTTCTTTTTGGAGCCAGTGGAGTCGCCCCCTGCTGGACATTAGAGAGAAGGCAGGTTTAAGGCACTTCGGCATTGGCTTCACTTTCTAGACCTGGAACTATCCGCTTGGTTGTACTGAGTGAATCAACTGAAAGGAAACTAATTTTTGTACTTGATACAACTTGTTGTTGTCACCATGTTACCGTTATGTTTGTTTGATTTCACTGCAACATGACCATAGCGTGGCAACACCTTAAATGCCCTTAGGGTACAATAACAGTCTTTCTGTTGCCTGCTAGAGAGTGCATGACAGGCTTGCTGCGCTCATTATGACTGGATTCTTGTGGGTTTCACTTTAACTGTAACTGTGTCAAACCGGATATGAAGAAACATAGCTGATGAAGGGTTTGTGGTGACATCTGGTAATGTGATAAATCCCCTCGCTGGAAATATGACTACGCAATCGGATCTAATATCATGCATACATAGAAACTTTTTTTGTCAGATTTCTAGTAATTTCCTGTAATGCTTTTGCAGTTTGTTTTTCTTAAATAAATAGCCAAGTGACACAATTTGAAACAGCAACGAATAATGTAGTAACGACTTACGACTGCACTTGCAGCAAGTGCCACAAAATTGCTGCTTTGTTGTAAAAGGTCAAAAGCTAAAAACATTGAGAACCACTGTAGTAGAGCACACACATTGTTAGAAATCTGTATTCACCATGGGGGTGGAGTACTTAGCCCACAGTAAGAGTATAAAACGAGTAAAAGAAAGACATCTGTGCATGTTGTCAGCTGTAAGAGATGCTTCTACTCTACAGTGTCAGTAACAGGTGCCAGACAGCCACCACACTGATATGATCTCATGAACAGAGAGCCTAATTACCACTTTCCAGGCTGCTCCAGGCTGTTTTCAATACCTATTATTACAGAAGGTAGTGGTTTAAAAGAAACCATATCTTATTTTTCATGCTACAGCTTAGATTTGTTTGTTTTTAGATATTAGATTACAGTGTTGTCATATTGTTGTAAAGATCAGGAAACCATTCGGTAAGTAATAAATCCTCAGTGTCAGGCATCTTGGAATGGACTGGCTTGAGTCCAGCCACAGAAACGTTTCATGTCCTGCTTGATTGTTGCTGGCCTGTCGGAGCTAAAGTAGGGCTACTCTTGGCTAAATGGAACAACATTAGAGTGAGAGGGCTTTTACAGTGCTCCCAGGTGACCAACACAGGCCGATGAAGCCGAGCACCTACAGTACAGTATTGCCAAAGGTATCATCTGTCCTAAGATCACCTTAATTACTCCATTACTCATGTGAATTGCAGATGCTTTAGTGGTTTGTTGCTTTGTGTGGTGTTTGTTGCAGGGGCTATCCACTTTTAATTGCCACTTAGCCACTGGTACTACATCAGGCTTAATTAAATCAGTTGACTAAGACATAATGACTCAATGATGGGGAGCTGTTTTACATAAGGATTTCATGCCTGTCAGAGTCAGTATGTCCAGATCTGACCTACATATGCACAATACATCTCATTACACAAACTGAACCATCTAACTGAGTTCAGGACTCTGGACAGCTCCTTAATAGTTACTGTAGTTGGATTTGGGACTGAGCAGCTGGAATATCAGGAGAACTTCAGTAATCATGTAAAGTACCAAAAGTTGGCAATGAATGCTTTGTCAGATTCACAGTCTTGTTTTTTATTCAGACAGTTCCTGCTTTGAATCAAAATCTTACCAGTTTGACAAATGAGTTCTCAAGACCGGGTTCAACTTACTTGTAGAGCTACATCATTGATCAGAAAAATAAGACATTTGACCATTTCACCATGGACTTTATGAAATTATAACAGGCATTTTTCATTGTTTTCACACAGATTAAATGATAATGACAATAACTGTTAGTGTAGTTGCAGCCCTGCTTTCTTGTGTTTTCCACCACATCTCATAGCCTTCCTCAGAGGATGAAGTCACTTAGTTGGTATGGAGATGGTTTAGTTGTTATTGTGTGAGGAATTTAACAAAGCGACTCCATTCACTGAGGAAGGCCATGAAATGTGGTTCAGAGTTTCAGGACCAACAATTGGAACTTGTGTTGAGAATTCTTATTTTGTCAAACTACTTTTTCCAAGGTCAAGAACCTTTAAGCCCCATTTTTTTAAAAATATTTTGTTTTTTACCAGTGTTAGAGTTTTAGATTTCTTGTACAGCTGCTTGTGTTTAGATATTTCTTTTCTTAAATGAAAAGAAGGGTTTGTAGGAAAACAAGTTTATACCTCTCATAGTAAATTATCAGAAAAAGTACAGAGAAGCACAACAAACATTTATATTAACTTTATACCATCCCCTGCTCTGCCTGTGAGACATTAGCAGTATGTAAGAAATTTACATGAATATGAACAAATTATATTGATAGAAGAGACTCGTCTTTTGTGGTCTCAGCCTTTGTGGCTGTTCTGTTGATTGTTCTGTTGTACAAATAATGCAATTCATGGCAGAGTATTCAAATGAAAATTTAATAATATGGTGTCTCGAAGGGTGTGGGTGTTAAAGGGTTAAAAAAATAAATAAAAATGAAAATTGTTTAATTACAATTAATTATTAGCTTAATGTCCTTATTTTCCTCATTGACAGACCAGTAAAGTATCCAACCTTTTTGTTGTTTGGGACTTATCTGGCCATAAATGACTATGAGCATTAATTGTAGTACGTCTAAAAGCTCCTTGTTCTCAGCATGTGCAGCTGTCAACATTGTTTTAATGGTGCTACTTCTAACCTTTTGCTGTTTTGATGTGAGGGAAAAAAAAATCCATTTTCACTCAAATAGCTTTTCTGGGCCAGTTCTTCCAGCAGTCTATAGAGCAGTAATAATAGAATCACAAGCTCAGGTCTATTTTTAGTATATCAGAAAAGCTTTTAGTATGCCGGTGGTCTTGAAAGAATAAAGGGATATTTCTGCAGGAAATGATAAGCTATCTTGTACCATACTTATACACTATTGTGTGTGTATAGAGTGGAGTGGTAGTCCAGAGGAATAACAGACTGGTTGGAGCTGAAGTGGTTCTGCTATGTCTTACAGGAGGTTTTACAGAAAAAGTGATAGGCTTTAGGGCTTTGACATGATACTGTGCACGCAATGGGAATCCCGAGGTGGGTGTGTCTGCTTTGTCGTCACAATAGCGTTGACGCTGAGAGAGAGCAGGTGGTAGATGTTATTCACTAGCCTCGGCATGAATTATTAAGATTTGTTGCACCATGGTGAGCTTTGTGCAGCAGTCTGTTAATTTTGGTTTTGCTCTATTTAATCAATAAGCCTTTTGGGACTTCTTTCAATTTTACAGCCAAAAGGGGAAAAATGAGGGTGATTTTTTTTATTTTATTTATTTTTTTATTTTTTTATTTGTTTCATCATTGTCTTGGACATTTTAATGCTATTATAAAATAGTCATTCTCATGGAGGATTAGATCAATCTTATATACAAGCACCCCCCCTCCCTACGCACACAGACACACAAAACCCAAGCTTAAATTGGGATAATGCAGCCAAGGCTGTGACATCACCTCTTCTCACATGCTGATTGGCGGAGCCTCGCTCCAAGCTGATCTCTCCCCAGCCTCAGACGGTACGATGATACAGCGAGGCAGTGCAGCGGGGGCTGTGCACATCCACACAGGCATGGCTCCTCTGGATGGGAAAAACACAGGAAGAAGGAAGGATGGGATTGTAGATCAAGCTTTCTGTTAGAGGCTTCTGCACTGCTCTGTGTGTGTGTGTGAGTGTGTGTGTGAGTGTGTGTGTGTGTGTGTGTCAGTGTGTCTGTGTGTGAGAGTGTGAAGGAGGAGGGGACGTTTTCATCACAGCCTCCAGCAGCTTTTTTGCTTTCACCGGGGAAACCAGGCAGCCAGATCTGTTTTGTTTCCTGCTGGAAAAAAAGGGAAAAGGACAGCTGTGTGTTTTTGTGCCAGTTTTTCCACTGTGGATCTTATTTTCGCACATACATATATGTACCTTGGAACTCATGAAACGCAGAGGGAGAAAGCCGGAGAGTGGGGTGTAGAATGGCTCACTATAAGGATGTATCTGTCAGGAAGACTTCGTTAAATCTGGTCACTGGATTTTTTCAGTATCTACGTGGTAAGTAGGGCAGCAGCACCCATCATCTCTCATCTGTGTGGACCGACGTAGCTTATCTGGGATATAGCTGGAAAAATAACATATGCTAACGGTTTGTGGATGAATCCCTGCTGTGTGAACTAGTTATCATGCTGCACAAACACAGCTGTATGTGTGCTGCATCTGTGTGTGTTTGTTTGTGTGTGTGTGTGTGTGTGTGTGTGTGTGTGTGTGTGTGTGCATCTGCATCTGTATGTGCGTGCTCTGCTTCAGCGGGCATCCCATGTGCATCAGTGATGAAGCATTTGCCTACGGGTTAACGTGATGTCTTTGCTCTCTGTATAGTGTTTGCATTGCTTCCTTAAACACGTGACTACTGTCTATATCTGTAAGGGTGGATGTTTAAAAATGGCCACTCTGTGCAGTGTGCAGCACTAGCCTACCGGCATGAGTGACAGGGTGTTAGAAATCGCTCCCTGTCGCGACAACAGAATCACTAAAGCAAAGAAATCAGTTGTTTTGTTATAAGTGCTGCATAATGCATGAGGCACTGTGGCTGAACATACTAATAGACCACAAAAGAGGCGGGGGGGGTGGGTGACCTAAACAATCGCGCATGTTATTAGTGAACACAGAGGGGGTTTATGAGATGTGTTGGCAGAAATTTATTCTCCACTCATTCACTAATCACTTCATATGACTTCTTTTTGAGAGCACTTGTGTCAGGAGCATCTATTACACTAGCACTGGCAAGCTTGTGGTATTCTCATCGCACACATCCAGCCATTGCATAAGTTCTTAACATGCTTGCTGCATGGATGCTGCAATGCTACTTGACACCCCAGTGGCAGTTTTTTTAACCTTATACTGTGTGCGGTTGGATAAAGTAGGATTCAGGCTGGTAAAAGGTGACTGACGAAGCATTTTATGCTCCTGTGGTAGCTATAAACCCAACCATATCCATATCTAGAATCAATTCACAACCACTTCTTTATGCGGAAACAATTCTCTTACAGCTGATCATCAAGTCTTATTATATCCATTCTCCTCCATTTGATTGTGTGTCCTCTGTCAATATCACAAGCTCCGTCTCAAGTACTGTATGACAGTCAACAGGGAGAGCATGTGGCGACCATCATGTACTGAAATGTGCTGTATGCCTTTAATTTTCAGATGAGCAAGAGGCGGTGCAGAAGAGAACCTTCACAAAATGGATAAATTCTCATTTAGCGAAGGTAAGTGTGAATTTCCATCCTTGCACTCCGCTTCTTACACGATACACAAGCTATCGTAAATCACTTGTCAGGCTTTGGACATTGTAGGACACATCAGGCACATGTAACACAAATTGTCAAAGCAATTACATCATGAAGTTAGAGGCTGTGCGATGCTCACATATTTCATCAGGGAGAATAGTTATTTTTATTGCTCCTCATGATTATGTAGCATCTCTTTGGTAAATGGTATTTCAGTCTACTGACCCGTCACGCCTGTGGAGAGAGCTGACTGCAAGACGAGCTTTGCCATGCAATAATAATAGCCTCTAATAATGGCGCTGCACAGGATAAACGAATTTGTCCAGTTAACTGTAAATAATTGCATCATTTACCTCATTTGTTAAGCATTCAAATCATGTTGGATGTCAGAAAATTTGTTTGTAATAACAGTTTGCTGGATCTAATGTTGGAGAAGGAGCACACACTCAACCTTGGATTTTTCTATTCTGCTTTCCTGAGAGGAGAACGAGCGAAAAGGTCACGGCAGAGACTGCTGCTTGTTACTTTGCTAGAAAGATGACACAGACATGACAGAGCTAATTTCTCCACGTCTCATCCCAGAGGCATCTTTGCAGTTCATTTTTCAAGAATCTCCGTAGGAGCATTTATACTTGGATGAGCTTCTGTACCACAGGTGGAGTGTGTTTGTGTGGACATATGGGAGGTTTATGGAATTATGCAGAAAACTGGTGGGTGGTGTGTATGTTTTTGTATGGTGTATTAGGTGTTTGTGTGTGTGTCCGCCTGTGTGTGAGTGTAGGTATTTGTGTGTGTGTGTGTGTGTATTTGTGGATTGGCAGGGATAGTGATGCGGTGTGCAGATGGTAAGCAAGAGGGTGAGGACAATTCCCTGCAGGCAATCGTCTGCTTATAAGGTTCATGGATGTAAATTACAAGGCACTAAGTGCACAAAAATAACACATGCTCACATGCTGTATTACATCACAAACTATGACCCTAAAATAATATAACCTTTTTTAGATTGTGCATTAAAGTGAAAAATAGAACTAGAAGTAATCAGAAATCAACCAAAACATTTCCCAGAAAATTGTTCAAGATGCAGAAAAAGTAAAAAAACGGGTAATCTTTATGTGACTGTAATCACAGATGACACATCAGAGTGTACAACTAATCAGACACAGATAAAGGGGTTAGATCTGGATCTGGAACCAAAGAGATTTGGTTCAGAAGGGTCTTTTGTTGAGCCTAATCTGCCCACAATAGTTCAAAGCATGGCTTCTAAAACTTTAGAAGAATCTCAGTTATGTGGTGGGCTAACGTAGAGACGCTCTGTTGGTCTATTCTTCATTATTCATGCACTGCGCCCGGCTCACTCTCTGTGCATACCAATAGGACTATTAGAAAAAAAAAGCCACATCATGAAACCGCTTTCACACATATTTCATATTTACATTACAGCTGCTCCTGTATGACAGAGATTATTGTTTTATTTAACTGGAAAATTTACAGTAGATGTGACTTTTCATGTCAGTGCACTAAAGACTGCTTGCAATAATAATAACATTCTACTGGAAATCGTTTGGATGTGCAAAAAAATGATGAATAGTGGTTTCAATGGAATATCCTTTATATAGGTGAAAGTGTGTATTATCTAAGATTAAACTTCCTCCAGCTGTCATGCTTTCCCTTCGTGGCTTTGTGTCCATTTCCTCTGACAGTGTATTCCTTATCAACTTTCCAGTGATTTTCACAGTTTTTCCACTGTTTGGGCTGCTCATGTGACTCTGTTGCTTTGTAATTTATTTTCCAGGGTGGGGTTGATTCTTTAAATTACAGAGCCTTTTTTTTGTGTGATTGAGAATATTAGCAAAATATTACTTACTTTTTATAACTAAAAAAAGTAAAAGATTACTTAGTTTTTTTTCTAAATCTGACTATTAGAAACAGACTAGTTAAATGTTCTTATAGTAAAATAGTATATAATTAGGGCTGCAACTAACTATTATTTTCATTATAGGTTTATCTTCTGATGATTTGCTCAATTAATTGATTAATTGTTTGCTCTATAAAAGGGCAGAAAAGAGTGAAACATGACCATTACAATTTCCCAGGGTCAAAGGTCACGTCTTCTTCTGTCTGATGAACAGTCCAAAATCCAAAGATATTCAGTTTACACTCATGTATGCAAACACTGTATGAAGTCATATAGTACTGGTGGACCTTAAGCTGTTAATTTAACAGTGCATGTGTTTTAACCAGTATTGGTCAAATACGTTTAAAACAATTAAATAATATTTGAATAGAAACTAAACATTACACATCCTCTACAGTACTTTTGTGACAAGAAGAAGAAAAGTGTACATGTGCAGAATAACAGGGCAGACCTTTGCTTCTTTACACAGCTTTGCCCCAAATAGGCAGCCAACTGCATCCTGTTATGGAGTATGTTGAGTTGTGAAATGGCCTGTATACTGTGCCAAATAAAGAATTCCCATGGTGAGCTTTCCTTTTAATTAAAGCTTCATTCTGCCGACAAAATACACATCTGTTTAGTTTCCCTATGCTGTGCTGCCTGTGTAATACAGTAAGTTATCACACTGTCATTCATCTTGGGGATTATACAGCTCTGTAAATGTGTCGATATGATATCAGGAGACAGTATCCAGTTAGGGTTAAATGAGTACCATTGCCTCAGGACTGGGCACTAAGCCACTGCTGAGGAAAAAGCACCATCTTTTCAGCTGCAGGGAAGCTCTGTAGTTGTTGCTAACAAGCCTGTTTCTCACAAACAGTTGGTTTCTCCTCTGGTAATGGGTTAGAATACCAATATCCTTTCACACTATAGAATCAACAATACAAAAACATTGCTGGTTCTGTAAAAGTTTCTCTAAAGATTTGATAATTTCTAGTTACAGTAATTTTTCATGATGTTTAGTTTCTGCATGTTAAAGCTGTTTTTTCTCTCCTCCAGCATAAACCACCACTAGAGGTTAACGACCTTTTTGAGGACATCAAAGATGGGGTGAAGCTCTTGGCTCTTTTGGAAGTGCTGTCTGGCCAAAGACTAGTAAGTAGAGCTTCTGAATCATTTTGCACAGTATTTTAACACGAGTTGCATCGATATGTTGGGCCTGATTCATACCTTTCACAATGCTTGAGTCACTCTTTTGTGCAAAGTGATTTACACGCTTGATTCCAAGTGTGGATTTACAACAAGGTGAGAGCCCTCCTGCGTGATGTGTGCTCGGAATAATGCGCGTGTAAATCAGGACGCGTCTTTTCAACTTCATATTAAAACAAATCAACTTGTTCTTTTATGTGTTGATTCCCTACATTATATTATGATCCCATTTATTTAATGATGTAAAACAAGAAATCCCCATGCAAATTCAAGTGCATCTGTCATATTTGTTTTTGAGTTACAATAGTTTATTATAAAAGACTGCTGGTGATTAGCCTGACAATCAGGCTGAACTGCCATTTTGTTTCACTTCATTCAGTCGCTGAACAACATTTTGAGATGTGGGCGGCGATTCAGAGGACTGGAACTAGTCTAACTGTTGATTTCTCTTTGAAACAATTGAATCCTTTTTCAAGCTATTCCTCCACAACTAAGCAGAGAAGATCTTGCCTGACGTTTACCGTGTGTGTTTGTGTTTAGGAGATCAGATGTTTGATCCCAGTTAATTGGAGGAAAACAGAGATAACAAATGTCTGACAAAATACTGTAAACTTGTTAAAGATTAACTGGAATTGATCAATTTATTCCAATGCTTTTACAGTTAAAGCTCAATTGAATCAGACTGCAACCTAAACCTAATTAAATATTATATTTCCAATCTAGCTTCTGTTGTTAGGTGACATGCATGTACAGTATTCACAAAACCACAAAATCTCCAGTTTGGGTAAAATGTTGTTGTTCACACTTACTGTTGGATCACTGCACAGAAATGACACAATCATGATTTAGATCTGAGTTTCGCCACTGTGAGAAGCTGTTGGCTCACCAGCATCTGTTTCTCTGTCTCCCTCTCTCCTTGACACACACACACACACACACACACACACACACACACACACACACACACACACACACACACACACACACACACACACACACACACACACACACACACACGCACTGGCTCAGACTCTGATAGGTATTTAGTAATCAGACCTGTCTTGATACAAACTGCCATGTCGACTGTAAGGCTGTTACTTGGCAAATGAGTCAGAACACCTGATGCTTTCATTTATTGCGTTTGGGAGTGCATCTCTGCTGGTTTATATGAGCCAAACATTTCAGACGGATCTCAATAAAACTATTTTTTAGAGAACAAAATTATAATGTTTCTCTTAAAGCCTTGATTATACTCACAGACCACTTTCCCTATTTTACCAGGTGACTAGTGCCAAATATGAAGGTTTTTCAACTGTTAATGGATTTGGTTGGTACAGTAGGCAAAATTACCATCTGCAGTTAATTTCTTACCATGTTTCAAATCAGCAAATAGTTGAATTAAGATATCCTCAGCTTTGTATTGATTGGCTAATGTATTTTTCACTCTGTCCGTCCTTTATTTAGCCCTCTGAGCAAGGCCGCCAGCTGAAGAGGATTCACTGGGTTTCCAACATCGGCACTGCCCTCAAATTCCTCGAAGGCCGGAAGGTAACTATAAAAAATACTATACTATAAAAAATGATGGCATGTCTTAAAGATGTCTGGGGTATGATTAAGAACACATGAGAAAATGCTCTGTATCAGATACTTGTACAGTACACAAGGTGCCTCTGACTGCACAGCATGCTCTGCAGAGAAGCATCAGCTAGAAACAGGACTTCTTGATTACATAACCCATCTCTAAATCCTTTGGCTCTATGAAGCCTGTGTCCCACTTTTCTCTGGGTTCCCTGAGGAGTGAGACTTACATTGTTGTGATCTCTCTCCCATCATGTGTGCCTTCAGTCTGTGTATCGAGGATCTCCGGTCAGTCGCCGTTAAACACCCTGTGTGATCATAAACTGTATGCATTCTTTTCATTTGATGCACGATGTGTACTACACAATGCTTGGATACAGCCCTTATGTTCCTATTATATGGTCATTATGCTTTATTAATGACATGCATTTTGACTAGAACACTGGTTTCTGATGTGTCTGGCTACCTGCATTTCTCAGCTGGTAAAATGTAGACATCTTGGATGTAAAGATGGCAAATTATGACACTTCTCCAATGCAAGGTTTGCAGTGCTGTGGTACACCTGCTTTTCCTTTAATGCCTAGTTGAACACAATTTTCCTGTCTTTTTTTCCTGTTTGGTTCACTTTTTACTGTGGCTGTTTCTGCCTTCCTGGTTTGGCTATACAGATGCTCCATAATTATAATACTTACCTGCATCAAAGAACTGACTTTGATGACTGTGAGCAAAGAAAAAAAAAGCTTGCAATATTCTTTTGGTCAGTATGAAACTCAAGGAGCTTCTCTGGGTGAAAATGCAGACAATTCTTACTTCGAAGCTGTCTTCATGTGACTAATTTTCCAGAATAATCCTCTGCTTGGCTTTTGTTTCAGATCAAACTCGTTAACATTCATGCCACTGACATCGCAGATGGGCGACCATCAATTGTCCTTGGGTTGATATGGACCGTTATCCTCTACTTCCAGGTAATGCTTCCCTAAATCCTCAGATTTTAATAACTGTGCTCACTCCAAGGTCAGTTGCTGCTCTATGAGTAAACCCTGCTCATCACAAACTCCCTCACACTAAATATTTTTTGGTCAACATTTTAATCCAGTGTGGAGGTTGGATTATGTCAGAAAAAGGGGATTCGGAAAGATCTCACAAAACGCTGCCATTTTCTCTCCATGTTGCTATGGTCACAGTGAACTCTCCAAACCTTTTTCTTTTTGTTCTTGTTTCTCATTTAGATTGAGGAGTTAACCAGCAACCTGCCAGCCCTCCAGGCCCTGTCTAACAGCAACTCGTCTGTGGAGAGTTTAGCCAGCTCTGAAACAGGAAGCCCCCCCATGAAGAGGAAGGTGGTTAACAAATTTCAGGGCAATGCCAAGAAGGCCCTGCTCAGATGGGTGCAGTGCACGGCTGCCAAGTATGTCACTTTTAAATTATTTTTTTGTCCAGATGTTGCAATATGATTATGGATATGGGTATAGATACATTTCTATATACTGAATAAGATATAGATAAGGTCATATGCACCATATTTTTCTGTGTTCACTAGTCTTACATAAGAATTTGCACAACAAAAATGCGTACATATATGTTTCTCAGGTATCATGGAATTGAGGTGAAGGACTTTGGTCCCAGCTGGCGCAATGGTGTTGCATTCCAGTCGGTGGTGCACGCCATCAGGCCAGATCTGGTGGATATGGAGGTGGTGCGGAGGAGGAGCAACAGGGAGAATTTAGAGGAGGCCTTTACACTTGCAGAAAATGAGCTGGGCATTCCTCGTCTGCTGGATCCAGAAGGTGCCGTTGACCTTTCTTACTTGTTTGCATTAAGGATTCCATACTATTCAGAGTCAGTAGCAATAGGAATGTGTTACTAAATAGATGTGTGATAATTCAACATTTGCCAAGCATAACAGCAGCAAATATACACTCCTAATTATGTTTACTAGTTTGTCTGTAAAAATAAATAGTATCTCCTTTCATCCATTCCTTCGAGTGTTTTTGACAGAACATGTATTAAAAACATCAGTGAACCCCTCCAGAGGATTAGGGATGCTTGTAGCTCAGAGTTTTAGTCTGTAGAAGTGAAGCAGTCTGCAGTGGCTCTGCAGTCCTGTCTTCAGAGAGCAGAGTCATTGTGCTTTATTGCACAAAGAGCTGCACCAAAACGTCTCTGCTTTTACGGGAACTTGACCCTGATTTCTAGCAACATCAGGTCAAGGATGGAGATGAAAGTAGATATGTATAATTAGCTGTCAGGCCTGGGGAGATTTATCCTCTTGATGGCACAAAATGCTTTTTTTTTAATGTCTTATAGACTTAAAACCAAATGTAATGGCTCTGCCATATCTGCCTTTTATTTTTTCAGGTATTAAGTCATTTTAATATTTAAATACTGACACGATACTCACATTTGGAGGCCTGAAAAGCCTTTTCAGGTTCATTTTCTGTGTACAGTTTCATCCGGTGCATCAGACAATGCTTGTGTTGCCTTATAGATGTGGATGTAGACAAGCCAGATGAAAAATCCATCATGACATACGTGGCTCAGTTCCTCAAGCACTACCCAAACCCTCACCACTCTGAAACTGATGGACAGCAGGATGAGGTACCTTGTTTCACACCTGTACTATACTGTATATTATGTCCATGTAAGGCAATGATACATATGGCAATTTTTGGAGGAAATATCAGTGTGTTACCTCTAAATACTGTATTACAATTGATATTTAACTCCATGTGTTATTATTTTTCAAAGTTGTGTATGTTGTTGCCATTCACATTTCCCAAACATTGCCTAGTATATCATCATAGGCAGAGATCATAATAACAGTGAATGCTCAATAAAAAAACATGCTATACCTGCTGCTGAGCTTAGTTGATGTACGCCTGTGCCTGCAATTCTTCATATTTGTCATTTTATCAAATGAAGCTCTGATGAATTAAAATAATCACAGCATGAGCACAGCGGTAATATAATCATCAATTTTTTAGTTTCTATCATCACACTCATTTAATTTCTCCATCTACTTATTTTTGTGAACATTAAGCTGCTTCTTGGCTCAATTCCAACTTTTGCACTGTCAGTGCCAGTACTTCAGGTGAGAGCTCAGGTCACAGCGCTGCATGCTTTCTGTTTGGAGTGTATTCCCACCTCTCTCTCTCTCTCTATTTTGCTTCTTTTATTTTCCTTGCTATTCTAATGCATTTTGTGGTGTGTTTGCATCTCTCTGAATGCCTTGCTGCTTTCCTGGATAGTTTGCTCCCCAAGATATAGAGCAAATGCTTGAGGTATGTTCAACTAAATTAACAAACTTAGTGTTTGAGGTTTGGAGATGATACTCATACCCCTTTCCTTCTACCACGAGTTCCAAAACTAATCAGCCAAAAAATACTTTGTGTGGAATCTTAGCAGGTTCAGGCTTTTTTCTAGTCCTTAACTGTGTGTTTTTCATATCTAATCCTAATTGAGGTGTTTCTGGAATGTCAGTGTGGTGTAACATATTGTGAGTTAACATCAGTTTGTTCCTGTGACTCTAAGCAAAATGTTTCCTAATTATGACAGAGAGAGGAGCGGAAAATGCTGAGAGAGCTGAAGGTGTTTTTAGAACAGCTGGAGAGAGATGTGCTGAGGGCCCAAGGGGCAGAGGGAAACCTCACTGACAAATACCAGGTCTGAAAAGCCACAGAACATTGTTATATAACATTTTGCTTTGACAAAGATATTGATCAACTCTTACCACATGTTTCTCCTTTTTATTCCGTTCGTTTGCAGGCATTTAAGAGCTTCCGTGTACAGTATGAGATGAAGAAAAAGCAGACAGATCCACTGCTGCAGCCAGTCAACAGAGACGGCAAACTGTCCGTGGACCAAGCTCTGGTCAAGCAGGCCTGGGATCGTGTGTCTGCCAGGGTAATTGTGATTTTATTACATACCTCCACAACATGAATTATGTATTACCAAGCCACAAAGAAAAGAGAATTCATTATGTTAAATAATCAAACCAAAATGAACAAAACCTGAGGATAAATAACAGATCTTTTTTTAAAAATTTGTAATTATGCTTTTCTTGGCTTGAAAATTGCATCATCGCACTGATCATAATGAGAGAAACACAACTCAGGGCTCCTCTATTTACCCGCTGCCAGTGAAAGTTCAGTGGGGTGCAGGCGTTTGAATTAGAGTTTGTTCACAAGGGAGTAGATGGGAACAGAGGAGGTCTTGTTCATCGGGCAGTCTGCTCCTCCGAACATCCACAGCTTGTCTAGACTGGCATAAAACTCTTTTGTAGCCTGATTGCTTGTGAACATGTGGTCATGTTTTGATCAGCATAGCCTCCTCTACGGTGGGATCTTGCTTTGGTAGAGTGGGTTTTTAATGGATGTCAATTGCAGCTGCTGGACTGGCACATCCATCTGGACAAGTCCCTGCCTGGTCCTCTGGGAGTGATTGGAGCCTGGCTTCACAGGGCAGAGATGGCTCTGAGGGAAGACATTCCCATCCAACATGCTCATGACGAGACTGCCAACGTTCTTCACAGAAAACTAGAGCAACATAAGGTAACACAGCAGACCTTAGAGTTTCAGTGTGTGTTTTGATACCCACCATGCTATTGCTATTGTTTTATACAGGTACAGTAGAAAGGAAATGCAATACAACATCTTTGTGGTTTTACATTTTGCAGGAGGTATTAAAAAACTTGGAATCGCACAGGCAAACCTTCCAGCAGATCCACAGAGACAGATCAGTGAACGGGGTCCCTGTCCCACCTGAACAGCTCCAAGACATGGCTGAACGGTAAGACCTTTAATACTTTTTACAATCATCATCGTGTTTTATTAATTAAAAGTGATCCGTGTTTGGTTTTCTATGCCTCTTGTAAAATCAAAGCGAAAATTGAATGATTATCGTGTTTAATCAATGTGTTTAATTTGCAGGTTCAATTTTGTGTCTACATCATCATACGCTCACTTGATCAAACTGGAATTCTGTGAAATGAAGTATCGACTAATGGCATTTCTTGTGTTGGCTGAGTCAAAGCTCAAATCCTGGATCATTAAATACGGCCGACGGGACTCAGTTGAACTCTTGTTGCAAAGTTACCTCGTGAGTTAAAATTATTAGTGTTGCAGAAGTATTATTAGTATTACACTGTGCCTATCAGACTATTCATTTTTATTTTCATGTTTTCCTTTCCATTTCAGACTTTCATTGAAGGCCACAGGTTCTTTGAGCAGTATGAGATAATCTTCACAGCCCTAAAGCAAGCAGCAGAGGTGTATGTAAAGTCTGACAGTTCAAGTAAGCCTCTTTTCTGTTATTATTATTACTTAATTAATATATATTTGTGTATATATATATATATAAATATTTGTTTGGGCTCATTGTAAACAGTCATATTATCGATTTCCTGTTACAGGGTCTAAGACCTGTAACAAAGGTAAGTCCAAAAACAGCCTAACAATCTTTAAAAGTAACTTTGCCTGTCTCTTGAGCTGTTTCTTTCTGGGGCTGCACTTTTCTTTTCTAACATTATTTTAACATCCACAAGTGAAAAATTATAATATTATATTTTGCATGAAAAAGTAGCAATTATTGCATTAGCTGGAATGCTAATTTAGCATGATCTGTTTGACCTAACATAGGATCAACCAAATGGCTAATCAGAGGACATAATCAACTGCTGTTTTTTTATACAGCCGATACCCGAGTTGGATTTCTCTAAATTGACCTGTTTCCATATTTTTATTTTCAGTTGATGAAGCAGAAGGGGTGAGTAAATTTCTCAGTGATGCCTCGGCTCAGTGGAAGAACCTGGCTTTGGAGGTGCGAAGTGTTCGCAGTATGCTGGAGGAGGTGATCTCTAACTGGGAGAAGTACAGTAGCACAGTGGCAGCTCTGCAGGCGTGGCTGGAGGACGCCGAGCAGATGCTCAACCAGTCAGAGAATGCCAAACGTGTAAGTACAGTCACATTTATTTATTATAGATAGTTTTTGTCATGTACAGCTTTTATTTGTGCTGCTAAATGTTATGCTGAATGTTTCTACCATGTACACAGAGCATACGTGACTCTGAAACCTATAAGGTTTTCTTTCTTGTTTTAGGACTTTTTCAGAAACCTTTCTCACTGGATCCAGCAGCACATGGACATGAACGATGCCGGGAACTTCCTCATTGAGACCTGCGATGAAACAGTCTCACGAGATCTGAAGCAGCAGCTTCTTCTTCTGAACGGGAGATGGAGGGAGCTGTTTGTCAAAGTCAAACATGTAAATGAATTGCACCTTTGAACAGCAAATGTACCACAATAAATATATAATGATAGCTTTCATCGCAACAGCTCAAGTTTTCCATCGTCAATTTAATGTCTTCCTCTGTTTCATTGGCAGTATGCAAGAGCCGATGAGGTTGATAAGTTGAGGCAAGACTACCAAGATGGTATTAATACTTTGAAAATGTTCATGGATGCAACCAATGAGAAGATGACTGCTCCTGTCCAAGTATCTTTCTTGAATGTCAGAGCATTTGTTCAAGATGTTGAGGTAAACAGCCCCTACACTCATCCTCTTCCTCAGGTTGGACAGATGTTTCAACTCTGTTCTGTCTGATGAAAAATCATTATACTGTATATCTCAACTTCCTGTAGGAAATCAAGCACAAAGTGCCAGCAATGGAAGCAGCGTGTAAGGCAGCGAGCCGTACCGCTCAGCTGTTGACCAAAGACACCCCGCAGGAGGAAGTTTCACAGATGATGGCTGTGATGGTCTCAATCAAAGAGCAGCTGAGCAAGGTGCGTCCATGTTAATATACTGTATGTATGCCATGCAGTTGTTTTCTTTTCATTTTTTAATGTGTGCATGTGTGTGTATACGTGTAGTTTTTTAAAGCAGATACTGATGCCCAATTTGTATTGAACTTGCTCGGAACCTAAATTATTTTATTATATTTTTTTTGCCAGTATTTACTATTTCAGCCTGAGTACTTATTTACAAAAAAATATTGAAAAACGTTTTGTGTGCGCAACACACTGTTGCATGATGTGGACGCAACCATTGTGGGTTTTTTTTATATAAAAGTAAAAAAAAGAAAAAAAAGTGTTTCGGTTATTTTTTGGTACTGGACAAAAATTCTAATTAGCTATACTATAATAAAATACAGAGCTGCCACTTTTTATAATCTGCAAATTATATATAGAAATTATTTTTAGAATATGTGAACACTTGAATTAGCTGCAGTAAAATGTTATTTTTACTGTACATGTATATACTCAGAATTTCATAGGATGTGGTTTTCTGCAGTGAAGCTTTATTTAAACCCAGACTAAATTTACATGTCAAGCTATATCTCAAATTGATTGTTTTTTGATGTCAGAATAGACCAAAATAACACACCAGTCACTTGTGATTCACTTTAATCAACATGCTTTTCCTCCAATCAGGTGAGGGAACGATGTTTGCCCCTGCTGAGGGAGTCTCAGTCCCTTTTACCTCAACTTGAAGAAATGGAGAAGAACATCACAGGCTTCTATCAGGCTCTGGAGAAAGCCAGTCATATCACCAGTACCACCGACTCAGACGGACCCGTAGACTTTAAACAGAAGTGCCAGGTGACTAATTATAGTGTTACAATGTGGTACTGTAACAGTTTTATTTAGCGACTTTTAGGTAGATATATAAATCATATTTTTAGACTAAAATAATTAGAACATGAATACATGGTTAACACTTTGCTTGACATTGAATCCTGCAGGAGCTGGCGACCTTCACACATAGCTGTAAGAAGTGTCTGACAGTGATAGAGAGAAATCACCAGACCATCCAGAAAATAATGAACAGCAGTAAAACTCTCCAGCACATGGACATGAGTCTTCTGCAGAAAAGAGTTGCAGACCTCCAGGCCTCCTCACAGGTAAAGCTCAAGGCCTACTGCACTTCTATTCAGTTTGAGTTCAATTCGAACGCGTTTTGAATTATGTGTGCTTGTTTAGACAATGATTAGGGAATCTACAGAGTGGCGGAAGCATGTGGAGGCAAACAGCAGCCTTATGAAGAGATTTGATGAGTCACGGGTAGAGCTGGAGAAGGTTCTTAAAATGGCACAGAACTGTCTGACAGAAAGAGGCAACCCAGAGGAGTTGCTCAAGAAACACACGGTGAGAAAATGTATCTTGTGCAGGATTCAAGTACCATACATACCCAATTCGTCTAGCCATATGGTTACTTAACCAAAACATATTAGCCTATTTTCTAGATTGTCAGTATCATACTGAACGTGACTGTACAGAACTTCACTAAACTGAAAACAATTAAATACACCTGTCAGTCTCAGCACAGCATGGAACAGATGCAGAAGGATATATATAATTAAACCAGAGAATAAGTACAGTAGGATGCATGTAAATGAGACATGACCTGTCCTGTACAAAGTGTGAAATGTGTGATGTGATGTTGTGATGGCAGGAGTTCTTTGGTCAGCTGGACCAGCGGGTCTTGAATACATTCCTCAAGGCTTGTGATGAGCTGACAGACATTTTGCCGGAGCAGGAGCAGCAGTCGCTGCAGGAAACAGTCAGGAAGCTGCACAAACACTGGAAGGTTGGTCACATGAATAGCGACAGTTAAAGCTGCGCTAGACACATTTAATTTTGTATTTCTCTCTCAGCTGCATGATGTCAGCTCCAAGATGATTACTGGTATATAGAAATGATAAAATGTTTTCATACCATTTAATATATTTTTAATTACAAACATGTATCTAATAATCCAATTGGGTTTAAAATTGTTTATTTAGCTTAAGAAGTTGGAGAATTTTTGTCCTTAAGTTTTTCTAAAAGAATTTAAAATGACCCAAATTTGGAGATACATGGTTTTCACTGTACAGCTAAGTATCAATACATCAAATTTAGAAATGTTCTACAACCAGAAATCAGAATCTCTTTTTTGAGATATGCACCGTTTCAACTGCAGCTCTAAATTAAAATTGCAGGTGTAAACCACTTGAAATTATTAATAATAATGCACACATACATAGTCATCAGTGGAATAATAAATCAAGGATTATTGCAAGTTTTACAGTCATATTTTTTCATAAACCAAACTTTGGTTACCCTTCTAGTTAAAAAGTTTCTTGAAACATTCTGCACAAATTTCTCTGAATCTGATCTCATAGTTTCTGTATTTCTCCTCTCCCAGGATATTCAAACAGAAGCCCCCTTTCACCTCCTCCACCTGAAAGTGGAGGTGGAGAGGAGCAAGCTGATGTTGTCGCTGCAGGAGTGCCAGACGGAGGTGACCAGGGAGAACCGCCACCTAGCTAGCATGGGGAGCGAGAGGCTCATCAAGGAGCACAGGGTGAGCACAGAGTGGCTGACTGCCTGGCTGAGTTTCAATCAATCAAACAATCAATCACTTATTAATGAGCACATGACTGAGGTCGGTGGAATTTCCTTTCAGTACAGCCTGGAGGATAAGCTCAATTCACCATGTCATGTATTGATTGACTTTGTGTGAAATAATTCAGTGCAAATTCACTGCTCTGTAGCACGGTGGTAAGATTTTGATGAACTAATCCAAAGGAAATGGCATCTTCCAGTGTCAAGCAAATACTGTCCTCATTCAGCAGCATTTTGTCTTTTTAAATTCAGCTTTTAGACCTAGTAATTCATAACCCAATGATCCAAATTTAAGGCAAGTGAAATTACACACACCTATTTTCGGTATATAACGCACACTTTCTTTTTCATAACAGGAGTAAAACAAATTATACCTTTGGTTCATGGTGTGCACTTGTGTGTTCTCTTACTTTAGGCCTTCTTCAGGGAAAAGGGCCCCCAGTCCATCTGTGAGAAGAGGCTGCAACTAATGGAGGAACTTTGTCAGAAACTTCCAGAGGGCGATCCTGCCCACCAGATCCTTGACACAGCCATAAAAGACTTATCTGAGGTCCGCGAGGAAATCGAGAACACCCATCAGAAGCTGATGCAGCACCCAGATAAATGGAAGGAGTACAACACAAGGTGCAGTTATCTTAAAAAATGACTTATTTTGATGTGCAGGATTTACATTTTGACTGTTGAAGCACTGTCGCAGCAAAGAATGTGTTGTGCATTACCAGGCAGCAGCATGCCTATCATACCCAAAGTAATCATATTTAAATTCTTTAATTCACTTGAGATAGAGACTGTGATTAGGAGAATACACATAAAGGAGACACAACAGTAAACACAAAGGAGCCTGAACCAGACCATTCACAGGTTTTGCCGTCACCACACAGCCCATGTAAACCTGATGTATAATTAGACCTTGAGGGGATGCACCTTAGCTACAGAAAACCCTTTTTTACTTTTACTTTTACTTTTTATTTTTACTTTTACTTTTACTTTTACTTTTACTTTTACTTTTTACTTTTACTTTTTACTTTTTACTTTTACTTTAATGTCGGTGCCGCCAAACCTCAACAAAGAGATCTATCTTTTTAATGTGTTGATTATATTTAAGCACTAATACTGTATAATTTTAATGTAATTATTCCTAAAACAAAGTGTTATCTAATGACCACCTGGTAGACAGATGCATAAGAAAATTAAATCAGAAGAAAAGTTTGCATTTCCCCTCATTGTCTTTATTTGAGGTACAATGTCTCGGTCATGGTCCGTAGAATACTAATGTTACTTTAATTAGTTTTCTATGGATTTTTACATATATTGTTTGTGTAATTTGAAGGATGTTTTTATCAGTTATTGATGTGGTAATTGTCTCAGAATGTGTGTGAATTTGATGCCTGACAAATGTACATGACTGAAACAATGTGCCACTAGTAGCGCTGAGTACTGACAGGGTGCGAGAATTCAACCTTTTCTCTCACATTCAATTATTCCTGATATCTTTTTTTTTTTTTAGTTTTTAAGTGAAATTTTCCCTTTATGGTGTAAAACAGGTATGCTGATCTCTCCTGCTGGCTTATATCTAAAGAGAGCCAACTAAGGCTGCTGAGAAACCGAGCCAACGACCCCAGAAAATACAGCCAGGTGAAGGCTACCATCATGGTAAGTTAGTCCCATATAGTCCCTCTTCTGCAATATGCAACTTGTGAGGTGCTACTAGCTTGTTAATGTCATTATTGAGGAGAGATGAGACTGTGAAAATGTTTTATGTCAGATGACTCTTTTGACCACATGGGCTGTATCACACTCTGTTGCTGTGTGCAGGAGCTGAGGAATGATGCAGAGCTACAGGAGGGGAATCTTGGCTGGCTGAAAGCCCGTATGGCTGTACTGATCGAGATCTGTGCAGACAGCGATGCCCAGAGGCAAGGAAGTGCACTGAACAAGCTCTCTATTGATTTCAAGGGTCTTCTTGCTTCCCTCATGGAGGTAGGTGATGCTTCCACTTGTTTTATTAAGGCACCGAATACAATCCAGATGTCATATCCCCTCTGGGAATCTACAGTATACTGCTTAAACATTTTAACCTTATCTAGGGTACATACAGATACAAAAATATTACAGTAATCTGTGATCAACTGTAACATGTCAGTAGATGTTCTTAGAGCAATTTAATGTTTCAATGTACAAGAATCGACTATACATACACCATCATCAATCCATCATGTTTGTTTCTTATGCTGTATTTTCTCTGTTATATCTTCCAGGCTGAGAAGATGGTGCTGGCTGTTGGGGACTGTGTGCAGTTCAGGGGAGAAGTACAAACTACTTTGGATGATCTTGTTCAAGGGCAGAAAGAGACTCAGGCTGAGGTCACCAGAATACTGGACTGCCCAACTGTTCGAGAAGCCCAACAACTACTTCTGGTTCACCAGGTACTGCAGGAAATGAAATGAATGCTCTACAAAATGGAATAAAATTACTTGATTTCTTTATTTTGCTGGTTTTGAAAGCAGAGATGAATTATTAGTGTTAACGTTCAGTTGCTTAAAACTTTGATTGTCTTCCCCGTTCTTCTTCTAGCAACTTTTGAAACGCCAAAAGCTGAAGAGAAAGGATGTCCAGCAGTTGATCACCAGAGGCCAGCAGCTCCAGGCTGAGGAGGGTCTGGGGGAGACTCTGCAGCAGGACCTGCAGAGTTTAGAGAACACGCTCAGCAAAATGGAACAAAATATGGATTCACAGGAGCAAAGCCTCGAGGTGAGGTGCTGCAGTCTTTGCAAAATATTGGCAAAATGTTATAAACATACAGGGTCTCAGGAAATTGACTGAACAGAAATGGTAAACTCATTAAAACTCAGAAGGTTATTCTTTTACTCCCGATACTGCAATGTACTGTTTTGATGAATCACTGTGAAATGAATGGAGGGTGTGATCGATAAATCACTGTCAGCTGCCGAGCTGAATCCTGACACATCTCGTCTCAATGACGTCGTCAGTTTAGTTGCTAGATGGCGGCATTAACAGCTGCAGCGGTTTTTACTTACTGTATTCTCCTGTTTGTTCTTTGATGCTGTTTTGACTTGAAAATTAAAAATGAGCCTTTTATCTTAAATGGACACATTTACATCATACTGATATTAATTAATATGTGTTGTCTGTAATAAATAAATTAATAAAGGAAGGAAGGAAGGAAGGAAAGGAAACCCTGATAGATTTTTCTAAAATTTTGTGAATAGAAAAGAGCTTGACCGTGGAATGAGGAGAAGGAGTCTTGGTTATGCAAGAGGCTTTTTCAGATGCAGCATTTGATGTCCTGAACGGAGGGCAGAGAGGTCTGATTGATGTTTTCTGCCAGAGGCTTAACAGTTCCTTTTGAAGATAGAAATACACTGAGTCATTGATCACACTCTTGATGATGCTTTTATAGAATGTAGACAGGATGGCGGTGGGAGTCTTGAAATGGAAACTTCGTTGGTGATTTCTGTGCTAGACAGGGTGCATTATGGGTCCACGTAGAAGAAGGTGCACCTGATGTTTCTGTCTCTTTTAATAGCAGAACTACTGAGATCCAGAGGAGTGAGGTGCTTGCAGAACATTAGCTGTCCTATAGCTCTGTCAATATGCTGACTCACCAACCCTGCTGGTACGGCCAAAAATGGTGGTGTCATTAGCATACATAATGATGTGGTTTGAGCTGGTTTGGCAGTACAGTCACGTGTCAGAGTGTCAGTTCGGTTGAGATTTTGATCAGGGATTTCTGCCATTAGATGATAATTCTGAAGGGCCATATCAACAAGATAGAACACTATTAATGCCTTCTACCACTTTTGGCAGTAGTGCTAAAGTGCTACTGTGTATAAATTACTTGACCTTAATAGTTTCGTGCGTTCTCATCCCCAGGTCACACTGGCAGCCTGGCAGGAGTTTGACAGCCAGCAGGAAGCAGTGCATGAGTTTGTTAACAAGGCACGCTCAACAATGGAGAGAGACCTGAACTTCAGCAGTCCAGAGAGCCTGACTGTTGAGCTCGACCAGGCCAGAGTAAGAAAAGTTTGTCTTTAGGTTTACTTTCTGGGGACATATCCTGTGGTTTATTCGTGACATGTTCACTAATGGAAGTCTATTAACTAAACAGGGAGAGCTACTAATATTCTCTGTTTTGTAAACAGGTGTTGCTGAAGCAGTGTGAAGCGGAGGCCTCGCATATGAACACTTTGCTGAAGAGAGCGACAGAAATCCAGCTTGGTCCGAAAAACAAGACTCTGCTCTTACAACAAGCTCGCTCCCTCAGCGAGCAAGTGGACAAAGTAGAGTCTGGGCTCAAAAAAGAGTAAGATTGTGGATTTTATTACATTTTCTTTTGCTAAATAATGTTTGAGTAGTCTTTAGATAGTTTTTGCAAATACTTGATAGATGAGTGGAGTTTGCCGCAAAAGGGAACACAGTCAAAATGTACATAGTAACTCCGGTGTATTTGAAAGTCTCTTGAGAACATCTTGTTTATTTGCAGCTTTTGCGCAGCTCATTCATGATGTCTACTCTTGTGTTCCAGTGTTAAGACTCTTGAAGAAATGAAAATCCAGTGGGATCGGTTTGGAGCTGGGTTTGAAGCCTTTTCCTTGTGGATATCTGACAAGGAAAAGCAACTGGATGTCCTGAAGAGTTCTACTTTGCCTCTTGAGCAACAGATCAACACAGTGAAGGTGCTGTGCATTATACAGTTACAACCCTCTAACACCACATCCTGTGACTGTAAGAGTACTGTAGCGAGCAAGCGTCAACCACAAACCATAATACTACCATTAAAATCGAGCATCAGAGAGCAAAACTACCGGCCTTCGTTAGCCAATTGTCATCGACACACTGTCTCTATTTTTGATTCGTGTATGAACCATCTATCTTCAACGCAAATTAAGTGTTAATGAGGTCTGTGATTTCACTGGCTATTGCAGTTTTGCTTACTTCACTATTTTGTAACCTTGTCTGCATGTGCAGGCTGTCGGTGCAGAGCTTCAAGAGCGTGCTGAGGTTCTTTCTCAGCTGGAGGCAGACTCCCAGGCACTGGCCCAGTTTGTATCTTCAGGGGAGGCAGCTCGCATCAAGGCCCGCCTGACCCAAATCGGCCGGTACTGGGAAGAGCTGAAGGAGAGCGTACAGCAGCTTGACGGACAGCTGGAGGAAAGCTCTTCTCACCAGCAGAAGTTCAAAATGAGCCTGGAGGAGGTACAATAAATAGGCTAATTGGTAAAATACAGAATAACAATGCGGGGAAATCTGGGCATACAGTTAGTTTTGATCTCTATTTTCTAGGTTGAAGCATCTCTCAGTGAGCTACATACAAAACTGGAGAATCCAATCAAATCCTGCACCTCCTCATCAGAGACCTACAAAGCTCTTCAAAACCACATGGTATTTGATTGTTTTTACTTTCCTATTTTAATAAATAACACTAGACTTCTAATTAAACAGTTGTTTTAATTTTCTTTGCTCCTTTAATTTTAAAAAACGGTACACACCAGCAATATCTGAAAGAGAACTGCAAAGCTTAATTCAGTGCCACTTGTTCGTTTCTGTGTCAGTCTTCCAGCTCTTGGGTAATGCTATGTGAGTCACTGTCTTCTGTTATTGCTCCCCAGGATGTCTGTCAGTGTCTGGAAAGGCTGAAGGGAACCTTGCTGTCCCTGTCTGCTGGTGCCCGAAGGCTCAGTGACAAAGAGCAAGCAGAGCGGACTGTGACACAGCTTAACACCAGCTATGAGCAAAACGTACAGGAGGCAAAGGACAAACAGAGCACTTTGGAGAACCTGCTTTCTCTTTGGCAAAAGTATGAACTGTTGAACATACAGTAAATTTGACGTATGTAGGATTTTAATAGCATATAAAAGCAATTCATTAAATTTGACCACTGGCTTAACCAAGACTTATAGATAAAGTAAGAAGTTTTGGTGGTAAAGAAAACAGTTTTATTAATGTACTCAGACTTTGTAAACTGAAAAATTAATTCACTGAAATTTTAGGTATGAGAAACAGCGTTCAAACTTTGTTTCGTGCTTGGAGAGGAGTGAATCTGCATCCAAACCGGAGAGTCACTGTCTATCAGCTGATAAAGCCAAGCTCCGCAGTGAGATACAGGATTTGCAGGTATGATACATACACAAAAAACTGTATAGTTCTCTGAAACATAGTGGAACAATATTATTATTATATATTAAGGAATAAAGTTGCAGCTGCCGATGGCAGCTTAGCGCAGAAATATTGTATCTGTATGTCAACACGCAATACGCAACAAGTGGCCAAAGTGTCTTCACCATCCAAGTACAAGAGCACACACACACACATATATAGATAAATGGTTATAAATAATTGGTCCCTTGTGGACACTAGCTGTTTTTCTCCCCAATATGATGAATAGACACACATGTTCATTCATACAATAATTAAAACATTAGAACAGGACATATTTTGAGTGCAATGTTGAAAACAATTGTTTAAAAAAAGCATGTTTTCTTGCAGGCCTTGCACTCTGAGGTCAAGTCCCTTGAGCTCTCTCATGTTGAGTTGGTGTCACTGGGGTCATCATTGTATCCCACTGCTCCAGAAGAGACAGTGAGGCAGCTGAAAGACGAGTTGGAGACCCTGCAGAGGAGGTTGCATGCTCAAAATGAAGTCCTCCCTCAAAGGTAAGAGAGTCTAAATGAAAATAACACCCTTTCAATGTAATTCTCATCAAACATCAGACTGGTCCAATGACCTGTCTGATGAGGCAAGTTCAGCATAGTCAGGCTGTCTTTGATTAAACCGGTTTCATAAGGCAGGTGTCCTGAAGCTGGTTATTAAAGAAATAGTCTGACATTTTGAGAAATACGCTTATTGTTTTCTTGCCAAGAGTTAGATGAGAAGATTAATACCACTTTTATATCAGCCCAGTAAATATGAGGAGGCTACGGTACAGCCAGGAGACTATTAACTTTGCTTAACATAAAGACTTGAAAAAGGGGGAAACAGCTAGCTTGGCTCTGTCCAAAGCTCACAAAATCTGCCTATCAGTACCTTTAAAGCTCACTAATTAACATATCTCATTTTTAGCATTGTTATGCTTGTATTAGATAGCTGACAGTGGCGAGATGACAGGAATTAAGGAGAGAGAGAGTTGGGGAATGACATGCAACAAAGGTCTCTGGCCAGATGCGAACTGGGGATGTTGCAGTTTATGGTCGGCGCCTTAACCTTAACCAGTACACCCCATATGTTGTTCGTTTAATTTGTACAAATCTGTACAAACTGTACAAATTTGTACACGAAGGGTACAAGTGCTAATTTGTGGTTTTACATGGGTTATGTGCTGTAATAATTTGTTGGCTAGGCACAGTGACTTCCTGGAAAGTATGTCTTGTCCAATATATCAGCATGGCAAACTTTACCCTGCATTTATTGAAATGCTAAAAAGTTAGCTCAAAAATTAGCTCACGTAGGACTGATTTGACTCACTTTACTGCTATTTTGCACCCCAGAATCCAGGAGCTTCAAAGCCACCTCTCCCTGGTGGAGCAGTTTGACCAGGCCCTGCTGAAGTTCTCCCAGTGGAGTGAGACCATGCTTTCAAATCTACACTCAGCTTCTCAAATCAACATCAGCAACCTGCAGCCTGCCACCACAAAAGTAAAGGTAAGAACCACACATAGTTATTGCTCATCCGTTTTGTGCATGTACTGTTATGTCCAGGCCCACTTATAGTCAGTAAGATAAGCAACAACTAATCCTCCATCGGTCTTTGACAGGAGACCCAGGTGGCCTTACAGAAGCAGGCCAGTGTCAGACAAAGCTTGGAGCAGCAGACAACGAAGCTCTGTCAGTTCTGTGAGCCTGGTGATGCACAACTCTTACGAAGCAGAGCAGACAGCTGTCTCCAGCCTTACCTGGAGGCCCAGCAAATAGTCGAGCTCCAGTTAGAGTGCCTGGAAAGGCTCGAGGCTTTTCTGCAGACCCACAGTGTGGCTGCAGGGGTGTTGCGGGGTCTGAGACAGACTGTGGAGAGTGCTGGGAGCTGGGATCGTGGAAGAGTAGAGGAGCTGCAACAGGAGTTGGCCACCATTGTCCCAGACATTAGCCAGCTTGAAACTCTAGCCGTCAATCTGGACAGCAGTCTCTGTAAAAGCCATCTCCACATTGGTGCCGACGAGAGGTCTCGTAAGTCATGCCGCATGCTGGCTGATTCACTCAGTGCTGAGCTGGATACAGTGAGGAACTTGCTTGGTACTAAGCAAAGTGAGGCAGAGGCCTTAGGGGCTCTGTGGACTTCATTTAGACAGCGGAAAGAACAGCTGCTCAAAGCTGTGGAGGACATTGAAGAAAAAGCCGACCACCAGAGCTTCAAAGAGCCCAGCCTACATGCCCTACAGCAGAGGTAAAGTGTTTAAATTCAGTCCATGATATAATTCTCAAGTTGAATTATTGGGGTTGTCACCATTGTGGGCTAGTACCAAACATGTATGGGTGGATACAACATGTGCAACATATTATCCCTCTGTTTGTCAGGCTACGGTTCTTTAATCAGCTGGAGGATGAGCTGCAGACACACCTGCATGAGGAGCAGTGGCTGAGGGACAAGGGCAACCAACTGGCTCAGAGAGATGCAGAGTTGGCTGGGGAGGTACTGAGGGAAATCGGCCTGCTTGAGACCACATGGGAGGACACCAAGAGGCTCATTACAGAGAGGTATTGTAGGAATGCAAAGGGGTTTTCCATGTTCGTGAGACAGAAAATATTGCAAACATGTCTGAAATTGAACATTATCAAAAGGTGATGGGTAAAAGCTAAAGACGATACTAAGCCATACTGTGATAAAACACTGAACGGACAGTAAATCTTACTTTTCTTTTCCATTCTTTATTCCTAATATTTGCAGGTGTAATGAAGTACAAGATCAATTTGTAATGAAATCTCTTTGCTGCAGTGTGTGTTGTAAAACTTAGTTACATAAAATGTGCAATTTAAGTACCCAGCAACCGTCACATATTGAATTAATTTTATTTCTATATCTTAAAGTTCTCAATTACACTAATTAATGGACTATGAAACTCTGTCTTTTGGAAGAAAGCATTGTCACATTGACATCTATACTGTAGGCTGACTTCACATTTGTTGCACTTGTGAGCACATAGTGAAAAGTGAAGTGAAATTTCACGTGCATCTTTTCTGTCAAGAAGTTTATTGTGTTGTACATATATTGGTAATTCACTTCTCTCTTTCTTCAACAGACAGGAGCAGTGCAATGTTCTTGTTGAGCTTATGAGAGAATACCAAATCCTGAAAACCTCCATCAGCAGCGTTATTGAGAGCACTGAATCTCTGGTTGATATAAGCTCCGTTCTGAAGGACTATGAGGAAACCAAGAGGTCACTAAGCAAGGTCAGAAACAAAGGCCAAATAATTATTTATTTCTCAGTGTCTTGTTGAGCTTAGAAGAATATGTATCTTTGGAGATGTTGATTACGTCATTTTACATACAGTAATTCCATTAAAAAAAAATTCCCTTTACCTGGGTTTTGCCATTATGATTGTTCATCAGATTACTTAAAAGTTTACTGTCTTTTCTCGATTTGTAGCATGAAGCAGTCAAGGCAGAGATGGCTGGCAAGCAACATGAACTGGACCAGTTTTCCAGTAAAGGAAAACAGCTGGTGAATGAACTGAAGAACATCCCTGAGTGTGACTCTCAAATGATGAAAAAGGATATGGAGACACTTGTGGACCAGTGGCTGGATGTAAGTCTGACTTCATGATGTTTGAATGTGATGTGTGATGTGAGGTTGATGGCACAGAGGAATAATACAGGACATGAATTGGTTTAAACACAAATAAAACATAATTGCAATTTAGAGCTTTGCTGTCTTCAACTCTGCAACTTGATATAAAACGTGAAAGCTCAACATACAACAGAAAGTAAACTTGAGTGACTGATTTAATCCACTCCTCAGGTGTCAGAGAGAATAGACGACAACATTGATCGCCTTAACCAGAGTTTGGCTCTGTGGGATGATGTGCGTAAAATCACCGAGGACATTGAGAGCTGGACAAGCAGCTGTATTATTGAACTGAACGAGAGCCTGAACAACCTCAATGACAGTCAGAAGGTGTCGGCAAGGCTCTCCATGATACAGGTAAGATTTCTGATGTCATAGTAAAACTGGGTAATAATTTAATTAATCGTATAGTATCTCACAAGAAGAAGAAAGAAAAGAAGCCTGAAGAAAGCAAGCCAAGAGGTATGTAATACATGCTTCTCTCATTTGATACGTCAACAGATGGAAGCGGGTGAGAAGGAGCAGAAACTTGAAACCCTGCAGAGCAAAGTCTCAGAGCTTAAGAACTGCAGTCAAAGTCAAGAGACTCCTGCTAAATTACAGGTACTAAACATAATTGTAATGTTATTTGTTTTGTTTTTTAATAATCATGTTTCCCAAGTGATGGTACATTTGCACTCACTGAGCAAAAGATATTAACCCTGACTTTGCAGAAGAAGCATGCTCTCCCTACCATTTGCATATACAGTATGTGACTACAGAAACACTCACAAACCTTTATTCCAATTGCGTCAGTTGCTGGAGAATGACCTGCGGAACAAGATCAGCTCTGTTCAGAAGCTACATGAGCAGGCTAGAGGAAACCTCATGGATTTCAGTTCCCAAAGGAAACAGCTGGAAGATTACATCTCACAGATGTCTGCTTGGCTTAAAAGTATGGAGGATTCCCTGGTTTCATCTCCCACTGGTTCGGATCCTGAGGACATCTGCAGAGTAAAGGTGCATCTTAGATAACAATCAGATAGTGAATAAATTACAGCCTTTTCAGGGGTGATTCAATATGTATGAAATGTGCCATGTTGACAGTAGCATACATACCACAAGTCACTGGTTTGTGAGTTGTTAGTGTTATAAATAATCCATCTTTTCTTAAAGAGGACAAACGTGACAATGTAAGGAAGCCAATGAATTAATCTGCTTTGTTAAACATGTTTTGAAGGACTTTCAGAAAGAGCTGCAAAACCAGCAGGGAAGTATTGACTCCACAAGAGAGAGCCTCAACACCCTGTGTAGAAAATATCCCTCTGAGGAGCTGGCTGGTTTGGGTTCAGCACTCACTGACCTCATCAAGACTTATGAGTCTGTAAACCAGCTCTCTGCCAGGACGTTGGCGTCACTGCAGAACTGTCTTCAGCAGCAGTTCAATGGTGAGAACCTCCATACCCAAATCTGAATAAAATGTGCAGTTTTTACTCTTGATCAGGTGGCATACACCCCACACTATTGTAATACTAATTAATACTAATTTTTAATGGGAAGGCATGCCTCATGGACAATGAGTGTAAATTTCTTTGTGCTTTAGCAAGAAAAAGCTATTTGAAAAAAAGCCTCTATTTGAATCGTCACCAAATATTAAATCTCTTTTCCCTTGCTCTGTAGATCTTGTTCAGGAGTTTCATCGTTGGCTTTTAGAACAGAGGGAGATAGTGAAAGAGTGCTCCGACCGATCTGGAGACACTCACATTGTGGAACGCAAACTTCAGAAACTAAAGGTAAAACTAATAGCCAAAATATTCTGAAGTTTCCTAAATCATGCTCTCATTGGAATAAGAGTAGAAATTTGACATCTACATTTGAGAGACAAGACGAGGCTCAATGTTATAGCGATCTTGTTTATCTGTCAGGGCGCTATGGAACGTGTGGAGGAAGGTGAGGTGCGTCTCACTCAGGTCTGTGAGGAAGGAGAGAAGCTCCTACTTCATCTTCCCAAAGCCAGTGCAGGGCAGGTCCAGCAGCACCTTTCCTCCATCCAACAGGACTGGGACAGCTTTGTTGAGCAGTGCAGACAGAACCAACAGATTCTGGAGGACAGTTCGTCCCTCATGAAAGGGTAAGAGACTTGCACAAACGCAACCCAGTTCTACAAAGCAGTTTATAGAGCTGTCATTTAAAAAGCATGCCATTTTCAATTCCTTGTAGGTTTGAGGGTCGCCTTAAAAAGCTCAGGTGGTGGTTGGAGCATATGGAGAAGAGGATGACCACAGATCTGCTTGAAGCCAAGCAACGTGGCCCTGAAAAGGCTGTGCTCGAGCAAGTGGAGGAATATCAGCAGGAAGTGCTCAAAGAAAGGTACCAGGAAAAGAAAGTAGAGAATTATGACAATTATGTCGCTTGACATAAATAATTCTCACCAGAAAGATCTGCAATGAATGTCCCCAATCAAATATCAAAGCACTCTTTGTAGCTTATTTAAACGTTTTACTTTCTTCCATGCAGGGATTCCTTTGAGCGCTTATGTCAGGAGGGACAAGCACTGAATGAGGGTGGGCGAGGTGATGGTAGTGAGACAAGAGTGTCAGCTCAGCTGCAGTCACAGCACCAGGCCTTGCTAAGACGTGTGCGAGAGAGGCTGCGCAGCTGCCAGCTCACTTTACAGGAGCAGCAGGCCTTTGAAGAGACTCTGCAGAGTACCTGGTGCTGGCTGAATGGAGTCCAGGAGCGTCTGGCTTCACTCAACAGCACAGTTGGCAATAAAGAGACCCTGGAGAAAAGGCTTGGTCTTGTACAGGTTAGTAAATAATGCTCTGATCAAAAAATATTGTTTGGGTTACAAAGTTGTCTGGACACATTTTGAAACGCAAATATTTTCTTAGTTGGTCCTTATTTTTTTGTTGCTGTTTCCTTATACGTGTAGGATATCTTGCTAATGAAAGGTGAAGGTGAGGTGAAGCTCAACATGACAGTAGGAAAAGGAGAACAGGTCCTGAAACATAACAGGATGGATGGGCAGGAGGCCATTTGTTCACAGCTACAGAGCCTGAAGGATGCCTGGGCCAACATGTTGATGACTTCTATGAGTTGCCACAGGTAGGAAATGTGCCCTCTTCTGCACTGTGGCAGAACTGTCAGGCAGAGGTCTGAAAACAATGACGCCATAATCCAGGGTAACATGCACTTGTTCAACTGTGTAATTCCTTTGCTTATAAAAGTTGTGTTATTGTCCATAGTCGACTAGAATGGACAGTGGCCCAGTGGACGAGCTTTGGGGAAAGTAAGAGCCAACTGCAGCAGTGGATGGAGTCAGTGGAGCAGGAGGTGGGGATGACTCTGCCTCAGCAGCCAGGCCTCAAAGAGAAGTCTGCTTTGCTTGAGCGCCTCAGGGCCATCCAGGCTGATGTGGATGCTCATGCAGCAGCACTGTCACGCCTTACAGACAAAGCCGTGGAGATGCATGAAAAAACTGGTGACCAGACCTTTGGACCAGAGTCGAGGGCAGAGCTCAATGCACACTTTTCTGATATCTCAGCTGTTGTCAAGGTGATCTAGATGCAGACATAAGTACTGTAAAATAGTATTTGCGAATAACGCTGAATCATAATCCAGGAAAAGAGGGCCAGCCAAAAAGAAACCGGAGCTGGGAGGAATCCAAAAACACTGTTGTAGAGCAGACACTTAGCACTGTGCAACATAGCCACATTGTTGCCCAAATTGAGAGACTGGTTGCATTAAGCAAGATGAGGCAGTATACTAGTATACCAATTTTTACTAAAATATTATACTGTTATACTTCTATACTTCTACTTTGCTAAAAAGTTTGATCCTTCTTAGCCTGGCAAAAACATACAATACAAAAAAATATTTGCAAATACTATTTTAAACATTTATATTTAGTCAGTGCCTTATTCATGTCCAGCAGTTGATATTTATGTTTGCATAAATCTTTTTCTTCCCCAAAGGGTAAAGTGCAGTCCATGCAAACCATTGTGTGTGAGCATGAGCAGTATCTTGATGCTGTGAGAGACTTTAATGACTGGCTGATCTCTGCAAAAGAGGAACTCCAGCGCTGGTCCGACCTGTCAGGAGATTCACTCTCCATTAAAAGAAAGCTCTCCAAGGTGCAGGTAAGGAACTTCAAAACGTTTTACTTACTTCATTATACTTAAAGATGTATGTCCTCCAGCATGTTTTGTATCTACTACTTGGTTGTCAAAAGTAGTGAGAGGACATGTCAAGTTTAAGAGGCTTTGTCAGGCCTGGTTGGGACTCTTTATTCAACAGAGACGTACCGCACAGAAAAATCAAAAAGGTTGCAAATGATGCATTGCAGAGGGAGAAGCCCAGGTGTGAGAGGTATTTTGAGAGCAATCCAGAATATCTTTTGCAAAAAGAGGGTTTTTGCAAGATTTTTGGTGACTCAGGAGAGGAAAACAGGACAACATTCAAACTTTTGTCTGGCTTTCATATGTAGCCGTTTCCTTGGCATAGGTGACAGTGCAAAGGACTAGACTAGATTTTTAAAATGCAAACAAAGATTTTTTTAAAAAATGTAAAGTGTTGGAATTCCAAGTAGCTGGATCCAGAGGGGGAAAACTAGCTGATCTGTGGTGACTAGAAATGATAATTTGCCCTTTCCAGGAGTTGCTTGACTCCAAGCCACGAGGCAGAGAGAGGCTGAACCGTGTCCAAAGATGTGGGGCAGTGGCAAGAGATCACACTGGCTCAGGGGGCTATGAGGCTATGGAGCGAGAGGAAGCAGCCCTATTGTCATCATGGGAACAGTGGGAACGCGGGGCGCTACAAACACGGGCTAGTCTGGAGACTGCCCTCTCTCAGATAGCCAGCTCTGAACAGGAGTTCAACAGCCTGTCAGCACAGTTAGAGCAGGATCTGCAGGACTTCAGCCGTCAGCTGCGGGACTGGCGTCTACGGTTGGCCCAAGCAGAGGGAAAAAATGATGGAGAGGAGGCTGTTAAAGGCTGGCAGATAGCAAAGGTATGTCCCAGCTTAGCTTTGTAAATTATTATTATTTCCAATTACTGTAATTGGAAAATGATAGCAGTAATACATATGTCATGCTGGTGTTAATGAATGTTTTGTGGTTGTTTGTTTTCTTTCCAGGACACTTTGGAGGAACTTGTCAAAGCTGAACCCATGTCCGATAGTCTGAAGACTCAACTCAATGATCTGTGCCGATTCTCCAGAGACATGGGAACACAGTCTGAGAGAGTTTCTGCGCTCATTAAGGAATACAACAGGTGACAAAACTGCAAATATGGTACACAATAGTCCTGGTTCTTCAAGAAAAACTTGAAGCTACATTTATTTTTTTTATCCGTTCCCAGTCTGAGTCTCCAAGCCTCCAGGGAGTGCCAGAGCAAAGAGAAGCTGCTGGAACAAGGGTTCCGCTCAGCCTTCAGAGAGTTCCAGCAATGGTTCGTCAATGCCAAGATCAACACAGCCAAATGCTTTGATGTACCCCAAAATCTCAACGAGGCCTCATCTAGCTTGCAGAAGATTCAGGTACAGCACAGAGAGTAAAATGCCATTAAACATTAAGGCACTTATGCTGCCAGAATTATAGTTTACCACTAAGGGTGCCAACACAGTGCAATATTATTTTCAACAGCTTGTCTATGTGTCTTTCACAGAATATATCTGTAACTAAATGACTCTAAGATGTTTATATTTATTTTAAATAACATGGAAAAGGGAGTTTTAAGTATTTTCTATGTCTCATCTCTTCTGCTTCTCTCCTCAGGAGTTCCTAAGTGACAGAGAGCAAGGTCACTTAAAGCTGAATGCTGTGGTTGTCAACGGTGAGCTTGTCTCTAGTATTGCAGCTAAAGACAAAGTTGATGCAGTTCGGGCTAAAATGAACACTGCCCGAGAGGACTGGAAAAATATGATGACAAATCTTCACAACAGAGAGACAAACCTACAAGTAAGCACCTAAACATCCCTTCTCACCAACTGGGGTCATGTGAAAACCTGTAGTGTAGCAATTAATTGTAAATCACAGAAATATCCCATCAGTCTTTTAATTGTCTTGTGTATTTCAGAACCTTCTGTCTCAAATGAAGGATTTTGAGGCAAGTGCTGAGCCTCTTCAGGAGTGCTTGAATGCTACAGAGCTGGCTGTGCAGGAGAGCAGCACAAGGCTTCATGATCTCACAGCCAAGAAGCTAGAGCTTCACAAGCTACAGGTACCAGTGTCCAAAATCCACGGAGCTTGGAACACCCCTCATGTTCAAGATCACTCATGTCAAAGTGCAACAACCACTCAGTGCTCGGGTGCTACCTTAACTACTGCTGCCATTTGCAAAAGCTGACCATTCCAGCTGTGATAGAGTTTCGGCATTTTTCCTATTCGCTTATGCTCACTGCCAGTAGCTTACTTTTTGAATTGCTGCCATCTTTCTGCTCCTCTTTGCTACTCTCACATGTTGTCTTAACACAGTGTCTTATCATATAAATTAATACTCGCCTCATTTATAAAAGAGAGTGCTGTTATAATCTATTTATTGTTTAATACTGTCTACCAGATATTTCCAGAGGCCTTGATTGCACGTTATGACCACCAAGAGCTTACCATTAGTAGCATTGGCCAAATACTGTATATTTCATTCTCTTTCTTTTTTGCCATGTTGCCATCTCTAACCCTCTGGTCTGTGTCTGAATGTAACTGTCTTATATCTGTGTCAGCTTGCATGCCTCTTTGATAACCTGCTTGTGCTCTTCCAGTCTGTGCTTGAGGAGTTAGCCTCTCATGAGGTTCAGCTGAACAGGCTGAAAGAGAAGGCCCAGCTGCTGTGGGATGAACACGCGGCCGGCAAGGGTTTTGTGCACCGTGTCTCGCAACTCTCTGCTCAGTACCTAGCTTTAACCAACCTGACCAAGGTACAGTAATGCCTACCAATCTGCGTGTGCACTTGGGCTTTTCTGGGGGTAGAGCTGGAGAGGAGACAGAGGCACTAGACTGGACGGAGCTCTGATTTAACATTATTTACAGATGATAAACAGTGAAGGTACTAACTCGCCATAATTTAACACCTATTTTATTTTGTCACTGTAAGTCTCTGTTAGAGGATACACACGCTGATTTCCTTTTGTAGTAAATCTTTATTAGTTGTCGAGGAATGTATTTGTGATTTTTGAGACTACTGTAGATTACTAAATCTGTATTATTCTGGTTTTGTCCTGCTTCGCGGATCTGTAGGAGAAGGCATCACGGATTGACCGCATAGTCACTGAGCACCAGCTTTTCTCCCAAGGGTTAAAAGAGCTGCAGAACTGGGTGGCTGACACCAGCCACATGCTGCAGACCTACTGCGCCCCCACCGCTGACAAAAATGTTCTGGATAGCAGGATGATCAAGCTGGAGGTATAGAAAGTCAAACAGAGTTACCACTTCGAATGCCGCTTCGAATGCTTAATATAAGTGTGTCACAAATGCGCGTGTTCTTGCACCAGGCGTTGCTGACTGCTCGTCAGGAAAAGGAGATCCAGCTGAAGATGCTGATCACAAGAGGAGAGTCAGTTCAGAGAAACACCTCAGCTGATGGGGTGCCTGCAGTCCAAAAACAAATACAGGATCTAAAAGATTCCTGGGATGCACTGCTCTCCACTTCTATTCAATGCAAAAGGTTAGTTCTCTACAACAAGTAACAACACCTAAGGCTGTGTTTGATACAGCCTGTTGGTGGTTTCACAGCAGCAGCCATTTCTGCAAAAGGTTTTCGGCAAACATCCTGTGTACTGTGTTCCACTTTTTATCGTTAAGTGGAATGTGTACACATCATGTAGCTGCCGCTGCTAATATTTTTGCTTCTGGTCTAGTATTGTCACTATTGCTGCAGCTACAGTACCATTGTCTGACTTAGTTGTTCTCTTTAAAATCAACAGTCAGCTGGAGGGTTCTCTGTCTCAGTGGACCAGTTACCAGGAGGATGTACGCCAGTTTGTGTCTTGGGTGGAACGTGTGGAGGAGAGTCTCGACCCCACTGATAAACAGTGCCCAGAGATGAGAGACAAAACTGCTAATCTGAGCAAAGCCAAGGTTCTGCATTTTCCTCAGTCATACTGTGTATTGTAAATGCTTATATATGATTTACTGCAAATACAAAATATGTTTCAATTTCACACCCTTTTACAAGGAGTGAAAATGAGCAATGTAGGGTTCAAAAGAGCCATTTAACTACAGTAGCTATTAACTTGAAACATGCACAGTTAATTGTAACTAAACATTCCTACTGTTTCAGTTGCTGTATGAAGAAGTGCTCAGCCACAACACCCTGTTGGACACTATCACTGCAAAAACTGCCAATATAGCTGAGAACTATGTCACTCAGCTGGAGCTCCAAGATCTGCAAGAGCGCTACAACACTATCAAAGACAATGCCATGGTAATAAGCCACAGAATGTACACAACACTGCATAGGGAATCTTATTTAAAATACATTTCAGCTTGTATTATTAATACTTTTTGTGTCCTCAGAGGGCAGTAGGCAAAGCAGAGGAGCTGGTGAAAGCCCATCAGGAGTATCAACGGGGCCTCCATGCATTTGAGGACTGGCTGGAACAGGAACAGGAGAAGCTTGGCTGCTACACCCAGCTGGAGGGGGATGTTGATAGGCTGGAGGAGACTCTCCAAAAGCTGCAGGTCTGAAAATGATCAGTGTGTTAATGTTGTTGTCAATAAACATTAAATGCTATTACTGTACTACTCCCAATCCTACATAGCCTGAAATGCTATTTCGCACAATTAATATATTATCTGAAAGTTTAGAGAGCTGACAATGCTCATCCACATCTATGTAACTGCAGGAACTCCAGCTGCACTGCACAGAGGGCCAGGCTCTGCTGAACACAATACTGGTCAGTAGAGAGCTGGTGATTCCCTGGGGGTTGCCTCAAATAGAAGACCGAGCACTGGAGACACTGCAGCAGGAGTGGAGGCTGTACCAGGCCCGGTTGGCCGACACCAGGGCCCAGCTCAACAGTGCTCTGGCCAAACTTCGGCAGATGGAGCAGAAGTTCCAGCGTCTCGACAGCTGGCTAAAGGGCATGGAGACCAAAGCACAACTGCGCAGCCATCGCCGGTCTGACCGTGCAACTAAAGAAGCTCAACTCCAGTTGATAAAGGTTAGGCTAATAGGCAATTTGCATAGAAAACAATATAATTAACAATTCCAGTCTAATGAATGTAATAGAATTGAAATAACCAAGGGCTGTACAGACATCACTAATGATCTTTCTTTGATCAGAGCTGGCAGGAGGAAGTGCTAGTATATCAAGAAGAGATGGAGGGCCTTAGTCTCTTGGCTCAGCAGGTTCTGGATGAGACCCATATTAGCAGCCGGATCAGTACACGAGCCACCCAGATTACAGCCCGCTACCACGCCCTGCTTCTGCATCTACTGGTAATATTCACTTAAACACAGCACACAGTATTACATGGTTGTGATTGGAGTATAAATACATATATACATTTATATACTTAAATAAATGCTTCAGTGCTTGTTGATAGATACTGTATGTCTTGATTGCTTGAGACCTTTGAAAATGTTGCTTTAACTAGTCAACTAACCAGGTTTCTTGTATAAAATCTGCTGCCATAAATAATTTTGAGAAATAACTGAAAACATGTCATCAGGTTTGCTATCCTAAGCATTCTTCTGCCATAACTTTGTTTTTTTCCTCTTCCCCTGTGTTGCAGGAGACAATCAAACATCTCCAGGAGGAGGTGTCTTGCATTGAAGAGGCACAATGTGTCTTTGGCACCTTCTCAGACTGGCTTAGCACAGCTCAGAATAACTTCAGCACTGTGGCTATAAGTGTTGATGTAGTGGACCGCTTTGCCATGGAGAGAAAGATGAAGAAACTAGAGGTACACTCTCTACCACAGAGTACATGTCTTCTGTTTAGTATTTAAAAGACCATTTATTTTATTAGACCAAACTACTGGTTCTATTGGTCAATACATACTACTTACTAAGACCTATGTAGCAGTGGGAATTCTAATAAAAGCAGCAGCATTACAACCAGACTCAGACTCAGTATCTGTATAATAAAATACAAATAATAATTAACACCAGCCTATGTACCTTTCAGGCTCTTCAGGCAGACATGGAGCAGGGTCACACTTACCTGAAGACAATGAGGGAGAAGACAGAGCGAGCCATGGCATTCTTGGAGGAGCCTGAAGCAGAGCAGCTGAAGGAGGAGGTGGACACCCGACTCTCCCAACTAGAGGAGCTGATGGTAGCTCTCCGCACAGAGCATAGCTCCCTTGAGAAATGTATCTCACTCTCTAAAGACTTTATGGATAAATACAAGGCCCAGGCCCAGTGGGTAACAGAAACCAAGAACCTTTTAGCATCAAGTGTAGAGCCTAAAGCTGAACTCTATCAGAAGAAGGCTCAGCTAGCAAAGTACAAGGTAACTACAGTTGTCTTTTTTACTCCATAAAACCAGTAAAAACAGAGCAAGAAAACTGAATTATTCTATCTATAATGTTTTGTTCCCTTTGCAGACCATCCAGCAGACAGTGCAGTCTCATGAGTCAGCAGTGAAATGTGTCATTGAGAAAGGAGAGGCCCTGCTGGACACAGTCCATGACCCCACTATAAGTGACAACATGAAAAAGCTGCAGGCTGACTACCAAGACCTCTGCTTGTTGGCAAAGGTACGGGTACTGCTAAGCTGTTTCTGCTGAGAGGATAGAGATTCACAGGAGAAACCTGAATTAAGTTGATTGATTGATTGAAAATCATTGTGTTTATTTGTGTTGTTTTGTCAAGTTTTTATGTTTAAAACTGATGTACTGGTGTATATTTTTCTTATTCAATTATCACATATCATACAGCTACATTAACCTCTGGAATGGATGTATGTTGCGTTTCAGACACAGGTCCAGAACCTTGTGGAGTGGGTGAAAGAGCACGAGGATTACAACAGCGAATTACAGGAGGTCGAGAAGTGGCTCTTACAGATGTCCAGTAGACTGGTCACCTCTGATTCTATGCAGACCAGCAGTATGGAGATGGCCACTCAGCAGCTTGCCCGACACAAGGTGACCAACCTCATACTGACCCATGAAAATTTACAATTTTTAGTTTACATTATTACATCACATCCAAATACTTTTGGTTTATATTACGCGGATTACTTATCGTAATCTGTATTTTTAACCAACTTTTTTCCAGGCAATAATGGAGGAGATAGCCAGTTTTGAGGAACGTCTCACCAGCTTAAAGCAGAAAGGAGAAGATCTTGTTGCCAGCTGTACAGACCAAGTCCAAGCTAAGATCACTCAACAAGTCCAGGCTCATCAACAGGGAGCCAGAGATAGCTACTCTGCCATATGCAGCACTTCCCAGCGTGTGAGTAATACAAGACTTCAACCACAGATGTTTATTGATCTTGTTAAAAGCCTTGCTGTAGCATTATTAAACAGTTGAATGAAAAATGACTTGCATTTCAAGTTGCTCTACAAGAGGTGTTCACTTATATTAAACTTTTTCTAGCAGGGAAACCTCTCCATCAGACAATTTTCAGAAAAACCTGACTCTGTTTAATAAAGATGTGTATTGTAAAGTGTTACCTCACCTTGTTCAACAGGTGTATCAAAGTCTGGACCGGGAGCTGCAGAAACATGTTAACCACCAGGACACTCTCCAGCAGTGCCAAACCTGGCTCTCCGCAGTTCAGGAGGAGCTCCAGCTCAATGATCAGGGACCATCTGGTCTGCAGGAGGCACTGAAGCAGGTACACAATGACACAATATGCTGTTTTGCCTGCCCCTTGGTATTCAGTGAGGTGATAATCTGCATTGTTTTTTTTAATTATTATCTCATGATTCATGACTTGATTTATTCACTACTCACAAACAGGTGAAGCACTACAGGGCCCTTCAGGAGCAGGCCAGCACCTACCTGGACCTGGTGTGTTCTGTGTGTGACCTTTCTGATGATGCTGTGAGAGTGACAGCTGCTAAGGTCCAGCAGGTCAAACTCACGGTCAGTAATTTCGTTACCTCCTTTCCCGTTGTACCACATCAAAGACAAGTTGTATGATTCTAGCATCAGCAGTGCATCCTCGTAATCAAATCATAAGCAATGTAAATTAGATTAAAGTTGCTGGAACCTTTCTTGGTGCAAAGCAATATAAGACATTCTGCTCTATAGCCAGGCTGTGCATATTATCCTATAAATAATCTTTCAGCAGTAAGTACATGTATTCCAGCAGCATGTCATGCAGTGTGATTGCAACAGAGAAAGAACATTTAATAAGAATATACAGTATATCAATTTAAGGTGCAAATATATCAGCAGGGCTTTTTCATAATGCGTGACCCTGCAAATATTCACCATAGAAACGTGTAAATGTTTTTTGCAGATAGAGGAAAGGATGTCCAGTGCACAGGAGCTTTCAGAGGGCTGGAGGGAGATCAAGGAACAGAAGCAAGATCTGACGAGCCTGTTCCAGGATATGGAGCAGCAGCTCCTTAGCCTCTCCAGAAGGCCTGCAGAGCTGGAGACTAAGATAGCTCAAAACATGCTGTCGCAAGCCAAGGTAAGGAACAGTATCTCAACCATTGTATTGTTGTACAGAAAAGCAAATCAATTTCAAACCTAGTGTAGAATTAAGATAAAACTGATTTTTTTTGTGTTTATACTTTTTACTTGAACCATGAAGTAAAGCAATTTTGAACACGTTTCTGTTGCCTGATTATTATGTAATCCAACTTTGACCAAGATATTTGGGTAGTGGTTGGATTAAAGACAGATCTTCTTACTGTTTGGATGTATTTAGGGTCATAATCCAGTGTATTGCTTTTCACACAGGAATGCAGCCAGCAACTGCAGTCCAAACAGAGTATCCTGACCAAGATGACAGACCGAGTGAGCAAACTGACTGGGGGCCAGGACTCTCCAGAACATGCAGAGCTTGACCGTCTGAGCCATTCCTGGCTTGAGCTCTGTCACCAGGCTGACAAGCTGCAGAGCCAGAGGGAGGAGGACCTGCAGAGGTCAAAAGAATACCATGATTGTATCACTGCAGTGGAGGCGCTGTTTGAACAGGTGTCCAAAGAATGGGACAATCTGGCCAGGTGTGTTTGTACATAAAGTATACATTAAAACTATTCATCACATACTGTAGTGTTTTTATTCTAATAATCTCCTGACAGGACCAAACTAAAAAGTGTGATGTTACACCGGTTGTGCCTTTTTGACAATCTCTTTGTAATTCTTATAATTTTTGAGTGTGGAAGCAATTTTTCTAAAAATGTTATATATCATGAATGGAGAGCCTCTGTTAATTTTCCCTGCAATAGCAGTTGACATTACAGAAGTGTGAGCTCAAGGCCTTTTTTGTTGTGATTACATTAGGAACTGATTTCAAATGTTATTTAAGTTGAATTTTATTTCTGCTGTGTAGATGAAAAGATGTAACAAATAATATATGTATTCCATGCATCGTTTGTATGAATAATTGTTCATTTTTTGTCACAGAACGGATGCTGAAAGTTCATCTCAGCATTTGGAGGCATTACGGAAACTTGCAGTAACGCTGGAAGAACAAAAAGGCTCTCTTGAGGAACTGAAGGATCAGAAACAGAAAGTCATTCAACATTTGAACTTGGATGACAAGGAGCTGGTAAAAGAACAAATCAGCCACTTTGAGCAGCGATGGTCTCAGATGCAAAATCTAATTGAGAGGAAAATCCAGGACTCAGTGGTGACCCTGGAAGATATGAGCCAAGTGGAGGCCCGTCTGAGAGAGGCTCGGGATTGGGCAGAGGAGCAGCAGCCTGCCCTGTCTGAGGCCATGAAAATGAGTCCTCCTCCAGAGCTGGCTCAGAGCTTCCTGTTTGACCACCTGAGCATTTGCAGTGAGTTGGAGGCCAAGCAGCTCCTGCTGGCCCAGGCCATGGCCGATGCTGACAGGGTGCTGGCCCGCCTGGGCCTCAGTGAACGTCAGCGTCTGCAGCAGCTGATTGCTGACACTCAATCTGAGGTGGAATCTCTGAGTGTGAAAGTGGTGCAGCGCAGAAAACACCTCAGCAAAGCTTTCACAGAGAGGACTCAGTTCCTGATGGCTGTGAGCCAGTCCATTTCCTGGGTCCAGCAGAATGAGAAGAAGGCCCAGGCAGAAGAGTACATTGCTTTGTTACCTGATGACCTTGCCAAACAGGTCAGAACGTGTAGGAACATCCAAAGCAGTCTGAAAGCCTATCAGAGCGAGCTGACATCCTTGTGGTCTCAGGGAAGGGACCTGATGAGGGATGCCAGTGACGAAGAAAGGAATGAGATTCTCACAAAGCTGCAGGAGTTGCAAAACATCTTTGACAAAACGCTACATAGATGTGGCCAGAAACTTCAGGAGCTGGAAAAAGTACTTGTTTCTAGAAAGTACTTCAAGACTGACCTAGAGAAAATATGCCAGTGGATAAAACAAGCTGACATAATCACATTTCCTGAAATCAATCTAATGGTTGGCGATGCTGAATTAGAGGCGCAGCTATTAAAATATCAACAGATAGTCGAGCAGGCAATTGAATATGAGAACCTTCTCCTAATTGTACAAAGAGCTGGACAGGAAATATTGCCCACTCTGAATGAAGTAGACCACTGCTACTTGGATGAAAAACTCAATACTCTCCCCCAGCAATATAACAGCATATTAGCATTAGCCAAAGAAAAACAGGAGAAAATCCAGCAGGCCATTCTCACAAGGAATGAGTACACCTCTTTCATAGATGTCACTCACAAAGCACTGAAAGAGCTTGAGGAACAGTTCAATCATCTGGGCACGCAGCCTGTAGGCTTGCAAACAGAAGAGGTTGTCAGTTTGCAGAGTGATTACAAAACAATCCAGGCGGATCTGAGCAATCTGGGTCTAGCTGTGAGTGAACTGAACCAGAAAAAAGAGGGATTTCGTAGCACCGGTCAACCATGGCGCACAGAGGAAATGACCCAGCTCGTGAGCCTGTACAACGGCCTAAAAAGGTTGGTTGAACAGAAAGTAGAGCATCTGGATGAAACCTTGGAGTCATTTGAGGACCATAAGGCCATGGCCATGCAAGTTGACTCTGAGTTAAAGGCCACAAAAGAACAGCTGGTAAAAGTTAATGCAGAGACTCAGTCAGCTGAGGAGAGACTGAAGAATTACCACGCTCTTGCGGGAAGTCTCCAGAGTGCTAACTCTCACTTGTCAAGGCTCATGGAGCAGATGGACACTCTTGCTCCTCGTGTCGACCAAGCAGCCCACGATGCCTCCAAGGAGCAAGTGGTTCTGTGGCAAGAGGAGCTGCGGTCCTTGCAGGGCGCAGTAGGGGACCTGATCGAAGAGTGTGAGAACAGGTTTATTCAGAGTAAAGACTTTGAGACAGAGATGAAAAGGACCCTGGACTGGCTACAGCAGGTCAGGGATGATCTGGGCTGTGCTGTGATTGTGGACGTTAGGGTGGAGAAGGTGCAGGAGGAGATCAGGAAGCAGCAAATCATGCAGGAGGAGGTTCAGTCCAGACTGAGGATAGTGGCCGCTCTTAGTAGCAGGGAGAAACAGCAGTATATGAGTGCCAATGAGCTTGTCCCAATCCACGTAGACACAAGCCTAGAAGAAATGGCAAAACTGCAGGCCGACGTCCAAAAATCACTGAGCTCCAAACAGGTAGGACAATTTAACATTCAATATTCCATAAAATGTTTTAGTGGCATACTTGATCTATAATATTGTTTATTATAGTTTCCTTAAAGGGGTACTCCATTGATTTAGTATTGCACTTCCATTAAAGCTGTAGGACTAACAAGAGATAGATTTAAAAAAAGAATAATCAAAATCGAAGCAGCAGAGGCAGAAATAACCTGAATTTTGTCTCAAGTGTGGGTCAAGTCCAAAAAACACTGAATGCTACATTGCCGATAATGCAACTCAGTGGCGTCTTTTGTAGATGTGTGTAACATTGGTGGAGTGCCTCTTTTGTGTCTCAACACAGTATTTTATACCTAAATATATGAGATCAACAGTCTCATGTTTTTTTTCTCAATTGCTTTTGTGTGAAGATTACTTTGGAAGATGCCATGGTGTTGTGCCAGAAGTACCATTTCAGGATGCAGTCAGCCTGTGAATGGCTGGAGGATGCCGTATCCTTCCTGCAGCAAGCTAGCTTAGGTGTGGACGTGGAGAACTATGAAGAGTGTCTCCGGCAGCAGGGGGACATCATGGCCACAGAGCAGGAGTTCCTCATCCACCTGGAGGAGCTACAGACGCTCCTGCCCCAGCTGGAGAACGTGGTCAACCCCACAGCTAAAGAGCAGCTCCGGGTGAGCGTGGAGTCAGCAAAGCAGAGAGGCGTGGAGGTCCGAGATCAGCTCCAGTGTCACCAGGATGTCCTTCACAGGTGCAGTAGTGAAAATAATGGCGTGCGTTATAATGCATGTATAATGGCGAGTTCGTGTTGCTGTAAATCGTGGCGTTTTATCCTCGTTTCTGTTTTTCTTAGCTGTGTGACCCAGTGGAATTCATACCAGGAGGCAAGGCAGACTGTCATTGAGCTTATGAATGAGGCTGAAAAGAAGCTGACAGAATTTTCTACTGCAAAGGCAGCCACAAGCCAAGAGGCTGAGGATAAGCTGTGCAGTCATCGGGTATGAGGGGCCAAAACAAAGCCATTTTCCATACAGAAAATAGATGGTGCTTCTATGAATGCTGACTACGTATTTTATTTATCATCTCCTCATCTTTTCAGTCCCTTGTATCACTTGTGAATGGCTTCCAAGAGAAGCTGAGTGGTTTAGAGGAGCAAGCTGCCCAGCTGGAGCTAGTGGGGAGCGATGCCAGCAAGGCCACCATCAGCCGCTCCATGACCACTGTGTGGCAGCGCTGGACAAGACTACGCAGTGTTGCACGGGGACAGGAGAGAGTACTGGAGGACACAGCACAGGAATGGAGGACTTTTAGAGAGAAGGTACACAAGCAGACAATCGGAGAAAAAATGTAGTTCATGAATATATAAAAACATAGCTTTGCATGAGTACATGAACTATTATAATTATGATTTTGTGTAGATGGTGAAGGTAAGAGCAGTCTCCGATGAGCTCCAGAGTCGTGTCCCTGACAGTGCCGTGGAGAAGGCCTCCAAAGCCACTCTGCAGTCTCTGTTGGACCAGCATGACGTGCTGAGCCAAGACTTGGAGAGAGAGCTCTCCTCCCTCACACTGCTGCGCCAGTATGCGCTCAGCCTGTTGCACGATGTGGAAGTGCCTTCACCAACAAATGACCAGGATGAGCTGCCCAGCCTGAAGGAGATCAGAGCTGTACAAGACCAAATGGAAAGGTAGTGAGACGACAAACTTGCAAGTTTTAAGCACGGTTGTTTCTGTAAATAAGAGTTTTTCACCTATTTTAAGATAAAATCCAATCACTGGTATTATTCTGATGAACATGTTTTAAATGAATTGCTAGAATTAATAAATTGCTATTGTATTTACATGAAAACATTCACTGCATATCTACAAATTAGTCGAGTATATTTTTCCACTCTGAATTTGAGTAGAGTAATTTCTCTGTTTGCCTCCAGCCTCCTGACGCAGTCCAGGACCAAGCGGGCTCAGACAGCTCAGGAACTGAGGGACAGAGAGGAAGTGGAGAAGGAACTTAGCGTTGTAAAAGCCTGGATTCAGGAGAGCAGGGAGCTTCTTCTCAACCCCACACCAGACATAGATTCTCTACTCCAGGAGCTTGAGGTATACCTGCTGTCTAAAGAGAGAAATGTTAACTTTGTGAATATATTTCAGCCATCCATCGTACCCTGAAGATGACAAAGTTTGAACTTAGATTTCCAAATTAGTAGCCATTTCTGAATAACTAATGTGTGCATTTGTTTTTATTTCAAGAGAAAGGTTACATGTGTCCTTTATTTGTCATATATAGGTTGTTCATGGAGATGTGATCACTTATCGTCAGAATGTGGATAAATTAGCAGAGCAGCAACAGAGCAAGTACCTGGATCTCTACACCATACTGCCCTCTGAAATCTCCATGCAGCTAGCCGAGGTCTCACTTGCTTTGGGTGCTATTGAGGATCAGGTACTGTATCGTTTCAACTTCTTTGAATGTCAAATCCTCAAGGAAACACCTAGAGTATGTGTTAAATGTTTAGTCATGCAGCTTAACACTTCTGAATATGTTCTAGGTTCTTTCAAAAGAGAGAGAAATTCAGAAGACAAGAGAAATAAAAGAGGACTTCACTTCCAGAATCCATGACATCTCTGAGAAACTCAAAGCAATCTCTACTAAATTCAAGGAAAAATCACCAGATGTTGATCACGCCAAAGAAGAGGTCAAGGTGGGTTACCTAATTTTGCCTGGTCTTACTGAACACTGAAGCTTTACTATAATTTAAGAGTATTAGATGTTGTCAGGATATGAAATTATACATTGCGTTTCTTTGCTCAGAGCCTGGCTGAGGACTTGGACTCCTGTGGACGCACTCTATCAGAACTGGATGCTGCTGTACAAGAGTTTGGCCGCAGAAACCCCCTGCTGGCCAAACAGCTAAGCGATGCCATCAGCAAGTTATCAGAGATGCATCACCACACATCCCGGCTAGCAGACTGTAGAAACAACTGGCTCAAAAAGGTTTGTTTTTACGTCTCTTATACATAGCACATCTTTTGCGCTTATGCAGTGTTATTTTATGCTACAACATCCATAATTTGTGTGTCACAGTTAAGTAGGTTAGTGTACTTAATTCTTTTGTATTGTTCCTCAGTACAATATGGCCTCTCTCTTATCTTGGCTTTTCAGGCTGTCTGCTATTTAGATGAGTACAATGAGATGCTGGACTTCATTGTGAGGTGGTCAGAAAAAGCCAAAAGCCTGGTGAGGGCAAACATCATCTGGAACTCCTCTGTTCACCTACAGGAGCAGATTCGGATGTACCAGGTGAGTTGGAGATCTAAACACACTTTCTTTTGAAAACAATCTCTACCCTCCTCCATGTTCATCTAAGAAGAGAAATGTAAAAGGATGAGTAACACGTGGCATTAGCTGGATTCAAGCCCATACATTTATAATTCATGGACACTATGATTGCACTACTGATCACTACTGGATTTTTACTCATGCGCATATTTATGAAAGGCAGGTAAGAGAGGATCGTTATTTTGTCTTAGGCACAACCTGCGGCAACCTGCAGCGGACGACGGCCTGGTCTCTTCCCACCAGAGACCGCACCACATATACTCTGCATTGACTGCCTCTTTGTTTTGGGTTCAGGCTGTCCTGCGTGAGTCTCGGGAGCTCCATGGAGACTTGGAATCAATGGCAGAGAAAGTGGATCTTCTGTCTGAGGTGCTGCAGGTCGAGTCTATGAGCCAGCAGGTGTGTGAACTCAGTCGACACACTGAAGAGCTTCAGCAAAGCATCAAGACACGGCTGCAGAGCTTGGAGGATGCTGATAAGGTACAGAAAAAAAACAAAGAATGTCTTATCTATTTCACACGCTATTTCACACATGAATTGCCCGCTTTTACTGCTTTTACGACATTTGACTAATATATTTTACCTGAAGGAATACTAGTACTTGTAGCTTATATCTTGTGATAAATAAATAATTGAGTCATGTATGATATGTTCTCAGAGTATGGAAGCCCTGGAGTATGAAGTTAAGGCCCTACATGTTGCTCTGGAGCAGGTCCAAGCCACACTGACCTCACCAGAGCTGGCACGCCAGAGCCTCAAAGAGCAGCTGGCTCAAAGACAGGTAACCACATAGCATTAAAATAATCCATATTATGACCTATAATTATACCATAAAGCACCTTGAATGCTTACTTTGCATGTTGTGGCTTGTCAGCAATTTCACACAATGTAAACTTTCCCCTGTTTGGCAGCGTCTGTTGGCAGATATGGAGAGCTTCAAGCAGCAGGTGCAGGCAGTGCAGCTGTGTCAGAGTGCTCTGCGGGTCCCAGAGGAGGTGATGCCCAACCTTGCCATCTGTCGCACAGCCCTGCGTCTGCAGCAAGAGGCCAGCCAGTTGCAGCATGTGGCCATTCAGCAATGCAACATCCTACAGGTACAGTAGGGGGCACTATTACTGCAGGAAAGTAACATCACAATATTAGGGCAATGCAGAATTATATGGTCCTCTACATGTTTATATCCTAAAGAATACATTTTGAAGGTTTGAACTGTTCACATAACTGTAGCAAAGAAACTTTCCGTTATTTTGCAGGAGGCCGTGGTGCAGTATGAGCAATATGAACAGGAAGTGAGAGACCTACAGGGGCTGATAGAGGAAGCACACCGTGTGATCCAGGACCGCCCAATCCCCTCAAGCAACATCCAGGAGCTGCAGGCCCAGATCCTTCACCATGAAGTAAAAATACTTGAATTCATTCACTTAAACCCATCTTTCCGGTGCAGGGTCAAGGGCAGCTAGAGCTCATTGTAGTGTAAGAAAGGAGGGAATTCAGGGGAAGAAATGCTGGCAGTCAGTGTATCACTGTGCTGCAACAATAAAGTCACATTTTTATTTATGAAATGCTTGCCGTGTGGGCAGCTGGCTGCATATTTAGTGAATTATACCTAATGAACCTAACCAACTCGATGTGATCGTCGTCTTCTGACTGTGACATCATTCTCTGTGCTGAATGATAAAATAATAAGTGAAATGTCCTCATTACTGCATGAAATAAGTGGGGAACATGCTGTTTTGAATAGGAACTGGCCCAAAAGATCAAAGGTTACCAAGAGCAGATCGCCTCACTGAACTCAAAATGCAAGATGCTGGCAGTGAAGGCCAAGCATGCCACCATGCTGCTGACAGTGAGTGATGTAGAGGGACTGCCTGAGGACATGGATGGGGAGAAATCTAAGAAATCATCAGCACAAGCTGTGATGGTAAGCGTACTCAAACTGATGAAGCTTTGTGTTGCTTTTGTTAATGACATACGCTAATTAATAAACCACTTAAGTCATTCTGCTGTTTCTGACTTTTGCTCAAAGACTTTTACCTCCTTTAATTTTACTAATTAAACTTTTTGGCTGCTTTATGATTAATCTATCCCACTCCATCTTGCATGTCTGCTCTTCTGTTAATGTTTCTTGCATGGCGTGTCAGATGACTGCTGGTCGCTGTCACACCCTCCTGTCTCCTGTAACTGAGGAGTCTGGGGAGGAGGGCACTAACAGTGAGGTCTCCTCTCCTCCTGTTTGTCGCTCTCCTTCTCCCATCATTTACACTGAAGCCACTATAAGCAAGGTATCTGTCTTTTCTCTTATTCAGTATGGTTTCTCAGCAAAAATACACATACTTGTGAAATTTGTGTTTTTTTATATTTGGCCTATGACCTTTTCTTTTCAATGAGCTTTCCAGCTTTCCCTGATTTTTCAGTAATCTTTCATGTGTGCTGTACAATGGTAACTGTCTAGAGAAACAAATCACAGAAGCAGCTATTAGCTGAAGAAGATAAAAACAAACCAGGGGGAGTAATAATGCATATTTATTCATTTTTGCCATTATTGGACAGTCATTAGTGAAGAGGCAGACAAGAAACAAAGGGAGATAGATGGCTATGACATGCAAAAAAAGGGCCCTGGCTGGATTTGAACCAGGGATGTATGTTGCATTCGCTGTAACCATTTGCTTACCGGGGCACAATGCAAATTTATTCTACCCCTGCACCTGCAAGTTCATCAGCGGACTAACAATTAATTTTGGGCTTTGATAAAAGTATTTCTGTCTGGATGGCATCTGTTTCAGAGCTGCTGATGATAACTGCTGATGATGCTCTTTGCATGTTTTTTTTAGATGGGACGAGGAACACTTACAAGAGCTCCAATCCAAGAATTATATGACCCAACATTTGAGTCGGTGGCCCACTTAGATGACTTGCAGCGCTCATGGGAGACATTAAAGAATGTGGTATGTGAATAATACTCATCTTGGTTGGTCATTGATTCTCAGTGACTGTTTTGTTACAGGTTTTCATTAAAACACAATAACAGAATGCACTTTTCTAAGCTAGTCAACTGGGCCAGTATGAATCTAATCTTAATCTTAATTTAGATTTTAATAAGATTAGACTTTCTATTATGTCTTATAACATAACTATTATGTCTCTAGACATTTATAAGTAGATTAAACAAGAACAGTCAGTAAACAATAAGGCTAAAATTAAATGTAATTGGCAAAGTTTTCAAGCTTACGCTTTAACGCTCTCCAATTCGTCTTCCAACAGATCAGCGAGAAGCAGAGGTCTCTGTATGAAGCTCTGGAAAAGCAACAGCATTACCAGGGTTCACTCCAGTCAATCTCTTCTAAAATGGAGGTTCTGGAGGCCAAACTGAGTGAGCCTCTGGAGGCCGATAAGAGCCCAGATAGTCACATGAAAACCCATGAGGTGAGTCCTGTACTTGTGTCTTGGATAGTTTGACATATAGAGAGTGATAGAATATTGAGTTGTCATACTGTACATCTGGGCCACACATCTGCAAATTATAATGTCACAATTTACACTAAAGATCCTTTGTCTCAAAATAACATCACTGCCCTTTTAGTACTATGTTAGTTTGCTGATGTGAATTGAGTGTGAGAACTACTTATATATTTCCCTACTATCTATGATATCTAACTTTGGAATTTGTGACAATTTGAAGTTTATATAAACATATAAAAACTGTATCATTGTTGTTTATTGCAGGCTCTGATACAAGAGATTCAGACTGTGCAGGAAGAAATAGACAGGCTGCAGACAAGCTTCACGGAGGATCTGGCCTCTGAAGCAGTGGACTCAGACATGGCCGACCAGCTGGCCATGCAGTCCTCCCTCGCTGTTTTAGCAGAGAGGATGGCCACCATCCACATGAAGGCTACAGGGAAACAGCAGCTATTGGAGGTATTTATTGCGAGCATTGTGAAAGTACATTTCTACTAATATTAACTTATAGTTGTGTTTTATTGATACCAATATAATACATTCATGTGGTAAGTAAAATGTGTAAAAATGTGTCCTACCCCAGGAGCGCGTTAGTGACCGTCTGGAGGGCCAACGTCAAGAACAGGCCATACGGCGTTATCACAACCAGGCAGATGAACTGAGCCAGTGTTTGGCCAGTATGCGCAGCGCCGTCACCGCCATCCTTGAACCCAAATCTTTAGAAGAGGCCGATATGGAGGACCAGCTCGCTGAATGTCAGGTAAGAGCTCCCCCTGCTGTCCATACAGAGCATTGAACGCAAAGAAATACATTTTAACTATTACTTAGGATACAAATGAATTTTTATGAACATAAATACTGTATGCGGTTACTAAAAGATATCTGTGCCATAACAGATTGTCAGGAATGACATCGGGAGCTCTGGAGAACTGTTTTATAGGTGTTCATCTGTTGTCCCTGGTCAGCAGGCTTAAGTCAATTTAGCAAAGGATTATTTCCATCTTATACTTCAATATTTCCTCTTATCACATATGGATCATCCCAGGGGGCAGGAACTTTTCCATGGGTAAACAAGAGCATTAGTGGAGTTAGAGGGGCATTCAGATGGCTGGGCTCCTAAGCGACTGCAGCACTAGTCTTAAGCAGATTATGCAGATGTCTCTGTGTGACAGGGGCCTGTTAGCGGCATAGGGCTGAGTAGTCAGGGGTTGTGGCTTTCAGATGATTAATAGATCCCACGCCTGGGATTGGTGTTGGTCACAAAGCTGCTAGAATATCCAAGTAGGGGAATCCTAGAGAACGGGGAGGGTGAAGCGGGAAGGAAGGATAGTTACTCTCTGCCGAAGCTATCGATCACGGAGTTGTGGCTTTGCTATTAGAAAACAAATGTTGTTTTTCCAAACACTGGAACTACATTCACTGATGGGCATCCTTTACTGTTCTGGACTTAGAATGGTGTTCTGCACATGGGAATTGCTTTTAAATTTGAGAGACTTTATATTTGCTGCAGAGCATGGTGCCTGAAGGATTAGTGGTAATATGTTGCACAGGCGGCGAGGCCGGAGAGGTGGGCCAAGGATGAAAGCAGAGGGAGAGCTCTCTCTGTCTTGTGGCCGGGGAAAGCTGCTGGAGTAGGGGGTTCAGCCAGACCCCGGGCCCCCTTGTTTGAATGCCACTGTCTGGAGGGTCTGTTGTGTAGAGAGTGGAGCTGCTGTAGGTGATGAGACAACATGTTTGAGCTGGCCTCTCTCCTTCTGCTGCTGCAGAACATGTTGCTGGAGATTGAAGAGAAGGTGCTGGCCCTGTCGGAGCTGTCCATGCACAGTGAGAATCTGCTGCTGGAAGGCCGGACAGAGACCAGAGAGGAAGCTGAGCAGTTGGCCAGAAAGTTACGTGCGTTGAAGGGCGGCCTGTTGGAGCTGCAGGGGATGCTGCAAGACAAGCAGATTAACATCCAGGTGAGATGGCTACATGCTTTAAATGTTGACATACACGCAATGTGTGCCTGTGATGTAAAGTTTTTCAGATGTGAATCAAAATGTAATTATTGCCTTTAATGGTCTTGCTTCCTTGCTGATGTGGGGTTCTTTCGGTTCCTACAGGGATCTCTACAGGAGCAGGAGGACAGTGAATCAGACTCCAGTCTCTCTCAGAGTCCCAGTGTGCAGGACTGGCTGGCCCAGGCCCGGACCACACGTTCCCAACAGCACCAGGACAGTCTTCAGAGACAGAGGGTACATTTTTACATTTTTAAAACATTGTTTCAGTACTCACTCTGCATTGCAATGCACAGGACAGAGTCAGTTAACTGATCCTGAAACTGAAATCTCCTTCCTTAAACTATTTGTTATTATTTAATGAAACGGATGAATCTAACAGTTGTTGTTGTTTTACATGTTTGCTCTTTAGGAACTGGAGGAGCAGCTTGCAGAGCAGAAAAAGCTGCTTCAGTCAGTTGCTAGCAGAGGAGAGGAGATCCTCATCCAGCAAGCCTCGCCTAGCAGTGCCAGGTATTTTACACCCTGTTATACCCTTCTCATATGCATATATAACTCAAATTAAATAGCAAACCGTCAAGGTATGTATGTAAGTTATGATTCCTGTGGCAGATTATGAATGGAAAATTAATTTGTTCATGTTTCTGTCACCGTGCAGTATGACAGAGCCATTTTCACCAGAAGCTTTGGTTGAGAGGGAAGCTCAGGCTGCACGGGAGCAGATGAAGCAGAGATGGGAGAGCCTCAGACTAGAGCTCAAAACTAAACTGCAGCTCCTGCAGAAAACCCTGGAGCAGGACCACAAGCAGCCGGTACGTACCCTCTGGTATTATTATTGTTAGCACAAGTAGTAGTAGAAGCAAAGTATAGTTGTTGTTGTTATTCATTTTTAAAGCAGGGGACTGTTGTTAAGTGTTGTCTGTTTCATTTGCAGGTTTATTCCAGAGCTTCTCGTGTGACCACAGCTGGGTCACTATTTAAAGGAGAGACCCAGGCTGACAAATCCTCCCTGAAGTCTCTATATGACAACTTCAGACAAACCATAGAGGACATGACCACTCAGGTTCCTACTATTTCTGTAACAATATTGTATATGTTAATACATTACATTGCAACATTATTAAAGTATATAGTTCAACATGTTTCAATGGAAATTGGCAACACTCTTGTGTGTACACAGCCCGGTGGTGGTGAGACACAGGTGGCGCAGATGGAACAGCAGCTCTACACAGCTGTGTCATCCACCTCCTCCTGGCTGGATGGTGTGGAGAACAACGTCTTTTCTGGGACAGTGCTGCTGGCTGAAAATACAGAGACCCAGCTACAAAAGCAGGAGGTACAATCAAGCGTCATTTATTGCCGAAAGCTTAAGATAACAAATCATATGAGGCTGACAATACCCATGACCAAGGAATTACCAATATTTCATCTGACAGATCAGTTAGAAATATTATATCTATACAGGGACATTACTGATATATTATGTGGCTGAAGTTGAAAATTTTGGATGGGTAATAAAAGTAAATGCCAATGTAATTTTGTTATTTTGCAGTATGTAGTAGAGTATTTTTTTGTTTCTGGTCTTCTCTGCAGACCTTGGAGAATGATGTGAGGCACATGACAGATGAGGTGAAGCTCAGCCAGGCTCTGCTAGCCGGGTCCTCAGGGTTGAGGCAGGAGGACCAGGCCCTGCTAGAGGACAACCTTGACTGCCTGAAAGAGAGATTAGGAGCTCTGGGTTGTGCTCTGGGACAAAGTTGTGACCACATGAGGACCAGGACACATGAACTCACTGCCTACCAGGTTTGCTAGATGCTTGGGTTTTTTCATGTTCTGCTTTCTTGATGAATGTTCCCTTATAAAACCAAAATAATACACATTTGTAGCGCTAAAAACTGTTGAGGAAATTTTCTCTCCTATCATATTAAGTCAAGTTTATTGAACTTAATCATAGCTGACCACAATAAATAAAAATGTCATTATACCCATATATTATACCATAAAACAATGCATTAATATAAATGTTCTATAATTTGTCTTCTGTCTAATACAGACTGAGTTGCAACTTCTCCAAACTTCTTTAATTGAGACCAAGTGCCAGATCCTACAGGCCTTAGCTGGAGCCATGGATAGACCAGCCTCAAAACAACTGGAGGTAATGCAAGCTTTGGCATAGACATGCACACACACACACGTTCACTCTACTTGTCTCCCATCAAGTCTTACAGAGAAACAAAAAAATGACTCTGTCATTCACCAGCACTGTTATTCCTTGCAGGTCATTGTCAGTGCAGAAGACAACCTGAAAGACTTTGAACAGAGGATCACAGAGCTTAAAGCCAGAGGAGCAGCGCTACAGGCAGATCAGATATCAACTAACAAACTACTGAAACTACAGGTAAATAACAGCTACCAATAAAAGTTGCTCAGACTTAAAAAATGTGCAGTAAAACCTGCTGAGTATGGTTTTTATATATTTTTAAGTAATGGTTTAATGGTTTAGTAAAAAAAAATCATCAAAAGCAGAATAAACTTTACATGATGCCAGGTCAAGTTATTCCCTGTGTGTATTTTCAGGATTCCTATGAGGAGCTGGTGATGACAGTGGGTTCCCGGCGCAGCGGGCTGAACCAGAACATGGCTCTAAAGGAGCAGTACGAGCGTGCTTTGCAGGACCTGACTGACCTGGTGGACACAGCTAAGGACAAGATGGCTGCCGATCAGAGGATCATTGCCAGCTCTGTGGAGGAAGTCCAGAATCACCTGGACAAACATAAGGTTTGGTCAACTTGGAACTTTGCTTAGCTACAGTCGTAAACTTAAGGAATATTTATAATCAACAGTGTGAAACGTTGAACACAAAGAGAAAGAAAGAACTACTCAATTGTGTGTGTGTGTGTGTGTGTCTGCTTGTGTTTTCTAGGAGTTCTTTCAGGGTCTGGAGTCACATATGATTTTAACAGAGACATACTTCAGGAAAATCAGTGGCCTGATGCTTCCCATAGAGAGTCAGGCCCTGGAGGAGACCATGGCCCAGGCTCAGAGTGTCCTCAAAGAGGCACACAGTAAAGGTGTCGAGCTGGAGTGTATCCTGGAGGTGAGAGAGAAAACACAATTTGTATTAACCATGTTTTTTCTTTTGAAAGCATCTTAAAATAGTCATCAGAAATATGAAAATGTCTTTTTTTTTTCTTTTTTCTTTTTTTTTTGTCAGACTTGGTGTCGCTTGGTGCAGGATTACCAGAGTCTGAATCAACAATTGGAGGCAGTTGAAGGAAGTATCCCTACTGTTGGCCTGGTGGAGGAGACGGAAGAAAGACTCATGGACAGAATCTCATTGTATCAGGTAAAAGTGACATCAGAAGATACAGGATACTAACACTAAATGGCCTCCATGGACCTCCTTGTCAAAATATACACTTATTCCTCTCTGAGCTTCTTGGTGCACTTTACTTTTTTTCCTGTAGGGAAAAATGCTTCACATTCATTTCTGGAGTCTAGTTAGTTGAGATTTAAACACCTTCATCAAAGGCACCATGGATATAGCTGTAGTCAATCCAGCTAGAAGCCCACTTTTCTAAAAATTTCCGTTTTGCTCATCCTCCATTCTGTGTAAAGGGTCTGAAGGGTAGACTGACAGAGCACCAACACAAGCTATACCAGGTGCTGGATGAAGGCAAACATCTCTTGCTGTCAGTTTGCTGTCCTGCACTGGAGAATCAACTCGCGCTGCTGGGGGAACACTGGCTCAACAACACCACCAAGGTCAACAAGGAGCTACAGCGCCTGGAGGCCATCCTAAAACACTGGACCAGGTCAGAAACACATTAGAATCAGAACTGCTTTTAGGCTTTAAATACAAATGATATCCCATAGGTACATTATGCACATCCTATTTAAGACATCACCTTTAAGAAGGGGCCTTAAGATGGAGACCGTAGCAATGAGCATTAATTCCCCAAATCTGAGTCCAGTGTTTCAGATTCATCATCGTGATACCTGCAGATAAACTGTACATGTGATTTCTAAACTTAGTATCATTTTATGGCATTGTTTTAAGTTTAGTCTGTGATTTTCTTCCTAGGTATCAGAGGGAGTGTGCAGAGCTTAGCGAATGGCTGCAGTCTGCTCTGGATCGTCTGGAGTTTTGGAACACGCAGGCAGTGTTAGTCCCACAGGAGCTGGAAACTGTCAGAGACCATCTCTCTGCTTTTCTTGTGAGACAACACACAATGTTCTTTTTTTAACCTGTATTTTTTCTTGTACTGATCCAGAGGTTTTGGTTTCTTTTCCAGAAACCGTTCTGCTAGACATTTATACAGTCAGACATTGAACTATTTGAGCTTCCCTCAACTAAAACAGGCTTCTACTACTGCTAGACATGTATATTAATTCCACTTTTGTTATGCTACATTTTTGGGAAACTTCAAAACATAAAACATGTAAGTCTGAAGCCCAAGCTGACGTCATCAGGGTTATTTTCTCAAACTTTCTTTCACCCCATTTACATACATGCAAAATAGCAGAACTGTTGTATTGGATTGCATTAAATTGCACAGTTGTACCTAATAAAGTGGCCAGTGAGTGTACTTTTGAATGCGTACCAGTTGGTGATTACTGCAACTGTCTGTCTCAGGAGTTTTCCAAGGAAGTGGAAGGTAAATCCAGCCTGAAGAGCTCAGTGGTAACTGAGGGCAACCAGCTGCTGAGGCTGAAGAAAGTGGACACGGTGGTGCTGCGGTCTGACCTGGCACGCATTGACACTCAGTGGAGTGAGCTGCTCACACGCATCCCAGTAGTCCAGGAGAAGCTGCATCAGGTATTGCCACATGCAGCCAGACTGAACAGGCTTAGCTGCTCCGGGAAAATAGGATTACCTCTTTCTGCCTTTTCACACGTATATAGAAGTTTTCAAGGTTGCCTTCAAACTAGCAGCATTTTTTCATCTTGGGTATTTAATGTGCTTGTTCAATGGGTGATTTTTTTTTTTCATAGATCCAAATGGAGAAATTGGCTTCCCGTCATGCCATTTCTGAGCTGTTTAACTGGATATCGTTGATGGAGAATGTCATTGAGGAGGATGAAGAAAACCTCAAGAGTGCAGTGGGATCAAATGTGATTCAGGACTACTTGCAAAAATACAAGGTAGTGTACTTTCCTGTACTGTAGTGCTTTTTTATTACATATTAGATGCATTTTATGCAAAAGGATGTAAGAGTATTTTTTCTTAAGTTAATATATGTACAGTATGTTCAATACTTGGTTGAATACATTTTGATTTGCCTCCTTTGCTAACCTGATTATAATGGTGATGTGATCTATAATTCTAATTATGAATGTGTGATTTTGATTGTCAATCTACTTTTTTCCTCCTTTTTAGGGCTTCAGAGTAGATTTAAGCTGTAAGCAGCTGACTGTGGACTTTGTCAACCAGTCGGTGCTGCAGATCAGTGGTCATGATGTGGAGAGCAAGCGCAATGATAAGACCGACTTCGCTGAGCGCCTGGGAGCCATGAATCGACGCTGGCAGATCCTACAAGGCCGCATTAATGAGAGGGTGAGGCCATAACCACCGATACTGTTAATGAAACATAACAGAGAGCAGAACGACTGCTGTCAATTATTGGTGCAAAGTGTTCACGGTTTATTTTGAATAAAACGCACGCAGATCCAGTTCCTGGAGAGCCTGTTGGAGATGTGGCTGGAGTATGAGAGCAGCGTTCAGGCCCTAAAGTCCTGGATGGGAAATCAAGAAGAAAGACTAAAGAGGAAACACAGAATAGAGGATTTGACATCTGTACAGAATGCTCTCAAGGACTGCCAGGTAGGCCTCACTTAATGTATCAACACTGATTCATCAAAACATATTGTTCCCCTTACACGTTGTTAATATTATCAAAACTTTTTGAGTTAATGTTTCTTTTTATGAAGTTAAAACTTTGAATCAACTTTTTTTAGGAAATGGAGGAGATTGTGAAGGAAAAAGAGAAAGAGCTGGAGAGGGTGGAGGAGCAGGGCTGCGCCCTTGTCCAGAACAAAACCGACGAGGCCTGTGCTATCGTCATGGAGACGCTCCAGGGTGTCAATCACACCTGGGCTAACCTGGACCACTTGGTAAGCTCTCTTGTTCTGTTGTGTTTTTAATGTGGTACTTAGATTATACTCCATCTGTTCTGCTCTACTCTGTTCTTCCCTGTTGTAATTTGTTCTCGTCTAGTGTTGAGTAATTCAGTGTATTTTGTGTTTCACCTTTGATGAAATGTGTTTTCACAGATAGGGCAGCTAAAGATCAGCCTGAACTCAGTGCTGGATCAGTGGAGTCTATACAAGCGGGCGTCAGAAGAGATCAATGGCTACCTAATGGAGGGAAGGTACTCTGTGTCTCGCTTCCGCCTCCTCACAGGCTCGCTGGAGGCTGTTCAGCTGCAGGTGCAAAGTCTGCAGGTATGTTGGGATGAAGAGGCATTTGATTCATTGCACAACAATAACCATGTCAGCTGGCGGTAGTCATGAACACAAATGTGTTTATATTAATTGCATTAGTATGTGTCTCTGATTCTTATTGTGATCTTTGCTTGTGTTGTACATACTACAGTATGTTTATCAATGCTGGTGAATTAAGCAGCATGTTTTTCGTTTGTCACATCTGAAGGATTTGCAGGAGGAGCTGGAGAAACAGGAGAGCAGTCTGAGAAAGTTTGGTGCTGTGACACACCAGCTGCTGAAGGAGTGTCACCCTTCAGTGTCAGACTCCCTCAACAATGCCCTTAAGGACGTCAATGCAAGGTGACCTTACTTAACTCTAATATATTTTTTTTATATATTTGACCCAATGTCCGATCCTTTACATTATCCTTACACTGATACATTGACCCATGTCACTGTTGCACTCAGGTGGACTGGCTTACTGGAGGAGATTGCGGAGCGTCTGAGGAGCAGCAAAGCCCTGCTTCAGCTTTGGCAGCGCTACAAGGAGCTTTATGAGCAGAGCTGCAACAGCATCCAGCTACAGGAGGAAAAGGCAGACCAGCTCCTCAAGACTGCCTGCAGCAAGGACATCGCTGACGAGGAAGTGTCCGACTGGATTCATGAATGCAGCGTGAGTGAGGCCATAGCTGTGCCAATGTTGACTCATTTAAATCAAAGCACTCAACCCTGTTCCAGGGCTTTATTATGAAAGCCTGTAATAAGATCATCATGTTTATTTGTCTTGCAAGATGAAAAACAGTTTTTTTGTAATTGCACTGAAGAGTTCAGCAAATTATTGTTAATTTTTATTAGGTGATTGTTTAATAATGTTGAAAAAGTCCCCCGCTGTGTGCCTCCAAAATGGAGTACATTCTTTTTCCATGTAGGATTTTGTTTTGTTTTTTTGGGTGAAAAAGACACTCTGCTCTAAATTTTATGGGCGCTTTGTCTCAGGAGGTCCTCCGGTACCAGGCTCCAGTACAAGCCTCCCTCCAGGTTCTTCATGAACTGGGAGATCAGCTGAAACAGCAGGTGGACACGTCAGCAGCATCTGCCATCCAGTCAGATCACCTCTCTCTCACCCAGCGGCTGGCTGCTTTGGAACAGGCACTAACTAGACAGCTCACCACACTGCAGGTAAATAAAAAAGAGTCATGACGAACAGGTTTGACTCCAAGTTTAGCATTTAATTAGTCGCTCAACTAGTTAGTTGGTCAACCAGTCAATCATCTTTCATTTAAATTCACATATTTTTGTTTAGTTTATTCTGCATCATGAATGTTACATTTTGCTGACATTTCTCTTCCGCACCAGACTGGAGTCCAGGACTATGAAACCTTTAATGATCAGCTGGATTCATTGGGAAACTGGGTAGTTGAAGCTGAGGAGGCTCTGAAGGTGCAAGATCCCAACGGCTCCACCGACCTGACTGTCATCCTAGATCGCATGGAGGAGCTCAAGGTTTCTTTTTTTTTCTCTTTGTCAGTTAGTCAAAAAAATCAACTTTATTCGTTTGAAATGAAGAAACACAAAAAATTTTCTAATGTCCTTCTATAGAGACTCATGCTGAAATTCAGCAGTATGGCCCCAGAATTGGAGCGTCTTAATGAGCTCGGTTACCGGCTCCCTCTCAACGATACAGAGATCAAACGGATGCAGAACCTCAACAGGAGCTGGTCAACAGCTTCAGCACAGACCACAGAGAGATTCAGGTACGAAAAACAAAAGATAATAATCACACATTTATGGTAAGTTTTCCAAAAGGGGGTGGATTTTAAAATGCTGGGAATCTGGTACAGTTTCAAGACACTAATTTTAAGACAAAAATGTAATAATGACTGCATAAAAAACACCACAGATACACAGTTAAAGTCTGACTGGGTGGACTTCAAAATGACTTTTTTACATCGTCTGGTGTTTGTTTTCTTGCAGCAAACTCCAGTCTTTCCTGCTGCAGCAGCAGACCTTCTTAGAGAAGTGTGAAACATGGATGGAGTTCTTGGTCCAAACAGAAGAGAATCTGGCTGTGGAAATTTCTGGGAACTACCAGAGTTTGATGGAGCAGCAAAAAGCCCACGAGGTTAGAGTCCTTTTTGAAATAGCTACCTTACTAATTATAAGTATTTGTTTATTAATCATTTATGTTTATTATTGTTTTGTTGTCTTCCAGTTATTCCAAGCCGAGATGTTCAGTCGCCAACAGATCCTTCACTCCATTATCAGTGATGGACAAAGGATGTTAGAGCAGGGTCAAGTAGATGACAGGTAACAAGCCCAAATTCATATTCGGCTTCTAATCTGTTTGCCATTATTCTGCCCACCCCTGAATATCTAATATGAAAGCGCTCAATCTTAGTTGAAGATTACTAGACCTGTTAAGTCCATTACTCTTTGTTTACCACAAAACATCACCACCTCCTTACTTCCACCTCCTGCAGAAATGAGTTCAACCTGAAGTTGGCTCTCCTGAGTAACCAGTGGCAGGGAGTGGTGCGGCGTGCTCAACAGAGGCGAGGCATCATTGACGGTCTGATCCGCCAGTGGCAGCGCTACAGAGAAATGGTGGAGAAGCTGCGTAAATGGCTGGTGGAGGTCTCCCACCCTGCAGAAGCCCTTCAGACAGGGACCACTGTACCTCTGCAACAAGCCCGCTCCATGCTGGATGCTGTTCAGGTATATATTGTAAAAGTGATTTTATCTAGATGGTGTAGGACAAAAAGGACACACACATTTGGTAATGAGTCCAACCACTAATGTCCCCAGAACAGGCATTTTTATTCCAGTTAGAGTTTGTCAGGATGACTAAACAATATTATGTAGTGGGTCTAGCATAGGTGCTCTGAGATCAAAACCTTGATCAATGCGGAGAGAATAAACTTTCTTGGAAAGCATTAAAGTACAACAGCCATGACATGGCCTTGGAAGGGGGCTTGAAAACTTCTACATCTGACACAGTCACATTTTTCTTAATATGATACACCTTGTCTATGTGATACCCCAAATGAAGACAAACTGCACTATTATCTACTATTATTAGACCTATTATAATAGGTTTGTAACTGGATAGTTAAGAATTCCTGTATCTGAGTGATTGTGCTTTCTGGTACAGCTGAAGGAAAAGGTGCTGCAGCGTCAGCAGGGCAGCTACATCCTGACAGTGGAGGCTGGCAGACAACTGCTCCTGTCAGCTGATAGCCGGGCGGAGGTGGCCCTGCAGACAGAGCTTACTGATATCCAGGAACGATGGAAACATGCCAGCATCTGCCTGGATGAACAAAAGAAAGAGCTTGCCACCTTGTTAAAGGTATACTGGACAAATTGCCAGCAGCCTATGTTGTACAGGAACATCAGGGGTTCTTGAAGTTATACTATAAAGCTGTTATTTGTGATATCAATTATGATACCACAAGATGATGAGAAATTAATAGCAACATTACTATTACTTTGCTATTTGACTTTCAGCTGTATAATACTGATGCATTTGCAACCATTGTTTGTGTTTTATACAGGACTGGGAGAGGTGTGAGAGAGGTATCGGTGGATCACTGGAAAAACTTCGAGCCTTCAAACGGCAGCTCTCTCAGCCTCTTCCTGATCACCACGAGGATCTTCAAGCTGAGCAGATGCGCTGCAAGGTAACAGTGGTTCCCATCCTCCAGGCATTTTATAGTAATTAGTTAAGAGGAAATTGCACAACAGAAATTATACCGATATCAAAAAAGCTTAAAATCATCATCCCTTGGGGGACCTAAAAAATGTAGAATCAGAGTTGTTTAAGAAAGTTGCCTTACATGTAAAGCTATTTAATTTAAATTTCCTTTTTGTAAATATGTACTTATTACTTACTTTTACTTATTTACTTGCTACTTCCCAGATTGTTTGATCCTTTTTGAAATGCATATTGTGATTCTCACACAGGCCCTCCTGGCCAGCTTTGTCTGCAAATATTACAAATTTTGGTAATGTTACTACTGTATGTGTCTGTCATTAACAGGATCTGGAGAGTACGTTTGATGGCTGGACTGGAGATTTGGCCCATCTGACTGTGCTGAGGGAGTCTCTGTCTTGCTACATCAGTGCTGAGGACCTTTCTGTCCTGCAGGAGCGTATTGAGCTGCTGCATCGACAGTGGGATGAAATCTGCCACCAGGTACAGTGCATTATACAGTACCTCTGCATAGCTGATTTTCTGAACAATGTGTAACTGGTCAGCTACTGGAGAATTATTCAGATAAAATTGTGCGTAATTCTTACAAATAACTTCACAGCTATGCTCGGTATCACACAGTATCAACCATGTAACATTTGAAACATTCCTAGCTGACACTACTTCTGCAGTTCCTTGAGATACCAAATGGTGGTGCTGGTATCACACAAAATCATAAGACCGTTAAACTCTGGTCAAAACTAGTTCATCAAAATGAAGATATGGGTGTAGATTAAGACTAAATATGTACATGACTAGACAAAAAGAAGAGGAACGTGTCAGAACAAAAGCTTTTGACTAGCACAGTTCTAATGAATACAGTATGTCCTGTTCATGGCATGTTACTACAATTTTTAAAAAAGGAACTTTGATGTCTTCATCAGTTGCTTTCGCGTGCAAAGTTAACTTTGACTACAGTATAGAAAACCTGAAACCTCAAGCTCATAATGTTTTTTTCATGGTCGCATCCTGTTCGGAGTAGATAAAACACACACACAGGAAACACACAGAAGCACACACTCGCTGCTTGATGCAAATGAGTCACTCAGTGTGCAGCCATCTGTGTAACACTGCTTCCTTTTGAGACTTTGTAAATAGTTTATATGCTCTTTGCGCAGTGATGCACTTAACTGTTGTGTTATATTACTGTGCCTCTGCAGCTGTCACTGCGCCGGCAGCAGGTGAGTGAGAAGCTGAATGAGTGGACTGTATTCAACGAGAAGTACAAGGAGCTCTGCGAGTGGCTCACCAACATGGAGAGCAAGGTCTCCCAAAATGGAGACATCAGCATTGAGGAGATGATCGAGAAACTCCGCAAGGTAAGTAGAAATATACTTGAGCACAGTCATCTCAAATGTGTCTAACATTTTAAATGTTTACTTACAATGACTGTAACAGGTACCTGATGTAACAAGTCATTGTACTTGTGAAATCCACTATCTCACTTCTTCATGATTCTACTTTCTGTGTTAAATTTGACACCAGTATTTGTTTTTAAAACTGCTGATAAGCTAAGCCAAGCTAGTTATCACCATCTTGGTTTCTGCTTTTTCTCATTATTTTGTTAATGCCCTCTCTAAACATCTGTGTGTACTACACCCAGTGAAGCACATAATATATATATAATCACACTTTGCTGCTACTGATGACAGTAGAGGAATTACTTATGTTGGTGCAGAGGAAGTGCAGAATATTACCCCTGAGCAGAATACCTGCATATAACTTTGACTGTGCTCTAACTGCACCTGTGAGCTCCAGTTTGTATTTTCAGCCACTGTGGTATTTTTTACTTTTTCAGATCTCATATATTTCCTGTTTGTTCATTGGTCATGAAAATGTTCGGCTTGTAGTTCTCTTTATGCACTGGTTGCATTGCATTGTGTTCTCAGGACTACCAGGAGGAAATCACTGTGGCAGAGGAGAACAAGCTGCAGCTGCACCAGCTGGGAGAGCGCCTGGCCAGGGCCAGTCACCAGAACAAAGCTGCTGAAATCGAACAAAAACTCACCAAAGTCAGCGACCGCTGGAAGCACCTTCTGGATCTCATTGGAGCCAGGTGAGGAGACACACACACTGGCTCCTGAGTAGCTTAAATAGTCCTGTAATTTGTTCTAGCTCATGCACAGTAATATAAAGTCTCTCACTAGAGTATCTTGCATTAAATAGTAGTGACAGAGTTTCATGAATTGTGTTAACAGAGTGAAGAAGCTGAGAGAAACTCTGGTAGCGGTGCAGCAGCTGGACAAGAATATGAGCAGCCTACGCTCCTGGCTGGCCCACATCGAGACCGAGCTGTCCAAACCCATCGCCTACGACTCCTGTGACTTCCAAGAGATTCAGAGGAAGCTCGATCTGCAGCAGGTAACATAACATACAGTACAGTGCATAAAATATGTACAATAGTACATTATAGATTGTAATATATTATTGTAGCAATTCCCTGTTTACCTGCAACCTCCAACTAGCACTTTGCAGTTGCACTAGTTGTTTGCCCCAAATGTTGGTAGAAGGTAATAATAATCCTTTTTCTCCTCTTCCTTCTTTTTCTTCAAATAAAATAAAAGAAACACTTTATGTGGATCTGTTAACTGTGGCTACCGTTCGAATACAGCAGCAATAAGGGACGTGCAGACCCTTTCAGCAGGGGTAAAACTTAAATGGGAAATTTAAAATCAGCTATCCTGTTGACTTATGTGCTCCTGGCTCCTAAGATCTGATTTAGCGCGATTAGTTAAATAAACCATTGTTAGCGTGTTGAAATATCAATTAATTATATTTTTATGATCCTTTAATGGCAAATGAGCTGTTTTATTCATTGTTACTTGAAAATTATCCTTCTGACTGTATATTGATGGATAAACAAGCTGGGGAATACTGCTGGAGAAACAAGAAAACAGAAATTTTTCAGTTAAATCAAAAGTTATTGTTGTTGTAAAGCCTTTCTCATAAAGTGGTTTTCTATTCACTGTTGTTCTCATTGTCCTTGTCTCTTTGTCATCCTCTTATTATTACACACTCACTCAAACAAACTCTCTGTCTTCTCCACTCAGGAGCTTCAGCGTGACATAGAGAAACACAGTACTGGAGTGGCGTCTGTGCTGAATCTGTGTGAGGTGCTTTTGCACGACTGTGACGCGTGTGCCACCGACGCAGAGTGTGACTCCATCCAGCAGGCAACACGTAGCCTTGATCGCCGCTGGAGGAGCATCTGTGCCTTGTCTATGGAGAGGAGACTCAAGTAAGAAGATAACATACAGTCAGATGTTGGTCGAAAACAAAAAGAGCGGATAGAAACTTCATATGGATGAAGATTAGGTCACTCTTGTTAATGTTTTGAAATATGACATCTTCCTAAATGGTCACAAATATTTACCTTTGTTAGGATTGAGGAGACGTGGCGTTTATGGCAGAAATTCCTAGATGACTTTGCACGATTTGAGGAGTGGCTGGCCACTTCAGAGAAGACTGCTGCCCTGCCCAACTCCTCTGGTGTACTCTACACTGTAGCCAAGGAGGAACTTAAGAAATTTGAGGTACGGCTATTTCAAAGCTATTCACTGTAATCTATTTTACACCTAAACTGAGACCCAGAAGGAGGGCATTGTTGATAATTAACCTGGTAATAAAATTTTGTTTCTGTAGGCCTTCCAGAGGCAAGTCCATGAAAGCCTGACCCAGCTGGAGTTAATCAACAAGCAATATCGCCGCCTGGCCAGAGAAAACCGCACTGACTCTTCCTGTCGCCTGAAGGAGATGGCCCACGATGCCAATCAGCGATGGGACAACCTGCAGAAAAGGGTGGCATCTATCCTCCGCAGGCTCAAGGTACAATAATATGAACACACAATTATCAGTCAGATACTTATTTAATTCAAATTTATACTTTCACATGCATTGGCCAATTTTTCTGTGTGTTAATTAGCTCTATCACTGACAATAATGCAAAACAAATGTTAACAATATCAATCATAATGTATAAGTTAACCTAAACTAATGAGTTTCATATATACTATATACATTATAATGTATATGCTTTCACACTGTTTAAGTGTAGATAATTCTAACAGCGGCATCTCTGTTTCAAATATGCAGCACTTTATTAGTCAGAGAGAGGAGTTTGAGACAGCCAGAGACGGCATCTTGGTGTGGCTGACAGAGATGGACCTGCAGCTGACCAACATCGAACACTTCTCTGAGTGTGACATTCAGGCCAAGATCAAACAACTCAGGGTAAGTTTGTCACAATTGTTCACAGCTCTTGTCCTCGCAGGACGTCCAAAACAACCTGGTTTGAAAAGTGTTGGAAAAGCATATTCACGTATACCTTAGACAATAGATATTTTCTGTATGAAAAGTGAGTGAGAATCAATCTAAAAGCAACAATATATTTAAGTGTTCTTACTCCAGTGTAGAAGGCCTTGAGATATATTGAGAAAGAACCAGAAATTTCTAGCTCTTGCTATGTTTGAAAAAGTATTTATCTACATAATATCTATGGTTTTAAACACTTGTCATCTCATAAATTCTTATATTTATCATTCTGAAGAGCAGCTAGACTGACATTTCGTGGTTAATATTGGCAAGATTACTATTATGATACATAAGTCATACTGAATATTACAATTATTAAATCAAATCAGGAAATTAACAACTGGGAATAGTCAGGCGTTTTGAAATTGAGACTGTGAAAGAAGCCTGTGTTGAGCATGAAAAACAGAATTAATGCGGACTTGTTTATCTGTCTGCTTTCTTCCTTCCATCCCACAGTCGTTCCAGCAGGAGATCTCGCTGACTACAGCCAAGATCGAGCATATCTTCCACCAGGGGGAGGCACTGATAGAGAAGAGCGAGCCTCTGGATGCTGCTGTCATCGAGGAGGAGCTGGAAGAGCTGCAGCGCTACTGTCAAGAAGTGTTTGGTCGAGTGGAGCGCTACTACAAGAAGCTCATTCGCCTTCCTGTAAGACCAAAGATCATAGCTTATTTTTCCATTTAATCTGATAATTCATTATTTATTGTAGCTTGATTCCTCTTTTCAGTGCTCAAATCCTGTATATGTCTTTCAACAGCTTGCAGACGATGAAACCGAAGTGTCACTCTCGGACCGTGAGCTGGAGCTAGACGAGCCTTGTGATCTGTCAAGCCTGCCCTGGAGTGAGCGTTTGGGCGATGGCTTCCTGTCACCTCTGCCTTCCTCCGGCCGCTCAGCCTCCCTGGCAGCCCAGCTCCGGACCGAGCGCTCGGGCAGGGACACCCCAGCCAGCGTGGACTCGATTCCCCTGGAGTGGGATCACGACTACGACCTGAGCCGCGGGCTGGAGAGCGCCAGCAGGGTCCTGAGAGAGCAGCAGAGCGAAGAGGGAGAATTCCTCCAGCGGCCTGCCTCAGCGTTGTCAGGTCAGTATCCATGCGCACACAGTATTCTGCTTAAAGATGAAGAGATTTTTTCAGACTTTTAAGAAACCTCTGCTTAAAGTGATGCAGTGTCTAGATGCGACCTTTGTCACAGGTTGCATAATTATATGAATTATTAGCAGTTTCCCCTCTAAACATCTCAGCTTGTCTCACTGGTATAATTGTAAGAAGCCCAAAGAGGTAAAACTCAAGTATTTCACCAGAAAAAAAACAAAGATGAGAGAAAAATGAATATGAACATAAGTATCAGGACAATATTCACTTATTCACTGCCCTATTAATCGTCTTGTGACCTCTCAGATTTATTTTTTGACCCATCGGATTGGTCTTGACGCCCAAGCTGGGAACCACTGCTTTAACCACTGCATCATCAAGCATCATCTGAATTGAGCAAAACTCTGAATGTCAAAGTGTACCAGACCTGTACCTGACCTGTTGGTACCCAGGGAGGAGGAAAATGAAAGCTTGCCTACAGGGATTAAATGTTATAAGAAATATCTGAGAAAAATGGCACGTAGCATCAAATGACTGACAACATCTTGACTTCTTTAAAAGACAGTTAACTCTATTGAAGGAGTTGGATCTCACTGTTCAGAGACATGGATGGACAGGGATCTCTCACAGTTTGTTATAATAGACATTTTAAAACTTAAAAAATACATGAACACAATGAAGCTTTATCAAAAAACACCAATTTCAGACATGGGCCAAGACATATTTACTAATATTTAAATTGTTTATCTGTTCTTATTTCTAGTGTCTGGGTAAAGCTTGTCACATATCACATTGAAATTACCCTAAAAGTAATAAGAGAGTCATAATCAAGTGCATTTTCCTGTTATTGATAACTGATCTCCACCTAGTGTTGCAGGCAAATGCCAGATGTGGTCAGTTAATGGAGTCAAACAGTGTAATGCTCACTGCTGAATGTGTGTACTGTATAATGTTTCTTCCAGATGTAGTGATCCCAGAGAGCCCTGAGGCCTATGTTAAACTAACAGAACAAACACTGAGGTCCTCCACTGGTAGGCAACAGCAGACCCCAGCATGCCACAAGTGTTTGGGGCCAGAAATAACAGCCGCACTGAGTGTTATCACACTTAAAGCCTATTCACCGGCTTGGACTTTGATTTGCGTTGATTTCCTCACACTTTGGGCACACACTCTAACCACTTTCTAACACTGGGGGATAGGGTCAATTCCATTTCCCCTTCTTCAATTCACTGGTTCTGCATTGCTCTCTAAATCAGCAGAACTGAAATGGAATTCAGCCTAGCCCTTCTTTCTAACTGGCTTTCTTTCTTTTGTTTGCAGTGTGCTGTGTAGCTAACCTCTTTGGATTTTTTTCACGTGCATTTTGCGTTTCAGAGATGCATGTTGTAATACTGTCACAGCGAACAAGTCTGAACTCTGAAGGGATTGCAGATTTGTTTAAAATTCAATTTTCATAGGCTTCGTTCACACAGAGGCACGTTGCTAAAATGAAGGGTGCAGATCCTGATGCAAGCAGGACCGGGGAGCTCTGCGATGCAGTTTTTTTGTCACAGTAGGAGTAGGAGGTGGAAAAAAGTCCAATTTTTTAGGAAATACAGCAATGATCACTTGTTAAACTGTGACAGGAACCATGAGTGACAAGTGGCAACCTGCATTCCTGTCTACTTTTTTCAAGTCATTTTTTGCTCTCCACGCCTTCTCTTCTGTGCCTCTGTCTGAACGGGGCCTCTCCTCTTGTTGGAATTTTGAGCACATTTCTAATATGATTGAATTTATGATCAAGTTCTACAAAGATGAACACGTAATGTTGTGTCAACAGGGGAGGTTGCCTCTACGGACTCACACCCTCTGGACGCCAGCCGTTTCCACCTGCAACAAATGGACAGCAGCCGCAGTCGCACTCCCACAAGCACGGAGCTGGATGCCTCATACATGGGATACGTATGTGTTTTCTCTTACAGCTAGACAGCAAGCCAAAACAACCACTCCCTAATTTTTTTTTCACCAAACTGTAAATAAAGTGATAATTCTATTTTGTTGATTTTTCTTGCAATTTAAAAAAACAACACATTGCTGTAAGACCTAAGAAAGACGTGTTTACTTATGTTTGTAAATGATATCTAGGAACAGTTTCTTAGCTTACCTCCAATGACAAAAACCTGAGGGTCTGTTTTTATTTGAGTATCCAGTTTTATAAATGTTTATAAAAAAATGTAAATATATGCCCTATCCTGAAATACATAATGTATTTTGCTTACACTGATTGTATTATATTAAATTATATCTGTAACATAAATCATAACATATCTATTCTGCACTGTAGATGCGACTGCTGGGGGAGTGCCGTGGCAGCATTGACACAGTGAAGAGGATGGGCTTTGAGCTAAAGGAGGAAGAGGACATGGTGTCTGGACTGGCAGATCCCAGTAGCTCAGAGTCCCAAACATCAGGTAATTCTGATCCACTACATATCCTGAATGCATGTATGACTATACAATAAGTTAATTTTAAACAATGATTAATATTAAATAACCTGTAGAATATAATCCTATATAAAGGGAAAGACTGAAATATTCAAATTAGAGCCCGACCGATATATCGGTCAGCTGATATTGGCCTAACACAGATATACCGTTATCGGCTTATATGTTGTCTGGTATGCTCTGATTTTTTTTAAAGTTATATAGGTAGCATTTCAAGTATATTTGATTCTTTTTCTTAATTCAATTTTAATATATACGTATATGGTTTTTTTTTGTTCTATGTGTTTGTTTTATTTATAGTTATTTATAATTATTAAATTTCCAGTGAAGTTTACTGTTTCAGCACACTGATGTCATTTTATACAATAAAATTTATTGTTAAACTGTAAAATATCCTGCCTCCATTACATATCTTTGAGGGATGATTGCAAAAAAATGTGCAGTTATGTATATATTCTGTGTATAAGATTATCGGCCGATATATCAGTATCGGAATTTTTTTACTCCCTAATATCGGTATTGGCATCAGCCCCAAATATCCAGTATTGGTTGGGCCTTAGTTCAAATGTTGCCTGGCTCTAATTCAGTGTGACAAAGTTAATTTCTGGTGTCTTTTACACTCATTCACTCTGCACTTAGGAGTGATTGAGCGCTGGGAGCTCCTGCAGGCTCAGGACCTCAGCAAAGAGATGCGCACAAAGCAGAACCAGCAGCAGTGGCAGCAGCTGAACTCTGACCTGAACAATGTTTGGACTTGGCTGGGAGAGACAGAGGAAGAGCTGGAGCAGCAGCGGAGGCTGGACCTCAGCACAGACATCCAGACGATTGAGCTGCGCATTAAAAAACTCAAGGTGACGTTGATGTAGCACTCAGATATTGATTGACATAACTTAACCTCATAGCATCAGCATTCCTCAGGTTTACACTGGAGAGAAACTGTATTTGTTCCTTGTATTGTTAATGATTTTTTTTTTTTTTAAATCTTTGTTACGTCCTTTGTAAGTTGCTCTGGATGTGTACATTCATAAACTGTAAAATGTAAATGTTTGTCTACAGGAGCTACAAAAGGCTTTCGACAAGCGGAAGGCCATTGTGCTGTCCATCAACCTGTGCAGTGCTGAGTTTGTGCAGTCAGACACAGAGGAGTCCAGACAGCTACAGGCCAAACTGAAAGACATGAACAACCACTGGGACAAACTGGGCAGCTCGTTGGAGGAGTGGAGGTCTTCATTACAGGAAGCCCTCATGCAATGTCAAGTAGGTGCCAATGAGCTTTGAGGGGCAAGTTGAGTTGGACAAATCGATCTGAAATGTGATGCAAGATTGTTTTTATAGAGCTGTAATTATGCATACGGTTGAATCTCTATGTTCCTGATCCACATCTTTTTAATAGGACTTCCATGAGATGAGCCACGGTTTGCTGCTCTGGTTGGAAAACATCGACCGCAGGAGGAATGAGGTGGTTCCCATTGACCCCATCCAGGACAGTGATACTCTCCAAGAGCATCATAAAACACTTACGGTACAGAACTATATTATCTTATTGATTACAATGTGTGAGTAGTGTGAGTGATTCAGGGGTTTAGAGCGGAACAACATTTAATTGAAAACTGTCTTTTTTTTACTGAGTGGTGACAGTGAGGGACTATGGTAAAATTTTGGAGCATACTATACATCTCATCTAATTCCACACCATTCCCCACTTATCTTTCCTGTTTCCCTCTACTGAACAGCAAATTATAATATCTTAAAAATAAGCCCTAAATATGGTCTTTATTCTTAGATTATGTTTCCATTACAAATCTTTGCAGAAAATTTACTGATATTAAAAATATTTTCCAATTTTCTGAAATACTATATAAAATTACATATTAGGGGTTACTTTTTAAGTTATTAATTGAATCCTGAACAAAACATGGTATACTTTTTAATTTGCAGGGGGTCTCCTTTAAAGTTAAAAGGCCTGAAGTCAGTAACAACATGAGCCCAGGAAAAAATATACCTGGGTCAAACTAACTAACTCTCCATTTTAAATACAAGTGGACTGTATGAATAATTCTAGTTCTTCTACTCTAATTTACAATCCCCCACAGCAAATCCGCCAGGAGCTGCTGGATTCCCAGCTGAAAGTCGCCTCGCTGCAAGACATGTCCCTCCAGTTGCTGGTCAACTCTCAGGGCAGCGACTGCCTGGAGGCCAAGGAGAAGGTTCATGTCATTGGGAACCGTCTCAAACTACTGCTAAAAGAAGTAACCCGAGACCTCCGAGAGCTGGCAAAGATTCTGGACATCACCAGCAGTCAGCAGGTACATCCTCAGCTACTGTACACCTGTCCAGTGTTACCTGAACAACTCTGAGAAGGCCAGTTTACTTCAAGAAATAAATATTATAATATCCACTGCCTGATATCTCATGTGTCTCTCGCTGTGTGTCTCTTTCTTTCTCTCTCTCTGTGTGTCAACGTTTCCTTTGACAGGATCTGTCATCTTGGTCGTCTGCTGATGAGCTGGACACGTCCGGGTCGCTCAGTCCTGTATCAGGAAGGAGCACGCCAAGTCGGCGACGATCGGTAACGTATCCACCTACCTGTACACACTGCTCTTTGAGAAGCCAGGTGCTTGGTAACCCCTCTAAGACAGCACATACACTAACTTGTGCCCCGAATGCCCCTTCAAAGGCCAGATGCACCCCTGTCATCCCAAGATCTCTCCTCACACCTTTCTAAACCTCCACAACCTGCTTTACACTCCCTCCCTCTGAATCCTGAACTTTTTCCCAGCCTTTTACTCTTCATGCATGTCATCTGTTCCCAGAGCAAACCTTGCCAGAGAACGGGGGAATCCTTTCTTTCTAACTTTTTTATTTCTTCCTTCCTTTCCTTGGACACCCTTTTCTTCTTCTCTCTTCCAGACTGAAAACTTCTGTCCTGCAAATCTCTCCTCCCAGTAGATTTTCCTCTAATTTCTTCTCACACCAGTTTTGTTTTTTATCCCTATATTGTTATTCTCAGGAATACTGGCTGTCATGAAACTGCTAAAATTACAAAAGAAGCATAGAACATGTTGTTTTAATGATGTAGCAAGCATGACATCATATTTGTTTTATATTGTAGGCTATAAAAATGTATAGTATAAAAGTATTGAGTCATTATTTATCTAAAGATCAGTCCAAATAAGCATGTCACTGCTTATAATATATGTGTATGTTACTAAATGTCACTGTTATCAAAGAAATTCATGCATCACATGCATAATTTGTAGCTTTCTATTTGCAATCACAAGCCAAAGCACTTCAAAGTAGTCGTGCACTTTGAAAAGCCAGATTCCTTATTATCACGGGTTACGACTCTTATCACCTTCACATATGATTTTGTTGCTGCTCTTCTTTCATTTTGGGATTTCTTTTCATCGGTAGCTTTGTCTTGATTTGCCTGGACTGAAACATACTTTCTTTCTTTTACCTCCCCTCCCCCCACCTGTTCATTGCAAACAGCAACGGGGCAAATGTAGTCTGTCACAGCCTGGACCCTCTGTGAGCAGTCCACACCACAGGTACCTTTCTGTTGGTTTCTAGCACACCCAGAAGATAATGGAACTCATCAGCCCATGATGCACATGGAGGCCTGTTCATGTTTTCTAACCTCCCCCTGAAGAGCCCGAGTTTTGAACAACAGCTATGTTTTAAAGAATAAGAAAAAAAATCCCAACTTCAGTTTTTAATGCTTGTGCCAGATTAGCAGCTCATGACAGTGAATTCCATCATCTTCTGTCAGTCTAGACGCTCTGTGTAGGCTAGGTGATGAGGTGAGTGGCAGCCCACACATCCTTGATAAAAGAGTTTCACAAGGAATGGTGCAAGGCCTCTTCTCCGCCAATGTCCTTGGCTGCTTAATATCGCTAACCAGAGGGCATTTCTTACATGTAACACAAATATTTCTCTATAGCTAACACTCCCTCGCTATTACTGAGCACACACGCGCACACCCTTTTCTCTCCAATTGCCGAGCCAGTAAATGTCTGCAATGAACAATGCAAAGGCTGCAGTTTCTCTTTCTCTCGCTCTCTTTGTCTCTCTCTCTCTCTCTCTCTCACTTGTGTGTGACATTTCTTCCTCTTCTTCTTCTGCTATCTCACTGCTATTTCCACTGACTATCCACCACCACCACCATCCCCCCCTCCTTAGTCTGTCATCTGTGAGTGTTGCCTCTCAGGTCTCCATTTGTGAAGTGGTAAGGGGGCACTTTAGGTAACAGCACAGGACCAGAGTTTAAATCATACATCACTATTGTCCATGCATTCCTGGATTCTGCATTCATTTTAATGAAATGTGTTTAGAAAGCACTGCAGGTCAGTTTTCTCTTGATTTAAAGAAGTTAATTAATTTTCTTTTCATCATATGTAGGTTAAGTGTTCATCTTTATAGTATTTCCCTTTTAACTGATCTAAGTTAAGTTAAGTTCTAGGTTTTGAGGCTGTAAGAAGACAGTTTCTACTGAGGGTGATGGTGACTATAAATGATGCAATTAAGTTCATAGTTTGACATTTTGGGAAATACACTTATTTGTTTTCTTTCTGAGAACTGGAAGCAGTTTCTCCCAGTCCCAGTCTTTATGCTAAGCTAGGCTAACCACCTTCATATTTAGTGTGAGAGTGGTATCAATCTTCTCATCTAACCTGTATTTCCCAAAATGTCAAACTGTTCCTTTAAAAAAAAAAAAAAAAAAAAAAAGCTTAGCTGAACTACCTTGTCAAAGAAGCTGTTTCTAATTGCTACGCTCTTCTCGCCTCGGCATGCTTTGCATTTTTCAACAGGACACAAACTTTCAAAAAGTCCTTTTTAAAAATAATAATATCTGAATATCTAGCTGACACTTGCAGCATGCCTTTTGTCTTTTATCCTAACATCCTTTTGCAAAGGAATGTAAGCTCACATATGTATATGTCTGGTGCAGGATTGTATGTCTGCTTTGAAAACTGTTTTGTGACTGTCTTCGTAGTTGTGTTTATCCACCCAGTCTCAGTCAGCATGTAGATCACAGTGTTAAACATTGTCCCAACATTGCATCAAATCATGTTGGCAATGTCTTCCAAACACAGCATGGTGCATACACCAAGCGCTGCCATGCAGTTCCCCTGTCGCTGAACTGAGATCTTATTTGGATTGAAAAATTGTTCAACACCTAAACAATGAAGCGTATGAAGAGAAGGATGTTAGATTAGAGTGCATTTCAATTGAAGTTTTATTTTATTAGTCTAAATTAAGTTGTCAGTTATTTTCTGCCGAGTTTATTTTTTTGTAAGTTGTAATGTGATTATACAGTTGTGAAATGAGTGATTCAGACGACGAAGCAGATAGAGGGATTTTGTGTGTCCTTACTCATTGATGTGAGTAACTAAACTTCAGTCTCTGCTGCGTTGTGTATGCGTGTGTGTGTGTGAGCAGGTCTCGCAGCGACGCTGGATCCGCTTCCTTCCCTTCTGATTCGGAGATGCCGCTGGTTCGTAGGTCCTCGTTTCTGTGGCGCGTCTTCTGGGTCGCGTTGCCTCTCCAGCTCTTCCTGCTCCTGTTGGTGGTCTTTGCCTTCATGCTGCCAATGTCTGAGGAGGACTACTGCACTCAGTCCAACAACTTTGCTCATTCCTTCTACCCGATGCTCAGCTACACTAACGGACCACCTCCAGTGTAGGCTGGCTTTAGGAGTGTTTCATTTCAGTATTCTTGCGTCAGTATGACCTAACTTGGCATCACGGTCAATCATGTCGGGAGCAAAAACTGATCTTAGTCATCCATTTGTACTGCAGAAATACAGCTGCCATTTACAGTTAAAATCTTTGTGTGTAGCACATAGGATCAAGCGCCTCACTATGTTACTCTGTGTAATGCTGTGTCATCTTTGGTGTAACAAGACTAAAGAACCCGAACTGTTTTTGCCCACAGTTGACATCTGCTGGATGAATGAACTGTTCAAGATCAACGCAGCGGCATATACATGTTGTATTTCTCTCGAGAAAACTGTCAGTGGATAGCACCAAAGTTAAATGCTGAAATATAGCCTGTGAATTTGCTTATAACTCAAAAAATTGTGAAAAAAAGGAAAACAAACAAAGCATTTAATATATCTTACATTGCAATTATTTTTTTACCTGTATTTTGGCATGCAGTTCGAATCTTTGCTTTTATTTACTTACATCCTTCATTGTGTCCGTGGTAAACAGTCCATTTTTAACTTGAATTACACTGATTCATGTAAGATTAATTTAAGCCAAGTTATCTGTTTTAAATCAAAGTCAGGCACAATTCAAGAGTTTAACCTCTAACATCTGCCATCCATGGTCTTTATACATTTTGCTGTTTTTATTTTTAAAAAAAAATATGAAATACGACTTTAAGATTGAGACTTATGACATATAGAACTATTGTATATTTTGTATGACTGTCAGTTCAGTATCAAATGTATAACAGTCCAGGATTATTTAACATGTGTATATAATGGTAAAAATTAATATGAAAAATGTATGTATATGCGACCATCAGAAACAATGAATGCCAAATCTCCATTTTGATATTTGTCTTTTTATTTGATTATTACAGTTTACATTTTTAATGTTTGTTCAGTGAATTATTGGTGAATCATATTTATACTGAGCTTCATTTGATAACAACTGCTTTTTGATTGATCATTTCATACTTTGCAAGGTCAAGGCTATCTTAATTTTATTTTCAGACCACAATTAATACCTCGACATTTCAAGTGCAGTTTGGCGTAAGTATAATATATAATTCTAGGCTTCATGAAGGTGAACTGCGTCCTGCGGGCCGTGAGACCTGGAGGTAGAAACATCCAAGTAGGAGCTGTCAGGCAGGTCCTGGATTTGGGCCAGATGAGGCCTCTGGTGAGTGGGACAGTGCCAGGGCATATCTACGTGATGATGAAGGTGATGATGGTGATGATGAGTGTGAAGAAGGGTCTCCAGTAATTTGATGATTTCATAATTTGGGAGAGCCAAGGCTGTGGCATCCACACCTAGCATCTGGGAAACTACCATCCGGAAATCCACCAGCTGAACAATGGAGACCAAAAAAAAACATCTAAATTTGGTTTGAACGGCAAAATTCATGATCCAAGTTTAAATATGAGTCATCCAAACATCTCCACTCAGTTGATTGATGGTCGTTTCATACTCAGACTACCACTATCAGCTGAATAAAAGGTTTTAGGGTTCTCTGTTGCCCTTTAAGGTTAACATCAGCAATGTTTGTTCAGGGTGACACAGGCCTATATTTTCACTTCAAAATGCTTATTTTTCATTTTAAATCAAACTTGTCAATCATACATGTGAATGGAACAGTTATTTTTAATGATTTATTTAAAAGTTAAACATCTTTTTTTTTTTTTAAAATTAAAATTAAGTTGGGCCTGAAGGTTCATTCTTAAAACAGCAGCAAAAAAATTCTAAATACATGATCCAGCAAAGCTTTCAACCACATCTCATGGCCTTCCTTAGCAGATAATGTTATTATAATTATTGTAGTGATAACAGCTAAACATCTACATGACATCTTAGCAACACTATCTGCAGAGAAAAGCCACAAGATGGGGTTGAAGGTTTTGGAAACAACAAAGTTGGACCATTAGTAGAGACATTTTTTTTGTTAAAGTAGAACATTAACTTTCTACTTTCCCTCCAAAACGATAGGATGTTGCTGAACGAAACTTTAACTATTCATAATATCAACAATATACCTCTCTTTCCCTCTCAGACAGCTGAGCCAGGCTCTGTCTGAGGGTGTTGAGTTGCTGCTGGTCCTCTTTGGTCTTCTTCTCTTGACTCTGCAGGTCTGAGCTCAGTGTGTTCAGCTTCCTCTCCGTCTTGGCTTTTCCCTCCACCAGCTGATCTAGCTTCTTTTTCTGCTCCTGCATGCTCTGACTCTGTTCCATGACTTTCAACTTGGCACGTTGGACACAGCAGAGACCCGAGCGGGAGTTGGCGTTTAGTGAAACAACAGTGACTTTATCTAGGAGTTTGTGTTTGCTCTCAAATACTCTGACACTTTGTTAAATATACATGTGCTTTACATAACTGATTCACATTTACAATCCCCCCTCTTCCCACCCAGACATACACAAAAATGAACACAAATACACCAAACATTATGAGGTAAAAACGCCTCTGGATGGAATTCTGGTCCGAAACCCTCTCCCCTCTACCTTGAGCTCATTGGTGTGGGAGAGCTGGGCCTTGAGCTCAGTGTTGGACAGCTTGGTGGCCTTCAGCTCGCCTTGAAGACGCTCCAGTTTCTTCAGCAGTCGTCTGGCCTCCAGATGAGCATCATCTCGTTCCACAGCCAACGCTGACCTGCTCCTCTTCTCCTCCTCCAGCTCTGAAACCTTCTTCCTCAGGAGCTGTATGTGGAGCCCTTTGCTCTCTAGTTGGTCCTTCTGTGACTTTAACTGTTTGGAACAAGCATAGTTTGATTACAGGTGCATCCCTGGCCATGTCTACACAGTTGCTCTTCTGCATGTGTCCTTTTTGAGAAAGAGACATTTTCATAAATACATCATTTTGTGTACATGTGATTGTTTGTTTGAAGCCATTTTAACATCTAAAGATGTCATTAATAAGAGTTTATTGCGCACAAATTCCCACCATAAATGTTATGTGTTGACTACCTTTCGCTGCAGGCTGTAGGTCAGAGTTTTGCTCTCCACCAAAGCGGTTCCTTCGTGCTTGACAAGCTGTTCTGCCCGTGACAGGATGAGTTTTAGCCTCATGTCAAAGCCCAGATCCACAGCAATACTGTCAACCTTCATCATTTCTGACAGCTGCTCCAGGAACTCTTCATACTTTAGAAAAAGGTGATCATTAATCATTCAACTAAACATATATGCCACTGGATTAAGGATGAATTTAACAATTTTACGTTTACCCATGTCTATGTGATTGTTTTCTAGCCTTCTACAACCATTAATGTATTACTGGTTTAATTTTGTCATGATGGTTCACCAGCATTTGTACTGTTCTACTTCACTCACATGCTGATTGTTGTGTCGCAGCCCGTCTCGATGCATGTCTGCTGTCAACAGCTCAGTCTCCAGACCTTGCAGTCTCTCCCTCAGGTCCTGCACCTGCTGCTCTGCAAGCCGAGCCCTCTGCAGTGCGCTGCGCTGGAGCTCCGTCTGCTCATTCAGCTCCTCGGAGGCATGACACAGCCTCGCCTCCATCTCTGACACCGTCTGCAGAGCCAGAACAAGTCTGGTTAGAAGAATTGTACTAAGGATACTAGTGTTTACCTTAGAGTAGAGATGGAAACTTAATGCAAAATCCCTACTCTCAGTTCCTCACCTTATTGCAGAGGTTATCCAATTTGTATAAAATATCTTTCTCTTTGGGTGGGATGATGTCCTCAGACTCTCCCTGGAGCAGGGTTGCAACCTTTTTCAGGAACATCTGTAGTTTCTCCTCAGCTGCCTGGCTCTCTCCATGGCTTGTTTGGAGCTTTCTCTCAAGCTCCTCCACCTGTTTCTCCAAACAGCGTGATTCTCGCCTAGCTGCCTCTATGACTCGCTTGCTGGCTTCAAGTCTCTCTGTCAGTGTCTGCATCTCCATCTCTACACTCTTCTTTCCCAACACCAGGCCATCTAACTCCTGAGAGGGACAAAAAAAAAACCATCATGAAGAGTCAGACCACAAAATGCTGTCAAATATGTAACACCCAGTCCTGGATCGCCTCAATCTCCAACCACAGCACTGAATGTGACACTGAATTTGGCCTTCTATGTTTAGTGAAAACGTTAAATCAGGAGAGTTTAAAAGTTGTGTGGTTACCACTTTGAGCGAATCAACTGCTGCTGTACCGCTGGCAGCCTTCCTCCTCTCTCGGTCCAGCTCTGCCACCAGCCTCAGCACCGTCTCTCTGCTGGCTCTGCACTCCACCTCACTGGACTTCACACTCTCCTCCAAAACAGCAATTCTCATCTTCAGCCTCTCCCTCTCATTAGACTGGTCCACCTATTGAGATAATAATGAAAGTGGCTTCCGCTTTTATAAATATGACAATTAGGAAACATACTTTCATATGCTAAAAAAGTAAAGCCTCATTAATAAATTGCCGCAACTTTGTTCTTCTCAATAACAAATACATAGAGGTCAAATAGTTTTCTGTTGTGAAGCATACCTCGTCATAGTTTTCCATAACTTCCATAATTAGGAGTGTAGCAGGATGAGTGGATACACAGTAGAGACTTGTCTATATTTTAAGAAGTCTCCTGGCAACAGCAAACACAGGCTATACCAGGCTCCACCAGAGGGGGTGCTGTAGCTGAGAACTTCAGACATCTGGGGACTTTGTCAATTAGAAAAATAAATGTTCTTTGAATGCCAATGAAATGTTTTATTTATTTATAGCCTAAAATATACTTTATGTAATAGTAAAGTATTAATTTAGGTCAAGTAAATGTATGAAATAACAGAAAGGGCCCAAAGTAAGTTGAACATAGATGTGAAGGTCAAGCACATGGTTGGTTTTTGCCCTGATTTTAGACTCTCAGGTAGCACTTTCTCTTTTCCTTAAAACTTCACCATGGCAGTGCCTAAAATAGTTAATTCTTGCTTTACAGGGAGTATTAGTTAGTCAGTTGTTTCATCTCAGGTCTTGTTTAATGCATGATTGTGTCTGTTGCCATGTAATAAAGGCTATCGCTTGTTCACTACCTTGTCTAGTCACTCACATTGTCAGATCATGTAAATCAACTAAATATATGATTAAATTATTCTCACTTTAGAATTTAAGTTACGCTCAATTGTAGATGTGTATTTGAATTATAATAATACATTTCCAAAGCCCATGTAACCTGAATCTTGGGACCCTCAGCTGGAGATGACCCACAAAGATCCAAGAAGGATCTATTTGAAAAAGAATAATATTCTTATGACTTAGGTATAAATAAATAAATATATAAATAAATGCAGAAATAAATAATTGAATGCATTGATAAATTAAAAATAAATGCATTTTGGTAATGGAAAAAGGACATAACTAATTGCAGCAAAATTCTGCCTGCGAGTCAAAGTTCAGGGCTCAGATTCGCCCACAATACTCTACCATCGCGTCATCACCCCAAACAGGAAACAGTAACACGCCTCCTTGGACTGTCATGCAGGTGGTCATGTAGCCACAGTTACATATATTTTAACCGTGGTTATCTTTTTCTGACGCCTGGAGTCTTTTCACCATCGACTTCTTTTAAATCGCTTCTTTGTTCATTTACAGGTAAGCTAGCTAACGGCTAACAGTCACATATACCTACACAGTGAATTGTATTTACACGCTGCTCACTACTGTGAGCGCCACATAAAGTTTACCAGTACCAGGCATGTTCCTGTATATTATTATTGTGTGTATATATATTATGTTTCATGTATTATTCACACATTTTATTTAAGAGGATGAATCCTAGCCAGCCTGCTAGTAAAGATAGTTAGCTAATGTATTCAAGGTCAGTCTAGTTTGTTTTGATGACCATTTTTCTTATTTCATTGAATTTAAGATGTCTCATATTAAAGATTTTAGGTGTTAAGCTATTTGCAAATACATCCAGGTAGGTTTACAGACTCCTGCTATGTGTGTAATGTTAAATTGGGTTATAATATTTCATGATGCAACTCCTGTTGGTTCACTGACTGCTGTTTGCTGTGTTTGTGTCTAGAACTGCAACTAACGATTAATCAATTTCTCGATTAATCAACTAGTTTTTTTGGTCTATAAAATGTCGGAAAATGGTGAAAAATGTCGATCTCAAAGCCCAAGTTGCAACCTCAAATGTCTCGACCAACAGTCCACAACTCAAAGATGTTCAGTTTATTATCATACAGGACTAAATAAACCAAAAAATATTCACATTTGAGAAGGTGAAACAAGAGAATTTTGGCATTTTTTTTCTTAAAAAATAACTCAAAACATTCAATTCAAAATAGTTGGCAATTAATTTTCTGTCAATCGACTAATCGATTAATCGGCTAATTGTTGCAGCTCTATTTGTGTCTTGCAGTCTGTGGGAAGATGCTTCTGCGGACGCTGTGGTCCAGACTGGGAGCTCAGCGGCCAGTGGAGAGGAACCCAGCCTGCATCTTTGCCTCCTCCTGTCTCTCCCAGTCTATACAACCACACCAGTATGAATTCAAACCCAGGACTCACTCAAACTGGTCCGGCGCAGGAGCCTCTCCAAGGACCTGTTATTTAAATACTCTTCATCAACAGCAGAAAAACACAAGGCATGCTCTGCCTGCGTTAGGAGGATTTAAGAGTTTAAGCAGCACCTTGTTCATTGACTCTGGGATACTGACAAAATGTAGAAGTGGACAGAAGCGTCTGTATGCGTCGGACCTTGTGAAGCCGCTATTAAAATCAAGTTTAAAACCAGCCACAGTGCCTGGGAAAAGGGTTCCCAAAGGACCAAGAACAAAACAACCTTCCAGAGCCAATCAGCCTTCCATGAATGAGGACAAGGTGATTCAGCCAGTCATCGGATGAGTTATTGATACTTGTAAATGTTTATACATGTCAAGGTTTGAGTCAATTATTAATTAAGCTGTGTTTTTTTTTTCTCTGTAGGATATGATGCAATGTATTGCCTTTGCAACAGCAGATCAGTATCACTTGCCAACACTTTGCCATGACTTGATAGGCCACGGCTTCCATGAGGTAGCTTTGCCAAGAGGTATGAAAATTATTCAGGAATTACAACTTTCCAGGGAATAAATTTTGATGTAAACTGCTTGGAACAATTTATTTATTTATTTATTTCAGATGCCTCAAACATTCTGGTGATAAGCACAGACATGGCTGCAAAACCAGATGACAACGCTCTAATGTTCTTCTTCAGGTAGATAGAAAGTCGTCTGTTTTAGGTTTTCTCTTGAACATACAGTGTCTGATGCTAGATTATTTAAAAGGAATATTCAATATGCAGTGATTTTAATTGGCTATAGATAAGGCTGAGTATCGAACCTGAATACTTGAGGTCGAGCATCACACATTGGCATTTGTTTACTTATTCTTTGATCAAATATTTCCTGATCAGAATAATAACTTAATAATGTTTGCATTAATACCACATTAAATGCTGATGCACTGAGAGGTTTGGTATGTTTTGTTAAATGAAAAGAGAAGTTGAAGATAACCATGTTTATATTTCTGAAAGTAAGATATTGAAAACAAATTGTGATTGGTACAGAAACTCAGATATTGCATTGACACTAGTATTGGAAAAACTTATATACCCTGACCTTGTGATAGTATTTTTGTAAGATTTTTTTTTTGCTAAATCATGGACTGACTTTCCCAACCTGAAATTTCAGGGAAGGATCTGTAGTTTTCTGGAATGTCGAGGAGAAAATGGTAAATAAATTTCCAACCTACTGCTTTTGCACTAACACTTCCTGTATCTGTGTTTTTATATAAAAATTATATTAAAAAGTATATTATTTAATTCATTTTCATTTTTGCCTCCTTCTCTACTGCAGCATACTCCTTTGACACTTTTACTTTTTTCACTTTACAGATTAAAAAGGTGTTGAGAATATTGGAACATCATGAGATCCAACCTTATGAAGTAGCATTAGTCCACTGGGAGAATGAAGAGATCAACTACACTGTTGGAGAGTATGTTGTCCACTTTTGTTTTGGTTTATTTGTGCCTCCAGACGTTCTCTATCTTTATTTGGTCAAATTTGAATCATTTCTTCTTCAGGGGAAATACAAAGCTTGAGCGTGGCAACTTTATTTTGAGTGACCAGATGGATGAACATGAAGCTGTTTTGGAGAAATTTGCATTTTCAAACGCATTAAGTTTGTCAGGTGAGAACCTACACTTCAACTATAACTCATTAACATTTGTTTAGTTTAGTTTTGTGGCAGCACTTTATTCAGGCGGTCCGCTGAGTCTAAACCTTTTGCTTCCTTTTCCAGTGAAGCTGGCAATATGGGAGGTGTCATTAGACAACTTTGTAGAATCAATTCAATCAATTCCAGAGGTACAGTGAACACTTTAACAGCAAGCAGCAAGAAATTATGAATAACTGATTATCTGTAATGCTTGTTTGTCTGTACAGCAGGTCATGCTGTGAGATCTGTTATTTCTTAAACATAAATGTTCTCCCTAATGTCCTAATTTATTTATTTTTCCTCAGACGCTGAAATCTGGCAGAAGAGTTAAGTTGTCCTCTGCAGAAGTTATGCAGAAGATAGGAGAGCTTTTCACGTTAAGGTAAATTCAGTTTTCTCTAAATAGCACTTCTCTGAGTGGGCTCTGTAAGCATTCAATTTGTTTGCTCAAAGTTTTAACAGCATGCTGAAACCTTCCTATTATAACCTGGAAATCAGCTTGGCATCTCAGATAGGTATTTTTTGTCTTCAAGGTTTAGGATTATTCAGTTAGTGTCTGCCATGGTTTTAGTGTTATAAATGTGTCGACATGCATATACTTGTACCAGAAATCCTTCTCAGTTTATCACCTATCTCACTACGTCTAAAAATTCATTGAAACTATAATAAATTCTACGTGGCATTTGAACTTGTGTATTTTTAAACTCCGATGTGAAGGGCAGTTTATTAACAAGCTATTTTCATAGAGTATGATTTTTAACTTTTCTGTTTGTTTTTACATCCTCCTCTGACAGACACTGTATCAACCTGAGGTCTGACCTTCTCATGACACCTGATTTTTACTGGGACCGAGAAAACCTGGAAAAACTCTATGACAAGACCTGCCAGTTTCTCAGCATCAACCGCAGGGTCAACGTAATTAAACCACATTTAAAAAAAAAAATGTATGTGTGATCTTATCTTTTGCTCAGGATGCTTAAAATATGTTCTATGTTTTAGGTCATGAATGAGAAGCTGGAACATTGCACACAGTTGACAGACCTGATGAGGAGCCACCTGAGTGAGAAGCACAGCCTGAGGTTGGAGTGGATGATAGTCATCCTCATTACTATTGAAGTAAGAGAGATCACGCTCTTTGTTTTTGTCGAAAGTGCAAGAATATGATGTTTTGTGTCACAGTTGTCTTAAGTAATCACATCAAATCTGGGATCTGCACTTTGCAAGCACTCTGCAACTGTTACGGCAACTGCAACTGCATCAGCTTGTCTGTCATTTAAGATAATTCAGCATATGTGTGCCTCTTTAGGGAGAAATTGTACAGCTGGGGTGCCATCATTAATGTCATTTATTTGCTTTTCCTTCTTTTCTCTCTTTCTGCTCGAGGTTTCTTCCCATTAAAGGGGAGTTTTTTCCTTGCTGCTGTCGCCAAGTGCTTGCTTACGATTGAATGTTGGAACCTCTATAAATTAAAGAGTATGGTCTAGACCTGCTCTATGTGAAAAGTGCCAACTTCTGTTGTGATTTGGTGCTATATAAATAAAATTGACTTGACAAGTCAAAATGTCTGCCGTGAAAAGGTTTAAAATGCTCAAACAAATACTTGCATAACAGCCTTTTTCAGTGAAATAATATTACGTCTGTTGCTCTGTTTTCATTGCAGGTTATGTTTGAACTTGCACGAATGATCTTCTAAACTGCTCCTCAAACAATGCACAAATCCAAAAAGACAGTAGAAACTGCAAAAGAAGAATGCTGCACTATACAAAGGTACTCTGTCAGTAATATGTGACAATGTTTTCTGGAACTGAAGTGGACCCAAACGCTTTTGAATGTCTTATTGTTCTTGTTGTACACTATACTGTCTACCTTTCAACGACATACATTTAAATACATTTTTTTTTCACCAATTCTTTACTTTTATGCTAAACATTGTATTTTGAGGGGCTGTCAGGTTTTTACATATATTTGCTACTTGAAAAAGTGCATCAGTGGGACTTTTTAACTGTTGGCGTCAGCTGACACAGTAATGTTTTTTTTTTTGAGTCTTGTTTGCTGAATTTATGTGCTTAAGAAATTTAATTAAATTTTTACATCATGTGCAAAAGTCTATGAATCTTGTTGAGTATAAAAGGTGCTGTTTTTAAAGGATTTATTTGGAGCCCGAGGGCTTCAACATGTGGCGTCATTCTTGTGATTGAACACAAGCAGTAGAAAGAGAAAAAAAAAAGAGACGGGAATATATCCAAACTCATCAAGTCCAAGAACTCCCAACTGTGAGTGCTGTGTTGTAGAGGATGCAATAAAGTATTTGTGTTTGAAATGTTTGCCGATTATGTTTGTGAAAAATGTGATATTAATGAATAATAATTAAAAATGTTTAAAGCTAACTTATGATGACAACAATCTTCACTGTGTACACAGACAATACAAGAAGGTGTTAATTTATTCAAATAAAATATTTTATTAATGAAATGTAAATATATATATATATATATATAAACACAGGTAACTCAGGTTTATGCTTTTTAAGTCATTAGTTAAGGTCACATCATTTCAGATCAGCAGGATTTATTCCATAAAAGTCAGTAAATGTTCAAAGGAAAACAAGCAGCCAACACAAATATTGCAACCATTTTTCTCTCAGCCGTATCAAACCTCAAGCTCATTGAGATACAAACACGAACAGCTGGGAAATAAAACAGGATGCATAAAGCTGCCATTGTTGTTTACGTTTAAGGCTCTGCTTATTATAATTATATTAAAGATAAATACATACAGTATATGAAGATTACTTTAAACTGCAGTGTATGCATAGTACAAATCAAAAATATTGTGAAAATTAATATATTTTTTTAAAACAATGCCATGCCAGTCAAACATTTTTGTCATGCTCTTATTTTAAAACTGATCACAGTAGAAATTCTTTTAGTTTCAAAATTAGTACAGCTCTGCATATATAAGCATTAAAATAGTCATAATGTACAAAGTAATATACAGTAATACTATATATCTTTCAGTATGCTCAGGTATGTATTGATTTACTTGCATAGATCCCATAGGAATAATAACATGTATTTATGTGAAATAATTAAACAAATACTGAATGATAAAACAGCTCATGAACATGGATGATACTTAGTAAAGCTTTGAAATATTTACATATACTAATATACTAATAGCGTCCTTGTGTCAAGAGAAATTAACATTTGTCTTGTGTCTGAGTCAAGCTGATTTTTTGAACACGTATACAAATGTATATGAGGCATTTTAACATAAAAACATCTTAGACATGTACATTATATTCAAAAGCAGAATGAGTTTGACCTATGCAAAGACACATGAATTATGCTCAAAGATCTGATATGATTAGTAATCAAAATTGCACTACATATCAAACATCTGATTAAATTTACTGAAAGAGGCCACTGCACAGAGGATGAAGTTCAGTATTATACCCCTAAAATCACATTGCATGCCCCCTGAGAAGATGAAAACGTTGGATCTCTTTCATTAATCACACACTTTATAATGATATTAATAAAATAAATCTAAAAAAACTACTTTCACCAGTAGTTATTGTAGTATTTTTGGTTGAACATCATGTCAAATAACAGCAGCAAAATGCTGTTTCTTGTAGTTTTCCTCGACCACAGTCAGTCCTTATCTATAATGGCTTTTTGAACGTTCTTAAAAACTTGAACAACTTCCTTTTTGATTGTCCAACCTAGAAAGAAAAAAATGTAGCAGGATATTAATTAAGATATTCCCATAAATATGATTAGAGAACCATACTCGCAAAAAATGTTGTATACTTATTTGACACTTAAACAAGAATACGTGGAAAAGCTTACCAATCGTCACTGAAGTTGGGGAGATTTAATCCCACTCCATCGTGGTGACGCCTGCAGTTGCAGTTTCAGGATGCTCAAGTGCAACAGCAAAATCTTCACCTTCACTCTCAACTTCACATGTTCCTCCTGTTTTGTGCATTTCTTGTTGGCTTTCTTCTGCCTCCGTGTTGGAACTAGGAGCCATTTCAAACTCATGTTCAAGTACTGCTTTTTCTCCTTGGTCACTGTCTGTCTCACGTTCCAGAGATTCCTGAAGAAGGGACACCTGTGTTTCCTCTTGAGCGTGAATGTTTTCCTCAGCATCCATCCACACATCCTGGTCATATTCCTCCTCTGTTTGTTTAACAGGTTCTTCTGCTTTTGGTTCTTGGTCACAAGCTTCAGAGAGTACTGGCTGGCTCAGGAACATTTCTCGTTTCTCTGTTTTCCTTACTGGTTGTATTGTTTCTGTTGCCTGGACGTTCGGGATTACTCTCTCTGTTGATTTGGTTTCTTCCACTGGTTCTACTGTTTCCATCGTTTGGATGCCAACATCCGATGGGAATGGAGGATTTGTGATCACTGCTGTCTCTGCTGAATCTAAGCTTGCCGCTTTTCCCGTGATTTCTGTTGCCTGAGCAGTGGCCTCAGTTAGCTCTGTCTGTTTGTGGCTCTCAACTGGATTTATTTGCCTTATGGGTTCTACTTCCTCTACTGCCTGAACTCCGACCTCAGACATTTCTGTCTGTTTGATGGGTTCAGTTCTCTCTGTTGTAGGTGGTGGGGAAACAGGTGCCTTTGTCTGGCCAAACTGTATGTTAAGTTTGAATTCTAACGAAAGGCTGGAGGGGGGCTCCACATTACCTATTGATGAGATTATTCCAGTGTTTTGGGGGACTACTAATCCAGTATTACTAGGTGTTGCAATCTGCCTTTGGGCAATTTGTGGTCCTTCCATGGTGTCTTCATTGACTTTCTTCATAGCTAATACCTCTGATGAGCATGTTGCGTCTTCTGCTGTGACGGCTACTTCTGATTTTTGAAGTTCAGCTTTAGTTTCCTCCAAATCCTCCTTGTAAGCTTGTATAGAGACATCTGAACTTCCTGGAATATCAGGTGATTGCATGATATCCTCAGACACTTGCTGTTCAGTTGTGATTGCAGAGTTATCACCTGTGATGACAAGCCCTTCATCTTGTCTTTCACTCAATGTTCCAGTACTCCCCTCCATCACTTTTTGATCATCCACGTCACTTAATACACTTTCAACTATCGCATCATTTGGCTGTTTCATAACTACTTGCTCAACGTTGACAACTTCATTCTGAACACTGGATTGGACAACTACAAATTCAGGTAATGTCTCTGGTAAGTTCTCCTTCACATGATGAATAACTTCTTGAATGGTCACCTTGATTTCCTTGTTAATTAATTCTTCTTCAATCTCCGAAATGGCTGAGAGATTGTCTACTTTTTTCACCGTTTCATGACAAACATCTATGACTTCTTTGGCTTCTGTCACCCCTACCTCCAGCACCGTGTCCACAATTGGCTCAGCTGATTTGATATTGACATCGACCACCTGTACTTGAATTCTGTGGTTGTCCTCAAACTCTACCGATGGCACATGCATCATCACAACCATACTGCTTTCTTGTGCTGTCTCAATCACATCATTTGTCATTAATGGTGTTGCAGTCTCAACTGTCTCCTTTAACTGTAGCTCATTTGCCAGTGTGTCTATTAAGGGTTCATTAATGCCTGGTCTTTTCTCGGTCAAAACATCAGGTATTGCAGCTGAGAGGTCTTTAAGATTACATGTGCTTACTTGCGCCACTATGGCATGCTCAACTGCAGCAGTCTTCACCTCAGCACCTGGAAGTTCACCTTCTTTTTCTCCTTCAATACTGTGCTGCACTTCACTGATATGCACCTCATGTATTGGTTCCTCTGTAACTGCAGGAATATCCACACAAGGTGCTGGGGGTTCCTCAGAATTCATTGTCTTTTCTAGGACCTGAACACTACTTGTTTCCTCATTAACAGAGGATACATGAACAGCTGTTAATGTTCGTAACTCATCTACAACTTCAGGGGTGTGGTCTTCCTCCTCAACCTGAACATCTCGTGGGACATCATCAGTGGTGTTCTGAATTTTCTGATCCTGGTTTATTTCTAAAGATTGATCCAGTTTTGCCACAACTTCACTCGGAATTTCCTCTTCCAACAATTTTTGCTTTTTAAGTTCCTGAGCACTACCCTCCTCAACACTTTCTGTGACTTCTTGTTCAGACATAGGAGCCTCTGCCTCAATTTCTGTTTCAGTTACAATATCTTTTACATCACATGGTAATAGTTTTGGTTCTTGGACGTGTTCAGTTTTGGCAGCCTCCACTGGCAGTTCTTCTGACTCAACATTGGCTTCAGTTGCCTCTTTTGGTTCTTCTGTAACTGTTTCCTCAGTTTTGGCAGCTTCCACTGGCAGTTCTTCTGACTCAACATTGGCTTCAGTTGCCTCTTTTGGTTCTTCTGTAACTGCTTCTTCAGTTTTGGCAGCTTCCACTGGCAGTTCTTCTGACTCAACCTTAGCTTCAGTTGCCTCTTTTGGTTCTTCTGTAACTGCTTCCTCAGTTTTGGCAGCTTCCACTGGCAATTCTTCTGACTCAACATTGGCTTCAGTTGCTTCTTTTGGTTCTTCTGTAACTGCTTCTTCAGTTTTGGCAGCTTCCACTGGCAGTTCTTCTGACTCAACCTTAGCTTCAGTTGCCTCTTTTGGTTCTTCTGTAACTGCTTCTTCAGTTTTGGCAGCTTCCACTGGCAGTTCTTCTGACTCAACATTGGCTTCAGTTGCCTCTTTTGGTTCTTCTGTAACTGCTTCCTCAGTTTTGGCAGCTTCCACTGGCAGTTCTTCTGACTCAACATTGGCTTCAGTTGCCTCTTTTGGTTCTTCTGTAACTGTTTCCTCAGTTTTGGCAGCTTCCACTGGCAGTTCTTCTGACTCAACATTGGCTTCAGTTGCCTCTTTTGGTTCTTCTGTAACTGCTTCCTCAGTTTTGGCAGCTTCCACTGGCAGTTCTTCTGACTCAACATTGGCTTCAGTTGCTTCTTTTGCTTCTTCTGTAACTGCTTCTTCAGTTTTGGCAGCTTCCACTGGCAGTTCTTCTGCCTGAACACTGGCTTCAGTTGCCTCTTTTGGTTCTTCTGTAACTGCTTCCTCAGTTTTGGCAGTTTCCACTGGCAGTTCTTCTGACTCAACATTGGCTTCAGTTGCCTCTTTTGCTTCTTCTGTAAAAGCTTCTTCCATTTTGGCAGCTTCCACTGGCAGTTCTTCTGCCTCAACATTGGCTTCAGTTGCCTCTTTTGCTTCATCTGTAACTGCTGCTTCTGCTGGAATGTCCTTTGATTTTTCTTCATTTTTAAGTGATTGGATACTACTACCATCATCTGAATCTAATTTTGATGTGTCTACAGCTTCTAATACTTCTGGTTCTTCATGTTCAGCTTTTGATAGATCTACTGGTAATTCATCTTCATTTTCTGGCTCAACATTGACTTCAGTGAGAGGCACTGTTTCCTCTTTGGGTTCATCTGTTACTGTTTTGACTGCTGTAATGTCCTCTGATATTACTTCATTTTTAAGTGTTTGATCACTACCTTCCTCTAAATCTAATGTGTCTGCTTTTATAGCTGTTAATGCGTGCAACTCCTCAAGCACAACAGCTGAATCACCCTCAACTTCAACTTGATCAGTGATGCTCTGTACGTTTTCATCTTTTGTTTCTAACTGTACTTCCTGCTCAACTGCTCCATCCTTAGTTTCTTCTGCTTCTGTAGCAGCTGAATCCACCTCTTGAGAGTCCATTTTTGGGGACTCTATTTCAGTTTGATGTGTGCCAACTATTGAACCCTCATCTGTGTTAATTTCTTTACTTTCATGCATTAGCTCTGCAGACACAGCTTCATATACCTCAGTTAGGCATTTCTCCAGATGTTGGCTCTCATTTGTACTTTCTAATTCTTTTATGCTTTCTTCTGGCTGTGAAACGTTGACCTCATGAACTTCATCTACAGCAATGTCAACTGTGTCAAACTCCTCAGTAGGAATCTCAGATACAGTTTCTGTGGAAACAGCTTCATTGACTTCAGATATGCTCTCTGTTTGGGCTGTTGCTGCAAGGTTACTAACTGCGTCCAGTTCTTTCACATTTAGACCTGTGTTTATGACATTTGCATCTGAACTTCTGTGTATTTGCAGAATTTTAGGATCCTCTGTTAAAAATGTTTCAAGTATTTGATGCGAGACAGAACTAACTATTCTTTCTGAGCTCAACTCATCTGAACACACTGGGAAGGCCTTTGACGTTGTGGTGATGGTTTCCGCAACCTGCTGCAGAAGCACATCTGTTTCCTTGACGTCATATTCTGCTGGGACTGGTGTTGTGTTACCAGATGTTTTAGAAGACTCTGATAGCTGGGAAACTGCAGAGATCATCTCAGTCTCTTCTGCCAGGGTAATGTCTATAGGCTCTGGTGCAGTAATGGCCTCAGACGTGATTTCTATCAAATCTTCTGCTATAGTGTCATCTCTAGCTGCCTCTTCAGTGACTGAAGCTGGAGTGCCCATGGTCTCTGTAATTATACCCTCCTCTGGGATATCACTGAGTTGTTGATGTTTACTGATTAATTCTGTAGGGTCATCATCTTCTTCATTTGTAGCAGAAGTTGTAGGTGCCTGATTTTGTAAAGCGTCGTCATTGTCTTGAACTTTCTGTCCTTCAGTCTGCAGATTATCAGAAGGTAGGACCATCTGATCAAGGAGGTCTTGCTGGAGTTCATAGTCTGCTTCCTTGGGTACATGACTTTCTACATCTGCCTGTGTTTGTATGACATCTGTCTCAACTGTATCAAACTCTGACAATGGAACCACAGCTGGTGTCTCAGAGTCATCATCACCTGAAGCTACATCCTTATCAGCCTCATCCGAAGATACTTGGTCTTGCTTTTCAGCAGACTTTCTCTTTTTTCGACCTGGGAGAAGCTTCTCTATTGAAAAAGAGGATTCATCTTGAGTAACTTCACTGTCAGATTGAATATTATCTTTGCTTTCTTCCTCATTCTTGCCTTTCCTTTTGGGGGTGATAAGTCTTTTAAATGATCTCCATGTTGACCCTCCATCCCCCTCTGAAGGACTTCCTGCTTGTTTTGGGGATGAGGCTAAAATCTCATCAGCTTCATTGGAACTTTCTAAAGGTGATTCAGCACGTTCCTTTGCATTGTCATTCTCAATTTGAGGCGTTTCATCCTCAGAGTCTGATGTTTTTCTGCTCCTTCTCCTTCCGGATCCACAGAAAACAGCTTCCCATGAAACAGACGAATCTTTCCTTTTTTTGCTCTCTTCTGTGCTGTGATCTGATATTTGCTCTCCTTCACTTGGCTTTGATTCCTCTACTGAGCCTGGGATTTTTGTGTCTTCACTGCTCAAGGAGGACCTCTTCATACGCTTTTTTGGAGTCACAAGTTTTTTGAAGGAAGCCCATGCACCATCCTCCTCTCCTGCTGCCTCTGCAGAAGGTTGTGCCAGACTTTCCTCTTTCTGGTGCTCTGCTGACTCGGTAGATGACAGGACCTGATCTGAAACGTGTTCTCCAGAGTCTGATAGCTTTGCATCACTTGATGTCCTGCTTCTCTGCTTTTTGGGGAGTTTCTTTAAATTAGACCCTGGCAGGAGTCTTTTTAGAGGACTGGCTTGAACTTTGTCCTTCTCTTGAGAACTCAGAATTTCAGGCTCATTGACAACAACAGTTGAGTCTGTGGGAGGTGATTTCCTTTCTAGCTTATTTTCTCCAACTTCGGGAGCTGATGCTGCTGGCAAGTTTTCTTCTTTAAATTCATTTTCTTTATGTTCTGTCTCAACTGCAGCTGCCTGAACACCTGGGCTGATCTCTTTATCCTGTGTTGCCTCTACAGCCTCCTTTTTCCCCATGTCCACCAGTTCTTTGACAGTTATCTCATCTTCTGCAGACTTCTTCTTTTTCCGTAGTCCAGAAAAGATTCCAGTCGTAAAAAACCTTTTAATTGGAGATACGACCACCTCTTGATCAGGACTAGGTGGAGATGCAGGATGTGACTCTTCTTCAGGTGTGGTATCCTGGTTTGTTTTTTCTTCATCACCTTCAGGTGAAGTTGTAGATGTATCTGCAGTATCAGATGCAGCTTCTTCTTTGGTCTCTGTTGTTTTTTCCTCTGCATTTTCTAGAACGTCATAGCATGTAACGTATGTCAGGGTAGGACACGTTGAATCATTATCATAAGTCTCCTGTGCTATGTTCACATCGGTATTCTGTTCAGCATTCTCACTTTTGGTTTCAGTAGCGGTATCCTTGACATCACCTGTTGGTTCTTCTGTGTTGGTCTCAACAGGCACATCTGTTGCTGTTTCAGTTTTCTCTCCCGGACCTCTCTTTACTGTCAATTTCAAACCAATGTTGCTGAAGAATTTCCTAAAACCTTCATTGATGTCATTCTGTTTTGCCTCCATGTCCGTCATTTCGAGGGTTACTTCTTTATCAGCTTCCTTTGGTGATTCCTTCTCAATAATGTCAACATTTTCTAATGGTGTTTCTGCCTCTTTAAGTGGCTCTTCTGCTTCTGAAACATCTTTATCTTGAGAGAGGATAGCTAAACCAAAAAAGAAACAACATAAAATTACTTTGCAAGAACTGTAAAAAGAAACTGATGAGAGTGATGAAATTCAGCTGCAATCCATCAAGAAATGTGTCTGGTGAAATTATGCAGACATTGTCTGTCAATGTGGACTAATACACAGGTTATGAGTACCCACCCCCTGCAGCAATCTCATCCTCACAGTAACCATTAACTTCTGCTATAGAGCCATCTGCCTTTCCGTTGATCTCGGAGATCTGCCCATTGTTTTTGAGAGGCTGAAACGAAGCACAAAACATAGAATGTACAATGTGCCTTTGCTCTTGTGGCAAAGATTAGATTATATGGAAGCTTAAATCATAGACAATCAAGCCACTTTCCATTGTTCAGCAGTATTTTTAAACGTTCTTTAGTTTGTGGTCGTAACTATGTAAGCACTGGTTTCAGTTAAAAGAAAAATATACCAGGAATCATTCTCAGTTTGTACCATTAACAAATCCATCAAAATTTGAGCTTCTATGAAAGCAAACAAAGAATTTCATTCTTTGATTAACTGAGGGCTCCAAAGTCCTATACACTGTAAACAAACAACACAGTCCAGTCTCTATTGGTTGGGTGTGATGGTAGCTTTACAGTTTAACAACCCTAATTGTCTCAAATCTCAAATCCGTGAGCCAGATTAGTCGAGAAAGTCTGAGCAGGGGATAGGGAACAGGAAACACACATCCTTCAGCTAGTGTGGAGTAACACGCTTAATTAACAGCTGTAAATATACTACAGCTGTTATGGTGATTGTGCACCTGCTAATACCTACTAAGACATTGTTAGACATTAATACTGTAGATTAATTTCCAGCCATGGTTTTTACGTCTCGCCATGTCATTACATACATAGAGCATTGTTTCTCGTTCGTTGTGTGCAGTTACTTTTGATGGATCAGGGCTAGGCCTGAGTCTGCCTTCAAACAATACAGCTAAACATTTCCTTTTAGTGCGTTGCTTGATATGTTAACTGTACCCGTAAAATCCATTTAGTTCAGATGAACCATGATTTATTCTTTGTTTTATCTATCCTTTACGTCATCGTTGGGTGGCTTGTAGTGGCCTTTTCTTAATTTTAATGTGTAATAATGTGGCCAAATTCGATAACAAGACGACTAGGACCCAGCTTTCACTACATAGATGTAAAGATAAAAATAGTATAAGTTCTAAACTGAAACATGACTGTGTGCCCAAAGATCAAAGGCCATAATATGATTATGGTTGGCTTTGAGCTGATTTTTACAGTCAACAATTATTCACCATTTTACATGCACGCACATAGCCTAAATTAGGGACTGTGGACAGGCGTGTCTTTGTTTTCAGTCATCCAGAGCCAAAAAAGTGCCACTAAAATAGATCATACTTCAAGTATAAAACAGTTTAAATTCAGAAAATACATCCAAGCCTTTGGGGACTTGAGGTAGCTTTGCAAACAAGAGTGAAACAAAATAGTTTTGGCTTTTTATTTGAGATTAGTTAGATTAGTCAGATTAGTTTGACTGTAATCGAAACTTGGTGAAAAACAGAGTGGACTTTGGGATGAAACAATTTATGAAATCAGGGTATTTTTTTCCTTTTTTAAGTTTTTTGGAAACTTTTAACAGATGACACCCCTTAAAATCCATCTTTAAGATTAAATCACCTGAGTCACAAAGGTCACAAATGTACCATTAAATCAACACAATTTAAATAATTATAGCTCATAAGACAACAGCTCTCTTCCTTCTCATGAGACAGTGCTGTCTAATTGACTTCCTGCTCAGCATGACCCAGTGATCATGTTGTACACAAATAATCAATGTTGCCTTCTGCTGAGTGCAGCGAAGGGGAAATTCCATCTCTCCCCTGGGCTTTTCTTAGGCTCCTCTAGGAATTAAAGGTTATTATTCCTCCACGCTGTTTCCTTTTTCATCTATTGACAAACCGTTGCAACATGCACAGTGAAAAAACAAGGTCTTCAGACAAGCAATAGCAGCTCTTATCTTTTTAAAACTAAAAACTACCAAAACTAACGTCAGCATTCAAAAGGTATGTACAGTTTCTAAACTTTAACACATTTGCAACAGCTTCACTTGTGTGTTAATAGGATGAATTGGTGGTAATGCCTTCACTGTGCACCTGCACTCAGCTTTTCTTTATTTAAAAGACAGTATCAGTGGCACAAAATAGTCAAATGCGATCAATGCCTTTCATTCAAAACAGACAAGGACTTTTCTTATCTCAGGGTTAATGGATATGTTGGCAAGCAGCACCTGCACTGTCCTGACAAACAACAACAGGATCCAGCCTCAGCATTTTTACGACGAACAAATCTGACTGGTTTGTTTTGACAGTGTTTAGAGGCTTTATACTGAATAAATTGTTACTGCAGAAATCCTTAATGCGTAGATAATGAGCAGAAATCATTAAAAAGAAGTTTGTGCGTAAGCGTGATTGGGATTTGTTTGCAGTAGCCTGTGTCAACAATCTGAAGATGATACCTTCTCTTCAATATGCTGCTCAGTCTGAGCATCATCCACTTTTCCGCTCTCCTCCTCAGCCGCTGCATCCTTCTTGCTCTCCCGTTGCGCAGACTGAGCGTCTCCCATTATCGGAACTGCAGCGCGTCACTGTCCGGAATGAGCCGCACAAGTGATGGAAATATCCCAAATGTGGACGAAGAGCAACCCGGTAGCTCCGTGAGAGCGCGATCGGACGGTCAGATCTCAAATGGTGCAGCCTGAATCTTGAAAAGTCTTTTTTAGCTCCCTGCAGGATCACATGAAGTCTATGAGCCTGGCCCAGCCCGGCCCGGCCCGGCACGCCTCTCGCTGCATCAAAAAAAAAAAAAAAAAAAAAACTGCAGAGAAAACACAGCCTGTCCTCAGATGACTGTAGCACAAGCATGAACCTGCACCGCAGTTCTGTTTTAAGTTACAGGAAAAAAAAAAAACATTTAAATGTTTAATCTGAAACAGAATGCAGATATAAGACATCAGATCATTATGACTTGCTTCTTAGGCTGCACTTGATGCAAGATGACTAGAGAAGCTAGATTGCAAACCCCTAATAGTTTGAAGATTTATCAAATGAATTTAATTATTTTTGACCATTTGTTTTCAAAAGACTTCTTAATTTTCCATAAACAGGCTACACAGTTGCCTGAAGGGGAGAAATCCAAAATTGTTGATCATGGAGACAATTTTGTTGCTTTTGTACAAACACTATGTATTAATCAGCATCTTAAACCTATTCTTGGTCATTGTGTAGCTTGAACTTGAAATTTGTAGGGGGGAAGTTGAATCAGTCTGACAAATGAGCGAGCTAATTTCATTACAGGTCTGTCATGTCAGGTCATGACAGTGAAAACTGGTTGCTGCTGCTGATGCCGGATCTTGGTCAGTCTCACGGGAATAAGTCACCACCTCTTGGATTAATGTGTTTATGTAACTGCTGCCGGTGGTACACTGTATTTGGTGACCCATCAGATTCTGTGACCTGCAGTGTTGGTTAGGTTTAGGCATGAGGAGTGAGATGGTGAGGGTTAGGGTGAGAATATAAGGGCAGGTCACAGAATCTGATGGGTCACTAAATACAGTGTAACACCAGAACATCAGCTGTGCTCATGGTGAACAAGGTGCACAGCTGTCTAGTACTTGGACTGTGGCCCTGATGTACATCTTTAGCATAACATGACAGAAGAACAATGTTCTTGGTTGCTTTTGAAGCAACACACGTGGATTTGAGTAAATTCTGTAATAGTACGTATTTCAGTGAAGCAATGTGTAGTTCAAATTCAATTCATCTACACAAGTTTGAGGGGGGAAAAAGCTGTAAGTGCTAATTACAACTATATACACTTAAAATTGCAGACTTGATGATTGAAACCCCTAATTAATGAAAATTTTATCACAAAGTCACAAACCCATGAGCTTTATTCATGCAGCATTTATAACTGCAGCATTTATCACCAAATAAAAAGGATAAATGACTGCCAGTAGATTTGGAAACCCAGCTTTATAGGGTGCCTTATTACAAAGTGATACTACAATTTCTACATAAAGAATCAAGAGGTTATTGTTTAATATTTGCCCATCAAAAACATATAAAATCAAGATTGCTGATTAGTACACAGATATCTGTGGTATGAATCACTGTAGAAATGAAGGTGTGATATCTAATTTCGGTGCAAATCTCTTTGGACATTAATGTTTTATAAATTGACAGAAGTTTGGACAAAAAAAGCTGCAACATGTTGGAAAATGCAGTTTTTTACAGATAGCATGCTTGCTATATACGTTTATGGTCCTCCTGCAGCAGGTAATACTGAAATGATTGATGTGTCAGCCTTGTAATCGTTGTCATCTTAATAACTTAGTATTCAAGGTATATTTGCCGATTAGCCAATGAGCTTCTGTAATTGTCATAAAATTTAATCTTAACAGTATGAATGCTTATGGAAATTATTAAAGTTTTTTTTTTTTTAAAGTCAAGCAAGACGTTTTCGTGAAAATGAAAATCAACTGACTGGTCGAATCTGGAGCAAAACAGACTTAATGTAATTTGGAGATTTAACTGAGACATGTGGGCAGAATATCATGAGCGGGCCGAGCAAACACATAAAGGAGTCTGACTGATTCTTCTCTCAGGTTGTCTGAGCTCCCAAGACTTTCTCGAGAAGTAGACAAGGCTGCTGGAAAAGCTTGACCTTTCATTAAAATTCAGCTAAATTCAAAGTCTTGATTATGGAGGGATAAACCATTTATATCTCTGTTTTATTAATCTACCCTTTATATACTCAAGTATTGTGGTCAGGACATTTTGAAGAACAAATGCTGCTGTTGTTGAGCTGATATGATATTTTGACATCATTTGTGGTTGTTCACTGAGTCAGGCAAAACTGAATTGATTCAAATGTTATTCATGTGCTTTTACGTAGTTGAAAGATATTTATCATTAAATTAAATACGGAAATGTAAGGCACATTATTGGCACTCCTTTATTGTATTGTAAAAATATATTGAATTGAGACTGCTATAATGTATCAAATTAAATTAAGACATTTTAGAGAGATTCTTAGAGATGGATGACAATTTAAAGGAATAAGTCAAGACTAGCGGCTCTGTGGGGCTGTACTTTGGCACAGCAGTGCTTTGAGCTTAATGTCAGCATGCTAACATGCTCACAATAACAACACTAACACGCTGAGCAGGTATAATGTTTACCACGTTCACTGCCTTTACCAGGTTAGCATTCTAACATTTTCTAAGTAACACCAAACAAAGTCAACAAATGTTGGACAAGTTCATATTTAACCAAAGTAATTACAACTTATACTGAGGGGGGCATGAATGTGTGTAGCAAATTTCATGGGAATCCATCCAAAAGTTGTCACAAGACATTTAGCTGAAATCAACCAAAAATGTCAAACTCATGGTGGCAATGGAGGAAACATCAGATGATCACCAAAATCAGCGGGCTTCATTCTTTGGGGGCCATTAATCTTTGTGTACATTTTTGTGGCAATCCTTCCAATGGTTGTTGAGATAGTGCAGTCTGGACCAAAGTGGTGGACTGACAGACAGACCAACATTGCAATCCTTAGAGCCACGTCGCTAGTGTGGCTAAGGAGTGTCATAGTAAGGTGTTGGGCCACCACAAGCCTTAAGAAGAACATCTCTGGAACTCTACTTGGGGAATGAACACCATTTTTCCAAAAGCTACTCCCTTATTTAATGTTTTCATGATGATGGTGGAGAGCTCTGCCCAACACTTTGCTCCACAGTCTCCCTTAGGTGTACAACTGGATTAAGATCCGGTGACTGTGAAGGCCATAGCATGTGATTCACATCATTTTCCTTCTCATCAAACCATTTAGTCACCCCTCTGTTTTGTATGGAAACAGAATTTGATGTTTCTCCAATCATTGATCTAGGTTTTTCCTTTAATTTGCCACTCGCCTGTATGTCCTCGTGTGTCCAATGTTCATTTTGTCAAATATAATTTTGTTGCATAGATGAGGTTTCTGAATCATTGGCAGATACAGCCACAAACCCTTTAAAATCTGTGATCCCTGCTGTAATTTTACTGTATTTTCCAGTTGTCAATATCACTGCCAGGAGGGCAAAAAGCAGTGCTAGCTTTTGAGTGTGCCGTCCTGACCACAGCCATGCCAGTGCTTTTCTCATGTAGTCTGGACATTTTATTTTTAATCTGCAGGTGTGAGATAATCTCTGCAGTTTTTTGACACAATTTTGACAAAGTTTTGTGCTTATCAGGATTGTTAAGATTGAGCTCTGATTTCTTAGATCAGTGGCAATAAACAGTGGTGGAATGTAACTAAGTACATTTACTTAAGTACAATTTTCAGGTACTTGTACTTTACTTGAGTATTTTCATTTTATGCTACTTTATACTTCCACTCCACTACATTTCAGAGGGAAATATTGTACTTTCTACTCCACTACATTTATTTGACAGCTTTTATTACATTTCAGATGAATTTTTCACATAAAATAACATAATGTAAAGCCTATAAATTACACTGCATCGTTAGATTTCAAACTAGTGGTTACCAGGCTTTTTGGCTTGTGGCCCTTTCAAAAAAATCAGTGTGCATTTGTGTTTTTTTGTCATGTTTCAGATGTCTACAAGTTGTTATAGACATTGTTGTTTCCTCTCACATGGTATCAAATAAATAACTGTTTGAGGCCCAAAGAGGTCAAACTCTCCAATATTTCACAAAATTGCAAAGGTTAAAGAAAGGTTTTAACAAATTAATCCAAATTTATAATGTCGCAGAACTGTTTTTTTTCTTTCTTAGCCAATGTATCATCTCAAGGCCCCTCAGATTTATCTTGTGACCCTTACAAAGTAAGGGGCCTTTTGCAATTTTTCATGAGTTTCATGGCCATCGTGGGTTCTCCTACACGCTGGAAGGAGAGTGGAAGGGGTATTCAGTTGGTTGCAATCTGCAACCTCACCGCTAGATGCCACTAAATCCTACACACTGGTCCTATTTAAACATCTAATTAATATTCCTAAGCAGCATCAGTGAGACAGATGTATAAACTTGTGTAATTATTTATTTATTCAACAATATTGTCAGTAATGTTTCAAGACAGACTGAAAGAGGGAAGTAGAGGATTTACAGAGGAAATGTTGCTATTCTGACTGACTTGATGATGGCCCCAGGTTAAAAGTTAAGGGATCACCAAAGATCTTACAATTCATCCTCGGTCGGACATAAAACTCTGTACAAAATAGTTCAAACTAGCTCCACCTCGAGCAGCTACAACACTAAAATGCTGCTTATGCATCTGCTCATCAGTATTAAAAAATTTTACGTTGTTAAATTTATTTAATATATCAGTCACAGCCTGATTTTCTGCAAAATGAGTACTTTTACTTTAGAAAGTAAATTTAGCTGATGATACTTCTGTACTTTTACTTAAGTAGGACTTAATGCAGGACTTTTACTTGTAATGAAGTACTTTTACATTGTGGTATTGATACTTTAAAGGTGCAGTGTGTAGTATTTAGTGGCATCTAGCAGAACTGACTTTGCAGAAATGGAATATAATATTCAAAAGTGTGTTTTAATTAGTGTATAATCACCTGAAAATAAGAAACGTGTTTTCGTTACCTTAGAATGAGCCCTTTATATCTACATAGGGAGTGGGTCCCCTTCCACAGTGGCTACGAGTTTCGCGCCCATCGTAGGTTCTCCTACACGCTTTGAAGGGGAGGGGTATTCAGTTGGTTTCAATCTGCAACTTCACCGCTGGATGCCACTAAATCTTACACACTGGTTCTATAAGTAAATGAGCTAAGTTCTTCTTCCACCACAAAGCAAAACCCCTAACCGTTGGAGCAAATGCTATTGGTCTGTGGTTCCCAAAACTTTGTATGTGAAAAGAAGTGTGATATGCAAATATGAATCAGCAGCTAATAATTTTCCTAATATTTCACCATTTGTTTGTTTTCGTGTCAGTGATCATTTCATTTGATCAGATGTCATTTTCAGTAAAACAATTTGTCTCATTTTAATTCTAGACAATATAGTGAGATTTAACGTTTTTTTTTATGACTTTATACTTGGATGTACTTAATCTTAACCTCTGTAACAAAGCCACATTTAACTAAAGCAACAGTCCAGTTGAAACCCTTCTACAGAGTCCTCCTCATTTGAATCTGAGGACAGGTTTACTTCAAACAAGAGTGATGTGTCACCACAGTTGAACAAAGTGAGACCTTGGGAAATCGCCAAGCTGAGAGACCTCTCAAAACCCATGACAGGCATTCATGTTAATCTGATCAGATGTTCACAGACACTGGTGCTGTTATGTGAACCTCAGTACGAAGCTAATCAGTTGAATTAATTAGAGTCAGTACTTTGGGTAACTGAAAACAGCTGATGTTTTCTCCACCGATTACAGCAACCTAACTGCTGAGGCCCAAGGCAATATAATGTAATAAAACAATTTTTAACTGTTTATCAGATGAGATCTAAGCTATTGTTAACTATTCTTTACAAACAGGTGTTTTTCCAACCACACTTAAGACGGCTACGGTGAAACTCCTCCTGAAGAGAAACAACTGTCCTCAGCAATTTTAGACCAATTTCTAATCTTCCATTTTTTTGGCAAAATTTTAGAGAAATTAGTTTTTAAGCAGCTAAATGATTTTCTTACTTTAAACTACATTTTTGAAAAATTTCGGTCAAGTTTTCAGGCCCACCACAGCACAGAAATGGCCTTGGTAAAGGTTGTAAACAACCTTAGAACTAACTTAGACACACACACACACAAAAAAAACTCTCCTTCCTTGTTCTCCTTGACCCGAGTGCAGCATTTGATATAGTCGACCACAGTATTCCCATAGACAGACAACATAAATGTGTTGGCCTCTCTGGCACTGTTCTTAAATGGTTTACGTCTTACCTCACAGGTAGAGAATATTTTGTTGCCTTCGACGAACACTCCTCTAAGAAATATGTCATCAACTGTGTCATACCACAAGGCTCGATCCTAGGTCCAGTCCTGTTCACAGTTACGCCAATGATACTCAACTCTATATTGCTGTATCTCCTGATGACACGAGCCCTATTGATGCATAGATCCATAGGTGTATTTTAGACATTAATGCTTGGATGGCTCAGAACTTCCTTTAGCTCAACCAAGATAAAACAGAGGTACAGAGCAGAAGCACAGAGAGAGAAACTGACTTCTAAATTGAAGTCACTGGCTCTTAGTCCCATTTGCCAGGCTAAAAACGTAGGTGGCTAAACCTAGGTAGTCTAATTTAATTTTAATGACCCACATCCAGAATGTGAGCAAATCTGCCTTTTATCACTTAAAAAATATTGCCAGAGTGTGTCCGTTTCTCTCCCAGGACAATACTGGGAGACGCTTTTAACACTAGTAGGATCGACTATTGTAATGCTCTCCTTTCTGGTCTACCAAAAAAAAGCCATAGATCAACTTCAACTTATACAAAATTCAGCTGCTTGTGTGCTGACCAGGACCAGAAGGAGAGCACACACTACACCTGTTTTAAAATCGCTGGACTGGCTACCTGTTAGAATTGATTTTAAGATTCTTTTATTGGTCTACAAACTTGTTTCAAGACAGACTGAAAGAGGGAAGCAGACGATTTACAGAGGAAATGTTGCTATTTTGACTTATTGTTGTGCAACAGTTATGAAGTAATACGATTTTCTTAAACCGGACTAAGCATCTACAGCCATGCTATCACCGTGAGGCTGCACTTAGGCACAGTGGTGCTTTGAGCTAAATACTAATATCAGCAGGCTAATTAGCACTAAACCCAAAGTAGAAGGCTGATGGGAGTGTCATTAGTTTTGCAGGTAATTGGTCATGAACCAAAGTATTGGACAAATTGTAATTTTGACTTGAAGATGGCCCCATATTAAAAGTTAACGGATCACCAAAGATCTTACAATTCATCCCCAGTGGGACATGAAACTGTACCAAATGTCATTGCTTTCCATCCAATAGTTGTTGAGAGATTTCACTTGAAACCGCAAATGTCAACCTCATGATGGCGCTAGTATAAAAGTCAGGATCACCATAGTCATTTGGAAACATCCTCTGGGCACCATGGATGTCTGTGCCAAGTTTCATGGCAAACCATCCAATAGTTGTAAAGACATTTCACTAAAAGTCCAAAATGTCAACATGCTGGTTGCATTAGAGGTAAAATTGAGGAATCCCAAACGTCATTAAGAGCAGTGTCTGTAAAAAATGTCATAGCTGTCCATCTCCTAGTTGTTGAGTTATTACAATCTAGATCAAAGGGTTAAGATGGCTAAAAAAACTCACACAAGGTGCTATACTATGCAATTTTATTCAAACATAGTGACAAATATGTCAGAAACAATGTGGGCTGCTTTCAAGTTAACAAGTGTACAAAATAGACCTTTGTCCTCCGGTTTAATAGATTTACAGCCCTGAATTAAGAAATTCTTTCTGAAATTCTTGTCCCATTTGAACTGTTTCCTGGTATTTCTGTTCCTCAATCTGTTTTGAGCCACTGAGAAGCAGTGAGGAGTGTGTACGAGGCCAAGTTAGATTTCACCTGATCACATGCTTGGTTCCTGACTGGTGAACAGTATACATCTAAAACTGAGGCAACACAGTTTATCAATAAAAAAAAAACATGCTGCTCAAATTAGAACCAACTGACTGAAGAGATAACTAGATTTGAACTAGAACTTCTAATTTGTAATGTTTTTCGGGCTGAGTTTGGTGCTGGAAATCAATAAAACGAATGTAGTGTTTTGATGAAAGTTTGCAATTATTTTCTAATGTCCGGGAATGCAAACTGTAAAAACAAATAAAAACATGTTTATAGAGTAAAATAAAAGTGACTTGGGTTATGTGGATGGATTTTTCCTGGTCTAAAATGTCAGTCTTGCTTTGTTTTAAACTAACACCAGTAAATATTGTATAAATGCAGCCATAACTAATACAAGAAGTACATTTCCTCCTGAATTATTATTATTATAGGTAAAGTAAAGCATAGAATACAGTTGTTGGGATGATAATCAACTTTAGAAAAGTGTTTCTGCATGTCATGGGACTGATGAATGTGCTGTTGTAACACTGACATCTGCTGGACAAAATAAATACTCCAGTGTTCACTGACCACTAAAAATACAGATTTCAGATAAGAATTTGAAACAAAGAATTATAAAACTATCCTCTTATTTAGCGTTTTAACATTTTGTTGCCACATCAACAAGTTCACGTGGTGTTTAGATATTTAGATTTTTCATGTTTTTGAATATCTACTTCAGAGTTCAGTGCTTTCATTATCATGTCTTTTCATATCATAAAATGGACAACAAATACATGTTTGTAAGGTAAAAGCTCACCAAGTGACTAGTCAAGAGACCAGACTTGTAGGCTGAATTACTGCTTGCATTGTGGTTTATTGGAGGATATTCTAAACTCAAATGGTCTCAGGCATCGTGTTCATCAGAATCATGTGTCAGTTACGCACTGTGGGGAAGTGTGCATCTACAGCAAAGTGACACACCAACTTAGTGAAAAATCCCCTTTGAGAAGCAAAGCAAGTGTGACTCAAACTCATGGAGGCTGATGGAAAATAATTGTAATCACATACACGCACTGCTGCTGGCTGTGCAAATGACTATCACACAGCTTCCTACGTATCAACTGAACTATCCGCTTTCCTTGTTCAAATATACTTCAGCTTCTTTTTCTGGCGAACATGAAAGGTTGTCACTTGACAACTGGTGGTTTTGTTGCATGCAATGTGAGAACGAGTCATTCGTCAGATTACATTTCATGAAACTGAAAGCAGAGGTGGTAAGATTGTAAAAGTGGCAAAGTAGACTTGAATTCAGGCTGAACACTGTAAGACATGTTCATCCGTTATCACATATGAACACTTCAGTCCCGCCCCCTTTGAAAGATAACATATCTGAAATACTTCCTCTTTATTTTTTACATGCTTTCAGCGTCCACTGTCAGTGTGTCTGGTGACTTCTGTTTTTGATATTATCTTGCATATGTGTTTTTTTTTTCTCTTTCAGGGCCTCAGCTTAACATCTGTCTCTTTTCACATCACTTGCTGTGTTGTTACACATGAAAAACAACATGGAAATCAGAAAAAAAAACTTAAAGTGCACTTGAGTAGCAGATGCCCTGAGAGTATAGAAAAATGTACAGTAAAATAAAGAAACATCAGTTGTCATCTTCACGGTGAAAACCTCGGGAGGGTTGGCTTCACCTTCCTGAAACGTCACCTCATGCCTCCATGTGACAGAAAAGGAATGCAGAAAGTTTTGTTTCTAAAAATCTTTCCTCTTTAAAAAAAAAAAGGCGCATCGGTGATCATGGTAAACATTTTTACAAAATCATTCCACGCTGCTCGTTGGACTGAACTACCATTTCCATGATCAGCTTGTGCTACCAAAGAGGAAGACACATCTGCAAACCCTCTGCAGATAACTAACAGCTGTAAAAGTAAGATATAATAATTCTGTAACTCTGTGGTGGCATTTTAGGTCAAATTTTAGACAATCTGAACTGAAAATACAGTACAGACGAGAAAACCTCAAATCGGGCCTTCTTTATGCTCACTCTTATCGAAGTGTGCTCTAAAAATAATTAAAAATGTATATTTCTCTACAGTAAAAATCAACGAACACAAACTTCCTGCTGTTTGTCAGACTGTTCAGGATCACTGATTCATTTTCTTCTGCTTGATTTTTTTTGTTGAATTCCACTTAAAAGGACTAAATCCTAAATATCACCACTTACTCAACAGATTACACGCTCAAATACTTTTATACTATACTTTACTGCTTGAAAACTTGTTTGTTAAGTCCTGGGGGAGATTAAATGTCGTGGCGGATCAAGTACACTCATCTAAGATACACTTGATACTGAAGAGAAACAGGAGGAGAGAAAATGCTCTCGCCTGCCTGCTACACATTGATTGCAAAACCTTTCAATTTTCCTGTTTTCAATAGATTGTTTTGTGTCCGACTGAGCCCAGGCCTGTCCGACATCTTCTGTCACTGCTCAGGAAACTTTTAACACAAGAACAAGTACGAGATTGTTTGTTGCAGCCGATCAGTGCAGCCGATCTTTACCTTCTTACTTTTCTTCTTCTTTGTTGATTCTATCTCAGTGTTTACAACAAAAAGGAGAGTTTGCACACAAGATGCTCTTTTAATATAATTGATCAGTTTCTATCTTCAGTACAGTAAAATGTACAGTTTGGCGGAGCCTTCTTGAGTGTGCAATAGTCAGTCAGCTTCAGGATTGAAGGGTGCGTTCGCTGGTTTTTACAGATTAAGATCAGTTTACTCATCATGTAACAGCTGTATAAAGTCTTTTATACAGTTTTCTAAAGTTGAAGAATAAAAGCCCTGACGGTGTCTGTTGATTATCTTGAGTTTGGCTTGAGAATTCAAATATTTGACAGAAAGCTGGGGGCATGATGTTTGAAAGATGAGAGCATTAACAGGCAGGGATGGTCTAATAAAAGACACTGAAGTTGCATTATAGGAATTGTAGGATCCAGCATCTGTTTCTTGCAAGGAAGTGTCGCGGTTTGTTTGTTTTTTTTACTTGTTACCAATAATTAGCATCAAACAGTTCATCACAAAGAGCTGTATCAAGTTACTTCCTCTGGTAAGAAAGGTGTCTTCAGAGTTGCCTTACTGAAAATGTACTTTCTTTTAACAAAAAAGCTGTGGTTCACAACTTTTTTGGGGGACCCATTAAAATGATGCAGTGTCCACTTGTGAACTCTCGTTACAGGTTGCATATTCCACTATTTTTTATTTTTTACATTCTCATAGCTCAGCTGAAAAGGTTCATGTTTAGCTCTTCATATTTAATACTGATAAATTGATATTAATCCTGTTAAAAATGTTGCAGGCATACTGCTGCAAAATTGCATGATTTAAGGCCTCCTGACTGTTTTGTATGGATTGTTTTGATTCAATGGCGTGTTTACTTCATGTACATGATCTCATACATCTGGGGACTCCAGGATGCTATAAATATGAAGTTATGTGTCTTTCTTTAAGTCTTTCCACCTAAACTGATTTCCCCTCTTAACTTCACAGATTTCTTCATTTCTTAGAGACTCAAAGAGGTAAAAATATCAGTATTTTACAAGAAGTAAGCAAGAAAATGGAAGCAGAAATATGTTTTTATTCTTTCTTGCCCCCATTAATCATCTTGTGGCCCCTCAGCTTTATCAATCTTGCATTTTTTTTGTGTCGTCTTCCTTTCAGACATGAGAGACAGGCTGAGGCACCTCCATCAGGAGCAGACTGACTCTGAGGGCTTCAGCACAGTGGAGCTGGACAACCTGTCAGAGCATGAAGCAGCAGCAGCAGCAGCAGCAGCAGAGTCACATCCTGACGAGGACCTGGATGGTGTCCTGCAGGAGGCCCAGCAGATACGTCTGGAGATCCAGCAGATCCAAAATGACATCAGCGAGCTGAAGGATGTGAACTACCAGACTTTGAACAAGACCTCACACCTCAGTGCAACAAAGCGGGACGCCAATGCAATCGGGGCAGATGTTAAACACAGGGGAGAGTCTGTGCTGCAGCGGCTGCACATGATGAATGCTCTCAGCGGGGAAATGGAGGCTCAGCGTGGCAGCAGTGACCCAACAGCACGTATTGCTCGGACACAGTACCAATGTCTCAGCAATGCTCTGCGGGAGGTGATGTTCAGCTACAATGACACAGAGATGAGCCACAAGGAGGCTTGTAAACGGCAGATCCAGAGGCAGATGGAGGTGGTGGGCAGGGAGGTCAGTGAGGAGGAGTTGGGGGAGATGATGGAGAGCGGCGAGTGGAATGTGTTCAGCGACCAGCTGGAGGGCAAAACAGCCCGCTCTGCGTTCTTACAGATCGAGAGCCGTCACAAGGAGCTGCTGGAGCTGGAGAAGAGAATCGAGGGGATCAAAGAACTGTTCCTGGATGTGGCTGTGCTCACAGAGGAGCAGGGAGCAGCTGTCGAAAACATCCAGAAAAATGTCCAAAACGCTGAAGTGACCATTCAGGAAGGGTTAGTCCATCTGGATGAAGCCACCAAATCTGATAAAAACAACCCTTTAAAGAAGCTGTTTTGTGGCTGCTTTCCGTGTTATTACAATTAGGTCTGATGAAGGCCAGTGGTTTTGGATCTGGTCTACTTCTGGTCCATGTAGTGAAAGCCTTAAGACAATGTTTTCAATCATCTGAACCTTCAAAAAAACTGTTTCGATATGAGGTCAAGAATGAACTTTGAATTTCAACTTTTAAACCAAAGTGGATGAGAAGTCCTTAAAATGCTCAGAAAAAAATGTTAATTTGAACTGATACAGTTCCATAGCAACTGGTCATGTGGTCATGTGATGTATGATTGAAAGCCAGTGGTGGAATGTAACGTAAAAAGTAAGTAAATTCACTCAAGTACTGTACATAAGTACAAACTTGAGGTATTTTACTTCCATTTATTTCCATTTTATGCTACTTCCTACTTCTGTTCCACGACATTTATCTGACAGCTACAGTTACTAGTTACATTACATATTAAATATTTTAACTCTAAAATGTACAATCAGTTTACAAATTATGTTGTTATAGATTAAACTATCCAACAGTATATAAAGCACTTAAAATTAGCTCTACATTGAAAAACAGCAGTAAAATGCTACTTACAAACTGATGCAACAGTAAAAATAGTTACATTTCTGCACTGAATATAGGGCTTCAACTTATGATTATTTTCATTACTCATTAATCTGTTCATTATTTTCTCGATTAATAAATTAGCCGTTTGGTCTATAAAATGTTAGAAAATGGTCGAAAATGCTCCCCAAAGCCTAAGATGTAACATAAAATGTCTTATTTTGTCCCAACCAACAGTTCTCAACCCAAAGATATTCAGTTCACTGTCACAGAGGACTAAAGAAACCAGAATATATTCACATTTAAGAAGCTGGAATCAGAGAATTTAGACACTTTTTCTTAAATAATGACTCAACACAATGAATCAATTATCAAAGCAGTTAACAATAATTTTCTGTCCATCGATTGATCAGTTTTTCATTGGAGCTCTAACTGAATACTTTTACTTTTGATACTCTAAGTACATGTTGCTGATGTTATTTACATTACAGTTAAGTAACATTATAAATTGAGTAGTTTTACTTGTAATGTAGTATTTTTATAGTATGATGCTGACTTTTTACTAGATTAAAGCAGTGGTTCTTAAACTTTCTCACATCAAGGACCACTAAACTGACACAAATGAGACCACAGACCCCCATCTGATAATATTTTTGCTTTTAGATGTTTTATTACAGAAAGTGTATGAAACCCATGACCAAAATAATCACACATTCAGTCATTGTGTTACTTATGGATGGAATTATAGTGAAAATAAATGATTCCCCTTTTTGCTGGAACCCCCTCAAGGACCCCCGTGGGTCCCTGGACCCCACTTTGAGATCCACTGGATTAAAGGATGTGAATCCTTCCTCCACCACTGTCGAAAGCTCCAGAACAGCCACTAAATGGACCTTGTGGTGAGACTATCTTGTCAACTGCTGCTTTCAAGGTCAAGATTAAACTTTGAATTGTTGGATAATGACTTTTTAGTTGTTTTTACTTGTCTGATTTATAAAAGACTTCAACAGGTCTGGTATTGCTGAAAAGGCCTTTTAAAAGGTCGTGCCTCTCATTTGCCATCCTGACAATAAACTGCTCACAGATCTAAGTCTTATCATCCTTATTAGATATTGTGCGCTGATGCCAAAAGCACAAAGTCATCGGCGCGCGTTGTTATTCAAAAAGAGTCTTCCTTGACTCAAAGCAGCGAAGCTGTGAAGCGTGTGAAATGAGGGGGGAGGGCGTGATCTTCCGCACTAATGTACCTGTTACTATATGCTGCAGGCTGTGTCAGTGTGTCAGTGTAATGTCTGATTGCGAGACCCCCTCTAAAGGATATATTGCACGTGTATATGTTGAAATTTGGTGATATACCGGAGAGAAAAAGAGGAAATGAGTTTTTCAGTGGTCGTCTCTTCTGCTTTAGCGAGTTTAAAAGTGTAAGACCGCCGGAGGAAAGCCCAACAAGCAAGGTATGTGTGCTCTGCTTTGTGTTATGCGGATGTGATATTCAATATATTGGCTGAAATGATCGATTAACTAATTTATAGGCTCAGATCTCGCCGCAGATCTACAGTACAGGCGGATTTACTTTTTATTCCTCATTATCCTCACTTGTCGCGGCCAGTCACGCTTTAAAGTTTGTTAATCTGATTTATTTCCTGTTCTAAAAAACATTTTTGGACATGAACTAACTAATGCTGTTTAAACAGTTTCTTTCACTAATCTTGAGTCGACGCCCTGTAATTAATTTCTATCTGCGATGAAAACGTCACAGCTGAGGAAGTAATTTACCAGTTTCCTTTTTGAGGAGTTAAAAAGCAGATAGATACTCAACTGTCTCTTAAGAAAGTACATCTGAACTAGTAATCGTGCAATTTTTTTAAAATAAAAATTGAGTTTTATAGTCCTGAAGGTTTTAAAAAAATAATTACTTTATTGAATTTTTACAAGTTATATACAGAGTCCCTTGTGATGTGACGTTTGAAATCCACCCATCTCTCCCCAACAAGCTACAATGCATTAAAATGTAATATAATCAATAATGTTGATACAGCTTATTCACAAAATCTAAAATTCTTGCACATATATGAGACACTATCCATTTTTTTAGCCGATGACTGTGGCAAAATAGGATGTAAAAAGTGTCCGTATTTTCCTAAACCTAACAGATTTTCCTCTCGTGGTTAATTTCCTTCCCTTCGGTTTTAAATGGAACATGATGTCTTAGTCATACCCTGAGTTTCTGTATTACATGACGACAAAGTGTCAATGGGAGTGATTGCATTTGGAAATAAAGTAAAAATTGTATTTTAGTACTAGTGGTTCAAAAGATGCACAACTCCATCTACTGTTTGCAACAAACTGAATCCTATTACATGCCAGGCATGATCTAAGGCCTGATCTATCAATGCTGTAGTAAAAAGATGGTTGGGTGCTATAATGGAAAGGCTTTCTAGGCTATAGTGTTTCCTAAATTGTGACTGGATTTTAGGTGTATGGGATATGGTAAGATAGGTGGCTGAGCTAATAAGGCAGAGGACGCTAAAGAAAGAGAAGGAAAGGTCCTAAATGTTAAAAACTGACATAGAAAGGTTTAAAGAGGTCAGTAAAAGCTCCTGACTCCCCTTGCAGGTGAGATGAGGGACAGACTGTCTGAGCTGCACACCATCACCCCCAAGCCTGCAGAGGTGAGCAGGCCCGAGGAGGGCAACGACACTGAAGAGGGTGAGAATATTCCTCAGCAACATGCCATCGTGTTTGAGGGAGACGATGTCATGGACAGCATCTACAAGGAGGCCCAGGTGATGAGGAAGGAGATGCTGCTGCTCAAAATGGACGTGAAGCGTCTGGGAAAGCAGAACACCAGGTTCCTCACGTCTGTCAGGAGGATCAGCAGCATCAAACGGGACTCCAACGCGCTCGGACGTGACATCAAGGCCAGAGGGGAGAGCATCTACGCGCGCTTGGAGAAGCTGGGGAAGCTGAGCAAGGAGCTGGAGGAGGAGCATGGGCCCACCTCAGCTCTGGCTCGCATGGTGCGTTCACAGTATTTCTCTCTGACCGGCGCCTTCCACGAAGTCATGTCTGAGTACAACGCGGCCGAGATGCTGCAGAGGGAGAACTGCAAGACCCGCATCCAGAGGCAAGCAGAGATCATGGGCAAGGAGGTGAGCAGGGAGCAGATAGACGAGATGATCGAGACGGGCAAGTGGAACGTCTTCTCGGACAATCTCCTGCTGGAGGGGAGGACTGCCAGATCTGCTCTGACGGAGATCGAGAACCGGCACAAGGAGCTGCTGGAGCTGGAGGGCCGCATCCGGGACATTCATGAGCTTTTCTTCCAGATGGCCCTGCTGGTGGAAGAGCAGGGCTGCATGCTGAATAACATAGAATCAAATGTGTGTGCAACTCAGGACTATGTTGTCAAGGCCACAATTCAGGTCAAAAAGGCTGTGAAGTACAAGAAAAACAATCCATGCAAGAAACTGTTTTGTTGTTGCTTCCCTTGCTGCAAATGAGATAGCATCAATGTTATTTTATCTCTCAGTGTCCAGAGAATATCAAGATTAGATTCAAATCAGCTTCCTATGCATTTACCTCATTTTAATGCCATTGAATAGTAAGCAGAATATACTGGATGTCCAAATTTCACACTCCTGTATCATTTTCTTCACTGAGCTGGACTGAGAAAGACCAGCATTTCAAACCACACGTCCATATGCAAATGTGTACAGTGTGATATGAGTGATACATTTCCTGAATCTTAATGAGAACAGCTTGATTACTGTAAAGATATCTATGCTATAATTTAACCCATAACTCTCAGCTTTGTCCTTTCACTTTCAGCTTTTATGTTTTTTAATGTTATGTCAGATATTTAAGTGATGTAAAATATGGTTTACTTCTAAATAAATGCCTTCGGGTGGCTAGCTTTGAGAACCTGAATGTAGCTTAACTGGAACTTTAAGTAGGTCTGCTTCTTAGAGCCATTGCTAAAGAAGTCTTTAGTAATAGAGTGAACACAACATACTGTGGTTAGCTGGGGAAGCAAGATAGATTTATGTGGATTGTGCAACTTTAAGTTGGCTGCCGGCTGCAGTTATTATCACCAGCTATAAGCCAGAGCTGGCTGTTTCTCAAGATCTGTTGCTTCACATGACTGCCTTTGTGTTGCCTCCATTTTTCAGAGACGGACCCGTGTGATGTTCAGTGTAATGACCTCCTGTAGTGTCAGAGTAGGGATTTCTGGCACAACGTCACCTACTTCCATGGTGCACAGAGAAGGAAATAAGTCTGAAGAGGTCAAAACTCCAGTAGAGCTGCAATGATGAGTTGATTAGTCGATCAGCAGAAAATTAATCTGCAACTATTTTGATAATCAATTAATCATTGTGAGTCATTTTTAAGAAAAAATGTCTCTTCTCTTCTCAAATGTGAATATTTTCTGGTTTCTTTAGTCTTTTATGATAGTAAATGGAATATCTTTGGGTTGTGGACTGTTGGTCAGGACAAAAGAAGACATTTAGGGACGTCACCTTGGGTTTTGGGAGACAAAGCATAATTTTTCACCATTTTCTGACATTTTATAGACCAAACCACTAATCAATTAATTGAGAAAATAATCGACAGATTCATTTATAATGAAAATAATCGTTAGCTGCAGCCCTAAACGCCACACGTGACCAAAGTCAGTCAGATTGTCTGTATAGGGTTGGTTTTCTCAGATTTGTCCACATAAAAGGTGCATTCAAATCAATGTGTACATGTGTGCCAACAATAGAGAATAGGAAACTAGGTCAGAGTACTTTCTGTTTGCATAGCAGGCCAATATCTTTGTCCTGTGAGTAAAATGATAGCCAAATTAAAAAGACCATTATTTCCTGTACATGTAGCAGTCCACCACTAACTGGGGGATTCCCAGTTACCACCGGGTGAACTGGAGCTGAGAGGCTCTGTGACGGAGAGCATCACTGCACAGGAGAGACGCCAGTGGGTGTTTGCAGAATAACTGCCTCTGCTCAGTGTTGAAACGGGTTTCAGGCCTGTGGTGATTGCGCTTCCTCAGCAGCGCTGTGTGGTTTGTGGTGGGCATTTACTAGCAGCATGACTGGCTTTATTTGCACTACGGCGCCATGAGTTTACTCAGGTAGAGTTACCTGTAATTCTGGCGTCGTTAGCTACTCGAACTGACTCTGTTTGATGGATGATGCTGTGTCGTCACCAGGATGGCCGAGTGGTTAAGGCGTTGGACTTAAGATCCAATGGACAATAGTCCTCGTGGGTTCGAACCCCACTCCTGGTAAACAACTGCAATTTTAACCAGATCACCTGCGCAGGTAAACGTTACAGTCTACAACAGTTTGAGTGCGAACGAGTGTATATACGGTGAAATGCTAAAGTTAGCAGTTGCTATCCTTGGAAGAGGTACTGCTGAGAGTAACAAATAATAGTCTGCTGTATCACCATAGTGCATATTGTTTTCCACAATTTTAAACTCACAACACTTATGATTAACTATCAGTCGCCGCCACTTCAATGAGTTTTAAAAATAGAATTGTGATTCTCTTGTGTCAAACCAGTTTTTTGAAGCTGACAACGCATTGTACAAATGGTTTATGGTTCTGGGGTCAGTCTATTAAAGGACCAGGAGGACTAATACCCCCCACCCCACCCCTCACAAGCGTGTAGGAGAAGCTATGGTGGCTGTGAAACTTGCGAAAAACACGAAAGGCCCTCTGAATACTGAAGGCCAGTGTTTGGTTTGTCCATTCTGGGCTTCTGTAGAAACATGGCGGTGCAACATAGTGGGCTCTGTGGAAGAGGACCCGCTCCCAATGTAAATATAAAGGGCTCTTTTTTTTCAGGTGATTATACACTAATTAAAACATACTTATTAATATTATATCCCATTTCTGCAAATATTTCAGCCAATTGATCCCCCTAAATCCTACACACTGGTCCTTTAAAGTAACTCACAACACAGACAATTAACAAAAGTACAAATGTTTAGAAACCGCAGGGGAAACACCTTGACTCAGCTGGTGTCACACTGTGAAAAATGAATTTCCATTTCCTCTAAATCTATATTTAAGGCAGTATTCATATGTGTGAAATGTAAACAAAACAGCAGCCCCACCACATACAGCCTGTATTCAACACACACGGTTGGATATAACTGTGGCACTCCTGAATTGAAAAAAGCCCACATTAAAAATGTGGCCATTGTTTTCTGATGATGCAATGATGGCCAACACGAGGAAAACGGGTCTGTAATGTCAATTATTACTTTGACACACTTTTATTTGTATCATAACCTACCTGTAATCATATTTAAATTTTGCAGGGCTTTAAATATATTTGTCCTGCACCGTGTAAATACAACATAATCTCATCGGAAGGATTGCAGTAACATGTCTGGACAAAGCATCATATGTGAACTTGTGTCGATCTGGCGCCATCTAGCTGTGGGAGATGGTAACATGTTGTCACTGAAGTGGTCATTTATCATTTCTATGTTACTGTAGTGAAACAGCAGTGGATCACCTGTCTGCACTACCTGGACAGGTTAAATTCATTATTAGTATCACTCGCACTGGATTAAGCTCCAAAAACTTTATTGAACTGAAAAAGGCAAAGTTTCACCCTTCTTTTATAACTTTTTATTTTTGCAACTACTTCAATTTTATATAATGTATCTGGATGTTTGTATTGTAAGAATTTACTTCTTTTTTTTTGTCTGATCACCTGTGATATCGTCAGGATGTAATAAATTTTGTGCACGCTTGTCCTCCCAGGTAGGGTTGAAATGTTTTTTTCAGTCAAATTAAGTTTTGGGAGCTTAAATCCAGTGTGCAGATACTTTCTATTTTTACTTCATTTAACCTGTTATCACACACCTGCAGGATGTGCGCACAGCTGCCTTTCGACAATCTTCATTTTTACCAGGAAGTTTCCTTCCTGTTGAAGCAGGTGATCTGAATTATTCTGGATACATTGAAATGGTGTAACATTTTCAGTTTAGCGTTATTATTTTTACTTAAACTGTAGTGATTTTGGATCTCAGGATTTTACTTTTTAGTGTGAGGTTGAATGTCTTGTGTTTATGTTTCTTTGTCTTAATGATAAGTGTTTTCACTTTAACATGTTATCTCTTGTATTTTGTTTTGTGCCTGTAATCCATAAATAAATCATAAGATTTGGCTGGAATGGAAACATTTATTCTTTGCCCTTGAAAGGTTTGAGACATTGAAACATTAGGAACTGCTGCAATAAAAAAGGACAAAAACCAACATTTAAAAACCGAGAGCCTCTTTATTAAAATGCTTCAAAAATCAAACAATTGAAGCTGGCATTTTGTAGTGAAAACACACTTCAGCAGGAGTGAAAACAAAACTTAAAACGCTGATGAAAATGTTGATACACTCCAGGTGCCTGCAAAGTCTGACTGCATTACTAAAAAAAACAAAAGTGTGCTGCAGAAATACATTTGTCTTAACATTGTATGAACCTCAGTAGAGCAAAAGACTGATTAAATGCTCAGGTTCCCACTCTACTCACACATTTCACAGGATTAAACCTCATACAAGATTTTAAAAACGTAACTTAATATGAAAATGTACTAAACCAATGCACTGCGCCTGAGAAATAAACTGTATAAATGAGTCTGCAACTGGACTGACTGATACATTTTTCCAAAGACACCAAACTCAAACATGCAAAACATGAGGGAGTGTAACTCCTGCTACTTGAGCAAAGACAACCCCCAGCAATAGGATTTAAATTTTACAGTACACGCCTTCATGTGCAAATCAATAATTCAAATACAAATCTAGACGTTACAGAGGCAGATTTCTTTCTTTTAAAAATGAGAGTACCAGTACAAAAAAAACAAAAACAAATCAAACATGGATTGGGACTTCTCAGAATAAAAAGACAGCTTAGTTCCAACATTGCCTGTGCTTTATATCAAACTTCAGAAATATAAAAACAACCAAAACACACTTTTTTCTCAAAGGAATATCATCTTTTTCTCCTCATCAGTAATCAGTTACTCTTTTGTGACATTTTCAACTTAACTTTCCTGTATTCCACATTGCAAAACATTTCTTAATCCAAACTTAACAAAAAAAAAAAACAAAAAAACCCCTACAAAATATAATTAAAAAGGTGTTCAACAAGCCTGGTCACTCCACATTTTAAAACAAGAGTCAAACAGCATTTTTGCTGACTGGACTCCAGGTGTGCAAAGCTTGTTGCATCATACCCAAGAAGACTCGAGGCTGTAATCACTGCCGAAGGTGCTTCAACTACATACAGAGTAAAGGGTCTGAATAGTCTGTGATACTTCAGTTTTTCTTTTAAATAAATTTGCAAAAGTTTCTAAAATCCTGTTTTCACTTTGTCATTATGGGGTATTGAATGTAGATGAGGGGAAAAAAAAGAAAGAATTTAACAACATAGCAAAATGTGAAGAAAGTGAAGGGGTCTGAATGCTCTCTGAATGAACTGTAATTTGTTAGTTCAGCACTGCAACACACACTATTATGTTATAATAATACTGAGTGGTACACCAGCCAGTTCTAAGACTGCACAATAATCAAGAAGCTGACGAGTCAACGTGTCACTGTCAGCTGTCTTCTTGACTACATACAATCTACTGCTAGTGTTGGTCAGCACCTACCGACAAAGTTTCATGCTAAAACCCTGAGACACCAACATTTGAACACAGTGAAGTGCCAAAAAAAAAAAAATTCAACCATGATAAATAATGATTATAAACATAATTAGTGATGCTCATTAGTTGGAGGGAAGCGTGTGCCCGTTTTACTTCTTAACACCTGGCCTGCAGGGTCGTTTTTGAGGTCTGACACTGAAGGAAGGAAACAGAGCTTTCTGCTCACTAACCAGTCGCTGATGGATTCTTAAACTCACTGAGTACATTCATTATTTTACTAGTTGCTACACTTTTTGGATAAAAAGAACCTACAAACAGTTGCTGGTTACGTGTCGAAGTAGCTGGTAGAAGAGAAAAAACCACGAGCCAACCACAGCTAAAATGTACTGCCATTTGGCTGGTGAATAGTGTTATTTCATCTCTCATCTGACTAACATGCCAGCCCATTAGTCAGAAGTGAGATACAAGAAAGATGGACCACCTTTGTTACGGACATAACTTCAGCAGCTTGTGCCAAACCACAAAACACACTACATTTAAAACACCAAACATGATGGTGACATGCTTATGCTGGTGAACAGAAGTCAACAACCACAGTGAATATATTCAGCCTGTAAAATGGCATACATTGTGCACAGCTACAACAGATGTTTGGTCAGTATTAAAATGGAGAATTAAAGCCATGAAATCTATGAGCTCTAAGCAGTACACATATGGTCGCTCTAGGTATCAGGATAAGATATAAAACCGTGCAAGATACCAGTAAACTGTTCCAGCTAGAAGCAGCTGAGAAATCTCACTGAGATGTTCTGAACAACCTCATGACTAGAAGATCAAGTGTATCACAAGTTAAGGCTCTACTCTTACCTCCAATGTAGCACAGTACTGACTTTTTGATATAAAAATAAAAAAAAATCCTACATCAAAACATCTGATTATTTACACAAAGTCAGAGTAGAATAGGGTACAACACTGGTATTCACCAGAAATCCACCAGAGTGGAAGATACAAGGCTAGCTCTTCAATTTGCTTGTTTACAGTGCCGATCTGTGATTGCAGCATGTCAGCCTCCGCTGAAAAATTAATCAGCCCAGCACTGGCTATGTCTTATTTATGGGAGTGAAGTTTTTCTTTCACTGTGAAGCAAAGAACAACAAACAGTTTCTTATTTCCAACCAGGAGTTGTCCATCTTTTTGAGGTTGGGAGCGACTGATATTCCTAAAATCTGTAAACACTCGAGGAAAATACATCTGCATTTGAGTTCTGATGGTCTCAAATATCAAAAAGCTGACCTTATCTTAAAAGGATCACTTATGCTACTGGTTTGAGAACTGAACGTAAACACCTCCCCTCTTTTGTGAGCTCTCTGGTGAAACACATGCATGGCAGAGGGATCGCCTCCTCCCGACGGGCAATCGTATTGAACTTGCACTTCTTGAGGTGGTCGGCCATGCTGGCGATGTTGGCAAACTTCCACTCGTTCACTGTACCGAAAGCTGTGCTGAATCTCCACACCTGAAGGACAAACAACAGAGAACTGATTATTACTTCTCATGCAGTAAGATTACAGCGTAGTAACACAGCAGACAAGTGAAGGTGATTATCTAATGTTTATTAAAATATCAAAAAAAAGACTGAATAACTAACCTTGTCTGTGATCTGCCATGAAGGAGACCCATCAGCACGCCGTTTCTTCTCCCACAGCAGGACGACCATGCCACGCATCTGGAGCAGGCTGGCACACACATCCCTCATGGTGCGGGACACTCTGGACAGCTGACACAAGCTGAAGCTGTCCAGGAAGCTTGCTACATGTTGCAACACCTCAAATGGAAGACTGCTGAATTGATCGCACTTAGAGCCAAAGTGGCAGGTGTTTCTTGGGACCCCAGTCTTTAGGGGTTGACCAGGCTGAACCCCAAAAGAGCCGAGGTGCCTGTCGTGGATGATTCGGAAGCCCTGTACCGACGGGCAGAATCGTCTTTGGGAGTAGGTGCAGCCATAATATGCCAAAGGGCAGCGTTGCTCCATCCAACCGTTGAGTCCAGCGTGGATATCCCCGTGAACATTTTTGAAATGAGACGAGAACTCATCCCGCCGGAACAGCTGCCCACACACAAATGTGAACATGGAGCGCTGCTTGGTTTGGTACCGAGCCACACATTCGAGCACCAGGTCCAGTCTGAGAGTGTGGAAGGGGCTTGGGTTGGAAAGCTGTGGGCTGGCGTGATCACACGCCGAGGCTGAAGCGATATCACCCACCATGGTGTTGGTTGCGAGAATGGCTGAAGGAAAGGAGAATGTCTGCGTACCAAAATCAATGTGGTAGCCATCTACAAACCTGCTGTCTGAGATTCCCCGGCCTCCCGGAGAGTCGCCCAGGCAAAAGAGCAACGCGGCAGTGATGAGATCAATGCCGTGGAGGCCCATGGGGTCGTCTGCTACTTCCAGGTCAGATGTGTCAACTGCCTTGTCCTCCATCTTTGCTCTGAACAAGTACGGGTCTGACAGCAGAGCCCGGCGTCCGTTAAATGTAAACATACTTATCCCTCTAAGTACTTCTACATTCTGTAGTTTGCGCTCCAAGCACCTATACCTGAGTTCAGTAGGCAAATGTTGCAAGAAGTTGTTTCTTACGTGATCAGACAGCAGGAATGGCAGTGGAGGTGAAAGTGGTGCTTGCTGAGGCACTGGAGGTTCCAGTGCTACAACAGGCATGTAATTCTGAGGCATCTCTGGCCAGACAAGGTTGGAGCCATTGATTGGCTCGCTGATAATGTCTTCTTTCTCTTCGAAAAACAACTCCACAAAATCATTTTCTTCGGCCCAGCTAATACCATCGTCTCCATCTGTTCCCACTGCGCAATCCACGCCGCCGACTGCTCCGAGCTCGCACTCTGAATCAGAGTCGCTCTCTTGCATATCTACATTCTTTCCACCTTCAGCGCCATAATCAGTGTGACAATCGCCATTTTCCCCATTGTGGAGTGCTCCATTCTTATCTGTCTTTTCCCCATTTAAATTTCCAACAATTACTTCAATATCCTTAGAATTAGTGAGGATGTCCAAGGCTGCTGCTAAACTTCTACTTGTCTCCACCGAGGCCCTATACAACTCATTATAAGGCTCCTCTTCCATTTCCACTGTTCCATTAGCCAGCACTGTCTCTGTTACACTTGATGCTGTGGCCATTTTGTCACTTTCATCTACTTCCTTATCGCCGTTCTTTGACACAGTGGTCGTGACCTTCAGGGACTCTAATAGCATCCTCTGATCCTGCAGGGCCAGGGCCATGTCTAGCTGCTCCACCTCATCAAAGTCTTTGCTCAAGTTTTCATAGGACTTGCGATCGGCGTAGCTCACAGGCCAGCGGTTCCACTCCATAGTGCAACACACTATACTTGCTGGGCAAGTCTCAAGGTGTTGTGCCATCTTGATCCTCGCGATAGAGAACGGGCAGCCAAACCCACTGTTTAGGCACGGCAGCCGTTCATACGGACACAGTAAACGATGTTCCTCTAGCTTGCATAAGTGGAAAACTGCCCCGCAGACAAGGGGGCAGCCAATGAGGTCGCATGAAACACCCGTCTCTGGTCTTACCATGCATCTTCTGTTGATGCATTTAAGGCAGTGGGGGTGCAGATTCTCCATTTTGACTTGATTGCTCCTTGCCCAATTGGTTCTGGCAGGGAAAAGGGGTGAAGAGTTCAACCCTGAAACAAAGACAACAAAAACCATTTGTTTCACAAGCCTTGACAAAGTGCACACATGCCACGGTAACAACATTTTTTCAGTGAGCACATCGGTCAGCTGGAGCATAACATGCAACCCTCCAACACAACACACACACACACGAGGTCCCATACCTGCACAGTGCTCTGTAACTACACGTTCTTTCTCGGTGCATGTTTACTAAATCTTTATGCTGTTCAGTCACATTTCACAACACTCCTCTTAGGTTACATGGTGACACCGGTTCTTCCAGGAACTTCAAGGCAAAACTCACCCCTCACCTTTAGGCTCTGAAAGGTTGCTCTTCATTCATGCAGTTTGGTGACAAGTGAGTCAAACCCCTTGAGAAGTTCAAAAAGTTGTGCGCACCAAACCCACTAAGTAAAATACCTGTGAGTCATTATTTGTTAGTGTTGCTTGTATGAAAGGATTTGTGGGATAAAGAATGCGGGCTAAATTGACACCAAACAATCTTTTAAAGATCTGCTGCAAGTCCAAACCGCAATGCCACACAGGAGAGCTATTGTTCAAGTCTTTGGCCAGCAACAGCTAGCTAAATTACGCAAGCATGGCTACAAACACAAACAACACAAACACCGGCTGTTTCCAACAATTACAAACAGTTGTAGTTTCAGCGCCAATAGTAGGTGACCTTAGTCCGTTTAACTACTAAAACTCGTTTTTGTGATAAGTGCACGACAGAAAAAGTTCAACAGATGAGGTACAAAACTTTGTTAAACAAAAGAACATCAACAACATGGCCAGCCAGCTAGCTTCGCAGCTACACTTGTTAGCCTGCTCAGTTAGCTAGCTGGTAGCTTCGAGAAACCGCTTACCCGATTTACGGGGCTCCCCGAGCTTCTTTTAATTATACTTTTTTGACTTCTGTCAGCTCCGTCGACATCAACAAACACGGAAACTACAGCTTTATAAGCATCTCGCCGTATTAAACGTGTCCAAATCTTCTTAATATATGAACTGGCTGCAGCTGGTTCTTCGGCTCTGAGACCTTCGCTGCTCTGAGTCGGTCGGTCGGCGTTTGTGTTGATCCTGGTGTGGGACGCCACTGCGCTACGTCATCACGTCGACGACCAGTCACATTTAGGTTTATGGACGCAGGCCTGTGAGACGGCACTGAAATAGACAGACTGGGGAATACCCTGAGGACAGTTTTACATGCTATCACTCATGAAATGTCTGTGCTGTTGTTTTTGGATTTTAACGGATACAGACTCTTGGCCAGGCAATTCAAATTACTTATAAATCTATATAAAGATATTTTACTTAAAGATCCTCTTCACACATGTATTAAGACATGTAAAAATGCTCTGCTTGGAAAATGTATAAGTACTATGTTAAAATCCTTAAAATGGCATCTAGTCCTTCTCCCTCATTAAATATTTTTCATTTCAAAAGTTTAACTTCTGGACACAAGATGTCTCCTACTTCACTTTAAAGTCCATTCTCAGTGTATGCACACTGGCTTTCAACATCACATTTGTATAAGTTTCACCACGATTGGCTTCCAAACTAGTTGTGGTGTCACAAATCATGCTCAGAGGCCTGCCCCTTAAAATCAATTATTCAGTGAGCACAGAGAAACTTTCCACTTTCAGCAGATGAATTTTAAAACAGCCTTTCAGTGTCAAACTGCATTCTGCACAGTGAAGCTCAAACATCCAAATGTAGGAACAAGAAACATTCACGTGCTGAAAGTGGAAAGTTTCTTTGTGCTCACTGAAAATCTAAGTTAATGGGGCGTATCTGTGAGCATGATTTGTGACATCACAACTGGTTTAGAAGACAATTGTGCTCCAGTATACAACTTACACAAGTGTGATGTGGAAACTTGAAGCCTCCAGTGAAGAAGGAGACATCTTGTCTCCAGCAGTAAATTCATAGATTCTGGATTTGTAAAGAGGAAGAAGGAGTAGATGTAATTTTAAGATTTTCTAACTAGGTAATTGAACTTTTTTGTGGAAAAACATATCAGACACAAATGATTAAAAAGCAGTAAATTTTAAATGTCTTAAAACATCATTAAAGAATAAAGCTGGTAATATGACTCATTACTGTATATTTAAGGAAGGATGTGCTGGTATCAAATTTTCACGCTACGATTATCGTAGGTAAAAATATAACGATAAACGGTATTAATAACGTTTTCTGAAATCCTACTATTAGTGCTAAACTATAGTTAAATTACTTCACACCATGATCACCTTGGATTTTATTCACTGAACAGCGGTCTGTACAGTATAAAAGAGCAAAACTAACAATGGATTGATCTTACTAACTTGCCTGTGTAGCCAGTGCCTGATATAGCCTACTGCTCTGTGCCTTCACACCAACTATTAAAAACACAGGAGTCATACTGTTGCACTGGGTGACATGTTCCCACATTAACATGAAAATGGGCACAGTAATTTGTTTTGAGTCAGTCACCCTTTCGAGGCGCTGCAAATACTCACTAATGAGTGTTAATCCATGGCTGAAATAGTCCCCAACAAATGCACCATTTAGTCCTGTTGGAGTAACATTTGCTACAAACTACCAGCTGTTTTAGAAAATCATTTAGCCTTTATTAAAAATGAAATTATATATTGATGACCAGTTTTTTTTTTAAATAGATTTACATCTTAAGAGGGCACGAATGGGTTTGGGTCTGAGTGTCACAGACAGGTTAGGGAAGTCGGAAAGCAACGAGAAAGAGACTTGCACGCTGTAAGTTTTGTTTTCCTTTTGACAATATGAAAAATATAGAATAAAACCAACCATGTGCTTTAAGTAAAAGTAGTAATTACACATGTAAAAGTCCTGCATTTAAACTTTTACTTAAGTAAATGTACAAAAGTATGAACACCAAAATGTACTTTTCTTTTAAGTATCAAAAGTAAAAGTTGCCTACTCATTACGAGGCAGAATGGCCCTTTTCAGAGTGTAATACATTATTGGATTATCATTACTGATGCTTTGCTGTGTAAGCACCATTTAATGCTGTTGCTGGTCAATGTGGAATTATTTCTAATTACTTTATACTCTTGGGTAGTTTAATCTATAACAATCCATCATTTATCACAAGGTGATCATATGCTTTGCAGTTGAAATCTGAATCTGCAAAGTAACTATAGCTGTCAGATAATTGTAGTGGAGTAAAAAGTATTATATTTCTCTCTGCAATGTAGTGGAATGGAAGTATAAAGTAGCATAAAATGTAAAAACACAAGTATAAGTGCCATTTTGAGGTACATAAGTACAGCACTTGAGTAAATGTACTCACCACTGAGAATTAGATTAGGGACAACATTTGATGGAGACCTTTATTAGTTGATTTCTTACAAATAAAGAAAATCATTTTATAAAGAGAAACATTTGCAAAGATTTTCATTATTATCATAAATCACACACACACACACGCATGAGTGTTTGTCTATGTCCGTTTGTCAGCTCTAAAAGGTCCCTGATTCATGAGGCCACTTCTGAGATGTGGTGAATGTTGGACAAGGTGAGCTGTGCCTCCCGGGCTGGGTAGAAACGTCTGGAGCGAAGCCACAGCCTCCCAAACACCCCTGTGATCAGCAGCAAGACGACCAGCAGCCCCGCGAGGACAAAGGTCTCCACAGGAGGGACTCCGCCTGCATCTGCAGGGAAAGGTGGTGCCACAATTTGCATATGAATGTAGTATCTAGCATCTATGTGCTTTGAAGGTTTAAAAGCTGGAGCTCTTAAATCTATACAAGTTAGAGAGATTATAGAAAAGGTAAAAACATACTCAGATTGGGCTTTTCACTATTGTTTAGTAGTCGTCTGATTGGTCCAAAAGACACTGTATGGGACAGAGGGATGTCTCGCCGTATCCTCATTAATCCATCTTCACTGGAGCAGTTCTGGCAAATAGAAGTAAAACATGAAAGAAGCAAAGATGTTATAAGCTTCAGCGTCAGATAGTTGTGTATTTAAAATCAGGACAACTTAACTGATAGCTCACATGGCTGAATAACAATTATAGGCTGTTGCGTCTATATTAAGGACATAAGCTGCACATAGGCTACTTGTCTGAACTGGCCTCTGACTACCAGTTTCAGGAATGGGTGTTAAGCTCACTCACAGGCTGGCACAGCCCCGGCGCGTTGTGGCAGATCTGGACGTTGCAGTGAAGGAAGACGTTGCTATAAGAGCTGCCGACAAATTTGAACATTTGTATCCTGAACATGGCCTCTGGACCCTGGCCGTTCTTCAGCACGCTCAGGGTTTGTTCGTTTGTCAACAGCGGGCAGCTAAGGGAGGGAGACAAAGAAGTCAGGGAGGCCTGGTGGTAGTGAGGTTAGAATGAAATACTATACTTTAATAACAGAGAAATGAAGAGGGGGGGTGAGGGGGGTATTTGGTATTTAAAGGACAGATTTGAACTTGTCTGATTAATTGCAAAGCTAAGAAAATAATGTAAATATTATGTGAAGTGATTCAACACAGCCATAGACAGTGTTTTCTTTTCCCTCATGGTGCATTTCGTTGCTGTGCCGTTGCTAACAGTACCAAATACTGCCTGGTTGTCAAGGACATGCACAGCTGTTGAACTGAAACGCATATGGCCTCTCAGGCAGGAGTCACATGACCAGGCTGCTGAGAGTTGTTGTCCGGCCTGCTCTCTAAGCAACAAACTCTCTAATTTCAGATTTCAACAGCGCTCCCATAAGAGGACTAAGTGCTATTTGGAAGTGTGGTGAAATAACACAGCCGGAGTGCACTAGCAGGTTTCAAAATACCATCTATAGAGTATGTTCCATGAATATATAAATATTAACCTACTCATTTTGCTTTTTCAGCTGCAAGTTGCAAACAGAAAAGAATATGTCTTGCCTGCTGTAAGGTTCAATCTACAGTATACATCCATTGTGAGTTGTTTTTTTCCTGTTTGCTCATATTACACAATGCAAACTGCTTTTGTTTAAACAGTCCTGAGGCAGACCTGTCTCGGATGAAGGTATACTGAATGTTGCTGTATGGATCACTAGTTGGTGTAGCCCAGCATCTCTCCATGCGCAGCATCAGGTGAGCCGGTATCTATGAAACGGACAGGGTTGGGCGACAGTCAAGTCATTTTTTTTTTTTTTACACAAGGTAAATACATTTTCATAAAGGGCTACGAAATAAGTAAACAACAGCTGTACCAAGAGGTTATAACAACACGGCAGAGACGAGCAGCGATCAAATGACTGTTTTGTCACGGGTGGAGTGTTAGATTTCCAGCATTACTTGGAACATCCCGCCACACAACATATTGCTTAATATCTTGTAACAACATGCTTAACCTAATCCAAAAATAGCTGTCAATAGTAAGACAGCTATTTTTAAATGTTTGTTGTTTGTCTGTGTTTTAAATGTGTTTTTCCTGTAAAATGTACATTTTTAAAACTCTGCATTCACAATTTCAGGACAGATTTTAAAAAGGCATTTTGGTCACGTATGATTACATTTTACTCCCAATATCATCCATAGATGGCCTGGAACATCCAAAAACAAACATATTCCTTTATGTTAGGTATAGGTATTTAGTTTAAATGCTTTGTTTTCCTTTAATTCTTCAATTCTATAATAAAAATAGTAATAGACTTTGTCAGTCCGGGTGAATTACCATGAAAACTTTCACAAAAATGTCATCATCCAGGGTCAGTGATGGCACAGTGGTCCATCTGTTCTCAAAGGCTTCATCTTTATACAGTAACATTGACACTGAGAAGTTGCCGTCCTCTGTGTTCAGAGTGATGGTTCTGTAAGGAGAAGATCAACAGAGCCACATGTAAACACCAAAGAATTTTTACAGTCGGATCAGGAGTCATGTAGATTGTAACTTACCTGACATCCACTCTAATCATGTTTTCCCCGTTGGGTTGTTGGACCATGTAGTTGATGGGGTAGCGGCACACAAATGTTATGTTAATATAGTTTCTCGTTATAATGTCTGAATCGTTATTGTGTATGGTGTTTATGAACATGATGTGTGTATCATCTGAGGCCTAAGGAGAGAAAAAGAAAGACAAAGATAAAAGTCAACAGAAGAGATTCAAATAAGAGACATTTTAATTGCTGTGTGCAATACATTTCTATATAAATGTTTATTTTTCTGCTAATGCACAAGATTAGTTATGCTATTTTGAGTTAGAGCCACTGCAGAAATCTGGCGTGGATGTTGCGTTGATGAGAGGAGGTACAGTATGTTAAATCAAGATATCTCTCATTATATGTTTCATTTAATTTGGTCAATGAACGATTTAGCGGCACAACAACCCAGGTGACCCACTGACACTCAACTCTTTCCTATAACAGTAAGATAACTGGACAGAGGACCTTGCTAAACTGAAGTGAAGGAAATTAATTTTACCACCATACAAGGGCTAAAACTAATATTTTATTATTAAAGTTATTTTCATTATCAGTTAATCTGCTGATTATTTTCTTGTTTATTCGCTTAATCATTTAGTCTGTAGAATGTCAGAAATTAGGGGGAAAAGTCAATCACAATATACTGAAGCCCAAGAAACTTCAATTTGCTTATTTGTCTGACCAACTGTCCAAAACCATAAAATAATAAATTTACTATTACATGAGATTAAGAAAAGCACCATTCTCACATTTAATAAGATAAGATGACAGAATGGGGTTTTTTTCCTTGAAAAATGACTTAAACAATTAACTGGTTTTCAAAATACTTTTTTTTGACAATTAATTTTCTGTCAATCTACTAATTGATTAAGTGATTAATTGACTAATCATGTTAGCTTTACAGTATTCACAATCACAGTATAAAGATGAAGCCTTTGAGAATAATCACAGATTGATCTGGTTAGAAACAGGCAATCTAAATTAAATCTAAACCTAATTTCATAGTACTGACTCCACATAATGCAAGTACTTGACATACAGTCCAACACATACTGTACGTGTATGTGTAACAGTTCACTATATAGAGTATGTTTGACTGTATATATTGCAGGTTTTTCAAGATTTATAACTTAACTTTCAACTGTTAGTATTACCTTTTTAATGTTAAGAATCACATTAAAAAGTAACAGGAGGAGGAGTCATTGGGGTTACTTTATATAATCTTTTTCCCAAACTACAACTTCTGCAGTTATCCTTTCACTAAATGTGAGTGATATTGTTCAATATTCTTTTGCTGACCACTGACATAGATAAAACCACAAAATGGGGCCGGGTGAGAGGGTTGTGTCTATGGTTTGTTTGGGCCCCTGCTGGGCACAGATGGAGGATGGCCTCTGTGGTCACTGGAGCAGGGTGAGAATTGCCCCAAGCTCTAACAGTCGAGACACCTTTTACTACCTCTTAGTAAACACACGACCCCCTCCCCATGAGCACCACTGACAGGTTTCTACAGCAAGCAACAGGTCTTCATTATTCCACGACAGAACCCTGCAGGGACTTGCACTTATCACAGCGTAATATGAAAGCTCAGTGTCTCACAAATGCAGAATGATCGCAGAAACACGAGCGAGGACGCCGTCACGTTTCACTGAAAACGGCTGACCTTTAAACCCAACAATTCACTCATTTCTTCACTGACGGCCGGATTTAAAAAGGTTTTAAGTTCAAGGTGAAAGGAAGATTGACAGCTATGGCATTCTTCTCCTTTAGCAACAGCCATCTAATCCAGAGCGGGCTTACTCTCTGCAGCCTCTATGCAATAAACCTTGTAAAACTGCTGAGGTGGAGTACTGGGAGATTTCCTCCCTGTTGAAAGCTGTGTTAACCTTTTGCTTGCTTTACAAGGAAAACCTTCATGCATTCCAAGCAAGAAATTCAAGGGCACTCGTGCTCTGAAGGAGGGATTTATACCTTGCCAGAGTTTAAATCCATGAGTGGCTGGATTAAAATAATCAGGGGGCTAGTTGGCCAATGATTTATGGCCTTCCTATTCAGCTTCAACTTCAACAAATAATCATCATTTCCATGCAAATTCTGATAATTTAGAACTACAAGGCCATTCAGGGCCCCCCCCTTTTGCTGCTTTGAATAAGGCTGTTATGGGGAAAACGAACAACGCCGCCCTTCTTTCTTGAAATACATGCCACTCCCCCCCATTCTTTTCTCTTTGCTCCTTTCTGTCTGGGCTCAGAATTTGTGCCTTTCTCTGTCCATCTTATTATACCAGCTATGACCTAATCCCATAGTGGCCATCTGAACACAGAGGCTCACAGTCCACATTTACGTCACTGCAGAAAAAAAAGAAGTGGTGTTTCTGGCCTTAGGTTATTCAGGTTATTTTTACTCTTATGTAAAGTTCAATAAACTGACTTAAGTAGCTCCTTTTTTGGTGCTGAAAAGAGCCTGATTGGTAGGGGGCCGGTTCCCACAACAACCGTAAACATCGTAAAATAGAAAATTTATTATGATGGGGATTTTATGTTGTCAATAATGGGGATAAGTGTAGTTTGTCTTCATTTTGGTTAAAGCTGATGTCGCCTTCCTTTGTGAAGAGCTGTTCTAAATGTCTGAGTTCACGTGCAACATTTGATTAGTTGGACTCTTAAATCCTGCAGACACGGCCCGACTGAGAAATCTCCACAGGCTTCAATGCAAATGTGGAGCTAGATATTGAAGGTCATACCATTATGGTGCCACAGTCAGAGAGATTCTTGATGCTGAAAACGTAGTAGTCTCCGACCTCAACGCCACGGCACTCTGGATCATTTAAATGCAAATCCCAAACCTAAACACAGGAAACACATTACACACATATTAAACAAAGCTGCACTGGGAATGCCAAAGTTCTAGTTACTTTGAGGGAAATTCTTTAGAATTTTGTTGGTTGCTCACTTACGTTAACTGGAGGGTCTTTGTTGAGGAAAAAAGCAGTGGGAATAACAACCTCCATATGGTCGTTGGTGCATATGACAGTTTCATTGACCTCTAATCAGAAGAGGATGAAAACAAATTCAAACTCACACAACAATATTTGTAGAAAATGTGCAAGGATATTGCTAATTTGGTAAAAAACAAACAAACAAAAAAAAAACAACCCCAACTACTCCTTTTGGGTCTTTAGGGTACTCTATTATTATTATTATTATTATACTGCATATTTAACCTTCATAGACAATAAAAATATTTCACATATGAAATCTGGCCACCAATAACTAAAAGTCAGTGGTGGTTTGTGACCATGTACATTATTCTAACACTGTAGTATTTCCATTATCTGCTACTTGATACTTTTACTGCACCTTATTTCTGAGGGAAATATTGTACTTTTTACACCACTATGAAGATTTTACAAACAAAACATACGATGAATTCTTAAAATATGATGCACTGTTATAAACTACCCAACAGTATACAGTTAAAATGAGCTCCACCTCAACCAGCTACAACATGTCTATACATGTTAATGCATTAATTATAATATGTAACACAATAACTCTGCATAATGAGTACTTTAACTTGTTATACTTAAAGTTTATTTAGCTGATAATACTTCTGTACTTGTATTTAAGAAAGATTTTGAATGCAGGACTTGTAATTAGTATTTTCACAGTGTGGTATTGCTAATATACTTTTACTAAAGGATCTTTTACTTGATTTGAAGCATCAAATGGTCCTTTTTATAAAAAGATTTCAAAGCTCTGGCATCCAGGGGAAACCCATGTCAAACCAATAGTCATTAATATAAAAAAATTACTTTCTAATGAGGTTTCCCTAAAACAGCAGTTTGTTTGACCCTTGACACTTCATCTGCAGCGGTGTGATCTGAGGTGTGAGCTCACCCTCCTCCTCAGGCTCCAGATAGACTGCTGAGGTGAACGTCCTTATGGTGAAGAGTAACCAGGCAAAAACCAAACTGGCAGGTGTCATCTTCCTCCGCTTTCTCTTCGCCGCAGCACTTCAGCCACAACACTGCCTTTTGGCCCTTTCCCGAAACTCTGTGAATCTGGTACTATTCACCACAGCTCACTGTCAGGACAAGACGTAGTGCCCCTCTCGTACTCCAACCCTCGAAACACGGCTCTAATGAACTGGCAGCCTCCCTCCGGCCTTAAAACACCAGCTTGAATGATGTCCCCACCAACAATGAGATTCCGCACATGAATAGAGGGAACTGAGGGGAGTCCAAGGTAACACGTATGTTACTGCCTACTGCGGTGATGTCCTCTTAGTAAACATCTTACAACTGTTCCTTACTACAGGGAGCAAAAAGAAGTCTGGTAACCATGCAAAGAGAAACAACAGTGCTGGGCCGGCACTCTTTGTTGTCTACATCCTTTGTCTGGACATTTTAAAATCTTTACTGGTGCGGGAATCCCAGTCAGTCAGGCGAAAAGAAACTCATTATGAGTCAAGGGCAATTCAGTGACGATGCCAAGGACCTGTGAGTGTATGTGTGTGGTGGAACAGACCATAAAATACTAAAAAAAAGCATGCAAACACAAGAATGGAAAGATTATTTTCATCACATTTTAACAACACAGAAAATGTGATGAAGCAGCACGTCTGTGCAGCCACATATCCATTAAACCTGTTCAGACAATTTGTAAGCGGTAATGACAAGATAATTGCTGCAACACTTTAACATTTTCCAACTTTTATGAGTTTAATTTACAAGATTAGTTTCCAAGACACTGAATCTTGCGCTTTTTTGTCTTGTAAATTCGGTGTTAGGCAGGATTGTCTGGCATTGTCTTACCAGACAAATAGCTTAAAGTAGATTGTCTGGAAGAAGAAAATCCTACTAAAATCTCCCGTTTCTTTTGTAAAGGAGTAAAAGTGAGTAAAGGTCAACGGCTTCCTTCCTGGTTCCATTTTTACTACACAGAAATAAACCACAGTTAATGCACTGGACAAAAAGAGCTGGTCATAACAGGTTGACGCCCTGTCATCGACACACTTTTATTTCCTGAAAGTTGTGGAAAATACCTCAATCACTGATGTGATTTCAGCATTTGAATTCCTCCATTCTCCAACTGTCATAATGTACAGTGAGGTTGTACATAAATGCACATGGTTATATTAGATCAACACAACAACAATACTGTACAATCTAGTCATATGTGATCATCAAACATACTTGAACAGCTTAAGTATTGTAGTCAAGTTACAACTTTCCATCTACAACTATGACAACAAGTGAGCCAAATAAATAAATACTCCAAAGAGTTTTAAAATTTCAACTTGAATACAATTAAGAAACATGACATCTTAGTCTGTTGTCATATTAGCTAAAATATCTTTTTTTGGAAATGCATTTGTTAGCTTCATGATGCTTATATAAAAAGTGGAATGTGCAAAATTAGAGTGCTTCTATCACCCACAGTGTACAGAGTGAGCTGTTTTTGCCTGTGCAGGTGTCCCCTCTCTGTGCAGCAGCGTGTTCAGATTCACTCCAGAGGTTCAGTATCTTCAGTAAACAGGTCGGCCAGGTCAGCCACTGTCAGCACGGCTGCCTCTGAGTGCTTCATGGCTGTGCTGGTGTGACTAGAATGAGAAAAAAAAAGGCATTTATTGACACTCAACTGCTTCTCTTGAATTTCAGCTCCGGATTTAAGTGTTTTAAATGCAATATTAATGCAAAAATTGCGACTGACTCCATCCTCTGGCTGTTACCTTTTCTCCGCAGTTTTTATCATTGCTTGCATTCTCTCTTCGATGGTGGATTTGATGAGGAATCTGTGAACAAACGTTGGCCTGGTGGACAGAGAAAAAAAAGAAAAAGAAAAGAAATGACACTGAATGTACCAAACAAGCACTTTTCATGACTTGTACTGTTGAGGTAAGTCAAGATAACAGCCGTCCTCCATTATGGATTTCTCCAAATTAATTTATACCCGTCACAAAGGAGAAAGTGAGAACTCAACTAATGGAATTAATGAATAGTTTGACATTTCTGGAAATACACTTATTCGCTTTCTTGCTGAGAATTAGATGAGAAGATTGATACCACTCTCAGAAGCTACAGCCAGCAGCTGCTTAGCTTAGCACAAAGACCAGCTAGCCTGGCTCTGTCCAAAAGGTATAAAAATCCACCTACCAGCAGCTCTGAAGCTCATTAAGTTTGTATTTTTTGGGGCATCTTTGTGCCTTTATTACATTACTGTTACTTTCATTGTATGTAGGTCACAACATCAAAACATCTATATCTGCAGGTTTAATCGATTTCTCCCTGCTTCTTACTTGGTTTGGCCGATCCGGTGCACCCTTCCTATGGCCTGGAGCTCATGAGCTGGGTTGAGGATCGGCTCAACCAGCAACACGTGAGTTGCTTCGATGATGTTCAGCCCGTTGGAGCCCGTGTGGAGAGGAAGGAGAAGTATGTTGATCTTGTCTTCGTATTTGAAGGAACTAAGATTCTCCTGGAACAATAAAGACAGTAATGCACCAGTTACAATTTCAGCAGTTTCAAGTTCTACAGTTTTCACTGCAACATTTTTCCGATAGCTGACATTTAGTTGTATTCAATATATTTTTTCTTGTCAAAGATCAAAGTATTCTGCGTTTTCCACTTTGGTTTTTTCACTTAAAGGAAACAAAATGAAACAAAATTAAGATCACATGATGCCACAACTCTCCACTGCACCCCAAACTGTTTTTAATTCTTTTAAGCAGGTTAGTGGTTCTTTAATACAGGTTGACCCACTGAAACTGTGGATATATATTTTTGGGTTTAAATGACAATTAACAAAAAACTTGATCAATTAAGAAACATTTAAGAAAGTAAAATACAAATCTAGTTCCAGGTTTCAGTGGTCAGAGAGAACCCTCCACCATAATATTTCATGGCTGGCAGATATGAGATATTCAAATATCAAATAGTAGGTTATATTCTTGTCTCTTCTTATCTCACAAACTCAGGAATGGATTTCCACAAAATGTTCTGAAAAGACGGTCCTGGAGCAAGTAACAAAGGATTAGATTTTGGTGTTGATCTGGATTTTTCCACCATTACAGGATTAGTGTTTCCTTTTTATCCCTCGGGTATGTTTGCCGCTCGAAAAATCAATTTAACCTAAAAATAAAGTGATAGGAATGAAGTGTTTGGGTGCAGCGGCAAGTTGGAGAATTGCTGTGTTGGTGGAGGATATACACTCACCGAGCACTTTATTAGGAACAGCTGTGCAATCTAATGCAATCCAATACAACAGCTCTGCCATAAATTCTACTTTTACGAAGCTTATACATTTTCAGTTTTTATTGACATTGTCAGAAAGGTGATATGTCTACTTTATGTTTATTACTGAGGTTTTAGTGGGTGGTGGTGGTGTTCCTAATATTTTGCCCCCCTTGTGTATGTTAATGGCGTGGACAAAATATTAGGGGCACTTTTAAATGAATTTATGGCAGAGTTGATGTATGGGAGTGCATTAGATTGCCCGGGTGTCCCTAACAAAGTGCTCGCTGAGTGTATATCAGTGTCTCTATCAGTGTTTCTGTGACAACTTGCTACAACTACTCGAATTCTTCCTGACTGTAAACTCCACCTGGTGTGGTTTTGTTGCATTGTGCAGCTACAGTAAAAGTTTGCCATGAATTATGTAGAAATGGTAAAGATGCAATTTCAAACCTGAAATTTGTGAATTCCATTGATTTGAGAGAATTCCATGTTGTTGTCAAATAAGGCCTTAGCGATGATATCCAGGACGCTCTGCCACTGTGCAGGAGAGAAAAAAGACAGCTGGGTCAGATGCAAACTTGATATCATCCAAATAAATCTCCCACAATGTGGGGATAGTTTATAGTTACCGTGGAGAAGACGAGACACTTGGCCCCGGGGTCGGTCACTTGGATCTTCTTCAGGGTTCGCACGACTGCCTCCACTTTTGTAGAGTGGCTTCCCTGAAAGACACAGGAAGGGGAAAGTTAGGCTATAGTGTTAATCAATATTTAATAGCCTGAGCAAAACTGTGCTAAATTACATTTGCACACATTACAAGGCATAAATTGAATGATCATGTCCCAGATATGGTCATAAACCAAATAAAACTCACTTTTTTTGAAAATGAGGCAAAGTGGAACCAAACCAGATCATAAAATCCAGATACATAACTGACAGTAATGCGTCTCTCATGAGGATGGCGTTGCTGACTGACCTTGACCGGGATGTCCTGGTCCTGACTGGACGACTGTGTGGTGAACACGTAGGAGATCTCTGTGTGGGACGTGGTTTGCCTACAAATGGCACATTTGATGGCCCGGCGTCTCGAGCCCACGCTGTACTGCTCCACAATGATAGCGATGCACTCGTTACAGAAGCAGTGGCCGCAAGTCAGCACTGCCCACTGGGAAAGAGGGAGCGCGATGACATCACGATTACAAAGGGAGACATTAACAAGGATTCAAGGTTAAAGAAAAGAAAGTAATTAAGACTTCATGATTGGGCTGTTTGATCTGTCACTTTACTGATAAACTACAGTAACGTGGTTGCTTTAATTCACTTTTCTGTTTTTCTATTTTAATCTCACATCCATTTGATAATAACGTACACAACTGCTAATTCACCCGTTTTAAAGCTCAAAATTAACCCCACAAATAAAAAACTGCTAATTTTCTGGGTGCAGAGCTGAAACCATTAGTCAATTAACTGATTAGCCGATTGGCAGGAAAAAAATCAGCAACTATTTTTATGACCAATTAATAATTTAAGTCATTTTTTGAGCAAAATGCCGATTATTTGATGGTTTCAGCTTCTTAAATGTGTGCATTTGTTGCTTTTCCTTGTCTTAAATTATAGTAAATGGAGAATCTTTGGGTTTTGGACTCCTGGTCAGACAAAACAAGACGTATGAAGATGTCATCTTGGATTACAAGAAAAAGGCATTTTTCACTATTTACAGACCTTTTATAGCCCAAATAATGAATCTATTAATCGATAATGAAAATAATTGTTAATTGCAGCCCTTGCTGGGTGCACTGGGTACACTGCTATCATCAAAGAAGTGTTTCTGCACATGCCTGACAGCACACAATGCCACACATAAATCCTGGTGCAGGACGAATCAGCTTCAGGCTAGATGTAATTATAGTCCCTGGCCAGTGTTGATAAGACTGTAGTACAGACTGTGAGGTGTTTTGTTTCGTTCTCTACTGACTGGAAGGTACATTTGGTTCAGATTGGCTCATAGGAGAAACTTCTAATTATAGTCACAAAACCCAGCCAGTGTTTTAAGATAGTCAAGTCAGTTAAGAGCAGAGATGTTTCATGAAACAATCACTAAACAGTAGTAACACTTTTACAAATAAAAACGATAAAAGATCGTATTTGCAGAAATCAAGAAAACATCCAGCATCCTGATTCATAAAATATGACTAATTAAGAGAAAACATCTTATAAAACCAACAGCAAAAAGCATCACTTCCTTACAACTCACCTCCTGTCCCAGGGGCCGAGCACAGATGGGACATGGCTCTGGGTTCAGCCCTCCAGTAGACTTGTCCTGGGACTGGAACAAGGCGATTTATGTTATTCAGAGTAAAATCATTGCACACAGCAGCTTGAGATACAGTCCCTGAGTGAGCTAGAGAACAACGCATGTAACCTTGAAGCTTCTAACAAATGTAAATTACCTTCTCCAGATTTGTGAGATACAGAAACTGGCCAAGCTTCTTTTGGAGTTGAGACTTGGCCACCGCTTGGTCGTTCAAAAGCTTGACTCTGTTCTGCTCCACCTGGAGGCAAAACAGTCGAGGGCAGAGGTTAAGAATGCAATAAAAATAGTCAAAGCAGAATATTACATCCTTGGAAACTTTAAAAAAAACAGGTCTGCACTGTTGACACAAAGTTTGCTCTATAATGCATGTTAATGCATTATAAATGTATTAGATTGTTGTTAAATTCACATGTTCATTACTCCTGGAGATTTAAAGATTTCCTACACATAAAAAGGAACTATAAATAAAAAGATGGAAAAAATTGAATCATACTGTGTATGTTCTTGCACAAGTAACCGCTGAGTACACTGTACACTTATCTCTGATCACTTGAGAGCTGCTCTTAAAGAGACTATTATTACACATCGCTGTAAGTACTAGTCACTTGATAAATGTGTCTTATTGTTCACACTCAGCGAAGAACTTTTTTGTTCCTTGGATGACTCTTTAGACTATTCTTCAGTGTAATTCTTAGAAATTTAATAAATCCAGCCTGAGGTCATGTTGGCATGAGGAACAGACTGTATGCTCTGTATGTGGGTAATTGTGCTGAAAAGTGTGTCAAAGGGTCCTGTGGCCCTCTTTTGGATAACAAGTGTGGGTTTCAGCCACACATCAGTCATTAAAGACGTTTTGGTGTGAAAATGAAGTAATCTTGACATGTTTACCAGAGACAACAAAAGTATCTGTAACTGACCTCATGCGGCTCGATGATGTGCAGCAGTTTTGGCTTCGGCTCATCAGGCAGACGCACGCGAAGCCTCTCGGTGGCCATACCCAGCTCATCGATGGCCGACACGTGATTCCGCAGAACCATCCAGTACTCATGCAGCACCTGACGAGGGACACAGGCAGCTTTTAAAGGGGCAATATGTATAATTTTGACAGCCCACAAAATGACAACAGCACTCTTCTAGCTTCTAGATTGTATTTTCAGACACTTCACAATCAAATTTAAAGTGTTAAAAAGTATTAACACCACTGGGTCTGGAGGGTGAGTAGTGTTTTTAATCTAAATGACATTTTATGATGTATTCCACATTTACAAAATGCTGTGTAAAATGTCAAAAATAAATAAACATCCATGAGAAAATTAGTTTTTCTAAACACTTCAGTTTCTAGTTTCTGGAAATAAAACATTCTTGAACCTAAAGTAAGTGTTTGTTTCTAACAATGAGGCATTATTGTCTTCAGCAGCTCTAATCCAAATCAAAATGCGGTATTAATGTGCAGCAGGGGAATGTACAACATTCCCGCTTGCTTGAAAAGAATCTATTGTTTATTGCAAAGCTTGAAAATGAAGACCGTGTGTGTAACTGTGTGTGCAAACCTTGTACTCCTTCTTCCAGTTCTCAAACAGCTCCATGAAAGTGTTGCCCTCCTCTACCAGCTCCGGGTCCATCCGCTTAGCTTTGGCAAAGGACAAGATGGCCTTCAGAGTGCGCTCGGTCTCACTGACTGCCCACAGACCTCGGCTGGTGGTGGGAAGACGGTCATCCATCAGCCCTTCTTCATCCTCAATCATTTCTTCAAAGATGGCCGTCTGACCTTTCACCCTGTCAGGGAATTAGTCTGATTAATCAACAACATATTTTCATGCTATTTCAGTAATAGTCTGACAGGTTTAAAAATGATTGCTCTACTTACGTGTGAGAAAACAGCTTGGACTCATAATCTGTGAAAAGTTCGTCTGCTTTGCAAAAAACACAACTAAAATATGACGAGAGAGGAGCGTTAGTTATGATAGGAAATAAGTTTCACAGAACTTGAGGCTTATGAAAGACATTTAAAAGCCATGATGAGATATTAACAGTGAAAATAAGTCTTACTTATTGAGAGGCAGTCTCATAGGCCTGAGGTGACAAATGGTGGCCTCGTCAATCACTTTTTTCGAAGCCGGACCTTCAAGGCTCTTCACCGCTTCTTGAACAGTCTTCTGGGATTTCATCAGATCTTGCATTTGTGTAGTGAGGATGAACTGCAGACCACAGCCGTCACGGAACCTGCAGAACAACCCGTCTTCTGTCAGCGCATGTTTGTGTATGGATAACTACTAACTGCCAGCTTGCCAAATAAAACAGTTTACTTGTCAGCCATGGAGAGCTTGTGGGCTTGTTGTTTGTAGCTGCACGTCAGCTCATTCTTGACGCGGGACACCAGATCGTCGTCGGTGGAGCAGCGGATGGCCCTCTGAATAACATCCAGCCACCAGGGAGAGTTCAGCTTGACCTGGACAAATACAGTTGATGATGTTAATTTTTTAATCTAATCTATCAAAAACTAAAGTCAAGCCGAAGGTAAGCTTCATTTTATCTGAAAGTCATATAGTCTCACAGGTAGGTAACAAAAAAACAGATAAAAAAAATGCAACATTATAAAATACACATCCCTAAATGTGGATTATGATTAGAAGTCCATGTTGGACTGTTACTGAGCATTGTGACAGCTGGAGAAGCCTGCAAATAGTAACATCCCCAGACAATACACTTTTTATTCTAACTCATACAATTAAACTTATATTATGGTCTGTGAAAAGCTCAATACAAGCTTAATCCAGGGTGATTCAGGTAGAAAAAATTATTTACAGACCAAAATTAATTGGAATTTAAATTCATTTGGTAGATTTTCTGGGTAGCCAGTCTTTGAACCCCACATTGTGATCCATTGAGTCAGGCTTAACTGCAGGTTTATGACTAATATTTTGTTTTAATTGAAGGATAATTATGAGCCAATATATTCACCTACAAATATGGACTTAAAAAAACAAAGTAGTATACAACATACTGTCTATTAATTTGGTAGATAATTATATTATAATTATATGGAGCACAATTTGCCTGAACGTAGATGTAAAGGTTGTTCTCACTTTGCGTTTCAGCTCTTTGATGTTTTGTAACACCGGCTGCAGAGCCTGATGGGCGTCCGCCACCTCAGAGTCGTATTTGGTCATGTAGTGTTGTCGCAGCTGCTCAGCCTACAGAAACAGAGTGATAGAAAGCACAACGCTGAGGAGATTCTTAAAAATAAGTTACACACACAACTAATAAAAAAAAAGACTTTAAAAAGCATGCAAGGACTGGAGATGGAGATCCTCATTGCGTTAAATGTGTTTTGATGGAGACAGATATTTATTTATTACCTCCTCACTTAGTCGGTCGTCTCGCAGCGTAGGAGGTATCCCAGGATGCTTTGCATTCAGCAGTTCCGTTAAATTGTGGGTAGCATGAAGCCTCTGTTTTACCACAATTGTAAAAGTAATCAGATCAGGCAAAAGTAATCAGACTTTTTTATATTTATACATAGAAAATATAACCATCAGGAATCAATACATAACCGAGAACTTAAAGAACTTAGCTACTGTCTTTTAAATCTCATTTGATGCCATCAGTCATTGCTTCTGAGCAGACATCTCTTTTGTCAGGTTGATTTAGAAATGAAACCCTTCATATGTTAATTACAGACAAATGTAACAAGACTGATGAATGGGATGAGGCCATATACCTGCAATGAATCTGTTTTCAGTCTGCCTTTGTGCTCCTCTGATGAGCGAAGCACTTCTCTATACATCTCTGCTGCCTCTACAAACTCATCTGCAGGTGGCAAAGGGAACGGTCATCATTAGTGACACTCAATATGTCCGTCACATGTGGAGTTAATGAGATGGTGCTATACAAACTTCCCCACACACATATCCACATTACACATATCGCCTTACTTAGACCTGCGACAACAAAACATCTCGGTACAAAAAGTGTTGGGAGACACAAAGATGAGATCATGGCTGCTGTTTTGTTTGAACTGATTCCCATGGGAAAATCAGAGCAGAGAGAGCACAAGTACAGAAGTGGGGTTTTATACTTCTGATGATGTGGATTCCAGCCAGGCCATTGAGAGCGCACACCAATTGTCTGTGAGCTTCTTCACACTCCACTCGACATTTCTTCTGCAGGGACTTCAGGAGCTCCTCCATCGTCATGGTGCTGGGGAGGGGAGGCGCACCACAGACAAACCCACTTAACAACCTCTCCAATGCAAATTACACAGAATGGGTCAACTTTAAATAAACACAACTGCACACTGTTTAATTGACAAAAAGCTTGCTGTGGTCTATTACCGTTACTAATCCAGCGATATTCCATTCAGTCTAGCAAGATTGTTAATTAACTGGTGCAGAAAAATACTTCTATTCTCGCCCTACAAGCGCCTTGAAAACATAATACCAAGTGTCATTATGCTCAGATATACCTTTTCTGCAGAGGCAGGAACTCCCCCCTCACAGCCTGGGGATGGCAGCAGGCCTGGCGCAGCCTCAGCAGCGGACACAGGATGGTGTTGACGGTGCGGCGGTCGAGGCTGCCGAGTTTCAGGCTCCAGTCTGAGATCTTCCTGAGTTTGACCAGAGCGTCCTGGGAGCAGACCTCGTGCTGACGGTGGTAGAAGTGACCCTCGACGGGGGAGAAGTGCAGCCAGTGCACCTCCTCCGTCTGAGGGGGAATCTGGATCTGGAAAAACACAAGGAGAAAAAAAAAAAATCATAAAAAAACACTAAGAATGTCTTTTTTAAACTATTGATTGTTAAAATTGGTAATAATTATGCTAAAAAGAGATGAGATGCTAAACTTTTATAGTCATACCTGATCAATTACGTCTTTTTTAGCCGATCGCCATAATAGTTGAGCAATTACGTAGTACAGCGGCTCTGTGTTTCCACGTCGATAAGGCCGATAGAGCAGCTGGTCCCACCAGTGTTTTACCCAGTATGGGTCGACTCCCAGGAAAAGTATGAGGCCGTACAGATCTAGACAGAGAACAAACTCAATTTAGGAACATTTTGATACTATTGTGATTTGTTTTTCTTAAGCAGACTTTGATGATACTTCAAAATTGTAGAAAGCCTCAAGAGACCAATCACCGGACATTGCATTGTCATATTTTGAAATTCTTCATATTACCCTCTAAGCCTCTTTGGACAGGAGTGCCACTGACACACCAGCGGTTGACAGATGCGAGACGCAGAGCCATTTCTGCGGCCTGTCAGGAAAAGAGAAGGGAGCATAAACAAAGTTTCAACAAACAAACTGAAATAAAACACTTTATAAGTATAAATTAACAAAAACCCCTTAAACTCACCTTTGCAGTGGGGCATTCAACCATCTGAGCCTCGTCTAGACAGATGCGCCACCACTCCACGGCCACCAGAGGACTGGGCACGGCCATGTAGCGCTTCTGGTTGCGGAAGCGGCGTCCATCTTTGCTGTTGCTGTGGGGAATGTCGACGTAGTTGAGCTCCGACCGCAGCACATCGTAGGTGGTGATGACCACATCCTGCTCAGCGAGCATATGAGGCTGGATGAATCCATGCTTCTTCACACCCTGATAAACCTGAGATGAAAGAAGTCAGATTTGTTAGCAAAGTACTTCATGCTTTGTCCAAAAGTGCTATTCGGAATCAAGTCAAGCCAATTTTTATGTATATAGCATATATCACAAATAACAAATTTGCCTCAGTGGGCTTTACAATCTGTACAGATTTTGGATTCCTAAGATGGTAATATATAAAAACATCTACCAAAAGACTCCCATCTACTTTCTTACCAGCACTCGGAGTGAGGAGGACCTGATGTGCCGGTTGATCTCCTCCACCCACTGGTGGCAGATGGAGCTCGGAGAGATGATGAGGGTGGCACCGGTGGACACAGGTTTCATGGCTACCAGGCAGTGGGGACAGTAGAAAGGAGTAGTTTCAAGGCTTTCCTCTTTGTAGTTAACACAGTCCGCGTGCTGCCACAGCTGGCAGTTCATACACTGGACGCGGGCCTTGTAGTCAATAATGCCCAGTTCGCCGCAGATACACTCAAAGCGGTAGTCCGGGGTATTAAAAGGGACAACAGACGCCCTGGTGGGGGTTTCTGTCTCCTCCTGTGAGTCAGACTGCGGAGCCTCTCTCCTTTCTTCAGGCTGATCATACATTCTCGGCGTGTTCTGTGTGTCGGACTCACTTTTATCCTGAGACTGTAAGGCTGTGGTGGACATATCCAGCGTGTCATCTGACTGATCTGCTTTCTCATTCTGACTTTCATCCCATTCCGTCTTTGTGTCGGTTTCCTCGGGTGCAGGACTGTCAGACGTAGGAGAGTGCGGATCTCTTTGATCTTCTGTAAGAGAGTTTTGCAGAGCGGCTTCTGCTTTCTCCTTTGCTCGTCTCTGAAACATTTTCCTGGGCGTGCTCTCTGTGTTTTTTAAATTCTAACCAAGAAGAAAACAGACAAAACTTAGACCACACAACAAGGTGTCACTTGTAGCATAAAACAATCACATTAAAAGCCGTTTATTCTTACAGATTTGGATGCTGCTGCTAATGTCTTCTTTGTTTCTTTATATTTCTTTCCCAGCTTGAATGACCCCGCCAAGCCACGACCTTTGACCCGGTCAACCAGGCCTTCATCTATCAGCTTCGCCAGCGTTTTTCTGATGTGGTTACGGTTCTTTAAGAGGTCATAACCATAAGTAGCACGGATGTAGGTGAAAACTGCATTGACCGAGGCTCCTTTGCCAGATCTCATTTCCTTTATTGCTGTGAGCAGCATGACACGAACAGCTGCAGGAAAATGAAAAAACATCTTGTAAAAAATCTAAAACAAACTGTGACGCCAAGAAAAGGTGTTGTCTGAGAACACTGAGTGACATACTTCAGTAGGATATTTTTATTTTAGGTTGAGCTTCAGACTTGCAGCGGATAACTGTCTTTCTTTCTAGTGGAGGAGGAGGTACGAAATAATTCACAGATTTTCCCTACAGAACCAGAAGAGAAAGGATTTAAGTATATAACATTTTACATTTTAATAATCATCTATGACATAAATGTGGTAAAACAAATGAGATCAAAAATATCAGAAAAAAAAAATTGCACAAGTGACATTTATTTTTAACTGGAGTTGCCTACTGTTCCTCACCACAGGCAGGGTGAGGGCCTCCTGCTCCAGGTCCTGCCGGGTGTGAAACAGAATGAGAGCCAGAACTTCCACAGTCTTTCCGAGCCCCATCTCATCAGCCAGGATCCCACCAGGCCACTCAACACCAGCCAGAGGAAACTCCCGGATTAAGCTGAAAGAAAAAGAACAAATACTATGATGAAAATCCACAATACCCGGTAAAAGTATCACTGGGAATATCTATTCGATATTTGCAACAAAACAGAAGTAACTATACATCTACAAGCAGTTATAAAGGGTCAATTCAACAACTAAGACATGTTTTCACCCACTAATGTCTCGCAATGCAAATAACTTTGGTTTTATGTCTTGAGGTTTGAAAAACTCAACAGCAATGTGTTTTTTCCCAAATACACTCTTCCCCGAAACTATCCTCATGGGTACCACAAGAAGTAAGTGAGGAACGATGTGGGGTTCTTTTTTGTGATTTTGGTGAAATGACCATTTAACACGAGGGGATCAAGTCCTTACCAGCCGGTAAATGGGTTGTAGAACAACTTCTTGCCGCACAAAGTGACCAACTCCCGCCAGAGGAAATGCAGCAATTGTTCTGCAAAGAAATGGTAAATATTTCACTTGCAAAGCTTCAGCAAAATAACTTCTGTTTTTACAGACCCCAACAGTCAAAAATGTAAGTAACGCTTTAGAAAATTGTTGGCAATTATAGAAAAATGAATATATACTGTACATGATATGTACTTAACGGACTGAAGAGTGTTCTTTTAGGCTCCCCCAACAGTCTATAATATTTCAATTTAAAAAAGGTTGATGTGGTGCACCCCGGTAGTCATACCACATAACCATTAACCACAACGTCCACGGTTTGATTCTGGCCATGGACTTTTGCTGAATGTCATATCCTTCTCTCTACCCCTGTTTCCTGTCTCTCTCGCACTTTGTCTCTGTCAAATAAATGCAAAAATGCCACAAAAATATCTAAAAAAAAAAAGGAAGGTTGATGTTTGCAGCAGAGAAATCAGGACAGCGATGTACAACTGTACCACAGAAGATGAACAAACCTTTTGTGCCTACCATTCGGTGAAGTATTCCTGGATTTCTCTCTCCTCAGCATCCAGTTGACGGCCTGTCTCTGATAGGGCCTGAGCACAGGAATAAGAGCTTTGTGTTGGACGTCATAGGTCACCTCCTGGCTCTCTGTCTGGTGCAGATGCCTGACGTAATCATAGAGCTCCTCGACGTTCTGCCTCTCCAGGTCGGTGTCACATTCCTCCTCCTCATTCTCCACCACTTCTACACGGAAAACACCACAGAAAAATAGAAGTATTGCTGGAAAAGAAGTTTATGTGTCATATGTTGTTTTCCTGTCCAGGAAAAGGTTATATTTCAACCCCACACTGCTTTAATTATAAGCTTCACGATGAAGTCGTCATGGTATTAGAGAACTTGGATCACAGCATGATCATTAGGCATTAGACATTAGGACCAGACACTTACCGGGGATAATGAAGTCGTAGAAATACTCCATTAACTTCTGCATCAGTTGATTTGCTTTCTTAAGCCGAGCATTTCCCTCACTGAGAAACTCGGGTTTCCCGAGCCCAGTTTCCACCAAGTAAATCCCCACCTGCCAGAAGCAGACAAACAGCAGCTGAAGTAACAAATTCCAAACTATAACACTGTGAAACAGAGAACTCTAAATGTTTACCATCTCAACCCACTCCAACCAAAGACTACAACAGCTGATTTGGCTGATTGGGACACATCTGTGAGGATAAAGTAGTGTCAACTCTCTAATAAAGGCATAAATGTCCAAAAACATCTGGATGATGTTCATAAACACAAGTAGAGTAATATGTAGTCCATTTTAAAAGCAGGTATATAACCATATAAACAATGTAAAACTAATATTCTCTGTTGTCTTGATCTGAAGGCTGGAAATTTGATGTTTGGACATAGGAAAACTAATGACTGACAACCAGAATTAAAGTTAAATAAGACAACTATCAGATGATGAATCTGAACATTGAACAAAGTGAAATTGTTCTTGAGAGAATATTTTTCATGCTATCCCACAGAAATGTCATTCATACCCTGAGTGACTCCTCTTTCTCCTGGTGACAGAGCTGCACCACCCTCCTCTTCTGCAGCCAGTCGAGGTCCTCCAGTGGGATCCTGCTGAGGCTGCACTCCGCTGTGCAAGCGTCCTCATCAGGTCTCCACTGCAGCCCTGAGTTCTCATCACAGCTGCTGTAACTGAGGCAGAGTTGGTCACCCATCCTGTGGAGCGTGAACGCTCTCTCTTCACAGTCAGATGGGAGCCAAGCCGGCCGGACGCTGAACTCCCCAATGAGCGCCTTCCACATGTGGTTCAGCTTCGACGCCGGCAGCACCGTGAGTGCCAGAGAGGCTGAGGCAGAGGTGCAGTCCGATGATGTGCCAGGGAGTTCCTCTGCAAACTGGACAGAGCGGGTGCAGGCGGCCTCCGAGACGTCCCCGCTGGCGGAGAGGAAGGAGCTGCTGGGAGCAGGGTCGACAGGAAGAACGGAGCAGGTTGGTGTCTGGTCATCATCGACCTGGATCACCTCAGTCTTTCGGTCCTCCAGCATGTTCCAGTTCAACCTCTTTTTGGCTTCTTCATCCACCCTCACAGGAGGGGCCCTCTTTCTACGGCTACTCATGGTTAAATTCTACAAGGATAAGGATGACAGTTTTTGAATGTCAGAATCAAAAAATCTTGGTAGTCAAAATGTTCAATCAAAGTTACAGTGAAATGGGCAAAATTATGATTTTCACTTTTAATCATAAGAAATTATTTCTGCATTGATTTTTCACATATCTAGACATATTTCCAAAATATATCCCACAGATGTGATTTTCCCATCAGTTGACAGTGATTTTAAGACTTTAAGACTTTCTAAAAGCCTAAAGAGAAAAAATATATACAGTACTGTGCAAAAGTTTTAAGCACTTGAGATGTTTAGATTTTTATCCATCATGCAACACCATCAGGAAGGCGTCTGATCAGCCCCAAATTTTTTCTGCAGCATGACAATGACCCCAAACACACAGCCAGAGTCATAAAGAACTATCTTCATTGACAAGAAGAACAAGGAGTCCTGTAACAGATGTTACGGCCCCCACAGAGCCCCATCATGGAGTCAGTCTGGGATTATATGAAGAGACAGAAGCTGCTGAGACGCTTAAATCCACATAAGAACTGTGGCAACTTCTCCAACATTGTTCTCCATGAACAACTGACCTGCCAAATACCGTGAAGAATTGTGCAGGTGTACAGAGGAGAACTGCTGCTGTTTTAAAGGCAAAGCTGCTCACACCAAATATTGATTTGATTTAGGTTTTTTCTGCTTACTAAACTTTGTATGAAGTTGATTGATAATAAAAACTATTCATGGCATCTTCACTTTACTTTTAGTGCCTAACACTTTTGCACAGTGCTGTAAATATTCAGTATTTCACAAGACAAAAAGTTAGAAAAAAAAACAAATCTTGTGTAACATATTTTATTCCTTATTTCTCAAATCATTTGGGGATTTAGAGATTTTATTTTAGCATGTCTTGTGGTTCCACTCATGTAAACACGGTTAGATTTTCCAAATTCAGACAGATGATTAAAGGATAGATTCTGCTGGGAGTGTTGACATTCTTCATTTCCCAGAAACGTCTCATTAATATCAGCTCCCTTATTTTTCGCAGATAAAAGATGTTAAAGGATGGGTTCACAGTTTTTCAAGTCTGTCTTAAAACAACAGTCCCGTGCCCGTATGAACACTGAAAGAGGTTTTAATCACTGTAATCATTCCTCCTGTTCATACTGGTTATTAAAAGATCCTCTTTAAATCACTTTTAATGTAAGTGATGGGGGCCAAAATCCACAGTGTGTTTGCACAGTTATTTTGTGCAAAAAATGCATTTAAAAGTTTATCTGAAGCTTATATGAGGCTTCAGCAGTCTGAGTTAGTCATATCAAGTGGATATCTGCCACATTTACAGTCTTTTTAGCATCAAATTCCCTCTTAGTGTTTCCCTGTTGAGCTGCGGTGGAAGTATAGTAACTTCCACTGGCACTAAAAAGACTAACGTTGAAAGATATCTACTTAATTAGGACGGGTGAAGCTTCATAGTAGCTTCAAATAAACTTTTAAATACATTTTTTGCACAGAAGGAGGCTTGTGGATTTCAGCCCCCATCACTTACGAAGTAGTAATGGCCAGTATGAACAGGAGGGATGATTATGGAAAGAAAAAGCTATTTCAGTGTTCATTTGGGCACCTGACTGTTGTTTTAAGACAGACTTGAAAAATCGTGAACCTATCCTTTAAATAGTAGCTAATCGCCACATTGAACTAATGGTTTGTCAATATGGTATTTGAGACTCTTGCTAGTTGATATATCTGCGTTTTCGGTGTGTATAGCATGATCCTACGTACATCTATATCTACAACAGCTAATATCGCTGCTTGTGTATTAGATGCATTGTGATCAAGGTTTAGTTCACATGTAACGCAACCAGCTAACAAGTTACTGTTTTTAATGTGCAGCTTCCTTTCGCTGTTCTTCAGACATCAGCGCTAACTACTTTGTATGAATATCGTTACGTTACACAAAGAAACACTTCATGCCGCTGCGTATTTTATCGTTTGAATCAGATAAAAACAAGCACATTTACTTTTTGAGGTCGTTCCGACTTCTATCGCTGTGTTATTAAACGTTTCATATCCCTGCAGATCCGGGGAATCAGGCTGAAATGCACCAAAACACACTTCGTTCACCGACTTCGGTGTTGCTGTCCGCCATTTTTAAATACAGGAAGTGAGGTCTTCTTCTTCTTCGTCTTCTTGTTTTACGGCGGTTGGCATCCAGCTCATTGGTGCATTAGTGGATCAGACAATGGATTTACAATTTAAATCCTTTAAATAAATAAATAAATAAATAGATTTTATTGTCTTTCTATTTTGTATTACCTGTCACAAGACTTGATTATAATTTCAAATCTCTCAGGTTTCAGTTGGTGTTGTCAAAGCTTTTCACCACTTTATTACCATGCTATTATGAGAACCAAGTCTTTATATTTTAATGTCCTTATTCTATGTGAAACATTTGTTTATCTACAACCTAAACATTTTTTGTTTCTAAGCTAATTTCCCTTTAATTTAAATACATTTAATTCACATCTTAAAAGTATTTCTGTAAACAAACTATATTATCTATTTGAAAAAAATCTTTAATAGAAATAAACAGAAGAAACACCTGAGACTAGATTTCCCCATATATGTTCCACCTTCCTTCTTTGCTTATTTATTCAATAGTTTTTATGACTTTTGATATCATGTTATAATATGATGTAAAATATATCTTTTGTAATTAAAATTTTTATGAACTTTTTCAATATGTACAGACATAATGAAACACAAGACCAGATGTGACAGTAAATCAATGAAAAATAAGCAACATGTTAATGTTATGTTAATTTGTCTTGTTCAATAAAGTTTTTTTTAAGGCGCATGTGCAGTACCGATTATTAACCACACGATGGCAGCAAAGTTCGATCTTTTAATGTCTGCGGCGCCGAACTGCAGGTGCATCATATCTGTCACTGTCAGGCACGACGCAGCAGCACTAATTCATGTGAAGTTTGACCTGTTCCTTCATAGTTTTTCTCAAGACTCTAAACACCTTCACATTTACCATAAAATTTGTTATTTAACATGTTTTTTCCCGGGTTTTCCGTAATCCTTAAACGCTGACATTGTTTCCTATATGCACTTTCAGTATTTTCCCCTCAAATATGCCATTATTCGATATGACATTTTCTGAGACATCCCTGATGACGTGCTTCAAGAGCTTCAAATCAGGGGCACTGCAGTGAGTGTGACCCGCTTTCAAGATGCAGTGATGAAGAGAAGAAGAAGGGGGCACTTCATGATCAGTGCAGAGAGAGAGAGAGAGAGAGAGAAAGAGAGAGAGAGAGAGAGAGAGAGAGAGTCAGTCAGTCAGTCCCAGTGTTTTCACAGCAGAAGCTGGAGTCCAGTCTGACTGCTGCAGAAGAAACACAGACCCGCTATGTCCCGAAATGCCTGCTGCAGGTAGGTAAAGTCATGCCAGCGATTAGGCGTGGTGCTTTGCAGACACAGACTTAAAACGGGAGCGTTTTCCTAAACCTGCTCGAGTATTCAGTCAGCTCTGTCAATTAAGCTTCACCCTTTAATTGCATGTGCATGTAGGTGACGATGCTGGAAAATGTGTCCTATAAATGTTGTAGAACAGAGTCTTCTGTGGGATTATCTTGAGGGGTAAAAGTTGAATAAACAGTCGCAGGGTGAAATTGATCCTCTTGGAGAAACAGAATCAGTCGAGAGATCCCCAAAAACAGCAGAGGCAGCTGTCCATGGTGCTGAAACCCAAAAGGTTTCTCATATGCAAGTAACTTTTTATCCCAAAGATTCCCAAAAGAAAAAATCCCAAAGATTCAAAATTTAGTGTCTGTAAAGCCTTGTTAGGCTTGATCACTGCTGATATTAACTGTTTTAATTACATCCTGTAGGTCTTTACTCATTTTACAGCAAGATCACTCCTATATTTTTGCTTTTTTGCATGTTTTATGTACTCTGAGTTGGTTTTCACACCGTTTTTGAATGTTATGTGATGGAAAAGATAGGAGCTATTCTATGTTTTAGCATTTAAGTGAGTTATGATGTGATTGACTCAATGAAACAATGAAACATGCTGCACATGTGATAAACAGGAATTAATGCTCCATGTCTCCCACACAGAGTAACACCAGAAAAGGAGAAGCAGCTGAGTTAACTGCCTTTTCACCCAAAAGAGGATTGATGGACCTACATTATGGCCAAGCGGACATGATTCTACACTCAGCACCTGTGGCACAATGTCGAATATGATCTATCTGACTGCAATAAGCGTTTTGTACTTGCCTGTTTTACTGTTTGAGGCTTTCGTTTTGTCCAAAGGCAAGTATGAGAGGTCAGTGGTGCCGAGCTCTGCCTCTCGCCTGGTGGCCAGGATGGACGGGGATATTATAATCGGGGCCCTCTTTTCTGTTCACCACCAACCCTCGGCTGAGAAGGTGGCAGAGAGGAAATGTGGGGAGGTCCGCGAGCAGTACGGCATCCAAAGGGTGGAGGCCATGTTCCACACTTTGGATCGGATTAACTCGGACCCAAACCTGTTACCCAACATCACCCTGGGCTGTGAGATCAGGGACTCCTGCTGGCATTCCTCTGTGGCTCTGGAGCAGAGCATCGAGTTCATACGAGACTCTCTCATCTCCATCCGGGATGACATGGACGGCGCCAGGTGGTGCATCGAAGGGGAACCTTCCAGTCAGCCGCCACCAACCAAGAAGCCCATCGCAGGGGTCATCGGGCCCGGCTCGAGCTCAGTTGCAATTCAAGTCCAAAACCTTCTGCAGCTGTTCAACATCCCACAGATTGCCTACTCTGCAACCAGTATTGACCTTAGTGACAAGACGTTATTCAAGTACTTCCTCAGGGTTGTGCCCTCAGACACTCTTCAAGCCAGGGCGCTTTTGGACATTGTCAAACGATACAACTGGACCTATGTGTCTGCAGTGCACACAGAGGGTAAGACACCTTTCCCCTTAATAAATGAACAGTCCTCTCTTCTTAGCACAACAGGAGCAGGAGGGCAGACAGGAAATTATAGACAAGAAGACACCGGAAAGAAGGTCCACATTTTGGCACAAACACACAGAGGCTGTTAGCCATCTCTTAGTACTATCTGACTGAATCAGTGTTGTTGTATTCTGCTGCAGTATTGTAATTGTTGTTCCAACAGCATGTGGCTGCAGACGGTATTCTGCTTTGTAAAACCTATTCACATGATATTAATATGAGGAGAGGGTAAGTTGAGATGAGGAAAGAGGAAATCCACGCCGACACAAACCGAGAAACTCTTTTGTGAGGTGAAGTTTAGTTTTCTGTCCATTTTGTGCCTCAATACCGTGAAGACACACATTGCTTACAAATTTATATTTTGCTACATACATTCTTTTCTTTTTTTTTTTCTTTTCTTTTAATCTGCCTCAGTAAAGCCAGCAGTCTTTGTCTGTTGCTGCTGCGGGTATTAGCAGCTGTTGCAACCTGCGTTTGACCTGCACAAAAAGCTCTTGTTCTATTTTGTATTTAATTAACACTGCGGGCTTACACTGCAGCTTCGCCATAAAAGATCATTTCCCATGTTAACAAGTAACAGGGAATAGATGATATACTGACATCTACATTCATTTTATAAGCATATAAATTACAATGCAAAAATAATTAAGATTCCACCCACACTATGAGCAAGAGTAAAATGTGATATGCATACCTGAAATACCCATAAAGCAAATGTTGCAAATCTGTCATCTGTTCCTTACTGAGGGAGTGCAAACCTTTACTGCGTTTACTGCGATAATATAAATAAGTGCTGTTGGTATTAGAATCATATTAAAGAAGCAGATAGATGTCAGTCTAAATACTAAAGCTTCTCAGACTTTGTTGTTGGGTTTATCAGTGATCCTGTAGTCCGAACTGTAGCTGATTGGCTACGAGTTTCTGGACAGGCAACCTAAAAGTGGCAAGTGCTCCCCTCGTCCTCAGATACTGACTGCTGTTGAGGTCACCTTAACCCTGTTTGCTCCAGTTGTGCTGCTCTTGATTCCATAAAAAGACGTCTGGAGACGTAATGGAACACTTAAACACTGTAGGAAGAGGAGCGTGCGCTCAGCAAACCTTCCCTGAAGAATTTTAGTTTAAAAAAAGATCCCTCGACATTTAAAGAATTTGAAATGCTGAATGTAGTGTGCTTGTAATGAGCGAACTTGAAAACCCACTAATTCTTTTTTTTTTTTTCTCCTGTGAATGAAACTAACAGTTCCTCTTGTCTCTCTCAGGTAACTACGGGGAGAGTGGGATGGAAGTGTTCAAAGAGCTCGCCTCACAGGAAGGCCTCTGCCTTTCCCATTCTGACAAAATCTACAGCAACGCCGGGGAGAAGCACTTCGACAGGCTGCTGCGGAAGCTGCGTGAGCGTCTGCCTAAAGCCAGAGTTGTTGTCTGCTTCTGTGAAGGCATGACAGTCCGAGGGCTGCTCATGGCCATGAGACGGCTCGGGGTAGCCGGAGAGTTCCTCCTAATTGGCAGGTTTGTTAGAGAATGTTTTCCCACGGGGCTTTCAGCTTTGTCTGTCATGTTTTTTTTTTGTAGGGATGAAAAGCACACAAGTTTTCTAACAAGATTGTTTTTTCCAGAATGATAAAAATAACTTTTTCTCTCAGTGGGTTTCTTTACAGTGAGTTTATGAAACTAAAAGTTTAATCAAAAAACAGAAAAAAGGCTAAAAATTTGTCAGATTTTTCAGCTATTTGTGTTACATGAATTGAGGACATTTGTGGCGATAATGAAGGTTTAGTTTAGTTGCTCAAATTTTCATTTTTCGGAGCACTTTAAGGACTTTTTGTCCATGTTGGCTTGAAAAGTTGAGACTTAAAATTCATACTTGACCTTTAACACAACAGTTGACAATACAATTTCACCATAGGGTCCATTTAATAGCTTTTCTATTATCCTATTACAATATCTTAGTAGATGGAGTTTGCCCAGTTTTTAAAGGGATTGTCGATGTTCAAATTTTCATTTTATCTGAGCTATTTAAGCACTTTTTGTCCATGTTGGCTTTAAATTGAGACTGAAAATTCAGACCTGACCTTGAAAGGAGCATTTGACAAAACAATCTCACTGCAAGGTCCATTTAGTAGCTTTTCTGGACCTTTAGATCATATCACATGATCTTAGTAGACGCCCAGTCCTTATGGGAATTGTAGATGTTAAAATTTTAATTTTTCTGAGCAATTTAAGCATTTATTGTATTTTCCAGAAATATTCTATGAGGAAAATACAATATGTTGAATTCCATGTTATAACATTCAGCTACACTCAGGATGGTATACACAAAGTTCATATGGAACTGAAATACTCTTTTTTCCTACTGGGAATAGAGTTCCTCTGAAAGCAGAAGATGCTTTGAGTCAGCTCAGTAATGAATAATGCATCCACACAGCGAGCTCTCCCTCTCCCTGTCAGATCACAGGCAGGATGGGCTAATATGGGACAGCACCTCCAGCATAAGCTGGGGAGTGTGGAGTAGTGAACATCAAAGCTCATATCAGCCCTTATACCAGACATTCTCTCTTTGTGGAGTCTCAGCTCACCTCAAGTCCTGTTAGAAATATTTGCAGCACCTGAAACGAGGCTACGATAAAAGCGGTTAATTTACTGAGAGCGGTTCATTAATGCGTGACTGTTTTATTCACAAAGGCAGATGAGAAGTAGAGTCAGAACCCCGTACTCCAACCCAAATAATGAAATGCACCTATAAAAAAATGCAGCGTTTTAAAGCCTAAACTTGCTCTCACCCCTACCACTTGAATTTGCACTGCTGCTAAAGTCTCCACGGACGATAAGGAGGGCGTGAGTTTAGAGTAGAGGGAGTGTGTGGTTTTTTTTTTTTTTTCTGGGTCAAGGAGACTACAGAAAAAGGAAAATGTTTTTTAGAGCAATGCAGCAAGTGAACACATGCAGGTCTGTGCAATGGGCCAATCGAAATGCCTGAGGTGCTGGTCATCAGCCATCCATCCTCTGCTGTGTGGAGGATGAAAGAAATGGCTGTTCTCACACCGCAGATCCCACACATCTCAAACAACAGAGAACTCATTTGATCGAGTCTCAAGTGAATCTTGTGTTGCTTTAGAGATGAAAAAAAGCATAAATCGGGTTTTTTAGCTTGTGCTTGACAAACATTTATCTCCAATTCTGCCTTCAAACGTCTTTCCCCAGGATGAATTATTTTACATAAATACCCTGCACTATACAACATACAAGTTCAAGTATTTCAATGACCTTCCCTTTCTCCCAAATTAAATACTCCAAAAATATGGGATATAAATCTGTACAGTGCTGACGTCAGAGCTGTAGGTTTTTGGCTGACAGAGTGTTGGACTGGGGGGAGTGTGATGCTGAGAAGCAGATGGCCAGGTACTGTTGATACTGTCACACTGGACAACCATTGTCAGTTCATTCTTGAAGTTCCAGCCAAGCCAAACGTGCTGTTGGCTTGGCTTTTAGCCTTCTCATAACCAAATGTGGCTTTAGAAGGCTGGTGCTGATATTTTTGTCCTGTTAATGAATGGTAGTTTGTGCAGTATTCAGTATCTGAAATTATTCTGTTTTCTAGCTTTATTGTTCTCTTCACAGGGTTGGAAGCTTTTAAAGCTGCATTTTCAATAATGTTTTAACACCGAAACCCTCTACTGACTGTGTTAGGAGGGTTTCAGTAGTTAGTAAATGCAGTGTTACTCACCACAGCTGTTCAACAGAAAGACGATGAGATAAGTACGTCTTTAAAAAACAAAATTAATTAGAAACAAGAGTCTGCAGCCATGCTCACTGCTCTACGAGACTGTGCTTGTGAACAGCGGTGCCTTGAGGCAAATTCTAAAGTTAACACGCTCACAGTGACAATGCTAACATGCTGTTCATTTAGCAGGTATGTTTACCATGTTCACCATCTTACTTTAGCATGCTAGCATGAGGTTGATGGGAAATGTCAGTGGTTTTGCAGGTGTTTGGTCATAAACAAAAGTACGGACAAATTAAAACTTGACGGTGGAGCTAGGTGAAAAGTTGTGGATCACCAAGCGTTATTCAAATTCATCAAATTACATGACGATCAATCCGACAGTTGCTGAGACATTTTACTCAAAACTACAAATGTGAACCTTGTGGCAGGAGAGGAAACATCAGGGGATCACCAAAGTGTCATAACCAGGCTCCAAGACCATGACAAATACGGGAATGGACACATGAGATGGCGGTAAAATTTAAGGTATTTATTATAATAAAATAAACAACTGAAGAAATAACTACAAACATGGAGTGTGTCAGTCAGTAACATCAGTGATGTAAATGTGAATGCGTGGGCAGTGGGCTGTAAGGTGTTATGAAGCAAAAACAAAACTAAAGTAAAAAAAATATATATATATATTAGTACTGTAACCCATCTGTCTTCTAAAGGTGTTTTGTGCCGATTTGTTTTAATTGTCACACCTTATGAAAACATTGTAATCCTACACATGAAAATCTTTTTAAAATTTGGTTGCTCCCCCCCTAGAAATAAATTATTTGTAATGTTTTATATAATAAATATTTGTATTATTTTATTCACATGTAGTTGCATTCTAGGGAGCTGTTTTCAATGCCAAATCATCCTCGGAACGATGCTATTTAAGGCCGCTCCATATCCGTTGTTCTCCCCCCTTCCCTTCTCACTCGTGCAAGTACAGTATCATATGTAAATATCACAGATTTAATCCCACACTGCATAATGCTGCTTTAAAAATACTCAAGCTGCATTAGCAACTCAAATGAAGGCAGCTTGTTTTTTTATGGAGTATGATTCAAATTCAAGTGTCAAACAAAAGCCTTTTGTCTCTTCTGCGTGATCTTTTTACGAGAGGGTTAAATGTAGAATTGATTTTCAAATATAAACTATAAATACGAACTATGACCAGCAAAAACACAAAATCAAGCTTGAGAGTCTGTGCGAATGGTGGGAGCTTGTTTCTTTCCAGGGCAGATTGTACTGCTACAGCACTAATCTGTGAATTCTCACCGGACTTGCGATTGTGTCTGTGGACTTTTTTTTTTTTTTTTTTCTTTCTGCAAGTACAGTGAGCACTCCACGCCCCTCAGCGGGAAGGCTGAAAGGGAAACAAAGTCAGGGGAAACAAAAGGGAGAAGGGTTCTGCAGGATTCAGTCTGCGGCTGGTTGAAGAGGCTGCATGTGGCTTCAAACACTGTCTCAGGCTTTCAAGGCCATAACTGCATCATAACAACAACAGTATGAAATTCTCCTTTTGCCAGATGCTGACTACTCTTTTCTTACTTGTTTTAAAATTCAGAAAATTGGTTAGCAGCAAAAAGATTTCATTTTATTTGCCTTCAAATAGCCGTTAGGGTTTAAATCTGAGTGTAAATCTTGATTCTTGTTCTATCTATTTAATCGCTTTTAAAAAGGCTTGTTAAAACCAAAATCTGACAGCCCTCTTAGCCCACACGTGAGCATGTAATCCTGCAAAACACTAGTTTTAGTGGCTTTAGTTAAGCACCTGGATTTCTGGTGAACTTTGTTAAAAACCCAGAAAGAACATCTCCTTTCTGAAGGTATTTCCAGAATCCTCAAAAACTCTTACAACCATCAGGATGGAAAAATATTCTGTACGCTGTGCGGTAAAAAAAAAAAGATTTTTAACCCTGTTTCCAAGTTGCAACTCTTGTTTCTTATACAAGTTGTTGGAAATTACAAATGTCCTCGCTCACAAAATATTAAAGCATTATTTTTGCATGAAAATACAATATATAATAATAGAAAAGTAACACTGTGACAGATTGTAAACATAAAAATTTTGGTTGATGACATACAAATTGAGCAAGGTCATTTAGGACTACTACATGTGTTTGAATTAGGAAACAGAACCACAGTTTGAGAAACAGGCTAGAAATGTTTGTTTTTGTGCAGCAGAAGGAATATTTCATTCATCCAGATCATTAGAAGAGTCCTTGAGTATTTTAGAAAGTGTTAAATGACCTTCTTGGTTTCTCAAAGGTCGTCTGGTGTGTGTTTTTCAGAAGAACATATGCTTAGCTCTCAAATGTAATGTTAAGGCACAAACTTGGGCTAGTTGTGGTAATGATAATTGCAGCGTGCTCCTCTCCGCAGTGACGGCTGGGCAGACCGCGTTGAGGTGGTGGAAGGATATGAACAGGAGGCTGTGGGCGGCATCACTGTGAAGCTGCAGTCTGAAGAGGTTTCCTCCTTCGACGACTACTTCCTGAAGCTCAGGCTCAGCACCAACACCCGCAACCCGTGGTTCCCCGAGTTCTGGCAGTACCGCTTTCAGTGCCGCCTTCCCGGACACCCGCAAGAGAACTTCAATTACGCAAGAAACTGCTCAGGTAGCTAAACAACTCGGCTCAGGCTGCGATTATGATGTGTCCTGCAGTTTTTTTCTGGTTTACATTGTACGCCAGCGTGCACATCAGCTTGTGTGTCTGAACTGCTCTGATGTGTGCAATGCCCAGAGGATGATGCCGAAAGGCCCCCATAAAACTGGAACACATTCTTTAATTATGAATAAGACTGCCAGAGGGTAGAACTCTCTCTAAGTCAATCCAATAACACATATTTTTTCATATTGTTCATTTCTGTGACACTTGGCTTTACAGAGGATGATGACCTAGGTAAATTAAATCCTTTTCATTTACAAAGGAACAAAGTAAATGCATTATCTTAAGTTCTTGGTTTCTCGAAACAATGCTCAGCAAGCATGTTTCCAAAACATATTTTCACATACTGCTCATACATATATCTTTAAATATATATATATATATATTTACGTTGTCAATCTTAAATTATGAAGTTGATGAGGTTATGGCTACTATTTTCTCAAGCTTCCCATATTACTAGAAATAGTTTACATTTATTTAAATAAAATCTATTGATAAACGTAAATATAAAATGATGCATGCAGCAAAAATCAAAGCCATTTTTATACTTTTCAGTTGACAGCTCTCAGGGTTCTTCAAGTGAATTTGTTTTTGCACTTCCCTTTCTGCACTTGTTTTAATCTTATTTCCTTTGCAGTGTTTGTACATTATTTGTAAGAATAGAGCCTCTCTTTATTTGTTATGCTCATACCTCAAAGCTTTCATTCATTCCTACAAAATTCCATATTTTATATACAGTTATTATAGTATTTCTTTCTGTTACATAAGTGGAGATAGTTATTGTTTGCTGTCCTGTCACTTCTATTGTTTTTTTATTTTTTATTTTTTATTTTTTATTTTTTTTGGTGTAGAACTCCAAGACGGTGAGTGAATTCCTCTGAATGCTCCTCACTTTGGCAATATACATAGAGGTTGACTGATATTAAGTTATCACATGCTGGGATAATTTAAGTGGTCTATTGATATTCTTAATAACATGAAATTTTCATGAAATTAATCTCAGTTGACCTCTAATATATGAAGCTATTGGGATGTTTTTATTTGTTTTTGTGTTATACTGAAGTGAGAGCCCAACAATTTGGTCTTATCTGCTCTCACACCCTTTCTGGCCTTAAGACAGTCGTATATAAAACAGCCCAATAACATCTGAATGAGATGGCAACTGGCTGATCCGGCTTAAGTTGCATGTAGCCACAGAAATAGTGAAGCCACATTGCAATAGATAACACGTTTTCAGAATCATTGTTTAATTTTGCTGTATAGTTTTATGCACATTTGGCCAGAGAAGGTTCAGTTGTCATGCAGCCGACTAATCGCGACATGCAGCAGTAGGTCCTCTGCTTGCATGCTGACATGCTGACATCATTGCATCACGACTGAAGCCACACAGCTCAGTGAGTGAGCGAGGTGAGCGTCAGCGCCAAGGAGCTGTTAAACTAGGTCATCACCAGCAGTTGCCATCGGACGCTCACCCAGCTGCTACCCGACTGAATTTATTGTTTATGTGTTTGTTTGTGCTGGCAGTCATTATCCCAGCAGTCCTTTTTAACCATCATTACTTGATTTAACACAACAGGCAAAAAAAAACAACTCACTGGCCGTGGATGATGCCCGTAAAGCTTGTCAGCCCCCGTATTTCATAAAGTTTAATGCTGTTGGGTGCAGTGGGTGAATCCAGTCAGAAAAAAAGGATGCGTGTAACAACTGACAATGTAACAGACAGACGTCACTAGAAAACACTTAGATGTAAATATACACCTCCACCAAGGCTGTAGATCCTTTTCAGTCTATTTCAACAAATAATAAAATTGTTTAGATTTTTAAAAATATGGATCTGGATCTATATCAAAATACACATTATCATAGACAATTAGGTAACACTGTACTTTTAACTCTTCCTACATGTATTTATCATTCATAATCAGTATATAAACTGTTAATAAATTGTTTATAACACATTATAATGTAGTTATAAGCAGATATAACTGTTTATTAATGTATTTGTCAACTGTGGGAACCCATATGTGGATGCTGGTGCATAAACAGATAATAACAATATAGTTAAACACAGCTGTAATAATATAAAATATTAAGTCTTCATATGAGAAGTTATAATTATTGACAAATGCTGTAAATTAATAAACACTTAAAATATCTGTACATCTGCTTATAACCACATTATAGTGTGTTATAAATTCTTTATTAACTTTTTATATACTGATTATAAATTATAATTAATACAGAAGGGGGACCTAATGTAAAGTGTTACTGACAATTACATCAACCTGTATTTGATGTTTTTCATTCAGATAAGTACAGTACTTCATGAGAAAATACGGTATTTTGCAGTATAAATTCTTAAAATATTCCTTCATAAGCAGCTAAAACTTACAATCTGTTATTGGGTCATGGTTAAATTTTCTACTAAACCTCAGTTAAATGTGTGATATCAGGATATCCTGCTAACTAACAAACAGACAAGCCTGAATATTTTTTATCTCTTTGGGAGTGTTAATAACTTGTGAAGGTAATTAAATGTCAATTAAAATAATTTGAAAATGTAACAATTGGATTTTCTGGTAAACATACAGTACATAACTATTTAATTATCTATAAGGAGTGTACAATGACATATTTGTAACTATCGGTGTAACAATAACATAATGCTTCATAATGCAAACACTGAAGTTTTGGTTGATTATATTCTGGGCTCATATTACAGAATTACTGCATCATCATTAAAATACAATAAAACCTTTAGAAAGTCATAACTGCCACTTAATGTTATACTATATTTTCTCTTTCAGGGGAAAATTCAGTGAGAGTCTTATAAGCCGTATCACTTCCCATCAGTTATTACATTATCAGTTGCTACTTTACACTCCGCTTCCTTTGCATAAAATATTAAACAGGGATTTTGGAACAGATTCAGGTAACAGATGACAGATGGTGAAGGGAGAGACAGCAGTGTATCTTTTTAAGTGTATAATTTCCAGTCATATTCGCAATAATAGGCTGGTAAATAATTCTTTCACATTAGCATAGTCTATATGCAAGCTTCTATACCAGTTAAATCCTTTAGCTAAACACCCAGACTTTGCTCTATATGTACAATCATAGTGAGAAGTGTGTTGCCTTTAGAGCTAAAGTGATGATTTTAGGGGCTCACAGATGGAGGAAATGTACAAATATTAGTGTAGGATTATTTTGTCGGGGGTGGGGGGGGATTATTTAGATAGCTGATCCCTTGCCACCAATCACTGAAAAAAGGTGTCGTCTTCAACTCGAGGAACTGCCAAATATACGCACATGTTCCACTGTGTTACCAGTATGAAACGAATGCATGGGGTAGCTCTTTGTATTAACACTACACTGACATCTTACTTTAACACAGCAACTAAAAAAAAAAAAAGACTTGCATACTCGGCTTTTAGCTTGCATTACACTGAACTGATAGGGTGTGTTGGGACATGACACGCTGTTTGTATCAAAATACTAATCATTGTGTCTCATTCACTCATTGTTTTTGTCTGAGGAAAAAAACAATACGAACAGAAGACAGAATCAGAATAGTTGCTTTGTTTTCCTGCATGAGAAGACACATTTTCAGTGGCGCAGTGTTTCAGACCAACTCTAATTGAATCCTGACTCATGAATGCAGAAATGGATAGTCTTACCATGGTAACAAGTTTTCTTTGAAGCCATTTTCTGAGCCTTCCAGTTCTTTTAAAGCAGTCTCCCACAGAGGCAAAGAGGCGTGTAGCTTGCTGCCTGTATTCAAAGAATAATTATGAAAATGCATCTGTGAGCACCCTATCACTCCTTTGTAATATATTACATCATGCTGGAAACACACCTGAAATTTTAAATCTATTAGCAATGATTTTTAATGCATAACACATAACATGCTACTGCTTGCAGCAATGACGCGCCTCCTGTAAGACTTTTCCTCCACAGGTCTCGTCCTGGAGACGAATCCTTACTGTTCTCTCATGTGTGGGCAGGTTATGAAAATCTGGAGGACAACTATGTTCAAGACAGCAAGATGGGCTTCGTCATCAACGCCATTTATGCCATGGCTCACGGGCTGCATGACATGCACACTCACCTCTGCCCCGGCCATGTGGGGCTCTGTGACGCCATGAAGCCCGTTGATGGCAGCCACTTGCTGGATTTTCTTCTCAAGACGACCTTCGCAGGTGTTTCTGGAAAGGACATATGGTTCGACGAGAACGGGGACTCACCTGGGAGGTAAACACACTCACCTTACATGCTTTTTTTTTGAATACGTTTAGCATATAGCTGTTTTCACTCTAGCCAAAAATCACCCACCCACCTGTTGTTTTTCTAATTACTTGCCTGATCTGAAATGTGGTTAGCATTATATTGTGAGTTTTTTAAATTAACAAGTGATATAATAAGTGATAAAGCAAAGAAAAAAATAGAGCAGAGTAAAAAAACACAAAAAGCAAACGTACAATAAAAAAGCGGGTAAAGAAAAAAGAAAAATAGATTTATTTGGCACTTTCAAAGAGATGTTTTTTCTACTGTGTTTTAAGACATGGAATAAAGTGAATGACTTTATATTTGATTTCAAACTGTTCCAGACAGAGTGACCTCTGTGTTTAATGGTATATTGATAGCAAGAAGATATTGATATAAAGAAATATGACAGTTGGGTAAATTAAAAACTCTTTGAAGACCTGGTAGAATAAGAATGAATAGAATGTGTTCTTGTTCCAGGAAACACTAAACAGGACAAAATAAGTTTAAATGAATCTGTTCCTTTTAGAAAATCTGTGTATTTCGTTGCAAAAAATGATAAAAACAAAAAACAATGAGCCAAATATTCTTTCAAGGGCAAATGATGTTGAATTTGCATCTCAGGAGACACTGAAACGCCTCAGTGTGTACATAATACACAGACTTCATTTAGAGAGCAATTAGGGTTTTCATTGTTAATGTCTGTTGACTTCTATATATTGTTTTCAATGAGATGAGTAGAAAGGTTACATTCAGTCAGACATATCAGGGTGTGTTTTAATGTGCAGAGCTGTAATGACAAAAACTGTCTGGCTGCTTATATGATACAATAATCCTGCTAATATGACTGAATTTGTTTTGAATATTCAGTGCAAAAATACTTTAAAGATTAACTTAAAGTAAAATAACAATAAAATATCTGTTTTGTTAATTACACTTGTGAAAACTTTTATTTTTATTATGCTATTTTTGTGCTAAGTGTCAGTAAAGTCCTTATTACCTTCTTTTAAGAACTGATTCAGTGATGGGGAAACCTTGTTTAGTTATGGCTTCCTCTCTAACTCAGGTATGAGATTATGAACTTCCAGCGTTTGGAGCCTGGTGTTTATGACTACATCAACATTGGCTCCTGGCATGAGGGCATTCTCAGTATTGACGACGACATGATGCAGATGAACCGCAGCAACATGGTCCGCTCTGTGTGCAGTGAGCCCTGCTCCAAAGGAGAGATCAAGGTGGGGAACAAATCCTTTACAAACTATCCTGCTCAGGACATATTTGAACCTCTGTATAGTAGCTTTGTAATTCAGTGTCTGCATTGTGATTACTGTACTGGTGGTATCCATCCTTTATAAAGGGTTTATAAGCTGTAACTAATGGATTTCTTAATGGTTAATAAATCATTTACTAATGCTTCATAGATCCGTTATAAGCCATTAATAAGAACACATTTCAGGTTTCCAGGTTGTGAAACATCACATAGTCTGGTGTTTATCCTTTCTACTTGGTAATAATGCAGTTATAAATGTGGGAAATCCATTAATAAACGCTCATTGACTCATTCAATAAAGAGTTTTAATCATCAAGCCTGCAGTTGTAAGAATTAATAAGATGTTAATTAATGGATTTTGATGTTTCACAAGCCGGCAACCCAAAAGATGTTCTTAGTAATGACTTATAACTGATCTATAAAGCATTAGTAAACAATTCATTAACCACTAATAAAGCCTTTAGTTACCACCTATCATTATTTCATAGACTGGAAAGTGGTACCAGTATTTCTATAAATACAATGTGTTTATATAAGTATTTGTATAACACATTGCTTTTATATTTCTTTTTACAAAAATAAAAATCTGTCGTGAGACCTGATTCCATATTGTTACTTTGTCCTCTTGATTTATTGCCCCTTTTCATCTTTAGTTATACTGTCTTAAAAACAAATACTAAAATATTTACAGAGCTGGGTCTCCCCTTTTACCTGGACACAAACTGGTACTTAGAATAGAGATACTTGTTGCGGAGTATTTTTATATTTTTCTACGTGTTATTTTTGTCAACCAGGTGATCAGGAAGGGAGAGGTGAGCTGCTGCTGGATCTGCACTGCCTGCAAAGACAATGAGTACGTCCAGGATGAGTTCACATGTAAGGCCTGTGAGCTGGGCTGGTGGCCTGACGAAGAACTAGAAGGTACAATTATCCTCTTTTGCTCTTCATTTAGCTACATGTCTCATTTCTCAACATTTTTTACACTGCACCAGTGCTGGTAAATGACTTACTGTAGCTGGTTTTCCTTTAAAAGAACAGTTTGACATTTTGGGAAATACCCTTACTCCCATTCTTACGTAGATTTAGATGAGAAGATCAATACCACTCTCATATTTCTAATTTCTCATACAAGGCAACAGCTAGTTAGCTTAGCTTAGACTGGAAACAAGAGCTAGCCTGGTTCTGTCTGAAGGTGAAAAAGTCGACCTACAAGCACCTCTGAAGCTCACTAATTTATACCTCATATCTGATTTGTTTAATCTGTACGAAACAAAAGTGTAAAAATAATCATTTGTGGTTTTACGGGAAGTTAGGGCCCGGACTATTTCTTTGCTGGGAGCAGTGACTCTCTGAAGGTGACGACAAGACTTCAAGGACCCCGTGCGACGTTGCTACCTTTGGACAGAGCCAGGCTAGCTGTTTCCTCCTGTCTCCTGTCTTTCTGCTAAGCTAAGCTAATCGGCTGCTAAGATATGAGAGTGGTATTGATTTTTTTCATGTAACTCTCAGCAATAAAGTACATAAGTGTATTTCCCAAAATGTCAAACTGTTGCTTTAAACCTCCAAAATGTGATTTCCCTACAAAGTTCAAGACAATATTCTTAAGCTGATTAGAACAGAAGATTTTTCTGTTCTGCAATTTTTAAAATTTAATGGATTTATGTTACTTCAGTGGCCACAGGCTGAGTTCCTGTTGCATGATTGAGACAACAGGAGATTATTTCGTCTTACCAGAGGCTTTGTAGAAAGTTAAGTTCCTCACAGCTTTTACCCCCTACCTACCCCTTCCTCCACCTGTACTCTGTACATTTTGTCCTGCTAAGATTTTTGCAGTGCTATTTCATAAACCTGTTCTGTCCTATTTTCATTGCTTTCCCATGACACCTGAGAGCCATTCATCATCTTCACCATTTTATCCGACAGCAGCCCTACTTCACTTACCACTCTTCTGGCCCACTTTCAAAGGCCTTCTGTGCTGTTCAAAGACAAGACACTTTCTTAATAGGATCATCCTGCCTCCATGCTGTTTCTTTTTTTTCTGTTTTTTTTTTTACTGTGAGACCTTCGGATACACAGAAACAGGAAAATGTGGAGAACAGGGCTGACATAAAAATTATTTTGTGCACTTTTCCAGTCCTAACCCCCCTGCCATTATACAATAAATAGAGAAAACAACATCAATTAGATATTCAAAGTGTGTTCTCAACATGACGCAGATGAGGAGATTTTATTTGGATTCATGAAAAACGCAGTAATTTACTTTGTCCTGCTGTATTGGCCCCCCTTCCTCCGCTGGCTGCAGCCCAACCTGGCCGTGGCTGACTAGAAAGGGGATTTATTTATAGTTGAGCTAAAAACCTACTTTGAGAGTTACTGTATTTTCTCAGGCTGAGATGTATGTGATTAATTTTAAATGTGTCTATACTATAAAACTTTTCATTTTATTCTTCTCATGCAAAAAATGCTTTTTATTTGGGCATTTTTTCTAGATAACCAAGAATCTAACCACCAAGCTGACGATGAAATTTTAAAAATGTCATACTTGCTTTCAGTATGTGGTGGCTGCGTATTTATTCTCATGTTTTTCTACTTTTTAGGCTGTGAGCAAATCACTCTGCGCTATCTGGAGTGGAGCAATCCAGAATCCATTATCCAGGTGGTTTTCTCCTGCTTGGGCATCTTGGTCACGTCATTTGTTGCCTTCGTCTTTGTCTTGTACCGAGACACGCCTGTGGTCAAATCCTCCAGCCGGGAGCTCTGCTACATCATCCTAGCAGGGATCTTTCTGGGCTATCTCTGCCCTTTCACCCTCATCGCCCGTCCCACCGTGGCCTCCTGCTACCTCCAGAGGCTGCTTGTCGGACTCTCGGCCGCCATGTGCTACTCCGCACTGGTAACCAAAACCAACCGCATTGCCCGCATCCTGGCAGGGAGCAAGAAGAAGATTTGCACCAGGAAACCAAGGTTCATGAGTGCGTGGGCTCAGGTGGTCATCGCCTTCATCCTGATCAGTGTCCAGCTCTCATTGGAGGTTACTCTCATCATCATGGAGCCTCCTGAACCCATCAAATCCTACCCCAGCATCAGAGAAGTCTTCCTGATCTGCAACACCAGCAACATCGGTGTTGTGGCCCCACTGGGCTACAACGGCTTGCTTATCATGAGCTGCACTTATTACGCCTTCAAGACCCGCAACGTCCCTGCGAATTTCAACGAAGCCAAATACATCGCCTTCACCATGTACACCACGTGTATCATCTGGCTGGCGTTTGTGCCAATCTACTTTGGCAGCAACTACAAGATCATCACTACGTCCTTCTCTGTGAGCCTCAGTGTGACTGTAGCCTTGGGCTGTATGTTCACACCAAAGATGTACATCATCATTGCCAAACCAGAGCGAAATGTGCGCAGCGCATTCACCACCTCTGATGCTGTGCGCATGCACGTCGGCGACGGCAAAATTGCCTGCCGAAGCAACAGCCTGCTGAACATGTTCAAGAGAAAGAAGACCACTGGAAACGGCAGGTAGGTTCGTTAAGTGAGTCTGTGACTCCTGCTCCTGAGGCACCTCAGGGATGCTGGTTTTACTGTAATTCCCTCTCAAAGGGAGCCTGATGTCTTGCTGTATTCACTTTTATAGGGACACCTGTTGTAAAGTGTGACGGATATAGGTCAGTACTCAATTCACACAGCCATTACAACCCTTGATCTGTTGGTAAAATTAAAACAAGCATCTCTGTGTGCTAAGGGATGGCAAGTGGGATCACAAATACAGACACACATTATTAGTGTTAAATTCTAGGATTTAGTGAAACATTCTTCAAACAAATTTGACATTTTTACATGAACCAGAAATGCTGTTTTTGTCTCCACTTTTCTGGGTTCCTGTGAAGTAACAGCCGTCTTTATTTTGTTCATAGTTCTAATGGAAAGTCTGTGTCATGGTCTGAACCAGGTGCAAGACATCCTCCAAAAGGGGATCACATGTGGCACAGACTGTCAGTGCATGTGAAGAGACAGGAAGCAGGTTCCAATCAGATGGCTGTCATCAAACCCTTAACTAATACCTACCAAAACACAGCCCTGGAATTCTCAGACCTCAGCACTAAGACCTTGTACAATGTGGCTGAGGAGGACGAGAGCGATCCTGTCAGATACAACCCCCCTGCCACTCCCCCCATGATGGCCCACGGGCAAATGCCTGCCTGTGGGCTTTTAAAGGACGTGGGCGAGGAGGAGGAGCTCTATACCCCTGAACATCGCCAGGATAATAGCATCATCCCCCAACATGTCATTATGGACCACCTACAACAAGAGGTGGTGGTGGGCAAATTCAACTGTGACATCCCCGAGCTGAGTGATATGATTAGCATGCCCGAGGCCGTGAGCGGCGGCATGCCCGTGTACCACCAAGCCCACCTCATCCAGCAGGACCCGGTCCTGCCTCTGCACCTCGACCCGTTCGATGAGGAGCCCACCTCCCCCTTAGAGGAGGAGGAGGAGATGGAGAATGAGCAGTTCGGCCTTCTCCATGGCTACATGTACAACAACGCCCAGATTCATGACGAGGAGGACCTGGTTGAGGTCAAATTAGCTGTGGAGGATTCTCTGGCTCTGATGCCTCCCTCCCCTTTCCGAGATTGTGCTTGTCCTCCAGTGAGCCCCTTCCCCAACTCGCCCGTGTCCGAGTCGATTTTGTGCACTCCTCCAAATGTGACATATGCCTCTGTCATCCTCAGAGACTACAAACAAAGCTCCTCAACTCTGTGAGTGCGCACGCTCTATATGAATTGTACAATATTTTCAAGTTTATAATGACTTGTGCTGTATATGACGAGTATATATGGAAAAAGTCATTCTGTGGTCAGACAAGTCATTTTTCACTCTATAACTTGATAGCTTTTACGTGATAAGAGTGAGCAATGAAGCACCACATTTTAAACTTCTTTTAGATGTTGTCTACAATAGTGAAAGAATTTGCCTATTACAAACATATATTTCTATGCTAACATAAGCTTTTAGGATAAAATAGACTCAGTGCTTACAGTATTGGACAAACAAGTAAGATTGTCTATGTATGTACATCTATGAATTAATGTCACATAAATAGATTTATTTGATCAATATAGGTGATGTAACAAGCAGATGAGTTTGTTCATTTTAAGCAGGGCAACCTAATGGTGAATATAGTTTGTATGTAGAGCAAAACAATTCCGTTTGTCAACAATATTTTTTAAAAAGATGTGTCTTATGTTACACATATATGTTTTGTCTTCTATCAGGCAAAGAAAAAGATGGGAAAGTTTAAAGCAATAATGAAACATTTTAGGAAATTATTAGCTTTCTTGCTGAGAGTTAGATGAGAAGATCAATACCACTCTTGGCTGTACTGTACATATGAAGTTGGAGCGAGGTGATGGTTAGCTTAGCTTAGTATAAAGACTGGAAACAGGGGGAAACAGCTAGCCTGGATCTCCCAAGGTAACACTTAAAATTTTGTATGGATTAAGAAAACAAGACACAATATGTTTATTTGTGAGCTTTACAGGTGTTGGGACGTGAATTTTTTGTCACCTGTGGACAGTCAGACTACCTGTTTCCCCTTGTTTCCAGTTTTTATGCTAAGCTAAGCTAACCGGCTGCTGGCTGTAGCTTCATATTTACTGAACAGATATAAGAGTAGTATCTCATCTAATTCTTGGTAAGAAAGCAAAATAAGTATATTTCCCAAAATGTCAAACTATTCCTTTAAGCTGGGAATGTGGAATAAAAATATCATTTTAGGACATTTAGAAGGTGAAAGGCCAACATGATGTCATGTTGGAAAAAAAAAAACACTTTTGATAGATGCAGTACTGCCAGGCAAGTGCACTGACTATATCACGAATGTAGCAGAGGACAAGTTCAAGTGCCACGTTTTCCTTACCATTAAGATTTTCTTTTTCTTTTGTATATTTGTGTCATTTCTATGGTCTTGAAATGCAAGTTAAACTAGTTTCAACTTTGTATCTTTTATAAGTAGACATCTGATTTCATAATTGTATAGATTATTGTATAAGATAAATGACATGCATATGTTTTGTGAATGTATGAATTGTGTATCATATTTTGGTATTCAGGTGATATCTACAGTATATCTGTTACAGTATTAGAATGAATTCATTAGCTGTGTATGCTTTATTGTGTACCAATCAGTTTCCTAAATATTAAGACTTTAACAACCTATCAAAACCATATAATGTGATGAAGTGCTACTGTTACCATTAGTAATAGTCTGAATAAGCTATTTGCAGCCAGATATATACAGTACAGTATAAATTAAGTCTGCCATTTTAAACAAATATTTACTGTAGAGCATTTGAAGGACACTTGTTTGATTGGAGTAAATTAAATATTTTTTATTCTTTTGTCTCCTGTTTTTCATGGTGAAACATTAGGTGGCTCTCATGTCTTGTTCTGCTAAACTGTAGGAAGTGTTTGAAATCAAAGGTCAAAGATTTACAGCTTCAGTTTGAAGGAAAAACAGGAACAACAACAACAAACAGTGATACCGGGAACAGCGAGGGGGGTTGAGACACTATCATTTTCAATTTGTTTAAGGGATCAGTTTTGCAAAACTGGACGTGAAGTAGTTTTGCAATGGGTTAAGAAAAGTGTTATCTTACTCTAACTGTGTCAGCTTGTCCGCAGCAGTATGGCAGACAGTGTGACAGTGTGCACAGAAAAGCTGTTCAAAGTTTTAGTCATTGGGGATTCAGGAGTGGGGAAAAGCAGCATTATCTTGCGTTATGTTAATAAATGCTTTGATGAAGGATACAAAGCATCTATTGGAGTTGACTTTGCTCTGAAAACAATCGAATGGGATGCCAAGACAGTGGTGAGACTGCAGTTTTGGGATATTGCAGGTGAGTGTCAAAATTATGAGTTTAACGTTGCAGTGGTAGTTTTATCGTAAGTCCAATAGGAGATTTGTGATGCGGAAACAAATTTGTTCTGTGTTGGAATTCTAATAACTGTTGAATATTTTCACAGTATGTTGGAGTGTTTTCAGTTCCTGGGAACTGCAGCCTTTCACAAAAGCTTTTCTCAGATCTAATTTTAATCCTAACCAGTGTCCATGGAAACATGCCATTTTATTTCAGAAAATTATTGTTCTTTGTCTCTCACTTGTTATATAACGTTTAGGCCACAGTTGGATTTAATATGATAATTCAAATCACAGATGATAAATAAAGAGTAGCATTACTTACTGCGTGTCGGGGCCAACTTAAAAATTCAAATCCAAAAACTGTAATCCTTTTTGCCAAATCACAGCAACTGTGAGAAATGAATTAATCCTTATCCTTGGATTCAGATTTGAGCGCATAATGTAGTGAAGCATATATTACACAGATTTTTTCTCTCTCTTCCCTAAAGGCCAAGAGAGGTTTAAGAAGATGTCCACAGTGTACTACAAAGGGGCGATGGGAGCGCTAGTGGTTTTTGACATTACAAACAGCTCCACTTTGGAGGCTGCCTCAGAGTGGAAGCAGGACCTAGATAGCAAAGTCTGTCTCGACAGCGGACGTCCAGTCCCTGCTGTCTTGCTGGCCAACAAATGTGACATGACAGGGAGGGATGGAGACTTGGTGTCCTCCCTGGACAGCTTCTGTAATGACAAAGGCTTCCTGGGATGGTTTGAGACCTCTGCAAAGGTGTGTGTCTTATTTCAGTTATTATGGGAGATAAAAATCTGTAGCAGTAGCAGTTACAGAAATGCAAACATTTCTTAGAGGCATTTTTGGCTCAGTCAAGTGTGAATGCAACGGGGGAGCCAAATATTCATTTTTTTCCTGTGCTGTTTTTCTTTTGTCATGATTTTTTAGTGAACATATCTCAAGTCAAGCCCCAAACCCACAAGTTCATGATGTATCACTTTGCTAATTTGATTAATTGCAAATTTATTTAAAGATTTGACTTGGTGGATATTTCTAAATATTTCTAAATGTATGTCGGGTAGTTAAATACAGCCATACAGCCAGTAATATTTGTATTACAAAAAGCAGATTTATACAGTATCAGAGCTAAAGACAAAATGTATACAAGCACAAAATAAACAACAAAAATATAGCACAGTGAGTAAATAAATGAAATAAACTGAAAGACATACTGTATGTTCCATTAGGTATATCTTTATAAGCCTGCATCGTGTATAAGATCTTGTCATGTTTTCATCTTATTCTTCTTAATGATTTAAAGCAAGCCAATTTAACTTTCTAAGAAGAAATAGCACAGTTTAATTCAAACGCAGTAATATGCACCCTTGGTCTGGTATGACCAGTAGCTTATGATTAGCTAACGTTAGCTAATGTTAGCAAGCTTTAGGCAGATGTTGTTGTGTAAAAATGTAAATATTCATGAGGTCAAACTCTTGTTTGGCTATTTTGAAAATGAAACATGGTCAGCTGCATGTCTATTAACTTCCTACTCTGTTACCCTTTTGCTTTGTTTAATCTAACCAATGATTGATTGATTGATTGATAGATAATTGTTTATATATTTGCCTGCTTGTCTGATGGTTTTTGCATTGACAGATTTTACTTTTATTTTGCATCCCTAAAGCTCAGTTTTGTTTTGTGTGAACCTTAACACGGCAGCTCTATAGTCTGCTCATAAAACGTGTTCAAATATTAACACACAGGAACAACTTGCAGCCAAGGTTCAGACACCGAGCCAATCACTTAACTCAACAGATGCAGATACACAATGTTCTAAATCATATTCCCCCTCACCATTTATAGGACAATATAAATATTGATGAGGCCAGTGCCTTTCTTGTCAAACATATGATGCTGTGCGACACCGGCCTGTCCAATGAAGAGCACCACTGGGACAGGATCAAAGTGAGCCAGGCTCCTGGGGAGAGTCAGAGCCAGTCATTGTGCTGCTGGAGACCACGGCTGTGAGGCACCGAGCCAAACAGAGAGAACTACTGGTTAAACGCTCTAATGAGACCTGTTTCTGATATCAAGTCATGAATCTACAGCTACCACACAGAAGCTATTTCAGCTGAACCTATGTGTTGTGACTTTATATTCACATTTCCGTCTTGCCAGTTTCTCAATCATGTGTGGACTGTGTGGGTTGCCTCATAAACACCTCTGTGGAGACGATTGAGTTCATTTCTGAGATAATCCACTAACACAGTCAGGCTAATAAACAGATCAGCATGACACACATCCTGCTGGGAAAAGTCTGTGACACTCCCCGTGCAACCAAGACTTGTTGGTGATTGACCTACTATAATGAAAGGCCAGAAACAGTCAAAACTGCCATTTTCTCAAATCACAAAAAAAGCAAGAGAGAGAGAAAAACATGTCTCAAAACATTTTTGTATTTCAAGCTGTCAAAATCATTAAACGACAACCTATTCAATCCCAGCTCCGAGTTTTACTTCTCTGTTATGCAACCACTGCATATAATTATCTGTTAATCACTTCACAGTGAGATGAGCTAAGACCCATGCATAAGCAACGCAGCCCGGCTTGATATAGCCAATCGCAGAGAAAAGCTATCAGCGTGACCTGATTTTTATGGAGGGAGGAAATATGTGAAAATGCACCACACTGATACAAACACCGCCCAGAGAGGACTGTGTTACTGAGTGTGCTACACTAGAGGGAGCAGAGCACTTCTACTGCATCTAGTCACTGATATACTGAATATTCTGATGCCTTTTTTCTGTAAAGGGAGTCAACCAATTTATGACTGCATTTAAGGGCTGATGCATTTACAAGTTCTGGGCTTGTTGATGAAGAGAGAAACAGAGAAACAGAAGTCTTTCTGCTGTAAGTGTCATCAGACACACAACAATGACTTCGGATATTGTTTATGTTATTGACCAGTAGTGGTGAAATAAGTGTTCAGATCCTTTACTTGAGTAGCTATGTAACTATGTAAAAATAAAATAAATCCATAAAATCTCATTGGGATTGGGACAAAATGTACTCTGTCATTGTTATATTATTTTATATTACTGTATATTATTGCAAAAACCATTACTAGTGCATTAGTGTGTAAGCAGCATTTCAGAGCTCCTTTTTAATTACTTCAAATAATGTTGGATAGTTTAATCTATAACAAGGCATAATATGTTCTGTAATCTGCAAAGTAACTGATACCTGTAGCTGTCAGATAAATGTAGCGTAGAATAAAAAGTATAAAATATATTTCTGAACTGTAGTGAAGTAGAAGTATTAAGTAGCTAAATATGGATATACCTACCTATATACCTAAAATTGCACTTGAGTAAAAGTAGTTTAATTTCACCACTGTTGACCAGAACAAATCAAATATACAACTCTGTGTGACATCATCAGCCAAATTCTCTTTTTGTCATAAATGTAACAGTATCAACTATTGTTAACTATGAGCTCCAAAAATTTTTGGAGCTTTTTTTTTCATGGACGGGGTCTCGTTGTTAGTCATGTTGCCTTGACAGTAGATGCTTTTTAATATTTTGTTCTTTAATGAAGAAAATCCTTGAATTGTTCCTGGGGGAATCATTTCCTCCCCCGTTTTTACATATTGCAATACATTTGAATAAAAGCTTTTACTACTACTGAAAATCCTCACTTTAAACTTTGTGAATCAGTGTCAAATCCTAATTCTGAAAGCAATAGGAGGTTATTAATGCAACTGATCATTTATCACTAACTCAGAGATATCCAGCTCTTTGTCTTGTAGATATTTGGGGAGAGTGAAACCTTGTACTTTATGGTCACTGACATGTTGTGTATCACTCTGGTTATTTTTGCACACCGATCTGTTCTTTGCTGTCCTGTAGTTTTACTTTTCAGTGTCCTTGCTGTGCATCTAGGGAACTGTTCTACATCCTGCCTCTGGGTACCTATACACAGTAGCTCAAGTCCAAATTCAGGCTCTATCCTGGCCTTGTTTAACCTTGAAATATGGTCTATATGGTGTAAAACTCCCACAGTGCTTTTTTTTTTACCAGTATTCGTACACTTTGCTGATCGAGTGAGTTGCAACAGAAAATCTAGGAAGGTAGTTTACCTTACGTGGCAATTGTGCCTGAGGGGAAGTGAGGGAAGAAGTAACACACAACTGCTAATTATGGATAAATGTCCCAGATACTAGAGACCTAAATTCAGGAGTCAAACAGGGATGCTGGCCCCAATACTTTTTCACATCGGTCACAAAAAGCTCAGCCTCTTAACTTGTTGTTTATAAATATGACAGTCTGAATGGGAGTTGCACTCTCCACAACAGATCCCATTACTTGTGCATTATTGATATTGCCCTATTTTATCTGCCCTCCAGTGTGCATTTTCTGTGGCAGCTTCGTTCATATATTCATGATTGCATGAAAATTTCAATTGAGTCAAACTTGCGAGTAGGTTGCTAAAGAGTAAAGCGGTGTACGTATCCCTGCTGTGCCTCTTTCTGTCTGGCACTGTGTCTTGAATGACCCATTTTATCATGGCCTGTGTTAATTAAGTATTCACTGTCTGTGGAAAGCAGACATAAATACCAGAGTGGTATTTTACTGCGCAGATATTCTGTGTGTTGAATGGACTCTGACGTGGCTGAGTCTCTCTCACACAAAAATAGCACATCCTAAATGTGTGAAATGTAATGAATCTAAATATTAACAGATAATATCCTGAATCATCATCGAGGAAACCAATCAGGGGCAGGAATCCATATGGCGCTATCCATGGTGCTGAATTTTGGCTATATGGAGGGTCCCTCCTCACAACAACATGCTGTCAGATTATAGGAACACATAACGTTGGTAGATTGCGCCATCTAGTGTACAAAACAGGCATGTGCAAAGTGCTTCAGGAGAGGCTTTGGGGTGCAACTTTGTGAAGAAATGAATATGTAGTTTATAACAGGAATAACTTATGTTATATGTTATTATACGTTATATGATACATTTTAAGATCCTTGACTTTGTTTATTAGGTAAGACCAGACAGGATAACTGGAATTAACATGATAAAATAGATACTGGCAGTTAGGAAATGCATTACCATTCACTGGAGTTCTACTATTTTGCCAACTTTTTCACAATGGTGGATTGAACGCTCCAATTGATGTTAAAATTCTGAAGAGAAACCCAAAAAAATTAACAAAATGTGGCAATTTTTATTTATCTATTTATTTTTAGAAACATTTTTTAAAAGAAAGACAAAAAATAAATGATGTGAACCCTGATATACAGACCTTATAATTATTTTTCTTTTTCTTTTTTGGTGCGTGTGTATTTGGTATGTTTTTCTATGTGTGTACCCATCTATGGATTCCCACTGTCAGACTCAACTGTAGTTCATTTTATGCTTTGCTTTGTTTGAATTGCTCGGTGTAAACAATGTACATCTGCTTTACTTCATTATAAAACAATGTTGGAATTCACCACATAGCCTGCTGTCTCACTATCTGTATCCCTGTTTCACATTATTACTCAAGGGGTGCTTACAATGTGCCATCTAAATGACAGGATCTGTAAAGAAATGTCAGCCAGTAAAAATATGGGCTACTTAAAAAAATGACAGATCACAAAGGTCATCAGTTAACCAGGTTTTCTGGTTTTTATCTAACCAGATTTTCTAGTTTTATAATTCTCTGTGGAGGTAAAATAACCTCGTTTTTCCTCCTTCGGGAACAAGAGAAAGGAGGAAATACGGCCTATTTTTCATGCGCACACAATAGATTGGATCCTGCATTGGGAACCTGCAAAAGCACTACCCTCCTATCAGATTTCTGTGGGAAAGATCTTTAGTGAGGAGGATTATGCAAAAAGAAGATTTTAAATGCACAACATCTTTGGAATGTTTTTTCACTACTGCTGTATTATCATTTTTTACATATTTTTAGGGTTTAAAGGCTCACACCAGGGCGGCTTTTCTTTCTTTCCCAGCCGAGAGTGACAGCTCAGGAACACTCAGCCAGCAGGGGGCCACAAAACAAACTGACTAATGACTATTCTTTTTTTTCTTCTTTTTTTTGTGCCACAATTAAAATGTTTTCAAACAGATTTGTTACAGTGTACAGAGTTACAAAAAATGTGTGGATTGTGGCAAAACCATTAAAGGATTTTTTTTGTGGTGCTATAACAAAGTCAAGGAGGGTTTCTTAAAGTAATAATATGTATATTTTCTGTGCTTTTTATATTTGCGCTTTCAATAGGAATGATACTGTGCAAATGAGTTTTTGTTTCACCATTTCTGAGTATTTTTACTGTTATAAATGTGGTTGCTGCTCCCTCATGAAGAGCTATTAGTGGCAGGTAGGAGGAATTATCAATCAAAATGATACACATCTAGCCTCTAACTATAAGTTGCATTCATTTAATCAACATTTTGGCTGCCACATTTTCTCCACTAGATAACATTATTTTGAGCATGTTTATACCTACTGATGATCTTATTTGATATATTTTTCCACTAGACAGAATGAGCTTCTTCTAAACTTTGTTGAAAGCCTATTTTGATAGTCATTTCCCACCTGATAAAATGAGATACCTCACATCAAAAGTACATAAAGTAGTGGCAGCTCAACATTTGTGGTATCAAAATGTTTGGCTCATAAAGTCACAGCTATCAAAATACAGAATGCAGTCATGGTTAAAACCGTTTGCAGTGGGTGATACAGCTGAACAGGAGTCCTATCGAGGTCACTGAATGTGACGGGTCACAGAATGCGCTGTAACACCAGCCCTGCATCCGGGTGACCGCAGTGCGCAGACTCAATCCCCGCTGCAGTTCACTGCGTTTCCGTAGCCAGTCTGCTACCCGCTGAGCCCTGGCTGCTGGGGAAACAGCTCACGGAAACGATTGATCCCGATCGAATAACGCTAAAGCTGGCCACATAAATGGTGGATTAACACTGATATCGGAGGAGACAGGCTAAATCCATGTTCGTGACTCGGGTGCGTTTGGAGTGTGCGCTGGCAACACCCTCCGTAACATGTGAGATGTATACAGAAAGATATTAACTGTGCGTTATTTCGGCTAACTAGCTAGCAGCTACCTCCCCCCCCCCTCTCTATCCAATTTATGGTAGCTCGCCTGATCTGTATTTTCAATCGTCGCGTCTGTACCGGAGGAAAATGAAGAAGTTTAAAATTAGGAAGGTGCTGGACGGCTTGACAGCGGTCTCCTCTTCTTCCTCCGCAACTGCCCAGCCGGGTACTCCCAGGGAAAACGATGTTGTCCCGGAGACTCTCCAGTCGGAACATTTTCAGCTGTGCAAGGTGGGTTTTCCGTTAATAAGCAGCTAACGGACTGTTTTCTCACACTGACAGTCAGATGACAGCGGCGTGACCAAACACTGGTGTTGTTTTCATGTCTATCAGCACTGCTCATTGGGATGGAAATAACTTGAGTGTACGGGACTTAAAACACTAAGATGGTACTCTTAAATATTACAGTAGCAAGTTACCGCTGTAGAGACATTGACAGGGAATGGATTTTAATCATTGACTGCCTTTCTTGGCTCTGTACCGTGGTTGAGCTTTCATGGCACCAACGGCTGTTTGCATTGCACTGAATCGTCGCCTCCAGTCACAGTTTTTCATCATTACTGTAAGTCAGCTGGCTAAGCTAATCAGCTCACTGCAGTTACACTTAGAGGGGAAAAACATTTTCAGTTAAAGGGTATGTTCACATTTTTTTTCCCAAGTCTGTCTTAAAACAATAATCAGGTGCCCATATGAACACTACTACACTACTATGAGTCCAGCAGTCCAAATTAGTCAAATCAAGTAGATATCTTTCAGCGTTACAGTCTTTTTAGTGCCAAAGTCCCTCTTTTTGTTACCATACTTCCACCGCAGCTCAACAGGGAAACACAAAGAGGGAATTTGATGCTAGAAAAACTGTAAATGTGGCAGATATCCACTTGATATGACTAACTCAGACAGCTGAAGCCTCATATAAGCTTCAGATCAAGTTTTAAATGCATTTTTGCACAAAATGACTTGATTTTGGCCCCCGTCACTTACACTGAAAGCACATTTGAAGGGGATCTTCTAACAGCCAGCAAGGAAAACCTTTCAGTGTTCATATGGTCACCTGACTGTTGTTTTGAGACAGACTTGAAAAATTGTGAACCTGTCCTTTAATATAACACTCACATGCCTGTATGTACACTGAAGGAGTTTTTGGTCACTCTAGTTTTTGGTTAAAATGCATTTAGTTCTGCTGAAGCTAAAAAATCTTCCTTGTACGTTGTTTACTTACTGAACTTGGGTGGAAGGACGGTAAGAAAATGAAAATGTGTTGGTAAAAAGACCTTCAGTTTGTTAGATACCCATTTAATTGTTCTAAATCAGACTGCTGAAGCCTCATATAAGCTTCGACTAAACTTTTGTATGCATTTTTACACTGAACAAGGACTGTTTAATCTGTCCCATATATCTTAATATATATTAAAACGTGTTAAGAAGGGATCTGTTCAGTTCTAGTAAGTGAAAACGTGTGTGTGAAATGTGTTGAACATCTTGTAGGGCCAGCCCACCAGCGTCTGCCCCAGCTGGGAGCAGAATAGGTCATGTCCCCAGGTTACGGGGCCATGGCATTACCTGTTACATAATCCTGCTGCAAGCTGTACAGAGCTCATGGATGGCTGGGCAAGGCTTCCAACGCGAAACAATTGAATTATAGATTCCTGATTATGGTAACATTTTGGTGGCTGTGGCGCTGCAAGATCCTGGCAATGAATTGCAGTCTGAGGCTGCAAATGTGAGCCTTAAGATGGATAAAATGAATTTATTACTGATGTTTTACAGGCTTCAGCCGACACACATGTCAGGCAGATCAGGAAAAATGTTCCGTTCCCCCTTTGCACTAATGTTTATGCTTTATCTAATTTATTTTGATAATGAGACTAATTTTCCACATTGATGGATTACATTTCGTGGAGATTATGATAATGTTCTTTCTCCAGTAATGCCAGCTTGACTGTGTAGCAGATGATTGATTCGCTAGCTCAATATCACTAATATCAATTCTGCTCTTTCCTACAGACTGTGCGTCATGGCTTCCCATATCAACCATCCTCAATGGCTTTTGACCCCGTGCAGAAAATCTTGGCCGTCGGGACTCAGACTGGAGCTTTGAGGCTGTATCCTTTTATTTTTATTTTTTTATGTGGAAATGAAAGTGACAAGAACCACACAAGGAAAGTAAAGCTTGGATGGTTCCAGTGATTCTCTTTCTACATCGTCCTACCCCTCCCCCAAACACACACACACACAGAAACACACACACACAAAACAACACACAGTTGACCCACGTCTAACTTCCTGACATCCTCTCCGCAAACATCATATGATCGAGCCGCCCATCAACATTCCACAAGGTCTGGGGAATTCATACAGTGAGTGACCTTTTTTTTTGCCTTCTGTCATCAAACACAACAAAAAGAAAAACCCAAACCACGCTGAGGGAAGTGGAGGGCTCAGAGGTAGACACTAGCTAGCATGTGTTTCTCTGCAGCCAGCAGCCTCCTTCTCCTGAAGCACCCTGGCTCATTAGTGGTATCTCTGCAGTAGCATGAACAGCTCCTCTGCCATATGCCGAGGAGCCAACCTCATCAACTGTGCTGCCCGTCCTGTGCCAGGATGCCACTTCATATGTGCTGTAAACATCACTAGACTTGCACAACACACACACACATTCAAGCTGCTACAGTGCTGTGCAGCTCCTTGGGCAGTTGGGAGTCAGTTTTGTATTTGTTTGTATGCGCGGATAGAAATTTGTTTTTAAAGCTAACCAGCAACTTCTGTGAGTCATAGCAACAAAACTGCCCCCGGATTCCAGACTATTAAACACTGCATGTGCTGGTCTGGTCATAACCAGGTTATGCTGTTTTACAAGATGACTTCAGGGCCGGCCTATTAGTGTAAATACTCAGGGTTTCTCTTTATGGTGACATCCTGCATGGGAGGCCCATCTGCTTTATTTAGATTTTCATTAGAAGTGGCTCCATCCTCGTCTTTATCCACTCTCCAGATTAAGAGAGTATTGTGTTTACAGGGCGACTCCCAGAGAACACACACTGCTTCCATGTTGTCCTAATGTGCAAGGTGGAGCTGATGGGATTACTGTCATTCAGGCAATTGGTCCATTTATCAAAAGACAGGCTGTATCGATCCACCTCATTGCCCCTGGAGTTTGGAAACGGTGCCACAGCTCAGTAGACATAAGCTCAATGAGGTGTCTACAAGCAATAAATGTCTGCTTTTAAAAGATCTGTCTCTACTACAGTCTTTTAATCAGTGTGTTACTGTAGACACTTCACTGCTCTTTCTGATGCGCGCATGCCCTTACATTTTGCCGTTACAAAATATAAACTTGCCCTGTTTTTTAAGTTAGAGGTGAAGTAAAACAGCAATTTAAAAGAAATTGATGTCATCATCCTAAAGGAAAGTCCAAAATTGTGCAAAATGGATGAGATATTACATATTGCAGCTGACTGGTCATGCTGGTTTGGTGAAGTTCCCAGCGTGTAACTTTGTCCTCTTTTGGCACTAACAATGTCTAACGTAAACTTTTAGGAGGAACATCTTCTCTTTTTTTTTTTCATTTGTGATCTAGCTTGCTTAAGACTTCCTGCAGTGATGGTTATCAACTAACTGCATGAGAAAACCTGCTGATGTTGAAACACTGTGGTGAACCATGTTGGTTTACCAAATGGGGAAGTGTTGATGTACGAGGGAGGTGACTTTAAAGTGCAATGTTTTATTTTCTTGGGAACAAAGTGGAAAATGTTCAGAATGTGCTTGAAAGTTTGACACTACAGTGTTTTATTTTCTCCAATATTAAGCACTCAATAGATAAAAAAAATACAAATCTAAATAGTCTAAATAGACTGTACATTTTGTATCCGGCACATTTGAAATATTGCAAATAATTTCAATCCGATCACATTACTTTGCATCATAGCAAGATATTTTGTTACATGCAAAATCACAGTTGACTAGAACGTTTTCTGTGCTCATTCAATCCTTGAAGCATGTGTTCTTCTAATGAGGCTGCATTAGAAACAAAGTCAAGGGAACCAAGTAGTATACTCTAAAACAGTCTCACTTGACACACTCTGTAGCTTGTATTTGTGGCTCCCAATATCATACAGAAGGCTTAGATCATGATCACCCTGCTAAGCGTATAAGGAAGTTACAACTACCAACTCACCACAGCGATAAAATCTTGTTTTGAGGTTCATCTTAGTAATTTCCTGCAGGCCTAGAAAGTAGCTCGGCTCAGCAGCACCATTAATCTACATTGCATCAGAATCAGTTCAGACCCTAGACATTTTAACATTGTCGTACAATGTTAATCCACACAGCCCACTTAAAAGGCAGCAACAATATGTGTGTCAACAGTAGTAAAGCTGCCAAAGTGATGCTGCTGCATATTAGCAATATGAATAAATAACAGTGTTACATATGAGCATTTTTGCTCTTTAGACTACTGCTCTGTTCTTAGTATGCACGACCAGAAGCTATGAAACAGACTTAATGACTCCTCAAAATCCATTGCGGACCTGTGGAGACATGATATTCATTAATAATTCTGACAAATGTTATGGAAAACTTGCGGGGGCCTGGAGCTAAAACTGGACACAAAGGTCATGGGTGAATTTGAGTTCAGTTGCCAACGGCCCTCGACTGGCGCCAGCTAAGAGTCTGAAAGTCTGAGTTTGCTCCATCCTTCTGCAGAAGTGATGCCCACTCTTCAGCCTTTCCTGAAATGCTCTCTTGCAACCCCACCTTAGTTTGTTTAAGGGATTGTTTGATCACAGCTCGGTTAATCCTCTTCAGACATACTCCGCATTGTCAGCTCAGAATGGACTCAGATAGCGACACAACTGACTGTCTGTAGAGTTTTTGTTCAGTATGAGAAGCAGTGCACCTTTTTAGTCTTAGTGGCCAATTCGCCTGTCTGGAGGTTTTCTCAATGATAAGATCTTGTGCTACTTCTTTCTTCTTTTGTGCTGTTGTGCATGATTTGGTGCACATACTATCTCTTTGAGAGTGATTACAGGCTGGTTGAAATAGCATAGCTTTTCCTCTCTGTGCTTTTCATTTCTGTGCGGTTTGTGAAAGTATTTGGTGTTTTTTTTTTTTTTTTTTTTTTTTCTGTGGGATACATTACAGTTCTGGTGCCTACGTGGCAGTCCTCTGCTGTGGCCACAGTCTCCTTTTTGCCATTCTTCTTTCAGTTCACAAGCAGTTCAAATTGAGGCCCTGACATCTACTGTTGGCTGATTGGGTGGTTTGGCTGTTTTTTAATGGACAGATTTAGCAGACAGGGATTCTCTGACCTGAACTTAAAGAGTCAACTAGAGAGTGGTGAGAGTTAAGTTAATCATGCTCCTGTCATACTGGCTGACGCGTGAATAAATAAGGCAGACAGGGCCCACCGATTTTATTTATAACTCAGCTGTTTGATTTGTTTCCTGTTTTGCCAGTGTCTGTTTAGGAATGCAAACTGAGAATGCCAACTTACACTCAGACAGATAAAAATGGAAAGCTCTGAAACCTTTTTTTGTACATTTGTACACCTTCAGCAGGCTGGAATTATCTTTACAAAGTGATCAGTAAGCGCAACACATTTTTCACTATTATCAGATGGTGAACAGGTTTTATCCCCACATTTCTGCATAAACTCTACTGGCAACTGTCCAGTTTTCTTTGACTGAGGCGACTTTAAGCTTTGGCCGTGCGGGTGTGGAGTGTTACTGTCAGCATGAGAGCGGCGCTGCTGTCATCCAGCTCCAGTTCCTGATCAACGAGGTTTGTTGTCATCACCTTTTCCTTGTTTCCTTGTTTGGTTTTCTCTCCTCCTCCCCCTTAGCCCCTCACTCTCTGTCTGTCCACTGTCTCCTGCATCCAAGCATGCATGTTTCTACCAGCTGGTACTGTAGACACGGGGGATTATACAACGTTTATAGGTCACAAATCACTACTAGATGTGTGAACTGTGCTTTTAGCGATCATATTGATTAAAAAAGTAATGTTAGTTTTGTGACCCACATGCCTCTGTAATGCACTCATAGTTGTGTGCTCATAATACAACCATATAAAACTGCCCCAACCAAGCCGCAAGATGTTTCGTTTATGCTAATGGTGTAGTAATCGCCCTGTTTCTGACCTGCCGTATAGGGGGCGCTGGTGAGTGCCTTAGCTGATGACAGCATCCACCTGTGGAACCTGAGGCAAAAAATCCCTGCTATCCTGCATTCTCTCAAGTTCAACAGGGAGAGGTACAGTAATGTTTTCTTCTCTCTGCTTCTCTGTTTGCAGTGAGGCTGCATCTGTCGCTCTGCCGTAAAGTCGTGAACAAAATTTAGAAACAGCCCTAACAGCTGGCCCGCATGCTTCTCTGTGTATAATTAGCTGTTTCGTTGCCATCAGATCTTGGGAAATAATGCATTTTTTCTCGTGGTAGTGCAACAACTCGGATTTTCCACTTTAACCACATAGAAAGATTACTTCCAGATTACTTCATGAAAATGAGAATGACATTTATGGAAATTGTTTTGTGGCTACTAAGTTTTCAATTTATCTATCCACTAACCACAATTTGTAGGTCTTTTCTAAAATCTAATAACACATAACCCAGGTCTACCTCCCGAGCACCAAATGGAAGACAGACAAAATTAGCAACTAGCAATTCCAGATATGTTTCTCTAGCTCCACTAGTTGCTTCACAAGCTAAAGAGGAGTGAATATTGGACTTATAGAACTGCACATCCATCAGGTGGCCAGAAAACATGACGTTAAATCAATGCTAATGTTGTAGGATGTGTGAAAAGGACAAACTCGATATGGTGATAATGATAATTTAAGCATCTTCCTCTCTTACAGTTAACAGTCTATCAGTGTATTTTTTTAAATATCGAAAGATAAGGCAAGTGCACATTGGCCCTCCAGGTTCACTCATAAGTTCCATGTTCAATCAAAATCATATCTGATGCCACCATGATGTGTAGACAGATAAACACTAAACCGCTAATGTCAGGCCTGTCCTTTTGACGCTGTAAATGTGGTGTATGACTGAATGTTTCTTCCTTCCACTTGAGAAAAGACAGCAGTATTTACTCTGTTATTCCTCCCTACTGATCTATATATAGTCTGCCTTCATTAGTGTGACACAGAGCAAGGCCTTTGTAATTAAATCTTAGTCACTTGCTACTCCTTCCAGTTGGACCAGCATGATTAGGGACAAGGGTGACTCTTTGATGGGATTGAGATAATGAAAAGCCTGGTTGTGATGGATCCTGATCTCCTCTTTCAGAATCACGTACTGCCACCTGCCCTTCCAGAGCAAGTGGCTTTACATCGGCACAGAAAGAGGAAACATCCACATTGTCAACGTGGAGTCCTTCACTCTCTCAGGCTATGTCATCATGTGGAACAAAGCCATCGAACTGTGAGTCTGTATTTCACAACTGTCTTCCGCCCCTTTACTTACTGGCCGTTTGCATATCTTCTTTGTGCACTTGTGCAGTTGACACTCAACCAGGAAACTCTGAAACGTAAAGGAATGTGTTGGCAGAGTCAGTGTGTCCTGTACAAGGAGAATACTGTAGTTCTGATCAGTGTGAAGGCGGTTTGGAGGTGGTGATTCTGCTGCGCCAGAACTTGCTGTAAAGACTTCTGGAGGTGTTTTGCTGCCTGATTTAACGGAACATCTGTGATAGGAAGTGCCTACTTTATAACCCCTGTGACTTATCCTCTGTCACCCACTCCCCCGTGTAAACACCCACTGTAAGGATCACAAGGAGTATCACATCACATCCTGTGCACTGCTAAATGTTGTGCAGCATATATAACTTGGCAAGCACCACATGCAGGTAAAATTAGATTTTTGTGGATAAAATCTGTGTCACCCAATGTTCTGAACAGTATATCTCGCATATCTTGTTATATTAGTTTTGCAGAGCTTGATTCTGTGCAAGGATTGGCACTGAAAATGGGTACTGTGACTTTTTTTTTTTTTTTTTTTAGGAAAAATGAACGACTTTAGCCAGTAGAAGTTGCTCTTTCCAGGCTATTTTTCTAGCAGCTACCAGTGAGCTGAAAAAAATAATTTCAGACAGTGACTGGCAGCTAAAATTGGAAGTAGTGTATAAAGATGTGTGTGAGGCTGGTGGTGGAATCTGATAAATTGCTGTTTTAGATCTAGCAGTTGAAAGTGTCAGGACACCAAAGTATGCCATCAGCTCAGATAAATGTCTAAAAAGCAGACAGCGGAGATGGGAAATGATTTCGGCTGTCTGACTGTGGGGATGTAGACGACATGAATAAAGAAAAGTAGTGTGAAGTTTAAAGCATAATGTTCAGTGGTTTTTTAGCAGAAGAATATCTGTTAGAAATATCTTTTCAACAGACTTTCTGCTTCACAGTTCTTAGTAGATTAATGCTCTAGGTTTCCTGCAGTGGACAGAAACAGTACATGGTCCTAATGAGCATATTTATTTAGTGTTGTAGTTTAAGGTGAACCCACTTAAACTCATCTTAAACTGTTTTTGTAAAATACTGGTTACCTACCTTTTCAGTCAGATAAACTCCATATAGGAGATTTCACTTCATATTAAAACAATAGTTTTTAAGACTATAAAATATACTGTATACATACATGTTTTTAGGATTATACTTTATTAAAGTGGTTCTTTATGTTAATGATCACATTGTGGTGGACTGGAGTTCGTATTCCAGTCTATCCTCGCCTTTTATTCACTGCTACATCTCTGACTGTATCGACTCATCAGCAGCAATGAGATCATTAGCCACTGGAGCCAGACCACATTCAGAGGCAGCAACACTTTCTTTAGGCCAGACCTTCACTTCCTCCATGCCCCTTGCTCTGTTGCCACGGTGATGCTGTCTCCACACACTATAATCTCTCATAGACCCTCATGTGACCCCGCTCCCTCTCTCTCTCTGTTTGTCTCTCTCATATGTCGTGTCTCTTTCTCTGTTGCACTGATGCACATTTTCATCTTATAAACTTGCTGATTTTCTTTGCGCACAACCTACTTTGACCATTTTGTCTTTCTTTTTGGTTTACTCCCCTAATTGGCTCCCTATCTTCCTCTCCCTCTAAAAACTACACCGTATGTTTTAAACAAGCATCATTTACATTTTACTGATCAGGTATACACCATGTTAACCCACAGAATAATCTTACATTTACACACACTTTCTCTGTTTTTTGTCTGCCTCTTCTCTCCCTTAAACTTGCACAGATCCACTAAGACACACCCAGGGCCTGTTGTGCACATCAGTGATAACCCCATGGATGAAGGAAAGGTAATTGATAGTGGAACAGAGATACTTTTTTTTTTTTTGTCATGTGGTGGTGTACTTTTCTGTGGATAATTGGCCCAACACAGACGCCGCAATGTCAATACGCCTTGTGCAACTACAATGAAGAATGATAGCTGAACATTCTCAGCTAATTAAAACATCAATGTTAAACATCAGATTTTAGTGTTAAAATCAAAGAGCAGTGTTTTTTTCCTAGGTTACATTATACTGTAAACTTCACCAATGTTACAGAAAGAGTTAATGCCACTTATTTGAAGGTTTTTGTCTGTATTCAATATCACAAAGTATTATTGGTTTAGGTTTTTAGATTATTTTATTTTTATTATTTTATATTATTAGTCAAGACTTCATTTTACAGGTTCCATAGTTTCCCGCTAATTTCCTTCAAAAAAGGCGCATATGTTACTGTAATTTCTTAAGAGTTATATGGAAAATTAAATAGAAAAAATAAGGCTGTGCATTTATTTGCCAGCATAACCTAGAGTCAGTGCACAGAAGGTCAACTGAAATGTTTTTTGTGTGTGTATACTTGTAAATGACATACAGGGAGGCATTCAAGTCAACAAATATTAAAAATTTGGTTTTCCAATATTCCACTATTTAATGGTTCTTAGTTGGATCCATTGTAATGGAATACATATAGATGTAAGCAGTTATTTTAAGGAAATCCCTTTGGGAATCAACTAGACAACTACTATTGAATTTTCTGGTACACGTAAGTCATTAAATTAGTTTGTACTTACTGTATTATTTGTACTGGCATTACATAGTTCTTTCAAAGAAACGTCCTAGGAAATGATTGAGAACTTATGGGGCTTATGGGTGTATAAATATTATTAAAGATAATCCACCCTGAACATGAACCTGAGAGACAGTGATGATATAGTCAGATTAACTCCATGCTCCGTTATATATGCAGAATGTGTTTTCATTGCAGTCAGCTAAGCTGTGCTTCTCTTGTTATTGCAGCTTCTGATTGGATTTGAATGTGGGGTAGTGGTGTTATGGGATTTGAAGTGCAAAAAAGCTGACTACCGCTACAATTATGATGAGGTAAGGTAATATTTCCTGTTCACACTATTGTCTCAGCAACATGTTTGGTCTTGTTATGTTTTGCATAATCTACTGCTTCTATTTCGTGTGGCTCTCAAATGTTTTAATGTTGTGAAACCAGAAATACAAGAAAAACAGGAACAAGTTTGTAGATTATTGTGGCAACTTCTTAAGAAGATGAGAAACATTTTTAAAACAGAACAATTATAGCACCCCCACACTATTAAAAGATTAGTGATATTCTATATTTTTGTTCTTGTCAACAAATGCCATGAAGACCAAAACCAACAATGAACTGATCCTATGAAATACGAAGTATTGCCTCACTGATGTGCTGGGTAACATGTTCCTTTATTATGATGGATATGGGCACTGTAGTTTACTGTAGTTGGGACTAAAATAGTCTCAGCAGAAGGAATTAAGCAGGCCAATCTAGGTATAGTGATTGATAATATGAATTTAAGTGTTTTGTTATATGCTGATGATGATGTGTTGGTTGCTGTGACAGATTAATTTACAAAAAATTTTAAATATTTTGAATTTATGGTGTAGTAAATGGAGGCTGACCATTATAGTGACAAAACACAGATTATACATTTTAGAAAGCAACGTGAAGGCAGAGCAACCATATATTTAAGTTTGGATCAATGCCTCTAAAGTACACTAGTTCTTACACGTATCTTGTTTGGTGTTTAATGAAAATATGTGCTTTACAGAGGGAATTATAGTGCTGGCAGAATCAGCAGGAAGAGCGCTAGTGTCTGTAATGAATAAAACAAAATTGTGTCCTGACCTTAGTTTTTCAACCTTCACTAAACTTTATGATTCACTGGTAGGCCCAGTTTCATTGTATGCTGCAGTAGTGGGGGGTTTTAAGGATGCCTCGGTCCCGACAGCAATGCCGTCCAGAATCGAGCCATGAGGTTCTTTCTTGGGGTGCATAAATTTACTGCTAAGCAAGCTGTTGAAGGGACGTCATGTCTTGTGAAGCAGACAGTTGAAATGGTGAGGTTGTGGAACTGCCTTATTCAGCTTCCAGAGGAGAGACTGACCAAAAAGATGTTTAACTGGGATCGAGCTAACAGTCATCCTTGGTCGAGGGAGGTCGCTGCAATATTTTCTCTTTTCTGATTTGAATTTTATTTTCAGGAATAACGTGCAGTGTAATAATTTTAAAAAAAATTTAAATTTACAGAGAAGGCAAATGGTGTTGTTGAGGATGAATTTCATTTTGTATTTCATTGCCCTTTTTTGCAGTGGCATGAGGAACTATTTGAAAAATCCTGATTTTGTTTTGGTTGTCTGAAGCTGATATGTTGAATTGGCTTTTTAATATGTAGATTTTTGTTTTGGCGAGATTTATAGGAGAGGCTTAGCAGCTAAGACAGAGAACATCATATTGTATTCATCATAACAGGACATTTCTGCCATGTAAACCTAATGCTCTGAAATGTTCCCTCTGTTCTCTGTGGAACTGTACATCATGATTTGTCATGTGGCCATCCTGGTTATTATTGTTTAGTGTCTTGTAAGCCCATATGGGCTGGACACCAGAAAGCTGCAGGACACTTAAATAAAAAAATCAATCAAATACTCGTTTGAGTAATTGAGTAAAAGTGCCCAGTTTTTTTAGGAAATTATTTAGTCCTTTTTAAAGTTGAAACTATATATCCGTGATCTGTTTCTCCAAGAGAATCAAAAGGGCTTGGGGCTGCGAGCCACAGACAGACTGGGGAAGTCGTAAAATATTGAGAGACGACTAATGCACTTTTGGTTTGGGTCTTTTCATGTGGATTTGTGGACGGTTAAGAAAAATAGAGAATATCACAGGAATTGATGTGTAAATAGGTTGTGCACAGAGCTGCTACAAATGTATCACTGCCCAGCTGTAAAAATGTGCATGTACTTCATGTATCACACACTCATGATGTGCTGCTGTGTGTCTTCCAGGCGATCCACTCAGTCGCCTGGCACCATGAGGGTAAACAGTTTGTTTGCAGCCACTCTGATGGCACTCTGACCACATGGAATGTACGAGCCCCAGCCAAGCCTGCACAGATCATCACACCACATGGTAGGAACAGTTGTTTATACACACACACGCACACACACACACACAGAGGCATATTGAATGGAAACCACCTATGTCTTTAAAAGCACATAATGTAGCTCAAAGTCCGCCCGATCTTGCCCGAGATGCACAAAACAGATGTCCACATGTGTACAGAAATATGTAACCATTCTCTACTGTTTGTGCACACTTTGCCTGTACTTCTCCAAATTAAATGATATGCCTTTTTTTTTTTTTTTTACCTCTACTAGGAAAGCAGCCTAAGGATGGAAAAAAGCCAGAACCATGCAAGCCTATCCTGAAGGTGGAGTACAAAACAACAAGGGCTGGGTAAGTGTGATGGTGGACGGTAGCAAGTCCCCACCCATCCTGTGTCTTACCGACTCTGTTTTGGATCCATATCCTGTACTGAAGGCAGCCTTTCCTGTTATTCCAACATAATGGCATATATCTTAACAGGCCAGTCCTGTTGACTGTCCTTATGCTGGTGGAAATTAGGTGGAAATCTTTTTGTTTGTAACATGTTTTTTTCTCATAAGCTTTGTTTTGCTGCGCTTGTGAGATAATTGATTTTTGATGATGCCAAATGATTTATCGTGATCATGCACGTTATGTGGAGGACAAAATAAAAAGACAAAAGTCTGTTGTCTACTGATGACAAATTCATTTTCATGTTTCACGTGAAAACAAAATTAAAAACAAAACGTTTTCCGTATGCTCACTGGCCTTTTGTAGAATTGATGTGGGAACAAAAGCACTATTTCACTGAAACTGACCTAATTATCCCTTATGCCATAGTCTACTGGAATCTTTTTTTTCTCAGGTATTAGAGGACAGGGATTAATCTAGGTTTGTCATAATTAAAAAGTAGGCTCCTCCCATCATTGATTTTCTGGAAATGGGGCCAAATCATCTCTAGAGAAAGCACAACAGTAAAATTTTGGTGTCCCTCTTTACCAATTTACCATTGATTGGACCTAGTAGCTTTTCACAACAAAAAAAACCTACTGAATAAGCAATTAAAATGTTTTTTGTGTGTTTCCTGAATTCAGGGACCCATTCATGGTCCTATCTGGAGGTCTGTCTTACGATACAGTGGGGAGGAGAGCCTGTCTGACTGTGATGCATGGAAAGAGCACTGCTGTCCTGGAGATGGACTACCCCATTGTAGATTTCCTAACGCTGTGTGAAACTCCATATCCAAATGGTGAGGTGCAACACTTCACTCTTGAAGGATTTTGATCATTTGTGTCAGAGTCTGTATTAGCACAATGAAATGACATCATTATCTCTGTTAATTGTGTGCTGTTTTGTTTTTTTTGCCAGACTTTCAGGAGCCTTATGCTGTGGTGGTCCTCCTCGAGAGGGATTTAGTTTTAATAGACCTCGGACAGATTGGGTAAATATTTTGCTTTCTAAATATGGTTTAGTTTGAGTATTTTGTGGTGTGCATGTAAGAAAGTATAATATGCAGATAAACACTATGAGTCAGCAAGAGAAATGTTATTTATATACTATATTGATCATTTTAGTCGGCTAAGTAGACATTTCCAATTTAAATAGATTTACTTTAATAAATGTATGGTAGAAAAAATGACTAAGTCATGATCCATCTCTTTGGAACTGTACTAATGAATGTTTATAGAATATACGAGCTGTCACAGTCATTTATGTCTGTTTTTGACCTACTCCTATATTTCAAATGTCCGATACAAGTTTAAATGTGTAATTTTTTTTATCCCTGATGGAATTGATTTGTTGTCAAGGATTATGTTTTTCTTTTTGCTAATACTCTTCTTCTTTTTACTTTAATATTAATGTTTGTACTTGGGTATATTTTGCCTCTATTTACCAACCAACTTATTCAATGAAGATACAGTCCTTGATTTTGTTTGATTTGTTATGTCTGATAGTGCCGCCAAATACCTTAATTACCTCCCATCTCACTGTGGATGTTTTGAAACTCACAGTTCACACTTGAGTTTAAAAACAACTAGTTAACAATCACTAAAGTAGTAACATTGGTCATATGACAATTCCAGATTGTGTGAGAGAGATTTTAGTGTGTGAACTATGAAAACAATTAAAATCATAACTAAAAAATGATAAAAAAAAGATAAAATTACAATCTCGCAGCCTTTTCATATGACATTTAAATGTGGTTGTTTAGTCAGAAACAGCATTGATTGGCAGTAAGTTGTCTTTTGCCTCAAGTTGACAGAGAGGTACATTAATGGTGATGCGATTTATTTTCAAATTGAACTTATGGCACATTTCCTTGACAGGTACCCGATATTTGAGAATCCATATCCTCTGACTATCCACGAGTCACCAGTGACCTGCTGTGAGTACTTTGCCGACTGCCCTGCTGAACTTATTCCTGCACTTTATTCCATTGGCAGCCGGCAAAAGAGACAAGGTTACAGCAAGAAGGTAGGCTACTCCTCTGTGTAATCTTGGTTAAAATTAATGAGACATTGGGATTTCTTTGGAGACATTTGTATATTTAAAAACTGGTAGCAATGCAGAAAGAAGTTTCATATTAGTACATTTATTAATGTGTTTTGTAATGTTTAGTAATGTTTTTTCTCATTTTTACAGGAATGGCCCATTAGTGGGGGGAACTGGGGCCAAGGCACACAAAGCTACCCAGAGATCATAATCACTGGGTTAGTAATTGATGATCAATGAGTGAATTAATTAATTTGTGATTCATGCACAACTTTCAATTTTACTTGCAATGTCAACAAATTAGGTTGTATTCTTTTTCAATATTGTGCTTACCCCCCCCAAAAATAGACATGCTGATGGGTCGATCAAATTTTGGGATGCTTCTGCATGTGAGTAGTTTTAGTTATTTGTTTTGTGTATGTTGTTGTATAAAATGTGTATAAAGAAATAATTTGTGCACCAAAGATTTAGATTTAGTTTAGAACATATTTCCATTTCCAGTCCAATCGCAGGTTAAAATGAAATGCATACAAATGTGCAGTCCATGCAATAATAATACACACTTTCATGTCACAAAATCATAAATTTGCCCAGAAAACTACAGATACTGAAGTCTGCAAAGATGAGAAATGTAAAAGCTAATGTAATGTACATGTAGATGAGTAGAATTATATAACAAATTGATATTACTTGGGCTTCTTATCTAGACTTTTTGAAGTGCTTGAGTAATAGGTGTAATGGCCCTTCATGCACCTTCATTCCAAGTTAGTATATGAGAAAGAACCTTGTCGTGCATATAATATTTTGGCAGCAATTTAGGAAACAAAGTTTCTATTTTTGTTGTATTTGATATATTTTAATCAATTCAATTTGCCTCTTAAACTTAAGTCATTCTTTCCTCTTGAATATGAATCGCTAGGTTGAAGTGGTTGTTCTCAGATATTAGAGAGGCACATTCACAGGGTTTTTCTGATATTTAGGCAAAGAAACAGATCAACAGATTGATCAAACTTCTCTGTGACCTTTTCTATGGCCATAGTAAGTTTTGAAACAGCCCACTATTCTGTTTTAGCATATGGGTACACAACAGTATCATCTGCATAAATGAATATGTTTGCTACATTATACTGTTTAGATTGTTTCTACACAGCCAAATCCAGAAGGACTTAACTTGGTGGCACACCCAGTGTGGACTGCATGCTGCTTGGGACAATATTGTTGACATGAACACACTTCATTATATCTTAGTCAAATCTGGTTGCTACCCTGAGTACATTAGCTATAGGCAGTAGATTATCACATCATTCTAACTTCTTTTTTCACTCTTCTCAAAGTAATGCTTCAAGTGCTGTACAAGCTAAAGACTGCCAAGGTGTTTGAGAGGGCTCGTGGTAAGGAGGAGAAGCCAAGTACAGATATAGTAGAGGAGGACCCGTTTGCCATCCAGACTTTGTCCTGGTGCCCAGAGAGCAGGATGCTCTGTGTGGCCGGGGTGTCAGCCCACGTTATCGTCTATAGATTCAGCAAACAAGAAGTCACCACTGAAGTTGTGCAGGTGGGTAAATAGTCATTGTCCAGGCATCAGAAACAATGCAGGACAAATTAATCTTTAAATAACATGATAATAATATGAAGCGTTTTATTTAAGAACACACAGTCAGTTTCCCTTTCTTTTTTGGCACAGTAAGACAGGTCAGGTTGTGACAGCATAGAGGAAAATTTTGGTTCTAGTGTGATTTCATCCAAGGTAGGAGAGATTCATGTACAGGCATTTTGAGAAGTGGAGGTCAAACATGTCAAGCCTTTTTATATCATTCCATTGTGTAGCTTCCTCACTCAAACCTGCAGGGAAGTGTGCTCTACTGCACAAGACGTTGTGGTAACTGTGGGCAGCAAACAAGCAAAAAAACTTTCAAAAAGGCAGGAGCACTTTGACTGTTATGCAGCACTGACTTAACTCTTTATGGTGATGTTTTGGCAACAGTGTGCCTGCCTTCTTCAGAGCTTGACCTTTTTTATTTCACATTATTACTTATGTTTAGCTTTTGGAGGTGCGAATGCAGTGTGAGTTCAGCGATGTGGACTCCCCTGACCCCGGAGGGGAGCAGACCCCCACCCTGCCGACCCCAGGAGCTTCCTCAAGCCCTCAGGAGACTGAACCTCCCACTCATCCCTCCACAGGCAGCAACTCCACTGATGGACCACGGGACAATATACCATGCCTCCAGTATGAACAGTTACATTGTCTTGTTCGTTTTGCAGAAAAGTAGAATTGGGCTCAGCCATTTATATGATTGTGTCACTGAATAGAAAAAAAAATTGATGCCAAAAAGATAATTTAAGTAAATTATATTGTCATTCAATTAACTTCTTCCAGTCATCTATTAAATCCTTCACTGAATTTCTACATCAGAGCATCAGAACACTGGGGAAATAATCTTCTTTATAAAAATGTTAAGAATGATGAAGATGTTCTGACAGTAAAAAAGGGGAAAGTGGGGAATAACAATAATAAAGATTGATGATATTGTCGGTGTAGCTTACCCACAGGGTGATCATTCATTCCAGGGAACTCAATAAAGTGTAGACTGCTGTCTCATCCCGCTGTGTGTTTGATGCAGGGTGCGGAGCTCCCCGTTGAAGCAGTCTCCGGGCTACCAGGTGGAGCTGGTGATCCAGCTGGTGTGGGTTAGCGGGGAGCCACCCCAGCAGATTACCAGCTTGGCTATCAACTCCTCCTACGGCCTGTAAGTCTCTGCGGGCAGAACACTTGATATTTTGACATGGATTTAATGAGATCACATCAACTTTATGCCCACACTTGTCCTGACAGATCTGGTTATGCCTAATAGCATCCTGTCACACAACTGTAAAGAACATTACATAAAAATATCGGCTGAATCCAAACTGTACTCATCCCTACTGTGTTGCAGTGTGGTGTTTGGAAACAGTAATGGCCTGGCTGTGGTGGACTACCTCCAGAAAACTCTGCTTCTCAACATGGGCACATCAGAGCTTTACAGCCCGTCTGACCCGTACCAGAGGCAGCCTCACTCCCCACGCAAAGCACGACAGCCCTCTGGAGGTGAGCTGCACTCCAGCAATTTGTTGGCCACTCTCCATACTGTAGCTAAGTACCTGAACTGACTGCTTTGGCTAACACATCACCCTGAAATAAACCCTGTATTTGTTTACTAATGTCATATTCCTTTTAGAGGTGGGTTAGGTAGGCAGGGCTGACACTTGGCAGCCGCCTTGACTTCGCACCATGAGTGCCGCCCCCTGCAGTAGCTCCTCTCCCTCAACAGGGGGCATCACTGACAGATTCTCCATCTGTTCAATTGGACAGTGGAGCATGCATGTTAGTGATCTGCGCACTCGGAGTATATGCTGTATCATTGCTGCTCTGCTGTAATAGAATCATCTTTTGATTTGTTTAAATCATAAAACAATACATAAGACTTGTTTACTTGTTTGTTTTAGTTTCTGTCATGTCTTTTATTGTGTTTTTCTCCCTCTAACATCCTGTCATTCACTGTTTGCATTCATTCTTTTCAGTCTCAGTGGCTTGGTGCTAGATTGAAGATGCTTTTATTTGAGTTCTCTGCAGTGAAAAGCATTTTTTTACTGGTTCAAACTGCAGAAATATTTTTTTTACTCTCTGTTTAATTTCAGTTTAAATTTTAGCAGCAAGCCTCTGAGACTCGTAACTTTCTCCACTTTGTCACTTATGATTTCTGGTCACTTTTCTGTCTGACTGTTTTTATTGTTGGTCTCTCTCTGTGATTTGGTTAAGACATTCCAACTGTGACGTCTTGCATGTCCAGACTTTCTAACTTGTATACTGAGTCTGTGAAAAAACTACGCTCATCTCACCTCAGTAAGTCATGTTGTGTCAGAATTTCTATTCCTCTCACAGTATCGTTTCTCTCCTCTAAGTATCCCCTTTGTGTAATCAGAGTACACTCCCGGATTTTGATATAGCACCCCCACATCCTCTTTTTTTTTCTTTACATTTTTAAATTCACAGTTGAGTTTCAAAACGTCAACAATGAGCAGCGATGGTACTTGAGGGAGCTGTAACAAAATCAGGCAGTGTATCTGTAAACCCTGTCACTTGTTTTACTAGACGAACACTGACACCTTGACTTAACAGATTTGCATTAGATTTGTGAATTTAACTCAAGTGCGGCTTATTTACTACACTGTATGTGCAGCTATCCCTACCTTCAAATAGGTTACCCTGTATTTTTTTAACCATGTGTACTGTAGGAATTGACTTAAAATTAAGTCCAAGTTGCTAATGTAAGAGTTGTCCAAGAGTCGGTTTCATTCTGCTATGTTTAATTACAAACTTTGTGGCTCCCACAGCAGTCTGTGATTCCAACGATGGGTCCAACACCTCAGAGGACCGCTGCAAATCACCTACTTCAGGTAAGCCTCTCTGAAGTCTCACTGCTTCATACAAAAAAACTAATCATTTTATTATTTTGAAATACGTCTCTTTGTCATGTAGGATCTACCTCGCCCTGCAATTCTGATGATGAACGTAAACAGAAGTTCATACAAAAGGGTACTGTTTTGTTAAAGGCTGCATATCCCCTTAAATGTAAGCATTTATAAATTGGCTGGAGTTATTGATTTGTGTTTTTGAACCTTATTTTCAGTGAAGTTCAAAAGCAGACGCTTTTCCAAGACGGTTGCCAATGACTTTGGTACTGTATCATCCAAACGTATTTCTCCTGATTACTCACTCTTTCTCTCTGAATGGCGGCGTTCTAACCACACTGTGCCTTAATCCTACGTCAGTCTGTGCATCTTGTGCCAATGAAAGAAAGAAGTGCATTCAAGAAATGTGTTTTTTCTAATCACATGGTTTGGGGCTCTCATAGTTGATTTATGAAATTAATCAGGATTCTTTATCAAATGCATGACAGGAAATCTTTTGAATTTCAGGCCTCAGATTTTCTATGCATAATTTTTGCCAAAATGCTATTGGCTGTTGTTACAAAACTCTGGATTGAAAATCTCACACCAAATGGGCAAATGTTGCCTTTTACTAACTCAAAAGCATAGAAAATCTGCTTCATGCCTCGTTCTTTACAGTACTAATGTCTAACCATGTCATGTAAATGTGTAAGTGAATTATTTCTCTTCGACTGTAGACACTCGTGTGTGTTTCTGATTCCAGGGCTTCAGTGCAGTGTTAACTGTTTGGCTACCCACTGATTTTTTTTTTTCCTCCTCCTACTCTCTTTGCATAACTATGTTCACTGAATTATAATTACCTTATTGCCTGACTGCTCCTTGCTTTGTTTGATATTACAGGCCCTTTGGTTGTCTGTGATGCTTCTAAGCCTCATTTGTATTCTCAGGGTTTCTCTTGAGGGTGGTAATAGACTGCAACAGGCAACTTTTGGGATTTTATACAATTTGGCATCACTCCTGGTAACAAACAACAAAGTAATTACCATTTCCATTGTTTTTGGAATCAAAACATTTCTCTTAAAGCAATGCAGGGTCTTCCTATGCACACAGTTTTCCCATGTGCAGCATATATGTGCAGTATGTATGTTCTCAACAGTTGTCTTACAGTATGTATTACCACTCTTAAGTATGACTGAAAATCATGACTTTTTGAAATAATTGTGCACTGATTCACAGTAAAAACTGTCACAAATGACTGAAATGATAAATCATTGATTGCAATTAATTTGAAAACCTTTTGTTTTTTTCAAAAACATTTCCATTGCTAGCCATTATTTTTTCCTCATAAAATAGGGGTATTTGTTTCTTTTACAGCCAAGATGTCACGGAAAATTAGCTCGTCTAGTGAGCAAAAGCCAGACCTGGGTAAGCCAAAACTACTAACTTTTAGTCTCTAATCTTTACATTTTATTTTTTACAGGTGTGTGACTTGAATCTTCTGCTTTGTGTTAAGTTCACAGCTGCAAAAGACTTCTATGAGAGTATTGCTTATTGTCTAATTGTATGTTGATGTGAGACTGTTGTACAGTATTGTACGCTGAGACAAACACTTTATCTTTGTTTGCACTGTGAGCAGAGGAGAGGTTCCAACAATGGCGCTCTCTCACATGTAGGAAGCGCTTTTGTTGTATGAACGAAGGCAAGGCAGCAGCCAGGATGAGCCAGAAGGGGGCCATCTATAGAACTAAGTCAGCCCCTATTTCCAGTGAGTGGACCAGCCATGGTCTGACTTGGGCTGAAGTGGGATAACTGGTACTAACCCCCAACACTGCTGGGGCTTTTATTCCCAGTTGGTTGACATGTGACACTAATCCTCTCACAATGACCTGTTTCCTTCTTTTTGAGGAAGTTCCACTGGCTTGACTGCGCTCAGTCTTCAAATTCTTGCTTTTCTTGTTTACAGTTTTTCCTTGTGAAGAACACACATGTCGGGTGGTGTGTTTAGCCTTCCCCTCTGTGTCACAAATCTTTTTGTGTTTGTGTTGGGATGCCTCATTAGCTTTTTAAAGAGGGGAAAAGCTTATGTTTCAGCTGCTGTCAACACCGTAATTAGGCATGAATAATTCTTGCTCTTTAAATACCAGTTCTTCCTTGGAAGTCACTGTAATACTACATGCATATCTTACACATTTTTTCACATTGAGAATGTTGTTGTCAAATGTAATTGCAGAAAAGTAAATTGGGAACCTTTTTTTTTAAAGAAAATTGCATTCTTGAATGTAAACGGCAAAAGCATCTCAATGTCAAAAAGCTTTTTGGTGTGGACTCAATAAAGAGTTTGTTGTTTTGTTTTTATTTTTCTGTCTTGGGTCACTTCTATAAAAGTCATGAATATGACTGAGGATGTGTTCCACTTTACAAATAGAAACACAACAATCAAGCATTTGTTGGAAATAAACTGAGTTCTAACTAGTTAACTGAGCTTTGACCTGAATTGTTTGTGCCATTAACATCTCTAATTCTCATTTATACGGAGAAGTCCTCAATAAACTTCTTATCTCTTTCATTTCACACAAATCATTTCCTCATTATCTCATCTTGTGCTCACTGTGTTATCCAGATGCCAAGGATAACTCATTCAGCCGCTCACGTAGTTCAAGTGTAACCAGCATAGACAGGGAATCTCGAGAGGCCATCTCCTCCTTTTACTTCTGCGAGAGTTTCCCCAGGAAGACGGAGAGCCTGGTCAGCCCCTGTGTGTTGGTGGGAACCACGCACGGCTCTGTGATGATGGTGGCTGTCAGCCTGCCACCCGGCGGGGACCAGAGGCTGCAGCAACCAGTCGGGATCTCCTCCTGCGGTAAGAGGCTGAACTGAATTTGATGTCATTCCTTAGGTGTAGATCTGCATGTGACTGGGGACGCTGAAAAGCACATTAACTCATCTGTGACCCTTAATGACCTCTATTGACTAATAGTCGGAGCTGACACAACAATCTCTTACAGCGCAGTCATCACTCCCAGCCCCTTAAAATCACACTTTCCCAACTGACACGAGAGAGCTAGCGATGTTAAGCAGGTATTAAACGTGTGTTAAAGATAGAAGATATATAATGATTTTAATAATAATGATTTTGCTGTCAGTTACTTTTTAAACTACAAAATGATGTTTTCTGGTCCTCATGGCTGAAATGTCTTTTGGTTTCTTGCACTGTGAATGGAAGGAAGTGGTGGAGGAGAGGCATACGGGGAAATTGTGATGACTTGAAATGTCAGGTCACCACAATTGTGTGTGTGTGTGTGTGTGTTATGTTTCCAAAACAGTGCATTAGCCAAAAGGTAAGTTCAGTCCCACAAATATCCCTGTAAAGTAATTATTGAGTCACGTACTGTATATTCATTAGAAAGCCTATCAACGTCCCACAGACGGTGTTTAAAATTAATATAAAAGCCAAAAGCAAAAAATAACAATATTACCAAATGCCCCAGTGGTCACACGCAGTTTACATGGATCCACAATGTGGCTAAATCATTATAGACATAGTATTTTGAGTCTAGATGGAACTAAACGTAAACCTGACAATTCAGGCCAATGAACTGTACACCAGTCATGGATTGTGCCTTTTAGATAAGACGAAAAATAAATACTTTGTTCAAACCATGATTAGCAGAGCAGCACTGCATGCATGGTTAACATGAAAAAGTCCGACACAAATTTAAAAAATGCAGTTAAAAAAAGCAACAGTAAAATTATACTTAAATATATTTGTTATACTCATTTTTCCAGGCACCCTTGCCAGACTCAAAGGAGGCATTTTGACAATGGCCCTCCTGGACGCTACTGGAACTCTGCTGCCCCCTTCCTACGAGTCATGGTATGACCCTAATGCCTCAGATGAAGAGAAGGAGAAGAGCAGGAGGCGCAGGCCAGCCTCCCCTCCCTCATCACAAGAGGGTCAGGACTCCCAGTTCGCCGTGCTGTGTTCGGAGAAACAGGCCAAGGTGGTGGCCATGCCCTCCCAAACCCGCATCTACAAACACAACATCACAGAGACCTCCTTTGTGCTGAGGGCTGATGTCGTGCAGATGGCTGGAACTAACTGCATCGCCTGTTTCTGTGCTAATGGGCACATCATGACACTGAGGTAACTCACTCACTCACTGCCTTTATAAAAAAGACTGTTTCATGCTATAAACTCTGTTACAGGCTTTTACATGCTAAAAATAATGAAATTCTGGACTACTTCTGTGTTTTTGTTTAAAATCTATATGATATTTGTTATCAGAAAAATATTAACTAACAGCAGATCTAGCACAAAATACCGGAATTGGTGTCTTATTAAAAAAAAAATCTCTGATCAAATTGTAATGACTACACGTGTATAGTACATTTCTTAACATATTTACAATGTGTCTACAAACTCTTCTTTGTGACAGTTTGCCCAGTCTACGGCCTCTGCTGGACATGAACTACCTGCCGCTCACAGACATGCGGATAGCTCGGACGTTCTGCTTCTCTAACCTGGGTCAGGCCCTGTATCTCACCTCACCCACCGAGATCCAGAGGATCACCTACAGCCAGGAGACCTGCGACAACCTGCAGGTCAGGCAGTTGTTACCAGCGAATGAAAATTTTGATTTAATGTTTCATTTTCAGATCCATTAATGCCAAGTGTTTTCCATGAAGGTTTGGATTGAATCAAACTTAATTACAGTATGTGAGTGCAGAAAACCTTGAGGTGGTTTTTGTGTTTGATGATCGCAGACATATTCAGTTACAACATACAGCTGTTAATGTTTTCCAGCTGACTCAACCAGTTCAGTGCTGTAGACTGTAGAGCCATTTGAATGTCATGCTTACAATGAATCTTCAGGCTTCCAAATGTTTGTCTTTTTGCACCAGACCAGCTATTGCATCCTCTATTGGCAAGTAAAAATCTAGGATCTTTGTCCAGATATTACATCAAATGTATCATGGAGGAAACAAAAACACACAAGAAGGCATATTCCAATGCAATGTGCTCATAAATTTCAAATGCCAGTTATTTAGAAAAACATTTGTGTTGATTTAAAAAATGGAAAAATACATAGTTGCATGTATGCAACACTTGAAAAGGCATGGATTAAAAACAGGTTAATAACAGTAATAGAACAGTCAAGTGCTTTATAAGTCTATATGTCTACAAGTAGAAAAGATGAAATGGACATGTGCTGGTGTTTCTGTCTTCTCCAGGAGATGCTCAGTGAGTTATTTACTCCCGTGGAGACACCGGAGGCTCCTAACAGAGGTTTCTTCAAAGGCCTTTTTGGTGGAGGAGCTCAGTCTCTGGATCGGGAGGACCTCTGTGAGTACTGAACAATCTGTAATACTACAACATGTTTTTACCCTCACAGTTGTGTTCTAGTTCATCATGTATATTTCTGCTTAGTTTTAATGTCACTGGTTTCTTACCAAAGCCACCAGTCAGGGGGAATTTGGGGATGTTATGGTTGATCTTTCAGTCACAGATTTTAAATTTCTTTAACCACCAAGTTCTCATTTGACTTAACACAGTACATTGATTTCTCTTTTTGTCTTTGGTAGTTGGTGAAACAGCTGCTGGTAAGGCTTCCCGAAGCCTGGCCCAGCACATCCCTGGCCCAGGCAACATGGAGGGCATGAAGGGTGCGGCATCAGGGGTTGTGGGAGATCTGGCCCGCGCCCGGGTAGCTTTGGACGAGAGAGGGCAGAAACTGGGCGAGCTGGAGGAGAGAACGGCTGCCATGATGGCCAGCGCAGAGTCCTTCTCCAAACATGCTCATGATGTATGCACTTGGCATCTGTTTAAGCAAGTTGTTTTCACGTTAACTGCCTTGTTTCTCACTCTCCTTTTTTCCCCCTCAGATGATGTTGAAGTACAAAGACAAGAAGTGGTACCAGCTCTGATGGCAGCGTGTGGAGCATCGGACTCTGTAATCACACACACCAGTATCTCTGAGGAGCTGCAGATCCCTCTTCTTCTCTATTTCTCTCCACGGGGGTTCTGCTCAACAGACTCATGCTTTTATTCTCAGCACAATATCACACACTCTGCATTACCTCAGTCACCAGAGGACTGCCGCAGAGTAGACACTGGCCAACCCGACGTAATGAGAATGGAAAGAAATGGAAGAAGAGAAGCTCTTAGGAATCTCTCTTTCCATTTCATCTGAGAGCGATGATGTTCATTTAACATCAGTGCGCAGAACAGGAGAGAGGGGACCTTACATATCCATCAGTCATGCACTCATATATATCTCATATGTATGTGTATATGTATATATTTATATATATATGTATGTGTGTATATATATATAATATATATATATATATATACACACACCCATATACCCTGCTTTTTTGTTCTGAAAGAGGAAAGACAATTCTGCAAAACATGTACTTGTGGTGGCCTGATTGCAATTGTTCTTTTTACTTTCTCTGCCCTTTATGGTGTTTGCCAAACATAGTGGACTTAAATGAGGAGAAAAGTCTGAAGACCCCCCCCGTCCTTCAAATCTAATCAAGTCAATGATGATGTACGTTTCTATAGGAATGATTGAATCAATGAAGGATTTGTGTTTGTTTTTCTGGTCTAAATTATTTTGTGAGTTTGACCGCTATCCTTTTGTCAGTCTGTTTTTGTCATTTTGTGTCCAGAAAGGGCCTTTCAAGCACTTAGAACAGTAGAAATATGGACAGGGAGATGATGAATCTATTGCCTCTCATCGAATAAGGGCTGGTAGTACACTAGTTCATCACCAACATTTTCTTTTACAGCATTTTCCCAACTGAGTTGTTTTAGGCGAGACAAACAAATGATGTGTTTTCTGAAAGTCACTTTGGTTTTATTTTAAATTACATTATTTATTGGAACAGAATAATAGAGAGGAAGTAAAAGAAGTTTGTATGTTGGGCATTACATTTTTTTTTTCCCTTTGTCAATTAAATGTGCAAAAAGTGCTGAAAATGTTTACCCCCAATGAAGAGTTTACATTGATCTATCAAGGATAAAAGGTTGATACACTGGAAACCCCCTGAAGTTCTTATACACTTCTAGCTTTCGTGGGGCTGTAGCTAGGTCACGTATGTGGAAGGTGATATGTTGAAGGGCAAGAAAAAGATTGTCCTTAATATAATTAGATTGCATAAATGTATATTTTGGTTACAATTCTCGTTTTTTTTGGATAAAGATTATCTATACATGATTAATCAATTTTCATTTTGACATCTGTCATAGCTGATTTTTGTCTTGTTTCTCAGTGTGTAGGGGGGAAAAAAAAGCATGTGTCTCTCACAGCACAATGGAAATGATAATGCTGTCTTCATATTCGTAGCTGCCAGTAGAAATGACCAAGCACCACAGAGTGTTCCACACAGTGCCACTGGTCATCTCTCTCTCAACCGTTCACTTAAAAAACTGTTTCTCTTCTGCCTTTGCCTCATGACGCATATATGCTAACCTCTACCTATGTGTATATCTGTGTGTTTGTGAACATACATATATTCAGGGATATGTGTATGGGCGCCAATATTTATAATACTACATAGATACAGTGTATTACAATAGGTCTTTTGAGGTTTTTGTTTTTGCTTGACAGTGTTTTTCAATGTGATTAACTAGAATTCTATTGTAATTAGATTTCTTTCTCATGAGGTGCAAGGATATGCTGCTATTTGTGTCAATGTAGGAGCATTATCTGTTGGTCTTTTTATTTGGAAAAGAGAGACAAGACTTTGTCAGTCCAGATTGCTGCCAAATGTTGTAAATAACGGGACAGCTGGACACAAATCTGACAGTGCAGGTTCAGGCAACGTGACATACTGGATGCTTGCGGCCGTGTTCTTTTCCGACACCAAAGAGCTTAATTTCACAAAGTTGTCTTGATTTTTCCCAAATGGTAAGAGTTGGTCTGGATACTTTTTAACAGCACTCTAAAGTCCAGAAGTCTGCTGTGTGTAGGGAGGAAAGTAGATTGGCTTTAGCTTCTTCTGGGCATGCCACTCATATTGCTTTCCCAAACTGCTGTACATGTGTGCAGAAGACAAAGTGAATTTGAAGAATTTATTTCCCAAATGAAAAAAAAAAAACATGTAACATTGACTCATGGAAAATGCTTGCAGGCATGAAGTAAGAGCTTTTGAGAGCTTTTCTTAGATTTTAGAGGATTAAATCATATATACTTTGGAGATATTGAGTTATCAATTACACCAAAAATGTTTTATCCAAGATGGATATACAGCATTTTGGAATAAAACCCTTCACTTTTAGCTGGCTGATTTTAATCTACTCTACTGTATACTACTGAGATAAACCCATTTGAAAGAGCAGTTATGTGGGTTTTGCACTATTTTTTGTACTTAAAATAATTTTGTTTGTATGATTTTTAATGTACTTTTTCTTTTTTTGTCCCATTTTCTTGTTTTTGAAAGGACCAAAACATGACAGAACCTATGCTTATCTATGTCATTTGCCAATTATGCTGATTGCTTCACTCTCAGATTTGTTTTCAATGTCAGGTTAATGATACTATGATATATTTATATATTTGAAAACAAATATATATATACTTTTAATTTCAATAATATATTAAAAAATTAATACCTTTAATGTAATTTTGGGATAGAATAACTCACATTAATGTCCAAACAATGGTTGTGCATAATTAACATTATCCAAACATGACTATAAAACATTTTCTGGTTATATATTGAACATGCTCATCTCAGATTCAAGCTTTGCTACCGCAGGAGGGTCATCTCCTCTTGGTGGGCCGCTGAGTCTTTCTACAAAGTGTGGCCTCGACTTTAAAGTGCTTCAGTTTGCAACATATATGTCCTAAATGGTCTCTTATTGCACATTGAAGGATGCATGATATTAAGTGTTTACAAACTTGAAACAACCATGTATTATCCCTCTTAGAGATTGTCTGTTTTGGCATTTGTATTTACCACCATGTTGAACAAAACTGAAGTGCTCATCACACATCAGAAACGTGTCCCATTTTCATTTGATCATGCCAATTGTATAAGTGTTAGAGATTATATTTATTTTATTGGTACATCTGTTTATGTTACTGTTTGCTTCATGAAAACTCTTGCTTTCCCTGCACTGTAGAAATGCATTGAAATCGAAGCTAGGCTAACAGCACAGTGCAGGAGAGCTAAAGGGTTTCTCAGTCACCATACTTCCATCCATCTGTCTTCTGGGATGAATATCTGTGGAGTTGCAGTATTTTCTCATAGTAGGCAATTTTTGTACAGTTTTATTAAAATAAATTTCACATGGATGTCTGACTTAATCTGCTGCCACAATTTAGACTGTAGATACAGTATATATAGATATTATTGTGCAATGGAAAATAAATGTAAAACCAATCATAATCTGTTTTGTCTTGTGTTTTCTGTGTCATCTCTTCCTGTTTGCTCACTGACATCATTTTAACATGAATGCTTTACTTTTTCCTGTATGGGAATTATTTTGGGACACATCCCTCCTCAGGTCAGAGGTCAATGTCAGCTGAAGACCAAAAACCCTGCTGCATGGTCCAACACTTCCCTTGAACCCAAATCATCATGAGGGGCAACATGGTATTTTATGGCTTTTACTTGTTTTAATTAGAGGACAGTCACTCGTAAAAATGTATACTAATATCAGTTTCAGTGTTATTTTTATTTCCAAAAGGGAGAAAATCAGGGTTATCTAGCTTCTTTCAGGAGTCCTACATTTCCCAGAAGTCCCTGCAGGTGGCGCCAGTGCTAGCAGAACTCCCGTCGTCCAGCGGGGTAAAGAAACTACAGCAGTGACTGAAGCCTGAGCATCATCCTCACATTGACTGAGACGGCGGATGAAGCGGAGGGACAGCAAAGTTGAATCCGGAGGCAGCCAGGCACAAAGTAAGCCACAACTAGTGCACTCCGAAGAGATGTAGAGAATTGTTATGCCTTCTTTTCAACGAGCATGTCATAGCAGTTATCTGTCGCCCCGGCTTCAGCGGCAAACCTTTTAATTTTTTGCTCCGGATTTAAATGTTTGATGGACCTGAGCGTCTTGCTCAGTAACCGTCGCGATGAATGAAACAAAGAGGATGGATGCAGTCTGAGAAGACGCCAACTGTTAACGTTACGGTGTTTTTTTTTCCTCCCCCTATTTTTGGCTGAAGATAACTTCACAGAAATATGGATAACTGGGCTCTTCTCACCAGCTAACTTTACGATTCCGTCGACGACAGAAAGTAGCTAACTAGTTATATGTCCAGAAGTGCTTGCGTCACACGCTTCACACGTTTAACGGTTGAAGAAGTTAAATTCGTCTGTTGGACTGTTTAAGAAACAAACCAGCTGGTTCATGAGGTTAATTTTTACCTTTCATTTATAACCTCCAAGAGATGTCAGAGGAGATCAACAGGAGAGTCTGAACCTGTCTTGCTGGCACAGTTTTTGCTCAAAAGAACTTCAGCAGGGCAGATGCTTCAGCCAGGGTTGGCCAGATTAAAGAGCCTCTGAGAGCTAAATGTGTTTCTACAGTGATATTGGCCCCTTGCTGTTTACAAATAAGTATTCACAGTGTTTTCTATTGCTCTGCCCACATCTAATAGATGTGTCTGCTTTGGAGAATTGAACTTGGGACTGTGTGTGAGGTAGGAGTCAAGTGGACCACAGCTCGCAGCAGCAGCAGCAGCAGTAGCAGTGTGACTGGAGATGAGGATGGTGGTGTGCACTTGAGGTAGGGCTCCCTACTGCGTATCCTGTCTTAAAATGAGTCAAGGGCTGAACCTCGTCCTGGACTGGTTGTCGAAACTCCATCTGTCTCAGTATGTGGAGTCATTCATCGACAACGGGTACGACGATTTGGAGGTTTGTAAGCAGATTGGGGAACCAGACCTTGATGCCATAGGTGTCCGAATTCAGTACCACAGACACAGGCTGCTCACAGCAGTGCAACAGCTGAAAGAAGAAGATAAAAGGAAATCACCTGGCTACTATTTCACCTTAGAGCCTCTGGATGCTTCTACTTGCCGCCACACTTTACTCTCAAACAGAGAGGACGACTGCAGGACATTAAGGTCACACACGGGAATACACCAGGCCTCCTGTCCTGGTAACCATAACCCGATATTCACAGATTGTAATGACTTTGTGACTTATCCCAAACTGAAGCTCAAGGTACTGATAAGGGATAAACTTGCAAAAGATGGAATCAACCTCGGAGAAGCGCCGTACACCCACAAGGTAGGCACATTTCATTTCCTTACAACAAGTTGAAACTGAATGCCGGCTCCACAAGTGCTGCCTCTTGTAATTTAGCACGCTTACTTTGTTATGTATGTGATGAAGAGTGTGTCCAATTTCTTTGATGGTGCTGACTGCCAATGATGCTTCCTTATTGCTCCAAGGATGCTTTGGTATTTCTGGCCAGTGGCCAAGATTGAGTCTTACTGAAAACTGAAGTCATTTGTATGTTCAGTAGAGTGATTCAGTAATCTTTTATCATTAGTATATTTGTTTATTGTTCTTTTAAATCTCACAGTATAATTGAGCTGCTAATGCTGTTGTAGTGTGGGTCCGGATTTAGTGTAGTGATGTTTACTGCAAAAAGAATTAATAAATTGATTAAACAATTAGTTGATCAACAGAAAATGAATTGTGAACAATATTTTGTTAATCAAATGTCAGGATTTATCTCTCAATCATTGTAAATCAATTTTGGGTTTTCTTGTTAGTTTGGCCTTTCCAAACCTTTGATGGTTTTAATTCTATTCATTCTTTTTCATTACAATTTATAGACTACACAATTAATTGCAGCCCTAGTGATGTTTCACCATCACAAGTTTTTCCATTTAAGATAAATGTGTGTCTGTCTGCATTGTATTCTAGTATGTTGAGGCTGATGTTGATGATTTTAGATCTCATAGATGAATCAATCACTGCTAATATTTTGGTATAATTGCATGCTATCCATGTGTAGACGGTTGTGCAGGAATAAGAAGAAATACACCATAATGCAAAACAAAATACTCTAGATTTCATTGTTGATTAATCTGCCACTTGTCACTGCCACTTTTTTGATTAATTATTAGGCCTATAAAATGTCAGACATTGGTGAAAAATGCCCATCACAATTTCCTAAAAGTAATATCTTCAAATCTACTATTGCATAAGACAAAGGCAGCACATCCTTACAGTTGTGAAGCTGGACGTAGTGGTGATGTTTTAAATTTTTGTTTGAAGAATGACAATTAATCAAAATAGTTGCTGATTAATTTTCTGTCAGTCGACTTATTGATTATTCCACTAATGGTTTCAGCTCTACTGTACAGTGTATCCAGATAGGCAATCAGGTATTTAAATGTTATAGGTTAGATTTCTTAGTTCAGTCGATCTAGGATTCAAAGTAGTAATTTTAATAGCTTAGCTGGTGCTTGTGGTTACACATAACCAAAGAGCAGGGGTTAAAAATCCTCTGGCCTCTGCAGGCAGATGTCAGGCAGTGGGACAATGGATCAGTCTGCCACGATGACAGATGTTTACTCCACAGATGATACATTTACTGACAACATGGCATTTTATTTCAGATGATCTGCTCTGTTTCTGACAACTGTCCAGTCTGCTGGCTGCAGAGTCTGCTGCAATTAATTAAATACAGAGGATGGCTATTCTACTCTGGCATCAACCAAATCCATTCAGTCCATAATACACTCAGTGGATGGTCTGAGGCCTGCCAGATGAAAAACTGAGTGGCACATTTGGCTTATTTCCAACAGTCTGTCACTATCAGTGGAAAGTGTGATTGATGGATTCTAGATTTTATTATATTGCAGAAAACTGATGTTTTCCATTAGACAATATATGGTGCACTGGTGGTATGAATCTGTTTCATATGTATTGTAACAGACTGTCGTAATGAATCCCTGCTAAACACTAGCTAAACACTTTTACTAGAGTGCCCTTAAACAAGCCTTCCTATTGTGCAGCTTTGTCTACCCATAAAACACGCTGCAATGTTTGGCATATTTTCATTTATTCTAATAATGAAAGTTTTATTGGAAAAGTTTATTTTACCCTTCTGCCATGTCATAAGCTTTACAATAGTTGCACTGTACCTACTTTATTGTATGGTTCTGGTCTGCTTCACTGCTACATGCTGTTCATGAAAGATTCAGATGCTGCAAACTACTAAGTGCAGAGGCACTTTGAGAATCACTTCCAATCCTTTTGTAGGTTACAACTAATAGAGGCACAGTTAGATTCACCCAGAAAAGTTTCTTTAATTTTCCAGATTTAAAAGCACCATCAGCTCTGTAGTCAGCAAAAGCCATGATGGAGTTTTAGGTTCATTCACAGGCCAAAACCTATTACAGATGTCCCTAGAAGAGATTTTACAATAGTGAATGGGACAGTAGCCACGCTTATGCTCTTCTAGCTAGTTGATGCAGCCTTTACAAAGTTCAAATGACTCTCACTATCAAATCATTTATGTTTAACATTTGTTCTCAAGCCTCACACTGTGTGGTTAACAATGGAGTATAATGGCATTCTGCTGCATTTCAGTAGGAAATAGGCCAATCTTTTTGGTACTGTAAATATGGTCCATTTGATCATTAGCAGTACTTGCGTTATGAAGACATGCATGATCATTTACGGCGTGCTTATTGAGTACCAGTTGGATTTGGAGCAGCTCATCAGAGAAGAGTTGATTTTTAAAATGACACAACAATCAGGTCAGCTCTGCATGATAACATCATTTTGGAGCAGTTTGGCCTTCCAGGTTCATCAGATTTAGTCCATTTAATGGTTGCAGAATGCAGGTATGTAGGCCAGTATGGCCCATTTTCTCAACAGAAATAGCATACCACAGCTTCAGGCCAAGTCTGGCTCTGCCAGCAATACTTTCCTTTGCTTAAATTTGTGCAGAGCGGGGTGATATATCAGTTTAATATCATTATGGAATTAATATTTTGATTTGCTATTACTGTAGATATTGTCTGGGATTTTGGTTGATTTTGGGATTGTACAACTACTGTTGTTTTTTCTGTCATAATGGCCCCAGTGCCATAAAGCGACATGATTATTTCACAGTAATAAAGACATAAGTGAAACGTGACAAATTGCATTAGCACACACAAATAACTAAAAAAATCCATCAATACATATTTCTAGCAAGTTTCACATCTCTACAAGTTTGATTTTCACAACACTGAAATAAACAGAAAACATTTTTAAAAATGTAAAACTACTACTGGTAACTTGGAAACAAAATCTATAAATTCTATTGCTTTAGCTAATAAATAGTATATTAGAAATGCTTTGGAAATCATCTTCATATCATACTATCATTTTTTACACTTGTGTAACAAACGTTGACCTTAACTATGTTTAATCTAGGTGAGATCAAAAAACAGTATGGCGTGTCCTCAGGTCCTATTCAGTTCAGGAATTGCTGTGGTTTGGATCTGTAATTCCACAGTGCCTTTATCTCTCAGTCTGAGTTTGGTAGTGCAATCAATTTCCAATGAGCAATGTGCTTTTCTGACTATTCTGCACGCATGACTAGTTCACACAGGCCTGCAGGACCTATTAGTGAATTTGAGAGAGAGAAAGCAAGACTAGGTCAAAACCAAGTATATGGCTGGACAGTTTGTGGTCAATATGTGAAATTGTGGCAAATTTGTTACAGGGATAGTCAGTTGTAGTGTCTATAATGTGAATTCCTGAATAATAAATGTTCATCTGCAATTTTCTGTAGTGGTCCCAGTAATATTTGTTGTTAAAGTGTATTGAAGTTGATTATAACTATTCTAATTGTCTGTTAACTCCCCCTGCGTTCATCTGTTTCTATCTGCAGATGTCTGTAAACATATGGTCTCAACTGTGTGTATGTTTACGTAGGATTAGCATGCAAGGCTAATAGTCTCTCAGCTGTGTGACCTTATGCTGGCGCTGTGATGTCTTTCAGAGCACACAAACACCATAAACACACCTGTCACCTGCCCAGCTCGGTGCTTTTAAACCGGAAACACAGCAGCTACACCTTATTTCTATACAGTCCATGGGCTACACAGCTTGCCATGCTAGCCATGCTAACTAGCTACTAGCTGCCGTGTGCGTTGGTACTCCTGTCAGTGTCGGAGCCTGTTCGCACCAATTAATTTTGAAAGAGCAACAGCCAGTTGGGAAACTCCAACACTGGGCCAGCCGACCAATGGTGTAACTTAATCAGTCAGTCAGTCAGTCAGTCAGTGACGGACAGACACTCGGGGTTATAGGGCTGGTCCGTGGCCAGTCCAGCCAAAAAGTAATGTGATTAAAGCTGGTTGGGCTGTAAATGACCTAAACACTGGCACCAGGATGAATGTTTCACTGAAAGTGCATTGGGGATATTCACAAAATAGATATTACATTTTAGACAAACACATCAGAGACGTAAATAGAACCTAAAACAAAATTCTTAAAATGTGCTTTTGAGCCATGAACTCGTCTCTCCCAAAGGTAGAAACTAAAGAAACAAACATTTCTCAACTAGATTAGGTTTTCAGTGTAGCTGTAAAGGGCTTGTCATCACGTTTTATAGTCTAGTGCTTTGCCTCTAAATGTTTATGTTGAAACATGACACAAACCCAGGTTGACCTGGTCACATCATAGATATAAGAGTAGAGTTCTGAGTTTGAAAGTAGATTTAAATAATTAACACAGAATGCTTTCACATTTACAGTATACTGGCAAAATGGCTACATGAACCCATTCTAGGCTATAGGATGCCTTTAGCTTGCTTGCATCTTCAAAATGTCATTGCATACAAATAATGTAATACTGTAAAATGCACACAGTGCGCACATGTTGACCAACCTGATTTAAATGCTCAGTACCAAAAGGTAATTGCCCAGCTTTTGATTCTCACATTAGGATTTCAGCTGGTGGGAATGGGATGCTCTTCCTTGCTGCAGCCTCACCTCTTCATGTTGACTAGGATGTTAAAATATTGCCTTAAAATTATGTCAAACATTTGTCAAAGTCCAACTGAAGTTAAATAGCATGTTTTTTGTCTGCTACATATAACACCATATATATCAGCTCTGTGTAACACTCTTTTAAAGAAAAAAAAAATTAGAAACCAAAAGGGAGAAATGAATGTTTTCTGTTTTTGGGGTTCATGATGGCAACTCCTTCATCTTTGCATGAACATGTCAGAATATCATTAGTGCTCCATCTACAACTTTCAACAACCCACATTAGCTTTCCTCCTAAAGTCTCCTTCTCCTCTAACTTACGAATATGAAGACGTCTTGTCTGACACCATAGCTTGTTGAATGAGCCTCAAAACAAACATTCACTAGGAAAAAGGGCACTGTTAACGTCACTTTGCAGGCTTGATAGCTAATTAGCTGGTCTGCTGCATCAAATTAAACAGCATAAACTTACAAATGTCACTTCAATCTGTTGAGATGTGGTTCTAATTGTACCACTTTTAACAACACTATGTCTGCCCATGGCTCGTAAACTGCAGCGCAAGTTTGTTTACTTTCTCTTCTTTCCCTGTTGGAATACATTTTTGTTTTTTTTTTGTTTTTTTGTTTTTGATTTTTGTTTTTTGAAGAAAATTTTTCACTGCAAAACTAAATGTGGTTTCAGTTGGACTTTAACTTCAGCGAAGTAAATCAAGATAATTAGCAAGCTTTCAGGGCTTACATCAAATAATTACTTTTGTCAATTGACAGGAAGGCATACAGCAAATTGTTTCCCACCCGGACCCTGTTGGGAAGGATTCCTTTTATAACTCTCCTAACAATGAGCTTCAACTCCCCACAAGGCCTCATTGCGGTGCCTGGCCTGAAAAACATCCTTAGAATAGGGAACAAATCTTAGTTGTTCAGAAGATTTCCCTGTGTTGCTCTGCCAGAGTATCCGAGGACAAGCAAAACCAGCAGGCCCCTTTTGACAGAAGAAAAGCCAGTGTGAATAGAGCCTGGCAAAATACAAGCTCTGCAGCAGCTGACAGCTGTCTCTGCCTTTGTCACTATAAAGATGGAGACTGAAAAGAACTGTTTTTGTTGTACACTGTGAGATTTAAAACACCAGCACAGATTTTACTATGATGACCAGTGCAACATTATATGGGTCAGATAGAACCTGTGTCGTCAATCAGATTTTTCTCTGTTTACTTCAGTGATTGATGTATATTGCCTTTAAAACAACGAGATAACTTGTGACTTGGGTGTAATGGTGGCACAGTGGTTAGTTCTGTTGCCTCATAGCAGTAGTTCTCAAACTTATTCTGCTGGGCCCCCCTTTTTGTAGGTAAAAATACTTTCAAGCCCCCACCCCACCCCCTTCTTACATGCACACACATAAACACATCTCGGACAAGACCTTTACTTGCAACTTCCTACAGAATTTCATTAATACTGAACTAAAACTTGTGTGTGTGACACCTTACTAAAAACAAAATAAGGAACAAGTCACTTTTAGAGTTGAAGTGTTAAAGGTGACACTGCAGCATGCATGTTCTAATTTTTTGTACACATTTTAATCAGAATCACTTGATATTTCTTACTCATAACCACTACTGCATTAACAGCTTCTGGTTTCAACAGACTTTGTCAAAATTGCAAGTTTACCAACCTCCTGAGAATACACAAAACCTGCACATTTTTCCTGCAAGAATTACACTTAAAGGACCAGTGTGTAAGATTTAGGGGGATCTATTGGCAGAAATGGAATATAATTAGTGTATAATTACCTGAAAATAAGAATCGTTGTTTTTGTTACCTTAGAATGAGCCCTTTATAGCTACATAGGGAGCGGATCCTCTTCCACAGAGGCTGCCATGTTGCACCGCCATGTTTCTACAGTAGCCCAGAATGAACAAACCAAACACTGGCTCTAGAGAGGGCCTTATGCGTTTTTTGCAAGTTTTGCAGCCACCATAGGTTCGCCTACACGCTTGGAAGGAGAGGGGGAGGAGTATTTAGTTGGTTGCAATCTGCACCCTGGTCCTTTAACTGGGTATCCACATAGAAAGCGAGACATGAATGGCGGCGTTCTATCATTTCAATCCACACCGACTCCAACCTGCGTTCCACGTCTGTCTGTCTGTTAGCTGTTGAGAGCTGAGAGGACAAACTGAACTTCACCAGGCTGACTGACAGGAGACATTTACTAACTAAAATAGTTTCATGTCGGCTCCACGGGAAGAAATCAACACTTTGTACTTATTGATTCATTGATTTTATTTCCCTGCCCACCGTAGTGATTGAGGGGAATCTGCCTGTAGTGCAACCGGCAGCTCACAGGCAGACTGGGAGTCCTGATTAATCAATATACGTATTGGTAATAAGGTCAACGCATATATACAGCAGGAGCTTTGTGTGACTTAAACAGCTGTCTGTGGAGATTACACTTCACTAAATGTGCCAGAGGGAAGAAAAAAGACTGTAGTCAGTGTGAATTGATACATTTGATAAAATGGAAGCGTATCTGTTCAGTGAGACGCACAAGTGATTGACATCAAAAACGCTTCTAAAAACACTTTCTATGATGACTGGCTGTTCTGTACACGTGCCCCCCGTTTTGTTACCCCAGGCCCCTCCTAGGGGGTGCGCCCCCCAGTTTGGGAACTACTGCCTTACAGCAAGAAGGTCCTGGGTTTGAATTCGACAATTGGCTGGGTCCTTTGTGGAGGTGTCCTCTCACAGTCCAAAGACATGCAGGTTAGGTGAATTAGGAACTCAAAGGTTCTAGGTGTGGTGTAGTGCTGGTGGTATATCCAGTTATCAGGTATACTGGTTTTAATTTCCTGTACGATATGAATTTTTCATATACCACCATACCAGTGCATAGCTGAAATAATTGCTGTAACTCCTCAATAGGTGGCAAAATATATAATAGCTGCAAAGAGTGCTACGGTCGGAGATATATATATATATATATATTTATATTTGTAACACTAATAAGTGTACGTTTACAAAATTACACCGCTGAATGGCATGCCGGGTACAGCTCGCTAGCTTGCCAGGTAGCTCCGTCATTGAGATTCCGGTTATCGTGGCATCCTCCATCAGCCTCCTACTGTTTTAGAAATAAACGTGATTTTTACATGAATCGCTTTAAAAGTTGGTCAGTCTGAACAAAAGTAAACACCGGAACTAGCCACCTGTAGCAGCATTATGGCTGCATAGGGAACTACATCTGGGGCAGCTTGCATGTGGGTTTGTGTACGTCTGAGACTGTGGATAGCTCAGCGTCTGAGCATGCTAGAGAAGTAAACAGAATGGAGAAATGTCTGGCTGCTGAGCCAAAGCAGTCAACCTAGGGGAAACACTGCTCACAGGCTCTGGTACTATGAACTCAGTGCCTTCCACTATGTTTAAACATACTCCATAGCTTTATGATGTATGTTAGGCTGAGTGCCTAATAGCAATCATATATTCATATTTGGTTGTGTTGTAATGTGATCCTCTATTAGTATGTTCTCTATCCATTACTACTGTATTCTTCCCTATGTTCTGTAGGGTAGGCCTACTTATGGACTTTATTCATGTTTTGTCAGAATAGATTAGGTCAAACCACTGGGCCATTACAGGAATATTGCTGGATTATTGCACTGATGGTGCCGATGGGGGGTAGAATAGTATTGCACAGAGCACTCAAAAGCTTAACATGCCATGAACATGCTGGTCGCTCACAGTTTCAGATTCCTGTCCGTCTCGTTACTTATGCAGTAGTCTGTTACTCTCCTCCTGAGGATCCTGCATGTATGAAAAACAGGGCTGTACAAGGCCAGCTGTCATTGTACCAGCATGTATACAGCCACTGCACATTACATCACTGCTGAGTGATATCAGGGATGATATGTTTTGTATGTTGTTCACACTGGGAATACTGTGCTATGTATAATGTAAACCCTTATGTTAAGCAGGGCATAATCACTGACCTATATTTGTGAATCTAAGATTAGAATTGTCCAGGGTCAGTGGACTGGGGGTGAATGTAGCCAATAGCTCATTGTTTTGTCTAGGTTCTTCTCTCCAGTTTATTTCTCATGCCCAATGTACTCTGCCTTCATGTTGCCTTCAAACAGAAATATTTCAAAAGAGCATCTGGAGGAGTTTACCCAGAGAAACAGAACAGCAAAGTGCATCATGAACTCCATCTTCAGCAACACACCATTTACATACTCAACAACAGGGTTTTCCCTGCCTGTCTAACTCAAAGGCAGACTGCCTTTTATTACTGGCTGCCGTCTTTGTTGAAAATTCCGGCATTTGATGTTGACGAAACAAAAAAGGTGGAACTCAACTGCGAGGGCAGTGCAGCACCTGGACAGTCTGCAGCGCACACACGCTAGAGTTATCTCGATGTTCATCTTCAAAAAAGGCAGCATGTTTTGATTTAATGACTCAATAATTACATTTGCGAGAACTATTGTGAATTGTGAACTATTGCGAACTCCAGCAGTAACAAATGAGACCGGCTGCCACATTAAACAACTTAAACCAACTCTGGTGCAAAGAAAATAACTCGGTGCTCAGTCTGTTTCACCTCAAAAACCCTGCGCCCGCTCAGCATCTTGGACAGCAATGTCTTTCCCCGGAGCTAACGGTGCAGCAGAGAGGCTGCTCTCCACTGCTGGAGACGTAATGTTAATAACAACACAGCGGAGCACTCCTCCCCCCCTCAGTTTGTTATTATACAGGCAGAAGACTGTAAAATGCTTTCAAATTAATTAATTAATTAATTAATTAATGCAGGCACGCACGTTCTCCAGTCTTTGCCACTTTTGTCTCAAAAAATATATATAAGCTCAAATAGGGAGGGATTTTTATTTTTTTATTTTTTTCGAAAATACACAAAGTTGTTTTGCTGTTTTTGTGTAAAAATGTCCCTTAAGCGCTGCCAGCTATTGACACACTCCTCAGTCTCCAGCCTTTATCTCTCTGTGGCTTCAGCTATTGTATAACAATGCTAAGTAGGTCTTTGAAACTATGTGGTGCTCTCTGAATTTAAATCACTGTGTGGAAGAGAAAGGCTCTTTTGCTTTATGGCAGACATGCAGCAGGCTGCTAAATTGAGAGAGGAGGTATAATTTAAGTCTGTATCAGAACTAGTATCATGTGGTCAGTTAATTTGTTTTATGATATTTAAAATATTAAGTCAGGCTCATATTATTTCATATTTTATGTGGACTTGATCAGAGGGGGGTTAAGGAACCCACCCAACATTACTTTTTTACATATGATGGTCTTTTCCATGCTTTCGGGAATAAGAATTCAAGAATACAAAATGTCAAAAAATAATTGCATGGTAGTAAGAAATGTTAAATATGATTTGAACCTTTATGGAAAAGATTCCCCAGTTAGTGTCAAGATTATTTCTTACCTCCCCATCCATGATGACTAGTATTTTGGATAATATCTCTCTGTTCATTTGAGACGATAAATGAAAATGAAAAAACTTGACATCCTTAAAACACAGAATTTGATTTGGTATAGATTTGTGTGTATAAATGTTTTTGAGTGGCTCCTTAGCCCTAACCCTTTTCTCTCTGGGTGCTGCATCATCACCAGGCACTAGGAGGTCTTTAAGCCACACTACATTGACCTTGATCACATTCCATTACAAGGGCATAACCATGCTCTCTGTAGGGCTATTTTTACTGCATGTGTAAGATTGGCCATTTCAGCAGGGTTAGCAAGCATTTTCAGTCAGTCAAGCAGAGGAACCAAGTTGCTAGAGGTAAAGGGCTTCTTCCTCAAAGAGAGGCACCATTACTCTAATGCAGTTACACGTTTCTTTTGTTATTTATTTGTGACAGATTTTGCATTTTGCATGATTAGATTCATTGTATTGGTACACTGTAAAGGTTTTATGTAATTTATACCAGGACCCAAGGGTTTTAGTTAGACTTGATGGCTTTTTATTTCATAAAAAACAATTCATGTACATATTCACCTAAGCAATATACAATATACTATTTATAATTTTATAGGATATAGTTTTCATTTTAGTTAATATGCATATATATATCACTGTGAGGCCTTGTATCACATTAACAGCCAAAATTTAGTCATTCCTCTAATGTTTAATTGATGAACTATAACATCTGCTTCTAAGATTAATTACAGCAACACTGATACCAACATTAGCCTAACGAAACTGTCTAGACACCCTCAGGCTAACTACAGTAATCCATTATGACTTGTATGTCTGAAACATTGAAACACATTTTTTGGTGCCAGTAACAGGGACTGTGATTTTTTTCATTCATAATTAAATATATTGTAATTTATTAGTCCTGTATTTTTATATAGGTCATATATGGGTTGCATCTTGTAGTTTGTTTACATGCTCAGAGTCGCTAATTCCACATGTAAACCACATATTAATCATCTGGTTCAAGCATTGCGGGATCACGTTGGTTAAGTTGATTTTGATGTCTGAACCTGGTATTTGTATTAATTATGTTCAGCTCCACTGCAGGTCATTAATACAGTGTGCAGCTGTGGAGATATTGAATTTTGAATTAACTACCACAGCTCACTACTGCCCCAGATTTTTCTCAACAGAGCATCAGTTTTGTGCAACATAGTATTGGGTTTGCCCAGTAATTAAGTTTCCATTCAAACACTGTTCTAACATTTGACTAGAGTACCTTGGTGCAATGCATATTTTCCTCAAGTTGTGTTCAAATCTGATCAGAGCCATATGAGGTAAGAAATTACTAATGTAGCTGCCATTACAAGCCATTTTATGTAAGTGTATAAAAGTCAGAAGAACTCAGTGGTAAGACACAACATTCACACATTTAAAATTGATCAACTCTGTCTGAGAGTTTGCATATGATGTATAGATTAAAAAAATAAAGCAAAGGGTTTAATCCATAGTCCTAGGCCAGAGTTAATTTCTTCGTCTTTGTCCTCATGCCTGTTTTCTTTTTTTTTTTCATCCTCCAGGCCCTCACACATAACTAGAAGTTGCCCACAGCTCATTCAAAATGCAAAAGAATGAAAAGAAATAGTAAAACTACACACAGTAGTACACGTGTCAAATCTCTGCAGATGTTTGGGCTTTAAAATTCCTTTCATTTTCTTTTGCTGGTCAGATAAGCAGTTAACATCTTGTTCCACCAGAATACTCTTTCCTGAAACATGTCTGTCAGGCAGATGTGAGCCAAGTGCATCTCTCAGGTGGTTTGGCACTAGTGCTTAAACTATTCCCCAGTCAAAGTCTAAAAAAGTAGAAGTACCTTTTAGCTACTGTAGCGTCCTGTCAGATTATCCATGAGACACCATATGCAAAAATATTAATTTAAAAACACACAACATTGAAGTCTTTTACCAAGTAAAAATGTAATCGTTTGTGTGACTAGTGGTGTCTCCATTCTGTGGACAATGCTATTTGTGCTTTTTTCTTTTGCCATCTCCACAATAGGCATACAAACTTGCCTTGAAAAGGATTGAGCAGAAGCCTTCTCTTTCAGGTGGGCTACAACAGTAGAATCATTATATTTCTGTCACAACTTTCCTTTCAATTTTAATGTTAACTTCTGTGCAGCATTCATAAATCAAACAGGATGTTTTGCCTTCTAACTTGTTCAGAAGAGTTAACCTTTTGAACTTAGTTTTAGTGTGGAAATACCCACCGGAAACTGAAAAAGCCTGGCAGTTACAGTGGAGACCACACTTACCAGCGAACTAGGGAGAGGGTTTTATTTAATAATGACAATGAAAAGCGTCATATTTTAAATTTGAATTGAGCCTCACATTTAGTTTTTCTCTTCAGGCTTTGCAAGTCTTGAAAATATATCGTCGTTCTTATGTGTCCCTATGTTTCATTTGCAGGCATACAGCCTGAGCATCGTCTCACTGAAGCCCAGTGTAATTACCTATTCAAACCAGCACAGTGTTGTGGGTTAAACTTATATCTGTGGTCAATCTTATTGTGTCAGTATACTTTATCTGATCTGCTTTCACAACACTCTTCCTTTGACACTCACATTTGACCTTTCGTTCAGGAGACACATTACTACGTTTATTATCAAATGTCGAGTTTCTTAATTCTCATGCTAATGTACATGTAGTGCAAATACTGTATTTCTAATGCAATTCCGTGTTTTGGCATTAGTGGCTTACAGTAAATCTCAGGCTTCCAATCCATCTGTTTGATGTTTTGACCATTAATGATTTGGCCCTGAAGGGTCAAGGGATTAGACTAAACGCCACTGTTCCAGCTCGTGCAGTGTGCCATGGCGTGACATTTATCCATAACTCAGGGTTGATCTTTTCTCTGCTCTATGCATGTGCTTTTTTTTTTTTTTTTACATTTGGTGTTAGATAGTATGCAGTGGTATAAGAATAAGATAAAAACCCCATAAAATAAAAACAAACAGCACTGGAAGTGAAGGCTAAAAAAAGCCCCCTGGTTTAAGGGCTTAGCAAGACTCAATCACTTTCTCATAAATCACTTCTTAAAACATTTTTTGTCTTTTTTATGCAAACCTATTTTTAAACGGAAGGAAATGTGGTGTCCTATATTGTGGCATTATTTGGTATTATTTTATTCTATTTTCACGTCAGAAATATATCACTGTGTCTAGTGCTATTTGTCAAAGTGGGGGAGTGCATCTTTGCTGGCTCTCCCATTGAGAACAGTCACAAGAAATCATATTTTTCGTAAAGCCCTCAAATAGGCATCTGCATTTTGGCCTTTCTAGAGTAAATCCTACTGTGCAAAGCACAGTGGGAATACACCTTCTATACATTCTGGGTAACAGTCACATATAAGCTCTAGTTTGCCTTGATGTCCGTCCAGCTGGTTGGTTGGATCAGTGCAAGATCATACCATAAAAAACAACATTGTGCTTGACCTTTCAGGGCAGCCATTGGCGTTTATATAAGAAAAAAGCTAAGGGTCACTCTCCTGTAGTGCAGTGAATACTGTGTCTTCAGATTATGACCCACTTTCTTCTCCCTCTCTTCAGCAGCTAAGACCCTCATGAATTTCATATGACAAGTCAACTGGCTCTATTGCATAGATTTAACCACAACAAACTGTAAACTGAGCTGCTTCCCTGGTGATCCATTTGCATAGAATATTGCAATTCTTGTATTCACTGCCATGTGAAATTAAGAGGATGGGATTCTTAAATTCATCCCCATTATCCTGCATTTGGTTTTCTGAGAATATTTAATGGGCCTAATGTCCCGATGTCAGCATACATAATGTATTTACTCAAAGAAATCCAAGTGAAATGGAGCAGCTATAGTGTGTTTCTGTTTGCTTTGCCTCAGGTTCAACCATTAGCCTCCTTTTTACAGTCTCAGTGGATTATTATAATCTTATATGAACCATTAGTAGTCTTTAATTTCTTATGTGAAAGGTATAGAAAATGTTGCGGTTGCTAAATTATTGCCACTCTCAGGTCACTGAAAAAATTTTGAAGATTATTGTATTTTTTACTTAATATAAAATGAGAGAGAGAGAGTTCTGTTACCATAATATATTTTCAGAATATTTAAATTATAGAATGTTTTTGCAACCATTATTGTATATAGTACTACATTTTAGCTAAATCTTGATTTTATTGTAATGATTGTATTTTCTAAAAACAGTTTTAAGTGAGAGTAGACCAGTGATCTCTGAACGTAAAATTTTTTTATCCAATCCTCTCCTTTGTATGGGCCTACATTTGAAACCTTAGCCTGACAAAAAAACTCAGCAACCCAGTAATGTTGTGAAAATAGGAAATGTAAGTAATATCCACTACACTGGTTGCATTAACGTGTAATTTAGGTCTTCCAGAATGCATATAAAGTCATGGACTGCCTTAATCACACCTTCCAGGGAACACCTGAGCCGCTGCAAACATTAACTGACTCAAACAGACCACTGCTTAGTTTTAACTTCACACTGCTCTTTATATTTATTAATAATAATAATAATAATAATAATACATGTATTTTTAAGTGGAGCAGCAGTGGCTGAGAGCACCTAGTCTTGTTAAATTAAGGTTAAAAAAAGTCAAATTGAAATTTATGCTTAGATGACTGTTACAGAAAAGTGCTATTATGTGCCACACATAACAGGTTCAGACTACATTGCCAATGTGTTATGTTTCACCTGTGCTGTCCCTTATCAAAAATGCATTACTTTTCTGTGTTGTAAATTTTTAAAAGGGGTCAACAGCACGATCCACTGAAGTACAATAGATTGTACAATAGGTTGCCACACAATTTATACTTAGAAAAAGCTAATTAATTAAAAACAAATGGTGTATTACTAATATATCAAATTATATAATATTCCAAATTGTGATGACCTGCATATTTTCTGTTGCACCATTGGCTGTAACTGTGAGCAGATATTCATTCAGTCATGGATGTTAGTGTTTGTACAGTTGCCTACTCACAGTACGAGCAACTGGCATAGTGATAGCAGCACCTTCTCTAGATGCAGGAATATAAGTTTAAATTAATTACAGTAAACATTGGTTCAGTCATTTTCCAGCCAAATATTTTAAAAAAATAAATAAATTCTTTATTAGAAAGAAATATTCTGTTAGAGTTGTGGTTGGTATGTGCCCCATGTGGCCAACCTTGGCATTGAATTATTGATAAATTGGCACCCGTTGATAAATTGGCACAAATTGCACATGAATGCACCATGAAGTCCCTGTTGGCGCCCACACAAGCGATGTAGACGCGCAATCAATTTTTAAGTGGAGATAGCGCAACCGCGGCTCTGCGGAGTGTAGATGGCGTGACGTTACCACAGTCTTCTCTGCATCATGAAGACACATGAAGAATCATGTTTTGATTCAGAGTACGCACAGAGAGGAGGGGCAAGGAGGGGCTGAGAGAATCGGTGCGTTGCGCGCAGCCCTACAATGAAATAACATTTTACCCATTTTAAATACTAAAAAAATAGAAAAAATCAATATGTGGAGGTCTATGTTGACATTGTAATATATCAGTTAGTAGCATTGTGACACAGGCAGTAATGGAATTTAATTACCACTAAGCTTTGTAGCTGTACCAGCTACTCACAGGCCCCAACATACACCGAATGCCTTGATTGCCAACAACAAGAAAAGATGAAGGCCTTACTGAATGGGAGACGCTCGACGGACAACTATGAAGGACAGAAGGAGAGAGTCAAAGGCGTTAATAGGCTAGTTTTCGATAGCCTTTTACATCTTATCTGAATACTCTTTGAATAATAGATGGCAGTGTTTTTCCTGCCTCAGTGACAGTGAAGAGGCTTGTTCCTCTAAAAATAAAAAGCTGAGGTGGAGGCCATGCCTCCTGGAAAAGTAGATGGCAATGAGCAGAGATCTTGTGTACTGTACGACTATGACGACCATCTGGTGACTTGGTGCGGACCAAACAACTTGGAGCTCCACGCTCTGAAGACAGTGGAGTTGGTTGTGGTTTTCAGAAGGAATGCAGCCCCACCCTCCCCCATCACCCTGTGTGACTCCCCAGTCCCCAGTCTGTGGAGTCTTTCTGCTTCCTGGGAACCATCATCAGCCAGCACCTCAGGTGGGAGCTGAACATCAGCAGCCTCACCAAGAAAGACTCAGCAGAGGATGTACTTCCTGTGGCAGCTGAAGAAATTGAACCTGCCCAAGTCAATGATAGTGCACTTCTACACTGCCCTCATTGGATCCATCCTCACCTCCTCAATCACCATCTGGTACGCTGCTGCAACTGTCAAGGACAAGAGCAGACTGCAGTGTATTATCTGCTATGCCAAAAAAAGTGATCGGATGCAATCTGTCATCCCTTCAGGCCATGAATGCCTCCAGGACACTGAGGCGAGAAGGAAAGATCATGGTCGACCACTCCCACCCCGGACATAAACTTTTTGAAACACTCCCCTCCAACAAGAGACTGAAGTCTGTCAAGACCAAAACCTCATGCCACGAGAACAGTTTCTTCTCGTCTGCAGCCGGCCTCATCAACAAGGTCTGGGACCCTCACTGACATGTTATTATTATTAATGCACACTGCATATACTGTTTACTCCTGGTCAATATCTTGTACATTCACCTCATTCTCTTCTATTTAATGTTTAAAATTTAAACCTGTAGCAGCCCCTCTTAGAATATATTTTACATTTTTCTTATACTGTAAAATTTTTCTTTTTTATACTATTGAGGATTACTTAATTTTGTGTTGCACCACAACACCAAAGCAAATTCTTTGTATGTGCAAACCTACTTGGCATAAACCTGATTCTGATTCTGATGACGTGTCCCTAAGGTGAACACTGGGAAGCCGAGGAAAAGTGATAGTGCTGTATACATATGTTTCTGAAACCATTAGGGTGGGTGTTGTGTTATCAACTGAAAGAATCAGGGCAAACAAAATCGTTGCACTCTGTGAGGCTATGCATATCTGCATAAGATCTAATGTCTGTTGTGAAATATTTATTGTCCCTTTTTATATCTGCACAGGTTCTTTTCTCAGAACACTGCTGCAGTTGGGGTCTGAAGGCCTTGCCTCTAATCATTTGCTGAGAACCACTGAAGTCTGTGATGGTTACTCCTCTGTGGTGCCTGTTTAATTGTGTAGTCATAGCGGTGCTGGAGGGTTTTATAGTGGTATTCTCTTTTGTTTACATTCTTATGTCTCAATGTTTACTGTAGAGTCTTTGTCAGGAGGACTTAGTGAAGGGGTTGTTGCTGTTGGTATGCTTAGTCTTTAATCTTACAGTAAGAACTGTGTGTGTGTGTGTGTGTGTGTGTGTGAGTGTGTGTGTGTGTTGGAGGTTTACCAACTGTCAGTGCTATGTAAAGGATTAAAGTTTTTAAGGCTGAAAAGGTCACTTGAACACTAAAACATGAACTAAACCACTGTTCAAATGTATGTTTTAAGGGTCTTTAGTTCATCTGCATACAGAAAGTTAGAATATATTTTGTTACTGTAGTAATCTTAAAGATAATTGTGAGCAGACAGCAGTGCCTTTCATTTGAATTGGATTAGATCGCAACAAGAATTGGCTGTTTTTGTTGTTTATATAAAACTATTATAAGAAGATATGTCATATTTGGCCCTACATCCCAAATATGGCAGTATATGAGAAACAGATCTGTCATAGACATGGCCTTATAAAAATGGTTGCTTTGAGAAGAAAGTTCTTACCAAGAATATTTAAGCAAGGCCTGAACAGAATACCAACTGGACATTGAAATCTTAGATTCTAGATTCTGTGTCATACAATTGTTATGACTGCCTGAAAATGCATTTTGTGTTGTAGTCCAGGCCACCTTAGTTGACTACCATTCAATTACTAGACTGTGTCCAGTTGTGTTGGAGCCTGTCACATCATTTTTTTACCCAAATGTAAAACATATGGTTGAGGTTTTTTTTTTAAAGGGTCAACAGAAATCCTCATCATTTTGCATGAGCTGTGTGCTTCAACCTTCAACATCCAACTAATCATTAGATAACCAAGAGGGAGGCCAAGACATCTCAAAAGTGGCCAAGAAAATGGACAGCAGTGCTATTGTACAGACCAAGCAGATAAAACTATACAGAGCTAACAAGCTTATGGTAAGATGACTATGAAACTGCTCAAAACAGAAACGTAGTCTTCAGTTCTACATTTGGTTTATCTTCAGCTATTCACTTAATGTGACATTATGTGTTGATTCCACAAATTCCTCAGATGTTCTATGTTGGTATGTTTTGATAAAGAAGGAACTGCACAGTAGCCAAAAGGCCAGACAGGCTACGAATGTTATAAACATCCCCTGACATTTGTGCCAAATGGCTTAGCAAAAATGTTAAATGAGAGGTATTATGGTAGAATCAACCCATACTGCTTAGCACTCAAGTGGGCCAAACATGATACAGTAGCTTGGGTAAATCCCTATTCCCACTACTGCCAACACTGTGATATTATACAGCTTGTGTCTATATAGCGCGTCCATTTTGCTACCAGAGCAATTAATGACTTCCAGAAGTCTTCGTACTACTTCAGTCAATTAGGATTGAGTTGTCCTTGGATAAATGAGTATTTATTTAAATTTTAAACGATTGGTTGTTTGTAGATATAGACAACACCTAGAGAAGACACCAGAGGCTCTGATTAAACTCTTCATATGTGGTCCATTTTGAAAGTGCAGTCGAGCAAGGGTGGAATTAACTGCTCGATTCAATCAATTACCATTTGATTAGGGAATTCCCTCTGGCACTGTTATATCAATCCCATTTGGTTTGTTTAACTATTGGACAGATTTCTATATGTACCGGAAATCTTCTGTTTGCATAAAAAAGTGCATTTTCATTGAGAAGTCATGTCATACTTGGATCTGTTTCCCCATTGATTGTACTTGTGCAGCATTTGCTGTTTATAATGACTTCCTAGATAATTGTTTATTGAAATACAATGTCATTAACCGGATGAGCTGCTATTTTAATTATTCATGCTGTAATTAGCAAGGGCTTGGCTGTGTTCCCAGGCGTTAATCCACATTTACATGTGTATGACTTGGTTCATCCCAAGTTATTGACCTTAGCAATGGGAAAACAAGGGACATTTGAAACTGAGTTTCACTTCATTTACTCAACAAAACCAGGGACATAACATGCACTTGCTTGCTCAGTATCACTTCAATAGAGGGCTTTGTTGGAAGTTAAACAAATTATTTATATAATTGTAAAGCTACATTCTACAATTTCATATGTCAAGGAGATGTTGTTACATTCTGCAATTTAATACATCAAGGAGATGTAGCTAGAAAAATATGAACTTTCAGACCCAGATGTTACAAAATATCTGTAAAATGTGTGAAAAAGGTTAAAAGGTCTAACAGCTTTGTCTGATCTGAGTGCTTGTTTTTCATTGCTTAGGATGCAGTTTTGTATTTTGTTTTTCATTTGTCACTTCCTCCGGGTAGCACAGAGTGCTGGACGTTGGTCCATGCACTCACTTACATTATAATGTCCTTCCTTCTATGTCTAAATTGAATTATGTACCTATTTTGGTCAAAAAAAGCTTTACAATGAGAATCTCCTTAGCTCAATCAGATTTGTGTCCATTACGAACTGTGTGTGCTCGTATGTCAGAGGATATGTGTCGGAGAGACAGCATTGAGATACAAATGACTGACCTTGATGTGTGATCTGATAATGTCATACAGTAAAGGACCAGGGGATGAGGCACTGCCGTGTTCCTATCCAGCTGCATAGAGCATAAGATGCCTTGACATGACATTGTAGCATCATGAAAACAATGTGCAGAGAGCATGTGGATTGCATCAGTAAGTAAAATTAGTGAAATTCATGATATCATCCTAAAATAGATGTGGCATTTATTGATGAAAAGACAATCCACTCATCTAGATTGCAAAAAAATGGTATTTTGCTCATTATGCCTACAGTAGTTTCTAGTATCTAGACATGCAGATGGATTCAGTTTAATTTGCAGCAGCAGAGATCTTGCTTTTAGATCTCTGCTGCTGAGGCTCTTCCCAGAGCTCTACAATGTGAATATTTCACTCGCATTTGCCCCTAAAAATAGATATGTGCAAACCGTAAAAATAATTTACAGACACAGTGTGCGAGTAAAGATTACAACCTACCGTAATCTTTTGTTACAAATATGACATATCAGCCGAATACAAGACAACTGTTATTATCAAACGTGAGCTGAATGTGAAGTGGTAACATTACCTCAAGCCTACAGTACAGCCACTTACCAGTTTTTGCAGATACACTGACCACCTTTCTGCTAACAGAATAGCCCAAAATATCTGGTTGTTGTGTTTACTTGCATGAAAACACTTAGCATTTCCTGTAGCTGCTTCCTGCTAAAAGCCTCCCGCTGGTTCGCTGATGGAAAGCTTTTAATATGAAACAGCAGCCTTTTCATCTAGTAGGCATGGGCCAATTGTGTGATTTTTGGTGGTACGTGCTATTGCACAGATGTGTGTCCCTTAGTGAACGCATGCACACACACACATGCACACACACACAGAGTGAGACAAAAACCTGTATTGCAGAACCAATACGTCTGTTAAAATGCAGTGTCAATATTTTAAAAACTGTTTCAATGTTTCAAAAACTTGTTTCAGTGCTTCAATGTTAAAAAAAAAAATCTCTTGCAATATTTTATTTAAAAAGCTGTGTTTCAACATTTCAGTGGGGTGGGGGTGCACTGAGCAAAACTCGGGAGAGACTCAGCAGCCGCACATTTTTCCATTCTCTGTTTAGGAGCAGCTGAGATTGACAATAAAGTGAGAATAGCTGGTTCATCTTAAAAGTCATTCCACCTTAAGTGAGTGTGGTCAGGTTAGGCTAATCCATTGTCGCTAACTTCAGGGCTAACCCCTTCACTTTTCCAGCAGTTTTGAGGACATTCATTGACATAACGCAAACCCTAATTCTAACCTGGACCCTAAAACCAAGTCTGAACCCTCAAACAGCCCTTTGAAGGTGTGTCAGGAAGTGAGAACCGACCAAAATGTCCTCACTTTCCTAAAATGTCCTCACTTCCCAGGTCTGAAACTCAAATTGGCTATCATCTCACAATGATAGCCATACAAGTGTACACACACAGACACACACAAGCAGTATAAATATGTATGTAATAAACTGTTTGTTAATAAACTCTGTGTTACTTGAACATTTTTCGCTGTGCTGTGTGTTTGGTGAACCTAAAAGGTGAACTTTTTAGTTAAACATCACGGCGTTGTGTTTTTCTGACAACAATGTCTACTTTTCTCCTGCTAATTTCCTTTATGGAGTCTGGTCTGGCAGTCTGACAGGAGGCCCATTAACTATTACATTCATGACTAACCCTGAGCTGTCTTGCTGCCCACTCTGCTGCAGGCTCCCGCAGTCATCCAGTCAGACATGACAGCTGTGGTAGATACTGAAGCCTGGGGTTCACCTTTGCACTAGCAGGTTTCAGAAGTTGGCATGTCATACACTTGGCTTTCACTGGGATTAGTGCAGACAAGCTAAAAAAAAATCCATATGGCACAATGAGGCCAACGTACCACCGCAACAGGACCTCTGGCCCCATGTTGGGTGGGTCATGGTCGGGGTGATTCACTAGTGAGAGTGGTAGTGCCTCCAGCCATGCATCTAATGAATATTAAAATAATAAATTTGGAATTGGAGAGATCTGACTCATTAAGGGCTTGATTTTCATCCGGCTGTGTACCTCTTCTTGACTATTATCTAAGTAGACAGTTTACATCTTGCAGAAAGTTGCTTAAATGTCACAGTTATTATGTCACAGTAACAAACCATGTCAAGCTTTTGTTGGCATTTAAATTTAAGTTCAGTGAAAAGGTTGTGGATGGTGGCGTGGTTTAGAGGTGAACATATTGTCCTTGCCATGATAGTAAAATGTCACTTTGATTTGGAGAAATACTGTAACAACATTCATGGTTGAGTGATGATTTCAGCAGAGTACAGAGCATATATATAACAAAACAATTTGTGTGGAAAAACATTACAGCACAGTAGGTTGTAGGACCTGGGTCAAGTACTGTTGGCAAATAGCTGGCATTTGTTAATCTCCTTGGTGTAACAGATGGATGGGGTTTATCCACAGGGCTGGGAACGGGTCGTGTCTTTAGAGGTAACTGACAACAGTGCTGGAATATGTTGCAGTAGTTGCCTGAATCAAAATACATTGGTGCAAATCAAGCCAGTTAACCAAGACAGACTCAAAATACTTATCTGAAGCAACATGTCAGGCTAAAATACTACAGTTTTAATTTTTAGCTTTATCATCCGCACACGTCTAAAATTACTGTACAGATGGATGCCTCACAGTTCACAGTTAGGTTGTTTCTGATTCCTCAAATACATCGCATGGCATGAGTTTGCAGTGATTCCTGGAAGAAGTCTTGTTTGTGCCCCATGACCCAGTATATGCCTGCAGGCAGGCTGCATTTATTTGTGACTCAAATCCACTGTTGAATATTTATCACTCAGCTGTGCTTTCATGTTTTATTTTGTGCTGAAGTTTCTGAGCATATTACTCAGCTGACTGTGGATCTTATCTCGGTCTCATAATTAAATCTTGGACAAGTTGAACGTGTATTCTTCAAAGTCTTAATGAAATAGATCCAAAATAGGTTCCTCAAATCAGCCGCACACAGCATGCAGAGTGGAGTAAACAAGGGAGAGGTCAGATTCGCTGACATTTAGCTTTCAGCTGAGGTTCCTCTCCAGAGTCATCCTACCAGAAAAATTTATTCAGTGCCAGACATTTTACATGGATGACATGAGACACAGACAGACCAACATAGGTTCAACCTTTGAGAAGTAAAAGATAGCTTCTTGGCTTGACTTTTGGCATGGCTCTTTGTAGCTCGGCTTTTTATTGAGAGATTCCCACAGTTTTGTCATAGGAAATTGTTGGTGGGTGGGGGGCAGAGGGTGGTTGGTAACAGTTAATTTAAAAAAAAGTCTTTTTATGTGTTTACTGGTAAAGGGTCTTGGGTTTGACATTGTGGTTTTCGGGGAGGTTAATATTCCTTTATTGGGTATTACTGTAGCTAAGTGTCCATCCAAATGTAGCTTGAGTTTCCAGAAAATCTGTAAAACAATTAGAACTAATGCATGTTTCCATCCAGTGAGTTTCATCATCGAGATAAACCACTGCTGGGACAAATTTTCCAGTTGGGGGCGAGTGAATCATTATAGAAGAGAGCGCATCAAGATGACTTAATTAAGAGTGCCAGTAAAACCTCAAACGGTGAAAAACAATGTAGCAAACATGATGGAAATATGGTATTTGTGTTTGTTTCATGTCTTATTTTGAGGAACGTTACAGTCTCCTCATCACTCCACACAGATCAGATGTTTTTGTCTGCTGCTATTTTCCATTTCTTCAGTGGAGTGGAAGCCTCAGTGGACGTTTAAGTGACATACTTCATCGTCCATGCTGTATGTCATGATTTATTTGCTAAGTCGGTTTCCATTGCAGTTTGCTTTCATCATTATACCATCTTGTCCACCTCAGCCAATAGTATATCACGCAAGACGTTCTGTAACATTATAGAAATTGTTCTTTTCTTATTGATCTACTTCCTTTGGAGAAGACAGCGAAAACCCACTGCACTCCAAATTAACCTAATGGTTAACCACATGGTGTATTTAGTAAGGAGAAATGATGTTATTAATGAAAAATCTGATCAATATTCAAATTTAATGTGAAAAACGTGTTAAAAAACATCTGCACTCTCTGTATGAGCATGTAATAATCTTACATTTGATGTCTGTGAAACACTAATATCTCTGAAAGACAAAAATCATTTGCCAGTGGGTGAAGAACTGATATAAAGAAGCTTCTGTCTGACTTTACTTGTCTTTTTTTGTCCTTTTGAAAGTTGGAGCTGTCACTTCTCTTTCTCTTTTCCATGTGATTGCACCTGGAGGACCTTAGCAGATCTTTGCTGTCATCCATTTGGTAACTTCCTGGAAGGGACGTTATTTGCTTCTCCTCCTAAAAAACATTTGCACAATGTCCATCATGTGTTTTCTGTAGCTTTCATGGCAAAACCTTTTGCTGAACAGATCTGGTAATTTTACAAGTACCCAATGCAAATACATTTGTTTCTAGATCTTTTTAGAATGGTCCGCCTTATGTTCACAGAAATAACTCTTTCAAAAAAATCTTCCAAGGAGCTGAAACCTCACCAAAAGGAAAAATGATCTCATCCTACAAAAAATAGGTTTTGAGACTTGTTATGGTCGATATTCTGTATTTTGTTGAGAGAAGAAATTTAGGAATTGATTTTAAGAATTTATTACTAGATTTTCATTATGAGACTGATACAGTATATATGGTGTTTGCAGTTCTGTTATTTTCATGCTAATTTTTCTTTCTACCCAAAAACATGCCCCAGAACACCTAAGCAGAAATAATGTAGAAATCCCAGCTGTTTTACAAATATTTTCCATTTAATTAGGATTCCAGAACGAATCCTAATTTTGCCCCCTTTTCCTGCTTCGTCCCAAAGGACAGTGTTTGGACCTTTGCCACTAATGAAAACTGTTCCAGTGGATGTACTCCCCCACTTACAATTTTCATGCAGCTCTGTAATTATGATTAGCATTGACTTTTATTGTGTCCATCAACATATAATTACTCTCAAACTGCTCTTCAAATAATGGCAGCTTGGTCTCCATCTTAGACCACCTTATATGCAGCACTGTTCCTCAGATTCTGGGCTCCCCTTGAGCCAATCACTGTCAGTTTAACTGATAAAATCCGTTACACACTGCATAACCTCAATGTTAACATCTGAACGACATCTGTGGTACTCAGCTTCGGTGTATGAGCTAATGATGCCCAATGGAGAGCATGCACTGTGAAATACAGAATTATTTTCAGCTTCGCTGGCAAATCTGGCATCCGTGTCAGTCTCACAAATGCTTGCCAGATTTCAAACAACCATGGAAATCCGCTCTGAGCTCCATAGAAAGGAGGCATATATTTGACCGTTTGCCATATCTTTGATGTCTTTTTTTCAAATAGGGCGACATGCCCAGTGGCATAATTTCTCTGAATCCTCTCTTTGGAGTGCATTATAGTTTATTTTAAAACAAGTGACTGTGTTAGTTCTAGTTTAAAAACTTGCCTTCATTTTCTTGCCAGTATATGAAGTTATTGTATTACAACTGTACTTACAAATTGAATTAATTATTTAGGAACATCGGTGCTATTTTTAACATCTGCCCCCCCCCCCCCAAAAGTTGTACCTTGATAATTTATTTGTGTTAATATATTAATTTAAGCTTGTTTTGTTGCACAAATATAAACAGGCACTCACTCATGCCTGTAAGAGCTACAGTCAATTGTGTCCATCCTAGCCTGAGCTGCAGAGTTTATTTGGCCGGTCTTATTTTGGCCTCTCTCCCTGCTTTGGCTTGAGTCAAATCAATAATTAGCCAGCCTCATCTGCTTAGGTGAAATTAAATGGATGAATGTCTGGAAGAAAGACTAGGAAATAAACTGTGCTCCACTGGGGTCCATGTTAATGGAAAAACCCAGACTACTTTTCTAAGTTTAGGATGCCAAGAAACTGCAATTAAGTTGACTTTCTGGTCAAGGTAGGGCTGCACGGTTTCAGTCAAAATGAGAATCACAATTTTCTCCAGTAAGAACTGAGATCAATATTTTCTCCCATTGTCTCAATGCAGTAGATGAGACAGTCCCAAAAGGGGCTAATATCACTACAAACATAGGTTATTTTGTAACTAATTTGCCTTTTGTGCAGCAATAGAGTTTCTGTGTTGTTCAGAAAGTCAGCTGAATGCTGAATTTGAGACGGTGTTTCCTACTATGCACATGAAAAATGTTTGAGTCTGATAAACTATCTCTGCACGCTTCTGATAGCTATTGTTTTATATCAACTCTCTACAAATTTGTACAGAGGGAACATAAAAAGGAGGATGTGGGTGTTCTGGTTAAAGTTGGGATAGAAATGCAGAGTGCGCATTTCTATGAGGAATGACAGGAAGCTGTATGACAGGTATTGTATCTGCTAGGCCTGCAGGATGGAAAGAGCAAATAATAAATTTCCTTCATGACCCTGGTGTAGCCAAAGTTGACATTTGACCTTCCTTTAGGGTTTCATTAATTATATTTTGACATAGTAAGACACACGATATAGACTTAATATGTTTGTTTCTCATTTATAAATATGTTGATACTTATTCCCCACTTGATACCATAAATGTAACCATGGCAATTAATCCTGCTTTATATTCGTAATGCATTCAAGCAAATTCATTTATTATACTGTACGCCAAAATATGATTGTATGTCAAAGCTGAATATATCTGAAAATAAATTCTCTTATGTGAGCGTGTGTTATTTCTGTGGGGAGGATGGCAGCATATGGTATTGTGAGCAGGATCCAAACCCTTGCAGTCAGTGCATGGCCAATTTCAGCAGTAAGCAAACTGATTCAACCACCAGGGTCATTTAGATCTCTCCACACATAATTACACTGCCAAATGCGTCTGAGAGGATCAAAGGACCACGGCTGAGTCTGCATTTAAACAGGGCTTTTGTCTGCTACAGCGGCTAATTGTGTTTGACAGTATTTTTACTTTGCCATATTGTTGACTATCTGAAAACTATTAGCACAGTTGCAGTTTCATTAACTCTAGATAATAAGTTTAAAATTAAACATTTTTTCTTCATGTTGGTAAACCAACATACCTGTTAAGTGGTTTGAGTTTTGTACTCTTAGTATCCCTTTACAAGATGTTTCCTAAGATGTTAGCTTGGGGAGTGAACAGCCTACCAGGGACAAGCCGATGATTTAGTGTCAGTTGTCTCATACTGTAATTTAATTTGTTAGGATTTAGAAAATTTGATCAGTCTCCTAAAAATGTGTTGCAGTTCCTTTATGCCATAATCTGATGACATATTTAAGATAATGTCAGATGAGGATCTTTTGCCAATAAATAAAACAGTATTTTATTATTATAGTCTTTTAGTAGAGTCCCGCCGCAATTCCAACAAATACTTACCTAAATCGACAAAATAGGTCAGTGCAGTAAGTATTTTCTAATCTGCTTCCACTATGGTTATGGTATATTTAAGTAAGAAAAAAGTACTATTGCTACTACTGATTTTCACATTGTGATTTTCACAATTTAGGAAGAAATTTAATAGAAATTAAATGATAAAACCCGTTGTGTATATTTCAGAAGAGGGCAGTCGCAGTTCGTCCTGTGCCCATCCGTGCAGTATGAACTACTGCCCATCTTTACAAGTTTTATCACCACTCAGCATTTCTCCTTGCTACTGCCTTGTCTCATCTCTTCTGCAACTTGTCGTGGCCTTTATTTCACCTCTGGAGAATAATGGCCTGTATATAAATCCCCTATTTTTATCATCCACATTCAGTAAATGCAAAGTCTTAATTTAGAACCCCTGAGAATGGGATCTATGACATAATGCAGTATAATGCCTCTTTTCATGCATCACGAAGCAAATGGAGGCATGTGACTTTAGTCCGAAGTGGTAGGCAGACAGGGTGACATTTGTGAGGAAATAATGGAGAAAAGACATGATGCATTGAGAGAGAGAGAGAGGGGGGGGGATAAAGACAAAGGAGAGGAATGTGGGACAAAAGAGATAAGAAAACTAAGGTTTATGAATCAGAGATGCAAACTCCTTACCTTTCGGCGAAATTCACCGTTTTGAGATCAAAATAGGTCACCTACGAGATTCGTGTAGATCCGAGGAGGATTGGTTAATTTTAACTTCAGCAATACAAATCCTTGGTTTGGAGCACAGAATTCCAATTATGTGGTTTGGAGCCTTCTACTCATGTAAACCCCGAGAACCTCTAATGCGCGTCTTAAAGGGCATCTCGTGCGTGACCATGACAACAGCAAAACAACAAACAACAGCAAAATGACAAATGGTTTGATTTCTACAAAGCGCTACAAAGTCAGTGGTTTTCATAGCGCTGCTTATCGGTTTTACCTCAAACCCCCTTGCACCAGGATGCGGGGAAGATGAGGTGTTACGCGGCAATAACGGACACCAATTAGTTTATTCGATCCATATTTTAAACGACAGAGTTTTATGGCAATACTCTGTTGTGTCCTCCTTTGTAATAGCATTATTTTTTTTCATAGTTTTATTATAGTAAACAAAGACAAATGTTTGAATTCACGTTTGCATTTATGTTACTTGTCATTTCACCAATTACATGCCTGAAAGTGGAAAAGTGTCAGTAAAGAAGCTACCATAAGCAGATTACCAACTTTTTTCATCTTGTTGATGTCTTCTTGTTTTTGTCTTGTTGATGTATTCAGCTCCCCCATCTATTGATTCCTTTTACGTGTTTTATTCAGGGTAGTTTTACCCCATAATGGCTGTTAGAATTAGTTTTCAGGCCGAGGCAAATTTACTTAAAAATAACTAGAAATGAGCGTGTAAAGCGAATATGTTTCAAAATTTACTCCTGGGGGAGCATGCCCCCGGTCTCCCCTAGTTGTGGCAGGTTTTCTCTATTCATGCAATTTTCTCACTTGTTTTACCCCTCACCTGTTTGCATCCCTGATAAAGACAGGCAGTGATAAAGTGATGATTAAAGAAAGGGGTAGCACGTGATGACAAGCTGGACTGTGGGGGAGAGATTTTCAATCAAGAAAACGATCTATGGGCCGTTGAAGCTTGATATTAATAAATTCCACCAGTTTTTATGTCTAAAGGTAGATTATCTCACAATGTTCTTGTGTTGATTGTTCGGTTAGTAGCACAACTAAGCCATTGTATGGACACCAGGGTGCATATCTGTATCACTGTTTATTTACTTTTAATAATTCATTTTTTTGTCTCCCAAATATTGATCCTGAAATTGGAGCACTTTAATTAGTTCCTCAATTAGTCATGGAAGACTCATTTGTTGCATCAATTAGTTTGAATTGCATGGGGAGCCACAGTATACATTGTGTGAATTGTATAGCCTATTGCAGGAATGTGGTTTATAATTCATGAATTTAATTATTGAATTTTTTATTCCTGAGTGCTTATGCTTGACTTAATATGGTTTAAGCATTCTGCATTATTTAGGTTTATGTGATTTTTTTTTTTTACAACATTTTTTACAACATGGCCACTCAGATCTTCTAAATGCACCTCTGGCCTCCTCTGTCAAAGCTCATTTTTACAGAGCTTTTTACAGTAATTTTATTACATTCAGTTCAGTTCAGTCACTTTATTATCCCAGATGGGAAACTTGACTTGCAGTCAGGGGCGCAAGATCAAACAAACAACACAAAAAGTACAAAAACAAGTACATAAATGTTTCCTGTACATACAATATACAGAAAACAATAATACAACAAAATATGATGACTAAGACTAAGAGTATTCTATAAAAATGGAGATAAGACAACTAAACATAAGGTCAATTGAGTCTTTCTTTGATCTAATCCATATAGCACTAAATGTGTGTGTGTAATTTATTTATTTTACATTTCACTGACAGCTCACTATTTCTGATCCTCATGCACCAGTTACAGAGTACATGTGTAACACATTGTACAAAACCTCTGTAGTATTTTACAAGTGAATGCTATATTTAGTTTACATGAATCTTTAATAAGGCACATTGATTAAAAATGTGGCTGTGAGGATGTTAAAACACTTGGCCGGCTGTCAGCCTCAAGAAAGGGCCAGATATTGAGCAAGAGATCAATTCCAACGAGTGATTGTGCATATTTAATCTCTGTCAGTTTTATTGACTTTTGAAGCTTTGTGTCATTAAGAAATGTATGATTTCCCAACTGCAGTTTATTTTACACCAAAAGCACAAGTGAAAAAAACATACAATTGCAGCAGAATTGATTATATATACAATATATGAGCACTGTAATACATATTCCAACATTTGTTGTATTGTCAAAACGAAACTGATAGAAATCAAGGTTTTATAGCTACACTACGATAAGCAGATCAACAATCTCATCTGTCATAGATGAGATGTCCAACACTGAAAGTGAGACCTCTCGTTGATCTTGAAATATAGTCTAACTGGCTTTCAGGTTCACTATAGATCCTCATGCAATTCTTATGATATCAGAGCATGCATGGCTAGCTGCAGTTAGCATCCATTTATGGATGTAGTGGCTATAAGATGGATGTCCTTGAAATGACAGAGGAGCAGATGGAACATCTGAGAGTGCAGAGGAGGAAGCAAATTGAGTTGGACAGGAGATGTTGTCATCAGCTCTGTTGGGATGTCTACAGTTGTCAAAGTCCCTTCTCAGGTCATAGGTCTTTTCTTCATCTTAATTATTGCTGTGCACTGTGTTGTGCTGTTTCTCTAGTCAAGTGATCTGTGCTCTACATGCTTTTTCCCATGGAAAAGTTTCAAAAGAGGAATGACCAGAGGGTATTTTCTTACCTGATTGGACCAATTCACTTGTTTTCACGCTATGTAGAATGACCTCATGCTGGGGCCTCATGATCTTATGTTGCATGATTGACAGCTGCCCTTGCTCTGCCTTGTGTCTCACAGGAGGATCAGTGGAGGTTAAGGCCTTGTGAGGGGTGAGTTGCCATAATGCAGCCTGGAGACGGTGTGAGCCGTGTCTCAGGGGGATCACAACGCGGTCACACAAGAGAAATTCGGGGGTGAGGGGCACATGAAATGATTTCAGCACCTCTGAATTAAACATGGTCCAGGGAATACAAACAATCCACAGGCTGCCTCAGTACAAACGCAGACCTATTCACAGAGCCTTTTACAACTAAGTCTTTCTAGGTGTGAATTGTGTTGAATGTTAAAGGGGAAGTCTCTATTTGTTTTCAGCGCCACTGAATTAAATATGCTCCACAGAATGGGCACAATCTACAAGGCCTCCCCACCATAAAAAACACACTGCCATCCAGAGGGATAATACACAGGATTTCCATGCATGTAATTTAACTGAAATTTAAAGTAGATGATTCTCTATTTTATCTCTGCACTGCTGAATTAAACATGCTCCAAGGACTAGGGACAATCCAGAAACTGCAGGGTGCTTTTGCTATAATAGATTGTACTTTTTTCCAATTTTGAATTGTGCTGTATTATATGTATTATATTTTTTTTTAGCTGAGGGCTTTCTGGAGACCGTAGTTTTCTAAATCTGTGCTTTGTGTTTTCAGCTAATGTTTAAACTCCCCATCAGATTTGCAAGATTTAGTGCTGCAGACAAAAGGTTTGGTCTGTGCCTCCTGTCTGCACTCTTAATCTTCTTTAGAGTTTCACTCCCGTCCCTTTTTAATCTGGACCCCTGGCTGGGTTCCCTTGGTGGCATTGATCTTTAATTTTTTGTTGCATGCCAGAAGACTACAATGTTGTTTTTAATATGCTTTTTGGAAACTGTCGCCATTTTAGTTGTATATCTTTTACAAAAATCATTATCCACTAAATCCCGGTTTGAAGTGAAGGTTTGTTAACCATCAGTGTTCCTTCTTTCAGCGTGAGAAACCTGTTTGCATTTAATTCTTTTCGAGAGCTTGAGGAATCTTATGCAGTGAAGCTGGTCTTTTGTCTCTGTCAGCAGTGAGACATTTTCTCGGTGACTGAAGGGGTGTAAAGTGGGAGCAGAGCTGTGTATTGCAGACCTTGCTAATGCAGTTCAAACAAGACCTGGTATTTTATATGCAGTGTGTATCTGACTGACGGCGTGCATGTCACAGTGCGACCCTTCTCATCAAACCCTCATTTGGGACTTGTCGAAATCCACTTACCACTCAGACATGAATGGTTAAGCTCTTCCACTGATCCGCTTTTTCTCTTTAGGGGGTCCCGGTGCTGTCTATCTAGACTGGACCCTTAGGTGCTCTGGAACAGCGTTCTCTCTCTTACTCTCTCTCTTACTCTCTCTCTCACGTCTCACACATTTTTCACAGATTTATTACATATCACTGCTGTCATGTGAAACTCTTGTTTCCCTACTACACCGATTTCCATATTTTCACTTGCATGAGTTAAGACGTTTCTGTACCATTTGAGCTAATCAAATAATTTTGGAACCTGTTGGAGACTGTCAAAAATATATTATCGTCAAGCTAAGAAAATGCTTTTTTTTTTTTTTTTTTTTAACTTTCTCTAAAACATATTATTTACAGTGTTTTCACCCAACAACAGCTTTTTAAATGACACACTGCATTTTTATTTATTTATTTATTTTTAACACTATATGTTTTTTATATTTTTTGGTCTCTTAACACTCAACCCATAATACATTTGTTTAGATCATAGGCAGTTTGGTATCAGCATATATTTTAATGTAATAATTTTTGTGTAAATATAATATTAATGTGATATACATGTTTATATAGTAACATATATATAAAAGTGTAAAATTTTTGAGTTTTTCATCTCAGTGACAGTTACCTAATATCAAATAATGTATTCTTTTGTAGCACACCGTCAACAAATACTCGTGTCTCGACAGGTTTTACTTCAGAACCGGCAAAATTCAGTTCAGTTGAAATTTTCCATGCGATGTGATACTGCGGCTATTGATACACGCCAGTCTTTCCACAGACACATGAATCGTGTCTGTCACGCTCTTGAGCACAGATTGATCTCCGCAGGGATCAAAGCTCAGATGAAAGGATTGACACTGATAGGAAAGGAGCTGGCTGATGGGGAGGAATGGCGTCCATCTCTGGCTCCCCCTGTGCACTGAGGTGATGAGCAGCCCGCTGCTGTGTAGCCAGGCGGAAAACTGCCCTTTCTGGCACAAGCTGCCTTAGCCCTTTGGCACCGTGCGCAGAACGTAGACCTCCACCATCTTCACCCTCCATCTGCAGCTCAACATAATCTGCAACCTCCTGCCACAGATCTGACACTGGTATTGTTACCTCCTACTGCTGCTGCTGCTCCTCCTGCTGCTCTGGAGTCAGTGGTCAGTTATTAGGATTAAAGATAGTAAGGTTATCATTAGACTTAGGGTTTTTAAATCCAGACTTAATCTCACTGACTAATATACAACCAAACAAGGTCACCGCCCCGATACTTACCTAAGGATATGTAAAGATGCCTTTGTTGACATGTAGACACACTACAGCCGGGAGCAGAAGAGGAAAATCCCAGTGCTGCTTCCTCTCCTTCACTTCTACTGTAAGGCTCTGATTGCAAGTTGACAAGTCCACTAGATACCAGGAATTTCTTGACATCACTACTCTTTGTTTAGGTTGACAGTAAATATTTAGTTTCCATTTAAATGTGCTCAGTTTACTTGGCTATTTAACTGGTCCTCAGCCCTCTATCATTGGCAGTAAATACTTGGAAGCTGTTGTTGCAGAGTTACTATTTGCTGCCATCTGCTGGTGGAGACACTGCCAGTGTACAGAAAGATTGAATGGTACCTCAGCCTATTTAACATTTTGAAAGGTTTGTTTGGACTGATGTATAATATACATGTTTGTAATATTTTCTTGTATATTAATGTTGATTTGCTGTTTTTATGAAAAATGGGCAGGAAAGATGTGAGCAAACAGACTGTGTGCCATCTAAAGTGTAAACTACCTTGTTGCCGGTGTTTAGTATTTACATTAGCCTGCATGGCTGCCAGGATGCTCTTTTGTATGCCCACATTTGTATCACACATTCACGTTCATCAGGTCATGTTTTCCTTTTTGTCTTATTCAGTATCAACCACTCATTGATAAATCAACTTGAGTGACATATTTTTAAGAGCTGCTATTTATTTTTCCCAGAATATGTTCCAGTAGAAGCCTCTGGAACTGCAGTTGGGACTAAAAAACTCTTTTAAGTGCCAAACTAATGGGATTCCTTTAAAAACTAGGTTAGCTTTTTCTTCTTGTTGACCTCCACAAATATCCAATGGTAGGGAATCCTTAAAGGTACCCTGTGGAGTTTTGACCACTAAGTAGAGCTATGGAGTTATGTTTTTACACGTGATACACTTTCCTGCCACAGATTTGATTATGTTCCACTGATCGACAGCTGGTGGCTTTAAAATGAAGAATGTGCCTGCAAAGGTAATGAAGAAGAAGACAAACTTAACAAACATGGATGTAAAATATAACCTGACGCACCGGATGGTTTTTTACACAGAACCACCTGAGAAGTCATCCCTGAAAACTGTTTGGAAAAGAGCAGGCACTTTCAAAAAATACTCGGCAGGTGATTGGATTAACCATCTGTATATCACTGTCACTGTAAGACGCTGATTGGTCCGACCCACCGGTGGTTCGGACACAATCGCATAACTTGAAGCCCGACAAGATAGATTCTTGTGCAAATCCAGCTGCCTTGTAAGGTAATGTAACATATGTACAATTTTAAAACATTACAAAATCGGCTCGGCAAATATTTTGAGGAAGGAAATGCATTTTTGAGCCCAGGGCTGGAAGCCTACTGGTAAAGACACATACCACATAACCTCAACATCTGCAGTTCGAAGCTGCCTTACCCAGCATGTCATACCCCTCTCTCTACCCCTGTTTCTGGTCTCTCTGTACTTTCAGCTATCAAAAAAACTAAAGGAAAAGAAGCCAATATACAGGCTTGATTCTTGATTGTATATTTTCTTAGGCTGAGTGTGTGGACACTACCACAAACAATTGTGGTTGACCTTTTTTGACTATGCATTCATTGACTATGTTTGGTAGACCCCAAAGATATACACAATGCATTTTGATAAACGCTGTATGTAAAAATAACTTTTATTTAATCGCAAGAAAACTCAGGGTAAATTAATAAGTCCACAAAAATCATCATTTCACACGTGTGAGACGAAATAAAATGTGCAAAAACATGAAAATTGAATTGCAGGTTTTATGTTACTGTGGTCAGAGAGAAACCTCCATATCAGCAGAGGGAGACATAACTGGCCAATATTTAACATTTCTTATAAATCCAACTTCAGCCTGACACATCGCTCTAACCTTGCTGCAGACATAAACACGCAGACGCACTCTCACACATTTAGACACAGCAGAGGTGGTGGTTTATTTGAACATGTGAGTCAGCCAGTCCCTGTGGGCCGCAGCTGGAGAGAGTAGAGCGCCCCACCCAGCAGCACCAGCGTCATATGTGGTTGCAAATCACCCAGCCTCCCCTCACCAAACTCCCTCTGATTTATGCATGTCGGACACCCCTCCCCTTGACTTCAGGATGTATTGTTCTCCCCTCACTGAACTGAGTTGAGTTTCTATACGGAGCCTTTCACTTACAGCAGTGCGGTAGAACTGAGGAGCAACTGGTGCTGGGTAGCTACTGTTGGCAGCCAGATGCCTGTTTGTGGTGAGTGTATTTTTATGTTTGCACTGGAATGTGGGCCAATGGTTACAGCTGGTAATTTTCTGTAAGTTCATTGGGGAAAATTTCAACTTATATATCCTTGTACATTTTAAGCTTTCTCTATGGGCTTTCTGTTTTACTCTGTTAAGGCTTTCATTTAGTACAAAAAGCTAAAACAAGTCAGCGCTTGTTCTCACATGATCTTTTGTAACATCCTTCAATACTCTGTTTAAGAGTATTGAGTTGTTCAAGACACAATAGCCTCTGATGGCACAGCCAGTGGTGTTTTAACATTTTTTGTTGAACTAAAATGTTATGGTGACATTAGATCAAAATTAAGACAGACGGATTGACAGCTGAACGTCAAGGCTTTAACAGGTACATGTGTTTGATAAGGCTTACTAGTTTTCAACATGGGATACATTCTTTTGAATTAATTACTTCAAACAGGATAAAGCATACACACTTTATGGTGGATATGTTTTACCAAGTCCTGTCTGGTAAGAATGCTGCTCTGCTACATCAGCCCAGATGTGGTATCTGGAATATTTTTCCTGACAAACCAACTATATATACAGCGCTTAAAAATTTCTCAGGCACCATGCCTGATTTCAGGCATAGAACAGTTTTAAATTCCCGTAATACTTAATTCAATACATTTTTACACATTTCCCCCTGGACAACTTTTCAGGCTCACATGTGTTTTCTTGCTTTAATCCCTGTATATAGGTCAAAATGGATTCGACTTAAAGTTTACTCTATCAGGACATTTATTATTATAGAAGTCAGTCATAGAAAATTTGTGATCTTGCTTAACCAGTCTGATACTCTTGATATTGACTTCTGAGGCAAGACTTACCTACGGCACCTCTGGGTCAAAGCAGAATAAAGTGATACTAATTATTTGCTGATACTTTGTGACCCAGGTCTGGTTGCCTAAATGGTTAAGACATGACAGAGGAACTGTAAAAACACTCATTAGACACTCTGGGCCCTGGGGGCACGTGGATCTTTTGTCTGCCTATGAGATGCTCTGCGCCTGAGAAATGTGACACCACACTCTCCTTTTCAAGCCTCTGTGGTTTGATGTCTCATGCTGCAGTTTTGGCTTAGAGACCATTAATTTGGAGACAGAGGGAATATAAAGCAGACTGGAATATTTTCCCAAAACTCCCATTTTGTAAGAATTGTCTTCATGAAAGTGGAAATCATATTGTTTATTTGATTGAATATCCATGTCAGTTTGTTTTCCATACGCTTAAGCTGTGTTTACATTTATGTGTAACAGAGACGTATACATGCACTGTGTCTAATGAGCACTCAGGGCTATGCAATATCATGTGGCTGTGTTACAATAGGCTGTTTATGTGGATCAGTGGCAGTCTGGGGCAGAAGAGCTGCTGCAGCCAGAGCTTCTCAGTGGGCCTCAGCCTCGTTTCTTGACTATATGTAAAGCAGCCAGATTTTCAAGCCATTTTCGACCCGAGGCCATGTCATTTACCAAATGAATGGCTCTCCTTTCTGGACAGTTGAGCCAGTTACAGTCTATCATGCCACGAGACAAGTGAGCCCACAGTATTACTTTTCACTGCAGAGGACTGTTTTCAGCAGGCTCATTTGCATGCCCTCAGGGTATGGCATGAGTGAGGCATAATAATAATACATGAAACAGTTTATGGACATACTGGATGCCTATTACTAAAGATCAAATACAGCTTGTGTTCATCTTTCCAGTCTCAAGTCATGACTAGGCATGATGAGGAACTGTCTTCCTACATGTTGTATTACCAACAAAATGATCTTTTGGTGGGGTGTGTGTTTTAATTGTTGTATTATCTTTAGTTCCTCGTATAACTCATGAATGACTCAAGTTGTTGTCTCACTGGTCTGCTGTAGCTATATGATATAGTCATGGACATATCTGCAGAAAATAGTTACTAAATCTGCAACATTATTATCGATCAGATGAGATAAACAGAACTTAGTAATTTGGTATTATTTTGCAGAATTTATATTGCTGTTTCCTATCTAAAACAGCTCTAGCACGCCTTGGGGAAATGCTGACATTCATTCAGATGTTGAAATTACTTGTTTATGTGAGTTTTGGACAGTAATACCTCCTCAGAAATTGTTGAATATTCTACCACCACCTTCACTGCACTCTAAAATAGAAAAATATGCTTTCTGAAACACTACTTAAGTCTGGATAAGTTACTTCTTTATTCTTTAGAGTGCTCATAAAAGCTGAATCAGGTAACAAAAAACAATTTAGTGGAATCAAAGGAGCAAAAATTGTTAGAAAATGCTTCTTTACTGCTACTACAGTTGTTCCCTTGACAAGGAAACCAGGCTTATGTGTTGTTTTTGGTCCCACGGGTCACATAGGTCATAAAACTCAGCAAAACTTCTCTTAAATGATTTATCTCCTATGTGTCTTCCTCCCACACTGTAAATTCACAACTCCAGGTAGCACAATTGTAGGAAACTAAAAAGGGGTTAGTGTACATCCAAGAGGGTGCGCTCTCTGTCAGGACTCATCTGACTGGGTGATTCTGCCTCTTGTGATTTACGGTAGACTGAACCGTGGCCTCTCAAGCCGACTCCTGTTCCCTGTAAGAGAGCTGAGTGAGAGTCGTAGCTGTGTCACACGGTGTTTCCTCTGGCCAGGGGGTCAGGTTTGAGGAGGGCTGAGGAGGAGGAAGGGGTCACTGGGCAGGAAGACAACAAGCTGGTGAAGACAGGGGCAATATCACAGCTGGATGTCTCTGATGCTTTTACACTCCCGGTGCTTTATCACGGTGTTTCCTGGCGGCTTGTGTTGCTGGTGACCGTACTAAAGCTTGAAACAATGGCTTATCATGACAGTGGTCAGTGTTTACAGTGTTTGCCTGCTGTTTGTCATCTTGCTCAACCTCTGTGGGATGTCGTTTTCCTTCTCTGGTCCGTGGTCATATCTGTGTGAGAGTTTAAATGCCTCTTTATCTCTTTCAGGATGGCTCGGTGGGGAACCTTGATGACCTGGCTCAGGAGTACTCACAGTATTACGGCACCTCCCTCAGTGACGTGTGTGAAAGGATGGAGGAGCTACGGAAACGCAAAGTAGTGCAAGATGCAGAGATGGTAAATAGTCTTATCAGTCTTCTTCTTGTTAGTTAAGACCTTGACGCATCAAAATAAAATCTAATGTCTCAGCACTAAATTGGTGAGATTCTTTCTGCTTGCCAATTTACCACACTTGCCACACTAAGAAATAGCTCAGTGTTATGGAAAATATGCTTATTCACCTTCTTGCCAAGAGTTGGAGTGGTCAAGATAGACAGCTATCTGAGGTTAGCATAAAAACTGGGGAAACAACAAGCCTTGCTCTGTCAGAAGGTGACAAAAAAGTACCTGCCTTAATGTTCTCTAGTTGTGTTTTTGTGTTGTGAGCCTTTAACCTTTAACCTAGCCTACAATTTGGCTCTGGAGTACAGATAAAAAACTTTTTGTCACATGGCACATTTGTTGACATGCCATAAATAAATGTCAAATAATAATAACAAATCTTTCAAAAAAGTTTGAATATCTTCGTAAAATCAGCTAATAAAACTAGTACAGCAACTGCAGAGATCATAAACTATGAGACATAACTGTTAACCGGTGTTTCATAATGCGGCCTGGCTGATTCAGTCAGCTGAATATTATTTCTATTTCTGTGTTATGATGACACTATAATTTACTCCTCCACTTCTGTGTGTTTCAGGGAAAGGTTGACTCAGTGGCCACATCACTGCAGCTCCGCTCTCAGATCCAGGTGAGTGTCCAGCTCTGAGTGTGTCAGACCCCAGGAGAAGGCAGCTTCCTGCTCTGTGCGTCAGCAGACACGCTGATAAGAAGCCGTGGAATTGCTTTGTTCTTTGGTTTTTGCTCGAGATAATCATGACAAGACAAAAAGTAACATTTTACCGACTTATGCAGAGAGCTGGCCTTGAAAAAAAATATGGTAAAATGTTACAAGTGGGATGTGGTATTTTGTTTTATATAAAGTGTAACACAATTTGTAACTGCATGAATACCTGAAATTCCTCTTTTGTTATTCCTTAATTACAGGTTATTCACCTTGTACAAGCTATTTCATTAGTTATATCATTTTGCTGCTGTCCTTTAAAGGAAAGTGACATAATTTAAATTCATCTGTTGCTGAAAAAGGAGTGTATTTTTTAAAAATGGTTATCTAAGATTCACGCTGTAACTCAAAATTGACTTTTAAATACAGCTCAATAAATTGGACAACTGCCTGTGTACATATTCACATTTACACTTTTTTTATCCTTTCTAGGAATCCCTTGGACTCAACAGCACCACATCCACTCCAGAGACAGAGAGAAAGTAAGGAAAACCCCAGTAATAACTAAACTAAACTACTACTGCTACTGAGTATTTTTATGTATACTGAGTTATCAGAAATTCTCAGTTTCACTGGAGGACACGCTGGGAAGAAGAATCTGTAAGAACAAGAGCACATGTAATTCAAGGGACTGTTATAAGTACCCATAAATGTTATAATAGATAACAATAAAGATGACTTGTATATGAGGACTATTATTGTGCCAAGATAATGTGTAGTGTTGTGTTTTACAGACAACATAACTATCATTAAATATAAGTCATATCACTTTTGGAAGCTAAAATGTGATTACTCCTCCATGTATCATCTCCTTGTCAGCCTGTGGACTCGTGTGTTTCCTCTGCTTCCTGGTGCCCTCCAGTCACTTTTTTTTTCATGAAGCATTTCTGTGTCACCTCCAAACTTCCTTCCTTCCTCCCATTGTTTTCCTTTGTAGGATTTCGAAGATTAGTCATTTTGTCATTGGAAAGCTGAAATTGATTAAAGAATTCGGGTGATGACTAATGATAAAGCAACATATTTATAAAGCATATTGATTTTATTAAGGCTGTATCCTGAAAATTGAGCAATATCCAAGTTTTCAAGGATTTTACTGTTTCATTAGAAACAGACCAGTTTTATCGAGAACCTGGATAGGAACACATCAGAAAAATCTGCTTCTATAATTTATGTATTCGAACAGGATTCACAGGAAACTTGCACTGCCCTCTAGTGGGACAAGTGCATAGTAATGCTGGAGAGAACTGATGGCTACCAGCATCAGCAACAAGTAGGGTTCCTTCTTGGAGGCTAAAATCATTATATTTTTATCGATATCTAATACGTTTAAATTTGTTTTGTTTACCTATACTGCGTATTTTGCTTGTGTTACTGCTTTAAATCAAGATGTATCCACGATGGGAAACCATTTCCATTTTTTCTTTTCCCAATGAGTTTGTTGTGGGAAAGTTTTCTTGTTCTCATAGCGTGTGGAGTGTCTTAATGTTATTTACTGTGGTAAATGGGAGCATATGAAGCCCTTTGAGATTTTAAGAGCGACACAAATAAATGTGATTTGAGGTTATCAGTTTTCATGCCAAAATATTTCAAATATTTATGGTCTCCCACAGTTTTTACTGTAGAATTTCAAAGAGGAAAAACGGTGCTAATGTCGAACTCTGTAACCCACAATATGATCCACAGGTCAAATGTCTTGCATGCTTTATGAATTGTGTAACATTTCTAAAAATGTATTGTTTTTTTACCTGTTGCATCATGGTCTTCACAAAAATTAAAATGTTTTTGAAAGCCAGTACAGACAGATCTAATAGTATAGTAATATATTTTTAGATAGATTGCAAACAATTTGACAGCATTGACAATTTAAAAAGATACAATTCAATAACACAATATGCACAATTAATATTTATATACATAACTTTAGTTGTGGCCACTTCAGCAGTGGACAATATGACTACTAATGTCTGATATATACAACACAAAAAGTATTGGCCTTATCTGTTGGCAAGCTGATACACTGATCCGACACCAGCAATAAATGTCTACAAATGTGACTGAGAAAGAGACAGGCATAAACAACAAACAGTCCAGAGAGAGATGAAGAGAGAGACACAGGCAGAAAAATAGAGAAAGAGGGAGGGGTGAAAGTGTGCAGAGAATGCAGAGGCCACATTAGTGCTGGTGCTGCTGCAAAACTCCGACTGGACATGAAAAAGGCTCTATTGTTCCCGTGATGGCCATAGAGCACTGACCTCTGTTCATCAGCCAAGAGCAGCCAGTCTTTTTTATCTGTTTTGACTACTTTGATTTGCCTTTACTATGATGCTAGTGTCATGAGGCACAGTGCACTTTTGTGATTTTTTTTTTTTTTTTGATTTTTTTTTCCTTTTTCCTTCTTTAATCTGACGCAAGAAATGATACGATAGAAATACGACATGTTAAGGGAGATGGTGGGATAGCAGGGAAAATGAAGAAAATAAGTTTGGAAAACAGGTACTGTTCTGCTCCGGGCTTTGTTTCATCATTTGAACCCTTCAAATGCAGTAAATATTTTGTTTGATTTATAGGTTTCCTGTGCACAAATCTAGCTCTGATGATGGATCAGGGGGTAAGTTTAAGTTTTTTTTTAATGAATCTTAATTAAATGTATTATTTGTTTTTATTGTAAATTGATAATGACATCCTTTTGAAAGCTGAATATTGCCTTTATGTTTGTATTTTGAAAATACTGTAATTTAGGGCATAACATACCAGTAATGCACACAGTATTATTGTTTAAGTGTAACATGGATATGGTAGTTTAAAATTGTGACATGGGTGTTTTAGATTTTGTGTTTGTGTACTAAATTAAGTCATTGTACTGTGTAGGAAAATGGGATGGAAAGAGAAAGAGCAAGTCTTTTTGGCAGAGTTTCCGAAAGTCACAGAAAGGAGGGATGCGTCAGATTTCAAAGGGTATGTTAAGTCAAAAACCAGCTGTGCATTAGGATTACTCATCAACATATTTCCATATTTTTGGTCAGTTCATCTCAAGGCCATAATAAGCTTGTTGAGAGCAGTCAGTTGTGTTTTATCCTGTCAGCTGACACGTCTACTCTTTGCCTGATAGGTGATGACGTTGGTTTTGTGGCCAGTGAGATTACCATGAGTGATGAAGAGCGTATCCAGCTGATGATGATGGTGAAGGAGAACATGATCTCCATAGAGGAAGCCCTGGCACGGGTATGATATCATGTATCCTAGAATTCTCCACCTTACGTGTCACTGCTATCATGTGAAAGTTCAAGCTGCTGTTTTTTTTTTTCTTGACTTGAGGTCACTGATACACTAACCTCAACACCAGGTAGAAATATCTGGCTTTACCTGATTATTAAACACTAAATATGATCTCTTAAAAAAGCACAATTTTTTCAATCAGGAAATTAAGGGAATTCACCAAAAACTTCATAAGCAATCTTTCTGAACAGAATGCAAAAAGGATTTGTCTGATTGCAACAATATTTATATATATATATATATGAATGTATAACAAAAAGCATTGTAAAAGTAATAAAATAATTTAGATAATTTAATTATTTGTGCCACCCTTCAAGGATAAATGCATCCTGCTCATGCAATAAACACATGAGCTGGTAGATAACAAAAAGTGTGCTCTAGCTTTGCATCATGTTTAACAGGGTCATCTTTTTTTAAAAATCTCTGCAGCTAAAGGAGTTTGAGATACAAAACAAACAGACGTGCAGGTTCGAACCCACAGAGTGGACCGACCCCTCCAGTCCTACCAAAAATGAGTTGATCAACTGCAACGTAAGTCTCTTAAGCTCCCAGTAAGAAGGGCATCTTAGTTGCTTTTTAATGCTGAATCACTACTTCAGGCAGTGTGTTGTGCGTGAGGGCCTCTGATCTGCCAGTGCCAAGGCTGCTGAGCTGTTGACAGCGCCTCTCTCTTTCCCTCTGTCCCTGTCCCGGCAATGAACCGTGGCCCCTCTAAAGCCCTGCAGCTCAGGGCCCTCTCCCAACTGCAGGGCACTGGGTGGACTTCTATTCATCGCTGTCAAAGCGCTAACCCCCTATTGTGCTGTAGTGAGCGGGTGGATTCAGCACAGGACCCTGTTATGCAGGCCGCAGCTCTTTTATGCATGGGTGGGGTGATTAGGGGGCTCAGGTTCAGGGCACATTTTTCAGATTCGTCTGGATGGCCTGACTATTTCTCTTTGCTCTGTGTGTGTTCTCCTCTCACTTTCTCTTACTCTGAGAGTTTGTGTGATGTCTATAATGATTGATGTCTGTTGCCTTCTCCCCTCTTGTTTCTTAGTTAATTATAGACCATCTCTCTTACATTGAATATCTGTTGTATTCTGTTGCTGCTAACCGGTAATTTTGTCTTTTGACGTTGATTCTGGGACATGCTGGCCGCCCATGTTTTGATCGAAAATAGTCTTCCAATGAAATGTGCCACTGACTTTCAGTCTTTCCAGTAACCATCGTTTGAAATGATGGTTAAGGTGATTTCCAAGCTGCTAGCTTTTCATTTTCCCACGTGTAGAAAGCCTCATCTAACCTGTGAGGCAGAGACTATAATGGAACAGGTATTTACTTGGCCATCATTGTCATCACTGTGGTTTCCTACCACAAATTTATATCAAGCTACATGCAGTTTCTATTGCAGCAGCATCTGCGGCATGTACACAGCTTACATACCTTTCATACAATTTGACTCTGAGACTCAAAATGTAGAAATGTAGAGCAACTATTTAAAGATACTTTCAGTATCTCAGTCAGTATTGAGTAATACATCCTGTCCTGCCATATCTAAAATAATAGGCCATACAACTGCTAACAATCTACCGTCAATGGTGCAGAGGTGTTATGTTATCATAACTGCAAAGTTGTGTGGCAAAACAAAACGTATTCTCTCTTTCCTGTCTTTCTGTCAGCCTTGTGACCTGTCAGACAATGAACAAGAAGAATCTGTGACGTTCAGGAGGCTCCATAAACTGGTCAATTCAACCCGGAAGGTGAAGAAGAAGCTGATCAGAATTGACGAGTCTAAGAGGCCCGGAGCAGAGGGTACTAAAAACCTTATCTCAAAAGCCCAAGTTATTGGCAGCAATCATAGTTTTTAAAGTCATTGTAGCAATGTCTACCCTGCCCTGTCTGCTATGTGATGTTAAAAAATAAAAAGTGTGGGGCAAGTTGGAGTTTTTTGCAGGTAAAATCAATGGGTATTTTTGCTATAATTGCAGCCAAGATGTAAAAACCAGCAGGTGTTTACAGTATGAACATACACGGTACTGTGTATCAGGAGAAAATGGTGCACCTGGGACACCACAATGCTGAATATGACGTAGAGTCTAGAGAAAATATCAGTAATTTTGACGGATTTAATTACTGTTTCACTCTGCATGTAAAGGGGAATAACAGTATTTAACGTATGTTTTCACTAGTTGTATAGTCTGTGCGAATATATATTTTGAAGATACATGATTGCTTTTTTTAGTTCATTTGGTTGATACTTTTCAGCATGGCTGCACTTGACTATTTGCATGCCAAACATAAAAGTATTCTGTGTTTGGCCTGTTGATAATTGTTTTTGTTGGATTGGCAGTTTGTGCGTCTATTCATGATATCTGAAAAATCTGAACATATTTATATGTAAGTCTAAAATAAGATGTCCTGTTTGCCTTCCTCCACTCCCCTATTTTAACCCACCCAGAGAGCCTGAGTGTAGATGGGCTTCACTTTGGAGATGCCAGCACCTCCCTGTACTCAGATGTGCAGAAGAAGGCAGCAGTTTGCCCCATGGACTCCCTGGCCTCAGCTCTGCAGGAGCAGCTCACCTACGACAGGGACTCTGACAGCTTGACCACCTCCCCCTCCTCCAGCAGCCTGGACACCTGCAGCAGCCAGAAGATCTTCAATGCCTTTAACAAGTCTAGCGCCAGCCCTATTCATCAGGAGACAAACGTAGCAGCGGAGGTGAGAGAGGCAGGTGAAAGCAGTGGCTCCTCCTTTTTTGAAACGGACGGCTGCAATGATGAGGAACCCAAAATGGCCCGTTCATCGACTGATGGAGAACTCCGTCACCGGGTCCACAGCCCACTCAGCCACCATGGGGTGAGTACAGAGGAGACTTTGTGTAAGAACAGTTGTTTGGCAAGTGATGTATTTTTAAACTGGTACCAATCAGCACTCTGCAAGCTACTCTAAGAAAATGTTTGCATTTGCCACCAAATATCCTCAACAAAAACTCAGACTTCACTGATGAGAAGTGGCTACAGCTGAATGTTAAAAAAAACATTCATGAGGTGCCAATGGTGGCTAGATGCTTGCTCCAAAACGATCCCCAATATCTCCTGCATTTCTCTATTGCTTCTTATTAATGTCCAGGTTTTCTTTGTTTCAGAGAGCCTGCAGCTTTGGAGGATTTGATCTGACCAACCGCCCAATGCACGCAATCATCCCAGACAGTGATAACACGGTATGTAACTGTCATTCCTTCTGAATTTCACTACACTGAATCAAAAGAAATGTCTGCCCTTGTTTACTTATTTGCCTCTTTTTTTGTGTGTATGTGAATTAGAACAAAGATGGAGACGGTGTGAGAAATGCTGTTAAGTCTCCACAGACATCTCGTATTTCTCTGGGTAAAAAAGTCAAGTCTGTGAGAGAAACGATGAGAAAACACATATCGAAGAGATATCAGTGTTCTCTCTCTGAACAGGTATGTTTAAGAAACATTCATCTGTGTTTCGGATGTAGATTGTGCTAAGTATACTGTATGTCAGCATCTTTTTTTTCCTTCCTCTGCATCCTAGTCGAGCCCAGACCGTACATCCAGCTGCCCTCACTCACCTCAGACAGACTCTGACTCTTTGGAGAAGCCCAAACTGAAACCAGGAGGGTCTGTGGAAAGCCTTAGGAGTTCCCTTAGCGGACAAAGTTCCATGAGTAAGTCTGTGTTTGCAGTGTATGTGTGCCAGATCTGAGTGTACTTGCAAAGAATTCTCAGTGTTTGTTTTAAATTGGCCTTTGAACACCAGATGTGCGGTTTATCAGACAAATGTTTCAAGGACCATAAATCGCCTTTCAGATAGTCTAAACCTTCTGGTCTCACTGTATTCACCTCTGTGAACTGCGGAACATCTGGAACTTCAATTGGATTAAAAGACATTAACAATATTTGTCAAATGCTAACAGACCCATGTAATCTTGTGGTCTTGAAGTGGCTCATTCTTCTTCTGCGGTTTGTGCAGGTGGTCAGACGGTGGGCACCACTGACTCCTCCAACAGCAACAGAGAGAGTGTGAAATCTGAGGACGGGGAAGAGGATGAGCTGCCTTACCGCGGACCTTTCTGCGGACGCGCTCTAGTTCATACTGACTTCACTCCCAGTCCCTATGACACAGACTCCCTCAAACTGAAGGTACAGCCACAATAACAATCCAACAATCACACAGTATGTAAAGATGAGTTCCAAGAAACTCAAGCTTCACTGGTCGTGTTTTGCAGAGTGGAGATGTCATCGATATCATTAGTAAGCCACCGATGGGTACATGGATGGGGATGCTCAAAGGTAAAGTAGGCACCTTCAAGTTTATTTATGTGGACGTCCTGAATGAAGAGGAGGTAAAGCCCAAAAAGACACGCAGGAGGAGGAAGGCCCGGCAACCCAAACCCACCTCTGTAGAGGAGCTTCTTGATCGCATCAACCTCAAAGTAATGAATTCATAACATGATCGAAATCTATCCGCACACAGGTGGAGATTGTAGCTTATTACATTTGTTGTAGGATTTTTGAAAATCCCAGTTTTGTTTGCAGATGGTAACATTTTATTTCATGTTTTCTACAAAATTTAGATACAAAAAATACAGTACAAAGAATACAAGGGACAAAAAAGGTTGCAAAAGAGCTTTACATGTAGAGTAACAGTCAAAAGTTTGGACACACCTTCCCATTCCCTTGAATGCGAATGAATGAAAAGTGTCTCTAAACTTTTGATTGGCACTGTATTTTTCTAAATGGTAAATGTTGAAAAACTGGAAAAAAATACTAGTAGAATAGCAGAAATTTGAGTTACAGCAGATTAGGAAAGTTATTAATATAACATGTCACATTCATCATTTACAACTCAAACTACTTTTGAATTAATTTAAATTGTGCATGTGAAAATTAAATATTATCATTAATCTTTGTGCGTTATCCATCCTCAACTCTCCACAGGAGCATCTTCCCACCTTCCTTTTTAACGGTTATGAGGATCTGGACACGTTCAAGTTGCTGGAGGAGGAGGACCTGGATGAGCTGAACATCAGGGACCCCCAGCACAGAGCTGTGCTGCTCACCGCTGTGGAGCTGCTGCAAGAGTATGATGGTGGGTCAGGTAAAACAGACTGTTGCAGCACACCTGAGCATTACACAAGACTCGAAACACAGAAACACTCTCAAATTCGAGTAAACATGCAGAGACGCATCTGCCAAATTTAGTAATATTCACACAAGATTGAAATATTCCAGAGTTTTAAAAAAATATGGATATGGAAAATGTAATTTTTCTACATAACAAAATAACAAACACTTAATGAAAAGGATGATTACAGGCAATCCTGCAACAGAGCTTCACATTACTGTAGGTTACATAGCAATTACCATAATTTGTCAACCACCAATATGCTGTTTATATCTGTTAGTTTCAACTAGACGCTGTTTATAGATCAATGCAGGTGTTCTGTTTCTCTCACACACATTTTGAGATGCCGTCCCATAACATGATCAATGCTTTTGTTTTTGACTGGTGATCCTTTATAACAGTCTTTAAAAAAATAAAAATAAAAAAAAAAAGTCCTGAATTTTGAAGAATTTATTATTATGTTTACCTCTGCTATCGCTTAAGGCAACCCATGCACACAACACACACAGAGTTCCCCAGCAGTGCTCTTTTGAGATCATAATATGTGACTGTCTGCCCCCTGTTGGTGGTGTTGTGCCTTGCAGGTAGCAGCGACCCAGAGCGTAGCAGTCAGTCTGGAGGCTCACAGGAGAAGCTGCTCCTGGACAGGCGTGGCCTTACAGGAGACTCCCCGCGGGACTCAGGCTGCTACGAGAGTAACGAGAACCTGGAGAACGGTAATGACAGCCTGAGTCACCTGTGAATACTGTCCTCCTCTTCTGCCCTCTGCTGCCTCATCCTTCACTAGGAAGACACATGTAGTCTTCAGTCCTTGATGCTCGAGCATTCCAAGCCGCCAAATTCAGTTTTCATGCTCTTCTGGAAAGACTCGTCTCATTTACTTCTGACGCTCTCTCTCTCTCTTTTTTTTTTTTCTCCAAGCATCTTTTTCTTCAAGTCATACTTTCTTCTGTTTCTGCATCATTGACTCAAACATTTTTGCAGTCACTTTTTTGTCTGTTTAGTGCTTTTGAGAATTGACTTTACATTGCCTTTCTTAACAAGATTCTCAATGTAGTTTTCAAAAAGAGATAACACAAGGTTCTCTTTTATTGTGGGACTAGAAAGTTCACTTACATCATGTTTAACTGAGCAGCGACATCTAAAAACGTTTTTCACAAACATGAACAATCTATATGTGGAGCCGCTTGTAGGTGTACTCACAAATAGATCTGCTGTTGTGAGTTGTGTGGTGGTTTTCCGTTTGCAGAAAATGGTGACTGTTGAACCAATGTGTGACGAGTGTTTCAAAAAACTCTAGATTAAAATAGTTCTCAGTATTCGCAATACATATTTACTGTGAATGCTTGCTTTATTCATAGCTATATAATTCTTATTGTGGTTATAAATTAGGCTGAAGTCTCAAAATTGTTAAAACGTGAGTTGTACTTAATGTAAATGAGGGCTCTTGTGAATGTCAAAAGGTCATGTGGTTAGAGTGTCAGATCAGCCACACCTGTACAGTGCATCTCTTAAGATTTTGCTGTTTGTGTGTATATTTTTTTAGTCCAGTAAAATATAATGTTGCACAATATTTTATTATGTGCCTGAAACTGCATTATGCAGAACAATAAAAAATATTTACTAAATAATATAATTATACTTGTAAAAAAAAAAAAAGTTGAATTTTGTATAATTGTAAATGCACTAAAATGCAGACTTACAGTAGGACAAGATGGTTTAACACAATTAAAAGTTAAACTCATTTTAACACTGACAGAAGTGTTACAGGTTTAGGGTCTGAAGTCTCAGCATTTTCTGAAGTGTGCTTCTGTCATGGTTGAGCGTGAGGAATAAATTGCTCCATGCTTCACCAGACTTGACTGCTTGCTTCTTTTCTGTCATTCATCATTCATTTTATTGTACATTTTGTTTTGAACCTGTTCTCTTCTTGGGCATCCTTTCACAGTAGCCACTTTTTTTTTTTTTTTTTTAAACACTGACTGCACTGCTGCTGTTCTGTTTTTAGTGGAATACATGTCCAACTTCACTGGCATCTGCATGATCTGCACACACTGCACTTGTTTATTTCAGGAAGGCACAAAAAGACATCTTCATCCATGAGCAGGTCCTCCTCCGGGTTTGAGTCAAGCCACCTCCCATCCCCAGAGTACCCTGCCCTCCCCCTGACTCTCACCTCCACCAGCCCTAGTAAGACTTTACACCCCAGTAAACCAGGATTCCTGCCCTGTATCTTACCATCACTAAGAACTCTTAAGAGCAGCTTAAGTCTCTTAAGCCCAGCAAAAGGTCATCTTCCCAGTGGAGGTATTGCTAGAAGCCGGAGCTGCACTGAGTTAAGAAGAAACCCAGCACCGGGGCTGCTGAGGCGGTGCTTCTCCCTGACAGGCCTTCACAAAGAGCAGAACAGAAAACTTCTCACCCCTAAAGACTGGAAGCTGACTGCCAGGGGCAAGAACAAGGAGAGTATGCAACACACAGTAAATCTTGAAAAACATGGCGATGTCATGTTTACGTCCTGTCAATCTTCAACCGCGTCCTTTGATGCTGTGTGCAGCACCGTGAAAATAGACACAGGTAACGCCAGCGGCCCTAAACAAGCTGAAACAACACAAAGCGCACACCTCACGCTGCCCGCCACAGTTCCTGCAGAAAAGTCCAATCATCCTGTAACTACACTTTCTGTACCAAACTCATACAGAGAGCCATTCACAACAGAAACTGCCCGCAGGCACAACTATACAGGCAAAACCTGTTCTGAGGATAAGAGTGGTCGTTTAATTTCAGCCAGTTTGGAAGCCCGCCGGCTGAAAAATATAAGAAACAAGAAGACGTCCATTAACTCAGTGAATCTGGGGTCCCTGGTGGAATAAACACTGCAGGGTATCGATCTGACAAGGGAGCCATTTTCTGAAAAGGTATTGGCTTCAAAATTACAGTAAGCTGCCATAGTATGTATGTTAATTACTGCTGTTGAATGATAACCATCTTACTTTTTTTTTTATATCTTTGAAAGACTGACTTTTTTTAACCAATAATTTCTGATTTTCAAAGACTCAAAAATACTGTAGTGTGCCATAAAACTTGCTCATCTGAGGAGTTACTGTATCAGTGGTACACTTTTTTTTGCAGTAGTAATAAAATAGGTTTAAATGTATGTATGTATATTTTATGTTTCTGTGCTGTATTTTTAATGGTTTCACATGTGAATTACACTGAACAAAGTTCCCTATTTTTTTTCTCCAAACTTTCATTTCAACATACAGCTTAGTAGGATTAATTCTAATTCAGGAAACTGACCCAAAGTTTATACAGTGTTCCAACATGTTTGTATATTAATGACAAAGAACTGAATCCTGTTCAAGTTTGGTCAATTATGAAATAGTCCAGATGTTCTCCATTCAGCTGAACCAGTCTGTGGAGGTCTGCCCTGCACCCGGTCGGAGTCTAAGAGTTATGCAAGCAGCAGTGCTTGGCAGTGAGTAGTCATGAAATCAAAACAAAGCCTTTATTAATATATTATTCATTGTTGCTTTTACTGTAACTCAGTATTTTTTTAATTTGTCACACAGGCTCTTTTCTCACCCCATTTTATGTAAAATGTTGACAGAAAATTTTGCAGTTGCTTTGTTTATTTCATATCAGTAAATTAATTTACATTAATTTATGTAAATGTTTTTTCCTGTTAAGTTAATTAATAAAAGTTTATTTTCTATATACATTGTAAAAATGCTAACAATGCTGTTGATTACCCTTTAAGTTCATATCTCTGACGGTAGATCTCTGTACTCAAAGACAACTGTTATTGGCACCAGATGGTAGAAATTTTTAAAAAAAGAAACTATTATGACATCATCTCCCAAAAGACTGTTCACTACCATTAGTAGTTGAATAAAGTACCATGAAATTCATAATTATCTTGCCATAAATACTTTTTCTTGAGTGTGTAAAATGTAAAAGATTTCCATTCTCACTTCAAAGCGTGTTAAGGTTTGATTTGTTGTCAGTGATTTGAATCTCTCTGCTCTCTTATTATTTAACAAAAAGTGTTATTAGCACAAAGTAAAACGTAGGATTTAGTGGCAGAATTTATTCACAGTTTAGCTTGTAGAGGCATTTCATGAAGGCACTGCCTGACCAGCCCCAGAGCGTCCAGGGCTGTACCCCAGGCGAGGGTGACTCCCCAGCCGCCGTGGCCGTAGTTGTGGACCACAGGCACCTGGCGGCCCTGCAGCCGCACCACCTCCCTCTCCACCCTTGGGTTCCTCCTGCTCGGCCTCAGACCAACCCACTGGCTGAGAACTTTGGCTTTGCTGACCGACGGCTCCAGCCTGCTGCAGCGCTCCAGCATGCTCTTCAAGTCTCCTTCGTCCACCTGTAGTCGCCAGTCCCCCTCCTGCCTCGTACCACCTATAGTGACGCCGTGTATGCCGGGATAGATGTAGGTCTTTCCATCTCCATCTCTGATGAAGTGCTGCAGCCAGGGGGCCTCCACCTTGAGGACCTGGCCTCTGACTGGGTACACTTCGGTGTCACCCACCAATGTTTTAGAGCCCAGACCGGAGCAGTTGACAATTATATCATAGCTGTTGCTTAATTCCTGAAGATTGTTGACTTTCCTCTGCTCCACTTGACCTCCAGCTTTCCTGAACCTTTAGAAAACAGGTATGACAACAGTTTGTATTAACTGTTCACCTTTCACTCAGTGGTAATTACCTATAAATATGTTTAGTGTGTTGGAATTTAAAACTGACCTAATACTTCTGACATGTCAATGAGAGTTCAATACAGAGGACAAACCTCTTCTCGAGCCACGGCAGGTAACTGGAACATTCACATTTTATGGTGGTGAACGCCTGGCCAAACCTGTGATCTGGAAACCGTTTCAGTTCACGGTCAGTCATGGATCGAAAGCCGAGCACAAACTCTGACCAGAAGGGCTTCTTATTGGCTGGAACCTCCTTGAATATTTGCCAACTGGAAAGGAAAAAGATAAAAGTCACAAGATGCAAAGAGATTTTTAATAGCTGAATAGCAGCTTTTCCTATACAGTAGGTCTCATAACACCTGTTACCCCGAGCTCAGTATTACTCCAGCGTCTGGTGAGTTTTCGGATTGAGCAATGGCCAAAAGGTGATCAAAGCTGTCCTTGAACCAGCGTCTTTGTCTGTCCAAAGGAATATCTGATAGAAATACAGTAAAATCAGTCATTTACAACATGCAAAACGAAGGTATAGTTGCATTAAGAGTAGGATTAGATTATGAATTTATATGCTTTTACCCTGGTAAAACTGTACCAACAGGGTAGCATTTGGAAAAGTCACTGCCACAAATAATGTCATGCATTTTCTAGGAGAGATGTTGTTGCATACCTGGAAACTGTGCAGCAAACAGGATCCCAGCAGCTCCATCGCTGGTGGTGTCCGGGCTGAACTTCTCAGCCAGGAGAGTAACAGAGCAGAAAGGAAGAGCCTCGGCGACGCAGACGGCTGTGGAGAAGCCGATCACACCTGCTCCGACCACTACGACCCTGACGCTTTTCATCCTAGACGGGCCTGCGTCTCGAGCTGGAAGCAGAGAGTTGTGTCAGATGCCGCAAGGTTGTCTTGCGGCATCTGACTGCTGTAAAGCTGTCAGATGCTGTAAATTCACTGACTGCACAGTCCAAAGATCAACTATACAAAGCCCCATTTCAGTCCAAGGACGTGTCATACATGTAGTAATAATGCATTACATAACAGACACTGTAAAATGGGCCAGCTATAAGAAACCTTGTGTGATTTGATGCTAAATTTAGTATTTATTGATGTTTCTATTCAACAACTATCTAGATCACTTTGACTTATGTGAAAGTTGTGAAAAGTTGTTTTATTCTGTTATATTTTAATATTGTTGCTGGTTCAGGTGAAGCTCGTTTTAACTAGTGACCAGATTTTTATTTGTAAAATTTTAACCTGCACTAACTGTCAAATAAATATAAAGAAGTAGAAAAGATTCTCTCTAAAATATAGTGGAACACACGTATAAAGCAGAAAATGGAAATAGTAGACATATTTCAAAACTATAATACTTCTGCATTACAACACCAAATCATAACCAGTGGTGGAAAGTAACTAAGTATTTACTCAAGTTCTGTACTTGAGTATTTCCATTTGATGCTACTTTCTACTCCACTACATTTCAGAGGGAAATATTGTACTTTCTACTCCACTACATTTATTTGACAGCTTTAGTTACTTTTCAGATGAAGATTTGACACAATGGATAATGTAACAAGCTTTTAAAATACAACACATTGTTAAAGATGAAATCAGTGGTTTCCAACCTTTTTGGCTTCTGACATCTTACATAAAGCAGTGTGTAGTCGGGGTCACATTTCAGATGTCTATGAGTTGTTAACAGCTCCACCAAATAGTGATTTTTCCCTCTAAACCTCTCACATGGTTTCATTTCAATAAATGTTCAAATGATCCAATATTTCACCAAAACTCAAAGATTAGAGAAAAAGTCCAAAAACTGAAAACAGATTTGTGTTTCAGAACTTTGTTTTTTCTTCTTTCCTCTCCCATTAATCATCTCACGACCCCTCAGATTTATCTGCTGACCCTTTGGAGGGGCCTGACCCCTAGGTTGGGAATATCAGTCAGAGGGACCAAACCACTACTTTTACTGCAATACTTTAACTACATCAAGCTGATGTACTTATGTACTTTTACTTGAGTATGACTTTTCATGCAGGACTTTTACTTGTAATGGAGTATTTTTACTTTGCTGTATTGGTACTTTTACTTCAGTAAAGGATCTGAATGCTTCTTCCACCTCTGATCAAAACTCAGTACAACAGCTTCACCCACCTGTGATGATTAGTAGTAGTACTAGTATTAGTTTCTCTGCACTGCATTAAACCAGTACCCGGGGCTGCGGTGCTGGGGCCTTCTACTCACAATAGGTTAGGGATATTGTTATTTACATGAGTGCTTTTCCTATTTGGTCTGAATTTTAATGAAATAAGTAAAAGTTCCCTTTGATATTACTAATAATGAATGAGAAGAAACACCATTCGTTCCACGCGTTAACGCATTTAAAGAAGTCAAAACACCGCACAGTGTACATGTGTACTGTCTATAACACCATCTGTAGGCCGTGCAGGTCCTACACAAATCCTCCTTTGCGATGACGACATGAGAACAAAAGTCCACTGAATAAAAAATGGCACGGTTTAGCCGTTTGTTTACTTGGATATTCGTTTAAAGTATTAAATATTGATCGCCTGGATGCAGGTTTTTTGCATACACACACGGGTCGGTTGTGGTCTTGGCTACCTAATCCTACCTGTGGGGGTCCCGCAGACTGCAGAGGTATATTATTTTGTTATATCTCACAGGTGCTTTTCATTGTATCATTCCAATGTTTCATGACTCTAGTTGCGGTCGTCCTGTCGTCCTCTCCTAACCACCATTTTCCTGCTGCCTCCACTTCGAAAAACACGGTAAAAAAAAGACTGACCCCCTCGTTGTTTTGCGGTACGTGTATATATCAGGCATTACGGTAAGAGCGTGTAAGAAAAGCAACCGGTTAACGTGATTTCACATTCAGTCTGCCAAAAAATGAATTAATGAATAAATAAATAAACAAATAAATAAAAATAAATAAATGAAACAAAATGAATATTAAGTAATAAATAAAATTAATAATTATAAAAAAGTATAACTTCCGTCTGCAAACTGTATTTCAGAGAAAGATTGAGGATTTTTCATTTCAATTGTGCGAATAATTAGTCAAACTTAATAATAAACACTTATTCTGGTGCAAAATGATATTGTATTTATTTATATTATGCTTATTATGTTAGAACCTGTGTTGTTGGCTGTGTGTTTGGAGAGGTTGGTTTGGTTTGGTTTTTCTGTCTTTTAATGCACGGAGCAGTAGAGCTCCTAACTTCGTTGTATTCTGTACAATGACAATAAAGGCTTTCTATTCTATTTTAAAGAATATATTTCCAAAGACCAATCTGACTTTTAAGCACCAAATTGACAGACTGTCATTGAGTTTCCACAGACCATTTTCACTTCAGATTGATAGTAGATCACCCATGGATGTATTATAAGAAATGTATTATAGGAGCTCTTATAATACATCTATGAGACCACCTCAGAAATCTCGCACCAAGTCAGCGGTGCGTGAATCTCGTCATATCCACACATCTCGCGATAAGGTGCTCGCCCTCCCTCCAACGGCAGAGAGAAGGTAAGGTCCTAACAGCTCAGTACTGTTTTAAATTACTAACAGGCACTTTGGGTCCTGTTACAAACACAAATGCTACTGAAATTCAGCCCGTTTAACACATTATTTCAGTGGTACGCTTCGCTGCTTCTGTTAGTTGCGGCCTGTTTCTTGTTAGAGGCGGAAGCATCGTTTGAGACGATGTAGCTTTCTTGCTAACCTTCACATCACAACATAAGATTCAACTGCAGACACCTTTCAGTACAAACAGGCGCATTAGGTTAACTTTCTGTTAATGTGGGTAAACAGGTGAAAATACCTGAAGAAAACAGTGCATTTAGTTGTTTATTGGCCTTCTATTGTTGCTCTGGAAGATAAATTTCTGTGCATGAAATTATGGTTGCAAAAAACTAGTGCTGAAACTACTAATCGATCGTCAATTTTGATTTAAAAAATCATTTGTTTTATGTTTCCTCAGAAAATTTTTTAAATGACAACGCATTGATTTAGAGCTGCAACGATTAGTTGAATATTCAATTAATTGCCAATTTTAACTTAATTAAATTCATCGTCAGCTATTTTGATAATCAGTTAATCATTTTGAGTCATTTTTTTGTGAAGAAATTTTCCAAATTCTTTACCAAAGAATATTTTCTGGTTTCTTTAGTCCTCTACGATAGTAAACTGAATATCTTTGGGTTGTGGACGGTTGGTTGGGACAAAACAAGACATTTGAGGGCGTCACTTTGAGTTCTGGGAAACAGTGATTGACATATTTCAAATTTTTCACAACTAATTGATTAATTGAGAAAAAATAATTGACGGGTTAATCGAAAATGAAAATAATCATTAGTTGCAGCCCTACATTGATTAGGTAGTGAAGCAAAAATTGTAAATTTAAATATGTACTCTTGCACAGAAGACAAATGTACCTTCATTCAGTCTTATGTTTTGATAGAGTTGCCTTTCATTGCCTTCAGGTACGGAAGTGATTGTGTGTGAGGAAGATGTCTCAGAAAGCCACAACCTCATCACTGATGGCCCTTCATTCAGATTCACACGAGCAGAGCATCCTCAGCAAATTCAACAAGCTCAGGAAAAGGGACTTGTTGTGTGACATCACCCTTGTTGTGGAGGACGTGCACTTCAAGGCGCACAAAGCCCTGCTGGCGGCAAGCAGCGAGTACTTCTCCCTCATGTTCACAGCAAAAGATCAGAGCACTCAGTCTACTTTCCAGCTGGACGGTATGGCACCTGAGATGTTTGCGGCGGTGCTGGAGTTCATCTACAGCGCTCAGGTGTCTGTGGAGGAGAGCGCCACGGAGCAGCTCCTGGCCGCTGCCCGGCTCATGCAGGTCAGCGACCTTGTCAAGGTTCTCACCGAACTCACACATTTTGCTGCAGGGGTTACAGGTGAGGAGGTAAAGGCAGACAAAGCTGAGGTGCCAGATCAGTCAAAACGCAAAAGAGGACGACCAAAGAAACATGTGAATGTGGCTGTAGCAGAGACCGAGGGGAGAAGTGCAGCGTGTGAGAGCGCAGAGGATGGCCAGCCTGGAGATGTGAACTGCATTGATGGAGACAAGGAGCTGCAACCTAAAGACGATGCGGGTGATAACGCAGGAGCACTCCGCAGCCGGCAGAGCAAACGCAAAATCAAACCACCGCTGAAGTACAAAGGCTACAAGGTGTGCAGTGACACCGCAGAAAGGAAAGAGCCTGGGAAGAGAGGCAGGAAGAGGAAATACCCCAACACGGAGGCACGGTGTGAGGACTGTGGCAAAGTGTTCAAAAACCACCTCTTTTTGAAGATTCACCAAAGGACTCATACAGGTAATCATCCACGTGAGTTCTGTATTCAGTGATGTCTTAAGGATAAAAGAAGGAAGGATTAAAGGTTTGTTAATAAAGGCATACATGCTCAATTAGGACTGACAAGGATTTAACAAACAGGCAGTGTCCATAACACATGTTTAAATCTGTTAATCTGTAGCATCTGTAGTCTCACCTTCACTGCTCTGTAGGTGACACTGTATCAGCCCGTGTACCCCTACACCTCATTGTACTTTCCTAATTTCCACCCCAGGAGAGAAGCCTTTCCGGTGCCCGGTCTGTGGGAAGGGTTTTACCCAGAAACACACTCTGCTGGTTCACCAGCGCATGCACACTGGAGAGAAGCCGTTCGTTTGTACCGTCTGCTCCAAAGCTCTCGCCACCAAACACTCCCTGCAAGAGCACATGAGCCTGCATGAAGGTAACCTCTAACAATATGCCTGTTTTCTCATGTTGATGCTGATGTTTCTCTTCTCTTTAGCAGGGCTTTTTTTTTAAGCTTCAATTTTGACATTTTCTATAAGGCCTCAAGTTCCAGAAACTTCCAGACTGTGTTTAGTCAAGATATCTTTGAGAAACTGTATGAAAATAGTGAGTTGGTTAACTTCATTTCTACTAACCAACATAAAAGTCTGTAGTCAGTGTGCTGTTGCTTTTGCTATACTGTAAATGATTTTTTTTTTACCTCCGTCCTTTAGAAGAGAAATCCTTCAGCTGTGATAAATGTGGAAAGACCTTCACTCAGAAGAGGCAACTTAAAAGTCATTACAGAGTTCACACAGGTAAGAATCACATTACTTGAAAAGCAGTGTCATTCTAATGTAATCACTGTAAAGGCTGAATAATGTGTTCTCTATTCTTTTTTTTTTTTTTTTAATTAAAGGCAAATCATTACCAGAATGTGCTGAGTGTCATCACAAGTTTATGGATACGGCTCAGCTGAAAAAGCACCTGAGGACTCATACAGGTAAAAACAGCTTCAACAGCTCTGTGAATAATGTCTGAGCTATTAAAACTTGTAATATTACTGCATAACTAACATCTAACCTTTGATCGATAATGTTTGAACAGGTGAGAAGCCTTTCACATGTGAGATCTGTGGAAAGTGTTTTACAGCCAAAAGCACGCTGCAGACTCACATCAGAATTCACAGGTGAGAAATATATTTTAACCTGAGGTTTACTTTGTAGTGGCTTTAATTAATTTCAAGTGTGACTAATATTATTATTATTATTAAGTTTATTTACATAGCACATTTCATACAAAAAGATTCAATAAAATGAACTTATAATTCTACCTGTGCAGAGGTGAGAAGCCGTATGACTGCGGCATCTGCAAAAAGTCGTTCTCGGACCCCAGCGCGAGACGACGGCATGTCGCCTCCCACTCAGGGAAGAAACCCTTCACTTGCTCCTTCTGCAGCCTCTCGTTTACCCGTCTGGACAATCTGAAAACACACACCAACACCCACAACAAGGAGAGAGCTGCAACATCAGAGGCCTCATCAGACGCGGCGGTAGCAGACTCCGCAGCACCTCAGGAGGAGGTGCGTAACATCCTGCAGCTCCAGCAGTACCAGCTGCCCCCGAGCTCCGAACAGGAGATCCAGCTGGTGGTGACGGGAGATATGGACAACATTAATTTCGTCCCGGGTCAGGAGCAGGAGATCAGCATCATCACCACAGAGGGAGAGCCGGCAGAATCGGCTCACTCTAGACTCACGCTCCTCACGCAGCCGGCAGGACACGTGCAGAATGTGGCTCTGGTCACTCAGGGCGGCGTGGTGGACCAGGCCCCTCAGATTCAGACTATCAGTATGTTGGAGGGACAGATGACACACCAGCCTGAGCAGATGCATGTTATCACTTTAAGTAAAGAGGCCATGGAGCATCTACAGGCCCACCACGGTCCCCCGCAGCCCCTTCAGATCGCACAAAGGCCCGTCCAGCAGCTGCAGGTGATGCACCAGCCGATCCAGCAGCTGGCTGTCACTCAGGAGCCCGGGACGTCGCAGAGCCAGGTCGGCAGGGAGCAACACAGCCAGGCTATTCATATCAGCAGCCAGAGCAGCCAGCCCATCTCCATCAGCCAGACCAGCGAGCAGATCTCCAGCCACCACATCCAGGGTCATGCATTCCAGATCCAGGCAGGAACCGTCTCCTACCTGTACACCACTGGACTGCCGCAGGAGAGCTGACAGCTCACTGACGCTGCTGGATCCAAAATGATAATGGTGCTACAGTACATGTTAATGATCAACATTACCATATTCCAAAGTGAGAATGGTTTTAAAGGAACAAGTTTAAGGTTATTTACTAAACACTCTGCAAATTTAAGTTTTCTGTCGACCATTTTCAAAGCATACCACAATCATTTCTTCTTTTCTACTTACTATGTCAACACAGAGACTTTCTTTTCTTGTTCAAGGTGTCATTTTAAAAACTTTGCTCTGTGCTTCAGGCATCAGAGATTTGGGAGTCACCTGCTAAACAGCAACAATCATGTTCTTGGTAAAACAAACCCAGGAGGAAAAATAATATGCAACAGAGCCTGACCAATACTGGATTTTTGATGCTCATACCAATACTGATATTTGAGATTTTCAAAAATCTGATTATGATATATTGGCCAATATTTTTTTTTCACATGAACATTAAAAACTTTGATCCCATAAATGCTTTTTACAGAATTGTGACCAAGATATTCACTAAGCAGGACATTTACAGTTGAAAAATAAACTTTAAACATTACTGTACTGTGATTTCTTGTTACTTACCAGCCAGCATATGTGATGATACTGTTGACTGGTTTGGCTTTAATGTGCAAACATTAACATTTTGGAAAGCATAATGTGAATTTAGTCAGTTAGTTTGCATTAAAAAAGGCAGTTTTTTGACAGCCAACTCTCAAATCTTGAATGACAGCTTCTCAAAAGTGTCTGAAGGACAAAAAGCTAAATGTTGACTGTCATGGATTTTACTATCATGCAGGTTTTGAGCGTCAGTAGATTTTCACACTGTGAGCTGAAACAATTGGTGTCCTTGTTGGTTGAGAGAAATGCATTTATCAATCTAAGCCTATAATAGGTTGTGGGAAATGGTCAAAGTATATGTAATGTCCTTAAAAATATTTCTTGATCAAATCCAAGACTGATAGATAACAGCGTTTTATTAAGACTATCCATTATTTTTAATGGATAGAAATAAGTATATAATTCACACAATTTAAATGAACAATGTCATGAAATATGGACTAAAGCAGTGTAACAGTGCTACACTGAGTTTTAAAGGGAGAACACACACATACAGTGGTAGGTGATGTTATAAAATAGTCTGTGAATATATTGGACAATAAAATGCCTTGTTTTATTAAAAAAAAAAGCAAAACTCTCTCACAAGTTTGTCTTTGCTTTGGAAATAGTATAAATAAGACTTTGTTCACACGCTGCTATAAAACACACAGTAGAATTAAAGACTCAACAGTACATCAGTGGGGAAAACCACACAGCACGCTGCATGTCAGCCAGCAGCTAACAGCTGGCTAACTTTGCTAAACAAGCTGGTGTTTTGCTTCACAAATTGCTGAAGGCTAATTTACTGACGAGCACGCCGGGGCTGCATCTCACAGGTCTGGTAATGTTGTCTCAGCAGTCAGAACACGCAGGCGAGACGGATCCTGAAAGAACAACAAAGGCTTTTTCAAAATGTTGAATGTTTATTTAACAGCAGTCTAACTCACTCTGTTAAAAATGTACAGTATGTTACATATGTGCAGTAACAGGTTGTTGTATGTGAACAGGCTGCTTAGCGTTTCTCTTTATACTGACTGGATGGTCAATACTGAAATATATCAGCACATCGCACTGTAACAGGCTGTCGACAGGTGCATTCATATCAATATATCATCTCTACTTGCAGAGACAGTAGAGTTTATTTACACTGTTGCTGTGTGTCTCATGTACTTTGAGACTTTTGTGACGGTATTTATCTTTAGCACTTTTAGGCGGCTCACTCACTGCTCTGGGTCTGTCCATCCTTGTGTTGGAACGGCTCCCGGCTGTTTCTGCTTTGTGGTGTCTTGGCTCTGCAGCAAAGTCCTGAAGCTTGGCGTCGTTTGAGAGGCTGCCGAGCTGCAGGGCGGACTGCTGCTGACTGGCCCTTTGTAGACCTGCGACAGAAATAGAACAGAGACTCTGCTTTACTGCTCCTCGCCTCGGGGTTAGAATATAATCTATAATGGAATTTAAAATGAAAAGTTTGGAGAATCTGGATAATCTGATAGCTTTGATTTAACATCTGAGCCGCATGAGCAGCTATGAATCAAAGTATAATTTACAAAACAGGGTTTTGTTCAAAGTATCACTTCACTGCTCTGACATGAAGGTAAGACTGTGACTCTGTGGTTGGTACAGCACCTGCTGAGGGACTTCTAGTGCTCAATCTGCTGACTGACAGCGTGTAATAAGTCCGGCTTTGCCCTGTAATAGAACACAGAGAGAGAGAAATAGACCTGGGAGTGAAATGTCCAGTCGAGTTATTTGAAGGAAATGGAGAAACTCTGATGGGACAGAGTGGATGGTTCAGTATCCAGACAGGCACAAGCACACTCTGTCACATCGTCCGTCTCTGCAAGACACTCACCTGCTGTAGAGGTGCACCTGGAGAAACCTGCTTCCATGTCGCTCACCTGGTTCTGCAGCTTATCCACTTGCTGAAAGGCCTCTTGCTTGAGGCAGCGCTCCTGTTGCAGCTGTCCCCTCATCTGGATGAAAAACAGTACAGTAAGATGTGATTATCTGTCTTCTCTTGCAGTGAAAATTTCTGTTTTCTAAATTAAAGTTCCAAGGCACTTTTTGCTCTTTAAAGTAGTTTGGTGTCCTAATGAAAGTGAGAAAATGGTAGAAACAAAAGGAAATTGTTCCCCATATGTTCTTTTTAATCAAGTCATAAAAAATCTACTTTTAATATTTTTGCCTGATGGCTGTCTTGGAAGCAGAACCCCCAAACTAATGAGCATCCTCATTACTTCACACACCAAAACACAGAAGTCATTATTCATTTTTTATGTGTTTTGATTAAAATTCACAGTTTGGTTTGTCAGTGACTTCAAAAATACATACAATAGATCTAAATGAGAAAACTAAGGATCTCCAGTTTTGGTGATTTAAAACAAGATAAAATATACTCTATTGTCCCCTCAGGGAAATTTTCATCAATTTTCAAATCATTCATACATTTAAAAAAACACACACACACAATAAGACCAATGAAACCAGTAAAATAATATTGCACTAGTATTGCACATTATACCAACTGTAAAGTGTTCTGTGACTGTGTTTAACTGCTGCTGTTTAAAAACTTAATGGACGATGGGACAAGTGAGTTTTTTATAACGGTTCAATCTGCATTTTGGAACTCGAAACGGCGGCCAGAAGCAGAACTAACTGAAATGTTTCATTTTTGCCTTTATTAGACAATTCACAGTACAGAACAGGCAGGAGAACGTGGGGAGAGGTATGACATGAAACCAAAGTCTCCAGGTGGAATCAAACCCAGATCTGTTGTGATTATATGGTAACACCTTAACCATCAGGCCACCAGCATGCCCTGATTAAGTGTTTGTTTATGGATTTATGAAAACTTCTTCAGCTAAATGAACCATTAAAAACCCACTGAATTATCTGTGAGATGTATTGCATGAAACTGAAGGAGCGAATAGTTAAACTTTTGAAGATACAGTACAGTGACGATATGTATGAGATAAAGTTTGGACACAGTATCTCATTCAAGTGAATGGGAAAGTGTGTCCAAACTTTTGACTGGCACTGTACATTGTTCTGTAACTATCCGTCTGTAGCACATTAGTCTAATGAGGAACATTCTCAGACCTTTCGGATCTCTTTGGCGCTGCGTTGTCTCTGTAACTGGCTCATCTTGCTGCCTCTGTCCAGCTGCCCGCTGAGCGCTCTGAGCTGTCTCTCTCTGTCCTCCACGTCAGCTCTCATTTGTTCCAGGCTCTGCACTCGATAGCTGTCCAGCTCCTGCCTGCTCCGGGCCTCCTGCGCAGATTGATGCCTGACCGCCTGGAGCTCCTCTGTCTGTGAGCAAACATCAGTGGGTGTTTAATGACATTCAGGCTGCACTTGGCAGCTTAATAGTTCTTTAAACCTTCCAGCTTTTGCCATTATGATGATTTAAAAGTCATTGCTCACTTACAAAAACACTTCCAGCTTGAGCTGATGCCATCATGCTCACACTTCAGGAGGCCCAAAAAACTAAGTAATGTGACAATTGCACACATGTCATGTTTACAATTCTGGCTGAGCTGTGATTACTATACCAAAATATTAAATATGTTAATATAATGATCAAATACATACAATTAATTATTGCACTTTTGACCCCCTCAGGTTATGTTTCAAGTTTTTTCCATCTATGTATACAGTGCATGGGCGAGGTAGACTGAGGTATGAAGATTTTCATTATCTTTACTCAGGAAAAATATCATTTAATTATCATCTGTCTGCTGCCAAGTGTTCATACAGTCTCCTTGTTTTGTCCCCCATTCCAAATCATCTATGTCTGGCCTAAAGGATGCTTCTCTCCTCAGCTTTCTGTGTTAAGAGGTGATGAAGTGGCTTCTGTCATCTTGATCAGAGTTGCAGAGGGATAATATTTTTACTTGCTTTTCAAGATCTGCTATCTGAAAAATCTGTTTTTCCAAACTAATTTCGTCTTTTAGTGCCTCTTTCTTCCAGGCTGTAAAATAGGAAATAATGGCTCCCCTCAGATAAGTGTATCCCAGAGTGTAGATTCGTGTCTTCGTTATTATTAGTCGTTCAATCTGGTCTTTTAAAAGGCCACAAAGGGGTTTGTGTCTGCATGATTTGATAGCAGGAAAAACTGTGTATTTTACTTAAAAAATCTTGCCAGGTGCATCTTACAAGATACATTTTCTAAGTTGTCCGTCCAAATTTCCTTTCAGCTGTTTTAAGATGTTTAAGAACTTAACACAGTTCACAGTTGAGATGCAAAAAAAAGAACCGATATTGTACCTTTAAAGTCAACGTCATGGATGAGAAACATTCCTCCACAGTGAGTTTAAGTGAACAGTGAATAACTAGGTGTTGTATACAGTACATACATTAACATACATGAATGATTGTAAGGTAATTTGTATTTTAACAGATGTTCTGTGTAACAGCAGTGAAGTGTGGATGTACCTTTCTGCTCAGCAGCTTCTTAGTACTGCTGCACTCGGTCTGACAGCAGGTCAACACCTGCCGGGCAGCGTCCAGCTCCTCCTGCAGGTAAACCACCTCCTCCTCTGATGTCATCTTCACTCTGAGGGCCTCGGTGTGACTGGAGATCTCCCTCTGGACAAAAAAAACAAAGTAATCAGATAGTTTCATTACTTTCCTAAACAAATGTTTTCATGTTTTACAAAAAAAATGTGGCAGCGTGATAAGCACTAAAAATTAAGATACAATAAAGACAAGCTTAAGTAGCAAGAAGCAAGAAATGCCACTAAAGTAGTGAGTGAAAAGTACAACTGAAAACAAAATAAAACAGGTTAAAACTATCTACATGAGAGCAAACATAAGCTTTTGGTTCCTGTCGTTCCTTCACTCAACAGATTTGCTTTGCTCCTGTTGCCCTCCTGCAGGGAATGAATTTGATTCCTGAACATTGATGATTCCTTCACTCTTCTCCTGACCTGCTGAGTTTGAAGCAGCTGTCGGTGAAGCTTCCCCTCATCGACCACCTGCCTCCAGCGGCTCAGAGCCTTCAGTTTACAGAGCAGAGCAGTCAGCCGGCTGTTCTCCAGGTTCAACTCGTGGACTTCTTCTTTCTAACAAACAGGTATGAACGTGGTCAGTACTCATGTGCAGATAAATACACCGATGCCTGTCTTCTTTTGTAAGACAGATTCTTGCACAGTCTCTCTTTTTGTACCTTTAGCTGCGTGAGTGTGAGTTCATCGTTGTCTTTGGTGCAGCCGTACTTCTTCCTGAGCCTGATAACTCTGTCCACTCCTTCTCTTCTTATGCTGTTCACCATCACACTCACATCCTGCTCCATCTGCCGCTGGTGCTCATCAAGCCCGGCCTGAGATACAAACACGCAGAGGACAAAAAGTTTGAACCTAAAAACTCTATAATGAACACATTTCCTGTATAATTAACAATCACAGAGAAACAACCTAATATGCTAATATATCATTTGACACACAAAACTACACACTGAAAACTAAATATTTTCTGTCAGTTAAAGAATTGTCAAGAGTCTAATTTATTAGGAATTTTTGCTAATTAACATCTACGTATGAAGCCAAACATAATGTGTGCGTACTTAACTAAACCAAATTTTTTCTGTTTTTTCTCAGAATTTGTACCACATTGCATCAACCTTTCTGTAAAATGTGCTAAACATGAGGTATTAAATACCTGCAAATTCCTTGACAGAAGATTTCAAGGAAATTAGTGTAAAATTAAGGGGCCTGTAAAATAAAATGTTACCGAACAAACAAATGAGACATTTTGCACCTTCAGCTGGATGCAGGTGGAGAAGAGCTGTCGGACCAAAGGGTCGTAGCGCTCTTTGAATTTGAGGCTGAGTTTCTGTTCTAGAGATCTCTTCTCTTCCTCCAGGTGAGCGACTCGAGCCTGCAGCGCTGAGATCTCCAAAATCATCCCACGACATAAAACAGCCACCTGAAGAACAGTCACACAGCACAGTAATATCGTTTGGTTTGTTTTGTTTGTTTGTCTGTGGCAAAAAGGAATTCAGTGATAAATTTTATAGGTAGGTCATGAAAAAATTAAAAGTCCTCAGGAGTTGACGAGACACAAACAGACAGTTCATGTTGGTTTGGTTTTCAATATGTCGCTCATCTGTACCTCCCTCTGACACCGCCATCACTTAGAGCCATAAACTCTTAGTTCCTATGTTGAGCTGCTGTCTGGCCAACAAAAAAAGACGTGAGCTTTTGCAAAATGTACAAGCACAAAGCAGCTCGGTAAAAATCCCCAGCGTGATGAGTATTTACCTACCTCTTTGTGAGGGTTGCTTGCCTGAGAGTCCTTCTTTAAATCCTGAAGTTAAAATAAACTCACAATGAAATCATTCAACACCTTAAAAAGAGTACAGTCATCATTTAGCCGTGAGCTGAAAAAATCTATGAAAACGGTCAGATGTGCTGCTAAAAACACCTGGTGACTCATCCTGGCATTATGTACTTTTACACTTTGCCAAAGTTAGCTTTGAAATATTTAAATAAACAAGCTCTCCAAACATACATAGCCAATGAAATATCCTGTATTGTGTGATTTTGATTGCCTGAAGGGGTAATAATCTCAACATGTACCTGTTCTCTCTGGTAGAGAAGCTGAGTCTGCTGCTGCAGGATTTGTTCATAAAACTGCGAGTAAAGCAGGAAGCTGCGGCGCTCTCGCTCGGCCACAGAACAGCCGAGGTGAGTCAGACACTGCTGGAGATGATCCACAGGGACCCTCAGCTGAAAGAGGAAACACACAGTATGTAAACGTCTGTATCATTTGTACAAAAACACAGTGATGCTCTTTTCCCCATCCTGATATCATGTAGTGCCAGTGAGTCTAATCCTTTCATCAGCAATGCTTTCTGTCTACATTACCATATTTGAGGTATAAAGGTGAAAAAATAAGGTATGTCTGCATCTCTTCTGTAATCAGATATCAGATTAGGTCTTTTCCTTACCTGTCCCTCAGCCTCTTCAGCTCCCTCCATCAGCTGCTGCATAAACGATTCCACAATCTGCGGCCGCTCAGGAGACAGACTGTACTTCACTGGGGATTTTTTCCACAGCTCTGAACACACAAGGGATATTTTTTTTATTGTGAGTTCAATAACTTTCTTTTTTTTGTATTAAATCAGTGTTTAAAGGTAGATTCTGTTTTTTTTTGGGTACCTGTGGGGAGGCCTGTGTCTTGCCGTGTTCGCTCTGAAACAACCAGGGTCAGCTCTCTGCTGATCCTCCGCTGCACTGCTCTGATCATGTCACACTCGGTGCTCTCCAGCAGTCTGTGAAGCTGAGAGAGAGACAGAGTACTTTTCAAGGTAACAAAGTCTTCTTATGATGACAAAAGACAATATTTTGTGCAGTTAGTATGTGCGCTGTACCTGCCAGGCTTTCACATCAACCTCTGAAGCTCCAGGAGGGGGCAGGAGAGACTGGCTGCCAGAAATGAAGACCTCATAGTTGCGCTCTTTACCCATTTGTTGAGCCAGAGCTCTCATACTGGGGTAGAAGATTTCAGCTCTGTGAAATAAGTACAGCCAATTTATATTTGGATTTAAAAAAATGACTGTTTTATGATAAAAGTAGTGTTGAACTTCAGATTCAGCGTTCATTCTTGATCTTAGAAACAGCAGTTAAAAAATAAACTTACCATAAGTTCCTTTTAGTTGCTGTTTATTTTTTATTTCAGTGGCTTTTTCAGAAAAGAAACCTTCAGGAATCAGTGAATCATTGACATTTTTGTAATGAAAATAGTAAAGTTTAAAGTACATATGTAAGTATGGACTTTGCCCTGTTGTAATGGACTTGAAAATGTTAAATTTCTTTCTGAACACTTTAAATTGTCCTTAAAGTGCTAAAAAAAAAAAAAAAAAGGAAATCAACGTCAACATAACATCAATACAAATTGCAGATGTTCAGATTTTTTGGGACACTTTAATGTGCATGGATGTGTGAAATTGAGCATTTTCAAGTCCATGACAACTGGGGAAGCTCCATCTGCTGATGATCACATAGTATGCTTGAAAGCTCCAGAGCAGCTGCTAAATGGAACTTGTGGGGAGATTGTTTTATTAAGTAGTTTACTGGGGCTGCAACTAAATATTATTTTACTAAAGAAATCAGAAAATATTTACATTAAGGAGCTGGAATCAGAGAATTTGTGTATTTTTTGATTAATTGATTATCAAAATAGGTGGCAAATAATTTTCTGTCAATCGGCTAATCGACTTATCGTTGCAGCATAGTGTAGTGTACTAAAAATTTGACTATTTTCCATTTAAAAATGTCAGTGATTCAATGTTTCCTGAACAATTTTATTCATGAAAAAAGCCGCTGAAGATAAACCAAGGAAAGAAAATTACTTTGTAGGTTTTGTATGAACAATATATTAAACTGGTTGTAGATAAAACAGTACCTGTAGAGTTTCACAAACTGTTGGTACAGAGCAGCCGTACTGAACACCTCAACACCCAGACGTCTTTGAGCCCAGCTCTCCTTGAAGACCTGAAGCTGCTTCGTCAGCAGGAGGAAACCTCTCAGCACAGACTGGACTCGGATCGGATCCTGAAGAGGAGCAGAAGAGTCTGAAACAGAAGTCTTCTTCTCTTCTTCTTCAGCTTCTAAGCAGCTTTTAGCCTCCTGAAACATACAGCAGTTAACATGACAGGGCATTAGTTGGTATTTACAGGTGATCCTAGTGGTCTTGTTTGCCTACTTAACCGTTCACCGCAACTAATAAACTCTTTTTACTTCATTAGGTTTTCCATCATGTGGAAGGTCATCTCTGTTGCCATGGAGACGGACAGGCTCTGCCTCTCTTCCACTGTTCAGGACGTCCTCCATGAGCAGGGACACTCCGAGGATTGCTGCATTGGCCTGCAGTCTGCTGCGGTCATTTAGACCGCTCAGACACAGCTGCAGAAAAACACAACTCCTGTAATATCTGTTTATGGTCTCCATTAAAAAAATCCTGTTTTTATACAAGATTAGTAAACGGTGTTCTTCTTCTCTCTAATTCAACTTCCAAAAGATGCAGCCCATGTTTTAAATAATGCTAAATTTGAAGCTGAGCATGTGAAATCAATTTGAGAACAAAAAGTAATGTGAAAAAACAAGACTAAAATGCAAAAATGTGAAACATACAGATGATTTTGCTGTTTTTTTAGCCTTGTCAGTAGCAAGGCTTAAAACGCAGTGTTTGTCCTGAAGGTTGCACTAAAGGGAAAAGCTACTGAGCACTTAAAATCAAAAAGGATTATTATCCCCTTGAGAACATGGAAATGCTGAGCAAGTTTAATGGGAATCTTTCTGTGAGATAATCACATATCTTGTGCACAAAGTTGACAATTTGTCCTGAGGGTGGTGCTAGCACCTCAAACCACAAAGGGTCCAACCTCTGGGGAGCACGATTTTGTGTTTATTTCATTACAGTCTCTTAGTTTCTGATATTTGAAGTGTACAAGCGGAGATTTTTGCCTGCTCCAAGAAAGGTTATGAAGCCACTAAAATCATTAACTGCTGCCATTATTTTAGTAAGACTGACCAAACATTTTAAATAACATATTAGATAGATGGTGAACCTGCATGCAGTGCTCGATGGGTGGGACGTCCCACACGTGCAGCGGGAGCGAACCATGACACGTTATAAAACTTCTCCACGGATACATCATCTGTGCCTGCAGAGAAAAAACAACACGAGACAAAATTAAATGTCATTTGCCCTCAATTGACAGATGCTTTCTCACTTTTGATCATTTCTCCAGTTTGATTTGATGGCACCAAACCAACCTGACAGCCTTTAGTCTCTAGAGGTTGAGGAACAGGCAGCGTGAGACTGAACGCGTCAGTCTGGATGCTGTCGCTCAGCAGAGGGAGGGCAGTGGCCATGTTGTCACTCACAGTCTGGTAAGAAGCGATATAACCAGAGGAGAGGAATGCCTCCCTGAATGCAGGAAAACATGACACTTTTTAAATATTTTATGCAATATCAGGTTTTCAAACTGCTTTTCATCTGTCTGAACTAACAACCCAACAACTTATATTACAGTATAACAATCCGGTGCTCCCCACTTTGTTTTTCCCTGTATATAGTCAATCAAAGGATGGCAAGAAGAAAATGAAGCAATAGCACAGCCAAAGGGAGACAGGAGACAGATGGCAGCAGCAACAAGACCAAGTGTAACTACTCTGCAGATACACCGTCCAGCTCTCACCTGATCAGGTGTCTCACAGCAGCATCAAACTGCAGGAAGACGACCTGCCTGCGCAGCTGCAGCAGACGGCCGACAGACTCTGGGCTGCTGGGATCCGACAGACGGTCGACCTGACGCTGGATCTCCAGCAGCTCTGCTTCTGCTCAGAGAGGATTAGAAACAAATATTATGAGATTACTGTGACTGATTTGTCCAAATACAGTTTATATCAGTCTTTTATTAGATAGAGAATATTTCCTGGTCAATGTTGTTCAGCTGTGATTCAACACAAGTTCTTAACTGACCATGAAGGCCGTCAGAAAAATAAACCGAGCTCGATGTTCAAACATGTTTTCTCTACATTTCATATTTTTAATTGTATTCTTAATTTGATTTATCCTTAAATCTTAAGTTTCTTTACATTAAAAAAATATATTTTTCCCAAACTGTAGAATCACATCACATACAACACTCAGATCTGCTTGGTTCAGCACTTCCTTGAGGCTTACACAGAGTATTTATTCTTCATCGTTCCTGCCCTTGAATAGATACAACGGGTCACACCATCATCACGATTATCTCCACATGAGCAGGTGCTTCATTTGTAAGATCAACCTACCGATGCCTTCACTTCCTCCCCAGTCAGCTGTGAGATGTGAACCTGCAGCTTCCTGTCCTCTCCTCCTCCAGCCACAAGTGTCATCTGCGTTTCCCAGTCTGGAGAAACTGACCAGGTAATAAATAATGTCATGAAGGGCTGACACTATCTGTAGAGTGTGACAGAGAGCTGCGGCACGGGCCTGTTGAAATCAGAACAACAAAACTACATCAACATATTGATGTAAAACACAAAAAATTAATTCCAGAGAATTAAGAAACTGGAAAATTATGTGAGAGTGAACTGCAACATTCATATTAGTCGATAAATTACCTGAACTATTTTCCCCCTCCATCATTAAACCACTTTATTATTATTCGTGGTAACGTGTGGTAAATTAATGATGTGTTTAAGTGTCTCACCAAAACCTCCAGTGTTTTGAACATGTGCAGCACTTCAGAGAAGTGGGGGATGTACCACAGGTTGAGGAGAGTTTTGCCGTCTGCGGACAACAACTGCTGCGGCCGACGCTGAAACTTCCTGTTTGAGAGAAATGCTTGATTAGCTTCTTGGTGGAAAAAACACAATATAACATTATAGTAACTAGTTCCTTCAAGAACTAAGATTTTACATACAAAACATAAAATAAGCTTATAAAATATGATTCATTGTTACAGATTAAACCACCCAACAGTATACAGTAACAGTAAAATGCCACTTACACATAATATAATCTATCATAGTGTAACATTCACAGGGGCCTTTTTTCTAATTTTTTAACTTTATTTTATTTTAACTTCAGCAGTCCGCTACAATTTTGATACAATTTCACTTTGCAACACTTCAGTTTTCTTTACAAAGCTTCCATCTGCATTTATCCAGTTTATTAAAAATGTAAATTCACTGAAAAAAAGGGGAAATAAGACGAAGGGAGAATGTTTGGGGTGTAAGGAGTTTGGTAAAGTATGAGATGGATTAAATAAAATAACCTTATTGTGTGAACAGAGTCATCACAGCACTCTACCTCTTTATAAATGTGGGCTTTTGGAGTTACATATTTTATCGAAGTAACATTTTGAATGCAGGACTTAAACTCGTGGTGGAGTATTTGGGGTATTTACAGTGCAGTATAGCTATTTTTTCTTAAGTAAAAGATGTGAATACTTTCTTAATCATATTAATAATAATAAATTTAATTTTAAGCAATGACACTTTACATACAGCAAAAAAAAATGATTTTATCCTTCATTGAACTTCCACTTAAATCTTAAATTCCTTTAATTGAAAAAATATTTTTCCAAACTGTAGAGTGACATCACATACGATACACAGTTCTGGCATACACATGATATTGCATGTTAGTAACCCATTAGGCTATTTCTACCTGGGGTCTGGACGAAGGTCAACTACTGAATCCAAAATAACTTTCGGCTCGCTGACTTGACAACTCATGAAGTGGGACTGACGAATGGAGGGTATGCCGTCCAAAAGGGAGGTGAGACTGTAGTGGTATGCAACAATCTGTGCTCTCACACAATGCTGAGATATCTGTGTGCTGAATCTGTGGAAAAATATGCAGACACATTGTTTCCCTTTAACTTGAAGGCCACAAAGCGACTGAAACTGGAGAAGAATCAGTTGAACTAATATGAGACAGGTTTGTCTTGTCTTTGTAACAAAAGGAATGCAGTTGTTTTTCATGGACATACTTCTTGAGAAAGTCGATTACGAGCCTCCTTTTGATCTTTGCTGCTTCATCCTGCGGTGTGAGAGAAATTAATTTTACTTCATGGGTAGCCAGTCACATTTATCATCCTGCTCAGCCTACCAGTCTGTGCAACTCACTGGGGTTTTTATAAGACCCCCCGCGGCCTGTTTCGTCTTCATAAATGAATTCAGCATCTCGTCACGCAGACCCACTTTTTCCAGCTGGATGGACACAAAGGCTTCCATCAGCCTGCAGTAACAAACAAGGCTCTGTTTATTAAAGAGCCAGCACAAAAGCACTATTAATCATCAGCAGTGTAATTTGTTCTTCAGTGGGGAAAATTACCTCTTCTTGGACGAGGTGGGAGTTCTTGTGGAGCCTTTTGAGAGTGAAGATTTGTCCTGAAAGTTGTCAGTATCGCTTTCAGGTTTGGATTCAAATCTTGTTGTTATATGTTCACCAGAATGAAGGCTTTCTTCACCCTGAGAATGAAAAACAATATGAAATAACCAGACTGCAATATTAGACAAGCAGTTCATTCATGTAGTGATACACACCTCTTCTGCCCAATAGCAAAGACAAGCCAGTTTCACAGCACTTATCAAGGCATTCTTCTGTGTAACCTGACAGGCCAGAGTCACCTGAAGGTTCTCTATACTCTGTTTGTTCATAAGCTACAAGGAGATAAGAAAAGGAATAAATTCAGTGAGTAGTAGGTTGATTTACAATTTTATTTGTTTCATCGTCAAATAACATACGTGAACAACAGCCTCCTCTGAGCTGAAGCTAAACCTCCCGATCTGGTTCTCATCCAGTTCCTGGATGCTCAGAGGCAGGTGAGACGGGGTGAACCTGCAGCAGACACAGTGCGCTTTAATTCCCTTTCAAACATACTTCAGTGCTCTTGTAGAAAAGCAGGAATAATGCAGCACACTTGGAGAAGCAGGGCTAAGAGGGGAAAACATGCATATGTTTGCCTGTTGTAAGACAAACCCTGACATCTGTTTTATATTAGTGAAGATTGTGTTGCAGATACGACTACTTGATGGTCAGCCTCGGTGCTCTGCCAAGAGCTACAAACTGACCTCAGTGATATTAGAGCAGTTAAGAAAAAATGACTTATTAATCACTGACATGTCTGTTTTTGCTGTAAACCAGACTAGAGTGTGGTAACAAATAAAAATTTAAAGACGCTTTGGATCACAAGAAAGATAACTTTCCTCTTAAAGCATCAGTAATGTACACTGAAGGATTTTATGGGACTTAATAATGGAAATATAGTGCAGTTACTCACCTGTCTACAGAGCTGTCATCCTCCAGTAACGCTGTGATAAAAACGGGCCTCTGCTCTGCTCGGTCTTTCTGCTCAGCGACCTCAAACTGCACCGGCCGCATGTAAAGGTGGAACTCATCAAAGCCGAGATCCGAAGCCACATTTCTGTACAACCTGCAAAGAATTATTATAAAAGTTACAGACTGACGTGATGCTGAACTTGAATTTCACCGGTAATGTTACCAGACCAACATGGGAAGACTATATGAAAATCATTCGTAGGAGTTATTTAAATTCATTTAAACACTCATTGTTTTGCTCTTTAATAGAGCAAATATGGCTTCTGTATTTTTTGGGTCAAGTTATAGAGAATACATGGAGGGAGGTTAGAGAGGCTGTTCTTGTCTTAGCTCACAACAGTGAAAGGGAGAGTTCATGTTACTGCGCTGTATCTTATTAGATCTCATTTAGTGTAACACATGCCTTTAAATTAAGTTGTGGACAAAATGGAAACTGTAATCATAGTACAGAAGACAAAGGTGAAATCGAATATGATAGGAATGGACATTAGGAAATGTAATAACAAAAATAAGATTTAAAAGTCTTTTTAAAAATTGCTTTACTGACCTGTTTAAAATTTGCTACATTTATTCATCATTTAAAGATAGAATATTGAAATGATAGTTAGCATATTCATTTTTAAGCTACTGTACATGATAACTTTCATACTAAGTTGCTGGTTGGGGCCCACAAACCAGCACTTCCATCTCTTGGGTTGTTTTAATAGTTCAGAATAGATTTAATAATCACATTCTGTCTAATTTGTGGCATAATTTGTGTAATCTGTCTCATCTTACGTTCTTTGACTGTTTTGACTGGTTAAATAAAGGTTAAATTAAAACATCACTTTGCAGAATATCATTCTACCCTGGTGTGAGTGTTATCTTTACTGTGCCAGATGTGCAGTCTCTGAGGCCGACTCCAGCAGACGATGGCGGATGGTTACGAGCTCCAGCAGCTTGGAAAAAGTTTCCACAGCATACAATTGTTTCTCTCTTCCCTGCTTTATGTCCTTCTCCTCAGCAGATCTTACTAATGACACCCCCACCTTTTGGACCAAAATCGGGTCCTCAAAGAACACGTCTGAGAACAGCTAAGAGGAGAAAAAGAAACCAGAATTGAGTTTTATTGCTTCATTTCTTTTTGTAGATTAATTAAGATGCATTCATGAGAAAGAACAAACCTACATCTTTCTGTATTTGAGAGCTGTAGGAGGCTCCGGGTGAAGCCAAGCTGTTCCAGCTCTGCAGGGCCAGCTGCAAGAGCTTCTGTCGCAGCGTGAGTTTGTCAGTGACACCGGTGGCTCGGTGCAGCTCACAGAGCTCGGTGTGAGCCTGGACTAAACCCTGATAGACTGCAGAAGCCAGGCAGAGGGACGGGTGAACCTCCAGAAGGAATACATTCATCAGCACAGGGCTGCATACAAACGGGACATAAGGAGAGATTAAGAATTATAGACATTTTTCAAGGACATAAAATTATACTACACAAAATGTATTTACTTGCCTGCTGCCACCAAGTGAGACCAGATGTTTGGGAACGTAGTTTGGTGGAAGGCCGTAGTCATGAACGGTGTCTTTGCTGTCGTTTCTCCAGATGCGTTGAAGGTACTGACGCTGTTTTTCAATCTAATGAGACAAACAACACAATCTGTCACCACACTGTGACAACGTTCAATATATCAAAAAATCTAAAACAGCAGTTATTATATTCAAATAAAAGCTTTTACCCTTATTCATGCACCCTAAATCCTCTTGCACGTTCACAAAATCAAACAGTGCTACAAGAGTCTCTGCAGGATTCGACTGCAAGATCTTTTACCTGGTTGTCCAGAACATCTTTGATCAGCTGCTGGTGGCTTTGCAGACAGCCAATCTCGGCCCTGTAGGCCTGAACAAAATAATGCTGGTTCAGGTCCAGCTGTGGCCGACTGTGCATGATGTCAGTAACAACTCGAGCCAACGCAAACCTCTCCTCAGTCCCTGCTGCATGCTGGTAGGCCTCATAGTAACAGTTCAAGAGCTGGAGAACAAGAAGAAACCAAGTTTATAGTATGAAAAGATTGATGGATGGAGATTTCTGGCTTTGAAACGTAAAAAAATATAGTTGAGAGATATAAATAAAAAGATAAATAATAAATCAGTAATGTATCTCACATTTGGTACATTAAAATATAATAAAACCACAATATATCTGCATATTGTACACTTTATCTGGTAAATGCAAGTCAGCAAATGTAAATAAGCAAATGATCACTTCTATAATCCTTATTTTTGTCACTGTACCTGTACTTTGCTCTCCAAAAAATCAGTCTCGCATGTCCACAAGTCGAGAAGCACCGCAACACGGTCGACATCGGTCCCAGCCCAGGAGCAGAGGTCTGCTGTCGAGGTGGAGGCTCTCTCAGATATTCCTGTTTGCTTAATCTTGTTTCTCTGGATGAAATGTGAGCCGACTAGAAGAAGCTCATTCTCCAGCTCCTCCAGGTCTCTCAGCGCGGCGTCGTACATGATGTAAAACCCTCTCTGGTCCTGAGTGTGGATGAAATGTTCCTCTGTTTTGTAGAAATCATGAAGATTCTCCACCTCAGCAAAATCCATGAACTCTGAGCAATGGACCTGGACGTTTATGAAGTCATAGATAGAGTACATACATACAGGAGAGACCATAAACAGCTGTATGTTTTTTAAAGTTTTTAAGAAGCTTTTGCACGTTGAAAGAGGATGAAATTAAAAAATCAGCTGCCATCCACCTTGAGTTGTCCGTACCTTGTAGTCAACAGGAGTGTTGTGGCTGTATTGCAGCGAGCCGAGACCTCCTGCTTCCCCACTTCCTCCTCTAGCTGCATTCAACCAGCCTGTTTCCTCTGCTGTGCTGCACAGCTCTCCTTCCTCCAGCTGCAGACCTGCCAGGTCAAAGGTCAAAGTCCTCTCCACAGAGCGCAGGTAGTTTAGCATCCCAAGAGAGGAACGCTGTGGAGAAGAAAAATTAAGAAACATATTTAGTTATTTTTAGTTATATTTTAGAGAGTGAGAAGATTCCTCACCAGACTCTAACTGATGTCATGATAATCCACTGGTAATCAGTCATATTTATCATTTTTTCTACTGATGATTTTTTTGATCCACGAAAAATATAAAAAAGCACTCAGATCAGATCAGAATGTGCCATTGTTTTGCTCACCTGGAGCTGTCTGAGTTTAAGATGACGCAGGTAAATCAGGGACAGGTAAGCTCCTCTGGTTATGATGGGATCTGACGTTCCTTCCTCTGGACCATCATTCAAACCCAGGAGCTGCAGGCTGTCCTCCAAAGAGTAGCTGTGTTTCACAGAGGGAGCAGAGGCAGCTGCGACATTATGAGATACCTCGGAGATCCTCGGAGTATCCAAGGTGAGTGAAAAATGGTGGACTTTCACAATTTAATCAAGAGTTCAATAAAGACCAAATCTGAGGACTGACTCAAAAAGCAAAACTGCTCATTTACCTTTTAATTTTGATTTGCACAAATTTTAACTTAATCTACAAAATTTCAAAGCAATCCATCCAATAGTTGGCGCCAGAGGAAAAATCTGGAAATCACCAAAGTCAGACAGATTCATCCTTTAGGGACCATGAATATCTGTGTAAAATGTCTTAGCAATCCATCCAGTAGTTGTTGAGATACAATGTGTGGACCAAAGTGGTGCACCAGCGGCTAAATTGATTACTAAATGATTATCGATTCATTTTCTGTCAAAAATAAAAACTTGCAGCATCATATTTTTCTTTGCATTAAACATACACACCTTTCATTTGTTGTGCCTGAGGTTTGACCCTTCAAACTCTTTTTATCCCGCCCTCCTCTGTCTCTGGATCGGGATGAGCGACTGTGTGTTTCCTAACCAGAAAAATGTCACATTTAACGTCACGTCCTCCAACACAAGTAGCACCGTGAACAGCTGAGAAGTTTTTCCCGCCTCTTTAAGCAGAAAACAGGATGATACGTGCCTGAGTGGCAGAGTTGTAAATCCTCGTCCAGATCTCGGAGATGTTTCGCTGTTTTGTTTTACTGTGTGAGACTGATGAGGTCGGTGCAGATTGTAAATCGCCAACATGAGCAGCATGTTCTTTTAGAGTCGCAGCCACATGGAGCAAATCAGGGACCTGATGAGATACAAAATATGATGTAAATCAGGTATTTGTTATAAAATACTTGTGGTACCCGAAACATTCAGCTAATCATTTCCTTGATGCAGTTTTATCTATTTATCCCCATCAATCTGATACATGAAGCAGATTAAAGCAGTTAGTTTTCAATACTCTGACTGACATTAATTTACAGTATCATGAAAAACTATGAAACTCTAAACAGAAATAAAAACCAACCCACACTTTAAAGGATACATGACTTTGATTCAGAGCTAAATTATTGTTACCTGAAGAAACCTGCTGTGCATCTTCAGCAGCTCATCAACACTTTTCTTTTCCTTCAGCTTTGTGACGAGCTTCTGCTGACAAGGATCCCGTTTGGGCTTCACCTGCAGGACAGAATACAAACAATCAATATTCACCGTCTTCCCACCCACCAAAAATTCCTTGAATGCATTAAAAAAAACATTGCTGCACACATATAAAGACATGCTTTTACAACTTGAAATAGATGAGAAAGAGCGATTGAGAAAGCACTTTAAAAATGGGGTGGATTCAAAAGTTCTTTGACCAGAATTAAAAAGCACTTGAGGGAAGAATTTGAAGAGAATTTGTTTATCATTCACTGAGTAAAAGATAATTGGGATTTACAGCGACAGAGCTGTTCTGATTACATTATAAAGAGCCAGAACCGTTTGGCTCTGAGGAAACTGATAAAACAAATCACAAAACAAAGTTTTTGGAGGGACCAGTTTTTTACATTTAGTCACTCAAACCTGAATGAAGGGGATCCAGCTGGCCTCCTTCTTCAGAGCCATACCCGCACTCTTCCTCCCCCACTGGCTCTCTTTGACATCTGTACCATCGTACTGAGGAAACGTTTTCATCTGCTCTTGGTGTCTGAAGATCGTTCTGAACTCCCTCCACACCTGCTCAGACAGCGGCAAAGATTCAGTCTAACGTTTAGCTGATAACTAATTGTATATTTTGACTTCTGGTATCACAGACACAAATACTGCAGGGCTTTTGTTTATTTGTGTGTATTTACAGAAAAGTCCATCTGACAACATTACCATGCTGAATAACTCCATCTCGTCCGCAGTGGTCCTGATTTTTCCAGCGTCGTATGACAGGTGGAAGTAGGTGATCAAGGACTGAAGCTCAGGTAGAAACTCCTCCAGGTGAACAGCATGAGCCGGTACTGACACTCCTGTAGTTCAATATAATCAACAATAAACTGTTAATCTCGGAACATGACATGTCTTTCTTGCTTTTTTTCCCCTTTTCCACATTTATATTTTACATAACAGCCCACTTTTTTAGATGCAGTATGTTCTTTAATAGTTACATCTGTTGTTATACCATTTTGTTTCTGTACTTTTTGCTCTGCTGACAGCAGCAGCAGGGCCCAAGGATGGAGATGTTGTTCAGTGTGTCCTTCCAGCACTTTTGTAGGATGTAGGAGGACGATTCCAAAGCTTTTAGTAACCCTCTGACATTTTATCTTGCACCACTCTCAGGCGAAAATGTTGGCTTCAAGACAAGGTCTCTTATAAACAGATGAAGAGATTTCCCAGACAGTTATCAGAGATTATTTGTTCAGAGGATGACTCTGAAGGTTTTTGTTTTGGTGACCTCCTGATCTTTCCTTCAACACCAACATCAGGCCAAAATTTCCACTTGCACACGAGAAATATCCGAATCTAAAAAGAAGATTTGTAGCCACCAGAGCATAAACAGTTTCCTTTTAGACACTTCATGAAGTCCTTTAGGCCAAAATGTCCTTATTTCAACATCTGATTACATAATAAACAGCCAAGATATCTGCAGAGAACATTCATGCTTAAATTGGGATAAACCCTTTTCATTTTAATGACGTTGTGGCCTTAAAGGAGGGGTCTTAAAACAATAGTCAGGAGCCTAAATGAACATTGAAACAGGTTTTTCTTGCTGTAATCATTCCTCCTGTTCATACTATCCATTAGAAGATCCCTTCATAATGCACTTACAATGGAAGTGATGAGGGACAAAATCCACAAGCCTCCTTCTGTGCAAAATTGTTTTTAAAAGTTTATGTGAAGCTAATATGAAGCTTCAGCCGTCCAAATATAGTCAAATCAAGTAGATATCTTTCAACATTACAGTCTTTTTAGTGCCAAAGTCCCTCTTTTTGTTAGTATCAATTTAACTGCAGCTCAGCAGGGAAACACTGCCCGAGGAAACACAAAGAGGGAATTTGATGCTAAAAAGACTGTAAATGTGGCAGATATCCACTTGATATGACTAACTCAGACTGCTGAAGCCTCATATAAGCTTCAGATAAACTTTTCAATGCATTTTTGCACACATTGAAAGCACATTTGAAGGGGATCTTTTAATAGCCAGTATGAACAGTGAGGAAAACCTCTTTCAGTGTTCATACGGGCACCTGACTGTTGTTTTAAGGCAGATTTGAAAAATTGTGAACCTGTCCTTTAACTCTACCACTGCCCACTGGGAAAAGCTTACATTTGAAGCCCTGATAATAAATGCAACAAGAGGAGGAAAGAAATAAGGAACAGAGGGCAGAATGGCAAAATAATCCTCTATAACAATCAGATATTTTTATTTTCTATTACCATCAGCATGTTGAGTCTGATGTAAAGTCTCCTTAAGATCCTTTGTGACGGTTGGCTGGGATTCTTTGCTTTTCCTTTCACAAGCTGGTATATAGTGCAGCACCTGTTAAATCAGTTTGTTAATGAAAAATAACTTAAATATGCAATAATGACAACATAAATTCAAACAAGGAAATCGTTGTAAATAAAACTAAATGCCTTGGATAACAGCACATCTCATGTATGAAACATTTACCCTCAGAAAGTTGTGAATGATTTGAACAGAGTGCAGATGGCAGACCAGCCACCGCAGGTAAACGACCACATCATCCTGAGTGAGCAGGCTGTCGGGGTTTCCTCTGCCGGTCAGGATCTTCTCTCTGCTCGCCGACAGTCTGCGAGCTCTCTGAACAGCATCCTCGTACTCGCTCGTCAAACGTGACATCTGATCCTGAGGAAATCAAACCTGATATGATCAGGTTAAGACGAGACAGCTGGAAAATCATGTGTGAGGACAATAAAAAGATAACTTTATTCCTTCATTTTATTGGGATTCTTGTTTTTTCTTTTTTCATTCATTATTTGCAAAACAAGGAATCCTTTCATAAGATTTGTCTCTTCATGTTTTTTTGGTATATTAACATATTTGCAGATGACCTAAGAAAGCTTAATAATAGTATGTTGCAGTGATTTCTTTTGTTTAAAGAGGTTTTATTCAGTTTCGTTGACTTCGCTAGCATATGTGAAGGCTAATATCTTGTGATTAGTCTTATTATTATTCCAGCAAGTTTCATATTCATAGAGGCAACACAAAACAAAAGCTCCTTTTCGTGTGTTTATCAAGAATAAATTGGATTTTTTTTTCCAGTGGTAAGATTATTAAGGCATTCTTTTAAATATTTGTAGTGCTATGCTTCTGTTTTTGTATATTTGTGTGTATGCTAAGTCATGCTATGTCTGTCTCTTTGTATTGTCTCTATGCAGAGTAAATATACTAAACTAAATGTATATATTTAACCATATCACAGAGTTATCATAGAAGCAGCTTTTTTTCTATTTCTTATTCACCAGTATTCATTAAGGTTTCCTAACTGCCCTATTTTCTCCCTTCATCCGTCTCTACAGAAAATCTGAACACCCCTGCAGCAGCAGAGAATGAGCTTTAGGGTGAATGTGAGAACCTCCTGTCTGAATGAGCTTTGATGTGTCGTTTTTTCAGTATTGTTATAATTAGGCTCCGGTCGTCTTTTCATGTAGACATTGTCACCTTGTAATGAGGATAAAGCTTCTCGATGACGCTGGTGTGTTGGCAAAATCTCCTCCATCTCAGCATGAGCAGATATTTCATTTGAGCCAACTGATATGATCTGTCCGTGTAGAACTGCAGAAAAAAAATTACAAAGGGGAATAATAATTGGTTTCAATCACACTCTTTTGTCTTTCATTTCTGTTCTGTTTTGCTGCATATGAGATCTTTTTTATGATCTTCTGTTAGACTGAGTATTTGTGCTGTCCTCACCTGGTGCAGCAGAGGAGGCAGACTATCAGACGTGTACTCCAAACTCAAGCAACTCTCCAGCTCTCTCTGCATGACGTCAGACAGAGACTGAACAGGTAAAGTTTCAGCCACCTGCAACACAGGAAACGGTATTTAAGTTTGTGAAAACACAATCAAGTCCAGAGTTCTGTTTTAAACTACCATTACATATTATCCAGGGTGGACAAGCTTTTCATGACCTAGAAATTGGCAAATTAATCTTCCATAGCCCCCAGACTGTCCTTGATAAAAATAAAGAGACAGAATTTCAGTCTCACCTGAAGTCCTCTTCTTAGTGTCTGCTCCCTCTCCAAACGGAAGAAAGAAATATCTTTTGGAGGTGGAACAGAACTGAAATAAAGCTCAAAATTAATAAAGATTCATATGACCGAAACAGCATTAAAACAAGACCTCTTGTGGCCACAAATTCAATTAATAGAATAATGCTAAATGCTAAATCATAATGTACAGTTCCAAGTAGAGTAAACTCCACGTACTGACTCAGTAATGTCAGTTATAAAGCAAAATATTAGCTAATATTAGCCACCAAAAGCCACTATCAAGTAAAGCTGTAACAAAAAGAGTGTATATGAGTAAATTTAGCAATAAGGGGCCATTTAATGCTAATGAATTCAACTTTTCATTTTTAAGTAGAAGATTTAGTTATTTCCTCTTTCAATACTTAAAAAAAATAAAACTAAGCATATATAGGTATGCTAACAGCTCTGTGAGGCTACTTTGACATTGCGGTGCTTTAAGCTAAATGCTAATATCAGCCTGCTAACATGCTCGCAATGCAAGTAATATTAACCATGTTCACCATCTTATTTTGTTGTGTTAGTCATTGGTTTTTATCTTCTAAGGACTTTGAATACCTGTAGCTAATTTCAAGGCAATCCATCCAATGTTGTCAAGATATTTCACTCAAAACTACAAATTTCAATCAATCAGTCAAGTTTGGTGAACCATCCCAGCAAACAACCCCGTTTGGGTCCCATGTGAGGGCTGAAAATTGGGCCCACATGCGTCGTGAAATGGTGGCCCCAAGTTATGAGACCCTAGTGGGCAGCCCACACCAAGCCCAAAAGGGTGGGCATAGTGTGGGCTGGACACTAAGAGCCCATTTCACCAGTGGTGTGGGCCCACTGAGGGCCCTCTAGGAACCCACAGCTTATTTTACAGGTGCCGCTGACCAACAGTGGGCCAAAAGAATCCCAATAAGACATGCAAAAGCTGTTTCAAGAAAACAAAATTTATTTTATAAGCACACAATTGATGATCAATATGAAAGAATAAATAATTAAAAATACTGGGGGAAAAAAACTCGAACAACAGCACTCAAACTATCTCAGATCCTTAAACTACTTCAGCAAATGGTTGAAAACAAGTAAAGTCTCTGTAATGAATTCAACTTTAACTTGTTACATATTCATTACATATTACATTTTAAATTTAAAGAGTCTTGACATATTACCCAGTGATTGCCTGTATGATTGCAGGTCTCCCACAGATAATCCACACTGGGGCCCAAAGGGGCAAAAAGCTATGGGCCCTCTAAGGGCTGAACTGCAATTGGCCCATGTGGGCTGTCAGTGGGAAAGCCCAAGCATGGGCTGCCCACGGAAAATCCACAGTGGGCCCGATGGTGGATATGTGTGGGCTGCCACTGCCCACACTAAACCCACAAGGGGACTGTGGTGGCTTGTTTGCTGGGATGGGGGGGAAGAACAGTCTGGGGATCACCAAAGTCATTCAGCCTCTTGGGATCATGTCTACAAAATCTGTCGAGATATTTCAGTCTGGACTGAAATATAAGTGGGCTAGCATCCATAGAAGCATGCCAGTAGTGTTGCAAAAACATTTGCAGACATACAAGCGCAAGATAAGACTAACTGGTGCCAAAAATAATAGTAAACATAGTTGACCAAAATAAGTCATCTCCCTATTTAATCGTATAAAATCATATTTTTAGTGAGAATAAATCATTTGCCTGTTTTAAGTTGTATTCACAGCTATAATCTGACCCAAGACTGCACATAAAACAATGAGCGCCATCAGCCGAGCTTCCACACCTGTAAGATTTGGAGGGCAGTGCTCCCCGGGGAAATCCATTCTCCTCGATTTCCGCCCTGAGTGATGAGAGTTGATGCCGCAACTCTGCCTCCATCTGCTCCACTTTAACAGAGGAGGAAACTCTGTACGCGTCACACATGGCACACCTTTTCTTCATTCAGGATCAAAAAACATTTAGAAACTGAGATCCAAACAATTGAAGTTATGTCTCCAACATTTGAAACATTCAAAAATACAGCTCCTTTAGTCCTGCAAAATCTCTGCCACCTTACTGACTTGTTGTGTTGTATCCATGGAGATGAATATCCAGCGGCCGGGCTTCCTCTACCCATTTCCTGTCCTTTATGAGTACAGAGACAGTGTCTGCATTTGATCTGTAGAGGGCTCTAACGTTTCACTGGAGTCTATCTTTTGTTAGGATTATATGATGTCAGTGCTGTTGGGCTTTTTAGATACTTACCACAACAACTCTCTTTTGTAATATACAGTATCTGAGCGAGAAATTATGCACAGTGCATCAGTTGTTAAGCAGCACCAACCTCAGCAGTCATGCATCCTGCATTCAGAAACCTTGACTTAATCTCAGTGGGTCCATTCTTCTTGGATACAGTGTGTGATTGGTTCTTAGCTCATGATGTGATTATCCAATAGCAAATCACCTCCGCGGTGCCTGCAGAGTCAAGTCTGCAGCTGTGCAATTCCTCTAGGGACAGAAATAAAAAAGGTATATCAAAAAACCCCAGATTCAGTGGTTCTTTAAGCTTTATTTACATGCACCATCTCTGATACAACCAAGAGAGAAACTGGAATTACAACTGGCAATGTCAACTTGATGTCCTTTTTTTTGTAGGAGCAATAGGAAGAAATGAAGTATGGATATTGGCAGTGAGTGTTACTCAAAATTAATGTAGAAAATAAAGCTTCAAGTCATTTTTCTGTAGTTTTAAGATTAAATCATCAACGTGAAGCTACAAAAATTATATTTGGAAGCACAATTGTGCGGAATATATTTTTGTTAAATCAAAACTTCAGCTAATGGGTTTCGATATTTCTCTCAAATCAATGTCAGATAAATTCATCAGGATGTAACATCGTAGATCTTCTCAATAACGCTAATGGTGGACACAATTTCAGGCATCATTTGTCCATGCTTTGTCAGTTCTGATCAATACCCGATTGAGGTGGCAAAAATGTAGGCGAGGTTGAAAACAGACCACCAAAAAAAAAAAAAAAAAAAAAAAAAAAAAGTGCTTTTACAAAGCTCTGACCCACTATACATGTGGAAAAGGAATTAAGAGGGAAAAAAATCAAATAAATAAAACCAACATGTCTTCTGAAATGGTCAATTTAGTGAGAAGGCAAATTCACTGAAAATGTCATAAAAATGTGAACTAAAATAAAAATCATCCCGGTGTTCCTACAAAAACTGTGCTGATGTAGATTTATTTTTGCCCTTATAGCACTGGTGCCTAATATTTATACACTGTATATCCTCCTATTTCCACTTATTTAAATGCAGAAATATTTTGGCAATTTTTAAAATACTGTGGTTGTTTCTTTCATAAATGGCAAAAAAATGGCTCTAAAGATACTACACAACCTCCTCTCACAGGGTTGGAAAGATTATTTTACCCAGAACCTGCTGTAGTGCTGATAACAAAGGGAGGCTACTAATGCCGCTCCATCTGCAGCCACTCCCTGCTATCTTCTTATTTATAGCACCAAATATTGTAGTGCTGTGGCGTCGCCAAGTGTGGTTATTTTATTCCAAATAGTCCTACATGTTTGCTAATGTAAAAGGTGTCAACTAGAGCTAAATCATGTTGATTGCTAAACACTGTCCTTAATTCTGTCCTAAACTTTGTATACTGAGGAGTACTTCCAAATATTGCAGTAAGTGGAAGAAGAAGAGGAGGAGGAAGATGGTGAAGGGGGGTCTGCAGCAGAAACACCATATTATCAAGACTTCAGTAATGCACCTTCAGAAGGAACAGAATTTACAATAAGGTCACTAAAATCACAGGGTAAAATTTGCTAAATAAAAATAAAACATTACATACAAAAACCACACAATGTAGATCAGTTCACATCTTGATAACATATTACCTCTGCAGATTGATATTTGGTGCGTGACTTGGTGCATCAATGGGAAAAAAAAAAAGCTTTTCATAAATTTTTACATTTTTTAGTCCGTTTTAGGCTACGTACTCTCAAAGAAACTTAAAAAAAAGCTTGTCAAGTATCCTCCACTGGAACGTAATAATGTAACATTCTCTGCAGCTTTTTCTGTAAACAGGCTGTCACCCACAACGGGCTGACAGCTGGTTTGGCAAAAATGTTGGTTTAGGTATGAAAGGGTGTGAAAGAGGAGAGAAAGCAGGGTGAAAACATAATTCATCTTCAGTTTCATGTACCACTTCGTGACATGAGTGATTCCCTGAGACTAACACGAGTTGATGTTTTTTATATAGTTTTAACAAAATGTCCCATAATTCCATTCCAGTCAATACTGTTGTTCACACCGCCCAGGCATTGATCTTTTTAAAGAATTTTTTTTCTCCACTGTGAGGACACCTTTGTGTGCCTCAGACACTTAAAACACAGTACCGAACATAATCCCTCACATTAAAAATAATGGGAAAAAAATACTACATGAATACACTTTTACATACTTTCTTCCCTCTAGTTGCACAATGCAGGACAATGAAACCCAATTTACATTTTCCCCAATTTTTTTTTTTGATCATGCTGAGCTCTGTTAGAGCTTCTCAGCTTGGGACCCAGCTCTGAGGGGAGGTCTGTTTCGAGCTCGAGAAGCTTCCTGAATTCCTGTTGGCATTCTGGGCAGAGGTGAGGCGAGAGTCGAAGCTGAGGTCCAGGCAATCTGCGTCCATCAGTTCATTGCGAATGATGGAGTCCATGTCACACTCAAGACTGCCGTTGAACACATCGAGGTCCAGATCAGCGGGAAAGCGGTCCTGGCCGGACAAACCAGAGCCGAGCTGCATAGAGGCGTTCTTGCTAGGAGACTTCAGGTGCGGCTGCTTGGCGTTGGGGTGGCCGGCGTCGCCGCTCAGTCCCAGGCCTCCGTTGTCTGAGGTTGACAAGCCAGCTTGCCAACCAGGCACTGAAGAGCTTTGGGCCTGACCTGCGGTGGTGTGGTTCACCAACACGTGGTCTTTGCGCAGCAGCATGGCATTACGGCGGGAGTTCTGCAGGGTGATGGCGGTGCTGGCCTGTGACATCAGCGGGTCGGACTGAGTAAGCATGACGTTGCTGTGGCTGTGGGAGTCCAGGCTGAGCAGATCCTGCAGGGTCTGGTGGTCGCTGAAGTGCGAGATGCAGGAGAAGGTGGTCTGCTTGTTCTCCTGGATGGTCTGCATGGGCGACTGGCGGAGGCTTGTGATGGACGGTGGGCTAAAAAGAGGGTTAGGCCCGTAGCTGCCAGAGGGGCTACCCAGACTGCTTCCTGAGCAGCTGAAGGTAAACACCGAGCTCCCCTGACCATTGGCTCCATTGTCTTCCTCTCCAGGAGGAGGCTGCTGGGATGCTGTCAGGCTAATATTGTCTAAAAGGTCGTCCATCAGGTTGTCAGAGAGCCTGTCATTGAGGTTCATGGTACCTGCCAGGTCAGAGAGTCCTGTGGGCCCCGTGGACGGCGACATGCTGCTGGGGCTGGAGTACAGCATCGGGGAGAGGGGTGAGTCATCATCAGGCACCTCGTCCAGCTCTAGGTTGGCCAGAATTGGTGACAGACGACCGCTCAGTGTGCTGGCGTTGGAATTGGTCCGGGAGCGGAAGTCTGTCCAGGCGTCCAGCTCGTCACTGCTGCGGGAGGTGGGACTTCCTGTCCATTTGGAGAGGCTTGAGGAGCTCTCTGAGCTACCGTCTTGGGCGGCCTGCAGTGAGGCTTTCTTCTTGGTGGCACGTCCTCTGGCTCCCTTGATGTACTTGCTGTTATCCATGGATACAGCTCGTCGTCGTGGAGCTTTCCCTCCTTTTCCACCCTCCGGATTGACCATCCACCAGGAGCTTTTCCCTGTTCCTTCATTCTGGACTTTCACAAAACGACTATGGAGGGACAGATTGTGCCGGATGGAATTCTGCAATGAAAACAAATAAATTCATTAATATATATGTATGTGTGAAAGCATCTCTTAATATAAATATTAGCACATACCCACAAGGCAGTTTTTTATAAGTTGAGCCTTATTGATGTCATTTTGTCAATCATTTCTCTGAGTTATGGTGAGATATGATAAGATACAGAATAACTGTCCATGCACCATTACGTCAAAAACAGTAAGTCACAGTTGAACCAGAAAGCAGGTCTGTAAACTGTGACAGATGGTTTAAACAGACAGGTCTGTTCAGTATGCTGCTCTGGAGCTTTAAACTTTTGTTGTGAAATTTGAAAGACGTTTGAACTCACATGAACTTTCAATCTCAACTCCTAATCAAATATGGACAAAGAGTCCTTGAAGAGCTCAGGAAAATGGAAATTTGAATATCTACAATTTCACAACTGGGCATCTACTGAGGAAGATTGCGCAATATTATCAAAAACTCCAGAACAAGTATTGAATTAACCTCGTGGTGTTTTGCCAGTTTGGATAATTATTTTACCATTCACCTTTGCTTTTTTCTGCCAAAGAAGTTTGGCTAACATGACAGTTTGTTTAAAACCTGTCTGATTGTCTGACTGGTTTTGCTTCTTGCCCTGTTGGACTTCTTTTTAGTGATGCCACCAGTTCCCCAATCTCAGCAGTTAACTTGGGGAGTCATTGTTAAGGTAAGAAGGATGACCGAAAATATGGAAATTAAGGTGTGTAATAAACCAGAATCATCCTTTAAAACATTACTGGACTTTCTGTGGAGATATTATTTTTACAAGAAATAATAGGAACAGTATATCCACTTTGGGATCATAAATGCTGAAAAAAATCTTCAGGTCAGCATTGTTCCACTGAACTATTAACAGGACATCCAATGCTGTAATGTTGGTACTAAACTATTACTACAGAGTACTGTGAGCAAATCTAACACTGCAGTTTCTTCTAAGAGACACTTTTCTTTGCACCTCACACTGTGACCTATTTCTGGCTGCTCGGGAAGGTCTATAGGATTTCCCTGGAGATGCTCCCAACCATGTACAAAATTAAACAGCTGGAACGTGGTCACACTGCAGCAACAGAGGGAACTCTGCAGAGATCTCTGCAGCGCAGAGGCCAACTTCACCGGGAGAGGGTCCAGCATAATTCTCTTAAGCTTGAATTAACTTGAGTAAACCAAGGTCCTATTTAAATCCATCTCTCAGAAGATTCAACTAATCAAACAGCAAACAAGCTCCAACTAACTACAGCTAGACAAGGCCTTCAGAATGTGGATCCTATAAAAATCAGTTGTGAAGAAATTCGCTCTCCAGCTTTGTGATGACTAAGTGATCACAAAGGAGCACTGGCCACATTTTTCCTCTGAATACTATGAGTCAACAGAATGACCCGCTGACATCAAACTTCCAGCAAAGCCTTCGCCTCAAGCCAATTAAGGGATTAAGTTAACTAGCAAACACTTTCATCACTAACAACAACACAGCACATGTGACTCTCAGACATAAACGTCATGTACCTCATTGCATTGCTCTTCTTGTTTCCACACACACCATAACTTCACTGGAAAAGTGGATGGCATTTGTTGCTCACTCAGAATTAATCATTAACCTTCTGGTTAGGCTAAATTACTGACTTTAAAGGATAAGGCTGCTGTTTTTATATTTTTTTCTTATCCCATGAAAAGATCAAAACCAACAATGTGTTAGTCCGTCTCTCAGTACTTTGACTTTCCCAGCTCGTCTGCAGCACTTAGTCACAAGATGACTGGTTCCTACTGATGGAGCAAATCTTTAAAAATAAGTTATTTAGTTTCACTTTTTAAAAAGGCTAAGAAATTTCCTAAAGCAGCAGGGGTCTGTAATGTTTAGCTAACAATAATCAAACAGGAGTGAAGGGTGCATTGGCTAGAGACAATTCACTTTCAACTGTGGATTAACACACACTGATGAGTAATTTCAGTAGCAGGATGATGTATGTGGGATTCAGTGCCAATGTTCATCCTAATGAAGGAACATGTCAGCCATTTATGTGTCTTTAATAGTTTTTGGACAACAAATTATCTCAATGGCTCAGGGTTTAGATACACAAGATAATACTACAGGATTGATTCATTGTTGGTTTTGGTCTTTTTATGAGGTTTTTTTTTTTGGCAATAGGAAAAATCCAAGATATAAACATAATAATTAAAAGCAGATGAATCTCACACAAGGGAAGCAACTCAGACTTTGTTTGCTTTTGATTCCTTAAGTTTTTTTCTTTGCCAGCACCTGTGTCCAGACAGGATATGGATGTTTTTTAGTATTTCTACTTTTCTCCAAAGCTTGAAAAATGAGCCTAAGGGAAAGTCTTGACCTTTTTGAATTTGGGTGAAGATGTAAACAACATCATCATCATCATCATCCCAAACAACAGACATTTATAAACATCCAAGGAAGAAAAGTTAAGCAGTGTTTTTATGCTGAGGACACATGATGGTTGGGGCTTGTGAAGACTGTGTAAGGTAATGATTTCACTATTATAAACATCATCCCATCTGTCCTTAAAGAGCAGATATTAGAAGTTAAACTGATGTCGAACACCAAGAAACACGTCATCCAGTTGAATTTTAATTGTCTAAAAGTATTTTCAGTTTCTCTCAAAACGTTGCTAACATGTTGTTTTTAAATGTGCTCTATAAATAAATTGACTTCCCACTAATCAAATTATGCCAAATTGTGCAAAATAGATCCAAGCTTTAGTCCTGCTGCAAGTTCAAAACATTTTATTAACTTTGTTGCCCAATTTCACTCTGGCTTTTAGCAGTTTTAATGTTTGCTCAGTTGTAGTAAAGACACATGGATGCTTGTGGTTCTTTGCGGTCAACCTCTGAAACACAATTGTTCTTTTTGTTGACTCAAGAAACATCAAAGAGCATTTTTTGTCAGATAACAAATATGGATTGAAACCATTTTTTATGGGTAAGGATGCTCAGATCTGAACCTTTTCTCTGCCAACACAGATTCCTAAAAGATACTGAAACTCAGTGTGTCAGTATTGTGTACCAATCTGATAAAGTACTCTGCTTTTCCAAAAAAAACAAAAATCTGTGTAACAGCTACCTTACTGGTATAAAAAAAAGACACTTCAGGGATTGCTGTGAATTGAGCTGGGGGCCTCCTATGTTTGAATAAACGAAACAGTGAATTTTATAATGACACTGACGAAGAAACTGTATTTAAAGTGGCTCGATCATGTCTGGCTGATACTTGATCCACTCAGTATGGTCAGTATCAGGTCAATACTGATCCCACAGATTGGTTTGGTGCGTCCATATTTTCAGTGGGATTTGAGTATTGACAAGTTCTAAGTAGTCAAAATGAAAAAGAGTCTCTTTATAGACGCCTTAGACACCATCAACAAGAGAGATATTTGATAAATTTGTCAACTGTTAACCTTTAAAAGCAGCCATTTATAGACCAATGTGTTAACATGACATGACGTCAAACAAACTTACCCAAGACATTTATTTATTGCACTACGTTAATCATCCCATTACCTTCAGGGAGCAGACACAATAAAAGCAACAGCTTCCCTGTTCAGTCTAACACAATCCAATACAACAGCCCTGCAGTAAATAAATAAACCTTTGTGACACTTCAGTTTTGGCTGAGACAACTCTATGGTCATTTATGAGGCCATAAATTACAGTGTTTCTGTATTGGATTTCATTAAAAATACAGCAGGTGGACAAAATAGCTGTTTGCGATATAGAACAGTTCAGTACATTATCTTGTAACCTACAAACTAAATATGACCAAATAATTAACTCAACTCCTCTTGGATGGAGCAGAAACTGAACGTTAAAAGCGTCACAAAAGGCAGGTATTACATTATATGATTGAATGACATCATACAGGTGTTGCTTTTATTGTGGCCACCTCCTTTATACAGCTAGTAAAGGCTGTGGAGTCTTTGTGGGGTTTAAGATATACATCTTATCGTGGATTACATGTGTAATTTTTCTGTGTGGGAATACAAACAGTGTACAATGTAGCAGCTACAGCCACCAGACCTCCCTCTTACAGAAAAAGCTAGTGGTCTTAATTTTACCCGTTAAGCATCAGAAGCGTTTAATTCTCCGAATGCTGCACAGGTACATACAGTGTGAGCCATAGAGTGTTTAAAAAGATAAATCACAAAGAGCAAACTCCTGCTTTCCCCTCCCCCACGCAGTTACAGCAGTGCTGCAGCACCCTTTGAGCAAAGCCTCGTTCTGAGCGGGGACTGGAGCAATGCCAGTTTAGCCAGAGCCAGATCCAAAGAGAAACACTGAGCTTCTCTCACACTGCTACACATTGACCTACATAATTTATAGTCAGCTGATTGATTCTTGTGCCCAGGGGCCACATGAAAAGACAAGTGTGGCACACAGCAGGGCCGAGCCGCTGGCTGGTCATCCATAGGAGCTGTATATTTCGTTTGGATTCACTACAGAGGCACAATGAGAAATTTTTAACCTTGTGTTGGAGCTGCAGACAAAGCTTGTCATTTAATCTGGAGTCAGTGTGTTATCCTGGTTTGTTGCTGGCAGGGAGACATGTGACAAGTCTAGATTTACAACCCTTCAGTCCTACCCTGGACATGCTGGGGACATTTTTGCACTGCCTCCCCCCCCCTCACCCCCCACCAGCACCTCATGCAGATGACCCAACCTTAAGCTGATTGCTGAATGTCACACAGCTACAAAGCATCTCCTAGGAAATGCTGATGTCAGCACTTCTGAAACCCTAACATTAACCCTTTCCTGTGCGAGCTGATGTTTGCCTGCAGCCACTGAACGCATCTGGCGGCAAATGAGCATCCAAACATGAATGAAAACTGGCCGCCACTAATCTGAAGTATTAACTAAACAGGTGATTCTGTGCAGATTAATCAGTTATTAGCATCAGTGTGTTTCTCCTACAGAGCGTGCACGTTTTATACGCCAATCCCCCCATCATCTCACATCAGCATGAGGAGGTTAAAAAGCACAACCTTCACAGCTAGCTGTCATTTCTTCGTGAAGAAACTCTGTGGACTCAGCCTGCATCCCACATCCACAGTTGTGCAGGATTACAAACCCATTTCCAGAGTTTTTTCTACCCCCGCTTCCCCATCTAAATCCTGCAAAGCTCAAAGCTTTCATCAGTCTTGATTCCATGACAGATGAATTGGTTTTCCAGGCTGAACTAATCCTTAAAATCAAACAGAAGCAGGGCCCCACTGTAGGTTGTAAGAAGCCCCTGTGCTGCAGTGTGAGCAGTTTGTCTGAAAGTGAAATTAACTTTGCATCGCCTGTTATGAGTTTCATACCTGCTTAGCTCCTAACGGAGGGACAGAAACTGGATTTGTGTGAGCTTTGATTCTTTTTTTTTTTTTAAGGTACAGAACTAATGGTGTATGTAATTTGATGCACACACTATTACAACTGTACCTTTATATTTTGACAGCAGCTTGGATCATATGTCATTTTACACCATGTGCTTGTCAGGCAGCCACACATTTCGCAATTCCCTGCTGATTATCTACACTGACACTCAAATATGCCTCACAATGAAGCTAAAAATATACCCTAAAAATCACCCTGTAAATGGTGGTGTCTGCAAATAACACAAAATGTGCTTGCACCCTCCTCCTCTGTTCCTGCATGAACAATATCTGTGTGCATTGTGTGTTTTTACATGACCACAGTATGGTCTTTGTTATGATGACAGCACCAGCATGTCACCGCTCACCTTCCAGCCAGCAGAGCTGTTACTGTCGCCTTTGTCCTTGAAATATGGCACAGACCTCACCATCCAGTCATAGATTTGGGACAAGGTCAGCCTTTTCTCGGGGGAGCTCTCGATGGCTTGGGTAATGAGGTCTGCATAGGAGTAGTTGCCCCAGGCGTTCCTGCGGGCGGAGGACTTCCTCAGCTGCTGGGAGGCAGAGCCGCCCGGAGCTGCTGCGGGGGTCTGCCCGGAGGAAGGCGAGCCGTCGGCGGCCTCCTCCTTGCTGTGGCCGCGCTGGACCTCCACAGGCTGCGAGGCGGAGCTGCTGCCGCTGCTCGGCTCCCGGGCTTTAACACCGCCGCAGCCTTTCTGAGCGGCGTCGCTCTCCGTGCTGCCACCCTCATCATCCTCTTCCTCGGGGATTACGTCAGTGTCATTTGTCCCGGGCTTGCCCGCACCAGACTCCGGTCGGGGCAGCGGCCAAGTGCAGGACCGTGGCCTCTTCTGGGGCTCGAAATCCGGATCTATCTCAACGTTTAGAGCAGGCTCGTTGCCATTGCGCGGCGCCTCAGCCATGTTAATCGCAATATCTCGGTCGTCGCACAAAGGGTTATAAAATCACTCAGGTCGCATTCCATCAATGTTGTGTGCAGGCTTCAGGGACAGTTTATTTACTATGCACGATATGCAAATGTCCAGCCTGCAGCCCGGTCCCAACACGTGTCTGTCTGTCTATCCTGCTCCTCTGTGCAGTCTATCCGCAGCACACAGAGCTGATCCGGCTGACCAGCATTAACAAAACATTGCCTTTTCTCATGCACAGCCCACACCCTGGCCAACATGCATTGCAATTTCGCGAAATGTGGAGTTAACGACGCGGGGAGAGTCAGCGGAGAGTCTTGGAGGAATCCGCACGGCGTTCCTTTACAAGCGCCCGCGTCCCGCACCGCGATCCTGCGACGTGCATGCCACACAAAACGTCTGTTACCACATGCAATGCCAACACATCAGCTTTATCATTCCGCACACAGCTGCCATCTTGACCATATCCTTTCTCCAAGTTCTTTATCATCCGTGCAGAGAGCTGCCAGTCGCCTGCTCTCTAGATACCATCAAGGCGGAGATTGGTTTCTCAAGGCCCTGCAGCTTTTTTTTTTCTTTTTTTTTTTAAAGAGGGGCTACTGGAGAAATACGAAAACGCTCAAATCCGCCCTCTCAAGAGCTGCAAAATAATGATGTATTGTGGCTGTTCATGTCTTGCATCTTGAACAGGCCAGCACGGTGTCCTCCGTGTGGCCAGCAGCCTGCAAACACACTTCATTCAATCTGCTGCTGCTGCTGCTGCTGCTGGTGCTGCTGCTGCTGCTGTGGTTGGCGCAAACGCTCCGAGTCCAAGAAAGAGGAGGAAAAAAAACACGACCCTGCCCCCTGGACTGCACTGAAATTAAAGTGACAGTGTGGAGATGTCCGCCTGGCAGTGACATCACTGTCTTCAGCCTGTACACCTTTTTATATGACCATCTGGCAGGGAGCCACTAGTGCTCTAAAATATTAAAACTATAGTCTGCTGTTATTTGACTTGAATATTAAAAGTAGAAGTAAAACCTTCAAGTGCTTACCTGTTCTTGTTGAGAATTATTGAGTACAAAAGTGCCTCTTCAGAAGACATTAAAGGTGCAGTGTGTAGAATTCATCTGGCAACAGACTTGGCATATAATATATATATTATGGAATATAATATTCATAAGTATGTTTTAATTAGTGTATAATCACCTGAAAATAAGAATCGTTGTGGTTTCGTTACCTTAGAACGAGCCCTTTATATCTACATAGAGAGCGGGTCCTCTTTCATGGAGGCCACCATGTTTCTACAGTAGCCCAGAATGGACAAATCAAACCTGTACACTTTAGTGGCATCTAGCAGTGAGGTTGCAGATTGCAACCAACTGAACCCACCACCTCCCCTTCCAAGCGTGTAGGAGAACCTACGGTGGCCCTCTCTAGAGCCAGTGTTTAGTTTGTCTGCTCTGGGCTACTGTAGAAACATGGCGGTGCAACATGGCGGGCTCCATGGAAGAGGACCCGCTCCCTCTGTAGATATAAAGGGCTCATTCTAAGGTAACGAAAACGATTCTTATTTTCAGGTGATTACACACTAATTAAAACATACTTATTATATTCCATTTCTGCCGAGTCTGTTCTGCTAGATGCCACTAAATCTTACAGATTGGTCCTTTAAAACTGCAGCAGTTACAATTGTTACATGTGAAAAAAAACAATGTAGGTGCCTTTAAATACAAAAAAATAATGTCCACCTGTTGTAACATAAACCAATCCAACACTATAATTTACAGCCTCATAAATGACCACAGATCTGAATCAAATCTCTCAAAAGATAAAATGTCTCAAATGTATTTGTATTATGTATTTATTTGCTGCTGTATTGGATTGCATTAGATTGAGGACAGGTGTTGCTGCAGTTCAGGGATGATGAATATGTTTAAATATTTGGCTCATTTGGCTCGTCTCTTGTAGTTTTTAAAGATAAAGTCTGTATGACATTTGTCAGAATATTATAATAAAAACAAGGCCATCAGGCTTGTCACAAATAACAAATGTCTCCTGTTCAAAACGGCAAATTCTAGACAATTTTCTTACCTGCAACCATCGAGGATGTGACGTCCTCAATTTTGAGAAATTTGACCTGAAGAAGAGTTTATAGTCTACAATCACACACATACAACACACGGTGGGTTTTGAAGGCCGACAGATTTTTTTTTGGACTAAAATCATTAAATTTGAAATTTTTCTACATAAAAATGGGTTGAATTCAAATTATAATCAGACGTAATGCATAGCAGTGGAACACTGTTTACTGCATTACAAATCTATTAGTAATGTAAATGACAAACACTTTCACATCAACCAACTCACGACAGTGTGTACTGCTCAGTTTTAAAGGCAGATACATAAAAATGTAAGTACCCTGGAAGTAATGTGTACAAACACGTTTTATGTTTTCCTTTTCATTCCCCAAATGAAAATACCAATGGATGAGGCCGAATGTTATTGTGTAGTGCATCTGTGAAATGTTTTAAGACGGAAACTTTCACAAGCATCAGCCACATAAATCAGAAAGAAAGAGACAGACCAATCCCCAAATCCCCAAACCAATCTGCTGCCTCTGTATTTAGACTTCTGTGTTAGAATCATACACAACTCATTGAGATGCATTACATTTTCAAAAACATTATGTATCTCAAATGAGATCGATTAAAACGTCCCTTAAATCTTCATAAAAGTCTTTTGGGATTCCATTTCCAAAAGTCCTCCAGCTCTTTCCCAGAGATTCATAAAAGTAAATACTGAGTCTAAAAGCAACACGACACCCCAAAAGGTCCATCTTAAAAATGATCCGTAAAGTGCAATGTCATAATGAAAGTGATAAAAGGCCTTAAGATTTCAATAAATACTCTCTGTACAACATGTGTCCCATTGGGTTTGTGCTGAGGAGGATGAGGAGGAGTAGTGTTCTGTCTGGGCTGTTTCTGGCAGAAAGTAGTTACAGTTTATGGAGTATGTAGCTTGTGTAACACGGTCGACTTCTTCCAAATGTTACGCCTGCGCTTTCGCGCTTCTGTCCCCCTCCAACCAGTATTCTTCTGTCTGCATCTCTGTGAGCCGAGAAACTGTCCTCTGGAAGGCAAACATTTCCTCTTCTCCGCTGAAGATGGACAGACTGCTGGCGTCTTCCTGGTAAACAACAACAAATTAAGTTGTAGTTGTTAGTGTAACTCAGGGTGCCATCACCTGTCTCTACAAAGGTCGGGGGTTTGATTCTCTCTGCAGCAAAGCATGCGTGTATGTCTTACTCCACTTAGATCCATGGAGTCAGCATATATCCAAACAAGAATTTGGACTTGCATCAGCAGGCTTCACCTGTGCTTCAAGAATTGTTCTCTGTCACTGGAAGAGTCACACAAAGCCTGATTTTGCTGAACGATTCAAATTAATGACGTATATTGCCTCCGCTGAATCCCTAATTGCAAGACAAATAGCTACCAAAGGAAGTTTTATGAAGTCTGGTCAATTTTTTCAATGTATATAAAGAAAGAAACATTATTTTGTTTATGAAAATGCGCTATTTGTTGTATTTATGTCTTTTTTTGTACCCCGTTTTTTCTTATCAGTTTATTGACTTGTTTAAGCCACTTTCATATTTGTTCTGTTTGTTCCATTAGCTGTTCTTCACTGTAATATTTTGTCTTGTGTTGCATTATGTTTTTTATGTATTGGAAATGTTAATAAAAACTTGAATTACTAAAAACAGCAGACATTTTAAGTTGTCATGCAGGAAAAGCACAGGTGTAACTCATAAAATGAACGATGGCTCAGTAACATAAGTACACGTTACCGGGGCCCTCACACCAGGACAACTTAATGTAATGCAGTTGTTATTAGTATTATTACTGGGGAGGCTGTGGCTCAGGAGGTAGAGCGGCTCGTCCACTAATCGGAAGATTAGAGACTCGATTCCCGGCTCCTCCGGCCCGCATGTCGAAGTGTCCTTGGGCAAGATACTGAACCCCGAATCGCTCCCGATGGCTGCGCCAGCGGTGTGTGAGTGTGTGTGAATGATTAGATTAGATCCTCCTGATGAGCAGGTTGGCACCTTGCATGGCAGCATGAGTGTGAATGGGTGAATGTGACTTGTAGTGTAAAAGCACTTTGAGTGGCTAGAAGACTAGAAAGTGCAGTCCTTTACCATTTATTGATGGTATTCGTTACACCTGTGCTTCCCATATTAAGACATGTCATAATGTCTGATATGTAGAAGGTCTGTTGCAAAACATTTTTCCACATGAGAAAAGGTCATTAACACTGCACAGCTAAAACTGTCATTGGGGTGAGTGGATATCAGTGTATTTTCTAGGATTAATAATCTTTCTAGGAAAGATTATTTTCATTATAGATTAACCTGGCGAGTAATTTCCTGAATAAAGATCTTCAGTGTACTATTATACAAGACAAAGAAAAGCAGCAAATCCTCATATTTAAAGAAGCCGCAGAATTGACAATTTGTCTGTTGATTGACAAATGGATTCATAGTTTCAGCTCTAGTAGTTCTCCTTGTTTCATACTGTTCTTCTAAAAGTAAAGTTTTGATATCCTGAAATAAATCAGAACAAGCCTGATGCACTAGAAACAAGAAAATGGAGAATAACAGGTGAAATAATTCTATAGATTATATATTTTATATCTATAGACAGAACAGATTTTGTACCTCTAACTAGCTTGTATTCATTCCTGTTTGTTTGTCAGTTTGTTAATTAGTTAGTTAGACAGATTTCAGTGACATTTGGTGGAAGGTTAGGCACTGGGTGAGGAAAAAGATGATGGTCCAGGATTTTTTTAAAAGCATTTCTTAACAATGAGAGATATTTTGGCATTTTGGGACATTTTCTCCTCCATTTTTACATTGGCAGCTGTACTTACTTGAATGAAAGAAAATCTGGGACATGTATTCCATGATTATCTAACACTTACTTAAATTTATTGCAATTTAAAAATGACTCAACCTTTTATTATTTAAATAATAGGATTGCAGTGTTAGCAGAGGTACAGTATGTACTCTTGGTCTAAGAAAACAGGACTTTCAGATTGAATGACTGATTAACACAAGATTTTTCTTGCTGTTGTGTGTTTCAAGTTCTATTCACCGGCAGCCAAACGCCTCAGCCAGCATAATTATCTACATTTACTACTGAACGTACACACCCAACATGAAAAACTGGTTAAGCTGTAAAAACAGAATCTGAACTCTTACCCTTTTCAGCCCCAGATCGTCCATGAGAATGTGGCTCTCGTCGTGACCGTGATCCCCCTCATGTACAAAAATATCCTCCAGTGGGTGATCGGCAAGGATCACCACTCGAACCTGAAACAAGAGAAGATTTCTTGTTAAATCCCGAACAAAAAGCTGAAGTTGGTGTTTAAAGTGTCCATGCAGCGTACCTTGTGGTCATAGAGTGCATCCACGAGCGTAATGAGCCGCCTGGCTTGAGTTTTCTTGTTCAGTGTCAGCAGAGGAATGTGTCGGATGAAGACGGTGTCAAACAGTCTGGATATCTCCAGGTAGTCACTGGCCCCTAAAGGCTGAAACATCACATTCAAACACTGGATGTCATCATATTATTCATTAAGCTGTCAAGAGCAGGATTTCTGGTCTTCAGTCACATCAAACTGCATCCTTTACTGGGACATTACAGGCCTAACTTACTGTAAACATGACATTATGATGTTTTTTTATGTGATTAAATGTTATAAATACATTTGTCTCCATTTAGTTTTGCCCCTGATCCTCTTCATCTCTATAGATTGCTTCAAACTTCTTCCACCCCTACAGACTTTCTCATTTCAACACAGCCAAAAATGATTTAACCCTCTGGTCCAATTTTTCATATGAGACCAAATAAGCCGAGGCTGAATTTCAGGAGAATTAAGATAAACAATACATCCAGTTTTTTGTATTTGTTGCCACAGTGCAGCAATAAAAAACTGCTGTCTTGGAATTTTAATATTTTATTCAATATTACCACAATATAGAATCAATGAAGCAAACAAACAAGCAGATACAGAGTATGTGACACTGTCATACCGTCACACAGTGATATTGAGGGATATTTTAGGGCAACATGAGAGTTCATATGGACTTTATAACTCACACATGTGTAAGTTATTAACAGCAATCTAAAACATCTAAAAATGCTTTGTCCATAAATAAAGAAAAATCTGCTTAGATATCCTCCCTGTCAAGTGTTCTTTCATTTTTAATATTAGACACTCCATACAACAATAATGTGCTGACAGTTGTGAGTGCTGTGGCCCACTAATAAAGAGCCGAGTGAGCAAAAACCTGATTTTTATTTATCAGTGTGTAATCAATGTATCCTGTTTGGATACAATAGTAAAAGGAAAAACTCTCAGAGCAATAAATGTTGCAAAGAAGGAAAGTCAAAACAGATGTAGGACTCACTCTATCACACAGCTCCTCAAAGGTGCAGTCAGCAATGGTCCCACATGCTTTGTTCAGACGGACTTTCCTGTTCTGGACATTCAGAACTCTCGGTCGAGTTACTGTCGGGGAAAGTAAAATGTTAATCTTAATTTTTTAAAAAATGCTGCAATTTCTGCAGTAATACAGATAAAAATCACACATCAGCTGTCATATTTTTAACTCTACTTACTGTCATTCTGCTTAAAAGCCAGTTCATCAAACATCTTATCTAGTGTCACTTCTACATCAGGCTCACTGGAGCTGCAATAAATATAACAGAGAAACATTAAAAAAAAAACCATTTATATGACTTTAAAAGTTTAAAAACCGGCTTGTGGCGACTGATTGTTTTATACAACGAGCTTCTTACAGAAAGTACAGTTTTCCAGCAGAAGGTCTGTTCCTTTTGCGGTAATCTATCCCAGAATCCAGGCGAAGAGTTTGACAATATTTCTGCATGTGAGGGACAAATTGTCAACAACAAGTGTCTTTGAAACATGGAGACAAAATTTCAATATGCTTTTCAAAAATATAGTTTACTTTACTTACCTGCAGCACAGCAATGAAAGGCACAAAGTTGACTCTCTGTAGCCCGTTTTTATACAAGTCTGAGGGAAAAGAGCAAATAAAATGGTTTTACATTTGCTTTGATTGTTCTGTTTAATCTTAACTTATCTAAACTATATTTTGCGGTGATGCTGCTTCGGTTTATTACAGATTAAACTTTGTTTTGATTGTCATTATGAGGTATCTAAAAATTCTTTACAAAGAAAACATGTTTAAGCATTTTTTTTTTTATTTAATGAAAATTACATTTAGAAATCTAGAAATTTAGAAATTTAGAAAGACCCTGTTGATATCTCAGGAACATTCAAAGGAATCTGGAAGCACCCCAACTCTGTCCATGTGGTGACAACAGTTTCTGAAGACATTTGGGCAGACAAAGACTTTTAAAGGATATGTTAGAATACTTGCTGCTCACCTTCAGGGGGACGGTTAGAAGTGGCCACAACTACAACACCGTTCAGAAACAGATTCTCGAAAAGCTGCCTGAGAATCATGGCGTCAGCTATATCAGTGACCTGAAATATGCATTAGAAATAAAATCAACTTTGGATAAAGTATGAACAACACTGCTGAGGTTATTGATACTGTCAGACAGCTAAAGAAAACAGCTTCTGACTGTTACTGTGGTAGTAGAAACACTGAAAAGTCATTACCTGAAACTCATCAAAGCACAAAAGACAAGCCTCCTCACTAATCTCCTCAGCAACTGGAGCAATGGGGTCATAGGATTTGGCCATTTTTCCCGCTTTCCTCTTTGGCATACTCTGTTTGAGCCGATGAATCCCTAAAAAAAAAAAAAAAGAACAAAGTGTTGGATCTAGATCTAAAGACTAAGTGTAAGAACAAAGAAATACACATAAATATATACATAAAATAAAATAAATAAATGCATAAAATTAACTAAAAAAAACACTATGTTCAATAAATGTTCAGTCTCTTCTCTTTAATTAGGGGTGACTGAATAAGTGACAGCAGCATTTTGATTTTATACATACTCAATACGGCAAAAAACACAGTGAGAGCAAAACTGGCAAAACTGATACTTGAAACTTGGGAATAAAGGGGTAGACCCACTGTTGAACTGCTTTGTCAGCAGCATGCACTAAAACAAAACACATACATAAGCAGTGCCTTAAATGTAACAAAACTGAAATGTGGTGACAAAAACAGGAAATACAAGTAGAGCTCAACAACCACAGTGCTGCTTTGTTCTACAAACTTTGAATAAAGCAAGTCGTTAAGTGTCATTTCTGCACCTGTATTAAAAAAAGACAGCCTTGTATTTAATGATAAAATGCAATATAACATACGCACAACTCCTACTGAAATGTGTCTAGATTTTTTTTAGAATAAAATGCTGCCACGTTCATCATCAAAGTATGAAGACCTTTTTTTTTTCCTCTCTGCAATTTGAGTCATTTATGAAGTTCAGGCAAGATGATGGTAAAAAAAAAAAACTGGCTGTTAAAACCTGCTGAAATTACAAAATACAAAATACAAAGCACCAGGCAATGTCTGGCAAACATCATACCAAGATTTTTAGGTCAAGTCACATACTTGAGACTGGGTGTGAATTTGAGATAGATATAACTTTGTGTTCACTGCACAAATACAGATGTCATATTTAAATATGTTTGTGCCACATCTTGATATTATTTATTTATTACCTTTTTTAAAAGTCCTTATAGTTTAATCCATTGTACTCCATGTATTTATCACTATTATTATTACTATTATGTTTTAATATCATCTCAGGTGGGAGGAGGGAAGGAGAAGAGGTGAACAGGTGAGGGCTTTGATGGGTGCAAAAGAAAAACGTATTTTTTCAAATTTTCTGACACCGTCACAATCCTGTTGATACTCTAAATGAAGATAATGTGGAGGGCAAAGATACAAAGCACCCTGCACAGAGCTGCAAATTCAGGGTGTTGCCTGTTATGGTGACTTAATGAACTGAGTGAATGAGTACAAGTACAACAAGACACAGTGTCGCCCTCTGGTGGTGGAATTTCTGCCTCAAACATGTAAAAAAAATAAATAAGTAAAATATCTCAAGCTCAGCTATATCATTTAATTGGCAACGTAAGCAGTGTATAAATTTTTTTGCATCATTGCTGAGTTTTTCAAAAATTGATCAACAGTGACAAGAATGAAGAAACAGGTCGATGTAGGTATTGTTAACTGACAATGTGGACGTGTGTTTACAACTGGTGAAAATGTACGACTTTTTAAATCTCTGTTGTGTTGAATGTAGGGACACGTGTCTGTTTTTTTTTTACCACTGCAACAAAACAGCTTTTACAGTTTGGAGCACATCTTCCACTTTTTAGATTCAAGACACCTCATCCTGAACATAACTTATTCATTATGTCTTTGAAACTGAGCATTCTTGTTACAAACATGAAGTGTACTAACTTTTATGCACGTCCAACATGAAGCCGTGGAAATGAACCCTCTTTTTCTTTTCAGTCTCCACATGTGAGTAAAACATGTCCATCACCATAGTTTTTCCTGTGCCTGAAACGATGAAGGTCATGTGAGTTAGGAACAAAGCTACACATAACGCTGTAAAAGAAAGTTTCATTGAGATGTATGTCTCTCTTGTTCATATTTCTTACCAACATCGCCGTAGATGTAGTAGCCTTTTGGAGGTTTAGGTTTTGTGAAAAACTGAAAGATGAACGGAGAAAGACAAATCAGAAGAATGGTGTTACAAAATTATGCAGAAGTAAATATAAGTCTACTGTGTAATAATAAAACAATACTTATCATCTTAGATTACAGTTAAGTTTAAAGGATGGGTTCATAATTTTCAAGTCTGTCTTAAAACAACAGTCAGATACTCAAATGAAAACACTGACAAAGAGGAAGATCTTGGGTAGATAATAGAGTGAATAAATATGAAAAACAAAAATCAAATAATCCAAATCTTTCTAAAACAGAATTGGATTCAAATATAATACTATCACCAAGTTTGTTTACTAAATATTTAGTCAATGCTGATCTATAGAAGGAACCATAAAGTGCATACTTGGATGGATGGGAAAATCAACACTGAATGAAAATGCTACTGTCAAATCAAGTAGATATCTTTCAGCATTCTTCTTTTTAGTGCCAAAGTCCCTCGTTTTGTTACTATACTTCCATCGCAGCTCAACAGGGAAACACAAAGAGGGAATTTGATGCTAAAAAGACTGTAAATGTGGCAGATATCCACTTGATATGACTAACTCAGACTGCTGATGCCTCATATAAAAGGTCATGGTCACTTTTATTGTCTCCCTCAGTAAAGAAAATCATCTTGGGACAAAGGGAATTAATGCTACAACAACAATCACAATAAAAGCAATTTCAGAAAAAACAATGAATAAGAACAGACGTACAGATAAAAAATGATCAGCAAAAAAAGTCTAAGGCAAAAACATCTCAAGCATACACACTTTAGTAAATAAATTATTTTACATGCTTACAAACAAGCACAAGCTTCAGATCAACTTTTAAATGCATTTCGGCACAAAATGACTGTGGACACACTGTGGACTTTGGCCCCCCTCACTTACACTGAAAGCGTATTTGAAGGGGATCTTTTAATAGCCAGTATGAACAGGAGGGATGATTACAGTGAGGAAAACCTGTTTCAGTGTTTATATGGACACCTGACTGTTGTTTTAAGACAGACTTGAAAAACACGTCATTTCAATAGGAAAACGACCATTTACCTTGGAGATGAAGGATGTGGGTGTGTTGCTGTATCCTCTGAGTGTTTTGTGCAGCTGGTCCAGTGTCTGCAGCACCGCTTTCTGGTGCTCATCTTCCCGCAGAGACCCGTCTCTGATCAGCCCGCAGTAGTGATCCAGAGGCCCGCTGTACCCGGCGGCGCTGCCCCCGCGGTCCTCCACCGCCTGCTGGGCTTTCACCGTGAGGCCTTTAATATAATAACAACAACACGGACAGTTCAGAAACTTTAGCTGGTTTATTTACCCCCTCGGACCTGCACAAAAACGAGTTTATTGATGCGTTACGAAGTTACGATAATGTTGCTGCTGAGGACAACGACCAAAGGTTAGTAACTGACAGCTAGTTTGACAGCTGACAGGGCAAGAGAAACATAAAAAGGTAAGTTTAAAAAAGGTTGACTATAGTAAGTTATAGTAATAGTTAAACCGATTTATTTTGAGAGTTTAAACTAGCTACGAGAGATTAATTAAAAGTAAAGCTAGGTCGACTTTTAAGCAGTAGGTTAATTAGGTTAGACCAGCAGACAAACACGTTTAACACGATCGATATCTGAAACGACTCACCAAAAACACGCCTCACCTCGTCTGCAGAGGTCTGTCAGAGATTTCAGCAGCTTTCTGGAGGAATGTTTCTCTGTCAGAAAACACCTAAAGCCCAGAGAAGCTGAGGGTGACATCTTTAAAGACAGCGGCACCCACACCGCCATCTTGGCTTCAAATTTCCTCAACGTAACTTTATTAGCAAACCTACAAACATACACAGACAGAGAAGTGTTTGTCGCTCTCAGCCGGCAGGGGGCGACATTTCACTCAGTTCAGCGGCTTGGATTTTATATTTATTAAAAAACAACACATTTATAATAATTATATTTAAACAAAGCAGTGTGACAATCAAAAATGGTTGCAGTCATGCTGATAAATTCAAGTTTATTTTATTATATACTCACTTTTCAACAACAAGGCAATTGAAATAGCTTCATATAGGACATAAAAGCCAAAGAGAACATATAAAATAAACACAAGGCAATATAAAAATAAATATAAATAGGATTTTAAAAGAGTAAAATTAAATAAAAATTGGAAATAAGCTAAAATTGAATAAAACTGATTAAATGGGAGAATAAAAAAATTACAGTGAAGTGCAATATATGAATAAATAGTGGACTGGAATTAAAGCCACAATTTGAAAAAATCAATCTGAGATTTGCTGAGAAGAGTTAAAGCTATCAAGGCTGTTTACTTCTTCCTTTTTTTTAACAACTGCAGTTACTCAATAACAATTAGTTGATTAATTGATTAGACGACTGATATAAAATTAATGCAACAATTTTGATAATCAATGAATGATTCAAGTCAATTAATAAGTAAATATTCCTACCATTTTGTGATTCTGCCTTCTTAAATTTGAGGATTTGCAGTTTATGTCACTGTAAACTGAATATCTTTGGGTTTTTGACGGTTGGTCGGACAAAACATGAAATTTAAAGACAGAGAAATTGTGACTGGCATTTTTTTTGTGCTATTTTTGGACACTTTGTTAATAAATGACTAATCAAAAAAGTTAAAAAAAAAAATAGGAAGATAATTGTTAGTTGCCGCCACAATCTCAAGCTTTCACAATACACACACTCCACCTGCTTTGGCATAACACAGATTTATGACTGTATTACCCACTAAGTTAGCAGCACCTACTGAAATACCCAAATGTATTGAGTGGTAAATGAATGTTGTGCGGTGTCAGTTTACAACAGGCTAAATTTAGAAAACATACACCTGTGTCCAAATCATGGCACACAGCACCTAAATGTGAAACACTATACTGACTCTTTGTGCATCACTGAAATGAAAAAAAAAACAATACAACGAACACAAGAATATTAAAAATGTTATTAAAAATGCAGTGATGAAAATAAACCAATTTCAATATACACACAAAGATGATTTTCACAGCATATAATCACAAATAGACAAGGTAGGAAAACATTATTAGGGTAATTATAATACATTATTTAGGGCTGCGACTAATGATAATTGTTATTATAAATTAATCTGCCCATTATTGTCTTGATTAATCCTTTGTTACGTAAAATATCACATAAATAGTGAAAAATGCCCACAAAAATTTCCCAGATCCTAAAGCAGTGTCTTCAAATTGCTTTTTTTTTTTTTTTTGTCCGATCAACAGACAAAAACCCAAAGATTTTCCATTTATGGTGATATAAAAAGCAGCAAATCGTCACATTCGAGAAGCTAGAAACAGATGGATGTTTTGGCAGTTTTTGCTTGAAATTTGACTCAAATGATTATTAATCTATCAAATTTGTCACTACTAAATTATATGTCAGTCAATTGTTACAGCTCTAATATAATTATCTTTTGTGATATCAGATAACTGCAGCTTGAATAAAAGCTACAAAGACCGGAGGTTTACAGCTAAATGCACACAGTTGGAGGAACACACTATAAGAATATTATTCATACTTTCCGTTGAATATTCTCATTATAATTAACAGCAGAAAGTCTGTCCTCGGTCTAATTATACCTCCACAGCACTGAGCTGGAGTTGCAGACAAAACATGGGAGGGTGTTATAAGGCTTAGAGGCTTGTTGCCATGACAACAGAGGAGCCCTTCTCCCTCTCTCTCTAATGCACACACTCACTGTCACTCGCTCTCTGTCTGTCTGTCTCTGTTGTATACACACACACACACACACACACACACACACACATACAGTATTACAGTGGAGTCCGCCTTGCTTTGAGGTCCGTGCTCTGCTATTGGAAGCACGAAAAATATAGGAAATACAGCAAAGGAGCGCAGGGATACTCCTCCAGTCCACATCTGTTTTGGATGGTGAGTGCCTGCTGATCAGGTTATTGTTTGTTTACATGCTGCATCCTTTGTGTTTGTGTGGCAAATCTGCCCTTAAAATAGGATTAATTTTAAATGCATAAATTGCAGGTTCACTCTGCTGCTGCTGCTGCTGCTGCTGCTGCTGCTGCATGAGAGGTGTGCCACATGTTTCTTCTCTTGTAGCTGCTGCCTCTTCTTTTTCTTTTTTCTTTTTTTTTTTTTTTTTTAAAGATTAGGGTGGAAGCTGTCATCGTAATGGTAATTCATAGCTGGGTAGCCATGGTGAAGTCAATTTTCCCCTCCCTCTGCCACTGCTGAATGCATTAGTCTAATGAGATGTCTGCAGCCTGTGTGCTGAGCAGCAGAGGCGGCAGCAGCGGCGGCAGCAGCAGTGTTAACCAAAAGGGACGAGGAAGAGCAGAGGGGGAGAAAAGCCACATACAGCAAGAAAAAGATGGCTTTCTCTCCACTGTGAGAGATTTCGCTTTATAGTCACCTTTAGGCTTCTTGGATTTAAGAAAAAAAAAGGGCTTTGCTCCTTGGTTTTCACAATAGAAGACAGCAGGTAATAGACACCCTCCCCCCTCCTCTCTCTCTCTCTCTCTCTCTCTCTCTCTCTCTCTCTCTCTCTCTCTCTCTCTCTCTCTCTCTCTCAGGTTTATTGGTGTGTTATCTGTGCAGGATGGAGGTGCTGTTTCCTCCACAGCTCATGCATGGCTGCCTTTTGTGTTGTTCCATTATTATGGTGCTCTGCTAAATGCTGCTGCTCTCACCGCATTGCTCAGCTGAGCATTCTGCAGTCTCTTTAGTGTTTGGATGTTGCTGCTGATGTACACATTTTGCCAAGCCGTTCTGCTTCCTCTGTGTCTGCTCTAAATTGATGCTAATGCTGCTCTCTAATACTGTGGTGTGTAGCTGTTGAGGAGGGGGATTAATGTGCAGGCAAAGTGCATGTTTTTTGTGTGCGTTTCTCCTGCTTGAGCTCTCCGGTTGTTTGTGTCTCCTTTGTCTCCAGCTCCAAATGAGTGTACCTGCAGCAACAGTACAGAAATCAGACGGCAACAACAGTGAAATGCAATCAGCTGCAGTGGCTCCCTCCTTCATCCCCAGCCAGTCGGGGAAGATACCAGGCAGGAAGAGAGGGAGACCCCCGCTCCGCAATGTCGCCAAGATGGATTTTCCCAACCGGTACCCTGAATCCCTCCCTCCACTCAAAGTGCCAAAGAAGAGGGGGAGAAAGCCGGGCTTCAAGGTCAGCCAGTTTGAGGGGGGGGGGGGGGGGGCGAAATGTGGGATGAGATTGTGGTCTGTGGATGCAGCATGTTTAAAAATGCATGTGTACACAGGCACACAGGCCTCACAGCCCTCAGATTTTGTGGGACCCCCGTTTAACAGAAAGAGACTTAATATCTGTGAGGCTTTGTTCAGCTGTAGTCAAATATTATGGAAATAATGCCATGTCAAAAGGGGAAGTCATTACATAGACAAATATGTCTGTTTTCTATTCATAAATACAAACAAAACTCTGCAGCATAAAAACTGCAGCTTTAAACAGATTTGGTATCCTGATTATTACCACCCCCCTGCTCCCTACATGATTTAGTAACCTATGTGTAAATAAATGATATGCCCCCCCCAAAAAAACACAGGAATGCAATAACATTTCCTCTTCTGCTTGGTTCTTCAGCTCAAACCCAGGATGGTGATGACACCGTTGGCTATTTCTCCACCCAGCAGCACCCCTGAGCCCGATATGAGCTCCATTCCTCAGGATGCCGCCACCATCCCCCACTCTGCCACGCCCCAGGTGCTCACAGGTAGGACGGAAAACACTCTAAACACGTGTAAGAAGCACTTTTATCTTTCCAATCCTCATTTAAAGACACAAAAGGATCTCATAACTCACTACAAAAGGTAATTAAAGCATCAACTTTCCTCGTTTTTTACTTTTCTTTCTCATTCTGTCTCCCCCTGCATCAGTCTGTATCTACATCAACAAGCAGGCCAACACGGGCCCTAACCTGGACAGGAAGAAGATCCAGCAGCTCCCCGATCACTTTGGACCCGACAGGCCCTCCGTGGTGCTGCAGCAGGCCGTCCAAGGCTGCATCGACAGCGCCTTCCAGCAGAAAACAGTGTTCACTCTTCTCACACAAGGCTATGGAGGAGAAAAAATATCAGGTATCATGCAAGGACCCTCCTTCGGGTGTTAGTTTCTGTTTTTTTTACCACTTCACTGAGTGAAAAAACATGCATTAGTGAGCGTTTAATGACCTGTTTAATGCGTTTAATGTACTGTTGTTTAAAGGGGTCCCCCTGTTTTGCTCTTGCAGCCACATTTGATGGGAAGCAGCACCTTCTGAGCCTCCCTGTGGTGAACAGCATCGACTATGTGCTTCGTTTTCTGAAGAAGCTCTGTCGCAGCTTGCACTGTGAAAACCTCTTCAGTGATCAGCCCATTACCCAGCACAGTGGTGGTTCCTACCAGTCAGATGGTATTTATACATTTTGCCTCTTCAGTAGAAGCTACTGTGATGATATAAACAGATTATTTGAGCTGATTTTGAATCTGGGGGGGATTTTGTTATTGATAGAAGCCTCCATCTTGTCTTTAGCTGAAACATCTATGGCCGAGGATTACCATTTAGACCAGTCGGATGGTAAACGCTACTCCGTGGACCCCGGGGAGTCTGCTTTCAGCTCTATAAGCTCCTCTTACTCGCCAAAGTCCTCCTACGGGTTCCGTTCATCACAGCAGTTCTCCAACGGCTCGGCCTCCATGAGCATGTGCAGGCAGTCCTCCACCAGCCCGAACGCGTTCCCCGAGAGCAACAGGACAGGTGAGAGGTCATCACAGGAAAAAACAGAGATTGTTTTGACATTTAATCCCCCTGATGAGTTAAAGTAAAGCTGATTTGTTTTTCCAGGAGGTTATAATGCATCTCCAGAGTCCCAGGAATCCAAGGCTCCACCCAATAAGGACCCATCCACCTGGTCTGTGGAAGATGTTGTCTGGTTCATCAGGGATGCGGACCCCCAGGCCCTCGGCCCTCATGCAGACGTGTTTAGGAAACATGTGAGTCCCTTTTTCACTGTGTTCTTGACGGGCTGCCTCGTTAATCGGCATTAATTGGAAAATCACCTCAGCTGGTCACAGATATCTTGCCGACTTCCTCTTCTGCTTTTCTCAGGAGATCGACGGAAACGCCTTGTTACTCCTGAAGAGCGACATGATCATGAAGTACCTCGGACTGAAGCTGGGGCCGGCCTTGAAGCTTTGCTACCACATCGACAAACTAAAGCAGACCAAGTTCTGAAAACCCCCACCATGATATTCCTTTTTTTTCTCTCTCTCTCTGTCTCTTTCACCCAGAAGGGTCGAATCCAACGGTACATTTTACTGAAGATTTCCATAATGTCATGTAGTGATAATCACAAATTCAACCTTCTCTTCTCTTCTCTTACTTACTTACTTACTCTACTTTTGGCACAGATTTTGAACTAAAAACCCTCAGATTGTGGAATGCATCCTTCATAACGTAACCAGTTAAGAAGGTCAGTGTAAGAAAAAACATTTAGTCTCACAAACCTTCATGTGCAGCACATCTGTCAGCTGCATGCAGATGTCATTATATATATAAATTCATCATCTGACAAGAAATGTATAACAGAAAACACTTTATACCTTAAGGCTACTCTCACTTTCTCAAATCTCACAAATATGATCTTGTTTACTCGTGTTTACCAAGCTGACAAACATATTTATAACTGTACTGAAAAGCAGTGCATTAAATACTACATTGCTTTTTGATTGAGAGATTTAAACAAAAGTCATTTTGATACTATTTTTTCACATTACTGTGCAACAAAGGAGTAATGTTCCCATTGAATTTCTGTTTTTATTATAATTTTAATATTAAAAACAGTATAACCGAAACAAAACATAGCCTACATAGACAGACAGTAGCTCTCTTGTTAATATATATCTATAAGGAAAAATGAGAGCATCGTGAACGTGATATATTTATGTTTCAATATGCAAGATTGTTAGATGCCAATTATCTCCATAGGCTCTCCATGTATACTCATAAGGACGTTTTTTTAAAATTCATATGTTTCTATGTTTTTATCAAGCATCAGTGTTGATACAGAAGTTGTTAAAACACACCAAACACTTAAATGTTACACTGAGAAAACCCGAAACGACCATGTAAATGGGTATATAATATAGTATTGCTTTTGTATACCACTTTTGGTGTACAGTATGCATCCTTTTTTAATCAATTAACCTTTGTAAGTGAATGCTGCTGTAAAGATATTACATGTAAGCCATGCCTAGTGAGATCAAGCTAAGGTGTTTTATTTTACAAATCATTATGAATAAGAGTTTTAGAGAAAGCTGAGTGATCAGTACTCTGCGCTGGTGCTAAAAGTTATCTACGTATTTAACTGTTTGCTTTTGTGTTTGTGAGATGTAAAGGAAATCTTATGTGTATACTGTACTGTATGTGAGTATTAAATTAAGAAATCAAGTAATCAGAGCTCTGTGTGCGTGTGTCAGACTTTTTTTATTTCACTGCTGTATGAGTTGTTCTCAGGATATATTTTTGTGTTTTTGGTTCGTTGAACAATGGTAGTTTTCTGAATGCATCCAGATTTGGATTTTGGGTCCACATGTGTGAGAATAATTTAGTCTGGGAGCCTCATCTGTGCTTCAACACACATGATTTAACAAAGGTGACCTATATCTCCCAAACTGGTGTCCAGGGACCTCCAGGGGTCCTTGTGGGGCTCCCCGGCAAAATTAGGAGCACTTCTTTACTGCTTCAGATTAGCACACTGGGAGAATCACACAGGTTTCACTCCTTCTGTGTAATTCTGGTCAAACTAACAGCGACACTCTTCCCGTGTGAAGTTATTGGAGGCCTGTGGTCCATTTCAGATCTACTTAGAGTTCTTTGGCGTGCAACTATTTGGGGTTTCTGGCCCGTATCATCACCAGGATCCAGTTAAAATGGTATGATTGAATGGTATGAATTGGTATGAATGGTAAAATTAACTTGCTTGAGGGGCCCCAGAGCCAAAATGAGCTGCTGGGCCTCTATTATCCGCCTCTCTGTACATTGTGTACATTTCTCCTGAAATGTTACACAGCCAATGTTGATTAAATATTCATTAATTCAGGAATATGCACCATACATCATCTTAAATAATAAGTCACATGGCCTCAAGATCATGTGATTAAGCAGAACCTAAACTTTATTATGTCAGTAGGAGCAAAAACTTGCTGTTGGGCCCCTGTTGCCTCATCAAGCACAGTGCATACAGCACAGTGTAGATGTTACACAAAAACAGAGAAACCAACCATTACTACAGCATGTCACTGTGGTAATTTGAGGAAATACAACTTTAGGGAAATGCACCGTGTGAGCTCTGTAAAATAAAATAATTGCGGTTTCAGAGCTAGAGTTTGACACAGTGACCCTCTACATAATGAGGCCAAACAGGACACGGTTGATGTTGTATTTGTGGTTCAAACTCCCCAAACATATTTTCAAAAACCACCTGACAAACTGAGGCAGTTGCTTGCTTTGCCCAGTAGGTAATCCAGCTGTGGTTCTCTATTTTCTTGAGGAATTTGAGGGTTTTATGGGGAGTTAATATTCTACTTCTCTTCTATACAATTTACGCTCAATATATTCAAATAAGAACAATAAAAAAAGAATTAAATAAAGAATTCAGCATTTTCTCACCATGATTTTATTGCCTGACAGTGTAGAGAAGAATTTGAAACTAAATATAAATGCTTTGGATCTCATAATGTTTGGAAATAAAACTCACAGACTGGACTGAAGAAGCCTTTGGGATGACATGTTCAAGAACATCCGTGTTTAATGATTATATACTTAAATATTTCACCCTAATCAAAATTTCTGATTACAGATAATGAATTATTTGATCAGTAGAAGCAGTTGACAATCTTTAGCCTACAGAAACCCAGAACCCAAAATGTTTATTTCCTGATGATGAAACCTCGGGGTGGCCATCCTCATCACGATGAAGGATCCGCTCATAACGTGACAGCATCCAGCTAAACCCAAACCGAGCGGAGCAGCAGTGAACTTATGATCAGGCTGTGATGCGCACGGGTGACGCCGCGCTCCTGTAGTCGCATAACCAAAGACTGGCGTGGGATCGATCCCTGCTGCGCCTCATCTGGAATAACGTCGGGAAAATCCAGATATTTCATTAGCGGGTGTGTTTTTTAAGGAGGCGAGCAGTGTTGAGAATAATCCCTTTTGGGCAAACGTTTCCATCGGAAGGAGGGTTTTCTGTACTTTGCAGAAGCCAGAGCAGATTTATTCCGATAAAGAAGCACCGAATAGGCTGTAATAAGGTAAGAAGTGATTCCTGCACACGTACATGTCATGCCTTATGTTCAGATTATAGAGGTGAATGGTTTATGTTGATGTGTCACGCATTATTTTTCCTATTTTCCTTCCGTGTGAATGAATGGGATCGAGGAGAGGGCTGGCACACTGTCACCTGCGCATCCCTTAAAATAAAGCCTCTGCGTTTTGCCTGGAAACAACCAGAAAAGCAGAAATAAAACAGCGAGGAATCACCGGGCGAATTGACAAAATGTCACCAAGATTTGCGCAATTAATTGGCTTTTATCCGCGTCTAATAGTGGCTCTGCGGTGGCACCGAGGGAGCTGTCCGGTGTTTTAAAAATAGGTCTGTTTGATTATGAGATTTTGACATATTTTTCGGGCCGATGCGCACGGAAAGATGTCATTAGCAGCAGGATGGTGGGATCTAATCTGAAAATGCTCTCACTGCGTCGTTTCCATCGGAATGCAGCAGCGTCTCTGCTCTCACAGGAGGCGGTTAGCTTTAATAGCATTAACTCAGATGTCATTGCCCAAAGCGTGAAATAAAACAGCATCTGTTGGCCTATGTTTGGGCAGAACAAGTCATTCATACCTGCGGCCTGTGAGATATGTGGCAGATATTGCTCTAAAACGCCGCAGTTGCGCGGTGTCGAGCCGTTTTTCTCAGCTCAGGGCTCCGTGAAACAGTTTCTTTTTGTCATCTTCCTGCAAAAAGGTTTCTCCTCAAGGTCATTCACTGTAGCTTATTTCACAGATGAAACCCAAGATCTGTTCTCATGATTACCCATCGCGTTCGTCAGGATTGGTTTCATGACGCGCAGGTGGTGAACATTAAAAGGCTGTGATTTGCACTGAATTTTTTTTTTTTTCTTGCCTGCAACACACATTTGTGCTGTTTGTTGAGGAAGGCCCGAGCCAATGCAGTGCTCTCTGTGGTGGAGCTGTCCAGCCTGCTGTCATGCTGCTGCTGCTGCTGCTGCTGCTGCAGAGAAGAGGACCATATGTTGGTCACAAGCGGTGGACATTCCCACACAGTATTCACATATGCAAATAATATTCTGCTGTCTCATTTGTTAAATTATGGATTGAGAATTTACGCATTCCTGGGCACTTTATGTCATCTGCCACATCATGAGTCAATAATTAATGAATCTGGGGCTTCTGACGTGGTTGCTCAAGTTGTCATGATGCTACTGAGGGCCTTCAGTGTGGATAACAAACTAATCCAGGCAGTGGATTTCTTATTGCCCACAGCTGGCTTAAACACTAGATTATATACGCTCAATTATACGCTCTATACCCCAATGATCCAGATTATATGGCAGGCCTGCTGTGTGCTGCATGCTGCCCTCACTCCGGTCTGCTGCAGCAGTGTCTCCCGTACAACCGAGCAGTGGCTTTGTTGTCACTGTCGGGTTATAGGACAGTGTTTGCAGTGGAAACTTGATAGCAGCGATCGAACATTTGATGAACTGGATCTGATCTGACAGTGATGATCCAGGTCAGTGCTACACACAGTGGCCACAGACTGGCACAAACAGGCTGAACAGACAGAAATAGAACATGAGCACCAGGGAAATATTTGCTTCCTTCCAAAAAAAAAAAAAAAAAAACACACACACACATTTACACTTACAGAAGGTAGTTTTCTATGCTGTGCTACAGATTTTCATACTGCCGTCGCCCAAGCATGGATAAATGCATTATTCACATGTTCTTGCACCACAGGAACCATGGGAAAGCAGAACAGCAAGCTGACTCCCGAGGTGATGGAGGATCTGGTGAAGAACACAGAGTTTAACGAACACGAGCTGAAGCAGTGGTACAAGGGCTTCCTGAAAGACTGCCCCAGTGGCAGGCTGAATCTGGATGAGTTCCAGCAGCTTTACGTCAAGGTGTGTGTGTGTGAACCGCTGCCTCTCTGCTTCATCCTCTGCTTCTTTCACATGTCTTAGAAATCATACATAGCTATTTCTCCATCATGCTGTCACAACAAGAGCACAGTATCTTTAAAGCCCTGGTTAAATTATTGAACAGTAACGAGTACATCTCTCCCCCCCTGCATTTACAGTTCTTTCCATACGGCGACGCATCAAAATTTGCACAACACGCCTTCAGAACCTTTGACAAAAACGGAGACGGGACCATCGATTTCCGAGAGTTCATCTGCGCTCTGTCCATCACATCCCGCGGCAGCTTTGAGCAGAAACTCAACTGGGCCTTCAACATGTATGACCTGGATGGTGACGGCAAAATCACCAGAGTGGAGATGCTGGAGATAATCGAGGTAAGGGATTATCGAGTCATTATAAGCCCTCGCTCATCAGGGGACCGGCTCTGTGTTTTTATGTTGTTATCAGTCTCCCGCACACCTGCAAAGAGTAGAGAGGCGGTTTCATAATGACAAAACTGCAGTTGTATTGGATTACTATATGCCATTTTTGGAAACACAATCAGTACAGTAAATCTGATATGTCTCAGTGATACTGGAGCGTATTGACGATTCCTGTAGTGATAAATGTGGTGCGTGCTTTATTTTAAAGCGTTTACATCAGTGATTCCCAACATTTTTCATCTGACGTAACCCTGCAGCCCGATACCCCTTCATCTGCACCATCATGCTCCAAATATACTGTTAGAAATCGATTATAAACTGGATCTTTTAATCATATAAATGTGGTTATTATTGCACTTATTTTTTCACACAATTGATTTGTGAAGGTTGAGGTTGCTTTGTTCAAGTTTGCATTCATACTGCTACCACTGAGTGTCAAAAAGCTGGACGTTTCAAGCATTTATCCTTTACTTTTAGCTGCCTATTTCAACTTCTCTGCTCGTTTGCTTACTAGTTTTCTCTCCTTCTCAATTGCAACATGTTAATGTGTTACAACTGACTCAGGTTAATGGTCAGTTTACAGATTTCTAAAGATTAACATCACATTTTCATTTTGTAATCCTATTTGGCTGCTTATTTCTACTTTTCAGTTTAGTTTTAGTTGAGTTTAGTTGCTTTCCTCATTCCTTCTGGCAACTGCAGAACTACCCTTCCGCGGAAATCACTGATCTACACCTTTATGAACAAACTAACACAAGTAGGCCTCAATGACACAATAAACCACAACGCTCTGCTAATTGCTCACTGCGCCTCACCCCGCAGGCTATCTACAAAATGGTGGGCACTGTGATCATGATGAAGATGAACGAGGACGGCTTGACACCAGAGCAGAGGGTGGACAAGATCTTCAGCAAAATGGATAAGAACAACGACGACCAGATCTCGTTGGAAGAGTTCAAAGAGGCGGCGAAGAGCGACCCGTCCATCGTGCTCCTGCTGCAGTGTGACATGCAGAAGTGAGCCGTCGCTGCTCGCTCCTCTCCCCGTCTGTATCCACACACTCTGGACAGCAGCACACGTTTTAATGTCTCATTAGGTTCTCTGCCATTTCCACAGGAAAAAAAAAAAACAATGCTTGGACTATTTTTCAATGGACTCGCTTCTTGTGGTTGTATGCATGAGAATGTCAAATGCTGAATAATTTTGAATATAGCTATAAGATATCATACATTTCTATTTCAAAACATGCCAGTGTGATTTGTGCACAGTAACCCTAAACATTCTCATTCAACTTTAGCTTGTATATCAGTGGAGCACTGCATTAAATTATGTTCCTGCAGTATTTAGGATCCCCAGTGTTCACTGCTGCAACTACTGTACGCTTTACATAATAGTAACAAAAACAATAATTCCTATGATAATTGTAACTGTCTCTACTATCCAGACTTGTAGAGCTCTTGGAGAATAGAGAGGCTCCTGTCTGTTCCAGATGTTTTCACACGATAGAACCAAAAAGAGTAGGTTCTTTGCATGCATATATTACGTGTCAAAAAAATATAATCTCTTACCCTTTGCATCTTTAGGTGGTTATAAAAGAGAAACCCCGCGAAATTCATTTAGTATTGTTGCATGGGATGTACAGTATGTGACTCATCAGACCATTAGTTCACCTCCAGTAATGTGGGAGCATGCTTCCCTCCATTGATACACGTGTATGTGTGACACTTGAGTTTTTGAAGGATATTTGGGTTGCAATCGTGGGCTAATCTCCAAGAAAGAGCTTTTACATAAACATTATATTTTGCTTCTGGGATAAGCAGAAATATGTTTATAGAGCGCCATTCCCGCATGATTTTGTTGTACTGCTGCCGCTTAATCTAGTGGAAAAGCCAAAATTCCAGCTGTCATTAGACACAGTACTCATGCATTATTCCCCACAGCGAATAATTGGCTGCATTTTTCAGGCTGCTTAGTTGATTTAGACTTAAATAACTTTACACAGTACATATCAACATGTTTACAGAAATGAAGAGCACTGCAAAAAGAGTGTTCTTGGCTTTTGACCTTGATGCTGGGAGCTCACTCTCTAGGCCGGGGACCTTGTGAGAGGGGCTCCATTTCCAAAGCAGCAAAAAAAAAAAAAAAAAAAAAAGGGGGAAAAAGCCTCATATATGTTTACTGGACACACTGCATTCCTACTTTTTTGTAAGGAGAAACTTTTTATTGAAAGGTCTCATCTTCTAATCTATTCTGTTTGCAGCAATTATTAATGATGCAGGACCCTCCAGAGAGGTGCTTGCTAAAGCTTTTGAAAGAGCGTTTCAGTGTGACTCGGCGACTTGCTGATGATGTAGGTTAGAGCGATTGCGGAAATTCTCTTTCAACAGTTTTGCTTCCCTATTTTTAGGCTATGCAAGCACGGACTGAGTGTCTGCTTGTAGTCCACTTACAGCAGTGGAGGTTGCAGAAGCTTTTCACTGTTCTGTCTATAGCATAACTTAAACCAACCCACACATTATTATGTCTGTATTATTTATACATTTCAGTCCAGCCACCATGTCAGATTCTTTGTCTAGTAAATGTTTATATCAAATATGAAAAATCATAATACAAGTGACTGTATTCTTTTATACATGTGGAATGTGTTGCACCCAAAATTAATTCTGTAGTGATTAAAATGAATAAACCATCAACAGGCTTTTTAAAAAGACACAGTCTAGCAGGTGCAGTTAATGGAAACTGGTTAATAATGACGGATGATGTGGGCTTAAAGGACGGGTTCACACTTTCTTAAAACAATAGTCAGGTGCTCGTATCAACATCGCAGCAGGTTTTGCTCGCTGTAATTGTAATTTTATAGTAGACATTAAAAGACCTAATGTGCTTTCAATGTAAGTGATGAGGGACAAAATTCACAGTCCTCATTCGCTGCAGAAATATATTCAAATGTTAAAAAGTTACAGTCATTTAGTACAAAAGTCCCTCTTTTTCTTACTATTGTTCCACTGCTGCTTAACAGGGAAACACAAAGAGGGAATTTTACACTAAAAAAGCTGAAATTCTGGAAAATATCCACTTTATTTGACTAACTCATTTTAAGTTTAGATAAACTTTTGAGTATATTTTTGCACATAATAAGAACTGTGGATTTTGTGGCCGCATCACTTACATTGAAAGTACATTAGGAAGGAATCTTTTAATGTCCACTATGAACAGGAGGAATGATTACAGCGAACAAAACCTGTCAACATTCATATGGGCACCTGAATGTTGTTTTAAGATAGAAAAATGTGAACCTATCCTTTAAGCACTTTGTTGAATAAATGTGTTGATCTGGATGGATGAATGGATGCAGCCCAGGATGCATGAAAACACAACACAGTTTATTGCAACAACGGTAACAATTCTTCATATTCATGACAGTTAACAGCTGCTGGATGAGAATCAATGAGCATCTTTAAAAAAAGGGAAAAGACTGCAGGGCACTAGTGTACACATTTACGCCACAGAGCCCAAATATTATCAACAATAATCAGTTGCTCAAGGAGCAAACTTAACAGACAAACCACCATTTGTAAAAATATTAACACTGTCAGGCTGAGTAGAGTTGTGGACTCACAGAGTAAAAGTCTTCCTCTGTGGTACCGGACTCCTGAGGTAAACACACAAGTGAAAAATAGTAAACTGTTAAAACTTTAAACATATTAATGTCTAACCGTTAATCATTCATAACCATTCGTATTATCAACTGCAAGCATCAAGATAGAATTACCACATAATCTTGGCAATAATTTGGTACATTATAGCTATAAAATTAACAGAAAAAAACAAAGAATATAACTCCTGTGGATCATTTTGTGTACACCATTTTGTAAAAACACATGAAAGTTATAATGACACACCAGACATTAGCCAGATATCTTAAACACAAACAACATATTTTAACACTACACGCTTGAAGTTGCACAGTGTATGACTTTTGACACACAAACCTCTATCTTCTGTGTTGTTTTTAACATCTGCACTGTTCACTATCACTAGTTCATTTAGCTGAGAACTCAAAATTAGTTATATGACCTTGTAGAGATTGGTTTTCTTTCTGAAGGGTGCTGTTTCTGTAGCAGGAATCAAACCTGTGACCTCCCTAGTTATAGGACACACTACTTCTTGTTATCATGCCAGCAGAGGCTGATAATGCAATTTGGTTGCTAAATCAGTTCACAACTGACCAGGACCTCAGGTATTTAGATGCCCAACATGTTTACATTCCCCCTGTCAATAAATATTCTTAATATAAATACCAAGATTCAGAGACTAGTTAGCGGCCCCTAGAGGCTGTGCTTCCCCTTTAACACCCAACCTGACCAAAGACCACTGTTTAGAGTTCGCAGCAAGTAGGTCTGTCAGCGGACTCACAGTATCTACATGACACACCCACTTGGTTAGGTTCAGGCATGAGCAGTGAGATGGTTAGGGTTAGGGATTAGGGGTCAGGGGTGTGTGTCATGTAGCATGCTTTTACAGTGACAACATCAGGGGGCGTGTGTCATGTTTAAAGTGGGTGTGTCGACTGGACCAGAGCCAGTTCTGTTCGAGGTTTCTTCCTGTTAAAGGGGAGTTGTTACTTGCTGCTGTCACCAAGTGCTTGCTCATGGGGGGAATGTTGGGTCTCTGTAAATTAAAGAGTACAGTCTAGACCTGCTGTATGTGAAAAGTGCCCTGAGATAACTTCTGTCATGTCTAGACGGTAACCCTAGATTTGCAAAAGAAACCATGATCTAAACCTAACCAGACCTTAACCACAGCATTGTCACATCATAAAACATAATTATTTTGTACAATGACAAACAACACGCACAATGAAGGAACAACGTGTACAAATCTCGCGAGAGTTTTGCAAATCTAGGGTTACCATTTAAACATGACCTAAATTGAGTTATCCTGCTGGATTGGTTTACTGACTGTCGGGAACTGTCCTAAATAATGAACAAACTGTGCTCAAGACTCTTCTTCTTGTGTCCTATTTTTAGTTTATTTCTGTGCATTTTACTTTCTTTCTCCTGTTTGAGCCCCTTGTGATTATTATTATTATTATCATCATAAAATGAGGGTTTTCTGTGAGTGATGCTTATTTGTTGCTTTTTATCCCCTATAGTTAAGTTGTCACCCCCCCTCACCTCTTCAGTCTTTGCAGACTGAGAATACAAACTGAGTTTCTGCCTCATGGCATTATACTTTTTTACATGTAAACCTTTTTTGTTTGCGTGTTGTTGTCTTGTTTAGGTCTGTGTTTGTGCACATTTGGGTTTTGTGCTCTGGTGTGACTCTCTCCTTTTCTCATCACTCTCTCATCTGATCAGTATGTATGCTATTGACAGTCTAATTTTTTAAATTTTCTACAGCATTAAAACTGTAAAAGGTGTAAAAGTTATACACCTAAACATCAGGAGCCTTCTGACAGCCTGGGTTTCTCTATGTTTTGTTTAGAACAGATAGGGGCAGTAGAGGGGGGGGCAACATATGTCACTTCTAGATTGAGGTCACAACTTGTTATTCCTCACATTTTTGACTCGAGTGTTTTGAGAGTCTTTTTGTTAATTAACATTTGGTTATAGGAAATCTCTATAGACCTCCATCTGCACCTTCTGAAACCACTTAATGTGCAGTGTATTGTCTTCAATTAGCTCTCTTAAGTGTCCGTCCAAACTGATTATTTTAATTATTGACTTTAATGTCAATTGGTTTCCTCTTCAAATGATAAAAACTTAATTGTTGGCATAAATTTAACTCAACTTATTACTGAACCTACCAGAGTTACTGAAACATCATCATCTCTGCTAGGTTTGATATTTGGTGTTTTCTGATTGTTTCAGTGACCATTTTCTTATTTTCTGTGTTCGGAAGATTAAAATCTCCCGTCTTCCTCTAAGATACACAAATATGAGGCCATGTAAAAACTGAAATATTGTTACTATGATGATTGTTTTGTGTCATTGGATTGTTTAATTTATTATCATTATTATTATTTATGGTTTGGTTTATTTTGTTTTTGTTCAAATATTTGTTAACTTCCATGTTTTGTGCCTGAGGAACCCCTTGAAAACGAGATGGTGCATCTCAAGGTGTTTATCCTCTAATTACATTTTGAAATAAAACACCCAAATGGACCAAAGAAGTTTCAACTGATAACACTGCTAGTAAGAGACACCGGTGTTGCTGGTGAGACCAATAACAGACCCTTCAGAGTGAAAAATCTAATCAAATGTTAACTTGATAAGTTAATGTACCTCTGTATGTTGGCAACATATCAATATCATTACACAATCATTATTTCTGCCTCTAATATGTAAATTATCCCCTGCAAACAAACTGACAAAATGACATTAACAAGCAGCAACTCCCAAACACATACAGTAATACTACAATATACACTAATTGTGCACATAAACATCACCTTTTTATGTCTCTTTCACTGGAAATCACTTCAAACACCTTCATCTCCTGTTTGACTCCGCACTCTTTCTGGATCCTGAAGCTGATGGATTTTGATAAGACTGGATTTGGGTAGATTACTGAAAGACACAAACCGAAGGTAACATTCAGTCAGTCAATGAACATTTACACACACATTTAAAAAAGTCTTTATAAAAACAAACAGGGACGATAAGAAATAAACTGTCAAATATGGCAGCTGCAGAGTGGCACTGTAATAATTAATAAACATTTTCACTGTTTTGTAAATAAAAACTACTAAATTATTTATCAAATTTGATTATACATCATGCAATTAAAAACTATTAGTAAAGCCCTTTTACAGTTTTAATTCAAATGCAAAGGTGATGAATCACTTTATAAAGTGATTTACAAATTTATCAGTTGAGTAATGCATTATAATTAACAGCTAAAAACAATTAGTAATTAATTTGGTGGCACATTACATCCTCTATACAAGAAACAAAGATGTAAAGGTTGAAGTAAAAGAAAAAAAAGTGTCACCTAGTGGTCAAGGGTGTAATGAAGATAAACTGTCGAAGGTGCTGCCGCTCTGACAGCTCCAGGAGCAGATCCAGAGAGATTCTCCGATTGTGCATGTCCTACGCAGAAAATTAAGAGAATTCATTAATGAAGGCGACTGAAAGCCACGGCTGAGTGAAGCTACAAATTGGGTGTGTCCCAGATCACACTGCGTGTCTGACATCTTTGTGCACTCACCATGTAGACGTCGAACTCGTCGAGGCATCTGAAGGGTGACTCGGTGATCTCCCACAGGGACAGCATGAAGCAAACTGTGGAGAAGGAGCGTTCACCACCGGAGAGGGACCTCATGTCACTCACGCCATCATCCTCCCTGCCAGGAGGCTTTACCTTTACGTGTGCCAGAACAGGTTTGTGTATTACTTGAGTTTTTCTTTCCATTAAACAAAAAAATGTTGCACCTGTAGCAGGTTACAGTTTTTTTGTTTAAGAATTTTGGGTGGATTTTTTTGAGTAGGGACAGGAAATGAGGAGAGAAAGAGGAGGGATGACACATGGATGGACTTGAACTGGGGCTGTTGCGTTTACATAAACTCCTTTGTCCACCAGGACGCCTGAGCAGGTTCCAGTTTGATGCATTCACGTGAAAATGTAAATCATCTTCCTTCAAGATTTTAAAATTTTAAAACAAAACAAAACCCCTAATGATCGTGCTACACGAAAAAATGCTGTAAAACAAACAGGCACAAACTTTCAATGCGTTTCATAAAAACAACTGATAAACAGACGTACCGAGATTGAGAGTGTTTCATTGTTGTGATCAAAAATCATGGAGCCACAGCAGTTCATCTTTATCAGGAAGTTATTGAAGTACAACTTGCATCTCACAGAGAGTGACCTTTTAGGGAGGAAGAGGAAGAGAGCATCAGACAAAAGCAGGACTTACTGTATCTCGTCCAATTAAACGTTGTAACAACGTATTTCTGAGTTTGTTTTTCAAACTCACTGGACTGTTATTTACCTACGCATTATTTTGTATCTGTTCTGCCTGTCTGACATGATGTTATCGAGCCGATCGATGAATCTCCGCAGATCTCTCACTTGGTTGGTTTTCTCTCTGTAGAGAGCGAGGGCCTCGGCGTACTCCCTAATGAGGGCAGAGGGAAGAAATGGGCACAGCTTGAATTTTTCTGATTCCTGCCTTCAGTGTGCACGTGTAAAACGAGGACAGATGATGATTTAGTGATGGCCAAAGGGTAGATCGGATTGAGGTATATATATAAAAAAAAATTGTCATTGGCAGAAGTAATCTCATTGGATGAGTTGAACCTCATTGGCACGAAACAAATTTTGTCTGACTAGTAAAGCTGAAACCCAGTGAAATGAGAGAGAGAAGGACACTTAGTTCAATGAAGTAGGACTGCAACTAATGTTTTAATATATTTTTAATAAAATGACAAATATTTTTGGATTAATCATCATTTAGTCTATGGAATGTCAAAAAATAGTGAAAAATGTCCTGAGAGCCCAAGGTGATGTCTTCAAATGCCTTGTTTTGTTTGACCAACAGTCAAAAACCTAAAGATATTCATTTAACAATGATATAAAACAGAGAAAACCAGCAAATATTAACGTTTGAGAAGCTGGAATTTGGTTTTTCCACAAAAAAGCTCAATTAACTTGTTAAAAATCCTTAAAATGACACGTCCTCCTTCTCCCTCATTGAAAAATCCAGAATCTATAAATATGTGCACTGGAGGCTTCATGTTTCCATATCACACTTTTATAAATTGTATACTGGACCACAGCTGGCTCCAGACTAGTTGTGATGTGACTGTAAACCCACCCTTTAATCTCGGATTTTCAGTTTCCACTTTCAGCAGATGAATGTGAAAACAGCCTTCTAGTATCAAACTCTGCACATATATCATTGCACAGTGAAGCTCAAACATCCAAACTGAAGTAACATTAAGTAAAACACATTTCTGACTGGAGGGAGTTTATACTTTCCGTATATATTTTGTATAGATCTGCTTCTTTGGCTCCATCCGCTCCGTCTCTGGGAAATGCAACTAAAATTCAAGCGCTGTGAAAGTTTTTAGGAAAGCTTGTGACTTCTCACCTGACCACCTGCTCCTGCTCACCGTAGCTGCTCTCGTACACTTTGATCTTATTCTTCAGCCGAGTGATTTCTGTGTCGATCCTCTTGGTGCTGCCGGTCACCTGCTGCCGTTCGGGGCTGATCTTAGTGGCTTTGGCCAGATATTCCTGTCATCACAGGTAAAGTCCGATGAAAGGCTGGGAACTCTGAATTTTGCTAGAGACAGCTACAGTACTCTGGTACTCTCAGATCAGCTAACTCTGGTTAGCTTAATGTAGCTCAAGTGCTACAACTGGGCTTTATCTGCATTACATCACTAAAAATACATCCCTGAGGTAAATGTAACAGCTAAAGATGATCTAATGAGCAGCTTACATTAGTACAGCTCTTGTCAAACATGTTATTGTTACCTGTAACTCTTCTTCTTTTTGGGAAAGTTCATTTTTCATAGCTTGGATGTTGTCTTCATGAGTCTTCAGTTTGTGTTCTAAGATCTTAAGGTTTCGTTCATGTTTTCCGCACTCGGCCTCCAACTTCAGCTGCTCATCCTTTGAGCCAACAAACAATAATAATCAATATCACTATCGCCACTTCTGGTGGAAGGTTTGAAAAGCTGATACTAAACAAAATTACAAATTTACAAATTAGTTCACAACACCAGAAAGAATTATTCAAGAGAAAAATAATGTTTTCAATTTAAACCACTTTACACTCAAACAGTTCACATATCGGAAACTTTTAAAAGCAGAGGATAGAGCAGTAGTGTCAAAACCACAGAAACCTGCGAGCAACAGCAGTGAAATGTTGTCTACAGTCTTGGTTTCTGAAACTATTTTTAGACTCTGAACAAAGTGATACATCAATACTGTACTGCACCTTCAACGGCTCCATGTCCTCAGAAAGCTGATCAATCCGTTCTCTAACAGACGAATACTTGGAGTCGGTGTCTTCTGCCATTTTTTGATACTTGTCAAATTCTGCCTTTGCTTCATCAACAGTTTGCTTTTCTGCCTCGATTTTCTGTTGGTTCTCTTCAGCAACTTCTTCCTGCCACGTTTCGAGATTTGAAAACATTACACCTTCAAAATCGACGGTGGGATTTATGTCTGTTTTGAAAGGGTACAAATAAAAAGTAAATGATCACCAAGGAGTTGATGTCATCAATTTGCTCGTCCCCAACAGTCTCCAGCTCAGTTATTGTTGCTTTAACTTGATTCACAGATGCCTACATTGAAAACATAAACAAAGAGCCAATTAATCACACAAAAATGTAGAACTACCTCCTTTTTCTTTACTCTTAAGTTGGACCATGTTCTTCACACTTTGAAAGAGTACGGTTCACAGACCAGAGTGTTCTTCAGGGTCATGATGGTGCTGTTCAGCTTGCTCTCCATGCTCAGGATGTCCTCGGTCACGGAGGTCACGTGGAGCTGAAACCTGGACAGCTGAGCCTGGTGATTCTCCAGGTCTGACTCCAACATACTGTGACAGGCAGGATCAATTTTTATCTCCAATCAAAACTTCACTCAGCTGTAAAACTCTGAAAACTCCTGTTTAATGCCATTACGAGAAGAGTCTATTTGAATTACCCACTGATGGGTTTTTGCATTCACATCCTAATGTCAGAGCCCATTTAAATTGCTTTTTAAATTTCCTATTATAAATATTTTTGTCTAGCCTTTTGTTGGTCCTCCTATCATGACAATGAAATGAAGAAAACACAAAATCACTCACTATTTGAAACAAGGCAATAGATGACAAGGCACAAGATGCCCAATTGTAATTTCCATTTGAGTATTTCACTCAGCGTAAGTATCAAATGGCATTATTGAAGCATGGAAACAGGCACATACAGAATACTGCATACAAGATAATGTCAATGGTGTCTTTTAACTCAAAACCAACTTAAAATGTTATGGAAAAGTCGTTTTAACACGATGAAACATAATCTCTCTGCAGCAATCTGCCCTTTGTCCAGAGCTGATCTTTATGGCAGATTCACTGACGTGAAAGCTTATCTACCTTATTTCAGTCTCGAGATCCCCGCCAAGAAACTTTGCCATGTTGAAGTCAGAGGTGTAATAGCGGTTTGGGTACACCTGATCTCCCTCAGCAGTGAAGGCCTCACGGCAGTTTTTGGGCGGCCAGCCTTGCTGCATGATCCTCCTCGCTCTTTCTTTTTCCTGCAACCAAACACAAAGAAGAAGTTAGACTGATTGGGGGTGAAATGAACAACTACGACATCAGTCCTGCAACAATCATACACACGATACTTTGAAAAAAAAACATGTCTTTGTGAGATACTAACTTTAATTATCAGGATCGATTCTATCCCTCTCATATCAATAAGGCAGTTGATGATGACTGGGCTGGTTGCTGTGATTATGTCCAGCACAGCTGGGTATTCTGGATGACACGCCTTCCTGCAAACAGTAGAAAAACAAAATGTAGCTTCAAAGCGTGTGAAAAAATGTGGCACAAAAAAGTCAACAAATCACAAAAGCTGCAGCCGCTGACCGTCCATGAATGTTGTAAACTTTTTCAGAGAAAGGACTGACGATGATCTGTGGCCTGTTGCCCCTTGGATAATGGCGAGTCATGAGCTCCTGAAGGACTGCCTCGTCCTTGTAATTGTCACAGCAGAAAGCCTTCATGAAGCTCCGCAGACAGCACTCCACAGCTAAAGCTAACGTGGGATCCTTCAAACTGATGCACGCCCCTGAGAGCAAACACAGACTGTCAACTGAAATATGTACAATTTAACTGAATTTTCTGCTTCACTGAAAATGAATGAATTTAAATTGGATTTCAAACATTTGTAAAAAAGTCAAGATAATCATTTAAATGCAGATAATACATTCAGTCAAAAACGACTAAATTATCTGCATTGCAGTTTTTAAAGGATAGTAGGTCATTTAATTCCTCTGCTGATTAAATGACACTTTTACAGATGATAAAGAGAATGATTAAGTTTAAAGAATAAATCGACAGTTTAGGAAACACATTATTTGTATTCTTGCCGAGACTTAGATGAGAGAATCGATACCACTCTGAGAATGGTATTGATCTTCTCGTCTAACTCTTGACAGGGAAGCAAATAAGTGTATTTCCTAACATTGGACTATTCTATTAACTACTACCAAATCACTTCTGTAATGCCAAAAGGAAGTTAAGTCAACAAAACACAAACAAATAAAGTCACCTATTGGACCAACAGGTTTCTTGACAAAGCGTCCTGTGGCAGAAGCCTCAGCGATAGACCCCAGCAGGTCGGGCACATGATCTCCGAATCTTTTCAGCTTGTTTGATCGACTGGCAAGGAGCTGATTCTTCCTCTTCAGTTTGGACTCGTAGGAAACCTGGATATTCCTTTCTTCCAGTCTAGTCAATATGAACACAGCTTAATCATGAAATTTCACTGGAGTGCAGGGAAACTGGGCTTTAACTCAAATAACACTCCTCCTTTACAGTATATTTATGAGAAAGAAAATATAAATTCTCGTACTTCAGCTTGTCCCGTTCTTCCTTTCCTTTGAAAAGAGCCTGATGGTTGTTCTTGATCTCATGATTCAGCTGCGAGCACTGATTGTCAAGCTCTGCAAGCTGCTCTTTCAGATGGGATAGGGTCTTCTGCCGTTTCATATATTCTGTCTCTCCCTCACTGTTCAGGCTCCCACTGAAATACAGTTCATACAATTAATCGATAACATGCATGAATTTGAATGAAGACTTCCTTTATAGTTTTTTTTTTTTTTACATTTCTTCTCTCCCACCTTGTTTTTGCCTTGTTAATTTTCTCCAGGAGAAGATTTTGCTCCTGCTCTGACTGTTTGAGTTTGTTCAGAGCCCGAAAGTAAACAAGCTATGGAAGAAGATATGTCACTAGAACTGATATTCCACAGAAGCAGCTTGTCATATTTCACAATCACCACATATTGTAGTACCTCCTGATCCTTGTGAGCTTTCCTATTGACCTTCACTTGCTCTCTCAACTTGAAATTGTCCTCTGATAGTGATTCTTGTTCCTCTCTTAGACTGTCAATTCTGCTTTTGATGCACTGAAGTGTTTTCTCTACTTGTATGACCTTAGTCTGTGTGAAAGATAAGAGAAAGAGTGAATGTACCTTCACAGGCAACATCTAAAATAAATGACTTGCAGCTTGGATCGTGGTTTTTTTTTTTGGTAATACACATTATTGTAGATTAATTGTATTTAAACATTAAAATGCAGCATGTGAAGTAAAGATGAGGAAGAGGAACGTTTATGACCCACCTGACAGAGCTGTAGGTTGTATTGATGTTTGTAATCATTCTCTTCCTTTTCAATGTCCTCCTTTAACTGTTGTACCAACTGCTCCTTCTCTCTGACCTGACAGTGATAAAAAAAAATACCTTGATCGTGTTCGAGTGCAGGATGCAACTGATTGAAAATGAAGAGCTCAAAGGCAATCTCAGGCAATACATTCTTTTACTTTTCAAAGTTTTTTCTTCTTTTTCTTCCCCCCTTTTTTTACTCATATTTTATAAACAATCTTCACTTTTAAGAAATTCAACAGGCAGCAGATAGAAGGCTCACTAAAATTTACCATATCTAACCAAATCTTACCAAACACCACGCCATTGCTTTCTTCAGATTCTCCAAAACCTCCTTCATCTCACTGAAGGATGACAAATTTTCATATCGTTCTTTCCTCTGTAGAAACTCTTGCTTTAGGTCCTTGAGACACTGAACACAAACGTGTGACATTTGAACTGGTTTGTTTTACTTGAGGCAAGCTGAATACATGTTACATTATTCATAAACGTATCAGTACCAAGAGAATAGCACATGAATTGGATACCATACAATAAGAAAATATTAACATTAGGGCTGCAACTAACGATTATTTTCAGTATCGATTAATCAAGTGAAAAATGCCAGTTACAATTTTCCAGTTTCTAAGGTGACGTCCTCAGATGTCTTGTTCTGTCTGCAGTCCAAAACCCAAACATTTTCAGGTTACTGTCATGTTTGACAAAGAAAAGAATTAAATCATCACATTTTAGAGGCTGAAACCATCAAATTTGTAGAATTTTTGCTTGAATAATGATTAAACTGATTAATCGATTATCAAAATAGTTGCCAATTAACTTTCTGTCGATCGACTATTACATTAATTGTTGCAGCTCTAATGAAAATTTCATTAGATTTTCTTGGTTGTTTACATCAAGTATTTGTCAGTAGATTTAGATGTGCATGCTACAGCCTTGATATGGAAATACCTGATGAGATAAACCAATGATAAGAGGTTTGTGCATTAAATATATTACCTCCTCTTGTCTCTCAACCTGCTGTCGTGTGACTGTTTTAGTGTGTTTGATGTGGATGTAATCCCTCTTCATCTGTTCAAGCAGAGTTGCTTTCATGAAGAACTACAAATGACATAAGCAGAAAAGAGGCAGGAAACCAAAACATTCAATTAAAAACTTTCTAAGATCATAATAGATTCTTTCAATGCAGGTGGAATCTTAAATTTCCGAGCTCACAATGAACATGGTGGTGTTGTACCTTATACTTGTCCGCTTCACTTTTTGAATGCAGGAACTGTTTACTCATTTCTTGGTTGAGAATGGACACTGGGTTATCCAGCTGGAATACACAAAAGAAAAATAATGACTATATTTAAAAAGGGCAGAAAAAAATCATTAGTGCATCCACTGGAAGTAAAAAAAGCTGCAGAACAAAAAGATCTACTTATACCAGCTTGACAGTAAATACCTGGATATTGAAGTGGTCCAAAATGGCCGTCAGTTCCTCCTTCTTGTTTGAGATGAGTTGCCCTAAAATACAAGTTAGAAGTGGTGAGGTTCATACCTCTGTTGTCCTGAAAGAGATAATCATTAAAGTTGCATAATACTCTTTACATTTCATTTGAAGCACAACAGCAACGTGATGAAAGAAGCCAGACACAGCCAGCATCTCCCTAACAGAGATCATGTGGTTGGTTAAACACATTTCTTAGACTGAAATGTTGTCTTGTTGCCCAAGTTTAGGAGCAAACTTTTCAGAGTGCTCAATCCGTAACTGGCATTCTGGCAAAGTGCAGTTTAAGATCTTTTTATTTATAAAATAACCTAGTGACATTTACAACACATGAAAAACATCAGTCCAGCTGTAAATGTAAATATAAGACACAGATGGCGCGATGTGAAACAGTGCCTGGTGCATATAAAATGTACACAAGCGAGTTTATAGAGGAAAATTCCTAAGCAAGAGTAAAGAATGTATACAGCTTAGGTGAAAGGTCTAATAAAAGTGCTTTGTCTTCCTGGCATATCTGTAATTCAGCAATGTCACCTGATTTGCTCCTCAGCCTGCAGGTCCGACATCCGTCAACTGAGATCCGATGCTGGATGGAGATGCAGTCGCCGTAGATGTCCCTTTTATAAGCGTCTGGTCCTCTGTTTCTCAGCTTCACTGTTATATCTGCAGTACTAAAGAGAGCAAACTATCCTGTAATGGCATTCTAGTACAAGTACCTCGCTGGTGAAGAAAATTAAAGCATTTCCAACAACATTATAAGGATACACGTGGATTTGTCATTGAGGACTGGGTTTGATTGAGTGTCAACTCTTGCTTACTTTTCACCGGACTTCACAAAATCCTTCAGTGACACTCCTCTGTTTGTGACAGTGGCCTTTCCTCCGAGGCCCACAATCAAAGCAGTCAGGATGGCACTTTTTCCACCTGAGAATTAAATTGGAAACAACATAGACGAGGGATTAAATCACTGCATGGAAAACATATCACAGACATATCGCAGGTAGAGCTAAAGAATGTATGCAAATAAATACAAATCATGTATCCGCAGAAACACATTAGGAGTGCTCGCCCTGAATAACTAAATTCTTAGTCAACTAAGAGTGGTGCAGCCTCTTTCCATAAATAATTAACTACTTTAATTTAAAAATCCATCAACTGGATTGTCTACTGTTATTTTGACTCTACAGATTAATTAAGTCATGCAAACACATCTTTTAAAGTCTCCCTCCACTCAAAATTGTGTTTTGCTCATTGTCGTCTCACTTCGATGTTCGACCTTCACACTAGAAGGGCTGTTTTCACATATATCTGCCAAAGGGGCAAAGTCCGACTCTCTGTGTTCACCTTCTGAGTTGAAGATGTGCACGTTCAGTACAAGCCGGATTTTGTAAGATCACAACCAGTTTGGAAGCCAATCTTGGTCCAATATGTACCTTACTCAAGTGTGATGTGGAAACCAGAAACCCCCAGTATGCATATCTTTCTATATTACCACAAATGTCACTGTTATTATCAAGAAATCACTAACGGCTAGTAGCTCATTCCCAATAAAAAGACCATATAACAAAACAAATACTAAAAATGCTCATGTCTTATTTAGACAAAACCCTAATAAATCAAATAATCTCCTAATAACATACTGAGGAGATAACCCTAATTCGGTGGGCTTCACTCTAACTACTTTTGTGCGTTTTAAACACTATAATAATGATCTCAGTTTAAACGACACCCCTGATATTTATGTATAATTATGAAATAAAATCCAATTTGTTTAATTGTTTAACAAACAAAAATGGATGATCAAGTTGCCTCTTTTTGGGTTTTATAAGGAGCACATACTGTATATATGGATTTGCTTGTCACTCCGGGGTTGGGATGTGTTAAACATACAAGCCAAAGTCAACAGCAGGTTACATGACATTTAAAAAATCCTGTTCTTACTTCCATTGTTGCCAACGATGAAGTTCACATTGGGCCCAAACTGGAACGGACCGAGCAAATAGTGACACATGAAATTCTTGACAGTGATGCTTTCAATGAGGCCAATGTCTCCCTAGAAACACATGCAGCAAATATTACACACCCGTTAATGAGCTGCTGAGGAGCAAAGACAAAGAATTTGTACTTTATAGGGAAATGAGTCACCGTGGCAGAGTGAGCGAGTTTGTTGGAAGGTGGTCCCTGATGGTTTCTATCATCTGGTGCATCATCCAGACCCCCAGCTGCCATTCTACAGCTCTTGACAGTTGTCGTATCACTGATCACTTTGCCTTTCCTCTTACTCATTTTGAAACAAGTCACTGAAAATAGAATTAACAGGAAGGTACAAAAGAAGCAACAGCAATGTCAGTAACCATAAACATTTTTCCTTTCCTCTAGGGCTGCAACTATTTTCTTTACTTGACAATTATTTTCTTGATTAATCCATAATTGAATAGTCTATGAAATATAACAGAAATTGTTAAAAAAATGTTCTTTTTTCCCTGCCCAACAGTCCAAAACCCAAAGATATTCTGTTTACAATGATATAAAATAGAAACATAAGGAGATTTTCAAATTTAAGAAACTTTTTTTTTTTTTTTTGGTCTTAATCGTTTATCAAGAGTTGGTTAATCCTTTATTTTGTCAATCAACTAATCCTTTCAGCTGTACTTAACTCTAAGACAGATTTTCTTGACAGACTTTGTATCAGTCTAAAGGCAGATTTTTTTGGCAATGAAGAACTTGCACTTTTCTGTTGCAAAAACCTCTAATAATCTTTTTGAATTGTGCAAAATTTGTTGTTAAGCCTTTATTTATGTTCATTGCTGATCGCTAGGTGCTGTCAAGGCGTGCTCTACAAGTTCCTTCCTTTTTGAGTGATACTTTTGAAATGCAGTCGGGGTTGTGTCTGCTATTTTGAGATGCATAGAAAAGTGACGTCAGAGCTAGTGCAGGCTAATATTTGAAGATACAGAAAAGCTATAAATAATGCAACTGCTAAAACAGATTTCCTAAAGAGTGAACATGTGAAAAAAGAGAGATATAAGCCTTTTGACTTCTAGCCAGGAAGCTACAGGCTAAAAACCAGCAGGCTCAGCAACAACAGCAGCAGGTGTTATTATGCAACACAGCTCTGCAGATAAACATTGGGTTTACAGATAAACATTGGGTTTATCTGCAGTTTCCAAATGTTTTCTAACTGATTAAGGGATAAATAAACCTATTGCAAAAAGTTTTGTACATGCAGATGGATATGTAGCATGAAAGCTGCAGCTCTGAATGACTCTCAGTGTGACAATTTGTCTGAATAATAGGTATCCCAGACAAATTATGGCACATCCATCATTCAAAGTCAATTAAACATGCAGTGTTTTCCCCACCACTCAGCAGAATTTTAGAAAACTCTCAGATCAGTGACCAAACGTTTTCAAGACAACACACCAACGTCTAAATTTGTAGCCTACAGCAACAGGTAAATACACAACAACCTCTGGTATACCCTTTTAGCTTTTTGGATCACAAATATGATAAAGCTTATTATAGACTTCGCCTACCATTGTGCGATTGCCTGTGTGTGTAGCCTGCAAAAATATCATGGTCATACAGGCAACACCGTTTTAAGACTTCCTGGTCTGAGTGTTGTGAAGTGAGCTGCAGCACTGACACTTGTGGTGTGACTTCACTTGAAAACACGGAACAGAGGACGTGCTGCGTGATTGGCTCGCCGCCCACCTGTGTGGGCAAATGCTCCGCTTTTGCAATTAACTGTCGCCTACAAGAAGCCTTACATCGTCCGACAGTTGCAGTGTAGCGCCACTTTAACAACAATTATTCAAAATGTTCCGCTTGATATCCTGAATGTGGGTATTTTGCTTTGCAAAACGCCCAAATTAAGACGCGCACAATCAAAACTTTTAATAACACGCGTGAGTACCCGCCCCCCAACTCCTGCTACTGAACCACAACCTGAGATGTGTGGCCTGCTTCAAACACGGTGAGAAAATGCAAAGCTACTCGTGTTTTAGAATGAAATAATCGTTACCAACTGAAAGTTAATCGGACAGGTTCACAACTTTTCAAGTGCGTCTTAAAGCAACAGTCAGGTGTCCATATGAACACTGAAAGAGGTTTTCCTCGCTGTAATCATTCCTCCTGTTCATACTGGCTATTATCCTCTTCAAATATGCTTTCAATGTAAGTAATGGGGGACAAAATCCACAGTGTGTCCACACTAAAAGTTGATCTGAAGCTTATATGAGGCTTCAGCAGTCTGAGTTAGTCATATCAAGTGGATATCTGCCACATTTACAGTCTTTTTAGCATCAAATTCCCTCTTTGTGTTTCCCTGTTGAGCTGCAGTGGAAGTATAGTAACAAAAAGAGGGACTTTGGCATTAAAAAGACTGTAACGCTGAAAGATATCTACTTGACTAATTTGGACAGCTTCATATTAGCTTCAGGTAAACTTTTAAATACATTTTTTCACAGAAAGAGGACTGTGGATTTTGTCCCCCATTACTTACATTGTAAGTGCATTATGAAGGGATCTTCTAATGGCCAGTATGAACAGGAGGGATGATTATGGCAAGAAAAACATGTTTCAATGTTCATTTGGGCTCCTGACTGTTGTTTTAAGACAGACTTGGAAAAATTGTAAACCTGTCCTTTTAAGAGGGCCATGTAACCCTATAAAATGCACCTGAGAAACGATGGGAAGGCCTTAGTGGTTAAGGCCTATTCAAATTAAATGATGTGAGAAGGTAAGTTTGTTTGAAGTGCTCACAGAAATATGCACCCTTTCATGAAGGGGCCAGGAGTCGATTTTGTATTGTTTTAAAGGATGTGGCTGGCATTTTTTAAAAATATTTTTCTTATTGTCAACAAATCTCGTGCAGAGACAAACCAACAATGAATTGATCCTACTTACAAGTATTGTGTGTGTATCCAAAGCCTGCTGTATGGTATTCCTCTGTGCCGTAGATCTCCATTGTTGTCCAAAAACACATCAATGAGCCACACTGTTCCTTCACCCCAATAAGTATGGGCTCGTTAGTTTGTCACAACCTCTTGACTTTGTACTGAAGTTCTTTTGAGAAACTTACAATGTAGTACAAAGTCAAGAGGTTGATTTGTATTTAAGAGGAGAAGAAGCTAGCTGTGAACAGAACAGCGTTTAACTCTCTGGAGAATGAAAATGTGGCCGCTGAATGCTGACATTATTGACCCATAAAAGTTTTGTTAAGAAATCTTGCACCTAAAATGAAGCAGGAATTCTGGTTCATACATGTTAAAAATGTTGTTGTAGTTGAAATGTTCAGCAAATACACAGTGGATGGCACACCAAATACCAATTGGATGAAGCTCATATTGTTTGATTTTTGTTTTAATGCTGTCAGAAGTGTTGATTCAACTCTCTGGCTATTTTTAGGCCAAAACATTTGTTTTTTGTTTTTTTGTTTTTACATGCAAATAGCCTGTCAAGTCCTTATCAGTCACTGTGGTTGTAGGTCTATTTGTGGCCACTCTTCCTCTTTCCAGATGCAGGTTTCCTGTGTTTGCCATGTGTTCTAATGATTCATGGGTTGGTTCCTGTTACCGCATGACGCATTTGCAGTTTTGTAACTAGAGCACCACCAATTAGGCAGCAACTATCACACCTCTTTGTACAGTTAAAGTGAGGCAAATTAAGTCAGATGTCTGTTATCATCATCATTTCAGTAGTAGTGGTTTTAGCAATAAGTCACTGCCTTAAAAAGAAAACGTCTCAGATATTCTGACGTCCCAAAACAAGAAAAACTCATTCTCCAAAAAAAGTGTTATTGCAACTAGATTCTTACAGTTACTGACAGAAAAACACTAGATGGGACATTTAGCAAAACACGCTGCCTCATTTTGTGGAGTAGTCAGTGGTTTTAATTTATAGATAGGAAGTATACATTTTTGAAGTTGTAGTGCTGACTTTTTTTTGTTAGGGCAATGAAATTTAGCCCCATTTTGTGCTCCTATGTATTATAATTATGTTTTGAGCTAAGAGTCAATTTTTCTCAAAGATAAATACCTAACTGTTTTTGAAAAACCCAGAAGGCCGTTTAACAGCGCGTAAAGCTGTTTTGAAGGTGTTTACAGACTCGTCTGCCCATGTAGATTTAAAAAATAGTCTGTCTGCTGTACAGTAAAAAATCATTTTGGCTTGAAGCCAAAAGTGACATACCTCTTAGTTCATTTGTACATTATGTATAAAAATGTTATTTTACACTGTCTAATATTCCATACATCATATTCCACATCATAATGTGTTTTAGATTTTTCTTGAGACATGCAAATGGCCGAGAGATATCAATTTTGCCTACCATCTTTTTTGGATTTAGAAATACACTGTAGATAGATTTGCACCTTGAAAAATGGTTCAATATTTTGTTTTTTAAAATGTTTTTTATTGTGCAGCAGATGGAATATCTTGCAAATCATATAGTCAAAAGAAATGTGAAGATTCTTGAAATACCTTCACAACAGAGTTAAGTATGTGGTTAAAACGTTAAATTGGTGGTGTTCTGAAAACAAATAACTTGGATTTGTCTTTCAGAAAAACAGATACTTAGCTCTTTTCCATAATAACCACATGACTGTAAACAGCGGCATAAGCTTAACTTTTCCAACTCTGCGTTTATATGAAAGTTTTGGGTTTTTTTTTAGCCCAGCCAATTGGTTTTGGAATACAGCTAAAGTTGGCCTATAGTACAGAAAATTAGCAGAGCCTATTCAAGGCTCAATAAATATACTCTTCCCTTCACAATGCCCTCTGTATAGACTGGCTGTACTGGCTGCTGGAGAGTGTATTGAGGTGTGCCCTGTGAAAGCTGCTTCCTTACCTCATTCCATATCCTCAAATTGCCCCCCTTTGTCGAAGGTTATGGTTGGCGTGGGTGTGTTTTGATGCTCATGGTCTGCAGGCAACAGCTAGACTAAACTGAGCAACTAGTGAATGCATTTTAATGACTTAAATGCCTATTCTGCTTTATATTAATACATGTTTTGTTCAATTTTGCAGGCATATTTGAGCTGTGAGCTTCACAATGTGTTCGATTCCTGGACTTCCAACACCAGGTTTAGATGTACCTGTTCTCATCACAAGGGTAAACCTAAACCCCAATTGTGGTCTTGTAGAGCTATGGGTTAACATGGATGATGGAAGGAAGCATGTTTATGAGAAAATGAAAGAGGAAATTCAGATTCCTAAGAGAAAGTTTTGTGGATCAGAAGGAAAACCAGGGGACCTTTGTCTGGTCTGCATCAGTGACACCTGGCATAGAGCTCGAATTGTATCGATTCAAAGTGAAACCTCCAATGTTTTCCTTATTGACCAGGGACGGCCCCATATCACCACAAGTGAAGCTTTAGCATGGGGCCAGAGTGACAGTTTTGTCCTTCCTCCTGAAATTGAATCATGCATACTCGCAAATGTCATCTCCCTTGAGAATAACTGGCCTGAAAGAGCCACAAAGTTTTTGAAGTCTCTGCCTGGCAAGAAGTTTAAGGGGCTGGTTCAACATGTGCTGATGCCAGACAGGACAATTCTCCTTGACATACCAATTGTTTCCAAGCACATGTGTAAATTTGGAGTTGCAAAGAAGATCCCAGTGAGTGAGTTTAAATGCCTGGTACTTAAATGTCTACATTTACCCAAAGGAGATGCTTCTAAGGCCTACCGTATAACACAGGAACAGAATCTGAATGTTAGTTCCCAACTTGAGAAACATGACCAATACTTTTACCCAGAACTGTTAACTGACACCTTTGAAACTGTTAACGTGACAGAGGTAATTGATCCACAGAGCATTTTTTGCAAACTTCTCATTTTTTCCAAGGCAGTGAAAATATTATCAGAACAGATTCACCAGCACTATGAAGAGACTTCAGATTTTGGAGAGGCACAACCACAGACCAGCGGGGATCCATGTGCTGCTAAAGGAGTAAATGGCAGATGGCATCGCTCATTATTAAAGCAAAACATTTTGACTAGCGATGGTGCTGTAAAAGTCTTGCATGTGGATGAAGGAAAAACTGAATTTGTCCCAGTTGGAGACATCAGACCACTGCATGGAAAATTCCTGAGAATGCCAGTTGTCACATATGTCTGTTCTCTAAATGGAGTAATCGATAATGGCACAGGATGGACTACAAATGAGACTGATTACTTGAAATCACTACTCCTGAATGAGACAGTTGTAGCCAGATTTAACCACCACAATATACCTAATGATGTCTATTATGTCACACTCTATGCAGCTAATGCTGCATGCATAAACAATTGCTTTTTAGAGAAGGCAGGATTTTTTCCACCTTGTAAGACTGAACAAGATTCAAATGTCCAGAATGACCCTATTGCCTCATCATTTCTCAGTTCACTTGGAGATGAACAATGTGTGGATTTCCAGAACAAAGGCAACTTAAATGTTGATGCTTTAGAGGAAACCTTGCCAAGTACCAAGAACCTACCAGTTAATGGCAGGGCAGATGAGGTACAGACTTCTGGCCCCAATGCTCATCCTATCAAAGAAAACTCTGAACATCCAGACCCTCTAATACACGACAATGGGCAACTTTCAACATGTTGCTCCTCTGAGGTGCAAGATGCTCATCATGACGATGTGTTTACTGTAGGAAGTTCTGTCAATGTAAAAGTATCTTGCATGGAAAGTCTCCAAAAGTTCCGGTGTCAAGCAACTGAAAAAGGTGACTCTCTTAGTCTCCTTATGGAAGATCTGCAAACCCACTATGCCTCTGCCCACCCTCAGCCACTTGTTGAGTCCATCTGTGTCGCCCGTAATCCAGAAAATGGCATGTGGTATAGAGCAAGGATCATTGCAAGTCACCACTCCCCTGTAGTAGATGTGAAATTTATAGATTATGGTCAAACTCAAAAGGTCCCTCTGCGAGATGTGCGTACTATCGACCCAGCTCTCTTAGGCGGGGTTGATGGGGCTTCTCAGTGTTGCCTATTCAATCTGAAGAATCCCACTAATTCCAATGTTGTCACTTGGACTGATGCTGCTTTAGAGTTTCAGAAGTTTGTGAATTCAGGTGCCTCTTCAAACATCGCATTGAAAAGTATTTTAAAGGCCAGAACATCTGATGAAGAAAGCCTGTCGATTAATGTGGTAGATACTGAAACATCTTCTGAGAGTGCTTGTAAAAGGCTGGCTCAGAAATGTGCACAGGCTGAAAGTAAAGTCCTTCCCCTGCTCCCATCAGATGCATATAATTACTCCACACACAATATTGAGGTGGGCGGAAAAGAAAAAGTGTGGGTTACCTCTTCAGAGAATGTAAATCACTTCTACTGCCAACTAGACAGGAACTCTCATTTGTTTGACAAAGTGATGGAAAATGTTAAGCAACTAATTTGCCAGCCACAGTGCACAGATCGCCCACTTGGACTCAAAAGTGTTTGCTTTGCAAGGTACACTGATAATCAGTGGTACAGAGGTCAAGTAGTAGAAATGTCACCAAAACTTAAAGTGCACTTTGTGGACTATGGAGATACCCTTGCAGTGAATGAATCTGATATTCACACCTTTCCCTCTGATGCAAATATTGCCATGTCTGTTCCTGTGCAGGCTGTTCCACTTGGACTGTTCAATGTCCCAGCCAAAGTACCACAGGAAGTCAACCAGTGGTTTGCAGATAAAGCCATTGGCCATAATTTTACCATTTCAGTAGTAGCAAAAGGGGCAAGAGGGAAGCTAATCGTTGAACTTTTTGATGGTTCCTTGAATGTAAATGGGAAAGTCAGAGAGAGCATAGCAAAGATGAAACAACAAAAGACGAATGGCCTAGTTCAGCAGACTGACCAGCACTGCTCTAATAGCTCAAAACAGGCTAATGTACCAGGTGTGGACTGTTTAACCGAAGAGCTCATGAATATGTCACCATTAAGTGAGATGACAGAAGTCCACAGCAGCAATGCAATTTGTGCCAGAGATGAGCTAAAGATTAATTCACAGTCCACACCTCTTGTCTCCATATCAGAGATTGAAAATGAGAAGATTTTGGATGAAGAAAGAAAATCAACTTTGGATGTCATTCTTAAGGACAAAGAAACAGTGGTGGCAGAGACGTTCATACAGGGTGGCCACAGTGACTCAGAAATGACACAACTTTCCCTTCCTTCATGCACTAAGGGAATTGAGAACATCTACATGTACAAGAGGCCACACATTTCTCAAAACAAGACAGAAGAGGTATATGCCTCCTGCATTGTTGGACCCAATTACTTCTGGTGTCAGTGGGCCAACACTGAAAACCTGGACATAGTGTCAAGACTTACTCAGGAGGTAGGACAGGCACAACAGGACACAATGCTCCCCAAGACTTTGGATCCTGGTTGTCCATGTCTTGCTCTCTTTTCCAGTGACAACCAGTGGTATCGAGCTCAGGTAATTGAGAGAACTGGCAATACACTCAGTGTTCTGTTTGTTGATTATGGAAATGAGTCTGAAGTTGACATTAAGGATGTGAGAACAATGCCCCAGAGTCTGCTGGAGCAGGCTCCTCAGGCTTTTTTGTGCTCTTTGAATGGATTTGATGAATCCAAGGGCTCCTGGGATGACAGTGTTTATGATGACTTCTACAATCTCCTGGTTGATAAGCGACTCAGAGTGACAGTGTTTAATATGGAGGACCAATCACAGATTGGAGTTCCTCAATATACAGTGAAAACTGAGTGCGAAGATGTGGTTGTGAACAGCGTGATGCACAAATACTGGAAACCATTTTCCACAGAACATGATAAGAATGAAATTGTTCAAACAGCCACCTTCCTCCAAGGTTTTCAAACTGAGTCCAACATGACACACCTTAAGGAAAATGTGAATACTTGTATGTACAAGAAGCCAAACATTTCCAAAAACAAAACAGAGGAGGTATACGCTTCATGTATTGTGGAACCCCATTTTTTCTGGTGTCAGTACGCCAACACAGAGGATCTTGACAAAGTGTCAAGGCTTGCGCAGGAAGCAGGACAGGTAGAGCAGGACATCATGTTCCAAGAAACTCTTGGACCTGGCAGTCCATGCCTTGCTCTGTTTTCCAGTGACAACCAGTGGTATCGAGCTCAAGTCATTCACAGAAATGGTGATAAATTCAGTGTTGTGTTTATCGACTATGGAAATGAGTCAGACGTTGACATCAAGAATGTGAGATCAGTGCCTCAGAGTCTGCTGGAGCAGGCTCCTCAGGCCTTTTTGTGCTCCTTGAATGGATTTGAAGAGTCCAAGGGCTCCTGGGATGACAAAGTTTATGACGACTTCTATAATCTTCTGGTTGATAAACCACTAAAAGTGTCAGTGTTCAACATGGAAGATCATTCAGAGATTGCAGTTCCTCAGTATGCAGTGGAAATTGAGTGCGAGGGAGTGATTGTAAATGCAGCAATGCAGGTATACTGGAAACCAGTTACGAAAGAGCATGTTATGACGGAAAGCCCTGAAACAGAAACTTTCCTCCAAGATAGTCAAACTGAGTCCAACATGAAACGCATTGTTTCCAAAGAAAATGTGAATAAATGTATATACAAGAAGCCAAACATTTCCAAAAATAAAACAGAGGAGGTATACGTATCTTGTATTGTGGAACCCAGTTTCTTCTGGTGTCAGTACGCCAACACAGACGATCTCTGCAAAATAGTGAGGCTTGCGCAGGAAGCAGGACAGATAGAGCAGGACATCATGTTCCAAGAAACTCTTGGACCTGGCAGTCCATGCCTTGCTCTGTTTTCCAGTGACAACCAGTGGTATCGAGCTCAAGTCATTCACAGAAATGGCGATAAATTCAGTGTTGTGTTTATCGACTATGGAAATGAGTCAGACGTTGACATCAAGAATGTGAAATCAGTGCCTCAGAGTCTGTTGGAGCTGGCTCCACAGGCCTTTTTGTGCTCCTTGAATGGATTTGAAGAGTCCAAGGGCTCCTGGGATGACAAAGTTTATGATGACTTCTATAATCTTCTGGTTGATAAACCACTAAAAGTGTCAGTGTTCAACATGGAAGATCATTCAGAGATTGCAGTTCCTCAGTATGCAGTGGAAATTGAGCGCGAGGGGGTGGTTGTGAATAAAGTGATGGAGAAATACTGGAAAGGGTTTGCCACAGACCATGCCTTGGCAGAAAGTCTGGATTCAGGTTAGTTGACCATACTTGGTGTAATTTTTTGAGTCTTGTTGGTAACTTAGATTTTATATATATATATATATATATATATAAAATAATAATTTATAAATTTCCATTTTATCTCTCATCTTTAGTCGACCAGGATGAAACCAGGACCATGGATGAGACTGTTGGGGTTTAAAATCATAAAAAAAAGCCATTGACTGAATGGTAGGACTTAAGTTTTTCTCATCCAATTAGTCCTCTTCAAGGACAGTGGGACAGTGGGTCATGAGGGTTCTCCTACTAGAGTAACAACTTTTTCATTAATAGCAAACAACTGATAGGTGAATTACATTTTAGGCATGTAATTTTCATATACAGGTATCACAAAGCCATGAGAATGCATGAAAGTGCTTTTAAATTTCATATTTTGTTATATAATGTCGTTTTTTTTGTTTTGTTTTGTTTTTTTTCAGGACTGGATCCATATAAACTGCTGTGGAGAAAACCTGTTGTGACAGAACAGTTAGACTTTTTTATCAGACTATAATATGTTTGTCTTGTTACCAAGTCTTCAACTAAACAAATTAAATTAAGCTTGTCCTGTTGTAACTTTGTATTAATAAATGTACTTGCATGGATAAATGAATTGGTGTAACATATTTGTTTTAATGGATTGTACATCTTTGAGCAGGCTGTGTTATTCTTGTCTTCTCAAAGAACCAGGGAATAACAGGCTTCATTCTCTTCAGCCTTACACTATGTCGAGTTGTAAAGTCACTGGGCTCATGTTGAGATGAAAGTGATCAAATGTAGGAGGGTGATTCATTATGATATTGAACCTAAAACCTGAAATACAATTCTGATATTGGAAATCTTGTCAGAAAAAAAGTGTTGTTAGGCATTTTTATAACATTTCTACCACTGACTGCCAAATCTTTAAATATTCAATTATATACCTTTCTATGTATTCAGCTGTTAATTTCTGGGAACAATCAAACTAGAGAGAATGCAAGTGCACAGTATAAATATGTAAAGCTAGCTTTAAAAATGTTTTTGAGATTCTTTTAGACACGTAATATTTGTAAAATTTCCTAATCAACAAAGTTGTGAGTCCAATGAGAAATTGTGGGGTTTTTTGGTCAGTAGGTTAGAGATATTTTGCCAGAAAGTGTGGACTGTAATGCATAACCGGTTACAGTGAAAAAAGGGCCTCGCTCAATTCCACTTTGGAGACAGATATCTGATCATTTGAATTTTGGATTGCTGTAGAGGTGATTAAGAAAGTTGTATCGTTCTAGCATTCACAGTAGCTGACACACTTTCTTGACACAAGTCTGACCAAAGTTCTTTATCAATATTAATATTTATGTCTGAGTCTCATTTCTCATGATTTATGCAGGTCTATCTTTGGCCACCCATTCATCAATAAAAAGTACAATCTTACAATCAGTCTGTGTGCACATCCACCATGAAGCAAGTTACATCCCTGATCGCCAGTGCTTTGGGTCCCAGGATTGCTCTTCCCATTGCAAATAAAAAAAAACAAGAGGCTGTTTTTCCTCTTTCCAGATATTGTATTCCTTCATAATGCAAAGTCCTTACAATTATAATTCAATTATAGGTATCATTCAGGTCCAAAGGGGGTTTAGATTCCTATCTAAAAAGTTTAGTGATGAGATTTTACATAAATGCTATACAACCTCAAAATTATACTCCTATCTACATTTATGGAAAATGTAGTTTGTATTTAAGCTTAGGTTGCTACCAGTGTTCAGACATTTACAAGTTTAGGCTGAATTATTGGTATTACACTGCTTTTCAGTTTAAGTAAGGTGTTATGAGTCCACTGTCAGTTTTTTTTTCCATCTCTTTTCATCCTCAGGCTAACTTTAGCCTAACGGTCGCTTAACTCAAATTCAAATTCTTTCACAAACTTCACAACTTCACAAACTATTTCACCATGGTATTAAATGCTACTTTTCAAGGCCTATATGTACTAAATTCAATCTGAGCGTCTCATTTACTTACAAGACACATCCGGGTTTCATCTCGCTACAGCAGGTGGCAGCATTACCGTTTACAGATTCAGTTTAGGATTTGGCGCCATGTTGTGTTGGTCAACTGTTGCTAGGCAACCTCTGTCACGACATGTCCGAGTTGCACCAGGCAGCAGCAGCAGGGGATTTCGATCAAGTTGAGGAGATTTTGAAGCAAAATAAATGCAACCCCAATCAGAGAGACATCGACTGGAGCTACAAGACACCACTCCACTGGGCTGCAGCCAAAGGTAAAGGTGGAAATGAACAGTATCATTTTCCCTGATACACCTACAGGTGTCAAATGTCGCCACGCAAATGTCGTTTTGTTGATTTGCGTTATAGTGTTACCTTAATGGTCACGAGAACAGGTGTTCTAAAATTAGACAGTTTCACATTTCCCGCACAAAGGGACCAAGTTAGTATTTTTATAATGGCAAATTACACATTTTGTGCTTTTCCAAATGACTAGAATTGAACATATTTGCCTGTTTTTTTCTCTTGTGTCATGAGGTTTAAACAAAACTGTTTGCTACAGTATACCGTGGCATCAGAAAACATCAATAACTTGGATTTAGTAGCCATTCAGTATTAGTATTTTTATTAAAAGACTTGTCAGTTAAATTTGTGAGTGATTTGTTCCAATCTTGTGTTTTGAATTGATTAAAAAAAAGGTTAATGATTATTTTCATTATTGATTCATTTTTTTCTGAGGAATCTGAATTTATAAAATGTCAGAAAATCTTGAAAAATGTTCATCACAAGTTGCCAGAGCCCAAACATGTCGTCTTGAACTGTCAGCAACAGAGCTATTCAATTTAAAAAGAGAAAACAGGCAAATCCTCACATTGGAGAGGCTGGAATCAGGGAATGAGTGGTGTTTAGGATTGATAAATTAATCGGACTTGATTAATCGGTTCACCTATAATGAATATACCCTTTTCAAAAAGGTTCAAAAATCACTAAAAAGTATATGAGTCTTCACTACTATGATGACTTTTTCACAGGACATACAGAAACTGTCAGGATCCTCATTGAGCATGGAGCCAGGCCATGTCTGAGGACGGAGCATGGATGGACTCCTGCGCACTTTGCTGCAGAATCCGGCCGACTGGCTGTGCTGCGGCTGCTGCACTCTCTCCGTGCTCCCATAGACAAGGAGGACTGCAGTGGAGACAAACCAGTACGGATAGCCGAGATATATGGACACCAGGACTGTGTTTGGTTCCTTAAAAAGTATGAAATGAAGCACAACAGTATTCCAATTCTTCCACTAATGGTGTTGTTATTCTATGAATCATACTTCCTTGATTTTCACACACTTTGATTGAACTTTTCTTTTAGATACATAGTTTTCCTTTGAAATACACAGCACAGTAACTATAAGCAGCAATTTTGGTGATCAGTTAAATAAGCAAATTTCCTTTTTCTGTATTGCTGCAGAGCAGAGATTGAGTGCCAGGCCTACCGCAAGATGGCAGCCCAAAAAGGCATTTCAATGGACGACACAGATGAGGAGTGGACAGAGCAGGGCAAAGAAAATGAAGAAAACAGGATCTGTGAGTGACATCACTGTAGCCTTTCAGTTGTCAGTGTTTCTGTGGCATTTAAATGCTTTAGTACCAATGAAAAACATGTAATATATTGAACAGTATTGCTCAAACCACATTTGACATTAATCTATAGTTTAATTTCACTTTAGCAAAGAATATAGTTTTGTCCAAAACACAGATCTACAGTACTAAACAAACATTACAACTTTGTACAGTTAGTTTTTTTTACCTCCATCAAAATTAATAAATCAAAATAAACAACAACAAAAAAAATCACAGTAAATGTAGCTTAAGCTATTACCATTGGTTTTGTGTGTAATATGTAGTTTGTTGTGATTTAAGAGTGCACGTTTTCACTTCCATGATGAATCTAACTTTGTCGAGCTGTCTGTGGTGGATCCCAGAGCCTGGAGATCAGAAGGAGAAGGATGTGTAAGATGTATCAATACTCATTGTGGTATTTTACATCAGTAAACCCAGTTGTAGTGCACTTACAGGTTTTCTGAGACGCTTCAGCAGTGCTTCACGTATCTGTCAAAATTGGATTAAAACGTTTTAATGATGCTGTACTACCTGTTTGTGGTTAATACCCTTTCTATTTTCTACACAATACCATTTCATAACTACACATTTAACTTAAATTTAGTAAGTAAGTTCCTTACTAGTTTTTCCCCCAGGCATGTGGTCAACAAAATGAAGAAACCCTGCAAATGAAATCACAAAGGTTACTGAGCAAGAAATACTTTTACTGGTCCAGATATTTAGTTGAAGATTCAATTGACCATACCTGGAATGCGTTCAGCAGAGTAAAGGCATAATTGACCACAAAGGCTATTTTTCCATCTGTGAGGTCAAGAAGCATTACAGCAAATCCAAAAATCCATGTCACACCAAAGATTGGAGTCAGAAGAATAACGGACCTCATGACCGTTTTGGCAGCTGTTTTTTCTTTTTCTTGAGATTTTTCTATATTCTTAGGGTGATCCAAAAGCTTCATGATTACCACCAGCATGGAGAACACATTGAAAAAAACAATTATACCAACTGGTATGAGAAATGTATAGATGGACCCTTCCATAAGTCCCCTATAAACCAGCCAACAGGTGTCCCTGGAATAGTACACTCCTTCGGCACCGGCATTATTGGTAAGAAACGTGATAACAACGATAAGCAGAGGACACGCATAGCCCAGGACTAAGGAGAACCTCAGGTAGTTCTTCTTGCTCACATTATCGAAAGGGAAAACTGCTTTATGAAGAAGCGAAGTGCTCAGACACAACATCCAAAAGAACATGGACAGGTAACAGAAATGCTTCAACACGACAGAAGTCTTACACCAGATAGAAGTAGTTTCTTTTGGCTGAGAAGATGCTAAAAAAAAGCAATCTGCAACCAGCAAACAAAGAGAAATGTTTATGTGGGAAGTATGCCGTAAATATAAACTATTTGTCTTAACTAAAGCTCTCCAGACAGTCAGTTCTATTACAAGGCTGATAATGAGTGACACAACCGATATAGACAGTCCGACATAGGTTATCTCAGATATCCCAGGGATTGTCAGTGGTGTCTTTGACATTAGAATAGCAAATGAGGACAAATGTTGGCAAGCGCAGCGGCCCGCATTAGAAGCACCCTCCCACTTGCATCCTTCCTTTGACCATTGTCTGGTATTGTTGTCCCATGAGACACACAATATTTCGGAGTTAGGAGGCCTCAGATGGAGTAACTGAAAGTCAATTTTAATATCAACTTCACTTTTTTGTCTCTTCTCAGTAGTTGTTGACACAACAATGCTGTTAGGCATGTACAATTTGTCATCGTAGGGCAAATACGTCTCAAGTTGTTTAAACCCGGCTGTTTTTACACTGTCATTGAATGAACTAGAAAGAGAGACAGTGACATTGAACACTTTGTTGACACATTCTAAGTCAGTTATGCAACTGTTCCTGGCTACCTCTATATTTCTTTTTCTATTGTCATTTGTTAAATTTGTCATCTCAATTAACTGCTCAACAGAACTCAGATATCTCTCAGCCAATGTCAAATTGTTTTCCTCTTTCTTTATCCCCCATGAATCTTTAAGAGATTCCTCCAGCAAATTGCTGGATGACTCCAGAACGTCCTGGAAAGAAAAAAAGCTTGTTTTAGTTTCTTTTGATTTAAGTAAAACATGTTTGCTCAAAGTTAGAGAAAGTTATATCCTGGTTGCATTAATTATGAAAAAGCTGAATAAGTGGGGTTACATGGATACATTGTTTTTGCCCTTTCAGAAAAAGCAAAAAATAAATAAATTCATGGTCAAATTTGGTGAAACTATAAATATTCAAAATTCCAACAAAATAAGTCTATTTGAAAATACTGAATATTGGCACAAATATGCATTATTGGCAACTTAAAGTTATAATCCTGAAGAGTTTAGTCCTGGTTGATTTGGCGTCACCTGTGGTTACTGGTGGTAGGTTTAATACTACAGCAAACACTTGAGCAGCCAGTTTGTCAGGAATATAACAGAAGAGTGGCATTAGGATGCTGAGTTTGCATTATTAATAACTTAATACAGCTCTGATATGGTGCAAAGAGAGGACAGTAAACAGTGAGGCTGTTAGATGCCTTGTTTGCTGTGATTCCCTATTGTGTATGAAGGCAATTTGAACCCAACACGGAAATGGAGGACTCTGCCACTAACGATAAGAACTACTATATAAGAGGGGTAATTACAGAATATGAATACATTAAATGGCTGTTGTAGAAAAAATGCTGCAGATAAATAGTATCAACAAGACCAAGAGTCTACAGCCATGCTAGAAGCCTTATTATGCTCACATCGGCATGCTCACATTCTCATAATGATGATGCTAACATGTATAATGTTATAATGGTAGAGTGTTTATCATTACCATGTTAACATTTACAGGTACAGCTGAGGTTGACGGGAATGTCTTTAGTTTTGTGTGTATTTGGTGGTAAACCAAAGTTTTGGACAAGTAGAACTTTTGACCTAAAGATAGTGCTAGGTAAAAGGTCAGGGGTTCAAAGTTTTTACAATTCATTGTCTAAGGACCATAAATGTCTCTATCACATTTTGAGATATTTCAATAAAAAACAAAAATGTCAACATCATGGTAGTGCTAGAGGAAAAGTCAGGGGGGCGCCAAAGTCATTAGGGTTCATCCTCTGGGTACCATGAATATCGATGCAAAATTGAATGGTAATCCATCTAATAGTTAAGAAATGGGTGGACTGACTGGCAGACGGACATTGCCATCCATAGAGCCATGTCGTTAACATGGCTAAAACTTGGGTTTGATTTCATAAAAAACTTAAGGATTAAAACTTTAAATGGAAAATGAAAGTTATTCCCCTTTTGCGTCCATAACGGTTGATCATCAGTAATAACATTCAAAAAAGATAATCAAAGATTCGGTAATACTTACATTCACTGATTCTGTGTGTATGTGTCGTAGCTTCTCACTCAAACTGAAGAGTACTTGAACAGATGCATTCATATTGGCAAATGTGTTGATACTCTGTGTGTTATTAGTGATACTCTGAAGGCGGTAAAACACCTTAGCAGCATTTTGATCTAGTAAGCCAAGTCCAGTGTCAGCAGTCTGTAACAACAGGAATGATTTATTGGTGATTAAATGTGTCAAAATGTAAACCCTTAGTTACGACTAATGATTTAATCAGCACAAAGCTACAGTCTTTCTGTCACAGTTGATTATAATTGCTTCAGCTTTTGAATAGCAGACTATCTCAATGTGCGATTTTATTTTCTGATAATATGAGTTGTTTACTATCAAATGATGTAGATCTTACACAGAGTGACAGACAGTGACAGAGTGAAAATGTTAGAGATGTTTGAAGTTAGGCTTACAATCGCGCTTTGCAGCACACTGTTCACATCCAGGTTGACACATGCTGAATGCACTGATTCCCATTCTCCCCTTGTAGGGCTGAAATGATTGGTATTGACAGAAAATGAATCACATTTGACAATTGATAAATTGTTTGTCACCTTTTGAGCAAAAATGCCAACAATTTATTGGTATCAGCTCAAATTGAATATTTGCAAGTTTTCTTAGTTTTCTGTGATGGTAAGCTGAATATCCTTGGCTTTTGGACTGACATTTTGACAAAACAAGAAATTGTGAAAAGTTTCTTCCTCATTCAAGGGAATGGGAAGGTGTGTCCAAACTTTTGACTGGTAGTGTAGATTAAATGCTGTAAGGATTAATCAAAAAAATAATCAGCAGATTATTCGATTAAACAAAGTCGTTAGTTGCAGCCCTACCTATTTTGATCAAGACTGCATTTCCTTTGTCTTTCTCCAGCTGCGTTCTTACATTTCAACACTGCAGTGAAGTCAGCTTTGGTTTCTTCCCATTCACCGTCAGCTTTACAGTAAGGATCACCTACTGTTTTGTAGAAGCAAAGTTAAGATTTATTAACAGCAGATTACAGATTAATTAAAGACTGTACTCCATTATATGATTTTCTGAGGGAACTTTAAAGTTCATAAAAGTCATAAAATTCAAATTGACCATACAGTTCAAATTATATATATATTGCACTCGGTGAAAATATGGAATTATGGTGAACACAGCAATTGTTTCCTGATGATATTTTAATAATACTAATACATACCATTTAATGTATTGATAGCAATTTTAGCGCCTTGAGTTTGGTTGAGCCTGTTGTAAAATATGCATGTTACAGCTGGTGTGTTTGAGTTACAGTCAACATATGTTACAGCTTGTCGAATATCGGTTTCTTCGGAAGGACCTGCAAAGATCACATATGAATGTCATGTTTTTCTTAACAAGTTTGCATATGGTTTTAATTTAACTGAATGGACAAAAAAGATGAACATAAGAAAATGTACTTACTAGAAATTTCTGTGATTGGTGTGTCAATATTTTCTGTAACCCATTTCACTCTGTATTTTTCATTGCTTTTCTGTATCTCACATTTTACTGTCACGTCTTTTAAATTACTGTTTATGCAGCGTGGAAATGATGGAGTTATGGTGATGTCGATGTTTGGCAGGAGGGCTACATTCAATACACCACTGGCCTTGTGAAATATGTTGTCTCTTTGCTTGTAGGTACATGTGTACTCTCCTAAGAAAAAAATAGGGATGACAGTTAAAGCCACTATATGTAGAACGTGTATGGGATTCTTGCATCTTCCAAATATTTCAGATTTTTTTCCCCAGTTTTATTTGTTAGAAAAAAACATGGTGAAAATCCAGTTGAATTATTTTACACAGGTTTTGGTTTCCTCTAAGTCCTGAGGTAGTATTTGTCATAGTCATGTGACCAGTTAATGAGTTCCCATTTAAATTTTTTCTTTAAACAATCTCTTCAATAGTACTTAACATAGAAACTCAGGATTCTCCCAGATAATGTAACAATCCTATAGCTTTATATTATGACCACCAATTTCAGTTATTTCAATTTTCCTTTATGAGAAATAACATTTTGTCCGTGATTTTGGCATGGCAGATGGCTAAAAATACTACAATACCCATGAGCCTTGGTCACCGTTGCTATGGAGAAGAAGCCATGGGCATTAATCAGAGCGTAATGAATTCAAAATGCTTCGTCACTGAAGTTGTAAACAAAAGCCATAGTTTCTGAATTCACTCTAAAGTGACCCAGAAATTAAAATTAAACTGATTCAACTCTGTAGATTGTGAAATCAGTTTTCTCAACACCGTAATTTTTAGCTTCCGCCTGCCGTTAGCAGCACACGTGATCGAATTTTAAGCTCGATTTCTTGCTGAAATGCACTTTGGGAGTCGTAGTTAACTTCTACCTCTAAATTTCCATGGTACACAGTCATGTACAGCACCAGTCAAAAGTTTGGACACACCATCCCACATTCTTGATTGAGAAGGTGTTTCCAAACATTTGACTGGTACTGTACTGGTACTGTCTTTTTACCAAATGCCAGATATTTTCTAACACAGTTACTCATCTTTTGTACTAATAATTTAACCGGGAGAGTTTCATGCCGATCCATTGGATATTGTATGCTGATGTATGGATATTGTATATTGATTAATTGTATCTGTATGCCATGCTGTATGTGTTGTCAAATTGTTGAATTTGTTTTTCCAATGTAATTGTGATTTCTTTTTTTGCTGTTTTTTTTTAAAGAAAAATGCAACGTACAGTGTTGTCAAAGTTGTGAAGATGATTTCTTATTTTACCTGAGTTGTGTCCATTTGCACATTTTATTAGGTTGCAGAGCATTGTGCTCCCTTTGTACTTTTGATTAAAGTGATCGTCTTGTAAAAGGAAGCTCACAGAGTCAGTTCCAGGAGCAGGCAGTGGTTTTGTAGCACTGTCTATAAGCAAACCACTGAATTCCTTACGACTTAGTTGCACTCACCTGTAAGCCAGCTAACAGGTAAAATATCTAAAATGTAAATATGGGGGAAACAAATATACCTGCCCAGCGTTCATATGTCTTGTTGAGCATGACTGTGGTCACTGTCGGTGTTGATATCAATTCTGACTCTGTGCCATTTGTTATGTTATATACATGTACGGTGCCCATTGTTTTCAGCTGCCACACTGCTATTGCATTCAGGTCCTTCTTTGTTGTGCAGCTGATATTCTGCTTGCTCTCATATTTCACAAGGCCAGATGGTATGTTTAACTTTACAATACCTGTAAAAAAAAAAAAAAAGTTTAATGAGTAAGCTACACCCAGAATGCATGATGTCTATGTGTCTGTGAGTAACTGTTCTTCACTTAAAGCCATAACAAAATTATTCTCTTTCTTATGTGCTTCTACTTTGAAGCTGAATGAAATAATCCCCTTTTCCTGCTAGTGACATTGCCATGTGTCACTGAACAGTGTTGTGTATCTGATCTTTAATGATATAAAATGATTTCACAGAAAACAACTGAACAGCATTTTTAAAGGTTCAGTTCATCCCAGTTTAAAAAAATGCAGATTTAGTTTTAGTGTGTTCAGTGAAGTGTGTGGACTATTTTGAGTAACCAGGAATTTTTCTTCTAGAAAGACGTGATTGTTGAAATTTAAAATGTCATTTTCACCCATTTGAATTGGGATGTAGGCTGGAATCTTAAAGCCTCATAAAAATAAAAATGTATGCATAAGGTTAAGTGAGAACTTACTTTTTATGGAGCTTTCAACCATATAACACAGTCTTCACTGGTTAAAAGTGATTTCACCCACAGCACTTTAAGTCTTTCTTGTCTTTGTTGGCTTAAATTTTTTTTGGAAAAAGCTAGAATGTCGACCTTAAATTGGGAACTTTTTGTCAAATTTCCAAGATCAATGAAGAACTTAATATAATCTTTTTGATAATATTCTTTTGTTATTTGCATGGACTGACCTTTTAAAGGATGAGCTTTCTATTAAAGGTAAAAAATCCATTGTTATATAATATAATATAAAATTATCAATCAGTATAGCTTTAATCAATTTGATTAGAGTTTAAATTGGAATACTAACAAGTCTATAGCTGTGCTAGCAGCAGTGCTTTGAGCTAAATGCTAACGTCAGCATGCTAACATACCCACAATTAGTGATAACATGCTTATGTTTAGCAGGTAATGTTTACTGTGTTCACCACTGGTTGTTGGTATGTGGTCTAAAACCAAAATATTGGAACAATTCATATTTTGACCTGATGGTGGCGCTAGATGAAAAGTCAAAGGATCACTGAAGTCATTAAAATTCATCCTGCAGGGAACATGAATGTTGTACAACATTTTGTACCAATCCATACATTATATGTGGTGATACTTAAATGGATAATTGAAATCTTTGAACTGCCGGTGGCAGTAGATGATAAGTCAAGAGATCACTAAAGTCATTGGGATTTATCCTGTAGGCAGCATGGGTATCTGTAAGTAATGTCATGACAAGATGTTTCAATTAAAATAAAAAATGTTGACCTGATGGTGGTGCTAGAGGAAAAGACAGGAATCACCAGAATAAGGAGGATATATTGTCTAGGAACCATGAATGTCACACACACCCGTTATATAGATATAATTACCTGTAGTCTCCAAAAACAATTTTGCATTCAGAATTTTCATCAGTTTTTCGGATTTTGTAATCAGATCATCTGGTTCGATGCTGGTAGCAAAGGTCATTGTTAAATCTGCAATGACGCTTCCAAATCTTCAGGGAAGAAAAAAAATCCAAAATTTCAGTCACATATTGAAAACAGACATCATAAAACATAACAGAAGTGTTATAAGGTAAACAAACACAAGTACCTGAAATTGCTCATTACTAAGTTGTCAAATCCGCTCAAAGTGCTGTACACTGATTTTATCTGAAAGGCAACAACTCATTCACTGAGTAAGTTTTAACACAATGGTATTATTGGCAAATGACAAGACAATTAATTATATTATTCCGAAACCTGATTAAGGTAACTGATTAATTAATGTGCTGTTCATTCATAAATATTTGTTTTTACCTCTCGTAACAAATCGTTTTTACAGTCAGTAGATTCATGAAGCTGGTTAGACAGACAATTGTAATATTTCGAGTCACTCAGAGTAATTGATCCATTGATATTAACTGTAAAGAAAAAAAATGTCAGTTTTTGGGATGCTTGTATGCTTGATACACACAGATACACACAGACAAGCACAGAAAATTGACCGAATACCTGTGGTTTTTGAAATACAAGTTTTGTTATTCAAGTTTTGGGTGAAGTTACAGGTGACACCACAGCAATCCTGATCAGATTGACAAACTTCATCACTCCATTTGTAGCCTTCCTCACAGGTACACTCTTTGACATCTTTTTTGGAATCTCTTTTGACACTCCGACAGACTTATTAGGAAAAAAAAAAAGTTTTAATCAGAGATCAATTCTCTTTCCAATGAAAATTTAGCAGAACATGCAGTATTGAAAATATTAGAAAAATGTTTACTTGTTGTGAATTTAAGGTCGTCAACTGTCAGGCTGTTGTTTCTCACAAAAGGTGTCAGTAACTGAGTTATGTTACTGATTGCACTTTTCTCTATTTTGAGTTTGACATAATACATTTGTGTTGAGTTGTCTGAAACATGCAAAATAGACAGACAGATCAATTTAAATACAACATTTCAAAATATCACATACACACTATCTGTTTAAGAACAGTGTTATACTAAAACATGTTGAAACTCAAATATTTTACCTTCTTGGGTAGCCTGTAAAAGTCAAAAGAAAATCATTCAGTTGAAAGTAATTTGATGTTGCAGTTTTGAATTTTAAGACCTGATGTGTAGTTCTATGATACTGACTTACCTGACAGATGTTTAGTCCCAGGGTATAAAGAAATATAAAGGTCCACATTCTGTATCCTGCAAATAATCAATGACATAAGAAGTCATTTGTATTGGTCTATGGTACAAAACAAAGTCTGGGGCACCTGGGCACCTGACTGTTGTTTTAGGAAAAATGTGAACCCGTCCTTTAAGTGTCTTGTGTCATTCAGGTTTACTCCAACTGTTCCAAGGATTATACAGTACATGGAGTCATAATTTGTACTGTAAACTGAATGTTTGTACAAATTTGAGCAAAGTTGTTACCGTATTGTATGTTACTGTAGATATTTTTCAGTTTTATAACTAACAACAGAAGCTCAGATGATCAAATAAATAAATTCTATTATGAATTTGTTGTGGAATTACATCAATCAATTATGAGCAGATTGATAAATAAAGACTTATTGTGATCTTATCATAATGTGATATGATCAAAAAGCTATAAAGATATATTTTGAAAGTGAAACATAACTTTTAGTATCTAGTATCCTTTAAAACTTCAAAAATATGTAAAACTAGCTTCCACTTTTCAAATGCTGTATGTTTCATTTTAAGGGTTCCATAATACATGTGTTTGGAATGAAAAATATCACATACTGTATATATTATGAAAGACAATAAATAAAGAAAGATCAACTAACCTGTTTTCCTCAATTTGTATCAAGGAACCGTCACTGTAGTGTCTCACAATGTTCAAAGAACTCTGTTCTCTGTGCAGGCGAAAGACAGCACTGCACCAATGGAGCTGTCAGTGCAGTACTTTATAAGGAAATGAAGAACACAGAGACCAGTTTCCAATAGACTAGTGGGCATATCATTAGTAGCTGGTGGAGTTCACTGCAGGTATATATGCAAAGTAAAAAAGGCTGTCATGTGGGTCTAATTTGACTTTCAAAACTGAGACTACATGGTGTTTGTGTAATGCCCTGAAGCTATTTTGGTGTTTTAAGTGTTTTATGAGTCCATATTTCCAGCACAGATCTAAATTCCCTGAATGAATTTGAACATTTTTGGTTAACGTTCTATATTTTATACTATGGTAGCAAAATGATTATATTTAAAAAGTCTAGCAGGCGTGTTTTACATCCTCTCAAAATGTCATACCTTCACACTTCATCACTGTTACACAGTTGAGGTGTCTTTGTTAATGCTATTCATTCGTTTGTTAATTTGAGATACGGTTGTTGATTTTTTTGCTGTTTTTTCTGTGAAGGACTCATTATGATCTTGTCAGGGTCACATTTCAGATGTCTATGAGTTTGCTGCTAAAACTTCTGTACTTTTACTTAGGTAGGATTTTTCATGCAGGACTTTCACTTGTAATGGAGTATTTTTACAATTTTTTACAAAATGTCTGGTCTTGCTATCAGCTGCTATTTCTAAGGTCATTAATGATCTGTCAAGCTCACATCAATATGACTTGTTTAGGACACAAACCCCAAATTTAGAACTTGAGTTGGAGGATTTTAGACTAATTTGTGACCAGCCTGTGTCAGTGTGATGTCATAACCTTGTCTTTTACATGACCGGGTTGTATATGTTTACAGGCAAGTTTGAATTATTTTATAACCCTAGTTGGGTTTTGATGATGTAGGCAGAGCACAGAGGAGCTTTGTGAAGCAGGACTCTCATTTCCATTTGGATTATATAAACACTGAGGTCAAAACAAAGATCTCATTTGCTTAATAAAACATAAATTACAGTGTAAATACTAATGTTCTGTCTAAGTACATTTATGAGGGACATTTCATTTTAGTAAAGACCCAAACTATTCATACTGTGTATGGGAATATACATGTTAATGTCACAAGGAATTATAAAAGGTCTATAAAAGCATTTCTGATAAAAAAAAACAAACAAAAGAAGTTTCTAAATGATAGATAACAAAACTATAGAACTGTTTTATACCTGAACCTTTCAATAATCAATGCAGTATAGAATTATTGGTACATTTTAATTTAAATGTTACTGATTGCTTTTCATTTACACATATGATTTTATATAAAGATTATATTAAATGTTTACAACTGGAGTCTGACTAAATATCTGCCAGATATACAGTAGGCCAGGTTGGTATATATACATAATATACAATATATATACATAAAGGCTTAAAGGGGCATTTAAGGGGCATAAATATCTTTTCAAAAATACATATCTTAATGAGGTGATTCATTTAGATGTGCAATTTACCAAACATTAATAACACAAGGGATAATACACAAAAAGTTGTACGTTACAGGATTTAATTGAGTGTGAAAGTTAATTCTTGACCTTGGAAACAGTAGTTAGTGGAACAGTAGAAACACCAGTCAAGGTCCACTTACTAGCCTTTACTTTTTTTTTTTTACTAGCTTTTTAATCCAGCCACTGAAAGACTGTGAGAGGCAGCTGAAGGCTCAGAAAAAGCTAAAGGACCTTCAGTAAAGATTTTTTTTTAATAAAACTATGATTTTCATTGCTCTTGTTGTATAAAATTAAATTATGACAGCAAAACAATGCAAAAGTTACCTACAAAATCTTTAATCCTTTTTTAGAAAAAAAAAGTCTGTTTCAGCTGAATTACAAATAAAATTCACTCATACATTCTTAAAAAAGCGAGGCACCATCATCTCACAAGAGTATGACAAAGCACCACTCATACAGCTGCAGTAGTGCTGAACAATAGTCAAGTATATAGCAAATACCGGTATAAAATATTTTCAGTTAACTGGACATTCAAGAATTCTCAAATAACAGTATAGTGCAGTATTTTTTTACATGTATACAGAAACATCTTTCATGCAAGGAACCAACTGAATGTGAATCAGTGATCGTGCACCTGAAGTTGACCATCAAACATGTGACTTTCTGTAGAGCAGTAAGAGGCTCAGCTGCACTCAGTCTTTTCTTAAAGATATGTGAGAAGGTTGAAAAAAACTCAAAACAGCTCTAGTGTTGACTGAATGATATTTAGCTTTGATCTAGGTTTGAATTTAAAATTACATTCTTCATCACAAAGCAGAGGCAACAAAAAAAAAGTAACAAAAATATGTATATCTTTTATTCCAAGTGCAAAATGTTTAACCGCTTTACAGCCTGAGATATCAAACAGCTGTTTCATGCTCCACAAAAGGTGCGTGAGTGCCAGGGAGAAAACTCTCCGTCTCGTCCTGTGATGGTCCGTCGTCTTGTGGGAAGGCCAACCCATTGCTTTCCTTGTGCTGTGGAGGTTGCCTTTGCTGTGGTGACAGCTAAAAAAAAATAAACAAAAAAGGCAAATTTATAGAAGGACAGAGTAAGTAACTGGTGTTTCAACTGTTTATAGCTATGACTTGAACACTTCATCAAAACAGAGGAAGCAGGAAGCATGCAGTAAAATGAACAAGGGAGCTGTTGAATGCAAATAAGTGAGAGGATTTTGTATGATTGATATGTGCACAATTACAAGTACTCAGTGGCATGAGGAACACTGCAGCTACTGGTTTACAACGCATTTCAAACTGGGCTTCTTCCACAGGCAGCATCCATGACACCAATTCCCAATTAGGCTGCAAATTCTCTCACTTTTTGTTTTTTTTGCAACCAATGGCTCCCTTCTTTTTTTCTCAGTATTAAGACAAAGACCTTTAAACTCCTGCAGGTAACAAGTAGTACAAAGTTCTTGCACTGTTCAAAGAAAAAACTACCTGATGTATATATATGCTGTATATTTCAGTATATATTCAGAATACTGTATGTTTCTTGAGAACCGGGCGAAACTGATTTACAGTTTATTTTTGAGACCAGATTTTGCGTAAATATATATATTAAAAGCATCTTTCAGTGTCATTTTTAACCTCCTATTGTGTGTATGTTGTTTCATTTATCTATTTATAACCCGCCTCCCCCTTTTCACCCCCTTGTTTAGAAGGTCTTCATGTTCATATGGTGTTGATTTTCATGGTCTCTTTAAAAGTTGATAAAAAGAGATTTTGCACAAAAGACTTAATTGACTTTTGTAAACTAAAGCTCTAGACAAGCACACTGCATTCAGATTTCTGCCGTTAGCCACGTCAAACTGCAAGATTCTGTACAGATTTCTTCCATTTGTATTAATCAAACATGTTTGATATAACCTGTGAGACCTGAAAATCAGTCTTTGTGGTAAAACTGAAGTTGTAATCAGGGTGTAAATTATAGTGTGTTGTCAACTTCAGTCTTATGTTTGCAACAGCTAGCCAAAATATATTTCAGAGGATATGTTTTCTTGCAACAATTGACTGCTGCTGCTAATCCTGTGCCAAAATAATGAAGAACAGAGCTCAGAGAGAGATCATTAAAATACAATTTAAGTTTTAATTTTATACCTGCAGTCATTTACACTCAGGGGTAATCAAACATCCTGCTCATTCTGTAATTCAGTTATTTGACTTACTGTCTGTCTCAGAGGAGTCACACAGCACAGCTTCTTTTTGAGGCGTTCAGGTAGAAAAAACAGCAGTTTCCCTAACAAAGGATAGAATGTACCTGGTGTCACATCCTCTTCTTTCATAGGACCTAAACAGAAACATATATATTTAAACATTTAAAATTAAAATTGATTATAAAGAAAAGTGCTGGACTGCAGAGAGCACTTGAGAACTCGCCTACCTGTGAGAAAACTGATGATCAGGCCTACTAGAATGACTGTGAAGCAGCTGAATGCGCTGTACCACATGTAGGATAATGAATAAAATCTTTTCAGTCCAGACGGCGGGCTAAAGAAAGAGAAACAGTTAACTTCTGATACAACAACGCTAAAAAGAAAAAAATGGTGTTGTGGTGCTGCCTGTGTGTCTGATACCTCAGTGTGACATTGCTGAGCACAGTCTGAATGGCAGTAGTCATGTTGTCCGACAGAAGGATGGCTCTACAGTCGGGTGGCAGCAGTCTGCCGGTGCCGGAGCTATGAGCGACGATGCTCCCGATGCCGACCCAGAAAGCCAGAGCCAGGCCTGCCCCCAAACCTGCCACTGCGCCCTGTAACAGGAAGATGACAAAACAAACTTACTACAGATACAGAATGGGGTGAAAGTCAGTTTGAACTATTTGTGCTTGAAAGCAACATCGGATTTGGAATGTCAGCATGGTACGGCACCCTCACTGTCCAGTTAAAATCTGCAGTCGACAACGTGGTGAAAACATCAATGAAAGAATACTGAAGGACCCATCATATATTTTATACTCCTGTCTACCTTCTGGTTTACATTATAGAGCCAGTAAATACAAAACCAACTGTCTCAAGCTCTCTTTTATCTCTACATCCATTAGATTGCTGAACAAAAAACCTGTGTGATTTTTTTATTGATCTATTTGCACAGTTGTTTATTTTTAATTTAATTTATGAACACTGCCTCATTTGCACATGTGGTCTTCACTTTTTTTATTGTTTCAATTATTTTAAATATGCTCTGCCACTTCAAGCTCAGTCAAGGTAAACTTACACAAAGCAGTCATAAAAACACATATAAATAAATACAGATATACAATGTGCAGTCAACCCTTCCATCCAGCTACCACACACACACAGACACACACACACACAGACACACACACACACACAGCATTTCCAAGCACCCTCGCTCTAGTATACACTGACACACACACTAATGTACTAAACTTTGCTGACCACAGGTCATTGTGTTCCATCATTTTGGGAATAGTGGACACTTATAGTGTATGTTTGAGGGGTACAATAGTGTATTTTGAATGTATCTGTTCGGTGTGAGATTATGTACTATATGTATTATATGTATTATATGCAGCTGTATTCAACATTTGAGCCCAAGACACATTTCCACTTGGGGACATAAAATATATCTAATATTATTTTATCTTACTAAACACTATGTAACACTGCCAGAGGTTGATGTTATCACAATAACTAAATCACAATTATTATTATTTATTAATATTTCAATGTGTGTAAGCACTTCTTACACCCTGCCACTCATTCAGTGAACAGAGGAACCGAGGTGGCAGAAATGGAACACAGAGGCATCATATTAGCTCTGAAACAATGAGTCAATTAATCAAATAGTCAATTAACTAAAAGATAATTGATTAAAAGGTAATTTAAGAAAAATACCAAATATTTGCTGGTTCCAGTTTCTTAAAATTTGAGGATTTGTTGTTTTATAAACAAAGAAAAAAGGAAAATGTGACGGGAATTTTTCACTGTTTTCTGACATTGATTAACCCCAAAAAAATGACAGATTAACCAATAATTAAAATAATGGTTAGTTGCAGCTCAAGATTAAATATAATGCTGCCTGACTGATTTAATTAAAAAGCAATATGATACCTAATTTTTATGAACTTCATGCCTTTTGTGTTGAAATAAGGGGTTATTTTTTGTTTTAAAGCAGACCAATGTTTTTTTAATGTAACAGGTATTTCATTCCATTTTATGATTTAATCATCGTGAACATAATATTGTACATCCTGATAATTTTGATGACAGTAAGCATAGAAACAATATATCAAGGTTTTAATTACTGTCACATGCTAAACGCGACACATCTCCTTAGTCAGCCAACAAGTTCCTTGATGAGGTTCAACTCACAGTGGAATTGGCCCACGGAAAGAACATCCCGAGACAAAACACACCAAGAATAGGACCACCAACCATCCCAAAGATCTTCAAAGCCACCTGTAGTTCAAACATAATATGAGTCAGTGCACGTTTACAGAAAAATGTTGGTTATTATTTGATCAGCTGTGAGCTTACCTGGAGAACTGAATCACCCATTAGGTGAGTTATATAAGCCATGGCCAGACACAGCAGTCCGTAGGACATAGCTTATTGAGAAGACACAAGTTCAAAATGTTTTAATTGAATTCTCACTGGCTAAGTTTTCATTATAGTGTCACTCTGTATGGTGTGTTTAAAGTAAAAAGCTTTAGAAGCTAACCTAAAGCTTTGGCCAGCAGGGTTGCTCTGGCTTCTGTCATGGCAGGGAAGTGCGGTTTGATGAGGTCTTCCATTGTCACTGTGGCCAAAGAGTTAAAGGCAGAGGAGATGGTGCTGCACAGGAAAAGCATGAGGAAACAATCAATCGTAAATAGCTTCTTCACCACTTTAACCCATTGTATCTCTTAATTTTATATAACTTAATTAAAAACGGCATTTGTACACTCGTACTGATGAGTGTGCAGGAAGTGAACAGGCAGATCTCTGTTTGAACAAAAGCCTGCCTGCTGTCCTCACTTACAGGAAGAAATGAAAACATTTCTACGATCCTACCTCTTTATCAGGGATTCCACCTTCTCTCCCAAACTAATATCCTACTTGTTTACACTTTTTAAAACTTCCCCACACTATCCTGTTTTCATACATCAGTCAAAGGAGGCTTGACAATCTCAAAATGCCATATCATTGTGACAATGCTATACAGCTATTAGCAATTAGTTGATTAATTGATCTACAGAAAATTAATCGCCAACAATTTTTATAATTGATTAACCATTTTGAGTATTTTTTTAAGAAAAAATGCCGAAATTCTCTGGTTACAGCTTCTTAAATGTGGATATTTTCTGTTTCTTTATTCTTCTGTGACAGTAAACTAAATATGTTTGGCTTGGGTGGACTGTTGGTCGGGACAAAACAAGGTTGCATCTTGGGCTTTTTTTTCACCATTTTCTGATATTTTATAGACCAAAAAACTAAATAATTAATCAAGAAAATAATCAACAGAATAATTGGTAATGCAAATAATCCTTAGTTGCAGCCCTACTACAATAATTTGCCGTTTTAGTTCACAAAGAGCACCTGTGTCACCATATACCTTTTCTAGTAATGAGTATTAATGCTAGATTTAATTTAAAAATAAATAATTGACTGCCATCGAGGAAGGTCCCGTACCTGAGAGCTGCACTGAATAAACACGCAACAAAAAGTCCAGGCAGCCCAGGCAGACCTTGCAGCATATCCATCACAAAGTATATCACCATCTGTGGAAAACACACATTTTCCTTGGAACTTCAGTTTAGGTTGCATAATTTTAATATAACTTTTATTATTCACATTTAAACAAGAAACAAATGTATATCAGAACCTGATGCCAGCATGGACATCACATTTACATAAATAAGCCTAATATGCTAGAAGGACTTACTATAAAATATGCAAATACTAATACTGCTGCAGTTTGATATGACATGTATGTGTTCTGAAAGGTTAGGAGTCTTTAAGTAACTTGGCATAAACTTAACTTTCATACTTCATACTAATCTCTTGGGGTCAAGGACACAATTCCCGTTTCCTGAAAACATGAAGCAGATCATTCAGTCGATAGAAAAAAAAAGAGGAGAAGCGCAGATGAAATGAAAACCCACCGCATCCCTCGAAGAAGTGTGCAGCTTATCAGAGTGATCCTCTCCACAGTAACGCGCAAACATGACCAGTCCCATCACACAGCTTAGTGCCAGAGCCAACTGCAGGGAGGGAAACACCATGTAGCAAGACCTGCAGAAAGGTGGAAGCGTAGTTAAAGTGGTCGTTTCTGAGTTCAGCTTTTTGTCCTGAATGCTCGTTACTTTGCATTTGGCATTGCACTTCCCAAAGATCATCTGTGAATCAAACAAAGCTGTCAGTATTATAGCCTGACCAATACCAGACTTTTTGAGACAGATATTGAAATTTGAGACTTCCTTCCTTTCGATAAACAGCCCCTAAATTTGTTTTTTTTAAAGAACTGTGACCACAAAATGTACCGGGAGTAGCATTTTATAGTTGAAAACTGCTCTCTGGTAGACACATTATGTGATGGTGACACTAAATAACCTCAAACATCTCACTGGCATTTTTGTACTGCAAATATCTTGTTAACCATCAAATTTCAGTGGGTACGCTTCTTGTGCAGCAAAAGATGTTTTCAAGGAAAACCCCCACTTGACGTTAGATATCTGGCACAGCAAAAGATACTTGAACGAACCTGATATACTGTTGGTGGTACCAGTATATCAGGTGCTACATAAAAGCCGGTGATACAGATAGACAGAATGGCCAATTCATTAGGTACATTGTGAGTAAATTCGTATTCACAGTGCAAACATATATGGCAGAGTGCAGAGTGACTCGTGCTAACATGTAAAGCAACAATACATGTCATGTAAATAGGGGATATAGTCTCCATCATGATGGAGGTCGCATGGCTGAGGTCCTATTCTGTTTTGGCGGCAAATGAAAGTTGCTCAGCATCCTCTTTATCACATTCTTCATACATATTATAAATCCATTATAATTTTGTCGACCTGTTTGTCCATGCTGTATTTCTGTAATTCAATTAAGAAGGTTTTAAGAGGTTTTGTGCTGGTAAAATGGAGGAAAAGCAGCACTGCTGAAAAAGCGCATTTAGTCTCATGCAATATGTACTTCAAGGTGTTCGTTTTCAGAGACACAAAATACGGGCGGAGCCGCTGACTTTTGATGGCTCACAGCAGCTCCAGTCCAGTCTGATATCAGTGAAAAGGAGGTTAAAAGTTAGACCAAAAATATCCCACAATGATCTTTTTGTTGAGCTGGCAACATGATACTGAATATTTCCTCACATACTTGTGGGGTGAATACATGTTTGCAGTTTCAAAAGTGTTTTCTCTTCAACCAATATAGTTCAGCAGCTCTCTATCTGCTCTGTTACTTTACAGACATGCATCAAAACAACCTGGCAACAGATCTTATTTAGTGGCACTTTATGCATATTAGAGGAACTGGGCTCGTTTACATCTGCAGTCTTACTAAAAAGCTACTCAATTCAAAAATTGCAGTGATGCAAAATTTTACACCGCATTCTTTGAAAATATCCCCCAATGGCTGTAGACTCTTATACAGTTCACACAGTACAAGCAGCCAAAAATATGTGTCAAACAGGCTAATTTCTTTCACATTTTGTTGTTCATTGTGAAACTTTAATATCAAGCTGAAAATCTACGGTCTGCATACCTGACAGCCTCTTTTTCTGTGCGCGCACTGATATATCTTTGGACCTGAGACTGGTTCACTCCATAAAGGGACAACATGAGGAAGATCCCGCCAACGCCCAGAGTCCAGAAGGTATGTCTCTCTGTAGGATCTGGGTTTAGGCTAAACACAAGAGAGAGAATACAGTATAAAGACGACACTTTAGTCCTTCAGAGAAGACCTCTACTCTTACAGAATTACAGTCACTATTATCTAAGACATACAGTAACATAACACATATTTTCTACATTAGTACAAACAAACAAGTGAACTGCACTTAATACAGTGTATATGCATTAGCCTTCACTGTATAGTATGTGTAACCATTGTAGCAGCACGACACACTGTGTGTCAACCGGATCCAACTGGTTAAAGTTGTGCAACAGAGTGAAACTAGCAGCTGTAGCACCTGAATAAAAACCTGCAGCCACTTGTTTCTACATTCTTGATGTATTATTAATATTATGTCCTTGAAGTCAAGATATGTGTGTAAAAGTTGCACATAACTCGCAACCATGTTGTTTAGTAACCGTATTCATGCGCTGACAAGTTTAATGTTTTTATTTGCTCATTTAAAGCTGCATTTTATATTTTTCGTATATTTAAAGCTGCACTAACCAATATTTTTATATTAAAAATTAATCAATCAACTATTTTTAATGTGAATGGTGTCTCTTGTTGGGACAATCCAAGAGAATTTTCACCCGACTCTGCAGTTCCCTTCAGCTCAACGCAGCGTTTTAGCATCTTTCAGCTCATTGTTTTGGTTTTCACAACTTGCACCTTTTTCTTTTTCTCACCATTTAAATCAACCCTGTTTCCAGGCAGGCAGCTGTTTTTTGCACACAAAAAAATCTCTGATAATCCCACTGTAAACTACCTCCTCAGCACCAAACGACAGACACCCAAAGTTAGTGACTTGCTAGTGAACATAGACGAGCCTTTAGCAGCTAAAGAAGCAGACATTTCCCACAGGAGCTGATGGAGACCAAATCAGAGATAAAAGAAGAGTGAATATTGGACTTACATTCACCAGGTGTTCATAAACACAACTCAAGAGGGAAGTGTAGTGAGTGTTGCAAAAAGCAGCAATAACTGACAAAAACCCTGTCTTAATACAGTAGAAAATAATATTTGTTAGTTATGAGTGTTGCAAAGGACTTACAGTGTATGTTTAGGAACTGCAGGCAAATTCAGGCAAAATTAGATCTAATTCTTCAATAAATGGCGCATCAGGAAATAAGTGGAGTCTTGTGTACACAGGACGACAATTTATGTAAAACCAAAAGAATTTTTTTTTCTGTGAATTAGCTTGAAGATTGATTTTTCAGCAGCCGTTGCTGATGCTGGTGGTTGTCCTACAAACAAACTGCGGACTCACTCGAGACCAGAGATGCGGTTTCCCTCCCAGACTTTCCTCCAGACTTCGGACACTCCTCCACTTTGCTGTATTCCCACCACTATGACAGCCAGCTGCCCTGCAAACATCACAACAGTCTGAAAGACGTCTGTCCAGATGACAGCCTTCAACCCACCCTGTCAGGAACAGACAAGACACACAGGAATGAATCTGATAAATGCTAATATGTTCCCTATTAAAATGCTAGATATCAGCTTCAATGCAGCTAAATATTTTTATTTTATCTTCATATTATTGCATAATATCTCTACAGTTTATTTGTTGTGCTATTAATCACTTTCACAGATTAAATATATTTCATTTTTGGCATGAAGTTATTCCTGAGGCCTCCTGTACCAAATACACAACATGAAGAGTTGAGAAGAGTGAATGAATCAGAGGGAATCTTTCCTGAAGGTGCAGTAATACTGATGGATAGGTCATAACCATTCAAATACATCATCAACTTAAGCTTTATGAAAATTATTCTTAATTTCCTACCATTGCTGTATACAGTGTACACACGAGTCCAGTGGCCAGCACTACTCCCCATAATTCAAATCCAGTAACTGGAAGAGAACACAGATACATTGTACTGCAGATCTCAACTACAGATCTTAACTGTTCAAACATACACTCATATTGAGCCCAAGTAAAATACAAATTTGCATACCTGCATTCAGTGCAAAGGCAGGAGTATAGACACAAACTCCCATATAGACCACCTGTAGCCCAGAAAATTAGATACAAATTATCTACTTAAGATTTCAAAAGGCAATAAATGAACACATCTCTATATTTTTCAGGCTTTATTATAGGGATCTGTTGATCTGATCTGCTGGATTGGTATTGGGTCAATAATAACCTTATTAAAAAGGAATATTTTGACATTTTAGGAAATATGCTTTCTTGCTTAGTAAAAAAAAAAAGCAAATAAGCATAAATGGAAACCATTTCTTCAAGCTGATTGGGTGTCGGCCAGACGTGACTGATATGCATAAAATACAGTTTCTTCATCAATGTCAAAACTCACAGTTACATTCATTAAGTCACAGCTGGCAGCCAACTTAGCTTTTAGCACCACAGTGATCCCTAGCCCTGTGTTGCCTTGCATAAAAATTATCCCAATCAGCTCCAAGCTGTGAGGTACAGAGATTTACAATTTGGGAAAAAGGGAGCACTGGTATCAGATCGATACCGTGCATCAGCAGATAGTTGAGGTGTTGGTATTAGGAAAGAAGAAGTTGGATTGGTGCATTCCTAATTTATTGTGTAAAATGCTGCACATACCGTCTGAAAGATGAAGGTCAGAGTTCCACAGATGCGCACTGCTTTACTGAATCGCAGTTCAAGATACTGTGAAACAAAACATCATGAGAACTGAGAGAAGGAGAAACACGCCTCAAATATGAACTTTAAATCCGGATACAACTGGGAAAGAAAAGCAGCTTTGACATACCTCGTAAGCGCTGGAGAGCCGCAATCTGTACAACACTGGAATGAAAACATGAGCTGGAATGAGGAGGCCGAGAACGTAAGCACAGCCGATGAACCAGTACTGAGTACCGTGAGTGTAGATCTCTGCTGGTACGCCGATGATCGCCACGGCCGACTGGAATGAGGCGATGAGCGACAGAGAAACAGGAAGACAGTGCATACTCCTGTCTGCCAACAAGAACTCCTGTGTCGTGCGCTGACGCCCACCAGACAGAGCATAGTACAGCCCGATGCCCATAGAGGCAGCCAACAAGACAGCAAATATCACATAGTCCACAGTGGTGAAGTGCTTCTGGTTGGACGGGTCCATCGTGAAGTCCTGGCTGCAGTTGGAGAAAGTTTTGATCTTGCCCCGTTGCACAGTCAGACGGGTGGGAAAAGTCTTTGTCCACACCCATCAGTCAGGAGAGCCCAGCAGCCTTGAAGAAAGTGCAACAAATTGAAAACACTGATTAAATATATCTGAGTGTGTGAGAGAGTGTGCTTTTGCTGACATTTGTATCACAGACACCCAAAACTGTAGCCTGCTGCTTTCATCATAACCAAATAACTTTGCCTCACATGCAAAGAAACAACCCTACACAGCCTGGTTTGTCCCACCTGAGCTGGTTCTACAGATTTCTGTTACTTCCCAGATAAAGGTGAAGTCACTGCCGCCTCTGTCATCCCCTGACTTGAAATATTTGCAGCAGAAAAGCTTTGTTACACGAGGCAACCTCCAGTCTTTGGTGTACACAGAAACCGAGGTCACACAACCCCTGAGTCAACTTTGCCCTGCTTTTGCTGATCCAAAAATACTGACTGCTGGTTTAGAAACGGGAGTTTCCCTGTCACTCTGCCATCTGCTGCCGACAAACAGCAGCAGACATTGATTATGTCTGTGGGGTTTGAAGGTCAAAGTGTCTGGATTTTGAAAGTTCCCTTTAATGCTGCAAAACATGGCAGGGAAAGAAAAACTTAGTTTGAAATTTTTTCTCAAAATATGCAGTTACTGTTTTGTTTTTACCATAAGAAAAATGTTTTATATTATCACATTATAAATTAAGAAGAACACCGATAATTAGAGCTGAAACAATTAGCTGACAGACAAACATTTCATCGTCAACTATTTTGACAGTCAAATAATTGTCATTTTTCAAGTACAAATGCCAAGTATTTGCTGGGTTTTTTGTGAGTTTTGAGCTGTTAATTGGACAAAACAAGCTCTTTAAAGATGTCACCTTGGCCTCTGGGAAATTGTGATCAGCAGTTAATATTTTTTGTCATTTCATAGGCAAAATAATCGAAAAAAGTGCTTAGTTTGTATTAATTTACCATCACTTAAACTCTTTAACTAGCTCACATTGAACAACGACACATTACATTATTACATCTGCATGTACCATTTATACAGTTGAACTTGTACTGTAAACATTATTGGTCAATATCTTAGAACAAACAAACAACAATATTTTTTTTTAAACTCAACAGCTCTTTTCACTTAGAATATATTTTACTATGTTTTAGTTTTTTTAATTGTAAAATTGTATTTGTAAAAATGTATTTATATTATTTATATCACTTGTATTTTGTGGTACTTGTATTTTCTCTTACCTTCTATTTTTTTTATTGTGCACCACAACACCAAGGCAAATTTCTTTGTGCAAACCTACTTTGCAATAAACCTGTTTCTGCTTCTGCTTCTGATCAATTAATCAACGAATCATTTCAGCACAAAGTACATCAAGCTCACTATTTAACTGTTGAAGATTACAGGAAGGAATCATTCAGGAATATTAAAGTGACCTTTTATTCACTTACAAACACAGCTTATGTAATTCTAGTTATAAATAACTAATGCTGGTATTCCTGCACTGATGTCCAATATGAACTGTGCAGGAAAAGGAAGCTACTACATCCAGTGACCCTCAAATCTTTCACAAAACCTGCTTAAACTTTGCTCATTATGAGAGAATATGAACAGAAAGTAAACTCGGTCAATATGAAATCACGTCTGAAAATGTAGTGCAGTGATAAGGTAAGAACAGGTAAAACAACATGAGAGAGGCTCACCTTCACACGCCAGGCTGACTGTTATTGGCACCATGCTGGTTACTGAGAGACATTCAAGAGCGCCACGTTATTTAAACAACTATGTGGCTAAAAACAACATCTTCAGTACATGTACAGTGCGCTCCTTTTCTAGAGGATGAATGTGTATGTTTTCATCTCTGCTGCTGTGTTCATAAAGTTTTAAATTAACCTACTATTGGGCTAATCTGTCGGTCGTGGAATGCTCCATGTGACCACGCAATTTGGGTCGTGTCTAGCTGGTAACCCCAGACCCGCGAAAGATCTCGCGAGAGTGATCATTTTAACCCAAGCAATGATCTTTCCTTAACCCTAACCAAGTGTTTTTTGTGCCTAAACCTAACCACACCTTAACCACATTGCTGTCACATCACAAAACATAATTATTTTGCATAACGCACACAATTAAGAAACAACGCGTACAAATCTCGCGAGCGTTTAGCAAGTCTGGGGTAACCATGGATGTATTATAAGAGCGCACTTGTTTTGAGATTTCTTCCGGGGTTGAAGCTGTGTGGGGCGTTGCAAAAGATGACGCAGGAGCAGCCGCCAAAATCCAAAGTCTGTTTTGCTTCTAGTGCAAAGAAAGCGACATTTTTAAGAACAAAATAGGGTTAAGTGACTTTGGGAAACATGCAGGGAGCGTCCGCGAAAGGTAACTCTCAGCTATCTTAACCATTAGCTCGTAAAAACGTTTGTTTTGATGCTAATCGAGGCAGTTTGTTAGCCTCAATGTTTAACGTTACAGCTTTCATGTTTTACGTTTGAGAGTTCATAGGAGTATTTTTTTTTTGTTATTCGCAGGTGTTTTGAGTCATCTGAGTCTGCTGGAGGTTCAGGCAAGGAGCCGTAAAGCTCAACCTCAGCAGCAGCAGCAGCAGCAGCAGAGTCGTGTGAAGGAGCTGAAGGTTAAAGTGGAAGAGCTGATCATGCAGAGAGATCAGCTGAGAGCAGAGATACAGACACATCAGGTGAGAGGAGTTAGGGGGATGAGGGGATGCCAAAAAGGGGAATCATTTATTTTCACTATAATTCCATCCATAAGTAACACAATGACAGAATCTATGACTATTTTGGTTAATGGGTTTCACACACTTTCTGTAATAAAACATCTAAAAGCAAAAATCTTATCAGGCGGGGGTCTGTGGTCTAATTTGTGTCAGTTTAGGGGTCATTGATGTGAAAAAGTTTGAGAACCACTGGTTTAGGATGACAGAAAAGGCTGAGTTGACACCGTTTATCCTAATAATACTGATGGTGAGTCATAGTAGTAATGGTGTTTTTGTTTTTTTGAGAAGATATGACACTTTGTCATATTGGGACCCCCACAACAGGTTGCTGGATTAAACAAAGGGGTCGCAAGATGATAGGATACAGAAAAAAAATATTTTGGACACACAAAATAGTTGTCAACCTTCTTCTAATTTTTGCTTTATTTCTTGTGAATTACTGTGTTTTACCTCTTCAAGCCTCTAAAAGTTATTCAAATAAAACAAAATAAGTCCTTTCTTTAGAGCTGCAAGGTTAGTCGATCAATAGAAGATTGTTTAGTCATTTTTTAATCAAAAATGTAAAAAAAATAAAGCTGCTTTTCGGCTTCTCAAATGTTATGATTTATTGCGTTTCTTTGTGCAACATGATGATAAACTGAATATCTTTGGCTTTTGGGCTGTTAGTGTTAATGTCAGTGCTGTTCAGGCATCTCAGTGAGTACACAGTGAGCAGCCTAAAAGGTCACCCTGTGTGTCACTAACTTTATCTACAATGCTGCACTTGTGTTTTTTTGTTAACTGATTATGTTGATGCTGTTTTAATCGTCCTACCACAGAATCTCCAGAAACTGAGGATGTCTATGGACAAACAGTGTGCACAAGAAGAAGACGAGGAAATGAATGATGACTCCGAGAACTCAGAACTTTTGCGGCTGATGGCCAGACATACGCAACTGAAAGACCTTCTGCATGCTCATCACCTCATTGGTACTGTTTCGTTATTGTCATGCATGCTTTAATTCCTTCTGTTTTAGAAAATAGTGATCAGTGTGGATATATGTCTGTTTTAACCCTCTCTCTTCACCTGCTCTCTCTCATTCATTGTGTCACCAGGTGGGTATGACATCATAAAGACTTCTCAAGGTAAAGGAGTGTGCGTGTCTCTGGCGACTGCCTATGAGGGCGCTTACTTAGACACGTACAACCTGGAGATTGACCTGAAGCCGACTCTGAGGATCAGTCGCCATAACATCCCCCCGTTCATCCCCCTGAACAGCCTCGCTGAACAGAGCAACATGCAGACAGACATAAAAGCTTTTCTGATCACCCTCAGCCAACATCTCAACGCCTTTGCCGGTCGCAAGCAGCAGCTCAAGCTTGTTAAGGTACCAAACTTTGCTTTTTTTCAGCTGTATAATGTTTCACAATGACTGAGATGTTTGTCAGTAGCTGTGGAAGCGGATGTGCTGTGAAACTACCCTCCAGTATAAAATGATTAGACTCAGGCGGGTTTCCCATACGGTGAATTTTGTCATGAAAATGATTTAAAAGGAAGAAAGTGGAACTGTAATCTTAGTAGTTAGGAGGATAGCATGCATGTAATTTGTTTTGGGAGAATAAAACACTGATTTTGTCCTCCTGCTTGTTTATAGGAGCTGCTCCATAAGTCTGTTGAAGTGCTGGAGAGTAATGTTTTATGTTCAATATTGGTGCTGATGTTCACTGTGCCGAGAGAAAAAACTGCAGTACTCTGCAAGCTGGACTACACGGACCACACTAGATGCCTTCCCACACGAGTCAGCTTTGAATGTGAAGGTAAGCTTGTTATACTGTATCTGTACCAATAAAATCCATAATACAAAAGGTGTCTTCTTACACCAAAGCTGTGAACTGTGGACACAATCATGAAGGGTAGAACAAAATAATGTTGCTTCACATAAAGTCTGTGTCTCAGTAGTTTCACAAGCACTGAATTACTTTTTCATGTTTGTCTTCTTTAAACATCACTATGGAGCATAATCAATTAATCTTTCAAGCAAAAATATACAAACATTCACTGGCTCCAGCTTTTCAAACTGCCTTAATCTTTGTTATATCTATAGCGACTATTAATAAAGGCACTGAGGGGCTGCTGTGAGATTTGTAGTAACTCGTGCTTCCAATAAATGTCCAGATCGTAGATGATCAAAGTTCAGATTTATAAATATTATATAATATTTATAAAATTCTTTACAGTTCACCAATGCGGTTTCAGGATTGTCCACAAAGTAATTAGGCAAAATGAAGGCTGGGACACGGTCCAAAACTGTATCTCTCTCTCTCTCTCTCTCTCATATCAGCAACATCTGAAACTGACTTCCTGAGTACAGTTCTTAATTACCCAAAACAAGGAAGCGCCGCCTGGTGGTTGTTGGAGGTGTGAAAATAAATAACAGTATAGGGCTGCAGCTACAGCTGCAACTGCAACAATTATATTATATATATCTGTTGATTATTTTCTTGACTAATCAATTAGTTGTTAGGGCCATAAAATCTGAGAAAATGGTGAAAAATGTCGATCACTGTTTCCCAAAGTGAAACAGATGCAACCTAAAATGTCCACAACTCAAAGATATTCAGTTTAGTCACAGAGGACTAAAGAAACCAGAAAATATTCACATTTGAGAAACTGGAATCAGAGAATTTGGAAATTTTCTTCTTAAAAAATGACTCAAAACGGTTAATCGATTATCAAAATAGTTGGCAACTAATCGATTAATCGACTAATCATTGCAGCTCTAAGAGAAAAATGTCTCCTGCAATGTCATTGCAAGTCAATCATCTTTGGGTTTTAGACTGTTGGTCAGACAAAACAAGCAATTTGGGAAATCATGTCAGGCATTTTTCACTTTTTTTCTGATATTTTATGGACTACATGATTAACCAATAAAATAATTGATAGATAATCGATAATATAAATTAATATAAACACAGCCATAAAGTATTTAGAAAAGTAATAGGGGAAAAAAAAACAGTCAGTGTTCAGTAAGAACTTAAATGTGATGACCCTGACTGACACAGAGACTTTACATATTCAAATGTAGAATACTTCTTTCTAACAGATGCCTGTGTTATCCTCTCACATTTCCCTCTAACGTTTACTGTTTCTTGCAGACGAGGAGCTTCCTGAATCTCCTCAGTGGAAGAAAAACTGCAGCCTACTCATGGAGACTCCTGTGCACAAAGCTTTGATAACCATGAAGAAGATGGGCAATATTGCTTAATTTATTCAGAAACGAGGCGTTGTATGTGTATAAAACTGAGCATTCTTTGTACATTTTCATGAAAAATAATGTACATACTTGATTTGTGTTGTTTATAATGAAACATTATCAGTTAAACCTTTTTTTTTTTTTTTTTTTTTTTTGAGTTGAGGTTTTGGAAATGTGAGTACAGATTCAAGTGTTTTTTCCAAACTTCCTCTATGGAGGTTGCACAAGTAATTCCATTTGACTTTTGTCCTTGAGTTTTTCAATAAATGCGGTCACCCTCTTGTGTAAAGCTTCTTTCTGAAACTGTCTCAGCCTCTCCGCTTCCTCTTGGGCTTGCTGCTGTTGCCTGGCCAGCTCTTTTTCTGATATTGAGTCAATAGTTGCGATATTTTTCATCTGCATGAGAGACAGGTTGCTCTGGATGTTTCCTCTGTGTCTCACTGAACTCGTGGTCTTGACTGGCGGCGGTGGTGCTGATATCGACCGACTGGTCTGGAAGCCAGATGACAGGGTAATGGCCTTGCTCTGTGGAGGAGGATATGCAGAATATGTTTCTGTGCCCGAGGAGCTTCTCATGGCCGTACCGCCTCACCTCACGCTCTGCCAGGCTGCTGCAATCCCAGAGGCCTGGCTCACTGCTTTTCAGCTGCTGGATCTCGTAGGTATAACATGAATTTTGATCTTTTTTTTTAGATAAAATATAGTAACATCGGGAAAAAAAACATTTAGAGGCCCATACAAGCTGTTAACAAAAACTTTAAAGACAACAAATCAGCAGCAAATAATAGAAGTGTGAGCCAGAAACCAGCACATTCCTGATACTTCACGAAAAATAAATAAACACGAGCACAGATGAGATAATGATCAGCGTTACACGACCACTAGCAAGAGCACAATGCATCCCCTCTTGTTATTTATAATAGAATATTCATATTTAAGCAGGGGAATACTATTTACTTTAAAGCGGAAAGTAAATGTGTTATATAAATTGTAATAATAGTAGTAAAAATAATCTTACATAAATGTAAGGGGCATACAACCACATCAGAGTAATACAGTATTTAAGCTGCAATTTGACAGTCATGGATCTGTAAAGAAACTAATAATACTCACTGTGATGCTTTCATCCATTTCTACCAGTGTGAGATTCTAAGACAGTTAAAATAAATGCAAAACATGGGGAGAAGACGGTTATTTTCCCCTAATATATGCTTCATTTTAAAAAGGCTTATTGCCCCCCTCTTCTTCCTTTTATATAATTAACAACGGGTCAAAATTTGACTCTGTTTTTGTGTCTTCTTGCCATCTGTCTCACAGCTCAGGTGAAGGAGGGTGAAGTAGTGCTGGCTCACGCTGGAGCCAGTGGAGTTGGAACAGCTGCCGTTCAGCTGGTTCGTCTGTTCGGTGCCGTGCCCATCGTTACTGCAGGGAGCCCAGAGAAACTGAAGATGGCTGAGGAACTGGGAGCAGCAGCTGGGTTTAACTACAAAGAGGAAAGCTTCGCGCAGGGAGTTCATGACTTCACAGGAGGTGAATCGTGTAGCTGTGAAGAGTTCGCTGTACCGCACACAGCGCACCATCTTTGCTGATAATCAGTCACTGCTGTGTTGTTTTTGCATTGTTCTTCCTATTGCATTGATATTGCTGCTCATTAAAATGATAAAGTCGTTCTATTTGCTCCAAACTTTTTTTAATGGTCCTAAGACCTGTTTAAAATAATAGAATAGAAATTTAGAGTTGGTATTTATTGCACAACTTCACCTTCTTCCAAGGTGCATGGAGAAGGGAAAAAGTCCAAAGATGGCAAAACTTTAAGGGATAAATCTGGTGTAAATCTGTATTTTTAAGATATATCAAGTAGTCATTGATGTATTTTTAAGAGTTTTTGGACAACAATGGGCTGTGGCGCAGAAGAATAATATACTGTATAACAGGCAATATTTGTTAGTAGGATCAATCTTATGTTGTTGTTTTTTTCATTAAATTTAAAGAAAAATATAGAATATCACCCAATTTATCTTTAAATGTTTAGTAAATACATAAATGTATATATATATGTGTCATTATTATTATAATTATTTTAAATAATTTATACAACAAGCAGCAATATCACTGATGAGGATAAAAATAAAGAAGACCAAAGAAAGGGTCACCCACCTTGCCACTATGAGGTCAGAGGTCAACAGATTCAACATCTGGCTTAAGTTGAATAACTATACTGTATCTTCACAGGCAAGGGAGCAAACGTCATCCTTGACTGCATTGGTGGGCGCAACTGGGAGCAAAATGTGAACTGCTTAGCCACCGACGGCAGGTGGGTGCTGTATGGCACCATGGGAGGCAGGGGAGTAGAGGGAGATCTGCTGGGCAAACTGCTCTCCAAGCGAGGCCACTTGCTCACCAGCCTCCTCCGCTCTCGCAGCCTGCAGGTGAGAATTCAAGCCAAACAGAGATGACAAACCAGCTGTGTGCCATCATCTGTTCCATCATCTGTGCATGTGAACGTGCTGGCTCGTGTCAAATGAAAATTCACTGTTCAGCCTGTGTCTGGTTTTAGTTCTGGTTACCTTTGACACGTCTCTTGTATTTACATGTCTGTAACTGAGACTGATTCCAGCTTTTCATTTTCCCTTCACAGTACAAATCAGACCTGGTAAAGGCTTTCTCACACAGAGTGTTACCGTATTTCTCGGACCAGCCTGCCTCCCTGAGGCCAGTGATTGACAGCACATTCAACCTGGAGGACATTGCAGAAGCTCATAGACACATGGAAGCCAACAAAAACATGGGAAAGATTGTTGTTAATGTAATTCCACAGTCTCAGCAAAATCTTTAATTACAACCATATAATAATGGCTCTGAAATGTACACTTGATCAAGGAATCTTACAACATATTTGAAAAGTATTTGTCTCACACAGATGTTGATAATGGTTGTAAATATGCACCATCCACCAATAAAATGATCCAAAGATGATTTTTACAGTGCAGTTTCTTCTGTAGTGTTATAATACAGTAGTGATAACAGGATTACCTATAACTAAAGGTTTATTATTATTATTATTATTATTATTATTATTATTATTATCATCAATATTGTGTTTAAGGTGGAGACAAAAAGAGGCTGTGTAAATCTTACCAAACCCTCCGGCCACAGGAGATCCACACTGACAGTCCTCTCCACAGATACAGTGCAAAATACTATAACATACTTTACAAAATATTATAAGAAACTGTTGGTACATCTTTTAGTTCTTGTGAATTTATCGTCAGCTGGTAAAACACAGATTTTAATTTGAGGTTATTACCCTGAGTTAAATGTACAGATGTCACCCCAGTCGTCTGTATGTTTTTAGCGAGGGTGAGTATTGTACTCTTTCTCCCTTGTTGATTCATTTGGAGTAATCCATTATCTACTGGCCTAAATCCTTGGAGGGGGAATAGCATCATATGACTCTGGCTGTATGTTTGGGGTCACTGTGATGCTGCACAATTAATTTGAGGCCAATCAGATGATGGTATCCCTGATGGTATGCATTATGGATACAAATCTAAAAAAGTGCCTAAAACATTTGCACAGTACTGTATAATGGCTGGCCTTGTCCCATTTGCACAAATTGGCCCATGTTTGGTTGTTGCCTGGTTACCTTTATGCCCTTTTCTGTGAACTGTAGAATTAACCCTAGAGTACACATTAAATCTCTTGCCAGTAAATTTACTGGGCAGCAATTGGAGAACAGAAAATAGTATTTGAGTGTATCTCTGTCTATGGTGTTAGAAACTCACTTTGTTTTACTGTTACTGTTGCCCTGGAATCTACCAGAAACCTGATATCTCTGTCTCGTATTTACAGATTTATTTGTGGCATTACCTCAGAACTAGGCAACTAGGCGTTCACCAGAAGTGTTGGCCTCCTCTGCCTCCGCCGTCCGTCATGTCTCATCATCATAGACTGGTCCCCCTGTGGGTGGGTCACAGTCACCTGTCTGGGAGGTCGTCTGCCTCTCTGTCGATTTCTTTGTGGACAGTCTCTGGCCCAATGATCTGGGCTTCCACAATCCCAGCAGCCCTCTTCGTTTCTGCCATGAAATGTTTTCAGTTCCTGGAAGATCTGTCTCGTCCCTGTTGAGGTGTTTGGATGGCTTGTAACTGGGCCATTTGGAGTCTCTCAGTTAATTTTTCTTTGTTCCGAGTGGCTCCTGGCTGCTGCTTGTATTCTTCAATGATTTGGTGCAGGACAATTACATACAGAGCATCTCAAATGGTGGTAAACATACATTATTACTCTATCATCTTCTCTGGGATTGGGGACCTCTATCATGGGCATCATAAGGATTTCTCCTCTTTCTCTGCCTGTTTCTGGTGTGTTTGGAGGGGAGCTGTAGTTTGTGCCTGCTTTCACTTGTTTTGACAGTTTCTTGGGCTGAGTCTGTAGAATATGAAGGAGGTGGGGATGAGGGTGAACTGGCTGAAGATTCTCCCATCGCTATCCGGTCCAGGTCATCTTGAACCCCGTCATAGAAGGCCCAGACATGTGTCTGGCTGGCTTGCCTCTGGTTGCAGTCACTGGTCTGGAAGCGGACCTGGATTTTGGTGTTGACAGATGGCGGGAGGAGGTCCAAGTCTTTCTGGAGTTTTTCCCTGATTTTTGTGTTTTAGGCTGTCTTTCTTGTTTTTGTTGTCTGTCTCTAACTTCTAATGCTTTCCAGTCTACACTTATTTTCTTTTTCCCCTTTTCCTGTTTACATTCTTCAAGTATTTTTTGCAATTTCTCAATTTGACTCAAATCGAAACTGCCATTTTCAGAAAATCCACAGTGTTCAATCCATAACTGTAACTGCCTACAAGTGTCCGGTCCATGTTTATCACTCATTATTTTCACACATCCTGATAATTTACTAACTTCTTTACTTTGTCCTTTACCCATTTTGTTATTTTGTATATTTTTTAGGTAATAGTCAACCTGAGATTGACCTCCTGGATGAGCCCCCAAATTGTCGTGGCAATTTACCTCTTGCACTTGACTTCAATGAGGAAAGAGACAATCCTCAATACAGTATTGTTGTCACACTTTATTTAATGCTCAGAGTGTGGCAAACTCGACACAGACATTCAAGCTGCTGCAGAGGAGCAAGCCCTGAAGAGTGGGGCAAATCCTCCTTTATCTCTTTCTCATCAACCTCTAGGAGTTGTGACTAATCTATGTGTGGTTATACCCAGACATAGCAGGATATGCTTCAACACAAACAGATATTCTTTGTTTCTCTTTCACACAGGAACACACTGTTCAGACACACAAACAAGGTTTCTATGACTGTCACTAAGCACTTTTAACTTTTCACAAGTTCATACATATTTACCATATATATTATATATTTATATATTACCAGTATATATTTACCATAATTTCCCTCACAATAGATATCTGAAATGTGACCCTGACTACACACTGCTTTTTGTATGACGTTAAAAGCCAAAAAGTAGCATCAAATGAAAATACTCAAGTAAAGTACAAGTACTGCAATACTTGAGTAAATGTACTTAGTTACTTTCCACCACTGATAAAGCTTATTTATTTATTTATAGAAATACAAATATTTGATCTGCATATTTGTCGCACACTGTTTTTTCCCCCCATCACTTTAATAGAAAACGTCATTTACAACATGTGTGACATTAAGACAACTGAAAAACAATGAGATAACGATAACATGAAGGACATGACTTCACTTTCAATTTGTGGATACTGTCAACAAGGTAACAGGACCAAGGGTAAAAATAATAATAATAAATAAATAAATAAATTGAAAAATAACAGAAAAGGTAGGCAATAAAATCAGATTTCTGATCAGAGCGTACTGTATGTGCATATTTCTTATTGTTTATAAGTTGGATAGACTCAAAATACTTTCTAAATTCAATCATGAAAAGTTCAAACGATGGGTGAGACCTCGAGAACTTTTTCCAGTAAAATAAAAATAAATTCTTTGGTTTTTTTTTGTTTTCATAGTATATTATTACATCCTTGGCCTTCCAGCTTAATTGAATGGTTGCTTTGAGTGTCAGTTTTTTTTCCAGGATCCTGATGTATACTGACATTCATAAAATAGATGTTTAGTTGTGTCTTTAGTCTTTAGTTGTGCACAAATGTTTTTATTTATTTATTTTATCGCGCACTCGAGCGCAGGCCAACCTCTTCTCTGACGTCACAGCCTCTCTTCCTGTCTCGCGCTTCCTGCTTCTTTGCGGTTCCTCTGAACTTTTTTCTCCGCTGTCATGGGGAGAGCTGCAGTTTAGCGGCACAGAAACCGTGTGTCGGCTTCACTTCACGGGATAGACCTGGAGGCAGTCAGCGGACAAACTTTCGGACTCTATGATAAAAAAAACAGCGATATTTATTTGTTTCCAGTGTGTAAGAACCATTTTGTAACTTTTTCCTCACGCTGCTCTGCTAAAGTTGGCTACGTCAGTTAGCAGTTTGTCGACAATTAAGTTGTAAACCTAGTTAAATATTTGACGCAAACAAAAGTCCTTGTTTTTTCTTCCTAACTAGTTATACAATTAGTAATGTGGGCTTTCAGGGCTTACAACAACCTTTTTCTCTGTTTTATTGACTTCCTCACATAACATCTATAAGTTACTTTTCTGGTCTGTCATTACTGTTTCTGTCAGAAAAGTCATTTTCAGTGTTTGTGTTTTTTTTTTCTGTCACAGCCGCTAAATCCTTAAAACATGGAGGACCCAAACAGACCTCAGCGTAAAATGTCAACAGCAGGAGACAGCTTGTATAAAATCCTGGGCCTGGAGAAGGGAGCATCTCAAGACGAAATAAAAAGGGCGTACAGGTGTGTTCACAAACTCAGATCCTTTACTTAAAGGTGCAGTATGTAAGATTTAGTGACATCTAGTGGAACAGACTTAGGAGAAATGGGATATAATATTAATAAGTATGTTTTAATTAGTTTATAATTACCAGAAAATAAGAATCAATGTTTTTGTTACCTTAGAATGAGCCCTTTATATCTACACAGGGAGCGGGTCGCCAATTTTGTTTTCCTAGGATGGCAAAGTCATGATCCGCCCTACTCTGCCTCTGATTGGCTAGTACTTGTTGCCTTCGTTGGTTGGGTTGGTTAGGTTTAGGCATGAGGAATGAGATTAGTTATCAGGGTAAGCCAATCAGAAGCAGAGTAAGGTGGGTCATGACGTCGTCATCTACGAAAATAAATATCGCGAGCGGGTCCCCTTCCACAGAGCCCGCCATGTTGCACCGCCATGTTTCTACAGCAGCCCAGAACAGACAAACCAAACTCTGGCTCTAGAGAGGGCCTTTCATGTTTTTCGCGTGGTTTGTGGCCACTGTAGGATCTTCTACATGCTTACAAGGGGAGGGGGAGGTCTTTTCATTTGGTTGCAATCTACAATGTCACCACTAAATGCCACTAAATCCTGCACACTGGTCCTTTAAGTAAAAGTATCAATACCACAATGTAAAAATACTTAATTACAAGTAAAGGTCCTGCAGTTTTATCAGCTAAAGTAAAAGTACTCATTTTGCACAAAAAATAAGAATGTTAAACCAGTGAAACCTCAAGAAAATGCTGCTTAGGGTACAATTTTTAAGATATGAAGACAGTATAGTTGGTTTTCTGTTTTGCAAATTGAAAATTAATCTGGAAAAAAAAATCTGGAATGTTGATAATGAAGATTTAAGAGTAATGACACATCTCAGCAGTAGAAAGACAAAATAATCAATTGAGTATTTAATTTTCTTTTTATAAAGTCAAACTAAAACAGTAAAGTCCCAAAATAAGAAAACTACATTTTTCAGATGAATGTCTTCCACTTTACTAGCTTACAAAATATTCCAATAAAATATTGAGGCAAGTTTACTAATTGTTACCCTTTGAAAAACTTCCCTTCTACATTAGTTTTTGTACTTAAAAAGGCATCTGAATTCCTGATGTACAATTCTTGTGGTGTGTATTGATAAACATCAGCACTTCAACACCTGGCAGAATAGTGTCACAAATAATTATAATCTCTCGCTCATTTGTTTTTAGAAAGCTGGCATTGCGGCATCACCCCGATAAGAACCCAGATAATCCAGAAGCTGCTGAGAAATTCAAGGAAATCAACAACGCCAACTCCATCCTCAGCGACGAGAACAAGCGGAAGATCTACGACGAGTATGGATCCATGGGCCTCTATGTGGCGGAGCAGTTTGGGGACGAGAGCGTCAAATACTACTTCCTCATGTCCAAGTGCTGGTTCAAGGTGAGAGGCATGATGGGAACAGGGATTGTGTGATTAAGAGTACTGTGGTTTTTAAAGTTGTAAGAAGTGTAATATTTGTAAAAGTATTTAAAGCAGGCATTTGAATTTGTCTGCCAAAGAGTGTCGAACATTGTTACAAAACTGCCTTCATGTCGTTAAATCTTTTATAAATCTTTTATATTGTAAGTTGTAGGTGAACTACGTGATGTGAAAGCTGCGATAAAAGTCGTATATATACTGACGCTCATGTCCTCCTTCTCTTCTGTTTAGACACTTGTGGTGTGCTGCAGTATTTTCACCTGCTGCTGCTGTTTCTGCTGCTGCTGTTTTTGCTGCGGGAAGTGTAAGACGCCAGAAGAGGACGATTTCGTCTATATGAACCCTGAGGACCTGGAGGCAGAAATCAGAGAGGACGCGGGTGAGTGAGAGTAGAGCAGAGGAAGGCAAATATCGGTAACATTTTATTTGAAGTCCCCCAATTTAGCTTTTATAAGCAAACAGTTAATAAATGGTTACTATAATTTTAAAGTGCACACTATTTGTCAGCAATTGTAAATTCTCCTATGAAAACATATTTTATATAATTACAACTGTGTTTTAACATATTGTCATTAATTATCTGTTTATACACCAGCCTCTAGTTATAGGAGGGGGGTTAGGAGGAGTTGTTGACAAACACATTAATAAACACGTATATCTACTGACAACTACATTATAGTATGTTATAAACCATCTATTAAATGTTTGTATACTACCTATAAATGCTAAATAGAGGGACTTAAAGTAAAGTGTTACCCATAAGTTAAACTTGTATCACTAAGCACAGTAAAACGACATCATAATGACATGATCATCAATCAGTAATATTCTGTTGGTCGTGCTTTAATGAAAAGTGTTTAAGGTGAAAAAAGAAACACAAACCAAGCAAATGTCTGAAGAAGAAAAACCAAAAACAGTCAGAAAACGGGGCTCAAAGAACCTGTAATGTAAACCAGCAAACTGCACACAACATCTTCATGTTTACCAGTCTGGATAGTTTTGCGTATCATTTTTTATTAAAGCTTGCCAAAGAGATCCATCAGTTTGTTTTTCGCTGATACATTTGATCTGTCACTTCCTGTGGAAAGATCGAAGTCATCACATGACAGCAGAATTTCATTTTTGCAAATTGGATGCATCCAGTGTCTAAAATGGGAAGCATGTTGTGCTGTTAGCAGCCCCAGTTTGTTAATGAGGCGGACGATAAGGATGTACAGTACTGTGCAAAAGTTTTAGGCATTTGTGAAAAAATGCTATAAAGTGAGGATGCTTTCAAAAATAATGCCATGATTTTTTTAAATTAATGCGTTAACGTCATACAAAGTTCAGTTAAAAGGAGGAACCTAAATCAAATCAGTATTTGTTGTGACCACACTTTGCCTTTAAAACAGCTCCAGTTCTTGGTACACTTGCACACAGTTTTTACTTGGTTGTTCCTGCATCTTGGAGAAGTTGCCACAGTTCTTCTGTAGTTTTAGGCGTCTCAGCTGCTTCTGTCTCTGCATGTAATCCCAGACTGACTTCACGATGTTGAGATCAGGGCTCTGTGGGGGCCGTAACATCTGTTGCAGGACTCCTCGTTCTTCTTGTTGATGAAGAGTGTTCTTTATGGCTCTGGCTGTATGTTTAGGGTCATTGTCATGCTGCAGGATAAATTTGGGACCAATCAGACGTCTCTCTGATGGAATCTAAACATCTAAAGTGCCCTAAAACTTTTGCACAGTACTGTATATATATTCTTAACTAAATTTAAATGTCAAACACAGCAATGCAACTGTTTGTTGTGTAGTGAATGGGGGAAAAAAACACTACGCTTGACAGTAGGTAAAGAGGGACGTGAAACTTTTTGGAACAAACTGAAGTTGTCGTGAAATTTCGTGAACGGCAGCTTATCTGAATTTTTAGGGTTGGGTTTTTAGGGTTTGCCTGTGTTGAAGAAATAATTAAAACGGAGGTCCGGTCTGTTCAGTCATCAAAGTAGGAGGTTTATTAAGTCGAGCGCTCGGAGAGAGAGCACGTCTCAGCCGTCTGCCCTGAGTGCAGGGAGGACGTTGTTGAAGATAACAGCAAAGTCACAGAGGTAATGAAAGAGAGTACAGCTGAATACCAGAATGGAAACTTTCTCTCACAGCGTGACGGAGGTTAAATCTGGCTCAAATCTTGGTCTCTGTATTTGTTGATACAGTATTTGACCTCTGGAGACTGCCTTCTGGATCGGCTTGTAGCCATGACTGTGACTCGAGTCATTTAAGAAGCAGATTTGGTTTGCTCAGTGTTAAATTTTGTTTCACAGCAGGAGACCAAGTAATAATTATTCAGCCGAGCCCCACTGCCGCCACTGACACTTCAGGTGAAGTTGTCACCTCTACAGGTAAAGTTCACCTGCCCTGAGCTGACTGCTGCGCTGTGCAGAAGTTCATGTTTTGGCAGCTTCTAACACTGCTGGCCTTGGGCGCGGACGGCGTTGCTGCCAAAGCACGTACTAACATTTTATGTAACAATGATTTGCATTTATTAATATCTACTTACAAATGCCCTATTTAGCCTCATACAGCACATGCTGTAAGACGCTGTAAAATAAACAGAGGTGGCTTTTTTATGACTTGTGTCTCTTATTACTTATTAATAACTTTGCTTGCTTGCATTTGTTAATAACATATCAGTGTTGACCACATTGGAAAATAAAGGATACTAAAATCTTAAATCTGAACATCCAGAGCAGTGGTTCTCAGCCTGATGGCTCCAAGAATAACACAAAATTTCTTCTGTGTTTTCATCCCTGTTTTTCACATTTCCTCAAATTTGGGAATTAGTCATCAGTCTCCTGGTTTCTGTTAATTTAACAAAATTAAATAAATTCATTTTAATTCTTCTAAACCATTATAAAAACTTGCTTCTGGTCTTCTTGTTAAAGGCCTCCAAGCCAAATACTTTGAGAACCACTGATCTTGAGTGACTTCCCGCTCTGTATGGACGCTACAAAAAAATAATCTGTGCTAACAAAGTTGCAAAAGGTATTCATTTAAGGCAGGTGGTTTTTGTGCTGCTTGCTCACCATCTTTGTTTGTTGTTTTTGCTCCACTGTGCTGTATCACCTGTAACATAATGTCAGGTGTATGTACTCGTCCTCGTCTGAAATGGTTCTTTACAGCATTATACTGTCTTGTAGGAAGGGTTTGTTCACCGTACAAATCCTGCACCTGATGCAGTACTTACTGGTCTAGCAGCAACAAGAAAAATATAGTTTTCTTTATTTCCAATTTTACTTTAGTTTACCTGGTTTTAATGTTTCATACAAATATAAGAAATATAAAGAACGGGATGCTGAACAGGACAAACACCCAACTGACCCAAAGATGCTGCACAACAACAACAAAACAGTTAAAAGATGAAAAAGGTTAAAAAAAAAAAAAAAGGAACAAAGTCGATTCAGAGTCTCTGAAACAGTAAATGTCATGGTTCCCAGATCCTCCTGAACTTTCGGTTTGAATCATAAATACCATCTCCAGTTTCATGAGGGCAGCAATCTGTGCCTTCCACGTATCAGCAGAAAGGTTAACAAAAATAATGAATGTGTCAAAAGTATAATCTTTGGAAAAATTAAAGAAATACAGACCTGGACTAAATGGAAACTGTTTTCCAAAAACATCTTGAGTAATCTCCAGTATTGTTGGATAACGTCACAATACCCAAACAGATAAATAAAAGCATCTTAGCAACATATAAACAAGTATAAGAAAAAAAAGAGATGCCAGGGAATGAAATTATGACAAGAAACATTCGGTGTAAGGATAATGCAGGAAGCTCTTTACCTTAAAAATAAAATAATATATACAGGAGGAAAACATAAATTTAAAAATAAATAAGATTTACATTCAAGTAAATCAGTCGATAATTTTATGTTTTTAAAAATGTTGTAATATATCATATTTAGAAACAGTGTAAAGTTGTAAAGTTTTCTATTGGTCCATTTAATTTGATGTATTATGGAATTTACTAAAAATGATAAAGAGTTGAATCTGATGTTCTGACATCATCAGGTGCAGGATTGTGATGAATAAAGCCTTCCTGTGACATGATTATTGAAGGTGTGTGTGTGTGTGTGTGTGTGTGTGTGTGTGTGTGTGTGTGTGTGTGTGTGTATATAAACACATGATACTGTGACAGATACATAAAGTAATAAATGGAGATAAAATAAACAGTATGTAACTTTGCTGCATTACCAGTAGATGGCGCTGTGTTTAAAATCATTCAGTTTCTTCCCTTTGAAACTCTCAGCTGTTTTGCTCTGAGAAATGAATCAAAGTGTAGAAATTGTAGCTGTCAGTAAAGAAAACACAGTTTTCACACCTGCCTCTGTCACCTGCTGCAGATGAGAACGTACCGATCGTGATCCAGCCTCATGCGACCAACGGCACCTCGGGGCCCACAGCCATCCAGCTGCCGGAGAAGTGACACCTTCAGATTCTGGACTGCGTTATGAAACCACGTCGTCATCAGCGGCTCTGTTGATCATTTACAAACTGCCTGATGATGAGTATAAATGCAGTTTTCTGTTTGAATGTGGTTGTTTGTTGTCCTCAAAAGACTGTGGCTGACATGCAGAAACACATTCATCACAGAGGGGATTTTGTTTACATGAGCGATTTGATTGTGCTATAGCTTTTTTTTTAAAGTGCCAACGAGTTTGTATTTGATCCAATCACATATTTATTTTTTAAAACTTTATTTCTTATACTGGGCAGTATCTGGGCTGCAGTGACAAACGACAAAGCCGTGCAGATCAAAGCCTCTGATGAGCTCTGGAGGAATCGTTTTTCATGTTGCACTTTAAACTGTCAAGTTCATGTTTGAAATCTTAAAGCTGCCACGATGGTCTGATGTAATGTTTTTTTGTTTGTTTTTTAAATGCAACATAAAATGCTGATTCAGGTTCTTCAGATTGTTAGAGGCCAACCACTTAAGACGTATTCAGTCATAATGTACATAGATACATGTTATAGAGACAAAATAAAGGACTTCCATGAAATGTACTGGCAGGGTGCACTCCTATAGATTTCTAGCAAAATCACACTAGGTTTGCAACTTAACAACTACCTTCATTATTAATTAATCTGCCAATTATTTTCTCAGTTAATGTCTAAGATGTCAGAAAACGGTGAAAAATGCCCGTCACATTTTCTCTAAACCCAAGACGTCTTAAAATTGCTTTTTTTGTCACATCAACAGTCCAAAACTAAAGCTGCAACAAACTAGTTAGTTGATTAATCTGCAATAATTTAATTGTTTATCATTTTTCAAACATAAATGCCACTCAAATGTGACAATTTGCTGCGTTTTTGTCTTATATTGTAGGTATTTAAATATCTTTTGAACTTTTGGTCGGACAAAACAAGCAATTTTATGATGATGGAAATTTTTCACATTTTTCATATTTTCTTGTATGTTTTACAGACCAATTGAATAATCATTTAACTGATAAAATAATAAGCACATTAATTGTTGATGATAAAGATTCTAAGTTGCAGCCCCGATTCAGTTTATTGTATCAGAAGACTTAAGAAAAATGGCAAATATTCACATTTTCATTCACAAAATCAGTGAACAACATCAAACTTGGTTGCTGATTAATTTTCTGTTCGATTAATCGATAAAAGCTCAAATGTACAGTATGCAGTATTTAAAGTGGTGGATGTGAAGTGTTTCTATCATGCATATTTGGCTGAAAATAGCCCAATGAGAATTAATTTACACAGGCATTATGAGAGACTAGTTGTACTTTACCTGCTCGTTAGGTGACCTCAAGAAAAAAACACAAGGGGTTAAATAATTTAAAACTCGCACAAATACTCTGATATTTTCTGAAAAGCACTCTTCTTACGCTTTACACTAAAACTAAATGGTAAATAGCTTGAGTCGACAACAAAACAACTTTTTGATCTGATTTATTGCCAAATTTTTGATGAGATCCAGATGTTTTCTCTGTGGTGTGTGAGATATTTTATTGTAGGTAAAGTGAAATGATGCTAAATACAGGAATCATGTTTTTAATGTAAATTCAGAGATATATTTTTGATTGGAAGTTTTATGACACATTTAGTGTATATTAAGATAAAAAGCCTTAAATGATGTAAACCTTCATGTTATATTTTTCTTCATGCTGTGTGTAGAAGTGTTGGTTTTGTGCCTAATTTCACAGTTTGATCTGTACTTTTATTGTCCAAGACAGCAGGAGGAGCGACAGTCTGACAATCCCAGAAACGTATTAAAGTCTGGTTTTGTAAACTCTCTGAACTGTTTTCACAGCAACAAATGTGCCTGAATACATTTAACTGGAATAAAGTCTTTTATTATTATTTTTTATTTTAGGTTTTTGAATGTTTTGATCAAAGATGAAAAAGAAAAAATATATATTTTGTTTCATCATCTCAACATTCCTGGGGTATTTTTTTCATCCTTTCAACTTTGACATGTTTCCAAACATGTTTGTTTCTGTAAAATGTGTTTTGTCTGATCCAATAAACTCGGGTGATACTGGTAATGTCATGACGTTGTCTTGTAATTGTGACTGTTTGCTGAGAGTGACCAGCACCTCTCTGCTTCCACCTGTGAGCTCGGTGACCTGCCATTGGCTCCTGTTGTGCTCCACCCTCGACAGATAACACGTGTGTGGGAGTAGGTGCCAAGTTGTCGAGCTTCACTTTGTCACCGGTTAAACTTTAGAATTAGGGAGTTCCTGAGGTGGATTTATGGAGTTATCAACAGACTCAGAGAAACAACATCTGATTGAGACTCATTTGGAGCATCTTGGATGGTCGGTCTTCATCTTTTTTATCTTCTCACAAAGCTCAAATTCACCACATGTTTTTTTTATTTATTGACAGATATTTAATTTCCCTAAAATTTACATTTTTTGAGAGAGAATATGTCAGTTTTCTTCAGATTGTGTTTTTTCCTGTCTTAGGATAAGCTCTCCAGATGAAAGATATTCTGACTCAGAGGTCAGTGAAGATGCCTCCAGCGTGGACGGCCTGTGGCAGCCGGAGCGGCTCTACTGTGAAACGGACGTGATGTGGAAGACTGAAGGTGACGAGAGGCGTTTGGCCAGAAGGAAGCTCGTCATTGCCTGTGCTGTCAGCCTCGTCTTCATGACCGGAGAGGTGATTGGTAAGAAGAAAGGTCAACAGGAGTTTCACCTGCCACAGTGCTCAAATGTGTCTTAACTTTACGAACAGACAGTTTATAGATGTATCCTGAATTGTCCTATAATATATTTTATATATTAAACTGTAAATTTGAATTCATTTGGGCAGCTGGATGTTGAAAAGTGATCCTGGTTGAGTTTTGTAATGTGCTGTAGTACAGGTCAGAGTGGTAAAGTATCTTTACTGAAGTATAATTCTGAGGTACTTTTCTGCTACTTTGTACATTTACTATGCTGCATTTCAGAGGGAAATATTTCCCTTTTTACTCCACTGCATGTATCTGGCAGCTATAGTTACTTTGCAGATTCAGCTTTTTCATACAAAACATGTGATCATTTCTATAGATGAGAGTATCAAACAACCTTAAAATAATATAATAATAATAACAGAATTGGTAAAATTAGCTTCACTGTGATAAAACATGTTTCATACATGTTGAATCAGCCATAATAATCAGTGGTATAATATATATAATCATGCAGTACTCTGAAAGACACCATTTTGCATAATGGGTACTTTTAGTTTTGATACTTAAAGTACATTTTAATAATAATACGTCTGTACTTTTACTTATTGTAAAATTTTGAATAGAGGACTTATTATTTTACTATGTTGTTATGTTTATACTGTGTCATTGCTACTTTTACTTAAGTAAGACTCAAGTGACATAATTAACATAAATTAGTGACATATTCATGTTATATCCTCACTTTTATATTTTTATTTAACCTTTATTTAACAGTGTGTATTTTATCCATATTTGTCAGTGTTCTGGCTAAGATAGGCAGCAATATCAACAAGAAATAATAACATGAAATATGCCACAAAACCAGAATCAAACAGAAATGTGATTATAATAATCATGATAAAAGATATTACAAATATCTTACCTATCCAAACGCATTCCAATTAATCAATAATGGAATTTCTCTCCTCAAATGTTTTATATTTTATTGTACTGTTTGGCTGTAAATTGTGAAAATTTGTGATGCGGTCTTGGAAATAGACACAGAGGGACACACATGCACTAACATGCACGGGCGGCCGGACCGGCTGTCAAAACAAAGACCAGAGACGCTCGAATTACAACAAACACAGGACGAATGTGACTTCATTCTCTGCTCAAGTCGCCATTACTTCACTACATCTTTACATAGCAAATAGTTGTTTGCTGACATCCAGTGAGGCTGAATGTTGTTTGTTGCACTTTTAAAACAACCCAAGAGTGTCTAAAACCATAAAAACACATAAGACCAATCTAACAATAACAATAACAAGGCTGACACATCTAGATTTTAAAATATCTGCAGCCAGAATGCAAATCTAATCTAAACAACTTTAAATCTAACTGCAGAAGGAGCAACACGCATAAAAGAAATCTATTTTAACTAGTTCAGTGCACTTTGAGAAAATAAGTCTGGGGAACAAAGAGCTGTTCACACGTTTTTGTGGAATAAGATAAGATGGTTGTAACCCAAATATGGTTTTTAAGTGTGTGACAGTGACCACCTGAACCAAGTGTACAAAGAACGATGATGTCTGAGCTCTTTACTGTTCTGTAATCTGCTCTGTAGCTTCATGATATACAGAATCCAAAAGCACTGAGAAGATACATGCATGTACAGTACATCCCTATAGTCAAGTATAGGCAAAATGTGGATGAAGTTTTTTTTTTTTAAGGAGAAGCTTTTGCTTTTAAGGTTAACAATTCCCGTAAATCACTTTGATGCTGCTTTATTAATTACAAATGACTGCAACTAATGTCTCATGAGGAGTCCAGTTCTGACATAACGTGGCACACACACCTGTTTCCTTTGCCAGTCTTCAGGGATTTCTCTTCTGTGCAGGTGGATACGCTGCTCGCAGTCTGGCCATCATGACAGACGCAGCGCATCTCCTGACTGATTTTGGCAGCATCATGATCAGCATCTTCTCTCTGTGGATCTCATCCAGGCCTCACACACAGACCATGACCTTCGGGTGGCATCGAGCAGGTGATGAGATGAAAATGACTCGAAAAATATGTTGCGTGGATCATTTTTATATGTATCAGTGAACGCTGAGGTATCACTTGTACCTGCTTGAATATCACATGACATGGTTAAGCAGCCCCACACTAACCTGATATAACAGCTTTTGAGTCACGTGTTTTACCTGCAAGACTCGTGTTTTAATGCTGTTGTTCATCGTTTGTGATGTGCCAGAGAAATTAAAAGCTTGTGTCCTGGTGTTAGTTCAGTTATAAAATGGAGCATCTCTCCTGCCGGCTGCTGACAGCGCTGTCAGCCGGAGAGTCGATCACACTGGACGGTAGAGGAGGAGACGCAGAGACGCTGTTACGTCCGTTTAAACAGGAGTTTAGCCGACTTCACCGCATTTAACACCGGAGCTGAGAGCGTCACAGCTCAGAGCAGGAAACACCGTCGCTCTGCGTCACGTTGCTGTCCTCCGCTTCCATCATCTCCTGCAGATTCATTTTAAAAGAGCAACAGCCAATGAGGAAACTCCAACACTTAGCCGGCCAACCAATGGTGTAACTTCATCACTCACTCAGTCACTCACAGATGGAGGTTATAAGGTTGGTTCATTCCCTCACAGCAGATTAAGTTTTGTTTGTTGATAGATTTTAGGATTTTTCTCAGCATTTGCCCGGAGCTTTATTGCAGCCTGTTTGGTTTTGGTTCAAACAAACTCTGGTCTGTTTACCCAATTTAAAAGCTGTCAATCAAACTAAATGACCAAACTGAGACCACCTGAAAAGTCGGGTTTGGTCTAGTTACAAGCAGAATCTAATGCATTTGTTTGTGGAGGTTTTTGTGATTGTAGACACATTTTTTTTTTTGCAATACTTGACTTCTATTGTAGAGCTCTGTAAGAATGAAAGCTCTTCTTACTCTCCCTCAGTTTATATTCAGCATTGAAGGCGACTTTGATTTTACTGTCAGGGACCCTAAACTATCACTGCTATCTTATAAATTGCTCACTAAAATGTATATTTATATAAGTTTTAATGGTGTTTTTTTCGTTTCTTTTTATTCTAAATATAAATGTGTGTAATTATTTTAGCCTGCTGTGTTTCCTATTTTCCACATTTTCAACTGGACTGTAATCTCTGCTTTTAGACAAGTGTATTATGAGTGTAGTTTAGTACTATCACTGTATTTTAATATAAATGACAATGTTTTGACTCTCAGTTAATGTTTTAAACAGAGATTCTGGGCATGCTGCTGTCAGTTGTGTCTATCTGGGCTGTGACAGCAGTGCTGGTCTTATCAGCCATACAGAGGATCACTGATGGAGACTACGACATCGACAGTCAGATCATGCTCGTGACCTCGGGCTGTGCTGTGGGGGTCAACGTCCTGTGAGTATGATGAGCTCACTACCCGTGTTTGTCAGGATTATTTTAGCTTTGGCTCTCCTAAAAATAGTTTTGACTTTTGTTTTATGTAGGATGGTCCTGATCCTCCATCAGTCCGGCGCCTCACACGGCCACAGCCACGGGTTTCCCAGCAGCCGGCTGCAGAGGGACAAAGAGCGTCAGGAGCGCAGCCACGCTCACAGCCACGCTCACAGCCACGCTCACAGCCACGCTCACAGCCACGGCAATGCCAGCGTGAAGGCCGCCTTCATCCACGTGGTGGGAGACCTGCTGCAAAGCGTCGGAGTCCTGCTGGCTGCCACCATCATCCACTTCTGGGTCAGTGTCAACAAAAACAAAACAAAAATATATATTTTTCTGTATTTTCTGTGCATCCAAAGCCTGACATCTTATTCTTCTGTGCCGTAGAGCTCCATCATTGTCCAGAAACAATTAAAAACACGTTTCTTCATTATGATGAACATGTAGTTAATTTTAGTCAACCTCACATACAGTTAATCTCACCAGAGCCTCGTTCTTCAAATGTGGCTTTACTAAACTAAAATAATCCTGTTAATTCTCATCCAGCTAATTTGTGGATTTTTTAATGCAGTTTGAGGATTGATTTGTTAATCCTGGTTGAAACCATAATCAGCATTCATATGATTGGCTGAGTGCTGATTGTGTGATTGCTCCCAGCATGCACTGGGGCAATAAGATTCATGGACACGTCTCATTTTAGTCTCATTTTAGTGTGTGTTCCTGTTTGTTACTGCTGTTATTTTGTGTTTCTACTCTTTCATCACTGTTAAACACTCAGATATTACCAGCGAACGTGGTCAGACGGCGAGTGATGTCGCTATGAAAATGAAACCTTAAAAAAGTTTTAATTGCATAAACATGCCTCAGCAAAGCGAATTATTTTAACAATCAGAATCTTTTACTTGAGTTTATGTCTCAGATCCAAAACTAAATTTGGATTGGTTCTTTTTTACAAACGTTTGTTGTATATTTTTATCATGTATCAGTATCAGTAACTTTTCTTTATAAAATGAAATTGTGATTATTGCACCATCTGATCATAATAATGTGTCAATAACCTGCATGTTCTCATCTAAAATCATAATTATATCAACATTCTTTCATTTTAAATCTAAGAAAGTCAGACGTTTGTACCTGAAATTAAGCAGGTTGGGGTTTAAAGACTTGTTGCTATGACAACAGTTCCAGATTAATTTTAAGCAGCTTCGAAGAACAAAAAAATCCAGACTCATGTAAAAATCAATATTCTAATCTGGAGAACCCGGTTACCCACATACAAAGTCCCAGAGCACCAAATGTGTACAGAATTAATCCGCATTTGAAAATAGTCCCTAACAAAATGTTATTTAGCCTTTCTTTAAAAATGAAACTATATATTTGTTAAACTGTTTTTTAAAGAATTTTGTTTTTAATTGGAACAAATGGGCTTGAGATTTGTTTAGATAGATTAACGCCAGCCTGATCCTTTAAATGCTCTTCACTCAGTTATAAGAAGAAAATGAAGAGAGAAAAAGACATAAATCTGTGCCTTTAATTTCCTGGAACTGGGTGCAAACCAAAAAAATGGTGTCTGGAGGCACAAAAACAGAGACACAAACAGTGCGAGTGAAACTGGAGCAGAACGGATGCATTATTAGCATGTTTACAGTATCAACAGGTGGACTTGGTGCTGCCTTCAGCACACATTCAACACATTCAAGCTCTATTGTGTGGTTTTTTATTTGCCTTTAACTTTATTTTCTCACAGCCTGAATATAAAGTAGCAGATCCGATTTGCACGTTCCTGTTCTCAGTCCTGGTTCTTGGGACAACACTTCCAGTCACAAAGGATGTTTTCAGAATACTGATGGAGGGTAAACACACTTCTCTATGCCTGCAAGGCATTATATATATATATATATATTTTAATTAAATGTTTGAGTTGCTGGCACTGAGTGGCATCTTTTGTTTTCCGCAGGCACTCCTCAGGACATTAACCTCAACTCCGTGCGAGAGCTGCTGCTGTCGGTGAAAGGAGTCGTAGCTGCTCACAGTCTGCACATGTGGAGCCTCAACATGACTCATTCTTTACTTTCCGCCCACGTGGTCACAGGTAAAATCAACACTGATAATCTCTACGACACACAACTCTACCGCCACCCAGTCGGAGTGGAGAGGATGTGGTGCACAGCAGCAAATAAATAAGTCTAGTAGGTGTTCCTGCAGTTTAATACTTGTGTAGATTACTATCGCAAGCAGAGATAAGAAATAAATTAATTAATTAAATTAAGAAATACATGAAATTTACTCAGTTATATTGAACATAACCTGAGTTTAGCCTGAAGCTGAAGTCAAAAATGAGACTGCAATCCTATTGCCAAAATCATAATAATAATTAACGCAATTAACGATTATTTTCATTATTGATTAATCTGCCATTTTTGTCTATTAAATGTCAGAAAATAGTGAAAAATGCCTGTTATAATTTCTACCCAGCTCATGGTGATGTCAACAATGTCTTGTTTTGTTTGATCAACAGTCTGAAATCCAAAAATATTCAGTTTAGTATCATGTAAGACGCAGAAAAGCTTCAAATCCTCACTTTCAAGAAGCTGCAAAACAACAAATTTTAAGCATTTTTGCTTTAAAAAATTACAAAAATGATTACTCAATGATCAAAATAGTTGCCAATTGATTTTCTGTTGATCGACTAATCGACTAATCGCTGCAGCTCTAAAGCCAAAATAAAATAATCATCCAGCAAGTGGCTGAGAACAAGACAAGACAAGTGTGGAGTCAAAATTGGCCCAGGTTGTCAAAAACGTGGCGTAGCAACCAGACAATGATTATATACAAATTGCATCTGTGTGATTAGTATAACTGTAAACATAACTTTAAGGAAACGTTTGTATTTGTGTCCTCAGAGGAAGATGCTCATCCGCAGATCGTCCTCACGAAGGCAACAAAGCTTCTGCGCTCTGAGTTCAGTTTCACCAGCATCACAATCCAAGTGGAGGCTGACAGGACTGCTGCTCACAGTGCCAGGACCTCACAGACTGAGCGATGACTGTGGAAAGAGACGTGTGAATCAAAGGTTTACACACTTTAGTTAGAATATGAGGCAGGCCTGCCCACGTCTGACCAGCTGCTGCGGGGCCACAGCTTTTTACATTTCAGGAGTTTGGGACACCAGTTGCATCAATTTCTGCAACTGTTTCCAGCATGTGGATTTAATTATCACGTTTTACATTGCTTTGTTTGGATTCACTGAATATGACAGGAATCTCTGGTCTCAGCTTTATTTAATTCATTTGTTTATTATTTTGACCAAATTTTACACTCACAAATCAGAGCAAACTTCCCAGAGCTGATTGTCCATATCAAACAATACATTTCTTCTATATCTGAATGTATGAACAGAAAAGCTGATAAAACTTATAACTCCTGTAAGCGTTACAAGATATTTATTTAACTTTATTTAATATGCTCAGGGGAACCTGTATTGTTAAATGTTCATGTATAAAACTGAACTCTCAGTTGAACAGTGAGGAAGCATCAACAGGACACTACAGACACAAGGAGACTAAATAACTAAATCTGATTCTCTCTATTGTTATTTTTATTAATTTTGTTTCATTTAATTAAGTATTTACATGTATTTCCCTAATTTTTACACAACTTCTGATTTAATTTGCTGGAGAAGGGCTACTCTTCTGTGTAGGCCTCTATTTAAATTAATATATTCATGCTTTTACATTCATTATTAATTTGGTAAAAACTTGCTGCCACAAAAATTCTTCAGTTGGCTTCTATTTAGAAATTTGGGGACCTCTGTAACTTAACTCTGTTCTTAAAAAGCATCACAAAGTCAGATTTTTCTTCTCAAAAGTATTTTTATTACTGGAGATTTAGGTACAAATACAGTATCCAAAAGTAACAAATATCTCCATGTTTTATATACTGTTGTAGCCCTCATGTTGTATTTTTCTGACTAATAGAAAGTCGACCTTCTCTGCACAGATCTGAACTGTGAAACAATCACATATGTTTTGTACATGCGTAAATAAAGAGAGTTTCATACAACTAGACACGTAATATTTGGGAAACAGTGTTCACATTTAATTCACATCTCAAGTTTTCTAATTAACAAACTTAACTGACATATTTCAGATATTTTCTTGAGCCCTTTGTTCTACCGCTAAATAATAATAATCTGCATTTTCATTTGAAGAAATACACTCAGTTTTTGCAGCATCAGTATCAATTTATTAAACTGACAATCCTGGTCTGATGGAGTACAGTTCCTCAAACCACACAGGCACATTTGCACAACAAATTCATTCAAACAATACGTACAAATAATCTTCACACATTATCTTGAAAAGCAACGCGCACGTTAGTCTGGATGGGAGTCCTGGTCAGGAAGAGCGATGGAATATAAAGCACACAAATTGTTCTTGATTGGCAGACAGTATTCTCAAAGATTTTGTGTACTCATAAGTTACTTGATGAGTCAGTAGTGCAGACCGCCGTAAAAAACACAGAACTAGGTAACATCAGGACATTATATGGTCAAAGTTCCCTTTATGTATCTTCACAGGTAAGAATGTGTTAAGTTAAATTGTTCAACATAGCACAAACAATGCAAGAAAATCCCAGTTCTAACATGCTTTGGCAACACAAGTCTCCAGCTAGTGTGTCGACTCGGGGCGTCCATCCTTCCAGTAGTTGGCGTAAGCCTCCTGGAACATGTTTTTGCAGGGAATTTTAGCTTTGAGTTTGGAGCAGATGAGGAAGGAGCCGCCCATCTTGCGGTGGAGGGAGTAGGTCTCCTCGGGAGGCGGCGTGAGTCGCTCCCTCAGCATCACGGGGATGAGGCTGTGGATGCGCTCGGTGGTGCTCTGCGCTCCAAAGTCAAAGGGCTCCTCGGAGGAGAAGGCCTCCCCGAGGATCATCACCGCGTCCACGTGGGCGTCCTCCATCGCCTTAAGACAGGACAGCAGTTAATCAACAGGCTTTAAAGGAGCAGCAGGTATGAATTCGACCACTATATATCTACAGTATCTCTTTAGGCAGAGATACTTCCTCATATTATCAAATTATTAGATTATTAATGTTGAGGCGTTAATGTTAAAGCAACCAGTTGTACCTGGTCATGGTGGTAATAATGTTTGACTACTTTGTATACTGGTGGGCAGTTTAGTTTATATAAAAGCATCATTTCTTATGAGCTGATCATATGTTTAGTATGTAAAAATGAAACTATGAAGTAACTATAACTGTCAAATATTGGAGTAAAAAGTACAAAATTATGAGACACTTTGTTAGTTAATTTTTGATTTAATCATCACTAAATAATTATTAACATGTATTTGTGATCAAACATTATTTACTTTTTGGCAGTGATAACCGCCTCCTGTATGTGCCATACAAGGCTGAGAGTTTGCAGGTCATTTCACTGATTAATTTGTCCTCTTTGTCTGAACATGAGCTCATTAATAAAAAATAGTACAATAAACAAATGCAGTTGAATGCAGGTTAGTCAATAAACTAAGAAGGGAAATCAATACATGACTACAACTTAATAGTTACTCTTTAACTAATTCCACTGTGATTACACTCTGTTGATGTTTTGGTGGTTTGTTTTTTTACCTTTGACTCGAATCCTGTGAGGAACTTCATGTCTCTGGATCTCTGCAGGACGCCTTCTCTGTTCCGATTTGCAGCTGCCTTAATAATCTGTGGTGCCAAATGAAATGAAATGCAGGGTCATCATGGGTCACTAACGTGCAAAACTGTCACATTTTTCATTACATAGGATGTTTTTGAAATGCTGGCATGATGAATGTGATGTGATAAAACGGTTTTCTTACAGCAACATATTGCTGTCACCAGGCCAAAAAATGTATTAAAAAGTTTCTCATTTTAATGAAATATTTTTCATGTTATCACATATTTTCTTTGATTGATTGGATCTTATTCTCATTTTAATAACATGGAAGTTTCTTGTTTTAATAACGTACCAACTTATATGAGAAAAGTTTCTTGTTTTAATGCAATTTAATGAGGTTCATTTGGTGTAATACTGGGACCATTTGTGATATGAACCGATAAAATTATGTTTTTAATACGAGAAGTTTCTTGTGGTAATGACAAAATGTCATTATAAAACAAAAAAAAACTGAGCAAATGTTTTGTCATATTTTCTAACTGAAAATTTCACATCTCTACAATTTCTCACCTCAATGTAGGTATCAGTGAAGCTCTTATCAAACCCACGTGTTGCTCCAAAATCTAACAGTGCAACCTGAAGACAAAGAAACACAACGACAGACCTCAGTGAGAAGCAGAAACATCAAACGTATCTACATTGTGCGAGTTGAGAGATTGAGGCAAACCGACCTTGTGAGCTTGTGGATCAAAGAAGAAGTTGGACCAGTTCGGATCAGTCTGCATGTATCTGAACTCAAAAAGCTCCCTCAAGCATAATATCAAGATTTGCTCACAGATCTGAAGAAAGGAAAAGGGAAAGAACAAAAGGATTGTCTGAGATAAAGTTGATACACAGTTTCAGTGCTTTTTAAAAAGTAGTGCTCTATGTGTTATTATAAGCTGGTGAGTTGTGTGAAATGACACTAAAATGTCGACAAGTGAACCACGATGAGAAAAAAAGTGATCTCCATGATGTGCTGACATGACTCTGGAGTTTTAAAAGGTGGCATGTTCGTTTTTGGCACATGACTTTAAACACCTCCAAAGCCGGAGATGTGTTGGCAGAGCGCAGGTGTAAATTGTACTGTGTTGGTGTAGAGTTCACGGCGGTGTGAAGCTCTGCGGGCATACCTCATTCCTGAGTTCCTGAGAGAGGTCAGTGGCCTGGTCCAGAGGGAAACCGGGAACCAGCGTCGTGGTGAGGACATGCTGGCTGCTCAGCTCGTCAATAACGTCAGGAACATAGAAGAACGGGTGATCCTTCAGCAGCTCTCTGGGACACAAACAAAGTAAATGTTTTGTTTTTTTTTTTAAATGAAAGGAAACTTGTACCTGAAACCTAAAAAACCTAAAACATTTACAGCAAAGAACTAAGAACGCAGAAGCTTGGGATTGTATAGCTTTCTGGTCGCAATTTAAGGTCAAATTTAGTTGATTATCTGGAGAACTGGACTGTTTTGCACCAGCTGTTTGTAAATCTGTCTCTAAATTTGTGCTTCCTAAGTTCTTAGTAACTACTAACTAGCTTCAAACTAGTGATTTACTAAATCAGGTTGTCTTAGCTAGTAAACACTTTAGTAATGTGTAAATCATTTGCTAGGAAACACCTCTAGCGCTGTCCAATAAGAAGCAGCCACCTATGTAAACAGAAAGTCACTGTTAGTATCACAAACTGTCACATAACTTCTAAAAATAACAGTTTTAGGGGCCAAAAGATGAAATAAACATAACTGCCAATCTTTTGTGAATGTATGTCTTTTGTTTTATTTCTATCTACATACCTGGAGAAACATGTGCATTTTGAAATTAGTAGTATTCATGCAGTTTACAGTTAGAGGGAAATATCCGATAATGCTAACGTAACTAATGTTAGTTGGTCATTTAATGTTATTGGCAATAATTTGAGGTCTGTTGTGTTTTTTTCTGTGAAATAAAAAGTTTCAGGTCAGATATGTCGACCATATTCCATATTAACTCCTTTATTTACGTTCTAACGAGGCTAAGTAGTTTGAACTTACGAACAACTGGCTCCTGGTTCTTAGCTCACACAGAAACATCAACAAAGGTTATGTTATCTTTATTAGGTTAGGTTATCTTTGGATATTTGTTTTGCAGCCAGGGTTCATATAAAACAGACACAACAACACAACAAATCACAGAACTAAAGGTGGACTCATTAAATATAATGACCTCTAAGCTTTGTAGTTTTTAGGGTTTTACTGATGTTCTCTTTGTGTATTTATTTTTTTAAAATTGGGTATTAAGAGAGGAAAGAGACACACCAGGATTTGTGGTCTTGTTTCTTTATATGTTGTTTTTCTTGGTGTATTTTTGTACTGCTTCAGTGTACATTTTGTTTACACCTCTGAATTTCTTTCTTTCAAATGATTTGATGAATAAATATTAAAAATGACAGCGCAGCCTGTTTACATCATGACAATGTGTTTTGTTCCTTTTCACGTATGTGTTAAAAGTGCAATTCCCTGATGACAACTGGTAATATTTGGGTTTATATCACTATGACACTATAACTAAATGTTGCTGTTGCTGTTACTGCAAGCTTATTTGTTGTCTGGTAGGTCTTTCCAAGAAAAAAACTCTTCAGGCACAAAGGAAGTAAAACCTTTGCATGTTTTTGACAACAGCAGATTGTTTGAAAAATACTCCGTAGTAAGCATGAGCGGCGGTAGCTACTATGCCTGAGCACACAACGAAAATAGTGGCACCCACAGAAGCACAACTTCATCAACAGAAAATACAAGAAAAACATGTCACAGTACTGGACACCAGGGCAAAAACCCCTAAGCTAGCACCAAATATTAATAAAAACACAAAAAGGACCATGCAGAACACAACTTTAGACTTAAAACTGTATGAGGTGAAATTATCATCATAATCCATAACATTACAAGTAAGATTTGAAGGTAAAAAGAAAGTTTTGAAAGTATAAACTGTGGATGTAAAGCTGAAAAATAGGATTTGAATGTCTGAAATATTTGCTTCACCTGATTTTAACTACATTTTTAATGTTACAAATCTGTGTATTCATAGTTTTGAAACTTGCTTTGCAGACATTCAACAGAGTGAAGAAATTAACAACTCACTGGAATTTTTTGGCACATTTCGCCTCTCTTATGTAATCGCACTCCAGCGCCAGCTCACGGCTCATGACCTCAATAAGGTGCTCAGGAAACAGACCTGTACAGGGAGGACAAATGAGAAAAAAACGGAAAATCATGACATTCAAACTGCTGGTGCAAGTTAGTATATTGACAATAGCGGAGGTTACAAACATCAGACAATAGCAGCTGTTATCATAAAAATGATAAAAAACCCTCCAACAATGTTACCTTCAGGCAGCGCGTTGCTTAAACTCAGAGCAGTCATGATATTATTCACGTCACTGTCGATACTCTTGGCAACTCCAGGATACTGGAGGGAAAGATTTGATTGTGTGTGTGAATTTTAATTTGCGGTATTTTAGTCACAGTTACTTATCTCTGTGCACACAGTCCTCTCACCTGAATCTTCATGGCGACCTCTCTGCCATCCTTCAGCCTCGCTAAATGCACCTGACCGATCGATGCGGCCGCAAACGGCTTCTCCTCAAAGTACTCCAGCTTGTCCCTCCAGTTTGGGCCGAGGTCACTGCTGATGGCTTTCTGCAGAGAGAAGAAGAGAAACTGTCTTATCTATGAAACTTACTGAGTTTGTGTTGTTAACATCGGCTCTCCACACTGTACCATCATCTGTTTAGTGGGCATGAAGTCTGCACTCTGTCGAACACGCTCAAAGATTTTGGCCAACTGGGGGTTGATGAAGGCGTCGTCTGAGAGAGAAGAAGAAGAGACACAGAGTGAAACATGATGGTTTGTAATGTAGGATCAGTGATTTTGGAGTTTTATTCCTCTCAGTCTCATTAGAAGATCCCTTCATAATGCACTTACAATGGAAGTGATGGACAAAATCCACAGTCCTCCTTCTGTGCAAAAATGTATTTAAAAGTTTATCTGAAGCTAATATGAAGCTTCATCCGTCCAAATGAGTCAAATCCAGTAGATATTTTTCAACGTTACAGTGTTTTTAGTGCCAAAGTTCCTCTTTTTGTTACTATACTTCGACCACAGCTCAACAGGGAAACACTGTCCGAGGGATCACAAAGAGGGAACTGACATCACCTTTTTCTTACTGACACAGAAATCTCTCGAGTGAAATGACCGAAACTGTTCTAACTCATAGTGAGAAGCTTGTGCTGTTGCTACTTCACAAGCCAGCGAGCTGCTCAAGTGACAAAGGAACAAATGTGAACAAACAACTGCAACACCAAGATGACTAACTGGAAGAATCTTCTTTATTTCACCAACACGTTTCAGCACAGGGCCTTCATCCTCCATCGGGGTGATTAAAGTGCTCAGAAAAAAATGGAGATTTGAACACCTACAATAACGATTATTTTCATTAACAATTCACCTGCTGATCATGTTCTCGTTTGGTCTATAAAATGTCAGAAAATTGTGAAAAACCACAATTTCCTAAAGCCAAAGATGCCGTCTTTAAATGACCTTTTTTGTCCTAAACTCAAAGATATTCAGTTTACTATCAATTCAGACAAAGAAAAGCAGAACAGATTCACAACTGAGAGGCTGAAACTAGGTAAGGTTGCCTTTTTTTTTTTTACAAGACCTGAATGCGAATAGTTGCGGATTCATTTTGTGTTTGATCGATATAGTGACTAAATGTTTCAGCTCTTCTCCATCTGCTGATGATGATTATGTGATATGGTCAAAAGCCCCAGAACAGCTATTAAATGGACCTTGAGGTTGGATTGTTTTGTTAACTGCTGGTCAAAAGTGAACTTTGAAACTCAGCATTGACACAGATATCTGATCATGAAACGTTGTAAATTTGTTGATGAATGACAATTAGGAAATAGAAACATGAGAAAGTGGTTAAAAATAATTTTCGATTGGATACATTTCGATTCAGATAGATCAAAAAGGCTTTGAGGATTCTGGAGACACCCTTAAAATAGCTGTAACTGTTGTTAAATGACCTTCTGGGTTTTTGAAAGATCGCCAGAGATTTATCTTCCAGAAAAAACAAACACTGAGCTGCGTTGACTTGACTGTAATGATCATACATGAGAGGCACAAGCCGGGGCTGCGGAGATCTGGCAGTAAAACAACACTTTAAGTGTTCTGTTTAAAGTCAACAGACCTCAGTGTCAATTTAGTCCCTGCTGCCAACAATAGCTCGACTGGAATGGCACTTATTGTGTTCAGCTGGCTCGGGGTTTATTTTAGGTGATGACATTTCCCTGTTGGTAAAAGGATCTTGTTTGTTCGCTGCTGAGTCTGATACAGAAACATGATGAAGCATCAGTTTACTGTCTGTGTTTGGTCTCTGAATAAAGCTGAACCTTTATTCGCACTCTGATGCATGTGGGTTTACTGCCCATAACATGCCTCAGCAGTGTGTCTGAGGTCCTCATGTCCTTGAATCATGTCATTTCAGTTTGTTCTGCAGCACTGAAGATGAATTCCCGCGTGTGTTTGTGCTGATTAATATCGTTTGGATTCATCTGAGTACATTTGATTGACATCACCTTGAATACTGAGCATCTGTCCAAGTTTTAGTGCGGCGCCTCGAACTTTGCAGAGCGTCCGGACGATTCTTTCAGCGTTGGCTTCAGACAGGAAGGCGCTCGAATCCAGTATGGATTTTTTAACACCTAAAGAAACAAACATATCATTCAGTACAAATAAGATAAAATACCGTCGACGGCGAAACTTCAGTGTAGCAGTGAAAGATCAGATTAACTATCTCATTCTTTCATTCATGCATTTAGTGGCAGTGAGAACATTTGAATGAATTATTCTGGCTCAGAAATCTTTGGGTTAAACTTTATTTCAAGTTGCCCAAAATGAATGTTCTTCAGAGGCGTACTGCACATGTATTCACTGATGGTTTTAATAGTGCAGAAATAACATTGATACTCTGTCTTTCCAGTCCTGTGAAGGAGCACGTCAGCACTTCCCACAGTCTGACCCCAGCTCTGCAAAACTGCCGAGGCCATCAATCAATCACCAAAATCAAACCTTTACTGCTCAAACACTTCAGTGTGAAGGGAAGAAAGAACAATAAACAACAACTTTACTTGTAAAATGAACTAAAAGAGAATAAGAATATAAAGAGAAATGTTGTGACTTCTTGCTGTTAGTAGCATGGACTGTTTACCAAATTACATAAACTCTGCCGTGGTGAAATTCTGCTGAGCGACATTTTTTCTTCCTCTTTTGAATATGAAATTAACTTTTCTCTTCTTTTAGTGTCTCTACGGTTATAATACATGTAAAATACACTTACTTTGCTCTGGATAAGTTCGGGTATCGTCTGATTTTAATACTGGACACCAGCTCTCTTCATAAATCCACTAAGTTTGTGTGTAAAGTTCCAACTAGTGAAAAGACTGAATCAAGTTGCACCATTAAAACTTTAATGTCTTAGCTGCTTAACACTTTAGCAATGTGTAAATTGGTTGCTAGGAAACACCTGTAGCTTCATCTGGTCAGAACCAACCAACTATGTAAACAGGAAGTCACTGTAGCATCACGACCTGTATGGTAACCTCCAATAAGAGTTTTAAGGGCCAAAAGATGAAATAAACTTAACTGCCAGCTCTTTCTGAATGTAGGAATGTGACTTTGTTTAATTTATATCGGCACACCTCATGTTATAACCAGGCTACATTCGAACTTATGATCAGCTGGTGCAACCGGCTCCTGGTGCCAATATGAAACATTTTTCAATACCTCAAATTGAGGAATTTAATTATTATTATTTCTATAAAACCTTTTTTTTCCTCAGTAACAAAATGAGCCAAACCCCTCAACTGCATCAGGGTTTAAATTCCTCCTAAAACAAAGAGGCTTTACAAGAATGAGCAAAATTATTGTTTAAATAAGGAGCTCACTAATCAGAGAATAAGAAAACTTTCGGTGCTTGACAGTTTTCCACTCTGTGGTTGTGACACATTTCCACTGATACACAAAATGTATTCATGTTTAATACCAAGTGATCTGACATGTTTATACTGTATGTTAACTATTCTGAATCTAATCGCTGATGAGGATCCTTTTCATTATGTTTACACATAATTTATTAATGGTAATCGTGCATTTAAAGCTAATTCCACTGTCTGTCAAATGATATTTAAAGTTAAAATGTAAACTGAGTTGCGTTAGCGGAGTAACTACAGCTTTAAATAAAGACATAAATACCATGTTAGTCTTCATAGTAAACTCTATCAACCCCTCAAGCCACCAATAAAACAAAAATTATCACCTTGTTGAGGTTTTAAACTCTTCTTGGCCACTTCAGCGATCGCTCCGATGCCGAGTCCAACCGCCAGACCTGCCAAAAGAAATTAATAATATAAAAAGATCAATTCACAAACTTTATCTGGAAAGACTGGCCCTGTTTGAAAAGTAAACTTTATCAACCTCTAGAGCAGAGCAGTGGCAGTATTGTTATTTCATGAATGCCCACAGCCTTACCCTTACTGATGCCCTACTCTGCATCTGATAACAGCAGCAACAGCAAAGCAAACTGTGCTCCGTGATAACAGCAATCAGTGACCAGAGGTGGGTCTTAATGTTTCAGGGCAACACTAAAGAGCCCTTCAGAGTTCAGGAGCAAATTTAGGCCAAGAAAGAAGCGAATAAACCTCTGATACTACAGTAAGTGTGCGGCCCTTTGATGAGACAGTTGACGACATGTTTTATACAAGCTGGACTCTCAGGCAGGACTTTGGCATGTCTCTGAAACGTCTTCTCAGTTATTGATACTCTGTCATTCCAGTCCTGCGAAGGAGCACGTCAGCACTTCCCACAGTCTGATCCCAGCTCTGCAAGACTGCTGACCGAGGCCATCAATGCAAACTCTCACAACTAAATCCAAAATTAAACCTTTACTGCTCAAACACTTCAGTGTGAAGGGAAGAAATAACAATAAACGACGACTTTACTTGTAAAATTAACTAAAAGAGAGTAAGAATATAAAGGGAAACGTTCTGACTTCTTGCCGTTAGCAGCATGGACTGTTTACCGAATTACATAAACTCTGCCGTGGTGAAATCCTGCAACACTGTCAATGTCATTTGCACAACTTGTTTGCACAACTCATGTCGGAAATAGTTGTGAGTTAGCTGAGAAAATGCCAGAGTCCATTTAGGATTACTGAAATGATCTGGAGCTAATACTGTAGATGCTCTAAATTCAGACTCTGGGTCACTGCAGCTCAGCTCAACTTTAAGTTGGTTCACAGTAGGACTGCATAATCATTATTTTTATTATTGATTAATCTGCTTTTTGTCTTCTTGATTAATTGATTGGTCTAATACATGTCAGTCACAATTTCCCAGAACCAAAGTGACAAACTTAAACTGCTTTTTTTGTCTAAAAACTCCAAACATATTCAGTTTACTGTCGTAGACAACAAGAAATAATCACATTTAAGAAGTTGAAACCAATTCATTACTATTCATTATTAAACTTAAACGATTAATCGATTGTCATATTGTTGCAGATTCATTGTCTTTTGATCAACTTCAACTAACAAAATACTAAAAATAATTATACTTTTAAAACTAAACTTAAGATTAAAAAGATAAATAAAGATTGGCTTTGAAAGCTAAACGAAGTCAGAAAAGTTGAAATATAAATAAAAATCTATAAAAAAAACCTGTTGACCCTGATCAGTCACACATGAGTAAAATAATATGTTGGATGTTGCTGAGTGTACACCGTAAGAGCAATACTTTTTCAGCACTGCTCTGCTTCACATTCATATAAGATCACACCTTCACAGAAACCTTGCAGCTGCCCAGTAAACTAATATTGGATACACAGCCCTGCTACCAAAGCACCTATCAAACGCCTTGCTGAGGGGCACATCGGCAGCTGCTGAAAGGATTTGTGTAAATATTTACTTTCAAGGCACAGATTTATGCTGCAGATCTAACTAAAAACCTGATCAGTAAGAATAATAATGTTACTCTCCTTCAGCTATGATCTAAAACAGGAAGAGGACCTACCTCCAAAATTCACCAGCCTTCCTATCCGTGTGACGGGCACCTTCCTCTCTCTGGCTCTTTCACTGAGCTGAAATACAAAAAAATGTAAACTTGAAGGAGAAAAAGATAAATATGCAACAGCCACATACTCCTGACTAATAATTTTCAAAAACAAGAAAGGTCTAAGAGTGTTTACCACTTGTTTATGTTGCTTAACGTCTGTTTTCTTAGCGTTTCTTGCTTTATCGATGTCCTCCGATGTCAGCCGCCCCACTGTGGAGTTGTCCTGGTTAAATAGCCTCGTTTGTCCAGAGAACAGCTGGCTTGACTTGAGCCGCTTCGTAGCGCTTCTCCCGCCGCACGTCCCCTGACCGTCACTTACACTTCCAGTCAAACAGGCGCTGAAACACGCTCCCATGGTTGAATATCTGTGAAACTGGGCTGCTGAGGCTCTGTGGACGCAGACTGGTTGCTGCTTGTTGAACGTCTCCTGGATGAACAAAACATATAAGTAGGTGTGAAGGTTTCTGTCTGATCTACACGACATGATAATACTCAAAGCTGAATCACCAGCCGGGCGAAGAGGGCAGCTGCTCCAAGCACACGCTGTAGTTTGATTAAGTGTATATTTATTTAAAAACTTGCATCACTAAAGGACAATATCAACTGAGACATGTCCTTCATTACCTAATCTTGTAGAGTGACCCTGCGTCAAAACCTTTTTAAATTATTTTAGCATATAGACAGATAGGCTGTACATTGGTTGAGATGACTGATAGTATCTAACCTCCAGTTATTAGTGGAATTATTAGTTTACTATTTGTTTTTTATTTCTTTTTTGAACAAAACATGTAAAAAGTACATTTTCTGCTGGCGTTTCTCTGCTTCCTACATCTGTTTTTGCAAGAATCTCTGAAATAGATCTGCAACTAATGATTATTTTTATTATTACAGATGACTCTGCATTTCGTTTTCTTGATTAATCCATTAATCATTTGGTCTAGAAAATGTCAGAAAATGTTGATCAACATTTACCAGTTTTGTCTGATCATTGAACACAAACCCAAAGATATTCAGTCTATTACAGAACGCTAAGAAAACCAGCAAATATCAACATTTGAGACATATTTAAGTGTTTTATACGACCAACAGTCCAAAACACAAAAGATATTTAGTTTACTATCATAAAAGATTAAATAAATAACCTCTTTCAGATCATATGGAACTGCCTAAAGATGCAGTTTACCTGAAAATGTGTGATTTTAGAGGCATTTTAGTGCCCTGTGATTGTCTAAATCAGTGGTTGGGACCCCCCCAATGGGTCACAAGATGATTAATGGGAAAATAAATGATTAAAAAACATTGTTCAGCTACAAAATCTTTCTCCAATCTTTGCTTTTTTGTGAAATATGGGATAGTTTTACCTCCTCTGGCCTCAAGAGTAAAATCACTCTTTGATGGACGTGGCAAGCTGTGACGAGGGGTCACAAGTAGAAAACGCTTCATTTTAAAAGGGGTTGAGAACTACTGGTCTAGATGCTGTTTTGGAAGGTTTACTTCCCAGCAAAGAAGAAAATTCAGAGGGGAAAAGTCCACACTTGTCATTTAGGAGCTGGCATTAAAATATGACTATCAGTCATAGAAAATCCTTATCAGCTGAATCCGTCACTGACTAAGCTCCTTCCTGCAGTTTCTATTCCAGCATCACCTGCCTCATTGGTCACTATTGTTGTGGTGTTGATGAGGTGACGGAGGCACAGACAGACAGAGAAGGTATCTGGGTTACATGTCTGTGAAACTCTATCCGGCTCAGCAGCAGCATGACGGCCGCATCACGGCTGACTGCTCACCCTTGCTGATCCGGCAGCGTGATGGAAGTTGGCCAGCAGCCTCTGGTTCCCGGAGCCCGGCAGGCCGCCTGGTGGGGCTCTGCTGGCCGCCTGCTTCATCCAGGCTAGACCCCTCCAGACCACTGAGTCACCTGTCATGGTGTTTCCCTGTTTGGACCTGCACAGTCAAGAATAACAGAGCAACTGCACAACAGGTTGTTTTTAGGCTGTGAGCTGAGATGGGATGGATGAGTCTGACCATCAGCCTCTGTTCCCATGCGTGACGGATAAAGCATGCTTTAGAAAAACAACCTAATCAAATACTGATAAAAGTGCAATATTAACTTGGCTGGCTGAGTGATAAGAGAGCAGAAAGGCAAAAACATGAACACTGAAAAGTTTTAAAACTAAACCTGTGAGAATAAACAAGTATTTAAATGATTTTATAGCTGATAAGACTCTCAATGAATCATGAATAAAGGTGACAGCGAGGGAAATTCAACTTGTACTCACCAACAGAAGCTTTACAGTCCTCTCAGCTCCGACAGCATGCAGTGAATGAGCATGTTAAGCGACTGCAGCACAAGCAGACGTTCACCTTGATTTGACTTGACACAATTTCTTGTAAACACCTCAACTCCACCGCCAAGGCGGGCGACACGCTGAAGGACATGCAAATTTTCCCCCGAGGCGACCCCGGGGGAAGTTGACCAAACACGGGCCAATGAGGCAAAGTTCAGCCGCAGCTCCGACTATCAACAAAGCTCCGCACTGGCCGGACGGACTGTCAGTCGCTTCCCGACGAGTGTGTGAAGACTGACGTGTCCGCTGAGGGCGGTCCGTGAAGTGGACACATGCTGCGTTCACGAGCTACCCAACAAAGTCCGGAATTTTCAGTGAACACACATTCTTGTATTTATAACTTGTATTAAAGTAAAAAATAAATATATTTTGACAATGAAGTAAAAGTGAGAGTAATTTATTATAAGAGTACTTGAAAGTTATGAGTAGTCAAAGTCAAAGTAAGCAGTACTTTGACAAAACTGATTAAACACAAGATAGTAAAGAAAAATTAATTGTAATGTATTCAAATTTTTAAGTTATAAATTCATTTAAAAGTCATATATAGACAAACACTACTTACTGTAAAACAAAGACCAAATTGTTTATCTTTATTGTATAACTGTTAACAGCTTTTCCTTTCTTTGTTTTACAGAATTTTCTTCTTATTTTATATTTATATCAGTCACTTGTGTAAACATACTGTATGCGTAAAAAAAAAATTGTATGTTAAACTCATTTAGAAATGAAACTATACACTTTAGATTTAATTTAATTTAATTTTTAATTTTTGGGAAATTGAAACAAAAATAGCTTAAAAGGTTTACTTTCTAAATTCAAAAGTATTGAATTTGAGTATTAAATTACTGGATAAAAAAGTTCCTAAAAATAATTAAGTACATCATGTATTACTGCTCCTTCTACTTTGTTACTTTACACCACTGGAGTTTTTGGATGCTGATATATTTTAAGACTATAGCTGCCAGTAATTGTTATGGGAACATGTGTTCACTGTCTTTAAAGTTGGCCACCTACAAGGAATTTGCATTTCGACCGAGCATTTACTCCTTGTAAGGTTGGAAAAGCCTCAGAGACACTATTTAGATTTACATGTGACAATAAAACCTTCTACTGACACAATGAAAATGTTTTTACCGCCTCTAAAGGCAGGAGGACACACCCAAGGTATCTAACAGTGAAGTGAAATACTAAAACGTTTAATGGTTTAACACAACTTTAGAAGTCAAAAGTCGGAGCTTATGAGGAGCACCTGAAAGCAGCAATACCTCATACAACTGTGAACTGAGACTGATCCAGGGCCATTAAAGTTTGGCCACCGCAGCTGATGTTAAGTGAGTGATGAATCACCTTTTAATTTTGGAGAAAGAGCAGCATCATTGAAATAAATAAATAAATAGAAGTGACTAGCTGGTGACGCTGCTGCTCTGCGTAGAGCAGCTGCTGGTGGACATGAGGATGAAAACATTTTATGAATGTTTCAATGAGTTACAGTATGTGTGACCGTGGCTGAGGTCAGTAAGCTGCTGCATTTGTTATGTGACAAGGTGTTTATGAAATGTTGGATGGTTCAGATGCATCATGCACATGAAAAAAATACAAACTGTGTGCTAAATGATCTCATCTTCCTTTATTTAAGAATATCATGAATGGAGAGGATTACAGTAAATGGCTCTCAGCAGTCAAGTACAATTATACTATGTTTTATATTGTTTTTTCTTAGTTTTTTAAATATATTTTTAATTCATTTACATGTTAGGGCATCTTGGTTCAATAAGATTTACACATTTAAGTCCCCCTCCACTCAAGAATGTGGTTTTCTTCTTGTTACTTCAGTACCATGATTTGTGACATCAGTAGTTTGGTAGCCAATTGTGGTCCAGTTCCTGAAAAGTCCAGAAACTAGACTTTTCAGTGACATAGGAGACATCTTTTGTCCTGAAGCTTTTCAAATGAGAAATAATTGCATATTCATATATTCTTCATCGAGGTAGAAGGATTAGATGTAATTTTAAGAATTTTTAATGAGGTAATTTTGCTTTTTTGTGGGAAAAAAACAGCATATCAGACACAAATTATTCAAAAGGAGAGTGTTTTTATATGCCATAAAACATGTCTGTAAGTTAATCTAAAAGATCACCATGGTAACAGAAAGTAGTGTGCATATACTTAAAGATAATTCTTGATTGATGAAATAAACTTTTAAGGGTGTGTCAGGGTCGGATGGCTGCCTTTAACTTGGGGAAGAGTCTGAGAGCGTTCTGTGTCGTCACCTCCATCACCTTCTCCAGAGACACTCCTTTGATCTTACTGATGTACTCAGCAGAGACGCTGATGTTTTTTGGCTCATTTCTCACCTGCATTTCAGGACACAGAACAAGAAGAAGGACACGAGGTGAGCGGGTAAATGAAACTATACGCATATTAAAGATAGCTGTGTTTTGGATGTGTGGAAAAATACAATTACAGTGTGAAATTTACAGATATGAATGTAACAGAAAAGCCTCCAAAAAATATAAAAACAAACAAGTCACAACGTAAAATACTGATTCAATTATCTGAATTATCTACTTACAAATATCCTGTGTTTAGATTACAGCACTTTTATTTTAATCTGAGAGGAAAAAAAAACGACTTTACCTGCTTTTCTGGACCAAGAGCAGGAGAATCAGTTTCCAGACAGATGTTCTCTAAAGGCAACTGTTTCACAAGTTTCTGCTTCTTGGTGGAAAATACAAAAATAAACCATCATCAATCATTAACATTTTAATGTGGTAATGTCAACCCAGTGAGAACAGAGTCAACATGTCAGTGCTGTCTGAGGAGACAGAGACAGTAGTTCTTTCACCACCAAGATATTCAAACTATTTGCAACTATGCTGGTAAAATCAAGTTTTTTTTTGTTTTTATGTGTGAGAATATAACAAATTTCAAACATGTGGGGTTATGATACAGTTTCAGTTCCAATCAGGTGGTCTGCTCTACCTGTTCACTCCGTATTATGGACGGGGGGATAGAAAAGAAATATCCAGCCTTCACTCCCTCCATGGCAACAGAGGGTTTCCCATCAAAAGCATGAAGCAGGGCTTTTTCGACACCTAGTGAAATTTCAGAGGGACTGCAGTTCACATCTCTAATATTCAAGTAAACAATTTGCGAACACTAGCATTACATACATAAGCAGAGTATAAACATTTAATAAATGGTTTATAACAGTATAATGTAGTTGTACACAGATATGAGGAAATTGTTAGGTGTTTACAGTACAGTATTTGACAACAATTATAACTTCTATGAAGATATATTTGATATTATACAGAAGATGAGTTATAGTTGTTGACAAATGCACTAATAAACACTTATATCTGCTAACATTATAGTGTGTTATCAACCATTTATTAAATGTTTGTTTGCTGCTTTTAGATTCTAAATAGAGGGACTTTAAGTAAAGTGTTACCAACAATTTATGTAAAGTGTAACTAAGCTGTGTACCTTGCTCCTTCAGGAGGTGGATGGTGGGTCTTCCTGCTGACCGTGAATGAACATTTCTAAAAAAAATAAATAAATAAAATACACAAAAATATTAAATGAAAGTCTGTTAGCCGAGGATTCACGTTACCTGCTTCATGTTTGTGATTAAAAATATTATAAAAACATTGCAAATACGTAGATTCATTTGGAAACAATCCCGTTTTATACATGTCAACATAAGTATATATTTTCTACTTAATGTGTGTGTGGATTTCTTTAATTCATATATTACCGTCTGAGTTCATGTAATGGACAGCACTACTGTATGACTCACAGAGGGAGATCCAGTTCCTTGGCTATCTGCGACTGACGAATGAGAACCTGCCTTTGAATGTCTTTATCCGTCTCATTGTTCACATATCTGGGTGTAAAATCCAAGCCAACCTGTACGGACAGATGGGAAAAGGAATTAACTGGAATTACACTGTAACACAAAAGAAAACCAGGACAGCAACTGATGTTTAATCAAATCGCATAAGAGATACTGAATTTTTACCTCCCCAATAGCCACAAGGTGATCTTTGTATTTCTCTATGATAGGTAGAGCAGCATCTAGATCCTACATACAAGACAGAAAAAACATCCTTTATTTCTCCGCCTTAACATGATGGTAACAGAAACCATTTCTGTTATTTGTAAGGCCAAATAACAACAACAACAACAAAATATCATACAGATATATGTGGTTTTATTTAAGTTTCTAAATATCTGTCTATTCAACACAGTGGACGTGAGTACAATTGTGTTTATAGTGCTCATAGCAATGAAAAATTACATTAAAATAATCAGCATTGACATATTTTTTCTAGAAACAATGTCTCTGTTACTCTGGATAATCATCTTTACTGATAACACTTTTTATTGACACTACTTTAGTCTATACAAAGGTGTGTGTTTTATGGATCATCCAGAGTAATGAGCACATTGTTTCTGGAAAGCAGTGTTGCTACAAACAAAATTCTGCTCACGTAAAGTCATTTTAGCTTATTTTACATAGCCCAAAATCACACATTTGCCCCCAAATCCTTTACAATCTGTTAAACAATTGACACCTTCCATCCTTAGTTTCCTAATTTGGAAGAATAAAACTCCTTGGAAAAGCAACAGAACAGGATGGTTGGACTCCAATTGATGGCGTATATATTTAGAAAAGCAGAATGACAGTATATTAGGTAAATAAAATGCAAACATATATGAACAATATGGATCAGAAAAGACAGATTCAACAACAACAACTGACCTGAACCACCTCCATTTTATTGGGGTGGTGGCAGAAATCTCAGAGCCAGATATCTAAAAACCTACAATAATCACACCAAAACTACCTGCACAGCTATATTCCACTACAGGTAAGTGGGAAAGTACTGTATGTGTTTTGTTGTTTGGGTGAACCGACCCTTTAACTTGGAGCATCCTTACCTGGAGATTAGCGCCTCTCTGTTGGTCTGGGGAAACTTCTTGAACAGGATGGACTCCTAAACAGGGGAAAATAAAACCTGGAAACCTAAAAAAAAAAAAAGTGAAATTTTCAGCACACATAGAACACAGTAAATCTTAATTATTTGTTTGTTTGTTACAGTAGTGGAAGAAGTATTCAGAACCTTTACTTACTTTACTTACTTACTAACTCTTACTTTCAGTTTTTGGACTTTTTCCTCTAATCTTTGATTTTTGGTGAAATATTGGATCATTTGAACATTTACTGAAATGAAACCATGTGAGAAGTTTAGAGGGAAAAATCACTATTTGGTGGAGCTGTTAACAACTCATAGACATCTGAAATGTGACCCCGACTACACACTGCTTTTTGTAAGACATCAAAAGCCAAAAAGGTTGGAAACCACTGGTTTCATCTTTAACAATGTGTTGTATTTTAAAAGCTTGTTATATTATCCATTGTGTCAAATCTTCATCTGAAAAGTAACTAAAGCTGTCAGATAAATGTAGTGGAGTAGAAAGTACAATATTTCCCTCTGAAATGTAGTGGAATACTTTACTCAAGAAAAGTACAAGTACCTAAAAATTGTACTTAAGTACAATACTTGAGTAAATGTTAGTGACTTTCTAACCCTGCTTTATTTATAGTTACCTCTGCGACAACTCAATGATCTTGTCAAATTCTCCAGCATGCTCGGCCACAGCTAACAGTGCCAACAATCCAGCCTGGGAATAAAAGCAAAGGAATTAATCACACAATACTAACTATTCTGGATTAATGTTTCAGAGCTGAGACGGCTCACCTTTTTTGAATTCTCAATCACCTCTTCTATGTCCTGACAATGGACAGAGGAAAAAGTAACACGTCAGACGTTTTTAAGAGATAAAATACTTCAATAATATCCTTAAAAGTTCAGTCTTACCTTGTCAAAATCCCCCGCAGAGATATGACAGTGACAGTCAACGTAGCCTTGCATGTGTGCACAACCATGTAGCGTTCAAAAACAAAACATGAACCAGTTCCTGAAAGAGAGGCTGACTGCGCATGCGTAGATGCGTCGGAGCGTAAGATGTAGAACGCAGCGTAGCCCGGGAGAGCGGCGTTCTCTTCATTCTGATTGGTGGAATCTCCTCAGTGAATCAACTGACGATAAAATCAAACATCCCCAGTGTTTTGAGAGGACTATACATTTAATTGAAGGTTTTTTTTCTCGCCGTTATCTTCAGTAAAAGTCCTCTTCCTTGTTCTGTGTTTTTACTTTCGCTTTATCATGTGACACTCAACCCGTCCTCCGGATCATTTCGCCACACTGGGTGATTTCGACTTGAAATGGGAGCTTTAACGGTCGTTTCTTTGCTTTTGTCGATGCTGTTGATCAGCACCAGCAGAGCACAATACGAACCGAACTGGGAATCGATCGACTCCAGACCGCTGCCGAACTGGTTCGATCAGGCCAAGTTTGGTATCTTCATACACTGGGGGGTCTTCTCTGTCCCGAGCTTCGGCAGCGAGTGGTTCTGGTGAGATTTGAGCCCAATTTCTAGCAAAAAAAAAAAAACATGTCCATGACATAATTTTATAGAAAAGAGCAGACCTGGGAAAGTTCATTTAGAGAAGCAGAAAACTGGCCAATATGTTTACTATGATATGTTTACTGTAATTTGAATTAATGTATTTACACAGAATAACAACACAACAATCTTCAGAAATATACACAAGGAATGACTATATACATGTGACATGAACTGTAAACAGGATACAAATAGTGCAAAGAAATATAAGGGTTGAGAAAACAAACTCACCACAAGGTCAGTTTAGTAGCTTTCAATTAAGTCACGTGATCAGCATCAGAGTTGTCCAGCTGTCGAGGATTAGTAGATGCTCATATTTCCTCTCCTTCTGAGCACCTCACTGCTACTTCTTGTCCATGTTGGGTTCAAATCTGAGGTTCAAATCTGATTATCCGCCGGTGAAGATCATGTGATATGATTGATGAAAAGCTCCAGAACAGCCAGTAAAGCTAGTTTGTTTTCTCAGCTGCTTTTCCAAGGTCAAGAATGAACTTTAAACCCCCGATGAGAAGACCCTTAATGCGCTGAGGAAAAAAAAATTAAAAATCTGTAACTTGATGACAACAGGGCAAAGCCCATCTGCTGGGGAACAACATACTATATGATAGAAAGCTCCAGAATAGCTACTAAACCTTAGGCTCAACTTGCTCTATGATTTTATTAACATTTTTTAACTTATTAACTAAAACAATAATGACTACACTTTCAGGTGGTACTGGCAGAAGCAAAAACTAAAGCCATATGTTGACTTCATGCAGAGGAATTATCCTCCAGGCTTCAAATATCAAGACTTTGCACCGCAGTTTACTGCCGAGTTCTTTGATGCCAAAGAATGGACCGACATCTTTGCCTCATCAGGAGCAAAGTACATTGTCCTGACCACAAAACACCATGAAGGTACAGTACAATGAGTACAGATACTCCGTAGTACATGTTGATTGACGTTGTGTCTCAGTATTTTTTGCATGTTTAAGATTGACTGTGTTTCAGTGCTAAAAACAATTTGAGTACAAATTTTGAGTATTTGTACCATCCTGAAACCTTTCAGCCTCTCAGGATCTGTGTTCTGTTTCTCAGGTTTCACACTATGGGGCTCAAAAAACTCCTGGAACTGGAACGCAGTGGATGTTGGACCCAAGAGAGATCTGGTAGATGAAGTGGCGAGTGCCCTCCGTGCTAACAGCGGCCTGCGTTTAGGATTGTATCACTCCCTGTTTGAGTGGTTTAATCCGCTCTTTGAACAGGACGCTGCCAACGCCTTCTCTACCAACTTCTTTCCTTCCAGTAAAACTCTGCCTGAGCTTTACGAGCTCATCCTCAAGTACAAACCGGACGTGCTGTGGTCTGACGGGGATGGAGACGCGCCTGACAAGTACTGGAACAGCACTGGTTTCTTAGCCTGGCTCTATAATGACAGGTAATAGATTATATTTAGTTTACTGCTATATTGGATGCATTATTTTATCAGTCAGTGTGATATCCACTTTTTTTTTTTTCTTTCACAGTCCAGTACGAGACACAGTGGTGACAAACGATCGGTGGGGTTACGGCTCCATCTGCACCCACGGTGGATACTACACCTGCGCTGATCGCTACCAGCCGGGACACCTGCTCAAACACAAATGGGAAAACTGCATGACCATCGACACAAAGTCGTGGGGTTACAGACGTAACGCTCCTCTCAGGGATTATCTCACCATCGAGCAGCTTGTGGCGGTGAGAGTTTAAAATCTCATTAACCTGTGACCTGTTTAATCTGGTAATGTATCTGTTAACCGAGCCATCTAAAACAGGATCATGAGACATGATTAAATGGCTTATAAGGAGTGAAGACAGTTGTTTGAGCATAAACATGTAAAAGCTATTTTTTCCAATTTCTCTAGTTTATGAAATGTCAGAAATTGGTGGGAAATGCCCTTAAAACATTTCTCAGAGCTCAATTTAACAGTCCGAAGCCCAGAGATATTTAGTTTACTATCATAAAAGAAGAAGAAGAAAACCAGCAAATATTTACATTTTAGAAGCAGGAACAAGTTAATTTGTGACATTTTTGCTTAAACAATTAATCAGTTATCAAAATTGTTGGCCATTCATTTTATGTCGATCAGCTATTTGATTAATTGACTTATCGTTTAAGCTCTACTCTGCAGGTTTGAGCCCTATTTGCTCTGAAAGAACAGCCTGCTTCAGCTGTAAAATAATCTTTGTGCAGTGTTTCAATAAATATTCCTCTGGGTGTCATTAGACTTTCAGCACAGTATAGACGAGAGGATGATAGATGCTCCCAGTCTTCACTGTGGTGGTTTTGTTTGTTTACAGTAATCATGCTAATGTGTCAAAATTAACGCAGTAATGATGTATTGACGTTCAACAGCCACACATCCCCTTTAACTCTGGTGTGTGTGTGTGTGTGTGTGTGTGTGTGTTTCAGACGTTGGTGGAGACGGTGTCATGTGGGGGAAACCTGCTGATGAACATCGGTCCCACACACGACGGAAGGATCGCTCCGATCTTTGAGGAGCGTCTGAGGCAGGTGGGTCAGTGGCTGAAGGTCAACGGGGAGGCCATCTACAACACCACCGCATGGCGGGCTCAGAATGACAGCGTCACTCCCAACGTCTGGTGTGTTTGTGTATTTTATTTTAATTTATAGTGAAAACTTTGGATGCATTGTGTCAAAATACTTGCACTAGTTTCCATTACCAGCTTGTAGCTTTGTTTTGTAAGAAAATCTATAGTACACATTAAAAATATATATATTTTTATTCCAAATACTCTAATATAGTTTTTTTTGTGTTTATTGATAACTCAGCGATTTCGTCAATTATATTTTCCCAGTGATTGAACCTTTACACGATTTATTTTGCCAAATGTTGCTCAGTTAAAATAATGAATTATGTATTAAGTATTATAACATCAATATTGTTAATTAATGTTTTATGCTTGTTTAATAAGCCTATATCTTGTTGTATAATTTCAATGTATATCTTGAAAGTTCCTGAATGGGCCTCATCTTCAACAGGTACACTTCCAAACCACAGGAAAACCACGTCTTTGCCATTTTACTTGATTGGCCCAATAATGGATCTGTGATTCTGAAAGAACCTGTGGTTACACAAGGACAGACTCAGGTGAGACGACCAATAAAACGGTCGGGCTGTTAGTTTCCTGCAGATATATCAGTAATGTTTGAGGTCACTAAAAAAGGGTTTATTACATAATTTGTCCACTAGAGAGCACTGACACGTTTATTTTTCACCTATAATCTCCCCTGATCACAATTCTTTAAAAACACAGATGTAGGGGATCCTTATGAAAAATGTTTGTCATATATATATATCAGCCGATATGTAGTTGTAGGATTTTTTTAAACTCTTAAATATCAGTATCAGTATCTGCATCTCAGTAACACATCACATCAATACATTGTTGTAGATTGAATCAAACCCTCAGCATTGGCAGAACTCTTTGATTTAAGTCCCAATAGCATATATTGTTTTTGAATAATCAATAATATATTCACAGTTATATTACATTTTTCACACCACATGTTTTTAGGACAGTAAAACTCTCAACCACAATCCTCATACTGGAGAGGCTGTAACCAAAAAATAATTGCTTAAAAATTATTTAAATGTTTAGTCGATTGTCAAAAATCGACTAATCAAGTAATTTACTAATTGTTTCAGATCTAAAAGTATAAAACTTTCTTGCTGGTTTTACAGGCCATTATTTAATTAAAGGCTCAATATATTGAAGAACTGGTCAACACTGCTCAAATTTCCAATAACCACACTCCATCTTAGAAAATGAAGTTGACTCATGTCTTGAGTGGTTGTCTGTAGAGCAGTTCTCCCTCTGTGTCAACATGTCAACCCTGTTCATGCTTTTGTTCCTAAAAAAAAGGTGGTGCTTCTCGGTCACGGGTCTCTGCAGTGGGAGCCTGTAAAGCCCAGCGGGCTGCGGGTTCTCCTGCCCCAGCTGCCCTTCAGCCAGATGCCTTGCCAGTGGGCCTGGACGCTGAGGCTGACAGGTGCCACTTAAAGGGAAACCAGATCAGTTGAAGAGGAACAGACGAAGCTGCTGACATTACAAAGAGTTTTATATGTTTGAATCACTGAACTCACATTGGGTAACTCTTATGATCAAGGTCTTGTGTTCTTGCTCAGTTTCTTAACTTTGACGCCTAAAAGTCATTTTTAGGTCCAGAAAAGGTTGAAATCCTTCTGTAGCTGTATTTGCATTCATCTACAGTGACAAATGTGACCTCAGATGTCAAAACATTATGAAATATGTTTCAATGACTGTTTTCCTGCACTTTAGTATTTTTTTTTAAAAGCCTACAACTTTTTATGGGATTTTATGCTGTTTGCACTGATTAATGTGGTTTATGTTTCATATGTGAAGGAATGTTTAAATAAAATCAATGAATGAATGAAGCCTTCAAGCATATTTGTTTTTAATAATCTAATAGTCACATTTAAAAAAAGAGAATAACTGCTGGGATGAATTGTACCCTAAAATAGTTTATCATTTTTGACTGATTCAGGTTGTCTTTTGCATTCATGATCAGTTGTGTCCTTGTAGCGCCCTCTGCTGCCTTTATAATTAATTACACCGTAAGTCGTGCAGGACATTTTAAAGCACACTGACGGAGCACAACTGACCTCTGCACCCCTGCTGTGCACAGATGACCCAGGACAACAATATTTCCTCTTATGCATCTGACATATGTCGGTCAGATGAAGGTGTCAGCATGCCGCACAGTGACCGGTAAGCCTCTGTTCCCCGCTGCTTCACACCACTCCTCGCTACTTGTGTTTTTTACAACCGTTTTTTTTTTTTTTTTTTTGCGCGCTGCTGCTTCCTCCGCCGCTCCACAGGTAAGGTGTATTTGTCACCTGAGATGGTGAGTCCGGTGCAGGGCAGATCTCACTGTTGTGTCTGCTCTCTGTTGCACGCCTTTAAGGTGGGAGGTCCCTGTTCTGCAAATGTTCCATGACGTGCAGATGGGGGGTTTGCAAGGGGTTCTCGGGTCCCTGCATTTCCCCTCTCAGCAGGCTATCCCCAGACTGGAACGTGCACATCACAGCTGATCCCTTAAACAAAAACAACAGCCAGAGAAAAAAAAAAAGCTGCGAGGATGCAAATCATATGTGGACAAACGCACAATGGATTGCAACACAGTAAGGCTGCCAGTCTCCAAGTGGCAAACTACTATGTTTTAACAAATCTTCTACACATCTTTTAGGACTACAATTAACGATTGTTTTCATTATTGATTAATCTGTCGATTCGATTCGTTTGCTCCGAAAAATGTCAGAAAATGTTGATCACTATCAATTTACTATCTAAAGAAACCAGAAAATATGAAGATAAGGCTGACAGATATTCAGTTTCATATCATAACTCTGTTGTCAATGATTCATGTAAATTGTAATTAAAAAACTACAAGTATCACAGTTATTATTAAGGTTTTTGTTTCACATGAGTGAAGTTTTGTCTGTAATACGTAACAGTGAAAGATATTTCAGAGCATTCAGTATCAGTTTAACTATTTCATGTGTGATTTTGCATTCATTTCCCATATTGTGACATATAAATATTGTAAAAATAGTCTTGTTAATAATATGATATTGATATTATAATAGACCTAAAGAGTGTTTGCTTTTCTTAATGTATGATTTCATGCTAATTTATTTATTTATATGGATCCCCATTAGCTTAATCATTACTGCTTAACCAAAGAAAAGTCAATACAGAAATATTTGTGCCAAAAACACACAGCTATGTAGAATTCATCAGCCTTTGTTTTAGCAGCTTCTTGAAGAATAATGTGTTTCTAATCATTTTAATATTCACAGGCAGCTGAAGATCTATATAAAACAGTTGTCTTCATGCATCATGCTAATCTACTCTGCAAGTAGCTATATTTTCATTTCCACCATCACACCAAAGCTCAACAAAGTCTGCACGATCACACACTGATGCTCTCTGTATGGTTGACCATTTTCTCCACTCATTTCTGCTCGTCTCGGTGCTGTAATCTGCGGTGGTAATTATATATGTAGACAGGAACTGGGAAACTGTTACAGACGTTGGCTTCGTTGCCATGGAAACACACAATCATGTCAGATTATTTTCAGGTACTGCTGCGATAATGGCATAAGTGCGCCCGTTTGAGAGGCTGACTTAAAGAGACGGGGGACATGAAAAGATTGTTAACGGATCAAAAAAAGTGAATCAAATTAAAGGACACATGGAGAGAGAGAGAGAGAGAGAGAGAAGTGAAGGCTCGCAGGGTTTTTTCAGTTTAACACAGTGTTTATTGGCGTTTGTGTCAGCTTTTTGTTCGACCTGCAGCGTTTAGTGTCCCCTGTAAGTGTCATATCTCAGTCAGCCATATGACAGCAGCCACTACAGCCAGCAGGGAGGAAAACCTCATTCCTTCCATTCATAAACATTCCCTCTCTCTCTGTCTCTCTCTCTCTCTCTCTGTGTGTGTGTCTTGTCCCCTCTGTCTCTCTCTCCTCCCATCTATTTTAGCACTAATATCATTAGAGGCCCTGCTAGTAGTCAGGTGCATGTGTGGCATTCAATCACATGCAAATTTGTGGCAGATTTGAGCTGGTCAGCAGAGCCACGGTGTAGCTGTAGATAGTGGAAATGCCAAGCAGTGTGGAACATCCTGGGGGACAGACCATTATATTTATAGAGACGGGTGACTTGACCTTCACTGCACATTGAGTATCAGCCATTTTAGTGCCGCTCCTCTAGATACTGAATACAGCATAATGGATCTCAGCTGCAGTGCAGTTAGTTAGCTTCAACTTCATCTTCGGCTTGTTAGAGGCTATATCTAATAATAGCTCTCTGCAATTCCATACTGTGGAGGGACTCTGTCAATACACAGTCTCTGCATTCGCTGCTTTTTGGCTCCGATCGGGTTTTTTCTAAAGGAAATGCACTGTGAAATTACAGTTTTGCTGCGCTGGAAAATAAAAGCTTGCCCTCTGGGTTGGATTTGAACTCCTCAGTTCAACTAAGAGTCGTTACATAAGTTTGAAACCTTTGTTCCGCTGTGTAGACCTTATGTTGAGAGTAAGACCTCTGTTAAATATGCCTTAACTACAGTAAGCACAGCTGGTGCAAGCCAAAAGCCAAGGACTCCTATTCATAGAGGCACCCAGTTGTTCTCACCCAATGGCACAGAGTGAAACTGAGGAGGATGGTCAAAGCGGGTGAGGTATTTATAGTTGTGTAAATTATATTGTGTTGAAAGGCCAAAGTTTCACACAAATGACTGAGGCGCAGTGATCATAAATCTCTTCAAAATCAGGGGAAAGACCTAGTTTGTTTTATTCAGGGGGACAAATTTAGAGCAGCTAGCAGACAAATGATGCTAGATTTGGATTTTGGCAGGTGAGACGGTTTATCAGCTGCTTTGGCATGTATCCAGCCATCATGTTGAATTAAAATTGAAGTCAGATTCAGCAGTTTGTCATGTGCTTTACCTGTTGCAGACTATTTAGGTAGTTTAATCTTTGGCAATCTACAGTAGTTTCATCTGAGCTCACGTATGTTTTGCATGTAAAGTATTTATCTGCGAAGTGACTGCATCAATCAGACACATGTAGTGGAGTAAAAAGTACAATATACTACTGTTTTCCTCTAAGTTGTAGTAAATGCACTTTGAGTGGTGGAGGAAGTACTCAGATCCATTACTAAAGTAGCACTACAACACTGTTTAAGTCCTGCATTCCTGTAGTGAACAATACAGCTAATAATACAGTTTGTATGTAAAATATCAGAAAAGTACAGTAACTAACTTTAGCTGTCAAATAAATTCAATGGACAATATTTTTAACACAATACTTCCCTCTGAAGTGTAGTGGAAAAAAAGTACAAACAAGCACAAAATGGAAATACTCAGAGTACAAATTAAGGACAGTATTTGAGTAATTGTACCTTCCAGATCTGGTAGTTCAAGTCATATTTCCTTTGAGTGCAACAATAACTTGTTGATCAGGAAGCATCTCAGGATTTCTAGATGGAAAAATGAAAAAAAAGAAATAAAGATGAAAGAATTTATAATAATGAATATTATGAACATCACACAACATGTCTCTAACATTTGATAAGCTGCTATATAAAATAAATTAGACATAAACATCACAGTTGAAGACTTTCAGTTCTTCAGGTACTTTCTCAGAAACCTCTGGTTGCTATTAATGATGTAATTAATTAGCCTAAATTCTAAATATAACACAATTTTGAGAAATATACCTACTATAAAAACTGTAAAATAAAAACAAAACAATACAATCTGTAGCTTTAGGCTTATAAAAATAGTATCATCACACTGTTTATTTTTTTGTTAAAACCATGTAAAGAGGAAGTATTTATTGAGAAGATTTTCTGAAGTTGCACGTTAATATAGAGCCTGTAATAGCACCGTGTCACACTGAACTCATACATCTGATTCACAGGATGAGCTTTGCAGCTGCACATAATCTGCAGTATATTGTCCTAGTTTTGCCGTGTCAATGACACCCTCATCACGACTCTCTCCATTCACAAAGCGAATCCTGTCGTGACGGGAAGAACTGGCTCTAAACAGGCTGTGGGTGTCAGAATTCAGAGAACATGTCTAATTTTTGCAGCCTCCTCACAGCCAGCCACATGCTGCCTTTTCATTGAGTTCCTCTCAATATACACACTGAATAGGCTCACGCTGTAGGAAATGTATATTCAGAGCTGCTGCACCATGTGATTAGTCTTTCAAAGCGCTTGTCACTTTTGCATCTCTCCCCTGCTCTGCATATATTCACATGATCTGTCCAACTGATTTATATAGATAATAATAGTTAGAGGAAAACGTGTGAATGTGTGTATCTGAATGAAAATGTATCTTATCCTGCTTTCATCCAGATCACACAATTTCAGGATAAATAAATCACTGAATCTGGGGATGAATGAATGAAGTGTGGCTATCTAGAATGGTGATGTTTAGCTCTTTGCATCATGATATCCGACTCCCCACTTTGTGTGTAGTGTGAGGCAGCTGCTGCTGTGCTTTGAAACACAGCGAGAGAGAGGAAAAGCGTCCTTAAACGTGGGCTGTTGTGTAATCCCTCCCAGGGCCCCTTTGCTATTTTTGTGCCTGGGTCCGCACGTCACGGTTGGGTATTTTCTCTGGTGACTAGCTCGCATCAATAGATCTTCTAATGTACACCCAGTCAGCCAGCAGCTTCATGACTGATGGGACTTTACCTTGCTAATTTATTTCATTATTGTTACCCAGACATGGGGAGAATGGTGAAATGGACTATGCAGCATGAGGAATGTCACATGTGACTGTCGATATGGGACAGGGGACTATTCAAATGTCAGGTTTGTATGAGGATTATATTTGATATCTGAATGTCAGCTGCTGTATGAGCGGAGGTTTTTTTCCCATCAGACCGTGTGCTTTATGTCATTCTGATCACAGCGAGGGCTGTTGATTGATTCTGCATGCGATGTGCTATGTTGCTGTTACACTACCACAGAGGGTTTTACCATCCAGCTTCTCTGAAGCCGGTCATCTCCTTATGATATTTATGGATTTGTTGTCAGCGTGAGGCTTCATGCCTGTTCCCTTTAATGGCCAACTTAGCCTCTAATGATGTAATGCAGCGGCATAACGATGCTCTCCATAGCCAGCATTTGTTTGCTCATTGTCCTCTCTTGTATGGAGAGCAGTAAGAGATGTGCCCCACGATTGTCTGCTGTTCAAATAAATCTCCATAAAGTCATTTCTCCATCCATGCGGACATACTGTACCACAGTCTGCCCACAGTCGTCCTGAAACACACCTACTGCCACCCACCTGCCTCCTGTTGTTGCACGTCATTGCTGCTGTGTCATATATTTTGTCTATAGGTTAGTGCTCGTTTCCATCAAAGATATGTGGGTACAGTCTTTCTACAAAAAGTCTGAATGTGGTGAGGGATTTGTCAATGAGACTCTGAATATGTCGGCTCTGTTCCCTCTCTATCGGGCTTAGTTCAAAGGTATGCATTGTTTCTGAGGGTCTTATCTCGCTGTCACTCTGCACCCATATTCCCCTTTCCCTCCTCTCGTAGCTCACAGAGGATGGAAACTAAGCAATGAGGTCAGACCGACCTTGAAAGGGAGCTCCCTACCAGGCCTCTGAATTTTTGTTACCCCCGGGCACCCCACTTAGTTTACCTCTGTAAACCTCCCTGTTGAAACATGGATCGTTCCAATCTGAGGCAGCAGCCCCCCCCCCCCTCACCATCCCTCATATGCCTGCCTTCATTATTTTCTCTCAGTATCCTGCTCTGGAAGAAGCTCTCAAATCTGCCTGAAAGCATAGCTATTAAGCCATTAAGAGCCAAAAGAGACAGTGGGCATTTGCAAAAAATACAAAGGGGAGATTATCATCCTTGCATCTGCTTTCAAGCATCTCTCGGCATCTCAAGAGTCACCTTGGATTCATATCCTCTGGTTTGTGCCTGAGGAGTGTGTGGTGTGCTAACAAAGAAAGAGAGGGAGTGAGAGAAAGAGAGTGAGAGTCAGAGGATGTCCTAATTAAGGGGAACTCAGAGGGTTTGAACCAGATAATCTTACATAACCTCGTTAGGGAGGACACAGCATTTGATACTGAGAAGATGGAAATGACGTGCCCTCAGAGACACATCCCCATGGTGTGCAACTAAAGTGTAGTGGCAAAAGCATTTCACTTTAACCACGAGAGGATGATGTTTCTCGTTGGAGTCCGGCATTTTTACGTACAGTATGAGAGGTCCTGTGCAGCTCAGTGTGGAGATGATGACACTCAGACAAGTTAAAGACTTTGAATACCTCCAGAGGCAAAGAACCTGAACTTGTTATATGATGCTGACATTGGATAAAAGAGTTGAGCAGAACATTTTGGTACTTTATGTAGATATCACATTAAAAGGGGTGCAGGTACACTCATCAGACTTCATTTCTCATGATCGGACAGTGTCACCCGTGTCTCCTGGCATGCCCTGACACACATACCATACTCTGTGCTCACTTGGCACAACATTAAGTCCCCCATCTTCTGCATTGCCTTGGTTATTTTATGTGAGATCACTTTCACTTTCTGGAATACAGATTCATTTTTTTAGTTTTTGGCATGCAGACCTGCAGTGAAGTTTAGATTTTTTTGTATTAGCCTGTGTTGAAAGGAGTGAACAAGTCAAATTCTGTGATATATAATTGAAAACAGTACCTATTGTGATTGTTTCACAGCTAAGCTTACAACATCTGTAGTTCAAAATTTATCAATAAATAATACACTCCCTAATAATGTCCCTTCAAAAAAACAATTTGATGGCTGATTATTTATTAACTGCACTTAAAATAGTACAAATTCTAATAAAAGTGATGTTTCACATGAAGGAAAAGGAGTTGATTTTGAGATTGTTGAAGAAAGACGTTGCTGTGGTGAAGGATTCGATTCCTCTGAGATTCCTATTCAGCTCGTACACACCCACACTCAAAATAAACATATGCACATGCACCACCGTTCATGACACACATACTACAGTACAGGCATGTACCTTAAACGCGCGCACCCACACACACACACACACGTCTATGCACCTTCACAGGACTTCAGAAAATTTGGGGCATCTGCCAGGGTTGTCATGAGGTACCTTTGTTTTTTTAGGGGCTGGTAAAGAGACAGATTTTTTTCCATTCCTGCTGTGATAGAGCTCATTATGAATTTTATACTCCAATTTTATTAGGAGGACTTTTGGGAAGCAGCCTTGAATAGCTCTCATGCTCAAGGAGTGGATTTGTACTCAGATTAAACCGTGGAATTGATTGTTCCCATTTATTCTTTTGATAACCTTGAGCGTCTTTGTATTTATACATTGCTGTTCGTACATCCACAACATTTATGTCGTCTAATTCTCGATTCTGTCTTATTTCTTTCAGATGACCCTTCCCTGCAATCAATTCACATGTATGTTAATATCACTACAGATACATAACAGATATTGTCCTTGAAAACCGATCCCAAAGAAAGTGACATTGGATTCATGGAGTCACTTGAAACTACTGCAGGGGTGAAAAGCTCCACAGAGGGCCAGGACAGAAATGTTGCACAGAAAAAATGCACATCAGAGGCTGCACAGACTAGGAGGAGTCCATCTGTCGAATTGGAGGGCAAGGGATGGCACCAACAACTGCAAGAAGGACAGGGCAGAGACACATGTGGTTTCAAAGAAATGTCAGACTCAGGGAAATCACTGCAATTAGAAGATCCGCACCCCCAAACCCAGTCCACAAGCCATCAAGACTATGAGGTGTCTTCATATCCACTGCAGATCACAAAACAGTTTCCCATTGGCAGACAGAAAGCTGTAGGTCACGTGGTTTCTGCTCAGTCCCCAGGTAGCTGTGGACCTGCATCGCACAGGAAGTCCCCCAGTTCACCTGAAGCCCAACAACAGTGTTCCCATTCAGGGATGGATCAGCTGTCAGAGACTGTGTGTAAGGTGGAACAGAAACCACAAAAGCCTGGGAAGTATGTTTGTGATTACTGTGGAAGGGCATGTGCCAAACCCAGTGTGCTTAAGAAACATATTCGCTCACACACCGGAGAACGGCCCTATCCATGTGTTCCCTGCGGATTCTCCTTCAAAACCAAGAGTAATTTATACAAACACAGAAAGTCCCATGCTCACTCTGTCAAAGCTGGAACAGTGCCATTCTCAGAACTTGGTTCTTACAATGCCAATACGGACCAGGGGTCTTTTGAAGGGGAAGGAGAGTTATTCTCTGATGCTGAGCAAAGCACGGACACGGACGAGGACACTCTTAATGACCCGCTGCTGCTGTTGGACTCTCCACTGGAGGGATCAGATAACACTGCTGTAAAAGTACTAAATCTCATTGCTCAGAAAAAGGGAGCCACGTCGATGTCAGCTCAGGATGGTTCATCCCAGCCCCAAGAAATCAATGCACCTCCTGCCGCTGCCGAGGCTAGCCGTGCAATTCAATCTTGCACGATCAAACAGAGGCTTGCACTTCGGCTGTCTGAAAAAAGAAGCAGTGACTCTGACCACAATCTGTCTCTTCCGAGTCAGTCTAGCAAGGGCAGCACGGACTCCGGCTACTTCTCGCGCTCCGAGAGCGCCGAGCACCAAACCGGTCCTCCAAACACAAACGCAAAGTCCTATCAGGAAATAATGTTTGGGAAGTGTTACAGGCCAAGTCCTAAACAGGCAACAGCTTTTGTGGCCTGCAGCACAGACTCAGGTGAATACACCGGGAAACGTTCGGGGAAAGGGGTTTCCCGTGTTTTCACCCAAGAAAAAGACACTGTTGAGTCAATCAAAATAAACACAAAGTCATTTATGAGGGAAGAGGTGAAAGAACCACAGTTAGACAGTGGCTCTGATATGGGGCCTCTGATCAGAAGCAACTCAATGCCAACATCTTCAGCAGTCTGTTTGACTATGCCTCAAGCCTTCAGAAGCAGCCACTCTTTTGATGAGAGAACAAGCACTGGGGGCATGAGGAGACTCAGGCGGCAAGCTGCTTTCGAACTCTCCCCACATGACGGCCATGTAGATACTGATGGCCATGGAAAGATGAGCGAGAGTGGCATTTCACCCTCAGGATTGGAAATGGAAAATTACCCCTCTGCAGCATCCAGTATGAGCCATCAGAGGCATGCAATGGAACTGGCAACACGGAAGCGTCGGAAAGAGAAGAGGGAAGAGGAGGATTTGCTGGGTCAATACGAGGTGCATCATGAACAATGTGAAGAAATGTTTGATTCAAGCAAGGATTATGATTCAAAACAAGTCAGCCAAGGCATTATGACATTAGGGAAGGGACATTCTTTAAGTATGCTAACACAGACGGACAGGTATGACATGGACATATCAGTGAGCCACGACATTTCTGGTAGAAAAACCTTAGGGAATGTAATTTCAGTTATCCAGCACACAAACTCGATAAACAGGCCACTCTCTGAACAGTATCATGGACAGAGACAGGACAGTGTTTCTTCATTTCAAGCTATGGAGGCAAGTGAATCATATGAGATGGAAAGGAGTGATAGTAGGCTACGGCAATCCTTTCAAATGGGCCCCAAACTTGTGCGGCAACCCAACATACAAGTCCCAGAAATTCGGGTCACTGTAGAGCCCGACAGTCCAGAAAAAGCTCCAGAGGTGCAGGTGAAGGAGCCAGAGAAGCACGTGGAGGAGTTTCAGTGGCCACAAAGGAGTGAAACTTTAGCACAATTCCCCCCAGAAAAGCTCCCTCCAAAGAAGAAAAGGCTACGCTTAGCTGATATTGAGCACTCCTCTGGTGAATCTAGTTTCGAGTCTGCCTGCACCAGTCTCTCCCGCAGTCCAAGCCAAGACAGCAACTTATCTTATAGCTCCACCTTCTCCTTTGACAGGGAAGAGAGCTTGAAGTCAGTCTCTCCAGCCAGGCAGGATGAATTTGGCAAACCACTAGAGCTGTTAGCTGTGCCAGGAAGTGGGCACTCCCTCTCTGTGCTCAACCAGCGTCAGCAGCATGAAATGAGACGCTCCTCCTCAGAGCAGGCGCCTTGTAACTTGCGCAAGGAGTTCCCAGAGGTACGCAGCATATCATTTGACTATGGCAGTCTTTCTCCAACATCCAAAGTTAGACACGTGGACATCATTGCTGGCCACTCTGCTGTGAAGGAGAGAAGGAGGGGAAACTTGGTGCGACAGGAATCACTGAATATGGACACTGAGGTAACACAAGTCCCATCACAAGTGTTTCCGCAGTACCTCAGCAGCACCCCCCCTCCATTCACGGCAGTTGCTGTTCTGCCGCAGACTTTGCCAATATTTTCCACCGGGAATACATTTTCCCAGCTGTCACATCCAAGCCTTTTAGTTCCTGTAAGAATCCAGACTCATGTTCCATCCTATGGCAGCATCACATACACGTCAGTTTCACAGATTTTTGACAATCAGTATGACAGTGTTAGCTCCACTATGTCCACCCCTCAGAATCAAACTTCACGTTTGTCTGGAAATCTTGACTCACATAATGTTTTAGCTTATACCAGACCACCTTCGACGCACACCCTCAGCGTTGAAGCCCTTGATTTGTCATCAGCAAAGCTCAAGACAGGTATCCCTCTCTCTCTGACCTCTAGAACTATCTCAACCACTAATGCATCCAGTGGTGGTGCAAACAAACGGATGCTATCCCCTGCTAGTAGCCTGGACCTCTTCATGGAGGTCAAGCAGCAAAAACGTGTGAAAGAGGAAAGAATGTTTGGGCAAATTGTAGAGGAGCTGAGTGCTGTGGAGTTGGGAAAATGTAATTTGAGCGAAGAGAAGGGGCACAGGTCAGAGATGCAGGGTGCATCAACACCTCATGCCCAGGATGACTCACATAGGAGTAAATTTATCACACTTCAGCAAAAAGCGACGGAGGCCACTGACCACAGCGTTGAGTCAGCCATGGAAAGTAGCTGTCTGGAAAGCAGCTCTCCACCATATTCCATGGTATCAGTTAGCGAACTGAAAGAAGTTGGCATGGAGAAACGAGTGCAGATGGATATGGTGGCACAGCTGGTTACCAGTCAAGACATCCTGACCTCAGACGCCGAGCATTCAAGACTGTTATCTCAGTTTCCAAGTCTTCGCACGACGACAGGTGTGAGCTGGTGTTATCTCAACTACACCAAGCCAAGCTGCTCCCATGGCAACGCTCCTTTCTCCTCTGTGTACGCCACCTGGTGTGTGAGTTCCCACAACCCGAACCCTCTTGAACTGAGCACCAGTGCTGCTCTGGCTCTCCTGCGGTCCAAACAGAGGGGAGAAAAGGTTATATACACCGTGGCTGCCATGTGTCAGCCTGGCACGGGGAAACTGGTCTCATCCCTCATCCTGTGGAGGCAGACAATTGAACAGGTGAGAAAAATTCGTCCATTTCTGCATAGTTTCTAAAGCATACTACTACCTTAAATTTTCAAAAACTACCATAAGCTGTATTTATGACATTTATTTAGCTTTGAGTGGTTCCAACTGGCCTTGCTGTTATGAATATTCCCTATTAAGGTCTAAGGACTGGGCACCTGTCTACCTTGGTAGCCCTAAATGTCAGAAAAAGCTGTTTGAAATGTAGACATTCTGAAGGACCTCATTACCAAGATTTTGGCAGACTGTGCACTTCAAATCTTTTGGCAGAAGGTTCAGTCACCATTGGCATGCTGCTGGTTATGATGTTCTGCATTTACCGTTAACAATAAAAAATGTCTTGGCAGTGAAAATGCCAGACACCAAAATTTAATTCAGTTAAATATTATGTGTCCGTGAAGTCGCAGTCTTGACAATGGGATGTTTTTCTCTATTGCAGCCACAATTTGTGATTTAGGCTGAAAACATGGGTACATTATCTCATAAAAATCATGCCTAGAGCTTTCATTCTTTTCCCAGCAGCAACATAATTAATGTTTGCACACCATGCTGTGTAAAGCCAATGTGTGACCTAGAGTATGGGTAGCATCATGTTACATTGTCGATATGGAGTCCCCTTAAATTGGATGTTAATAAAATGTTTGTTTATCTGATTCAGCTGCAGAGGAAACCAGAGCCCAAAGAGGTGGACATCACCTACGGGAAGAAGGTGAAAGACGTGAGCTGCAGAGTAAAAACTGCCAAAGAGGAGTGGAAAGAGAGGGAGGCCTCCACAACCCAAACAGTGCCAACACGCATTAAGATCTTTGAGGGAGGGTCAGTCAAGATATTAGTTATCATCACACTTGTCATTTCCGCTGACAGTAAATACAGCAGTTATATTGGGATGTTAGTACATGTACTATCTAAATGCCTGTGCTGTTATTTTCCTATTCAGGTCATTTTGTGTAAAAGACTATCTGTGTTTCAGGTACAAATCCAATGAAGACTATGTGTATGTCAGAGGTCGAGGCCGGGGAAAATACATTTGCGAGGAGTGTGGTATCCGCTGTAAGAAGCCAAGCATGCTGAAAAAACACATCAGGACCCATACAGATGTGAGACCATACATCTGCAGAGTCTGCAACTTTGCTTTTAAAACTAAAGGTGAGCGTTTTTTTTAGGCTTATAGACTAAAATGAAACAAAAACAACAACAACAAAAAAAAAAAACAAGTAAGAATCTGCTTAGAGAATTAATACTACAAAAATGTGTGCGAAAATCAGAATCTAAAAATACTATTTTGCAGCAGCAGCAGCAGCAAAAACCCTGTAGTGTGCGCTGCTATTTAGAGGTACTACAGTATTGTACAAAATCAGCAGCTCGTTTGTATTGTCTCCTCATTTTTCTCTCAACTTTCTATAGAGGGAGCATTTTCTGAGCTGGATCCTTTTTACTTAAAACTGCAGTAGTCAGTGTCCTCTTGTAGTAGGAAACTTTTGGGTGTGTGGAGACATAAAATCTATGTGAAAATCTGATGAAACTAATCTGCTAACCCTAACCCTTTTTAAAAGTCCACGTTTTTTTCATGGGAATTGGTAATAATCAAGAACTACAAGCCTTACCTGTTACTTGTTTTATCTCTATACAGGAAACCTGACTAAACATATGAAGTCAAAGGCACACATGAAGAAATGTCTTGAACTGGGAGTGTCAGTAACTATGGATGACACAGAGATACAGGAACATGGTAAGATGTTGTACTATGTACTAATCTTGCACAGGCATGAATGATGAATGTGCAATAAATCCAGCTAAACTTATGTGTTTGTTTTTTTTAAAGTAGACGACATCCAACAAGAGTCCAAGACAGAGGTGGCAGTCACAACCAAACACCAGTTTTCCGACGCAGAAGACTCAGATGGCATGGACGAAGAAGTTGATGAAATCGATGAAGATGATGATGAGGACGATGAATACGAGGGTGATTCCACTCCGAAGTTGCGTTCAAGAAGTACGAGTCCCCAGCAGTGTGGAGTCACCTCTCTGTCAGTCACAGCCACTGCCGCCATCCACGGCTGCTCCCTCACCTCTCTGCCTGGCGCTGATGCTCGCCAGCACGCCTCTGGCAGGCGGACGGGCTTAGACCATCGACCCGTCCTCGACCAGAGAGAAAGGTCCATGGATGAAGACTCTCTGACTATGCTGTCTCCAGATCAGGCCAGCTTCCTCTTTGACCCTTACTCTTCTTGTCTGCTCTCTCCTGGCTGGGAGTCTCCCATCAGGGAGCCCTCCCCTTCACGTCTGCGTTACCCATCCCCGAGGCGAGAACTCTCCCCGCGAGGTCGCTCTACTCCAAGATGGGATACTACCCCGCTTAGGCCTGGCTCGCCCAGCTTCACAAGCATTCAGCACCTCTCCCCGGTCTCAATTGAACGACCGATGTCTCCTGGAACAGAGCTGGCCGGAAAGCGAGAGTCCGCAGTCAGAGGCAGGCAGAGGGTTGTACTGAGAGCTATTTCACCACGCAGGGGCTCGCATCAACACAAAGGCACTGGCGATAAAACCAGACACCAAGCAAAGATCGAGATGGCTCAACAACAAGGAGGCTTTGAAATGGAACTGGTATGTAGCATGGTGCAAACTCTGTCAATGAGTTTTCTTTTGGTTTGTTTGTTATTAAGCAAGGCATCTCAAAAGCTTGAGAACAGATTTTGATGATATTCGGTAAACAGTTGTGTCATTGGCCAAAAAACAAGTTTTTAGATTTTGGTGCATATTCAGAAATGTTTTCAGAACACTTTTCTCACACTTAGAGATAGTAAAAATTTAAAAAACTGCCCTATTTTCTTATGAACTACTACACTTATGTGAATGAAAAAATCCAGCACTTGTATCCAATGACTAAATATTTTTTTGCCCTGTGTGGATCCAGAAACAAAATGTTTAAACATTACATATACAAATTTAAAAATCATAGTAGTTTATCTCAAGCGACGTCTTGTTGACACGTATTACACGGACTAAAAATAGTCCCAAACAAAAGCACTGTTTACTCCTGTTTAAGTAACATTTGCTGACATTTATGATGGCCACAAGCCAAAATGCATTGGTCTCACAATAAAGTTGTTCGTTATACTACAAATGTTGCTGGAGGTTTGATCTTTTCAGACATTTTTCCTTCTCCATGCATGCTTGGAAGTAGATGAAGTTGTGCCAGAAATCCCCACTCTGAAAATGACTGTGTCTAGTTGTCTTAGGAAATGATTTAGCCTTTATTAAAAATGAAAGCATATACTCATGACTTTACATCCAGTGGGCTTGGGGCTGAGTGTCACAGACATTGTAGGGAAGTTGTAAAACATTGTTGGTTTTGGTCTTTTCATGGGATTTGTTGACGATAACACAAATACAGAACATCACGAGCCTTACCGTTTCATGGATTGTGCAGCCGTGGCGGCGGTATGCATTCTCCAAGTGCTTTGTAATGTTTTCACACATTTGTGCATTTTTTTCTAACTTTGATACATTTTCACATGAGAAATGATCTTGGCAATGTTGAAACTGCACCTAACGCTGCCAATATGTCGTTTCAGGATCAAAGGAGTAGCTTGGCTTCTACTCTGCCCGGTGCTGCCAGTTCTCATCACCAGAACATCCTCAGCCACCTCCCTCTTCACTCCCAGCAGCAGGCCCACAGTTTGCTCCCCGTCGTTCCTGTTGGAGGGCTCCAGATGTTACACTCACCGCCTTCCTCCAGCACTGATGTCACCCCTTCCTCGGCGCCGAGCCCCCAGAGCAGCGAGGGCCAGCGTTGCAGCAGCAGGGAGGGATCTGTCCACGGGCCCGAGATGGGAGGAGAGGACGCCAGAGGCCAGAGCCAGCTGTCCTCCCATCAGGCCGCTCAGGAGAAATGCCTCGACTCCGGCGTCAGGGACAGCAGACAGGAGGAGAATGTCCAGACCTGCTTGAAAGCCATCGCCTCGCTGAAGATTACCACAGAGGACCCTCATTAGACCCCTTTCTCCATCTCCCTGATCTGGTCCAGGAACAGACGCCCCCTCTGCGCCAGCTGCAACCTTGTCGTTCTCAGCCCTTTAGGCACATATCCTCATCTTTATCCCATTAGAGGCAATATAATAACAGTTCCTCTGGTCTTGCACATACCCCAGACAGCTCCTTTTAAATCTGAGTGGAGATCAAACCTTCACAGTGAAGAAAAAACCCACTCTGTCTGATGTGCTCCTCTCTTCAGAGACTCTTTGAAACGATCGGACGAGCAGCAGCAGGATGTTTTGCAAGGTGGTGAATCATTATTGGGTGCAGGTGCAATATGGAAAGATATTATGCTAATATGCCTTTGTTTGACATAGTAGTTTGCGTACAATTGCACATAAATTATATTTATGGATTCTGTACAAATGTCCTTAACATATACTCCTTCTTAGATGCATACAAACAGTGTATTTTACTGTATGTGTACTTTGAAAATAGACTGTTGTTTAATGTAATCATATCAAGGTGTGATGCAGTAGTGCAGTAAATAAAGACTATTTATAAGGGGAAAAGTATGTGTATTATGAAACAGTCTGACCAAATTTTAAGTAGACGCTTCTTGTGCAGTTTGGTGCTTCTGATCAAGCGGCAAGGGTCTGTGCCTTTATTTTGCTTTTCATCATTTCGGTATCAGAAGGTTGTCGTTGAATAAGGAAAAATATTGAGGTACTCTTTATTCAGAAGTGTTGGCGCTGTCAGAGAAAAGCTTTTTTTTTTCTTCTCTTTTTGCGCTGTCAGTTTTGCTGACAGACAGGATGCAGCTTGATTTATGTGAAACAATCTTAAAAAAATGTTTCTTATGTTGCATTTTTCTTAATGTTGTGGTTTTTATCTTGGTAAAAATGCATGGGATTTGCTATTGCACAAAAATAGAGGAAGTTAATATGTAATTATGAATACTGTAAGATGTATTTATATATTAGAACGTAAGCACTTATTGATACTGGTAAATATTTGACTACTATTTATATGGTATATCTGTACTTATGCAGCAGTGATGCAGTTATGCAGTGAGCCACGCTGGCATTGCTTTTGATCTCATGTCTTTGCTTTGATTAAACAGACAGCTTTTTTTCTCTCTTATACAGATGACCATAAGCATTTTATGAGTTTTGACGATGCACTTTCATCCTTTCATCTTTGATGTTTAACTGACCCAGTCAGTAGAAATGGAGTAAAACATATTATGTTATCTTGTGGTTTTTGAAACATTCCAGTTATTTTTCACGTATCTCGTTGTGTGAAACATGTTGCACACAAATTCAAGGGGCTATGATGATCAGTCAATAGTACGTTTTCTTGCATTTCAAGTGTAAATCAATATCACTTACTGTAAGTTATACTAACGAAATGATGTTAACAGCGTGAGTTGGTTGACTATTACTGTGTTTCAGCTCAAAATGTAAGTAATCATTCACCAGATGCATTACTTCTTCTCTGTATATATACCTGTATTTTTATGATTTAAACTATTTTTGCAGTGTTGAATTCTGAAAACTTTTTATGTGGATTGTTTATCTCCTTTAAGAGGTAAAAAGTCTGCAGTTGACGTAATGGGGGTTTAATGAAGGCGAAAATAGCACAGTGTTGATCACTAACACCGTGTGTCTCATCTTTAAAAAAAAAAAAAAAAAAAAAAAAGTGTATTCACAACTTCAAGTGGTTATGTTACCAGTTTGATAATGGATTTCAAAATCAGAAAACACTTTGTTCACTCATGTTTACATAAAAACATATTTAAAGGTGCACTGCTTTAATTTTGTTTCCCTTTCTAAAGTTGTATGTAGCTATGATTTTCATGGTTCTGTAATTTTATTTGTCGTGATAACGATGCAGATTGCTCATAAAATGTGAAGGGAAAGTGAAAGCTTTTATTTGCTTTTGCATATGTACTCAGATTGTGTTTGTGTTCTGTTTGTGTATTCATATTTACTGAACAGCATTGTGCCTCTCATGTCTATGAAATCCCCTGTAAAACACACAGAGGACAAATCATTTACCTCTCAGCTAAGATTTGTTGAGGAAAAAAAAAACCTCAGTAGCCAATCCGTTGTTTAGCTATTTGCATCAAAACTGGTTAGTCAGGACGGAGTGCCTCTTTTATGCTATGGGGAATTTATTGTTTGGTGCTCTACTTTTTCAAATTAAATTCAAAATTGTTTTAAAAGAATATACTTCTAACCCAAGAATGTGTGTCGCAGCTTATTTCATGCTTTGAACTTGTTTAAATTAGAGCGCACCAGGAAGGTTTTTCAGGTGAAATCATGCACATTTTATCTTCAGGTGGGGGTGGAAAAAGTGAAAAATTGGAGAGACTCCTACCAGTGACATCCTCTGGCGAAAAAGTATCACTGCAGTCATAACATGGAACAAGAAAATAAATGAATGCTTCCAAAAATAGTTCTCACCTTGTGGATAATATTCAACCGTTTTCAGGTTGTTTGTCTGCATCAAAATCCGCATAACTGCAAAATTACAGTGTATCAGCAGCACATACAGTGCACTGCGCTGTCAGTAAATAGTGCATGTGTGAGGCGTTTATTAAGCGGGGAAATAACTGTGATCTTAGAGCGTATTATACTGACTCTGACGCTCTTCTCTGGGTTGGGGAGGAGGTCTGTTCTAATTCTGGCCAATCAGAGAGACAGTTCATTTTTTTTCTCTCCTGCTCAGTGACTAGGCCTGTCAGGCCCATTTGTTAGAATAATTATATGGCTGTTAACAGCATCCCAGCTTAAAATAAAATTAGTACTGCGTTGGTTTAAAGCAGCAGGGGCATTGCATAAAATGGCTGCTTAAGATCTTAACAGATAAAGCATTTTGATTGTATTCGTAGACTTTTAGTATTCACACAGCTACTGTAGGTCACACACTGGGGTAAATTCCTGCTAGGATTACAAGCAGAGGAAGTATATGAGTTGTTTATTTTTAAGTGGGGTGTTTGGGACAGAGACATACAGTACCTCTGTCCTCCCTCTCTGCTCTGAGTGAGCAGTGCTCCTCTGGTTTATTTTGAGGTGGTCTTATCACAGCTGTTGTATCTGTGGTGGCAGCCTGTCCAAGCCCCTCGACACTCTTCCTTTTCCCCCTCTGGCCCTTGGTCCCGGTAAGACCCTGTTTGCTCCTTGCCTTGCTTCTTCAGGACATTTACACTAAAATAGCATAAAATTAACCTTAAATTCTGAGCTTTACATGGCTTTTTAAAGCTCTTTTTCTTCTTAAAAGTACTTATGTTGTTTGTCTGAATTTAGTGACTTAAAGATAAGATGTGTGTTGAAACTGACTGAGACTTGCCTCTGTCAGTTAATAGAATAGGAAGAGAATTTTCCTTTTAATAACTGCTTAATTTCTCTGATTGTGAGCCCACTGTTGGTTCCTTATACAGTGAAGAAATCAATAATGCCTTTTTCCTACAGTCATTTATTCAGAGTTTCCATCTGCCTCCTTTACAACTATTGAATATAGATGGGGTCAGTTACGTCACATTGATTATTTTTTCTTACTGAGTATTAATAGTTGGAAAATGCAGCTTTTGTGCACACAACCACTGACATTGACATCAATAAGAGTGGATTGGAAATAAATAAATAACTTGCCCATATTAAGAAGTTCTTAAAATAGCCTGTGGGTCTGGAACAGGTGCCATGTGCTCTGCTTGTGAAAGCACAGGCAGTGTGAAGGCTGCACTAATTTTATGCGCATAAACAGGCTCCGGCTGTGAGCCTGAACAACACAAAACAGTTGCAAACAGGCATTAAGGCATTATATCACTTAATGTCAATCATTGTGGTACTAATAAGCTTTAATTGACTGGCGTTGATCGCTTTTTCCTAAATGTACCTGTCTTAAGTATACTATGCTGTCAAGACCAAGAAAATACTAGTTTGTCTGTAACAGCCAGTTATAAAAAAGCATCTAATGTCTCCCACTCAGCTCCTTCAGTACAGACTATACAGCTGTTTTTAATTCAAGTGTCTTGCTCAAAGGCACCACGGTGGTGTGAGGTGATTCACACCTGCTGCTCGTAATTCAGGATTTAAACAGACAAAAACAAATGTCTCCTCTAAATTTTACCAAACCGCTGCCACTAAGTAGGAATGAGCTTAACTTAATTTACAGCACTGGTAAACAAATCATTACAATTGTTGATCATTATTAATTACAATAATAAAGCATTAATTACAACAGGCTGATACAGATTTTGATTTTAAAAAAGCATCTGATAATATATTGGCTTATTAGTCCTTTTTTCCCTTCATAGTGACCATGATTTATACTGAGTGGGATGTTCTGCAGTTGAAAAGTAAACCGGCGAGTGGTCTCTGATGAACAAACTACTGTATTTAGTAGCGACACTGGATCTAAATTACCTCAAACATATCTAACATTTCTCTTTTTATTCATCGACTGATTTATCATCCTGGCGGATTGACCAGTCCAGCTCCACAGGCCCTTTTCACAGAGAACATTTCAACCGCTGAAGCACAGGTGTAAATAATAAATTCCATTTAGCTGCTTCAGTTTCAGGGTCCTGGTATTGTGTATGTTGGCTCACTGTCACACTGTCATAGCTTACTGGGAACCATCATTAATATTATTAGTGACACCTGTGCTTTTTCTACTATGACGAGTCATAGCTCTACTGCAAAGCTTTTTCATGTAGCCTAAAATGAGCAAGTCGACTTTTGAGCCAATTTTTTTTTTTATCAAGTATTGTACTAAATAAACTTTTAAAAAGCTGAAGAAAGCCAGTCTTTCGCGAAACCTAAAGACACATTAGTTACCACTTCGGCCTGATTTAATAGACACTGGTCAGTTGGATTCAGGTGTATTTCTATCAAAAATGTGATTAATAATCAGTCAAGATGATTCTACAAACTGTACATACAAAATGAAGTTACTAACTGAGTTTAACACAAGAGACTAAATCGTTTGGACAACAATGTCAGGATGAGGTGAAATATCACTTTTATCCCTCAGGTGCATAACAGAATCCCACTGTTTGCTTCTCAGTACTAGCTCAGAATAATGGAGGCTTGTCAGGAGAGCAGCCCTGCACCCACGGGTCCCCAGGCAGCGCCAGCCAAGGGTCAGCACATTGACCTGACAGAGGACCTGGCCCAGCAGCTGGAGGACATCATTAGCACCTACCAGGCTGCCGAGATTCCCGCTGAGCCAGAGGACACAGAGGAGGTCACAGCCGTCAAAGAGGCAGACACCCGCAAGGACCAGAAACTGGAGAAGAAGATGCTCAAAAACCTAGGTGTTTTGTTTTGTTTTTTTTTAATAACGCTTTATTGATTGTAGCTGAGGTGGGTTCGATTCAGCGCAGTCAGCAAAAGTCCAAGTTGTACTGAAACTGATAGGCGTGTAAGCAGAGCTGTAATGCGTGTAAGTGCATCCATCTGCAACAGACGTGCAGGTATAATAGTATTTCCACATGCCTTTTTATAGTTGACTCAGGTGGCAAAATGATTTTTCACAGAATAGAGCAATTAAGTTTATCTAGTGTGTGATAAATCTGATTCACCTCGTGCTCAAGGGCGATTAAAATAAATTCAGCTAAAACCTGACTTGACTTACAAGTGATATTTAACCTGCAATTCTCTGTGACCGTTCAGGGAAGGAAGCCATGCTGCTGATGCAAAGTCTGAACAAACTCGACACTCCAGAGCAGAAACTGGAAGCCATCATCAAGAAGCACGCAGAGCTGGTGAGCGGATTACAGATGATCAGATAAAAAAAAAAAAAAAACTGAAATTAGACATTACATTAATCTCCAGGAAGATGCTGGAAAGTGGCATGTGGTGCATTTGTTTGTGTGTGTGTTTTTGCAGCTGGAGGAGCATCGGAGCGATCAGAAGCAGCTGAAGGTTCTGCAAAAGAAGCTGCTCCAAGTGATGAAGGAGAAGGACCAGCTGCAGAGCGAGCACAGCCGGGCCGTGCTGGCTCGCAGTAAACTGGAGGGACTCTGCCGAGAGCTGCAGAGGCACAACAAGACCTTAAAGGTAGTTCAGCTTCGGTCATCTCTGCCTTTCATGTAGTAGTATGAGTTGTAGTAGTAGTTGGTATTATTTAAGAGAAACCAGACCAGGGTTTCTGCAGGGTTGGCTGTCCTTTTACTTGCAATAAAGGACAGCAGGAGTTCTCTCTTCTCTTGCCTATGCCTAAGGTCTGATGGTGAAGACAGAAACACCACAAAAAAATTAAACAGATTAAACAAACCCACTTTTAGATTATAGGTGTACAACATCTGACAGCCCACATTCAGATATTAAAATATTTTCACTTTCATGACATTACTGCCTACAGGCAAGAGAACATATTTAAGACCTTTGTAAATTAAATTTAAGACTTTTCAAGACCTACAAATGGCCTGTATGTACACACCAAACTCAAATCTCTTACAAGCATTACATCTAATCTGAGCCACTGAAACTGCCATTTGCTCCTAGTTGATTTTTGTTGCCGGGTGGTGTCAACATATGTTGTTCTCTACAGGAGGTGACATCAGCTGGCACCAAAGATCAGCCATTATGTCAAAGCTTAGGCTTTGACGTCTTTAACTGCCACACCCACAGCTCACGCTGTGAAGCAAAGTGCAGATTACATTCTTAAATTTTGGTGGAAATCCCGCAGTTTCAAAAGATATGAAATACAGCATGTCAGAGAACCGAGTTTTATATAAAATATTTTACTCTATATAAAAATATGACGCTTTCTGCAAGCCTGTCGACTGATTCTAGTGTCTACATATACATATTATGGTAACTAGACTTACAAAAAAAATTAGCATGTAAGCTCTGACTGCACTCTCTGGTATGGCTTGCAATTGCCAATTAATTACCTTCAATGAAACGACAAAATGGGCTGTTCACTTTTAGGTGGTAAAGAGGCACTGATTAAAACTGGGAATTATATCAATCAGGGGGGGAAACTACTGATGCTTCTCCTTTTATGTTACCATGCTAAAGCTGCAAATTTATCACGTGAGATACAGTTTTATTGGCTGTAACATCCACCCCCTGAAATGCAGGAGGAGACCCTGCAGAGGTGCAGAGAGGACGACCTGAAGAGGAAAGAGATCACCACCCACTTCCAGGGGACTCTCAGTGATATTCAGGCCCAAATCGAGGAACACAGCAGCCGCAACACCAAGCTGTGCCAGGAGAACAGCGCCCTGGCCGAGAAACTGAAGGGGCTCATTTCACAATACGACCAGAGAGAGGCGGTATGGATCCTGCTACATACTGAGCACACACGGGTTCAAAACAGAGTTACCCTAAACACAGGGAAGCATTTGAAAGTGAATTTGTAAACCCAATCTACTGTACATGCAAACTTAACGACTTGAATTGTTGCTGATGTAAAACCTCGCACATCTGGGCCTCTATGCCCGTTTCAAAGACATGAATTATTTGCAAATTTCACCCAGGTCTTATATTTATTAGTTACACTATTTCAGTTTTATGCAGCCAAAGCTCCTTGAGCAAGAAATTAAACTGTGAAAATGACTCATAAATTCACCCGAATGTCTTCCAGAACCTGGAAAAGGTCTTCAAGCACAGAGACCTGAAGGAAAAGCTGTTGGAAACCAAACTCACGCAGGCAAACATGATTCTGAAGGAGGCAGAGGAGAAGCACAAGCTCGAAAAGGAGCATGTACGTTTCGTGTATATCGGATTTGTCGAGTAGCATTTTAATAACACATTTGCAATTCTAATCCCCCATAATGCTCATTTTCATTGAACATTTTGATATTCCACAGCTGCTAAAACAGGCGGCAGAGTATAAATTGCAAGTGAAGGTCATGAAGGAGCAAGAGATCGATATGAAGACCCAGGTACAGTAACAGGGCATCATGGGCAAAACTGGCTTGTTTTTCTACACTCCCTAGAGGCACGTGTAATGTTTTCCTCACCATTTCTCCGCAGCTCGATATGTACTCCAAGAAGTTTGATGAATTCCAGGGCACAGTATCAAAGAGTAACAGTGTCTACAGCAGCTTCAAACAGGACATGGACAAAGTAAGAACGGTTTTAAGTCAGCTTGATGATATTGGTGCGATTATTTAGCTTATCTGCAAAAACAAAGGTTAAAAAAACAGGAATAAAAGAAAAAAAATCCCATGAGACTTATGATAACACTTCACTAAAGAGGAAAAAAAATCTATTTTTAGAAGTGGCTTTAACTGTGTGCAGTGTAACATGATGTTTTTTGTGTGTTGTAGATGGCCAAGAAAATGAAAAAGCTGGAGAAGGAGTGCCAATCATGGAAGACTCGCTTTGATAACTGCAACAAGGGTCTCATTGATATGGTGGCAGATGTAAGGAACACTTTTCTTCAGTCATTTAGGAATAAATTGCAATTTATAATATATATAGAGAAAGACAAAGATGTCCACACTTCTTACTGGTGTGTCCAATCTGTCTTTATCCTTTCCAGAAAGCACTGAAGGAAAAGGAGTTTGAGCTCATCACCATCAAGAACCAGAAGCTTGAGAATCTGTGCAGGGCTTTGCAAGAGGAGAGGAAGAGTCTTTATGAAAAGGTGCAGGGAGCTGGAGGTCATCCAGATGTCAACACTGCTGAACCAACAGAGAAGGAGGGCGCTGAGGTGCAGGGTACCCCTAAAGACCCTAAAGACGATCAACCCGTCCAGAATACTGCAGCCCCCGCTGGGACCCCAACGCTCGAAACTCCCCTGACCAAGGAACTAGCTAATCTGAAGGCTGAGCAAGCCCGTCTGGAGGAGATCGCCACTTCTTTCACAATCTCTCATGTCATACCCACAGACACAGTGGTCGCTAGCCAATCACAAGGACTCTCTGAGGGCGTCCAGAAGCTGGAGGAGAACCACATAGAGGCGAGCAACGGCGAACACCTCCAGGAGGCCGAGGAGGATGGGAACCAAGCACAGAGAGATTTGGAAATGGAGTCCGTTGATTAATGCTGACACTACTGTGAAAAAGAAATCTGGTTCACATGAGATTCATAGCAATAAAAAGAAAAATGCTGGCTTTATGTTCAGTGTCTGATCCTGATGTGTCAACATTTAAAGAAAGAGGCTTGTTTTTGTTCCTGCAAACAGACCAAAACTACACTTTTATACTTTAATTAAAAAGTAAAGAAAGTTTTGACACCCGCCCCTCACTTCCTTTTTACAGACCAATGAGATTGTTGTGGAGCTCTTCTGCCCCTCCACAAAAAAAAAAAAAAAATGAATGAATGCAGCCCTCATCATCCAATTAAAGTGCTAGACGTCAGCTTCCCTAAATCAAATAAAATCAAATGCTTATTTTTTTTTATCCATGTCCATAATCGTCATTAGGTGAAACGTTGTCTGAACTACTTACAGTATTATTGACACATTATTCTTATTCCTGTAAGAATGAAACTGTAGAACACCTGAGGGATTTTATATTTAATTAAAATTATGAATTCAGTGTGAAGAGTGTGATATGAGCAAACAAGATTGTATCCATTTTCACTCATTTGCAACCTTCCGACAGACATATTCCCTTTTAAAGCGCTAGCAATTTAGTGTTACACTTTCATTAAGTTGGGGGATTCAAAAGAAACAAATTAAATAATGTGCTCAAAATCTATGCAGCAGAGGCCGAGATATCCTGACTTCTAGTCCCTAGTATGGGTCATGCTCCAAAACACTGGACATTTCCCCCACCTGCAACAATGAGTTGATTAGCAACTGTACAGAAAATTTATTTCCACCTGTTTTGATCATCAATTAATCATTTTAAGTTCCAAATTCTCTGATTCCAGCTTCTTAAATGTGAATATCTTCTGGTTTCTTTATTCTTCTATGATAAACTGAATATCTTTGGGACAACAGAAGACATTTGAGGACGTCACCTTAGGCTTTGGGAACAGTGATTGACATTTTTCACCATTTTCGGACATTTTATAGACCAAACAATTTACTGATTAATGAAGAAAATAATCTTTAGTTGCAGCCCTAAATGCAGCCAATAGCATCTTTTCATGAGATCCTCCCTGCAGAGTAAATGCAGTTCCTAATGCAGGCTTTCTGTTATATTCTCCATGCCCAAACCAAGATAATCCTGATGACATCATTGGGGTTATTTTCTCAGACTATTTTCTCAAACTCCTCCGGAGCCACACAAGACTTTACGCAACTGTTTCCGCAGACTGAGTAGTGCTGCTCATGACCAGTTAACTGATCTTCATGTGTAATATAAGTGGCGTGCCCCTTTAAACTGAGCTCTTTTGTTTCCGCATTTGTCCGGAGTGAACTCTGATAGAACGCAGACGTTGTCTCACTGTGGTGCACTGATAAGAAGTTGCATAAGAAGTTATTACAGATCCACATTCAAACAGAAAATGGCTGAAGAAGCACGACTGACTGCGGACGCTTGTGCGAAAGCTCTCACAGCTTTTGTTGAAAATGGAAAATCTCTGCTGGACCTCGCTGAGAAGGAGAGCAGGGAAGGTAGGCAGCATTTTGTGAGGCCAGACAAGTGCACATAAAAATAGACATGCAGACACCGTGCTCTGCAGTTGGCAGGCGATTTGTGGTCGCAACACAAGTGGGGTAGCAGGAGGCCTGTCAATCATTAGACATAAAGAATGAACCTAAACGGACTGTTACACACTAACTTCACATACTTTATCTCACACAGGCTCTCTCCAGGAATTCATCAGGCAGAAAATCCGCATAGAGCAAAAACAGTCACTGCTGGGTCTGATTGAAGCTGGTGCAGCTTTGTACAAAAGGTTCTGAGCAGTATATGAAAAGCCTGTAACTGAGGAAGCTTTTACTAATTTTACTGCTACTATAAGAATATATTATTTTAAAAAGTAAATCCATTTATGACCTTCATAGCACCACAGATTTAGCTTTGCACCCTTAGATGTGTAGAGAGGAGATGTTTACTTGTGTTTTCTTCTAATTTCACAGTCTGTCTGTTAGGAGGAAAAAGGATATGGAGGACCTATTGCGGAAAAACACTCAGTAAGCGACAATAAAACATAATTCTTCTTCCTGGTGCATGAAGCACATCCCTGCTGTTACCTCTAAACAAAATTTCTGGGTACAAGTGGAGTAAAAGACGGATGACTGATAATATTTTCCAATCAGTGTGTTCAATTATTAGGCTCTGTACACCCAAATATTGCATCGATGAATAAAATAAATTAATAATAATAATATTTCTGTCTATTTTGCCACCATACTTACTGCAACTGATGTTGTGACGTAGTAAAAAGCCGCTGAGAAGCTCCTGATTGTTCAATAGTGAACCTCAATGTGCATTTATTCATTCTATTCAGAAAATAACTCACAGTCCTTAAAAACTGAAAAAACTAAAAACTGTGTTGCATTTCATCTGCAGATGTGCTGCTCTGCAGGGCGCTGTGCAGGACTTTCAACAGCTAGAAGTGAGTTATTGAAACACAAAAAAATATTCTTGAAAATATTCTCAACTCAAGCATTGTCTGAAGGCTACTGCTTTTATTTTTACTGAGTGTGGCTGATGTAACACAGGTGCAGTGGGATGCCTTTCTTCAGCGCTTGGACGATGAATTACAACTGAGTGCTAAAACTCTGGATAGTCGGCTTCAGTCAAAGAGTATTTCACCTGATATACCTCTCATTGATGCCAGAACAGGAGAGTGAGTTTGATTGATTGGGTCATTATGTGTCAAATCAGACAGAAGTGGTTGCAGCACCGTCTCAGATTTTGCTCAGTTTGTCTATATAATGTTTGGGTCGCAAAACTAAGGCCTGTAAAATATTTTTGTTCAATTCAATGTTTTTGTATTTGTTTTGTACTGCATGCCTATTGCTACCTTCATAATATCTTCATGTTCATCAATATCACTCATTAGGAATGTTGCACTTTTTTCCCTAAATCTAGGGCATTATAAAAATAAAATGGCACACAGTACAGGCTTTTAATGGTTTTGGCATACAGAACACATGTTTGTCTTCCATCCTACAAAGTTTGGTGAGAATAAGAACAATACGTCAAGATATTAAGGCCCAATCATGGCTTCCCAGATAAGGCGCTTTTTAATCATGATATAGATAAGGTTTGAACCACATCTGAGATGGTGCTGCAGCAACCTTATCTGATTTGACGCGTAATGACCCCATTATTGTTTACGTGCTCATACCTGTTAAGAAATTATAAAAGCAAACACCAGGCTAAAGTATTGCTTGTATGTTTTGCAGAGCAGTGACATTACAGAAATATCTCGGGAAAGGTAAAAAGATTCTGCTAGTGTTAATCCGGCAGTTCTCCTGTCTGCTCTGCCGTCTCCACCTTCAGGATTTGGAGAAAAATAAGGTAAACAGCACACACACTGCAAAAACACTGCTTTTGTTTTTCACCTTTTCAGACAGAAAATACAATGACCAGCTGCAACCTTGGTCGTCGTGAGGAAGAGTGGCAATGCCATCTCTGTCAATGACAATACATGAAAGGTTTCATTACATATTATGAACATATTGAAAAATAAATAACAGAATTAATATTTGTTCTCACTTTTTAAAAACATTTCTCATAAGTTCTTTTGAACTATAAAGTTCCCTTTTAGTCCTAGTTCAGGTTATCTCGGTATCAAAGAGTACACAGTGATGGTAATTCAGTTAGCGAAACATTATCGATGTTTAACCCAGTTGTTATCACTAAGACTAGAGTATTACCCTGCTGGTGAGTTGAACCAATTATATGCTGAGTTGTGCAAAACTGTCCAGTAAATTTATGAGCTCTATAGTTTTATGGTCTATGGTCACAGATGATCTGACTTCAAACAAGGACATCCTTCAAATTTAGCTCGTCTACGTACCTCAAATGATAACCACTTTTTACATCTCAGCCAAAAAACTTCCAGCACCTTTGAACTATTTGAAAATAGTGAAAAATGCAGCAGAATAGATTTCAATATTTGGGACAGTCTTTGGTAGTAATAACTCTCGTTTTTAACATTGCTTGTGCTCTTTAAGATATGACTATTTAAAGTTTATCACATCTATGAATCTAGATGGTAGAGATGCACCGATACTGATATCGGATATCGGTCCGATACCGAGTCAAATAGCTGGATTGGGTAACAGTGACAATGGGTCGATCTGGTATCAAACACCATTATTTTAATAAATAACAATTCAGTAAATTTATATCTATGTATCTATTTGTTACATTTTGTTTTACAAAGTTAGGAAAGCAATGTAAGTCAAGTCTGATTTTACCTTGCACATAAAAGAATGATCCCAGTCTCTTCCACACAGTGAGGCATACAGCTTATTAATTATTAAACACTGGTATCGGATTGGTACTCGGTATCGGCCCATACCCAAAGCCCAGATATTGCTATTGGGACTGAAAAAGCCAGATAGATGTATCCCTACTGGACGTCTCCATTTCTGTCCTCATTTCTGTCCTTTATCTCACGCTATAAAATACAATCCGTCATATTTTACATTTAATTTTAACATTATTTTGCAGAGGTCCCTGGATGCACACTCAGTGGAGGTGGTGGTTATCTCGTTTGGCTGTCAGGAGGGAGCTTTACACTGGCTGCAGGAGACGAGCTGTCAGTACGACATGCTGTTGGACTCTGACAGAAAGGTCAGGGGTCAACACCAGGCGATGCTGCAGAAAACAAAACTCATACTTTTTTTCTGATTGATAAATCAACTGTATGTTCGATATTGCAGATGTACGCCGCATTTGGTTTGGGAGCATCTCTGAAGAAAGTGTTAAACTTCACTAACATGCTGCTTTATGCTGAATATGTGGCGGACCATTTTGAGTTTCCAAGAGGACTCGCATCGATTCAAGACGACATGTTTCAGGTAAATTTAAAAGTAAAAATCTCTACATCAGGCATCGATGTTTCTCCAGCTCCTCCAGTGAAACCTCTCCTTTAACCAACAGAGTTATTATCATTTTCACATAATAATAAAAAGGATATGAAGCTTTAGATATAAAGTAATTCTCTGCTGATCTATTTTGCAGCTGGGGGGCGACTTTGTTTTGGACGAACATGGGAGGGTGCTGTTCTCTCACTGCTGTCAGAGTCCAATAGACCGACCCTCAGTGGAGGACATTTTATCTGTACAGTGAAGATTAAACTCCTTCATGCACAACACAGATTACTTACAGAGAATTAAACAGAAGTAACAAAACAGCAAGTTTAGGATAAGAGTGGCTATTAGGCAGAGCTGTAAATTGATTTATACTGAAGCATTTGTTGGATTAAAAATATGAGAATTATGTAAAACAGAAATGCAACATGTTTTTTTTGTTTTTTCCATCGAATGAAATGTTACTGTACAACTGAGTTATTCTTAATTTCATAACAAAACTGTAATGAAACTAATTAACGACATGAATCTTCAATAAAGACGTGTGTGGACCATGTTCGTTTTATTATGTGCTTGGACAACAAGTTGAAACAATATTCTGTTATGTGCTATATCTTTACATTTTATCAGCTGAGTCACATATTTCTTATTGGTTTACACTAGTCAGGACAAGCACAATTCAGTTTAGGTTAAGGTGATATAACATATCATATAGTCATCAAGCTTCCTCTTATGTTCTCCCTTTGGCTGCCACTTATAAAGTCAAAAAGGGTGCACACAATAGCAGGAACGCCCAGCAATCAAATACAAAACCCTGCAACAAATCCCACCTTTGTGTAAAAATGAAATGATGAAAGTACTGAGGCTGCAGTTTCTTCTGTCTTCTGTCTAAACTCAACAGCACAAATAAATCTGACAAAATTGATACAGCAGTGTTATGTTCAGAAGTAACTACAGAAAGCCAAAACTGCACTAATAAGATAGTAGTAGTAAGATAAGATAGAGCTTTATTCATCCCAAAGGATTTTTTTTGTGCCCAAGAGGCTTGGTATACATAAAATATATATATATATCTGTAGAGTATATATAGTAAAACAGAATGAAATAAAAATAAAACATGTAAAATAAAGGAAAATGAAAAGACTGCATGGATTAAAGTGCAGGACACTGGTTCTATGGTGGCGCTGGTACTATGCTATCAGTATGATATAATTCCTTCTTATCTATACGATATAGTGTATAGTATATGCAACTAGTTAGAAGCTGCTTATATTTGTTACTGGACTGCTTTATCCTCACGTCTTTTAGATTTCTCTTTGAAGGACAAAAATGAGCAAAGTAACTGTGACAAGGTGGATGAGAACACACCATTTGTCTCCATTTTCACCATCATTGCTTACTAATTTAACCGCGCTTGTTAATTGTTTGTTTTAGCCATTGTGCCATCATTAATCTGTAACTTGCAGACACAAACTATCCCGGGTTTGTTTGTGGTTTGCATTATGTTCGGTTACACATACCAGCAACATTTCTGGTTAAAGTAAAACAGAGACAAGTATTGTTAAACCTGCAGTCTGGAACTTTTACATAAAAATGAAAATCCATTACCTTCAAGCCCTTGCCAAACGAGTGCACACAATGCTGATTAAGTCTATCACCACCAGATAAATCTCTCTGTATTTCACAGTATATTTTAGAGTTTTTAAATTTCATGTCAGGACGGACATTCCCACGCTGGCCGTTTGGCTGCTAATCGTGCGGCTCTTCAAGACTTTCCACGTTATTGGACCGAATGAATCAAATTCTGATCGTGAAAAAAGTCATTTTGCAGGGGTTATGTGACACTCACAACAATTTATGCACCGTTTTACAGCTGCAACAGTAGGTTACAGCCAGTGGTGTACTGGCCATCAGGCATACTGGGACAAATCCCAGTGGGCTGGTGGGCCATGAAAAAATATGTTTTTGGGCCGGTGGACCATCAAAATGTATTTGTTTTTACCTGTCCTCTCTGTGTGCCTGTCATTTGGGGTGCACATGGGAGCGTGCTGCATGCCTGTGTCAGGCAATCACAGCCGAGCACCCCCCTTTACTCTCGCTGCCAGAAGGGGGAGACAAAACTCCCGCACTCCAGCTTTAAGTTTAATTATTGTTTATTGGTTTAGTTCTGCATTCCATAAGTTAATCAATTGTTTTCTTTGCTACTTACCATACACACCATGTGTTCCAGAGACAAAAAGAGGAGGCACCCAACCACTTCCTGTATTTATACACTGGATGACATCATCAGTGATGTCACTGGGTTAGACCAAGTATGGGAGGATTTATTTTACTTAGTTAAATGTTTGGTTTAGTATCTATATGTTTCATACTTATTTTGGCTTGTGATGAGGATTTATGTTGTGGATGATGTGTTTTGTGTAAACAAATACAAGTAGCATTGTTATATGCCACTTGGTATGAAGGAAAGGACACCCCTGCAAGAAATGTGGGTCTGCCTGGTAGATTGGAGGGCCTATTTAAGGGGAAACATGTGGGTTTAGAGGAGAGCAGAAATTAGAGGATGACAGTATAGTTGTGTGCATGTGATCGTGCCTTAGTTTGAATTATTCTGAGTTAAGCCAGTTAAATTGTATTTGCTTGTATTCATTTCTTTTTTTGAGACACATTTTTTTACACTGGACTGAATAAATCAGTTTTACTCACTCAACAAGTCTGAGTCTGCCTCCTACCACCTTCCCAGCCACTCTGGTCAGGCTTCCTCACAGTAACATACTGTACATTTTGGAAGATTTTCCAGGTTGAAAATAAAGTTTAACTAAAATCAAATACTGGCAATTGAACCTGATGACTTCACATGTTTTGTGTTTGGAGTATCGCTCAAGATGCATTGATACATGATCTCAAACTTGATTAACATTTTTTGAGGACAGATGTAATGTTTTGGTTATTGTTTATGTTGACGCTACATTCTCACTACTGACGGTTTGCCTTGCCGCGGTCATCGATGTTACCGGTGTTACCGGTGTTACACGGTGTTACCGGTGTTACTGTTACCGGTGTTACACGGTGTTGGGGCATACACCGATGACATTACCACCGCCCATACCGTAGTTTTTTTTTTTTTATAGAAACAAAACCCATTTATTTCATTTTCGCGTATCAGCGCCCACGTTCATCAAATAAAAAACTCTAATCTGTAAAGTATCAAGCGTGTTATCAATACTTATTTGGACGACAGAAGCTGTCTGAAAGTTTATAATTGTGACTGACAGAGTCGCAGCAACAAGTAGCGGAGTGAGACGTCTGCTCTCTGTCTTCCTCTCTGCTGTAAACAAACGTAACGCCAGCTGTTAGCTAGCAGCTGCTCTCATGTCTCAGGTCTCCGTGTTTGTTTTCGGCAGAAACTCTCCCGCTCTCTGCCTGCTCAGCCTGCTCTGTGTGTCTCTCTCTGGATGGCAGGCAAGTCTCTGGTTCTGGTTCTGGTTCTGAGCGGCGGTGGTCCTCCGGCTCGTCCCGTCTGTACACAGAGGACGACCCGCTGGCAGCAGCCTGAAACCTGCCGTCACTAACTCTTAAGTAAGCGGAAGATCTAAAAAACTAAAAACTAACGTTAAAGGTCAAAGGACGAATATCTTATCATGTAAAATGTCACCGGTGGTGTCACGAGTTTATTAGTCGGTGGGAAATTTTCCTCACTGTGGCATCCCCAACCTGCAATCATGGTCAGAAATCCCCAGAGGCTCGGGACAAAAATACCCTCAAAAATTCAGGAAATGCTTTTAAAAATTAAACAGGAGCAGCCAAATAAAGAAAAAGAGGAATACTTGAGGACAGAAAGTTTTCTAGGAGTTAGAACAAACCTTAGTGTTTCAGATGTGTACAGTGTTTCAAAGCTGTTAATTCAGTTCATTAAAATAGCCCCTGATGGGACTGTGTGAAAAGATAGACAGGCAAAAAAAAAAAGCCTCTGAAGGAGCAATTTCTTTCCCTGGTTGGAATAAGGATGGTGTGAGGTCAAAAGTCACAGTTCTTACGTGTAGAAGGGCCCATAAATCACAAGCACAAATAATGTGGTGACGCTGCACCTTCAAAGGCATGACAAGCTTGCTCATTTACAAGAAAAGATGACCAGTAATTGAGAATGAAAGAGGGACTTTGGTCCCTCTGGCTCTGGCTCTTTAAAGACGTGTCTCTTCTTAGACATTCTCAGAGTGGATCTGCTTCAACAGACACAGCGTCTTATGTTGTGACATAAGATAATCAACAGAGATGGCAAATGTAAACAAACTCATCGAGCACATAGGAGATTTTGGGCCTTTCCAGAAGAAAATTGTCACACTTGGGTCCTTGCCGTTGATACTTTTCGCTTTTGTACTCGTCGGGGTTGTTTTCTTAGGAAACACTCCAAATCACTGGTGTCAGAGTCCTGGATCTGAGCGCCTGCAGGAGGAATGTGGCTGGACAGAGGTTGAGGTGCGGCAAGTCACTGTTCCCCGCTCTGAGCAGTCAGAATCCTTCAGCCGCTGTGAGCGGTTTGATGTGGATTGGAGCAAAAGCCAAAACAAATGCAATGACCTTGATTGGCTGTTGACCTCTAACGTGACCCAGTTTGTGCCTTGTGACAGCAGATGGGTGTTTGATGAAAGCCACAGCACGATTGTTTCTGAGGTAGGTATATTTTCTTTCTACCAAGCAACATGAACAGTGTTAGAAATCTGAAATATGTACGTGCATAATTTCAAATATATCCACTTGCCATCTTATGTTATGTTAATTGCTAATTTATCTGTAAATACGTTATAGTTTCTAGAAGTTTTCTTTGGTTGCTTTTGCATTTGATTTGTGTCCCTCAACTGATTACTTAACAAGAAAATCAGAGTACCAGAAAGCACATGTAACATTTACCTGGATCGCTGCCCTACAGCTAGAAACAACACAGCAAGCTGTGTAATCATTTCATTTCATTTCATTTTGATTTTCTGAATCCTTAATTGTCACAAGAATTGTTCCGTTATTGGTTTTGGATGAAATCTGTTTAAAATTTTCCCTCCCAGTTCTCACTGGTTTGTGGGAATTCCTGGCTCGCTGATCTGAATCAGGTTTTCCTGGCATGTGGATTTTTTATTGGATCTTTTGTCACTGGCTACCTGGCTGACAGGTTTGTTATGAACCACTTCCACTGACCTGCATTCACATTTTGAATGAGTTTAAATAATAATCAATACTGCTGTCTCTCCTCACAGGTTTGGTAGAAAGCCATGTTTCATTGCATCGATGCTCGGCCTTGGTATCTCAGGTGTCGGTGTCATGCTGTCGCCATGGTACCCGCTGCTACTCCTGTTTCGGTTTTTACAAGGGTTTTGCGGAAAGGGGGCATGGACGGCCAGCTATGTGCTTGGTATGTTCAAATAAACAGTTTAAAAAAAACATTTAAAAAAAACAGAATAATTCTCACAAAGTCACAGAGCTGGGCTGTAACTCTCCTGAACTGAGTCTCAGTTAATGTTCTGAAAAGAAATTCTGCGGTCATGTTTGCTTGATTTGAGATGCAGGAGCTAAATGTCCTCTAGACAGCAGTAAAGAAACAACAACAAAGTGCTCCGTCTAGAAAAACTTGGACTTGCCAGCGTTGTAATTGAGCACACACGGCTTTAAACATGAGCATGCTCTTTGCACTTTACTGACATGCTGCAGGACTCGTGTACTGAAGTTTTAAGTTACCTCTCTCTGCTTGTGCAGCCGCCAGTGTGCAAAGTTGGTTTGTAGTATATAACCAAAAAAGAAAGTTACACGACAACTGGCATATTTAAAAAGTACACATAGCGTCACAAATCCAACCGATTTATTGATGTCAATGAGATATTTGTCAAAAAATGTCATAATTTAGCTTAATCTTCTATTTTCTGTCAATCATCTGTGTTTTGAGGTTAGTCTGTCTGCTAAAAGATATGATCTTTTTTATGTAGTAATTGAGTTCTTCGGATCAAACAACAGGAAATTTGTGTCCATGGTTTGTCGGACTTTCTACTCCATTGGCATGGTCATCCTGCCCGGTCTGGCATACTTCCTGTCCTCCTGGAGGACTCTGCAACTGGTCATGAGTCTGCCCTGCTTCCTTTTTATCTCATACTACTGGTACTGTTATGCATTAACACACACAGTAAATCCAGACACACATAAGAACTGTCTAATCAGCAAGTACAGCACATGCAGAGAAATGTGACAAACTCATGTGTGTGAATGTGATGTAAGATTTGTGCCACTAGCCAAGAAAACTGGAATTGCGAACTGTGAGTTTAAATGTTTTCAGTCTCTGAAACTGAATATCATTTAAAAAAGCATTTTGGAAAATGCTATTTTTTAATTTGGTCTAACTTAGAAAGTTATATAAATATATAAATAATCACTTATTATATAATTTTTATTATCATAACAGAAATAGAGGCACTCAACAGGCCACAATCATTTCTAAAAAAAGCTACTTCCAGTCGATAACACATGACAGCAATATTGTTTTTATTGGCATTGAAGCTAAATTAAAAAAAATCTAAATTCAGATAAAATTAAACTCTTTGCTGTCAGACTTTACACATCACACCACTAAATGCACGCAGCATAAATGCTTTGCATCATATACTGTATATCAGTCTTATTTTTAACTTCAGGTTCAGCTCTGATGTTGATTTTGAATCCAATAAAGAAGTGTGTCTGTTTTTAAAGGATTGTTCCTGAATCTCCGCGCTGGCTGTTCTCACAAAAAAGAAATACAGAGGCCATGAGAGTCGCTGCGAGCATTGCAAAATCCAACGGGAGATCTTTACCGCATAATTTTCCAGAAGTATGACAATATTTCTAAATACTGTATCCCCCGTCTACACCTTTTTACTTTAGGAACTGTGGTTTAGCAATGCAAATATAAATATAAATGATTTACCGTTCAATTACATTTTTTTTCAGATAGTTCTTCTCGAGGAAAAGAAAGAAGGAAATCCTGTATCAGTGATGGATTTGTTGAGAACACCAAATATGAGAAAAAACACTCTAATTTTAACGTACGCCTGGTAAGTCAGTTGATGCAACTTCTACTTCTTTATAAAATCCATTGTTCCTGTAGGATGTGCTAGTAATGCCAGACTTTCCTCCGCTCTCGTTCAGGTTTACAAGCACCATCGTGTTTCAAGGTCTCATCCTGCGGCTGGGGATCGCAGGCGGCGACCTCTTTTTAGATTTTTTCATCTCGGCCATGGTGGAGCTTCCCACTGGCATCATCTTCTACCTGCTGGTCGACAGAGTCGGTCGACGCTCCCTCATGGCCATAACCAATTTCACTGGAGGCATCGCCTGCCTCATAGTCCCCTTTGTCTCCATGGGTAGGTCCGGCTGACGATGCATGTGGCATTTTAGAGATTTCTTAGAAATAATTTAAAATACGTTGTGATCATTTCTGAACGACTATAGGTAGTTTAAGTTCTTGGTTGGTAGGGTTAGGGCGACAGCTGAAGTGGACTACATTTTCATTCTGTATTCTGTTTCCTGTGTTCCCTAAAAATCTTCCCTACAGATTTTGCCTGGTTGAAAAAATCTATTGCAATCATCGGGAGGTTCGCCGTTGCCATCGGATTTGAGACTGTGAACTTTGCAAACACAGAGATGTATCCGACACCTCTTAGGTGTGAAACCAATGAATGTTGGTGGATATGGATTTGTTTATGTGCTTTGAAAGATGATGAACACGTTGGATTGGATGTGCACATCAGACAAACGAGAATATAAACAGACGGAGAGATGAAAAACTTTTTTGCAAAATTTAAAGTAAATGTTGAAATCTAAGTGAGAAAAGTGCATTAAGAAAATGAGAAGAAAGAAATGTTTTTGGATAATTTTAATGAACAAACTTCTATGCCTACCCTTCCACGACTCAGACACGCTGTTGTTTTCTTGTTAGGAAAGAAGTTAGTGGGTTTCACTGGTATTAAAAAAATGGATCAAATAACCATTTGCAGTAGATACACCTTGTGATCTTGTGTAACTTACCACATTTTTGTATTCTGGAAAGTTTGCTGACCTTTCACTAATTCATGCTTAGAAATAATAACAATATAATCATTTTAAAACAAGCAAAATGAACATTAGTTCTGTATGTCTTCCTTGATTGTGGCTTGATTTCCTCTTTAATTTCTCACAGAAATTTGGGTTTGTCAGTGTGTTCATCAGCCAGTGACATTGGAGCAATTGTAGCCCCGTTCCTGCTCTACAGACTGGCCAGTATCTGGCAGGAGCTCCCTCTTTTTCTCTATGGTAATTTAAAAAAGTTGTCTTCTACCTGCAACCATGTTCTTGAAATGCACTTAGCTCTCTAAAATGACATATAGGGCAAATTCAAACATTAAGATGTCCTGTAAAAAGTGTGTTATATTCGTTTAAGGTGCGATGTCGGTGCTGTACAGCGGTTTGGTGATGATGTTGCCTGAGATGAGAGGAGTCGCCCTACCAGAGACCATAGAGGAAGCGGAGAATCTAAGAGGGTAAATTGATTTATTAAAAAGACAAAGTTATCTATTTATGTAGCTGACACTCTTTTCCAGAGCGGATTATAATGAGTGCAGCAGCAGAGCAATCTGAAATTCATATTACAGGCAACCAACACTAAACAAGACGACAAATAAAACAGTTTCCCTAAAATGTTTGAGTATAATAGAAAAAAAAACAAAGAAGCAGAAAAGTGTTTGTTTTTTTTGACAAGACTGCAGGTGTCAAAAGGGGGGAAGATGGCAGGAAAGGTGCAAGAGAAGGTGACATCATGTGATATCTGACTGCTGTATGCTTGTGTATCTAGATTTGAAGCAGAAAGGTTTACACTCGTATCTCTAATGTGCCTTTCTTGTCTTTTTGTGTTTTCTAAAAGGAATAAAGACAAGTCAAAGGACTCACGGGGAAACTTCTTGACTATATGATGGGAAACTGAGGCCTTGAGGAGCTGGAGGATTTTGTGTTTACATATAATGTCCTTCTGTACTCTGCTCATCAGATTTACAGCCAGTGAAACATCTTGTGACATGTACTGCAGTGGTTGTTATGGCAGACTTGTGTTACATTAGATATATAAGAGGTGTTAACCAGATGATTGCACACTGAGGGGCAAGTAACACAGGAGGTGTTAGGAAAATTAAATGGTTAAAGATTTCATGTCTTCGCAACCTTACACCTCAACAATGCAACTTCTCAGTAGTCAAATGATGCTGATGTTATATTTAGATTGAGGATGTTACATCGCTGGATGCTTCATGTTCATTAGAGTGATGAAACCTAAAAGCCACAGAAAATTCTCTGATACTTGAGTTACAAATGTTTAATACAGCTGCTGTTTTTGTTCCCTTTAGTCTGTTTGTTGTGTTTTTGGCTTTTACTCAGCAAGAAACCTAAAAAGCTGGTTTTGATGGTGGCATCACCATTTTTACAAAACACTTACATTTTGGCTTTTAAGTCCTGAACTATAAAGTGTAGAAGCAAAACAATTTTTGTCTGGATTCCTTGGTTGAACACTTGTCCTATAAATTTCATCCAACCTTTACCAAATTTGGTATAAATTTAGCTGAGCCCCCAAAAAGTACATTTGTTTTTAGTTCCCAGTAGGTTTCCACATTATTGTGGGTGTGGCCTAGATGACAAATACCATACACATCATGCACTTGTTACCAAATTTACATGACGTGCACACAGTATCAACTCAGAGCAATCCTGTAAGATTTGTAGGGATTTTTTCTATAGGTGGTACAACAACATGCTGAATTTAAATGGCCATAAGTCAGTGGTCTGAATCACATACAATTCATTCTTTTGCACAGTCCAGAGAGGATTCCACCAGAAATTATAGCCACATCAGCCAATTTGATGCAAATTGGGGTGCAGATGCAGTTTTAAAATGTCTGTTTTTCTTTTCTAAATAAATTTGTATGCAGAGAATATGCACTCCGAGTCCCTTCTACCTCGTAAACGTGAATAAAGAGAATTATGATGGGATTTAGCCTCGTATCTGTTGCTTAAATTGATCATTGTAGATACTATGAGAGAATATGTTTTTCCTGCTTACATCCAGACAACAATACCCATGATTGTTCTGTTTTTTTTGTATACTGTATATCTAATTGAGGGTTGTTTTTGTTAAGGCTTTTGTTCCATTGTAAGTTTACCCAGAAAGCTTCACAGCAGCCAACAAAAGCTGCCCCACATACATAACGCTGACTGAATGGGAGGACCTGTAACCATAAGTTGTGTTGTAAATCACTGGTATGCATGAGAAGTGGGATTCCCTCAAGCGTAAATATTTGTGTCACTGCAAAAAAAGAGGATGGAAGTATCTCATGGTGACTGTGAAAATGTCTCTGACAGTCCTGCACACCCTAAGCATCACATGACAACTGCTGCAGCATGGCTAAAATATATGGAAACTGGGTAAATGAGTGTATGTTAGACATTAAAACATACAGTGTACTCATGGAGTGCTGTGATATCAAGTAAAGAGAAAATTGGAGATTAAAATTGGCAGTGGACTATAAAATTGGGAATGATATCCCAATGACTGATGTATGATTATATAAATTATGTTTAGCCTCACATAACAAAGATCCACTGACCCGTTAAATGAGGGCAGAGGGGTGTGGGGGCTTGGAGGGGGGATGTAGAAGAGGGAATGAAGTCTGCAATTATGTTTAAGAACTCACTGCACAGTACAATGAGTTTATAACTAATGGGGACTAGATTGAAGGAGGGGTGGGGCACTAATAGATACAACACACAGGACAGATAGGAGCTTTTCTATCTCGGGATATTCCTCTCTGTCTTTTCCTGTCTGGAGAAAATCTCTGAAACTTTAACGTTAATTGATGAAAAATGCCCGAAGAGGAGGAACGAGAGAAATTAGCCAAAGTCATCAGACAGTGGAACGACAACAGACTGGACTTGTTTGAAATAAGCCAACCTGACGAGGTGAGACCCCTGCAGACATCAGACGTGGTTCACGCAAAATCTCTGTTGTTGTTTGGTTTAACTTCTGTTTTCTCCACATCTGTTTTTACAGTTTTAGATGTACAAATGTAAATGAGTTGTATTTATGACAGGTTACAGTAATGGAGATGTTTCTAATTACTATTTCCATTTTGTGATACTTAATACTTTTAATCTAATCTGATGTGTATAGGTTAATTAATATTGTCACAAGTTCTTATATTTTCTGATACCTTATACATGTATATTAATCTATCAACTCTTGTGTGATTAGATTAGAATATGCATATATACTGTATGACTATAAGCCATATTACCATTTTTGAGCTTCAGTAAATGTTTGATGAGATATTAAACACAAGAACAATAAGAGAAGGCCAACAAAGCTTTCAACTGCACAAGGTTTAATTAATTATAATTCATATTTGCTGGTATCATTTAAGATAACGACATTTTGGATTGGAAAAGTGTGTCAATGACATTTTGAAAGCGTTTCAAAATTCCTGATTATTAACAGAAAACTGGCCTTTTTATATTATCAAAACCTTTTCAACAATATGGTCTCAGCGCACTTCATAAAAGGTTGAAAATATTTACATGAGAGGAAGAGAAAACACCGGACAGATAAAACTGTTTTCTGTTTCCTGTCAGAACCTGGAGTTTCATGGCGTGATGCGCTTCTACTTTGAAGATCGTGTTGGAGGGAATGTCGCCACAAAGTGCCTGCGTATATGCAGCAACTCTTCCACTCATGAGGTTATTGAAACTCTTTCAGAGAAATTCAGGCCTGATATGAAAATGCTGACCACTTGTTACTCTCTGTATGAGATCCACACTAATAAGGGTAAGTAGCTGCTTCTTTGTCTCTGTTGCTATGAAGAATATGTCATATTTATTTAGAGCTGAAACAATTTTTATTGTTTTCTTGTAAACAAAGTTATGTATACTGTTTCTCACCAAAACACATTGTGTGACGCTCTAATAAATATGAGTGATTTTGGATGAATTGAGTGCATTTCCTTCCTCAAAAAACATTTGCAAAACTGTTTTACTTTAATATTTTGAAACATGTATTGTTTATATACATGTTTGCAGTCTTCTTCTTCTTCCCTGCATTTCCTGGTGTGTTTATGTTTCTGTCAATCAGGTGAATAGCATGAAACTGCTCTATAGCGCTACCAGTGGTCAAAAACTCCACAGAGTGCTGTTAATTGACAGAAAATTCTGTTTTGATTGTTTTTGCTTGATTTACAAAAGGTTGCTGGTTCCAGCCTCTGAATGTGAATATTTCCTGCCTCAGTATGTCTTATTGTATCTGAATAACTGTTCAGACAAAACAAGACATTTAAAGAACTTTTAATAGGTATTCTTCACTTTTTATAGACCAAACTATCAACTAATTGACAAAGTATTATGTATTAATGAATGACAAAAATAATCAGAGCCCTAATTTGGCCACTTTTAGACAATTCATGTAACGTAAACTATGTTGGTCAAACACATACTGAGACATCCTGCAGGAGCCACTGCTCATTTGAACTGTTTATAATTTCACTTGGTCCAACTGTTCCATTAACTGTCCAGCGTTTAGAGATACATGTTGTCATAGTGGTTTAGTTCATTTAAAAATATGTTCTGACCATTTTTCTGTGTTTTATATGTGAAATAAGAACGGAAATTGGATCTGGATGAGAGACCTTTGGTTGTACAATTGAACTGGAACTCCGACAACAGAGAAGGACGTTTTGTGCTCAAGAAAGACAAGGAGAGTCTGCAGGTATCCTCAACCTACTGTACTGTGCTCAAAATTGATCAAAATCTAAATTATACAGTGATGTGCTTTACAATTGTTTGACAGACATATGGTCCCTTCACTCACACACAATCTCATATCTATGCCCTTTTTATGTGTGTTGAACAATAAAGGAAACCTGCCACGAGAAGGAAAAGGGAGGCGTGATTCAAAACTTCAAGAGGACACTGTCAAGAAAAGAAAAGAAGAAAGAGAAGAATAAAATTCAAGCTACCGACGAGGCTACAGGAGATGAGAACGGGTAAAATGTTTCATTGTTCACTATCAGTTTTTCTTTTTCTTTTAGACTGCTGGCCTGAGGCCTCCCTAACCGTTAGAATAACACCCTACCCTTCAAACAAATATCCAGGTCAACTGAAAAGCCACTGAACAACACCAACGTTTGTGTGTCTAACCCTGAGACAAAAAAGCAGAGCACAGAAAACAAAAAGCAACAACGGAGTCAGGCTGACCCCGGTGAGTAATCTGCAAATTGTAGAAAAATAGAGCAGTACAGTAGCGTGACCTTGTGCTCTCCATGCATATAGTACAGGCATATTTAACACGTTGCCATGAGGGGACCACTCAATAAGGTCAATGAGGTCGTTGCTTTTACATTCCTTATGTTTTCTTTGCTAAAATGCAGGAGTAAAACACACAGGAAGTCTTCATCCTGACTTTTTAGATCAGCCTGGATTACCACTCGAAATAAAATTCTGTGATAACTGTGAGTATGAAATACCACAGTACTCTTTTCTAGTTAAATACTTGTCAGTTTGTGAGCTCAGTTGTGACCTTCCTTCTCATAATGTCCTCCTGCCCCCTGCTGGTGTCTTCTACATTTCAGCGGAGGAAGCCTTCCTGTCTGCAGTCATAAATTACACCAACAGCTCCACAGTTCATTTCAAGCTCTCACCTGCCTACATCCTCTATGCTGTGGGGCGCTTCGCTCTGCGCCGGCGGGGCTCCCCACCGTCAGGAAAGACGCACAGCGTAACCTCGATTGCTGACAAAATGGTGGCCATGACAGGGAAGGTCATCCAGGCAAGTTCATGAAACCCTTGAATAAATGTTTTAAAATAAGTGACACCGACAATCACAATTAACATCAGCTAACTATGACTGCAAAAACTGTACACCTGTGCATGTTTGCTTTTTTTTTGACAAAATGGATGTAAAGAACTGTGAAGCCACATCTGCCACCTCCTGTGTGCTACATTTTCAGAGGCAGCAGGCCATAGCTGGCGCTCTTGCCTTCTGGATGGCCAACTCCTCTGAGCTGCTAAACTTCCTCAAGCATGACGAGGACCTCAGCCCGCTCACGCAGCAAAGTCAGCTGAATCTGTCCCACCTGGTGCACAAAGCTTACAGGTATATCTGTCCCCTGTCACTCTGCTCATTGCCATTTCCAGCTCTTGGAGGTGCTACAGGTCCCAATCCACTAAAACAACCAACTTTACAAACAGATTTTTTTTGTTATGTGGCTCGTTACCTAAAGGCCTCCTGACTTTACATATTTTCACAGATTTTAAGTTTAGGGCTGCAATTAACAATTATTTTCATTATCAATTAATCTGATGATGAATCGATTCGTCGTTTGGTCTATAATACGTCCAAAAAAGGTGAAAAATGTCGATCAATGTTTCCTAAAGCCCAAGGTGACGTCCTCAAATGTCTAAAGAAGATATTTAGTTTGCTATCATAGAAGACTAAAGAAACCACAAAATATTTACATTTTAGAAGCTGGAATCAGAGAAAAAAATGACTCAAAACGATTTATTGATTATCAAAATAATTAGTGGTTAATTTTCTGTCAATCAACTAATCAATTAACTGACTGATTGTTGCAGGTCTAATAAAGTGTTTTTATGTGTTTTATTTCCCTAAGTTGCCTGGTACAGTGTCTACAGAATGAGTTGAGAAAGCATTTGCCAACTTTTTTGATTGATCCAGAGCAACATGGTCCACTGCCAGCGGGTATAGGTAAACGTTTATTGATTTACAAATACTAAAGCAATTAATTCAGGAACCTTGGAAGAGTTGTCATGTTGCAAGACATTTGGCTTCCTTTATCAAACACTATCCTGATGTTTTGCCCCTCTGTGTTGCCTGTGACAGAGTTGGTGCTGAACACCTTGATGAACGCCATGTCTCTGTTACGCCGCTGTCGGGTCAACCCTGCCCTCACCATCCAGCTCTTCTCACAGCTCTTCCATTTCATCAGTGCCTGGCTCTTCAACCAGCTCATGAGCCCAGAGGCCAACACTCCAGGCCTGCGCTCCCACTACTGGGGAGCAGCTCTCCGCCAGAGGCTGACCGCCATCGAAGCCTGGGCAGAGAGGCAGGGCCTAGAGCTGGCTGCCGACTGCCACCTGGGACACATCATCCAGGTCTGTACCTCCTTGCACTACATGTCTGAATATTGGTAAAAACAAAGCATGGACTGGGTTTTTATGAAATATTGGTGCAGTGTCTTCTAAAAACTGCATAGAACAGGAATCAAATGTTCTTTTCTTTACACATTTTCTCTTCTTCTTACTTAGCAATGTTAAGTTTCATTCATACTGTACTGCAAATGCTGATTAAATAATGTAAAAAACATATTTATTATGGTCTAAATGGTGTTTTAGAGCATTTTCCACTGAGGAAAGATAGGTTTCGGGAGAAATAACAGCCCAAAATATTGATTCAGCAGTCCAGTTGAACACTAAAAATGTCAAAAGGGCGTCTGCAGGCATCATTTTCAACATTTATTTTGTGAGCTTATTTGTGAGATAATTTATTTCAGAAATGTGCTTTGCTGTTTTCACCGCAGCTTTTGTTTAGTGTCAGAACACATATTTCAGTGGGTACAAGCTGTTAAAATAGCGTTGCCTGGCTGTTTCTAGGCAACCATGCTCCTGACCATGAAAAAGTACTCCATGCAAGATGCGAAGGACATCCAGAATACCTGTTTCAAGTTGAATTCACTGCAGCTGCAGACGTTGCTAGCCGGCTACCTCTATGCAACCAATGAGCCTCACATCCCCCCCGTGAGTACTCTCTGTTTGTTCTTCTACTACTACTTCTGCTCTCATGATTCTGTTGAAAGAGATTTCTCATCTCAAGAGGAAAAGCCTCTAGAAATGAAAGTACTGCTGCCTATAGCTCAGCTCAGTCGGCCAACTCATGTTTTTATGTGTAGAGTATGTAAGGGGTCGATATTTAGGATATTTGGTATTGATGACCAGAACACAGATATAAGATTGTTCCGGATGAGTGTACCAGTGGCCTAAACCACAGACCAGGAGCTCAGCGGTGTAGATTTAATAATATGAATAATTAACAATAATGAATATGATGATGAATAATATATGAAGAATAGTAAAGCGAGTTTCGCACAACCCCATTGTAGCTTTGAGTGAACTATTTCTCTAATGCTGAATATGAATATGTGTGAAGAAAATGTGAATGAGAATACGTATCTCTACCAATGTGTGACAATAGCCATCTCAACTTTCCCATTCAGCCAATATTACAGGGAAATAATCGTGTGAATAAATTGTGTGCAAAACAACAGTCATATACAATATTACCCTCTATTAGAGCCTGGGTTTACAATAATGCAATAGAACCAAAATAACTGCAATAACCAAGAGAGAAATATGCCACTAACGCAGCCCATTTAGCCCATTACACTCATACTCAAACATCAGCATTCATATTTCACCACTATGAATATCAGCACCATTGAAGCATTGTAATACACAAGCCAAATTAGTCCCATTATGCTCCTCGCACGTATATCTGAGTCCCAGACAATCACCTGGAATGATTTAACAACACTTATCACAGTTTTGATTGTGGTATCTGTGCCTGATCTGTATGGCGTGAACCAAAATTTTATAATCAGTTATATTTGTCCATTTATATTTTCCTACACAATAATGCATGTAATTTCCGACTGTCATCTATGTTTGGATTAGGAAGTAGAGTCGCAACTTGGGAAAAGGGTAAATCTTTTATATATTGTACAGTAGACTGATTTTTTAAAATCCAGTTGTTTAGAAGAGTCTTTGAGGAATCAAAGATTGTCAGAAAAATGGATTCTACTTCTGTGGTTAGTCTGTAAACTGACATTACTACAGACTGCAACTGCCAGTGGTGAAAAAAATGTGGAAATACAATTAAAAGTAAATTCCTGCATCCACAATCTTATTTTAAGTACAACAGCAGCAAAATGTACTTAAATGATCAAAAATATAAGTAGGCTACACGTTATATATACACCTCTAGCAACTTCATCGTTATCGCATACTTATTACTTGTATACTCTGTCCCTCTTCAGTGAGGTCAAAGGTCAGTGTCAGCTACAGTAATTTGCTCAGGTCACAGCAGGCAGATTGGATGTCCCTTCCCTGAAGCCTTGTCACAGAATGACAAATGCCAATCTATACACTACAACGACCTTTTCCTGAAATATTTCCCACTGTCTGATTCACTTGTCGTCCTTGGTCCAGGATTTAATCGATGCCATAGTGACAGCCACAGAGACCTCTGCAGATAACCTGATTCGGAGCGAAGGACGGGACATCCAGCTGCAGGAGAGCCTCGACCTCCACCTGCCCTTCCTGCTGCCGGAGGGAGGATACTCTTGTGACACTGTGAGAGGAATCCCCCCAGGGTTTAGAGAATTTTTGGAGCCAATTTGCCGGAAAGGTATTGGATTCAGAATATTGTGACACTTGCAATAAGTCAAAATGTGACAATCATATAGCAGGGATATACTATATCCATCTAAAATGGGTTCTTTGTCTGATATTAGTATTGTATGACATCCTCTTCCAGGTCTCTGCTCTTTAACTTCCCAGCCAAACTCCAAAGGCGACTGGACTGTGTACTTCAATGAACCGACTTCCTCTGCAGGAACCACATACATGGTAAACAAAAACCCAGACTGTTCTTTTAATGTTTTTAATGCATGATTTAAAGCAATTTGAATTGCCTTTGTGTATGAAATGTGTGATACAAATAAACTTGTCTTGTGTTCTATGATCCCAGATGGGTTGAAAAATGATTTAATTTCAAGATAACATCATTTATGCAGAATTAATCTATTTTATTTTTATTTGTTTCATTAGGCAGCACAGAGCGTGCCAGAGATTGCAACTATTACACTGAAGAAACCTCTAAACAGTGGGATGGGGGTCAGCATTGTGGCTGCCAAGGTGACTGCATCAATTCTGCCAAAATATTTTCTCCTAATTCTGATGTGTTCATTGACCAAAACTGTTCAAACACCAAAACTGTGTGCTATGTCTCAACTAATTAACATCCTCCCTCTGATTTTGCCACAGGGAGCAGGGCAAGATAATCTTGGGATTTATATCAAATCTATTGTCAGGGGAGGACCAGCTGAAATGGTGAGATCTATTTTGATTCAGCTGAAGTTGACATGGAAAACATAGAGAATAATTTCACAGGGAAAGTTTGAAATAACGGACAAAATCTCTTGTCTCCACTGTGTGCAGAATGGCAGGTTAACAGCTGGAGATCAGCTGCTGAGTGTGGACGGTCAAAGCCTGGTCGGCCTCAGCCAAGAAAGGTATAAAAGTCTATTCTACAGATAGCAGGGAACAAGTTTTTGTTTTCAGCCACTTTGGTCCAGACTATGGATTGTGATGAATTTTGACAATCATGTCCCCCCAAGATGAGTTGTAATGAATTTGGTGATTCTCTGACTTTTCATTAAATCTTAAATACCGACTCTACACATCAAAGTTTGTTTACAGGTCTTGGGGAGAACTGTATATGTGAAAAACAGTTGTATAAAGCCTTTGGTGGCTCCAGAGGGTCTAATAATTTGCCTCAAATTATGTCACTTAATGCAACCTCAGTTGGGGCTGAAGACTACAAGTTTGAAAATGGAAAAAAAAGGGGTTGTGGAGTTAGAAATAAGTGAAGTTACCAGACCTCTGTACCCCACTCCTCATTTCTGCTACTCAAAGCTACATTAGCTGCTACTAGCATAACACATGTTAGCATGCTGACATTAGCATTTAGCTCAAAGCGCCCTGGTGCCCAACTACACCCTCACAGATTATGGCTCCAGACACCTAGTCGAGTTTTGTTTGTTTTTTCAATCAAGTTCCACATAATGTCATAAAATAAAAGTGATACCACAGCCACACAGGACAGTATTATGTAGACATCCAAAAACTAAACAGGCATCAAGTTTTTTTAAGTCCTAGATATTGTGAAACAGTTTGAGGTAGCCAATAGGTAGCAGGTTGACAGCGGTGTAATCTTTACTTACAAAACCTGAAAGACTTCAATGTTTCATAGATCAAAACTAACATAACCTAACGAAAAGCTTCAGGCTACGCAGTCTGCTAAGTTTGCTAACAGTTTAATAAGGCAATGAAATGAATTAATGACCATATAAATGTTATATTGATTCAGGGCAGCAGCTATCATGATGCAAACCGGCCCCATTGTGACCTTACAGGTTGCAAAGTTCGGAGCGAGCTATCATGGCCTCGGGGCTCTGCTGAATGAACCAACTCCAGAGAGGACTGCAGGTAAATACACATTAAAAGTGAAACCGTTTCTTTTTTCTCTTCCTGCACTTCATTACCTTAATTAAGACCTTTTCTCGCTTCACAAGGTGATAAAAGCCATGCTAAGCCACACGGTAAAGCGCTAATGCTGCACAGCGTTCTGGATCCTGGTCATTCAGAGCAGCTGGAGAGTCTGCATGGAAGCAGCAGAAGAAAGAAAGACCAGATAATGCAGAGGAACAGAGAGCTTTATAGGTCCAACCCCAACATGACCAGTGGGTGCACTTCTATTTTTATCACTTATTGCTGCTGGGCACATAAATGCCTAGCTTAGAAATATGTTTAATGCTCAAGTGTGAGTCAGAAGAAGAAGTCCAGTATTTTTAGAATTTGATTTTTTTTTTTTTTTTCTCCGTATTTCAGCACACTTTGCCCTGGAGGATGAAGTTGAACCTGTTGACCCTGTTGTGAGAGGGAACAAAATTGCTGCTGTTTCCACTATCAACCTCTGCACTGATGTGAGATGTTTTTAACATTTTAATCTGATTTCTTGCTAAAATCACTCAGTCACCAAATAATAGAAGCAGCTAAATTGTAAAACCAAAGCTACAAAATGTACTGCTTTTGAATTATTTTATGTCACCAAAGGACCAATTTTGTTTTCTTTTCATTTCTGTTTTCAGACATTTCGCAGGGAATACTTGACTCTTCCGAATCCTAAATCCCAGGATAAGAACATATCTGAATCCAGTCAACCACAGCAAATGTTTAAAGTGTCTTTAAGGCCTTTAGATGGACAGAACTCCAGTGATAAGAGGACCTTCATGGTAAGGTCTGATGTCCTTCTGGCACACAAAATGTTATATATCATCATATGTTCCATTTACTGAGCAAACAAAGAAAAATCTCTATATTGTTCGTAAAATGATAAATATAAATAGTTAAATACTACAAAAATCTCTGTACTCCCCCCCTCTAGCGCCAAGCTCTCTCACAGGAGAACTTGTGTGTGGACAATGGAGGCCCCCTGCTGGACAAAGGGCAGAATATGTGGCAGGACCAGAGTGCAAAGCAAACCACGAGCCACTATTCGTCTTTCCCAATTCGCCCGAGCTTCTCCTCTCATGACATACTTTCTGATAACATTTCTCCCACAAAACGACAGCAGGGAACTGGCGCAAGTGGCGCCGGAGTCTGGAGAACTCCCTTTTCACAACATCCAACAGCTACACCTTCGATCCAACCAATACGCATAGACATCCCTGTGACCAGAGCAGCGAGCGCACAGTTAAATCCTCCTCTCACCACCTTCCAGCACAGTTCCTCTTTGCTGGCGGTGAAGATGAGTCAAACCCTTAAAGTAAATGGACAAAAAAGTCAAGCAGGGCAAAAACAGAGTCCTCAAACCCAAGCGTACGGTATTTATGCATGTCCCATTTCGGCAACCAAGAAGCTACCTCAGCCCTCACTTCTATCACAGCAGCAACGACCCAGCACACACAGGGATCAAGCAGCGAAACCACAAGTGAGCATCACTCCAACAAAACATGTCTCCTTCCAAGAACCTCCTACTCAACAGAAGCAGGGAACAGGTCCCACGAGGCAAAAGGACCTCCAGGAGCTGTCTGATCCGTGGAGGAGGGAGGCCCAGGAGAAGCTGGAGAAGCAGCAGAGGCTTCAGGTAGTGGAGCTCCTGGAGCAGGAGGTACAGGAGCTCCAGGCTAAAGAGAAGCGCACGGCGGAGGAGAACGACCGACTGCGCAAACTCAGCCTGGAGTGGCAGTTTCAGAAGAGGCTGCAGGAAATTCAGCAGAGAGGAGAGGATGAGGAGGAAGATGAGGATTTGGACATGATGGTGATGATACAGCAGCTGGAGAAAAGAGTACAGGTGAAGCACAACACAGGCCTCAGTTAAAGGGAAAGTCCACCCTAAAACACGTAAATCCAGTTAAGAAAAACAGGTATTGTTGATGGACGTTGCATTTTGTTGTTTCTGAGGGTGTGAGCCAAAAGGCATTCTGGGAATAATTCTAGTGGCATCTAGTGAAACAGACTTGGCACAAATAATTAGCGTATAATTACCTGAAAATAAGAACTGTTGTGTTTTTGTTACCTTAGAATGAGCCCATTATATCTACATAGGGAGCAGGTCCTCTTCCATGGAGGCCGCCATGTTGCACCATGTTTCTACAGTAGCCTAGAACAGGCAAACCAAACATTGGCTCTAGAGAGGGCCTTTTGTGCTTTTCAAGGCCACCGTAGATTCTACTAGACACTTGGAAGGGGAGGGTGAGGGGTATTTAGTTGGTTGCAATCTGCAACTTTACCACTAAATCCTACACACTGTTCCTTTAATAGACTTTAAAACCACTTAGAGGTCACAACAGGGGCAACTTACTCCACTGTTACTGAGTCACTTGAATAAAGCTTATATTTAAAAAAAAGCAAAATAATATATACTGTATGGAATAATTTATTTTTCCACATGTAGAACAAGAGAAGCTCTGAAGGAAAAGTGAACAGCGAATTGAAAGAGCAGACAGGAAGTCTTCTCTCCCAAAAGGAAGAAAAGGCAAAAACAGGTAATTAGTGGTTGATGCATTAAAGACAATGAAACATTTTGCTGTCAGTGCTCTTCATCAGACATCACATTTTATTTTCAAGTGCAACATTTCAATGTTTTTGGCAGATCAAAGACTGAGTGGACGGACTCAAGACGTTAACAACATGGCATCAAAAGAGTGAGTTTTAACTTTTTGGTTGTTTAAGCATGACATTGAAATTAAAACTAACAAGCAACTGAGCATAAAAATGCAAAAAAGCTACTGCATTTTTATGCAGTATTTCTTCTAATGATGACTTAACGTCACAGAAATGTCAGTACACACTTGTGTACTATTAAAACAAGCTAAAACAGTGCAGTTACAGTATCGCAATGTAATTTCAATTACTTTTAAAGTGACTGAAAGAAATCCCTGAGTAAAATAAAGCAGCAGACTACTCTATAAATATATTTTAAAACAGTACCGGCTATTTGTGTCCCCATCAATGATTCCCCATAACTAATGAAAAAGAAAGTATTTCTGCTAATATCAGTGTTTATTCACAGGAACCATGAGGAGAAAATCAAGAGAGCGCCGGCCCCTGAAAAGCTCACATTCAAGGAACGGCAGCGTCTCTTTTCCCTGGTGTCCAGTGCATAAAGGAAGGTCAAGGCCTTGTAAACAGAAACCTCAGAAGAGGAACATGTCTATATAAAGAAAAGTAAAATGTCAGATGATGCGCTAGCAAGAGGACGGTATTCAGTGTAAAAAGGTAGTTTAAGTATTGTCTTTAGAAATGTTTTTATGTTTTATCACCTGTTTAAACTCTTTATTGCATTTTCCTATCACTAAATAATAAAAGGTTTCATGTAGGAATATAATTGAGGCACTTCTTCCACTTATTAACTGTAACAATCACTGCTACACCTGCTTCCATAACAGATGTAGAGCTGTTATCTTATTGTGAAAGCTACTTAGTGCGCTGATAAAACTGCACCACCGCTTTCTCTTGTTCATGAGTTTCGATTGAGCCTCGCCGTAGTCTGCGGATCTCATTGATGGCTTCGATCCCCGATATCTTCCTCGTCTTCACCAGGTAGCACGCCAGCATGGTCCCTGTTCTCCCATGGCCGTGCATGCAGTGAACTCCTACACCCTGAAGAGGAGCAATATTTATTTTGTTCAATCATCTAGAACACCACACACATCCTGAATCGGTTTCTGTTGTGTATTATGTGCCTTTTATTTGGCTATATATAAAGAAAACCAGACATACTGGCCCAGTCTGAGAACAACTGAAGCCTCTGACAGATTTTGTAGAGGTTGCAAAATTGAAATGCCTGCATAGTGCGATCCTGTATACTCACAAAGACTATTAAAGTTTTTTTCCTGACTCCTTTTTGATTCAGGCACTTTGGAGGAGCTGCAAGGTTCTGAAAGACTGTTTTTCTTTGCCAGTTGGACCACAGGCCCAGAGACTCAGATACATTCAAGTAAACTTGATGCCAAATGGTTACGGTACTGTGGCTCGAGAGCCAGCAGACAAAACTACACCCTGGAGAGTCCTGGTAGTATTTTATAAGAATAAGCATCAATCAAGCGCAGTCTATCAGGCATCTTACCTCCCCTTTGGAGTTGGCTTCGTCCACGACAGACAGGAATCTGTCAATCTGACTCGGTGAAGGAGGAGTGAAGTCGGCTATCTTGATGTGGTGCAGCTGTAACTCTGGACACGTGTCATGGTAAGGTGGTTTCCTCTCGCACAGGCAAACCAGATGTTTGATACCGTTGTCCAGCAGATACTGGTATTCACAAGTCATCCGGGGAAGCGCCAGTCCAGCCAATTTGCCGGGCTCCACCCAGGAAAAGTTGTGTGGAGCAGTGGAGGCCATGTTCGTCCAACTGAGGAGAGAGAGAGAGAAACCAAGTCGCATTTTATTTGAAGACACCACTTCATAAAGAATCACTATATGCTGTTTATGATTAGAGCTGCAACGATTCATTGATTAATTGCCAAATATTAAATTAATCGCCAACTATTTTGATAATTTTTTGAGTCATTTCTTAAGAAAGAGATTCTCTGATTCCAGCTTCTCAAATGTGATCGACATTTTCTAACATTTTCTGGACCAAACAACTAATCGATTAATCAAGAAAATAATCGACAAATTAATCAATAATGAAAATAAACGTTAGTTGCAACCCTACTTATAAAAAAGACTAAAGCAGTGCAAACCTGACATGAAAATATATATTAAAAATATTCTCTTTCTCTCTGTCTTATACACAGAAGCAGATTACGTTCACCAAAGAAAAAAAATTGGACGTCTTATCTCATGATTATGACTTTGTATCTCATAATTACAAGATCTCATAATTATGATTATTATTATTATAGTAAGTCATAATTATGAGATCTTTTCTCGTAAATATAAGACACTGGCACTTGTTATATGAGAAAAGTTGAAGGTGGTCATCAATCATCATTTGAGAAGACAGAGGCAGGGTGACGCCACCTGATTTAATTCTCTTCTTTTTCCTCCTTCATTTGAGACAATGAGGGATATTAATGTCACAGAATAACGTGGATGGTGTTATTATCAGTTTAATCAGAAGTTCTGGGGTTGATATGTTGATGGATGTGAAATACAGCCGGATACAGTAGGAGCAGGAAAGAACAAGTCACAATGAGCAGAATCGGACATAGTTATCTCAACAACACACTTTTCATTATAGAAAAACATCCCACAGGCCATTGTGAGCAGCGTCAGTAGGCAGAGACTGTAACATGTCATCATATCATGCAGGAAATGGACACAATTACAGGGATTAGGATGATCACAAATCCGTATAAAAAGTAGTATTGAAGTATATGGGGAGTGCAGAAGACAGCTGCTGTTTTCATTTTTAGGACAACTGGACTAATTAAACAAATATAGAATAAAGGGACACTGACGAGGACTAAAACCTGAAGGTGGCAGTAATGCAACATGAAGGATGCCAACTGCCGTAAAACCCCAAAGAAGAAGAAGAAAGCAGTAGCAGACTATCACAGATGTATAAAGACAACTTATAATACTTATCCATGTAGGCAGTGGTGGAAAGTACATTTACTCAAGTACTGTATTTAAGTACAATTTTTAGGTACTTGTACTTTACTTGAGTATTTCCATTTTATACTACTTTATACTTCCACTCCACTACATTTCAGAGGGAAATATTGTACTTTCCACTCCACTACATTTATCTGACAGGTTTAGTTACTTTTCAGATGAAGATTTGACACAATGGATAATATAACAAGCTTTTAAAATACATCACATTGTTAAAGATGAAACCAGTGGTTTCCAACCTTTTTGGCTTTTGACGTCTTACAAAAAGCAGTGTGTAGTCGGGGTCACATTTCAGATGTCTATGAGTTGTTAACAGCTCCACCAAATAGTGTTTTTTCCCTCTAAACTTCTCACACGGAACATTTCAGTAAATGTTCAAATGACTCAATATTTCACCAAAAATCAAAGATTAGAGAAAAAGTCCAAACACTGAAAACAGATTTGTGAATCAGAACTTTGTTTTTTCTTCTTTCCTCTCCCATTAATCATCTCACGACCCCTCAGATTTATCTGCTGACCCTTTGGAGGGGCCTGACCCCTAGGTTGGGAACCACTGGACTAAACTAGCTAACTGTATATAAAGTAGTTGAAACTAGCTCCACCTCCAGCAGCTACAACAGTAACATGCTGCTTACACACTGATGCTTCAGTATTAACAATATAATGATGTCATATATAATATTATATCAGTCAGAGGGACCAAACCACTACTTTTACTGTAATACTTTAACTACATCAAGCTGATAATACTTATGTACTTTTACTTAAGTAGGATTTTTCATGCAGTACTTTTGCTTGTAATGGAGTATTTGTACATTGCTGTAGTGGTACTTTGAATACTTTCTGAACACTTCTTCCACCACTGTCCCTGAGTGACATATTAAATTAATTTTGGTTTCAGGCTTATAAAAGTTGATGAACTTCTGCCAAAGAAACTTTAATTTCTTGTCTTCTTCCATCAATTTTGTTTTGCAAGTAACTCCCATATTTCTGCACCAGTTATTTTTTCATTGGAACAAAAAACAAAACAAAACAAAACAAAAAAACACTGTATTTACACACAGCAAGTATGCAAATCACAGTACCTCACACTTATCACCATTTTTGACATTACCTACTACTACTATTACTATTATTACCTATTATAATACAGGTCAAGCAGTATAAAAGCCCGTGAGACAGTCACTAGGGAGTGTCTATTTGTTACCATGTTACCATGTCCTTCTCACCGGGGGATTAACTGTAATCTAGTTTGACAATAGTATATGAAAACAAAACACACCCTCCACCTAGTTTTATCGACAGGTTAGAAATACAGGAAAACAGCGTTTCACGTATTAAAGTTAGTTAATGTGTCAACTAAACTACCTCAGTTTCCAACATTAGCTCGCTAAATCAAACATCACTAAGAATATGATGTTTATGATCGCTTAGGTCAAGCAAATCACTGCCCGTCTATTTATGGAGCACTTGCCGTTACAAACGCTCCCTCTCACCGGCAAACTGTCTGCAAACTTACCGTTTCTTTTGCGTGAATTTGTTCTGCTAGTCTCCGAGCTGGTGCTACCTAACGCAATCTAACGGGACGGATAAGCAGCATTTACTGGCCGCTACCAGGCCGGACCGTCGGTAACTATCTACTACAGTACAAATATGTTACATAACCGACGCTAAGCTCAGTCTATGGGTGTGCCAGCTGTCATTATACGTTAGCTTTGAAAATGGAGTAACGTGATAACGGTAAGTTAAAACTGGCAGCTGATATTGCGACACTTCTGACCTGAGAACAGTAGAGGGAAATTTGGTCATGTCTAGATGGTAACCCTACATTTGCGAAACTCTCGCGAGATTTGGATTGTGCGGCTGCTTGGATCCAAACTTGCAAAAACTGGACTGTGCTGCAGGAGACGACGGTTCGCTTCCCGCTTCCGACCGCGAGTTGGGACAGTTTTTTAAATAACCGTAACTACGATTGTCGTGGTGTTTATTGTTGCCACGACGACAAAGATTGCCCAAGTAGTAACTTTAACCCACACCATGTTTCAAATGATCATCTTAACCCAAACAATGATATTTCCCTAACCCTAACCAAGTGTTTTTATGCCTAAACCTAACCAGACCTTAAGCACAGCGTTGTCACATCATAAAACATAATTAATTTTTGACAAATGATGTTGTCCTGCCGATTACTGCTGATAGAGACAAGAATATTTTGAAGTGGCTCACTGAGCTCTACTGAGCCTAATGAAATGCGCATGTGCGAGAGTTTCGCACATCTAGGGTTACCATCTATGCACGACCTTAGTTTTCCATGTGATAGTAGACATTTTATTCTGCCACGATACCAACATATACATATATAAAAGTTATGACAACTGCCACAATAATTAAACACTGTGATATCATATTAAAATTTAAAAAGGAGCCCGGTTTCCCTTGGTGTTTACGTCAGGATGGCCGAGCGGTCTAAGGCGCTGCGTTCAGGTCGCAGTCTCCCCTGGAGGCGTGGGTTCGAATCCCACTTCTGACATCAATCCTTTTCTTTATATCGGTGCAGTGTATAAACGTTGTAATTACTATGATTGATTGTTTGCGTTTATTCTGTGTAAAATTACTAATTATCAATTAACTAAAACACAATGGTTTCTTTCTTATTTTATCCCATAATATACATTATGACCCCGAAGTCTCGTACTGCCAAATGTAGATGTGGCTTACTCTTCTTATCCATTATATACTTACTGTAAAATAACATATAACAAGGGTCAGCAATTAGATTCTACCATGGACCAGTTTTTTTATGGCTGTTCAATGGGGAGGTCACCAGTAAAAAAACAGGCCTGCATTTTTCCAGTATTGTGTTTTTTTATTTGTATTAATTAATTTAAGAATATAATTGATAGATGAAACTTTTCTTATAGGACTGTATCCAACAGCAAATGTAATTTTTCCCATTGGTTAGTAGATTTGCTGTCTACTGATAGTTGAAAAAATGAAAAACTATGAAATGAAATGAAAAACTGAAACAGCTTTCGTCAGGGGCCAAATGTTTTTGCTGGAGGGCCAGATTTGGCCCACCAGCCACTATTTACCTACCACTGAGATATAATGTCAGATAAATGTGTGTCACACATGCAGTTGCAGTTTAAATACCTGTAGAGGGCACATCGTCTCCTGCGTCTGATGATTAAAGCTTTCTAGATGTGTTTAAAGCCAGAAAACTTTATTCTATACTGTAGAGGAAATCTCCGAGTTTTTAAAGATGCCAAATACTGTTTTTTAAGGGGAATTACAAAGATTAAAAAAAAAAAAGTATATTTGTGTGGTAAAGTTGCAACCATAAAAAGTATCTTTAGGTTGAATATTTCTTTCATTGTAAGCATCACAGCTTCAAATTCTGCTGTAACATGCAGATATAGAATATTTATGTGATACTATGATACATTTTGGGTGTAAAAAAAGTTTAATTTTTCCAAATTTAAGAAAAACTAGAAGGAATATCTCAAGATTTATAGAAATTAAAACATGTTTTTTTGTTTTTATAAAACTAAATATAAACATAGGAAATCTGAACCAATCTGAAAGGGCTGCAACAGCAGAAATGCATATTATATAGTATTATTTGTATTTGATAGATGTCCTTGTTGAGTCCGTATTGAATCATTATTGTTTTAATATTTTTGGGGCAGTTCCACACGGAGGCTGCCCCTGTTTCATACAATCTCCACATGAAAGGAAATAGAGAAGAACCGTTTGTCCATTTCATGCAATAATTAATGATACAAACACAAACATTCAGATCTCACAGCACAGCACAGTTTACTTGCTAGTCATTTTATACAAATAGTAGAAAGAGGGTTCGTATCGGAAGGAGACAAACTGTATCACATTTGCCAGATAGATGTTGATACACAGAGACTGATTTTTCAGAAAGGTATTTGTAAAGAGAATCACAGAATCGAATGTTTCAAACATCCCATTAAAAAAGCTTTGACTAACCTGTAAAAAAAAAAAAAAGAGTTAACAGAGCTGTTTCAGTAATCACATACAGTTATAGAAAGATATCTAGGTGATAGGTAAAATCGAAATGAACATAAAATAAACCACAACTTAAAAAAAAACATTCCGATAATCAGGTGGCATCTAGTGGTAGGCGTATTTTTGTTTGCTGTCCTACAGAGCTCCACCCACCCACAAACCATTTTACAGAACATCTGGAAGTTCAAAAAAGAACCACAAAATATTTTTATTCTCATTTTATCTTTTTTTTTTTTGTTTTTTTTTGTACACATCACAACCTGAAGACTCGGTAGGTTGACTGGTTGCCCGTCACGTCTCTGGGTTATCATCACACTCCATATCATCATCATCCTTTTTGTGTTATCTTAAAGCACAGACCCCTTCAACATGCTGCACACCCCTCAAAAAGCAATCACAACCCCTTAAATGGTTACACGTTAACTCTGTGGTTTTAATTTTTGCACTCTTAAGGTGCCGTTCGAGAAAGGGGGGCAATAATCGCCGTGCCCTCCTACTAGAAGATTTCTACGTATTTTGAACGTCCACGTTCAAAAGTCCCACACTGAGCAGACTGCTGAAGGGCCATGCCGCGTTTACAGGATGGCACAGAAGAACTTCTTCTCCCTGAACGGGTTCTCTGACGCTGGCACAGGCGATAACAGGGGGTCCTCTTTGGCATGGGCTTCGCAGTACGACATTAAGTCTGCTGCTGCTTTTGACACCTGAAATCATACAAACACACACGTACACATATCAGTATAAGCTCAGTATCTTATACTGGGGTCTTTATGCAGCCCCTCAGTTCAGCCTCTGTCTGAAACAGGCCGTTTTAGCTCCTGTCTCTTTAACGCCCCCCCTCCTGATGAGCTCACTCTGTTCTGATTGGTCAGAAGCTGCGTCATGGCTGACTGCTGGCCGCTCAGGCTACATAAACAAACAGTAGTAGCAGGATTTCACTACTTTTTCTCGTTCTTTACCCAGCAGGTAATCACAATGAGAGAAAAAAAATCCATTAATAAAAAGAATGTATTTATCAACCTGATATCCAAGCATTCACATCCCCCGCCTTCAGCCATGGTGACGAATGACTGGATGACTCAGGAAATCAATAAGACTGTACATTAGTGAGCTGGGCAGCTTCAAGTTACTCATGTGAGGATATTCACAATTATCCCGATAATGGAAATTCACCACGATTAAATTATCTTGAGTGTTTTTATCTCCATACAAGATAAAATCTTATATCCTCCCATCTGTAATCGTAAGTCATTTCAGTGAATGAGAACGCACAATACCAGAGCCTTGCAATGGACACACCTAAATGTAATATAGTTGTTATTTATGTTATTAATTACAGCTTGACATTAAAATATCTGCTGTGAAAAGGCTTGTAAGAGCTTCCTTTTCAAAACTAGCTCCAATTACATTATGACTCAGTGATAATAAATTTCTGACAAAAGATAAAATGCGAGGAGACAAAATGTTCACTGCGTCAAGTTTCACGTCTATGCAGGTTGATTTTAATCCCAAACTGGCATCAACTAAACTCAACGGCTTCATGAAGGGATGTGAAATTAATCTTAAAGCTTCAGCAATGAATATAATTTATATTTAATCGGCTAAAACTCCAGTAGGAGCCTCAAAGTAGATTCATCATCATATGGTCACCTTTATCCTGTCGATATTGGCCTCCATCTTCAGCTGCTCCACCAGCTTCCTGGCTTGTGCGATGCTGGCCGTGTTATTGCTCGCCATGGGCGCTATCAGTCAGGTCTCGTGCGCTTTGTCTGCGTGGAGGCAAAAAGATTCAAACATGTTAGTTCACTCACTGAGTGCCACCGATGAAGACGAGCACTGTGATATAGGAGGCATGCAAAGAGGAGTGCTAGTAACAGATACCCTGTTTATTATCACATGCCTGTGAACACACACACACACACACACACACACACAGGCATATTATTTATGGTGTCAGTTGCTAGGCAGCCCGTGACAGTGAGGGGGAGGGGGAGAAGGTGGGAGGAGAGCGAGGGGGCACTGCTTTGTCCAGCACTATATTTAAAATAGATAAACGGATAAGTAACGTTACTGGTTTCTGAAATAAAAACTCTCATTCTGCACGGATAGCTGTGGTTTTCTAAATGCCACATAATTATCGCCACTTTTTCTGTCACAGTGTGACACGAGGCCACAGAGTCCACCCCCTGCCTCCAGTGAAGGACGATAAATCAATAAATTGATGTAGTTTGACACAAAGACATCTCACATCTAAGGTTGCAGATGTTTAATAAAGCTTTATTTATGTCATGGTGGATGTCATGATTTGGTTGAAACTGGTTGGTTCAAGAAAAACATGATTGGATTTTGATATAAAAGGGTTTGATCGAAAAGGGTTAAAAAGGCATTTTTCATTTTATCTCGACTTTAAAATCTCCACATAGTTTGGTGTGATTTACTATTTGCTATTTTGCCATTATAAGCTTAAGCGTAAGTTTATTTAAAGTGTAAAATCACAGAAGTCTCAGTACACTTTACAACAAGGAAATACAGATAAATAGAATAGTAACACGTGAAAACACACAATAAAATAATATTTAACATCATACTGAGGGATACACACTTTGCAGTACTTGTACACTCATCAGTAAAGTTTTCCAGTGTGTCTATAAAGCAAATCAAAAATAAACTCTGGGTATTTTGCTCATAGTGATGAACTTTTTCCAAATATTTGTTGAAATTTAACTCCATGTTGAACTGTGGTTTGGCTAACGTAAAATGTTTTTGTTGGCTGGTAAAATTTTCATCAGAAATTGGCAGAAACCGACCGTGATACTGAAGTCTCAGTTTATTCTGAAGACAGTGAAAGCCACGTCGCAGTTAGCAGGCGGACAGAAATTATAACCTGAGTCTCAACGCCAAACTAAACACTAAACAACACTGGACAAAATGTTTTCACTGGAGACATGGAATTTGGAAATAGAGGAGCTGGAAACAAATCAAATAAATTGTGGATGGTTGTAAGACAGATTAAGAAAAACATCCTAATATGAAAATAAATAATTAATAACTATTTAAGGGTTAATTATTATTGAATTTCCACATTTATAATTGTCAGTACTGCTCGGACGTCACAAGCTGTGACACAAATTCACACACTATACTATTATGATGTAATATACACTATAATCTTCATTGTTTACAATTAGTATACAAGAAATTAATGTAATTGCCATTTTGTGCTAACAGGAAATGACACAGGATGTCAGGATGCCGTTGATGTAAGATTTTGTAAAGTTAAGAGAAATGTTCAGTGCAGCAAACTTAAAAGTCACATATTTTTTATGGATACTGACATTTTTTAGTATAATTTTGTTACTTTTTTTCCAAGTGTGAATACAAACTCAAACCCTGCTAAGATTATCATAATAATTATGAACAGCAACAGTTTAACTGATACATTCTTCTATTGATTGTTTGCACAAAATGCTCAATTAAACTACTTTTTTAAATTCTAACTGCCAAAACATGATACTTTGCACATTTGTCTGTAGTTTCTACTTCAAATTTCTAACATAGGAGGGAAGGATTTTGGACAGTTTTGGTTTCCTGCCCTCAGATGCTCCTCTGTCTTTTAAAAACCTCTTTGATTAAATGGAACAAGCTGCGGGCGCTCTGAAACAGCGTCATCCTTGCTGTGTGATCAATCCTCCCTGCGCCCCCCCTCTGTCATCCGTCTGTATGCACTGTGGTATGACGCAGTGTGGGGTTAAGACTGATCTCAGTGAGGTGCTGGAGCTGAGCATGAATATTGATGCTCCACGGTGGCACACCTGCTCACTGGGCCTGAATCCTGTATGTGCTTCATCAATTAAAACCTTCAGCAGTTACAGTTCCTCCGCTGAGTGGTCGTAAACAAACAGACCAGCTAAATCTGACGAAAAGTGATATATTCCTTGTTTTCTTTACTTGTTTCTTCTTCTGTTTCCTTTAGTAGTAGCCTTACAGTAGTTTCCAGAAGTTTTTTTGCTTTCTTCAACACTACAAAAGCCACCTGGGGTCAATAACATACTGCAGTCGATTTAATGTGATTAATATTTGGACAGTTTTGCTCTTTAGGGCTGCAAATGATAATTATTTTCATGATCAATTAGTCATTTGACATTTTTGATTAATTAATGAATGGTTTCTATAATGGTATCTATAAAATGTTCTAAGACCCCAAAGGTGACATTTTCAAATAATTTATTTTGTCTAACCACCAGTTTAAACGCCAAAAATATTACATTTACGTCACTATTAAGGACACAAAAGCAGGAAATCGTCACATTTTTGTTTGATAAATGACATAAAAGATTAAACAATCACCATAAATTGCTGTTAAAAATGTTTAATGTTATCTGACTAATTCATCAGATGACTAATTCATCACTTTAGCATTGTTGCACTAAAATAAATAAAGCAGTTGACAAGATTTATATGACGAAAGCTTTTAGCTGCTTTGGCCTGGCTTTTGATTTGAATGTTTTATGGACATTATCTATTTTATTTGATCATTTATTTTGTTGCATTTGGGTTTCAAATATTTTTTTCCTCTATTCAATTTATTTTTTATCTATTTTATCTAGTTTTTACTTTATTGTATTATTATTTTTAATCTAGTTTATTGCTTTTTATTACATTTTCATGACATTTATTTATTTAGTTTTACTGTTTACTGTTTACATTTGTTCTTATTTGTCATATTATCGGCTTGTCTGTGAAGCACATTGAATTGCACTAACCTGTATGAAAGGTGCTATACAAATAAAGTTTTTGATTAATTGATTGATTGATTTATCTAATACTCAGAGCACTGGGGGAATGTGAGCTGTCTACATGTAAAGTATGGGAGTTAATAGACTTGCATATTATTCTCTGTCATGTTGAGAGTCACTGGAAATTGTTGTAAGTTTAAACTTTAAGTGAAGATCTACAGTATTTACCTAATTTCCACATTTTCAGGACTGAAACATTTCCTCTGAGCCGAGCTGGAAAATCTCGAACCTGCAAACCAAACAGCAATCTGAAGAGGATTTATGAACTCAACCTGCAGCAGACTGCGCAGTATTAACAGCGTAACATAAACATGTTTTACAGTCAGTGCAGCTGAGGGATCCTGGTTGTTCTCACTCTGAGGAGTGAATCACCTTATAGGGTCGTAGTGTTTTGACTTAAACTAGGGTGGGACGCAAAAAACAGCGTCAATAACAGTGTTAAGCTGTTATTAGTGTTATTAGAGACGTCAACATTTGGATTCTTCTTCTTTGTAGAAATGCTATTAGGTGATATAGTTTGACTAAAAAATACTGATCGTTTAATTATGTTTTTGTTTCAAGAAACAGAAATATTGAAGAAAGAGATATTTCAGAGGTACTAAGAAATATGAAGTAACAGCACCTCTGCGAGACTCCGAACCATGTTTATACCAACTGGAGGGATTTTTGGATTACTTCCTCCCAACAGACTTGTGGTTTCAGTGTATTGATATGCTTGTGAGGCTAAAATACTATAATCTGGTGCCCTTCTGTGGAAGCCATATGCCAACTTTCATGCGATATCCTGCAGTCACAGACAGAGCGTTTTGTATTATATTTCAGGTTTAAAACTGAATCGTGTCTTTTTAAGAGACTGTAAGAGAGAATTATGTTCAAATCTCACTTGTGTGCCTCACCAAAATAAAAAATAGGGCAGAGATTTACTACAAGGGCATGAATGACAACTTCAAATGAAAATTAGTCTTTGTCGTGTTTCGTATTGAGGCCATAATATTGTTTCAACACTCAGGGGAGATGCCAAAACAGGCCAGTATATCACTAGACTATTGATAGGGATAGATGTCACTCTTTAAGGTTTCTGGGGTGTCTACGGAAAAGTAGGCCTTTGTTCTTTACGAGAAAATAATCTGTACTACGCTGTGGTACAATAGCCTAGTTTGTGTGAAACAGACAAGGAGAGACAATGATTTTATAATATCAGCTCGACGACGAAGGAAAGAAAAACCCAATTCAGATTTGGTTATCTCTCCTGTCATTGAAGAGTTTGGCCAGAACATAAAACAATTTGTTGTACCAGCTAAACTCCATGGAAATTAAAGACTTGTGATCAAGAGACGCTTACGTAGTTCCTGCACACACCTTAAACCTTCATTAAGTGTTTTTTTGGCCACTTGGGGGCAGTGGAAACAAGTTGTGAACACAAAACTGACATATTATCACCTTTTAAGTTGATATGTTGAACTTAGTTGCTTATTTACACATCCAGCAGTTACGGAGTAACATAACATTCATTTGGAGTTTCCGTTCACTTGCTGAATGTAAATCCAATATTCACTCTCTTTTGGCTCTGTTTTTGCTCTCTATCAACTCCTACGGGAAATATCCGTCTCTTTAGCTGCTAAATGCTCCACTACGTTCACCAGCTAGTCTACAGCTAACTGTGTCTGTTTGCTGTGTGGTGCTGAGGTACAGCGGGTCTTTAGAGCTTTTTCTCTGCTGCGGCCAAAAACGACACTATGAGAGCTGTGAGAGTGAACCAAAACAGTAAAAACAATGAGCTGAAACTCATTATAAAGCTCCATAAAGCCGAGTGGAGCTGCAGAGTCGCTGATAACTCTCTGTAGGTTCATCACTATGAGCGACACCTCTGACATTACACATTGCCATTTTATACGTTAATTGATTATAGCCGTTTTAAAGTCAAATAAGACAGCCATGCTAGCAGCTCTGTGAACTAAATGTCAACATGCTCACACAATGATGATGTTTAGCAGGTATAATGTTTACTATCTCCACCATCTTTGTTCAGCGCGTTAGCATGCTATTTGACTGACATTGCCGTGCCAATTAAAAAGAAGCACTCTGCTAGCGTGGCTTAAAACACTAGAAAGAAACTTTTTTGGTAGATCTTATTTGCAAAATAAAAGCGATCTTTTCTGTGCAAAAAGCAGCACATAAAAGACGTTATAAGATATTAAGCAGAGCTGTCACCGTGTCTACAAAGTCATTTTCCTGCTTATTGTCATTGGTGCGTGTGAAAATGCCACCCTGACATTTTCATATCTGGAGAGGGATGGTTGAGGAGATGGTGGCATGTAGCAGATGCCCATGTGTGTGTTGACTCCAGGAGGAATAGCTGGAACCTTAAAAACTGCTCACAGGAACAATAAATAGACTTGTTGTCTATCATTTGTTTTTTAGCTTTGAGAGATGCTTTTCTGAGTTCTGTTTTAAGATAAACTTTCACTGCTGCTACTGTATTCTGCTCGTTTGTATCAACACGAATGCTCTTGTCCTTCATTCCTATCTGTCACCCGCCCAAAATACCATCCTGAGATGTTGCACATGGTGTCAACACACTGATAACTGTGACATCCCAACAGGCGCTGTTAAATAATGCATTCAGATGGACACTGGCATTAAAGCTGTTGACAGCTTTGTCACAAAAAAAGGCTTCACCATCTTTTTGCTGTTGCGCGTTTTGCACCAGTTTCCAATCATCACTGTGCACTCATGCTGTAATATAATGAAACTGAATTTGTTATGGTGCCTCCTCTTGTCTTGACTTACCTTGTCTGCTTACTCCTCCGCACTCTGCCCTGGTGTCTGCCTGCAGTTCAGTCAGCAGTTTGTGTCCGACCCGCTCTCTGCAAATAGAGAGAAACAGATACAGAGACTGAGAATCACAAGCTGGAGCGTTCAGATCGGGAAGACGCTCTGCTCGCATTCATTCCTGCATTCCTGATAAATTACACTCAGGCTTGTGTAGCCTCTGTGTGTCCAAATGTCACAGCTCGCTCTTACAAACTTCACTCGGCTTGACTTGATGGAGAAACACAACAAAAACTGCAGAGGGAGACACAAGTAAAGCACAATTGAGGGGACAAATGAATCTATAGTTTTAAAGGAATAGTTAAACTTTTTGGGAAATATGCTAATTTGCTTTCTTGCTGGGAGTTGGATTAGAAGATCAATTCCACTCTCATATCTGTGGGTTTAATACGAAAGCACAGCTAGCAGCGGGTTAGCGTAGCTTAGCATAAAGACTGGAAACAGGGGGAAAGAGCTAGCCTGAACACTGCAAAACAAACACCTGAATTAATACAGGGCAATCATTATGAGATAAATTCATTACACCATTACATGGCAATGCTAAGTTCTTACTGTTAGCAATAACTCTCATTAACTGTATTTGAGATATAAAATCAACTAAAAACTAACTTCAGTCAAGCTTTAACGACTTTTTGATGATGAATAAAGAATTTTGCAAAATATATGACAAAACTACAGGACTATTTCTTGGCTGGGAGTGGCTTTAGGAAGCTACCACTCCCAGCCAAGAGATAGCAATTGACACATGACCCCTGGTTACACCACAACTTGTCTTTTACACTTTGGTTTTTGTACAGTGTAAACAAACTAGATATAACCTGTTAATCAGTTAGCTTTCGAGGTGCTTGTAGGTGGATTTTGTTACCTTTGGACAGAGCCAGGCTAGCTGTTTCCCTCTGTTTCCAGTCATTATGCTAAGCTAATCTAATCAGCTGCTGGTTGTATTGAGTGTACAGACATGAGAGTGGTATCAATCTTCTCATCTCACTCTTAGCAAGAAAGCTAATAAGTGTATTTCCCAAAGTGTCAAACTTTTCCTTTAAGTTGATCTTCTGTTGGCTTTGACCCATTCACCTCTCCTCCTCTTCCTCCTCTATCTTCCTCTCTTTCACTGTTTCTCTGCTCCAACAGATTCATTCTTAATGCATCTGTGACTCTGCAGCTCCGTTTTTCTGCTGCTTCTGATAAATGGGCCAATTACACTGCATGAGCAGATCTGCAGAGGAAGGGAATTCCACCCATCGTAAATCATGGCAGCGCAGAACGTTAAAGCGTCCTTACAGTGAGGCATCCATTAACGAAAACCCTGCCAACATCAGCCAAAACTCTGAGCCGGACAAATCCAGTGACGCTGAAAATGCTTAGAGTTTAAAACAAACAAAAAGAAGGAGTGGGCCATCTTACTGTAGTGCATTGTCACCACTCCTGATTCACTGGAACCATTAATCTACACTGTTAGATGTGTAATGTTATTATTAGTGCAGCGATTCTTAAACTATAAGCTGGAGCGATTCAGTATGGAGCAGGCTTGTCTTTTGGGTTTTCACAAGAAAAAAGTAAGGGGGCCCGACCCCTAGGTTGGGAACCATTGGATTAAACTAGCTAACTGTATATAAAGTAGTTTAAACTAGCTCCACCTCCAGCAGCTACAACAGTAACATGCTGCTTACACACTGATGCTTCAGTATTAATAATCTAATGATGTCATATATAATAATATATCAGTCAAAGGGACCAAACCACTGAATACTTCTTCCACCACTGTCCCTGAGTGACATATTAAATTAATTTTGGTCTCAGGCTGATAAAGTATATATATGTATAAGTTGATGAATACTTCTTCCATTTCTGCACCAGTTTGTTTACATTTGAACAAAAACATACATACTGTATTTACACAAGGCAAGTATGCAAAACACAGCACGTCCCAGTTATCATTATTATTGACATTACCTTTCTGACAAACAGTCAGCGTCACATGACCTGTAACTTGTGACCGTGTCACAACAAGTTTTTATTTGCTCGGAGCACAAGACATCCGGCTCGTCACTCATCAGACTCACATTCATATGTGGGAGTTTCCCTGGAAAACTATACAGTAGACTGTTGTTGTGTGCTGGTGGTTTTGAGATGAAATATGAAAGCTTTTTCTGATCATATCAGTGGTTTTGCATATTTTGGCCCATTTATTAATCACATACAATTTATTTAAACAATATTTTAACCATTGTACATTGATTTGATTTGTTTTAGCCATTTTTAAGCATAAAATGCCCAAATAATGCTGTTTTCAACTTCTGAAATGTGATGATTTAATGCTTTTCTTTGTCATACGTGATATTAAAAACTGATTATCTTTGGGTTTTGGACTGTTGGTCCAAAAAAGACATTTTAAGACATCATCTTTGACTCTTCAAATGTCTCTTATCTGACATTTCATAGACCAAATGATTAATTCAGAAGATAAGATTAATTGATAATGAAAATAATCATTTGTTGCAGCCCTAGTTTCCATTAATTTCTGCTCTACATGAAAATCTGTTAAAATATTTTTAAAAAGATTAAGTGGTTTTTGAAAAATTATAAACTTTAGCGGCACCAGTCAGACCAGTAAGTCCTGACTGCACTCTTACGCCTCTCCTTCTGTGCTTTATGTTTTTTTTCTTCACTCTTAGATCAGTTTACTGTATGCTGCTTCTGCAAAAAAGGGCAAGAAAGCCAACTGCTCTTAAAAAATAAAAACATGGTTGCTGAATTTGATTTTCCTGTGAACTGTTTGTGTCATCATATTTATGTTGCAGAGCAGCAGCAAGATCAGGGGATGAGAGACAGAGAGAGTTAAGAGTGCCAGCAATTTTTTTATTTTTATTTTAATGCTTTGGCAATGTTGTTCTCTACTTTTATGCCAGTAAAGCATCTTGAAGTGAACTGTGCTGCGATGAAAAAAGACAGAAAGATGCATTATTGGACGTGACCGGCGATCCAATTCTCTCCTGTGTTCCAGCCTTCTGCTTCCCGTTCCTCCCTGTGTGGCAGACAGGTGTTCAGTGATGGGACTGAAACACCCCCAGCATGCTCCGTCCTGCTGCTAACACCGCAGAATCAATCTGACCCCCTCCACCATCCTTCCCCCTGCCATTTGGAGCTGTTTTGAACCCCTTCCTCCGGGTTTTCGGGGGGTCTGTGTTCGTGACGAGGCCCTCCACAGATGTGATTATAGGTGCTGCTCGACTCTGGGTGTCGCTGACTTAAAGGGTGATTTAGCGCTGCTGGAAACATCCTGGTGAGGAAAATATAATTCCTGGCCTGTCGAGAGTGACGATCTCTCATGTACTCCCACACATACTGACTCTCCGCTCGGTTCTCCCTCCCCCTTTATCCTACTTTCTCTTTCTGTAGTGCACACCTTATTATCCTGTCTTTTTTTTTTACATCATCCAAAGAGAGAAATTAAGGCGACCAGGCAGGGAGTGCTCCTGTCCTCTGTGATGCCTGGGGTGTGAAATCAGAGCGTGGTAATTAAAAATCTGTCCCTGGCTCAGCCATCTGGACCCTGGAGAGCCAGTGATTAACCTGTGAGGGTCTGCAGGGACGTCAAGGAGGCAGGGTGGGACCCCTGCTTAGAGATAACTGTGGATAAATTTTGAGGTCAGCATAAACCTCCTCCTGTATACAAGAATGTACAGTATGAAAACAATTGACCGTCTGCTATGCCTGTTGAGCTTCTTGCACAGCACATATGCACATATATTCTGAATCCTTGATTTCAGAACGAGGTATACAAAAACAGGCTTCCCGTTTCTAACCTCTGACAGTAGAAATTATAGAAATTAAGATTTTATCAGTTGCAAACGGTTGCAAAACTATGACTGGACAATCACTGTTTGGTGGAGGGGTTTCACCAACAGTCATTTGCGTCTCGACAATCAGTAATCGGAGGTGTTTTGAACTGAGAGCCTTGACTTTATCTCAATTCTTCTAACAAATGGTTGGTTCGTCCAAATTACTCAAAAACTATCTAAACGTACGTGAGAAAATACAGCATGTTTTCTTGTAATTCTGGTGAACTGACCCTTGAAATGAGGCTGCCACATGTCATGCTTAAGAAAAGAGGGGGTGCAGCTCTGTTTATCACACAAAAACCTCCTGACTCCAGTTTTGTTAAAAGCTGACACGCTCATTTATTGTGCTGAGTGAGTCATTTCTTTTCTGAGTTTGACTATAAAACACAAAACTAGTCCAAAACCCCACTGCGGATTTTCAGAAATGCACGAAATGCATCAATCTGAAGACAAAGCCTGTTGTTCATTGTGTCTTTAATGTCAAAATAGCAGTGGTGCAATGCAACACACATGCAGAAAGTTCAGTCATCTAACCATGACTGAGCGAGTGACTGTACCATACCCCAGTGTGTCATAGGACAATGAGGTACACTCTGCGATGTCACTGTGAAACAGAGGCAGTAAAGGGCGCACTCAGCTAGACAAAGATTTACAGAGTTGTAAATGGATAGGAGAGGATACACAGAATGAGAAAATAAATAAATAAAAGCTGGAAATACAATTTATCAGGAAGATAAAAGAGGCCGAGATGTGACGGTAATATCTTCTTCCAGAGTGGCTTTTACAGCGACCGCAGCAAGGAGAAGTAACATAAAACTGACCTCCGGAGTTATTAATGAACACGATCAAGAGGATATTGACTATTGAATGTAATATAGCACGGATCCCTGCCCTTGAATAGGAGAAAGGACACCGCCTCCCTCTGCACACAAGCACAAAGGGAAAGAGAGGGACACAGAGAGAGCAGAGCTGTCAGGCCATGATCGTCTGGGGAGATGACGCTGAGCGGGACAGCTGAGCCTCCTGCTCCATCACTATTTCTGTAAACGCTACAGTCAGACGCAGACCTGGAGCTGGAGCTGCCCTCTAGGCTCACATCACAGCAGCCACCAGCACTGCGTTACACATTATACATGAACATTTGAACATTTTGAAATGTTTGGTCCTGAGATGACAGATATATAGCACTAAAAACAGAAATCAAACAATTCCACAGACTAGATACTGAGTAATATCTTGCTGGAAATTGACACTTATGTCTCTGAAAAATAATTTGTGTCATATTTGCACTTTTTTTAGCATTTTCTTATACGTTCTTTTGTCTCTTTTTTAAATCATTTTTTATATCTGCATTTAATGTATGTCTTTTAGAAGTGTTTGTTTGTTGTACTTACTGTCTGTCTTCAATTAATTGTCTTGTTTTTGTCGCTGTAACATTGAAATAATTTTTTTCCTTATAACCTGGTTTCAGACCTCTCAGTCGACGTGGACAACTCTGATTTGTTCAGCAGTTTTAATAGGTCAGGTCAGGTGTCCAATCAGAATTAAGAATTATCTCCCTACATAGCTAGATAGCTACCTATCTCCATTCAGGACAAATGGCGACGCAGAACTGGTGACAAACGTGTGTGAAATCGATGCAGCTGTACAAGTCGCTGTAAGTCAACTGACAGAAATATGACAAAAACTCTTCTATCGGTATAAGAGGTTAATCGGTTTACTGCTCCAAGCAACCGCTACCACAGCTTCCAATGCAGACAGAAAATGGCGTTAGAAGGTAGGATACGTCACTTGTTATTGATTGGTGAGGGTTAAACAAAGCAAGAAAACCAGCCGTCCCTTTAAGAAATGGTTTAACATGAGCACAATGTCAGGATGAATGAATGAAGTGAAAATGAAATGGTGAGACTTTTTCCAACAGAGCCTCATCTACTTCAAATCAGTAAGAACACAGAAAAAAACATACAGAAATCCCCCCTTTTTACAGTAATGTAATATTACAAATTTAGAGCACCCATTCATATGTTTCTTAATTATCGCGCAGCTAACATCAGCTAACATTTTGTTTTCCCAAAGTGGATTTGACATTTGATATGAAGCACTTCATTCTTGATGTATCAGCCTCCATTAAATCGCGCTTTAACCCGAACTCTCTTTCGCTCTCCTTCCTCGTGCTGCTGCTGCCTCTCAGTCAGACCACCACCACCTGTGATCATTCGATTAGCCTGGACATCTGTGCCACCCCTAGCATGCCCTGCCCATCCTGCCATCTTAGAGGTTGCAGTCTGTGTGTGTGTGTTTGTGTATGCATATATGTGTGTGTGTGTTGTGGGTTAATCTAGGCCCCAGATGGGGGGAGGGTAGGAGGCAGTGGCCCAGGAAATGATGCATCCCCTGGGAGTCAAGGAGGCAGCAGGGAGGAGGCTTATTGCTCCAGGGAGCGCAAATGTGGTCTATTATGTTTATTAAATCAAACGATCAAGGCCTGGCGTGTTTCTTCTTTGTTAGATTAAATCGGTGACCAAGTGGTTTTCCTTTCCTGAAACATTTAAAGACTTGCGTTTAAAACCTTTGATATGCATGTTATGTAACAGCATTGTAGTAAGTGGGGTAGAAACAATGCATGACACTGCTGTCACAGGAACAGCTACAACAGTAGAAACACCCCCCCCCCCCCAAAAAAAAACATGTGTTTTTGGGTGACCAGGGTGGAAAATTAACACCAGCGACCCGCCAAATAATGTTGGTGAATTTTGGTTGTGAGTGAGAATGTTGTTTTTAAATTCCCCTGGCCACATTGGCAGGAAATCAGCCATCATGTGGAGGTTATTTTCCACTCTGGAAATCATATTTGAAAGACGCCGGTGTGGTTGCCAAGTTTAAAAGGTTAACTTCCTGCCCTGTGTGTCACACAAATGACAGCTTTTGTGTATGTTAGGCCCTCTTCTCTTTCTCTGCGTTTCAACTTGGAGGAATCAGTAGGGTTTTTGCATTTGCCTTGAGTGAGGACGCATAAACATACTTTTCCTCTGGAACCAATCAGCATGCCAAGAATAACAGGGCCAGACTCCTGGGCTGTTAACAATATTACAAACATCCGGGCTTGTTTAGATTCTGCTGAGAGAGTGACTGTGCTGCTTGGACCATTTCAAACCCTGACTTCTTTCAACTTTACTTGAGAAGTAATGAAAGTGTATCTGGGGAGGATCCTTATCATAGATTTCATCCTAGCTGTCAGAAACGTGCTTTAGACTTGAGACTTGAGTAAGACATACTCTAAAGCCCCTTTCACACATGCACTGCGACCCTGAAATTTTATGGTCATTATCTGGAGGAGCTGTATGTGTGAACGCAAATTTCCTTCGGACCAGACATTAAACAGACTTTACCCTGCCTGCTCCCTAGCACAAAGTCCGTGTAATGTCCGATTGAGGCCATGTGTGAATACAGCATGTCATTTTCAGGAATATTCACAGTGAGCGAGTGGGCGTGTTGATGACGTTTCTATCATGCGGCTGGCACTGGATAAACACGGCAGGCCAGCTAAGCTGCATTGTTTTAACTGGGCCTGAACGCTCCGCTGTGAAATTAGCACTAATGGGAGAGAGGACTTCCTGTGATTTCTGGAAAAATAAAAGCCGTTTTATTTCTGGTGAAGAACTTAAAAACACTGAATTACAACTGCAGCATACTTTTTGCATCATGTCCTGCCTCCTGTACGTTCTACCCAGGCGCCACCCCTCACCTAAACCAAACGGAGTGTTTCAGTAGGTGCTAACGCGTCTGACACGGACAATCTCCTGCCATGTGCCACATGTGTGAAAAGGCAACTCCGGACAATGTCTGGACCTGATCCTCTGGAGTTCATATGTGAAAACAGCTTGTCATAAAAGCGTTGACTTGACCGGACTTGGTTGGACAAGACCTGAGACTTAACTGGGATGTGCCCCAAAGGACCTAAAAACAGCTCTATTAAACTTGAGCGTTGGACTTGAGTCCTACTCAAGTTACAGAAAAATGAGGACTTGACTTAAGACCTGGTTGGACAAGACTTGAGGCTTTTTTTGCCCCAAAATAGCTCTCATACACTTTAGACTTGAGGGCTGGACTCGAGTCAGACTTAAAGTCACCAAAATAAGGATTTGAGACTTGGAATTGACTGCTATGAGACTTTATTTACTTGAGACTCGACTTCCTAAAGGCTTGACTTGAGTTTTAAAAGCAAAAACATTCAAGTCCTAGGTTTTGCACTCAAGGACTTGAGATTTGATTATACTTGCCAAAAAAGACTTTAAAACAGCTTTGACTTGACATTTGAAACTTGGAATTGAACCGGACTTAAGTCACAAAAATGAAGTGTTGAGACTTGACTTGCATTTGCCTTTAAGGACCTGAGACTTGACTTGGACTTAAGTCAGACATAAGTCACAAAAAAGAGGACTTGAGACTGCTATGAGACTTAACTTACCTAAGACTTGACTCCTAAATACTATTTGATTTGAGACTTTAGCAAAAATATTCAAATCTCATGTTTTGCTCTCAAGGACTTGAGACATGACTTGATTGGGGCACAATATGGGACATGACTTGGACTTGTTTCCCAAAGACTTAAAAACAAAAACAACAGAAATGAAGACTTGGAACTTGACTTGGACTTGACAGCTGTGAGACTTGACTCCCTGAAGACTTGACTTGAGACTTCAAATACTTGAGACTTTAGTTGAGACTTGGTTGGACAAGACTTGGGATTTAATTGATTTGTATTTGTCCTAAAGGACTTAAAAACAGGTCTGCTAGACTTGAGACTTGTGTCACATTGGACTTGACAGCTGTAAGACTTAACTCCTTAAAGACTTGACTTGACTTGAGGCTTGAAAGCAAAAACAGTCAATGTCATGTTGTTTCGTCAAGGACTCAAGACTTAACATGAGACTTGGTTGGATGCGACTTGAGCCTTGACTTGTAATAAGACTTAAAACAGTTCTGATAGACTTGAGAGTTGGACTGAGTCAGACCTAAGTCACAAAAAAAGCATTTGAGACTTGACTTAGACTCGACAGGTGTGAGACCTGACTCCCTAAAGACTTGACTTGACTTGAGACTTGGTTGGGCAAGACTTGGGACTTGATTTGTAATTGCCCCAAAGGACTTAAAAACATGTCTGCTAGACTTGAGACTTGAGTCAGATTTAATTCACAAAAACAAGGACTTGGAACATAACTTGGATTTGACAGCTGTGAGACTTGACTCTGAAAACAAAAAAAAAGGAGATTCGAATGTTGTTTTCAAGTCTCGAGTGAAACTTGAGACTTGAAAGCAACATTCAAATATCCAAAAGCATTCAAGTCTCATGTTTTGACTTGGTAGACTGCAGACTTGTGATTTGACTTGGACTTGCCCTGAATGACTTGACACTTGACACAAGGCTCGGTCAGACAAGATTTGGGACAGGACTTTCCCCAGAAGCTCTACAAGCAGCGATGGATGCTTCTTTTCTCTGTAGACAGACCAAGCGTACGGTTGAATGAGCTTAAGACCCAAAATCAACACTGTTAGAGGCAAACAAGTGCAGCGAGTACAAAGGTCGAAGCCTCGAGTGCAACAACATCCATCCAACCTTATGCCATCTTCCCAATGAAGCCCCCTAGGTTTGGAGAATTCCTCTTGCATCTCTGAGAAACAGGGTAGTTTTTTAAAAAAGTTCAAACAAACAGGTTCACGCAGAGATGACTTCAGCCAGAAAGATGCTTTTAGGAAGCCCAGCCCTAGGTTTGGAGAATTCCTCATGTTTTGACCTGACTTGGAGGGATTTTTTTTGGTGGACTGGCCATGAAGGGAGTGGAGAGGTCAGCGTGGTCAATAAGGCGTGGATGACTACTTATTCTACTTCATTCTCTTCCATCATTCCTCTTCCTCACTCCCTTCCTCCCTCATCTGTAACAGACAACACTTTCCATTGTGCTCTGAATGTGTCTTGTTTATCTTTGAATACTTTGTGAACTGCTCTTCTAGTCTCAACATCGACGTGTGCGGAAGGGTCTGTGGCCTTGAAGCAGCTCGCTTTCGGAGATACGCTATGCGCCGCCTGGACCGGAGCTCTTGTGTAATTCTGACTTGTTGTGTGCGTTTGTAACAGGCCTGGATATGTAACACGCAAAACAAAACACACACATGATTGGATGATTTAATGTGAGTTGTGCACGACGATGCCTTCGTGAGACGAGCTAAGAGTGGGAAAAACAGCACGTCTGTGTGTTTTCCTGCGTATGCATGTATCTGTCTATAAGCAACATAAAAGCACCAAACCCTCCCCTCCTCCACCTCCACCTCCACCTCCTCCACCTCCTCCTCTCTCGGCCATCTGCTTGATACAACCACTACATGGAGCTTGTGTGTGGTCGACTGCTTTCTCCTCGCGGTATAGAGGTTGAGAGGGTTGAGAATGGCCGGAAAACCTCACGGGAGGCTTGTGGGATTCCTCTCTGGTTTTCTGCTGCCTCTGTCTTTTGCATCCCCTGTCTGCCACATCCCCCCCACCCCCCCTTTTTTTTCATCTGTCTCTTTTTTATCCCCTCTGCTCGTGCAAATATCCCCCCGAAACAGATGCCCTTAATTCCTCTGGCTCCACATTATAAGATCTGCCCAATCCTTGGGGGAAGAAGAAGGAGGCGGCGGAGAAGACAGAAGGGAGGAAGGGAGTCCATTCTCCCCTTACACACATGTATGAAAGGAGGTAGGAGATGGAGGGGAAAATAAAGCAGCAACTCACCTCAGAGCAAGGAGGTTTTTAGAGATTTTAGAGGGAGGAGGGGATTCCATGATGTAAACCAGCCAGCGGCGTCAAAAAACGACAGCGTGGATATGAAAAAAAAAACCCTCCTCCTCTGGAACACACCCTATTTTGTATGCGATTAACCCAGATGTCACCAAAAACAAAAACTAAAAAACAAACATACCTGCTTCAAAAAATTAAGAAAATCCTACCTTTTTTTTTTTTACGTGTGTGCGCTCCCCTCTTGTGACGGCAAACACATCCAGTCCTGTGGAGTAGTATCCACGCGCTCTTCCCTCTCCTGATCTGTCTCTGTCACACACAAAACACACACACAGTCAGTCAGTCAGTCAGCGAGGCAGGCGAGTACATCCACACACACTCCTCTCTCTGTATGCCTCTCCCTCCCTCTCTCTCTCTCGCTCTCTCTCTCTCTCCAGCTGAGATCCTCCCTGCCTCCCTCCTCACTGCTGCTCTGAGTCTCCACCCTTCAGCCAAATGCTCAGGCTGCAAGAAACTACCCTCCTCCTGCTCTCCCTTTCTGCCTTCTCTTTTCTGCTATCAGGACACACTCCCTCCATCTCCCAGAGGTCCACGGGAAAAGCCTCAACTGTCTTTCTAAACACCTACAGTAAACAAATGCATACCAGGACAGCTGACAGTCTAGCTAGACTAACTGGATCTTGAATATTCATACATTCATAGTTTTAGCTGCTCATTTTCTTCCTTCTTTAACTCACATTTTGAGTCACAGTTGTTTTTTTTCCCCAGACAGGTCTTGCATGAGAAAACCCTCAACAGCAACATCCTGCACTGCACACACGAGATGTGTCCCTGCTTTTGAGGTTGAGGCTTTTAATCTTTAGACCACTTGTATGTTACAATAAACCATCAAAGATTAAAATAAAAAAAAAAAAAGAAACAGTGCCCCAGCAACTACACACCAAAGCTGGAACAACACAACAATAAACCAACAGCGTGCTGCGTGTGGACTCACGTATGTATGTGAGTCACACGTTGCTCTTTCACATCTGGGTGTTTATGTGCAGAGGATTTTCTGCATGTACAGGATACACTCAATTAGGGTGAGATCAACAAGATGAAGTGTGCGAGTGTATGCATGCAGCTTGTGTGTATATACGAGAACGGATGTTAAATTCACTGAGGAGATTATGTTTTTGGTCCCATATGTTTGTATGTGTGTATTTATAGGCAGGATATCGCAATAAGTACTTAACAGGTTTCAGTAAAATCTCGTGTAATTACTTTTTTTGATATGAATGTGAATGTGTGTTGTCTCAAAGAATGATTTTTTTTGTTGCTGTTGTTTGTTTCTAATTTTTGGAAGACTTTAGCTGCGTTAGCAACGTGGCTCTATGGATGGCAATGTCAGTGTGTTGGTTTATCCACCACTTTGGTCCAGACTGAAATATCTATGATGATTTCCTGACTTTAACTATAGCGCCACAGTGAGGTTGACATTTGTGGTTTTGAGCGAAATATCTCAAAAACCATTGGATGGACTGTCAGGAAATTTGGTGCATACAATCATGCCTCCCTCAGGATGAATTATACAAAATTTGTTGATCTGACTTTTCATCTAGCGCCACCGGCAGGTCAAAGTTTCACTTTCTCCAATATTTAGGTTTATGACCAAAACTTCCCATTAGCCTCAGCTGTACTTTGCGTTTAGTTCACACAATCTTTACCAACATTGGTACATGAAATATTTGCAGGAGGCTGTAAAAAAACATGCTTTCCTGTAATTGGTTGCCTTTTTTATAGAAATTGCCACAAGTCTTGAACACATTGTGCAACTGCTACCAAATTTAGGAACACATAAAAACTATGAGCAATCCTTCAAAATTTGATGGAATTTCACTTATATGTGGCACAACAGCAACATGTTAAATGTGAATAGTCATGAGCCTGACTCACTTGAATTGAACCAATATATTCCTGAACAGGATTTATTTATTCCCCCAAAAATGCAGCCATCAACTAGCATGATTGTCTGTCATTATGTGTATTTTTACATTTCCTACGATTAGAATAACAAATTATGAGGACTGTATATCTGAAAGCTTCCTAGTCTGTAAATTCTGTCGTATATTTCTGACGTGTTTAAAATTTATCCACATATCTATGCATTCACGTTTGTATGAGCATACTGTAATGTACATCTGCTTTCATGCATGTGTGTGTGCTTTGCCTGCAGGTAAATTCGGCGAACGTTACTCATCGGTCCACAGTCTGAACGTCACGTTTTCTGTGAATCATATTTTCCTCAGCTCGATTCATGCAGATGTTATTCTCCGTGAACTTACAACAATGCACATCTAGGGAGAGACAGAGAGAGAGAGAGAGAGGGAGAAAGATGGAGAATTAGTGAGTCATGGTTCCTGTGGAGGCGAACACAGGAAGCCTCTGTCACCAGGAAACCACAGTGATCTGTGATAGCCCTTCCTGGGTCCCAGAGGACAGTGGTTCCCAATCTTCTTCGTCTGAGGTACCCCCACAGCACCATCCATCATGTTCAAAATATATTCTTATGAATGGGTTATAACCTGGATGTTATTTAACAACTTTTAATTATATAAAAATAGATATTGATTGATTGATTGAATTGAGTCGTCATTTTAAGGCTGTTGGTCAAGTTTCCATTTGTGCAACTTGATGTGGCAGAAGCTGGACGTTTATACATCATTTTTAGCTAACTATTGTGACTGTTATATCCATTAGCTAACTATTTCAACAGTTTATGCATTAATCTGCCTTTAGCTAACTATATTAACTGTTTATCAATTAGTTTTAGCCCAAATATATTTAACTGTTTGTTTATTAGGTTACTTTTAGCTATAACTTCAACTGTTTATCCATTACTTTCTATTTTAACTTTTGTGCTCACTATAGTTTTCACATACTCTCAATTGCAACACATGGTGCTAACATGTTACAAGTGATTTAAGTTGATGGGAAGCTTACTGGATATTGTGGTTAAATGTAGTAGTTAAACTGGAGACTCCTGTAGTCACAGTTGGGAATCATTGCCCTCAGCTACAGTGTGTTATGGCTTTGTTGAGCATCAGCAGTGACAGTGAGAACCCTCCCTCCCTCCATCACTGGCGAGGAGATAAATCCAGAGATTTGTTTATTTGTAATCTGATTACTATGTTTTATTATCGGCTCTGGGGATCATCTCTAACCCTCGTGGTGTCACTGCAGCTGTTTTGGTTAATAGGCTGGTTTATTAAGTGCTGTTAGTCCACGTCTAAGAGGACACAGGCAGATGTGGTGACTTTGGACTGAGTATCCATAAAATTGCCTCTTCTGCTGCAATAAATAATGCTGTTTTGTTTTAGGATGGAACTGAAATGCATGTCAGCTTTTCAGGAAAAAGGAAAAACTGCCTCGGATTCAGATTGACCGCCTCTCGGGAGTTTTATAAGCCGAAAAAGGTTGCTAAATTTTCTTAACCCCTAAAGCACAGTGTAAACCTTCAGCTGAGGTTAAATCATGGAAATCAACATCATTTTCACACAGCAACAGTGTCATTTAGGGTGAGGAGGAGGATGAAGGATGCTCGAATGGACCTGTACGAGCAGTGTTTGTATGTACTGTATGTGTGTGTGCGTGTGTGTGTGTGTGTGTGTGCACGTGGGGTGGGGATATCACGACTGAACGCAGGCAGTGGGGGAAGGGCCTGGATTTCATTTCTGATTTGCGACCATCTGGCTCCTCCAGCAGCTGCTGGCCCGAGCCGAGCCAAGACGCTCCGCCTGTCCTGCCCCAATGCCCCATGGGATTTACCAAGAGGTCAACGCTGCTGGAGATACACTGTCACCTAATACTCTCAAACAATCGGCTCAAATGATCGCCCGCACACACGGTCAAAGATGAGGAGATAAGACGCATGGATGTGTCAGAAAGCACGGTAGAAAGTGTAAAATGAAGAATATAACAAATAAAAATAGGACTCAATGGAGCAAATTAAACCACCACAATGCCCGCTGCTGATGAATCAAACATTAGAAAACATTATTAAGGACAACACAAAATGACCCCAATTGTTTATATTGGAAAACATCACATAGAAATGGTCTGAACTGAGCTACACCTAATCCAACAAGACAAAAGAAAGGAGATGGAGAAGGGGGTGGTGACAGAGAGACAGAGAATGGATTTCCCCCTCTGTGTTGCCATGGCGACAGCAGTGGATGGTGGATGACTGATTTCCTGTACAGCTGTGGAGCTTGGAGGGAAGAGAGAGAGAGAGAGAGACACGTTATCTGTGTTGGAGGAAGGAGGCGGCGCTCGGTGAGGAAAAGCATCCATGTTTTCTCTTAAATTGTACATTAGTTTCACTGTCGTGATCAATGTTTTTCTCTTGGATGGTGCAGCCGCAGTTTTCCTTTTTATAACTCAAGACTGTTTTTATGATTAAGGATTTCTTTAAGATAGTAAAAGGTCAGAGACCTGGAAGAAAAGCAGCCAGTTTAGTCTTTTTGTCAACAAAATCTGCACCCAGAGTGTATATACAGAGAGGACAGTTAAAGGATAAGGCTGGTCTATATTTCAGTCCCTCCAGGAAATTGCAATTTTGTGAGCATAATAATTAACACAAATTCAAGAAATTTCTGCAATCTTTGCAAGAGCTTGCATTAATTGGCCCGCTTGTGATTTGCATAGACATACAGGTTTGCATTCAGTTAGTCAGAAGAATACAAGAAAGATGAAAGAAAGAAGAAAGAATACAGCAAAGATAGAACATAAAAATGGGCACTTTGGAAATGAAACTATATTTTTATGTTAATGGTTTTATTTTAATGGCGTTCTTGGCTGATTTTATTTGGTGCTACTGTTGAGGTGAAAGTTTATTTAATATAAAGGCTTATAAATGGAACAGTAGTACAGTATTTTTTTTTTTATATAACTTTGAGCCCTTGGTTCTCATGTTTAGTTTTTATCGAAGGAGGTGATTACATATGACTCTTCATTGGTAGTAGGCTAGTTTTTAAAAAAATCACATTGTTTTCCTTTGCTTGTAATTTTTACCAATTCAATTTTACTGCAATAAGAGCACATAAAACATTACAAACTGAGAAAAGCTGCTGCAAAATCAAGTATTTTGAGCCGCAATAATCGCAAAAAAACCCCTGAGCCAAACCAACAATGAACACTACTTCTTAGAAGTATTGTGTGCATATCCAGTGTCTGATATATCCCATTCCTCTGTGCTGGAGACCTCCATTGTTGTCTAAAAACTATTTAAAAACACCTCACTGAGTCACACCGTTGCACCGGGTGACATGTTCCTTTGTCTCTGAAGACAGTGGTACTGTAGTTTGTTTACAAATGGCTCCAAAGCAATAGTAAGGACTCTAATCTGAAGTCAGCCTGGGAGACTGATCTCAATCTTTCATTCACAGAATGGAACAACATCTTAAAGAACTGTAAGAAAATCAAACATCCCATTCTGCCCAAGCCTTGTTTGTTTTGGGTGATCCTCTTCCTCTAAAAGCCCTCCCCGCAGCGCAGGTGGACTGGGTCCAGACATCCCTCATGCTGGGGAGAAAGCTCATAGTCACAGAATGGACGGCGACCACCCTACCACCAGCCAGGGTGTGATTTCTTAGCTGGGTATTGTGGCAGCTCATGAGGGTCTCTCATTTAGATTCATCAACCAGGTGGAGGAATACTATGCTAAGTGGGCGAATTACATCTCCTTCATTAAAGAACACTGAGGCCTCTGCATATATGATAAGAACCATCTAGACCTGACATGTGACACTCAATAACTTACTTCTCTACCAGTGAAGCATTTTCTCTATGTGTTGTGTTTAGTTATGTATTTTCTATTAATTTGAATTTTCTTTTTGTCAGTCGTAGTCTCAGTGTTGTTCTCTCAGCTCATACATTGTCATATGATGTATCTGATGTGTTGTGGCTCCAAAGAGTGAAAAAGTAAAACAATAAAAAATAAGAAATGAAAATTCTCAATACAAGGTCCACTTACTTGGTGGTTTATGAAGCTTTCAACCACATATAATGGCCTTCCTCAGCAGATGGAGTTCAGTAATGCAGAAGGATGTTCTGCCCTACAAAAACAGAGAGCAGTAACTACAAAAACAACTAAATAGGTTTAAAATTTCCAGGCTGGTCGGCAAACTACCTTTTAGGCTGATATATTAACTCCATGGCATCAACCAGTTCACTGAATGAGAGGAGAAAATGCAGTTTAGCTAACATTACCTACAGCTTTCAGCTTTCTTGTCCATTTGTACTAGTTTAAGAAATAAAATGTATTATAATTATACAGTTATTATTATAAGGATAAAATATATCTGTTTTTATGTAATTTAAAGGCAGCTTAACTACACAAAGTCAAACAAATCCCACTAGATTCAGAGGCTAAAATGGCAGTTGGTTGCTGTTACTCTGCTAACGTTATGCTAGTTAGCTTTAGCAGATCAAATTTTTATATTTTTCAGTTACAGATAACAGCTAGGGAAAAGAATCAATTAGTGAATTTAGTTTTAGCTTTACTAGCTAGCTTTCACTTGATATAGCTGTCATTTTTTAGCTAGCTGTCTAGTTATCTACTCTCTGTGACAGAGTGAAGGCCTCTAGAGACCAGACTGGATTACCAAGATAAAAAAATCTAATTCTGGTAAATATTTACCAAATAATTAAGTTGGTTCCTGCATTCTGGCTCACCGGTGAATCAGCCATCACAAACATTCAGGCTGATCAGTCAGCCAAACTTTGTTCAAACCAACAGAACTTTGAGGATGAAAGTTTATTCCTGAACTTTTAACTCAAGTTTCCCTTACCAGCTTTTTATTAATGTACTGTAAACTGACTAAATGTGTCTAAGACCGACTAGGTGTTAATTCATTTTTGCAGGAAGTTTACTTCTTCTCCCCCAACTAAAAGGGCCCAAAACAGCTATAGATTTATTATGATGTTTAGATATGAAAAATATTGAATTACATTACTATTTTAACTCATTATACACCAAAATAACTTACAAAAGGCCCCCAAAGCACTTAAAAATGTGTACTTCTACTTCTACTTTGTTTTTTTTTAAATTTGTTTTATCAGCATTGAGCTGTAGGAAATCCAGTGTTATGCAGTTATTTATTTATTTAAAACAATACTCCCACAATACAAAGATGTCAAACAGCAAGATTTAAATATCTCATTAATGTTTCCTGTCCTACTTTAGGTTACCAGTTATTCAGCATCCAACCTGCCAAATTTTTTAAGTGGCTCATTTTCTGTTTTTTTGGCATCATAACAATGATTTGTATGTTTGAGTTAATGCATCAACTTTACAAGCTTTTTAGAGTCTGATTAGTGCTGATAAGCTGGTGTCTCATGTGTCAGACAATACTGCCACCAACTGGCCAAGCTCAGGTTTAGCTGGAGGTAAATGCTGTAACAGCAGAGGGCAGTGCAGACTAACTTTTAGAGACATGACACCTCTCTGGGGACCAAGGCACAGAAATTTGTACCTGATGACCAGGTTTCCATTACTTTAATCATATTTTAATGTGCTGTTTGTGTGAAACTTATACTGTTTCTTTTATTGGACAGCTTTTCTTAAACTCTAACTATGTGTGTATCCTGTTTCTGTCTTATTTTTTCTGTTCTCATTTTAAAATTGTTTTAATCTGTGTTGTACTGTTAAATTCTTGTAATCTTTAAAACATTTTTTTTTACTGTTTACTCTGTTGGTTTTACGGTTAAGAGTGTTGTAATTCTGTTAAGAAAAGTGCATTATAAATAAAATTATTATTATTATCATATAAATAAAGTTGTTCTTCCTGAGGAAAAAACTGTCCTGGGGAGATGTAAGCCTCAGATTTGTGCAATATCATGAATCAAATTACAACAAAAGTGAATGAAAAATGTTGTTACACCGACTTTTTGCAAAACTCTAAACAAAGAAAACATAAATTCCATTATTGCAATTTGCCACAACTTTGAAATCACCACAAAACACAAGAACTTTGGCAAATAAATGTACCTTTTTATTGGATATTGAGGGCATTAGTACCAAGAAGGCACGGACCAGACTTCATAATAACAAATCTTCTTTTTAACTACAGGGTGACAAAAAAAAAAAGAAAATATTTTTTCCTGAAGGGAGATCCTTTCACAGAAAGGATTATGGACACAGACATACAGACTCTTACATAGTGTAAGTTTGACCATATATTTAAGTCAGAAAAGGAAGTCAAGAACAAATGGTGAAGACTTTAAGGACATGGGTTATGGTTGTATGGCTATGTACCTTAACACATACTGTTTTAATATAAGAAACATCATTGTCCATCAAAATATGACATTTTCCATTAATGAGTAGAAATAAGTATGTTGCAAACAGAGAAACAAACAACCTGTAAGAAATATAGAAGTTGTTTTTTAATTACACATCAGTATCAAATTCATGTTTTTGTTTAATGTATTTCATAAATGTGTTTTTAAAAGCCTTGTTCAGATGCTGTATCGTCACATTGTGAAAACAGACACGGGGTTACTCAAAGCAGAAGTGAAAAGACAGAAATGATCGAAAATTACAGTAAATAAATCTTGAGCTAACAGCTTTTTGGCCGCACACAAACAATATTATGCATCATAGAGCTCGCTCAGCTACATAGTTGGCATGTTAGAAGAAGTGGCTGGAGTTTTGTTGCCTTTGGGCAGAGCCAGGCTAGCTGTTTCCCCCTGTTTCCAGTCTTTATGCTATGCTAAGCTAACCGGCTGCTAGCTCTAGCTTCATATTCACTGCACAGACATTAGAGTGGTATCTAAAGCTGCCTCAACTATCGACTGAAAATGAATCTGCAACTATTTTGAGAATTGAATAATCATTTTTAGTTATTTTTTAAGTAAAAATGCCAAAGAAAACGTTCTTAAATGTGGTGATTTTATGGTTTTCTTTGTCATACATGACAGTAAAATGAATATCTTTGGGTTCTGGACTGTTGGTCAGGACCAAACGAGACATTTAAGGATGTAACCTTGGACTTCTGAAAATTATAACGGGCATTTTCACTATGTTCTTTTGATTCGTTGAGAAGATAATTGTCAGAATTATTGATAATTAAAATAGAGCTGCAACGATTAGTCACTCTGAGCCATTTTTTAAGAAGAAATATCCAAATTCTCTGATTCCAGCTTTTAAAATGTGAATTTTCCTGGTAACTTTAGTCCTCTATGACAGTAAACTGGACATCTTTGGGTTGTGGACTGTTGGACGGGACAAAAGAAGACATTTGAGGACGTCACCTTGGGCTCTGGGAAACTGTGATTGACATTTTTCACCATTTTCTGACATTTTAAAGAACAAACGTCTAATCAACAGATTAATCCATAATGAAAATAATCATTAGTTGCAGCCCCAGTGGTATTGATCTTCTCATCTAACTCTCAGCAAGAAAACAAATAGATTTCCCAAAATGTCCAACTATTCCTTTGTCTAACTCTTCTGCTTTACAAAGCAGAACGCAGCCTTTTCCCATCAGTGTTTGTAATAGCTTAAATTCTCACTTAAACCACAAGCTGTGTGTAGAACATCATCACTTTTAGAGTAAATTTCAAAGTTAAAATGTAATTCTGTGGTCATGACAAAGGTTATGATGCAGTGTTTTCCACCTAATTTGAACAAAAGTAAAACTGTATTTTACAATAGAGAAGATCAAAATATTTACTATATTTATTACAAAATAAGTGACATTATTGATTTAAATCTGTCAAAAACAGAATGTTTTACAGCTGTAACTGTTGCACTTTTGAGTTTGAGCTACATGATTTATGAATGAAACACCTTGTTTGTTGTTTTAACCTATTCTCGTTCATTCAAAATTTGAGTTGTGAAACATCTTGTGAGCTACCACAGGCTTCAGTTCTGTTGAATTTTACTGTGAGGTCAAGACGATAAAAACAAGTTTTTCTTGTTCAGAGCCTCAAAATAAATGATCTGACATCACACGTCCATAATACTGTCACATATGTTTGCTTGTAATACTGAATGACATCAACTGCACGCAGAATAACTGTTCAACATATACAAGTCTGGGCAATTCATACAAAAATACATGTTAAAGGTTTCAGGCAAAATGATGAGGATGAAGAATAAAAAAATGTAACAAATTCCAGTTTAAAACGTTAAGATGAAACAAAACAGAAGACAATAAGAATCAAAGACAAATGAGCAGAAAGGAGGACGTACATGTATGCATCAAAATGTTTGTTTTGGCTAACAGCCAACTGGGCTCCATTTTGAGTTTAGATTACAGGGAAGCTTTTGTCGCCACAAACTCAGTGCGAGTTGGGACAAGTAGGAACTTACTCGACCTCATTCCTCCCAGGAAAGCCGGTCAGATTTCACAGGACATGAAACAGTTTGAAACCGTGAACTTTTTGATATTTAAGATGCTGAAAAACAAAGATCGTCTTCAGTTAGCAGGCTGGTCTGCTGATGAAGTGTGTGTATAATGCTTTAAGAGTAAATTAGAGCTTTATCGTGATGGCTTGGATCTTTAAAATGATCCCCATGACTAAGATGAGGGTGTGTGATTGTCAAGGCGAAGGTTTGACACCTGCATAGTGTGATGAAGGCACGTCGTGGGTGTGTGTTCACATGATTAAGAGTCCAGTCTGTGAGACGGGGGGAGTTGGCACACTGCACTTCCTGTTGAGGTAAAATGAAGTGGCGTAGAAGAACACTGAAGGTTATGGGTTCATCTTCCCTCCAACAATGACTTTGAAATGTTTTTGTCATGGCTGCACGCTGGGAGAATAAGATTTCCATTTCTTGTCTTTGGTTCATAGCTCAGAGTGATTTTGTCCTTTGTGTCCACCACAGAAAATCTTTGATATGCTCTCCATGTCTGCACACACAGTCTTTTTATGACTTTATAAAGCAGGCAAATGTGGATCTTGAAACCAGTTTGGAGGACAGATTTGAATATAAATGTTTTTTAAAGAAGATCCCTTTTGTTTCCTTTCACACAGGGGAGCAGCTCGGGTTACGTTTTAAAGACACAGGTTCTCTTGAACCCAGTGTTCGCTTATAAAATTCCCATTTCAGCCAGAGTTCTCCATGTCTGTTCATTTATTATGTGTTAAACATCTCAAGTGGTAAGTGAAGGGGCAGCCAACTTGTTGCCAGTTTACTCATCGCTGCTGTTTGCTGCCAAGAATAGAAACCCACTTCTCCCACAACACTCCGTTCTTGTCTCATTCCCTGAGGGCTGAAACATCTCCAGATCTGACAAAAGGTCACCCTGAGGTCGCCTTGTTTCCGCCTCGCCCTCCGTCACACCACAAACTCAGGGACCTCGTCGCTGGTCAGGTCCAGGGAGAAGTATTTGTTGGTTCTCTTGATGGGGAACGGGTGCTGCTCGCCGCGCATGCCGGTGCACTGATCGGCCAGGCCCTGGTAGCCACAGCCGTCGCTGAGCTCCTGGGCGCAGCCGAACGTGTAGCTGTGGGCGGTGTCCTGGCAGAGCTCCGCCCACTGCAGGCAGTCCTTCTGGTAGAGCCGGACGTCATCGAGCGATTGGCTGTGTCGGTCGGTCGAAGACTGAGGTTTCCTGCATGCAGACGTCTGTGGGTGGAAAGTAACAAATCAAATGTTATAAAGAAAGGTGGTCAAAACACATGAATCACTTTAGGGGAAAGGCAGCCATCGGAAACTTTTACACTATTAATTATCATCAGTCTGTGTTGTTAAATACTGTCCAGGAATTACTTTGTAGTCATATGCTGACTCACTCTCTCTCTACTTCTGATTTAGTTTGTGACTCATTTTTCTTGTGAATGTAAAGATGTTACAACAGTGTGGAAGGTTCTTCTTGAACTTAATAAATTTTCTTAATGAAATACATTCTGGTCTACTGAAAGGCACCTGTTACTGAAGAAACTGGTATATCTCCCTGTGCTATATTATATTTCTCAAACACCAGTACACATTTATTCTTCCATAATCAAAACATTCATTTGATTAGTCTCTTTTGAATCCTTACTGGCTCCATTGTAGCTGTACAGTAGATATATGACCAAACAGCAAAATGTGGTCCAAAATAACAAACATTTAATAAATAAAAACATTTCAGGATGGATATTTTTGTGCACTTATCTACACAAATACAGTGGAGTTACTTGCTGTATTTGGTTGTTATTGTGTATTCTGTTATGTGTGATTAATATCAGTGCTGTGAAAGCCACGACTTAAAACTGAGTTACCTGTGGCAGAGACTCAATGCTTTGTCCTCTCATCTTGACGACGGTCTCAGAGGAGCTGGAGGTGGAGGAGCTGACATCTTTCACTATAAGTCCTGGGAAGAACAGATCATAACTTTTAGTTAGAGAGTGAAACAACTCTTTAACAACCTCACTCAGCTCACTAAAGGACACTATTAAACCTGCGTTTTATTACTTTCCCTCTCTGTGCCCTGTGGCTTTGACTCTTGTTCTCCTTCTACTTTTCACTCATAATGTTGCCAAAGTAAGAATAATTCTGCAGCTCACTCTGCACGAGTGTCAGCTTAAATAAATGTGGAGCAGCAACACTGAGAAACTGGTCTGTACCGGAGTATCCATTGGTCTGATCGGGCGACATCGTCAGCATGTCCTCGGTGATGTGGATACACAGCTCCTGGTCCAGAGCCATCTCATGGAGCTCCTCGTAGTCTTTAGGGTCGTCCACCAACATCTCAATCTCTGCAGGAACAGAAGTGTTTGTGTCAGAATGATTACAATTCAACAAAAGCTCAGAGATAACAAAACATTTGAAGTGGTAATCTGCATTTTTGTCATGGATTTTGCAACATCTTTGGTGCACAGCAGTCAATGCTGTTGGGTTTTTGCACTTCCTGTAGTTTTTCACTCCTCTTTATTTTACACAAAGTGTTTCATTCATAATTTCTTGTGATTTCTTAAAAGAAAAAACTCTTTTACTTCTTCTATTCTATGAGATAAAGGTTATAATGAATATATAAAACCTGTTATATGTAACTTTTTGGACAAGGCACCATTAACACTTTCTGCTTCTTACCGTCATCATCCAGTATGCGCTCCTTGCTGCTGCTCTCGATGCCGGAGGTGTGTGAGCTCCCGTGGCTGGTTGTGGATGAGCTGCAGGTTCGTAGGGGCCTGTGGGGGGCCTGGCCCGGGGCCCTGAAGCTGTCCGTCTCAATACCGGAGGTGTGTGAGCTGCCGTGGCTGGTCGTGGAGTGGCGGGACAAACGTTTGTGATGAGAAACGCTCCCTGCGCTGCTGCCGCTGGCTCGGGAACGCTTGTCCAGCTGATCCATGTCCAGTTCAAGAGCATCGCTGATGTACGACTCCCTGTACTGCTTCTTCTCTAAAACAACCCACACATAAGACATTGATTACAGATTGTACTAAGTTTAACAAGTTATTCCCATGTGCAATGCCCTTTGACACACAATAAGACAAAATAAGAAACCAAAAGTGCAACATAATAAATCCAGAAATTCTGGAAAGTACCTTCATTTTCCTCCAACCGGCGGACTTGTTTGAGAACAGGCTGCAGGTTCATGTAGAGCCGGTGGCTGTTACTGAGCAGCTGCAGGAGGTGGCGAGAGCGCAACGGACAACCTGTGTAGTAGATGAGTTTACGGGCCGAGGGGAGTCCGTCGGGAAGGATCTCAAACTTCTTCCCCTAAGAGAGCAGGAGGAGAAAAACGGCGATGATTTACAGCAGTTAATAACATAAGATTATGAAACAGGAATGTGAAGTTGACATATGATTATGCCAGAAAGGCCTGGAGGAAAACCTCAGAGGAGGAACAAAGTCTGTTCTTGAAAACTATTTTGCATCCAAACACAGAGGAACAATCGGTTCATGTATCTGCTCTTCATTTCTCCATACCAAGACTGAAATTGAGCATTTTTGTGCAGTTTTGATGATTTTCCAGGGAGAGGACATGTTGGCTGAATGCACGGAAAAACTAAAATGGTGGGTTTGTGCTTTCTCCCTCGCCTTTTGGCAGAAGCTCGACCCAATAACAGCTGTCTTTAGTGTCAGCGAGGTTGTTTTCAATACAGACCTATAAACATTTCTGCAAGGGTTTGGACTTTCAAAGGCGACGGGTGGGTTTAAAGCCCCGTGAAAATGCAAAGAACTGCACATTTCTGACCACAGGACTGAGCTTTCACTTTATTTATCCAGACATTTTTAAAGAAACCAGCTGAATCCAAGTATGTTTGAAGACTCTGCATAGGTAGGGAAGCACATTATAGGTATTCGACTTTGTACTATAGTTCATAAAAAAAAACAACTGTCAGTTCTTTGACAGTGGCTTTCCTGTAAAAGATCATTTTCTCTGGTCAGTGGTATCCTAAAGACAGGAAGATTTCCTGTTCAAAACCCTGGACTGGCAGGAAAACTCCGGGTGGGAAAATGAAGAAATTCTTTTCCATGCCTCAAATTGAGTATTTCTCTATCCTCATACTGCCCCTCTGCGGCTCCTAGTGGCCTCCTGTAAAACACTGAAGTCGTACTGGGCAGCAGCCAGGTGAGAATGAGCCAAACTGAGTGAAATGCATGAAGCATAAAATCTCTTTTATCTTATAATAGGCAAAGATAATTTAAAAACCCGACATACTGAATCAACAGCTTCCTTGCTCTTGGTAACTCTACTCTAGACCAAACATACACAGCGGCAGACTGGTGTCAAGTGGCGGGTTATTAAAAGGTGTTCAGACGCCACTTAGAAAAGCTTCTTTTTTCATGCAGTATGGTCAGTCCATCTAAACTCTTTGCTGCTGCAGCTTTTGACAGCTGGACAACTTTCTCCCCCTTCCAGCAAGACCTCACCAACAGGCCACACACATCGAAATCTCCCAGCATCATCCAGGGGCCGTTTGTGTCCAACAATCCCTCAACGAGACCAGCGTCAACCAGAGCGCTGGCAAGACTCAAGTCAGCTTCAGATCCAGCAGCGCGGGGCACGAGGGGGATGACTTCATTTCAGCATTCAGAAGGACAAGTTCAATCTATCACAGGGTCAGGAGAAATATGAATGCAACTTTGTTTTCTCTTCTTGCATCAGAAATACTGGATTCCACCCTTTTCTAACATTGAGCGGAAAAACATCACTCTCTCCTTTCAATGTTGATGCCAAAGACAAGTTTGAATCATTTTGGCCAATAGCTTGAATCCAGAATCCCCGTCGAAACCAACATCTGGTGTTTATTGACCCACACGTCCCTCCGCCCTGCTCCGCTCTCTGGCTCGTTCGGGCCGTAGCTGCAGCCGTGGTGGCAGCGGTGTTGGATGACGTGACTCGTGGGTGGGGTGGAGGAGAAAGCCTGTTATTCAGGAGAAGGGTGGGACGGGGCCATGAGAGGCCCTTCACGAACACAGTGAAACCACAGCCACGCCACCGCCGGTTCACTCTCACGACGCTGCAGACAGCAGATGCGGTGAAACCACCAAAAAAAAAGAATGAGGAAAACAGGATGTCTTTATCCTGAATCGAGCGGCAGATGCATCGGATGTTTTTGCTAAAATTAGGCCAAAGCAAAACTCACCACTCTTGGATAAAAACCTTTCTGGAACAACAAAGCATGTTTCTCAGGGGCCAAAAAGTCATGAAACCTGCCTATAAAGTCCCTTCAATTATATAAAAATAAAAAAGTAGTCAGAATCAGGGTCAAAAGGAGCTCGTTTTTTTTGCAAGAGCCTTGATAAGCAATAATGACCTCTCCGGATTATTGTGATTCATAGTCAACTGGCAGAAAACGTGAAGCCGTCAGAGTGAAACAGATATATAATAAGCTTCTCTGCCTCCCTGCGATAACAGAAACCCTATGGAAGCAAATTAACCGACTGCTGTGCTCAGCTTAACGACGGACAGACTCAGAGCAGAGATGAGAAGATTTTACAGGATTTCCTTTAAAGGGCACACCAACAATAATTGATAAAATGGATAAATCCAGACATGTATATCATATGAAAAAAAAATCTGCTGCTGATGAACATGAAAATATGTATATAGTATACAGTACGTCTGTGTGTGTGTGTGTGCATGAGAATAAAGTCTTTCTATATCCCTGATTAGTTCCAGAGGACTTGCAGGGCTAAGATAAAACAGCAGTGTGGAGAAAAGAAGCCTTGCGTAAAAATTTCCACGACCCTGAGCAGGAGCTAGGCTTTCACAAACATTGCCATAAGCCGGGGGATGCTTGGGTTTCGTCATCGCTGCAATGAGTTGAAAAAACAAAACATGGCACCTCCCTGGGCTTTCTATGTGTTTGACAAAGCTGTGATCGTGCATCTGACTCACCACAAACACCAGTTTTCCCACGTTGGTCCAGGGGAAGTCGTACAACAGTTGCCTTACAGACCCGACGTTCTGCAACACAAATGAAGTCAATGATCAGAGGTGTGGCAATGAGTTTCAGGTGATTTTAACATCAACAAAGAACCACAAAGAACAAAGAAAACACTGCTGCACCACACTGAAAAGAAAATCCATCTTAAAAAGTAGCTGTAGTCCATTATTGATCCCTAAAACTAAATATCTGCCAGTGCAGTTAGATAATTTCAACTTGTTTATAATGAAATAAAATGAATTTTCTAGGATAAAGAGTGCAGAAATCTGCCTTATTCTGTTTTCTGTAAAGATGTCGAGACTTATTTCTAAAAAAATTGTTGATTGATTTGCAAAAAGTTGATCTGCATTGGAAACAGGTGGAAAGTAGATTGTTTGATTTTAGACACAATAATAAACAAAAACGAACTTGAAAAGATGGAGATTTATTACTAGAACTCTGGAATACCAAAAGCAAACAAAAAATGACAGAAAATCTGAAAAACCTCATTTGTTTACTAAGTAAGAAACTGTACCTGGAATATTTGGATACCACGTAAAGTCAGTCCCAATGTAAGAGATGCCTCTACTTCCTTCTTGTCCTGTTAAAAAGAGGTGACATCATATGTAGATGAGGAGAAGATCAAGTTAAATCTGATTAAGCAGAAAAACCTGAAAGTCAATGAGCTGTCAAAACATCAAACACAGACTTAGCCAAACACAAAACTAGTCAAACAACACACTCAATACACCTGCACACAGAGATTCATCCTCTGCTGTACTGTATATCTGAAATAGTCCCATCTCTCACCTTGTAGAGTCTGTAGTAGTGGACAGTGACGTCATCAAGCTGAGCACACTCCTTAATGTACTTGAGGTGCGCCTCTGAAGCTGTGAGGGCAAACTGGTCTTTGTGCATGTTTGGGATATGCCTCAGGATGTACTCGCGGCCGCGCTTGGCTATCACCTGAGTGGGGAGAGAAAAATGGAAACGTTAAAGCTTGGCTGCTGAAGTTGTACAGACTCTTCACAGCAGATTGGCAGCGAGATCCTTGCTGCACAGCAAAGACATGTCTTAACCTGGAAAGACTGAGGGAGAAGAACCAGAAACACACTTGCTAAGCTTTACTTTTGAAGATTTTCTAGTAAGCTTTCTGAGCACCTAAATCTGTGGGCGATTAACTGTCTGGTAGTGTACGACGCTCATCATCAAACAATTTCCTGTTTCAAGTGGTGATAAGGAGGCAGGAGGCTAATCACAGGAAGTGAAGGGCAATCAGACGGGTGTGGCTGTCATAACTAGAGAGGTGGAGGGTGGTGAGGCTTTGTTGCTATGTTAGCCTGTGCATTTCTCAAGATTAAAAAAAAAGTGAGCGTGTGTGCCACTTCCACAGACAAAAATAAACTTAGTGTCCCAGTTCTCATTATCCTACATGCTCAGATGTGTTTGGTCAGCATGATTAATGGAAGGCGGCTACAGACCCACATACACACTGCAGGCCAGGACACTGAACACTGACAGTCACGAGCACACCTCCACTGTACGTTTCAGCTTCTCCATCGGTGATACAGCAATTTATTTTTGGTCTTTTTCAGCTTAGACCCATTTGAGTCATGGATCTTTACAAAAACATTCATTGTGACTCACTGGAATATCAGACAGACTTACTACAGACTGTGTTTACAGCATTACTCACATTTCACATTGTTTTTACTTTTTTTTGCATACCCAGCAATAGACATTCTCATTACTGAACAAGACATGAAAATAAAACCAAAAGCAAGAAGAACATGTGTATGCAAGCTGAAGAACCCAAGGGAAATCTAAAGTAAATATTCCTGTGTCCCTAAAGGCAAATGCTAGGTATTGAAATAAGAGGGAAAATATGTCAAGTGTTGTTTGTGATATTAATACAAGACGTGATCAGGTGCAGGTGCAGGACAGGAAGGAGGGGGATGTGATCTGGTGTGAACAGGAAGGTCAAAGAGCGAGCTGGGTGATGACGAGTCAAATAATCTCTTCTTCTCTGATAAGTTTGACATGTGAGGGTTCGACCAACATACGGTGCGCGTTAGACATACTCACCCACGGGGGGAAGTAGGCTTCAGGTTCAAAGTACTTCCCAAAGTGCTTGTTACGTTTGAAGTTGCCGAGGTCAGCCTGCAGGGCGAAGGCTGCCAGGAGGAAGTAGGCCTCCTCCCTTTGGATACACTGAGAGAGCAGCACCTGTTTCCTCAAGTGCCAGTAGTAGTAGTACCTGGCTGCCCGGTCACTGCAGGGCAAGCAAAGAAAAGAATTAACTTATATATTAACTGGAGTTTAACTGAGTGATGTTAGAGGTATTTAACATTACTTGTAACTATAACTTGGCTCAACACGTGTGCTTTACTTGCCTGATCAATCTCCCGTTCTCAACGTAATATTGAGCTCTGAAGTGAATGATCATTGGAGGCCCGAACTGGTCGATGCCCTGGAAAACACACAAGTGGAAATCCATGTTTATTTTCTATAACATCCACACTCCATCAAGGCCTGTTTACTACCGTTACACCTTGGTAACGAGGGAGAGAGAGAGAGAGAGAGAGAGAGAGAGAGAGAGAGAGAGAGAGAGAGAGAGAAAGAGAGAGAGAGAAAGAGAGAGAGACATCTAGAGCTGCAACGTTTAGATGATTAATCGATTAGTCACAGAAAATTTATCTCCAACTATTTTGATAATAGATTAATCGCTTGAATAATTTTTCAACTGCCAAAATAGCCAATCAAGTTATATCATTAATGTTCAGCTTTTTTGGCCAAATTATATGGTTTCCTCACAGCCCGGGGACCAGAGGTTGGGAACCCCTGACTTAGGGTGATAAGACAGGTAAATGTTAACAATTTGAATCTTTGTGTAGCTTTAAAAAGAAACTGACTGTCGTCTGCTCGCTTTTGAATGAAAGTCCAAAATACAGTATAGGGCTGGGCAGAGTTATTACAATATGTTTTAGTAAAAACGTCCTGTAAACTGTGACGTAATTAGTTACACTACATGTTCATCTGCTGCAGTTTAGGGGACTGTCATGACTCCAGGTGGCTAGCTGTCTCTGGCTATCTGAATTGAACGGTTGCATGCCAAGGGACAGACTGAAAATGACTCTGCACATTGATCTACTTAGTTGAAGCATCTGGCACTGACAGTAAGTAGCTGTGTGGGATGATGTGGGTATTTTATGTGAAATGATGACAGCCTTGCAACTGGTGCAGGTCTTTTATTAGTCTTGCCAAACCCCAAACTTGGAAAAAAAAATTGAGATTAGATTTTTGGCCCATATCACCCAGCCCTAATCCAGCACATCATTTCTTACCTTGCTGGCTTCTCTCTTCCATTCTTTGGGGCAGTACTTGGATAGCTTCTGATCCAGCTCCATATAGATGTGTTCATTATCTGTTGGAGGAGAGGCACAGGTTTAGCTCACACTCATTCTCTGCATCATCAGTGTGTGTATGTGTGTGTGTACATGTGGCTGTATAGGTGCCTTCATGAGTGTGTATGCACAGAGAGAACCCTGATGAATGAGCACAGTTCAAAGACCACCTCAAAGCAATCGCATCAGACAGCCTTTGCATTTCTCTTTGTACTCCGAGCCACTGGTGTTCCTTCTCAATTCTTCACCTCACTCTGTCATGTCTTAATCTGCTCCTAAAGTGACGCCTTTCATGAGCTGCAGGCCTGCTGATCTGACAACTCTGAATTTCTATACAGTGAAAACCCGCTGAAAAGCAAGAGCCATGAAGAGCAACCTCTCACGTCAATGCATATTTTTTATCAAAATTGGAAACTGTTATGAGGAATAGATGACTATTGGAGTGAGTGTGTTTATATTTATATACCTGCTTTGTTTTCACCCTGTTCACTTAAAAATTTCCCACTAACCCTCAGTCAAATCTTCCCATGAAGCTACTTTTGGTTTTATTTGGTGAGATCTCCGCCGCTGAGACTTCTGCCGCCATCCCACTACAATTGAGGTCAATGGCATTTGATTTGTGGCGCTTAAGGAATCTAAAAATTACATTTGAAAAAACTTGACAAAAATGTCTGTTTCCAGAAACAATATCTTCGTTGCTCAGTCTAGTCCACAGACCTCACTGTGAAAAGTTTTCATTCACAGCCATTTGCGGTCGTACATTGAGAGAAAAGTAAGTGGGCCCGGGTTTGGTGGTGGTATTTGTTTTCAGAGATTTGGATGGACTGACCCTTAAACTTAATTTTTGTGGTCTCTGTTCTGTTCTCAGAATATTATGTCAATTTACGCAGACAGAAAGATAACTTGTGACAGAATCTCTAGAGATTCACAACTTATTTTAAATGAGACCTCAGAGTAATCAGTTTTATATCAGTTATATAGCTACTGAATGTATATAAAACAAAAGATTAAAGTATATAAAAACACTGGGGATAGATTTCATTAGATGATTTGGTAAAAGGTAAAAGGTAAAGTGATGGAGGAACAAAACTGACCCAATTAATCAGAACTGCTTTGGGGTGGTAACTAATGACTATTGTCATTCTCTGAAAATTTACAGATTAATATCTAGATTAATCAACCAATCGCTTGGTCTATAAAATGTCAAAAAAAAAGTAAAACATGTTCATTAAGTTCCTGGAGCTTCTTTTCTCTAAAAAAAAGTCAACAACCCAAAGATATTCAGTTTACTATCATAGAAGGCCAACAAATATTCCCATTTGAGAGGCTGGAGCCAGCGAAATTTGGGCAGTTTTGCTTAAAAAATGACTGAAACAGTGAATTGATTTTCCAAAACAGTTGTAGCATTAGTGGGGTTACTACATCAGACTGTGACACAGTCACAGAAAAGTACACTGGACAGATTTTAGTTTGTTTTTTCGTAAATATCTTTCTAGTACTCCTAAAGGCAAGCAAACACCGACGTATATGAACCCCTGTCTGATGTGGCAGCCTGGCCGTGGACGCTCTGGTCAGAGGGACAGCAGGTGACACACAAGGGGTGGGTGGCCTCTGTTTGCCTTGGGGATTTCACGCTGTTCAGACAAGCACTTCAGGAATGTCCCACAATCAGACCCGTTGGCTCCGGCTCAACTGACCTGCTGCGCCGTCATTGGCTCATCTGGAGGCCAGCTGTCTGAAAACACTGCCTTTGCAATTTACTCTCCCTTTGCAGTTGCCTACAACTGTCACCCGCTGTCTGCTCGGCCATAGTACAGACACGATGACTCATTCCATGCGTACGACCCTCGCCGAGCCTCGTCACCATAAAAACAACTTTAGCATCGTTGCACAAAGGGAGCCAGTCAGGAACGAGGAGGCCCAGACTCATGACAGATAGGTGAGAGATGCTACATTTATGGCTGAATCCTGTTTCCCAGCCAAGTTATTGGTTTGAGTGAATTAACTGCCTGGTTACAACGTTTTTATGTGGTTCTTTTTGACATGCATTCGCCAGGTTTTCACAATTTGCATGACATAACCACATGTTCAACTACGCTTTATCCAGACAACTGAATAACCTCAGCAGAATAGGAGGAGTGAGGTGGATAATCACAGAAAACAAAGACTGTTCTGTTCCGCGGACAGATAAACAAATTAAGAAGATAAATAAACTGTGTACAGCACACCACCAAACAACTTATGGAACTGCACAAACAGAGGTTGGAAGCATTTGTTTGTTTCCCCTGAATGAATCCCTGAGATGAGAAGTCTTACTCTGAATAACGCTGAGTCCAAACAGGTGACAGTCCTTCAACCTCAGGAGGTCACACACCTGGACCAACAGTTCCTGGCACAGGGTCTTCACCTGAGGGGGAGATAAGAGGAAGAGGAGGAGGCTCTGATTTAGCTTTTGAGATTATTCAAAGTATAAATAACACAAAAAAAACAACACCAACACATACTATAAGTAACCCCACCGGTAATGTCTGGTATGTATCTCATGTTGTTGTGACATATGCCACATATGCAGCACAGTAAGTTTATGTTTCATTTCCTGTGACTTTGTTGTGCAGGCCTACACATATTCTAATTAAAGTGGGAACATAGAAATTAAACAGCTGTTAACCGGCTTAGATTAAATTCCTGAGGTTTCCCCCACACCGAATACTAGCTGACAAGCCAGGAAATATCGACCACAATACGTTATGAAATAAAACCTTTAAAGACTATATTCTTAAAGGAATAATTTGACATTTTGGGAAACATGCTCAATCAGTTTTTTGCCTAAAGTTAGATGAGAAGATTGATACCACTTTCATGTGTGTACGATGAATATGAAGCTATAGCGATCAGCAGGTTAAACTGGAAGCATAAAGACTTAGCATAAAGACTGGAAATGGGGGCCTGGCTCTCTATAAAAACTACCTACCAATACCCCTGAAATGTACTAATTAAGACTTTATATCCTGTTTGTCTTGTTTGACATGTAAAAACAAGTTGTGTTTTCACAGGTGGTGGATTATTTTTTCGCAGGGTGCAGTGAATTCCTGGAAGAAACTCTTGGCAACAAAGCAAATAAGCATCTACAAAGAAAAATATATAATTTTATTGTCAATGTTTTATGGTGCACTACAAGATCTGCTTTTTCTTTTTTTTTAAAGCAGCATTTCCTGGATTACAAAATTTGCATTTACTGTATATGTCTACTCACATTGACTATGACATTGAGTGTGTCATCATTGGGCAGAAAAACACAGACACAGCGGCGGTCCTGCATGGTTTTGTTGTTGTGAAAGTTCAGTTTGTTCATCTTCGTGTGGCTGGGACAGGACAGGCGCCTCCGCCTGCTACTGGGGCTCTGGGCCCTCTGACGACCCGCCTGCACCACCACAGGCACCGGCACCACCACCCGGTAGCTGTAGCCCGGCTTCAGCTGCAACCCAGTATAGACACACCAGCTCCTATGGGCTCAGCAGGCCAAGCAGCACTCACAAGGCAGGGCATGGGGACCCGAGCTGCAGTCAGCCACTGTAGAGACAAATCAGAGAGGACAAAAGATGTAAGGTTAGTGCAGGAACTTATCATTTTACTCTTTATTCTAGGTATGAATTATGCAATGGCAATGACAGTTTAGATGAAAATTATGAACTTGTTTGAAGATCCAAATTAGCATTTAAAAAGAGCAAATCTGTTTCCACTAAAAAAAGTCTGACAGGATAGGAGAAATAAAAGACAAAAAAAGGAGGCCAGTGTTCCTATTTGTGTTGCTTCCGTGAATATGTGACTTCACTGCAGGGGAATGTCAGTGACTCCTGAGGAACATGTGAACATCTGTCTGGAGAGGAACTGATGAAATGTAATGATGGCATTTAGAAAGCAGAGCGTCACTGATTCGCACCACTCTCTCACATAAAACACAACAAAACCAGTTCTGAACTTTAACTTCAGGGCATTTTTACCAAATTAAAAATACAACACTGCAGCACCGTGCTTGACTTGAACGACTGCTGTTAAGAAACGAATGCGTGCGGGTGTAAGGGTGTAATCTGTAAGCCAAACAGTTTTCCTCCTGGCATCACATTTGTCAACTCATTCAGTTTTGTTGACATGCTTTCAGCTGTTTGACGTCATGCTTATACTGTCTGCTGAAATCCACATGTAACAGTGTTATGGAAAGGTGAAAGAATATCTGCACTCTGAATTCTAAGTGTGCAATGTTTTGACGACGTATTTCTGAATTTTTCACTTCATCCTTCACCTGAGTCAACTTAGATATTCTTTTTTTTTTTATGACAGCAATGTGTTTGTTCCCTTGCCTCTTACGCACACACTCTAGCGAGAGTACACACACACACAGTGACACACCTCCAACTTTAACAGTTGTCCTGTGAGCAGCGCGTAGCTCACAGCATGAACAGCACCCGAGGATGTGTGAGACCTTCAGCGGGTGTGAAAAGTCTCAGACCAGACAAAAGAATGTTAAAGAACAATCAATCCTGATTATCACTTCTTCCTGTTGAAAGTCACTCACCTTCAAGCCATGTTGTTATTAAAAACAGATCACATTACAGAGTGACAAACAATTAGCATTTAAAAAGATGCAGTTGGAGAATTTAGGTTTCTTCACAACACACAAAGCTGAGGGAGTTTGACTCAGAAAGTTTCTGTAAGCTAATATACCAACATACCATAAACAAAAATCCAGGTTTCACAGCTTTTCGAAGACATAAAAATTTAAGGCACACAGTCTTAGTTTTGCTTTTAAAAGCTGTAAAAGAGAAAAAAAAACCCTGCTTTAAAATCAGTCAATTGTTACTTTAACAAAGCCAGGAGCAGAGCGACCATCTTTCAGCTGTGGAAACAACACTTAAATTACTAACCAGACTGATACCAATAAACAACGGCATTATCTGTAGAGTTGGACTTCTGCTGCAAAGTCAGAAAGGGCTTTTCGGACTAAGTAGCCATTCAATACGCCTGCTGTTGACATACAACAACGCTTTGTTGCAGCAGAGACAGGGAGCATTGTGGGAAAGGGGGCCATAAATACACATACTGTTGACATACAGCATCAGTTCTCATTAAAGCTGGTCATTGGATGTGCACTGTGGCGGGCAACCAGCCACTCAGCAAAGTCTGCTGATGAGCCATGACTAGGACGGCTCCCTGCACTGCTGCTGACACTGACTTAACACATCTCTACTTCACTCACACACACACACACACAAACATGTACATGAAGACAAAAATAGAGACACATTTACATCAGATGCACCCACAAGCACTGCCCACCTACACACACACACACAAACACACACTCACTATGTTCCTGCTCTTTTGCCATGACCATATGTCAGGTGCTACTATAGAACAGCTGAGCTGTGTGATGCCATTGGGTTAATTAGAAGTGGGATCCATTTAATTGGATCACTTCCATACATCACTTGCTTCGCCTCCAGAGAACGAGAGTGCTGCCAGTAAACCAGGACAGATATAATATTTGCAGGTTGGTAGTGGATCAGACAAAGTACCAGAAAATTCAGAACATGTCCACAGAGATGGATTTATACTACACGCAGGGTGGTAAAAGCAGTCCAGCTGTAGATACATAGGTTTTGATTTCTAGTTCAGGGTCGGATTTCACCGCAACACTAGACGTCTGTGTGTGATCAGGCCGTATCATGCTTTAATAATATTCCCTACACATGATAAAGATTGAAGGTTTGCCTCGTCTCAATACTGACCCTCCCACTGGCTCTGGAAGTTGGCAGGTTTAAAAACATCCAGGAGGAGGAGGACAGGTTGTGTGAGCTGTGAGAACAAAAGTTGAGAATGAATCACATTTTCTTTTGTACTGTGCCAGTTATGAGAATTAAATAACTCCAACATTAAATGAAATGTATGATTCAAATTCAGGTGGATTTTGTTATCTTTTACAAAGTGGGGCTACCTGTTTCCCCCTTCTTCCTGTCTTTGTGCTAAGCTAACAGGCTGCTGGTTGTAGCTTCATATTTAGCGGACAGACATGAGAGTGGTATCAATCTTCTCATCTAACTCTCAGCAAGAAAGTGAATATTTCCCAAAATGTCAAACTTATCCTTTAAACTACTTAACATTTCCTTCACTATCAACAATTTCTACTGGCATTAGAAACTTGGAAGCTGACCAATCACAGTTCTTGTAGTCCACCACCTGGGAGCTCTGTGGCCGCTTTCCCCTGATGTGTAGTTACATTTTTAAAACAAAGGCAAACATTTTGAAACTCATATATACAGATCTCTTGGAGTTCTGAACGTTTACCGGCCAAGTAGCTGTAACGTTCCTGTTTTGACACTGGCAGGGGACCTTTGTTGCATTTCATGCCCCTCTCTGTCCCCTAGTTACCTGTCAGTTTCTCCACTTTCAGCTGTCCAGTAGAGGGAAAAATGCCCCAAAACATATTTAAAACATATTCACTCCAGAGTGGATGAATCTGAAAATGCCAGCCTCACATTTAAGCATGACAAAGCTAAATTGTGAGTTTGTCTATAATTAAACACTGTGTAAGTGATGATGGGGAGCAGAAGGAGAGACAGAATGGAGGAAATGACAGCTAAGACTCAGAAAACTAAGTCAACTGTGTCTGTCCTACTTGAGGTGTTTCAGTCTGGATGGTGAGCTTTTCAAAAATTACCAGAAATTGCTAGTCTAGACGTTCACACGTAAACAGTGTTTTCCTGGTTTAGACAGCTTAGTTTGGATGTAGTCTTATGATATCATAGAAAAGTATTTGGTTTTCTTTGGAACTACTCAGCTGATGCTACTGTATCTACAACCATCCACCTACAACCCAAACAGCTTAAAGAAGCATTTTAAAAACTATTTGTCCCAGCCTGGTCTTTTATAGCCAGGGTTTGAAATCTTTTACAGGGTATACAAGGTGGAAACATTCACACATCCTGCAAAATTTATTGGCCCTTGAAGCAGGCTCTGTTGAAGTCATATCATATTTCGGTTTGAGCCAGAAATATGATTCCTGACAGATACATCCCAGTAATGACTCATTTATTACAATGTCGAATGCTAACGTTGAAAGCGGATACCATGTTAGTCTCACGCAGACAGGCAGGTAATTCAGACATAACTGAGTGTAGTCATTTCTAATGGGTTTAAAGGTCTATTGTGTCATGTCTGGTCTTCACATGAGACATCACCACAGAGGTAATGTCAACGTTCACTGCCGTGAAATGAAAGGGTGGATTCTCTTACATATTCTGTACCGTGAGGAAAGAGAGTGCTGGATAATGAAATTACTGCTGCTTTCCATCCCCCTTTTCACTGCCGTGCAAAGTGTGATGCAACGCTGAAGTCACATGTAACACATGTAAAGACACACACAAAGAGCAGCCAACTGAGCTTCCTCCTGCCTTTCAGCCTGAAACAGGGATTCTGTCAACGTGGCAAACCTCAGAGTCAGGCATGACACCAAATCCCACACTGGGATACAGAGAAAGGGCCTCTGTCACAACTATGCGTCTCTCTTTCTCATTCTTTCCCTCCTCCATTGACATCAGAGGGGTGGAGAGTCTCTATGCCCAACTGTTGCAGGACTACAGGAGCGGAGGATGGTGAAGCCAAAAGAAAAACTTCCTCAGACCCACCGGGGGAGGCTGTCACCACACTGACTTAAGAATAGCTGCAGGTACAGAATGTGTCAAAGCTAAAAAAAAAGAAAAAAGAAAAAAAGAAGAGCACACAGGATGAATAAATACAGCAGTGAGCAGAGAGAGAGCAGAGGGGAGGGAGATGGAGCGAGGCAGCATTCAAAGCTTAGGCATGAAAAAAGAAAAAACTGCTGCAGTCAGGAGAATTCCTCACTAACATCTGCTTCTCATTCCAACAATGGAAGCCTTTGATTCCTGATGCACACAACGTGCAGCACCGCCACCGTCTCCATGTGCCCACAAACTGCATCCCCTGACAGCATCCTTAAACCTGGAACAACACACTTTAACTGTAATCCTTGGAGCAGGCTCAGATCTGAAGCTAAATAGTGTTTGCACATAAGTCCCATTCAGTTTAACTAAGTGTTTTTTTTTTTGGCACTTCAAAACTACATGGATGGGTTCACTACATCAGGACCATTCAGGTAGAGTCACTTACAGTAAAGTGTCAGGTACAGAAAAGCCAAGATTTTCTTTCATTCTTTTTTCTAAATAAGAATATTTACTTTGAGCTTTTGGCTGTATTACTTCTGAAACCATCTATTGTTTTCTGTCTCTCTGTAGGAGTTTGTTGTCTCTGTGTGCACTGTCATGAATATATAATTTAGGGCTGCACCTAATGATTATTTTCATTGTCAATTTATCAAGAAAACTTACGATTTTCTTCATTGACTGATATATCATTTGGTCTATAAAAGGTCAGAAAATTGTCAAGACAACCATTCACCATTTCATAAAGCTTAAGGTGATGTCTTCAATTATTATTTTTTTGCCTGACGAACAGTCCAATTCAGTTTACAATACAATAAAACAAGAAAAAGCTGCAAATTCTCACATTTGAGAAGCTGGAAAAAAGACTTAAATGATTAATCGATTATCAAAATAGTTGTTGATCCATTAATCAACTAATCCTTTTAGCTCTAATATAACTTTATAAATGTAAATGTAAAATGCTTATAGTAAGATATTCTGTGTGCTATATTAATAAAGTTTAGTGAAGTTGACATATGAAAACTAAAAAACTAAACTATAATTATCTTTAGATATTTAAAAGAACACTACAGGTGTTCAGAACTCATAACTAATGCAAAGACATTCAACAGATCTCTTAACACCTGCAGCCATTTAAAAGTTCTACTATCTAACCATAAAATCCAACCCACTTCCATATTTTCTGACTTTTTTATTGCTTGGAATTGAACTTGTGTAGGAGCTAAAAAAGACTTTATGATGGGCTGGCTCGTAAGCAGCAAAAAGACAAAGAAAATCTCATTTCCTCCAATCAGGAAGGAGGCCTGTTACATGGGCTGCAGATGCTGACACAAATCGCCCTTACTGAAATATTTAAAGGGCTCCCTTTCAAAGACCATGACTTTTATAAATAGTGCCAAAGGCTGGATCTGAGTGGGAACAGGTCATTTTTTTCCCCCTCAGCTTCCAGCCAAGAGATCTGTTTATTCAGCTGATGAGAAATGTTGCTGAGCTGACGAGTAGCTCTAAATCACATTGGTCACAAGATGGCATTAGCCTTCACAGTGAGGCTTGCCAGCCAGACATCCCTTCCCTTCTCTGTTAAACCTTCAGATACACTGAAAGGAGGGGCTGAGTGTTAAAAAATAAACAGGAAAAAGCATGTTAGCATTTGGCGACATGCTTGACCACCAGAACCACTAATTCTGGATCGTCTAAACATCTATTTTGGATTCTGGCTGGCTTGTCATGATGTCGGGAAGTGGCCGTCGTTTTGCACCGGAAACATGCTTGTATGTGTGTTGTATGTAAATAAAACTGCTCTGACTCTGATAATGTTGTCTTTTATATATTTGTCTTTCTCTGCTGTCAACAGATTATAGATGGTGTAAACAAATAACTGTGACACTTGCTGATATTAATAGAGCCTGCTGAGCATGTTTCCCTTCTCCCCCATAAATACCTGGATGCCCTGTGTGTGTGTTTTTAGCCTTTAAGCCTAATCTCAGGCAGAGGGGAAACACACTGCACTATTTAAGACCTTGATTCCCATGATCCTGTGCCTGTAAGATCATCTAGCAGATATTTGTATGTTGACTGTCAGAATTCCTCCTCTATTTCCACCCAGCTAGCAGGGAGGGTAAACAATCTGTTTCTGGCTCAGAGTCAAGCTAAAAGATTTTTTAAAGACTTATCGCACACTGATGACATGTAGGATATTAATTATGGTAATTATCCACAACATAGACAGACCCAGTAAAGATAAGAGCATAATTTATGTTTGCCATTACAAATCCAAGATCTGAGAAGTTAATTCCTGTGTGTCAATCAAACACATATTAAAATGACACGCTCATTAAACGCTGAAGGTCAGCCGCTGTATACAGCACGCTACTGTAATTGTAATGCTGTTATATAATTCACAGATATAAGTCGAGGAGTGGATGGTGGGTGGCCTTAGGCTAAAATACAACTCACACAGTAAATGCAGCTGTAATATTTAGTGCACATTATCTGAATTCACTGGAGAGGTTATCTCACTAGAAAGGAATTTTAAAGACTTTTCATATCATTTGGCTTTTGCATCCTTTGTCTTCCTGCTTGATGACTCACTCTCATTCTTGATGGAGATATAATAATCAAAGTGACAGCGAAAGCTTTCTGTAACAACTTCTCAACTGCCCCAGTATAACTGTTTGGTGGCCAACAGTTAAAGACTTGCAGCTATCAGTGCAAAGAGATGTGACGAGGAAAGACGTGTCACTACTCATTCTTGGCGAAGGCTACACGCATAAATAAAGGATAAAATTAGGTGTGGAAATGTTTGGGAATCTTAATCTTCCATTAGATTCAGATTCTTGGTGTCAAGATTTGATAAATAGAAAAGAAGTACTATTAAGTTATTACTGAAATGCAATATGAAATAAAACTGGTCTTTAGGAACGCTAGGCAGGGTTTCAGCCCAGCATTAAAAAACGTAGGAGGCGGTGTTGGTCGGGGCGTGTTGTTTAAGGTACCGGTGAGACAATGAAATATGATTGTGGAAGTCTAGTTGGAGTAAAAGATTAATGCTTTTAAAGGCTTATCAGGCATCAAACACTACACAAAGGTTTGTAATACTCACAGACAGGATTTTACCTCTCTGGAAAGTTATTGCTATTTCATGTTTTGCCGCAACAATCGCAAAGTAAACAGCAGAAATATGAAATAATAATAATAATCCAACAGGAATGTGCGCTTGCATGTTCAGTATGTGACTAGTCAACGCAGCGGCTTGCCGGATGACGTCAAGTTGCATTGCAGCAAAAGTTGAGCAAGGTTCAACTTTTTTGCTTGCATTGTTTGGCCAGAGCCCTCTGTGTTGTCACCCTGGCTGTGCCGACGGACTGCCCCCATCCAAAAGATAAGGGCCAATGTTGGTCTAAATGCGGCCCTACATCGTACCAAGGAAAGCCATCGTTATCCACTACATTGTGTGGGCATGGGTCTTTTGAAATGAAACAGACTTTTATTCTTTGCCTAATCAGACTGTTAGAAGTTTCAGTGCTCTCCGTCACTAATGTTACTCTCTTGGTACAAACGATTCACAAAATACTTAACCTTCATCTTGCAAAGCTAATCATTAAAGTCCTTCTCTACTCAAAACTGTGGTCTTCTTCTTACTCCTACAGTTGGATGTTTGAGCTTCAATGTGCAGAATGATGTATGTGCAGAGTTTGACACTAGAAACTGCTCAAAGTTTAAATTTTCTCTGTGCTCATTGAAACTCTGATTTTTAGGGGTGGGCCTATGAGCATGATTTGTGACATCACAACTAGTTTGGAAGCCAATCCTGATCCAATATTCAACTTACACAAGTGTGATGCAGAAACTTGAAGCCTCCAGTGCAACACTGAGAATGGAAGTAGGAGACATCTTGTGTCCAGCAGTTAAACTTCTGAAATGAAAATATTTGCTTATTCATAGATTCTGGACTTTTTAATGAAGGGAGAGGGAGTAGATGAAGGGAGTAGATGTAATTTTAAGGATTTCAACGTGGTAATTATACTTTTCTTCGTGGAAAAAAAACATATCACACACACATTATTGTTCCAAGCTGAGTAATTTCATGTCTTAATACATGTCTGGAGGGGATCTTTAAGTTACTGAAATCAAAATGCACCCAAGCACTTCACTTGTTTGAAGACTACCAGATAACTCTACAGTGTGCGTGCTGTTCACCATCTGGATTCTGCACACTGCCCTCACAGCGGAGTCCAGCCTTTTTTGTTCAGTCAACATAACATTATTAATAACATTCAAAAACACATTTTCTGTGAATGGATTCTGTGAATGGATTCAGATTGTAGAAGATTTTTGATTCTTGTGTGAATCATCCTCCCCCGATCCCAAGTTAAACTCACATCGTTTAACATGTAAGGAATGATCAGGGGAAATGGTTATTTGTCTACAATAATTAAAAAGTAACAGAGCTCAAGAAGCAAAGTTAGAACTTGGAGAGTTCTCAGTGAAAGGCAACTTAAGCTCGGCTACCTTGATGGAAAAATTATTTCAACATTCATGACATCTGGCTTCCATGTGGCTCTGACCAAGGAGTGAGAGCAGGCACACACACACACACACACACATCTCACTGCCAGACATGTTAGAACAGAGTCAGCAGTCGCTCCCTTCGCTCCCCGCCCAGCATTCAGGCCTGGACTGTGCATGAGTAACTCTGCAAAACTAGCAATCGCAGTGCAACACACCGCGGAGACGTCAACCCGACCATTACGCATGCTCAAAATAGAGCAAGTAGCCTTAAAGGAGAGGGTTAAAAAATGGACTGCAATTATAACAAACCCCAACCAAACCCTGCTGTTTTGTTTAAAGCGGAGATCTTCTGTTTTGACAGAGTCAAAAGGGTTGTTGAAGGTGATCTGATCTGTTTCCTGTGTGCAGCTTTTGTAGAAGGATTGTCTCCTATTGTTTACACTGTCACACCTGAGGAGAGTCACAAGACTGAAATGCGGCGTGGCTTTCTTCTTGTCGGGGAAAATGTTTGAAATGTTTTATCTGCTGCATTCCATGAAACTGAAAAAAACCTGTAAACGTTTGAAGCTTGGCAGAGTGTGTAACAACATACAACTGCATGAATTCACCTCTGCCAGTCACTTGGTAGTGTTACAGCATCGGGCTTTCCACAGCCAACGGCAAAACCAAAACTAGACCGACAGATGGAATTACAGGATAACTATGGTATCTAGACTGAACCCGGGTCTCAGTAACACGTCCACCTGCCACCAATCCTACCAAAATCGACAAAATATCCTTCAGGAAACACTGAGAGCTTTAGTGAGAAGCATGTGAGATAAGCTGATAATATCCTCGGGGGATGCTGGCAGGTTAAACCTCTATGGTCCGCTTCCTTGAAAGGACTCAAGCTTCACTGTAGAAGCCAAGCGAGCAGAGGAAAAAAAACACACAATCTAAGGAAAAGGGAGAAAGGAAGACAAATGCCGGAAGAACTGACCCATTTTTTTTTCTTCTGTCCCCTTTGGTGCACTTAAGACACGGATATGAGGAGCCACGCAACATTCCTGGAGTTGCAGAAAAAGCATGCAACTCTGATGTTGGTGGTTTGATGTGATCGCTTATAATTAGGGTTGGGTACCGAACTCTGTACTTTTAAGGATACCGACCGAATTATGTCGGCACTACAGAGTACCTATTCACGTTAGATCAATCGGTATCAAATTTGTTCAGCTGATCAGTTGGAAATACTACAGAAAGGAACAGTATAAGCAAAAACAGCCACAGTGACATGTTTGATGAAGAGCTGCAGACGACAGGCTCTTAGTGCATTTTTGGCAAACAACAGGTAGACAACAGGTAGCCTAAACAACTTATTTTACCTAGTTTAATATTAATGTATTATTTATTGTTGTTTATTTTACCTTATATAACAAAATGTTCTAAATAAATAACAATATTGAAATTGAGAAGTTTGGACTTATTTTTTTACAGCTGAAATTACATTTTATAACAAAGACAGTAAAGTACCAAATAAAGGTACCATTGGGTACCGGTACCGAATTCCAGGTACTGGTACCGGTATCGGTTCAAATGTGAACAGTACCCAACCCTACATAAAATCAGGGTTTGTGCATCATTTTCAGGCCATAAATCAAGTCACAACAACACAAGGTAAAATTTTTAAAAATATATAGTCACCACTCTATAATCCTGCTGTTTTTCTCAAGACTTTAACACCTGACTTTCCTGAGATCCAAAAGCAGTCTCATGAGCTAGATAGTGTAGACTGATAGCAGTGGGGAGCCCAGGGCACCTGTATAGCTTACACCAAGAAGAACATCTAACTTCACACACACCCTCATACTGTAGACTGTAGTGAAGATAACACATGCCATAGGATGGTAAGAGATAGAGGTCCTTCTTCTCTATGGCAATAACAGTAATCTCAGCTGTGGCACCCTCTTTCCTGGCTTACATTGTCCTGAGACTCAAAATATGATTCCTCTTATATCTTATCTTATAGTAATAGCATGTTTGGGTGATAAATCCAGGAGGGAACATTTTATAATCAGGCTTCTGAAATGGTATGAAAATCTCCTCCGAGCATGTATCGGGCTTCGCTGGGAGAATTCACATTGTGAGGAGACGATTATGTAAAATGCGTAAAACAGGTTATCGCCTGTTACCTGTGTATAGCACCACAGACACTTCTTCAGTTCAGGTACTGTGTCTAACAGTTTTTGTATTCACTGCATCAGTTTTAGCATCAGAGAAAGCCAGCCCTGGGGCTAAGTTTTCAGTTGAGCTTTTGATGCTGAGTTTAATACTGAGGAAAAACAATAGATCCAGCATTCACTTAAGCATATATGTGACAAGCAATGTCATATGTCATGTGTGGTTTCTACGTGACAGCACAGTAAAATGGTAAAAAGGTAAAAAAAACAAAGAGATTGCAAAACATATCCGTTACTCACAGAGAGTGATTGGGGCAAGTTAGAAGGGGGATTGCCTTTTGCAATTATGGGCCATCCCATCACACATTCCTACCCAGATTCATCTGAATGAGTCATCAACACACACACCAACCATCTTTGTTCACACGTTTCCTTTTTGTTTCCTACTCAAGCAGCAGTCTTCCTGTCCAGACAGCACCTGCACCATATCTCTCTCTTGTCTCTTGGCTTCACTTTGCTCTGTTACACCACGAGCCAAAACACAAAAACATGCTTTGTTTTTCTTCCGTTTTCCACCACAGCTGGAGTGGAGACCTGGGCAGCATGTCATATATGCTGAGGAATAGGCCACACAAGGTAGCTGATTAGCTTGCCATGTGTAGTGGATGAGTTTCAAGTGTTAATAACAGTCCTTACAGAGGGATACCCTGACTGAAGCTGATGTCTGCAGAGCAAGCAAAGAGTCTTGATTTCATTTGTAAATTTCAAATTTGAGAAATGCAATAAAGATTATTATGCAACGTCTGTACTTTGTGCAACAAGGTTTATTACATTACATTAAAGGTATACTATGCAGGATTTGTCAGTTGGCGTTATTAAGATAGTTAGCATTCAAAGTTGGCCTCTTCTCCCCGGCTCAACCAGCGAGCGAGAAAGTGGTCGAGCAAGCTATAGAGTGAATGAACAAAACAAGCGGTGCTGGCGAATGTTATTTTGGAATTTTTTTCACGGCAGTTACGTTCTAAAGCACAAATTAAAACGCCCACACCTCTGCAAGACCCTGCGGGAAGGTGAGGCATTGCTGGATTTTGTGTGAATGCAGAGCTTCATCCCGTCTGCTGTGGCCTCTCTGCTCTGCGTGCGTGTGTAGCTCAGCCCCACCCTCGATCAAGCAGACACACAGACCTGCAGCTCCCTATACATCCATGACACAGAGACAGAGAGCAGAGCGGAGCAGAGGAGAGCTACAGAGACAGCGATGTAACCTGGTTGCTATGCTATGAGCCCCGACAGCACATCTTCACTTTGTTTTTGGTTGGGGTCTACACCCCACTGCCCAAAGGCTGACACCCAGAAGCATCCTGAACACAGCAAAATAATAAGAAAATACAGGCAGAGGGCAGAATCTCTGCAGATAAATACACCACCACACACTTCTAGTGGTTACTTTTGTATTTTGTCTATACATTATTTTTCAGGAAAATCCTGCATAGTATACCTTTAATGACTCGGCAAAGGACATATGAGTGACAGCGTAGTTAAAACAAACCACAGGACACAAGTTAAGCTGGCGAAGCCTTGCCCCTGCTGAAGTGCCCTGGAGCAAGATATTAAGCCTGTATGGTAGCTCCAGGGAGTGCTCGCCTCACCTTCTGACTCTGACCTATGACATCACTGGAAACAGGGTAGGGGTAAAGATAATTTGGTTTGAAAGTAAAATGATTTATATACAACTCGAGCCATCTGATTCATTTGAAAGTGGTGGACCCTATCAACGTCAAAGTTAAACTTTGTAGGAAAACGTGAGGATTCCCATTCCCTTTTTGTTCCTGATTACCCTCTGGTCTAATATTAAACAGAGGGGGAAATTGTTGGCATTCCTGAGTACAAAACAACTTTGCAGTTTGTTCAAAGTGATGGCAAAGCAGACGGGAATTTGCAGCCCCAAACAGGATTGATTGTAATGGGTTACACTTCATTTTGTGCCATTCAAGTACTGACATCCGCAGCACTTTGCGGTACAACTGAAAGCGACGTCGCTGGATGTGCGGGGCATTAGTGGCATGGTAATTACATAACAATAACAAGGGAGGAATTTCGGCGATAGTTTTTAAATAATTTTAAACTTTACTGTCAATATACAACGATTAAAGACATTCCTACACGACGTATTTGCTTTTCCATGAGGGCACCAGACTGGTTTTTGAGTCTCAAGAGAAGGGAACGGTGTTAAAAGAGGGCAAACATTTAAAGTAATAACTTCCTATCAAATAAATGATCCCTAATATACTAGATGAAATATGTTAAGAGCGTAAAAATAAAGACAAAATGCCTAAAATAACAGAAAAACACTTGGTTCCTCATATTTCGTGGCAACATTCCTTGTAAAATATCCTGGCAGCATCACCGTCGGTGAGGTAAGAACCAAGACAACTTAGCTGCCCCAACTTGGCTTTATAACGGCTTCAAACTATTTAAAACTCTCATATTAACTGATAAATGTACATTGACGTACATGAACGACTTCATTTTTAAACATTTAAATGGGTTCTAGTTGCTGAAATGACGTCACGGCCACTGTTAGCAAAAAGTCGTAACCGTTAAGATTCCCAGCGCGAAGAAATAAAAAAAAACGGTTAAAGATATTCAAAGCAAAACTCACCTTCAATGAGAAAACTAGTTATTCCTTTAAAGAGTGTTAATCCAACCGGGTTGCGTTCTTTTAGAGAAGGCAAAAATCCACACTTGGTGAAAAAAAAAGACTTCAGTAAGTTTCGGAGACGAGTCGTCGGTCGGACGCCTTCGAAGGGAGCCACATTCTGTCCCCGCTGGAGCTGTAACAGCCAGATAGGAATACATGTGCGGTGAGTGGGAGCTTACAAGGAGGGAACCGGGATGAAGATGGAGATTTCATACTCGCCTAAAATCGACAATGCGGAGTCAAATAGACATAGTCACAGCTTAGTATATAATTAAAATCAGTTCATAACATACTTGACATTGTTAGTGTGTGTTTATGCCCTTTAATGTTAAGAAATGCAGTGGTATTCGCGGCGTATCCCCCCTAATGGCAGTCAGATTTGGTATCGCCCACGGCTGCCTCTCATTCCATTCCTCCCGACTGTGCTGGACTGGAACTCTGCCGTGGCGGGGAGAAATAGTACCGGCGTCGACCGTATGTATTAAAAGCGCGCTCAAAAAAGTTTTGTGATGTAGGCCAGTTTATTTTTACGTCCAGATCACCAACACCCAGCAGCTGGTCTTCTTTTATATGCCTTTTCTGAGCTAGACCATTATGAAAAAATGTACTAACCTTGTCATAAATCTTACCAAGACCCAATTATAAAATACCAAATTATGTGATATGATGGGACATAAAATGATCATAATGAAGCCTACCATAAGATGACTTAATGAGAATTGAACTTAATGAGCAGTCAAAATTTTAGTGCCTATATATATATTATAGCAGAGTTTTGTTGTGAGAGTCAATTAAATGAAATAAGTCAAAATTGACTTTAAATCAAAAATAAATTGAACAAAATAGTGTCAAATCTTCACAATAAGGTCTCTGACTGGCTTACTTGTCGGGTATTGCAACATCAAGGCTATGCTATACCTTGAATCATTGATGGCCTGTAGAATAAACAAAAAAACATGAGTCACCAAGTACAGTTGGTGGGGGAAATAGGAATGTGGAAACAGAGAGGATGGTATTATAATAATTAATCGCCAGCCATCCATACGGAGCGAAAAATATAAGGCTACGGTAATAAATGTACACATGCTTCAGCTCCAGTGTTTATTAAGATGAATGGTTTGTATATTGGATCCTCACGCATCTCCTAGAGACCAATCCTCCCCCTTCATGATGTCAGCCATCGGTTTATAAGTGGGGAGAGCCCCCCTTTGTTGACATGGTGACCTGTAATTAGTGCTCGGGGCCGGACTCTGCTCTGACTGCTTGTCAGAGAGAGAAATGGAGTGGCAAACATGAAAAGGGGTGCAGAAGTGAAGCTGGTCAAGCCAGGCTAAACCCCCTCTGGCCCAGATTGCTTTGAAGTGACATCAGAAAGGGACCTGTGAACAACAAAGCTACCCTGAGACCATTATCTTCAAAAAAAAACTGCAGACCGTAAATCCATAATCCCTGGATCAGACACTGACCTGATCAGGTTACTGTCATGTTCAGAAGTGAGAAATGATGATTCAAAATGTAAATACTAATGTCATTTGGTGGATAATTTGGAGTGACACACTGTGTCAGTTAAAGGTGACAATACCAACTGAGTCATGCAACATTCAAAACTGTTTCATTCATAATATTGGTAATCCAAGCAGTTTTCTCTGTTGTCTCTCACTTTTCCTACCAGCTTCTTGTGGCCTGCACCCCTAATAAGACTCTTTGTCCTCTAGAACTACTAAACATACTCCAAAACCACTGTAACTGTCACTCCAAATGTGACTCACCTGACATGTACCTCAGCTTATATCCCCCTTTTTTCTCCCTCTAAAACCGCAGAGTGCTTCCAGCCTTTGTCTGCATCCTCCCTGTCTTGATTTGATTAGCTTTCTCTGGCCGGGCTGGAGGTGCAGCAGGGAGCAGGTTGGGCTTTTTGTTGTGGCAGTATCTGACTAATTGAAATAACCCTCTCTGCGTTTCTGTCTCCCCAGGGTAAGATGAGTAGCCCCCCCCCCACCCAAGTCATCATGTAGAGTCCATGCCGTCAGCCCTTCCCTTGGCTTAATGTGATACACTACTCTCAACCCCTGCAAGCATGGTTGGAGCAACAATTCATGACATTTTTTACACAATTCAGTGCATTTGCTTTAAGGAGACCATAATAGAATACGGACACCTAAACGTTACATCCATATGTGATTACTGTACATCTCATTTCAAAACAATGGGCGTAAATTTGCTGCCTCCGCTCCTCTGCAAAGGCTTTCTACAAGATTTTGGAACTTGGCTGCAGGGATTTGCTTCATCCCAAAGGTGTTGGATGGAGTTGAGGTCAGGGCTCTGTGCAGGCCAGTCAAGTTTTTCCACACCATACTGGGAAGATCATTTCTTTATGGACCTGGCCTTGCGTACAGGGCCATTGTCATGTTAAAAGAGGACATGACCTTCACCAAACTTTTGCCACAAAGTTGGAAGCTCACTATGGTCTTAAATATCACTGTATGCTATAGCAGTAAGATTTCCCCTTAACTGGAACTAACTAAAGCATGAAAAACAGCACCCCAAAAAAGGATTATCTCTGTAGCCAAACCAAAATATGCTGCCACTTTTTTTTTTGTTGGAACATAGTAGTTTACTCTTTGTATTTGGAAGGTGTTGTGGTGTTGTTAGAGAAGCCATACATTCCCCACATTTACTGGAAACTTTCTTGCGTCTGCACACTGGACAATTGTGCTTATTTGAACTAAACTCGATGACTTGATTATTTTCCCTTTGCCTTTGCGAAGGAATGCATTTCAATTGCTGCAGTTTAAATCTGACAACAAACATGTGTTTTCAAAAGCTGAATTGAAATCTAAGAAGCCGTCCATTCAATCAAAGCCCAGCAGATGTTGTCTAATTGTGGTCATTTGGTGCTCTGTTACGTAAGGATACATACCGATCTTAGCGTTGGGTCAAGGGAGTGTGGAAGTCTCCCTGCTTTGAAAGCCAGATAAAACATTACTTTCTGAATGATATCGCTGGCCATGTTTATTTTACGTGATTTTGTTTTGAATGAGTTTGGATGAAGATCTATTCTCAGGCAATAAGGCAGATGGCTGGTCAGTTGCATGAGATCCTTGATTCAATATTCTCACCCCTCAGGGAAATATCGGGGAAATAGGGGAGGGGTATCTGCTTGGAAGATAAATTACAAAGTGTTATGGTGAAGGGGAAAGCTACAAGGTGCACTCTAGAGCACAGTAATTCTGTTGGAGTGCAGCACTGTGGCAGATCACTTGAAAGTTTTAAGAATGAACTTCCTCATCTTGCAATATTGGGAAGGAAAGTGCAGCAGTAATTCTAAAGCCCTGGTGCGCTATAAAGTTTGTTGAAGAACAGTACTGTAGAAACATACTGACATCCCTGCAGGCAGACAGCTAGATGAGGGCATTGATCTAACTTATTGTGCCAAAGCCCTCTTCAGATACTGTCTCAGAATCCATTCATTTCTCTAAGGCACCAGTAATAGCATTGTAAGCAGAAATAATGGAGCAGGGATTAGTCAGCTTGTTATATTGTCTAATTATTATACACACAAAGCTGTTGTGATGCACCTTTTGATAGTAAACACCATATTTCCCCAACATATTTCCCCCTTTCCCCCTCGACTTGAACATTGTTTGTTCTCATTGTTAATAAAGAGTGATTCAACAGCAGCACCTTGACTTTTTTCATTGTTTATCAGAAACAATGGCTCCTGTAATGCTGAAACAAAAGGGCCAAGCAATTGCTGCTAAATCATTCAAGTCATGCTCACATCTGCATAGTCACCAGCTCGTTTCTCAATGCGCTTCTCACTGGAGGACGGACGGTGCCGCACAGACAACAACGGGGAGAGAGGGAGAGGGGAAAATATAAACAAAGAGAAAGAAAGTGAGAGAGTGATGAAGGGGGGTGGAGAAGTGAGAGTCACCAGATGGTACAGTGAAAAGAATACACAATGGTAATGCTATACTGCCTTCATTCATTGTGCTTATGTAAGCCTATACTGAAATACTATCACTATTATACACAGTGCAGATGCAGAGTTTAGTGTTATGGTCGCATCATTGGCCTGAGATATCATTTGCAAAACCATTACATAAGGATAGTTCAAGAAGACAGTATTTTATTTATAGATATATTGGTGGACTATCAGTATATATAATACCATATAAAATGGCTTCAGACTGTAGAATAAAAATCTTCAGTCTTGAATTTAAGACTTAAGCCTAATGGGTAATTCCGGTTTATTACAACACTTATTTCTTGATGACTCGTTTTGTCTATTAAATTTCAGAAAACAGTTAAAAGTGCCTGTTAGAATTTAGTAGAGCTCATGGTGACATCTTCAAATGTTTTGTCCAAAATCCCAAGATATTCTGTTTACTATCACACGTGACACAGAAAAGCCTCAAATCATCACATTTGAGAAGCTGCAACCAGCAAATGTTTGTCATTTTTACCTAATAAAATGACTAAAATGATTATTCAATTGTCAAAATAGTTAACAACAATAATAGTTCATTTTCAACTCAATCGATCAAACCATTCATTGCTGTAATTGAAACTTAGGCCTTATTTTCATTGCTTTGGCCATTTTCATTCATTTCTAATGGTCATGATAATATTGCACTCGCCAAAGTAAATGAGATTTGTTTAAACAGCAACACGTTTCAGGCAAGAAACTCAAGCAGCCAGATTATGTAAACCACTTTATTTGTAGGTTAAACTGAAATTAAGCACATCTGAAATGTTGGTAATAATCTCTCATTGCACAGGAAAACTTTGTGCACGCACAATTATTGTAAGTAGATATGCTAAGATGAACCAGAAACTCGGTCTGTAAACTGTGATGGATGTTTACAACAGACAGTTTGGGTAATCCTTTGTTGATTTGCCTTTGCATGTCTTTCCCTAGCTGTTGAAATTCTTCTTCACAATGTTGCTGGGTTCCAAGACCTCAGCCATTATCTCAGTGAGCACAATCTTACAAGTAACAATAGCCAAACATATGAAAATAAGACCCAAGTTGTAGCAAATCTGAATTATTCAACAGACAGGTCGGCAGATATCAGCGTAGTAGTTGCAAATAAAATTATGAAAAATAATAAGGATATAAGTTCTGACTGTTTGATTGCCATTATTGTCGTGGTTTTTCACTAAATATTTGTTGGGGAATCCAAAGCATGTCAGTGCTGTTATTGGACAGTAGAGGTGTGAAAATAATGCAAATGGAAAGCTGAAGTCCTGCCTCTTTGTTTAGTCTTAGCGTGAGCCTAGAGAGCTTCTTTCATTAATCCTTAACCCTCTAAAATGCTGGAAAATAATACTGGGGTTTTCTGCCCATATTCTAAAGTAAAATGGCATCTACTAATGTACTGGGCAGTAAGATTTTAACACGCTTTTTTTACTAAGATAAAACGTGATCTCATGGGATGGTGTATAAATAGCACGCCACTTTAATGACATTTTACGTATCATGTCTATGCATTTTAAGCTTTTCTCTGATTCTTTAAAACATACCATAAAGGTCCCTGATTTTAACAAGCCTTTATTTTACCTGAGTCATTTTTCTTTCCTACCTTGTGATCATATCTGCTGTCACTGTCTTCTCTCATGTTTCGCAGACTGTCTTCACTGAGAATCATCTGAATGTCTCTCACATCTCAGTATGTGCAGGGCTCTGTGGGAATATGAGCCAGGATGTACAGTATGGCTGTGTGTGTTCCTGGGAGCAGAGGGATGTTGTTGTTTTGATATGGCATCCACGTGGCACATGTAGCAACATGGGGTCGTGCTAGTGGCTGAGAGGCAATACGGGCCAGATCTAAGCACCAGCTGTCATACCTGGACTTGTCCCCATTCACACTACCACCTGGGACTTTGTCAGCACTGCGTTCCTTTGTCAGTCGGGTCCATTTAGACGAAGATCAGTAGTGTACAAAATGCTCTCCATTTAAGAAAAACAATAATCAATTCTGGGGATGTCCTCACTAACAAGCAGTAATTGCTGTGGTGTTTTTATGCTGAATTTCTCACAAGTTGAGCATCAAACAGTACAGCAAGTAGTGTTGCTTTCTATTTGATGACGTCTGTGTCTATAGAGCTCCTTTTGTCCATTTTTTTCTTTTATTTATTCCAAAGAAGCAGCTCCTGCCATTGATGCACAAGTAAAATGCATCATTTCCTGAGTGCCAGGGAAAGATGTGTGTATAAAGCACCAAATAGTAACTGTAAATGCTTCTGTTCATTGATTATAAAGTCATCCTTGTATTAATGGATTAATTTCCAATTTTCATGTTGCTGAAGCCAGCAGTTGGGAGTTGAATTTTGTCAACTATCTTAAGATGCTCACTAAAACCTTAAAAAGTACATTTAACTACTTTTTTTTTTGCCATTTGCCTTTCTTTTGTTCCACAACTCATTTTGTCAGCGTAGGTGTCACCTTCTCAAATGGTGAATATCTCACTTTGAAGCAATCAAACATTGACTGGAACTGGGCACCATTTTCATAATGATCATTGACGGGTATATGCCATTAATAATTCATTACAGGTATTGAATGCAGTTCTGAAAGTATTGCGTGATGCAAAATTGTGCTTTGCCCATCTGTACCCTCTCTGACCACTAAAAGATCAGGACAAGAGAGTATTGAACAGACTATTGAGATAGACGGCTAATGGACCTTTTTATAACAATCGTAAACAATTATTGATTTTCTCTGTCTGTCAGTGCTGGCCCAACTTTGCTGTGGTAGACCAGAGCTAAAGATCAAGGACTCTTTGTGACTTGCTGGTCAGTCACAGCAGGTCGTTGTGCCTTTGAGCAAGGTTAGAGAGAGGGAACGGGTGGATGGCTGTCCTGGGGCCAAATTTAAGCTGAGTTCAACACGAGCTTTATCCTTTGCTGTCACAACTAGATTTATCTTCTGCTTCACTGTTGGGTCGACAATAATTTTCTCATGTCACTATGAGTCCTTGCCGCTTGTTGTCATTGTAAATACGTATTGAACACTGGGATAAAAATAGCACACAATTGGACTATGAAATTTCTCTACCGGGGGCTGGTGCATAAATTGTGACTTGTGCTATTAATAACCACCATATATATATTAAGATTATGTGTTGTCTGGCAGTCAAGGTTAAAATGTGTCAGTGAAAAGCTCCTGAGCAAGCAGTTGCCTTGTGACTGATGCTGTGTGCACAAATACAGGACACCTTGAAAACCTTTTCCTCCCTCAAGTCCATCAGCTACCGTTACCCATGTTAGCTGCACTCTGAAAGGACAGAGTTTATTGTTACTTCCTTGACCGAGAAGCACATCCGAAGTCCATTAACATGAATTAAGATGTTTACCTTTTGGTGAAATCTCAACAGCAGTTGTCAGTCAGTGGGTTATTGTCTGTCCCACCACAGGTCACTTGTTGTCCCTGAGTCATAAATCACATGGGCTAACCTTGTCCAACATCGTTTATGGAGGATGGAGGATTGTCACAGCGGGGATTAGAATATCTGTTGTTGGTGTGTATGGGATTAGTGTTGATTGTAATCAGTGATCCTTCCTGGCCGTAGAGGTCACAGAGCTGGAGGCTATGGAAAGGCTGGGGGCTTGGAAGCAACAAAACAAACAAGCCCCCCTCCTTCAGCTCCTCCCCACCCCCACTGCACGGAATGTGCATGTTTGTTTGCTCTCTTTGTTAACTCTCAGTATCTGCACCACAAATGTAATTAATCTGTCACCCCAAAAATATAAATGTCAGCCAATGTGGGTTCATGTTGTGAACAACAGTGCAGGAATACTGAAAACAGGCAGGTCATCCTGGCACTGTGGTATCTGCTGTATACTAAAGAAGCGTGACCCCTCCTCCTGTTACAACTCACTCCCCTTCACCGCAGTAAAAACATTCTCTGAATATGTGAGTAGGGGGTTGAGTGCAAAGTAAGATTACGTATTCTGGCAGAGAGAGAGAGACTGATTTGACTGATATATAAACCTTACCTACTTTACCTATCTCTCTCAATGAGCGTAGCAACAGTGTTGGGCAGTAGGCCTAACTCACTAAGGCCAATTCATGCTTTCCACGTCCGCAGGGCCGCGAGGGTCCTCGTTGATCCGCATGACGTAAATTTCATCATCTACCTATGTTGACAAGGGCCTGCATGGACCCCTCTCTGGACGTCTGTGCGCAGGCCAAAAATATGTGCGTGTGCGTCCATGATCCGCATCCACGGTCTGCGTGCAAGTCCAGCTGTCTGCAGACGCACAACGTGGAAAGCATGAATGGGCCTTTACTTAGTTAGAACAGTAATGTGACCTTTCAGTAACAAATAGAATAAGGGATTGCAATTTGAAATTCAGTAATTACATTACGGCATTTTTTAATGCGGTGCCTTTTGTGGCTTAAATATGACTCAATCTTATCATCTAAATCAAGAAAATAAGCATATTCAAAATGCCAAACTAAATGAAACGACATTTTCACGTGGTGCCACCCAAAAAATGGTCCACAATGGATGTTTGGCAGCCAAGTTAATTTCATTGACAGTAATCCTGAAGCCATTTCTTAAGTTTGCTTTTAGTGGTTGTTTTTGAATGGAGGTTGTCTATTCCATTCAAAGCTTCTTTATCTCTTCCTGGTTGAAAGACAGAGTTAAGATGACAGTGATCTGGAGCACATGTGAATGTGGTAAGAACCAGAGATGAAAAGACGGTTGTTCATTGTTTCTGTTCACATTACTCTAAAAGCATCAGATCAGATACACTTTCAGCTCTGGTGTGAATCTGTCTCTTCTGCTTCCATCTGTCCTGTTATTTTACACAGAAGACCATCTAGCAAAGCTGACAGTATAAAATACAAAAACAGAAACTTTAATCTTGTCATGTCGTCTCAATATAGAGAGTGCAGGGTCATGGCTGTGATAGAAGATGCCAAGTGTCTTTTAAGGCACAACATCCTTGAGCAACTTTTGTTATCTGTACTGAGTCTGAATCCTTGACTGTATCCTGTAAACTAAAATCTTTAGTATAACACAATCTACACCACGACAAAACAGGATAAAATAGAGGACATGTTTATATTGAGGAGCAGGAGAGAGAATACCGCAGGGAAAGGAAAAGGAAAGAAGGGCCAAAAGCAAATATTTGACCTCACTGGAGAGGTGTTTGGGTTTCGGCGCCTCGTCCAAAGTCCAAAAACTAAAACCTAACCCGAGCCCTTCTTTGCACTTCCGCAAACTGTCTGCTAGTCGAAACTGAAACAGGCAATACCAGCGAGTGCAAACATTAATCTGAAGTCAGAAGTTTGACCTCAGAGGTGTTGTTTAACCTTGGACATGTGTGTCATTTTTGGTACTGGGATGAAGACAGATATGATGGTCTGAATGTCTGCACAGAGGATTATAAATCCTGTTGACGCATGTCATCAAGGCTGGGAAAGCTTACCCACCATTCCCTGTTAGAAATACTACACACACCGATATAGACAAACTCACTGTCCTCCCACACGTTTGACTCCCTGCGTGTTGTGTCTCAACAGGCAGAGATAGCGCCTGTGCCAGGGATTGGAGGGGAAACGAGGAGGACACGAGATTCGATTTAGTGATACAGGTTTGGTTGGTGCATGTGTGAAGTTTTCAAGGATTAGACAATGAATCAGCACAATTACTGATAAGAGACAACTCCCAATGGTAATACCATCACGCTATATTTATGTAACAGCTCTACTTGTCATGTTTATATGACACCTTAAGTGGAAATATTTGTGCTTTTAATCCTCCCGCTCAGTGCTATTCTTAGCATAAATATCACATTAACCTGTTATTGTACTCTGTATTGTGTGTATACCGTATCACCACCACTTTTAAAGTCTTCAATTGACTGTTAACTAAGCCCTGTCCCCCTTAGTTACTGTTACGCTTTCTGTTCACGCACGGCACATGAACAGTTTACATTTATAATGATAACAAAATTCTTAATAATTTATGAAACCTTTATTTCAGACAGAGGTAGACAAAAGCAGGCTTCTCATTTCTAGCCAGCAACCTTCGATTTTGTTGGCTAAAATGATGATTGGCACTAGCAGCTAACTACTTAAGCTAACGTTAGCCCCATGAGTTGGTTGAGAACACTGTCTTGGCCAAATTTTGTTTTCTGCTGACTCATTCTAAAATGCTAATCTTGTAAAGGGGGACTTAAATACGCACTATGGCTACATATCATGGTTAAAAAAAAGGCTAAAGCTGCATGTTCAAGGCAAAAGTTTAGCATCCTCACCAACTGATGATCCATATAAAAGACATTTAAATAAAGAAATAGCATTCTTCTTGTATTACAGTGTAGAGCTTGTTAGTCCTTGTATGAAAAGGAAAAAATGCAAGGCTCTTATTCAACTCTGATATAAGTTTGTTTGTGTTGCTTAGCACACACTTGTTCTTATTTTTTGTGGGGGTTGCTGGATTGTAAACTTATCCAATAAAGAGCAAGATAGAGCCGCTAACCTAACGTTAGCCTAAACTCTGATAGTATCCATGACCAGCTTCCACACAGTAGTAAAATACAATGGATGTGCTAGTTGTGAATGTTTGTTTGTTTGTCTGCTTAACATAACCTGCAACCCCACACACTAATATAGGATTTAATGATGTGCTAGTTAGCTGGATATGCTAACAATTGCAGTTTATATTAGAGCAGATAAACACACCCTTCAAATTAATTCCTTACATGTTTGCTCTTGTGGTTTTTGTTTTGGAAAGGCTAGAAAAAAAGACACGGCCTTCAAAACTCTTTAAACGCTGTGTGTCACTCTCACTTGAGGCGCATACATATTGTTTTGGCATATTGAGAAATCCAAAGCATGACAGTATTGATGTTTTATTGTACCACAGAATCTGAATCAGATTTATTCACCAAGTAGCAAGTACATGGAATTCAATGTGGTCCAGATGTCAACAGAAAAAGCAATAAACATCAATGTGAAACAATAAACATAAACAAACATAACAGAGTAAGAAAGAGCGGGACTAATTTACAGAGATGTTGTGTAGTGGTGGTGGACTATGTGCTTGCATATTGACATGATAAAAACTATGTGTGTGCAAAAAAGCTGTAGAAGTATATAAATAGAAGTATAAATACCAATGTAGATATAAATATACAGTAGGTACAATTAAAAAATAAAATCTATATAATAACAACTAATAATAATAACTAATAACATCTGCATAGTGCAGGGCAGACAAACACACAGTATACACAATATGAATTTGAATGAGATATGGAGGTGAATGGGAGTTGGTATGTTTACAGTCTTTTAGTGTCCTTGTTAAAGGGGACAGTTATCAATACACTTTTGGCACATTTTACTGTGTATTGATAACTGTCCTCTTGTGGGACAGTACAAATCTGAAATGACCTGATCTAACCTGATACATCATTGCATACATGTCCTACAATAACAGAACTTCTTAAAAGAAACACTGCTGTTGACAAGCTCTCATGCACTTAATGTATTTTTTAATGACCAATGTACATCTTGTTTCATTTGTCTTGTGCATTTTTTCAAATACTGGCAGGCAAAATTAGTAAACCTCTCTTTCCCTCAGTTCACGTGGAACAAAAACATAGTGCGTGTGTGTTCCATGGAGACATTGATTGAGCGCTGGGGGGACAGGAGCTGAGAGGTCAGGCTCTTTTAGTCTCCAAAGGACGTATTGAGTAAAGGGACTGTTCTATCTGCTCTCCGGACCGCAGAGCATCATGTGCTCACACAAAGGCTCAATGTTTGCATCTTATGCATCCCTTTAAATGTGTCCCACACTGTCAAGAACGGGGATAAAAATAGCAGCTTAGATGAAAAGTTTCAAGGCCCTCGGGGTTGTGCCAGAGACACACATTGGTCCTGCTGTGCACTCACTGCAAAAGGTTTAAAGGTTTGTACTATTTTTTTCCATGTAACAGCAATAATGTAAGGCACACAGTGTGGGACAGAAAAAAGGACAGAAAACAGCTTTAGCATAGAGGTGAATGAGTATCAACAACCAGCACATAATTTTTCCATCCAGTCAGCCATTATTTTCTGTTTATGTTGGTTCAGCATATGGAATTAAATTTCAAATGTTATTAAGCGAGGTAATTTATAAGAGTAAACGTTTAATCTACTTTATTTATTTTTTTAAAAATGTCAAAGTTACATGTCCATCATAGGGCTCTGACAAAATTATAAAATTAGGCTGCCAAAATGCATATGGATGTCCGAAAAGGCGACCATCTACTTTCAAAAGACTGGCCAGAATCTTCAGGAAATTTCAAGTCTCTCCAAGTAGATTTTCATTCTGTTCTGCCTGGACGTTATAATATAGTATAAGTATAATTGCTAGAAGCTTAAGGTATGCTTTGAAAAATGGTTGGCCGTAATATAAAGTATATTCTGATTTCAAGTTAATGAGTGTAAACCAAGCAACAACTTTACAGCTTGAGGCTGAAGCCACTGTGGAAGTAACTTAAAGTGCAATGCTACTGACAACTGCTAAATGCTTGCTGCAAATGACTCCCAATCAAGTGTCAATGGCTCTCAAGAAGTCAATCATTTTTTTCAACGAATCTTTATGGTCTCAATCGCTAAATTCGGGCCCTCTAATGAGTGTGCTGGTCATTTTGGAGATTATTGCCCCGTTAATAAGATTTGAAGACTTATAGTAGCTTTGATGTCTGCCTTGTGGGCAGTGATTGACAGCTGTGATTAACAGTTTGCTCACCTGCTGTTCTCCCGGCTCCGGGACTCACACTGAGTCGAACTATTGTTGCAATACTTTGGTAAATTTAATGTTATGATACCTGCCCTGTTGGTACAATTTTGCGAAAGTAGCTAACGTTAGCCCAACTGTGCACTGCTCGGTGTTCCCAGTAAGCTAGCGTTCACTTCGGTCCGAGGTAGCGGGGCGTGTTTCCAGAGCATGAAAGGCAACATCCTGCACTCCTTATTTTGAAGGTTCTGGCTCCAAGAGGAAAAGGTGGCGCTGACCATAACCACCAACTCTGGGGGTTTCAAACTGGCTCCAATGCAAACCAACAGGTGACGTCACACCTCGCTATATCCATCTTTATATACAGTCTATGACGTAAACATGTAAAACTAAAAGTATAGTTTTTATACACAAATCTAGGCTAGTGATTCAGTGAGTGACAGCATCCTCTAGTCAAGAGATTTAAAAGGCCTTTTTCACAGCAGATGTTTTGATGTGTCATAGAAGGAAAACCACAGGTGTAATTAATAAAAACACTAATGACATCTGTATTTCATTTAGATTTACCAGTTCCGGTTTATTGGGACACGTACAGTAAATGCAAATGAGCCATGTTATCAGTTTTATTGGCCAAGTATGTTTACATATAAAAGTAATTTCACTCTGATGTTATTAATTACACTTGTGCTTTTTCAGTTACGACTATTCAAAACTACAATGAAAAAGGTCTTTTAAAGAAACTAAATCTCTTCCACTGAACATGCAACATCCAAATTTCATTGCCAATGTTATATGAAATTATTTTTTTTGCTGAGATAATAAACAAGAAGTCTTGTCTAAGCATACACGATGGACAACCACTGTCTGTTTCAGACACCAGCTCATCCTGAGTCTTATGCTCGCTGAGTACTCTAAACACTGTGAGGTAAAGACATGATGGTTTGTTACAGTCAGTAATTGTAGGGAGACCTGACATTGATTGAGCGCAGGGTCAAATCAGACATCAGGGAGTGGTGTTGGGGTTAAAGTTTACACTGTGGGTCCCCCCCCCCAACCACCCGCTGCTAGTCTATTACATCACCATCTGATTACATCATCTCCCACTGGGACTGGTGAGACATCCCAGCATCTCCTCATGATTGGCCCTGTGCAGCGGCTGTACTGACCATACCGCAGCCCAAGACGCTGTTGGTCAAAATGTGAACTGTGGGGCTATTGTGAAAAGGCAAAGACCTCACCCTCAGCTGCCATCTCCCTTTCTCCCTGCCTCTGTTATTGTCTCTCTGTCCTTCTCCACCTCTCACTCTCTGCTATAATTCAACAAAACTGCAAGGAGAGTTCAGTCTCAAGTTAACTGCTTTGCTTGCTCTGTGGCTGCCTGCCCCGCCTTGAAAGCAGACAGTAATCTCAAGATTGACTGAGGCAATAAAATACAAGTGTGGCCAAAGTAGCTCAGCTTTGATCGTGTGTCTCACAGTTTTTAGCCTGTTTTTATCCTTCAGGTAAGGTTTCACTTACTTAAGTGGGATGTTACATAAGCTCCAATCCTTCCCCAAAGTGTTTCAGAAAGAGGACACAGGTCATCTGAGCATGACTAACATCATTATTACTGGTGCTGGTCTTTCTTTATGCTTTTTAGCTTTGGAAAGTTATCAGTTACCATGCTGACATCTAAATATGTCAAAAATTGCATAGGACAAACAATTAAAGAGTAGACTAGCAATACTCTAAAGTTTTCGTTGTGTAGACAAAGTCCATGAAAAGACCAAAACCAACAATGAACTGATCCTAACAAGCATCTACAAAGCCTCATATAGCTTATTCATCTGTGCCATAAATTGCAAGTTTTGTCAAAAAAAAACTGGTATTAAGTCTAATTCTGTGTCCGAAATCATTCCCTCGTTCAATCATTGACTACTCCCTCTGTAAAAGACACTCCATAGTTTACTCAATAGTGAGCACTAAATGAGATTTCAGACTTTTACTAATCATCATCATTTTGCGTCATCACTGTCAGCTGTAGAGTTGCACAACATTCATTTTCACATCTATAAAATGTGGCACATTTAATTGTGGGATTGTTAGCAGAAATTAGTGTGCATGCCATGGACGCTACTTTTTTAGTGAAATATTGAGGGCACAATATAGTAGAAAAATACACAGAATGTGGACGCTCAAATAAAATGGCGGAGCGTAAATATAGTGCACTATATAGTAAATAGTGAGTGATTTCGGACACAGTCATGCTAGCATCACTGTTAGACTGTACTAAGGCACAGCGGTGATTTGAGTTAAATGCCAATGTCAGCATGCTAACATGCTTACATGCTGATCATTAGCAGACATGTTTAACATGTTCACCATCTTAGTTTAGCATGTTAGCATGCAATTACAGCTGCGGCTGATGACAATACTATTAGCTTTAGCAAAGTATTGGACAAAGTGAATTTTTGACCTGATAGTGAAGCTAGATGGAAAAGTAAGTTGTTACAATTCATCTCGTGGGGAACATTAATGTCTGAACAAAATTTCCCGTCAATCCATCCAAAGTGGTTACTTGCCTACTGACAAACTAACGACATTGCCATCCATAGAGCCATGTTGCTAGCAAGGCTAAAAACTATTAAAAGCACATTATGGAGCCATATCATTTTTTCAGTATAGTTTGAGTCAATGTCACATACACTGTCCTGCTACCAAAAAAATACCCACTAATGCATTAAATGTGTTACTCCGCGACTGAAAATAGTTCCCAACAAATGCTGTATTTCCTCCTGTTTGAGTAACATTTGCAAAAAACTACAATGCCCAGCTCTTTTAGAAAAGTATTCACCTTTTTAGAAAAATAAACTACATGTTTTTGACCCATTTTTAAAGATTTATGTGTGCCAGAGCCAGAACAGTCAGGAAGTATTGAGAGACGGACTAATACACAATTGTTTTAGTCTTTTCACTGGATTTGTTAACACTACAAAAAATTAAGAATAATCCTTTAAACCAATAACCAAATGCTGTAACATTCAGGTTTCACCAGGGGTCTAAAAATTAATTATTTGCCTATGTACACTCGATGTGTGCACATAGGCTTTAAGCATAAACAGGTTTTATTTTAATTAGAGATACTAATGACTTTTCTGCTATTGTCCCAACCTCATATTACTGGACCAAATGGTGAACAAGGGATTTTTGTAGGAAGAGAATGTAGCATAAACAGGCACTTTGTATGCAATGAGTCAGACTGGGGCTCACATTTGAAACGATCCACTGTTCATGGCAGCCAAACACTGCACTTGCTAATTGCAAGATGGGAGAGTTATGTTATGCAGCTTTGAGCGGTTCAACAGCTTTGTCTGTTCGAGCGGAAGGGGAATATTTGAGAGCTGCACTCATTGATATTATCTGGCTCTTATTTGAGCTTCATCTTCTGGCTGTTGCATAACTTTCTTTTTTCTTCCACACTGATTCACTGTTTGTTGGTGTGAAATTCTAGAGCAGGAGCCTTTAAATGAAACCATTTATTATCCTGTTTTGGTCGTTCTGTTTGTTTTATACGGTTCAGTGTAGACAGATAATTGTGTTCATATGCAGTAAATTTCATGTAACAATAAAAATACCAGAATCCGGAAATCACTTTTTTAATTATTCATTGTCGGCTTTCAAAAGCCTCTTTAGTCTTAAAAAAAAAAAAAAAAAAAAGTAGGAGACATTCAGGCGACACAGGAAGAGGAACAGAATACTTTTCTGTGTTCCAGATGGACTGGGTTTCTATGTGGGATGGTGTTGGCGTCAGTAATTTCACCTGTCATTACCCTCACAAATAGAACTCCCTGTTTAATCTGCATTTCCATCACTGGGCGCCTCTATTAGCACAAAAAATCTAGAGCTAATGGTTGGAAAAGATTGGCTTTTGATTCACTTAGAGGCTCCTCACACACACACATACACACAGACACTTTATTTCTTTATACTTTTGTGATGTGCCTGTTCTGTCTTGTGGTTTTATCGTTGGGTTTGATCTTTATTTGCAGCCTTTGTTCTTTGTAAGACACTTTTTTGATGTTTGTTTAAACTGCTGTAGAAATAAATCCTGCTTTGACTGGACTTCATTTTCCATGCCATTGCATGAGATCTCATTCTCACCCCCCTTTTAACCCCGTTTGCACAAATTTCCCAAAAGGCCTGTTTGAAAGAAAGTCAATGTCACGTCACATCTGAAGACCTTTACCATTGATCAATGTGACCTGAGATGTTTTGCGCTTCATACAAAGGAGCAACAGGCTTCAGAAGAACGAGAGAGGCGCCGCTCATGACAACAAAGAACAAACTCATGAGTGGAAGTTTCCTGGCTGCTCGTCAGATGTAATGAGCAAAGTGAAGAATTATGATTCTCCAAGTGAATGAAATGAGCGTTGTATGACTCATGCTGTGCTCTGCCTCTCTCGGTGGAGCCAGCAGGAGGCTCGCCCAACACAGCAGCTGCTTGTCTCTCTGTCTAAACAACATCCATAACAGACTGCGTACATCAGCCACAAACTGCTTACGTTTTTTAAATCTATTAATTATATTGACATCCTGCAGAGTAGCTCCAACTTTCCAGCAACTCCTGTAATTGGTAATTTGTTTGCACTCTTTTCATAGAATAATATACAGGTGTGTTGACTTCCTGGGATGTTGTTGTCACCGTGAGGCGCCCGACCAAGACACATAACCCCTCAATAAAATCACAAATTGTCCTTTTTATACTTAGATTTTTGTACGGATTAAACATACGAGGTATAATGTGTTAATTGGTGAGCTTTAGAGGAGCTGACCCCCCCCCCCCCCCCCCCGTTTCTAGTCTTTGTGCTAAACTAAGCTAACCAGCTGCTGGTTGTTGCTTCATATTTACTGTACGAACATGAGTGTCATCAATCTTCTCAGCTTCTAAGTGGATTAGCATGTTTCCCAAAATGTGAAACTATTAAACTTACTTTTCCTTCTTAAACGTCTCAGTAAGTATAATTTTAAAAGTACAAAAACATTTTACCACACTGGATTTGTTTTTACTGTTTTCCTTTAGGCCTTTAGGCTTTACTGAGACTATATCAACATAATATTTAGATTTGTTTTATTATTTATTATTTATGTATTTATTATGTATTATATACTATTCCTTCAGCATTCCAATAATTAGAACAATTGTAAATGTCTTGAGCATAAGCATCAAGTGATTCAGTCTGACATTTGGGAACTTTACAGACTTTGGGATCTTTTTAATTCAGTCCTGTGAGTTTGAACAAAGCTTGACCACACAGGGCAGGAGTTCAGAGGTTAAATCACAATCATTTTAGCCTGGGAAAAGCTCACAAACTTGTTTTGTAGAAACCTCAACAATGCCATTAAAACATTCTTGAAGTCCTGGAATTTGCGTTGAATAGTGTTGAAAATCCTGAATATTTCTTAATAACTTTTCCACAAGCCAAACACATGACAGAGTTATGATGAAGCAAAAAACGGGAGGAAGGTCCTTGTTTCAAAATAGAAAAAAACACCTGAAGGTTAATTCCTGGAACGTGATTAAACAGCATCCTGGCGTTGAGTCAGCCCTTCAGGCTCGTCAGGTGTTTATGACCGAGCTGGATTTCCTTGCTCCTGATTGGTTCTCCGTGTTTTTATCCCAGTGACACAGCTTTGAGTGTCCTTCCCTTGACTTCATCTACATGACGAGACAAGAGAGGAGACGACACACTGTTGTTTCTCCTTAACACACGTTACTCCTACGTAGCATCCGGATTCTCGAGAAACTAGGGTGATATAGTCACCTACATAAGAGTATTTACATGCCTCATTCTTGTTTGTGCCTGTCAGCTGATCAGTCACTTCATATTCAAGCACCTAAACCAGTTTCTATAGAAGGCAGTATAAACATGTGACAGGCTGTAATTACAGCCCTAGAAACTGTTTAATTGTTTTTAAAGGCTTATTTTTTTACTGCTTTGCCGTCCATCGTAAATGTGCTTTACGGTATCTGGCAGGAGAGTTGTTGGTGGGATACAAAGATCAACAAAGGGAATTTTGTGAGCTATTAATCCCCCGCAGGTCGGCCTGTTTCTCTGTCATCCAGTAATGGGCTATTTAAGGAGAACAGTAACTCGTGGGAGCACCACCCACCTTGTGTGCGCCGTGCTGTGAACCATACCTGTTGTCTATATTAGGACGTTCGGTTCAAAGGGTTTTTTTTTAATGTTAATGACATGGAACAAACTGTCAGGCTGGGTTGCCGAAAGAAACTTCATTATAAGCCAGTAGAAAAGGATCATTTCAGTGTAAATGGGTTCATTAATGAATTAGCAGCAGCTGCAGCATCATTGTGATCTTTATTTTGCAGTGTTGATTATGTTAAATTATCACAGCAATCATGCACTGTGTATATTAACTATAAACTCCTCACAAAATCCTTTTCTACTGTTAAAATATTTCTAATCACTGTGTTGCTTATCCAAGTATATCTGTATAGCAAGTTTTTAAACCACCCAAGGGTTTTGTTAGAATAAACCACATTTTAATTAGATTTTTATTATTAATGTCGCTCCTTTATTTATGTGTCTTCTACATGGATCATGATGTAAAACTTAAAACTTAAAACAACTCCGATGGAAACATTAAAAGTCAGCAGGAGACAGCGGGATTTTTCAACCAACTTACAGAGTTTTAGCGATACCATTTGTTTACACTTGTTAGCTATATTAGCTGTTCTGCTGGTGAAAGTCATTATTTCAGCTGACAAAATCCACTGTCAACAGCTAGAAATAAGAAGCTTGCTTTTGTTTACTTTTGTGTGAAATCGAAGACCTACAATTTCAAAAATTTCTGCGGTAAATCTGCCGTCAGCACCGTAAACTGCTATGTGCAGAAAGGAAAGCTTACTATAGGTGGCAAGGCTTAGCGAACAGTCACTTTTCATAGAATAACTTACATATTCATTTCGCAAATAAGTTGAAATCAATCATGTATCCACTAAGTATTTTTAGAAACCTGCTGCTATTAAACAAACACTTTTAAAGGTGCAGTGTGTAAGATTTAGTGGCATCTAGCGGTGAGGTTGCAGATTGCAATCAACTGAGTACCCCTCCACACCTCCATCTCCCCTTCCAAGCGTGTAGGAGAACCTACAGTGGCTGCAAAACTTGTGAAAAACGTGAAAGGCCCTCTCCAGAGCCAGTGTTTAGTTTGTCTGTTCTGGGCTACTGTAGAAACATGGCGGTGCAACATGGTGGGCTCTGTGGAAGAGGACCTGCTCCCTATGTAGATATAAAGGGCTCCTTCTAAGGTAATGAAAACACGATAATTCTTATTTTCAGGTGATTATACACTAATTAAAACATACTTATGAATATCTTATTCCATTTCTGCCAAGTCCGTTCTGCTAGATGCCACCAAATACTACACACTGCACCTTTAAAATGATGTAAATCATAGCTTAAACTCTGTTTTCCCTTAAATGCCCCACAAAGATACTAAAATCATTTCATTATGAGCCACTAGGAAAGAATCATCTCAGTGTAAATTGATTATTTAATGATAAATAGTAGCAGCTGCAGCATCATTGTCACTGTATCGATATAAGATGAAATTTCTTGAAAACTGCTTCATTTAAGGGTAATTTGCTAATTACCTTTTCCCCTAAGATTTTTGGTTATGTTTTGCTACTTATTCTACTGAACTAATTAATTGGATTTTTTGTAAGTTTTTAAAACTGTTTGGCCTTTTTTTCCTTGTCGAATTTAACCAGACAACACAGTTAAATCTAAACACCTGAGGGAAATTAGAACAAAGCACCCTATCATTAAAGGGGAGGACTCTGTGATATTTACTTGCGATTCATCACCCTTGTCCCCCATATTTTTGGAAACCACAAATACTAAAAGAAATCCAATGGCTTGTTGTAGTTTCCCCTCCTTAAACACATTAGGCAATGATTAGCTGGGGCCTTATTTCCTCTCTGGGAGCCACTTCACCTCTGGTTTTCACTGTGTGATCTCGTGCTGTGCGTTCAGCCCAGCCTCCCCCCCTCCCACCATCAATATTATACTTCAGTGATCAAACCCTGAACCCCCCCCCCCCCCGGCCAGCCAGTCAGCTTCAAAGCACCTGTAGACCGACTCCTCCTCCACACATAACCACATTAGTCTGTCTGTCCCGTCTGAAAACTGATTCTTACTGGTTGCCAGACTCTTTTTTTTCTTCACCAGTGTGCAGCGTGTGTATTAATGAAAGCCTTTGATGTCTGAAAAACAACCTAAATGATGAGCTTCCAGGAGCTTTACTGCAGTGCCTCATTACTGAACACCAGCTAACAGTTTCAGGAAAATCTATTCATAGTTCATTTCTATTTAAAACGACTCATTTACAAATAAAAAAAAAAATCATGCATTTAAACTTTAACTTGAGTAAACAAGTAGTAGCTGTAAAAGGTATTCAGCTATCAAACGTAAATGTACTTTGCATTGAGTGTAGATAGTTTCAGTGATTTTTATGCTGTCAGATCAGCTGCGGAAAAGAAAACAAAATGGATAGGAAGAAAGATTCCTGGAAAGAACTATGTGATTTGGTACTAATTGTAGGGAAAATAGGGGCAAAGTTCTGTTATTTCAGTGATTTTAGATAAAGTTTAGTCATTGTGTTCAGTTTATAAGCAGCCTGTTCCAGAGTATATTTCCTCAAAAGAATTGCCCTGTAGTTCAGTTATAAATGCTGCTTTATGTATCAAAAGTATGCAAATTGATTCTCATACATAAATTCTTTTAAGCATTTGGAATATAAAATACTTAAATCCTGAAACAGTAAACATGGATGTACGCATAATCAGTTTATGTGTTTATGCTTGGTTTGCGAGTGACTTCCTGCCACTGTTGACTGTCATGGTGTGTTTCAATCACCACAACTCAATATGTGGTTAAGAGTACAGTTCGCTTGCTCCAAGCAGCACTAGTCGAGGTCTGCCTGTTTTTTTCTTCAGCCAGTCTGGCACCAAATCTAGAGGCCACTGGGTTCTGTAAACAACCCTCGCCTCCTGCTCGCCTGTAGATATGTTTACAGCTTTTCCTTGAAAAACATAGTTCATTGTGTCCCTGCTGCTCCTGATAATGAAGCCTGTAGGTCACAAAGCCTGATCTGAAGCCCAGCTGAGGTCACCTACTTCCTCCTGATTGTCAGGAAGATCAGTGTGGTAGCCGTGATAAACTTGGCCAGGAAACTGGTAGACTGGGGGTGTTGAGGGGAAGGAGGACTGGGAATATGGTTAGGCCTGGAGGTGGAGCTGGAAATGGTATTGGCAGTGGAAATGGTAGCGGTAATAGCATTGGAAATGGGAGCAGGAATGGGAATGGTGCTAGTTTTCTGTCCACACTTTTGTCACAACACATCTCCTAAAATAAAATTTGCAGCTCTAAGCTCTCTGTATATAACTATGTGACTTTATTTGTTTTTTGGAACAACACAAAATAGAACAATGGAAAGTATTATGTGTCATGCCCTCCACTTTTCTATTTCAGGGCCTTAACGGTGCAATTTTCTCCTCCTAAAACAAAAGGCTGCTTTTGAATGGTTGTGTTATCCTCTAGTGGTCTCGATTGGTGAAATTCACTCTAAATGCAGAGCTAAACCACCTGCCTTTATGCTAAACACAACCTCAAGACAATAAGAAGAAACTGCAGACTGAGGATAGCTGGGTCAACATCTTATCCGACGGTCAAGGAAGAGAGAGATTAAATCCATTTCAACCCAGGCTCAGGGACAGTCCTGAAGGCGAGGTGGAGCATTAACTTTGCTATCTCATGGCTGAACTCCCGCCTTTGGGACCTCGTTGACTCTTCAGACACAGGAACGCATTACAAACAGCGCCTGGAACGACGCGTGGAATAAACACTGTGCCTAAACAGAACCAGATGTTCCTCCTGCTATGAACCGGAGAGCGCCGTGATCCTGCTCTGGGTTGGGCTGATCCCCAGCGTCACCGAGGCAAACCAGCTCCAGCTTTAGGCCTTAGCAAAACAGCTCTCTTCCTGTGCCTCACAGGAGCAACTATTCCTATTCTGAGAGGCCCTTTATTCAGCAATGTATGCATTTCACTTGGAGAATATTAATGCTACGAGCAAGTCAAACAAAGTATTAAACACTGAAGTGGTGTCTTTGAAATGACCTGGTGACTATGAGCGCACTATGAGAAGTGCGTAATCAGGCTTGCTTTAGCCTTGACATGACCTGAATCATCATCATCCATGCCTTTATCTTCAGCAGGTTAGACTACTGTAATGGCCTCTTTACATGTCTCCCCAAAACAGACATTAGACAGAAAAAGCTGAACATATCACACCCGTTCTCAGATCCCTACACTGGCACCCAGTGAAGCACAGAATTGATTTTAAAATATTGCTCCTAGTTTTTAAGTCACTGAATGGGTTGGGGCCCAAATACATCTCCGATTTGATTTCACACTATGAACCCTTGAGAAGTCTCAGGTCTTCCGGGGCTGGTCTGCTAACTGTTCCCAGAGTCAAAACAAAACATGGTAAAGCAGCATTTAGTCATTACGCTGCTCATTATTGGAACAAACTGCCTGAGAATATGAGAAACGTGCCAACCCTAGCTACTTTTAAATCCAGGCTAAAAACTTTTATGTCTCTACTGCTTTCCCTTAAAACTGATGCAAAATGGTGAACGCTAAATTTTTAGGTTGTGAATTGTTGAATGATTTTAACCTGACAGAGGTGTTATTGACACTTATGTATGTGTATATGTATGTGTGTATGTGTACTGTATGTATATATATTTGACTCTGACTTGTATATTTGCTAGGTGACAAACTCAGATTACAACCTGAGTGAAAGCACAAGTAGCCGCTCTGTGTGCTAACATGCTCACAATAACAATGTTAACATGCTAATGTGTAGCAGGCTTAGTGTAGTATGTAAGAATGCTAATATTTGCTAAATAGCGCTAAACACAAAGTGCAGCTGAAGCTGGTTTTGCAGGTATTTAGCCATAAACCAAAGTGATGATGATGATGCTAGAGTAAAAGGATCACCAAGTAAAAACAATCATCCAGTCCAATGGTTGTCCAGATATTTCACTTAAAACCACAAATGTCATGGTGGCGCTAGATGAAAAGTCAGAGGATCGCCAAAGTTAGTAGGATACATCACCCAGGAACCATGAACAGCTGTAGAAAATCTTGTGCCAATCCATCACAGCTAAAAAAACGACAGAAGAGAGAAGCCACGGATGCTTTTTCCAAACAGCAGAAGCTGAAGAATGAGTACAGTAGAAGCAGTTTATATATGTTTATATGCCGCCAATGTTCAAATTCATTTTGAAAGAAATGCAATGCCTCCTTGAAACATTTTTAATGAACATTTCTGAAAAGTTGTAAAATGTTCCCTGACAACTTACATATATAATTTGTTTCCCTGCAATAGCAGCTGAAGTATGATTCACTCTTTTGTGGTTATGATTTGGCAACTCAAAGCACTTGGTTAAAATTCGGGGAAGATTGTGGGTTTGTTTAAATATTAAATATTACTTTTTCAATATTTAACCAAAACCACAATCTTCCCTTAACCTAAATTTAACTAAAGTCTTCATAAAAGTTGACTAAAAGGCACACAAGTCCATCTTTTTGTCCAGCCATGACCTCTCCTGACCACTTTCTACAACGTGTGGTAGGAAAAAAAGTTTCCTGGACTTGTTGCCAGTGAACATAATCCAGGTGGCCATCACACCACCTCTGCAATGTATCTGGCAAAATAATATAGTAAATAAATGTGATTTCTGGGAGAATGGGTTGGTAAAAGATGTAAAGAAACAAGGATACAACAAGGCTCTTGATATTTCACAGGACTGTGAACCTGACGCACTAATGACAGTCCATAAATTTTGAGATGAAAACCCTGATGGCTGTCCTGGCAGGGAGACATGCTTTTGTTGTAAATCAAAACTTGGGCTGGGGAAGTTTGGAGAGGAAACAACTTTGTGGGATTAGTCTCCATGGCCCATGTGTATTTTCACTGAAAACAACAGATTTTCACATTCCACAGCATCATTTATTCATCTGATAAGCATTATGGTTTCGGGCTCACGTTATTAGATGATGCAAACATTTTCCTCTTGGGTGTAATCTGTCTTTTTTTTTTTGCTTCCCAAGATGAAGTTTTGAAATGAAGCAAGCATCCAGTTTGTAGGGACTCGACTGGATCCACCCTCGTCTCTTTGGGAGAAAACCGCTTCCATTCCATCCAAATAGAGACTCGCCGCAGCTCCCAGCCTGCTGTTACACAACCGGTGGGTTGGACAGCGGCCCTCTCACATGCTCATGTTAACTACATACACAGCACTTTCCGCGGGTCAAACCCCAGCCTCCAAACCCACAGACTCAAAATGAAGCTGTTCATTTGTGCTTGTGGTACAGAATTCCATTTGTGTTACAGTAAAAAAGCTTTGTCATGATACAGTAGATGATGAAGAGCCAGTTCTCTGTAAAGACCAAACCTTGTGACTCTATTGCTGGTACTTACATGTACTTACGTATATACATGCACAGATGTACATGTGGCTGGCTCTGTTGGAGTTTGTGACGTACTTAAAGGGACCATATTAGGCTTTTTGTAATTTTCTGTTATTTATATACTGTTATGATGTCGGATATCTATGTTAAACATGACAAAACTTAATTTAACATATGTAGAAATGCTTCCTGCAAGTCAAAAGCCAGGGCTTCAACCTGAGACCATTAGTGAGACATTAGGAGTCTCCTTTAGCCACTGCTTTGCTATGTTTTAGCATGCAACAAATACACAGTTTTAAGTTATTTTATCATGAGAGTAAACAAGATGCCATGTTTGGGTTTTTTTTTGCTCTTGGTCAATGGATGTATTTTTATGCTGCGCTCCTGCATTGTGGGTTAATCCCATTGCTAGCCATATAGTCGCACCAAATAAATAGCCTGAATTGGCTAAACTAGCTGCTTTTTTGTCTTGTCTTTGTCTTGTATTTGATGTAGTTTGTGGACACGTGAAAGAAGATACAAATAAACAGATATAGCTAATCTTAAATTAGCTAAATTGATTGTGTTGATTTGGGATTTTGAAGATGTTTCATATAAAATGGAGGCCATCATCTTGCCAGCGGTCTGTAGCAGTCTCTTTTCACCAGTTTCATTATTGTCAGAAATTGCGATAACTCTGACTTACAGCTAAGGCTGACATGAAAGTTTTTTCCCCCTTGGTTCCTCGTAATTACGGTTTAAATGATATGACGTGAATGTGGCATTTGAACTGGATACTGGAGTCCAGATGGCAGTGTAGTGTAGCCTAGCTTGCTACTGCTAGCTCATCATCTCATCACTGTCATCTATCCCTGAACACACTAGCTCATATGAGATGAAGAAAACCCTTTCTTTACTAGGCTCTGAGATAGGCGATATGTGCCATTATCCTGTATAAGGTACAGGAACATAGCTTGTGTATAACATACAGTCATTTCCATTCTCGGAAAGACGTCTGGATGACATATGACAATTCAGTAGCTTTAAAAGTTTCCAGGAAGTGTGAAATTTGTTAGAAGTTTGCCACCAAAGAAAAGAAAGGAAAGGGAAAATTGTGGTAATGGTTACTCTGGGAAATAAGCTTTTGATGGTGTATCTTGTGTCAAATAGAGAGCTCTCTAAGCCAAGCTGGAAGTGCAGAGAAGGAATGCGAACCTCCCTCAGTTTCCTCCCTGTCCTCCATTTGTCCTGTTCTCCCCTCATCGTTAGAGACAGACCACCAATAACAACGCTTAAGTTAATTCACACAGCTGTGGCGGGGAGGCTTACAGGGCCATTACTGTACATCGTTCCACATCAAGAGGGGTCATAAGTTTGTTCCCCACCACCGCCAATATGTCTGTCAACAGCCATGAGCTAAGTAGCCAAAATGCAAATGTGATGCCAAATAATTAGCCTTGTACAAGTCCCACTGCACTCTGATAAAGCTCAGCCAAGGCCCAAACCGGTTGGTGTACAGATCTTCAAATAACCCTCTATTATCATTCCACTGCGCTGGCATGGGCCACAGAACAACAAAAATAACAAGAGTCATTTGGCGCCCAAACATCTCATGCATCTGTCGTGCATGCTGAGGCTTTGATAGTTTCTGGATCGCCCACAGAGAGAACCAGATTCCTTTTTCTCAAAATAGCTGGCTGTTAAAGTATATGATGTGTTTAAATTTGCGCTGTTTTGAGGAGATGCAGAAGTGGGAATTTCCCACTTGTCATTTAATGTGGGAATGTAAGGAAATTGCACATAAACAGATGACAGTGGTAAAAAAAAAAAAAATCAGTCTAAAAAGGTCAGACAAGGAAGATTTCCTTTTCTGTTTAGTGTCAGAATGATGTTTACTACACTCTCTGAATAGTATTTTCTCTACAGCATTATACTGATGGGCTGTTTTACAAACGGAGATCCTGTCATTGTAATTTTTAATGACACATTTTGATTGGATAAGAATCCCTGCTAAATTTATGCCCAAATTAGTCAGGGTATGAAGTGTGTACTGTAAAATGTATAAGCGTGCAAGTAATGCATAATTTACACTCCAGCTAAAAGAAAACTCAACTCATTCCTGCCATGTGGATGTTGGTCCAGGATATGCTTTAGATCAATGTAGTCGGCTATATGCAACACAAACATATGTACAATATATTTTTTATAATATATTATCTATACTATATATTTAAAAATAGAGCAAAAATGACTGTTTTAATATTTTACCAACATGTTTTTACAAATACACATATATTTTTAGGACATAAGTGGTGATATATATACAGTACCAGTCAAAAGTTTGGAGTATTGTTCCTTATATTAATTCGACATCATGCTCATCACTGCACCAGGTTATAAAACTGCATTCGGTTGACTTCATGTTAATGTAATAAAACCAGTTTGATGGCTTTTGCATATCTTACAAAGTATTTCAGTCCTTCAGGTTGATAAAAACAGATTGATATCCAAAACATATCTTAGATTATAAGATATATGTTTCCATTCATAATTCATAATATATTGATAATATACTTAAAAGAGTACTCTGTAAACTTAGCATATAACTTTAACTTTGATGGACTCACAATGGACAGTTTTTTTTTTTTTTAAAAAGAAAGATTTAGTCCTAAACACTCTCTATGTGCGAAAATGTCTATCAGCTGCGCAAAAATTCAAAAAGTTTTTGTATATTTAGTTTTGACTTTAGGAAAAGTCATAAAATTTCAGGCTAAAAGAAAGGTGTTTAGGGTGTTTTTACTGCTCTCAAATGTAAAAATGGGTCAAATTTTACCTGAACAGTATGTAAGGATTACTAAATGTGGAAAACCAAAATATTGGATCGAAAATATTTGTCCATACTTATGAACATATATGCTCCGTGTTCATTTATTGCCATATATTAGATTTTCATATGGGACATTTACTCTTTTGTAACCTGTTTCCATGTTGGGACAGTCAAGCTGTCAGAAGAGCGTCCACCGAGCGTACATACTGATGTAGAGGGAGAAGAGTGCGCCAAAAAATGCATTGTACGGAGTCACAGGAGTAGTATTATCCAAGGATCTTGGCGTTTCCCAGATGACAGACGGTAATCTGGCCTGAAGTTTTTACTTTTCTGTCAGGAGAAAAAATACTGACATAGCATGATTGTGGCCTACTAGGAAATAAAATACTCTTTCCAGAATAAGACATCATTATTTATACTGTATCTGTATTCCTCTGTGTGAGTTTGTTTGCCAAGAGCGATGTACTACTACTGTACTCTCAAATAAAAGAATCAACACTGGGATTATTTGCAGTTCATGCACTACAGACGGTACTGCACATGTCTGAGAGCTTCAAATAGAACAAATGGACAGTTAAAATAAATACAGCATGACTGACATTTAGAGTCATCTTTTGAAAGCAGCGCTCTGTTTAACCTGTATGTTTGCTCGGCATGTCCGTACCTGTTGGTGACTTTTACTGAAGGAGTGAATGGACCGGAGCCACCTCCTCAAAACACAGGCGCTCTGACGAAGCTACGAGGCAGTTTGAGGGTTTTGTTTCTGAGGTGGTGTTCTGCTTTGTAAGCTACTGGCTTTTGGGATTTATCCAAGTGAAGCTCCTGTAAATACATCTGGTGATTACAAGCATAAAAGAGAAGAAAAATTCCCCCAATGAGGCCTTGGTATGCCAAAGAACTAGCCAAGATAAAGGATCGCAGGTCAAAGCTCAGAAAGAGGAATTTGCGCATTTCATAATTGATTTTGCTTTTGTGGGACAAAAGCCAGTTTAGTGTGACCAGTAAAGGCAGAGCACAGGTGAGTGATTGGTTTACAGTGCTCAGAGGGAGGGAGCAGGATGTCAGGAGAGCTGTGAACAGGTTAAGGCCTGTCCTGCATTTAGAGGCTTGGATTTAAGCTGACATGCAGGAATGTGTTTCCATATAGAGCGTGAAATGTGTTCAATGCAACCTGCTCTGTACGCTCAAAAGGATGAAAAAACTCTTGATCTTTATAGAGTGATGAGCTACAATTTAAAGTTTTTAGGTGTTAATATTGTAACTGTGGTATTTTATATTTAAGGTGTGTTGAAACAGAACGATAAACAGACAGCGGTATGTGAGTTGTTGGCAGCAGGTGTTTCTCAAAGATTCAGGCTGGGACTCATCAGACTTAAAGATGATCGATGCGTTCACATTATGTTCTTCAAGAGTTTGATTTATTCGTTTGTTCAGTTTCCCCTCTTTACGTTCTCGGTAAACACAAAGGATTCAACTTGTTATTAGGAACATGTGATCAAAATACAGCTGTGTTACAGACTAAATCACATCACACATGTTATAAATTGTCAAGAATCATTAATTTATTCTAGATTGTCAACAGAAAATTAATCTGCAACTTTTTTGATAATCGATTATTCATAAGGGTTATTTTTAAGCAAAAACTACAAATATGATTTTGTTACTTCTCCAGTGTGAGAATTTGCTGCTACTTTATATTTTTGCTTCTGTGGACTTCGCTGGACTTTTTTTACTTTTAAACTGAGACCACAATCAGAGTAATTCTTTAGTTGCTACGAGCAGACGAAAAACAAATGAAATGCACAGTCAGTGAACATTTTGCAGATACATTCAGCACCAAGATTTTTGCAACATTTAGTAAATAGGGTTGTAATATACTGAAATATAAATTTATCCCTTTCTTCTTTTTTTATAATATTATATTGAATGGCATGTTTTAATGTCTCCTTGGATAGCTTATATTATGTTTTCTCTGTATTTTATGATGTATAGTTGTCTTTCTTTAGAAGAAAAAAATACAGGCCCTACAATTCATACATTTTTATTATGAATATAAAAACAGAAATTACTTGAAGCATAAAGCTTTCACATACTTGAGACAACAAATTTATATAAATATATCCTAAACAAAGCCAGCACAGTAACAGAAACCTCCAGTCAGGGTTTAAAACAATCTAATTACACACACTCAGATAATCATAGATGTAGAGGTCCATAAGTTTCCTTCAGACAGGAGGGAAATTCTTTGAGGAGACGAGCAGCAATCATCGTGGCGTGAACCCTCCTGACCCCAGCTGCCTGGGACTTGACCTCTCACCCGCTGACTGACCCTCGCCCGCTGCTGTGGAGTCGATTGTGGCATCAGAGAGGCTGGAGGCGAGCCCCTTTAGTCAGGGGAAATGAATCTTCCACATGCTGCAGGAGGAATGTCATGGTCCAGACGGTCCAGAGTTCCCCCCCCCCGGGAGTTCAGGAATCTGGGCACCTGTGAAATTCCCTTTAGTCTGTTCACGGGGGGCGTCAATCCCACTTAAGTGAGTCTGCAGGCGCAGCAAGTATGGAAAGATGCTTGAAAAGGGCATGTCAGATTTATCTTTCATGCCAGAGACTTTGACTTATACTGATCACCTGCCATGAGGAGTTTCATATTTGTTGGGTGTTCAAGAGCTGTAAATTTGCATATTTTCACTGCATATCTGTTTGTAATTTTCAAATTGGACATTAATTATTATCATGTAACAGCCAATCAGAGAAGGATTAGACCTGAATGTAACCCAGTGAGTTTTCATCATCTTGCATCAGTAATATCACAAACAGAAAAACTATTAGAACCATTTTCCTCTTACATTTTGCAGCGAAATATTGGTTTGACTTCTGCCTGAAATGTAACAGCGTGTCCAGAAGATAAAACGCTAGTGAGCGTAAATGAACAAAGGTGTAAGATAGGATGAAAGACACAAGTTTTACATAACATACAGGTCCTGAAAAATCAGCTTTTGACCTTTTTAAAACACCTTATAAATCTCTTTTGGATTGCTAACAGAGTTCTCTGTTTTTTCACAAAAGACTGTGGTTGGAATTTAAAGAGGAGAGTCTGTGAACTTCACAGGATGACAAAACTGGACCCTTTTGATGTGCTGCACAGTTGAATCAGCCTCAACTGTGCCTGCAGCCCAGACAACGTGTTGGTGTCACATTTCATAATCTCTGTGTGCAAAACCTTTGAAGCAGCATGGCTGCAGTTCATGAATGACAACAAAGAAGAAAAAGTCCCTGCAGAATCTGTTGCTAGCGCTGCAAACACATGGTGACAATCATGAGCCTTATGTTATATGACAATGGTTTCATACTGACCTTTGACCTGAGTTCAAGGTAACAAAAAGTTGAAAAGTCTTTAAATTTTACATTTTGTCATTTCTGTCCAACGGGCCACCAAGAGCTGTGATCTCTCTGATAGTGAAATAATATGCAGCACATTATTTATCTTCAATTTTTATATATTTAATGATTAAAAACCTGCTGTAACCTACTGGTAACATGGGACCCTGCGGTTAAATGCTTCTTCGTACGTTATGTCATTAATGTCCCTTTATTTAGCATTCATAAGCAGTATACAAACACTTAATAAATAATAAATTAATGAATGGTTTATAACACACTATAATGTAGTTATTAAGTGTTTATTAATGTTATTAAAACCCCAAAACAGATAATGAATGACAATACAGTAAAACACAGTTCTAATAATATAAAATGTCTTCATAGAAGTTATAATTGCTGATAAATATTGTACAGCAATTAACCCTTAAAAGTGTCCTTATATCTTATCGTGTTATAAACCATTTATTAAATGTTTGTATACTGCTTATAAAAGCTAAATAAGGGGACTTTATGTCAGATCTAATCATTTTATAAGAGGGTTTAAAAGAAGGTAAAATTGATTGAAAAAATAGTTTTCTCATACAAATTTGAGTTGACTTGTGTGGTTTTGTGTTGCATGTTTATTCATAATTCTCTCAATGGGAAATTATGAAAATGAAAGCATGACTGGTAATGTAAGGACACCAGAAAAGGTGGCGACAAATAAAGAGCCAGCCGTGGCTGCTGTGTGGGATAAAAGCAGCCGAGGGTGCATTTTGAAGCCGTTTGTCATAAATCATGTCAGCAGCTTCACATCAGAACAAATCATTTTGAAGGAGTTGGCCACAACAAACACATTAGCAAACAACTTGAAAGGTAAACGGGGACACTTTTACAGTCATGTGAGGACCAGTTCCTGCGCCTGAGGCTGGCAAAACTTCAGCCAGAAACCTTCCAGACAAACGTGACTTAATGTTGGTAGATGTTTTTGTCTGTAGAAAGTGAAATCTGTCTGCTGCAGGCACACAAAGTCCTTAAACTCAGCTATAAGCATAGACTGTGCAGTACCTTAGTGTTAATTCATAATGTATGGCTGAAATAGTTTCCTGGAGCTGCTCATTCAGTAACCATAACTTTCTGAATGTCATGGTGTAACTTGCTGCCACCTAAAACTTAATATCCTTTTGATACATGTACTGACTTATTAGCTGAGAGGCAGGCTGTCCTTCAGCGGGACAAAGATTTGACGACTTGAAAGATTTAAGATGGCGGTGTGATATACTCTCTCGTTCGTACAGGGTTCAATCTACGCAGTGATGGGTGGAACATAATGAACATGTCAAAAGGCAGAATGAGTTCATTTTAATATTCATCAGCTGACCGCAGGCCGCTCGCTGCAGCAGGAGGAGGAAGAGGCCGTGGGGTTTAGGCGACATGAAACATGAGCGCAGCCTCTGATAAGTTCATTACGGAGGTGAATTAAGGCCTGTGTTCCTCCTCTGAATTCTAATTATCAGGTCATAAACTCTGTCCTTCCTCATGGTCGAGGGCAGGATGAGAGATTTCTGTTGTCCTTTCCTCCTCTGTGGACTCCTCCTTCCCTGCAAAGTCAAAGGCAGCCTCATTGTCAGCCAGTGGACATTTTATCCTAATATTATTGCACTCGTAATCATATTTCATCCTGCACAGTCAGACTACCTCACAGCACACTGCTCAGCACCCACCATGACTCCTGCAGCTGAAACATCATATATCTAGTTTCATATCATCATATTTCTGTCTGTCATATGACTGTTTACACTGTGCTCTATGTAAATCCATGTTTCTGTTGATAAAAATATTTAGTTTGGTGTGAACGTTTATTTTTGACCTCGGAAACAGGAATTTGACAAAATAAGCTTAACTCACAGTTCACTGACTAGCTTGCAGAGCTTTTAACCACATCTAATGGTCGTCATCAGTGGATGGAGTTTGCTCAAGCATTGTGAAGCCTGGAAAAAGCTGGTAAGTGGTCTTAGACCAATATTAGTTTGACTAGTATTGTGTCAAACTAGTTTATGTTATGTTATGTTGCACTTTACTTTAGAAAAAGGGGGGTTGTGGTGGTGAGATTAACAAACCCAAATGATGTAATGAAGGCATCTCACCAACAATAAGAAGAAGAAGAACAAGACCCTTTTTTCTTCATTCAAATAATACAAAACTATTAATACATTAAAAAAACGTGCTGGCATTATTTTTGACTAAAAAGAGTGATGATTAAAGGTGCAATATGTAAGAATCAGAAATCCCTTCTCATTAATGACACCGGTGGCCATTAAATGAGCTGCAATCAGCATCCTGTTGCTCGCGCTCGCACTCAGCTAAAACCACAACATCACAATATATTTCACACGCTTTGCAGTAATGTTAGTTTACCTGTTCAATAGGAAGAAAGCCAGATCAGGGTCGGTTTTCATCCCCAAAACCAAACGAAGATCCTTCCATGAATCAAATTTCCCCCAACGTCGGTCACATTGTTGTTTTGCCAGACGGGCTTCACTAGATAAAGCTTTTGTTTTTTTGGGCTTTGGTGGACTTTGTGTTGGACTCTGTATTGTGGTGAGTGCTGGTCATTTGTTGATGTTAGCGGACTCCATTTCTAAGCTGACGTTAGCTAGTGTTGCACTCTGTCACATCCTTTGGATTTTCCCGGCAAAACTGTCCTGAGTCTTCTACATAGAAATCAGTCCACAGGCTGTTATAGACAACCGGGAAAGTTGGGGAAGGTCTCTTTTTATTATTTCTAAAATTCTTTTATAATTCTTACATATTGCACCTTTAAATATGATTTTAGTTGGACTTAAAATTTTGACCTGATGATGGCTGAAAGTTAGAGGATTCCAAAGTTGTTGTTTATATTACAATTAATACTGAGGGGTAAATGAACGTCTGCACTAAATTTTAAGGCAATCCATCCAAAAGATGTTGAGATATTTCAGTCTGGACCAAACAAAATGGTGGATCAACCATTCCATATTCTTCTCCCTAGAGCCTCAGTGCTACCATGGGTAAAAGCCAATAATATCCAAACCAAATCTATGTGAATTCTTTAAACTCGAAAAGATGCAGCAAGGACAGAATAGCACAATATACTGAATCCAAGCAGCCTTTCTAACACACACACACCATACGCTTTGGTGTGTGTTATTTTGATTTTAACTTGTGGACCAGTCAGGTGGCAATTTGTGTCGCTGTCAAGTGAGTCATCGTCAAGCGTCTGTGTTTCAGGCTCAAACATGCAGCGAAGTGCTCTCCATGCATGAGCGCCTCAACGGTTAATTGCATTATTTGACCTCAGATTGGCTGACTATCTGCTAAATCATCACTTCAAAGATACGAGTGGCAGAAGAGGCCACAAACACTGTTTTCTAATGCACAGGGGATCAACAAGTTATGGATTTAAGACATCCTATAGACTCACACGAACCCTTTTATTATTCCTGAGCCCACCCCTAAAAATACATGTTGATAAACACCAGAGTCCTGCAATTAAAAGGCCTCCGGCTCTGAGACACAGCGACTGCTGCTGACGAAGTTCAATAATTGTTCCCCTGTCATATAAACCTTGTAATTACATCGTGGTGATCGAGGCATCTTCTCCCCGCGAGGCTGTCAGGACAGTACAGAAATAGGCCTCCTCCACCTCCCCAACAGCTGCAGCTCTGCAGAGAAACGCCAGAGTCATGATCCTGCTCTGAGGCCTGGAGCCCTTTTCCTGACACTTTGTTTCAGATATAAACAGGAAGTAGGAGCTGTATGGCAGAAATTGTGCCAGGAAGTGTCAAGGCCACCTTGATGTGGTTGGGATCCGCTGTGCTTCAGAGAATTGGCTGTTCTACATGCTGGATAAGTGGCTAATAGAAGTATTGTTACTCTTTTTTTGACCATCAGTTATCATCTAAAGAGACAAGAATTGTTAGGAAAAGCAAAGCAAAGAAGAAAAATGTTGTCAGCACTTGCCTGATTGATATTCGGGGCAGCAGCAGGTTACAGAAGAAGGTTTATACCTGGAAGGTTGCCAGTTTGGACGTACTGAGCAGCTTGAAGGGGAATTCAGTTTTATATTGATTAAAATATATCTAAATGGTCATAGATATCTATCCTAAAACTGATATATGGAGCGTTTATAGGGTGCAAATTTGTTAAAAGCCTTTTGTCTTAAATCAGTGCAACAAATACTTCCAACATTTTATGGGACTGGTGCACATTTTTTTATATTTGCAGCTATTTACACATTTTATATTTACAACAAACTTTCAGATCAATAAATTCCTGTTGAGGTTTGAGTAAACATCAGACCTCATCCTAACAACCAAGACACAACTCAAAGTGATTTTTTTTGCCTGACATTCACACAAATTTGCCTGCTGGACTGTGCAGTCTGCCTTTATTCACCCCAAACAGTAAATGTAGTGACAAAAAGATGGTCTAGCTAGGCAGTTGAAACACTTTCAACTCCTGAAGAAGCATTTTTACTTTCCTGTATTTAATGACACAAATAAAGGATTATCGTTATATATGAGAAAATGACTCAAAGACTATAACAGAAAGTCTCCACTACAAACTGGAGGTGTTTTACTAGGTACAAAGACAGTGTAATGAAAGATGTTACTGCAAAGCAGTTATTGCATTATGCATTAGGATCCAGGGTTTTTGCAGCTTCTCCCGTATCAGGGACTAAGAGTCAGTATTGGCCTTTACTGTAATTATTGACCATTCTTTTTGTAATCTGAGAAGTTATGACAGTTCACTGCTGCATCACTGATTCTCTTATAAGCTTATATTCATGTCTTGATGGTCACCTGCTACTTTAACTCAGCTCAAACTCAGCTTTGCTGGGGAATGTTGCTGTCAATGACTGTCGACTTTCTTGGCAGGTCACCAGGTGTTAATGTGAGACTTAATGGAGATCTCATCCAGCTGCAGCCACCTGAGTCTTTCTCAGTCCTCAGACTTCTCAGCTCCAACTCTTGTTTCCAGTGGACGCAGATAAATCTGATGTTACAGGCTAAAGGCCAAAACAACCTTTCACTACTGGTTAGAGGAAATGCTTTGATGCCACATCTGACTGCTACCATTATGCCACGCATGACGATTACTTGGGCATCATCATCGCCGTTCCCCTGGTTATGTAACTGCAGAATAAACATGGAAAGATATGCTGCACCAGTCAGTATAGATTTTATGTTCTTCTGAAGCAGAGGGACTGTTTTCCTCAAAGTGCTCCCTGTTGGCAGAGAACGGTCTCACCGGTGCTCATAAAAAAACAAATATCCATACTCTGACATTTCATTTCTGCAGCAGAGAAGTAAACAAACTTTTTTTTTATTGCCATGTGTTGGCTGCAGACCTGCGTTATACAGCCTAAAGCCCGTAAACTTAAACTGAAAAGGGAAAACGTATTAACCATGACCTACAGCAGACACTTAACCTCCACAGAAATATGCCAGGCTTGTTGCCCCGGGCCCTGACCCAGCTGTTATCTGGCTGTTTGTAGTGTGCTGCCGTTCTTCAAGAGCCTCAGATATGGGCTTATATGGGCCAGACATGCAGCTTCTGTCAAAATACTACAAACTGACATGGTATCAGCCTCTAAATCAGCTCTGGAGGCACTCAGAGACCTGGCGGGACCTCACATGGTGGCAGACAAAACTGTATCAACCCAGAGAGGATGAAATGGAAATTTTGCTGTTTTTATTACATAAATGCTCAACTATGTTCACCAGCTAGTCGCTAACTGTGCCTGTTTGCCGTTTGGTGCTGAGCAGGTAGTGTACAGTGGGTTTTTAGAGGTTTTTCTCTGAAAACAGCTCCCTGCTCCAGCTGAAAATGACACCATGAGAGCGCTGAGAATGAACCAAAACAGTAAAGTTGGAGTTGGACACCTAAACAATGAGCTGAAACTCACTATAAAGCTGCAGAGTCGCTGATAATATTCCAGTTTCAGCTTCTCAGATGTGTTGGTTTCATGCTGTTGTTTTTTTTGTCATACATGATAGTAAACTGAATATATTTGGGGTTCGGACTTTGGGTTAAACAAATCAAGACATCTGAAGATGTTCTCTTTGACTCTGGAAATCTTTTCACAATTTTCCGACATCTTATGGACCAAAACGATTAATTGAGAAAGTAATCTGCAGATAAATCATGTAACTAGGAAGTCATACATTATGTCTTTTTACAAGGGTCACAAAGCTACATATAAACACACACATCATTGATTTCCAACAATCGCATATAACAGCAAAACAGGACCTGAGAGACACAAGAAAGCTAAAACTTGACTGTTAAATTTAATTACATTCCTCAAAAAGTGTTTCCAGACAAAGTTTATCTCAAAACATGTTTCCGAGCCCAGGGTGCATAGAAGAAAAATACAGTTTTACAAACTTTTGAGTAGACACCAGTGAGACTGCAGATTATTCTTTCAGATGATCTGGTCTGATAGCACTTGGAAGCACAAAGGTAAGTAAACAGGAAGTTTACCAAAGATGGCTTTAAACATCCCAGCCCTCACTTTTTCCTTTTGTCCAGCTCCTGTGAAGAGATTAAAGATGTACAAACCTTTTTTTTTTTTCCTTCCACATGCACGTGTGAGAAAGGAATTCAAATGTCTAAACACACACCCACTCCCAAACTCACAGCCAAAGGTTGCTCATTCTGCCGACCTATGATCGTGTTTAAACTGGGGGTGTGTTTAATGTGTTAGTTTAGGGACTTTTGGATAAACCAAGAGGACCAGATGTGTGTTTCGCATCAGGTGCCGCGCTCCACAACAAACCCCCATATCCATGGAAACCGCTGCACCGCTCATTGAGTTTGGTTTAAAACTTTAGGATTCGAGTAAACATGAACCTCCTCCTGACGAGAAAATTTGAGTTTTAACACTGACGCAAATCATAAGACACATAAATGAGAGTATCAACACCTCGGCACTTAGATAAATATTTAAATATTGTGTTGAGTAGAGCCACATGTTAAAGTCTTTCCTCTATTTTTTTTTTATAGCTGATGCTCTGCTGGTATGTCCTGTTCCCTCTTTTATAGTATTTTATACAACTGCTTTATGTAGTTATCATTTATTCATTTTCCATTCAAAATTGGCTATAACATGATTTATCAGAAGGTTTTATAAGGCCGGAGGAAAACCCTTTTAGGAGCTGCAATTTAGTGGAGTTTCGTATTACGTGAGTCAAAAAACTGTGAGTCAATTACATTTATTATTTCTTTTAATGGACTTCTGTATGTTTTTTCTGGGATCTTGCTCTGCTTCAGTCCTGGTTCTGGACTGGCGGGCACATTGCATGCCTAGCTGATATATTTTCCTGTGTTTATACTGCAGGGAGCATGTGCTGCTATTTTGGTATCCTGCATATAGTGAAAGAAAAACCCTTTGCATCCAGGCAAAGACAAGGGCAGGGTTTTCTCTCTTGCATAACCACGACGGTTTTCTGAAAATATACCTGCTGCAGACTGAAGGGGAGACACAACAACAAACCTTTGTGTTTCTTGTTTCATTTTGGTTTAAGCCACCATGTAATTATCTTGCCTGAAAGGAAGTGACACACTCGGAGATGTAAATATGGGTGGGCAGAGAGCAGTGCTTGCGGAAGAAAAAAAATCATTTTGGTAGACTGTAATCATAGAGGAGAAACAATTAGTCACTAAACAGTCAGACTGTGTGTCTTTGTGCCATACAATGGAAGCAGAGCTGGACTGAATGAAGAAAGCGATGTTACTGCTGCAAGCAGCAATATGATGACCAGACTTCAATCAGGAATTTAGTCATTAAAGGTAAAAAGGTGATTTTAAAACAGACATATCAGACATTTCCAGTCTACATATCTATTCTGGGGCTCTACTGGAATGTATTTGCATGATTTACAGTTTTAAAAACTCCTTATTTATCTTATAATGGCTCTTTATGCAGCCCCTCGGTTCAGCCTCTGTCTGAAACAGGCCGTTTAGCTCCTGTCTCTTTAAGGCCCTCCTCCCAATGAGCCCACTCTATTCTGATTGGCCAGCTTCTGGAAGCTTCTGACAGCTCCGGAGGTACATAAACAAACTATAGTCATCAGATTTCAGTTTTTTTTCTCATTCTTTTCAAATACATCATTACATATTTGAGCCCAAATCCAATCTGAAATATGTGAGTGGACAATGTGAACAGCACACGGAACAACCTTAGCAACAAAGACTACGAAACTGACGGCCATTTGTGGGCGTGTGCGAACAATGTGATGTCATCAGGAGGAGGAAGTAGAGGCAACTTTGCGTTCAGAGCGGGCTAAAGCCCTGGCTTTTGACTTGCAGGGAACATTTTTTACATACATTCAGCTCAACTTTTGGACCTTTGACCATGTTTAACATAGACAACCGACATCATAACAGTATATAATATATAACAGAAAATAATACTACTAATAATAATAATAACAGAAAATCCCCCAAAGCATAATATGTCCCCTTTAAAGTTTTAATTAAAAAAAAATTATAATTGTCAACCTCAGATGACTCAGAAGTTTTTCAATAAAATGCATTTTAGTCTGCATCAGTTTGGAAACTGAACAATTGTGCAAAGTTTGATGTATTTTCAATGGGAGAGCATATTTGCTTCATTTATATTTTAATTTGTCAAAAAAAGTAAAAAATCTAAATCAAAAAAGATAATTTGCCATAAAATCAGGTTTGAAAAACAGTTGAAAAAAATAATGTTTGTGTCTGATACAGTAAATATTTCTACTTAATTTGTTTTGCTGTCTGAACACTTTCTCCCATATTTGACCATTGATTTCTATCATAAAAGCTGCCAAACAATTCAAAATTTTTGCAAAAATGTTTAGTTTCAATATAAATTTACCACAAGTCATCTATACACTGCACATTCACATAAATTAAGTAAAAATTTGACCGTAGATATGAAGAGAAATATTTACTATAGCATTTTGATGTGTGTACTTGTTTTACTCATGTTGTGGGGACATAAATCTGTTTACACAGTTGTGGGGACTCGCCTCCCCATAACGTAAATCATTAAACTTTAGGGTGAAGAAGAAAGCTGAGGTTAATGTTATCTTAAGGTTAGATATTAGTGGTTACGATTAGGGTAAGTTTCCAGGAAATGAATGTAAGTCTATGTAATGTCCCCAAAAGTGACCTTAGTAAATGTGTGTGTGTGTGTTCTCAAATTTTGATCAATTTCCAAAAAAATAACTACTTGAGCAGGTTGAACAATGGTGAACAAGATGTGATTTTAAAGAGACAAACTATATAAAAACTAAAGAAGCTTTAATTAGATAATTAGATAATATCAGTGATGAATTTCATAATTTAGTTGCAGTGTATGAAAAATTCTCAGTTGATTTTATATTTTGGGGAAACTTTCATAGCTGCTGTACATACTTTTGATAACTTAAGATTGTTTCTATCGTCCCTATATTTGTTTTTGTAAACGAGAAATCAGTTTTAAAAAGTAGGAAGGCCGACAGAAAGGAAGAAAAAGCAAAAAAAAACAAAAAAAAAAACAATACCAGCCCTTTTGTCCCAGTCTCCTGATTATCCTCCACTGCATTTCAGATTGATGAATAAATCATCATTACAAGCCCAAACAGAGGAATCTCAATCTCTTTATCTTCTCATATTTTAATGGGCTAACCACACAGAGGACACTGAGGGGACACAGCAGCTCGGAGAACAAGTGCTGCCTTGTTGAATGCTCGCACTCGCACCTCGCTGGCGTCCAGTAGCTCAGCGAGAGAGGCAGGATCATATAACACTGCCTTGTTTTTCTCATGGATTTTTGTGGTTTGAGCAAAAAAAAAAAAAAAAAAACCCTCCTGGACACTGGCCCGGGGATTTCACTTCAAAAAAAGACCTCCATCCAAAAATGCTTCTTACTTGTTGTGTCGTAGTCCTACTAAAGACGTGTTCGATTCTCGTATTAAAAAACTTTCAGGAGGTCGAGCAGGAAAGGCGCTTTGCCAATAAAGTTGGTATAATGAATCATTTGTTGGATTACTTTTCCATTATCATTAACAAAGAACATACAAAATGCAGTTGCCAAAATGGAAATTAAATTGATTTATAGCGAGAATTAGATGAACTTTGAGCAGAGAGCAGTGTGGGAAACCAGATACTTGAAGGTTTCTGTTTGTGTTTGTGGTCGGTTGCTCACCACTGAGGTGGAAAAAGTGACTCAGGTTGAAACCTTGGACTTCCTCTCACCATGACAGCAGATAAAGAGACACATCCATGGCAGACGGGCTCTCAGACCACCTCAGAACTTACACCTGATATTCTCACCGAGACCCTCTGCAGACACCGCTGTAGTGAGATTGTCTTTCATATTGGTGTGAAATATCTCCATCTCATGAGCCTCAAATAAATCTGACAAACAGGCTATTTGCACGCACACACATACACACACACACACACCTCCTCAAAGGTTCATAAAGAGACACTCAGGAACATAAGACTGTAACAGCTCAGCTTTGACACCCACCACCTTGTCAACGCAGTAGATTGAACTGCTTAACAGACAGTTTCCCCCTTTTGCTTCAAATAAGAATTCCACGTTATTTGACAGCATTATATATATTTTATCTCCTCTTGAAGCTCAAGCTGAGTGAATATTCAAACCCAAGACTTGATGTTTTAATGGTTGCATCGACTACGGTTCATCATTTTATTCACATTTTCCGAAAATTCAGCCTGACAACTGTGGAAACTTTGAATCTCCGCTAAAATTTAAAATAAGTGGGTGGGTTTGTGGGTTTGAACATTGTTTGGCTTCACAGCATGAGTTTGTAACCAACCAGCAAGCTGCTGATAGTTAAAGATCCCTTCCAGACATGTTTAAAGACATATAAAAACACTCTCCTTTGAATAATAATTTATGTCCGATATAGTTTTTTCCACAAAACCTTTTAATTACGATAAGTAAAACACATTTTTGAGTGGAAGGGGACTTTAAAGGGTTTTAAAACGATAAAAACTGCTTTCAAGAATGAATGAAGAATGAAAAATGTGTTTTTCTTCTTGTTACTTAATTTGGATGTTTGACCTTCACTGCGCAGAACGTTTGTGCAGTTTGACACTAGAAGCTGTTTCCTTAAATCTGAGTTTAAGATGTTTACCTACGAGCAGGATTTGTGACTATTCAATTTACATAAGTGTGATGTGGAAGCTTGAATGAATATGCAAATATTTTTAATTTCAAAAGTTTAACTGCTGGACACAAGATGTCTCCTTCTTTACTGTAAAGTCCATTCTCGGTGTTTGTGCACTGGAGGCTTCAAGTTTCCACATCACACTTGTGTAAGTTGAATATTGGACCAGGATTGACTTTCAAACTAGTTGTGATGTCACAAATCCTGCTTGTAGGCCCGTCCCTTAAAATCTGATTATCAGTGAGCACTGAGAAACTTTCCACTTCCAGCAGATGAATGTGAAAACAGGTTTCTAGTGTCAAACTCTGCACATACATCATTCTGCACAGTGAAGCTCAAACATCCAACTGTAGGAACAAGAAGAAAAGCATATTTTTGAGCAGAGGGGAACTTTAAGAATAACACACATTTGGACTACATGCCCTGCAGAATCAGTGCCATCACTCACATTTCACAGGCAGGTGAGTGCAGGAAAATAATGAAATCCAGGACTAGTGCCAGTTGGCTTAACACAGATCTGCAGCAGAAAAAAAAGTATGTTGCAGGGGAAACATGAAGAATAAAATAGTTATTATGATGAAAAATATTCTCTACAAATGTGGTGACACAGCTTAATTGTGTTATTTTGCAGCTCTTAAGGAGAACTTTTTGCTGGAAAAGTGAAAACAAGGACGATACAAAAGCATATGGACCAGAGCTAAATGAACAAGAGCAGAAACCACTAAACCAGCAGCGGTGCCATCTGCGTTCATTTTACAAAGCAGAGCAGTGAAACAAAAGCCTGCCCATCCAGCGCAGAGGAATCTGTGTATGTCCCCATAAATCAAAGCCAGTGCAGGCAGCTTTTATCAAGCATCTGCTGAGTGTTTCTGCATGTGCACACTCCACGACCTCACTGCACTGAAGCATCCCTGCAGCAGGGCAGTATAGCAGGGGAATCCCTCCGTGCACCCCCCCCCTCCACCCCTCCCTCCACCGGAGAGATTAACCTCTGCTAAACAGAGCGTGTGCAGAAGGCTACTCAAGCTTCAATGACAGCACTGATTAGAGATCTGCGCTTCATCCCGGTGGAGTAGCACCACTCAAGAGGGCTTAAGTGACTGAAATGGGAGGCCCCGGGAGAGCAAATGGGAGGAAATGTGAGCTGTAGCTTCACATTTGCTACTATATATTTCCTGTGTTCTTTTCTCCAAAGTGCGGCGTAAATGTTGCAGTACACCAGTAGACTCTGAGGTGGGTGTGGCGTCAGAGGTGAGCTGAAAAGCAACATGAGGTCCATCAAAACAGCCGCTACGGTTTGCTGTTTGTCACTATGAGATAAACAAAACAAGTGCAAGAGTGACATCTACTGGAGAGATTTATTTAATACTGTATTTCCTCTGTGTGTGTTGTATATTTGTTTTGTTTTTTTTCTTTCTGAGATGCTGCAGCCCGGGTCGTAGCAGAGCCTTAAACTGTGTAATTAGCACAATGTATTGTACATGCAAATACTATGATGTATACACGAAGTACCAGTAATGGAAAGAAAATAAGTACATTCACTTGAGTACTCTAATAAGTACAATTTTGATGTACTTTTACTTTGCTTCAGTATTTCCATTTGATACTTCTTTATACTTCACTACATTTATTTCTTAATTTTCAGATGAAGATTTTACATTAAAAAAAATACTGTATGATGTTTATAACATAAAATACATTCATAAAGATTGAATAGTGTCTAGTTGGAGCTCCTTGTCACATTTACATCACGTCACGTTAGCAGTTCCACCAAAGTGAAGAGGGATAACATTATAATATTCTTCATAATATTTGTGACTGTTTTAAGTAGTGTGTCTGCATGATGATTCTTTTATGATGTGAATGAACCGTCTTATTGTGATCCTGTGTCTGTCTATATAAGAATAATTTACAATATTATAGAAAAGTCCAAAAAATGAATTTACATTTGTGAAGCAGAACTGTTGTGGCCCTTTGGTGGGGGCACGAGCCCCATGTTGGGAACCACTGGACTAAACTAGCTTCATCTCAATCAGCTACAGCAGTAAAACGCTGCTCACACACTGATGATCAGCACTGACAATATACTTTAATATATAATAACAGGACATTTTATCACAGAAAAAGCACTTTTACTTTTGATACTTTAATCACATTTTGCTGATAAATAATTACCTTTACCTTGTAACGGAGTAGAAATTCACATTGTTGTATTGGTATTTTAACTTGAGTAAAGGATCTGAGTACTTCTACCATCACTATGTACTCACCTTTATATTACTTTGGCAGGTGTTTCTACAGAAGACTTCACACTTGTTTTTCAAGATGTTTCCGTCCGGCTGCGAGTAGCTGCTCTGTTTCCTCTGTGCATCACTGACGAGATATAAATTGCGGAGCTTCATTTTTGTTTCACTGAAAGCGACACAAGTAGTAAAAAGTTTGTCAGAGTTAACAGTTTATTGAAAGAGAAGTTCAAACAATAAGGAGCACAGCCGGCTCAGAGTAAAGTGTGAATGATGCAAGCCTTAAATAGTGGTCGGGTAAAACAAATTACAACCTGTTTCAACCATCACCAGAATGAGTAATGATGCTTTTTTTTGGAATAAAAATCAAAGTTATGCAAGTTATCAGACCAACAGAGTGAAATATGTATTAAAAATACTGGATGTACACGCACACGCACACACACACACACACACACGCGCAAACACACACTTTTTGTTCTTACAAGACTGAAATGGAAACAGGCTGTGCTTCAGAGCCACATTAATGTTCTAAATAGATGCATAGGAGTGCATTTTGTTCAAATTATTTCAATGAGAAACTAATGTACACAAAATGACACTTGTTTAGATAAACCAGCCTCATAAGTTTGTTTTAATTTTACAGTTTCAGAAAAAAAAAAAAAAAAGTCTAATTCAGAGTGGTTAAAAAAAAAAAAAAAAAAAAAAAAAAGATTAGTTGGCTGATTCTTGCCTCCCTTTGTTGAGCAGACCGCTTTGTTCAGGTCCTCTTACTGTTCCACAAAGCAGAGCAGCGTTCGGACGGATGTGCCACATCTCTCCCTGTATAAAACAATTCATAGAAGGGTCCCAAATTGTTCCTCCTTTTAATTGTATCACAGCATGCATATACTGCACTGTAGACCTACCGACAGGTCGACAACACATCTGGGTTCTTTAAGGAAACATCCTTTAATAATTAGAGAATCACAAGTAAACAGAGACAAAAACATCCCCTTGTTTGATTGTATGATACATTACAGGGACATCTACAGAACAACACTCACCAGGCCTTTAATTTGGGGTGAACATGGTTCCTTTTTTAAAATCTGCATCTATCTAGCGTGTTTCAAGTTTTCTGCAGCTCAGTCAAAGTTTTGGTGTGACGGCTGAGCGAAGCGCAAAATGTCACAAAAAAAGGGTTCCTGCCCCAAAGACCATTAATCATACATACCTGTGCCAAGAGCATGCACACTTTACACAGACTGGGCTGAGATTTAAACCTTTGTGTCCCATGTTAATATTTTGGGCCACTTCTTTGCACTTTAAATGTGGAATGGTGTGTCGTTATTTTGGGTTCAACTGTCAGGATTTGTAAGATATATGCAACATAAAATTACCTGTATGTATACATTAGCTGAGTAGTAAAATTTAACAATCGGAAGCCTGGTATAATAATTCATATAAACATAAAATAACACACATTAAAAACCTAAACAAACAAACAAAAAAACGATGCATAGCATAAACAACATTGCAAAATCCAGCTCTACTGCACTTTATACCCAAACCTCAGCCAGGCGATTTGTTTCCAGAAGTGAAAACAGGTGTCAGGAGTATTTTGCTTTTCCAGGTGGAGCCTGCTGCTCAGGCGGAGAGAGCGAGGCGAGAGTCTAAAGCGCTCCCGATGAAAACGAGGGAGGGAGGGGAAGGAGAAGAAAAGAAGCGAGGTGTTTTTGGAGGCCCGGAGGAGGAGGAAGTGGAGGAGGTGGGGGGAGGGAGGGTTTTGGGCATTTAGGGCTCCCTGCTGTAAACACTGCTGCTCGAGACCAAAGCTCCTCAGACTCCGCTGACTCCACGGCGCTCTTCTCAGAGGAGTAGGGGCCATGTGGCGGTCCGCGCCGACGCTTTAGGTGTCCTCCTCCTCCTCCTCCTCACGGTTGGCCACCACCCTCTTCCTCAGAGCTTCGTCTGGGAAACCCTGTCCCTTTGGTTCTGGGCGCCCCTCGGGGGACCCTCTCCTCCTCCTCCAGACGTCATCCTGGTCCTCCTCTTCCTCTTCTTCATCGTCATCTTCCTCGCCGTCAGCCTCATGCTCGTCCTCCTGTCTCTGGATTAGCCTCGCTTGCTCCATTGTTTGTTTCTCTGCAGAATCACGTACGAACAAGAATCAGTGACACAAGCAAGAAAACCGGCAAATCTGTGACGAACATCTCTGCTCTGTTTTTGTAAATTTATGTTTATATTATAAATGTGTTATAAAAGAATCTGAACATGATGTGTTATCTCATAAAACTCACTCTGGTAGTAATCAGGAGAAGAAAACCGGCGTGAAGGGAAGACAAAATCTGCAATGAACACCAGTAACTGCAAAGACAGGAAAACAATCACCATTAACTCACCGACCATTATGTGTGTTCATGCTTGACGCACGCTGCCAGAACATTCAATGTGCTTTAATAAAAATCATGATTGCGTGCGGCGTATTTACTCACCAGTCCCAGTGCGAGACCAGAGAACAGAGTGGCCAGGCCAAAGATAACATACGATCCCCACACAGGGATCCCCAGTTTCTCTGTCATGTAGTTATGACAACGCTGGAGGACACAAAATATACATGATCAACAAATAAGATAACTAATAAGCAAATAAACACTAATATAACAGGAAACCTAAGAACTTTAGTAATTCTATGACCTCTCCTCTGGCGCCACCTTTAGGCCACATTTTGAATTTTAAATGATGTCTACAGTTTACAGTAACTCCGAGCCACAAATTTACAGCCTTCTGTCAAGCTGTTCAACTGAATACAAGCAGATTTTTGCACATTCTACATGTATAAATCAATGTGATGTTAAAATAATGCCACAGTTATTTTTACTGTTTTAGTTTAAGCGATTAAAATAATTCATACATATAAATCAGTCATTATTGTATCAAATAACTGAACAGCAAACCAGCAGTGCTCTTATATTTCAGTTTATAACATTTTAAAGCTGTTTTACTGGCTGACATGTTCCTCCATTAACATTAAGATGGGCTCTGTAGTTTATTTTAGTTAATAACATATGATCGTTAAACCGTCCTGCTTCTATAAATACTCACTAGAGCAACAAATGTGTATTAATAATGCACAGCTGAAAATAGTCCCAGTCAAATGCACTTTTTGCTCTTGCTTGAGTAATGTTTGCTGAAAGCTACAGCGCCCGGCTGTTTCAGGAAATGACTTAATATTTTTCAAAAGGAACTACACGTGTGAGGTTTTTTTTTAAACATTTACGTCTTCAGTAGAATCCAGTGAGTTTGGGGCAGAGTGCCACAGAGAGGGTAAAGAAATCAGGAAGTATTAAGAGAGACTAACACATTGTTGGTTTTGGTATTTTCATGAGATTCGCTGACAGTCAGGAAAATATGGAATAATGCCAGCTTATCCTCTAATAATGGAAACGACAAGTCATCTACTAAAGAGAGGAGGTATTTTGATATTCTGGTATTTTGTATATATATAAAAAACCTACATGTCAACATTCAGAGCTTCCAAATGGGAAATCCTTACTTACCCGAATAAACATGGAGAGCTTGAACAAAGCAGACATTGAATTCATTCTGCCAAAAGAAGAAAAGGGGAAAAAAAAGCCAGCATGTAATTCAATAAGGATTTGTCAAACTGTAACATCACTACAGAGCATAAACACACAAATTTAACAAGTAGGGAGGGGGGTGTTTGTCAGTGTTGTTTTAAACTAACAGAAAGACGCTAAGAATAGAGCTGACAGGGCAGGCATGTGATGTTCTTCACTGTTTTTCAAAAGCAAAGAGGAAAAACAGAGATGTGGCATCACTGGACGAACACGAAAATTTAGCTGCTGAAAGCTGAAAAGGGTAAAAGACACCAGGGCTGGCCGATTCTGGTCAAAACTAATTTCACAATAACCACATTATATTGAAGGATATCATACAGTTGGTAAGAAAAAGGAAAATCAGCCTAATGTACCTCTATCATCACACTGTATCATCATCATAATTGTATAAAACTGTCAACTCACAGAAATGAAGATGGCCCAAACCAAGAGGAGACCGGCTCTACTGCTTTCCATTTCTGCTCATCAACAAAGCTCAGGAAGTCGTCTTTAGTGCGAGCTCCCTGGTACTTTCGGAAGACGCCATCCTTACAGCTGAGAAACACACACACAGATATTGAGTTACATTTCCTTTGAGAAATCTCTTGAACTGACACACATCCAAAATATGTCTATCTGCATGTCTTCGGCAGCAGTGACCCTGACAGTGAAGACCAATGTTAAATGCTACAGGATAAGAAGGCAAAATGGGCAACATGGCAGTAGTATAATTGCCAAAATATTCATACAAATTTCTGTATTTAGTTTCTATGCATTATGTGAACAATTTAAATTAGGTGAAAACTGTGCAGTTTACATAATATGTAGCCTCAATCCCCAGATTGCAAATTTGCAGGTTTTGACTTGAAAGTGCGTTTTTACAACAAAAATTCAAACTGACAATGAAAAAACAAAAGAAACCTTTGCCATCACAAGGTTTGTTTAAATAGCAGCTGGTGGTATTGTTACTCAGCGTACTGTTACACCAGATTAACCCTGATTTTCTGTTACTGGTGATTGTTGCTGTTAGATTAAATAAGACTGTTTCTGGTTTACAGTCAGGACTGATACAGTTAAATGACACAGTGGTGCTTGAAAGTTTGGAAACCCTTTAGAATTTGCTCTATTTCTTCATAAATATGACCTAAAGCATGATCAGATTTTCATTACATTATTTACAATGACCCTAAACACACAAGTCATTCTACCAAAGAATGGTTATAGCAGAAGAAAGTTTTGGGACAGCCGAGTCAAAGTCCTGACCTTAATCCAATAAAAATGCCTGAAGCAGTTCATGCAAAGAAGCCCACCAACACCCCTGAGTTAAGACTGTTCCTGTGAGGGGGAATCGGCTAAAATTCCTCCAAGCTGATGTGCAGGGCTGATAAACAGTTAGCGTAAATGTTTAGTTGAAGCTATTGCTGCGACAGGGGGTCACACCACTTACTGAAGACTTCACATACTTTTGCCTCACACAGATATGCAAGATTAGATTAATTTCCTCAATTAATAAATGAATAAGTTTAATGTTTTCGTCTCATTTGTTTAATTGGGTTCCCTTTATCTAGTGTTAGGACTACATAAAGACTTTAGGTCATATTTATGCAGAAGTAGAAATATTTCAAAAGCGAGGATTTGCTGCTTTCCTCAGTTTTACATTATTTTATAAATTTAAACACTAATTAAAATTCACTAATTATTTACTCTCAAGACTCAGGGCAGCATTACGGACAAGACACCACGAGAAGTTATATGAGAGAGGAAGCAAAAAAAAAAAACCACAAAATAACCAAGCACTTACTGGTAAATAGTAGGAAGTGAGGTGATGATGAATCGCCCGCTCAGACCTTACAGAGGGAGGAGACGAGAGCTGTCAGTGAGCAGGAAGCAACATTTGGCTCATAACTGAGAAGAATTTCAGACTTGGCAGATCACCTAAAATGATATCTGACAACAGATTAATCAATAATGAAAATAATCAAACTTTAATCAGTATCAGCTTGAATATGTAATGTTAAAAACCACAAACCAAGCCAGAAATGTTGGTGTAATCATGGCCTCAGACCTGAATTTTAATAGTCACATTAAGATAATTACAGCCTACTATCACCTAAGAATTAAAGGACATGTCTCAGCAGCTGAGTTCAGTAGACTCGATTACTGTAATGGTGTCTTTATAGGTCTCTCAAACAAAAACAAAGACAGCTGCAGATGATTCAGAGTGGACTTAGTAAGCACTAAAAACCTCACGAGTCCTGGAGAAGCAGCTTTCTCAGTTTCTATGCTCCACATATCTGGAACAAACTCTCAGTTCTTTTAAATCAAGGACTTTTCTGTTTGCAGCTGCCTTTTATTAGATCAAATTTGAGGCTCTTGATTCATATCTTGCACTACACTGTAACTTTTACTCTCCATCCAGTCAAAAATGTGTTTTTTCTTCTTGTTCCTTCAGTTGGATGTTTGAGCTTCACTGTGCAGAATGATGTATGTTCAGAGTTTGACTAGAAGGCTGTTTTCACATTCATCTGCTGAAAGTGGAAAGCTTCTCTGTGTTTACTGAAAATCCAGTTTTAAGGTGTGGGCCCTAACTCAATAATTGTTTTAGTCATTTTTTAAAGCCAAAATGTAAAAGAAATATGCTGGTTTCAGCTTCTCAAATGTGATGATTTATTGCTTTTCTTTGTCAAACATGATGATAAATTGAATATCTTTGGGTTTGGGGCTGTTAGACAAAACTAGACACTGGACTGTGAGAAACATAAGCAGATTTTTTGACTTTTTCTGGGCAAAGTGAATCAAGACATCGGTAACCTAACTGGTAGACAATGCAACATGTGAGGAGGGGCCACAGGCCAAAAAGGTGGGGAACCACTGCTTTAAGACGCCTTAAGTCAGAGTGTAAACAGGCAGCTGGGGGAGGTTGTTCAGGCCTACCGGGTTGTTCTGTCACGTCCACCTTGGCTATGTTGACCCCCATGTCTTCCCCCCAGTCTGCAAACTCCTTCCACACCGGCTGCAGCTGCTGACAGGCTGGACACCACGGTGCGTAGCTGAGAGACGGTAAGTTTCACAAGAGAAAAAGCACAATCACAGATAAACACAGCTGAAATACACCGATGACCCGATTAGCTGCTTGTGTACTAGCAGGCTGGCTATGCTAAGCTAGTCAACACTAAATACAGGTAGACAAGATCAGATTAGACAAAACATTTGGGGGAAAACATGCCTTAACTACACGACCTCATGTGTTTTCTTTTTAAAGTTAACTGACACCCTAGTTAGCCGGTTAGCTGTTAGTTAGCACTGGACGTTAGCAGGACACTCACAACTCAATCATCCACTCCCCGGTCAGGATCTCCTCCCAGCTACTGTCGGTCACTTCTTTGAGGCTGCCATGTTTAGCCGAAACTGGCAGCGACGTTAAACATATCGTCAGGAATAAACAGCATATCAACGAGCTGTATTTTGTTGGCTTCGTTAATGAAAACATTGTTGTTTCTGAGCTGCTGCTAGCTGGCAAACACGCCATGTCTGCTCTGTTTGAGGCAGCACAGCACAGCACGCTCACTTCCGTTATGCGCCCTAAACGTCCGAGTCACGTGGTTTTTAGTTTGATTGATAGGATGTGAAACTAAAAAAAAGAGCTTGTGAAACTGCATTAAAGGTGTATTGTGTGCTCTGTGGGTACTGAGGCCCATCGATGGCTCTAGAGAGGGCCTTTCTCGTTTTTTGTGAGTTTTGCGGCCACTGTAGGCTCTCCTACACACTTGGAAGGGGAGAGGGGTGGTGTTCAGTTTGTTGCAATCTGCAACTTCACCACTAGATGCCACTAAATCCTACACACTGGTCCTTCTGTATTCTTGTATAAATTATTACAACAACTAAAGGCAGAGAAGAATCTTGTCAAAATAAGTGCTTTATTTCATTCTCTGTTATTGTAAACGTTTATCACCAGCAGGTGGTGCTGTTGTCTTGGTAATAGCTCAGCAGATATTGTGTGAGAGAGAAAATGTGGGCAAATAAATGTATTATAGATTGAATATAATGAGGTGTATAATCATCACACACGCTGCAGTGAATGTGTCTATGGGTATATGTGAAAGACAAGAGTGTGGCTGCAATTAAATAGTGAAAACCCATATCAAGTTCTGAGAGACTTCAAATGTCTTCAAATGTGTTTTCCAATCAACAGTTTTAAACCTGATTTTTGAAATTCTGTTTATAATTTTATAAAACAGAGAAAAGCAGCAGAGAAGAACCAGAGGAACCAGATAATGTTTGCAAATTTGGCTTCATTAAACAACTGTAATGATTAATTGACCAACAAGATTGTTGCCAATTAATTTTCTGTCAATCAACTAATTAATAAATGAATCGACTAATTTTTGTTTAAATAGCTCTAGAGAAAAGCATGTATGCCAATTAGTTTTCCCACTTGTATACCACACTTATGAACTGCGTGTTTAAACTGGAGTAGAATTAAGTATATATTAAGTAAATTTGAGCATTAATCAATCTGCAAGACAAGATTTGAGGGGCAGATTAATAAATTAATGTTCTTAACGAGTTCTGACAGCATGTAAGAACAGAATCAAGTTAACAGCTTGTTCTCGGCTCAGTCTCTTCAAAGCTTCAGTGCTCCGAGGTTTTGCATTTTGTATCCGTCACATGCAAAAAACTGCGAGCAGAGTAAAATCCATTTGATTTGACCTGGAGGTGAAGTGAAATCCTATTAGACTCAGTTTTTTAAGTAATGTCAAGCTTCTTCTCAGTATTGTCCTTCAGCATTTTAATTTGTCTTTAACTGTGAAGAAAAGATCCTAACTGCCAGATGTATCCTGCTATCTCGATCCATCCATTTCCTGTCACATTTCTGGTTTGCAGGTTAAGCAGACATCCCTCTTTTTCAGCTGTGTCCTCCAGCAGGTGTCCCCAGATTAGATGGGATATAATTCCTTCAGCAGGTTCTGGGTCTTATCTGGGGTCTATTCCCAGTTTGATGCACACAGGATGCCTCTCTGTGGATGCCTCTGCAGGGAGGCAATCCTGACATTCAAGCATCCTGATTAGATGCTGGAACCACTTGTGCTCCTTTGCGTTAAAAGGAGACGTGGTTCTACTCTATGCTCCTTCCAGATATATGAGCTCCTTAAAGGGTAGCTTCAGATTTTTCCAATTTGAGCTTAATATAGCGGTCTGAGTTAGATTAGGGAGGCATTTTTGCACAGAATGAGGACTGTGGATTTTACCCTTTTTACAGTGGAGTCGTGCTAGGGGGGGTCGCTTCATGGCTAGTGTGAAGGAATAATTATAGCTGTCAATAACTCTTTCATCTACATATGTGAGTATTGTATTATGATAGATTAGAAAATCCCAAACTATCCTTTCACATAGTGGTTCCCAACCTTTTTGGTTTATGACCCCTTAAAACAAAGCAATTTGATACAAATGATAAGAAAAATGGAAATAGTGTTAAGTTTGTTTAGTTGGTACCCACTCATTAAATTTTGGTTCATACTTGGCTGTTAATTTGCAAAATATCTTTTTTTCTTAACAATTCTTTAACGGACAGAAAAAAACTTACTTTTCAATGTGTAGTTTTGTGTGTCAAACCACATATTGACATATTAGGTTATTTCTTAAAAGCTGTATATAATGACTTAATTTCCCATATAGTACCACATTACATAACCCTCGCAAAGAAATGTCCTGAACAGTTACATAGCAGCAACTTTTAGGAAATTATTGAGAAAATTTCCTGGAAATTAGTATGAAACTAAGGGGCCCATAAAATAAACTGTTACCGTTGGATAGGTTTTCCAGTTGTGACCAGATTTTTTTCCAATTGTTTTATTAGAATAATTTTTCCCAAAAAAGTAAAATTATTCAGTAATTAACAAGAAAAAAGTAAAGATTAGAAGGACCTCTAAAAAAAAAAGTAAGCATTACCTTGTATAGAATAAATACCGGTTTCCGCTTTGATCTTGTTTATCATCTTGGGACCCATCTTGGATCAAACTGATCTTGCGACCCCTTGTGGTGCTCCTGTCCCGCAGATTGGGAACCAGGATGCTTTACTGTCCCTGAGGGTGACACCAGACATCCTACAATGGAAACAATAATTTTTGCCAAAAGTTCAAGTTTTCTTCTGCTGAAACATCTGGAAAAAATACTGAAAGCAGATTTCAATCAAAAAGGCCTGAATTTAGGTCTGAAAACATGTTGCTCTTAAATCTTGACCTGCAAACAGTGTGAATTAGTTTTTTTCTATGCTCACACAGTTTTGTCATTTTAAAACTTCCATATTTTTGAGTGCATGCCAGTGTGTGTGTGTGCACGTGTGTGTGTCTGAGTGTGTGCAAGAGGCCGAGAGAGTCAATCAGCCTGCCTGTGTGTTTCTCTGCATGAGAGCATTTCACTCTGAGTGAATCTGCAGAATGAGAGCAGTTATTATTGCTGGGAACCTGCAGGCAGATTGCAATGGCAGCCAGTTATCAGTGCACCTCACGATCTAAAAATACCCTCCAGATGACATCCTTTTGTGCCCCTAGCATCGCCCCCTTTCTCCAGCCATCAGCTCTGCTCCACTTATGGTGCAAAATGAATCTCCTTCCTCCCCAGCAGTCATCTGCTCGTCTCCTTCAACTTAATGTGGTGGTGAAGAAAATAAGTGGCAGACCCGGGGAGTTGTAATGTTGTTTTGTGTTGTTCTCTAAAGCACCATTACTGTGCTCAGGCTGCTGCTGGTTAGAAGCAGGAACATTGTGGTAAATGTACCTGAATGGGTTGAAACGGTGGCTTAGAAAGTGGCTGTCCAACATTTTGGTCCACAGTAAAAAATCTTGACAACCATGACACTAATGATGCCTTCAAGTGGTTCTTGTGTTTTAAGACTCCATCTGAAAGAATAACCCACTGGTGTGATAAGGAGTTGCTCCCACCAGCAAACACTCGGCTGTGGAAGATTTTTCTAATTTTACATTTAATTTGTTGTTCATTAAACTGTTGATGGCTGGCCAGAGGCTGATTGTTGCCATGGTTACTGCTCTGCTACAGTGCAGCCTGTGGACGCCAGTCACAGACAGTTCTGTGGTTGCAGTCCTTGAACTACTTTTCCATTCAAACTATATTTCTTCCAGCATCAATTTACACGTATAGCAGCCGTAATCAATATTTATATATGAACAATGGATCACATGACTTCTTGTATGTGAAAAAAGTCAGAATTACCACCCAATTCAGAAGTTCCCCTTATCTTTACAGAGCATTTTAGCATCTTTCAGCCCAGTGTTTTGGTTTTCCAGCCCGAAACTTTACTGTTTTGGTTAACAGCTGCAGCAGGCAAAACACCAGAGCTGCAACGATTAGTTGATTGATCGACAGAAAATTTATCGCCAACTATTTTGATAATTGAATAATGGTTTCTGTCATTTTTCAAACAAAAAGGCCAAATATTCTCTTGTTTTCACATTTTACAGACGAAATGATGAATCAATTCATTGAGAAAATATTTTGATTGATTAATCTATACACCACACTCTACCTGCTCAGCAGCAAACAGCAGACAGACAAAGTTAGTGACTAGCTGGTGAACACAGTGGAGCATTTAGCTGCTAAAGAGATGGATATTTTTCTCAGATGTTAGTGGAGACCAAACCAAAGCTAAAAGGTGAGTACATATTGTACTTTCATTCTTTAGGTGGCCAAAACCACAATTGCAAATGAATGCTAACGTTGCTTCACATCAGCTGCATGTATAAATCAGGTACTATTTGTCATAACAACTAAAATGTGATAATATGTCAGTGTTTTGTTTACAACTTGTTTCTGCTGCCCCCGAGTGGCCTAAAAATCAATTAATGCAGATTTAAAATACTAAATGGACCTTGAGGTAAAGCAGTTTTCTTCAGACCAAGAATGAACTCTGAACCATTTTTTGCCAACATGGACAAGAATTACTTCAAGTGCCCAGAAAAAATCTGGAAATTTAAAAACATCTACATTTCCATGACAACCTGTGAACTCAGCTTCTACATGGACCTTGAGGCGAAATTGTTGCTGTTTCCAATTTCATAAACTTTGAACCTCCACTTGTAATATAATCATTTCAAATCCATATTCAGTGTCAACTATCAAGTCGAGCAAAGCCAAGTTTATTTGTGTAGCCCAGTATCACATATGATAAAAACAAAAACAGTTCCCGATCCGGCTCAAGTTCTCTGAGAAGATAAAACTCTGAGCACATGAGGAAAGAAAATGGTAGAAACTTCAGTTGAGGAAATTCACAGACAGATGTCCTCTCCTCGGACAGCTTGAGGCACCATAGTGGAAAATAAAACAGTGGAATTGTAATCTAACAACAGGATTAAACTACATTATGTTCAGTAAAACAAGTCCAAGAAATTAGTCCACTGAGTAAGTCCATATCATTTCTGCTTTGGTGCGTAGCCATAATTGGGACCACGTAGAGGCACACAGTAATTACTGCAAAATAAAATCCATCAGCCTGATTATGTAGCAGCACATAATAAATCAAGTCTCCCTGCAGCAGCACAAACAGAGGTTCAGAAAATCAGCTCTAAGTTATCATTGCTCCTCTGGCCACACATCATGTCACAGCAGGTGTTCTCCATCGGTGTTCAAATGGCAACGCACCTGTTGTAACGTCACTGATGTAATATGCTTGAAAGTTTCAACCATAAGAGAGAAGTACTGCGGCAGATTTTAGCTTTCTGAATCACTTTTGATTTGCATTTTAAGCAGGCACACATAAGGGTCTCTCCCAAGTAAAAAAAAACAGTTTTCTGCTAACTTCAAACACCATAATGACAAAGTGAAAAGAAGCATTTGTACAGTCTGTGCGCTAAGTTACAAATCATGAAATATTATAAGGAAAATGTGACAGCTTGTGATCATCACTGTGAATGTGTGTGTGGGTGGGTGTATGCGTATGAGCTGCAGAAGAGTACAAACAGCTTATATGACTGTTATATTCACTGTGGGAAACACATGGATGTTGAATTATTGATCTCTTTACTTTATGTTCTCAACAAAGAAAGCAGTTCTCTTACAAAGATGATGTTAAAAAAAACAGCGTAGTTGTGTGTAGTAGGGTGCAGGTAGGTTATTTAGTGTATTCATACAGGAAAATTACAAATAATACTAATAATAGCAACAGCAGTTACCTGGATAATGTAAACATTTACAGGTGAAGCTAATCTGCAGCACTATAATTCATTAAAATTTCATTAGCTGTCCCATAAAGGCAGCACTTTTGCACATTCTTTGTAGCACCAGCAGGTGTAGTTGCTTATCTTTCTGGCAGCCATAATTCCTTCTATTCTGACATTTTCTTTTTCAATATTTTCAAGGTTACTTACTTTACCACAGCTTGAAGACCAAGCTTTCTTACTTGCAGTAGGCCTGCAGCTGTATCTCTGCATGGACCTGATTACCATCGGCGGGCAGTGCAACATTTTATGCGCTACTGTATTGTCAAACAGCTCTCAGAGACTGTTGGCATCCATGTGACAGCTGATGGATTCCAGTAATTTCAAGGTTTCAAGAGTGATGAGTGAGAAGTGGCATAGCGTGGGAGTGAAGAGGTAGAGCATGTACTCCAATCACAACTGAGCCTCTCAAACTGTGGCTGCACAATGCAACACGTTACAGTCAGTTAATCTGGGTATTACACTTCTTTAAGTCCCCAAATCTCTCCCTCAGGCACACATGTAGTGTATTCTTCTGTCTTTTCACCTCAACTTAATGGTGATGTATAGTATAACAATATAAAGCTTCAGTAATGCATCTCTCTGTCTCTCTTTATCTCACTGTCTTTCCCTGGCAGTGTCTTCCTCTTTGTTTTCAAAATTAGCAACATTTAGGCTAATTTTCAGGCTTCGTAGCTGCTAATATAATATTCAAAATGGCTGTACAGATAGGACTGTGTTAAAGGAATAGTCGGACATTTTGCTCATTAGCTTTCTGGGTGAAGGTTAGATGAAAACATTGACACCACTCTCATATCTGTCTGTAAATATGAAGCTACAGCCAGCAGCCGGTTAGCTTAGCTTAGCAGTTACACGTTGTTTCTTTAACCTGTACAAAAACTGAAGTGTAAAAATTACAATTTTTACAAAAGGAGGTTTTATGGTTCAGACTATTTCTTGACCAGGCACAGTAACTTCCTGGAATCTCAGCTGGTTGCCTGGCAACTGCAGCCCCATTAGCAGACACACAAAGTGAGAAAATAGTTGGAGAAGAAAGTCATCTAGTAGTTGGAGAAGAACATCTAGCACCTAAAGAGCCAGATGTGTTTCTCCAGAGATGGTGGAGACCAAAAATAGAGCTAAAAATAGTGAATATTGGGTTTATCTGTCACATGGCCACGGTGTTTATTGAATGTGTAACTAGGCAAACAGTTGTAAACATTAATAAATTGATGTTACAGAGCTGTGTGTCTGTCACAGTTGTTTAATGCAGCTTTAAGGTAAACTTGAACATTTCAATCTGTTTTATTTGTGTTAATAAGAAAATCATCCCATTCTGGTGCTGTGAACATGTTTATACATAAACCGTACCACTAAAAATTTACATTTGTATCTAATTTTGTATTTTGATCTTGTTTAGTTTGTATATATTGTGCATATAGTTTAAATGTTCATAGTTTTATATTTCATTTTCAACTATGTTTCATTATCTGTGGTGGCCAAATAGGCAAAGTAAGAATGTCATTGTACATTGCAACTGACTGTTCTCTCAAATGACAATATGACAATGCAGATTTCATTGATTGATTGATTGATCGATTGCTTGATTGACTGATGGATCGATTGATTGACTGACTGACTGACTGACTGATTGATTGATTGATTGACAGTGAATAGTATTAATCCAATTTCTAATTTAAATAATTTGGTTTCTGGCTGATTTGGTGACATCTGTGGTAACACTTAGAACATCATAATAAGAGTCCCAGCATGGGTGTCCATGCATTGACTCGTCTTTTGGATTTTGTCCAGTACATACGCACATGTGTTGTTTCATGTGAATCAAATGCCATTTGAATCCAGCGCGGGAATGGCGAGACTGATGTGTTTGTTCCCTCTATAAAATCACGTTGTGTCAGCAGAATCAAATAACACGTTTCCCAATGGACCAACAAGAAAGACCAGACATACAGTCAGGCAATTACAGCTAAATACCAGCTGTTCCAGGATCCTCATCAACATCTGGAGCCACCAGAGCGGTCCTAATTACCTGCGAGATTTCATATTTTGCCCCGTGTCCCCTCACACATCTTACTCGCTCTCACAATGGGGACTTCCTGTGGTTCAGACTCTCTGAGGGATTCACTGCCAACTGCTCAGACATTAGCTTCAGGCAGCATGGTTACACTCCAGCTGTTGCTGTAACACACTGATTATAACAACATCATTCACTTTATTGCGGATAACTTAATTTCATATTAATTATGTGACAATATGTCTTGTAAGAGCAACCAGGTGTTGATTAAGGCATTTTTTATAGTGTCGTTTCATTTAAAGCCTCATTTTCTGGTAGAGTTTTAATTAGAAACCCGGGGTTTTCTCTCCCCTAAAGGCCCAAACGCACTGAAAGCATCTGACATGCACATTTTGAAGTACACCTATTGTTTTAAATGGCACCAAAAGCGTTATGAGGCGCATCAAACTGCCTTGACGCCCCTACTCTGACCTTGTTTTGATTTTGGAGCATCAAACGAGGACCCAGCAACCAAAGCTGTTTTTTCTGCAACCGAAAAACTGAGAGATAGCTTGAGCAAGCGAGAGAGAGAGAGACAGTGCGGCAGTGGTTGAGTGAGGAGAGGGATGGGGGGGGGGGGGTAGAGAGAATGAGAAATGTTATTTTCTGATTGTTTCATGGTGGTTACGTTCTAAAGCACAAATAAACAACCATCAAACACTCAACAGATGATCTACTGTGAAAACAGACGCTCTTAGTTTAATTTTCCTCCTCTGAATTTCTCCTTTTCATTCATTCATTACATCCAACTAATGCAGCAGTAAATACAAAGAACAACAGGACAAGTCTGTGTTGGTTCTGTTGTGTTGGTATTTTAAAATCTGATGACTGCAGCAAATGACGCACGTCAATTATCACTTTCAGTGCGCTTGAGCCTTAAAAGTCTTTAAATATGATGATTTTAATCCACAGCATAGTCATCGGTTCACATCATCCCTGGCAAGGTACCTAGAGAGACTGTCCTCCCAAGAAAAACAACACAATGTCAGTTGCCCAAAAACAACATATACATACAGTATATATCAGGTTTGAGTGACAGATGCCATCTAGTGGCCGTAGTAATTACCCCATTACCCCAGTAATGACCCCAGAGCAATGGTGTAGTTTAGATGACGTATAAAAGTTGTCATATTTCCTCATTTGGAGGAGCTGGGATGGTGGGCAGTATTACAGTAACCAGTGCGTTTTACACTTAAAGTAGTCATGGGCCTAAACCTAACCAGACCTTAACCATCGCGTTGTCACATCATAAAACATAATTTTTACCGTTACAACAGTGATTTGTAACCATTTTGGAAAGCACAGAAAAAATTATGTTGTCCTGCCGATGGGGATGCCAGATAACAAAACGCTCCCATGTGTCACTCTGGAGTGCACATGGTCACCTGACCTATTTGGTCGTTTCATTTGGAGGATTTGTTGGACCTATGGGGCCTGTTCCACTAAATTTTCACCATGCAAGCTGCATGCGAGGGACAATCATTTGTAAAATGGGACAGGGGCACCATTTGCAATCTGCGTGTAAGCAGCGCTCACAAATTGCTTTTGTGAAATGGTGCCCCTGATGCATCTCTAGCTCCCTTGATTCCTGTCATCTCTGTACTGCCATTATCTAAAGAAGGCATGAAAATGCACCAAAATATTTTGAAAGTAAATCTAGATTTCAGTTTTAAATTTGGGTCTTAAAGGAACAGTGGTATCAATCTTCTCATCTAACTCTTGGCAAGAAAGCAAATAAGCACATTTCCCAAAATTTCCCAGAGTCATGTGAAATGGGAGCTGCACGGGTGTAAATTTTTGGTATTTTATTTCTTTCTACCAATCTTCTCTCCTTTCACACTGTGGTGAGTTTCTCTCCTTGGTGTAAAATCCAAACTACAGTAGTTGCCTCTGTAATAGATACAACACCTCCTGCTCCGTCTCATAAAAACTATAAATCACTCTGTATCCCCAAAATTGCATTAGGGATTCTACGGCATAATGCTTTTTTTCATTGGTTAAAGTCAGTACAAACAGTATCTGCAGTCTTCAGCTCAGCAGCCCGCAGAAGTGTCAAGCTATTGAACCCTGTGGCCACTGATTAATGAGTCTCTCTCCTCCTACAGCCTACAGCCCTCTTAAGATGCCACCGGGTCGTCATTTTACCTTCTTGTCTGTGTCACCTGGGGAGGCAATGTTTGAGTCAACCCATATGCCACATGTGTTTAGATGTGTTGCAGAATGGATGATAAATTGTTTGTTTCCTGATGGTATGCATTAATTATGCTCCTCAGATAGACACTACTAATTACCAAACACATCTCTGAAAAACAATCTTTGCTCAAATGCAGCAAAATGTAGAATTCATCAATGCCAACATGGTTATTCCTTTAAATTGCTCTCAAATGCAGAAAATGCACCAATTTTTCACTTGAAGCGTTGGGATGTGTTACAGTTAATCACATTTTTCCACCTGAGAAAGGTTTTTAAAAATGGATGAGGATTCCCACTGTGGTTTCAACCTCATTCCCCTCCCGTATCGGGTATCCTTACATTACTGCCAGTGACCTGTTGTTGACAATTAGTCTCCAGTGAATGCACAATTTGGACATGGATAGATGGATGGATGGATACTTTATTAATCCCAAAGGGAAATTAAAATGCCACAGCAGCCAAAAAAAAAAACCACAATGAGGTAAAAAAGGTAAAATAAACAAATGCAATTAAAGGCTAAATTATATACAATAACTAAATGACTAACTCAAATATAAAAAGAAAATAAATAGAACAGAATGAATAGATAGGTAACATAGCCAATACAATTATCAGAATATGAATCAACAACAGATGTGACGTCTGTCTTCACTGTCAGAGGAGTTTCCTGCTGTTGTAGGTGTTACCAGCTCTGCGTGGAATACAGTCTTGGCCCAATTGCAATATAATTGTTTTGTTGTTGTTGAAATGGAGATTTACTTACATTAAGATGGTTGCAAACTAGTTATTATGGCGCAGTCAGACCAGATTTCGTTATAGTGTTTGTTTATTTTCTTGCTTATAACTAATAATAGAAACAGCAAAAAAGAAGAGATGCTGCTTTGCTGTAGTGAGTGCAAGGTCAATGACGTAGTTTAATGACAGTAAAATGTTTGATAAAATACTTTCAATTTACAACTTTTGCGGACTGCTGTTGTTTGCCCATTAGTCATGCTAGCTTGAGCGATTTATGCGTACAGCCCCATTCACAGTATTTCCAGTTCCACACTGTTTTCAGCCACACTATTTGAGTAAACTTTGCCAGGCAAATTTTGGTCTGATTGCAGCTTTACATAAACATTTCACTACATTTTTACAAATACTAACTGCCTTGTTGTGTGCAGCTAACTTAACCAATTTGAACCAACTGACAAAGCTAACGTTAGTTCGCTTACGTTAGCAAGCTAGTGTTAGCGTTTAAGCATCTTTTAGAGTGAAGACAAAAATATGAAATTATTGTAGAGACATCTGACCTGACACTTTGATAAAATGCTGTTGTTAAATAACACAACATACAGTACCTTAAATGACAAAAAGTTATAATGTTTTGCTATATTACCTATAACGTCAGCTAGGTTAGCATAATCCTTTCCTCTAATTCTTAGCTGTATTAATACTTACTCTGAAACACACATATTTCTCCATGTTTGTACTTATGAACATACATTTACAACATATTTCCCAGCTAAGACTTTAAGTTCATGGCACAACCCAGTTTATTGCTAGCTTACAACAATATAATACAATACAATACAAACAACTTTAGCAACCCCACTAGGGGCAATTTGTTTGGAGCAGCTTGTACACACACAACACAATAACATACAAACAAACAAACAAATAAATAATACAATATACAGCACACAAAAGGAATATAAAACACCAGGAAGCTGTATGTGGAATAAAAATCCATAAATAAGATCGATAAATAGTCTTGATAAACTCAATAAAAAGATCCGATAAAGCATTCACCAACAATGACAATGGTAAGACCTATGGAGCATTTAGGGAATGAACAAAACTAGCTTGTAGTTTTAACAAATTTAGGAACGACTTAACACACAAAGTTGGATTTAGCTGGTGCAGCCCAAGCCTGGACAAGAAAAAGCAGCTCCTAAATGTGATGAACGACCACAAATTCAGGGACTAAAGAGCCATACAAAATGGTGAATGCCCCAGTGCAATGTGTGATACCTTGCGGAATAAATTTTTATTACACTGCCAGCCACCCAGGCAGAGGGAGGGATGGAGGAATCCATCACTTACATGGGAAGAAAATAATGTTTTAACACCACAGAAACATAATTTTGGCTGCAGTGAGATGAACTCAGAAACCTTTAGGTCAGTGCCACAGCTGAGTATAGGTTAGTGTTTAATTTGATTTGCTTAATAGGTTTAGTTTAATCTCACTGGGAGCCTCTTCGGTAGTATTAGATGCATCTGTCTCATGGTGGAAAATGCAAGTTACATGCAACAATGAGCTTATGACATGTATTTGCACATAATGTCTGTTTAGGCATCTTTGTGTGTGCATTTTCCAAGATGGTCATTCATTTCATTAGCCATCAAACAGTGGTTTTGTGCTTGTCCTGCTCGGAGGCTCTGCAATAAGAGTTCCTCCCAGCTTATCACTGCAGCGCTCTGAGGTTTTATGGACTGCAAAGTGGCAGAGTCGCAGTGTGGCATGCAAGGGAAAAGGAAGAGGAGGGGTGATGCATTGAGTGACACAAGAGGAGGCGGTGCGGTTAAAACTAGCTCAGTCAGACAGTGGGTCACTGGGTCGGGGAGCACCGCTGATTCTGCTGAGCTAAGCTTACAGAGACACATGCGAGCACCCCGATGCCTTTTCTCACCATGTGCCAACGGTTTTCAGATTTAATATTCTTAATCTTTAATGACACATGAGGCTGTGAAAGGCCTATATTATTACTTTAAAAGTAACTGGATGTGTCATTGCCTTAAGATTAACCAGGGGTTCTCCAGACCGAATTAACTTTAATTCCATTATGTTTGACCTGCGATCAGAGAGTCTGAATCAACTATGATCCTTCACTTTACATGTAATTTTTAATGTCAGATGAATTTGTGAATAATCTTGAGCCGTGTTACAGTAAATTGGCTCCAGGGTTGGCAGTGTCAGTTGGTCGGTCCACCACTTTGGTGCAGACTTAAATAACTCAACAACTATTGGATAGATTTCCATGAAATTTTGTGCAGATGTGCAGTGAAAAATCCTAACAACTATCAGATGGATTGTTGTGACATTTTGTACAAACATCCCTGGTCACTAGAGGATAAATTGTAATAACTTTGGTGATCCCCTGACCTTCCATCTAGTGCAATTATCAGGTCAAATTTGTCCAAGACTTAAAAACTAATGACATTCTCTTCAGCCTCAGCTGTACATTGTGTTCATTACAGATTTGTAAATGTTAGCGTGCTCACATGCTAAACTAAGATAGTGAACATTGACATGATTGTTATTGTGAGCATATTAGCATGCTGATGTTAGCATTTAGCTCAAAGCACTGCTGTGCCAATGTACAGCATCACAGAGCTGCTAGTGTGACTAAAGAAAATCTTCTAAATGTCTCTATGCAATTATGTTTCTGTTACAGTTTGGGAGCTGGGAGCTCATGCAATGCTGAGAAACATTGGACAACACACAACAACAACAACAACAACAGGAAACGAGGTCAGTGATATTCAAATGAGAATGACCTCATCTGTTGCTCTGCTTGAGTTTGTTTTATTTTACTGTGTGCTAAATTAAAAGAAAATCTGCAGCAGCGTCTATTCATTTAATGAAAAACAGGCAAATGTGTTTGCATATTCTGTTTGGTTTTTGCAAAACAGCGGGGACAGGTTCACTGGGGTTTAGCATGCTGTAGATTAGTTCAGGAGCATTCGTGGTTAATAGTTTGCAGCCTGGGATACCTCTTTATGAGGCTATGTAAATGTGTCAGGCAGTAGCAGGGGAAAGCCAACTCCTCCGGTCCCTCTAATTGGATTTACACGTGTGGAAGAAGGCCTGGATTCATTTGGAACAAAAGACTATTCTACTCATCCTACACAGTCCATCCTATTGTTCAACATTTTCAGTTCCCTGACTTCCACACTGGAGCAGAACCAGGACTGCAGCCAAGAGTTGGCTCCTTCATTATGATAAACAGGTTAGGGAGGAGGACAGCGTAGTTTTAACAACACATACTGTATGTAGTCCTCTATTGTTCTAACAGCCAAGATGAATATCAGGGAATATGGCATTCACATTTGTAAGAATACAAGAAGGTGAGTGTTCAGATGTTCACCACCCACAGTACATTTATATTAGGACTTGTCTCCATACGGGATGAAAAAGCCCTTTGAGCTAAGAATATACAGCCTGTAAGAACATTTTCAGTAGTCAAATGTACAACAAACAAGGCTGCAATAACCCAGAGATCCTTGCAGTCCTGGGTCATGGAGCTCTGTTGAACACTCTGTTCATCATTTGTGGATGTGAACACCCTCAAATTAATGCTGTAGTCATTGGTTTATTTGATCCAATGTTCTGTTTTTGTGTTTTTGTGGTTGTATCGCAGCTTATTTTCCCACCTCACAGCCCAATATTATGTTAAAAAGTCTGTTTTTACCACACTGCTCCTTGAGGAAACATGCCTCAGAACATCAAATAGCCCCCATCTTTGCTCACAATGTACCTGAACATTTATCAAATCTACTTTAAAAGCAGCAGTGGTAACAGCTGTTCTCTCTGTTTGTTTTGTTTTATTTGAGGATGACTCAGCTTCATCCAAATATTAAGGACCAGACATCCTTCACCAAAACTTTAGCTCTAATGCATTAATGCTAGCAGCTCTGAAGGAGCCATTAACATTCACACATGCTCACATTAATATTGACACTCCTCAGAGAGGAGATTTGAAGGTGAAGGCAAGAGGTGTTGAACACGTCTGACATTAAAGGGAAACTTCAGTATTTTTCAACCTGGAAACCCTATTTTCCCATCTTTTTGTGTCTAAGTGACTAATGGGAACAACAATTTTTGAAATTGATCCAGTATTGAGCAAGGCCAGCAGCCGTGAAGCAGGCTGTAATGGCCCCCTGTCAATGTACGTCAAGTGCTTGTTTTTATCACTGTAAATCATTATGGTAAGGACCATACATACATACATACATACATACAGAAACGAGAAAAAACGTTTTTCTTTACCTTTCACTTGATCTGGTCCGTTTGTTATTCTGTCTAACCAAGTCTCACTCAAGGAGAAGTCTCGTTCTGAAATCTCGTGAGAGTTGAGTTGTCGAAATCAGCTAAATATTCAGCCATGACTTTGAAAATCTTTAAGATAACACTAAGCTACGCTTTCTGTACTCCAACACAACAAACTCCTCCCGGCACTCCTCTCTCCAACTCATGTCATGGCTGAATATTTAGCTGATTTCAATAACTTGACCCTCGCGATATTTCAGAATGAGACTTCTCCTTGAGCAAGACTTGGTTAGACACAATAACAAACAAACCAGATCCAAGCCACCAGGAACAGGAGGCTTTGAAGCCAATTTCATATAGTGGCCAAACTGTGCAATTACAACTTCCGATAACATTTGAAAAGTCTAGAAGAGCTGCACAATTGAATCCCCATTCAAGTTAGTCGGAGGGCTAAACTGGAAGGTAGCTAAACTGGAAGGAAGCTGTCTCAGCCGGTGGAAGTCTCTAGTGAGCATGCTCTATGGGCATATGGGGCCCATAGAAACAAGAGCTGCCTGTTGAAGCGCTCTCACTCAATACTGGACCAATTTTCAAAAAATGTTGTCCCCATTAGTCACACAGGTTGAAAAGTACCTAAGTTTCCTTTAAAAACACAGACACAAATGACATCCTCTAGTATCTTGTTTGCTGCTAATGGCATTTAATGATGAGACTTCAGAAACACACAGAAGACGGTTCATCTGTTGAGGCATAATGGGGCTGACAAACTCCCTCCAAGTCTCCCTCAAAATTAGATTTTAAAAAAAGTAGCTGCTTTGTATTATGTTGTCCTCTTTTGTGTCTGTGAATGATTACTGTTCTGTGCTTGTACACCAGCACAATGGCTGCTTTTCAAATGGCCTCTAGTTTATTGATTTAAATACATTGTTGCTCTAATGACTGTCTGTCAGTCCAGGTTATTTGATTGGTCAGACATTTAAATCTGTATTTGTATGCAGAGGCTCTGTTTTCCTAGACTGAAATTGAATTTGTGGATGATATCACCCAGGATCCTCATCAGACATCAAAGTTTATATTTCAGGAGTTTTGTTTTTTTTCTCCTTTTTTTTATTTATAAAGGACAAAGGATAATCATCAACATTTGTGTAAATGTACTGTTGTTAGCAGCAAAATTTCACTCTGCAATGCTTTGCCAAGATGTTCTAAAACCAATAAGTACATTTACTCAAGTATCTGGTACTTAAAGCAGCTATCATTTTGATTTTTTATAATAATTGTATTGAGTAACAGTAGCTAGGTTTCCATTCAAATTTAGCACAAATTTTAACAAAATTTCCAGAATGTCAGCACAAGAAAAAATTCGAATTAATGTGCGTTTCCATCCACTGCCATTTTATGAATATCTGGAGTTGGTTTGGCTATTTTTAGTTGGTTTCAGAAGAAGAATAGAACGAGATGACATATAAGAGCGCCAGCCAAACCTCAAATAGTTAAAAATAACATAGAAAACATGATGGAAATAGGACATTTAAGGTTGTTTTACATATTATTTTGACTCTTCATTACTTCATACTGATCTGATGTTTTCGTCTCTTCAGTGGAGCAGAAGCTTCAGTGGACGTTTAAGTCACATTCTTCACGTACGTCATGATTTAATTGCTAAATCTGTTTAAATTGCACTTTGTCACACCTTGCTTTTACTTTTACAGCTTTTCCACCTCCGCCAAGCATAAAAACTTTTTCCGATATTTCGAGATTTTTGGCTTTTCTACTCAGGTTTTTTTTTTTATGCACAAATTGAAAACACAAATAAAAACAGGTGGATGGAAACGCACCTAATGTGAAATGTGAGTGACTACAGAGAATTATCACCCAACTCTGCAGCTCCTCTTTCCTTTGATGGAGCTTTTTTAATGAGTTTCATCTCATTGTTTAGCTGTCCGGCTGCTGTTTTGGTTCACTCTTTCAGCTCTCATAGCGTAATTTTCGGCCAACGCTAACTTAAAATGTAACGATAGGTCAATGCTGTGTTTACAACTTGTTTCTGCTATTTCTTGTGGAGTATTTTAAATATTAATATATTAAATATATTGTGTTTATCAACATAGCTACAGAACCTTAAGTAAAGTTTACTTCCTCCACCACTGGGAATAATACCTTTAGATCACAATGCTCTCACTGAAAGCAAACACAGACGCAATGACTTACTCTGTTTACACTCCCTGTAGGCCTGTGCTGCTAAAGTACATCAATCCTGCTCATAAACAGAAAGAGAATCTTACATAAGGCAATTTCTTTGTTTCTAAGAAGGCCCAATGCCCATGTAAGTACAATCATTCATGACTCAGTGACAGCCTCTCCTGGTGTCTGAAAGGGAGGAAAGATTGTCGGAAGCAGTGGGAGGACAGGACAGGCAAGTGTGAGGAAACAGCCTAAATAGCAAGAGGTGGGAGGCGTACAACGTCGTATCATTCACGGACAGACACCCACGCAGACACACACTCATGAAAACCCTTAAAAATATATTTATGTAATGAGGTTCCTGCCTTGAGCAAAGTACATGAGTAAATCCTTTTCCTTCATAAAAATAGACGTCCTTTGAAACAGACACCTCTTTCGATTGTGACGTAAAAGATTCTTTTTGTCATAACGTACCTCTGAGGATGTTAAGAAACACGTCGCTGTCAGGATGCCAGGTGCATCAGAGCTGCATTCACATTAAGTAATTCATGGATTCATGAAGATAAATTTCAGTCTATAATGCAGCAGTTAGGAACTCTTCCTCTGAAACATGTCCACCTACATTTTCAGCTGCTGGTTCTGTGGAAGAAAGCAGCACATTTATTTTTCTCTGCAGACATTCAGAAAATCCCAAAAATACAGACTTTAATGCTTTGAACTGAGCCGACCAGCTTCCAAATTAAATATGAGCTTATATCAAAAGAGAAAAAAGAGAAATAATTCATGAAAACCAAAACAGACAAGAACTGCCAGTGCATCACAATTATATTCTCTATACTATATCTACTAATATTGTGCTCTAATGTATTCTACAGCTGTCTCTCTCTCTCTATACACCCAGGCACTATCTTAGGTCAATGGACACTACAGCACTAAATATAGACCAACACAAAGTGTCTTAGTGAGGCGTTGGGCCACCACACGCCACCAGAACAGCTTCAGCCTTGGCATTTATTCTACAAGTCTCTACTGGATGGATGAACACCATTCTTCCAAAAGATATTGTTATGTGGAGCGAAAGCAGCTGGACCCAAATGCAGGAGACTGCAAGCAGAGCAAGGCTGAAGAATAACATATTTTAGGCTCTTGCAGGCAAAACAAAGCTGGCAGACCAAGGATCCAACAGAACTGAACTGAAAACCAGGACTTAAATACAAACTAAACTGAGGAGGGGATGAAGTGTAGGTGGAACAGAAGAACAAGAGCAGGGCAGGGCTAACGAGGCTTGATGCAGGGCAGGTGTGGAGCAGAGGAACGCAGAAGGGAAACAGAGCAAACAGAAAACCTAAAAGCCCTGAAAGCACAATATAACCATGCACAAAGAACACCCCAGAACTCACATGAACACAACTTAAATAAATGCACAAGTCACAACGAGCACACACAGCAAAAAAACAAAAAAAACAAATCAGCTTACATTGCTGTTGACAAAAACATGAATAAATCAGCCTGTCAAGCAGAGTGGCTTTGATATTAAGGCTGCATGTAACAACATAAATCGAACAAAAAGACAACTGCAGCTCTGAATAACATAGCTAGTGTTTCAGTTCACTTTAGTACTTAGTTCCTATGAGAGTTAATATAGCAAGCAACAGTATCTCAAGTGGTCCTTAAATATAATCTGCAACCTCTCTTATCTGTCCTTCTTCCCACTCAGTCCAGTCTTCAACAGGCAGAAAAGCCTGAGGGTATCTGATGGACTGGTGGAGGGACACAGAGCCAGTCTGAGACAGAACCATAACAGATATTCACTCATTTGGTGTTTTGATGGTGGTGGTAAAGAGCGCCGTCTAACACGTCAGTCCAAAATCTCCTATAGGTGTTCACATGGGTTGAGATCTGGTGACTGCGAAAGGCCATACCATATGATTCACATCATCTTCATCAAACCATTCAGTGACCCCTCGTGCCTTATGGATGGGGGCATTGTCATCCTGGAAGAGACCACTCCCATCAGGATAGAAATGTTTCATCACAGGATAAAGGTGATCACTCAGAACAACTTTGTATTGATTTGCAGTGACCTTTCCCTCTAAGGGGACAAGTGGACCCAACCACGCCAGCAAAATGCCCCCCACAGCATAACAGAGCCGCCAGATCCCCTTACTGTAGGGGTCAAGCATTCAGACCTGTACTGCTCTCGGTGTACACCACACATGCACTCGCCCACTTGTCAAGAATATGGTGAAGGATGACTCATCTGGCCATATCACCTTTTTCCACATCTCTGTAGACCAGTGCCTTTGGCACCACTGAACTCTCAAATGTGCATTCATCTTTGTAATGAGGGGTTTATGCACTGCAGCCCTACTATAACATCCCTCTCTATGTACCGGAAATTGTCAACGGACTGTTCTTGCTGACACAGTCGGATCACGTCCTGCATTGACAGAGTTGCTCTTTTGTTTTTCCTCACATATCGCACTAATGCACAAGCATCACGGTCACCAAATGTGCGCTGTCAACCACAATTTACAACCCTATTTACTGATGTCTTTCTTTCCCATAGATCTAAATGCAGGTGTCACTTTAGTCACTGTTCCTATTGAAACACTAGGCAGCTGAGCAGTCTTTGTGACTGAAGCTCCTGCCGTACGTGCCCAAACAATGACCCTCTTTCAAAGTCACTTAGATCTTTTCCTCTTGATACAAAATCAGAATCAACTGGGCCTGCTCAGTGTTTTTATACATGACACAGAGCATGACTGGATGTTAATTGCTTAATTGTACCATGCAGTGCACCTGTGTGGAAGCATCTGCATTCGTTATGTTTCCCTACTCGTTTATTCAGGTTTTTCCTTTAATTTGTCACCTCTCTGTATATGTATACCAACAGCCAAGAAGTGAGGAGAGGCAGCTTTCTCTTATTATAGACCAAACCTGTGGAACAGCCTGAACATAAATATCCAACATTAACCTTGTGTTAATCCCATAAGAAACATCTTAAGACCTTTTTAATCTTGCTTTTAAGGAGGCAGTTTAAAATTTTTATTGCCGGGCCTATTTTATTAAATCCCACTGAAACATTTATTTGTTTTATAACTCAGTTTTATTGTATTTATTGCTTGTTTGCATCCTTTGCTATAATTATTATAGATAGCATACAAGAAATGTGCTGTTCTGTATTAATGGGACATTTTGCTGAAAGAGATGTCAATTAATCAATCTGTGACTTCAGACCAGTTTCAAATTTGAAAACTTAACAAACACTTAGTAAGAATATTCTGAACATATCACCCAAACATTTTTAGTTTTTCAGTTACAGCTGTTTATTTTCTTATTGCTGCCAAACCATTCACAGTAGATTCACCACTTCCTTTGCATTGTAAGACAACAGTATCCATGAAAACTACACTCAAAAATCAAGTCATTTCTGTCTGTATGTTGGATTTTTAAAGAATTTTGTAATTTTTTTGACGTGAACCATATTGTACCTAAAACATGTACTATATAATATGGAATGAGCTATTACCATACATTATACCATACAGCATTACCGTCAAAACAAACAAAATGATCATCGGTTTACAACTTTTGTGACATTATTTTTCTACTGTTATCCTAGAAAAACACAGTGTCTAATATGGAAACTTTGGTGAAGAAGTACAAATCATCAAATACTATTTTGCTGGCTGACAAACGTTAATTTCTCTTTGCTCTGACTATAAAATATTTACAATTTTGGAACAAGATTTCTATCAAAACAGAGACCTCTTCAGTTGGTGGGAACTCTCTAAACCTCTAGACCTTGTGGCACTGCACTGTAGTTTAAAAGATTTTGGCTCTCCTTCATATTGGACAGGCAGCTTCATTTAATTCACATGGGGGACAAATCCACATCTTTATTCAGTACTGAATGGCTTTGAAAGCTCACATGAGGCTACTGCAATCTGTCAGTTGTTGATTTCTTTTTCCTCTCTTTGCTGCAATCTGTTGCGGTTCATCACAGAGACAAACCCGACTGTTCATGTTTAAAATATTGCCCAAAGGACTGTGTTGTAACGGTAGCTGTTTTTGTTGCACTTCAAAGAGTATTATGGATTTCTTGATTTGTTGAGCTGCCTGTCCAGAAAGAAAAGAACAGATACATGTCATAAAAAATCAAATAAAATCTATCAATGTACATATACAGGTGTGTTCTATCCAGGGATGTATGTGCCAACATATATACTGTATGTAAGTGTGGCTTTGACACTTTTCCGTCTCAATAAGGACAAACATTATTAGTATTGTAACTTACAGCAGAATAAACAAACAGCTACTACTAGAAACCCATGTGGGAATGTTGGACTTGATGAACACAACAAATATGCATAAGAATAGTTTACCTCTGTTAAAAAAAAAAACTCTCCATGGCCACAGCCATTAGAGGTATGTGTACTTGTTCTTTCTTGTTTTTCAGTGTCTCCCTGTAGTACAGTGTGAGGTCTAATATTAGTTCAGGGGTAGGCCTACTGTACAATGTCATTCAAAAGCTTTCAGTGATGCTCAGTGTAGTTTGTAGCGCATTAACAGGGAGGTTTTCCAACAAACTCAGCTGCCTTTGGCCCATTTAAAGCATCTATTTTTGAACACTTTGCCTCTCAAAAAGGCCGGGAATAGCACCTTGTGTTTAAAGGTAAAGTGGGACTCTGTTGCCCAGTGCCTTAAAGAAAAATGTCTGTATTTTTCAACCTGGGCCATTCTCATAATTTTTGCCCTTCTGACCATAAATTATGCTAACTTTTCACTCACTAGCTCTGCTGTAGAGATTTGGGAAATGTGACTCCAGAAAAACAACAAACAGTATAAATAAACTATTTTCAGTGGGAAGAAGCTAAATCCAGCTCGAAAAGTCGCTTTAAGGCTGTGTTATGGGTGGAAATCCTATCGGGTCCTCCTGTACTTTAGGTATGAGAACCCAGTAATAGTGTAAGGTGCTGTGGACACAAGCTCTCACCAAATAGTGTGACTCTGAATGAACGAAATGGCACTGGATGTAAGGTTGGCTTAAAATGTGACCATCATCATCATCAGGTCAGAAATATCCAAGAAATTTATTTGGCTTCATGCTCTCAAAGTGTTGTATGTGTGTCTGACGAATGATTTACAGTTTCCACCAGACATACTGCTTTCCAAGAAAAACCATTCAATCATGACCCATCTCCGTTTATCAAGCAAGGCCAATACCAAGACCTGACTGTTGGCTTTCTGATGTCCTTTGCTGTCGGGGGGTGGGCGGGTGTTCGCCGCCGAGCCTCTTATTGCTCCCCGGGGGGCTGCTGCTGCTGAGGTGGGGGAGGCATCAATGTGCAAACCAGTGGATCAATGGTCACCAAGCCAACCGCTCTGTCCTCATCTATGCTTGTGAGAGGTCAACTCTCAATGGCAGAAATGAGCGATTTACACTGAGAGCTGGGTGTGGCTGACTGTCACATGGAGAGAAACTTGAAAGGGAACTTTCTGAAAATTACATTAACTTTGTCAACTGTTTCAGAGGTTTGAACTAACATCACTAGTTGTATGAGTTCTAATCCCAAAGGTTTTACGGTGTGAGGAGAGAGGGAGTTATATTTCACCAACTGCTGTTAAGGGCTCTTCATATTTGATAAAGGTGTTTAATGGGGTTTTATCTTTGGGCTTCAGGCTGCCGTAAGAGGACCATTTTTTCCGCTCTTCACAACTCCCGACGGAGTTCCCAAGCTTTATGTCCACTGATGGATATCGCCATCAAACTTTCATTGGAAAAGAATGATTTTTTTTCTTCTCTTCTCTCCATCTTTTTTTCAACATACAGTACCTCCTGGAGAAGAATAAACCCCAACATTGGCTGTAACATTATAGTTTTTTTGTGCTCCATTTTCCTGCACCTGTTCTGTTTTCACTAAATTGGAGGTAAACAAAGGAGTCCTCAGGCCAGTAACAAAGCCTGCGGTAACAAGAGCTGATTCCATTAGCAGGGTCCCTGCTGGAGGTGAAGTGGGGGTTGGGGGTTGGGAGAGGGACTGGATGTATGGATTGAGGCTTTTTGAAGCACATTGCAACTGTGGTGCTGAAGTTAAATCATATGAAGAGAGGAAAAGAGAATATACTATCCATCTGGGAATCCATTTGTGCATTGCACAACACCGTAACTCTTAATTTTCTTGACATTTCTGGGTTAGTTAGAGTATTTACTCAGAGTCAGTCCTTGGAGAAGAGGGGAAAAGGTGCACCTGCTCAATAAAAAGGGCTTAACACTCTACACTGAAGCCTTGTTGAACTACACAACTCTATTATTCAAATAAACGATCCCTAAAGACACATCAATTTCCGCGTGGCTCAACTAATTTCAAACTACATGTCAGATAATTTGTATACTTTTGCCCACAGCAGCTCAGACACAATTAGAATTGACTGATTGCATGTTTAAAGCCACTGAAAAGAATCGATATTCTACGTTCTGTGCTTAATTCCTCAGGTTGCTCTTGGTTAGGAGAACACTGTGTGAGTCCCTGTGCAACAGGAGAGCAAAATCCCCAACCCACTTAGAATAAAAAAAAAATCATTAGGCTATTAATTGCAGCACAGATTCCCTGCAGAGCCTGAACAGTTTGCACGGGAGAGGTGGAAAGTGATGCTGCACGTGGAGGCCTTTCCCTGCTCACATGTCTCTTCAAACAGCCCACACATACAGTAAAATGACGATTGCACTTTATCCAGTGTTGCTCTCCATTAGCGATGCAGCAGTGCATTGTGATTACTTGTTTCATTGAAATTCACAATTACTCTGACCCTGACCTCTCATACTGTATAATAGGTCTGTGTGCAGCAGCAAGGAGAGAGAAATAACCATCCAGCACACAATTGAGTGCTTAAATGTATTTCAGTTGCAGTTTCAGCTGCTTCGGCCTTTGTATTTTCAATGACACACCAAAGAGGCAAAGAGCCAATCCAAATCAGCGGCTAAGAAACACATCATTATAACATTCCTGTTGCTCTTATTCCCTGCATGGACATCCAATATTCAGACACAGCATGCAAAAAGGCAACAACACAATTTCTCTTCTACTCAGTGATTTTACTGGATCAGTAAAATCTTCCTCAGTCAGTAAGGCTGCATGTTCTGACGACCACCATTGTTAAATTGCTTGAGCATTTTCCACAAACCCAGTGAGTGAATAAATGTGAACTTGTGAAGTTAAAGGATTGAAGACTTGGGATCAAAAGTTGTCTGATCCTGAAGGCCCCTTTACACAGCGCAAATTTGGGTTGTCTGAGACGAAAGTTGACTATCGTGAGAAAAACGTGGTAAAATCGTTGGTTGACAATCCAAAACGGTGGTTCTAGATCACACTGTGAGACACTTTTACTGACGGTCGATTTGGAGCCTTGGCGACAAAAGACAGCTGGCGGCAAAATTCTAACATTGTCTGGTTTCATTTTTTTTTTTTATTTACATCGTAGCACCATGATTCACCACACATTCAGCGCACAATCTGTCTGAAATTGATATCGTACAGTTTGACACAGATTTTTACCAAGATTTTATCAAAGGCGTCTCGCACAAAGTGACATCCAATTCAGACAGCGTAGACTTAGTGTCCTGAGCTAATGCACATAACAAGCTGCAAATGTATCTATATTCTCTTTTTGTCAAGGTCAGAGAGGTGGCCCAATGCAAAACGACCATGTGACTTGTATCACTGCATATTTCCTACAGGCCATGTTTGTAAAACCTCTGTTGTATAGTCACTCTCCTTCCCTACCCAACTTCTTTCAGGTTAAATAATAATAATAATAATAATACTGGGTGGATTCATTTTGAGACCAAATTTACACTTTAATAACATCTTTAGCATTGTGTTAACTGTCATTAATTCTGGAGCATATTGAGTTTATAATCATAAATGTGACACATCATTTCCACTTTCTCCCTCAAGGCCTAATTTACAAATATTGCATCATGAAAATGCATTTTTCAGGTCACAATGAAGGGCACAGATGGGGCTGAATCCATAAACATGACTTCACCTCAGTGTTGCAGAAGATGCCACACTGCACTGGGATGCCAGGAAGTCAGCAGATTGACTTTGGGCTTTTGTCATCCAAGATGCCCGTTCTGCTACAGAGAACCATAATAGCAGATGGTGATAATGTGAGAACTGTTGCATAAGTAAAAGGTTACTGGAGGTGAACGTGCACGTGATCTTTAGGCACAAGTTTGATTCAATAGTTTCTGAAGGTTAGATGAAGCCATGAACTTTGAGAACTGCACATGCAATATATCAGCTCAGTGTCCCTGAGAATTACATTCATATTGGATGATTCATGATTCATGTCCAGTGCCACTGCTCAGTGCCAGTGCAGGAAGTAATGTGCCCTATATGTAGTGAGGCAGAAAGTAATGGTGTTGAGGTCAGAATGGTAACAAATCTGACTTTCATGCAAGAGACCATCATTTTCTGTTATTTTTATACTGTTGTGATGTTGGATGTATGTTAAAGTGGCTAAAGTTAAACTTTGGGGTGAATGTATGTAAAAATGCTCCCTGAAAGTCAAGAGTCCAGGCATCAACCTGCTCTGAATGCTTCATTTGTAATGTTACCTCTACTTCCCCATCAAACTGACGTCAGATTGTTTCGCACATGCCCACAAATGTCCCATAGTCTTTGTTGCTGAGGTTGTTGCACGGGTTGTTCACGTTGTCCGCTCACCTGTTTTTCGGATCAGATTCGGGCTCGAACACGTACAGATGTATTTGAGAAGTTTCCATTTCTAGTAAATAACGAGAAACAGAAATGAAATCCTACGACTGTTGTTTGTTTATGTCGTCTTCAAAGCCGCTGGAAGTCTGCAGAGGGTTAGCGTCCTGACCAATCAGAACAGAGTGGGCTCCTCGGAGGGGGGCCTTAAAGAGACAGGAGCTAAGACGGCCTGTTTCAGACAGAGGCTGAACTGAGGGGCTGCATAAAGGGCCAGTATAAGATAAATAAGGTTTTTTTTGGACTGTAAATCACATCATGCACAGATATACCCAGCCCCAGAATATAAATATAGACCTGGAAATGTGCATGATACGTCCCCTTTAACCTTAGTTAAAGGGGACGTACCCCTTTACCCCCTTAGTTCCAATTAAGGGGGCAAGGTTAATGCAACAGCATATAATTATATTTTACACAGTAGTTTGCTTACAAGCTGCTGCAACAGTTAGAGGATGTACCAAACCAGGTTCATAAGTTTGACATGGAAGAACTTGACTGGCTTACACACAGCCCTGACCTCAAAACCTTCCAACACCTTTGGGATGAAATGTAACACTGACTGCAAGCCAGGCCTCGTCACCCTACATCAGTGTCTGACCTCACCAAAGCTCTTGTGCCTGAATGGGAGCAAATTACTGGCATAACTGGCATAACTGGCAAATAGCTGGTATTATATAACCAGGTTCCAAAATCTTGCAGAAAGAGTGGACTTTTCAACCCAATCCATCCACCTGACAATCCTCATTTGGACAATAAAGCAATTTTGACTCTACTTCTTCATCTTTAATTCAAAACAAAAGAAGCATATGAGGTTGTTTAGAGAGTACGTTCACTTTGCTGTGTAATTTTGGACACAGTATAACCCTCATTTCCCCCAAATTACAGTAACTTCATCCTTTAAAGAGTTATAAAATCACAACTTTTCTTAAGCTTGACTTCAGAAACAAAAACACCAGCCGCTTCTATTCATATCTTGACAACATCACCACTGCGTCCCATACAGATTCCTATCTAGCCTAAACTGTGTACCATAAAGCTCCTGCAGTCTGTACTTCTTTACACAGATGGCTTGATGCCTCTGGGGCTGCAGAGGGAGTCCATGGTAAGAGGAGTTAATAGACTCAGTCCAACACACAAAGGACACTTTATCCCTTATCGATGGAGGAGCAGACTCCAATAAATTACATTAGCTCCAAGCAGGACGATTGAACTGTTGGCTGAATACTGCTTTAACTAATAATGGGGCTTTTTCCTCTGGTATATAAGATATTTAGGTACTGAAGGTGTTGCATTAATGGGCTTCTCAAGAGCAAACGAATTTAAGGCTACAATGAAGTAGCTTTTTGAGAGCATTGTGTTCCCTTTGAGTTTTGTATTTTCTCTTGAAATGTGATTTTAGGGACACAATACAAGTAAGGATCATTCCAAAATACAAAAGACCAATAGGATATCTGTCAGAGAAGGAAAGGCTGTTTTAATCATTGGTACACAATAAGGCGATCACAAAAGATATGTTTTTAAAAAGCAGCTTAAATGTAAAGGGGTTTTCATGTAACAACACTAACGCTTTATCCAGTTTTAATGGTATAAAGTAATGCTTATTCGCTCGAATTAAACGAGAAGATTGATGCGACTGTCATGTTTGTCTACAGTCAGCAGCCTGGCTCTGTCCAAAGGTAATAAAAATCTGCCTGCCAGCACCTCTAAATTTCATTAATTAGCACATTGGATCTCGTTTCTTTAATCCATACAAAAACTGAAGTGTAAAAATGACACTGAGTTGGAGTCTCCATTAGTTTCCTGGCAACCTCAAAGTGACAACAAGAGTCCAGGGAGTTACTGTGCTGCCCTAAGAAATAGTCCAACACATAAACCTTCATAGAAACACAACTTTTTGGTTTTTGTACAGATTAAACAAACATTAAGCATGAATTTTTCCCATAGACTTACATTGTGAAAGAGACATCTGTAAATCAGCGGATGCATTTTTTTGAGCTTCACAACCCCCACGAAACGACTTGTTTCCCCTATCAGAATTTGATCCATTTGGTCTGATCACATTTTGAAAGTCTAGAAGACGATTCAAGACGATTGAATCATTATATCCCCATTCAAGTTAGCCGGGGGGGGCTAAACCGGAAGTTAGGGGTCTCGGCCGGTGCAAGTCTCTAGTGAGCATGCTCCGTGGGCGCATTGGGCCCGTAGAGCATGCACAGTATGCTTTCAGGAAGTGGCTTTTTTGGCTTCATGCGCCACTGAGCAACTTCCACAGGAATGAACGGGGCCCCGCCTCCAACGCTGTATCCAGTCCTCTTTATACATCCATGTCTAGTTCTTGGTTAAAGCAAAGCCTATTTCCCAAAATGTCAAACTATTCCTTTAATTTGACTGTGAAATTGTGATATTGTTATGTCGTCACTATCCAAGTAATCAGAAGCTATTTACATTTGTCTTTATGATGCCTTCTCTGTTGCTCTCCAGGTCACCAAAATCACAGCAGTTTAATGACAGATTTAAGGAGCATTCTGGGATGTGATCACTGAAAAGTAAAAAGAAAGCTGTGAAGATTTTCTCTCAGAGCCGGATGGTGTGTCTGTCCTGGCAGCAGGAGAGAACTGGCACTGCCACAAGAAAAGGAAAAAAAAAGATGAGATAGAGATTTAGGAGGATTGGCCACTTGTCTGCTCGAAGGCAGCAAACAGGAAGATGCAGTGTGGCCCCAAACTGAGGAGATTACACAGAGAACAATGTCATCATGCTGGAGGCGTCAGCAAGCACACATCCAAAAATAGCCGATGGTCTTGTTACAAACATTTGGCTTGAATCAACACTGTATTAGCTTAAATCCAGGGAGATATTTACATGGATAAAATTGCCATTTGTTGTATATTTTCTCAAATCTTAGAGAATTATGAGCAAGAACAATTTTATCTGGTGAGAAATTAAACACCAAATGCGTTGATAGTGTTAAAGAAGTGACGATCAGATGCACGATTTTAGGTTTTCAGGTGAATTTCATGTTATGACAATGGAAATATGTCTGTATGTTTACATGAGGATCATTGTAGAGTAGATCTCATTGAGATGATACAAATGTCCACTTTGATATGTTTATCAGCAAGCATACGTTTTAATTCACTGGAGAAATTACTGAATGCCTGACTGACTATCTTTAGTCGACAAAGACATCCATATTAATGCTCTTCCCATTCTCATACTGCTTTACAAAATATGCAAATGTAATCCCACTGAGTGGCCTCACGTTGCCCTCTGTGGGTCTGAGAAACAGGCATTCCGTTAAAAGGGATTTATTTCATTTAATTTCCCCATCAACAGCCTCACTGACGACTAAAATGGGAGCTCATGTTGCCATGGATGTCTCAGTGATGACTGAGGTATTTGGCCGTAGAAATGGAGAGGCTCTGGATACTGAAAGAAAACCTCTTTTGAATGCAGTGAAGAGCTGCTGCTTCTTTATCTTATCTCTCAAGGTGTCAGTTTCCATGTACTCAGTCTCCCCCAGGAGTGATCTTTGCTCCGTCGGCAGCTGAGAGAAGAAGATTTTCAACTAATAAACAACCAAAATCCTGCGAGTTTATACTGAACAGCAGCTATGCAAAGATGTTTGGGTTTTTATGTAGATCCTGGATTAAGCTATTTAAATAGTATTTCCTGTTCCTGTCGATTAATCATTTGGTAATGTCAGAAAATAGTGAAAAATGGCCGTTATAATTTTCCACAGAAAGGTCTTTAAATGTCCTGTTTAGTCTGATCAACAGTCCAAAACCCAAAGATTTTCAGTTGTCATGTTTAACATAGAAAAGCAGGAAATCAGCACATTTGAGAAGCGGAAACCACCAAATTTTAAGCATTTTTGCGTAAAAATTTACTAAACCGATTAATCAATGATCAAAATAGTTGCTGATTCATTTTCTGTCGATCGATTAATCAACCAGTCATTGCAGCTCTTGTGGAAAGTAACTGAGTACATTTAATTATGTGTTGTACTTCACTTCAATATTTCCACTTTTTGCTACTTAATGATTCAATTCCACCATATTTTGCATATCAGCTGGATAATGTGTTTAGTCGTTTGTAGTGTGACAGTCGTCTTGCCCTGTTTATGTTTGTATTTATTGTTGTAACGCTGTTTATGCTGCTCTCTTGGTCAGGTCTCTCTAGAAAAAGAGATTTTAATCTCAACAAGACTTTTTACCTGGATAAATAAAGGATAGAAAAGAAAATTATGCTGAAAGGATTCAACAGTTAATCAATCAGGTCATTTTTCAAGCAGAACAAACATCTTCTGGTTCCAGCTTATCAAATGTGAGGATTTCTGTTTTTCCCCTGTTTTATATTGTAAATTTATATTGTAAATTGATTATAACTGGATGGAAGATGACAATTGTCACCTCGGAGCTTGTGATGGACATTTTTTATTTTTTCTTGACCTTCTATTGACGAAATTGTCAATTGATTAATCAAAGAAAAAAAATCAATTCAGTAGTAATGACAGCTAATTTGCTAATTAAGATTTGGCATTCAAAGCATGTGATGAGCTTATAAAACCTGATCAATTAACTACCCAGAAGTACATATTAAATTAGTTAGAAATGCAGCTACAACAGTAAAAAAAACTGCCTACATATTAATGCATCACTAACAACGATCCAATAATATGACATACAATAATATTATATTATTATGATACTTAAATACATGTTTGCTCAAGTATCAGTTTGAATGCAGGACTGAATATGTTTACATTGTGGTTGCTACTCTTCCACCTCTAGACTAATCGGATTAAGACAGTATCCTCCAACAAAACACACTATTTTCTTTGGTGTGTTTGTCCTCATGAATGGAGAATGTGCAGTTGATCTAATATTACTATGTATCTGCACTGGCACCATAATTTATTCACTATTCAAAGTAATACTAAAGTCTCTCATTGTCTTCTTTATAATCCCCTAAACAATGAAGTAGGTGTTGCATGTTCAGTTATGTCTACAGACACAGTATCTGGTGTTGTATCTCGCTGTAAAGCTCATTAACAGACCAACTCCACACTGACAGTTGAGTTATCCAATGGTTGTTTGGAATCCACTGGTTATCCAATGGTAACCCGGGCCGAGGTGATGCTGTGCGTCTATTGGTGAAGAGTGTGTCGTATCGGTGAGTCTGCCTCCTCGGTGCTGATGCCTTTCCTTTGGTCAAGGTTGCACTTGCAGTAATCGCAGTAGGACGCGACTGGAGCACCGTTTACGCACAAACCGCGCAGACTAATCAGCCCAGGCTCTGCTGCAACTTCTCCTGTTTGGGTTTGCGCGCCACAGAGGAATCTCTCACCTCACGGAAGCAGCCATGGATGAAATGGAGGAAGAGTTAAAATGCCCTGTTTGCGGCTCTTTTTACCGGGAGCCCATCATACTGCCATGCTCCCACAACATTTGCCTGGCTTGTGCTCGGAATATTCTTGTGCAAACCCCCGACGCGGAATCCCCACAGAGCAGCCGAGCCTCCGGATCCGGCGTCTCCGATTATGATTATCTGGATTTGGATAAAATGAGTTTGTACAGTGAGGCGGACAGTGGCTACGGCTCTTATGGGGGCTTCGTCAGCGCTCCGACCACCCCTTGCCAAAAATCGCCAAACGGGGTGCGGGTTTTCCCCCCAGCTGTCCCCCAGCCTCCTCCTCCGCAGCATCTTCTACCACAGCCCGGCTCCTTACCTCCGATCCCCCGCAACTCCTGCATCACTTGTCCGCAGTGTCACCGCAGCCTCATCCTGGACGACCGGGGGCTCCGCGGATTCCCCAAGAACCGGGTGTTGGAGGGTGTTGTGGACAGGTATCAGCAGAGCAAAGCGGCCGCTCTCAAATGCCAGCTCTGCGAGAAGAGTCCGAAAGAGGCCACCGTGATGTGCGAGCAGTGCGACGTCTTCTACTGTGACCCGTGCCGCCTGAGGTGCCATCCTCCCCGCGGTCCCCTCGCCAAGCATCGCCTGGTGCCCCCGGCGCAGGGGCGGATAAGTCGCCGCACGAGTCCGCGTAAAATCTCCACATGCACAGAGCACGAACTGGAGAATCTAAGCATGTACTGTGTACAGTGTAAGATGCCCGTGTGTTATCAGTGTTTGGAAGAGGGCAAACACGGCACACATGAAGTCAAAGCTCTGGGCGCAATGTGGAAACTGCACAAGGTACGTGCGTAAAAATTATTAAGCTGCAAAATCTGTGTTTGCTGTTTGCATTTGTATTCTGTGTGTGTAGCCTTTCTTTTTATTCGCCGTGATTCATCATCCTCTGAGCTGAGCAACAAGTACGCCTTGAAAATAATTTGTCAGCTCCGCTTAGCATCCTGTAGATATACGGAGCTTTGTGAATGTTCATTCTGTCACACTGGATTTAAATAAATGCTCTGCAACGCACCACATACGTGAGTGAATTTCCTCTCCGGCACACATTTCATTCATTTCATTCTCGGGGCAAAGAAAAGAAATGCGCACGTCTCCAAACTGGGAACTCCGGTGTCTCTGGTGCGCAAAGCTGTCAGGAGGCAGCTCTGTTTGAAATTCTGTTCACGAGTGGACAACCAGAAGCAGCAGGCCTCCTTTCACATCTGCACTCCTGCGTGTTTGTCTTTAAATGACGAACTTGTTGCTCAGAGATTCTGGCAGGATTTCAGCTCTTGACCATTTGTCCCCCTGAGCCTCCACACAGAGGATTCCTTCCCTCTATATATATGTTCCACTTCATCTGTGTTGCTTTGACAGCTCACAGGCGACCCTGAGATCATTAGGCACAGCTAATATTGGAGCTATGCTTTAATAAGACCCAGCAGTGAAGCACAGATCCGGGCCTTTGGTGTGGATTGAGATACTATTTTGGACAGCGAGTTGTTGTGGGCAGGGAGGCTCTGTGCTTCAGAAGGCACAGCTGAGTTTAACTGCGCCTCCGCACCAGCAACCCTCACCTCCACACTCCAGCTTCCAGTGCAGAGGGAGGATGCCGAGCTGGATATAGAAGCTCTCTCATACTCACAAACACCCACACATACACACAGGAAGAGTGATGTGTAGTAATGGTGTCTCCTGGTTTCTATGCGAAAAAAAACAAAAAACAAAAATGGTGAATGTGCTGAGCTTTTGTGCACAAGCAACACACAAAAACACACACACACACAGCTTTGCTTCCCTACAGCTGAAGATAAGCGGTCCTCATCATTTACAGTCAGAAATGAATCCAAAAACAGCAATTTAACAGACCTCCAGTCCAATCATCCCCTTTAGATGGTGGTGTGATAGTTTGTCACCTCAGATGTGTGGGGCAATTGTAAAATTGATGGAAAAATCAGTGGGGGTCAAACATTTCACTCACATCAAATTGCCATCGCTTGAAAAGTTGCCGGCCTTTTCTGCTTCATCTTTCTTGGATCTAAAATGGGAAAAGGGCTAAAGGAGTACATTTTTAGAAACCAATCGGCAGTACGAGGAATATTGATGTCAATATCCGGCCTGTCGCCCAGTTTTTGGCTTGTATCATGGCACCTGCTTATTTCTGACCTGTCATCTGAAGCTGCTGCCTACAGAGCCCTAACAGATGGCCGAGAGCTCGGAGCTGGCAGCGTTGGGAATGGGCATGTTTTGGAGCTTCGGGGTGTTCCTCACACAGCTCACCAGGGAAAAAATGAGAAGCTATTCCATGTCCCGCAGATATAGTTTCTCATGTGTCACTTGTACTTAGCATACACATACTGTACTGTGTGGAAGCACATATTCTGTAGTGAGTATTCAGTTTACGAAAATATAAAACAGACAAAAGACTTCTTCACATCTGAGAAGTCAGAGCCAGCAAATGTTTGGTTAATTTTCTGTCAATCGACTTAGAAATTAATGAACTAATCAATGCAGTACTAGTTTTAAATGCTCAAAACATTCTTTTTGACAGATAGAGAACCTGCTAAGTGTGTCTATACATTTTCAAGAAGTTTCACAGTAATATTTAGACTATAGGAGTAAAATGAGTTTGTTTTTACCCTGCTGATTCCCACAATCACCATTGTTCATAGATGTACATACACACATGCTAATATTGTTAGCCACATTTTCAGTATTTTAGATGAATTTTGCCAATCCGCCTCTCTCTGTTGCGTCCATCCAACTGCTGTTTCAACAGATGTTGATTTTCTTGACCTGTGCATCTTTAAATCTTTAATTGCTAAAATGCTCCACTATGTTCTCCAGCTAGTTGCTAACTTTGTCTGACTGCCATTTGTTGCTGTGCAGGTAGCGTTACAGTGGGTTTTTTTGTGAAAAACAGATTTTTTTGTGAAAAAAAAAAAGGTCGATGAGAGTGAACCAAAAAAGTAAAGTTGTGGTTGTGACACCAAAACAATGAGCTGAGAGGCGCTAAAACGCTCAGATGAGCTGAGGGGGTCTGCAGAGTCGGGTGATAATTCTCTGTGGGTTTGAGCAACACCTTTCACATAATATAGTAACATAATGTGATAATTTGATCCTTTTTTAATGTAAAACCATCACAAACTGCTGCGTCTTTCAACATCACTGCCTGGTGTCGACGCATAAAGTATTACACTTACAAACTTGAACCATGTTCATATCTTAACTTGGCACCTGCAACATTTACATTTTAGAGCTGAAAATTTGGCGGAGCACCATGTTCTATCATTTAATAAGATCTCTTCTACTGGGATTTTGTTCAAGGTTTTTAATCTGTACCATCGTCGTCGTCTTGGTACATTGGGACAAACTGTGCTCTCTCTCTCTATCTCTGTGAAACATTTTCTCTCTTTATGGAGAAAGAGTTAAACCACCTGCCGCCATGGCAACCAAATCCCCCTTGATGTTGTGCAGAGCAGTGGAGGTCTCTAAGATACCGGACCCCATGAGGAATCCATCCCAGATGCTTTTCAGCATTCCCCTCCTCCGCTACATGTGTGTGTGTCTCCGCATGTCAGTGACTTTAATATGTGCCCGTGTGCAATAAAATGAACGCTGCTTCAGGTCATTACTCCCGTTCTTCATGCTCTTTCTCCGCCGTTTGCTTACACGGCTTCTCTGCTGGTCTCCAAAGCCCAAAGTCCCGCCTTTGGACTGCGTGACCATGTCTAAACCATGATGGCAATCAATTTCATGTCTCCAAAGTCAATTTCAGTCACAAGAGATGAGCAGAAATTTCAGAGCTATGTAGTGTGGTTAGTCCAGCACTCGTCTGCCTCTTCAGATTTGTGTCAGAAGCTTTTATGCGGTGACAGAATGTCTGTGTTAATCTCCGTGAATCACATTAAAACGAGTAAAGGGGCAACGTCAGAGGGTTAAATCTCTGCACAGTGAGTGGTCCTCGGCTCTTCACGGATGTCATAAGAGGTCGCACAGGACCTCGAATGCTATCTAGGTCACGCTCTGTCGCCTCAGTGTGTTTAGTGGCAATTAAAGGTGATTACTCAGATACAGTGGAAGCTTATGTACAAGAAGATGTGCGGGTGTGCGGAAAATAAGTAGCAGATTGTAGCAGAAAATTAGTCATTTGCCCTCTTGCCACGGGAGGAGAGATAAATCAAAGAGAGCAGAGGAGATTTTAACCTGGATGACCCTGAAAATCTGCCTTTGAGCTCTGCACGCAAGCAGAAAGAGGTTGTAGAAGTGACTAATTTGGGGAATTCGCAAGCGATTTAAGGAATTTTTCTTTTCTAGCGTGCATGTGTTTGATCTTAGGCCTCCTGACATAAACAGACAGCCTGCACACCCTGACACAAAGTTAACACAGATGGACGCTCTGCAAGCTCTCATCCAAGATGCCCCAAAAACCAAGCTTAATGAGGACAGAGAGAGCAGGTACTAGGACGAATATTAAAAGTCTCATCTCAATCCCGGGGCCGATGTTGTAAGCAGCAGTTGATTCATGTCTGGTTGAGCTACCTGCAACGCTCCCTGTGCTCAGTGGGAGCGAAGGAAAAGCCTTGAAAAGTCAGACATTGGCGGCGGGATCCCTGTGCTTCTCTCCTGCTTTAACTCCTGTCTGCTGATAGTAATGAGGCTGACTGTCAGTCTAGACCTGTTGTGTCCGCAGTGAGTCCTGCTTTGTGGCTGCACAACATTCAGGATATCCAGACAAAGACCAGCAGGAAACTGTCCCATACTGAAAATATACGAACTTCATTACTAAAGACAGAAGAAGAAATGTGCTGTGCTACAAAGGTCGTAGGCTCGTAGACAACCACCCCGTTATCCGACCTTGGAAAGGTTCTGTCTTTCAACTTTACTGTTTTGGTTCACTCTCATCTGTCTTGTTTCCAGCTGTAGTAGGCAGCTGTTTCTGCACACACACAAAACCCTCTAAAATCCGGCTATAAACTACCCGTCCAGCACCAAACGGCCAATAGACAAAGTCTGTCAGTCTCGACTCTTTTCCCAGATTCATAAAGCCCCATATCAATTCGCACCATCCCAGGCGAATTTGCGTCTACTCGCGTCTTTCCATTGACTACACTTGCAGTCGCGCCGCCACTAACATTCGCTTCAGGTTCTGTCTGAACACACCTTCAGAATGTGGACTTCTGAACTGGACTGTGTGCTGATTGATTGGTCTAACCTCTGTTGGTAAAAATATCATGATAATTTGGTCACGTCGTCCTGCTGTACTCCCAAGACATCAAGTCAGGAGTCATATGTCGAGTGCTTTTTCCTCCTGCGTGTCCTCCTCTTCTCTCTCCCGAGTCTTACATTGTTTATGACGAGTCAATAGAGTGGCCCGCGGCGGCACCGTGGACTAAATCTTTAAGTACAGTACGTCGTCCTTTTTGTGTGCAGATAAATGACACGGCTGTCCGATTGTTCAAGATAGCAGATTGTGATTCACTGATATGGGGATGAGACGGAGGACAAAGGCAGGACTGAAGTCTATAGAGAATGAAATTTCACAGCAGGGTGGCTTGGATGTCTCAAAGCCGTTTAGGTTGATGCTCCTTTACAGGCGGTGATATTTACCCTTTCGAGCTGCCATGTAAAGAGATTAGCTGTGTCAATGTTAATGAAAGAGGGAGATAACGAACAGGAAAATGAGAGCGACAGAATGACCCAGAATGCCCGAAGAGAGGAAGTGAAACAGAGACTGATCAATGAGTCAAGTACCTAACAGAATATTTCATGTCCACTCTGCTTCTTGGGTCCACATATGAACATTGACTTATGTACTATTTTTGTTTTGACATATTTTTATATAACTTTTCTGGGTGGCAACACAGACCAGCTGAATATTTCAACTTGCTCCAGGCGTGGAACTGGAGAGACATAAATGCCTCAAAACTCAACCATGCCAATATTCCTTTGTGACTCGACTGGGAAAGAAAGAAAAGAACTTTTTCTTTCTCTATACAGAAATGAGTCCCGACCAAAAAAAAACACAAGTTGTCAAATTTTTAGGAGCTTTGCTACATTTTAAAACAGAATCATTTATTATGCTACGATATATCTTGCTGCCTTAACACAGTCAGCCCACATTAAATGAGGACACCAGTAAGAAAGTGAGCTCAACCTGAAATCTGGGTAGCAGAGGCTCCAGACAGGTTAAAGCCTGTAATGACCTCGTTTTCATCATCATCATCACCGCCACCAAAATTATCATCGTCATAATCACCATCAATGTCGCTGTTTTGATCATTACGTTACTTTGAAAATGGATGTAATTATTTTAAGTCTGCCCCAGTGTCTCTGCGTTGTTATCTTCATAACTACCAAGATCTTGCAAAAACAAGCAAATTAGAGTTAATTCAAACGGAGCTTCACAGGAGGAAGAAGCAGTCTTATTGGTTGAGTCAAACCAAACTCTACAAGCTTGAAAAGGGGAAAAGGAGCTTTGTAATGATTCCTTTTTATGTTTATTCAAGTCCATGAGATCCATGATCTCAATAGGAGGACAATAATGTACTCTGTATGTTTATCTGGTTGGCTGGCAGGTGATCATTAAAATTGTATATCAGGACAGTTACAGCTATACCAACAGTCTGATCTCTGTTATAATCACTGCTACGCCTCTATTAAGCTGCATGTTACCATAGAAACAGCACCACCATTTTAGCCAAACAAAAATAAAAAATGCTCATAATTTTTCTGTTTTTGTTTAATTGGTAAGTGATGGTGTAAGCGTGATCATGTGCCCTGAAATGCTCCAACACTGAGATAGAGCTCCAAATGATTAGTTGATCAATCGATTAGTCGATCGACAGAACATTAATTTGCAACTATTTTGATAATCGATAAGTCATTCCTTGAACAGAAATGCCAAATATTTGCTGGTTGCAACGTCTCAAATGAAGATTTTCGACTTTACTCTGTGTTATATGTAATCGGACAGTGAATATTTTTGGGTTGTCGACTGATGATTGGACAACAAGATATTTGAAGACGACACACTGGACTGTAGGAAAATATAACAGACATTATTCACTGTTATCTGACATTTTAGAGATTTAACGATTCATCGAGAAAAAATCAGCAGATTAATCAATAATGAAAATAATTGTTTGTTGCAGCCCTAATTGAGAATAATGGTGGAAAAAAGGCCTCTGTCCTCTCAGTCAATTTCTTATGTTCGGACACCTTGTCGAGCGTTGTTGCTTACATAGTTCAGTGGTAGCAATTACCTGAAGTGGTGATTTGATTTGTCATGGCTGATTTGTCTCCCTATTACACTTGATGGTGCGTTTCCTCTAATCCCAACCTGTTTCCAGCTGCACCACAGGTGGACTCTATGCCTCTGGCCGTGAAAATACATGCGTCCAAGCCCTGTGAGCCCACAACAAATTGCATTGTCTGCACTTTGCACCACTGAGTCATGAAAGTAGAGCTTAAAAAGGATAACCTCTGCTACTACTCACGTTGCAATTTTGTGTGCTGTCACGTGGCTACTCTGAATTAGAAAGGAAAGTCAAGGTGTTGCTTTTAACATAAGCTACATGACATAAGCAGACCCTCTGTTCTTCTGCTATTAACATGTCTTTCTGCTGGGATTGTTTGTAGTTCCCTTGTTTAGGAATCAGTCGACAAACTTACTCACCTTATCCGTTTTTAAACTTTCAGCTATCCCACTCTGAACCACTGGCCTAGAGTCTCTTGTTAGTGTGTCTCTGCACATACATCATTCTGCACAGTGAAGCTCAATCATCCAACTGAAGTAACAAGAAGGAAAAACACATTTTTGAGTGGAGGAGGACTTTATTTCTAGAGAACAACGGAAAGTGTGCCTCCTTTATATCGAGTAGGTAATGCTCAATTATTAACAGTTGTGATCTAGTGAAAGAAAAAAAGTATCAAAGTGACACATGACAGGAAAACGTACCTTCCTCTTCCTCTTACACAGGTGTAGCTGCTGTCAAGACTCATCTCTGTCTCCCTCAGACCAGGTGTCATTTCTGTGACACTTTCAAACTAGATCAGCAGGTAGGCGACTTCATCTGCGGGAGACGTCGCCCTCGCCGGATGAATGTAGCACTGACAAGAATAGATCACTTCTGCCCCATTTCCTGCTGTGCTGTCCCAGGTGTCCATCAAATAAGGACTCTGTTTCTCCGATGAAGAAACTGTTCGTTTTTTCAAAGCCCTCATTATTATTATTGGAGTTTCATTGCTTTTTTTTTGTGTGTGGATAGTTAATGACTTCTTGTGCATTATTGATGACGGCAGATATAAGCGATGAATAATGCACCAGCCACTTAAGTTCTGCTTGTGGAAGATGGTTTCATATGGGTTTCATATGGGATCTTGTTAAACACAATCTGGCCGAATTTTAACTCTTCCAGCATGTTGGAAGATGTAAGAGTTTAATTTTTTACAACAGCAAGGTTCCCAAGACGGTAAATATCATCAAGTCGCCTGCTTGATATTTCAAATTGTATTCTCTTAGGGCTGCGGCAGTGCGTGTAAACAACCGCAACCTTTCATGTTAGAGTCTCTGGTTACTGGTACTGTCAGGGGGGAAACACAATCAGTAATCAAGCAATGGAAAATTACATTAATTTGCACTTTCTTCCACTGGAGGGATTTAGTGAAAGTGTGTTCTTTTTTTGTTTGTTGTTTTCATTAACCAGATGTTGACCTTATACTCAGCTTACGTCTGTTTACAGTGTGTAACCAAATGACTGTGTATTACACGCAGGATTAAATGAGCCTAAAAAGACTGTTTAAAGAACGAGAAAGTACTTCACCCCGAAGCACTGAGCAAGAACAGGGCACTTAAAAATTTCTCTGAGAGGTAACGCAGCTTTTTGAAAGTAGGTTATGAGAACTCAAAAGCTATCTTTGCCGTGGAAAATTTTGTGGATGTATGTGTTTTTTTTAATTAGCTCGAAGAGGAGAACTTTTCCTTCGCTGCGGCTTTAAGAGCTTAGCAGTGACATTACACCTACCTCCTCCTGTCCTTGCACTTCCCACTTCCTAGTGGAGGGTTTTAATCCAAATTGGCTCTGACGCCTCTCTGACATCCGCGTTTTCCTGTGACAGATTGGCTACCTCAGTCAGCCGCGGAGAGAAAATGAAACAAACAGAATGGCCCCCGAGCTGCTTTTGAATTATTCATGCCATGCACGTGTTCCCACTCGGCTTAATTACTGAGATGATTAGTGCTCCCAAATAGCAGGGACACCCTAAGCCCCCCCCCACCACAACCACTAAACCCTGCATGAAACCGCAATCAGAGCTCCAAACATTCCTGCATCCTCTTCTCTGCTCTAATGTTGCATGATGCTTTTATTTCGACTGTCCCTGAACAAGATGTGTTTTATCCCCAGGGCCAACTTGAAGTCATATTGCATTGATGTAAGAGGAGAATTGTGGAGCTGTAACTCAAGAAAAACAAAAAAACATGCTCTCTGAGGATCCAGTATGTACGTGTTACGGCAAGAGCTAAAATTACAAGAAGCATGAATCATGCTACGGCAGTGAAATCTATCCCCATGGCAAGAAATGAAAATGCAAATCCAAGTATGATGAGATGTAAATATCATGCATGATAAGTTATCGTTAATAGTTCTCATCTATCATCTTGAAAATGATGGAAATCATGTTGACACAAATTCATCATCTCTTAAAGGACAGGTTCACAATTTTTCAAGTGTGTCTTAAAACAACAGTCAGGTGTCCATATGAACACTGAAAGAGGTTTTCCTCGCTGTAATCATCCCTCCTGTTCATACTGGCTATTAAAAGATACCCTTCAAATGTGCTTTCAATGTAAATGATGGGGGACAAAATCCACAGTGTGTCAACACAGTTAATTTGTGCAGAAATGCATTTAAAAGTTTATCTGAAGCTTTTATGAGGCTTCAGTAGTCTGAGTTAGTCATATCATGTGGATATCTGCCACATTTACAGTCTTTTATAAAATTGTTTTAAGAAAGACCCGTCCTTTAGGAGTTTGGAAGATTTTTTTTTTTATCCAGATCTTTTTTACCTTTCCTAAATCAAAAACCACAACCACAAAAATGTAAAGAATGGATTAAATAGTGTGTTTATCTGCTCTAACGTGAGCTGCAATTGTTAGCATGCCCGGCTAACTAGCTTACTATGTACAGTAATAACCTAGCGCTACCTCCAAAGCCAAGAGGTGCATCATTAGTTAACTACATTATTTTGTGGGATTACCGGTTAACTAGCTCTTACCCAGCATGGTAATACCAATGCTGCTCTTTATTTAGCCTACATGTCAACTGAAGATGATGCTAACTTTTTGCCTTGAACACGTAGCTTTAGCCTCAGTCTTTTAGCATGTTATCGTTTATGTAGCCATCATGTATCTATTTTTACAGGGTTCTTGTTTTAAATGAAATCAGCAGGAAACATAAAAAGTCGGCTGTAAACTGAGTTCAGACATCTGCTAATTAGCTAACGATAACTAAAGCTGCTGAACTTAGCATAGTGTCATATTATTCTGCTGACAGAATCAGTGGTCGTCAACAAATGAGAAGCCTGCTTTTGTTTCTGTGTGAAAGCGATGACCCATTGTTTTAGAAACTACTAATGACTTTGAGTGGTAAATCTGCCACTTTTATCTTTATAAACTGCATATGTGCCCTGTGAGAACAGAAAGCTCGACAGGTGTAGCAACAGCAAGGGAGCTGATCTTAGCGAGCAGTCAATTTCAGAGCCTTCATTTCCAAATCTCAGACTGTGAAGCTTTGGTCTCAGTCCCATCATGCTCTTCAACCCATTTGTCACTGAAGTCTGTCTTTCCAAATGCCAACCTGCCAGCCGTGCCACTGTGCCTTTTACGACACAGGAAGTCGCCGTAAGCTGTGTAGAAATAAAACAGCTTCTACTTTCATGGCACGTTCTGACCTGGTTTTGAGGGCTGAGCTCTGCAGGCTCTTGAACAGACACTGCGGAAAAACGCCTCCAGACAATCAAGTGCTTTTCATTTCATCTGCTCTGTCACTGAACGCACGCTGACTGTTAAGTGCAGCGAGGTGAGGCAGGAGCTCCTTCAACGTCCATCACTGTATCACAGCAGGACAGAGAAGGAGAATAAGATAGGGAGAGGGAGGAAAATGAGAAAACTGAGAGAGAAAACTCAGATTTAGGACAGCTGAAAGGTGCAGGTGTGAGTGACCTGGCTCATCTATAATGAAACCACCTGAGTCTGAGCGAACGTTGTGGATGATTTGAGTGTGATTGGCAGGACCTTAAAACAATGGTGGCTGCTCAGTGATCCAGGTAAAATGGAGCTCATTGGCTTCAGAGTCCCATCTCAGAAATAGATCAGGAGGCAAGGTGTATACTGTACTGTGTAGGTTTGTTTTTACTATTTGGGATTTGAATTAAACTTCAGTTTGATGTCATCCTTTCGTCTCATCCAGTCCGAGAAATGTCATCTGTTGAAATTTGTATCCTCTCGGGTAAAATAGAAATACTTTAAAGCTGGAGTGCAGGATTTTTGTTGCCCCCTTCTGGCAGTAAGAGAAATTACAAAAACATTGTCAACATGTGCTTACGTCATAGGCTCTGCCATAGCCTACTCCGTTGCTACTGTTTTCGGCTGTGGATAAATTGTTTTGAGCGTCACACAACCCCCGCCAAATGACTCGCTTCACTCTCAGAATTTGATCCATTTGGTGCAACATTTGGAAAGTCTAGAAGAGCCACACAGTTAAATTTTTTTATCTCCATTCAGGTTAGCAGAGAACTAACCAGAAGTTAGCTGCTTGGCCGGTAGGAGTTTCTTGGGCACGCACTCTGCTCATAGAGCATGTGCAGTATGCCTTCATCCGGCCAGCGCGTGAATGTCAAACCTGACACCAGATTAAAAACTCTGGTATACTGAGAGATTTACCTGGTGATAGGCTTAATCAGCATTGTGTGAACTCAAAGGGCTTGAATGTAACAGACGTTCATTTATATGTAAAAGTTCCGCACTGCAGGTTTAAAGGCATAGTTCAACATTTTGGCAAATACATTTATTTGCTTTAATTCGGAGAGTTGAGACAATTGATACAGTTTATATCTGTCCACTGAATATGAAGCTACTCCCATCAGCCGGTTAGCTTAGCTTAGCATAAAGACAGGAGACAATTTTTAAGCGAATTAAACAAAGAAGATGTAACGTGTTAATTAATGACATTTAGGTGATGGTAAGCATATTTTTTTATGTTAAGACAGAGCCAGGCTAGTTGTTTCCCCTAGTTTTCAGTCTTTATGCTAAGCTAAGATAACTGTCTGGCTGTAGCTTCACATTTAACAAACAGACATGAGACTGATATCAATCTTCTAACTCTCAGCAAAAAGTGAATAAGCTAGTTTCCCAAAATATTGAACTATGGCTTTAAATAGACCAATTAACTTAGATTATTTTATTGACATATACTGTTTCCAAGAATTAGCAAGCTTAGTGCTATAAATTTGCTGGTCCCTGCTTCTTGAATGTGAGAATTTCATGTCATTTAATGTTATCATAATTTAAAAAATATCTTACCTAATGATAAAGAATAAATAAATAGATTTTTTTTAAATCACATTTTTGGCTGTTGGTCTGACAAAAAAGCAATTCAAGTGTCACCTTAAACTCTGGGAACTTATGACTATCTGTCCCCCAAATTTAATGGAAATCTGTTCAGAAGTTTGTGAGATGTCCTGTTGACTAAGATGGGAAGAAACATGCACCTCATGTCTCCTCATTCACGTAGTTCTCTTGAGACGTTGAAATATGAGTCCCACGTTAACAGAGGAAGTTTCTTGAAGTCCTTGACAATCCTGGAAAGTTTACATTTAAGGCTTTGCTCAGCTGTTACCAGCTCAGACTGTCCCTTGGTGCAGTAGACTCATGCTAGCAGCAGCTGTCATGGTTTCCCAAACGCTGAGGTCAAAGGTCAGCTGCTGGCCCCCGCAGACAGATTCCCATTTGACCGGTTAACGTCAGATGCCAGTAGCTGGGTTGACACAAAGGGAGGAATGTGTGTAATGGGTTGTTTCCACTGAGTTTTTCACTGTATCAGCTAGTTTCAGGTTTTATTGCTCTCTTCCGGAGCTGGAGTGATTTTTCTTTCTTTGGTTTGATAACGCCCAATACTCTCTTTTCCTCCCAGGAGACAATAAGCTCCACAACTCGGCCGCTGTCCTGCTTACTCAACCGAACGAGGTTCCCACAGGGTCGGGCCGCGTCCTCTCGCTCCGTCACCTCCTTGTTCACACAACCGCGCCTCACATACATGAACACTTCGTTTTTTTTATTCTTCCTACTATCCAAACAGGAGCATTTGTGTGTCATCGCACACATCCAAAGCGATGGCATTTCCCGTCACATACAGCGCGTTCAACTCTCGCCCCCAGAGGCTATAAACTGACAATAAACTCATGCAACAGTTAAGGGCTTTATTGTTCATTAATCAACTTAGTTTTAGTTGGAAATGTCAGTTTCGTGTGAGAATAAGGCTCAGAATAAGACTTTGTCTCAAGGGTGAAAACTTCAAAATATCAGCTTCTCAGCAGCTGTGAAAAGCAGCCTTGTTTTTAAATTGACTGCTGTACATTTTAGAGTTATTTGAAATCATGCACTGTAAAAAAAAATCAGCAAAACTGAAGTTTGGATATTTTCACATGCAGGCTGACAGCTAATTAGGCCTCACTTACACTGGCCTGGGAATCTGCATCTAAAATAATTTCATGCTGGGCTGCCTCCATGTGACTTTCCTGTCGATGTTAAAGGTCCCATGAAGTTGTTTTTGGATTGTACTTCATGTACCATCAACTGACGTGTTTCTGCATGAAACAGGATGTTGGGGTGGGATTTAACGTCAAGAGCAACATGATGTGGGAGTTAAAAAACGACATAAGTCTCCACCACCTCCATGTACAAGTAATGTGAAGGGTCACACAAAGAAGATTTTATCTTAAGCATCAAGCCCAGTGATGTTGGTGCTGCTATTGCACACTGACACTAAATATACACCTCATGTTACTCCTGCCAGTGCTAATCAGTGGGGTAGACCTGCAGTTTTTATGTGATTAGAGGAGTTAACTATACACTCTGATTGCAAGATGAGTTTAAAAATTGTTGACATTTTACAGGAAGAGAAAAAGATTTTGAAACAGGATTTTTGAAAATGTGTATAACATGGAAAAGCTACTCTGCCCTTTTCATGTATATGGTAAATGGACTGTATTTATATAGTCTTCAGACCACTCACAAAGAGCTTTACACTAAATTCACCCATTCACGCACACATTCATACACTGATGCACAGCCTTCGGGAGCAATTGGGGGTTCAGTATCTTGCCCAGGGACACTTGGGCAGCATGTCTGACATGCGGACTGGAGGAGCCAGGAATCGAACCGCCGATCTTGCGCTTAGTGGACGACCCGCTCTACCTCTGAGCCACTGTATATACATAAAGTATAATGGCATCATTTTCCACCACTCGTTTGTCCACCTCCAAGAGAAAGTTTTGAAATTCTTGAAAATGTTGGAAAGGTGTGGGGTTAGTCCATAAAACTCTACACCTGTACTAGACTATGGTTGCATAGAGTGAAAACAACACATTATCAGCAGTGCTGCTGCTGTATCTCTGATGTCCTCTCTCTCTATCTCTCTCTCTCTCTCTCTGCTCTCCACAGGGGCAGCTGTCTCAGGCTCTCAACGGCCTGTCAGACCGAGCCACTGAGGCCAAGGAGTTCCTGGTCCAGCTGAGAAACACGGTGCAGCACATCCAGGTACAATAACACACACAAACACACAGACACACCGCTGCTTTTCCCAACCGCATCCAGATATGTGCATCTGGTCACAGATATAGGATACTTGGATGAAAAAATGCACGTTTTTTAGCAGATGTTTTGTCCCCTTTGCTATAGCAGTTTTAAATTCCCTTGCCCACTAATCACAAGACCAGCTACAGTATGTATTAGTCTATTTGTGTGCGTGTATGTAATGAATGTTGTATGTCTATGTCTTGTATGTCTATCTTGTATATGTGTTCTTGTTGTTGCATGTAGATGTGTTTTTGTATGTATCCATGTGTGTTCTGGAGGCATGTACAACACAAAACGCACTGTGGAAACAAATGATGTGTGCAACAACAATGATGATGTATGTTTATTGCATTGCATGTCACACTGTGCGAGACGTCTATAATAAAATCTTGGTCACAATCTGTGTCAGACTGCACAATATAAATATGAGGCGCTACAATGTAAATAGATGTTAATTGTTATGTGCATAGATGAAAATTGTGAGAATTTGGTCTTAACTTTCTGACAGTGTTAGACTTTTATCTCAGTCTTTGGCAAATGTGTCTGTGGATTGATGACCAAAGATTTCCTCTCACGTTTCTCTCACAGTTCAAGCCAACTTCCAGCTGTAGATCACACAGTATAAACGGGCCTTTACAGCGAGACTTGAAGCTGAGCTACTGTATGTTTCGTTCAGTTCTGACGCTCTTTGTAGTCATTTTCAACACATCAAACATTAAACTAGTACGTATAAAAAATGGACACTTTCATGTGTGGCGTAATAAACTCTAAAATGGCATCTTAAGAATATATTCATGATGAAATTTGTTTCATGTGTCGACAGTGCTTTAGTCACAGACTGTCAGGATGTAAAGAAAGCCGGGATCAATAAAGGCAGTTAAATTCAATGAGACTGCATCGCCATAGAAACAGCAGAACATTTTCTGCTGCAGGTTTCAATCTGGAGAAAGTTTTTTTTTTGCGTGAGCCATTATATTGACTTGAGTGGAAATGTTCCTTCAGTCGCAGTCAGTGGTGTCACATGTACTTAAGTACATTATATTGATCTGGAATAGATGTAGATGCTCACAACCTTCTGCTGCGTGTGGAGACAAAGCTGCGGTCAGCTTAAGGGGGTGATTAGAGGGGGAAGGTGGGATTAGATGCCCTCGTTGATTATCGTCACTCAATGGGCTGACACTCCAGGGAGACCCTGAGATATCAAGGTGGGAGATGCAGGAGAGGAGGAGTGGAAATTTGAAATGTGTGAAAATGATTATCAGGCGTAATTGGGCACATATTACTTAGTTGTCACATGATGCTGAAGCTTCAGGATCTTTTCATCCACCCACCTCATCTGATGCAAGCAACTAGAGTAGAGGGGTGAATTTAAATGCTTTTTTAGGGAGCATTTATGAAACTATAGCTCCTTCATTTAGCTCAAATGCATAACACACAATATAGATCTTATAATCTGTATTTATTTTAGTGTTAATCCTGCCATTAAATTGGTGTTCAGATGAGTTAAAGGTCTGTATATTTTCTGTTTGTCTGCTTGTCTTTGAATGACTTCACTCTAGAGCTGCAACGACAAGCCAAAAATGAATCAGCAAGTATTTTGTTAATCAATTAATCATTCAGCTAATTTCTCAAGCAAAAGTGTTTGAAAAACGTACTGTTTACATGATCGTAGACTGAATTTCTTTGGGTTCTAGACTGAAAGATTTGAAGGCAACACCTTCTGGGATATTGTGTCTCAATTTTCAGACATTTTATAGACCAAATAAATAATCGATTCATCTAAAAAACAATCGTTAGTTGCAGCCCTACTTTCCTCCCTGTCAATCTTGTGATTTTTCCGCCTCTGTGCGTTTGTCCTGCAGGAGAACGGAGTGGAGTTCGAGGCCTGTCTGGTGGCGCAGTGCGACGCCCTCATCGACGCCCTGAACCGGCGCAAGGCTCAGCTGCTGTCTCGAGTGAACAAAGAGCACGAACACAAGCTGAAGGTGAGCGAGTACACCTTGGTACACTTACACGGTCGAAAAACAAAATCTGAACGTGTCAGATGGAGCTGGGACTGCTTTCGAAACTCTCCTTGGTGGAGTTTTCCAAACAATGCAAAGATAACATCTTGACAAAAATAAATGCAACAAATTGTGACAAAGTGCCGATTTCAGGCAAGGTTTTAAACGCCTGTAAGTTCATTTTTTGAGGTTATAGTGGAAACAGTGGAAACTGCTGGCTTCCTCATGGGTATGAAAATCACTTTTGTTCTGACATTAGTGACATGAACTGAAAGCAGCTGCTGCCTGGAAGGAAAGAAATCACTCTTAATATTAATGATAGCACTTTAAAATGGTTGGCTGTAACATCAAATGTGTTATCTGTAGCTAAATGGGCTGAATATGCAAAAGTGATATTAACCTCGTATTAGGTTCCCAAAGGCATTTTAAATTAGTTTGGAAGATTTATTTGCTGCAAGTTACTGTGCAAAATTATACAACCTACAAAGAAGCACATTTTTGTCATTGTGTGTAGGTGACAGTTAAGATTTAGTAAAGATAAATGACAAACTCAAAACTCGATTCCAATGATTTCAGATGCATAAAGTGACACATTTTTCTCTAAAGCATTTGCAACACATTGAACGGGGGACATAACTGAGAGACAGCCGACAGGAGGAGGAGGAGGGAGAGATACATTTGTGCTGTACAGCATCCAATTTCACGCTTGGACGGTCTGTAGAATCAAGGTTTCACACGTAGGTGGTTTGAGAAACACAGTCTGTGAACGGCAACATGTGAGCACACTCAATACACTCACAGATATATACACACACTTTACTTTTCTTCCTCCATATTTCAATTTTTTTCAGATGTGAAGCATTTCATAGAAGTGTCTTAATAAAACGTAAAGCTAATTTCATTCGCGTTTAGCAAACTGCAGATTGTCAGGTCAGTTCTACACCTGCCCAACTGCCAGTCGTGGAGAACAGAGGGTGCCAAGCTCTTCGGTATTTAGCTGAAAATATGCAGTAACATTCGTTGCCTGCAGGTGTCACAACTGTCAAAATCACAGCAGCTTTTAGTTTCTGTCTTTGCCTGTAGATGGAGCACAGTGACATGTTCACACCTGCAGGTCTACACTGGTGCCGCTGTTACTTTTCCAGACTAAACCTGCAGAGCTGCTGGTGCTGCAGAGCCTGTTTTTGGGTGGCACTGCGAACACAGAAATTTCATAAGTTATATTCGTAAGTATGTTTAAATCAGTGTATAATCACCTGAAAATAAGAATTGTTGTGTTTTCGTTACCTTAGAATGAGCCCTTTATATCTACATAGGGAGCGGGTCCTTTTCCATGGTGGCTGCCATGTTGTACCGCCATGTTTCTACAGTAGCCCAGAACAGACAAACCAAACACTGGCTCTAAAGAGGGCCTTTCGTGTTTTTCGCAAGTTTCGCAGCCACCGTAGTTTCTCCTGCACACTTGAAAGGAGAGGGACGAGGTGTAAATCTTACACACTGGTCCTTTAAAATGCAAAATCTGTTCTGTTAATGCTGGATGGTTATTAGGTGGTGAGGGGCACATTGGACACATTCACACTTCCAAGACGGAGGAATTTTAATGTGTCTCAGGCATCGCACATCTGATCCCATCTGTCAGCCAACAGGTCGGTGCTTCGACATGTCGTTCGCTGAATCTTAATGCGAGAAAGACATATTTCTCCATGACAGATCTGATTCTTTTTGTGTTTTCAGTGTAGATCTCTCATGTGAATCTGTGCTGCTCGCAGCTTCCATCACAGGAGTTTCCCATGGAGTCGGTGATGCAAGAAACGTCTCTCTGTTTCATGTGTTCTTTATCTTTGATTTGCTCCTGGAGGGCAGCGTACCTCACTTAAGGTATGAGGCGGAGGAAAAGGGGGAGTAAAGGGACCACCAGGGACTTTGCTTGTTGTCTGGAGTGCATCTCGAGTAATTGGAGCCCCTCTGACATGGGCAGTCAATGGGATGCTTTCTGCTTCATTAGCATGTGGCTCAGTGGCGTAGGTCATTCTGCAGCTGTAATTGAATGAGACACATTTCTGTCCCGGTGCACTCCTGATGATAATACAGTCCTTTGTGTATTTTCCAGCTGTAGCATCTCAGATAGGATTTATTTGCATATGAAAAGCAGATTGTTGCATAAAACAAAATGCCAGCTATGCATTTTATACGTGTCCAATTAAGAAAATAACTAAGTGCCCTCATTAATCCTGCTGATGCAGTTGCATGAAGCTCATTTTGTGCGGAGAAACAATAAAACGCGTAGAAAACATCAAATCAATTCAAACCTGTTTAGCTGCTGCAGCTGACTTTGCGTCTCCTACAGAGCTTCGTGCTGCTCTCCTCTGGTCCTGGCTGCTGACGCCAAAGCCCGGTCGCCATGGTGACCGGGAGGACATGTTGAGCTTGTTGTTTGAAAATGTGGAGGCGAGAAGTAGTCCTTCATAACATGAGTCAGGTTCATTTTTTTTTTTTCCCCAGCACATCAGGAGGACTGACCCGTGAGTTAGTTTAGATTTCATAAAGACAGCAGAGTGTCACACCGAGCGGTTATATAAGCATCAACTCACTCAAACATCCAGACGGTACAGCGGTGTTTGCTCCTTCACAGTCAGGGCCGAAGCCAAGATGTTAAAAAGACTGTACAGTTGTTCAGAGGCAGCGCCCAACCCTGTGAAAAACACAGACATTAAGAAAAATGAACAAACATACAGGAAAAAGAAAAGTTATATACAGTATATAGTTCATTAGTTCAGCATACTGTCATATCACTTCATCAGAAAGTACAAAGTTGTACATGTTTTGTATGTTTTTAGACTCATTTCTCTTCTTCTAGGCAGCCATTATTTTCACTTTATGTCAGTAGGATATGAAAACCAACTTACAAAGACGTATTTAATACATAATCCATCACAGTGAACATTTTGTAGGCTTCCTTTTAGTCTTTTTGTCATGAAGAGCAAGGACTGAAGTGACTGATAGTGCTTCCCGCTAAAGCTGCAGTGATTAGTCAATTAATTGGTTAGTTGTCAAGTATTTTGATAATCGATTAATCGTTTTGATTCATTTTTTTAAGAAAAAATGTCCAAATTCTCTGGTTCCAGCTTCTCAAATGTGAATATTTTCTGGTTTCTATGACAGTAAGTTGAATATCTTTGGGTTCTGTACTGTTGGTCAGGACAAAAAAAGACTTTTGAGGACATCATTTTCGGCTTTTTTCACCATTTTCTGACATTTTATAGACCAAACACCAAATCGATTAATTGAGAAAATAATCAACAGATCAATCAATAATGAAAGTAATCATTAGTTGCAGCCCTATTTCCCACAAGCGCTTGAATGAACCAACAGTCCCTGATGTTTTAAAGACTTTCTTTGACAAAGCAATAAATATAATTAAATTTACTTTTCTCAAGCATGTTTCAGATCTCAGACAAACTTATTTTTGATGGAGGTGGAAGAAAACACCAGTGTGGTCCTTCAGTGTTATGTAGAGAATGTATTAAAGCTGATCAAACCGAGGCACGCCGCCTCTGCTGTCAGTCCCTCTCACTGTATTTCATCTGCAAGATCAGAGCTCTGAGCACTGAACTGAGGGCTGATTAGAGCAAAACAAAGTGAATCTGAAACTAAGTCTTACACTCGCCGCAAAGTTTGCCACCGGATGCTTTGTTCCCTGGACACCCATCCCGGGTCGTTTGATGACTACATTCGCACAGAGGCTATTTTTATTTCCACTGTAGTGGTTCGCTGTCTGCGTGGTCGTCCTCCATGTTGTCTCCTCCTCAAGTGCCTTTGCTCCAGGGGATCCCTGCTCCCCAGAGTCCTCAAGCACTCAAACATAAGGAAGAGTTTAGATTGTACAGTGGCTCATAGATGAACTCAGGAAATATGAAGAACTCCGGAGGCAAATATCGAATGATTCATTCTCTCAGTGAACGACAGTTTTTATTGCTGCAGCGAGATCTGCAGCAGAGGCTGTTTATCAGCAGGTTTGGTTGGGTGAACATTAAATATTAAGACTGCTGTTGAATCCATTACCGGTGTTATTTCACAGTATATTTGTGCAACGATTAGTTGATCGACAGGAAAATTAATATATTTTGGTAACTGAATAATCGTTTTGAGTCACTTTTTAAGAAAAAATTCCAAAATTGTTTGTTTCCAGCTATATGAATATTTTCTGGTTTCTTTAGTTTTCTATGATAGTAAACTGAATATCTTCAGGTTGTGGACTGTTGGTCGGGACAAAACAATATTTTAGGTTGCATCTTGGGCTTTGGGAAACAGTCACTTTTTACTGACATTTCATGGACCAAACAACTAATCGATTAATCGATAATGAAAATAATTATTAGTTGCAGCCCCAGATTGATGGAAGATTAATCAAAAACAATTGTAGTCTCAAAGCTTCTCAAATATGAAGAATTGCTGCATTTATGTCATTATTAACTGAATATTTTTGGGTTTTTGACTGTTTGGTCACGATAAACAAGCAGTTTAAAAGATGAAAAGATTAAGAATTGTTATAAACCTTTCAGGATTTTCTGACACTTTATAGACAAAACCATATATGGATTAATTGAAAAAAAAAAAACAACTAAAAGATGTGTAAATAATGAAAATAGTCCTTATTTGTAGTCTTACATCTGTCATCCTGACGCCTACTCTTTGCTCTGTTGGATTTCTTGTCATGTTTGCATGGAGCAAGTAAAGCTTCTCTGCATTTTTTTCTGCGTCGGTCTGAGTAAGAGATACATTAATACCAAGCAGGCAGCGCCTTGATCTGCGCTGACAGCTGAGTGTCAGTAGAAGTAGCACTTGTCACTTTCTTTAACCATCATACATACCAGACGGAGCAGAAGGCGTTTCTAATCCCATTATTCGTCTTCCTTTTTTCGTGTAACTGTTTAATTTAATGTTTCCTGCCACAATCCTCTTCTTGTCTTTCTTTCTCTCCTCCTTATTCTCTTCTTATCCCCCCTTTTCTTAACCTCATTTTTTCCTCTCATCTTTATCTTTCCCTCCTTTGCTCCCCAACATCTTTCACTTTCCTCAACCTCCTTCATCTCCCTCTTTCTCTGCTTTCTCTCCTTACGTTCTCCTTATTTTCCACTTCCCTCTGTACTATATATTAAGTATCATTAAATCATCTTCATGCACTTTGTTAATGTCAAACTGTTATAAGTTTTATACCAGATTTCTTACTATTCTGTATACCAGCCTGTGTGCTGCTGCTGTAAAGGGACGTGTTAGGAGACTGCAGCCACAGTATCGTGCAAGGCCAAAAGTGCTGCAGTGGCCTAATAATTACAGCAGAAACGGACAGAAGGAGATAATTCATTTTACAGCGAGGCAGCAGGTCCTTCACTCTCGCTCAGTTGATGAAATACGGGATAATATTTGTCCCCGTAAATATCCCGCCTTGTTTAGTGTTGTGCTTTGGTTGTAGTCAGAGCTTATAGAGAATATTTACGTTTGCGTTCACGGCTCTCGTGAATCAAGTCTTAAATTTAAAGTTGTGCTGTCAGGTTATTTGAAGTTGTAAATCCAAAGTGAACGTAATGCAGTGTTGTAATGATTCTGTGTCCACTGCAAGAGAATTCATTTCTCATTTGAATGCCTGCATGAAGAAATTCATAAAAACCTGCTGTGCCAAACTTGGACGATGACCGTAAAGGGAAATATTACTGTATGTTTCAGCACTTTGAGCTGATTATTTCTGTCCTCCCTCTGTTTGGGATTGTTTTAGCAGCGCCGTAGAGCTGCTGTGACTCTGTGTGACGAGTCCGACGTGCTTAATCACCATGACAGCCACATATGTCTGAGAGGATGGAGTTTGTTTCCCACGTGAGCTCCATTCATCTCCGCTGCTGCAGAAACTATGGCCCACGTACACAGCCAGCTCTGCCCTCTACCGCTGTCCTGCACTTTGTTTATGTCACTCCTCCCTTTCTCCTTTACTCTCTTTCTTTTTTTTCTATCTTAATCCATCTCTCCTCAAGATGCTAAATTTCCTCCTGTACCGCCTCCACCTCGATGCTGCGTTCCGGTCCTTCCCTGTTAAATTTGAATGAATGAATCTTCCCTTCACCCATTATCCACTGATCATCTGGCAGAGCCGTATTGCCAGTGGCTGCCTTTTTATCTTATTCTGAAGCTGATTTAAAGCAGATTTCGGGAAAGACGACTGGAATGCTGAGAGAAGCTGCTCGGTAAGCAGCAGTGAGAGAAAAAGGGAAGGAAGGGAGATGCGACAAAAGTTGTTGTCATTCCTCTGCATCTTTATCATCACGTGAGATTCCTCCGAATGCATTGTACTCTGTGAATGAAGAATTAGGAGATTGTGATTCCAGCTGCGTGCGAAGGAAGGACAGCTTGGCTGATTGTTAAGCAGCCAGCGACAGCAGTGAGAAACTCTTCCTGGAGCCCCGCCAGGCCACTGCAGGGGTGTGGATGTTCCAGGGTTGACACAGCAGGGACGGTTTGGCCCTAAGCCAGAGACATATAGACTGAATCATCAGAACTGGAGTGAAATCTCACTGTAGGAGAAAAGAGGTTAAACACAGTCCTCCGGTTGATTGATTACAGCACTAAAAGAGGGGAATAATTAGAATATGATTAGCTGCGTCTCTGTAGGTCTAAAATATTTATTTAGTAGAAAATATTCTGCGTGCAGTTAATATTTAATCCTGTTAAAGTGCAGTCAGACTTGCAATTTGTTCTTTGTTCTGAACAAGTTGACATTTTGTATTTGGTTCATTTAAGTTCACAACTGTGGTTGCACCAATGCTTAGCAATCATTTTCGCAGCCCCAAAGGGGATGCAAAACCCGCAGATATTTTGGCAGAAGATACAGTAGTGGGTCAAAACAAATGTGATTCCAGACCCTGCAACTTTAGCTAAACATGACTGACTTATCTTTGCTTAAATGCGCTCTCCCTGGTGTTCACAGTAGATAAGAGCTCACGAGGAAACAGCTGAAGCAGTGCAAGCGACGAGGTCTCAGAACTAAAAAACACATTTTTCAGGCATCTTTGTGCAGTTAGACACCCGAGGTCAGTTAAAACAGTTTCCAGCTGCCCAAACAAACTAAACTGGAATATAAGCTGTCACATTAAACATACTCGGTGTGGTGCCTTTAACGTGCATATTGTCTGAAAACTGCACCACTCAAGAAAGGAAAGTGATTATAACACAGTTATTTTTATATTTATTTGTTGGCAAAACTATATCACCACAAGGCCCATTAGTAGCAGTTCTGGACCTTTTGATTGTATCATACGAACGCTACAGTAGATGTTCAAATTTCCATTTACTGTACAGTTGTACAGTGAAATTCGATCTCTGCATTTAACCCATCCTAAGTATTGGGAGCAGTGGGCAGCCATTGTGCAGCGTCCAGGGACCAACTCCAGCTCTATGTCAGTGCCTTTGGTCAAGGACACTGACAGGACAATTAACCCAACAATACATACAACAATACAATACATGTTTTTGATGATGGGAGGAAACCCACCCAAGGGGAGAACATGCACAGTCCACACAGAAAGGCCCTGCCCCAGTCGGGAATCAAACCCAAGACCTTCTTGCTGTGAAGTGCTAGCCACCAAGCTGCCAAATAACAGATTTGGAAATATTTACTGTAAAAACACCACTATAAGAAATTATTCATTGAGAAGATATCGTTCATTCAGATACTTTTAAGGCCAAAAAAATCACATCTTTTCAAATGATCACCTGTTTGGCTGGGCTTAGTCACTTCTATGCCTTTGAACTGAAATGTCTTGCAACATGATTAGTTACGTGATTCGTGTTTTCTGTGAGTCTCTCAGATGTTTCAGATATGTATATTGTACCTAATCAGCACTGTATCATGTAAATAATATTTTTAGTTTTGCATGTCATGACATCCTTAATGCAGATGCTCTTTCCTTTAATATGGTGGTTAAAAGACTTGCGTATTACAATCATCTTATTATATCCTATATATCTTTTTATAAGATGGCCCTGAAGACTGTTTCAAATTAATAAGCAGAACTGCTTTATGGGAATATTGGATTTAGAGAATTGTTGCAGTAGATGTGATTAAATACTTTGATTTTTCCTGTATTTAATTCACAACGTTCACATCTAGTTATTTTATACACAACTGATTTCTTTAATTAAATTTCCAGAAATTATATTATATCACGACACATATTGTTATTGTAAAACTGCATACAGAATACTGTGATAAACACTTTTTATCCATATTGCCTACTGCTCTTTGATGCCATTCAGAGGACAATCTTAAAATCGTTCATGTTCTGAATAGATTAGAAAAGAGGCAATAAATATTATTTAAATATGTGTTTCCCAGGCTGATTACATACGTGAAAGGCCAGTTAATTAGAATACAATCAGCTATAATTAAAGTGGAGTCTGAGACTGTGTGGGACGGTATGTGTCAGTGGTACAATACTTGCATACTTGATGCACTCTGACTGCAGTCATCAGTAAATCATCTTCATGTATGCTGTCGGTCTCCGGGCGGCTGCAGAAAGGATTTTCCTCTCCGTTCAGCCTTGGAGCCCCTCAGATAGCAGCAGTAAAGTAGCTGTTACCTAGCAACCCTCGGTCCAGCACCTCCGTTTATTTCACACTGTTGCGAGGAGGCTCTGTGGACATCAGTGGTGTCGGTGCTGGAGAGGGAATCTCCCGAGTAGCATCAAATACTGTGAGAAAAATATCAAACCAATCAAATATCTTATTGCACGCGCAATAAGGAGGCTGTTCCCCTGTATTCACACCATGTTATGGGGAGATATTATGAATACCGGGCGATCAGCATGTATCCGACAGATTTTTGAATGTCAAAAACATTTCCTGTGACAAGCTTCAGCCCAAAAATAAATGACCACCTACAGAAAATGAAATTTTACATGTCTCAGACTCTCGCAGTGGCTCAGAAAACCAGAAACTAAATATTTTCGGAGCACGTCTTGTCTCTGATGTAACGCTGACGACTGTTCACACGTCCTGCGTGTGAAAACAAAATGTCACTTTCCTTTCCGTCAACGTCAATAACAGGATCGATGTCTACTCAGCCTCCTCTTCCTTCCTTCCTTCAGTCTGTGTCCGAGTCCCGAGAGAAGAGAATTACTCAATCAATCACTTTGACGATCCCGGTGTTAATCACATTATTGGTATTCCTCCTGGTCGTCCCATTCAGCGTCTCTTCATCCATTAACAGCCTTGTTTAATCTGTGTTTTCCAGCCTCCTCCCTCCGTTCGACCTCTCCTCTTTCTCTTTCATTTTGCCTCTTTTCTCCCCTTCACTATCGCCATTTTTGTTGTCACAAGCTCCATCCTTTCGTCTCATTCATCAACATTGCTCCCTCCCTTCTTATTTACTGTCAATTAATTATTTCTCTTTCCCTTTCCTCGTCTACTCTGCCCTATTAAAACTCTGCAGCAGTTTATTAAACCATCTTTGTGCATTTCATTCATGTTCCACTCCAGAGTGATTACAGGAAAAGGGAGATGATTAACATATGATTATCTCTGTTGTTGTTGTGTAAGTGTATTATACTTGCAAAACTCGATTCCCTCTTGGCTTCCTCCTCTACTTCCTCTTCTTCTTTTTTTGCCTCTTTTCATTCCTTCTTCTTTTTCTCCTTTTTTCCAGGTTGTTCGGGATCAGATCTCCCACTGTACGGTGAAGCTGCGTCAGACCACGGGCCTGATGGAGTACTGTCTGGAGGTCATCAAGGAGAACGACCCCAGTGGTTTCCTCCAGGTCAGAGACATTACAAACAAGTTGATTTTTCTACGGGAAGCTTTACCTGCCCCCCTTTTTCATGACCCAGGTAACAGCAAGAGAAGTGGAGCAGGATGCAGAATGTTTGCATCTATTTTTTGCTCATGACCCCTTTAACTTTATCCATATAGCACCTTTCAGAAACAAAGCTACAAAGTGCTTTACACTAAAAATGAGAAGTAAATAAAATCTGAAACATCAACTTTCATAGAGAATAGCCAGAAAGTAAAATTGTAAAATGTATTGTGATGAAATGTAAAGCAATGAAGATCTATTTTTGTGCTTTTGAAGCTGTAATTGTCACATATTTTCCTACTTTTAGTGGGAGATTCTGTTACATTTTCCCTGGGAAGGAAACAAATATGACTCAGATTCAATACATTTTAGAAAAAGTGGCCTTTACGTCAATGTGAAACATATACAAGAAAAACCAAAGTGACAGATGAAGTACAGAACAGTTCTGTTTGTTGCCAGGAGAGGTTTTCATAGCTCCTGCTGAGCTATTCCACATCATTAAAATCAAATGTATTTGTCATCTTTGAATAAAGTTTAACAGTTTGATGGTTAGCAGATGTCAGGCTTGTGTTCTCGTGGTGGTCGTTCTTACTGGAGAGCTGAGGAGAATTAGAGGTGATGATAAAATTGATTAAAATACAAAATGTAGAGGATGATATAAACATTTGGATACATCTGTGATTTTCTGGTATATGTGTCAGTGATGAGTAACAGAGATTTCTGTCTCCTGCTGCTCTCAGATCTCTGATGCTTTGATCCGGAGGGTTCACATGACAGAGAGCCAGTGGGGGAAGGGAACCCTCACCCCGAGGATGACCAGCGACTTTGACCTCACTCTGGACAGCGGACCCCTCCTGCAGACCATCCACCAGCTGGACTTTGTCCAGATGAAAGGTAAAGGAGGAGAGATAACAGGCACAGACACCTGAGGGATTTATAGAGGAGAGGGGAGAGAAGCGATGACAGGCAGCACAGTGGCAGGGAGACTTTTTTTTTTAACTCCAGGAGGCAAGTTCAAGCCCCATCTGCTTTGCTGAAGTGTCTGAGGGAGACAGTAAATCCCTACCAGCCTGATTTGAAGAGTGTAGTTCGGAGTAGTTGGTTTATAGTGACGTTAATGTTAAAATATATATTAATCTTTTAAAATTACACATTATTTTGCTGGTAAACATGAGATTGAATTGATTTGAATGGGGGAACTGTTGTTTTGGATGGAGATTTGGGTTTGATTTGTGCAATTATGTACCAACTTTATACAGTTTGGTATCACTGACATACTGTAGGGGTTTGCTAAAATATTCTATAAAATACTTAGAAAGTCAGTGTGTTGATAATTCATGATTCAGAGGCTTTTGATTTATGCATTATGAATACATAAATACATAATGGAGTTTCTAAAATATAAATATTGAACAGGTCATCGTGCGCTGCAGTCATATCCCTATTCGTGCACGTATGGGTGCCTTTTCTTATCTCAGTGGACTGTAATTTGGACTGGTTTTCCCCTCCTCAGTCCCAGCTGCTCCCATGCTCCAGCTGGAGGAATGCTGCACTCAGAACAACAGCGCCACGTTGTCATGGAAACAGCCGCCGCTCTCCACCATCGCCGTGGAAGGATACATCCTGGAGCTGGACGATGGAAACGGGGGGCCGTTCAGGGTAGGTTTTTCCTCTGCAGGTACAAGTTGGGATTTATCTGACTTCACTTTAATAGATGACAACATGACTTTTACTCGTAAAAAACCTTGAATTGGGAACTTTTCTTAGATTTACGTTTAGATCACAAAGCGACAAGTGAAAAACAAGACCAGTTAGAGTCATAATTCACCTTTACAGAGCACCGTTCCCCCTCTCTCTCAACAAAGACTCCTTCATTTGGTGCCAACAAGGACACCAGCTCAGCCAGGCGAATGTGAAAGCAACGCTTTGTTGCTGAAATCCCTCGAGTCGAAGTGTGACGGCCGTATAGCACAGCTCTTGGGTGATATGAGAGCAGGTCATGTGACGCGCTGTAGCCGAGCATTGAATGACATGCCGTCTGTAATGCAGCTGTCAGCCGGGATGATCCCGCAGGAAGTGTGATCCGGGATCAAAGCGGTGTTCGTACCCTCCCAGAGGTTCGCCATGTAATCCATCCACTGACGACCCTCCCCGGTTCTCCATACATTAAGGCAACTGCTTTGTTATAACGGCAACTTATACCTCCTGAACAATGCCATCACTACAATGGCAGAGGATATCTGTCTGACCTCTAAACCTGTAAAGTTCCTCCGTAGACCTGTTGACTCTCATAACAATCACGTTTGTTAAGGTGGTGTTAAACTTTGGGATGTCGTTTTACTCTTTAAATCTGGCAAACGCTTTAAGCTAAACTGTACAGACTCTCTATTTGGAAGGAAATAATGGTTACTAATACAGAAAGAAAAGAGAAGAAACAGTACTCTAACAGAATCCATTTTGTTCCTTTGTTTTTCTGCCAAATTTGTACCACAGAAATGTAAAACTCGACCATTTATCTACCCTCTTCAATGTCACTCAGAACTCCTTTACAGTTAGTAGGACGCTAACAATGTCCTACCTTCATCTTAGTATTACCCCAATAGTTCCTGGAGCAGGGACTTTTTTTGCACCATGAACTGTAGCAGAGAAACTAAACTTCGTCTCTGGTTCCTCTGGATAAAATGCAGGTATGAGTTCCTGCACTTGAAAGAGTTCTTACAGTGGAAACAGGCTAAAAGTCACTGTAATCATATCTCATCCTTCAACCATAATATCGAATGTCGCATAATCTAAATGGTTTGATATTTGAGGTCCAATTTATTTGTATTGTCCGAAGCTTTAATTGCTAATGTTTTGATATTATTATAGTTGATTTTCCTTACTTTTATAACTCGATTTACCAGCTCTTATGGACAGCAAAATAAAAGCCTGACAGTGCAGTAACTGAGCTCAAACACACACACACACACACACAGGCCTTTTCTTCATGCTGAAAATACAGTCTCAGTCACACTAATTCCATGTTTTCTTTAACTCGTCTTCTATAATTTCAGTGATCTGTCACTAGCTTTGTCTTTAAAAATCATTTCAAAATGCTCAGCTTTCATGCTAGCATCAACGTGATATTTTTTCTTTGTAAGATCTTTAAATGCTTAAAAAATAGAATAACAAATCTTCCCCCTGGCTACGCCTTTGACACAGATTTTGTAAGGCCGCACAGGTGAAATTTGATTGACTGTTACACTTTATAAAACTGTGAATAGATAACCCTGAAATGGGATTACAGTTGCGAACACTCAGAGCATCAGCTGAATGCTCCCTGTGTAATGTGAATGGTGCAGCAGCTGTTTGCTGAGGCATCCTGTGTTTTAATTTAGGAAAAGCAGCCAGTGACCTCTCCTCTCTGAAGCCCGGTCGCTAAAGCCAGCTGGCCGTAATCTCTCGCCCCTTCGAGTTCATTGTGTGTCCTGTAATCGTCTGAACGGACGAGCCTCTATCTTAATTACAACTGCTTCATTTAGAGGGTGAACATTTACATCAAATCTGCCAAACAGATCCTCCAACTGTGTCGGCTAACTGCTAATTGTAAGGCAGTCGATGCCAAACTCTCTTAGTGGTAGCCTGCAATTTACAACACAAGTATATGATCGGAGTAACAGTAGAGAATCATCTCAGGCCACATTTTGGAACTCCATATTATATTTGTTGTGTTCAAGTTTGCTGTTTCACCGAAGTTTGTCGTGTGTTTTAAATGTCCGACTGTTGTTTTTGAGTCTGCCGACAGTCTGTGCATCTCTTTAATTTCAACTCACATCACTTTGTCATACCTGCATCTGATGATTAACTTTGCGAAACAACAATTTTCCAAATGGCGAGGGAAGTTTTCTCTTCCTCTGCTACTCTCTGAGTCATTAAGGCTCACCAACGCAGTGCCACACTGAGCTTGGCGAGTTGTGTCCCCATGTCTATTTATACTCCCGTGTGGGATGCCTCGCCCACGCTCAGTTGTACAAACTCACACTCTCACTTATTACACTCCCTGCCAAATCCAAACGGGACTTTCCTTCGGAGGCAGATCCTGCTGGGTTAAAAAAGCGGGGCTCTCTCTGTCTGTTCGGTGTCATAACTACACACTTGCTGTATCTGCCAGAGCGGCTTCACAGGAAGCGCTGTGTGTCTTTACAGGAAGTGTACGTGGGGATAGAGACCATCTGCACGGTGGACGGGCTCCACTTCAACAGTACGTACAAGTCCAGAGTGAAGGCCTTCAACGCCAGCGGAGTGGGACAGTACAGCAAGACGCTCATCATGCAGACCTCTGAGAGTATGTAAAGCACCAGCTCCTCCTCCTACTCCTCCTACTACTGTATATAACTCTATATCTTTAAGAAAGAAACACACCCTTAAACAAAATCCATCCATTTGTTCCTCTGATGCCCACAAAGTTAGAACCCAGAGCCAAGACTCTAGTCTGTGTTGGCAATAAAACACACTTTCTAGAGTTTCTTCACTGGCAGTGAAGAGCTCAGCTGGACTCATGAGCCGCTTCCATGTACGTGTTATTTAACAAACTTTATCACTCTTCAAAACCTTTACAGAAGTGCAAGAAAGGAAAAAGTATAAAAGCTCAGTTTTGCAGGATATTGAGTCAAATGCACGACTCAGAATGTTTGATTTAAACAGGTTTTACAGTGTCTGTAGTTCAAAACAAGTAACAGTAACAGGTGGTCAAGTCCAAACAGGCAAACAAAGAAAAGAGGCTAGACAGGAAAAGTGTCTGGTAAGGCAGGAAAAAACAGAACAGTTGGATGGTAAGCAGTATGTACAGGAGACAGTTTGGCAGGGAGGTGAGGGAAAATGGCTGGTACAGTACACTGGGAGAGCTAATTAAAAGGAAATAAAGGCCAGGTGAAGATTATTATAGGTGCTAGTTGTACTGCAGCCGTGACAAAAAGAGGACATAAAAGAGACAAGACAAGACAATATGTAAACATAACGACACAAACTGTACAAACCACAAAATTTAAGATAACGAAAGTTTTAAGATTTAAAAAAATGTGAAGTGACTTTTAGATACTTTTAGCACTGATTTGACTTCTCTGTACAGACTTTGCACATCTCTATACTGTATACATCTTCACTGACTGTCACTCTTTATCGCTCATTATTTCTTATTTTTAACATTTAGAAAATGGCAACTGCTTTGAGTTGTCACAAATAAAATTTGAATCGGATATCCATTATTCAGCACTTTTGCTTTCCAAGCTACCTGCCAAGTGTTTGCTGCTGTGTGTCTGTGTTTCTCAGGTGGACTTTACACACGAGTTTTTTAATTTACATTTACACAGGTGTTAAATGCGAATTGAAAACACAGCCATGCTTACTCTTCGGTGTTGTTACTGTGCCAAAATATGTTTGACACACTTTTTTTTTGCTTCATCAAACCTTCAAAGAGTTTTGGGTATATTTCCATTGATAAAATGTTGGATTTTTTATGTTATGATGACTGTTTTGCATGAACTCAGGAAGAGTAACTCCTACTCTGATAATAGCTAATGCAGAGCTTAATGAAAAAAAAAAAATCCACATATAATTTCATCATGGTTTTGTGTTCTAGCAAACAGCTGGCAGGTATTTTATTACAAGTCTAACACTAGTAGGAGTATAGTCACTTGATGAAATCACAGTCGAGAGTCTCGCCCCCAGTTTCCTCGTACTTTTGGGAACGACGTGTCCATTTGCAGCAAACAAATCTTGACTGAACTCCAGAAGATCTTCAGAATAACAAATTGTTGCTGCCAAACTAAATCCTTGCATCTTCTAAGTCGACTTCTTAGAAAGTCAGATTTAAAAACTTGCATTTTGAGTTTTTAATTATGGTTTTTCAAAGTGGTTTTAAGGACCGGAGGGTCATGAAATTTCCTCATCCTACTTTACCTTTTATCTAACACAAAAAATGATTGACAGTAAAAGCCTCCAACATATCAGCAAGGTTTTAACCCAACAGCAGCAGCCGGATGTGAATTCTGTTTTAGGGTGTTTTTGAGCTTTTAAGCCAGGTGCATCCAGTAGAGGCTGGTTCATGTATAATCTGCCCACGTGCTTGCTTTCCCATTAGTTAAATGCTGTTCTGCATAGACGGGGAAGCTTGTCATCCATCAGTGGACCTGAAAGGCCCAGACAGCCTCCCTACCTGACAGAGTGAGCACTCAGCATCTGTTGGAGGCTGCACAAAGTGATCTAACCACTCAGACATTTTCAGTGTTTTGCAGATATTTGACCTCCTTCAGCCTGACCGGACTGTGCTTTGATTTAGTCAGAAAGAAAAGCATGAATTTCTCAATCAGAACAGTCTTTCTCTTTGTTTTCATGCTTGTTCTTTTCAAGTCTCCCCTGGTTTGTTTCTAGGAGCTCTTGGGTTTTGTTTTGGGGATCTCCTCTGTAATCTTTTGGCCACTGAACAAAACCAGCTTCCCTGATCAAACCTGCTTTTTTACCCTCTCCGCCACCCCTCCCGAAACCTCTACACTGTCTGCTTCACTGCTTTGCTCCGCTCTTCTGCTCCCCCTCTTTTCTTTCCCCTTTTTCCCCTCTCTTCCTCCTCCCCGCTTCATTTCACATTTCAGCTGGACTCCCTCCATGCGATATGCAATCTATAGGCACAGGTATGGACGGCTCTCCTTGCTGACTGTTTCCACTTTGATCCACTCCTGGCCATCGCCTGTTTCAGTCTCCACTCTAAAACCAGCAGGCGGGCAGTTTGCTGCTCTGTGGGCTGCACATATTAAACGTTCAATACAGGCTTCTAATAAATGTCTTTCCTTCGGGAAATAAAGCAATGTAATGAAACTTTACAGTAGATAGTGACACCAATGAAAGCTGTGTACAAAGAAGTGTAGTGGAGCCCATGTAAAGCGCAAACGCCCGCCTGTTAAACTCCAACATTTCTCTGTATTGAGTAGTTATGATGATATATTTTCCAAACCTGAGTCAAGCCACGTAATTATTTGCATTTGATTTATCCTACTTGAATGTAACCCAACAGCTCAGATGGTTAAAACGATAAATAATTCAAATATGTTGAACATAATTTTCAGCTTACTCTCAGAGGTTTCATCCATGCAGATGTTTTTGGTGTTATTTGCTGAGGTTTTAAGATCTCCACCAACACAGTACAATGAATGTGAACAGAAATTCATCTGCAGTGTTCACATCATTAAAACATGGATATGAAATTTAGAAACAGATCCACTGTTTTTTTATATTCGGTAAGAATTTAAAGTCAATTTTTTACGTCTTTGTGATTGAGAACTGAATCTGAAGCAGGTGAAATCAAATGCCAGTTATTATGTGCGTGACACAGGTGTGATAATTAAATAGTTTACACTATAGTTTAATGCTTAGAATGATTAATTATATGATCATAATGGTGATAGAGAATGATCATCTTTCATATAATTATTATTCCTTCTATTAAAGTTATTTTTACTGTGTAATTTCACCTCATCTAACCTTCAACCTGTAGACTCATGTCACCTTTGTAAAGTCTGTCCAACATGCTCGTGATTATTGCATCAGGTGTTGTAAGTCAGTGATACCGCAGATGTTGAATGACAGTGTGTGCCACTATCCCCAGTCGCTTGGTTCACGTTCGACCCCGCCTCCGCCCACCCGGACATCATCTTCTCCAACGACAACCTGACGGTGACGTGCAACAGCTACGACGACAGGGTGGTGATGGGCAACTCCGCTTTCTCCCGCGGCGTGCACTACTGGGAGATGACCGTCGATCGCTATGACAACCACCCAGACCCGGCCTTCGGGATCGCACGGGGTGACGTCCTGAAGGATGTGATGCTGGGGAAGGACGACAAGGCCTGGGCCATGTATGTGGACAACAATCGCTCTTGGTTCATGCACAACAACTCACACACCAACAGGTAATTAAAGAAATCATCACCTCTGCAGCCCTGCACTGAGAATAAGTTGTTTTTAAGTCTTTTAAGCAAGTTTCTTATATCAAAGGTTTATTAACATAGTACAGCTACAGGATTAGAGGACACCTACAAATATTCTGTGCATCTCACAAATCTGGCAGAATATTGCAGAGAAAAGCACTTATTTTATGTAAAGATCTGTCGTCTCTTCAGCTGATTTCTCTCTGTGTGACCGTGCAGGACGGACGGTGGCATCAGTAAAGGATCTACAATAGGAGTGCTGCTTGACTTCACACGCAGGATCGTCATCTTCCTCATCAATGACGAGCAGCAGGGTCCGGTGGCGTTTGAGGGCTTGGAGGGTGTCTATTACCCCGCTATCAGCCTCAACCGAAACGTCCAGGTAGAAATCCATTATGTGTATATCACAAAGTGGTACTGTTTGTTTGTTAGTTAGTTCATTTATTGATGTAAATATCACAATACAAATATATAAATTCACTTTACATGATCAAACAATATTACAATATAATCCTGTCAACACACCGAACACACGAAAATAAAAAAATAGAGGGGCACAGGAATATTTTCACTCAATATTTTCTTCCTCTTAGGTTTCGTCAATACTAACTAAAAGCTATTTATTAACATTTATGAGCCTCTACTAACTCCAGGGGGCGCTGTTTCATAGCTGACTCTGCATTCACACATCCCCAAGCAAAGCTGCAGGCACAAACTGAACTTTTTACAATATAGCATCACGAGTACAGTTATTATTCATCACGGCTGCTCCTCCAACTTTTACAAATATGGGCTCAGAGGATTAAACCTTAAAAGAGGAATCTTCAAAGACTCAAACAACAGTTAGTAGCTTTGAGTTTCTTATTGCTCTCAGCCAGTTTTTGTCCTCTCTCTCTCTTGGTGATGAAAGCAAAATACCTCCAAGACACTTTAGTGACTGAGGAAACAGTTCAACAGCTCCACCCGCAGGCAGGAAATAAATCACCATAAATTATCAACCCTTAAAGGGCCGAGTCACAATTTTTCAAATCTGTCTTAAAACAGCAGTCAGGCGCCCAACTGAACATAGAAAAGGGTTTTCTTCACTGTAATCATTCCTCCTGTTCATACTGACCATTAAGAGATCCCGTCATAATGCTCTTTCAATGTAAGTGATTAACTGTGAATCTATCCTTAAAATTTTTATGTAGACATATTTTTCTTTTGCTCTGCAGGTCACCCTCCACACTGGTCTACCCATCCCTGATTTCTACACCCCCGGGGAGGCAGATCCAACCGGCTCCGTGTGCTAAAGACTCACCACCAGTTTGGGAAAACCTCTCTAGGTTTCCCCAGGGCTCATCCTGCCAGTCCCACGCACACCCTCACCTCCTCCCCGCCCTCTTGTCCCCCTGACCGACTGACCCCATGACTCTCTGCAAGAGGCCCATCCAGCGCTGAGCCATGCCTTTATCATGCCTAAACCTTGGACTCATGGACCATCCGCAGGACTCTGCTAAAAACGGATCTTGACGTGATACAGATAAGCTGTCGTTGAAAAAAACCAAACTGCTGTTTAATTATGAGCTCGAGCCCGATGGGGGCGGTTGCTTTTTAAATGGGTTGACTTAGAAAAAGGAACTCCATCATACCATCTAGATGCAGTTTAGTGCATCTTACTCTTCATTCTCATCCTGACACACATGCACAAACACAATATCATATTTCTTTTCCTGCCTTCACACATAAAATACCAGGGGGAGCATGAGAGGTAGTCTTTTAGTGTGTGTGTGTGTGTGTGTGTGTGACTGTGTGTGAGGGTGGGTCGAGACTGGTCAGCAGCTGCAGTGATCCCTGGATGAGAGCAATAGTGCGTCTCGCCGCCGCGTCACTGTCGTATCCTCGTCCGTGTAAATGAGACGCTTTTCTTAGTGGCTTAGCTTGTGTGAACCTTCTGTATCGTCTGTAAAAAAAATAAATAAATAAAACACAGCATCGGCATGTAAAATGTTACGGGAAGCGAGGCCTTCGCGCAGCCTTTCTCTGCGGTGCAGCTCTCAGAACAGGAGGGAGGGATGTTTGGTTTCATGTATCATACAAGCAGGCGGTTCTCGAAAAATGGGTTAAAGACGACGACTGTGAAGCAGCTTGAATAAGGTGCTAAAGCAGCTCGCTTAGTTCTGGCTTTTTTTACTGTAGGTGACTGAATCCTGGTAGTTTTGTAATATTGTTATCGAGATTATCTATTGCAGAGAGGTGTATAGCTAAATAAGTTATTGATGTTCGGAGTTTTTCCAATGAGAATCTGTCATTGTTCCTTTATTTGATGTATAGCTATTAAAGCGAAGGAAGACGCAGAATCTTTTTTTTTTTTTTTTTTGTCGCTTTAAAAATGTAGTTTGGAGTTTGTTCTTCTTGACGAGGCTTTATGTCCTACAAAAGCAACAGGAAAGGTGATGATGCATTTCGACATCGAATTTGGGCAACAAGCAGAAGTTTCTTAGAAATGTTTCCTGGCAGCACTGAGTGAAGTCAAGTGATTATTCTGAGGGAACTGTTGCCCAAAACGTTGCATCTCAGCCCAAACACATACAGCACATGTCTAGCATACGCACTAGGTGCTCTCCTGTGTTTGAGCTTCATGGGTGTGCCTTCTTCTCCCCCTTTCAACCCCCCGAACGATTTATGAAACTTTGCTACAAACTAGATTCATTGCTTCAGCAGAGTCAACTGCAACATCTGTGATGCCTGACTTCACCTGCTGCTACATATTTTTTCTATCGTAAAAAGGGCAAAACTAGACAGTGATCATGTTTGCTATGGATATAATAACCACACAGTATTTAAGGAATTATTAGTCAGGTATGGTGAGGTGTCGTTTCTTAACTTTCTGTGATTTTTTTGATTGTAAAATCATCTGGGATCAATGTGACGTGGTTGGAGAAATGGCTGCACACAGAAAACTACAGATATAATTTCCAGTATGATATGTGCATGTGTGCTGACACTTGTAAACTAAACCAGGCAGCGTTCAGTAAACTGCACGGCCTTTTCTGCAAGGCTGACTTCAAGCTTGGAATTATTTAATTGGCTGTTTTTCAAGGTGAGCCTTTTGTCCGGCCGTAATTATAAAGCTACAGCATAAAAGCAGAGGGGTCACTGAGCAGCGAGAGCTTCCTTTGACTCGTAACAGACACAAGACAGTGCAGCCATTATCACAGCATTACACAACCTCAGATTCCAGGACAAATAAACAAAACAGCTTTAGTTCAAATAAAAACGGTTCATTAAAGGGATTTTCCATATGTCCAGTATGAGATGACACACATTTCTGTTACTTTTCAACACTCTTGTAACATTTTCTGTGTGAATTTGTGAAGCTAACTCAGTTTATTTGATTGAAAAATGACATAAATGTGTGTTTCTCGACCTGAACACATGGAGGTGCTGAAAACTCAACAGTGTGTGATTGTAACATTTATTGTTTCTAAACCAGCCAAATACGCTTTAACGATGTTAAAACAGACCCGCAGATGATCTGACGTGAAATCGTACTTTTATGAATTATTGACACACAGTCGCTGGGCGACACTGGGTGTCTTCAAATGTACATACATACTGTATGTGTGTGTGAGTGTGTGTTACCTGCATTATAACCTCATTTTAACTCCAAAGTGATTATTTTTGCCCCGTTTGATCTGAGGTGGAATGTCATCACTTGATATTATTTACAGTGATACTCGAATATGTCTATTTTATGGATATGAAATGAACATTGTTATTACTTTGATTTTAACACAGTAGGATTACTATGATTGTTATAATTATATGTCTATCATTACCATATTACTGCTATTATTATTGATTATTTGACGTGTAATATGAGCCTCTGTGTTTTCTGTATGTGTGAATATTCAATAAATAGGTGTCAACAAGGTGTTTCGATGCCTGGAATATATATCTGTCTGTCTGTCCGTCTGTGGAGCTCGTATTTTATTGTTTTACAGCATTTAATCAAATTAGATTTAATCAGTGTAACATAAAAAACAGATCTCTACAAAGTGATTTAAATTAATTACAAACATAAAATGTTTGCATAATATAATATTCACCACCTCCAAATGTAGTATTTAGGAGATTTAAAGTGTCTTTTTTGACACTGAGTCAGTATTTAGTAGATACTCATTGAGTTTGTGTGGACAGGTCTCTCAAATGTACACATCTGGACAATTTTTCCCCGTTATTCTTTGCAAAACTGCTCAAACTTGAGTGAAAAACTCTTTTTCAAGTCCAGCCACAAATTCTCAATTAGATTGCAATCTAACGTTGCCATTTCAAGACTTTAAGATTGTTGTTTTTAACTCATTCCTGTGTCCAAGCTTTATGCTTGGATTCATTGTCTTCCAGCTCGCAGGTTTCATGCAGGCTGCATCAGGATTTCCCTGCTGGATTCATTTCTCCCTCCATCCTCACAGGCCTTTCAGGGTTTGCTGCAGAGGAGCATCCCCGCAGCATGATGCTGCCTGCCAGTACTGTGCTTCATGGTGGGGATGGCATGATGATGATGTGCAGTGTAACATGGGGTTTAGTCTAATGGCAAAAAATTTTGGTCTCGTCAGACCAAAGAAGCTATCCCTAACCCAGCTCACATCTCTTTGCTACTCTCCCTCTTGTAACTCCTTCAGAGTTGTCAAATGTCTCTAGGTTTCTTCCCTCACTTGTCTCCTTCTTGCGCTCACTCAGATATCGAGGACAGCCTGCTTGAGGCAGATTTACATCTGTGCCAAGCTCTTTCCATTTCTTAAAGACTGATTTAAATGACTTGGAAATGTTCTTTTCCCTGACTTGTTCTTTTCAATCACCTTTTCATGGAGTTGCTTGCAGACTTCATTTGTCCTCTTAATGTAGATTTTTTTCCATGATACTGACTCACCAAAAGTCAGACCCTCAAGATACGAGTGTATTTATACTACAGTTAATTGACGCCCATGACTACACACAGGTGATCTCCATGTGTGAATTATACAGACATTTGGCTGCACCAGTGAAGATTTAGGTGTGTCCAGTTACAGGGAATGAATACTTGTGCAAACTTGCGCAAAATGTATTTTGTAGTACTTAAAAAGTTAATAAACCTTTCATTAGAGGACAAACAACTATGTAGAAAAAGAAATACATTTTCAGAAGAGCATGCATTTCTTAAAAAGTTAACATTAGATGAATATAAATCACAGAGAGTGTGTCAGCCTAGAAACTTAGTTCAACCCTTCATATCTGTAGTCTCTGTTCACCTTTTCCTGGTGCAGCTCTGAAGCTCAGCAGAGGCAGGAAACACCCTCCCCCCTGAACTCACCAATGAAAATCAGCAAAGGAGGAGACTACTGCATGAAAACTGCCACCATTTTACCTTTCCACTTCACTTCCAGCCAGGACAACTGCAGCCACTCAGCACAAACCATGGCGACACCTCTCACCGACCACGAGAAGCGCAAGCAGATCAGCATCAGGGGGATTGTGGGAGTGGAGAACGTCGCAGAGCTGAAGAAGGGCTTCAATCGTCACCTGCACTTCACTCTGGTGAAAGACAGAAACATTGCAACACCCAGGGATTATTACTTTGCCCTGGCCCACACTGTGAGAGATCACCTGGTGGGGAGATGGATAAGAACACAGCAGTTTTACTATGAAGCAGATCCAAAGGTAAAGATTAGAAGTTTTAGTGAACTCCATCGCATACTGTGAAAATACATCCACATTTAACTCAGCAGTTTCCTGCAAAATCTGAAGAACTCACACTGTAATATAAATATGTTTCATTAATACTTTAAGCTATTAATTGGTATGACTTTGAGACTATGCAAAAAAATCTACATTTTATACATAAATGACACTTACATACACATACATCACATACATTTTGCTCATTAAATCTGCATAATATATAATTTCTACCTTAATTCTTAAACATATTCTGAAAAGCATACTCTATGACATGTTTGTTAACGTTTTTATGGGAAGTAGGTTGTGTGCAATGTTGTCACATTGCGTCAAACTTCCCAGCAGTTTTTTTTAAAGTAATTGCAACATGTTTACACAGCTATTTCCGGCAGGAAAATGTTTGCTTGTTCCAGCTTCATTCACTTGTTGCTCTCCGCTGCATTTTCTCCACCTTCATGCCATAATGTTTAAAAGTAAATCACAAATATTCATCTGTATTTAACCTTAGATCTTACCAGTTATGGTGACTGCACTGAAAAGAAGAACTGTGCACACATACAGACAGTTTGTTTCTGCTTTTTTTTGTCCAGAGGGTGTATTATCTGTCTCTGGAGTTCTATATGGGCCGGACGCTCCAAAACACAATGATCAATCTGGGGCTGCAGAACGCCTGCGATGAAGCAATCTACCAGGTTTGACAGAGGTTACAGGCTAATACAGGCTACAACAAAGACATGTTGAACACACACATAGCATTAACAGTAGGCTCTTATGTTCGTCTCCGCTGTAGCTCGGCCTGGATATGGAGGAGCTGGAGGAGATGGAGGAGGATGCAGGTCTTGGGAACGGAGGTCTGGGCAGACTGGCAGGTAAAAGGCTGCTGGAGGCATACCAACACTCCTCCTAAATAATCCAGTGTTACAGGATAAAAGACTCCAGTATATACTTCTTTTAAACAAACGCTAAACGAGACAAGGGTTTGTCATGAAACCCAGCAACCCAAATGCATAAATTAACAGCTATTTTTGCATGCAAACTCTCAACAATACTCCATTATAATTTTCTAGTCTAGTCTTGGCAGTTGTCCATCAAATACCTCTGTCTGCCTGATGAACATTTGAAGCAACTTGCTGCGACAGAAATGTTGCAACAGACAGACAAATGACCAAATGAACACTAAATTTCCCCAACAGCACCACAAACAGTCATTTCATTTCTCAATCTTTTTGATTGTGTGTTTAATTTAAGTATTTTCTGCACTCAGCATGCTTCTTGGATTCAATGGCCACCTTGGGTCTTGCAGCATACGGTTATGGCATTCGATATGAATATGGAATCTTTAACCAGAAGATAAGAGACGGCTGGCAGGTAAAAACTACTGTGTACACAATTCAGTTCGTCAAAAGACTGTTAGCTGCACATGAAATTACCCTATTATCTAAATAAAGATATTTTTTTCAATCAAAATATTGTTTAGCCGGAGGTCAAACCGCAGTTTCTTTCTGTAGAGTTCATAGTTTATCTTCTCTTATCTAACAGGATTCTCTTTTTCTGACCATGTTCATGCTGTCAGGAGTCAAAGTTGAGTAGGCCAAAGTAAAAGTGAAGTAGGTTGCAATACGTCACAAGGTACTCATTAACAGCAGCTTGTGGTCTGCCCCCCCACCAGCGCCACTGCAGTGGTGCAAGTTCCTCGTAACTGGTGGTTGGTACAAGATGAAAAAAAAACATTGCGTATTTTGTGATAAGAGATCCTCATACTAAAGGCTTTTGCCCTTTTGCATTTAGTTGGTTATTTGCAGTTCAACCCTCAGTGTAAACATGCACTTCTGAACACTAAGTGTTTTTTCACTGGGGTGAACGAGCCTGCACATTTTATCCCTGCTGCTACTGGACAGTAAATGTGGTGATAATGTGTCAGAACTTCACACAGAACTTTATCATGAACAGGACTGTGTTTGATATATCAGTGAGATGAACTGACTCAGCATAAAAAGCATGTCAGAGGTCAGTCAGGACAGGCAGGGTCTCAACGTGTTGCTCAATGACTGATCATCCTGCCTCCCAAACATGCAACATCATGTTAACATGATTTCATCTTCACCCTGCAGGTGGAGGAGGCGGATGATTGGCTGCGGCATGGAAACCCCTGGGAGAAAGCGCGTCCGGAGTACATGTTGCCAGTTCACTTCTACGGACGAGTAGAGGAGACGAGCGAAGGCTCCAAATGGGTGGACACTCAGGTACTGATACTGAATTATTGATTAGGTGTAACAGAGATAACAGGCACATTTCTATGAAACCGTTGCCGGTGTTTTTTTTGTACTCCACCTTCTCTATCCTCACTGTGCTGCTGTGCCTTCTTGTCACTGTTACCTGTGCAGGTGGTTCTGGCGATGCCCTATGACACGCCCATCCCTGGCTACATGAACAACACCGTAAACACCATGAGGTTGTGGTCTGCTCGCGCCCCCAACGACTTTAACCTGAGAGACTGTGAGTGCTGAAGCCAATTTTGAATATTGGTTTATGTAAAATCAACTTTTGCAAAACACTCTCTGCATTTCCTTTTAGCTTTCAACAGAAAAAAACACTTTGCAAGACAGAGGGAAACTGCTGCAACACTGGTGCCTTGCAGCAAGATGTCTGTGTTGCAAAGTAGCTCAAATGAAGCAGTTTGTTCCTCTCCTGCAGTGCACACGCACCGAGAAACAGATATTACTTGTGCAGAAACAGTCACTGTTGTCTTAATGAAACTGACATGCATATTACTGTCTTTAGTTAATGTTGGAGATTACATCGAGGCCGTACTGGACAGAAATCTGGCTGAGAACATCTCCCGTGTCCTCTACCCAAATGACAACGTACGTTCACTTTGAAACAATCACCTTCTTCAGTAAACACTTGAAAGCATTTTTAAAATCTACTGTATTTTCCTGCTGTTGCTGGACTTCTGTCCTTTATTTAACCAGGTAAAAGTCTCATTGAGATTAAAATCTCTCATGTAGTTCTTTGAAGGAAAAGAACTTCGTCTGAAGCAGGAATACTTTGTCGTGGCCGCCACACTCCAAGACATCATCCGCCGCTTCAAGACCACAAAGAAGGGCGTTCCCGGTCGCATGTCCTTCGAAACCTTCCCAGATAAAGTAAGCATCAGAATCAAAAAGCTGCTTATAAGTGAATGCAAAAGGCAAAAGGCCAGTGTTTCATTTCCTCAACCACACGGCAACTGCAACAAGATCTTTACAGCTTTTTGCTCTTCCTACACAAATTTGAAGCATAGCCTCCAAACCCAGCTTGTTCCCTTGATTTAAGGTGGCCTGGATTGCACAACAATAAAATTAAAGCATTACAGCAACAGCAGACATGTTTCATAACGCCAAATGAGAAACCCTGCAGATATAATATTGTGATTTTGTGCAAAGGCATGGCAAATGTAATGTGATTTGTGTCTTTAATTTTAAGACATTCCAGGTATTAAACACCTGCAGCCCCTTTATTTCACAGCTGGTTCTTTAATAATACAGAGAGTAGGCTAAAAATAAACGTAGTAAAATTGTATCACGGCACCTACACCACATGCAACAGATTTCTGAGAGTCTGCAGTTATCCAGCAGCAGCTAGAGGAGGTAACAAGTCAAATGTCAACAGTGTTACATGTTCTCATGTTTTCCAGGTCGCCATCCAGCTGAATGACACTCACCCGGCCATGGCCATCCCCGAGCTGATGAGAGTCTTTGTGGACATTGAGAAACTCGACTGGGACACGGTGGGTGAGAGTCAGATTTGGTCGACCGCAGGGTGAAAATTTGCTTATTGAGAGTGACTTACAATCACTATAACAGGCTTAAATATGGAACTAATGGACAAATACAGGAGGTGAAAGCCACAGAGCTAAGATGACAAATGAAAGAATAATTTCTGTATTGCACAATAGTTATGTGCAATAAGAAGTGTTATATCAGGTTACAAAATGAAATATAGGCAGATCATAGTGTGGAGGAAAGAAGCGAAGTTATCAGGAAAGTAGAAAAAATGTAGACTTACAGGTTGCACTGTTGGTAGGTGATTAACTACAAAGCTCAGTTGTGATGTTAAATAAGAGAAAAAACTCCTCTCTCCTCTGCAGGCCTGGGATCTCACCAAGCGCACCTTTGCCTACACCAACCACACGGTCCTCCCCGAGGCTCTGGAGCGCTGGCCTGTGGAGCTGCTGGAGAAGCTCCTGCCCAGACACCTGCAGATCATCTACCAGATCAACCAAGTCCACCTCAATGTATGTACTGCGGCTTAGACCCTGACATATTAGTCGATGTAGTCCTACAAGAATTCTTTTGGTACACTGAAATGTTTTTTAATTATGAAAATCAAAAACTCAGGAAGGAAAAGAGACTAATTCTGAAAACGTTTTTTCAACGTTTTTTTTCAAACCGTAAAACTACATCTAATCATAAATTGATGAAAAGGAAAATATCTTTATTCCTCCAACAAGAGAGAGAAGCTAATGTCTCATATTGCCTGAACACATCTGTGACACACTGTATGAATTTGACACCATGTCTGTGTCTGTTTTGTTACCGCAGAGGATTGCAGAACTCTTTCCAAATGACATAGACAAACTGAGGAAAATGTCTCTGATTGAAGAGGACGGATGCAAGAGGGTGAACATGGCGCACCTGTGCATTGTGGGATCTCACGCTGTAAACGGTGTTGCTGAAATACACTCCAACATCATCAAGACTGAAGTGTAAGCTCTCTGCTGAATGACACACAACTTAAAAACATTCAGCTGTGCACAAAAAAGTAAAAAGTAGTTTTTGAATTTCATACAACAAATGACACAAAAAAAAACAGTGACAAACAGCATCTGCAGAAACAAAGGTTACAAGTGGAAACTCAGCAGCTCAGATGAGCAGACAACTAACACAACAGTTGCTAAACACCACATGAGTATGGCCTCATAAATTACCACAGCATTGAATCATCACGTCTGTTAACTGTAAAGAGATGTGTCATAAGATGTCACTTAAAAGCTTCGACACCTTCTCACTAAATAAGCAGCAACTGCTGCAGAAAATGCAATCCATCTAATAGATGTTAAAATATGCTCCTTTAACTACTGTTTGATACTACTTGATACACATACTGTGTGTGCACTATTTTATTTTGTCTCTGATAAACCAAATGTAGTCATTTTTCAACATTTCCCATATTTCTCCCACAGTTTCCGTAACTTCAGTGATCTTGAACCAGAGAAGTTTCAGAACAAGACCAACGGCATCACTCCCAGACGCTGGCTGCTGCTCTGCAACCCCGGACTGGCTGAGCTCATAGCTGAGGTCTGTTTGAGCTGCCAAGGCAATAAATAAACAATCAATAAATAAATGATGCCAAGATACAGTGTAATGGTTAAGACCTCTGACTCATCAATAATATATTCCCCAGCTGTAGTAATTTATGAGTGAATCTTGGCAGAGTCTTCTACATCCTGCGTTACAGTCGGATTTAATATCTGTTTTAGGTGATCGGGGAGGATTATGTGAAGGATCTCAGCCAGCTGCAGAAGCTGAATGACTTTGTTGACCACGCTGCCTTCATCCGTGATGTCTCCAAAGTGAAACAGGTTGGAGTTCAGAGTTTAAACAAAAAACAGAAATGATATAAACAAATTCAGCTATGAGCAAATTGATCGTGTTTTTGTATGTTGCACAGCCAGTCACTTTATCTGATATGAAACGTTCACATGGCTTTTTGGTTCCTGTTTTTGCCCTGTTGCACCATGAATACATTAACTTAAACATAAATTGCACTAATCCGGGCAGTGGTAGTGCTTCTGTCTGCACATATAACGTCTCTCAGTCAGTTGTCTGGTATTTCTACACATCATAGCAGGAAAAAACATTAAAATCTGATTGATTTGTGCATTGCAACATTGCATTGTGCCACTTTAAAACCAGTACACGTCCTGACAGGCCGTATCTGTGATTCAGCAACTTCCCCCCAGTGAATAACACCTCTGTTGCCAAGTCACGCATTTCTTCTTTTTTTTTTTCTCACAGGATAACAAGGTGAAATTTGCCCAGTACCTGGAGAAGGAGTACAGGGTGAAAATAAACCCATCGTCCATGTTCGACGTCCATGTGAAGAGAATCCACGAGTACAAGCGGCAGCTCCTCAACTGCCTGCACATCATCACCATGTACAACCGTATGTGAATTACTCACTGCTCATTACTAAGTGCCAGAAGGTTTCACAGGCCATCACAGTGTGTGTGCTGTGAGTGTGAGTGAGAAGTGACATGACACCTTTGGACAGGCGGAAGATTCCCTACCCAACAGGTTCTCAGAGCAAGTTAAAACAAACACTAAGAATGACTGTATCTGACTCCATATCAACAGTGGGAATTTTCCACACAGTCACCCGGCTGTGATAAACAGGGTGGCAATTTTAATCATTCAGAGTTTACTGTCACTTTGAGAAAATGCTCACTTTCCAGAGAGTTATTCCATGTATGAAGTAGCAAAATGCAGCTTCCCCATGTTTTGTACTGACTGTAGGAACAGTTTAGGTATATTTTAGGTTGTTCAGTTAGATTCTAACCCATTAAGATTTGTAGACGCGTAATAATAACCAGTGCAAAAACCTGAGAAAGGATGTGTTTATATTTCTTAATTTCTGTTAAAACTACATCACTCATAATGAGTTTGTGTTCTTTATTGTGTCTTTAGGCATCAGACAGAACCCCACTGCACCTTTTGTACCTCGAACAGTGATCATCGGGGGCAAGGTACCAGCTCCCCTTCAGCCAAAGCCCACACAACAAATAACACAGATAAAGAGCCAATAAACAGGCCAGGAAGAATGCTAATAGTTTGTTTTATAGTGAGTCATTCATTGTCGCCCTCTGCAGGCTGCTCCCGGGTATCACATGGCGAAGATGATCATCAAGCTGATCACTGCAGTAGGTGATGTGGTGAATAATGACCCTGTGGTGGGCAACAAGCTGAAAGTCATCTTCCTGGAGAACTACAGGGTCTCTCTAGCAGAGAAAGGTACCATCCAGACAACTTACTGTAACACCTACACATTGTCTTGACCTTTTCATAACACAAAAACATACAAGAGCGTGTGCAAAATTCTCATTTGAAGGGTTTAATACCAAAACACTGAGGATAACTCACCAAAAATCACAGTTTAACATGTTTCCCCTCTTTAATATGAATCTATTTTTCTTCCTCAGTGATACCTGCCACAGATTTGTCAGAGCAGATCTCCACTGCTGGCACTGAAGCTTCAGGAACGGGCAACATGAAGTTCATGCTGAACGGAGCGCTCACCATCGGCACCATGGATGGAGCCAACGTGGAGATGGCCGAGGAGGCCGGGGAGGAGAACCTCTTCATCTTCGGCATGCGAGTGGAGGACGTGGCTGAAATGGACAAAAAGGGGTAAAGGAGACTTCTTTTTTATTTTAGATTTGATGCTAACTTGAATGGAGCTTTTTTTATTCTGTAAAACTACATTAACTTTTGCTCATCCTTTCTCAGATATGATGCCATGTCGTACTACAAGAAGATTCCAGAGCTGAAACAGGTGATGGACCAGATCACAAGTGGATTTTTCAGCCCCAAAAATCCAGAACAGTTCAAGGACCTTACTAACATGCTCTTCAAACATGACCGGTGAGCAACACCCAGATCAATAATTAAATAAAATTTAATGACTTCCATCTTCAAAAGCATTTCTTTCCCTCTTTGTATGAGTTTTTTTGTTGAGTTCAAGTTGTCAGACTTATTTATGTTTCCCCCTTTGTCTCTCTTCAGTTTCAAAGTATTTGCAGACTTTGAAGACTATTTGAAATGTCAAGAGAAAGTCAGCAAACTCTATCAGGTAACAATTACCTCAGACAGACCTGCACCAAGTTACATTCACAAAAAAACAACAGCAGGATTACAACAGTACAGCCTTTATAAAAGCTACAGTAAAAATGTTTTCTTTTTCTCTAAAAGAATCCCAAGGAGTGGACGAAGATGGTGATCAGGAACATCGCCGCAACAGGAAAGTTCTCCAGTGACAGAACCATCGCAGAGTACGCCACAGAGGTGTGGGGGGTCGAGCCGACCGACCTGAAGATCCCGCCTCCGAGTGAGCCCAGAGAGGCCATCGAGGAAACCGCCAGAGCTCTGAAGAAAATGTGAGGTTGTTCGACAACCAAAGGGCTGCTTTTATGTTTACAGTGTAGTGCCTGTTCGCCTGCGCTCCTCAAGTAACACGTCACTGAACTTTTTCAAGAAGATCTGCACACGTCTTCATTTTTTCATTTTTATTGTCAAAGCACTTGCATTGATACATGTCTGTTACAGTCCTTCAGCACCAACACATACAGTAAAACAAGAGTTATTGTGGAGAGAGAGAGAGAGAGAGAGGACAAATACTTGCAAACAATTTCCTCATATTGAACATTCCTGGTGTCCGGATGGATGAGGGTTTCCGCATTTCAGGAATTCAGTAGGATGTCAGGAACAGAGCAGGTGACTAAACTGAATTGTTAATTACGTTCCTGTGAATATGCTCTATGTACTGTGTGACAATGCCTGTTCATACTCCAGGCAAATTTAAACAAATGCTAACATGTTATTTGTAGATCTTACTTGACCCCATTCATGTCACACTGTGTCTCTCTTAACTTGTCATAGGAAAAAAATATGAACACCTTCATTCCTGATCTGCAGTATTTCTTCCCGGTTTTGAAATAAAATATTAATATATAATGACATGAAGTGCTTTTGTTTCAGTTTTGGGAAAGATAAACAAGTACTGTGTGGTAATAAATCATAATATTAGAATTATTAGACATTATCTTGTGCTCTATAGATGCCAACAATTGAAGATGAGAGCTAGTGCAAAACTGCCAAACTGCCAAGTTCTCTTGAATTACTTCTACTGTTTCGGGGTTTGTAGAAATCTCCTGCAACAAGAAACAGATGGAATATTAAATTTATTAAAGTGTCCTGAGGGGAATGTGGTTTACGCACAAGATCTGCAAGAACAACAAGAAAGTTTATGAAAAACCCAATAATGACTGCAAAAACAAGCACTGTATAGACAAGCATCGGTGGATTAACTTAACAAAAATGATACATTTAAACTTTCACCTGGACGAACTACAAGTTTTTTTTGCACATGCGTTGTAAAATACATGTCAGTTTTCAATTTAAACTTACCCAACCACATTTGACAGATTGGGATCTAAGTAGATGTTGTTGTGGGAGAATCCAAGACTTGCACTGTAGGAGATCATTTCAACCTTAACATCTTTGTTACGTTCTTTCTGAGCCTGAAGTGATATCTGGTGCAGCTGGAGACAAAAAAAAAGTAACTGAGCGAAAAGGCAGCAACATCCACTGTTAGAGGACATTTTTTAAACACTCAAAGGAGGGATACATGAAGCTTTACTGTACCTTCAGACCCATGTGATAAGGAACAACATTGTCATCCTCTGAATGCAGTATAAGAAGAGGACTGGTCAAGGTCTTTAAACTGCAGAGATGTTGGGTAGAAAATATTTTTACAGTCAGAGATGGATATAAATTTTTTTAACAATGTCAAATAATGCCCAGTAAGCTGAATACCATTTATTCAGCATCAAATTTATCACATTTTTAGCACAACTAAAAACTAATAAACCAACAAGTACAATAAAAGATCAGTCTTTGTAACAGGGGAGGCACTTTTTTAAAGTCGTACTTACTTTTTATCGTTAGCAAATACTATGTTGTTCATTTCCAAAATGTTCCAAATCAAGCTCTCAAATCCTGGAAGGAACATGTACATCTGGAAGAAAACAGGGAACACATTGTGTAGAAATATTTTTGTAATATCCTGTGTAATATCATCAGAAAAGAAATGACTGGTAAACATCACTTTTATGAATATATCACAGGAGGAATGACGATAAGATTTTAAGTTACTGAAGATATATAAGAGTATGTGTAGAGTGTTAGGTGAGCTGCATCACCAGTGATGTCATCATGGTAAATATAAGTGCATTCATTTGAGGCTTCATTCATGAATTTAAACTTTGGGCCTCATTTAAAGCAGCTGAGCTAAAATAGGGGTGGTCAGTGGTTCTCAGATTAATATCATATAAACATGATTTTGTGAGTTTAAATTCAGTCCACTTTGACTATTTTTTGCACGTCATCCTCTCTCCCTCTCCAGTCTCACAACCTCTTTATTTTCATATCTCAACTATCAAAAAAATGCCACGTATTTTTATTTTTATTTTCTTACAAACATTTTGCCAGAGAAGTAAAAAGATGTTCTTGTTTGCACATGGCATCTTTTAAAATGAGACAAACAGCTGTGTATTCATGGACTGGTAAAGACCCTGAAGGCTGCAGACAGACAAAAATGACAAACGCCAAACATGCAACAACTGTTCCCACCTTAGTGAGCGGATGGATGGCTACAAGTTCTCCGATTCTTGTGTATGGAGCCTCAAGGATCACAGCATCAACAACAGACCCTGATATTAAAAACAGTATCAAAAATGGTTAAAGATGAATTATAAAATAAACAATAAATATGGATGGCCGGGGTATTCAATTCAAATTTAGAGGCTTATAAAGATTACATCGCACACTATACTGTATTGTAATTTTAACATAAAATACAGTTTATAGTTCATGACTTTCAGTTAGCTTTTTTTATCTATTGCAATCATTATTTTTTGTCACCTGCTCCTACCACGCCTGACCTTTAAAAAGACTGTAACCCACCTTGCTCTTGCACTTTCACCGCAGTATTTGTTGCCACCCTAGAAGAAAACAAAATGAGAACAGGTTTTACTTATCTGATTCCTTACTCGATATTTTCAGTTGCTCCTATTAGCTACAAGTGTCTGAGGAGAAACTGACCCGGAGCCAAGCGAGTGTCCCCACAGACAGACGAGACTCCCACTGCTGTGCTTCTTTACCCAGTTGAACAGATAGAGGGCGTCAGTGGTCAGGCCAGTTTCACTCGGCTCCCCAGTGGAGTCTCCAAAACCTTATTAGAAGACATGAACCAGCAAAATCAGGACACTACCAGCGGTGGCAGAAGTACTCAGATTGTTAACTGAAGTAAAGTAGTAATAACTCAATGTGAAAATACTGTACATTACTACAAGCTAAAGTCCTGCAACCCACTTTTAATTAAGTAAAAGGAACAGAAGAATTATCAGCAAGAGTAAAGGTAAAAATACTGAGCTGTCAGGTTTAATGCTTTTCATTTAATTCCTACTCTAAGTGGTGATGTATCAGTTTTTGGGTAATGGAAGCGATCTATGTTTGCATGTCTCTCAGATTGTTTTGCAGCCCACTTGGCTCTGTGGCACAGAGTGTTTTTTGTTAGCATTTGGCCTGCTGACATTTGGGGCTTTCTTGAGCCTACTTGTGTTTTCTGTGTTTTTGGTTGTCTGTTTGCACTGTTTCCCTCCAGTGTTTCTGTGCTCTTCCCCAGCCTGCTTTTTGCTCACACTTTCCCTACACACCTGCTCTGTATCAGTCTTGTTAGCCCTTCCCTACTCCCTGCGTCTTCCCCAGCCAATCACGCCCTTGTGTCTTGCCACCTGTTTCCTTGTTGTTTCATTAGTTCAGTTTGTATTTAAGTCCCGGTGTTCAGTTCTGTCTTGTTCTGTATTGCTCAGTTTATTCTATTATGCTCAGTTCTGTCTTGTTCAGGTTTGTCCAGTTCTGTTCTGCTTTGCCTGCATTATCAGGAATTAAGAGTTAATCTTCAGTTCCTGCTGCTCCTGCGTCCTGCATTTGGGTCCGTCTCCTGCTACTCTTCTTGACAACAAGACATGCAAAGCAATGAAATGGGGAATATTAATGTTTCTAGCAACAATAAGCATCTTACCTCTGTAGTCTAAAGACAAGACGTGATAGCCGGCAGCGCTTAAAATCTGCAACACACAAAAATGACAAATTAATTTAATGCTGAAACTATTCATCAAAAATGAAAATCAGCAATGCTTTAGAACATAAACCGTACCTTCACAAGTTCTACCCTGTGATTTATGGCCCTGGAGAAATGATAAGAGAGCAATGAATGCAAATAAGAGGCTTTGACTCATTTACTCTGACCCACAAACCCTCACATGTATTGTGCCCAGGGGCCCGTGCAGTCATGTAATACCCACTAGACTCCATTAGGATCAATTCAAGGGTCTCTATCCTGCCACACTCATCCCACCTGGTCCCTAAGTTGCCATGGAGATAGATAATAACAGGATGGCCGTCTCCCAGAGTCTCTCGGTACCACTCAGGGCTTCTCCCTGCGGCCGCTTCCCATTGGCTGGCAGGGAGTGTATGCCTACGAGACACAAAGATAGAGAGAGAGAGTAGAGGAAGAGTGAACAGACACAAACAAACATGCTCGTGTTTTAAGACATACAGTAGGTTTTTGAGTGCTCTCTTGTAATTCAATGAGGAGATTGTGGTCCCATTCATTGCGGAGCCACCTGTACCAAACATGCACGTGCGAGTACAGACACACTCAAGTGGACACAACAGGAACCCACAGATGACCTACCACACACCCACTGAGACGCCCTCCTCAGTGTTGAGGTAGAAGTTGCATGTGTGGTTCAGCACGTCTTCAGGTCTGCCAAGATCCACCAAGAATGGAAACCTCACTGAAGCCGCAGCGGACAAGAGTACACAAGGTCAGCATGATTTTTATATATTGTATAGTTTTAATCACATTGTATCACATCATATTAGGCTGTATTGGATTTTATTAACATTTCGTATCGAATTGTATTCTATCGTATCGAATCAAATTATATCATATTGTATTTTATCGTATCGTATTGTATCGTATCGTATATATATATATCGTATAACATGAAATTAAATGAAACCCTATAACCCAATCCAAGCACACTATATTGTATCAAATGTAATTCAAGGTGGACAATTTTACGATGCCTGATGAGTTGCTGTTGAACTACTCAGAGCTGCAGTTGGGACTGTTCTGTTTTTGTCACGCAATGACTTTGTTTTTTATGGAGCAGAAAGTGGTTGAGCAAACTCAATTATTTGATTTCAAAGTCTCAAATATCATACATCATATTTTGCATAATGAGAATAGTGTACTGTATGATAACATCTAATAACGCCACCATGCTGGTTCTGTTTCATGGTGTGTTTCTACACACATAATGTATTTTACATGAGAATACTTTATCATAACACATTATTTTACTTTACATAGTAACATTAACAATGTCAGTGACCCATTTGGTCACCTAAGCATTATGTTGTTCTAGCAAACAGCTGTACATTGAATAGAAGGTGTGGATTGGAAAAACACACTACTTACACAAGTGAGCAAATATGGCATGGCCCAGTATCCACGGGAACAGGTATAAAATGACAGGCACTGAGACATACACAGTGATCAGAAATGACACAGCTCTCTTCATCCTTGCCACAGATTAAATTATTTCCCCTCAGCAGCAACAAAATCTGACCTCCTCGAGTTCCTTTTTCCTTGTTCCAGTTGTGAACCGAGGGAATATCCAGCAGCACTCTCCTCCTGACAAAATAAGTATTGTGAAATGCAGAGAAAAGAGGTCAACGTTCAACTGAGACTAATCATATCCTCTGCTGCTATTGGTTTAGATTTGATACAGTGATTCAAACATGTACTGAAGGAGCAATTGGGTCAGCTACATAGGCTACTGATCAAAGTATAAGGCATGTCCAAGGACGCGAAAATGACAGGAAAAAACACAAATCCATTACACATGCAACTGCATTGCACAAACAAGTTCACAATCAAGGCTAAAAAACATTAAATGTAGCAAATCCATACATGGGAACAAACATTTGGTGACACAAATGCGCCTGTACCACCTGTAACGACTAGCAACCCCATAGTTTCCTTCTGAAATGTAGTGGAGTAGAAGTATAAAGAAGCACCTTGAAGTTTCACTTAATTACACTTGAGTAAATATACTTAGTTACACTCCACCAAAGGACTTCAGGGTGTTATAGTAGTTGGATACTAGGAATATTTATGAGGGTAAATATGCAATCAGTGGACCAAGAAGGGCATTACAGTTGGAAGGTGAGAGCAAAGTTATGGCCTTTGTCCCAGTCTCATTCAAACACTGTAGAGTGTTTTAACTAAATAACCCACATTGTTTTGACAGGAATACAGTGTGTACACTCTACACACTGTATTCTGACATAGAAGACTACCAGTGGTGGAAGAAGTATTCAGATCCTTTATTTAAGTAAAAGTACCAACACAGCAATGTAAAAATACTTTATTACAAGTAAAAGTCCTGCATGAAAATCCTAATATATAGATATTAGCAACAAAATGTAGTTAAAGTATTGCAGTAAAAGTAGTGGTTTGGTCCCTCTGACTGATTTATTATTATAAATGACATCATTAGATTATTAAAACTGAAGCATCAGTGTGTACTTTTTTCATGCAGTACTTTTACTTGTAATGGAGTATTTTTACATTGATGTATTGCTACATTTACTCAGGCAAAGGATCTGAATACTTCTTCCACCACTGGAGATACTAGACAGCTAGCTAAAGAATGACAGCTATATCAAGTGAAAGCTATCTAGTAAAGCCAAAACATTACTTATTTTTTCCCTAGCTGTTATCTGTAACTGTAAAATATCAAATTTGATTAACCGATACGTTCAGCTTGTTATTCAACAAGCAGTAGCCAAATAAAGACAAGATGGAGGAAAAAAACAAACAGCTAAGGTTAAACTCCTGCTAAAGCTAACTAGCATAACGTTAGCAGAGCAACAGCAACCAACTGCCATTTCAGCTTCTGAATCTAGTGGGATGTTTGATTTTGTGTAGTTAAGCTGCCTTTAAATGACATAAAAACAGATATATTTTATCCTTGTGAACAATAACTGTATAATTATAATACATTTTACTTCTTAAACTAGCTCAAATGGACAAGAAAGCTGAAAGCTATAAGCTGTAAATATATATACTGCTAAACCTGCATGCATAAATGCAGATTTAGCAGTGTTGGTTTGGTACACAGGGGGCCAGACAGCAGCCAGTCAGGCCCTCGCAGGCTCTCGGTCACCGCCCCTTCCTCCACCAGCCGCTTTTCAAAAACCGCTACAAGCCAGAGGAGGATGACACAGCCGCGGACACAAAGCAGCCAAAGCAACAAATTCCCCACTTCTGTTCGACAACAAACCGTCTGTATCGCCAAATTAAACCCCCGTCAGCACCGGTCTTTGAGGAGAGGATAAACTACCTGCGAGGGAAGTTTACTCGAAGAGAAATGTTGTAAAAGTTTGTTTTATAGCCGCGTTTCAATCACTAAATTTCAGTTGGAGACGGAGACGGCTGTCTTCCAAGTTCGGCGACTTTGGTGAGTGTTTTTATCCAACAATATGAACGCTAAATGTGCTTCTTACCTCCTATGGTCCCCGCTGTTTTAGCATACAATTGAGAGGATGCGGTTAGCAAGGAGCAATCCCGAGCAAGTTTCCTCCCAACATGCCTGCTGATAAATTAGCCCGGCGGTTAGCATAGCCCGTCACTTTCCCATGAATGTCCTCTTTTGACCGGTTGAACTAGTAAAATTACTTCGCTGTTGTTTTTATAAGGCTCATAACTGACTTTAAAGTTTACTCAGGTGTAGTCATTAAGTTAGTGGAGCAAACTGCATTCAGGCATCACCAAGACAACTGTTGACAGTGTTTCCAAATAATGATGCTACAAGGAGATTATTGAGTAACTGGTTAAGTTAAAATGAGATAGCCTGCAATGATCCTGGAGGGTTTATTGTCATTTTTACTTCATTTTTCTTGTTAACTTGGTTCACAGCTGACTAGAAAAGAGCCTTGAAAATAGTGTATTTTATGATTGAGATATACTAGTTTTTACATCCTAAAAATATCCTGCATTGGTATGTGAAGCTGTAGCAGTTGGAGAATGATTTCTTTTTTTTTTTTTTTGAAAATGACTTATGAATTTTGATCAGAATCACTTCTTAGCTCCCCCCCCAAACTTCATGCAACTGGATTTGTGAAAGTAGTTGAAATGTCATTGAAACTACTTTTGGTTTTGTGGTCAAATGATGGTGTGCCATAAGTAAGTAACAGAGCTGCTTGGAGAAATGGTGATAAGAGTGAAGATCCTTTAGATTTAATCTAAAGCTGCAATGATTAGTCATTTACTTGATTAGTCAACAGAAAATTTATCGGCAACTATTTTGATAATTGAATAATCCATTTTTTTTAAGGATAAATGCTTCTCCAATGTGAGGATTTAAAGTTTTTTTTGTGTCATACATGACAATAAACTGATTATCTTTGGATTTTGGTCTTTTGATCAGACAAAATAAGACATTTGAAGATATCACATTGGGTCCCAAGAAATCATAACAGCCTTCTTCACAAAATGATTTTTAAAGAAAATACTCATCAGATTAAGTGATAATGAAAAGGATCATTAGTTGCAGCCCTAGTTTAATCAATTACTTTGTGTAATGCACTTTGCAAGGCATCTCCTGAGTTTTAGTCTTTTTTTTTCTGCAGTGCCTGTTGGTCATCAAATAAAAATTAGTGCTTTAAAGCAATCGCAGACCTAAGGAAAACTAAGTTGCAGAGCAGTATGTGTTTAATAAAAGGGTCATGTAAAGCCGATATAAAAATAATCATAAATTATTTGCAAACATGCTAAATCAAATGTTAGGTAAGTATCCTTAAATATTCTCCATAACATTTTCTGATCACATTTTGTAAGCTTTATAAAGTTCTCATTTTATAGTTCTTTTTTTGGCAGCAATGATTAGTCGATTAATCGATTTGTCGATTGACAGAAAATTAATCGCCAACTATTTTGATAATTGAATAATTGTCTTGAGTCATTTTTACAGAAAAAGTATCTAAATTGATGAAAGCTTTTTAAATGTGAATATTTTCTGGTTTCTTTAGTCCTCCTGAATATCTTTGGGTTGTGGACTGTTGGTCAGGACAAAACACGACATTTGAGGACGTTGGCTTTGGGAAACAATGATTGACATTTTTCACCATTTCTGGACATTTTATAGCCCAAACCACTAATTGATTGATTAATTGAGATTCTATTGAGATTCTATTCTATTGAAAGATGATTGGGGATAATATTAAAATAACCCAGTCCTTTACTCGACACGTTTGCTCATAAAAATGAAGAAACCTTTTTTTTGCTCCAAAAAAAGACAAACAGAAACCGTTGGGAGAAAAAGTTCGGAGATTTTTACTTTTCACATTGACATCTGTTAATGATGGTCACCAGTCACACCAGTACCAGTGAATGCTGTGATGGTGTGAAGATTAACCTCTTTCTTGTGACCTTGGCTGTCGTGATTCTCTGGCCACAGCAGCTGTCAGTCTTCGGGCCACCGTGAGCCGCCGCAACCGAGCGGAGCAGGAGGGCTACCAGGATAATTGGCTCAGAGGCTGCTTACAGAAAGCAAACATAATCACTGCAGCAACACATGCAAAGTGTGAGGAGTAAAACTTTTTTGAAATAAGGTCAGGGTTGAAAATATCGTAATTGGCAAGACGCCATAGCTTCAGATGCTGTCATAATGCTGAGGCGTGATTTTTCTTGCTTTTTATAAGCTGCTCAAATGTGCAGATGCAGAATACTGATTTGGTTTTTGTGGACAGCCTATTGTCTGTCGTGAATGGGTACCCCGAGTCTGGGGTGTGGGGGACACCTGGCCGAGCGCTTGATGATCTCACTGAGAGCAGCTGGAAAAGCAGGGGGTCAGGAGGGTGCTTTTTGTGTAGACATATAGGCTCAAACTGGGAAATTTCAGCTCATTAGGTATGGCGGCAAGCTCTTAAAAGTCTAAAAGACAACATATATGCTTTTGTTAGAATAAAGAGAGATGAGCTACAGCGGTTAAAAAAAAAAAGCAGGTTTTAGCAGGAAAAAAGTTTACACTGGCCTTCAAGGAAGGCAACCAAAAGTCCAGACACATGAATAGTTGAAATCTGGAAAGCAAAGAAAGATATACAGTACAATTGAGGCATTATGTGAACATAAGACTGCTGCCAACACTTGAATGCAAAACTGTGTCCAGAAAATGAAGCGGATATAAAATTTGTGGAAAGTATTTGTAAGTAAAAATAGAAGTACATTAGATGAATGCTCTACTCTGCTCAGCTCTCCATTGCTATTTCCAGTCATGTTAACCGACATTTACCTTTCTTAAGCTTCAGGTGGCTGACCTTGACAGTTGTGTCGGAGTTATGTCATTGCTTAAGATAGACTTTCATCAGATTCTTTTTTTTCTTTTTTTGACCCATGATGACTTATCTCATCTCACATTCGTCTCTTAAAATAAAAGATCCTAGATAGTTACCCAGGATTTATCATTAACATTTCTTATAGACCTGAGAGACGAGGCTTTTTATGCGTTTTCAGTATTTAGCTGAGCTGAACTCAAGGCCTCGCTCTGTGTCAAATGGTTCTCATTGTTTTTCAATTACAGCGATGATGCATCCCAAGTAGAAAGAACAAAAACTTTGTGTAAGTGTCTGTAATTGATGCCACCAGCCGATACACGCTGGCACAAGGCTCTGGTGTAGCCTTCTCAATTAGTCCCTGGCTGCTTGTTCAGTGCCACTTTGCTGTCTTTGTCCTTGCCTTTATCACCAGTATGAATACCATTTAGTCTAAAAACTTAAAACGCCATTCATGATTTTTATTTTTTCAGCCCTCAAAGTGAAATTACTTTTACTTTTTAACATGATATGCATTGGCATAATTTTATAATAATTCTGAAATCTGCTTTAACTACATCAAAGTTGATATTTTCCTGTCGTGTCTGCTTCATGTGCAGTGTTACAGCAGTCATGAAATGTTCCTGCTAAGTGCTAAAAGAAAGTCAGACTTGGCCATGTCTATCAATTTACCTGATTGTCTAATCATTATAATTGGATTAGCCAAAGCCTCCACCACAAATGACGCTGGAGCAGTGTGTTGGTAGCTCAGTCACTCAGCGACAATCAGATGAAGGTGCTTTTAGGAACGCCTAACGTTGAGATAGATGTTTGCACCCTGTTTGTGAGTATCTTCTTAACAATGACTGGATTTGCTAGATTGTTAATTTAGAGTGAAAGGATTTTCATCTCATGCTACTGTGAGACCATGCGATACTGTGATTTTTAAAATGAATTCTGCTATATATATATATATATATATACACAACACTTAAAATGTAATTTGAAAGTCTGACAAACTAAGATTTTTATTCTCTTTCTTTCAGGGCAGGGTGCTGTCCTGTGGGATGGATGACGCCCAAGAGCAGGACCACTACGAGGAGCGCTTAAAAGAAGTTTTTAACAGTTTTGACACGAGCGGCTGTGGCTCTCTGAACTCAGACGAACTTTCTGACCTCTGCCAGTCCCTGCACCTGGACGATGCCACACCAGCCCTCCTCCACACTTTGCTGCAGAAGCAGGACCGCCTCACTGCCAGGGTAAGTTTACTCCTGCCTCCGTTTAAAAAGGTGCTGTAGTAAACTTTAAAATCTGTGGCGAAGGCATCGTGTGGCATTGTCTGTCCTGTGTTTGTCAGATGCTGTGTTATGTGGTGTGTTGCACCTTTTGAGTTCATGGGATTTGCTCAGGAAAAAAAATGTATTTGCAAGATTAAAATTGTTCCTTTTTCTGGTGAACATGTGAATTGTGGCCTTTTGGCTTTCCTGTGCACAGAGTCCTCTCTGTCCATTGAATTCGGCAGACGCCTGTGCTGAGCCACTCCAGCTTTCAGGTCTTTGTGTCTCCAGCCTTTTTGGTGCTTTGTTAGCTGTCTTGTTGAGGAGGAAAATGTGCCCCCATCAACCCTCGTCCCAGGTGTCTGTCGTCAGGACAACCAAGCCGGCTAATCACCATTCACAGATGCATTTCTTTGAGGGTGCAGCATGTAGAAATGTACGAAATATGCATTGGCTAAATCTGTACAATTGGACTCCAGTGTGTATTTAATGCATTTTATGGAATGAGATATATTCCACACTGCTTACCTCTACACTTTTGCATAAAGTTTTGTTTGTATATAAGCGTGTGGACAGACGGATGGCTATTGTCTTGCGTGCGCGGGTGTGTGTGGGCGGGGTTAGCAGAGGGGCCAGTGAACTGATTGCCTTGCCATGGCATCCAACAATAAAGTCAAAATGGAAAAACCCCCCACCTAAAGCCGGCAGCCGCCAGCACAAAGAAAATCACCATATTCAGGGTTAGCAGCTGTTGATTCTTGAAGTGTGACCTCCCCACCACCACCTCCACCCAGACACCCAGGGACACCCAGGGACACCCAGGCTCCACCTAGCACACAGGGAATTACATCCAGTTGAAGGAATTTCATGAACTTTTTTTTTTGTTGTGGAGCAGATTTGCTGCACATACTAAGGATTGCTTGCATTTTATACAAGGAATCCTCTTTTTATTTATTGTTGCAGGTTGACTTTGACCAGTTCAAGGATGCACTGATTCTGGTTTTGTCCTCAAGCATCGAGCCACCTCAAGCAGAAGAGGAGACCCTGCCTAAACCAGGTAAAGTGTAGATTCAAATTGAAATATTTGTGTCAGTTTCATGTTTTTTACAACCACTGCAGTGTCAACCTGGAACTAAGCAGGCACAGTGAACCCATATCATTAGCATAACCTGTAATTTATGTCAATATGACTTTACTTTAAGAGACCTTTTCCATCCAACAAGTCATCCAAGCAGAGAAGGTGGCTGTGTGAGCTGAATAAGTGGATCAGCCCCCATGCAGATTCAGCACTAAATCTACATACAGAGCCAAAACCACAGGCTCAAAGCCAATTAGCTGACAAGTTGCACCATCATGGTTGGACCACTGGCATGGTTTGTTTATTTTTATGGGGGTAATAGCACAAAGAGTGGTTTTACGCTTGGCTAGTTCACAGAAAAAATCGAATTATACTCCCATCTTGTTGAGTATCTTAAATCATTTTGCCTAATATGTTTTTGTGTGAATTGACTATTATAGGGGCTAAACCTTTTTAGCTCAGTTATTTCATATCTTTGGAGGCACATCTCACACTAGTGGTCAAAAAAAAAAAAAAACTGAAAGGGTTTGTGTGAAATAAATAACTGGCGTTAAGAGTGTGTGAGAAAGTGTGATCCTCATCAAAGTAAATACTGCACTGTCAGTATTTACATAATTGAATTACTGACAGTGAAGCATAAAGTCTACTTAACCTACAGTTTGCACTGTCAACCTGTAGTTTCATGTCTGTTTTGTTCAAACAAATAGGAAACATGTGACTTTAGAGAAGTAGTTGCTTTTGGAGAAGTAGTTGCTGAATGCCGTGGCAAATATTAGTCATCAGTCATTCATTCTGTATATAATCATATCCTCTGTCTGCAAAGCATATTATGACTTTTTTTTTTTTAAAAGCTTTGCAAAGAAATGTGACTCTATTGAAGTGGTTTTACGGTTTCTTTTTCTCATTTTATCTCCTCAGAGTCTCCTGAGATCCAACCAAAGTTTGTGAAGGGCAGTAAGCGATATGGCCGCCGCTCCACGCCGGAATTCATAGCGCCTATTTCAGACTTTCCCGAAGTCGCAAATGCAAACCTCGCAGAGGGAGAGGATCTTGAGGACAACTATGACTCAGCTGTTCCCAGGAAGCGTGAGGTAAGTCTGATGTTCTTTTTGAGTTTTTCCCAGCACCGTTCTGTACCTCCAGACACACGGATGCCATCCTTATCGCCTGCTGTCCTCGCATGTACTGTGTTTCTCGGCAGCCGCAGACTGGCAGTGAGGTGTTATTCTTAGCTAATCAGCTTAGCGGCATGCCGGGCAGATCCCGAAATGTAATGTAGACGCTCCAACACAGGATTCACAAGGCCCTTTCATTGCATAACAACATAGCTCTGTCTGTAAATAACACTGTGAGCATAATTACTGTTTATTAAGCCTCGGGTAATCAAGATGTAACCACAGTGTTTGTGTAGCATCACACAGTGTTGACAGTTTAATATTTCATGCTGCGATTCTGTGTCAGTTGAAGTGTGTTCAGTGTCGAATTGAACTTTGCACCGACTGTATAGGCCGGCAGTGATGTGGTGGTCAAGGTAACAGCACAGTGTTTTAGGAATTTACATCATCATGTCCAAACAGAACAGAGCATTCAATAGATGAAGCAAGAGGCGGGTGCTCACTGTAGTGTTTGTCGGTGCTTTAAATCTCCTCCTCTTATTGTTTTTCTTTATTTGAGATTGACGGTTTAAAAAGGAGCTTCACTTTGCATAAGTTTGCCGTGGCTTAAATGCAACATGCTTCTGTGTCACCGTTTTCCAGCATTGATTCAGTCACGGTCATGCACAGCTGAACGCTCTGTGTGGTTCCCCCTGGTTGATCTTCTAGATCCTTGTCGTGGATAATCCTGCTCTCGCTGCTGACTCTATAGAGTTGTTTGACATATGTAGGAAGGCCTAAGCTCACACTTTGCCTGCGTATCCAAGACCTACTACAGAAGTCAACTGACAGAAAATAAATCTGCAACCATTTTGATAATACACACATTTTATCTAATTTATTAAGACAAACTTTCACTAGTTCTAGCTTCTCAAATGTGAGGATTTGCTGTTTTTCTCTGTTTTTATATGACTGAATATTGCACATATTTTGGGTTTTGGAGAGTGTGCCTTTTTCACAGCAGCCATTTTGACCTGTCATAGTAGGAAAATCACAGGGGTTACTAAAAATGTTAACAATGACTCTGTTCTATTCAAGTGTCCCAGTAAGCCTTGACAGTGTGACTGTAAGCCAGCACGCACAATACCAGGACCCTGAAACCAATGCAGTGAAATGGAATTGTCATAATGATTTTTACTCTTTAAACCTGTGCTTTTTCATACTGTGACATGTCAAAATGTCTCGGCCTGAAAAAGGCCTGTTGGTTGCACAAAGCAAACGATTTGAAGATGTCCCCTTGTGCTCTGAGAAAGTGTGACCACTATTTTCTGGTTTGGTGCAGCCCAAAGTGTCAGTTTCGGGTATGTTTGGGATTTACTGAGTGCTGTGGCCTCAGGAGGACAACAGGTTAATTTCTCAGACTTTTACCAGGTTGAGACTAATCTCAAACATGAATGTGCTGCAGCAACATTAATGGAAACAAAGAAAAGCCACTGAAATGGTATGATGGCCGCTTCAGTTTGTGCATGGATGGATGTGTTAATATTCTGGGTATTGTCTGCGCCCCTGACTCCACCCCAGATGCCTGCCAACGCCAAGACAAACACTATTCGAGACATTGAACTGAAGCGTGTCTCGGTATTGAGTAATCTAGGTTGCAACAATACTACAATGTCCGGCCTGGGGACCAGCAGATGGGGATGGGTCAGGGGGCTCTGCCACAGAGACTGCAGGCTTGGCGCTTTGGGAGGAGGAGGGGAGTGGGGCTGTGACTGAGGAACAATGAGCCCCACTACCCCCACCCTCCTGGATGCCTATACACCATGTATCAAAACGCCACTTGCAGAATCCCATCTGTTCTTCATTCCCTCACTGTTTGCTTCCCAAACAATAGATGGCCACGCTGGGTTTGGGTTGGATCACAGTGGGTCACACATCACTAAACCCCTCCTTCTTTTATATTTCGTGACGAGCACAAAAAAAAATAACACAAAAAACACAATCTTTTAAAAAAAAAAAAAGAATTTAAAAAAAGCTTCCTGGTTCCTCAGATTTGAATTTAAATGTCTTAAAATGTCTTGATTCATTATTTGAAAACGCACTTTAAAAACATTATTATTCCTTAGCAAGAGTTTCATTTTCACCAGCATTTAAATTGCTTTTTATTTTTGCAAAAACAGTTTTCGCATGAAGATCATTCTATTACACGTCTGGGGGGGAAAAAAGGAAATAAAGAAAAGTGTGTCACACATTTTGTCTGTTATTACGACCATTCCTGATTTGCCCACTGACCCTCCCTGGGGCCCGTGCCATCACAAAAGCTCTCTTGTGCTTTTGTCAACCACTCCAACCCCCATCATGCCCAGACTCAACCTTGCCTAATTTACAAACATGTTTGAACTTATAACCAGCTGATTATCACATGAGAAAATTAGCCTGCAGGATTTTTTTATATGGTGATTTTCTCACCAGATGCGTTTTCTATATTTTTTAATTTTAAAACCGAAGCTAAAGAAGACCAAGATTAGTTAACTGTCAGACTGTAAGTGATTGTTTATAGGGTCTTTGTGATACTAATCTTAAATTCTGTGTGTCTAACAGCGCTGGAATGTTCATGAAACAAGCACAGAGGAGTACGAGGCGGAAGGTACGTCAAACTCGCAGTATTTTCAGAAAATTCACTTCATGTTTTATCACAAAGTGATCACAGTCTCTTACTTTGCGCATAGGCCAAATGCATCTCTGGAACCCCGATGAGCCGAGCACCCCTCGGGGATCCATCGCCCCCCTGTCAAACCGTTTAGAGGAGAGGCTGCGTGAAGCCTGTGAAGAGTTGGCGATATCGTGGGACGGATGTGCCGGTCACACCGAACTGCTCACTCTATGTGAAAACCTGGGTTTGGAGGTGAGATAACGGCTGAAAAGAGAGATTGTACACTTTATTTCGGTGCAGGTTTTTCATATGTCTGATTACCTTAAAGGTTTCTAAATGACATTGTTTTGACTTTTGATTAAAATCCTGTTGCAGGATTTATTAAATGCACTCCGCCTCAGTGGCACACAATATAAAACACATCTTCAACAAAGAACTAATGGCTCTAAATGAATGTGCCTATAATTTATTAACATTAAAGAAGCCATTTTTTAAAATTGCCTGCATTCCTTTTGTTTTTCCTTTGCTCTTTCTCACCACCTCAATACACCTCCTACACACTTTATAGCTGTTTTGCATTAGTCCAAAAAATTAGTTTCAAACAATAAAAAAGTTCCTCTTATTTCTCAGGTAAATGGGGATATGCTCCAGAGTCTAACCGGTGATGGAGTGATGAATGTTCAAGAGTTTGTTTCCATGGTTGTAAACCACAACAAACCCCCCACCCCATCTGCCTCCACACCTTACAGACAGCTCAAACGACATCACTCCACTCAGGTGAGCCCTTTGGTTGCTGAGCGCTACCAGGTCACAAGACGAGTGGTAATTCCCTTGCTGTTGAATAATTTCTGTTAACCAATTAATATTTAATTGGTTTATGTATTTTAGTATTATTGAAGGTGACACATTCCTGCACAAAAACAAAAATTGTTTTGGTCTATTAAAATGTTAGTTGGTCTGTATTAGAGCGATTGTAAGCTACGTACATCTCACCAGCTCAAAATATACATACTGAGTTTCGGAGACTTTATATTTAAATGTATCCATCATTCAAACTGCATTTCTCCAGTTTTAAGACAGTATTTCCTCCTTGCAGCCGTTTGATGAGGGAGGCCGTAGAATAGCCATCCCCTCTGCCCTGACCAGCACCATCGGCATGCGTCTGTTCTCCACCCTTGATGATGGTACCGGTTACACTCCAGTCGAATACATCTTGGATGCCTGGATGGAAGAGGGCATTGAAAACAGCACTGAGATCTTGCAGGTGACAGACTTTACTAATTCTTCCAAGTCTGACTTGTGGCTGTTAGTCTTACAAATGATCAGCATTTTAATTTATTTCATTATTTCATATTGTGCAAATCAGTAAAGAACTGAATGAATAATTATGCATTATTTTTGCAGGCCTTGAATTTCAGCCTCGATGGAAAACTAAGTCTTAGTGATCTCACCATGGCACTTGAAAACGAGCTACTCGTTACTAAGAATGGGATTCACCAAGCAGCACTGGCAAGCTTCAAAGCTGAGATCAGATATCTCCTGTGAGTATGAGTCATTGCTATAATGCCTCAGTCAGATCTTAATACTGCTTAATATTGGGTTAACTATATTTGGAATAATTGTAGAACTGTTGATAAGTCTGAGTTAAAATAATATCAATAGAACTTAGATCATGATTTGTTTATTTGTGTTGTCATTTGTTGTGGGTAACTCTTTGTACAATTATTGTTCTTGTTGTTTGTTTGTTTTTCCTATCAGAGAGCGTGTCGACCGAGAACTCAGGGAGAAAGAGAAAATCCGATCTGACCTAGAAAAAGCTGAGAAGCTGAAAACTCAGCTTGCCACCGAGGTGGATGAGCATCACTCTGCAATCGAGCACACAAATAACCTTAATCTCAGGTAACTTTTTCCTTGGATTACAGCAGATATTCCTGCTGTTGTTTGTTCCTTTTATCACAGATAGAGGTCTCAGTCCAATAATTGTACAGAATATTGTACCTAATTGACCTCACAGTCCATTCATAGAGACTTCAGTGGAGCCTTTTTTAATTTTATATACTTTCACATTACATTTATAAATATATACAGTACATTACAGTACAGTCACTGTTATGTTCTTCTTTGTCTCCAGTATTGTATTGTTCAGTATGTAAGCATTAAATTCTGTATTCTCTGTGCCTGGATGTCTACAGGAAGCTTGAGCAAGACCACAAAGAGAAGCTAGCTGTAGTGCGATCGGAGCTGATGAAAGAGATGGACCAGATCCAGCAGCAGGCGGGCCTGCAGCGTGAGGAACTGGAGGCAGAGATCGAGAAGATCAGGGAGGATGAATCTTTTCTCCGAGACCATCTTTCCATCTCTGTGAAGGTACCAAAAAGATTGTGGTGATAACATTTGGTGAAGTTTGAAATAGTTTTTATTAACAACCTTGATATGGCTTCACTTTTCTCACTAAATGTTTTGCATGTCCAAAATGAACAAATGGTTAATGATTGTAAACATAATCTATGTTGTTTGTGACTATTAGGAAAACAGACGTCTTGAGATGGAGTTGCTGGACAACACCGAAAAACTAGTGGAGGCACAAAACCAAATTACAAAACTCCAGACGAACATGGACAACATCATGAAAGAAAAGGTATCAAGACAAGAACCCATATAGGTCCACCTAGGTTTCTCTTGTACAGCCCTTTTGTTTGCATCTTTGTTTTTATTTCATGATGTCTGAGCAAATAAATTAAACTTGTGTGTGTGTGTGTGTGTGTGTGTGTGTGTGTGTGATCTCATTCTTTAGTTTGGTGACTTGGACCCTGGCAGTGCAGATTTCCTCCTCCAGGAGGAACGTATTAAACAACTACGGAGCAGCTATGAAGCACAGTGCAGGGTAAACGCAACTAAATCACAAAAAGCACACAGCTTTTCTTTTTGTTTGTTTGTTTGCCTGTTTATGCATACAGGAATGTTCCTGTATGCATAAACAGGATATGTGTAATATTAGCTATACAAAGTGGGTTTTAGGTGCAAAATAATTTTCCAAAAGTCTTGTGCTGTATGTTGTCAGTTAATTAATTCTGTTTGTTCTTTATACTCATACTTAACTGGTGGTATTATTTATTTATAGGAACTGCAGGATCGTATTGATGAGCTGCAGTCCGAGTTGCAGGAGTTCCACAGTCTCGGTCGAACTCATCAGTCCTGCCACAAACCTCTCTCTGAAGAGTTGGAGAGTAAAAGCCCCGGCATGGAGTCTGATCCAGGTAGGCCCACAACTCAATACAGATTGCTATAATTTCGGTACATTGACATTTTGCCACCAGCTTATAACTTCTGTTTTTGCAGGCATCGGTTCAGAGGAGGTTCAGCCATTCAGCATGAGCTTAGATGCAGAGATGATGCTGGAGCAACTAAAGGAGCAACATCTTCAGGAAATGGAGGAATTGCGAAACCAGCTGGAGACCAAGGTAAGTCCAGTAGATCAGTTATCTTTCATTGGGTTACACATATATGTGTTAATTATAGTGATTTTAAAAAGCAGCAGCAGGAGACGTTGATGTAATCATGTTGTGAATTGAGATGAGAGATGGCATTTTGGTCATTCAAATATTGAGATATATATATATATATATATATATATATATATATATATATATATATATATATATATATATATATATATACATACACACACACACAATTCTTAACCTTTCTGACTATTCGAGATGAATAAAATGAACTAATTTTTCATCCTCAACCTACCATTCATTCTTCTACATTCTCATTCCAACAGATCAATGAATTTGATGAGATGGTTGAAAAGCAGAGGGCGACCCACGAGGACCAGAAGGCTACCTTAGCCCTCCAGTACCAGCTGGAGGTCCAGGCTTTGAGGGAGGAGATGGCCAGCGTTCAGAGCCACGCACAGGAGCTCCAGAGCCAGCTAGAGCAGGCGGAGCTGGAGCGGACCTGTCTGGAGCAGAAGCAGGCCGAGGAGAGGGAAGAGCTGGAGAACTTGAAGGAGGAGGAAGTGGGAGCCCTGAAACAACAGCTGGTAGAGGCCCAAACCTGCACTGCAGACCTGGAGGAGCAGCTGAAGACCCTCAAAGTCCAGCAGGCTGCGGCGGACGAGAACCTCGTCACTGAGATGGAGGAGCTGAGAAACCAACATTCCGTTGAGATTAAGACACTAGAGGAGAAGAACGTGGAGCTGCTTGAAGCCAGACTGGAAGAGGAGAGACAGAAACTGCAGGAAGAAAAGGATGAGTTGGAAAAGAGATTGTTAGATGATTTTGAAGGAGAGAAGGGATTATTGAAACAAAGCCATGAGGATGAACTGAATGCCAGACTAGAGGAGGCAAAGTGCAGGTTTGAGGAAGAGCGTGATGAGATTGTGCAGAGACTGACGGAGCAGTGGCAGAAAGAGAGGGCTCAGCTGGATGAGCAGAATAATGAGACTCTGCAGGTGCTGCTGGAGGAGGAGATGTTGAGACTTGTGAAGGAGCAGGAAGAGAAGGAGAGCAACCTCAGGAAACAGTGGGAGAATGAACGAGCTCAGCTTCAGGAGCAACAGGAGGAGGCTCTGCTCGACAGAATCCTTCAGGAAAGGTTGCAGTTACAAGAGCAGTATGAGCAGAGGGAGAAGAAGCTAAAGGAGGAGTGGGAGAGGGAGAGGTTGCAACTGGAGGAGGATTACGAAGGGATGCTCCAGGATAGGCTGAATGAAGACAGGGAGAAGCTTGAGACTGAGAAAGAAGAGGCGGAGAAGAGAGTAGGATGCTTAATGGCAGAGGAGAAAGCTCGTCTAGAAGAGAGCCATCGAGAGGCTGTGCAGGAGCTGACTGTCAAACACACTGAGGAGAGGAACGCGCTCAGCAGTGTGTTGGACAAACTACGAGATGACATCGCTCAGGAGAGGTGAGACGTTTAACTTTTGAGAGACTTTTACTTATTTGCATTCATGTCATAGTAAGTTATTTATCAATAAAACTTGTATTAGTTCTGAAACATGCACTATTACAGGAATAGTTCGATATTTTGGGGAAATACACTTATTGGCTTTCTTGCTGAGAGTTACATAAGAAGATTTATACCACTCTTACTCTCATGTCTGTTTAAATATGAAGCTAGCTTAGCATAAAGAATGGAAACAGGGAAACAGCTAGCCTGGCTCTGTCCAAAGGTAAAGAAATCTGCTTACAAGCATCTGTAAAGTTCACTAATTTTTTTTTTTTTTTTTTAATGAGTTTCTTGGCCTGGTGCAGTAACTTCCTGGAGTTTTGTCTGAAGTTTTTTGTTTGAAGTGTGTTTGGGACTACATGCTAATTTTATACAGTATATCCTAAATACTACAGATCACAGTATACTGTGAAAAAGATGAAGCAAATGAAGCCTACTACACACCTCATCCTATGCACAAATTACGTAAACAATCCCACAATAGGCGCCACATCATTTGCAACCTCAGACCCCTCTACATGTGCAGTATTACTGTGGGACAATAATGTCCACACACACACTACACACTTAAAACCTGCTTAGAATTAGTACGTATTATGGATTTGGGACACAGCCATAGTCCTGTACGTAAACCCCCTCATCAAACCTCTATTTGACGTTTTTACACTTCAGCTTTTGTACGGATTAAACAATTGCGATAAAACCTGTTAATTAGTGAGCTTAAGAGAGGCTAGTAGGTGGATTTTTTTTTTTTTACCTTTTGGACAAAGCTAAGCTGGCCAACTCTAGCTGTAGCTTCATATTCTCATTTAACAGTCAACAAGAAAGCTAAAAAAGCTAATTTTCTAAAATGTCAAACTATTTCTTTAAAGTAAAATGCTGAAAAAGTAAAGTTTGTTTTTCAGAATTTTACATTTTTGTTCAAAACTGTTTCTGTAACAATCATTAAATAACCATGTACAGGAGGGAAATCGAGATCAGCTTCTCCCAAAGAATCAAGGAAGTGGAAGATCGTTTCTCAGGTGAACAAAAATGTGTTGCAGAGCGTTTTCAGGCTGATGTTTTGAAACTTGAAGAGCACTACCAAAGTGAGCTGAAGGTGCTTTCTGAAAGCCACGTCGAGCAGAAGCTCCACTGGGAGGCACAGATGCAGGAGGCCCTTGAGAATGCTGAAGAACAAAGAAAAATGATGGAGGTGGGCATGGAGCAAGAAAAAGAGAGCCTAAATCAGGAATGGACAAAAGAACGACATGAGCTGGAAAGTATTCACAAGGAAGAGCTGGAAGCGCTGGTGATGAAGAACCAGCAGCTGCAAAATGAATTGGATAACTTAACTAGTATGGCCCAGACTAAAGAAATAGAGCTCAGTAGGCAGCTAAATGACCTCCATAACCGGCTTCAGGAAAGCCTGCAGACCAGAGAGGAGCTTCTGGCTCAGTCTGATCAGAAAGCAGTTGAGGCTGAACTTCTACTAAATCAAACTGTGGAAGATTTTAAACAGGAGAGGGCAGAACTTCTGGGTAGCCAGTCAGAACTTGAGGGAAAATACAATGAGATGCTTTCAATTTCTGAGAGGCAGATAAGAGAGAGGATTGAACTGTTAACTGAGCGTGATGACTTAAAGATGAAGATTGAAGAGCTGGAGATGCTTCTTAAACAGGCAGCAGTGGACTTTGATCTGGAGAGGAAGGAGCTACTGGAACTTATCTCCAGTCTTGAGGAAAAGTTAAGAGATAATCATGACAGAGAAGATCTTATAGCAGAGCGAGATCTGCTGAGAATCAGAATTAAAGAGCAAGAGATGGAACTCAGTCGAGTTTTGGCCGCTGCAGAAAAGGCTGAGGAGACAGAAATAGTTGAATCAGATGAGGTGGACGAGGTGCTAAACCAGGAAACATGTTCGGCACCCTCTGAAATCTGTCTCGATAATGTTATTCTTGCCGATTCCGATCAGGAAGTAGTTGAAACAATTCTGGTTGAAAAAGACGTCGAAGTAGAGATAACGGAGACTCCTGATGCAATGGATGAATCTCCTGAAAATATCCAAAGTGCTACCGATGATGATGATAAAGAAGACAACATGCCAGAAATAAAGACAGATGCCACTGAGAACCAAGAGGAAGCTGATGAAATTGATGTGCAAGAGAAGATGACTAACAACAATGACTCACAGCCTGAAAATACAAATGTTGTCGGCGAGGGATGTAATGATGAAGTTGTTGCTGCTGCAGAAGAAGAAGTTGGAGTTTCAAGCCCTGAAGAAGCTGAAAAAGACCCCAATGTAGTCTGTTGTTCTGCAGAAACTGAACTTTGTCATGAAGAAGACCCCTGTGACAACCACAACCCAGAATCCTCAGTTCCGGGCGAAAATCATTGCGGTGATGCTGAAAATTCGCCGAATGTTGAAAACAAAGAAGAAGCTGTTTCCTCAAATACGCAGTGTGAAGTGGAAGAGGCTTCGCTTGAGGCATTTGAAGGTGATGAAGATGCAACAGACTGTGAGAATAAAGCTGCTCTTGAATCATGTGAAGAGGAAAACAAACCTCAAGATGTACCAGCTTTGGACTCTGAAAGCCCTCCCCATGAAGATGAGCTGTATCATGAGACTGTGGTTGAACCCTCAGCTCTGGGGGAGACGGGTGACCTTTATGAACTATCTCTAGAGGATGCTGAGGATATTTGTCTACCAAATGTCTCTCACGAGCCAGGACATGAAGTTGAACTTGTGTGTGATTATTTAACGGCTGAAATGAAGGACGAGGACGCTGACTACACACGTGATTGTCTGGAACTGCTGGATGAAGATGGCAGTTGTGAGGACCAGGATTTTTCTCTCTTCAAACTACAGGCTTTGTGTAGCACCGCCACAGAGGAGAATATCCTCCTACATGAGAAGATTTCTTTGCTTCAGCAGAAAGCAGAAATTCTAGAAAATCTTTTGACTCATAACCATGAAAAGATCAAAACTGGCCACCAGGTGTTAGAGGAAAACTACAGCCTCAAAGTCAAAATGCTGCTGTTAATGGAGCACATCAAATCGCTGGAGATAAAGGCCTTAAAAATGACAGATCTTCAGATTAGATATGAAGATTGCATGTGTGAAAATGCCAAACTGAAGGATCAAAACGGCGAACTTGAAAAGAGGGTTTGGAGCCTTGAAAGCAGGATGAATATTTTCCACGATCTACAAGATCAGCAGATTGCACTTGTGGACGAGATCAGCAGGATGCGAGAAGAGAACAGTAAGCTGTCCGAGTTGTTCAGCGACTTGGAGAGGCAGGGCGACACGCTTTCGACCGCGCACCCTGACACCGGATCCCCACAGAGCCCCTCAGAGGAGTCTTTCCTGGATCTGAACAGCCAGGCAGTGCCTGGCCTGGAGGACTGCTGCATGGAGTTTGAGATGCAGAACACCAAACTCCGCCGAGCCATCACAGAGCTGCAGGACAAGTCGCAGACACTAAATGAAACGACACAGGTCCATAGGTAATGTGGAGGAAAAAAACTAGGACCCCGTCCTCCTGTGTCTGCAGTGGCCTTTGTTATCCCAACCCTCTTGTGCTTTGATTTTTCAAGAGCACTCTTTTGTTCCCAAGCACGACGTAGTGCTGTTGTCCTACCTGTGATTAGGCTCCTAATGCTCCTAAACCTTGAAAACTTGTGACTTTGCTGCTTTGATCCCTGTAGATCACCAGTGGAAAGTTCAGTGTGTGCAAATGGTAGAATGTGTTGCTTTTAATCAATGTGTTGCAAAGAATTTCTTACCACTGTTCATTTTTACATCATCCAGCTGAATTTTGAACATGTTTTCTGAGAATTATGGTTTTATAATAGCTCTCAGGAATCTATTTTTCTGACTCTTAACTAGTTTTGTCTGTCTGTAGATCCGAGGCCAGTCGTCTCGCTGAAGAAAACCTCATCCTCAGGCAGAAGATTGATGCGTTGAAAGAAGAGGACTTGAAAGAGGCCCAGGAAGAGTTGACGTAAGAAGCAGCACATTTAATTTGCAAATAACCACTTCTGTGAACTTTGTTTTGTAATGTAGACATTTGACATTTTTTTTTTTTCTGTTGTTAAATTTTAGGCAGACTTTGGAGCACTTTAAAAACGAGAAGATTGCGGCTCAAAAGGCAGCAGAGATTTTCAAGAAACAGGTATATGTGACTTGATATTATAAAGAAAAGGTCCTAAAAATAATTTTCTCTACACACACACACACACACACTTCATTCAGTTAATTTATCTCCTCCTCTGCAGATTGTAGAGCTGCGTTCGCAGAGCCAGCAGCTAGAGGATGAGAGGGGGTTGCTGTCAGAGAAAAATGCAGAAAATGTTGCCGATATGGAGAAGCTAAAACAGCAGCTGGCAGAGCTGATAAAGGAGAATGAAAGGAGGGAGGCGTTCCCCGCTGAGGAGAAAAACAAGGTAAACAGTGTTTTGTGACAGATGTGTGGTCGTCATTGTGTCGTAGAGAGTAGTTAATTGGTGGCTGTTTTGTGTTAGCTGGCAGCTTGTGTGTCTGCTCTGGAGGCAGAATTGACCAAAGCTCTGGAGGACACTGCACAGCTGGAGGAGAGGAATACCCAGCTGTCACAGCAGCTCTCTGGCCTCAGAGAGAAGGTGAGCATCGGGTCACGGGCACTTTAACGGATCTAATATTAACCACATCAAGTACGCACAGACACAGAGTACAAAAAAGTATTAACACCTCGTACTCTTGCCATGAAATGACCTGCTGAATCTGGGCGACCTTCAATGATGAATCAGAAGAAATGCTAAAGTATTTTTGTCTTTGAGGCAGCTGTGATCTACTGGGATGTTTCTGTGTGATCTAGCATTAGCAGTAAAGTCCTATAAAGAGAGGATTGTTCCATTACAACTGTAGTCATCTTCTTGCTCCTAGGCGGCCATGGTGGACTCGATGGAGAATCAGCTCAGCCATCTGGTAGAGGAGCGAAAGAGTGCGGGGAAAGAGACTCAGGGCCTCCGCAACCAGCTAGCCAAAGCTCAGGAGAGGGTAAGAGTCTGCCTTAACCCACAGAATCCTCTCATTGTTAGATAATAAGCTCTCTTTAGCAACTGCTCGAGAGAACAAATTGTGTCTAGGATGTGAGATCTAAAATAAACTTCGTGTTAATCTCCATTAGTCTTGACTGACTTAATTGCTTAATTAAGATGTATGTTGTAAATGTACACATTTTTGGCAACTCTAGCTGACTACCTAAAGGAATCTTATTTATTTCACCAATGTGTTGTGGCACCTAGGCCTTTATCAGTGTGATTTTATATTAAAATTGTTTTTTTTTTACACTCCAGGTAAAGACAGTAGATGACACTCTTCAGGCTGTAAACCATCAAAGTACTCGTCTTAAGACAGATGTCCGTGTTTTGCAGCAGGAGAGAGATTCCCTCAAACATGATGTGGCAGTGCTGCACAAACAGCTGCAGGACGCCGACGATAAAGTAAGACATGTTTTATTTCTATGACTTGGCAGACTCATTAAAAGTGTAAACCTCATACTCAAGAAAAAAGAGAAAGATAATGTTTGAATTTGTTCAATGACAATCTTTTGACTTCTTTTCATCACAGAACCACGTTTTGGAGATGGCCTTGCACTCCAGCGGCCTCCAGAGTCAGAGCAAGAGGCTGTACAGAGATGAGATGTCTCGGCTGAAGGAACAGGAGCAGCAGCTGCTGAGGCAGGAAAACGATCGGCTCCTGGTAGAAGTGCAACACATCAAAGGAGACCTGGTGCAGTCCAGAGAAAAGGTGACATTTTAAAGAGTTATTTCTACCCTTTTTAAAGAACTGCGATGTCATATTAGGAGTGTTCCTTTATCTGTCACTTATCTATAAGCCTGTTATTTTCTCTCTGCAGGTCCGACAGCTTGATGCCACCATCCTGTCCCTGAAGCAGCACAAACAGAGTCAGTCCTCGCTGGTGAAGGCCTTGGAGCAGGAAAACGCCTCTCTGAAGGAGGAACTGGAGGCACAGAAGGAACTGACCAAGGTAAGAGCTGCATTATGTGTTCTCTTCTTAAAAATGCTGATTATGCGATGCCCTCCTGTATTCTTATTGCTTGATGTGCACCGGTTTCAGGGTTGTGAAGCTGGGGAAGGACACACAGAGCTGGAGAGCCTTCAGCAAGAAAATGAGGTGCTCAAGGCCCAGATGGCTCGACTGTCTACACAGCTGCTAGAGGTACCAACCTCTTCTGTTTTTATTACATTAGGTTTTACCAAAACAAACTATTTAAATATGGCATTTGCTTTCATGTATAGAGTACTTATCTTTCTGTTCATGTTTGTTATTTGTGGCTGCAACTTTTGCACTTCAACCTAATTTTTTGCCAGGTATCTCTCAATGGGAGTTCATTATTAACACATACATTTACCTCATACTGTACATATTTCTCTTCCAGCTATTTTACGCTTCTCTTACTCTTCTTTTCCTACATTCAGACATTCCAGGCTCAGTTGGTTGGTCTTCTGCCTCCGTCACCTCACAGGATTCCCAGGGGACAGCATCGCGGTGAAGATCCAGACAACGCACAGGTACGATACAACCAGAACCTTCACTGTTTATCAGACCAGGTCAAATATATATATGTATGTATTTTGAAAATATGTGAGCTAAACACGTCTAAATTATACACTTGAGAGATTAAATTCATTAAAATGAACAAATTAAAAGCTCCCTAATGCTTTTACAATTCCAGAGTCTACTGAATTGACCTTTTAGAGCTAAGATTTATTACCATTGCATCATTGCATGGTTTGGTATTTCATTCATCTCCATTCATTTTCTTCTCTCAGTCATTTCTCTGTTGTTGCATCATAGTCATTTGTCGTTATGGTCATGAATTCATTATTAATGGCTACAAGAAGGAAACAATGAAGTACATCTCATGTTGGAAATACTATGGGATATAATGGGAGTTAAACACCCATTGCATTTCTGTCACTGTCACTTTGGTTTAGAAGGTGTTTCCACTCAATTCAGGTGCTTGTAGATTTTTTTTTTTTGGTCATTTGCTTCCTGACTGTTATTTTCACATCTTGAAGCAAAAAAACAATGAAATTAAATTATCGTAAAAGGAAAAAATCACCAAATTTTTCAGCATCACAGCAAATACTGTATAAAATGTTAATAATAAATTGCTTAGTGTGTAAACTCTCAAACACCTGAGCTGAGTGACACTTTTCCTTTTCCATTATCTTTTTGTTTTAATGTTTGTTTTAAGGTTTGCTGTGCTCCTTGTTTTGATGCCTCTCACAGATCTTTCATCTCCGCGCCTGTCTGTCCTCATTTCCTTGTGTGTGTAGAGTTTACCTTTTGGGTTTGGTATTTAGTCTGTGGTGCCTCTGTGTCTGTTGTGTTTCTGACTCACTGTCACTGTCTTTATTTAATTTTCCATCTCGGGACTGAAGTTAGTTTCTGTGATGAGATCTCCTGGGTGTGGTCCTGGTGGCTGTTTTCCATTTGTCACCTTTTGCAGAGTCGCGTTGCACAAACCTCCGTCTCTCCTCACTAGATAGATGTAGTTTATCTGTAAATGGAGTCAAACACCATCTGATGTTCTGTTGTGTCATTTCTAGCATGACACTACAAGTCATCAATAGGTGGCCATGAATGTAGTGGTAGGAGGGTAAACATGACTAAACTCAGTTTGCACACTATTTGAGATCCCATTTAATATAACAGTTGTGTATAATATAACTATACATATATATTTGTTAAGATTTATGTCGGCTTAGAATAAATGGGTTGTTTTGTTTTTGTGTCTGATCATTTATGTGATCTGTCCCGAATGGGATTATTCAGACATATTGATCAACAACAAGCCAAACACTTTGATACGCATACCTGCCGGTGTCTAACAGCCTGCATATTGTGTCCCAGGAGATATACAACCATGGCATTTAAATAGATACACACAGCCTCACATAGATACAAATACAGACATATTATACAAACAACATAAGCCGATATAGACAAAAGAAATCAAAATCAACATAACCAATTCATTGCATGTCTTATTATAGTCTGTAATCCAGAGAAAGTATGAAGCTTGTATCATAAGTTATTTTTCTGCTATTAAGCTTACAAAATGTTAACAAACTATATTAAAACATTTAAGTTAATGGTCAAAATAAACAGCACAGACTAACATATTCTGACTTTTAGTTGGATCCTATATTTCCCATTATGCAGCTGGTCTGATGACATCGTCAGGGTTTTGTTTTTGTTTTTAAGACTTTAGAAGGGTCGTCCACATCCACAGAAAACATTATACTATAACTGTTTTCACAGTCTGAGTAGTGCTCCTTATGACAAACTGAACTTCATGTATAAAATTGGTGGAGTGCCCCTTTAATCATAGAACTATATTATACATAACTTTTATATAAAGTGGGATCTCATAATGATTTTTTAATACATTGAAAGATGAATGATCATATGAATAAATGCTATATACTTGTCCCTATATAAATAAACATTAAATGGATAAAAACAGACAAAATATGTAATATATATATATATATATATATAACGGTTATAACCATGAAATTGTGACATAATCTCATAAATGTTTGAAAGTCAGCATATTATTTGATTGGACCAGCTCTGCCTGTTTGTCTTGATTGACAAAAACTTTATGAAATAAAAACAGTCATGAGGTGATTGGCGTGAAATGGCAAGTAACTTTTTAGAAAATGGACATTTTGAAACAAAAACAAATAATTAAATATAAATATCCTGAAATAAACTGTTACTGTGAAAAGAAGCAGCTAACGATTATTTGTATTAGCGATTGATCTGCCAGTTATTTTCATGATTAATCATTAATCATTTGGTCAATAAAATATCAATGGTGAAAAACACCCATCACAGCATCCTGGAGTCCAAGGTGGCATCCTCAGATGTCTTATTTTGCCAAACCAACAGTTCAAAACCCTGAAATATTAAATTTACAGTCATATAAGACCAAAATAGTTGCCGATTATTTTCCTGTCAATCAACTAATCATTGCAGCTGTAATTTTATAAAAATTAGCAAAGTTTTTAAAAATATGTTGGATTATTTAAAATGGTTATATTAAATATAGACAGTATATATTGTCTGTATTTATTCATATGATTATTTATTTCATGTCGTATTTATTTAATATTGGACACACATCTTCTTATATAAAAGCCAAAGATCCCTGTGTGAAAGCGTGTTAACTGACCAGGCTTGCGTAGTATTGTAGTGTATTTGTAGGATCAGAGGAGAGGGTCGAGCTCTGGTGAAGTGTACCTGCCTTTTCTCTCCAGGGGCCGATGCCGGAGCAGCGGGCGGCTCACGCAGACAGCTACCGGCGGATCGGTGGATTGTAACACCAGCGTCTTTCCCCTGCTCTCCACTTTAGCCTCTTTTCTCCTCAAAGACTGCTCTGCTCAGTCCTGCTCTTCCTCTGCTACGTTCGGAGCAAAAATCTGTAGTACAGTATACGCCGCCCTTTCTGCATCCTTATAGGAGATTGTGAACAAATGTGGTGCCTGATTCAAAAGGCACGAATGTGTAATTGTATTGCACTGCTGCTAGGTGGCAGGAAAACACACAAAATGGCTCCAGATGGTTTTCCCAATGGGATTTTGATTAAAACACTGACATTCTCATTAAAAATGTAAAGTTTGTCAGACATGCCTTTTCAATTGTAACATCTATATATACAGACTACAAAGTTTTGTCTTGACAAACTTTAATCTTTGAAAGCAAATGCTCTGTGCATTTTGTAGTGGAAATATCTTTGCTTGATTACAGGGAATCTTTTTTTAACGTAGGGTGTATTTCTGGGAATGTTCTGTTATGCACTTGTACCATTTATCATTGTATGAGACAGGGTAAATCCTCAGAGGCTGAATCTTGTGTGACAGTTTGCCTTATGATCATCAAGGAGTGTTAAGTTGAGGCGAGGTTAGTGCCTAACAGCCTTCTGAGCCTTCTCTAACAATCAAGCAGTTCCAACCCGTTGATATAAGCTGTTACTGTGTCCAGTCAGGGTTTAGAGAGGTTAGTTAAAGTTTTCACTGTTTTGTCTTTTGTCATTTTATGCCTGTATTTCTTACTTGACACTACACATAGTTGAATGTTTCTCCAAGCTTTCCTGTTGATTGTTGTATTTGTGTTCTGGGCCTTTGTGTCGCTGCTGCACAACCAAAGTCAATCACATCTGTCTGGGTTTTGTTTTTCTCGAGCGAGGACCGCTCAAACGTAACGTCACTCAGCTGTTAACTCTAAATGTTAATCTGGTATTTATTATTAGAAAATCCACGTGAGCCGTTCAAGATGAAATCATTGTTTGTATTGTGTCATTAGTACAATGTGTCATGCATCTGTTATTGTCATATCTGTGTTTGGTTTTTGAGTCATTTAGTGATACTTTTGTATAGACTCAAATGTATTTGTTTTATTATTTTTGTTATTTATTTTAATATAATCATGTTAGTGTTTATTTTATTTATGCATTAAATTATTTTTGTAGAGGTATCTGGAATACATGGCATAATTTTATACCTATTTATATTTTATTTATTTTTTTTAGCGGATTGTCCTCTCCTTTTAGAAATGTACCAGACATCATTTAATGCAGAAATCATCATAAAATAAAGCATCTAGTTTAAAAGAATGTGGTCTGTATATTGTGTGACTTTCCTCACCATCACATTTTTCAATTTACACCAGCTCAAAGGCTTAAAAAAAGAAAAATCAAATTCTATCATTTTATTGCATTTGCAGCAATTTGATGATATCCTTCACTGTCTTCTCACCAGGATGAAAGGGAGAGGAAGATGAAGAATATGGAGGAACGTATGAGGGAAATTGAACTGTCGCTGCATAACGTCAAGCTGCTGCTCAAAGAGAAGGTTGCTCAGCTTAAAGACCAGGTCAGTCCAAAAAGCACATAACCATCTGAAATTTAGTGTTGTCTCTTATAAAGATGAAACCTAATAACTTAAGTTAAAAATACTCACTCAAAACAAATCACACAATGTTATTTTAAAAGCTTTTGTGCTAAAATTATGAAACTCAGTAAGAAAAAAGTATGGAGTTGTTTTCTCAGAAATTGTGATTTATAGTATTTGAACTTTAAAGGTTTTAATCTTTGACCGTTCCAGTAACGATATATCAGCCAATATTCATAAGAAAAACACTTAAACTAAGTGTTATCTAATGCACTCCTGAAGAACAAGTGTGTGGGGAAAATGATCATTTGAGAAAAAAAAAGGTTAAATTCCTTCACGTTCTCAGCACTAAGTTTATTAGAGACACAACATTTCAGTGTGATGCAACACATCTTTGTACTAAACCACAGCCTGTGTGGCAAACAAACTCAAAACACCTGAGACAAATACTATATCAACAACTTAAAAAAAAAAAAAACAGAAATAATCAAAATATTTAACAAATAGAACTTAAAGGATAGATTCACAATTCAAAAGTCTTCAAACAAGTCAGGTGCCCAAATGAACATTGAAGCAGGTTTTGTTCATAATGACCATTTAAAAGATCCATTCTAAATGTGATTTCAGTGTATTTAGAAGTTTATCTGAAGGTAATAATGAGGCTTCAGCCGTCTGAGTTAGTCAAAGTGGATATCTTCCACAGTTAGTCTTTTTGGTAAAAAAAAAAAAAATTCCCTCTTTGTGTCTCAACAGTGTTTTCCTGTAACAAAAAGAAGGAATTTGGCACTAAAAAGACCAACTTGATTTGACTAATTTGGGCAGCTGAAGCCTCATAATAGCTTCAAATGAGCTTTAAATATATTTTTGTACAGAAGGAGGACTGTGGATTTTGGCCCCCATCACTTACATTAAAAGTGCATTATGAAGTGATCTTCTAATGGTCAGTATGAACAGGAGGGATGATTACAGCAAGAAAAACATTTCAGTGTTCATTTGGGCACCTGATTGTTTTAAGACAGACTTGAAAAATTGTGAATCCGTCCTTTAAACAATATACATAAATTACCTCTTTAAAAGAGGTAAATGGGGAACCATCCCAACTAAACATCATAGCATCTTAATGAAATATCAACTCATTATTCAGGCACTTAGGAGAAAATAAAGTGTAGCTCCAATAAGCTTCCCTACTTTTGAGAAGTGGGTCAAGGTTTCCCCCTCTTGGAGGAAGATCAACTTTCTGAATGCCAACAAAACAAAGAGTTGGAACATCACAGCGAGCGCCACTGAAGTGAAACGTGGCAGAATAGCTGAGATCTGCTTCCCTAATTGAACTTTTGTGTTCACTAATACGTAGCAAAAATGCTTCATATAAACAGTTTGATAAGGATCACTTGAATGTGGTTGTTAAAGAATTGTGGCTAAGATATGTACATCTCAGAAATAAACTTGTTAGACAAACAATCACTGAATTTCTCTGGCTTTTCTAGCTGCACAAGAACGGCAAAGCAGACGTGCTGATCAAAGACCTGTACGTGGAGAACGCCCATCTGCTGAAGGCTCTGGAGATAACTGAGCAGCGGCAGAAAATAGCAGAGAAGAAGAACTACCTACTGGAGGAGAAGATCTCCAGCCTGAACAAGATAGTGCGCGACCTAAACCCCTCGCCCCTTCCGTCACTATCTTACCACTTCAAATGCTCGTAACGCATCGCCCCGAAATGTCCAGGGGTGTTCAGGACATTAATAACACTGGCCATGCCAAACGTGAGTGTCCAAAGTCCAACGTCAACTTTTTATTCTTGCATCCAGCCAAATGCACACAGAAAACATGGTTTTCAGCTGCATGTCCACTGGCATGTTAGCCTAAATGTTATTGTGTTGCATATGCACTACTTTTTATTTGTTTTATTCTAAGCAATAATTAGCTCATGTTGTGTTGGACCTACAAAGACCCAAATGTGAGGCTAGACTGTAAAAAAAACGCGTGCTATTTTACTGTAAGTTAAATTTTAAAAATATTTTTCAATGCAGTTACTAGTAAATGAGTAAATATTTTACCATGTCACTATATTTTTCTTTCCAGAGAGAAAAGTATTACTTGTAAAACTGACACTGAAGTGCACTTTTTATATAAGTGTTCTTTTGTCTGTGTTGTCAAAGAGATTAGTTGTGTTAATCTGTCAGTCACTTCCTTCTCGAGCCCTTATGTAAAGACGAAACTTGTCTGTCAGCGGTTATTCATGTAAACGTAAAAGTCAAATAATCTGGTGACCTTTTCGAGGTATTTGCTTTCTGTACCTGATGTTACATTTACTTTAAATGTCTGTGAAGTGGCAATACTTGCTATTTAAATACACTTGAGTAAAATCCTGTGATCTGTTGCAATATCTAAAGTGTCAATATGTAAAGCTGCATTTTTGCCATCATGAATGTCTTTGATTTAAATGAAGGATCTTGTATTTGTATTTGCTGCAAAGAAAGCACTAAAGATGAGAACAGGGTAATGATTTATGTTACAAGTATAAATAATTAAAAATACTACATGGATCATGTTTGGTTTGATTTCTTATTAGATTGATTTGTCTTATATCTGCATATTTATTCCACCACTGTTCATACTTGATATACATTTTGTAAATGTAAGCAAAATTTTGAACTTCAACTTTTTAGAGAACATTTTTAATATTATAGCTTTTTTTTTGTTGTATTGCTACATTTTATCACTAATGAGGACGAACTACTGCAAAAAAAATGTCTTGCTGCCCGCTCAGTTTAGAGTCGAAACAAATGTAGATGTTTATTTTTTTCTGTAAATTGTGACCTGTTGTTTTGACGATTAAGTGGTGAAGCTCAGTTGTCAACAATATTTTATTTCCTTTACTTAAGTAAAAGTATAATACAGCAATGTAAAAATACTCAATTACAATTAAAACTCCTGCATGAAAAATCCTACTTAAGTAAAAGTACATAAGTATTAGCAGCAAAATGTAGTTAAAGTATTGCAGTAAAAGTAGTGGTTTGGTCCCTCTGACTGATATATTATTATATATGACATCATTAGATTATTAATACTGAAGCATCAGTGTGTAAGCAGCATGTTACTGTTGTAGCTGCTGGAGATGGAGCTAGTTTGAGCTACTTTATATACAGTTAACTGGTTTAGTCCAGTGGTTCCCAACCTAGGGGTCAGGCCCCTCCAAAGGGTCACCAGATAAATCTGAGGGGTCGTGAGATGACTAATGGGAGAGGAAAGAAGAAAAAAAGTTCTGCAACACAAATCTGTTTTCAGACTTTTTCTCTAATCTTTGATTTTTGGTGAAATATTGGATCATTTGAACATTTATTGAAATGAAACCATGTGAGAAGTTTAGAGGGAAAAATCACTATTTGGTGGAGCTGTTAACAACTCATAGACATCTGACCCTGACTACACACTGCTTTTTGTAAGACGTCATAATGCCAAAAAGGTTGGAAACCACTGGTTTCATCTTTAACAATGAATTGTATTTTAAAATCTTGTTATATTATCCATTGTGTCAAATCTTCATCTGAAAAGTAACTAAAGCTGTCAAATAAATTTTTGCTGGGGACCCCTCAAGGACCCCTGGGGGTCTCCAGACCCCACTTTGAGAACCATTGGAGTAGAAAGTACAATATATCCCATTGGAATGTAGTAAAATGGAAGTATAAAATAGCATTAAATGGAAATGCTCAAGTAAAGTACATGTACCTAAAGACTGTACTTGAGTAAATGTACTCAGTTACTCTCCAGCACGGTGGGCAGGACTGTACAGTAACCATTCCCGGTGAGGAGCAACGCTGCTCAGAGCGGACCGGACCGCCGCAGGAAAGACGCATCCAGTAGCTCAGGTTAGCTGGCTAACTTGCTGCTAGCCAATTTTTAAAAGCTTAAAATGTTTCCTCTCCGCGCTTTGCAAACTGAACGGGATGGTCGCAGAGCCGAGGGATTGTGCCATGACATTACAGCGCCGTGTTGTTGATGTTTCCCAGCCTTGAGTTATGCTCTCGCGAAAGAAAAGTAAAAACGAAGCGTCGAAACCAGCCGAGGTACACGGGAAATATGTGAAGAAGGAAACGTCGCCGCTCCTGAGAAGTAAGCGCAACAAGTAGTTAGCCTGCTAGCTACAGTTAGCCCCAGCTAGCATGGTAACAAATGTTAACTTAAAAGGCAAAAAAGTAGTTACTTAACAATAGCCAACAGGTTGGGGTGAATATGTGGAAATATTTTGTGACACTGTTGTGTCTCATAAGCTTGTAACCATCTGTTTAATCGCTGTTTTGTAGCTTCATCGTAACCAAACAAGTTGCTAACCTGGTAGTCTGATGCTAACTGTATGTTATGCTACATTAACGTCAGCTGCAGTGTCTAATATTTAACTTCTGAGATAACGGTAACTACCCCGAAGGTTGGTAAGTATACTGAACCACTTAATTAATGATGTATCGGGGTTATATTAGCTTTATTTGTAACCGTTTTCTGAAGCTATATTCAGTGTAGTAGTTTACTGAAAAGTCAGTTTTGTTGCTACTGAGCTGACGTTTGTCCATTGAATGACTGTTGTCATCTGTTCTGGACTCATTGAACTGATGTTAAACAAACTGCATTTTTCTAAATAACTGACATGTAATTTGCCGTATATCGTTATACCTCTTAGTACTGTTACTTAAAATATAGCAGGAATGGTGGAAGAAGTGTTCAGAGCATTTACTTAAAGGACAAATTCACAATTTTTCAAGTCTTTCCTCCTGTTCATACTGACCATTAGAAGATCCCTTCATAATGCACTTACAATGGAAGTGATGAGGGACAAAATCCACAGTCCTCCTTCTGTGCAAAAATTTATTTAAAAGTTTATCTAATATGAAGCTTCAGCCGTCCAAATGAGTCAAGTCAAGTAGATATCTTTCAACGTTACTCTTTTTAGTACCAAAGTCCCTCTTTTTGTTACTATACTTCAACCGCAACTCAACAGGGAAACACTGTCTGAGGAAACACAAAGAGGAAATTTGATGCTAGAAAGACTGTATGTGGCGGATATCCACTTGATATGACTAACTCAGACTGCTGAAGCTGCATTTAAGTTTCAGATCAACTTTTAAATACATTTTTCACTTACATTGAAAGCACATTTAAAGGGGATCTTTTAATAGCCGGTATGAACAGGAGGAATGATTACAGCGAGGAAAAACCTCTTTCACTGTTCATATGTTTTAAGACAGACTTGAAAGATTATGAACCCATCATTTAAGTAAGTGAAAGTGTTGCCAGCAAAATGAACTTAAATACCAAAAGTACTCATTATGAAGACTGTATTATTATTATTATTATTATTGATGTATTAAAGTGTTACTAGCATGTAATTGGTTAAGGTGGAGGTAATTTTAACTATTTTACTGTAGAGCTGCAACAATTAGTAGATTAAGTGATTATTTTGATAATCATTTTGAGTCATTTTTTAAGAAAAAATGCCAAAATTGTCTTGTCCCACCTTCTTAAAATGTGAATTGTCTTTTGTCCTCTATGATAGTAAATTGAATATTTATAAGTTATTGACTGTTGTTCGGGACAAAACAAGACATTTTAGGTTGCATCTTGGACTTTGGGAAACAGTGAACATTTTTTGACATTTTAAAGACCAAACAACTAATTGACTAATTGAGAAAATAATCGGTAGATTAGTCGATAATGAAAACAATCATTAGTTGTAGCCTTGCTTTACTGCATATACTGGTCAGTAGTTAAATCTACACAATAACAATAAATTAGATTTAATTATATGATCATTAATTTTGTATGTAAAATATTTTATCTGCAAAGTAACTAGCTGTTAAAGGTATACTAAGCAGGATTTGGTGGTTGGTGTTTGTAAACAAACAGCATTCAAAGTGGGCCCCGGCTCGACCAGAGCGAGCTGAGAGCAGAGTGAAAGAGAGAGAGAGAGAGAGCAGCGGTGGTCAAGCTAGAGAGTGAATAAAGAGTCAAAAAGTCAAGTCAATATTATTTATATAGCGCCAAATTACAACAAAAGTTATCTTATGACACTTTTCATATAGAGCAGGTCAAGACCATACTCTTCAATTTACAGAGACCCCACATTCCCCGATGAGCAAGCACTTGGCGACGGCAGCAAGGAAAAACTTTAACAGGAAAAAACCTCAAACAAAACCTGGCTCTAGGTGGGCGGCCATCTGCTTTGACCGGTTGGGTTGAGAGGGGGAGGGGGAGGGGGAGAGAGAGTGAGAGAAACACATTTTCTGATTGTTTCACAGCGGTTATGTTCTAAAGCACAAATAAACTGGCCCACACCTCTGTACAACCCTGCGGGAAGTTGCCGCATTGCCAGATTTTGTGTGAATGCAGAGCTTCATCCTGTCCGCTGTGGCTTCTCTGCTCTGTGTGTGCGTAGCTCGGCCCCGCCCTCGGTCAAGCAGACACAGACCTGCAGCTCTTTATACATCCATGACACAGAGACAGAGAGCAGAGCAGAGAAGAGGAGAGAGACAGAGACAGCGATGTAACCTACGAGTCCCGACCTCACACCCCACACAGCGTCCCGAACACAGCAAAATAATAGAAATAATAAGAAAATACAGGCAGAGGGCAGAGTCTCTGCAGATAAATACACTGTCACACACTTCTAGTCAGTCATAAGTGATTATTGAGAGGGATTATTTTTGTATGACAAAATCCTGCATAGTATACCTTTTTATATATAGTGGAGTTAAAAGTGCAATATTTCCTCCAGGAATGTAGTGGAGCATAAGTGTAAAGTAGCAAAAAATGGAAATACACAAGTAAAGTACAAGTACCTCCAAATTGTACTAAAGTACAGTACTTGACCACTGCTTATTGATACAACTAAGGTATTGTTGTGTTGAGTCAGTGACGGTTGTTGACACTTACAATGTTCACCTGGTTGCAGATCTTATGCCCTCATTCATCCGCCATGGACCCACTATTCCCAGACGCACAGAGGTCCCTCTTCCAGAGATGGGGCCCTCTTCCTACCCTGTGGCCCCCAGCCGGGAGCCTGTGGTGTCCAAGAGCTTCCTCCGTACCCCTGTGCAGAGGCCTCCTCATGAGGTGGCCCGCAGAGAGAGCCACCGCATGTCAGCACCTCCATACCTGCCTCGCAGTCTGGGAGACCAGCCCCACGAGTATGGAGGCTCCTCACAGTCCTTCCTCACAGACGTGAGCCCCATGTCTGAGAATGGAGACGCTGCCCGGTATTATTACCCCTCTGAACCTTACTATGACAACCAGCAGGAGCGCCAGCCCAGGAGGGGCCCAGACCGCTTTCCTGAGGACTATAGATACTATGAGCACAATGAACACAACTTCCAAAGATTTCCACGACAGCACACACCTCCGGCTCCAAGTAGACCCCCTTCAGGTAAACATGGAATGTGTTTTGCTTTTTACTTTTTACAGTATTGATCTAGAGCTGCAGCAATTCATCGATCGACAGAAAATTAATCTGCAACTACTTTGATAATCAACTAATTGTTTTAGTCATTTTTAGTCAAATATTTCCTGCTGAATATCTTTGGATTTTTGACTGTTGATCGGACAACATGTGGCATTTGAAGACGTTTTTCAGTATTTTCTGAAATTTTATAGACAAAACGATAAATTGAGGAAAATAATTGGCAGATTGTAGCAGCTCTGTATTGGTCAGACATTTCTTCCATAAAATGGAAGAGAAAAAGAGAACAAAATGTGACACAGGACAGAAATTGTAGGCTTTAGTTGCACATGAGTTTGGAAAATATATAGCAGGCAGTCGTAGTCTCTTGAGGGACTAAAACTCATTTTTTTAATGGTTTTTTGTTTAAAAATTCTGAGGTATGGAAGTGGAGCAGTGATATTGTGATACATTAAATCACACCAGCAACTCTACAACTTTTCAGATTTGACTTGTTGGACTTTTTTAAAGGAAAACCTTGTCAACGTTTGGGTCCATAAAGAATATTGCAGTAGCTATACTAATGTAGTACTGCTGTTCGGAAACATTTTAAAAAGTAATATGGATGAGTTTTGGACCACTCATAGGGACTCTGAAAGGAATTCAGGCCTCTGGTTTTCACTGAGCGGCACAAAAGGATGATTTTGTTTCAGTTCTGCAGAGGAATTAAATATTTTCATGTTCTGCTCTACTGTATCCATCACTGTGACATGAGTGTGTAATTTTCACGAGATTAAACGTTTAGGGGAGGTCACAGGAATTTAGAGAACCTTTTATTTAGCGGCTGACTTGTCAACGTCATGCGTATGATTTAGTATTATGTCAGGCCTGCCTATCACATATCAAGAGTCTTGTTTGGGCTGAAGTTAAACAAGCATTACGGGCTCTGCATTTTTACCTCTCTGTTTGCTGAATCTTTCTGCCGGCAAACTAGCAATTTGCAGACCGCCCCCAGTCAAATGTCTCAGCCTGAGACTGCTCACTATTATGAATCATCTGTACTGCGCTTTGTATGTTCACGTAGCACACGTAAGGCTAATGCACTGAGTAGTAATCAGAGATGTTTTGAAGGAGTCATCCACCCTAAACTTGTCTGACGGCCGCTTTTTTTTAAACCAGTATTATGTTTGCGCTGTAAAAAATTAAATTTTCATTTAGTATTTGTGTACTTAAAATATGTACTTAAAAATATGAGGAAAAATTAGAGCTGCAGTGATTAATCGACTAGTCAATCTACAGAAAATTAAATGGCAACTATATTGATCATTGAATAATCGTTTGAATAATTTTTCAAGAAAAAATGCAAAACATTTCTGGTTCCAGTTTCTCGAATGTGATGATTTGCTGTTTTTCTTTGTCATGTATGACAGTGAATTGAATATAAAGTGTTAGTCACAAAACAAGCAAATAGAAAACATCACTGAGGCCTATAAAAATAGTTGTATTCACTATTTATTTAACATTTCATAGAAAAAAATCATTAGTTGCAGCCCAAGGAAAAATCGCAAACACTGTTTCAGTTTCTTTTCTTTTCTTTTTTTATTAACCCCACATAATCATTATGAGCATGCATGACACATGATCAGCAGCTCATTTGTTGTCTCCCCATTTTCTGCTCTCTTTCTGTAAACAGAAGCATCATCCGAGCTCTGGTCCTGTTTCAGTAAACTGCTGGTAATAGCATATTCTCTCAGTAGAAAACAACTTTTGGAATAAAATCCAGTTTTAGCCTCTTAAAAATGTAGTGAAAACTGGTAGACTCACAATGAGAAAACAATGAGCAGTATCTCTGTATGGATTTAGTTTGATTAATGTTTTTTGTCATCACAAAGTTAAGCACTTTCCTTTGTAACTGCTGAATCACCAGTTGTAAATGTAGTAGACGAGTCTTGATTGTATCCAGTGAAATTCCTGTGATGCATTGAGCTTTAGGTCTGCAGTGAGTATGGCAGGCTGCCATATTTTTAAAGAAAAGGGCAGGGATGATGATGATGATGATGAGGTGGTGGAGGAGGAGGAGGAGGAGGAGGAGTGCATTTCTGCGGAGCACTCGCACATTCCGTCCCTTCACTCACCAGCTGGCAAAGAGCTCCAGCTCTCTGTTGCTGTCACTCTTGTGCAGAATTTATCAGATTGAAGCCGCTTTTTGCTCAGATTCTTCATTCCCTGCACATTCTCGTGTGTTTTCAGCCCTTTCTGGGTCCCTCCAGGCTCATTCATTTTGACTCATGATAGTTCTCACTCCTCCGCTTGATTTGTCCACACAGCTGTTGGCAAAATTTCTCGCTGACATTATTCACCAATAAAAGTACAGAACCTGTTGAACGGACCGGCAGCACTGTCTGCTCTTACAGAGTGTTTGGGAGTTCAGCGGTTTGTCGTCGTCCAGTGAAAGCCCCTCTGTGTATACAGAGATCTCTCTACCTTCCTGTCTGAACGTAACAACACTCCCATTTCCTACCATTCATCACACGATGTCCGTCAGAATAAGATGCTCCGTCACAATGGTCACAGAGTCAAAGGGATTAGGAAACTCTGTCCACAATCACTACAATACTTAGAACTGCATCAGTCATGCTTTAAGTGGTGATTCATTGCATTCCTCTCTTATCCTGTTGTGTGCACAGTTGCCAAATCAGAATGACCTTTTTAAATGCTGTACATTCCTCTCTTTTAAATGACAGTTTCCCACACATGATGTTTTTAAGAATTCTCCCAAAATATTTTTTCTTTCCCGGAGGCTCTGTTTTCTGGCAGCTGCTCGGCTGTATGTTTGGTCAGACATCTCTCCCTCTCCCTCGAGGTTTCTAAAAAGAAATGTTTGTTTTCCTCAGGTATAGGTCGAATACAGGCCAAGTCCCTGGGGAACCTCTCTAGTCTGACGGGAGAGGACCTCCCTCTTCCGGCCGGCTGGACCGTCGACTGGACTATCCGTGGCAGGAAGTACTACATCGACCACAACACTAACACTACACACTGGAGCCACCCTCTAGAGAGGGAAGGGCTCCCTCCAGGCTGGGAGAAGGTGGAGTCGGCTGAGTTTGGGGTCTACTATGTGGATCACATCAGCAAGAGGGCACAGTATCGTCACCCCTGTGCTCCAAGGTATGTCTTTAGTGTGCAAACTGAGGTATCCTGTGCTAACTGCATTTTATTCACTTCCACTCCTTATTTTTTAATCCTTCCCTTTAAGACCTGAATGTTACATTTTCCTAAACTATTTGAAAAATGAACTCCTTAGATATAAGAAAGCTACTTATTTTTATATTGAGTTATCAGCAGTCTGTTGAGTTGTCCAGATTGTTTTTTTGTGTTTAAATGAAGTCTAAATAGTAAATATGATATTGTATCGGCCTATTTCAGTGTGCCTCGCTACGATCAGCCCCCACCATTACCACCACCTGTGACCTATCAGCCGCGTCCTGCAGAGAGGAACCAGCCGGTGCTGGTGCCAGCTAACCCGTACCACACAGCCGAGATCCCAGACTGGCTGCAGGTGTACGCCCGCGCCCCCCTCAAGTGAGTAGTAGCATTTTCATCACCAATTAGTCTGCCAATTGCAATCTACAGAAAGCAAAGGTGATGGCTTGTTTTGTCCGACCAACAGTCCAAACCCAAAAATATTCAGTTTACTAGAAAAAGCAGCAAATCCTCACATTTGAGAAGCTGGAACTAGGAAATGTTTGGCAATTATGCTTAAAGGATGTGGCTGGCGAATGTCTGTATTTTTCTTACTGTCAACAAATCTCGTGTGCAGAGCCAAACCAACAACGAACTGATCCCACAATACCTACAAGTATTGTGTGTTTATCCAAAACATTATTGCTGTTGTTAGTCTTTGGAGCCGTTTCTAAACACGCTAACAGTACTAACACAGTACTTGTAAGGATTGATTGATTGTTGGTTTGGCTCTGCACAAGATTTGATGACAATGAGGAAAAATATAGAAAATCGCCAGCCATATCCTTCAGCTTGTTGGCACTTGTTACCACCACTCAGTGTTGATATGCTTTACCGTGTGATACGAATAAAACGGAGACCCACTCATCAAATAATACAATGAGTCTCTTCCCTTTTACATCAGGTATGACCACATCTTGAAGTGGGAGCTGTTCCAGCTGGCAGACCTGGACACATACCAGGGCATGCTGAAGCTGCTGTTCATGAAGGAGCTGGAACACATCGTCAAATCCTACGAGGCGTACCGGCAGGCGCTGCTGTCCGAGGTGGAGGCTCGCAAACAGCGGCAGCAGTGGTACGCCCAGCAGCCCAACAAGAACTTCATAGGGAACATGTGATGTGTGTGTGCGCAGCAGGGACTCCGTCGCTGCCACACCTCTCTGAGGTTCCCACAGTTTGGGAGCGGTCAGGGTTTCCTTTGAAATCATGATTGACTCTTAATTGCCTCTTTACCAAACACATCTGTGCCTTCGCTTAATCCAAATATATCAGCCAGGAAGTCAAGACGCACATTGGCGGGTGGGGGGGGCCCCCCTTCCCCCATGTGACACTCAACGTATGAATGACTGTGTGACTGAAATAAAAAAAAAAAAAACTCCAATGAAGAAAAAGAACCTATAATGTGCTACATCTGGGGAGACTGCTTGTGGTGCCATTTACAGCCACTGCCCTGAGAGCTGAATTGCTGTATGGATTTTTGTTTTAAAGACTGAGGAGTACAGTCTGAAAAACTCTGGATATTTGTTCAAAAACATCCTGAGATTGTGCCTTTTTTTAATAACATAAAACGCAGCATTTCTACAATGTCAGCTCATATCGCGTATACACCAGCTACTCCGTCGTTTTTTCCAGTGGGAGAAAAAGACAGGCAGCTTCTTCTAATTTGTTTCCGTATTAAATACTTTTGCCTTTTGCTTTGTTACCCTCATAAACTGAAACCACACTTTTTTACATTAAGCAAAAAGTGTGCATTGTTCCTTTTTTTTTTTTTTTTTTAATGACATATCCTTTATAAGACAATCCACCAAAACTTTAACAGATATTTAAGTTTTGATATGAAACACGTCTTTATTTAAAGACCTTATCAGATGAAGCATCACATTTGTTCAGTGGTTTGAGCATCTCTCGGCTCTCGGCATTACTGTAAGTCAGGAATATTCTTGTGTGTGTTTATAATGAAACAAATAAGCTACTGGAACTTTTTAAAAACACTTCAGAAGACATTAGGTTTGCCAAACAAGTGCAATTCTCCTTGTTTCATTCTTTCTGGATATTTCTTGCCTCGGTAATGCCTTATTTGTATGGACTGACGCGTCTCTTCTGTGATTAAATTGAAGTGCAGATTCTTGGAAGCTTATTCTAGTGATTACCGATCAATCACACACTTTTAGGATACTCAGAAATGTCTTTTAAGCCATAGGTTTTGTCTAGTTGAGGCTGGTGCTAGTTTTCTACAACTATTTGTCACTCATGGTAGGAAATATAAATAGTTTATGACACTATTACCTTTACAGTAACATTCAGGTCACCTCATAAACTACCAGGAACTCTACTTACAGCAAGAATAAGAAGTGTTTGATTGAACTTGTGTGTGATTTCTGAACGTCCCAAAAGTGTGTTTGATCGGTGGACAGTAGAGTAGGTTTGTTAAGAACCTCAGCTTTTTGTTTCATGAGTCATTCTCTATGCAAGAAGGTCTCAATTGCATCTTTTCAGAATGGTTTCACCAGTTTGTACATACCTAATTTTTGTGGATTGCAAATACAGGACATAAGCAATAAAGTCTGCAGTGAAGAAAAAACAACAACCCTTTGAAACTACAGTTGTTGCCTCTCGCTACACTTTCACATACAACACATTTCTTTAACAGACAATTTTGCAACGTAAGATAATTGAATACAGTCCTGGTATTGACCATAATGAATTACTCAAGTCTGGTTTTCATTAATTTGGTCCAACTTTATTAGTTATTATTTCTTTGTAACTGAAATTTTGCAATGCGTGTGTGGAAACGTAGCAGTGTTGACTTGGAAGAGGCTGATTCATTTGACCTGTCAGGACACTGAGGCTCCCACGATATCCGGAGTTGATTTGTGTGTGGATGAGGGCGGCTTTAGGAATGAGTTGTTGAATCCAAGAATAATATGTTATTTTCCTTCTTTTTTTAACACATAAAATCTTGAATTAATAGTCAATTTGGAGTTTAAATGTGACACAATGTAAACAAATGCTACTTTTCGGACTTATGAATGGGCAAAACACTTGAAACAGTCATGAAAAAATGTGATTTTTGAAAACCTCACGCTAGATGGGTCTTCTGTGTGGAGGCCTCACTCATGTTGATTACACACTGTGGAAGACTGGAGAAGCCACTCTGCTGCAGTGCCTTTAAATTTTCAACCCTTGAGGTCAAACCTCAGTATAAACTTGCTAAATATGCATGACAGTGTTCCTGTACTGTCGGTGACCAGATACACACGGAAAAAGAACATTTCTGACGCTGCAGCTGGATGTGATGCAAACATTTTTTCTTTTTTTTTTCTTTTTTTTACAGTGCTATGATTCAGGGTTATTCAATGAGCTAAAAACAATAGCAACCACAGTTATACAAACGTACAGTAACAGTCTACGAAGCCAAAGTGTTCAAACACCAAAAAAAAGTGCTGTCACCAATACGAGCCTTTTGTTTTACGAATGCAAGCTGCTTTTGGGGAACACAAAAGTCCGGACGGTCCTCTTTCACCATGCAACTTTTTTTTTTTGTTGTTGTTTTTTTTTAGTTCACAGATGATTCAACTTAAGTGTGTGAAGATGATGAAAGAGATCTGGAATGAGGATCCTTTCCAAAACAGGCCGGTCGCCCCGCCTAATAACATCTAGCTTTGATTCCTCGGTGGCCACAGAATAGCTACATTCCACGGATTTGCTCGAACATTCAGTGAGGAACACAACAATGGTTTCAGCTGCCACCTCTACGTCACAAACCAAACACACTCTTTCCCTTCAGCCTCAAAGGCCAAACACATATAGAGTATCGCCGGGACGCAGCCTAATTACAAAACTGCAAGCAAGACTATAAAGTGAGAGATAATGTCAGCTGTGTTGTGTAAACTTTAAACCATTGTTTTTTTTGTCTGTTATTTGACAGAACATGCCAGCAAAAAGCTATTTCCTGATCCAGAAGTCTGTCAAAAGTAACACCAACCTCCGAAACAAAACAAATATACTGTATACAACTAATGAATGTGCCATCGTAGCCGGGCTGCAAGTAGATGTGAAATCATTTTTACATGTTATGGCACTATACCACTTTGTCACAACTATTAAAACTCAAATTTTTTAAAAGGTATACCTGGTTTTTAGAGCTTCAAGATGACGGACATTAACCATTTACCATGCTGATGACGCTTGTAACGCTTCATTACTTAACATACAGTACATATTTTGGCTTTTCAAACATCGTGTAGATATTGTTTCTTATAAACAGCACTAAACTTCAAAGAACAGAACGATTAGTCACAAATGGGGATTTTACAGAATTGGCTATACTTTTGAAAAACTGTCGTCAAAATCGTGACCAATGATGGAAAAAAAAAAAAAGAAAAAAAAAACCCGTCTGGTATGAAATCAACAGCCGACTGGAGGTTGGATATGCCGAGGCCTCCTCCGGCAGAGTGCCTACAGTGTCTGTACAGCAGGTGTTAATTTTTTTTTTTTACAGACAAAAAGTGATGATTCAAGGCATCCATCGCTTGAAAGCAGGCGCCCACTTGAGAAGATGCTCTGGCGTTGCCTATACATGAACATTACACAGTCCCTTATTAGATTTAGAGTAGTGAATGTATTGGTGGGCCGCCCCAGCCAATACCAAGATAAAAGAGTGCCTGATAGGTGAGGATGTTCCTCCCCCCTCCTCCTATCCATCACCAGGAAGTCCCTGCTGTGGTTTTATCTGATCTGATCAGTCCCTCTTCTTGTCCTGCTCCTCTGCAACCTCCTCCATCTGCGGCCCCGGGAAGGCGTGGTGGTACAGGTGCCTGTGATTGGCCGCTACATTATACAGCTTGTAGAGAGCCTGCGGAGCGGAGGCGACCACGGTGGTTACAGGCGAAGAATTTCACTCGTGAAAAAAAAATCTCTTCAGAAAATGTCATGGCAGGGATACAACGGAGCAATTTTGGGAGCAATGCGGATGGGTAACGGCGACAAAAATAGGCAGCAAAGTCACATTGGCATCTACAGTATTCCTATTTTTATGAATGTAGAAATTTGAGAGCCTGTCCATGCTCTCCAAAAAGTTGCTCTTTGTATTCCTGCCTTTGTGAATATTCCCACTTGGATTGCTCCACTTACCTCGTTTGTGCTTCCCTGAAGAGGCAGAGGAGGGAAAAATACATATTGTGAGCACAAACATACAGACAGACGGTACGTAACAAGTGAGGCAATAAGAAAAGATTCTTCAGTAACAAAGTCATGTTGCTGTAATGAGTCTGGGCTTAATTTGTCTGCCACTAATTTAAAGGAGATTGTTGCCATCTAGTGGTTTAAAAATATCACATACAGTATCTTACTGACAGATATGTACAGTATTTATCTTTGCTGCACATAATGCACTCTGTTTTGTTTTTTAGCTGATTAATCTGTTATTAGTTATTCCAATTATCAGTTAATTAAGTAAAGATTCAGTGGTTCATTGATTCCAGCTTTAAATGTGTTTCTTTGTCTTCTATGATAATTCAGTAATACTGAATATATTTTAGTTTTGTACTGTTGGTCAGACAAAACAAGCCATTTAAATGAGTGAACTTTGGGAATTTGTAATATGAATTTTAAATATTTTCTGGGATTTTTATAGACCAAATGACTAATTGATTAATAGAGAAAGTAATTGGCAGAATAAGAGGATAAAGAAAATCCTCTTTGCCATAAGCATAAACCTTGACTTCTTAATTTAATGTACAATTTTTGAGCAGTTTTTGATTTCTCTTTATCCTAAATATACTTTTCCATCAGTGAAAAACAGAGTTTGTTTATTTTGTCATGGGCTCATGCTGCAATGTTGCATTCATTTATAGCATCTGCAGACTATAGTGCTGAAAACATTAGTCAATTAGTTAAATAGGTTTAAGTCGTTTTAAGCAAAATGTCAAAGTTTCACTAGTTTTGGTTTCTCAAATGCGAGGAATACGTCGTTTTTAAAAAATATAATTGTAAAATGAAAATATTTGTGTTTTGGACTGTTGGTTGGACAAAACAAGTAACTTGAAAACGTCACAGTTTACTCTGGATATGTGTGATGGACACTTATTGCTTTCTGTGGCAATATAAATATACAAAAGGACAAATTAATTAACTGAAAAATAGTCCATAGATTAATCAGTAATGAAAATAATAGTTAATTGCAGCCCTACATCTAGGATAGATTATTGTGAGCTTTTCTCTACTCTACTTATGATCACTAAAGGGTTTTTATTTGGTTCAAAGAGTCCTAATCAGACGTTTGACCATTTATGACCAATTCAGGTATCTTTTTATAGGCGTCCATTTCACACTAGAGCTGATTTTAAAGTTCTCGTTCTGAACTACGAAACCCCAGCAGACAGACACCGTCTTGTTTATATACAGTATACCAATACATCCTCCTCTCTCTTTATCTGTTTATAGTGATTTTTGGCTCAGCTGAGAATTTTAAATTCAGCCCTAAAACACAACAACACATCTCTTCTCTTTTTATTGCAGCTCTTATTAGTTTTACATGTTGTGCAAACATACAGTATGCAATTTAATCTACATTCATGTGTATGTAGATTAAATTGTATGTATGTAGATTAAATTGCATACACACAAATGTTATTTTGCATTATTAATAAACTGAACTTGATGAGTATTGATTCAAATATTGATAAAGTTGAACAGCCAGATTTGTTTCGTAACTTAATTAATGTTCATGTTTTCATTGACTTACCTGGTCCCACAGTGCACCAGCCACCTGGTCGATGACAGCGCCCAGTTCTCGGTATTCCCCGGAGTACCGGATGTAGGCCCAGGTGCAGAGAGTGATCAATGCCAGGCCCAGGATCATGTTACACAAGCTGGCAATGATGTCCACGCCCACAAAGCCTGTGATGCCCGCAGCCACGTACATGACAAAGATGACCACGAACAGGGTGGCCGGCGTGCGGGCAGCGTGGAAAATGTTCTTGGAGTCATTGTGCTTGATGTACTGGACAAACACCTCGTCGATTTCTCCCTCCAGCTGCTGCAGGTAGCGGCGGCTGAACTCCTCGCCTCCCATCTTCTTCACGCCCCGGAAAACCTGCAGCGCCTCCTCTCTGATGACGCTGTGTCGGGCCTGCAGCTCGCTGGGGGCCAGGAAGGGCCGATCACCCCCACAGACCTGCAGACAGAGGAGTGGGCAAATGTAAAGGATCATACAGCCAGGTGGACAGGTATGAAACTTCCCTGCGTTTCCCCTTTGTGTTTGCACCCACCTCCTCCATTTTCTTGTTGTACAGATCCTTTGCAGCCGCAACTGCTGCCAAATTATTCGCCTCTGCTGTGGCCTGAGGAGAAGCACATAGAAACATACTGTTAACTTGTTTTAAGATGATATAAGATGAGGTATGAAAAAACAACTTAAAGTGTCGCAGCAGCAGAATCACAGGAGCAGATGCATAGATAAGAAACTTAGAAACACTTTTTTAAAAAACTACATGAACTATATTCAAATGAAACATGAAAAAATGTAAATAAAACGTGTTTTATACTATATACACCAACATGAATAGCAACTATAAAGTTGCAGTAAAATATACAGAAAATTGCTGCACTTCTACCTCTTTTGTAGCAGGCAGCATTATGAACTACAGTCAGCAACATGGATACACTCTTAATCTTAAACACAATGCTTTAAATTAACAACACAATGAGAAAAATGTACCTGTAGCATGGATTTTGGATGAGGCAGCTCCTCACCTTGGTAGATTTTGATGTATGCCTGAAATCACCAGAGGTATATGAATTAATAAAAATCATCAAGTAACATAAATATGTTGGATTTGGTGCTTAAACATACAACAGTTACTGATTTACATATAGAGAGTGTTGGCTTGTGTGTTTCATATTAACAGGGTGCTTTGCTCTGACCTTGAAGTACTCCAACAAGCCTCTGCAGGTGATTTTGCTGCCGTTGATCTCTTTCACGTCGATGTTGCGAGGACTCAGCAGCCAGGGGACCAGAACCTTCAGGTTGTTTATGAACTCGCCGTCGATCTCTAGACGAGGAGGAGAGGCAACGGCTGGTGAGTGTGTACATACAGTATGTGCAGAAATTCAGCGGTTTTACTCTGATCTGGTGGTTTGCAGAGGAAGAAAAAAGGTGGGAAAGATCAGCATAAAGATCGTCAGACACAAAGTGGCTCGTTTCCCCCGAGCTCTGGTTCTCAAAAGCTCCAGTCGGTGCACCACCTGCTCATGCACAATTCATAAAAACTCCACCTTCCTCTGTCTTCAAGGAACAAAGAACATCAAGTACTACACTGAAGTACTAATGTATGGTACTGTATTTATACCTATTTTACCTGTAGACACTATACAGTATTGTTAAAATCTGTAGATATACAGTATGTTTATCCTTTTTATAATAATAATGCCTCATATATGTTATCAGTGCAACTTGTCAGGTTTCAAAAAAGAAACATACAGTTTTCTTAAAGTTTCTTACATTTCTTTTTATTTGTAATACATTACTTATGAATAAAGTAGTATTTTAGGTAGGACAATTGTGCACCACTTATGCTCATTGTGTACATTCCCTCAATTACCTAATTTAAACATTTTCACTGATTTTACGTTGTTAATGTTTAATGTAACCCACTGGAGCAACCACTCAAATTAATTTGTTGTATTTATAAAAGTATTTTTCCTAAATGATTTTCTGAATGTCTCAGTTTAAAACTTGACTTTGAAAATGTTTGAGTAGAAAACGCTGCGACTCTGTGCTGAAACAGTCGTATGTTATACTCTAAAACAGAGGAAGTGTACCTTTAATCCGTCCATCAAAGTGTGGGTTGGTGGCCACTTTGAGTCCGGGGTGAGGCATCAGGAAACAGGAGATGTTGGTGAAGCAGGAGTGGATGTGTTTGCGCACATTCTGCAGCTCTTCGTGCTGGTTCTCTGAGATCTACACGACCACACGAATCACCTTTTAGATGTGCTTCAGTCTGGTTCAGCTACACTCATGTGGCTCTGCAACATACTATTGTTCTCAAAACTGCACATTAACCCACGAGACATTCAGCATCGCACACCAAAAACACACACCTTGAGTCTCTTCTCAAGGAACTTCATGCCTCCTTCCTGTCCGTACGGAAACTCGTATGGAAAACTCCAGTCTCGAATGAGGAAAATCATAGACTAGGAAAGAAATGTAACTCATGACATCATGCTCATATTTTCAAATAATTTACAGCATTGGTTTTAGTAGTTTGAGTACCAGACAATTGTACCAGACACTTTCAAACCCTTTTCAGTGATCATCAAAACTTTCCATTGCTCATTAAATTATCTTACATAACAAACGTCCAGATTTCAAGCTGTTTGAAAAGAATAATTTAGAAAATTGAATTAACTGACATTTGTATGCAATCAGCACACTGTTGCGGATCCAGCAAGTGAAACTGATATACAGTACCTGGAAGGGTTTGAGGAACGTCTCCTCCATCGCTAGTCTGCCGTACTCAGTGAAAAGCTGAAATAAAACGGACGAGAAAATAAAAACTGTAAGAAAATTATGTGAAATGTTGTGAGTAAATAGATCAGTATCTAATTTTAAAAAAAGTTTTGTATATTCTGGGTCACTTTAGGAAAAGTTGGGCTAAAAGAACTTTTTGGTTTAGTGTTTTTAATGCTCTCAAATGTAAAATGAGTCTAATTTGACCTGAAGAGGATGTGAGGGTTAAGCCAGGGCATGTGGCTAAATACTAACACACATTTTTTGCTTACAATAGGTTTCAAATCTTGAACTTGCTCTTTGAAAACTGTGTTATGCATTTAGGAAAATGCTGACAGTTACCTGCAAGTGCTGAAGGTCGTCTTCTTGTACATTCTGTGAGATGTTGTAAACCTGAAAAAAGGTACAGAATAGTTCCTTTAAAGGAGCTCAAAGTGGAAGGAAACTGCACAATCGATGCCTATTCTTACTGTATATGTCCCTAATTTATATTCCTACATAAATATGCATTGTGTTTACTGAAGCAAAGCTGGGTCAGATGCCTCAAAGTCATCGTACCTGCATGGAGGTTATCATGGTGCTCAGAGCGAACACAGTGGCTGAATCCCTCAGCGTCGACTGGCTGTCGAACGTTCCCTGTGTGTCCATGAGCAATACAGCAACCTGTGTAATGAGACAGATGAAGTCATTGGCCTGTGCTGAAAGGTAATCTGTACTGCACGTTTCTCACGCCTCTATAGTGCTGAGTCAAGTGAGGTGTAACATAGTGAGCGAGGGATTAGACGAGCGCGTGGAACGCACAGCACAGCTGAGGAAAATGAGCTCATGGGTTGATTTTGAGTGTAGAGAGTGCCAAATTCCCTCTTTTTGTTACTATACTTCCACTGCAGCTGAACAGGAAAACACTGTCCGTCGAGACACAAAGAGGGAAATTTTTTACTAAAAAAGAATGTAACTGTGGCAGATATCCACTTGATATGACTAACTCAGACTGCTGAAGCCTCATATTAGCTTCAGATAAACTTTTACATACATTTTTGCTCAAAATGACGTGGATTTTGTCCCCCATCACTTACATTGTAAGTGCATTATGATCTATACTAATAAGAATGTGAGAAGCAGTGAAAAAGAGTGTAATCTTCTGCAGAACTGGTGCAAAAATGAATAAAACTACAGACAGCAGGAGGGAGGTCAAAGCAACAAGGAAAAGGAAGAAGAAAAAACATATTATCATATTGAAGTATGTCACATTATGCCTCATTGTATTTAATAGTCTACTAGATATTAATACACAGACTCCACCTTTGTTCCGTCTGGCTTGTCCACCAGGAAGACCTCGCTCCAGATCTGGATCCCTGTGGTCTCCCTCTCCGAGCCCCCCCTCCAGGAGAAGCCGGTCAGAGGCTCGTCTGAATCCCCGAGCCAGTCTTCAGACGCCTGAGCACCATGAGATCAGACGGGTTAGTTCAGAGTTATATTGGTTTTTAATTAAATATTGGAGCAAAGTATGCGGTTTGCTGCTGATATGTTGGAGGTTCTTTCCTCGCTGCAGCAAAAGAGTCAAAAACCTGAAATTACAAATTATTATTTGCCATTCCCTTTTTTTCCCCTATTTCCTGTCTTCATTTAATTGACCTGAAGGTGACCAAAAGGTTAGAGAAGCGAGCCTGTGAGCAGAGATTGTCCTCCCTCATTACCACCACTGAAGTACCCCTGAGCAAGGCCCTTCACCCCAACTGCTCCAGTGAAGCTGCTCAGTGGGCCGACAGATCAGACTGTGGTTGTACTGGGCGGCTTCCAGGTGTGAATGTGTGTAACTGTGTGAATGTGAATGTCATCAGAGCGTTCCTGCAAAAGAGAGGCTTCCTCTCAGTGAAACTTTCCCTGAATAAATAAAGGATTAAAAAAAACACATTCACTGCTGCCACCACTGGAAATGTGATTAGTCTGGGTTTAAACATCCAGTAATGAGCTTAATAAGAGACTTTTCCATCATCACAAGACTACATTTTCTGGATAAAAAGCTGATTATCTTTTAAATGAAAGTAAAATATCAGCAAAAGATCAGATATCGGCAGCTTCAGCGGAAAAATGCTAATTCTGCTTTTGGTCAAACTCCAATATGCAAAACTCTACAAACTCTTTAAAACATGCAACCGTCACTAAAAAACTTTTACCTTTGAACAGCAGGAAAACAACTTATGTGCAATAAACGCCAGCGCCACACTATCAGACCCAAAATCTCAACCCCATCACTGCACAGACACTTACATGGTTGTACATGTAGCGCAGCATGAAGTCCATGAGGAAGGACTTGCCCTTGCGGAACGCTCCGGCCACAGAGATGGCCACCACCTCGCGGTCTCTGACCTCCTCTGCCAGCAGGATGCGGCTCAGCGCCGCCTCGTCCAGCTCGAAGGTGTGGTCGTCTTTGACCAGCAGCACCTGGACGGGCCGGGCTCGTCCATCCGGCTCCTCCTCCTCTGAGCTCCAGTCGTAGACATTTTTGTCACTGAGGGACCCTGTGGGAGAAGTCAGGGGAGAAAATGTATCCAAGTAATGTAGTAGTGCTCTGGAGAGGCTTTACTAATCATAACTTTGAATATTTAATCTAAGAATGAGTTAAATTAGTATGTTATGTTTTCTACATCACTACTTTTAATAAGAAGTGGAAAGTCAACTAAAATGTTACTATGTGAGCGAGTGAAAAGCCAGAATGTCGTCATGGCGACGAGAAAACTGGTCCATTAAGCCAGGAAACAGGAAAGTTGAGTCCATTACAACTTCCTGTTAGCCCCAGATCAATATCTTCGCCTGCGAGCCAGTTAATACTAATAATGACTCACGCCCTGCCATCCATCCCATCTGTCCGTATCCAATGAGATCATGTGCATTCAGACCTTTTTCCGGAGCTTTCCAGGCAGTGACTCAGTGTGTTTCCAGTCTCTGCTGTCTCGTGTAGAGACTGTGCAATCTGTATGACCGTCCTGATACAGAGACTGGAGGCTTTTTTAGCTCCTAAATCCCTTTTCTTGTAATGTATGTGTTATGCCAGTGGTTCTCAAAGTGGGGTCCTTGAGGGGGGTCCAGGTAGTCCCCAGCAAAAAGAGGAATAGTTTATTTTCACTATAATTCCATCCATAAGCAACACAATGACTGAAGGATGACTGTTTCGGGTTTCACACACTTTCTGTAATAAAACATCTGGGGGTCCGTGGTCTAATTTGTGTCAGTTTAGGGGTCCTTAACATGAAAAAGTTTGTAGCTTTATGCTACAACAAACTTGGGTCAGGCCGTGGCACAGAAATAGGAAAAGAAGAAAAATCCTCAAGCACGTCGCTCACTCTGATCTGTGCGGCTGCGATGGTGATTTTGAGAATGAAATTGCAAATAAAGCATAGCACGCCTCTTAAGTCTCATAAAGGCACTGTGACACATTTAGGAGTAGCAGGCGATTTTTTTTTTTTTGGGAGCGTACTCAAAGATTAAAGAAGGGTGCCAAGAATGCACGGTGAATAATTTAAGCAGGAACCAGCCAAGGTTTCCTCCTCCCAGGCCTGAAGAGGACTGTGTGTTTGACTTTACGTCTCCTGCAAAGGCCTCACCCGTGGGCCCAGTTAACCTGATCATGTTGCTGCCCTTAAAACAGCCAAAGACGTCAGAAGCACTGTGTGCTTAAAGTGGGTCAGTCCAGATAAACTCTCTAATGACAAACAGCAACATTTTCCCCCTTTTTTTTTTTCCACACTCCTGATACAGTCATTCAGTCCCTTTTTTTCCTCCTCCCTTGCAGGCCTGCGTTTAAAGTTAACATGGACCACAGAGTGATGTCAGTGACAATTAGGATGCTGGTTATCATCATAATCACAGTGGTGGAGGTGATAATGATCACAGCAATAATGATTAGGATAAAGATGATGGCCGTGAGGATGATGACAAGCTATTTACTGATACAATATTACATAATTTCATGCTAAATGCACCATATAACATCATAGGAGGCTCACTGTGATAAACAGTAAAAATCAGAAAGGTTATTTTCAGGCCTTTTGGGGCCTGGACCGCCCCTTCGGGGTATTTCCTGTACGCTGGTTATTTGAAATATTATATATTTAATTTTTTACACCTCTGGTTTTTAATAGTAAGACATAATTTCTAAAACTACAATGCCTGTTTGCTTGTATTTGAATGAACATATGGGCGATTCTCCTGCAGTGACAAACAGAAACATGGTGTATTTACCACCAACAGGAACATCACGTAATATCAGCATCCAGATAAACAGACACTGGAGGAAATTTTGTCGAAACGCAAACAAGCCCTTCATCACGGAGTCTAAAATAAACGTCTGATTGGCCGCATTGATAACACCCTCGCCTCGACAGGAATAAAAAATGTATGTGCGTCAAGGTACCGTGATGTATATATATATATATGTATATATCAAATGTTGTACGTACACTCACCCCAGCTGTCTCTGTCTTTACGGTGCTTCGCCATAATACTGTCCTTATGTCCCTCTGTTTGTCTGTTCATGCACGGCCCTAGTCGGTGGTCATGGGTGTCGGGGGTTGGGAGGATGCCCTATCTCCACCAAAACGATGCTCGCATCGCAGGAGGATGATGGAGCTTTTATTCCCAGCGCGATGCAGGGGGTCACACGTGTCACCAGGGGGCGCTGTTGTCTGTTGTTCACTCCGGCTGTAAAGTGGCGGCTTCAAGAGAGGAAAACATCTTGTGGTTTAGTGTCAATTTTGCTAAAATAAACCCAACCGCCCAGTATCGCCCGTGCAATTGAGACACGTCTCTTTCATTACGCGGAAAATACTTGAATGTGTTATCAGCTGCTGACGGTAGGTGGCGGTAAATACACAGAAATTGGACCGCATGCTGCCTTAACGTACTATCGTAAATATGCGTACTTTAAAGGATAGGTTCACAATTTTTCAAGTCTGTGTTAAAACAACAGTCAGGTGCCCCAAATGAAATTTCCTCGCTGTAATCACCTCTCCTGTTCATACTGGCTATTAAAAGATGGCCTTCAAATGTGCTTTCAATGTAAGTGAGGGGGCCTGAAATTCAGTCATTTTGTACGAAAATGCATTTAAAAGTTTGTCTGAAGCTTATATGAGGCTCCTGCAGTCTGAGTTGGTCATATCAAGTGGATATCTGGCACATTTACAGTCTTTTTAGCGTCAAATTCCCTCTTTGTGTTTCCTGGGATAGTGTTTCCCTGCTGAGCTGCGGTGAAAGTACAATAACAAAAAGAGGGACTTTGGCACTAAAAAGACTGTAACGTTGAAAGATATCTACTTGATTTGACTCATTTGGACAACTGAAGCTTCATATTATAAAAATATGTTTTTGCACAGAAGGAGGACTGTGGATTTTGTCCCCCATCACTTCCATTGTAAGTGCATTATGAAGGGATCTTCTAAAGGTCAGTATGAACAGGAGGGATGATTGTGGCAAGAAAAAAACTATTTCAATGTTCTTTTGGGCACCTGACTGTTGCCAAGATACTGGTATATTGGAGAGTGGTCAAAAAGGTATTCAGATCATTTGCTAAAGTAAAAGGAGCAATACCACAAATTAAAATTAATATAATATTTAAAAAATACTTTTGTAATTGTTTTAGGGCTGCAGCTAACGATTATTTTCATTATCGATTGAAGAGTCGATTATTTTCTTGATTAATCGATTAGTCGTTTGATGTTTAAAATGTCAGAAAATGTTCAAAAATGTCAATCACTGTTTCCCAAAGCCCAAGATGCAACCTAAAACATCATGTTTTGTCCCGTCCAACCAAAAGATGTACAGTTTACTATCATAGAGGACTAAAGAAACCAGAAAATATTCATATTTAAGAATCTGGAACCAGAGAATTTGAGCATTTTGTCTTAAAAACAACTTAAATAAAAAGTGGATTTTGTGGACTTGCATGGGAATGATTAGATGAGGTAGATTGCTGTGGACTGATAACCTGTAACCTCATTTTGTGTTAGTTATTACTTTTTACTCTGTAAGACTTAAGGACCTTTGCGACAGGCAGTAATCTTTCTTATGTAACCCCCTGTTTGTTTGTTGTCTTGTTTATGGATTAATTAAAAAAACATTTTAAATTTAAAAAATAAAAAAGAGAGCAATAATCACATTTTATGACATTGGACAGCAACAAGGATCTGTTGCTAAGCTGGAGAATCCACGTCAGTGGAAGTAGTTTGGTAATATTTATCATTTTTACATTATTAGTAATATTTTATGTGCTGTTGCTGTATTTTCCATTTAAGTCTTACTTAACTATATGCCTGTGCTCTATTTTACACGTTTTTTTTCTTTCTTACTGGAAATAAAATACACAATATAATAGTGCCGGAATATGTATATAGGCTATCTACAATGTAAGAAACGGGTAATAAATGTATTAACGCTGGTAAAAATAAAAAAAAAAGATAAAAAACCATTAATCGATTATCAAAATAGTTAATTTTCTGTCAGTCGACTAATCGTTGCAGCTCTAAATTGTTTTATTATTTAACGCTTGAATGTGGCTGTGAGACCAGACATTTTGTGTTGTACTGATTTTCGATTTTACGAGGAGGTCCTTGAACGCGGCATCAAAACCTGTATCTGACTCCACAGAGATTAGCAGCAGACTGTTGCTTTTCGGCTTGATGTTTTGTTTTAAATTTAGGAGTAATACTTGACATTATTCATGTAGCTTACCGTTAATAGCTCACACATGAGTCTGACGCTTCTCTAAAGCTGTCGACAAAGGGAAATGACATGTCAACGGCAAAAACTTAACGCGAGGACTGAACTCGTCGTTGCACTGAAGGAACGAACAGCAAGAGCCAACTGAAGTTTACTACTGTTTCGTCGATAACAAAGGGGGACGCTTTTCCTTTTTTTGTGCGATTATTCGACGCCATCGTGCTGCTAAATGCCTCGGGAAGGTTTTAAAATGCAACACGTACTCGTCCGCGGTGTTTGTATTGTAAAAGGTAGGCACAAGTTGAAGTTAGAAGCAGCAGCGAGGCTAAGTTAACGTTTGCTCGGTTAGCATTAGTGTTAGCTGCTAAAGCCCCTAACTCGCCCTATTCAGAGTCATGGTAGACCTGGTTCTGGCTATTTGCTGGAATGACCACAGTGTCCATGCTAACGTTAAACGCCAGCTAACGTTTTTTTAGTGGTTATTGCTTTGTCATAAGTAACTTAGCCGTTACTAACTTTAAGTTGGTGGCGAGTTTATGAGAAATTAAATACAGAAGTTGTTGGTGTTGACATATGTCAAAATAGTCATAGCTCCTAAATAAGCCGAGCCTTCGTTTGACTTATAGTGTAAATGTTTGTGTTACCATTAGGCCAGTTTGCATGCATGTTATGTAAGTTATGTAAGTTTTTCTAAATACATTTTTACCATAATTGTTTCTATCAGGACATGGAGCAGGGGGAAGGACCATCTGAGTAACAGCGATCAACTTATATTCAGGATCTTTGCTTCATTAAATCACATTGACGCCAGATTTGATCAAGCCAACTAAATGTAAAGGATCGTTTGTGTCAAGCCACCATGGATATCTTTCCCCGGCCAAGCGGTGAGATCCAGAGGAGGAACCCTCAGCATGACTTTGAGCGCATCCAGAGGGTGGGAAGTGGCACATATGGAGACGTGTACAAGGTACAGTAAAGCAGAGCTGCAACAATTAGTCGACAACAACAACTGTTGAATTAATTGCCAACTATTTTGATAATCGATTAATCGTTTTGAGTAATTTTAAGAAGGAGACGTCCAGGTTCTCAAATGTGAATATTTGCTGGTCTACTTAGTCCTCTGTGACAGAAAATAAATATCTTTAGGTTGTGGACTGTTGGTATGGAAAAAAAGACATGTGGGCTGTGGGAAACTGTGATCAACGCTTTTCTACATTTTACGAACCAAACAACTAATCGGTTAATCGAGAAAATAATCGCCAGATTAACTGATAATAAAAGTAATCTTTAGTTGCAGCCCTACAGTAAAGTCACCTGTTTGCCCTGTCTGTCATCAGAGCTGGAGATATCTTGGCTTAGCATCACATGACTAATCAACCCGTCATTCCTAATTTAAGCCAGCGTTGTTTGTGTAGTAAGTCGTAACAATGTGTGGCGAACGCATTTGATAATAGGTTATCAAGTTTCTGCACCTTCGTCATCCGCATTAAAAAAATACACTTATTAGCAGGTTTAATTGTAATGTTGCAAGCTGTGTGATGTGTTTTGATATCAGATAAGATATTGTCTTTGAATTTGGGTGTTTTTGTGGTATAGCTAGATGTTGTCTTTTCGTGGTTATGCAGGCTACCTTACGGTTAAGTGAAACAAAACAATTAACTGAACTTGTTTGACTGTTTTGGATTAGTGAAATGAACAGTGAGTGCTTGTACCTGCTTGTCCATTATATCCACATCACTTTTCTTTTTGGTGGAGACTATGTCTCCCACCCCTAGTCTTATCAATCACTTTATTTGTATAGCGCTTTTCAAACAAATACAAAGTGTTTGATAAACACTTTGTATTTACAATAAAAACAACCCCCCCCCCCACACCCCCACCAGAAATACATTTCTCTGATTCCAGCTAGTCTACATTAAAAATGTGTTAAACCACCATTAGTCATTACCCAAAATATAAATTGTACTTATTGTTAGCTATTCAGTAAAAAAAAAATCTGTCAATTAGAGCTGCAATGATCGATTAATCCATTAGTTGCCAACTATTAAATTAATCGCCAACCATTTTTTAAAATCAATTTATTGTTTTGAGCCGTTTTTAAAGAAAGAAATACTAAATTTCTCTGATTCCAGCTTCTCAAATGTGATTATTTTCGGGTTTCTTTAGTCTTCTATAACAGTAAACTGAATATATTTGGGTTGTGGACTGTTGGTCATGACAAAACTAGTCATTTGAGGATGTCACCCCAGGCTTTGGGAAGCAATGATCAAAAATTTTCACCATTTTTTTTGACATTTTATAGACCAAACAGCTAATCGATCAATCGAGAGATGAATCGACAATGAAAATAATCTTTAGTTGCAGCCCTAGTGTCAATAATGTTTTGATCTACATATTTCGCTCAGTATTGCTGACATGTTGGTTCAGGTGATCCTGGCAAGACAATCAGCTATAATACATTTTGATATCTGTGTAGCTTAAGAAGAAAACACACTACTTAAAGTGGCAAAATAGAGGGAACTATACCTTTACTATCAGCTGTTATTAGAAGCCCTTCCGGTTAAACACAATATTTTTCAGAACTGAAATGAAACTGGATAAGACTTCATAGAGTCTCCCACACAGCCACATTTGCACATTAGCAGTCAGTCAAGAGTCAAAAACAGAACTGCCAAAAAAAGGACATTTTCCAGAGATAAATTGTCTGCATTTGTGTTAAATGAAAGGATATTTGGAGGAAGGTTTCTGTAAGAATGAGTTTATATTTTCATTGACATGATGTGCTTGAGAAAGAACAGACACCTAGCCCTACTTCATTGCAGTAAAAAATGTTATTTTTCAATGAGCTATCAAAAATTATTTGATTCTAGACAGAAACTATCAAGCTAAACAAAATCATTTACCACGATTTTCCGACTGCCTGTTGGCCAAAATGAAGTGAGGTGTGTTGTGGTGGAGAATTTTCTTGTTTATCCATCTGCCACAGATAAACAGACGACACATCTGACCCAGTGTGTGATAGTTCAGGCGGCCTGTGATGGCCCCTCTCCATACAAAGCCTCTCTGGCCAGCCCCAACCCCCAGACAGGCCACCGGTGGAATGCTGCGCCTGGTATTCTCCCAGAGCTCACAGGCCGAGGGCTGCAGCAGGCTGAAATATGATCAGGCCCCTGTCTAAACATGCGTTTCACTGTGGGTGTGTTCTGTGCCACACTGACAGCGGAAACACCTCAAATTGGGAAAGATCCTCCTCTGGCCTGCTGTGCACAGTTGAGTTTTAATAGGCGCAGCATTCCTCGCCTCGGATGATTTATTACACGTGATTACATTAATTTGAGAATCAAAACTTTTTTACTCTGTTATTACTGGTGATAATGATTTGTTTATTTTTATTATAGTGTCATACCCCTGGCTCTTAGTGTAGCCTTATAAGCTATTTTTTAGCAGAAAAATAGTTTTATTTTTTTATATAATAGTATTATTTTTTTATGTGGATGAAAGGCCAAAAACCCAATCTATGAAAGGTCAGTACTGCCTCTGTCTGTATTTGCCACAATTTGATGTCAAAGAATGAACCACAAATCCTGCACACTGTTGGTCACTTGTACTCACTTTATTGAGTTTTCAAGAATCCTACACACGTGTCACATTGCCTTTGTGGTGTGCAAGAACTTCGTTGAAGTTGTTAAAAGTAGGATGTAAAGAAAATATTTTCTTGATTGTGTCGAGACTGTCAGTGTCTCATGTGTCCACATTCGCACTGCAGTTATTTGAACCTTAGATCCATCTAGACATCAGGCACACCAGTCCCCCCCCCCCCAGAGTCTGACATTGTGATTGATCTTGTGTCAGGTCTTGTCTCTTTAGACGTCTGTTACACGCCAGACTGTTCCTTCCTTCAGTCATAGGTTGTTAAAGGTTATTTAAGCTATGGTGACGGCAATATCATATCTTTGAACGGTCAGTTCAGAACTTCTCCTTTCTCCTTCCTAGTTCTCAGGTTTGCTCTAGTTACTTCAGGAAATGTAAAGCAAGACAGACAAAGTGGGTAAGTATGTAGTTATGACCTCAGACATACTTTCGATATAGCAGGTGTAAGAATCACCACGTTTAAAGTTGAAAATAAACATTTTAAAAATGTCAAAATTGAACTATTGTGCCATAGCAAACGCACAGCATAGCAACAGTCCCATTTTGTCAAATATTTTTTGTTGTCGGTTTTCTGTTATATGTTGTGTGAATGCATGTGTGACATCAGCCGCAGAACAGTTTGAAGCTTTGTGTGGGATACTGTTTATATGTGAATCACCAGCACATTCCCAGTGTTGAAAGGTGGCCGCGCTGGAGGGTTTTATGGTTAACGGTTGATTTAGCTGCTTGTCCCATCTCTTCACTCCCACGGATTAGGGAGCATCCTGTCTTGACCTGGATTTGGAACTCACTGCAACCTACTTTGACATAGAAATTACAGAAACAATGTATGGATACATTTAGTATGATAGAATATCACATTGCGATAGCTGTACTGCACAAATATACAGAAGAAGCAAAAAGAATATCAAGAATGTGCGACAATATGGAGCATCCTAGCAGCCATAATGGTTACTGTGCATGCCACATATCCGCAACGTCCATGGTTCAAGTCTGGGAGGGAACGCTTGTTGCATTTCATACCATCTCTCTCCCCTTGTTTCCTGTCGCCAGTAGCTTTCCAAAAAAGGCAGAAAGTGCCCAAAAAAAAAAAAGAATGAGCAAAAATATTTAACTCTAAGATTGACTGAATCACAAGTTATTCATAGAAGAGAAATTAAAGTAAAGGTTTTCCTGATAGTCATAGTTGTGGACAGACGGTGTCCAGCCTCTTCCTGCTGACTAACGCTGTCCGTGGGTTTGACCTCATGACCTCTGTGGTTGATGCTTGTGTTAGTTGGCCCAGTAGTGATAACCATTCATTGTGGCATTACTTAAGAATGTAATGGTGTTCAGTTTGTCTGATAGAGGTGCTGACGTTTTCTCATGTTGAATATTTTCACTCCAGTTCTCACAAAGGCGAGAGGATCATCCAAATCGCATTCATTGGTCTGATGCCCATGTAGGCCAAAGCTGTAACTGATGCCCCATCAGAGTATAGTATGATGTTATGCAATGTACAGCTGCAACTAGTGATTATTATCATTATTGTTTTATCTGTCGGTTATTTATTCAGTAGTTACTATATAAATAGTATATAAATAAAAGTGACACATAGTGAAAACAACATGCCCAAATATTCAATTTACAGTGATATAAAAGAGAGAAGGGCTGTAATAGTGAAAAATATCCATTACAGAGCCTTAAGTTGACTTATTCAAATTACTTGTTTTGTTCAACCAACAGAAGAAAACCTGAAAATATTCATATTACTGTCAAATAAGGCAGACCACCGCAGTAAATCAAGCAAGCAAGTTTTTCCTTACCTGAATCGAGGGTCTAAGGATTGAGGATGTTGTATTGCCATTTACAAAATTTGTAATTTTTGTTTTTGGGCTATATTAATAAAATTGACTTGACTTCACATTTGAGAAGCTGGAACCAGGGAACGTTTTTGCTTGACAAATGACTTAAATGATTAAACGACTGTCAAAATAGTGTCTATTTTTTTTTCTCTGTTGATCAATTAATTGACTGATCACTTCAGCTCTGAAAAAAACATTGTCATGTATGAGAGGCCTGAACCAGCAAATGTTTGGTACGCTTACTCGATAATCAAAACTGTTGACAATTAGTTTTCTGTCAATCAACTCATCGACTGTTCGAGCTGTATAATGTACAAACTTTTGTTGTTAGAATTAACAGTTGAACACAATATTGTTAATGTGTCTTTCAGGCTCGAAACATACAAACAGGAGAGCTTGCTGCAGTGAAGATCATAAAGTTGGAACCAGGTAAGAGGGATTATCTCATTATCTCAGTTTTTCTCATCAAAGTGGGGAGAAAATATGTTGTTTTCTTAGTTTTTGTCAGAACTGAGAAGTCTGGAAAATGCATCTGTTATTTTCCAGGGTTTTGAATGGAATGCACAAAAAGTACTAAAAAGACTGAAAAATATTGTCGCACAGTGCCAGGACTGAAGACTGCTAATATTTATGTGTTCATAGACCCAGTGTTTTACATACTTTGCCATTTCACATAAAAAAATATCAATCTCTGGTTTATAGATGGCAATAGTCTTGCATTCTGTAATATAAAAAGTAGTCATTTAGTCGACATTTCTGAGCTGCGTGACATGAGATTGTGTATATTCTGACTGGCTCGGGGTCTGTGCTGGCGATGACCTACTGACAGAATTAGTGCGATCCAGATTAGTGGGATTACGAATAGGGCTTTGTACCACCAGCAACCAGACAGAGCTCAGCTGATTACCAGTCAGTAAAGGGGAGCGATTCACTTGTGTTTGTTTTCTCTTTCATTCAACATGTCACTGTTGGGAGTGAGAGGATGATGGATGTTTCTGTGCACGCGTGTTGTTTTCATTGTCATGTGTTGTGTTTGATCTCTAAGCTGATCGTAAACAAACAACAAACAACAACTTTTTTTTTTTTTTTTGATATGCAGACGTTTTTGGCTCTGATGTAAAGCCTTGACATTTTCTGCTGGAATATAGGAGGAGGGGGGGGGATTAGAGAGAGTGTGTGTGAACCAGAAGATCAGAGGGCTTAGCTGCAAGTTGGAAGAAATTCTGGAGAAGGGTTTCCTTGCAGACATGATTTTTGAGAACATAAATTGTAAATACAAACTCACTGATCTGGATTCATAGCAGCCTGCTGCACAGCTAAGGTTTAAATCAAGTCCAGAAATAGTTCAGGGAGGTGTTGCTGTTAAACAACATGTTCTTGTACGTCAGTTGTATAGCCCTTAACAGGTTTTCCTATAACCATCTTTAGACACCCTTCATATTTTTAAGCTGAAATAGGGATTAGCCCTGCCTAGGTCATTCTGTTTAAACGGGACTTTCTTTTCTTCCCCCCTCTTTGCAAGAGTCACTCCTTTCTGTGCTTCAGGTAAACACCTTTGGGCGGACCGAGAATTCAAACAGGTTTGACCAGGAGGACTGACACTGGTATGAAGTAGGACAGAGAGAAAGCAGCAAGGAGTGGTGAAGCCCTCTGGCTGCAGGGGCTGAGGGGCATAGAGCAGGTTAATATGATAAGTTAGAAGAGAAATGACCGCTGAAGACCAAATTAGTGTTGATCTTCACTTAGTAACCACTACGTCGTAAACAGATTGAGTAAAGAACAAAAGATGACATTCAGAACTAGTTCTTTTAAACACTAGCACCACATTTCACTATATGCCTGTTCTTCTTATGACAGATATTTTTTTGTTTTGTTCTGTTGTAAAGAAATTGGCACCAGCCCTCCGACAGTATTCATTAGACAGACACATGTCAGAATCAGTAACTTTGCATTAAAACAAAGAACTGACAGGACTGGTATGAGATTGGCCAACTGAATATCTTGAACTCAGTGAATTGAAAGTTGAACTGATGAGCGAGGATGTGTATGTTCAGAGAGCAGAGGGAAGCGCTCAGTCTTAGAGGAAGTGGCTGCGCTTTTCGGCCTCAACTCACCAAGAAGAGACGATTGCAGGGGGACTTTTTTTTTTTTTGTTTTGTTTTGTTTTGTTTTTTTTGACCCAGTTCATATTGCTGAAATAAGCTTTGCTCAAATTTTTGTGGCTGCCTGTAAAATTTGCTGCCTGTCAACAGATATGTGTAAAGATATCTATGATCAACAGTAGTTCCTCCTAATGTGAAATGGCTCAAAAATGATGAACACTGTAATTACAAATCCAGTAATATGTCATTTTAATCCAGTTAATGAGTTCCCAAAAGTATGACTTTCCTTTTAGCCTTTTATAATGTGGCAAACTAAGAAGACCAGAGCGGGAAATAATTATTTTCACATTTGTCAAGCTGTGTGCTAAAGCTGTAAAGCAGACTGATTGCGTCCTTATGCCACATACTGGTGGGTGGTGGTTCAAACTGAATAATATTGTCACCTCACCTCCATATTTTCAGCCATGATGTTCTTGAGCATAGTTTAGTCATTCTTATTACAGACATGTCAAGCATGTAAAGAAATGGACATGATTAGCTTTCATCACACATGCCAGCTCTTAAGCATTGGGAGGATAAAACTGTAGCAGGTTGTCAGAGGAGACCAAAATGAGGGAAATATCATACTTAAGTAAGAAGTTAAAGCTCTGGTGTTCTACTTTAAAAAAGCCTTTTAAAGTCATATATTAATGTAAAACCAGTTGGATAACCCTCCTCTCACACTTTCCATATACATTGCATGTTTAGTCTACATCCTCCTTATGGTGACTTGCACTTCCTTTTGCACAATCACCGTCTCATCTGTGTTAAAACCAAAACCTTTCATGTCTCCTCCCCTTGTTTAAAATATAAAGCTGGTGATGTGCAAAATGTTTGTCGTTGTCACCTTATCTCATGCACTCAGCCCCCTGCCCGTTCATTCCCACTGGAGATGTAAATCTTAAAAATGGGTCACACAAATGTATAGTTTGATTTGTGGGCACTGTAGTTTGTTATACACGTCACTCAAACTGTGGTAAACTGCATTTGTCGCGTACTATTTTCAGCTGTGGATTAATACACCTAATGATGCTTTAGTGAGTATTTGCGGCAGCAGGATGATGTATGTGAGATCAGTTCAAAATAGACTATAGTACCCACGCTCATTGTAATGAAGGAACGTTTCGTATAGTGCAACGGTGTGGCTCACTAATGTGTTTTTAATAGTTTTTTGGACAACAATGGAGGCCTATGGCACAGAGGAATAAGTGACATCAGGCTTTGGCTACACAGATAATACTTAATAGTACAATTAGTTCATTGCTGGTTTTGGTCTTTTTATTGTATTTGTTGACAACAAAGAAAATGTTTAATAGTGTGTAAGATTCAGGGAGATCTATTGGCAGAAATGGAATACAATATTCATAAGTATGTTTTAATTAGTGTATAATCACCTGAAAATAGGAATCGTGTTTTCGTTAATTCACTGGTTTGTCGTTTATCTGTTTGATAATTATGCACGTGTTGGCATTCCAACCAGACTTTAACTCAGACCCTCACGTGAGAGGGACTAACCCCTCCCACACAGACTGAAAGCAGGACTTCTGCACAGCAGTTGCCTCATTGGGTACAAAGTGTTTATGTCCTTGAAAAAGAGCCTCCGTGGTCCAGGAGTTTCTCCATTTATCATGTTTTGTTCCAGAGTTCAACTGCCCCAGTATCACTAAAATTAGGCTTGACTACAAGGCACCTGGTACAGCATCTGGAACTGTGTACTGTAGTAATGTGCAGGTCAAGAACGTATTTTTGCTTTGAGGCCGCAGTTGGTGGTAATCGCCAAATTGGCATACATGCCACATTGATGAGCAGAATTGACACACTTGACCATACGCAAAAAAAAAAAAAATTGGTTCTCTGTCAGTAATTTCTACCACAAGTAATGTCCAGTGCACTGTTTAGATTTGACTGTTTTTTGGCAGTGATTGTACCCCTTAAATGAGCTTAATCTGGACTGATGCCTATGATGACAGACTGTTGATAGAGCGCTGAAGCTGGCAGAGTCTGGTAGATCTTAACCTCCAGTTAATGTATTCCAGGGCCCGTGTCTCTGCACAATTGGGAGCAGCTGGGCTTACATATTTTTGTCTTCTTACTTCCTACTGATCGGATGTGTTAGAGTGCTTTGCTGAACTGGAGAGCAGCTTGGCTTTTAGACTATACCACATAAACTTTATAAGTACAAGGTGTTCCTTCTATTGTCACTGGCTGCTCTACAATCTCCTGTATTTACACAGACATGAAATATTGAACCATATATTCACAGGGAAGTATGGGAAGACTTTGCTCTGTGGTTTTAACTTGGCAAACAAAAAGGAAAGTTTTTAGCGTTTCTAAGACATAAACTTATGGTCTCCACAACCTTTGTATCATCCGAATTACTTGGAGCGGTTGTTTTTGTCAACATTTCAAATGCAAGGTTTATTCTGAAAAACAATTTCATAGTGATGAATCATAACCCCAATGGTTATAATTTCATTCCCAACATAATTTTGTGAGGTGTTTATTTCCAAAAGTCATATCATTTCTCATTTTAAAATGGACCTCTAAAAAACAATTCCCTGTACTGAAAATAAAAATATAATTTTTTGTCCATGTGTCTCTGTGATTTCTCCCTCTGTTTCCAGGGGATGACTTTTCCATCATACAGCAGGAAATCTTCATGGTGAAGGAATGCATGCACCACAATATTGTGGCCTACTTTGGGAGCTACCTCTGGTAAGAGCCAGCTTTAAATGCTGCTGCTTTGTCATTTTATACTCAAAATTTTCTCCTCTCTCGCAGCCAGTCCAAGTGTACAATTTGCGGAATTCATATGTTACTGTCAAAAGCATTTATCGAGCCTCTGCCTGAAGCTCACATGACGTCTTTAATCACTAAGTCAAACCTGTGTGTGAAGTATGACTCACGTTCTTCAACTGGGCTGACTGGTGCTGACTAGGCCCTTCAGTGCCAGGATGCAGCTCTTGTGTTTTAATGGAGGCTATGTTTTGTGGCTGGTATCTGAGAGGAAGTAGGGCCGATCCGCCTACCACTGTCTCAGACTTCCAGCAGGTTTAACTGGAATATGAGCCTCTGATCTGTTTTATATGGCAGTTAGTCCAGAGAGATGCATGTCTTATCGCAGCAGGCATGTCTTATACAGTCTCGCCACACAGAGCACAAATGGTTACTGTAAAACATTAATGAGCAACCTGCCATGCATTAATTATTACACAACTAAATTAATTGTCTTAGAAGAACCACAGTTTAATTTGGGGAAAGTTCAAGGGGTCTTTCAGATCTGTTTCCTGACCTAAAATCATTTCCATGTCCAGATAAAGTGTGTGAAAAGTAGCACTAAAGTTGTGATTGGGAATCTGTGGCAATATACAGTACAGTATCATCGCCTTTGCTGGCCAGTATCACAATTGTAATCATGCAATTTTATCACAGTTACACTAGTCTTATTTTTAGCACCCACCCTCTCTCCTCAGACATCCAGTTCACCTTTCTACACAAGCACTTACCTTTGTTATTGTACAACTCACTACAAGTTAAGTACTTACCCCTGTTGATTAACATGTGTTGGGAGGTTTAGTCAGCATATGTTGGTAAAAGTGTTTCAACAAGAATCCTTTGTAGAATGCTGTGCTGCTTCATCATGCTTTGGCACTTGTCAAAATATTTGGCTACTTAGCTTCATCAGGCAAACTGCTCAGTAATTTTCTCTGCTTTCATCAGTCGAGAGAAGCTTTGGATATGTATGGAGTACTGTGGTGGAGGATCTCTGCAGGACATTTATCATGGTGAGCTTTTCTTTTATTCATAACAATGCTGTGTGAATCCATGTGAAATCTGTTACTATCTTAATCCGTACCCTTCATACATACAAATAAAAAGTGTGTGTGTGTGTTGTAGTGACGGGACCTCTGTCAGAGCTTCAGATAGCATATGTCTCCAGAGAGACCATACAGGTATTTCCACATTTAAATAATACTCTGAATAAATATTTAGGGATTAGTCATTTTAATGTGAGTCATACTGATTACATTTTCTTTTGCAGGGTTTGGGATACCTGCACAGCAAGGGCAAGATGCACCGTGACATCAAGGTATCATATCTTTCCCTTTTTGTTTTTTGTCCTTTTAAACTTAATTTTTTCCAGATGAAGCCCACCGTGAGGTGCATTGACACTTTGACAGAGAAACACTGCCCCATGCCATTGCAGACAGATTAACAATAAAATCTTTCCATAATAAGCAACAAATCTCAAAACACTTAAGAGAAAAGAGGAGGAGAAGAAGAGAGGAAGGAGACAGACATAAAGAAGCAGCAGTGGCGCAGCCTCAAAAGCAATTAATGTCACTGTAAATGCCTTAGTTGGCCCTGAAGTAGTCCAGAGGTCTGACTTTGCTCTGATCCTGCAGCACTGCAGAGGTGTAAACTGAAGTCACAGGAAAAGCATAGCCAGGGTTGTGCTCACTCTGAAGCATGTGACTAATGGTGTCAGTTACTTCATGCAGTTTTGAGGTTTAGCTGAAGCTGAATGTGCCCAGTGCATGCACGAAGGCTGGAGCCCTCACTCTCATGTGTTATCACTGAAGGTCAGGGCTGGACCTATTATCTTTACTCAGCTCTGCGCAGTGAGCACTTCCTGTTTCCTCTACTCTCACCGCAGGATGCCACCAGAGAGACTGTCAGTCACAGCCAACAGAAACACTGTTAGTGGAACTGTCAAAAATACGTGATACTGGTGGGATTTTACTGGAAGTTAGATCAGTAACAGACCTGAGCAGTTAATGCTTTAACCAGAACAGATGTTTCTGATCAAGTTTAACATGGAGTGATGAACCAGTGTGGCATCAAGTCAGCTCAATATCTGTTCCAATTTCAAACTTTGCTTTTTCTCTGAATAAAAAAAAAATGTTTACGGGATTTCTTTTAACAGGGAGCCAACATACTTCTAACAGACAACGGGGATGTAAAGTTAGGTAAGTTGCTCTTCAGCGTCCTAATTCTCAAGGACTTGGAACTCTTCTGCAGCTTTCAGACGTTTGTGGACTGCATAATCTGAAAAGCTCTGTCTATCTTTGTTACAGCTGACTTTGGAGTTGCAGCCAAAATAACAGCCACCATTGCCAAAAGAAAGTCCTTCATTGGAACACCTTATTGGTGAGTGTGTTGTCGTCATCAGATGAGACAAATCGCCTTTTGACACGCTTTGCTAAATAGGTTCAGAACTCATGTCTTTTTTTTCCCCTGGAGTTCAAAGAAGCGCTGATTACATACTTTCAATCAAATACTAGAACATTTTTTCAGTCAACTATCTGTCATAATCTAGCTTGTGGTGACAAGGTGCACAAGTTGTTAGATAGATGCTTCAACTAAAAGATACCACTTGAAATTCCCACAGCAACTAAAGTGTCCTTGAGCTAGACGTTGTCCAGGGTCTCTGTTCTGTCACTGACCCTGACCTCTAATCACACATTATTCAGTATTCACTGAATTTTTGATGTATTTGTGTAGGATGGCTCCAGAAGTAGCAGCGGTGGAGAAGAACGGTGGCTACAACCAGCTGTGTGATATCTGGGCTGTTGGCATCACGTCCATAGAGCTGGCTGAGCTACAGCCCCCAATGTTTGACCTACACCCGATGAGGTAAAAAATGGTTCCTCAGACGACTCTTAGCATGCTTCCTGTTTTTGTGTTCTTCTAATGTTTCATCACATCTTTTGATCACTTAAATAGCCATCCTGTTTTAGTGAAAATACATTGACGAATTCAAGTGCAGGTTCCTCTTCCACACTTTTAATCCATGAGTGTAATTCTTTTTTATTTTTAGGGCCTTGTTTTTGATGTCGAAGAGTAGCTTCCAGCCTCCCAAGCTAAAAGACAAAAACAAATGGTGAGTGGTCCACAGTATTCAGTGTGATATTGTGGGATGACTGTTTGATACTTTATCCTTTGGTCTCAGGGGATAATAGTGATGATCATTGTGTTAACTCAAATTTATCTTGTTCTCCAGGTCTGCTGCCTTCCACAACTTTGTCAAAGTGTCTCTGACAAAGAACCCAAAGAAGAGGCCCACTGCAGAGAAACTTCTATCAGTAATAAATCCTATTGTTGTCTTAGACATGTGGTAGACATTTCCACATCCTGGGTAGATTTAAATTGAAGCTATTCACTGTAGAAAATGTGTATGTTAGCAGTCTCAAGTCTCAAAAATCTTGTTTTATTACATTTTTAGCTTTTTAAATAATAAACCATTTTAAATCAGGTCAACTAAGCAAATGTGCTGCTGCTAAGCAAAGAGGAAGCTAATCCGTTCACACCTTTTTAGGTGTCATTTGCAGGCCTCAGTCAAACTTAAATGATGCTTTCTCTTTCTAACACAGTGCATGTGTCTCTCTGAGGAAAGGTCTCTTAGCCTACTGGTTGGGGAACCTCATGATTAAAGTAGACAGTTTAATTACTCTACAACAGTGAAACTAGGACTTTTAGTATTCTAAAATTAGCCTCCAATTTATGACAACTTGTGACCTTGTGTTGTTTCTCGCAGCACGTGTTTGTGGCACAGACGGGTTTGACAAGGAGGCTCGCTGTCGACCTCCTAGATAAGATGAACAACCCAGAAAACCACCAGCATTACAGTGAGGTGGACGATGATGACCTCGAGGTAATGCCTGACTGCATCACATATACTTGTAAACAAATTTGATTTTGCGTTCAAAAATAAAGAAGTATTTTTTTAATTGAAATGGAAGACAAATGGAAAGTCTACTCAGCAGTGATCAAAGATACAAATATTTTGAAGTGTATAATCGGCCTTATCAAATTTGAAGCTACCAAATCTTGTGGTAAAACAGACTTTCATGCAAACACTGACATGCTCTCTATCAGCAATTAATGTAAATATTAGCACAGCATGTTTTTTCAGCAACTTGGCAATCAAAGACAAAAGGTGAGCTTTGCTAAAGTGTGTTTTCATGTTCCCCTGAACCTTCCCATCCCCCTCTTCTTGCTTCTCTCCATCGACATTATTATTCCAACTGGAATCAGCATCACATTTATGTGGCAGCCAAAGAGGTGGTACCAGTGCCTTTTTAAAAGACCATTGTGCCTTTATCCCCCTGACAGCAGTAGCACTGTCTTGGCCACGATGAATGAAAAAACCCTGAAGGCTATTGACTGTGAGCAATGGAGCTAGTTGCAAACAAACAGCCTCTGGGATGCATAATAATGTGATGATGCATTCATACATGCTGTGCTTTCGGTTTCAATGTGTTTCTGCAGATAATTTATAAAGATAAATGTATATAATGTACATAATTGTCATAAGGTAACTCGAGGCAAAGCAGAGGCAGTGTTATGTAATAAACTTTACCCTACTCTGCACTTGTCAAGTGTTGCTCCCACTGTGCAGATCTGTTTCTTTATCTTTAAATCTCTCTTTCTCTTTGCTCTAGCCCCTCTCTGCAGTCAGACACACCATTCGCTCCACCAACAAAGAAGCCAGAGCTGAGAGGACACGCTCAGAGATAAACTGTAAGTGAACAAAAAGCCAGTTTCTAAAAGCCCAAAGCCATCACCAAGGCCAACCCCCTGCCATGAAACCGTCCTGTCATTGGTCGGTGTGTCAGTTAGCCTGGCTGTTTAGGTCGATAGAGGTCCGGCGGCTTGTCTGAGGGTCATCCCACTAATCCTGCAGTGCTGGCTGGCACTTTTCCAGACCACAGCATGTGGTAGTGTGTATAAAAATAGCCTGGGGATTCACAGAAAAGAAAGTGGATGTAGTAAAATCTGTGATGCTTTTTGATATTTTTAAGTAGCAAGTGTCTGTTTTGCATCTTTTACTCAATAAATACCGTGAAATAGCTTGTCTGAAGGGTCGTTAACGGTGCTGAGGATTCTTGAGGAATTTGGTTTTCAGTCAACAGTTGTTAGTGTTGAATTTGACAGAGGATCCAACTCGATAGATCAATTTTTATTTATTTTCAACCCTTCAGGGAAGTTTCTGTGTGTTTGTGTTGTATTCAGTTGTTGTAGAGTTGCAGTTGTTGTGCTCGTCATGCCTGAAGGCTGTGACTGTTTCTCATTTTATCATTTTGGGTTGATGTAACCGTCCGGTGGTGAGATATGTGTCTTTTGTTGGATGTTTGTCATATTTAGTTGTAGAGTTATGTACTGTGCTTCATTGTGTTTTGTGCTTGTTTGTACTGTGATCGTTTGTACTAGATGCACTTCCTGTTTGGTTTTTATCCATATTTCTCACAATTACATCTGACTTTCCCTCCTACATGAAGCAAACAATGGGACAGACCAAGGAAGGCCATGCTCAAGTCCTAGCTTCACTGAGGGACACAGGGGGGATGCAGGTTAGTGACAGTGTAGTGAGACAGTGTGTGTTTGCATAACTCCCAAGCTCACTCCCTAGGACTTCTGAGAAACAGGATAATGTTGTAGCACATAACAGAACATTGTGTTTGAGAACTAAGTGGCACTAATAAGGTGAGTTCCTCTGCATGGAGTGGCTACTTATTTTGGCTTTAGGTTGAATAAGGTTGAATAATTTTTGATATTGTGACATCTTGGTTCCTGTCAGACAAACATTGTAGATGACTAATCAGATCCTAACAAGGAAGTTACATTTGTCTCATACCTGACTCCTCGACTTCACTTTCTCAAACATTACGCTGTGTGTTGGTTTCATAAGCCTGTTTGTGACTCACCTCCTCACTGTTATCTGTATCATAAATACTGCAGCACCTCCACATCATCAGCATACCTCAAACAGAAAAATGCACTGGAAAAAAAAAATCCACGGTCTGAATACTTGAATACAAAGTTTCTTTGTTAATGAGAAGCTGATTATGTGGGAGTATTTATTGGCAGGTCAGTTGATTTCTTTCGCCTTCATAATTACAGCTGGATCACACCGTGTTTATACTGGACACTAAACCAGCCTCCTCTAGTGGATCAACTGTTTGACAGAATGTGACCTCAACCTAAACGAAGAGACTGTTCTCTGATTTATTTGTAATTCTTTCTCTCTCACCAATATTTCCCCCAAGGGAACAGATCTGGTTAGTGTCAAGTATAATCTGCGTTTGTCTTTGGTAACTGACTCGTCTTCAGGCTCCAGACCAAACATTCATGTAGGAGTATAATAAATCAGTGAAGGATCTGTGTGGTGTGCTGGCAGGTCTGGAAGTAGTTGATCTGCTTTTGGTTAGTACTTACATGTGATTTTATTTTAAGAACGGACCGGAGAAGTGTTTTCCAAGGCTCCTAGTACTAATACACATGGGTACTACTCCTCCCAGGGCTTTGTGTGTCTTGATGTCTTGAGCGCTGATGCCCTCTAGTGCCAAAGGTGTGTGCAAGAAAAAGAAAAAAATTACAACTGAACACAATTTTTGTCATTCACAGTCGACAAGCTCCAGTTTGAACCACCCCTCCGGAAGGAAACTGAGGCTCATTCTGAAATGGTGATAATCACGTTCAGTTTAATTAATACTGACGCTCAAGTGCTACTCTCTGTTTGTATCGGTTAAATTCATGTGCACATAGAAAGATGATGTCTACACATTTAAGAAAGCAGGTTTAATCGAAATTCTATTTTTGCTCATGTGACTTTCCACAGGATGTGAGTAAAGATAATGACTTCCCTTCCCCCTGGAGTCCCTTTGCAGAGGGAGGAATAACAACCAGGTAATCCATGGAAACTGTTGTCATGGGAACTGTTCCTATTTACTCCTCACTCTCTCTCTGTCTGTCTGTCTTTACTTGGCTTATCAGATGGATGCATCCCATAGGATTCATCCAGAGATAGGACAGATGCATGATTTAAGTTTTTGGCACTTTTTATTTTACTTCTTCGAGAACACAAAATGCAGAGGTTCAAAATTTGATTAATGGATAGTGTTGAGTGACAAAGCAAGACTTCTTATGAAGAAAAGACTAAAGTGTGTTAGTCATTATGTTATGTAATCCATTGTTGACACAGAGTGTATAGAAATGTTATGGATGCCCCTCACTGTCTCTCACATTAACCTACTGACTCACTGGCGCTAACCTTTGTTTGTGCATGAACTCACTCTTCCCCCATCTGCAGTTTAAAATGTTGGTTTGCTGGCCTGTACGCTCCTTTTCACCTGTCGGTGTGCTTTCACTGTTTTTTCTCCTTCCACTTCTCTCTGTCTTCTTTTGGCTGTCGGCCTATCTCTCGTCTTGTCCCTCGAAGGAGCCTTCTCAAAAGCGTTGAGGACGAATTGTTCCAACGGTAACACTAACACTGCGTGTGCTGTAGTTATTGTACGCCATCCAGCTCCACCCCTTTGCTTGGTCACTGCCCTTTTCGCAGTGAGGTTAAACACCCAATATGTCCACAAATCACCCTCCCTGACACCTCTCCATTCACCATGTGTGATGTGATAATAACTGTGGATCCAAGCTATGCTTATATGAGTCTGAGGTTGGCAGGCTTTCACTTGCTTTCACTCACTTTCGCTTGACTTAAATGTCAGCCTCTAGCATTCAGATAAAATTACTTGTTTGTGCAGCCATAACCCTGCATAGACGGAGCCATACAATTATGTCCATTGCTGTTTTAAAGCCTGTGATCTACTGATACTAGTTTTGGCTCCATCCAAGGAGCTTTACCTATGGTGAAGTTTTCATCGCTTACTGAATAAAGAGACGACATTTAAAGTTCTGAAGGTTGTCTGCAGACCCTGTTTTGGTCCCGTTGTTGATTTTTCAGGCTGACCTCATAGTAAAAATTGTAGTAAGTGATAGCGGATCACAGATGTGTTTGTTAGAAGTACAACATCTGTTTTTAAAACAAAAACTACATTTTAATTCAGCTCTAGAAATGTAGTTTTTGTGGTTTCCATCCATCGGTGCTCTCGCAGGACCTTCCCCCCTTTTCCCCGAGAGTTCTCTCTTCATCTCCAAGGAGGGATTTTACATAAACATTTGCACGACCAGCTCCCCTCCTGAGCTCCGTTGAGTCTTACTTTCCACACTGATTACTGTGTTTGTTTGCTGCAGGGGACACATCGCCCATCTTGAAGACGCCTTTGAGGAAGTAGAGCTGTGAGTGACATTAATTGATTTTAAAATTTCATCATAGACACACTTTCATTGCTGGAATTTACATCTTTCTAAAAACAAAAAACAAAACAACAACTCCTTTTCAGGTCTACCCTCAAGCCAGGGGTTCCTCCTCCTCTGCCCCCGAAGGTGAGACCCAAAATTATTAACTGTGTTTTACTGTGCGGATTTTTGCGTTTAGTATCCATGTTACAAGTGTTTTAAGTAAAATTTACCCCCCCATTCCCTCTCAGCCACACTTAAACAGCCCGTCAGAGGATCTTGGCCTTAATGATGAGAGGTCTCTGACAGTTCGGAGGTTCCCTAACTCGGAGAATGGACCGAGCCAGGTGGCTCGCAGACAGAGCACACCTGAGCAGGGAAACAAGGTGGAGCACTCATCTCCAGATTTCCTCTCTGCCAGTGTCAGCAGCCCCGGCCTTTTGTCTCATGCCTCAGATCCTGGTGAGTCTCGAGAGTTTTTCTAAATATTTATGTGCAAGAAAAAGTCTATATGAACTTGCTTTTAATTTGTTTCTGTCTTCTTAAATCAAATCTGTTGCTAAATGAGCATTTAATTTATTTCTACAAGCTCCCATTAAATCTGAACGCAAAGGTAAGGGAGCCTGATGTAAATATGACTGATCCTGGGCTTTAGATTCTTCATATTGGCCAGTATGATTGATACTTGTGCTACAAATGTAATTTTCATCTGCCTGCTATCTCATAACAGATGATGATTCAGATGGCAGCATGAACGGTGACAGTCACAAGCCGCCACCCAACCGGCAGCATCGGAAGGAGAAAAAAGAATTCCCTGTGAGTTCTTTAAGATATTTCACAACACATTACGTTTCAATATGTCTCAATCAAGGCAATCACGCTTCTCATTTTCAGTTTCATTGGTCATTAGAATCAAAATATCGCCTGTAGTCTTGCAGCCTATATTTCATATGCAGAGTGTCTCCAACAAAGTGAAACCTCAAATATGATGTTTTTCCTTTGTCAGATCCAAACGCTGACGGTTAAAGAGGGAAATCTGGCCTCCACTCATGTTGAACATTTAATTGACTTTGACAGAACACACACTCAAAAAAACAGCCTCTATTGTTGTTTGTTTGGCTCATTGTTGAAGCTGGAGCTGAATTATGCAGCTAAATTTAAAATAATTGTTGCTGCTTTGTCTGTGTGTTCCTCATCTATGGTATCTTATGTTTTTTTGTTTCCTCTGCTTCTCCTTAGAAACCGGCTATCAACGGCCTGCCACCCACTCCTAAAGTACTGGTGAGTGAATCATCTGCTTTCATTGTCTCTACAGTCTTCACTCGTCCCTGCTGGCCTGCTTTCATGGGTACTGTTATTAAACTCTTGTCTGAGCTGCTGCTGTACATGCCATAGATATTTGGGGTCCACAGAGCTTTCTGCTTTGTGGTTGTTTCTGCTCAGCTCAGCTCCAGCTCCAGCTCATTAAACCCTGGCTGACATTTTAGCGCTTCACTGAGCCAGAGGCTGTCTGTTTTCAGCTGTGTTGCTCTTCATTGCAGATGGGAGCCTGTTTCTCTAAAGTGTTTGATGGTTGTCCACTGAAGATCAACTGTGCCACATCATGGATTCACCCAGACACCAAAGGTAGAAAGGCAGACACACGCATAGCTTCCTGCAATAAGCACCGCACACACACACACACACAGAAATAAGATATTTATTAAAGTCAATACTTAATTTTCTTTTTTTTTTCTTCTAGACCAGTACCTAATCTTTGGGACGGAGGATGGCATCTATACGCTGAATCTTAATGAGCTGCATGAAGCCACAATGGAGCAGGTAACCGCAACTGAAATCAATCTAAATAATAATGATCACAACCAATAATAAGAAATGATTACTGTTTATCCTCAATAGATTTATATATTATATATTAGGAATGCCCCCAAAAGTTGATGATTTTCAGGCTGTAAACTTATACAGAGTCCTAACTAGAAAACTGACTGTACTGGAATAGAGAAAGGTGATGGAAACAGAGGGCAGAGGCTCCGGTGTGATTCACACTACGGTTGTCAGCGCTGTGAGGAGCCACACAGCAGAAACGCTCCTCAGTGTGTTAGGATTTTATTACTGAAGTATGACCAGGACGCACAATATCACAGTCTTGTAGATAAAACGTGAGACTTGACATTAGGCTGTTAAAGGAGTTTAGTGAGGGGTGGCGCTGGACTGTAGTGTAACTGGCCGTGAGCTGTGAAGATATGTTTCTTATAATCGAAGGTAAGGTGTATTGAAGAGAGGAATATCAGTAATAATGTTAGTTATTCATAAAACAAATTCTATAGATATAATATTTTAGGAAAAAGCAGGAACCACAAGCACCACACAGCCTAAACTGGGAAGTCTGATGTGGAAAATTGTGATTCAGAGCTAGTGGTAAAGACCTAATATACATTCATTTTCACAGCTGTAATTGACAAATTGATATTGATCTACTGAGAAATGTCCAGCTATATGGTGACTGTACCATCTTTGTTTAATGCCCTATTTAGCTGTTCCCGAGGAAGTGTACATGGCTGTACGTTATCAACAACAACCTGATGTCTTTATCAGGTAAGTGAAGGATTTATCCCAGCCTCCTGCTTCACTGGCCACTGCCATAACCTGCTGCTTCTTTGTCCTGCGTTATCTGGCTGCCCCTGAGGGCAAGACAGTCACTCCATATCTGCAGCCCTCAAATAACTGTTTCTTTTGTTTGCCATCAGAGAGCCTCTATAAGAGCTGTGTCCTTGTGGCACAGTGACTCATTTATCACACGTGGCTTAACAGCCTGTTCTTCAGCAGAAGAAATACTCACATATATTGATCTTTACAAAGTATACTAGCTGCAAAAGCAAGTATAGCTTATTTTATATATTAAAACAGGCCATTTGTAGTCAGAAAGCTCAAATAATCTTTTATTTGAAACCAAACTGTCTTCGCTTGGCTGTCTTAAGAGCCGAAACCTTTTCTTGGTTTAACCGTTGAGGATGGGTTTACAAAGCGTGAGGTCTACTTTCGGTTTTACCTTCAGCAGTTTGCCCCTTGGTATACTTAACCTCTGTTCTCTTCTCCTCTTCCCTTGGACACTGTCCATCCTCCTCTCGCCTGGCTTGATTTGATATTCTACTAACTGGCTTCATCAGAAGGTAATCATGCTTCACACCATCGTCACACTTCTGTTTTTACCCCTGTTCACATCTAACCTTTCTACATGTCAAAGCTGCTTCATGGGATCCAGGATTGGTTAAGCAAATTCAGCAACTAAGTTTGAAATGTGCCCTTTGTTTTTTGTTAATATTCTAAAAAAAAATGGTGAAGAAAACATTTACTCAGTTCTTGTCTGTCATATTGTTTTGACCTTGATTAGTGCTACGCTTCTTATTGTATTTACCCATTAAGCTGATGACTGAATGTACTGCATTCTGCTTTAGGAAAAACCTTCCAGCTGTACTCCCACAATCTCATCGGGCTGTTTGAGCAGCTGAAGAAGCCCGGCCTGGCTGCTCAGTTCCAGACTCACCGCTTCCCAGACAAAATTTTACCCAGGTGAGATCAACAAACCTGGGTTTCTTGGTCTGAAACCAAAGCACTCTCTAACTTCACATGCTTTTTTTTTCCAGAAACACCATTTGTTACACTCTTGTCACTTTTCCGATAAAGTCACAAGTCTGCTTTTCAAAATTTTATGGGAATTTGTACACTCATGCTGTGCATCCCCCATTTTTACTCTTTGTTGTTCCTCACTGTTTGCCATCGTTACATCAAATTACTATGGTGGTAGGAAAAAAAAAAGCAGAACAAACCACTGGCCAACTTCCCTGATTCTAGACGTCATCAGCTCTTCTAAGACTGTGGTCACAACAACTTGACTGTTTTCTCTCCTCAGGAGGTTTGCCTTGACGACTAAGATCCCCGACACAAAGGGCTGTCACAAGTGCTGCATTGGTGAGTTGGTCTTTCCCTTCCAACAACTTTTGCTTTATTTACTTACCTTTCCATCATATTCATGTGTATCAATAAACAAGGAACAAACATCTCCTCAGTAGTCATGTCCTGCAACCCTTCTGCTCTGTAAAACCTGTTTTCAATAAATGTCAGATTTTTTATTATTGTCTTTCCCCTCGCAAAGGTTTTAAAATCATACTCCTGATCTAAACTGTTAATTATCTAAGACCTTCGTATCTCAGTCAGGCTACTCTCCTTGACATCCTTTTTCCGTCTGTTTCATAGTGAGAAACCCGTACACAGGCCACAAGTACCTGTGTGGAGCGCTGCAGTCTGGGATTGTCCTGTTGCAGTGGTATGAGCCCATGCAGAGGTTTATGCTCATCAAGGTCAGTTGACTGTTTTCCAACCTCAAACATTATTTTTCTTCCATAGTTTGTCCTTGTGGGCCTGCATGTTCTCACTGCAAGACTGTACTATACTTTTAATAACCATAATGCTAAAATTGTGCAGCACCTTGACTTAACACAACAAAATAAATTTATTGTCAGAGCACCACTGACTCTGACCCTCTTATCGGCTCTCTCTTCCTGCGGCAGCACTTTGACTTCCCTCTTCCCAGCCCGCTGAAAGTGTTTGAGATGCTTGTGGTCCCGGAGCAGGAGTATCCTCTGGTGTGTGTGGCCATCAGCCAGGGCACCGAGCCAGGCCAGGTGGTCCGCTTTGAGACTATCAACCTCAACTCCTGCTCGTCCTGGTTCACAGAGATGGGAACAAGTAAGTCAAACTCGATGTACTCGGATGTAGATCAAAAGATGTTTGGATAGACGCACCTTTCAAGGACTGACTGAAACAGTAAAAATCATCTTTTAGTCAGTCCTTTAGAAACAATCTTTGTGAGTCTGTCGTTGATATCATATAAAATACAACAGTCTTTTGTAGTTTGAGCAGGTATTTCATGAGATATTTATCAAACAGGGTCGTTATGTTTTCTCCCTGCAGCTAATCAGCAGGTGGACGCAATCCATGTCACCCAGCTGGAGAGAGACACCGTGTTGGTGTGTTTGGACCGTAAGTAGAATCTCAAAGTCACTGTAGTTTCATTTGCCTGCATACTCCTATTCTAATATTGATATATATCAGAACAAAATCTACAACTGAAAACATCATTCTAAGAGCCTTTTATCATTTTTTTTTCTCCCCAGAAAATTTGAAGATTGTTAATCTCCAGGGCAGACTGAAGTCCAACAAGAAGCTGGCGTCTGAGCTCAGTTTTGACTTCTGCATTGGATCTGTTGGTAAGGTTTCAGAAAGGTCTTCAACTTTACTTCTGTATAAATAAATAAAAGAACATATAACTCTGGGTGTGAAGAATGAGACCTGACAACACCTTAAAGGGAAATATTAAAAAGTGCCCACTGTTACAACCTGACAGATCTACAGTCCATTCATAAAACAGCTGAAACTGAATTGCATTGTGTTTACAGATACTAGTTGTTCATTTTAATCACGTTGGACTGATGTTTGATTTCCTTACCTCTCTTTTGTGACAGTGTGCCTTCAGGACAGCGTGCTGGCCTTCTGGAAACATGGCATGCAGGGAAAGAGCTTTAAGTCCAATGAGGTAAAATGTCCCATAACCACTACAGCTGGGTGAACTCCTTATATGCCAATACTGGTTCCAGTACTTAGATTTAAATACAAATTTCAAACATTTTGATGCCATGTTGTTGAACTTTTAGCTTTGCAATAAACTATCTTCGGTTTGAGGCTTGTACATTTTTAAAGATGACACTTGAAGCTCTCGTAAACATTTTGTAAGCCTGTTTGATACTTAAAACATCTGAAATATCAATGAAATCAATATTGCTGCCAAAATATCCGCATCTAATTTCATCTATCTCCAGTGACTACAGAGTGGAAACTCTGAATGCAGTTTCTGACACCTTCCTGAATACAACTTGTTTGTTCTACACATGAACAAACACCTGTGGTTCTTGTCAACAATGACCCTGTCTACTGGCCGTTTATATGCGTAGCTACATGCTGTAGATGATCCCAGGAGATTAGATCTCAGGTGGAGCCAGACAAAATGTCTTTGTGTCGGGCCGAGGTAATGAATTTGTCCGCCATTCACGGAGGGATTCTATGTTAACCTGATCACGAGTTGCGCTCAGCAGCACAATAAAAGTTCAAGAGATCGCAGGGAGGTGAAGCATTCTGTTTTTATGAAAAGTGATATGGCGATAGGGGCCACCCTTTTGAAAGTTCACTGTGTCAGACGTGGTCCCGCAGCACTCAGATGAAACAGAAGGTCTGTTTGCCGCGTCTGTGCCCAGCCCAGCTTGACAGTTCTCCCATAGCAAGGATTTTTGAAATGTCAGCGGCCATGCAAAATTCATGCTCAATCATAAACGAAACCCGTTACACAACAGGGAGCAGCACTAAATAATTCAGCCTTTGTCTCGTTATGATTCCTCTGAAAAGCGATGGCATTCAAGGGGGGCAGGCCTATTGATCTGAGCTTGCTCCGGCGGGTGCTTCTCTGAACACCCGAGACCTTGTTCTCGCTAAGGCTTAAACAGATCAGATCTCTCCCAAGGCCAAGGACTTACACCTAGCAGGTGTCACCCGCAGACTGTCTCTGATCTGTCGACAAGTTTTCAGGACATGTCAACACGTGAGAGTGTTTTGAAGGGACCTTTGTCTTTTTACACTGCAAAGTGTCAGGCTACATCTTGTGACTAGCACAGGTAAGCTCCAGGATTGTACTCCGTAACATAGAGTCCCTGGAGAAAGCACTCAGTCCCCTGCAGTCTGTTAAAAACATACGTGATCCAAATGTAAACGGTGGCCCCTTCACCAAAATTCAAAACACAGAACGGGAATCTGCTGTATTGATTGACAGGTGTTTTAAAACATAGATTGACACTAAACAATAATCAAATCTAGCTTATTAATGTTCTCTGATGCTGTTTAAAGAGTGTTTATATCAGTAATGTTGAAATATGAAAACATGTCCAAAAACACAGATTGGACCTTGAAAAATACTCATACCACCAAAAAGAAAATCCTAATTGTATTTCTGTTTATTGTATTAAATAGTTTATTTTTGTTTTTCAACACCTCATCCTGTGTCTGCACCACCGATACTTCACATACACAAATAACCAGTTGCTGTTTTTTTTCATTCACAGGTGACCCAGGAGATTTCTGATCCAAGCAGAGTCTTCCGCCTCCTTGGATCCGACAGGTTGGTGCAGATATATTTCCATCTTTAGCTTCATCGGTGCACACGAGCGATCAAACGCAGCAGATGGAAGAACACGTACCGCAAGAATCTCAAAGGAGTTCAAAAACACCTCAGCTCTGAACTGTATTACAAAATGACCTCCGTGAAACCAGGCCCTCTTGATTATGGCTGTCCTCCCTCAGGTTTTTGTGTTTTTCTATTACCTGGAAACCATCAAACAGCCTGCTCACCTCCTGCGTTCTGAGCCCACAGCGCTCATCTCCTGCTGGCTCCGGTTAATCTCACACTGTGCCGATATTTTTACCCGCTCTATCGAATCTGAACCCTACTGGCCCTGATTGACCTTTTTACCTGAGAAATTACTCGATTTTTAAAATATTACAGGGCTACAACTAGCACTTATTTTCATTAATGAGAAGATTTCTTGTTTTGTGTGACCAACGGACCAAAACCCAAAATAAATCAGTTTACTGTCACACAAGATGAACAAAAGTAACAAATGCTCACAGTGGAGAAGCTGGAATAAGGGAACGTTTGATAGTTTTGCTTGAAAAATGACTTTCTGATAAACTGATTATAAAAATAGTTGCCGATTAACTTTCCATCAGTCAGTAAGTCGATTAATTGACTAATCTTTTTATCTTTAAATTATTGAGTAACCGACTAATCATCTCAGCTCTGTAACAAAGTCACCTGTAAAAGAAATAATGGCACAGTTCAAAATATCATTACAAATGTGCAGGTATTTCAGTGTCAGCAGCAGCTTTACTCCTGTACAGGCTGATGTGATGATGGTTGGTTTCAGCTGCACACACAGCACGATGTGATTATACGTCGTACCTCACACACACACTCACTCAAACACAGAAATGCTCAGAGAACATGCAGCGCAGGATGATCTCAGTTAGTGACGACTCCTGATGGAGCCGCTCCTCCTGTGGCACCAGAGCGAGGCCTCTCTCAGCCCAGCCCCCCATGTTTTATTCACTGCCGCCCAGGCACTGCCAGCCTGGTGTGAGTGTCTCTTCCATGCCTCTGTAATTTCATCTGATGGAACGGACAGTATGGACCGCAGCGTCCCTGCTCACCTGTCACCGCCACGAGACGGATTCCACCTGAAGATGCGCCCACTGTCGTCCTGATCTGTCATCTGACTGTCGTTTAACGCGCCGTTTAACATGCACGACTGTGTCAGGATGCTGATACCATGAACATGACACTTTGAGCGTCCTTCTCCCAGTAAGCTACACATCTCTAGAAAGCTGCTGGTAACTAAAGTTAATAGTGACCCTCATATATTATTTTTAAAGGTTTGGCAACATCTGTCATTCTTGTAGAGACATTTATTCAAAACATGAACAATTCACATTATGCAGTTTTCCAAAGCACACTCTACTGTATGTTAAATATAGAGCTGAAAATATGTATGATGTCCCCTTTAAAGTCTTCTGAAGATGCAACTGTTACCTTCCACCAGGTACCATAACCACCATCATTTAGTGTTTCTCTTCTGTGTGTCTTTGGCAGGGTGGTGGTCTTGGAGAGCCGACCAACAGACAACCCCACAGCCCTGAGCAACCTCTACATTTTAGCAGGTCACGAGAACAGTTACTGATCCTCTCCCAGAGACCCGAAGGCTCCCAGAGAAGTGGATGAGATGTCTCGAATTTTGGGAGAAAACTCCAGGCGTTCCACCTGAGGTTCTGTGTCATAGGAAAGGTCTGGATTTAATAAAGTTATTGGGAGGTTTTGTTACTGATCACTGGATCCACAGGTCAGTAAAAGAGGAGCCTCTTCAGTGTAGATTCATGAGTAGCCTTATAACCAGCAACACGTTCACCGCAACCCCCCGATCATCACATATGACGAGGAAACTGTTGAGCAGAAGGTGGAGAAACAATAAAATCTCAAATGAACATTGTTACTTAGCATTTTTCTCACTTTTCTGTACTGTGTACTGAGTTACAAACGCGTTATCTAGAGGTATTATTGATAAAAGTGCCATTAAAATTCACAAGAATTTGTGATTGTATTAGCAAACTATGGGAGATTTGTGTTATCGTCCGTAACGTGTCACTCATAATCACCGCCCGTGGCAAACGTTATACTGTAGGCTTGAGAGGAGATTTTTTCATGAGCTCTGTAGTCAAACTAATAGATCAGTTTAAACAGAAACCCATGAGCCATGTGGGTTATTTAAGCAATATTTATTAACCTCGTGTTAAGTAATAGGGTATGTTGGATTTACAGACAGAGACTGCAGTCCTGCTGTGTGCGGATTAACTACCTAGTGAACAGATCCTGAGCAGCTTTGGGTTATTTTTACTGCTATGTAATATAGTCGCATCTCTCCTGCTCTGCTGCATTTTTAGAATTTGAATATAATGTAAAATTATTTTTTTTCTTTACCCTCGTCTTTTATAGACCTTTTACTTCTTATTATTTGCACCATGTAAGCACTTTTGTACATTTTTTTTTAATTTAAAATGACAAAATGAGGGACAATGCTAGGTTTTGTTAACATCTTTGCATTCCCTTCGCAAAATGTTTAATGTATGCTGTTTTTGTAATAAAAAAAAGCTGTTGTTAACAAGATGAATGGATTCAGCTTTGTTTTTTTGTTGTTGTGAGATTGGATTGATGATTCACTCGTCACTGATGATGAATCTCTGATGGGAAGGAACAGCGGGGAGACGAGTGCGTATTAGTTTCCATTATTTTTCCCGTTCAGTCTACCATCACTTCACCAACATGCTCTAATTGGTCTCAGTGCAACAGGACAACACGTCAGGGTTACATTTTCCTGTTTGCAGCTCACACATGCTGGATGAGACAGATGTGGATTTACGGTTTTGAGCGTATTGATGTTTTCCAGAAACTTGAAAATGACTGTAAGAATCAGTCTGGTACCGCTAACTAAAGCTGATTCCAGATGTGAGATGATTCAGACAACTTACAGACAGGAGGGTCAGTGAATCCCCCTCTGAGAGTAGACTGGCATGTTTATCTGTGGGTGTTTTCCCTGATAGTTTACTGACAGGTGGAGGCTGTACAGTAGTTTACCTGCCTCTATATTTATAAATACATCTCTGACGCTCAGTCTGTCAGGTGTGTAAATCTACAAGTCTGCAAAAACCCCACAGGGGTCCTGCTCTCCTCTTGTCCTGGAGGTGGAGTCAGCTGTTCCTATGGGGACAAGCTTGGAGAAGGGAGAAAATGTGTCAAGTTGGTCGGTGAGAGTCAGTAGAAAGAACCGGAAGTTAGATGGTTTCACCTTTAAAGTAAAAAAGTAAAAATACTTAAGCCGATCACTTCCAAACCCGGCAGAGCAAAGCAGCAACCTCTGGTCTAGTTGATCAAGGGTTCATCCTGCAGCAAGATAATGATCCAAAACATACCTACATACTACCTTAGAAAAAAAAGAACAAGACAGGCTTCAAATCATGGAACAGCCAGAACAACAGTCCTCCAGCTGGTTTGGGATGAACTGGACAGAAGCATGAAAGCAGAGCAACATGTTTAACATGATTAGATTTCCATTGTAGGAAAGTTTGTTCAGCTGTTATATTAAATATTAAAAGTTAGATAATATTTTGCCAAACAAAAAGATTAAATTATTTCTTTTTTTAATCTCCAATTGTTTATTGGTTCTATGCTTTAATTTCAGAGTACATGGAGATATTAAACTATGTAAATTTCAATAAATACTGGAAAAACTGAGGTTTTTTATATACATCTTAAAATGTGTCTGGAGGGGATCTTTAAATATATATCCAGTAAATCATTTATGGGATTTTTATACAGAACAAAGTACTATTATAAAAGCAGTAAGGCTTACTGTGTATGTGTCAATTTCTATGGTTAATTACTTTTAAAAGCACATGAACATAAACAGCCCCCCCCCCCCCCCCCCCCACACACACACTTCTGTGTTTTATTTTGAAAGCTGTGACCGGATGTCAGGACTTATTCTATCAGACTTGACAGTAAATCCTTGACTGAGGATTGTTGGATCTGCAGGGACAGTCGAGCTGTGGCCCTCCACCTTGCAGGTCTGTTTTTGGGAGAAGCAGCAGCAGCTCCTGCCTCTGACTTTCTGTCTGACAAACATCTGAGGAGATCTTTTACTCAAAGTAAGTTTAATGTTGTGACTCACAGGAAGTATTTCTCATAGAAATATTGAAATGTGTCTTTATGATCAACTAGTTTCATGAGGCAACTTTGCTCTGATGTCTGATTTTAAGGTGTTTTTGATCATATACAAGCCTGCATCATTTATCAACATGCAGCCTGAGCTGTTCATTTAGCTGTTTAGTATTTAAAATGTCCTGCTTCTCCTGTTTATAAGTGCAGCACTTTGATTGAATTCCCCCCGGCTCTTTCACCCTCTGTGTTATTTTGTTTTCGCTCTCTGCCCCCTCAGGGAAATGATCTAATATACTTTGCATTGCAAATGTTTTCGTTACGCAATCTAACTGTTGGGACGCAGGTGTAATGTTGCCTCTAAGCAATTAAATCTATCTTTTGGAAGCAGTTGCAGAGCTTATTTTAACATTTTGGTGGTTAAACTCAGTCTGAGTCTGGATTATATTATTATTATCTGAGTTTCAGATTATAATTTGTAGTTGCATGTAAAGCATTTATTGTATATTTTGTATATATTCAGAGAGACACTTGTCTCCTGTCTTCTCAGTTCTGTTTTTCATCTGCAAACAGAATCATAATAACGAATTGTCACTAGAGCTGCAGAGATTATATTAATCGGTTAGTCTTAACTATTTTGATCATCGTTTAATTGCTTTTCTAACATTTTCTAGAGTAAACAGCTAATCGATTAATCAGGAACATAATCAACAGATAAATTGATAATGAATCAATAATTTCTTGCAACCCTAATTGCTGCCAATGTAGAGATAAATCTAAATTTCTTATATCATAACAGAAAAGTCACCTAGATAAACCAAAATCAGTTGTATTTAAGTTCTATTTTAGAAAAACAGCAGCAGGTTGTCAAATGAACCCCTCCTCTGTCCCCTCTGTCTGTTTTTATGCTGTAGAGACACTCCTGCCTCCCTGGACGCTGCACTGTAAAGGCGTTTTTTTTTTAACCTTCTGATGTCTGCTGGTCCAGCCTGAGGATGGAGAAGTACGAGAAGATCGGAAAGATCGGAGAGGGCTCCTACGGCGTCGTCTTCAAGTGCAGGAACAAAGACACGGGGCAGATTGTTGCCATCAAGAAGTTTGTGGAGTCAGAGGACGACCCCATCATCAAAAAGATCGCACTGAGGGAGATCAGGATGCTCAAGGTAACGACACACTCAATACTTTCTTATTCCTCACCTAAAAAGTACATTTTTGACATTAACTGACATTAAGTTAATGCAGCACCAGTCCAGGTTTACCAGGCTATGGAAGCTCATTTCTGCCAGAAAAAGAAAAAAAAATAGATGTAAAGAAATTCAAGATTTCTAAAATGCTCATGGTACGTCGAAATTATGAGTTATTATGAGTAAGCAAGCATTTTTATTTTCATAACTTTTCATCTATTTTTTGGCTTTTCCTGACTTCCATACAGTCAAAATTACACTTAAAATTCATGCAAACAACGTAGAGCAGCATCCAAATATCAACCCCTAATACAAATATGTTATTGTACTGAATCACATTATTTCTAGATTTTATGTAAGAAACCTTTAACCTTTTAACTGCATCTTGTAAAATACGGTTTACTAGATTTTATTCATAATTTGAACCATAAAAGAGATGAGAATATACACTTTCAAATAGTCTAATAGTGCAAGACACACTAGAAAATAAACAGAAAAGTGATCAGAGTTCAGTCTACTCTCATTTTTTATTAACCTCTACTTTATATTCAACAAAATCCTATGATGCAATACTTTATTTTTAAGTTTTATTTGATGCCTTAAAGATGCAAATCCTGTTTTTTTAGCACCAGGAAATACACAGTCTCCTCTCTGTTATGCAATCAGCAGGAGGGACACCGCGCAATTAATTCAGGAGACAGTGGGAAGCACTTTTGTGTAGTTGCTGCACAGAGGAGCTCTCATTAGAAAAAGGGAAGCATTCAAAACAGGTTTAGAGGGTTGTAATCACATAAAGGAAAAAGCCCTGCGGGGTCAGGGCCAACACAAGTACCTCAATTAAAATGTGAAATATCTGTGCGGTGTACTTTAATAATAGGAAACAGGAAAGACTTTGTCACCAGTTGAAAATCATTGTGAAAGTCTGCTTGTCTCTTTGTTTTTAACAGTTTGACTCTAAAATGTCAGTTTAGACTCTGGATGCAAGACAGATATTCTTAGTTAACAGTCACTCAATCAATCTCAAAGGAAATCAGTTCCTACTCTGACAAAAAGAGTTAAAATACATCAATTTTATTTTCATGTTTGACTAAAGCAAAGGCTGAAACCTGTTTGTGTTTAGTTGTCTTTTATACATAATTATTATCAAAGATGTACTGGTACAATTGTTAGTGGTTTAATTAGTCATACGGTGGGTGGGAGTGTTGGTGACCTCCTGGACACCAGGAGCTCATAAATAGGACAGGACGGGGACAGGTTGTCAGGGGCAACAGCATGTTTATTACCATCTGTTAACAGTTTAGTCTGGTTGAAGAGAGAAAACCAAAGATGGAACAGCAGACTTTCTGCTTTACTCATTTTATTAAAACTGTATTTGCAGGATTTATAAAAGCCCTGCTTGTCATGTTTTATTTCCATCTCACGTGTCTCTGCAGCAACTGAAACACGCCAACCTGGTGAATCTGATCGAGGTGTTTCGACGTAAACGGAAGCTTCACCTTGTGTTCGAGTACTGTGACCACACGGTCCTCAACGAGCTGGACCGCCATCCCAGAGGGTACGTGACCGACACTGATTTCCTCTCTGAAAACAACGAGATATATCCATTTAGTTTAGTTAATATTAACTTTAATATAACAATCTACAGTATCAAATGGCCTGTCATGTCATGTCAGAGGTGTTGCTCGTAGTGATGAACCTACAGAGAGTTATCAGCGACTCTGCAGCTCCCCTCAGCTTTATGGAGCTTCATAGCGAGTTTCAGCTCATTGTTTAGCTGTCCAGCTGCAACTCTACTGTTTTGGTTCACTCTCACCGCTCTCATAGCATCGTTTTCGGCCGCAGCAGGCAGCTGTACACTACCTGCTCAGCACCAAACGGCAAAAAGACATGGTTAACAAACAGCTGGTGAACATAGTGGAGTGTTTCACAGCTAAAGAGACAGATATTTCCCTCAGGAGTCAGTAGAGAGCAAAAACAGAGCTAAGTGAAAGTGAATATTGGACTTACATTCATCAGGCGAACAGAAACTCCAAATGAATGATAATGTTGCTCCGTAACTGCTGGATGTGTAAATAAGCAGCTGCTTGCTAACAAGTTCAACATATCAACTTAAAAGGTGATTATATATCTTGTTGTGTTCACAACCTGGTTCTGCTGCCCCCAAGTGGCCAAAAAATGCAAGTTTAAAACTGCATTACTTGGTTTTTTGGCCACTTGGGGGCAGCAGATCAAGCTGTAAACACAACATTGACATATTTTCACCTTATAAAGCAAACAGTTGTCTATTTGGAGTCATGTTTTGGTCAACCTGATGACTGTAAATCCAATATTCACTCTCCTTTTAGCTCTGATTTGGTCTGCATTAGCTCCTGAGAAAAATATCTGTCTCTCTAGCTGCTAAATGCTCCACTATGTTCAGCAGCTAGTCATTAGGCTAGATGAGAGCTGTGAGAGTGAAGCAAACGGTAAAGTTGCGGTTTGTAAAAAACAAAAACAATGAGATTAAAGACGCCAGAAACTTTCCGTAGAGCTTAGAGGAACTGCAGAGTTGGGTGTAGATTCGTGACTACGAGCTACAGCTTTCACGTTACATGTTATCATTTGATGCATTGTTTATATAAAAAATTCACTCAATAGTTTGTTTTACATGTGTAAAAGTCAGTAATTTGGAGCTAATACCTCAAAAGGATGTGAAAGTATGGTAGTCCAACACATTTTTACCCTTTACAGACGTACAGTAGCTGTATAATTATCACTCAGGGGGCTTATCCTTTCATTAAAATCACATAACTTATATAATTATATAATTATAATAATTATAACTCGCATAATTATTTTAAAAACGAATTATTGATTCCCCGTGCTTGTTTACAGGCCCTGGGGGGCTCCTCCTCCATTTCTTTTAGATAACTATCAAGAAATCTTCACAAATATAGAAGTGAAACACAGTTAATTACATTAAACATTAATTTAACATAATAAAAAATGTGATTTTACACAAGTTCTTTTTAATATAATTATAATAATTTCAACCATGTCACCCAGCCCTATGTGTAAAGTCCTTTCCAATTTGTAAAGGCTGTAGAAACTTGCATTAGTAATGTATTAGTTATGATAAGAAACATCAGAAATGCAGAGTACATTAATTATTCATCAATTTCAGGACTTTAAGTTATTAATTGAACCCACAGCTGGCTGCTCGGTGTACTGTACTGACCTTCACTCTGTCACACTAAGATACCGAGAGCATAAATCTGAGTTCGGTCACTTTTCATTAAACAAAGTGCTGTGTACATTCTATTATCTCTACATTACATATATACCACAACGTACACCGAGCTTTGTCTGCCTCTGATGGGCACAACGCTCGTCTCCGAGGAAGCTGACCTACTCTGTGTGGAATGTTTACAGTGACACTCTCCCAGGATGCTTTGCTGGCAGGGAGCTGTCGGGACTCTTTAGGCTCGGCCACATTTTATACGGAGTGTTTTCGCTGTCTGGTTTCCCCCTCCGGTCCTGGCCTGTAGCCTCCCGGCTACAGAGGGTTCAAAAGAAGGGAAAACAAAGTGGGAAGAAGGGGCGGAGATTGTTATTAATTGTCAGTCACAAGGCTCAATTTAGCCATTTCCCCGGCAACACTGATAGATGATGGTCCCTGAACCAACAAAGCCTCAGTGTTGAACATCGGGGCTCACAACAGGGACGGCAGGACTGTTCACTGTCCTCCACAGCCGAAAAGTCTGAAAAACACAGCAGCAGAGAGGAAAAGTAGAGATGACAGCAAAAGTAGACAGAACAAGGAACAGAGTTTTGCTTCTTCCAAGAAGAAAGTTATTCATACGGTCCACACTTCTGTATTAGACTGATTCAGGGGTGTCTGTCTGTTGGTTGGTCAGGTCACCATTTCCTAAGAAATTTAGTAGACTTGGCGTTCTGACAATGCTTTACTCACTAACGAGGACTTTTCCAGTCATACTAATACAAAAATAGGCTTTTTTTCTTTCAATAAATAACACGCCAGATACTACTAGAGCCTTTTTAAGAGGAGGACTAGAAAACATCTCAGACATCTCAAACATCTTCACCAGTCGAATACAAGAATGGATTCTAAATACACAATTGCTACGTCTTAGAGAAATGTCGACTATACATATGGAGTTTGATTTGATGGACACACGCTATATAGAGAAATTACTTCTTAAATCTTGTTCTAAATTGTATGAAGATTCTGCAAAAGCTGGTAAAATTACAATTTGCCAAATACTTTTGCTTATTACAAAACACCTGCAAACCTCATATTCCCATCAGCCTCAGCTGTACTTTGTGTTTGTGTGCAACTTAACAAATGACAGACTGCAAACAGGCTAAACTAAGATGGTGAACATGATAAACATGCATTAAAAAAACATTACACCTGCTAAACATCAGCATGTTAGCATGTCAAAAATACATTTAAACTTACATTTAGGCATATGGCAGATGCTTTTATCTAAAGCGACTTACAAGTGAGATAAGACAATCAAGCATTAGAGGACAGTGACTCAAAAAGAGCCGTAGTACAAATTCTCCAGTAACTGACAACTACAATGAGAAAGAGCACAAGACAGAAGTTTAAAAAAGTGTTAAAGAAATGACTAGAAGTAGATAAGATAAGAAATACCATGAACAACAAGAAAGCTGTGCAACAGTCAACAAAGTGCTTAAAGGTTAAATAATGTCTCTGTCTGTCTTTAAGTGATGCACACCTCATCTGACCAACAGCCAAAAAAACAAAGGATTTAAAGTAGAATGACATGAAATAGAGAAAAATAATCAAATAACCTCTTTGTGGAGTAGAAGTGGGTTGTTTTCTTTACTTAATAAATGACTTTTAACACTTTTTTTAGGCTTTTCTTTATTCCACAAAGACCCTTTGATATAGTATATAGACATATGATATATGGACATAATTAGAATAAATATTAACATAGTTACACATGTAAGAAAAAATGAACACTGACACTTGATGTCCAGTAACTGAAATCAAACTATTTAAACAAATTTGACACAATAAAGAAAAAAAACTTTTTTTTCTGATGATCAACTGATTAATTGACTGATCTTTTTGTCTCTAATGTTTGATTTCCTTCTTGGTTTACAGAGTTCCAGAGCAGCTTGTAAAAAGTATAACCTGGCAGACGCTTCAAGCTGTCAACTTCTGTCACAAACAAAATGTAAGCGTCTGACTTTTCCTCCTTCTGGCTACACGGTTTCTACTCTACCTGTCTCTTCACGTAGGATACGGTATATTTGTCAGTTGTCAAACCTCCTCAGTTTGTTTTTGAATTCCTCCGGTCTCCTCCCTCCTCCAGCTGCCAACAAGCTTTCTGCTTTATGGCTCCTTTTTTTTTTTTTTTTTTAACAAGAATTCCTTCCCCTTGGCTGACCAGCAGTTAATGTATCACCAAGACACAACAAATGCTACAAGGGCCCCCATTTAACAGGGTGCTTTTACTGTTTCTCACACAGCTCCTTTATCCTCTTTATCTCACAACCAACCAAGAAAGTGAACTGTTTCTGTCTCTGCAGTGCATTCACAGAGACGTCAAGCCGGAGAATATTCTCATCACCAAACACCAAGTCATCAAACTCTGTGACTTTGGCTTTGCCAGGATTCTCAGTAAGTTTTTAAAGACTTTATCCACAGTTGCTGCCACATATTTGACAGTGCCACCTGGTGGACACTGCTGTCCTTACGTGTCACATTCAGTCTGTGCAGCTGCAAAGGTTGAACTCAAACTGACTTTTTATATCTTTGTACTGAAGCTGCAGATATTCAGTGTGTTAGATGTTGTTTATTTTCATACCACAAAATGCCAAATATTTATACCAGAATTAAAATTTTGTCCAGGTTGAAGTTTTGAAGATAAATGTCTTTATTCTTTATTACACACACACACACACACACACACACACACACACACACGTAGATGTGTGGCTAGAACACACATCTCCTTTGCACAGATACCTCATGTCATGTGTCTCTGTGTCGTGTGTGTCTTCAGCTGGACCTTGTGACTACTACACAGACTACGTGGCCACCCGTTGGTACCGGGCCCCCGAGCTGCTGGTGGGAGACACTCAGTACGGCCCTCCGGTGGATGTATGGGCGATCGGCTGCGTGTTCGCCGAGCTGCTGTCAGGGATTCCTCTGTGGCCCGGGAAGTCTGACATGGACCAGCTGTACCTGATTAGAAAGACTCTCGGTAAGCTCAGTCTGCTGCTGATCTGAGCGGAAACCTGTGCATATTTTCCCTTTGCTTCATAGTGAGGTCATTCTTGAATGTGATAATGTGTGTGAGGGGATGATTATGGTCAATATATTGTCTTTAAGTAGAAAAAAGCCAATTCAATTTTCTCACAAAATGAGTACAAAGTAAAGAAAACAGTGTAGAGGTTTATCAATCATCAGCATTTTGGCTGTAAATCAGTAAATGTTAGCCTATATAATTATATATTTAATTATATTAATGTAAAAGTAATTGCTGATCGTTTTTTAGGATATTAGGCACAAATGTGCCAATGTGTTTTAAATATTTTTCATTTTTTCATAAATATGTGAGAATAAAACAGGAGAAAACAAGAAAAAAAATTCCTGCTGTCATGAAATTCTTGGGAAAGTTATGGAAATAAAAAAGTGTTTCCCAGGAAAGAATGAAAATTGTTAAATGTCTTTAAATTGTTGGGTAAGTCATGGAATCCTAAATAATAATACTAATCTCAAATAAAATACATTTACAGGATTTTTTTTAAATTGTCAAAATGAATTCAGATTAAAATTTCAGATTCTTCTTTCCTCTCTGCAGGAGATCTGATCCCTCGACATCAGCAGGTTTTCAGCAACAACCAGTTCTTCAGCGGAGTGTCCATCCCAGAGCCTCAAGACATGGTGAGGAGGAAAGAACACAGCACAATGTATCTGCACCTCATCTAACTTGTAGCTGACATTTGAATAATGAATCTTAATAAAGAAAATTGGTTTAAAGTGGACTTTGCCTGCCTTAACTCGGCATATATAGTTTAATTCTGTCGAGGAGACAAAGAAAAAAAATGGACCAAACCAAACATATTCTGTGTAGTAAAAAATTAAACAATATTGAATTTTTGTCCTTTTCTGTTTCTGTAGGAGCCTTTGGAGGAGAAATATCCAATTCTGTCACACCAAGCTCTGAGTCTCATGAAGGTAACGGTGTTGTCATCAACCTAAGATGTCATTAGAGATGACTGTGTTCTTAAAATCTGTGCGCTATACTGCAAAAACACTGCAAAGTAAAAATCTGAAAGCACGTTTTACTCCATCTCGTCAGTCAGGAAAGTGATGAAAAACCACTTTAAATCTAAAGATCTTTAAATGTATAATCCGAAAAACAAATTCATTTATTCATCTGTGCAACAAATCAGAAACTGTGTGCAAGTGCTGTGAAAAGTGCTGCATGTTCCCAAATAACCAGAATAAATCTTTTATCACGTTTACTTACTTGTCTGCATAATTCTTGGCTGTAACTACCAAGTTTTGTTTCACAGAATCTTCATGACAAATGCTGGTCAAAAGAGAAAAAAAGCCTCCCGCCCTGACCTACACTTTCTCCTCATGTTGACGGTTTAGGGTTGTCTGAGGATGGACCCGTCCGAGCGGCTGACATGTGAGCAGCTCCTCCAGCATCCGTACTTCGACAGCCTGCGGGAAAAGAGCGAGAGCACTTCTCGAGAGCAGGACCGCTCCAGCAACAAGAGGACGCGTTTACCTCGCAAACACCTCCCTCCCGGGGTAAGCAGCCCTCAGTACGAGGAGTAATGGTCGGGCTTACACTGATACAGTATGCTGCCATGATTGAGGCCATTATGAATGTTTTTATTAAATATCACAGCTATCAGTCTGGAAAATCTACCATAAAAATTGTATTTTCTTTGCAATAAATCCAGGGGGGGGAACTGGATACATGTCATTTTTGGATAGAAAAATGGAAATTTTTAACGTATTATTATGAGGTTATGAGCTTTGGTACAAAAATGTCAGAAATAATAACTCTAGTTTTTGGAGCCACTAGATTAGAGAATGGGAAGTATAACTTTATTGCCAGCTTGTCTTGAAAAGTTGTAGTAATATTTATAAAAAAACACATACACATAATGTATACTACCACTCATAATTTAGATGCAATGTTCTCAAATTCAAGGAGGTTACAAATCTAATTTATCTAATCTAATTAAATGGCTTACAAATGAACTATTCTGTAGCAAGTAATGGCTTTTCTAAAGTGGTGGAGCTTCTGTAGAATAAACTAAACAGCTGGGAACCACCAGAAAATGCAATGAAACCTGATTTTTGTTTTTTTTCTCCAGTATTTGCCACAGCTGACCAGCAGCAGCATCTTTCCAGCTCTGGATAATAAGAAGTACTACAACAACCTGCGCAAGTTCAACTATCACCTACCAAACATCTAAACACACTGATCCTGATCTGAAGTCAAACCCTCAACACCACCAACAAGCAGGGTTTTCTGAAAAACACTCAGGAAATGAATTCTGGTAGCACCTTGTGTTTTTAAGCGTTCAAGAGGATTCAGCAGCTTTTTTAAATGTTTGTTTTTCACACGGGGTGTCTCTTTATATTAATGTAAGTCTATGCACTATTCCCAACATGTCGACTCAGACATGTTTATGTATGTTGCCTACATTTCAAGCTGATTTTGTTGTATTTTTGTATAGATGTGTAAAGACAAGGGGCGATGTGCTGCTCTGCCCTGATCAGACTGAAGGTAACACCGTGACGTACTGCCTTGCCTGGTTTGCCAAATGTTTTTTTTTATATATAACGATGGACTCTGTAAGAGTGACATGTTTTTGGTAGCAAGTTTATGTTGTCGTCTCGATTAAGTTATAATGTAGGACACAAACTTTTGGCCTTTTTTTGTCACGTGTAATGACTCATGAGCATCTCTGAAAATAATATTTATTGACGTCAGGAGTGAATACAGTTAATATTCCTTTAACTAACCTTAACTAGCAGTTAGCAATACCACATTGTACTCGTTATCTCTGGAACTTTGGTGCTAAGGATGTTCACAGCCATCTGTCTGTCCTCAGATATCTTACAAATGCCAAATTAATCTAAAGAGAAAAGATTTAAAAGAAGTCTCTTGAAAAACAATGTTTTTCTCTGTGTACCCACATATAGAGTAATCTGAATGTTGAGAATATAATAAATAGACTAGTTCATTCTAGCAAAGGACAAACTGTTGTCAACAATATAAAGTGCTTCAACTTTTCTCTTTTCTGGACTGTTTCTTAGACACATCAACTTGCTGCGCGCTCTCATTTTAAAACGAAGGCTTGCATCGTTACATTTGCATGCAAAAACACTTGATGTTTCAGCTGAAGGATCTGCATGTTGGATGATCAAAGCGCTGTACGTTCCAGCCTTTCCCCTCTTTTGAGACTGTGTCTTTTTCAAAAGGCGTTCATACTTTACAATTCAAACACACTCTCAAGCAGGAAGCTGTTTCCTCACTCCAGGTCCAGCGCTAAATCCAGACGTGGAAGTGCTGTCTGTAATCTGCCAGCTGTTGTCTGTTTGTCTTTGATCCCAGGCAGATCACTGAGAAACAGATACTCCAGATTCCTGTGTGGAATTAATATAAAATATGTTATTATGACACTAGTCAATCATTCAACTCTTTTTGTCAACAAAATGGATGAATTAAAGTCAGTGAAATGAACAGAAACTGTCTCAAATTTTGAGATTTTGTAGCATTATAAACACCTGAGTTTGTGCAGGGCGATGATGCCTTTATCTGTGACATTTCCACACGACACCACCTCCATCATGTACAAACTCTCCTGCAGATTCTCTATTGAGCTCAACCTCTCCAGGCAAGTGTCCTCGATGTAGATACACTTGTTGAACTTGATCTCCTCCACATATTTTAAACCATCTAGGAAAAAAAAAAAAAAAAAAGCATCAGAACACTCTCCACTGATTGGTTTACAAAACAAGAAAAAGTGGAACTTTGCACCAAAATAAATCTGTGTGGACTCTGGAACTCAGTTTTGAGTGCAGCAACCAAGAAGGTCAGAGAGAGTGTGTATCTGTGGCCGCTTGGTGTAAAACATCCCAGCCATTTGCGTCACTTTTAGATAACCAGTCTGGGAAAGATGCACTTTCACCCTCGCCTTGCCTTTCTTTTTAGCACAGAGGGGAATCACTTTCAGGTCAACAGTGGAGGTCTAACTCATGTTAACTATTGATAGTTGCAGCAAAATGTACACTTTCTGAACATTACTTGAATCTTTGATGTGAGCAGGCTTTTAATAACAGTCTCCAATACTTGGGTTCAACAACTTTTGGAAGGATTGCCATAAAATTTGGTAGTGACATTCATGGTGTCCAGAGGATAACTTACATTGGCTGATTTTATTCTATATTATCTTTTAGGTGAAGTTATTTTACAGCTGCTTGCATTTAGACAACATTTCAGCTTTTTTGATAAACGAAAATAAAGTTTATAGAAAAACAGTTATATTTCTCAAAGTAAGGTACATTATGGTATCATAGTGGCTCTAGTAGGCCTATTAAAAATATCACATTATATCAAAGAGTTACAGCCTCACTGGGTGTGTGGCTATAGAGTCTGTGTCTTTTTAAATCTATCTGAGAGGGGACATTAATGATCACAGAGGGAAATGGAAATGACACAGGGACAAGTCACAAGGGCAAGAACATAATATTCTCAACACTTTAGCACTGACCCAAATGGTCAAACCCTCTGTGCATGATGCAGGACTCAGTAGCGTCAATCGCCTGGATCTTGTATCTGCCCAGAGGCCCAGTTGGCAGTCCGTTGTAGTCGTGATGCCAGCGGTCGAAACCTTGAAACCTCACTTTGGCACCGCACCTCAACAGCCACTCTGCTGCAGCTCGGTCTGGACCAACAGCTTTTATCCTCTCATAGTCCACCCTGAGAGAAGATCAACAAGAACAAAGAACGTTACACGTTGATGATGACATATAACGTGTCACATTGTTGGGTGCTGAGAGGGTAGAGGAAAGGAGTCAAAAAGGCTAAAAAAACAAACTCCAAATGGCATTTTTCAAACCTGAGCAAATAAATCTATTTGTTTGGTTGGTTACTCATCAAGTAAAAGTGCCATTTATATTTATATTTGCTGGTCACAGCTTAAAATGTGAGGATTTGGTTTGTTTTCTCTGTTGCATCATTTTATAGACTCATTACTTTGGGATTTGGGTTTGTTGACAAAATAAACAAGACCACAGGGAATGTTGGGTTCAGATAACTTTGTCATTATTTTTGAAATCTTAATAGACTAAAAGGTTCATTCTGAGAATAGTCAGTAAATTATGGAAATAATATAACCTGAATGTTGTTAATGTTTGTTAAAGTTAATGTTTGTTTGTAATATTGAGGTATTTAGTTCTGCTTTTTAAGTTTGAGTTTTTTTGTCATTTAAACTATTAAAAAAATGCAGTTCAAATGGGATATCATCATTCCTCAAGACCAAAGTATTAAAACTGACTAAACAGCAGACAAAACAGAGAAGCATCAAGACAGAAACATAAAGTTCAGGAGTGTATAGTTGCCCCAGATTTTGGGTGCAATATAAGGTCAGTATGTTCGTATAAAGTGCAGATAACAGCATACAAACAAGGTAAAAGGTAAAACATGATATACACTCAGTCTAACCTCATTGGTATTAATGTGGTGGACACAATATTTGTAATGTAATACAATTCAGCACAAACTACAGTCTCCAAAATAACCCTGAAGTTAATCAACACCTCTCTAAACCAGTTTTAACAAAACCTAAACCTTCATGAATGTTATTGCAAAGCTGTTGTATTAGACAGAAAAGCAGTAACAGTATAAACTTGTAAAACAAAACATCAAACAATGATGTAAGGTGACTGTTTATTGGATTCATGTTAACTGAGGTGTGTGTTGAGTGTCTGTCTGTTTAACAAGCCTCTTCACGCTTTGCTGTGCAGCTGTTAGCTCACATTAGTGTTTAGTTAATCTTAAATTAATGGTGTCTCACTTGTTGAAGACTGCGTTGAGCCAACCCCAGAAGTGTCTGCGGCTCCAGTCTCTCTGACTCACAGCAGACTGCACCGCCTTCGATAAAAGCTTCATGTCTCAGAGCTGAAACATAAATAGAAAATAAATACACGATTAACTCGGCTTGATTATTGGATTTAAAGCGAACAACAAAAGATTTAAATGTCTTACCTTTTCTTCTTCTTCTTCTTCTTCTTTATTGGCATAAAAAACTGTTAAAATTTCCTCTTCCACAAAGGGATCATACAGAATATCAAATATTCATCTTACGGTTTGCAGAAGAAAAGTAAAAACAGATATTCATAGTTTTTACAGCCTTTGGATTAGATGAAAAACGAATTGAATCAATGTACTGTTTGACCTCCCATGTAAAAACCAAGAAGTTTGGCTTTTTACCTGTAAATTAGCTTTTATGAATATGATATTTAGCCACCAAAATGACAAAATTTGTAATATATAGCTGGTAATTCAATTCAGAGTTATCTTATCTTATTTCAAACAGTACACGTTTCCTAAATAATATCACATTTTCATTAATATGGCTGTAGATAAAGATATTTGCTAGAATTTCTCACCTGCCCTCCAACAGATCGGACTGTTTACATTTGGGAGGCGTCCATAGCTGTAGCCTTTGACCTCAAGACGTAATCAAAAACGTGCTTTCCTATTGGCTGGCCGCGTTTACGTGCATGTGAGTGCTGCGTCGTCGGGGAGGGGGGGACGTCCAGGATGGGTGGCTAACACCGGCAACAGGAGAAAGAAAGACAAAACAGAAAGCTCCAGGAAACGTGTGTGTTAGTTGTACAATGAAGACGCTACTCTGAGGTGTGTTTTTAACTCTGTGACAATGATTCGGACTCTGAGCGCTGCGTCTTTTAAGGCTGTTTGCGCCGCGCAGCCGAAACTGCTAAAGGACATTACAAGCAGACAGCTCCACAGGTAAGACTGACATTACGGAGAAGAAAGCAGGAGGCAGCGGTATGTGGTTGTAGTCTGGCTCAGTTGAATGTAAGAGGGAAAAGGCGAGTACTGTCATTACTAGTTCGCTTTTAACTGAATCGCTGACAGATACGCGAAGAAAACGTGCAGACTACCGAGTACCTGCCTGAATAACAAACTTTTAATTAATCCCAGTCACCGCCAAGGGCACTTAGCAACAAGAACCAGGTTGCAAAACATTTCTGCTCTGTGTATAACCTGATCTGCACACTGCACCTTATTGTTGTTAATGGGCACAAAACATATGTGCCTCCCCCCATCCACATTTGCAGCATTTGTTCCGCAAAGCATTTATAGTTTGACTGGCTTTTACCTGCAGGAAGATATTTTCTTTGTCAGTGTCCAACAGTCAGTAGTTTTGTGTGAACTGTGCCTTTTAAGAAAACATGCATGCAGCATGTGTTTCGCATTAGACATATAGAGTGGGATGGCCACAGCGTGTGTAAATGGGGTCCCTTTCCAGTGTGCTTTAAGTAAACTGTGAGATATAGATGTTGCAACTTAAAATTATTGATGACCTTACAATTAGATAATTCCCCTTCTTATTTAAATGAGACTAACAAGAGATCAAGATGTTCCATATCAGATTAGTTGACAGATTAAATGTTCTCCAGGTTTAAGCTAGAACAACTGTACAAGCTCGTACAAGTTCTGGCGGACCTGTTCTAGTTTTCTGAATGCAAAGTAAAGATCAAACCCCTTGAGGCAAAGTTTCCTCAATGTTGATCCACCAATAGGTGCACATGGGTAGGCTGTGATGCTCCCAAACAATTTTTTTTTATTGGATTGATGGTACCACTTTGTCCGGTTCCAATTTTAAAAAATCAAAACAAGATGTCAACTGTTCCCAATGTGCTGTATGTTTATGAGGTTACAGGATGTAAAATGCTCCCCCAGGAACATTGTGTTCCTCTAGGTCTTTGCATTTGTTTCATTATGGAGACGGATGTACTGCGACTGCACTTTAAGCCCACCCACTTGATGATAGTGTATGCTAATTAGGTTTCTAAATTAATTTACTTGGTGTCGCCTTGTGACAGAGCAGGTTGTTATCTTTGCAAATACAAACAGCCTCTCTACTACAACTCTGGTGTCATTGGTTTCCCTACTGATCAGTTTCAAAGGTCTATTGGTTGCTCACACAGGCGTGTGTGTGTGTGTGTGTGTGAGTGTGAGTGTGAGTTGGACATTGAACCACTGACCTAGATATTCCTCTCTACTTTCTACCTTTTGCAACCTGTGAAGTTGTATGTTAAAGCCAGTTATTAGTGACCATCTTACATGTGAACTGCCTGTAACCTCACCTTTGTCTTTCAGCACGTATGATGTGGCCATTGTGGGAGCCGGCATTGTGGGACTGGCTACAGCCAGAGAGCTGATTCTGCGACACCCGACACTCAGCTTCATCCTGCTGGAGAAAGAAAAAGAGCTTTGTGGGTTGAGTTTTGAATGTTGGTGTTTTGGTGAATAACATGTTCTACAGAGCACTGTCATAGTGATTAAACCCTGTTATGCAATGTAGTCCATCAGTATTTGGAAAGTGACAGACAGTTGTTTTGTTGGAGCTCAGCCCCAACACCGCCAAAAATCTGTCACACGATATAATTACGGCTTTAATTTGAGGGTATTGGGTGAATAGTTAAGCAACTGTAATCCTGTCATGTTTTCTGTGCCACTGTTCAAAATTGAATATAGTCCTACACTGTTCACACGTTGAACACACACCCTTAAAGCTTCAAATCTAATATGCTGGAGTACAGAGCCAAAACAATATAAACAAATCAAAATGTACAAACTGCACTAAATACTGCAGCGCTGAAAGAAATGTGCTTAAAGAGAAAAAATAAAACACTTTGTTAAACGTAAATGTTCTGTTAGTCTCATTGTAACCCTGTATGGGTTTTCAACTTTGGTTATTGGCCCTTTAAGTATTAATGCTGAAAAATGTAACACTTGAAAAACATTGATGTAGTTGACATTTTTGGCCTTAAAGGAATAGTTCAACATTTTTTGGAAACCTGGCCAAGAATACTGCAGTACATAAACTCCTGTAAAACCACAACATGTCTTTTTACACTTCAGTTTTTGTACAGATTAAATAAATAAGATATAACGTGTTAATTAGTGGACTTCAAAGGGGCTGGTAACCAAGTTTGGTGGTAGCTTCATATTTAGTGTACAGACATGAGAGTGGTATCAAATCAAATTAATCAATCAAAGACAAATAAGCATATTGCCATAATATCAAAACTTTCCTTTAGAAGTGGAAAACTTTAAGCCTATATTTTTTCCATTAATGTGAGTGTTAATAAAACCTCTTTTCTTCTTCTTCTTCTTGTTCTTCCATTCTCTGTTGCTTTCTTAATCACCAGCTGCACACCAGAGTGGGCACAACAGTGGAGTCATTCACAGCGGGATCTACTACACGCCGGGGTCGCTGAAGGCTCGTCTGTGTGTACAAGGAGCCACTTTAGCCTACGAGTACTGCGAGAAGAAAGGACTCCCTTACAAGAAATGTGGAAAGGTCTGCGTTTGTGTTTTAACCACATAAGATATTATACAGCATGTTTACTGTGGATGATGCTCTCATAGGGCTCAGCTGACATGCTGGAACGTCTCTGCATGATTTACAGTTCAAAAAACTCAAATTTTTCTTATACTGGCTCTTTATGCAGCCCCTCAGTTCAGCCTCTGTCTGAAACAGGCAGTTTTAGCTCCTGTCTCTTTAAGTCTACAGAACAGACGACCATTTATGGGCATGCGCAATGAGCCGATGTCAGCTTGTCGGCAATGTAGAAAAAATGCTGTAAACAAAGCGTTCTGGGCAGGTTGAAGCCTGTCTTTTGACTTGCAGGGAGCATTCCTACATATGTTAACCTCAAGTTTTGTAACTTTCATCATGTTTAACATAGACATCTGACATTATAACAGTATATAAATTAGAAAATTACAAAAAGCATGATGTGTCCCCTTCAAATGTTGTTAAACACAGCTGTGGAAGAACTTTTCCTGAATCAAATTGCATTATAAAAGTGGCAAAATTATGATTTAATCATCATTTAAACGGATCAAAGAATAAGAAAAAAAGACTAAATATGAGCAAGCATTTGAAGCTAGCTTTCAGCACCTGACAGTTTTTGATACTCGGTCCTACACACACATTTCAGTCAGTACAAACAGTATTGAGGTTTGATACCCAGCCTTATACAGGTGCTGTAAAGAGCTGCCATGTGGATCATTTGTGTTTCGTCTACCTCTGTATTGATCTGAGTTATTTATGCGCTGCAGCTTATCGTCGCTGTGGAGCAGGAGGAAATACCCAGACTAAAAGCTCTATATGAGCGCGGCCTGCAGAACAATGTCCGTGACCTCAGTATTGTCGATGCGAAGGGAATCCGAGAGCGAGAGCCGTACTGCAGGGTAAGAGACTCTGACACGCTGTTTTTATTCAGACTAAAGTAAAATGGCAGTGAAGGCTTACAGTATGTCATCCTTGCAGGGCATAATGGCCTTGGATTCACCCTACACTGGCATTGTGGACTGGAGGATGGTGGCTCTCAGGTATGGCAAAGACTTTGAAGAGGCAGGCGGCACGGTGGTAACTGAATATGAGGTCAACGACATTTCCATGGTCAAGGAGGGCCCAGCTGGGAGCACTGAAGGTAACAAACAGATTCTGCACATCAATATATCAACACAATGCGTCATATTTAACAAGAGCTGCAGAGTTATTTGAAGTCCACCTCAATATTTATCTCTTTTTTTTTTTTTTTTAAATTCATTTTGCAGGAATGAAATATCCAATTGCAATCAGAGACAAAAAGGTAAGACGAATGCATATGTGTGAAAGAGAGGAAAAAGCACATCACAGTCTCTTCACTTTTATATTGTACTCTATTGTTTGAATTTTTAATAATTTAACAGGGCAACGAGGTGCGGTGCCAGTATGTCCTGACCTGTGGAGGCCTGTACTCAGACCGCCTGTCGCAGATATCCGGATGCAGTCCGGAGCCACGGATCGTGCCCTTCAGAGGCGACTATTTGGTCCTGAAGCCAGAGAAACACTATCTAGTTAAAGGAAATATCTATCCTGTAAGTCTGCTGATGAACCACGTATTCATATGCCCGACTTTTTCAGTTGTGCAATCCACAAATCAGCAGATACAAGTACTGAATGTAAACTCTACTCCCTTAAAGATGTGCTCGGCAACTGCAAATTTTGGCGGCCCCACGTGGCAGAAAGAGATAACTCTTTCACATAAGATCAGTAACCTGCAGCGTCCGTATGTTTGTTTACCGGCTGGAAGGGGTGGAGATGCTGGGGTATAAAATTCACAACCGGTTCAGCTGTTTTTGAATCCAGTTTTTGTTTGTCCGTCACTCCCTCCCTGTGTGTTTAAGATTTCCAGGCAGCTCCATAACAGCTTAAAGTAATTAAGGGAAAATGGGTTGTTTCCACAACATTTTCAACCCTACTTGGGGATTTTGGCTAAAGATCTAACCAGTAGAAATCGGAGAGTAGGAAAGATATATTGGTAACACTTTGTTTTACAGGTCCCATAAGTTTATACAAATTCCTGGAAATTTTCCGTGTAATTTGCAGGCATTTAACGGTTAACTTTTAGCAGATTTTACAGAGACGGTGGTGCAGTTTGGTACAAATTATAAGAGAAAACTGAAAAGGTGTTAGGTTGGTTTAGTTGGTAAGTACCCACTCATTATATTTGGATTCATATGTAGTTCATTTGCAACACTCTTAACTGACAGAACATACTTAGTTTTCAGTGTGTAGTTTTCTGTGTCAAACAATATAGTAGCATATTAGGTGTTTTCAGTAATTTTCTAAAAGTAGCTGCTGTTACTGTTAATTTGTGTAACTGTAATTCTGTATAATTTCACCTGTGGGGGATACATACATTTTGAATAAGAGTGGAGTTACTGAAGAAACAGACGGAGGCAGTTTTTCAGTTTCAAGCTTTCGGTTTTACTTTAAAACCATCATTAGGAGCAGGTACAGCTGGCTAGAACTGGTTTGGTATACATGAGACTGAGTGTTAATATGTTAATGTTCAGTCATACCAACAGTTTAGGCCCCTGTGACATCATCAGTCTATTTGATGCGTTGAGCAACACTGCAACCTGCTCCTGATGATAGTTTTAAAGCTTTTCTGCCTTTTTCCTGGAGCACTTCCACTCATATGTTCAAAACACAAGCGGACCCCCTGACACTGTTGTTAGATGAATTCAAATGATGCATACACACATCATTGTTCATTTAGTTTTACTCTAAAATATATTTTTATAGGTTCCTGACCCTCGTTTCCCCTTCCTTGGAGTTCACTTCACCCCGCGGATGGATGGAAGCGTTTGGCTCGGCCCCAACGCAGTACTGGCCTTCAAACGGGAGGGTTACAAAGTGTACGACTTCAATGTGCGAGACTTTGTAGATGCGCTGTCATTCAGGTACGACGGAAAATTTGATCTTGTTTCATTCTCTCAAATGTAACATGTCATTGGTACAATAACATTTCAGCAAACGGCATGACAGCATGGAAGTATTCATGTGTAATTACTGCTTTGTTTCTTTATATTTCAGGGGCCTTCAGAAGCTGGTGCTGAGGAACATAACATACGGAGTTGGAGAAATGTATAGAGGGGTTTTCATTGGTGCACAGGTTAAAATCCTGCAGAAGTACATCCCTGAACTCTCGCTGAGTGACGTGCTAAGGTAGAGCAAAGATGCCAGACTTAAAAATGCATTCACCCTATAGAAATACACACCAGTGCACTTTGGAGGAAAACAAAATGTGACCCGGTTGTTTTCCTCTCCAGGGGTCCCGCAGGAGTTCGAGCTCAGGCTCTCGACCGGGAGGGAAACCTCGTGGACGACTTTGTGTTTGACGGTGGGGTCGGGGATGTGGGCAGTCGGGTGCTCCATGTGCGTAACGCTCCCTCGCCGGCAGCCACCTCCTCCCTCGCCATCGCTGAAATGGTCGCAGACGAGGTGGAGAGCCGCTTCTCGCTGTAGAGAATCACTGTGATCACACAACAAAAACCAGAATACCAAGGAAGAGGTCACCGAGTGAAACTATAATGTTGTAAAAAGCTCTCACTACCTCAGCATCACCATTGAGACATTTTTATTACAGGTCAAGCCTTAATTGGAGAGGACATACTGTATTTTTGACATAATTATATTTTTAAGATTTCATGAAAGGAAACAGGTGCATTTCTTCTGCACTGAGATTCAGTCGGATGCTCTGTCTTTATAAAAAGCAGTCTATGTTGTTCAGAGTAAAGTCAGGAAAAAAGGCAGAACTCCATAGTTAAAAAAACATTCAAAAAATCACAAAAAGTCACTTAGTGTCTTGGTCTTTTACATGAATTTATTCACAATCAATGGGCTGAGTAGGGCCGGGTTTTGATTGTGAATAAATTAAAATTAATCTAAAAGACCAATACGATTTTTTTTTTTGGCTGTTTTTTAACTATGTAGTGCCGCCTTTTCTCCTGACTTTGTTTTGGACAACATAGACCACATTTTTAAGATTGTTTTATTTTCAGTAGTGCTATTTCAGGGTGCGTAATGTGTTTACTGCGCCACAAATGTGTCTTCATTCTTATGCACTACATTTGCTGTCAAACAAAGTACATACAAAGTAAATAGTCTTAGTGAAAACTTTAGAATAGAGCAAAACATTCAGCTCCAATACTCTAATCATCAGTGTGAAGCATTCAAATACAAATATAGAAATACATACAAATGTACTGTGGTAAATGTGAAATGAACTTTTATTTGGGGATTTTTTTTATATATTAGTGGTGTTTAGGAGTATAATTCTGGGATGGAGTTTCCTCTTTTACTTTTGGATGTGTTGTGTTTGTTAAGCTGTTGACATGACAGCAGTTTGCCGCTATTGTGAAAGTATGAAGGGTTTCAGTCCAAAATGCTGTATCTATTTTTGGGGGATTAATGAACCGTTGATTAAGTTGATTAGGTAATATTTAAAGACAAAATGAATTATACTGCCCTCAAAATTAAGTATTTTATAATCAAATGTAGACATATCCTGTATTTTGGGATTATTCTGTTTTTTTTTGGGGGGGGGGGTTCTCATTTTGGAGAGAAACTACGTACAACGCACAGTAATAGTTACAGGACGCACATTTTACAAAGAAAGACGGGTTATTTGAAAGTTTTAGGCATTTGACAGTTTTGTCTGCCACAATAATTTTGTTATTAATAAGAGTTTTAAATTATATCAACACTAAATATTCTAGTCTTATGTCTTATTTACAGGGGATTTCGTATAATTCTACTAAAATGTGCTGTCTGGTAGCTTCAGAGGATACAAATGTTATTTAAATTGTCCGGATAATGTTCCTATATAATGGGTTTCCCCATGCTGTTACTTCAGCCAATCTACTGACAAATGAATGTTAAAGGATTTTTACTATTAATACATATTTTGGGATCGCAAATGTCTGTGGTTTGTGCCATATGATTTTTAAATATAGGATGAATATTCTTTTATGTTAATCTGAGGTACTTTTTAGTATTAGGAAAATATAATAGGGATTTTTGGCACAATATCACCTACTGCCAAGATGCATGGAGAAGGGAATTAGTCAGAAGAGGTTAAAGGATGTGTTCACAATTTTTCAAGTCCGTCTTAAAACAATAGTCAGGAGCCCAAATGAACATTGAAACTGTTTATTCTTGCTGTAATCATTCCTCTTGTTCATACTGGCCATTAGAAGATCCCTTCATAATGCACTTACAATGTAAGTGATGGGGGGACAAAAACCATCACTTCCATTGAAAGCACATTTGAAGGGGATCTTTTAACAGCTAGTATGAACAGGAGGGATGATTACAGCAAGACTGTTGTTTTAAGACAGACTTGAAAAATTGTGAATCCATCCTTTAAACAGTTTGTCCACAAGGAGGCAGACACACACACACACACACACACAAAGCAACAACAGAGTACTGTGTGAGCAAAATGTCTAAATTTGATGCTATTGTGAAAAGCAGTTCTTAATGTTTTTACTGTTAATGCTTATATAATGACATGAAAATAAAGTGAATTTGGCATTAATGTGATCTACGTATTTACTAAATGCATTTATCTGTGTGTTGTTTCAACTTTGATTTAATATCAATCAATTAGTCAAACTTTATTTATATAGCACCTTTCAAACAAATCAAATGCAATTCAAAGTGCTTTATGAGCGACTGACAAAACGTAGAATGTTAAAAATGGATTTAGAGACCAATGCACACCAAAATAATTAAAAAGCAAAGGAGTTAATTGAGTAGGACAACAATAAGAGATAATAAAAGATCAATAAATAAAAGATAATACAAGCAATAAAAAGAACAATCAAAAAATAAAATTATGAAATACTACACAAAATAAATGGATTATAACTCTTATTGTTCTTTATGTTGTGTGTTCTGTTATTAATACTGTAGCACTTTGAGTTTCACTGAATGAAAAGTGGTACAAATTAAATTTATTATCATTATAAAACAGTAAAATGTTAAACAAAACAATAAAATAAGTCATAATGATAATGATAAAAATAGCGGTTAATAATAATAAAACCATAAAATTGTAAAATGCTACATAAAAGCCAGACTAAATAGATGGGTTTCTAGTTTACATTTAAAAATATCTATATATACTGTATGTTTAAAATATCTATATTTTCAGCTCCCCCAATGATCCTGAGTTACTACAGTAAAATTTACATATGAACTTTTCTATAGTACATGTAGCTACATTTCTCTACCTGTATATAAAGTAACGTCTTTTTATTGTTTTTTACCATTTAATATTTATGTCGTCACTTCTTTTGCACTATTTGTATCATGTTTACAGTCTACAGAAAGGGTTTCACCTGTAGTCTTTCCTTGTGTATATTTCTGAACCCAACTATAACTTTTAGTTGGAGGCTATAGATTTATTATGATGTTTAGATATGGAAAATATTGAATTATGTTATTTTAAGTCACTGTACCCCAATATAATTTACAAAAGGCCCCCAAAGCACTTAAAAAATACACAACTGTATACTTCTACTTAGATAAATGTTATGTTACAGATTCAGATTTTACTCACAAAATATAACAAATACAATATGATGCATTAATATTTATTAAACTATCCAGCATTATATAAGAATTAAAAGCTCCACCTTGAACACAGTTTAAGTAAATTTAAGTATATTGTGCTATTAATAGCTCTTTGAATGCAGGACTTTTACTTTGCGGCATTAATAGTTTTACTTCTTCTCCCATTACTAATACCAACATTCCCAGTTAGAGAACGGGTGAAGTTTGCCCGGGGAACCTAAATCACTAAACCCGCCCCTGTCTGCACGGTGGGTCTTCACTGAGAGACAGAAGTCCAGCCTTGTTTTTTTTCTGTCCAATAAAATGTGAAATTACGCAGCGTGCGTGCCTGACAGCGGAGCGCGGCGCAGAGCGCAGCAGCAGACAGACAGACAGGCAGCGGAGTTGGTACGAACATCTTCGACTTCTCAAACCAAACCAAAAAAAAAAAAACACCTCGACTGCTCTCCAGCTGCTCCGCGCACAGACATGCCTCGGACTGATCGCTGATTTGGGAGGATTTACGTTGGATTTAAGCGTCCGATCACTCCGGAGAAGATGACTAAATGTGAAGTAAACAGCGCAGGAGAAAGTGTGCCTTGTTTGGAGCTGAACGGGTCTTGTGCCACAACATAAAACTCGGAGCGCATCAAAGGCCAGCAGCAGCCTGTAGCACTAGTTAGCTCGGCCGGCTAACGCTAGCCTGCTAACGTTACAGGTGTTTAGGCAGCAAATAACCAAACATAACTTGTAGCTGTAGTTAGCTGGCCACAAGAGGAACTCCCATGACGTGACTTCAAACTGAACTTAATGTGCCTGTTGTAAGCTTTTTAGCAAACGCCAAGTAGCAAGTATAACACTTAGCAACATTGTTATTAGCCGTTAGCTTTTTAGTTAGCTGCTGTCCCGTGTTTACAGCAGCAGCAGGCTAGCCTCACTAGCCACCAAGCTAGCGAGTTAACTTTATAGCTACATGTGCTTATTTTCTTATGTAGCTAATCTTTCGCTGTTTAACTCGACTCTACTCTGGACTCGTTTTAGTTTTAGTGACACTCTTCATATTTGCTAGCGAGCCAGTTAGACTTTTTTTTTCTCCCCACCGTGCCTGCCCCTGGACTGACCCACCCACAAGGACTTATCTATCCGGGGCCGATGCTGACAGTTCAGCCCGGATCACGGCAACGCCAGGAGCCGCTACAGCAATGCAGCCCCAGCAGATATACGACTTTTCAAGTGACGAGAACAGTCACAAATGGAGAGGCCTCTTCGTGCAAGCATTACGAAAGGTAACACTGCGATTACTGCATTAACAAACCCCAATGAAGTCTTAAAATCTCACTGAAGTCTCTTTCAAAACACGCATTCCCGTTGTGGAGGTTAATTGGTGCGAGATTCAGAGTACTAGTTTCATCTGCATGGACACCTCACTAACACACAAACTTTTCCAACTTCAACCAAAAGTCCGAAATGGTTCATTTTATAATAATATGGATTGAGGAAATGCAAGCAAATATTCTCAACCAGGAGTGTCTGGTGCTTAAGTGTCCCTGCTAGATTAAATTAATCAACAAGGAAACCATTTCATATTTGTATTGTTGAAACTGCTTTCCCCATCTCCTGCGGTTGTTGACGTGTCTACAGTGTGTTTATTTTAAAAGTCTCACACTGAAGTTCCCTATAATGACTTTTTTCCCCACGATGATTTTGAAGAAGTTGTTCAATTTTCACCATTTTGTACAGTATTCTGATTGGTTGATAGTGTCTCGTAGAATTGAGGACAGACACACTATAGATGACTGACTTTTCACAACAAATAATAACCTGTAGGGTGCTGATGTTAACCCCCCAAGTTGAATACCAGTGAAGCTCTCCCGGGACTGCTGCCTTGTAGCTGAAAGGCACTGTCAAACATCATTTGTGATGTGTGTGTTGCTGCCAACATCTTTTATTAGTTCCTCATTTGGTCTAACTGCAAAGATGTCTCATCCTTGCAGAGCAGGGACCTTCTGCAGCTGTTTTTATACTGCTTAGATGTCAAGTTTCCCTCCTTTTTTCAAAGAAATGCAACTTCATTCTCATAACCCTAATTGAAACTTTAAGGACAGGAAATATTTTACTTTTAATATACTTGGTCAGCAGGACTAACACGTATCGGTTCCTTTTTGACTGACCCACTCTTTCCCTTTTCTTGCATCATCTTGGCTTCTCCCTGTCATCACCAGGTTTATTTTCTGTTTTCTGACCCCCCCCCCCTCCCCCCGCTTCCCTCACTCTTTTTGCTTAGACTTGTAAACTCATGACAGCCTGGTTATAACTGAAAACACAAAGTTTTCAGTGCTCTTCTATGTTTTGCTTTTACCTTTTTAGCCTTACCTTTCCATTAGGTTACATACAAACATGTGATACTGGAAGATGCACACACGCTTTGTGTGCTCCTTTCACGTTGAAATTGTGTAAACCAACAAGGTCCTGTCGAGATCCATTCATGCGTTTACTTGTCCTGATGTGGTTGGAGCTCAAAGAGTCACTAATTGGCTAAGAGAGGGGACACAGGCTGAAGTGGATAAGCTTTGCTGCAGTGCAAAGTTAAGACAGGACCTTTTTTTTTTTTTTTCCAATCTGTTGGCATACCTGCACTTTGCTTTTAGCAGCTGTGATAAGGGCTCATGATGCAAGCATGGTACAACAGGATGGCACAGTAAAGGCTGTTCACCTTGTTGACCTGTAAGAGGTTTGAGGTTCAACCAAACTGCAACAAGCGCTTATCACATGCACCTCCTCCAATTAGTCCGCTGTTAGTGTTTCTTCATTTCCCATGCATCTTTCAACTCAAATTTCATCCCCTGACAAAACATTATTGCTGTAGACCAGTGTTTGTTGAACAAGGACTTGTCAGATGAACTCGTACGAATAACAGTGCACTTGGCATACCGTTTGGTCTTTTTTTGGAAAGGGACATCGTTTTAAATACCGAAATATTTGTGTTCCTGAAATAGACAAAAGTACTGCAGACCAAGTTTATTTTCAAAGCATGAAAGAGGCATGTCTGCACTCCACAATAGACTTCTCAGTGTTTGTAACTTTTTGTGCTGTGCTTTGATAAAATTGGTGAACCGATTACTTGTGTGCAAGTTGTCGCTAATTGTGTCTACTGCAGACTGTTGCTGTCAGATCAGGTTTTGACAAATACAATCAACTCCTCATTCCTTTTTTAGAGGTTTTACATTTGTATCAATGCAAAGTAACATTAAAACAATATTTGTAAAGTGATTAAAATCACTCCAAAATTCATCATAAAATTGGAATTACAAACAAACAATGCCCTGCATCCAAAAGACAGGGACTTAATCAAATATTGTTATGATGTTGTCATTTAATGTGTTAGTTTTACAGAGGTAACTAGCTGTGAATTAGCCATGTAGCAACATCCTTTTCATAAATAACACAGCCCCTTTTCTGTCAGTTATCCGTAGCACAGTAGAGATTGTGTGATGAATCAGGTGAAACTGAGAGAGCAGGTGGTGGGCCACGGTGCCGCGGCTTTATTGTCTCAACTTGTTACACAACTGCCGGAGGGAAAGCCTGTCAGAGATTGACGCAAGAGAGTTTTGTTATGGTTTTGACAGACTGTGACTCGCTGCTTTTCACAGCTGTCCACCTGGGGGTTTCCTTGTCAGAAGGAGCCATGGTGGATGACTCCACCCCTGAGAATGATTTAGGTTGTTATTTAGAGGCAGGATTAAATAAAACCTGTTGACAGGTAAGACACTCATCGGGGGCTGCAGCAGAGAAATAACTTGTGAACAACAAGCCAGGCGGTTTAAGAAGTGTCACCTCCGGCTTGTGGTTGATCACCTGCAGAATAGTCTTGTGGATGAAACGGACTTATCCATCTACAACTTCAATCTAGTGACATTTAATGGATTTCTCTGCAAACAGGCTGCAGACTGCAACTAATGATTATTTTCATTATCGATTAATCTGTCAATTATTATTAGTTTATTAAAAGTCCACAAAGCAGTGACAATGCCCATCACAAGTTCCCAGAGCCCAGGGTGACATCCTCAAATGTCTATTCAGTTCACAATGATATACAACACACATTTATTAAACAAGTGAAATGAAAATTTTTTGTCCATTGACTTATTGACTAGTTGCTGAGCTCTAAAGATGATAGCACTTGAGCACAGTGAGCCTTTATTCACACCACAACTTGGAGCACTGTGATCACTGTGAGGGTTTGTACAGTCATGGGAAACCTGGAAAAAATCATGGAATTTGAAAATGGCAATTCCCAGGCCTGGAGAAGTTTTGGAAAAGTCATGGAAGTTTATTGGTAAAAATGTGTATGAACCCTGTAAATGCACATCTGGAATGATGAGGTGTCAGGTAACAATAAAAAGTTGTAGCTTTTAGTTTTTTAATGTCAAAAAGGAATAAATTGTATGACACTTAAATGAATGCAGCTTGTCAATTATAACATCAGCAATAAATGAGGCAAATTTTTTAAGCTGGTAAATGCATGATGATCAACTTTCCAGTCACATGTAGATCACACACGTGCAGCCGTCTGTGTTTCTGTCTTTACAGTTGATGCTCACTGTGACATTTCGCCGTGTCTTGTGTTTGTCTCCCTGCTGCGTCTGCGTGTCCTGGCTATTCTTGAGTACCGCAGCTCGCGCCCGGTGCTATGCAGGAGCGTCATTTAGCCTCCGACATGCTGGTGTTAATAATAACTGTGCATTCCCCGGGTCTGCTGTTTCACTGGCATCGAGAGAAAGGCCAGAGCTTTGCTGGGTACGGTTTCATTCCATTGCCATGTTGAGTTAGCGCGGCACGCTGCTGCTGAGTTCACGGGACTTCGCTCCATGAGGGTTCAGGCCAACTTTTAAAGCTGAGATTGGTCAGATTACAAGCCTGCTTTGTTTTTGTGTTTGTGCCTTTTTTATCCTCTGAACCTGAGTAGTGGATGACTTCACTATGAGCCAAAACTCAGAGCTGAGGTAGTTTCTTATTTTTTTATTTTAGTCAGTTGCTGCCTCTTTACCCAGGCTAGAAGTTGTTGCCTCAAAATCAGACAGTGATTTATTTCAAGCCTCCCGTCCAGCGATGTAATGTATGAAGTCAAATCTGTCTGTGATAACAAATACTACTGTATTTATCATCCATCTGTCTGACTTGCTGAGTAACAGCAGGAAGTTCACTGAGACACAAAAACATAGTTGAATTCATCAGCTGTGACCACAGAGGTTTCAGTGCACATATCTCCTTTAGCGTTGCTGCCCTGGACAGTCGCTCTAATATTCCCCACAGATACGTGCAGCGGAGATTTTATCTTTTATGTGAGCAGGTAGACTTTCTCTGTGACAGCAACTGGTCTTGCTGCCCAGTTCATAAATGTTTATTTGTGTTTATTCTTATCTGTCTCATCTCAGAACTGTTTTCAAGCTGGATAAAGAAACTTTCACTTAAAGAGGGCGACTGACCCGGTGACCTCAAGCGGCTGTGCTGTGAGCAAAGCAGCCTGTATAATGCACCAAAAGAAATAAAAAATTTGCTGCGTGCATTCAAACTGCTGCCACCATTAAACACCAGTATTGTCACTGCAGCTGCAAACGCTTGTTAAATGGCATCCTTGAAAGATGATGGAGGTTATAAGTTAACTGTATTTTGCAAGGTCCTTAAACAAAAAGCAAATATGTAGTTATACCAACTACTGTAACTTTATATATGCAGACTGCAACTAATGCAAAGTGAATCAAGGTTTTAGGTTTTTGCTTTCATCTCTCCACATGGTAATAACGATACGTTTCTGCTAATATTGGACTGAGTTTGCAGAGAGAGTTGCAATCATTTTGTTTAGAGCAGCATACACAAGTCGTTATGTTTTTTTTAACATTTTTTTAGGCATTTTATTCCTTTATTACCAGGTTTATAGTAGAACAGTTAGAAGAAATGAGGGGAGAGAGAGATTGGAGCAAAGGTCCTGTGCCACATTTGAACTGCATCCATGATTGATGCCTTAACCCTTCATTTCTGGTGCATGAGTATATGTTTCTCTGGCTTTGCTGCAAAAAAGTCACAATGTAAACAATAAGTATGGAAAGTAAAAAAAAAAGTAAAGCAGCTGGTGAGCATCAGCATGTATCACCTCTTAAATTAATGTTTGAACGTTACAGAGCTCGTGACATAATCTGAACCCTGGCAGCGCGTTGTCAGTGAAATGCTTCGTCGCCACTGAGGATGAGCTTTGTTTGTTGATCGAACAGGATGTTCTTGGTAACAGGTTGCACTTCCTGTGCACCAGCCCCGGGCCGTCCACAGAGAGGTGCACAGGCGGGGGATCGGGCTGATTAATACACGTTCCCCACCCTTCCCAGAATATTTGTTGTGAACGTCAGCGGTGCTCTTCGTCCTCAAACGGGGTTCAGGGAGAGGATGGGTGGACGCAGGCAGGGGTCAGTGGGTCAGGTCAGACCGGAGTCACAGCGAGGCCACATGCTGTTGAAGGCACATCCACCAGCTATTGTCTTAGTGCTCTGAATGTGAAGAGGGATAACTAAATGTCAGGCGAATCATGTGCGTGTTTGCGTGTGTGTGTGTAATTGAGAGTTTCCTTGTTGTGTACATGAGTGTTTCTTTGTCATCTGCAGCATATCTGAATGCGTGTGCAGTGTGTATTTGCTGTCTTTCTGTTTGTATGTCTAAAGGATTATCTGCGTTTATGTCTCTTTGTCTTTGCGTGTGTGTCTCGTATGTCTGCAGTGTGTGTGTGTGTGTGTGTGTGTGTGTTTTAATGCGTGTGTGCCTGTTGTCTCCGAGTTGATCTCTGGCCTATGGTTCCCCAGACAGTCTGGTTGTAATGGCAGATGATGTCATGGCATGAATCACAAAACAGTGACACATGCTCGGGTATAATAACAAGCCCCACCCCCACCTCTCCACCGCACACACACACACACACGCACACACGCAAGCAAGCCACATTACCTGCAACCTGAGCCTGATGCAGCCCCATATACACAGCCAGGAGAATAATCAATTGAATTAGAAATGTTAACCCTGTATTTACACCGTCCGGCCTCGATTATTACCTCCAGCCTTTCTGTTCTTTTACCACCAGCACACACAACAACACCTGATCACTCCGTGTGTTACAGCTGAGACGTGCGTGATGAAACAGGATGCAAGCTGAGTAAAAAAAAAAAAAAACTACCTGCGTACTAGTGACCGACATCTCTTTCTCACAACTCACATGGTTAATACACATGGAGTTACTACACAGATTCTGACCTACTTTTTTCATATTTGATGTGCCTGTATCAGCTCCTTAGTTCACGTACTTGGCATCAACAAATTTGTGTCAGTTTCCATGACTGATACTTTTGATGATGTCGCACTTTTTGTGGTAATAAAATCTTCTTTTTGAGGTAAAATATCTGTGGTTTGGATATTTGGAGAATTGCTGAGTGTACTTTTCCACTCATATTTTTTCCCTTAACTTTCTTGTAAGCTACACAGTCGGCTCCGCTGTTTTCTCTCAGATGTCATTATTTCAGTGTGTTGAGGCAGAACATGCTGCAGTGTTATGTTTTAAGATGCTGACTATACAGTATGTAAGTAATGTACAATTTGTTTATTGTGATTTTTTGGGGGGGGGGGGTTTATCGTGTAATTTCAAGACAGAGGTTTCCACAGACGCCTCGATGATGATGATGGCTTTATAAACATATTGTATGCTAAAATTACATCATATTACTCATTTTATGAACATCCTATTTTGTGGGCGGACAGTTGTGTGTGTGTGTGTGTGTGTGTGTGTGTGTGTGTGTGTGTGTGTCTCTTGGCACTTTGGATTGGATCTGTTTTTGGAAATGATAGTGGAGCATCTCTTCTCTGTGTGTGGTCTACTTTTATGCACTTTTCCAAGAAATGGATATTAGTAGGGCTGCAGCTAATGATTGTTTACATTAGTGTTTAATCTGTAGATTATTTCAATTAATCAGTCGATCGTTTAGTATGCAAAATGTCAGAAAATGGTGAAAATGCCCATCGCAGTTGCTTGAAGTCTTCAAGTTGTTTGTTTTTGTCTGTTACTAACAAAGATATTCAGTTCACAGTGGAAAAAAGTGAAAAGCAACAAATCCTCACATTTAATTAGCTGGAACTAGAGAATCTTGTTTATTTTTATTTTATTTTTTGGATAAATAATTGCATCAAGAAATTTTCTGTTGATCAGCTGAATAATAGACCAACGGCCAAAATACACCAGACACGGACGCGACGTGTCACGTAGGCTGGGTGGAGCGGAGCGGAGTCTTTTACCTGCTACACAGACTCCATCTTTGTAGCGTGTGGTTGTGTGCCAGCCATTGAGTTTTACCAAGTGACAACGCAGTTGGTTGTGCAGGGTTACGAATCGTAGGCTATATTAACTGGTACTGAATTAATTAAATAGATCGTTTTAACTACATGATCCATGGATACGCATTGATTTGACTGATTTAATTTTTAATGTGCAACGGAAACAAAAAACCCACTGCTGTGTCGCATTGCCTCTGATACAATGAGGTGTTTATTTTAATCATTTTTAAACAGATTGTACTTGTTTTTTTACACAGTTCTATGTAGTTTTTACCTGTTGGAGGGCTGCGTAGCTGCGCATAGAGAAGAAAAAATAGACCAGCTGTGCAAAAATAGAGACGAGCCTCGCGGCTTCTGTGCTCAGTGTAGCAGCTTCAGGTGATTTTAATAGACGCGCTCTGCTGCGGCAGGCGTGTCGCACCGCGTCTGTGCCTGGTGTATTTTGGCTGTAAGCGAACATTCATCATTTGTCATGATGATCGCAAGGTAAACAGCAGCAGGTTCAACTTTTTTTTTGCCGGAGCCTTGTTCATTGAATTGAATGAGGAGGCTGCGTTTTTTTTTCCACACAAGGCTTAAGTCAGTCTGAATGCAGCTAATTGTTTCAGCACTAGTTAGATGAGACTGCACCAGAGAGCAGATTGGTCCATTTTTAAATGGATCAATAACATTTAGTAAGTTCCTGCAAGGGTTTTCAGGGCTGTAACTAGCAATTTTTTAAGATTAATTGATTAAATGTTTAATATACAAAATGATTTTTCCAACCAACAGTCCAAAACCCAAAGATTGATGAATCTATAATGTTAAAAAACATAGAAAAGATTTGAGAAGCTGGAACAAGCAAACATTTTGCTGAATCATTATTAACTGATCCATTATCAATATTATTGTTGTCAATTACTTGCTCTGCTGATCAAATAATCAGTTAATTGACTAACTTATGGTTACTGCAAGGTGCTGTAGATCAAACATTGACCAGTAAATTTTTTCCTGGTGGTTTTCCTTCTCCTGCTTTTGGCCCAGCTCCAGCCTGTGTGTGCAGCGTGAGGCTGCTGCTGCTGCTGCTGCCGCTGCTGCTGCTGCTGCCGCTGCCTCCTCGCACACGCGCATCAATACCTCTCAGTCTGCTGCTATGATCTCGTCTCTGGGGGGCTTCGCTCTGTGTGGGTAGAGAACAAGGCAGAGGGGGGAGATGGAGGAGGGAAAGTGAGAGTGAGCAAGCGGGGCGAGCAGGGCGAGCGCTGGGACTTCCTGTATGCTAGCCTTTCCCTTCTTAATGGAGCTGACCCATGAAACTGAACACCTTAACATGGCACGGGAGGATTTGCATGACAGCTTACATATGATCGAGATTCTTTTCATTTTAATGTCTTTGCCTACATGCAGTGGTAGCAGAGCTCCAACTAACAATTATTTTCATTATCTCTTACTCTCTAGAATATTTTGTGATTAATCAATCAGTTGTTTAATGTATTGTCTGATTGACAGTTCAAAATCTAAAGGTACCTAATTCACAATTAGGGGCCACTGACAATATTTGCCGTGAGACAGTATACTTGAATTTGTCTATAAGAAATGTTGCCACAGTTTTGGACTGCAACGATTATTTTTATTATCAATTAATCTGCCCTTTTAATCTCTAAATTATTTGTTGTTTTTTTTTCTGAAAAATGTCAGAAAAGAGTGAAATATGCCCTTTATAATTTCACTTCAAGTTAATGTCAAATCCTATGTTTTATCCGACCAGCTGTCCAAAAAACAGATATTTGGTTTAAAACAAACAATTATTTTTATTATCAATTAATCTGCCAATTATTTTTGCAATTACTCATTTGGTCAATAAAACATCAGAAAATGGTGAAAAACATCCATCACAACATCCTGACGTCCGAGGTGACGTCCTCAAATGTTTCATTTTGTTCAACCAACAGTCCAAAAACCCCAAATAAGCCTTGAACGAGTGAATGTTTGGCATTTTTGCTTGAAAAACCACCTAAACTATTATTCGATTATTAAAATAGTTGTTCTATTTAATAATAGTTGTATTATTAAAACCTAAGTTGTATAATAAAAATACTTTATGTGGTTTATTATCATATAAAAAAATAGAAAAGCAGCAAATCGGCACGTTTGAGAAGCTTGAGAGTCGATCAATTTTACCAATTAATCAACAAATCCATTTCCGGTATCGATCCCTTTAACATGTCTGTGCTTATTAGACTTATTGTGGAAAATGCTGCAAATCAATAAGCACAATTGCTTTATGACAATATTTGATTTTTATGTGATTTTTGCATCAATGTCATGAAGAACTTGCTTGATGAACCAAAAACAAAGACATTCCTGTACAGCTATGTTATTCATTAACAAAATTGAATTTGGTTTTCCAGGAAATTTGCTATATGATCATATAAAATATATGATATTAAATTACCTATGTTGTCATGGAAGATTTTATCCATATCGCTCATCCTATTTACATTGATATAAAACAGATCCTCACATTCGAGAAGTTGGATTCAGTTCATGTTTTGTGTTTTCCATTTAATAAATTTAATATGGATGGATTGTCAAAGTTATATACTGTTAGTTTTCTGTTAATGGACCGGTTGAATTATTGATTGATTGCTTATTCATTACAGCACTAGAATTGACTAACATAGCCACCAGAAAAATGCTCATTTTGCAATGCATGATGGGTAATAACTTTGAGTGGGTGACATATTTTCTGTTTCAGTCAAAAGTAATGAGGGAGGATGTTTTGAATTCACCTGCACTGCTTCTCTGAAAGGGAAAGAATGTTTTTTCCTACTGTGACAAACTCATGAGGCCTTTTCATATTAAGGAGTTTCCCTGTAGTTTTTCCACTCGTTTGCTTTCACTTGGCTTCCTTCTTACGCTCACTTCGGTGTCCGCCGCCAACTATATTAGACCATGTTGCATCAATTACCTATTAGGATCAAATTGCAGTGGTACTGTAAATACACTGAGCCGCAGTCATACCTGCACATGTTCCCGCTCTGCTTTCAGTCCTCAATTTAGATGTTCGTCCTCATCAAACAGAACTGACAGCTCGCTAAAGTAAGCTCATAAAGTGTCATTTCAGTCAGTCAGATTGATTTTTAAGTACTCTACATAAAGGTGTTTCCACTAACTCATTTTCTAACCAAGCAGGTAGGGCTGCAACTAATGATTATTTTCATTATCGATTAGTCTGCTGATGGTTTTCTCAATTCGTCAATCAGTCATTTGCTCTATAAAATGTGAGAAAAAGGTGACAAATGCCCATCACATCCAGTCCAAAGTGACTTATTTTAAATGTCTAGTTTTGTCCGACCAACAGTCCAGAATCCAGAAGTATTCAGTTTATTATCTTAGAAGACTAAGAAAGCGTTTGATTTATGTTTGAGAAGCTGAAACCAGTGAATTTTTGGCATTTTTTTTCCAAAAAAGGAAAAACTATTTGCTGATAATCAAAATTGTTTGGTGCAGATGAATTGAAATTCCAAAGATATTCTGTTTGTTATCTTAGAAGACGAAGAAAATATTCACATTTTAGAAGCTGGAACCTCCGAATTTTGTGTATTTTTGCTGCACCGTCTCCCATCCTGACATTGTCGGAGATAGACAGCAGTTCTTGGATGTGGGCCTCTCAGAAACGGGCCAACTATTCTGTGAATGGAGTCAGGGGAAACCCCCGTAGTTTCAGTGTGGTGACTCACAACTCCTGGTGTCCTGTGGAATTTGGTCAAGTGCCTATTTGCGGTTGAGAGGATATATCTCATAACCTACTTCTGCTTTGATATATATTTTTTTTCCGAGCGCAGTTTATACTTGTGGCTTATTTATAACGGTTAGATCTTGTGAGTGTGCATCAAAACAGAAATGACGTACAGAAACGTAAACGGGGCGTAAGTTGTGGCTTCAGATTTTCCAGCTCCTCTTGTGTTAAAAAAGCATGCGAATGGTTAATGAAGACAGAACCGGGGAAAGGCGGTCTTTTATAACTCCCCCACAATGATAATTTCACCCTCCTGTCTTTTTTTTTTTTTCCTGATTTATCATTTTATCTCAAAGAAATGAACTCGAACTTGAGACAGAGGGGACATCCTGCCACGCCGCTGCATCTCTGTTAAGTCAGAGCACAAGAATGCATGAAGCCCGGTCTGCGCTGACCTTTTAACTCTTCTCTCGCATTCCTTAATCCGGGGGCAATGGTTTGTCATCATAACGCCCCACTTTACTATATGCCAGGGTAATTCCATCACTCGCATGTGAACAGGCCCGGCTTTTGTGAGTGGAAAGTAAATGTGAGGCTCTCTCTCTCTATCCACCTCTCCTCTCGTTTTTCTCCCACAGCTTCTTTTTTTTTTCTCTCCCCCTCTAGTCTGCTTTGGGTGCTATAATAGTATCTCAACTGACAGCATTCCTGCAAGAGGGCACGGCCCACATGACGTCAACTTTTGGGAGGTTGGAGGGTGGGGGGGTGGAGGGGGGGGGGTGTTCCTCCCTTTCCACTTGTAGACCTGATGAAGCCACACCTTCTGTGCTGTCTGCACCTTAAACCACACCTTCTGTCAGGCTGGTTCCTCCCTCACAAGTTCAATGCATGTCTTGTTTGTTTTTACAGAGATATTAATGGACAGACCATGTTTAGCAGCACCTTGCAGCTTAATGTGAGGCTGAATACTTGGTGGATTTTAGAGCTGCAACGATTAGTCAATAGACAGAAAATATTTGGCAACTATTTTGATAACTGAATAATCTTTTTAGCTATTTTTCAAGCAAAAATGCCAAATATTTGCTGGTTCCAGCGTCTTATATGTAAAGGTTTTATGCTTTTTTTTCATCATATATGACAGTAAACTGAATATCTTTGGGTTTTGGACAGTTTTTGCTCCATGAAATCTATTTGACTTTCATAAATCTCCATTAAATCCTCATGTTTCTAGAGCTGCAATGATTAGTCGATTGACAGAAAAATATATCGGCAACTATTTTGATAATTGAATAATCGTTTTTAGTAAAACATTTTTAAGAAAAAATGCCCCATATATGTTGGTTGCTGCTTCAAATGTGATATTTGATGCTTTTCTTTGTCATACATGATAATAAACTAAATATCTTTTGATTTTGGACTGTTGACCCGATAAAACAAGACATTTGAAGACGTCACCTTGAGCTCTAAGAAATTAGAACAGGAAGAGACTGGCGGATTTGCATATTGTAGCCCAAAAATGACAAATCTTTTATGCAAGCTAGCTCCTGCAGACCAACATTTCATATGTTTCATATTTTTAGATGAATCTTCTACTTTCCCTGCAGCTTTTTGTTCCATTAATTTCAGTGTGGTTAAAAAAAAATTCAGACATTCAGACTTTCTTGAGAAAAATTCAAGAAAGGAATTCATTCACTGTGAATGGTTATCTGCTTTAAATTATTTTATTTTATTTGTTTGTCAAAAATTTTGTTATTGTCATATCTTGGCATTGCATTTGCAAGTAGACGCTGATTTGAGAGCTCTGCCTCGGTTGTGCCTATAAGGACAAACTAGCATCTGCCAAAAAGAAATTCACAAATGATGTTTGAAAATCAAACAATAAGCAAAGGATAATCTGGTGAATTCATTTCCTTGCTGTAAAGAAAAAGTTGCTGTTTGACAGTTGACTTGATGTCTGAGCTTCCTTGAATGCAACAAAAAGGATTCGTTTTTGAAATAGTCTCTGCACACAAGTATACGACCACGTTCACAGGATTTTGTAACTAACAAAAAATAAACACAACTCCATGTTCACCGTGATGAATTGCTTAAATCAAGCTTGTTTTATGTGTCTGCAAGCTGATTGCATGCTCTTGTGAAATGGAAACTACCTGTGGTATCTTTGGAAAACGACCAGCTTTGATCGAAATTACATGTGATTTGTAATTAATGGGCTGAAACATCCAAAACCACCAAGATGACCCCGTTTAAAACCAAGAAAAGGAGCTTGTCGTCAATCAGTCACGGTCTGGACTTGCTGTCTTGACGTCATTTAACATGACCTGATTGTAACTGGGGGGCATCATACCAGGTGTTAATGATCAGTTCCACCTATTGCGCAGTTTCAGTTGACATCATGTTAGCGGTGCGAGAGAAAAGTGTTTTCCTTCTTCTTCAGGGGATAATGGCTGATCAAAATCAAACTCTAAAAGCTGCCCTCGTGTTTTTTTTTTAAGTTCCCTCCCTGTTTGATTGCATTGAGCTCTTTTAGCCAGGTTGTCGTATCTGTCACTCATCTCTTTTTGTCTTCAACATTCAGGTACAGAAGCAGGTCCACCCAAACCTCTTGGCGAAGGAGGACGCCCTCCAGCACATCGAGGAGCTGATCCTGCAGCTGCTCAACATGCTGTGTGTGGCCCAGCCTCGCTCCGTGCAGGACGTAGAGGTAAGTCCTCTCCTCTTGCTCCTAGTATCTCTGCACTAAATAAAAATTGTGACATTTAGAAAAAAAAATAATCCCTCTTCCCTCTCACCAGGAGCGTGTCCAGAAAACCTTTCCCCACCCAATAGATAAGTGGGCGATTGCCGATGCCCAGTCAGCTATCGAGAAGCGCAAGAGGAGAAACCCCCTACTTCTCCCTGTGGACAAGATACACCCGCTGCTTAAGGTAAAGACTCCCGAACAACCCGCCAGTCTCTCCACCAAAGATATGAAGTTCAACATTCTTATAAGACCTAGTCAGCTCTGATGCAAGTGCCAAAAAGTTATGGCAAATGCTGGGAAATACTTGTTATCCAATTTAGTATACTGTTTTGGCCGCTTGGTTCAGAGTAATTCAGTTACCTTGAACTTGATCCTTCATGCAGTTTCAGATTGACACTGGGAAAGATTTTGAACTGCTGTTTGACCCCAGTTTTAACAAATACGTTGTTATCCCCCATTTTCTTCTCAACAGGAGGTTTTGGGCTATAAAGTCGACTACCATGTTTCCCTGTACATCGTGGCTGTTCTTGAATACATATCAGCAGACATACTGAAACTGGCGGGCAACTATGTTGGCAACATTCGGCACTATGAAATCAGCCAGCAGGACATCAAGGTGTCCATGTGCGCAGACAAGGTGAGTGAAAGCTGACACTCATTCACATCACCCAGTTTAATAGATGCAGGGCTTTAGGCAGGCTGTAAAAACGAATCATCATGACTGTCTCAGGGTTCCTCTCCTCTGCTGTTTTGTTCCTAGGTGTTGATGGACATGTTTGACCAGGAGGAGGACATTGGCTTGATGTCGCAGTGCACAGAGGAGCCGTCGTCCTCCGGGGAGCTCACGTACGACGACCTGGTGAGGCTTGAAATCGCAGAGGAGCGGCAGTACCTGCGCGAGCTCGACCTCATCATCAAAGTGTTCCGCCATCACTTCCTGTCCAACCCCAAAACCTTCACGCCTCAGGTGAGAAAGGCTCGCGAGATGAATTACAACGCTTTCAGAACTACAATGTTGTTGATTTCTAAATTGGAGTTTGATCAAAGGAGAAACGGTTTCAGACACCTCGTGCTCATATAAACATACTGCTGCACAGAATAAACTGTAATCATTACTAAGGCTCAAACTAACGATCATTTTCTCAATCTGTCAACTAATTGTTTGCTCTATAAATTGTCAGAAAATAGTGAAAAATGCCACTGTAACATCTTCAAATTGTTTTGTCCGACCAAGTCCAGAATCCAAAGATATTCGGCTTATTATCACATAAAAGACAGAAAAACTATTGAATTAGGTGAAAAATGACACAAATAATTATCAAAATAGTACTGAAAAACAAACTTACATTAAGCTTGAAGAAATGCATTTCTTTCCTCTGGATCCGGAAAGACGGAGGTGAAACAGGAGCTGTGGTCAGCTTTACTCTAAAGCCAGCTTATAAACAAACAGTCAGGTTTCTAACTGAACTTAATTACAAAGCAATTTCAGCCAAATCCAGCATAAGAACATTTAAAGATTACAATTGAAACTCTGTAATCGGCTAACTGGTAATCAGAATCGGTGAGCAAAAACCCACACAGGTTTTTACAGCTTTTGTTTTATTTCATTAGCCCTCAGGAAGACACAGCCTGACAGTGGCGTATATATATTCTTCCACTTTCACTTTCCCTGGACTCAAGTTCTCTCAATCTCTCTGTGATTAAAGACAGTTGTCTTGGAGCAGCCGTGCCTGATTTAAATAAGGCTCCAACTATTTTGTGCCACCTCCCAAGGGCTCCCATGCTCTCTGACCCATCCAGTAAATGAACATTCATATCTGTCTCTTGACGGTTAACCAAAAAAACAAATTACTAATTACATTGTGCCTAATATGGTAATTTAAAGTATGGGTCGTGGTAGGGAAGTTGAGCAGTGGGTCTATGCGTTGAGAAGAAGCGAATGGAAAGTTGAGTTTAATGGGCTGCTGTGGCTTTGCATATTTTGGGTTGGGTAATTTGTGGTATCATTTGGGTGAGGAAGATAAAACCTTTGTGAGGCCCAGTGGAATGCAGAACATGTAATTATGCTGAGACAGGAACAACATCTGCAGCCCTCGCCAAAATAACCTCAATTATGTATGTTGAAACGCGGCATAATCTGAAATTACTTTGGGGTTGTCAGAAAAAACTGTTACGGTCAAATAATGACTGGACAGAACTTCTATTCAAACTTTGGCAGTCAATAATCACTCTGTGCTGTTTTGGGGTGTGCTTTCTCATCTGCTTGACTAATGATTTCCTCTGGCAAATTGAGCCTGTTGTTGTTGTTGTTGTTGTTTTTAGCGCATTCTCGACACAATTTTTTTTTTTTTTAGCATTTATTTATCTAAGGGAGGTTGACTGAAAGTAGGAGCTCTTCCAGTAAAACCCTGCTACAGACTCATGGTTAAACACAGTGTGTTTACATGCACGTAAGTAACCTGATTATTGTCGGTTTTCCGTGGTATCCGTGATTTCTTAAACGTCATTTACAGAAAACACTTTTTTTGGACTGTGGTAAACTTGTTTAATAGAGCTTCAGTTTTTCAGGAGAAGCGTTCATTCTGTTTACATTTCACCAGGTTTCTAATGGATGCATGAGAAAGACTTTAGCTGGGAAATTACCTCTGTGGTAGCTGTGTGTGAAGGAAAGTTCTGCAATCACAGTGGTTTATTCTCACACCCAGAATGATTAAACCTAGAGTTAAACAGAAACTGAAACTCAAATAAAAAAAAAAGTGTAACAAAGTCAGTTTTCACAGCTGTGTGACACAACAAAGCCTGGTCTCTCTTTATGTTCTCCGTCCAAATCATATGCTCTAAGCAAGAAAGACAGAAACTCTAAATACTGACCAGCTGCATGTAAACACGCGTTTTAGAGCAATTACGTTATTGCAGCATAATAACACATTCTCTGATTTTGTGCTTTAACACGATTTATTCCCAATTCCCAAGGTGAATGAGGCATAGTTTTTCTCTCCCTGTAACATTTTCCCAGCTGGTTTAAGGACTCAAACACAAACCTACCTCTCTAACCGCAAAGCCGCTTGCCTTTCACAACCCGCCCCTGCTGCCAGTCTTTTCGCAGCGGCACAGTGGAGCGTGTTTTGTAATGATCGCCCGTGTCTTGTTGTGCAGGATGTGGAGGTGATCTTCAGTAACATCCTCGACATCCACGAGCTGACGGTGAAGCTGCTCGGACTGATCGAGGACGCCGTGGAGATGACAGCTGACGGCAGCCCTCATCCGCTGGTGGGCAGCTGCTTTGAGGATCTAGCAGAGGTACGGAGCGTTTGTGACAAGAAAACTTTTTAAAATTTGCTAGTTTCAAGAAACCTGCAACGACACCTGTTTGAGTCTGAGAGGGGACCTTTGTTCCCCCGACTCTCTCCTCTCGTTTCCTGTCATCTCTAATAAAGAAAAAAAGAAAGATTGACAATGGATGTAAACAATTACATAAGTGCTTGGTTACTCCCTGTGTTTTCCACTCGTTGAGAATATGTGTCATGTGACGGTGAAAAGATTTTAATCCTAATTTAACACTTGAGAGGAAAATACAGGGATTTGATGTAAAAATACTCTGATTTTTTTTTACATATATTTGCCGTATAACAAGAGATAAATGAACAATTAACACAGGGACACAGGATTAAAACCGGGAAAATGTATTTTTCATTTCATGGGGCCTTTTTAAAAAGAATAAATATTTCATTTTATTATTGAAACATGTTTAGTTCTATTTGTTTTGTTTGTAGTTATAGTAATGTGGGAAATCCATGAGGGCTGCAATTATCAATTATTTTCATTATCAATTCACCTGCCTGTAATTTTCTGGATGAATCAGTTGTTGAATAACATGTCAGACATGTACTCTGTTACTAAATCCCTAAACACCTGGGTTAGGGTGAGGTCTCATTAACTGATACTCAAACACGAGCAGCTAGCTTGGGACATACTGTGCGCATCTAAGCATCCTCGTTGTGTAAGAATATTGTCAGTGACAAAGGTGTAAAACAATAAATGTTGAATTATTCTCTTCGTGCCTGTAGGAGCAGGCGTTTGACCCCTACGAGACCCTGTCTCAGGATATCCTCAGCAAGGATTTCCACGAGCACTTCAACAACCTGATGGCACGACCAACTGCTGGCCTCTACTTCCAGGTAAGATGTTTAAAGCGGCCTCAGAGAGAGAGCTTGTCGTTTGACGCAGGGTTTGGGCAAATCGGGAAGGTTTGAGCTTGTTTAAGATATACAAAAAGAGTGGGGGGAAAAACAGTGGAAACCAGTAGATTTGCAGGATTTTCACATTTTAGCATATGTCACTTGTAATCTTAAAGAATAAGGACATAAAGCATTCTTCAGCCATTTAGTTCAGCCATTATTATCATACAGAATTTGACATATTTACAAAAAATCTTCAAATTAACAAAAAATCATGCAAATTTCAAGAAGAATCTGAGGTAAATATCCTTTCTCCTGTTAAATAAATGATTGATATTAAGTAATCATATACTGTATGTAGTATTTTTGTTAGTACTTTTGTTACCTGGCGTTTGCATGTACATGTACTTCTACCTCGAATGATTCATGTCTTTCCTGTCATTCTCAGATGTAAACCTTTCTTATAAACCAGAAAATGCCATAAAAATGAAAAGAGAAAATGTTGTTTGTTTTTAATATGAAGGTACAAGTAGGTCACTTATGTGTTTACACCAAGCAAACAGTGTTTCATTATTTGTTCCTGTTTTGCTTTGAAGTTAACCTGGGTGCCTCGTGGAATTCTTCCCGATATCGTTTGAGGGCATGTCATGACATATTCGGCGTCCTGTGTACAGTTTATTCACTGCTGCCGCATTGTTTTATTTGGACATTCCTCACAAGAATAGCATTGAATTATGCTCAACGGGGTGCAGTTTGGCAGCCTTTGAAGATGAAATATTTTCTGGTGTTTTCTCAGGCCAAGGACCAACGAGTCCAACCGTTCACATAAAGCAACATCAGAACTCCAAACTCACAGTCGTGTTTACAGTATGAAGTGATATCTTCAAGGTTTTCACCAAACTCCTGTTTCGCTAACTGGATATTAAGTTTTTATTTTAATAGATCTACTTGTAGACATATTGTATATCTTCCTTGTCTGGTAGCGTTGTAAAAAAAAAAAAAAAAAAAGTCGGAAACAGAGCTGCTGGCTGACTGTACCTCAGGTTGAGGCCTCGCTGTGTTTACCCTCAAACCACCAGTTTAACCCCAGTTATATCAACACTGCTGGCACTGTCCTCTGATTACCCACACCCAGTGTTTATTTTCATATACTCATTGTATGAGAGAGGAAAAGGGCACAGGAGTTAAAAATAAAGTTTTTGTTTTTTTTTTGCACACCATGTTGATAGCACCACAGTATTCATTTAAAAACGCCTTGCATTGTTTTATTTGCTATTTTACTTAAAAACCACAGCAGTGTATAAAATCCAAAAGGCAAATGTGTCTCAATACACCTGTCTTTGAGAAGAAAACATTTATTTTTCACATAACCCAACACAGGACGTCTATGACTGATTGATATAGAAAAAAAAGCTAAAGAAAATATAGAATCTGTTTTCACACACAATCTGAAACTAATACCCATCATATTTGAATATTAAATAAATCACTTGCTCAATAAAATGTCACAATCTCAAATGTCTTTATGAATATCTAAAAGACCAAAATATCATTAATAAAGTGAGTACAAGTGATGAAATGTCAGACAACAGTGAAAAATGGCATCACATTTTTTTTCAAACACCAATGTAACATCTTCAAATAGCTTCAAACTGTCCAAAACTCAAAGGTAGTCAGTTTACGATCATAGAAACAGAGAAAAACAGCAAAATATTCACATCTAAGAAGCTGAACCAGATCATTTTTGTCATGCTTTGCTTAAAAAATTAAACCTATTGTGTTGCTTTGCGAATCCATTTTGCTCTGCTGTGTTCGAGCACAGAGGTGTGTGTGCTGAACGTCAGCGGTCCCAGGAGCAGATGGTGTAATGGTGTCTCTGAATCTCATCTGAAACTCCCCCACCATCACCTCCCCCTCTCCCCCCCCCCCCCCGAAAACACACACACACACACACACCTTCCACCCCTCTTTATCAAACTGCTCCTGCCCTGTTTCTGTACAGGGAGCTAATCTTATTTTAGAAATCTCTCACTTTGTGTTTCATCTCTGACCTGCTGCCTCGTCATCTCTCCACCTTCTTTGTACAACATGAACATTATATGGACACTTTTATCCACAGCACCTGGTACAAATGCATACCTATTACAGCGTTTGCCGTATTATTAGTGCCTCTCTTCTACCTTTTCAGCTTTTGTCTCTTTGCATGTGCTTCATCTTTCTCACTCCATCCTTCTTGACTTCCTTCCTCCCTCCCTCCCTCCCCCGCTCTCTGTCAGATAGATGTGTCTGTCGAGCACTCAGCCCCTGCACTCTGCAGCGTCTGGTATTGTGGGTAAATTACATCGCCTTTTAAAAATAGAACAGGCAGCCACACTGCGGGCCATTTTTCTCCTGGGGAGGAGGAGGAGGAGGAGGAGGAGGGTGGGGGGGTCGCCCAAGGCACAATTCATGTTGAAAATAAGCTGTGAATTAAGACGTCAAAAGATCACGACACGGGTTCAAGCAGTCCTGTACCTCCTGTGAAATGGGAACACGTTGTTCTCATAGTCATTCTGTACCGTATTCCTGTTGCACTGTGTGTTTTTATATTGAGGCTGATGCCACAATGATGCATGTGATGTAGTGACTGATGATGAAAGTTTAAATCAACTTTACCTGCTCAAATCAGATGTATATGTGGCCCCTCACACGTCAAATCAAAGCGGTAATAAGTCGAGCTCAAGCGATACTAGATTTTTAAGCCAAATACCGACATCAATATTTTAGCGAGGATACCACACATTTAGTTGTTCAACAGCTGTGACAGAAGATATTGTACACTTTAGCAATAAACTGTATCAAAAGCAAGTAAATATAAGATAATGTCACTGAAAATTAGATATTGTATAGGATAACTGCAGTATAAACAAAAAATAGGTCAAATATAAAGCTCTAAAACAGTAATGTACTGCAACAGTCAACAAGAGCCAAAACTGATATCTGTGTCAAGAAGACAATATATTAGTCAGGTTCCAGTTTGTTGAAAGGAGTACATGATGGGAAGCCTCCTCTAATCCCAGCAGGTTTGTCAACTATGACTTCAGACATTGTAACATCATAACGCAATACAAACCAGCCGAGATTAAACAAGCTAAACAGTCTAATATGTGTCAGAGTAGAAACGTCAATTTGTGTTTTTATCAACTATCAAGCAAGAAAGCAAATAAGCTTATATCACAAAATGCTGAACTGTTCTTTTAAGCTAAATAAAAAGACATTCAAAGACACTTTACACAAGTTTAAAAAGATGCTAGATAATTAAGGTAGCATAGGACGTTACATCAAACATTAAAGGCAGTTTTAAAAGGTGAGTTTTGAGCGTCTTCTTGTACAAAGACAGATTGATGCAGTCACAAATGTGTTTGGAGACAGTTTAAGGAGGAGGGAGCAGCTATGGAGAAGGTCCTGTCACCCCAAGTTCAGCGCTTGTTCCTAAAATATAAATGAAGTTCCGTCTAAAATAGGAGGATTTATAACGACACAGAATGTAGTTAAATTACACTCTCTGTTCTCAACTGCATTTTAGAAACACAATTAATTACAACATGTTTGAAACTAGAGCCGCAGCAATTAATCCAAAAAAAAAAAAAAATCTCTGCTTCCAGATTCTCAAATGAATATAATATAATATGAATATTTTGTGGTTTCGTTAGTCCTCTGTGATAGGAAACTGAATATCTGTGGGCTAAGAACTATGAGTCAGGACAAAATAAGATATTTGAGGTTGCAGCTCGAGCTTTGGTAAACTGTGATCGACATTTTTCACCACTGACGTCTGACGTTGTAAAGACCAAGCGACTGATCGATTAAACGTGAAAATAATCCGCAGATTCGTCGATAATGAAAATAATAGTTAGTTGCAGCCCTGAAAGTACAGCACATCTCAATGTGAAGCCCTAATGCATGTTTGTAAACCTGAAGGATGCTGACATATTGAAATCTAAACTTAGTTCATTGTTCCTCGGCTGTCCATCAGTGTGTATCTTTCTTTTCCATACGCACAGACCCTCCTCTCCCATCCCCTCCCCTCCCCTCCCCGGGCTTATTCTCTCCACGCAGACAGTTTGGCCGCTGCTGTGGAGTCTGAGTACTAGCATATTGATTCTGAGTCGTCTGTCAGGGGAACAGGAGATTTAAATGGATACTATGACGGCCCCCTCTCCGGTTACCCTGCAGCCTTACTCCGTCAACCGCTTCTCCCTCCCTCCCTCCCTCCATCCATCACTCGTCACCCTCCAGCCTCACGTCTGATCTAATTCAGACTCATTTATAAACTGAAACGTACACATTTGAATCGCCGTCGTCCTCATAGTTCTCCTCTTTCTCTCTTTTGTGAATTTTAGCATTATTTTTACTGAAGAATACCCCGTCTGTTATTTTAAAATCTGGGACATATTTCTGTATTCTTCATCAGTGTGCCTGTCCGTTATGATCGTATTTTAAACGCTGGCGTTTAAGACATGTGAGTAAAACCAGATGCATCTTTACAATGGTTTCCAAAGGTTTAAACACATCCAGTCATCAAAACCACTTATTTAGAAATGAAAATGAAAGCTGAGCTTAAAACTTCTGTATAAGGTCTGTGTAAACTGCTTTGTTCTCGTTTTTTTTTTTTTTTTTTTTTTTTTTTTTTTGTGGTTTGTATCTGGATTTTGTTCCGTTTCATTTTAGCTTCTAGGAAATAGAAATGACAATGAATCCCACTTCTAGCTTGGATTTATTCTGTGATCATGAAGTTTGTGAGTGGGAATCTTCTCCTCGATCACATGCTAGTTGTTTTAAATCTGTTCATGATGTCTGTCTGCTCTCATCTAACAGTTCTTATGTATCTTTGTCTCTCCAGTCAGTCGCAGAAGGCTTCAAAGAAGCAGTCCAGTATGTCCTCCCACAGCTGATGATGGTCCCAGTGTATCACTGTATGCACTATTTTGAGCTACTACAGGTGCGTCCTGACACACGGGGACAGCTCTGATCAGGGATTAGATTCGTTTTCTCCATGGCTTCAGTTTCTCTTGAAGAATTATTACATTGTTCCTTCTGTATTGGTTTCTTATTTATCTTATTGATTTCAACCCTGGTTAATGATAAATATTCTGGATTAACATATTTCAGATCCAATTTATTATTGTATCAAAGTGTTTGCCATCGGCTATGTCATACATCTCTAAAAATTGTTTTATTTATTTATAAGGACAACACACATTTATCCACATGTCTGTAAATGTAGCCGTGTTAGCCAGCCAGCTAATTTTCAACTGCAATCCTTTGGCAAGATGTTCTGAAACTAGCACACCCATTCCAACTAAGTTAAGCTATATACTAAGTTAAGCTATAATATTTTGAATAGCTTGATTTATAATTGAATTTGTCCATTTCTGTAACTCGCTGCCACCATTACTGCTCTCTGCCTCACGTGGACATAACGTACAAGGCCAAAAACAACCTTGATTGGCTCTGATGGTAAAATGTAACCGACCTAAAATTGCAGCCAAATCTCAGATGTATAAATTTGACGCAGCTTTTCTATAAACACAGCAGACATGGAGACTTGTCACAGCAGTAAAAGCACAGGTGTAACTCATAACATTAACGACAGATCAGTTCCAGTAAATCATGTACATGTAATGCAGTTGTTGTTGTTGTTATTGTTATAAATTACACCTGTAGACTTCAGTACAGTGTTATGAGTTAAAGCAACATATCTGATTTGTGTCTTCTGCAATTTTACAGCAACTTCAGGAGCGCAGTGAAGACCAGGACGACAGAGAATGTCTGAAACAGGCGATCACAGCGCTGCTTAACCTCCAGTGTAGCGTGGAGCGCATCTATGCCAAGCACCTGCCTCGCCGTAAACCTGGGTGAGTCTCCGCTGGAAGTATGAATGATAAAATATTTAGTCTGTCGTTCTGTCAACGTGTTATTGACCAAAGAGCCGTAATGGATTTAAAAGTGCTGCATTTGCATTTCAACAAAGCAATTCTTGATCAAACGTTTGTGCTACAAACCTGTTGGCACACATAATTAAGTGGGCAAGATGCAGTAATAGCATCCAGCAGCTGCAGTAGTCAAACAACCTGCATGTGTTTGTTTAGCAGCAATATTTCTGTGGCTCAGTTTTTTTTTTTTTTTGACTCCATGCTTCACTTCTCCCTCACAGTGAGCCCATGTACCGCCTGTACAGCAGACAGGTTCGTAGCAAACAACTAGCCATCAAACGCATGAACGAGATCCAGAAGAGCATCGACGGCTGGGAGGGGAAGGACATCGGTCAGTGCTGCAGCGAGTTCATCCTGGAGGGGGCGCTATTACGAGCGGGCGCCAAGCACGAGCGACACAACTTCCTGTTTGACGGCCTGATGATCAGTTGCAAGGCCAATCAGAGTTCACGGCTCCCGGGGTCGGGCAGCGGGGCAGAGTACCGCCTGAAGGAGAAGTTTGTGCTGAGGAAGATCCGCATCGTGGACCGCGAGGACTCCGCGGAGCTGCGGCACACCTTTGAACTGGTAGGCAAAGACGAAAACTGTGCGGTTTTCTGTGCACGGACAGCAGAAGAGAAAGCGGCGTGGATGGCGGCGCTGGTGACTCTGCAGTACCGCTCCACTTTGGATCGCATGTTAGACACAGTGTTGCAGCATGAGGAACAGGCACATCCTCTTAGACTGCCCTCCCCGGAAGTTTACCGCTTTGCTGTGCAGGACTCTGAGGAGAATATAGTTTTTGAGGACAAAGTGCAGAGCAAAACGGGCATCCCCATCATTAAAGCCGGCACAGTGGTCAAGCTCATAGAGAGGCTCACCTACCACATGTATGCTGGTAAGTTGTTGGAATAGATCTTCTTGTAGAAAGACCATTGAAATATGTTCAATTTGCAAAGATACATTTTGACTTTTTCCCCTCATTGTCTAAACTGTTTCGTCTCTTTGTAGATCCAAACTTTGTGCGCACGTTTCTTACGACATACCGTTCATTCTGCAAACCACAGGAGCTTCTCACCCTGCTGATAGACAGGTATGGTTTAGCTAGAACAGCTGCCTGGACATTTTAGGACAGATGTGGTATTGCAGATGCCCTGACATATCATGTCTGATCATTATTTTTCCCAGGATCGAGATCCCTGAGCCAGAACCGACCGAGGAGGACCGACAGGCTCTCTGGAACGGCGACCAGCCAATGGCGGCCGAGCTCCAGAGGTTCCGCAAGGAATATGTGCAACCAGTCCAACTCAGGTACGACAACCGTCCAATCACAGCCGATCCTGCCTCAGTTGATTGTTCCTGTAAGGCTCTCAAAAGACAAAGAGCAGCAACTGCACAGACAGTAAAAACTTAGGACAGTGACATACACGAGAAAGAATGAATTCTCTAAAAAATTCTATGCGCATTATTCACACTAAGGAAACTTCTGAGTTTTAAAGAAGTTTATCACTGAGTTTGCATTTGCACTATTTGTATAGCGCCTTTTTAAAAACATGTAAAGTTTCCATATCAGCGAATTAGTAAAACATCACAGTCCTAAAATACTTTAGAACAAATTAAAAAAAACTTTCAAACTGCAACAAAAGATTTAGTCTCTTTGCCTCCTGTTGTTGTTCGGCTCTTTTAAACTCTCCTGTTAAGGCCTGAATGTTCTCACTGAACCACAGAATTACTTTTGTATTAGACTTTGTCTCCTTATAAGGAGCAACAGAGTCAAGAATAGTCCCGTAAGTACCATTTAAAAACTATGAGCTCCTCAGTGTTGGACTGCAGTGCTGCTGTAGTTACGGGCAGCTGTAATAAAAAAAAAAAAAAAAAACTCTAAAACTTTAGTCACAGAACCAGTTCAAACACACATTAAGAGGTTTCAGTTTTGTGTTCACTGTACTGTATGTCCTCTGCAGCAACGTTACTTTTAGTAACATCAGAAGATGGCATTAAGCAGGTGGTGAATCACCTAATATTAACAACAATTAAACTTTTTAAGGATAAATTGGGACAGCATTTTTGATTTTTAAAAAAAAATAAAAATTGAAGGAACTTGTCCTGCAGCTTGGGTGGTCTGTAGTTTAACAAACAGAGCGATGTGGTCCCACTGTTTATTTGAAAATGAGGATACTCAAAGTAGGAAAAAATACTTCTTCAGACATGGTTTTTGCCCTTCAAAGCACATTTTCCCGCTGTTTCCCTTTTTTAAGTATCTACTCTTAAAAAATGTTAACTGACCGTGGTGAGGAATACACAATGGATGGACTATTATTGCAATTTCTTCAAACCGTAAACGGTTTGGTCAAACATCAAATGTCCCGTTGGTGTCTTAATATGTAACTGAATGACTGTGCAGCGATGAAATATATTTTCATTTCCTCAGAAATACTTGAAATCAAAAGTGGAACTTTAGCTGAATTTCTAAAGAATTATTAACTGGTCTTTGCTTCACAGGGTCCTCAACGTTTTCCGTCAGTGGGTCGAACATCATTTCTATGACTTTGAAAACGATCCAGAGCTGAGAAGTCGATTAGAGGAATACATCACTAGCAAAATTCAACTCCGAGGTCAGTCCCACATACAGATTTTGTCTGAAGTAGAGAAACTTACACTTAAATAAAGACGAGACTTTATTTAAGTGTGGATGTGGCCCTGGTGTTAGAGGGGTTGTTGATACAGTCTGTAGTACTCTGAATGTAACTTTTTACCAGCAGAACTTGGGTAAATACAGCGATACACAATGAAAAGTCACAGCAGCATCAAATTAGTGTTTTTGCATGACCTGGAGAAAGTGTTGACATGGTTTACTGTATATTACGTGTTTTAAGTGTGTTTCCTTTTTTTAGGCAAGTCTATGAGGAAGTGGGTGGAGTCCATCAATAAGATCATCAAGAGGAAACTGCAGACGCAGTCAAACGGCGTCAGTCACAACATCACCTTCGAGAGCCCGCCTCCTCCCATCGAGTGGCACATCTGCAGAGCGGGCCAGGTGGACTCATTCGACCTCATGACCCTTCACCCCATAGAGATCGCCCGCCAGCTGACTCTGCTCGAGTCGGAGCTCTACAGGTGAGTCACTGATACGCAGCAGCAGGAACAGATTGTTATTGACATGGCAAAAAAAAAAAAAACCAAGATAACAAAAGTGTTGTAATCAGTTTGTTTACACAGAAGCAAAATCTGTTATCAGATTGTTGGTTCCCCTGTAACGGTGTCTGGTGCTGCCTGTCTGAATGTAAAACTGCTTCGTCCACAGAGCTGTACGGCCGTCTGAGCTGGTCGGCAGCGTCTGGACCAAAGAGGACAAAGAGAAGAACTCGCCGAACTTGCTCCGTATGATCCGTCACACCACCAACCTCACACTGTGGTTCGAGAAGTGAGTGTCAGGAAGCAAGAAAAACATCGGTTCTAGACTCTTGGAGAACCAAATATCTGTAACTGTGTGTGTGTGTGTGTGTGTGTGTGTGTGTGTGTGTGTGTGTGTCTTAGGTGTATTGTAGAGACCATGAACCTGGAGGAGAGGGTGGCAGTGTTGACACGGGTCATAGAGATTCTGCAGGTTTTCCAGGAGCTCAACAACTTCAACGGTGTGCTGGAGGTGGTCAGTGCCATCAACTCTGTCCCAGTCTACAGGCTCGACCACACCTTTGAGGTGAGCGAAGCCTTCACAGCGGTCAGAAAGAACTACGACTGGTCGCATATCTTTAGCAGAAAGAGAAATTATATGAATTTTGATACATATTTTCACATTATGATAGTTATTATTAAACCATCTAATCCCAAAAGATGAAAGGAATTCCACACATAAATCAAAGAGTCTTCTGCTATTTGTAGTTTTTGCATGTATGTCGATCCTGTCAACTATTCAATCTAAAGCTAGTGATAAAAACCTAATTTATGGGACTGTTTCTCCCTCCTACACCACAGGCAATACCAGAGAGGAAAAAGAAAATCCTGGAAGAAGCTGTGGAACTGAGCCAGGACCATTTTAAGAAATACTTAGCTAAACTCAAGTCAATAAACCCACCCTGTGTGCCTTTCTTTGGTAAGTCTTTGACAGTGTGTACTTAATGTACTACAGTTGAAGTATGAAGCTGAATCAAAAATATTTACATATAACTGCCTGACAACCGCCTGTGTTTTTTCTCAGTTTTCTACTAGTTTAGTTGTTCATATTCACACGAGCGAACACATTATTGAACAAGCACGAGATTGTGTTCCTCTCTTGACCGCCATCAACCTTTTCCCTCATTCCTCAGGTATCTATTTAACCAACATCCTGAAGACAGAGGAAGGCAACCCGGACTTCCTCAAACGCCACTGCAAGGAGCTGATCAACTTCAGCAAGAGGAGGAAAGTGGCGGAAATCACCGGAGAGATCCAGCAGTATCAGAACCAGCCCTACTGCCTGAAGGTGGAGCACGACATCAGGGTGGGTGCTCGTAATTTTGTCTTTGTTGCATTTTGAACGCGTATAATACACAGATCCTGGACTCTAAACGTGTGTTGTTTTTGTTGCGCAGAGGTTTTTTGAGAACCTGAACCCGATGGGGAACAGGGGTGAGAAGGAGTTTTCTGACTACTTGTTCAACATGTCTCTGGATATCGAGCCAAGGAACTGCAGACAGGCTCCCCGATTCGTAAGTGTTTCCTCTGCAGGGAAGTTTTTGTTGGAGCGATATTTGGTGTTTAGTGTCAGTTCTATGTTCTGTTTTAGTATGAGATGCACTTTTACTGCAGATTGGCATAAAAATCATAAAATTTGGCCTTGAACATGTACAGATGTATTTGAGAAGTTTCCGTTCTGAGTAAAAAAAAAGAAGTGAAATCTCGCTGCTACTGTTTGTTTATGTAGCCTCCGGAACGAGAGTTGGCCCAGTCAGAACAGAGTCGGCTCTTCTGGAGCCTTAAAGAGACAGGAGCTAAAACTGCCTGTTTCACACAGAGGCTGAACTGAGGGGCTGCATAAAGAGCCAGTATAAGATAAATAAGGAGCTGTAAATCATCAAAGATATTCCAGTAGAGCCCCAGAATATAAATTTAGACCTGGAAATGGGTCCCATTCAAATGGAGGTTCAATCTTGTTTGTGTTGCTCCAAACATTGATTTTGGAATTTGGTGTATTTTCATAAAGATTTTCCTGCTGCAGTGTTTCTTTTTTTTTTGTCAAATTTGCCAAAACAAGCCTGAAAGTAATAATTTATGATATAAGATGTTGGCCTTTGAGGAAAACAGACATTATGGTCTTTGTCAGATGAATGGGTTATAGTTGTGATAAAGCTCCCACAGTTGAATCGGCGCCTCTCCTCTCCTCCTGCAGCCCAGGAAGACCGTGTACAATCTGAAATCACCAGGGATCCGGCCTGTGCGAACGTCTACCTCTGGCACCCTGAAGGGCCACCCGGTCCCCCTGGAGAGGGAGCCGCCCCATAAGATCACCTTCCGGAGTATCGCCGAGACCGAGCCGGAGACGCCGGCGTCGGCCTCCGTGCCCACCTCTCCGAACACGCCCACACCCCCGCAGTCGGCCTCCTCTGACCTCAGCTCAGTCTTCATGGAGCACGACCTCAGCAGCTCCTATGGCGGTGAGTTCACAGTCGGCACATTGGTCGGTTTCTGGAATATTTGGGAATGTTTTACATTTGCAATCAACACAGGGAAAGTTTTAGTTTCTTAACGTGTCTACGGAAGTCTGTAAATATCAAAAGTTTTCACAAGTGTTTGCAGTGTTTTAAAGATTCGTCGCATTGCATGAGAAGTTGTAAAATAAAAAATTATGAAGAAAAACTGTCGACATGTAAACGCGGATATTTGCAACACTAATGCAAAAGGTAAAGCACACACCTGTCTTGTGAAACTAGATCTTCATCTTCTGTCTGTTTGCATTTTACAGGTAGCAACTCCATATTTGCTACAGTTCTCCTTCCGCCTTCAAGTGAGTTTTTAATTGTGTACCCGAGTGCTTTCTGCTGCATTTATTTATGCAAACACTGTCACCAGACATACCGCTCTTTTTAGTATTTTGCGATCAGCGTGCTGTTAACTCGTAAGCAGGGCATGTTTCTTGATTCTTCATACATGCAGCTTTCTTTCTTTTTTTAACTCCCTGTTTCTGTTTCTCTTTGACTCAGAGTTTCAGTCTGTGTCTTGCGGCAGCCTCCACCAGCTCGGAGAGGAGCTGCTGAAGCCGCCTCCTCTGCCGCCACGAAGGAAGGACGCAATGTCTGAAGCTAAAGTATGAAAGCAGCTCATCATTTTCTACCTTTTATACACATTCTCATCTCAGTCTGATTTAAGACTGTTGAGAAACTTTTTAGTTTTAGAGGTTTGACATTTAACCTGTGATTGTCTGGGGCTTATGGGAAATGGGGTTCATTAAAGGTTGCTAAAAACAGGAATATTGAATAAACAATGTTATTTGATTGTTTGTTTTTTTTAATTTGCCATTCTTATCTGAACATCTGGAGTCAAACACACAACATACTGTTGAGTAGCGTTATGTAAGTGTGGATTTTTAGTTATTTGTGTTTTTACAGATGTCAGATTTCTTATTTCTGGAACAGAACAGTGAAGATGTGGTTTCCCTTCAGCAGGGCTGATATGTTTAATATGAGTAATATTTTGCATTGATGCAGTTGAACCTGATCTCCACGTGTCTCTGTGTCTCAGCTGAGCTCCAGGTCTGACAGCCCCCCAGCCATCCCTCCCCGGCTGCCCCCTCCTCTGCCCAGGACCCAGCCTCGACAGCCGGTGTACAACGGCCCCAGCGACGGCCCCCTGCCCAGCCCGCCCCCTCCGCCTCCTCGCGACCCTCTGCCCGACACGCCTCCCCCGGTGCCCCAGCGGCCCCCGGAGATCTTCATCAACTACCCGCTCAACTTGCAGCCTTCCCCCGTGGGCCGCTACCACTGGGACTTCAGCAGCTCGCCCAGCTCGCCCAACACCCCGCCCAGCACGCCGTCGCCTCGCATCCCCAGGCGGAGCTGCCCACTCAGCGCCAGCCAGAACAGCCTGTGCCCCTTACCCGTTCCCATCACCGCTCCCCCCGTCCCCCCACGCCACAACTCCAGCCCGCAACTCCCCAAACTCCCACCAAAGACATACAAAAGGGAGCTGCTGCAGCCGCCATTACAAGGCCTCTCATTGGTGGAGAACACCGACAGCAGCCAGTGAGCCTGCTGTGATCTTGAAATGCAAACATGTGTCCCGCAAACTATGACACAAAGCTACTGATCAGAAAGAATAACACTGCTCCCCCTTTTCCCCGCCACACACACACACACACTCACTCTTAACTCCACCCGCCCGCCCTCTGCATTGACCAATCACACCCCCCCCCCTCCCTCCCCCCGCTGTGCCTCTCAGGGGATCAGTAGCTCCGCCTTCATCATAAACCCTCTGTGCCAATGAGAAACCCACACCGGTGTGCCAGCTAATAAACAACAAGGAGCACCAAGACACTGTTGCTGTGTGTGTTTGTTTGTTCTTACGGAGCAGGACTGTCTGCCCCTCATAAAAGTTCTCACCCCTCACACACTTAACTCAAACTTACCCCACGTCCCACTCCAGTACCAGGGTGGGGTGCATGTGGGGGGCCTTGGACTTTGTAGCCTCAACTGTCATGCTTTGTTTCTTTGGGCATTGACATCATCGTTCACCCTGGAGTCCTGCTGCAGCTCACAGATTTTTACAACCTCGCCTCTCCTCAAACGATCAACTTCGACGTAGCTCTTTCACTGTGGGTGTGAGCGGCAGGCAAGAACAGACATTTCCATTGACTTGTTTTTTCCTACGAACTGAAAAGAAAACAGTTGCCAAAGTCTTATTTTATGCAGGGGGATAAGGGATTTTCTTTTTTTTTAAACTAATGTGACATTAAAAAGAAACACGAAAAAAAGGAGGCAACACTGAACTCCCCCTCTCCCGCCCTCCCACTTGTATCTCAACTGTACACTGTGACTGTATAGAAGCGAGTCAAACTGTCTGACTGTTTTGTTTTTTTTTTTTTGTTGTTGTTGTTGTTTTTTTTTTTTTTTGTCAGGCCTCTCCGCAGCCACAAAACGTTGCCTTTAAAACCCAACAGCGGTGACCTCTGACCCCAGGCTCCACGTCCTCTCGGCCCCGGATGGGAAAAAAAAAAAAACGAGAGCCGAGAACACTCCATTTGCACATCGAGCTTGGGTAAAGTCAGCAGGTTTGCGATGAGACTATTAAAAACATCCCTCTGCGTTGCGCGACAGAGGGGGACGTCTGCCACGATATCAAACAGCACCGATCCAGGACGAAGACGAGGAGAGAAAACGGACGCAAGCCGGCGAGTTTTTCTCTCTCCGACTCTTCGAAAAAAGCTGATGTCTTAACCGAACCCCTAATAGACATGTGCTGCTGTCTGACACTGTGCTCTTCTCCAATAGCCCCCACATGACCAACTCTTATTCATTGGTATTAAAACTCAGCACTGGAAGCACGCAACCTCCCCTCCCCTCCCCCACCAAAGCTGGGTCAGCTCCCCCCAGTGGCTGCTCCAAATACCTACAAACCCATTAAAAAAAAAAGAGGAACTTTTTAACCCAACTTCTTCTTTATCTCATTTTCTTTCTTTCTTTCTTTTCCTGCTCGAAACATTTTTGGAAAGACTGAAATAATCCATACATCATGCTCAGATGTGCCTTTTTATTTTGTTTTCTACTTTACAGAATAAGCAAATGGTGTCTAAAATGCTAAAAAATAAAGTTGCCTATGTAATGTTTAGAACAAAGCTATACACTATGAAATTGTACATGTTTGTGGATACCGTGTATATATAACATGTATACACTAACTAAATAATTTGTATAAAGTGACTTTTTTTCTCCCCCTGTTGTATTGTACCCTCATCCGCATCTGTTCAGTCAGTCGAATATTGCCTAATAATCCAATGCTGCTACAGTCGGATAAAAAAAAAAAAATCGTAAAAAAAAACAAAACAAAAACAAAACGAGAAAAAACAGGTCACTGTCACTAACTTACTTACAGACAATCTCCAGTTTTAAACACTGGGAGTATTAACTGAGGAAAGCCATTTTTTTCTCCCCCCCCTGCCCCCCTTTAGCTGTTTTAAAGCAATGAAAATATACAGTTCAATATGCCAAGCACTTACTAGACGTGTGCTTCACTTTGTACATCCTACTAATTGCCTTTCGATTGTCTCCTTTTCAAAGACTTTTTAATGCTAACACTCATTAAACAGAGGTTGGAACTGTATTAAGTTTGCATTTGAATATATGTAGAAATATATTCAGTTGCAAGTATTTGAGCATCGTGAAGAATTGGACTTTTTTTTTTTTTTTTTTTTTCTGAGAAACACACTTTGTGCACTTTAGGCTGTACTGTTGAAGAGCCGCAGTTGTTATAGGTCATATGTTTGTAAATGCAGTGGTCCTATGCAGCTGTCAAACTCACTTTATACATGGATCAGGGCAGAAAAACACACAAGTCTACCACCTCACTTCTATCCCCCGACCCCACCCGTCGAGTTTAGGAAAAGATAGAAACACCTGAGGATGTCTGACCACCACAAGCTGGATCTCAGCTGACAAAAATCCTTCGCTTCGCTCTCAAAACAGCAGAGCGCTGCTCCTCCTCCTCATTTTGTGCAGCTGGTGAGTTTCGGAGGATTTTTTTTTTTTTTTTTTTTTCTGTCTGTTCCCTCGATCGACAAAGTTTCCCAAGAAGTCAGTATTGGTGGGGTTGAGTTAGCCATGTTTTTCTTTTTGTTTTCTACGTTTTTCCCAGCCCGACAGAATAACAGATTGGTTTTCCTCCGGTGGCACTGTAACAGCTTGATCCAGCAGTCGGTTTATTTGATGGTATGTGGCCTTTTAACTGCTTTGTATTAATGGTCTTGATGAGATTAATAAATCACCCAGTCTTATTTTGTACTGAACTACTCATTTCTCCTCTTATTTTACTGTAACTCAAGTGTTTTTTTTTTTACTCAGGTATTGCAAGTAAATTGATATTAAAGGACAGGTTCACAATTTTTCAAGTCTGTCTTAAAAAACCAAATGAACACTGTTTCAGTGTTCATTTGGGCTCCTGACTGTTGTTTTACGACAGACTTGAAAAACTGTGAATTTATCCTTTTAAAGTCTAGTTCTGATCCCTATTAAGTTATATAAAAGTTGTTATTTAGCACTTTTCTTAAGCTACAGATGGATATAGCCTGCTCTTATATCAGGCTACATTTGATACCATCTTTGAATGCTCAAGAAAATAAGGTTTAGCATATTCAAGTGGGATTTTAAAAATAGAAATCAAGAAGGAAAATGTGACTTCTTCTTTGTGTTCTTGTAAATGTTTCCTCAGATTAGATGTTTTAATTTGCAGTGTCATCTCAGATTTGTGCTGCTGCTGTTTTAGACACAAACCCCCCTTTTAGTTTTATCCATTTATCCTACAAGCGTCATCCTGAAGAAATATAACAGACATCTGCAGTGTTCATGAACCATTCAGATTGAACAGAAAATCAAGAGAAATCCATGTTTTCAGGCTTTAGTTTCACTGATGGTTCGTTCATGCATTTACGTTGCTGTTTTTGGGGCGTCCATCGCAGAACTCCAACAGAGGAACTGCAGTTTTAATGTGTGACAGTTTTTTTTCCACTGAGAGTCTTCCGGTCTCTTGAGGAGGACAGCGGGGGTCAAACGGTGCTGCAGGGTCCCTCGCTGTCCTCGCTGTCGTCCCATAATCCTCCACTGCTCTGCGCTGCTGCGTGGCCACCTCGCTGCTGAACCAGGCCTGGTCTGAAGAGACGGCAGGGTCAGAGAGGTGGCAGGTAACCAAAAATATATTTCATTGATCAAATCCAGTTTTAATCATGCGACTTACAGCTTCCTGCTTAAGTCACATAGTCTTAAGCAGGTAAAATCGCTGTCATGAAGACTCTTACCTCAGATTTTCTCTGCTTGGGTTGAAATTCTGAAAGCTTTGCCTCGCTGGAGCTTGGATCGGTACGAAGCCTTGTCTGTTGTCCTTCTCTGGAGCCGAATCAGCCTGGATCATGACGTGATGTGGAGATAAAGAGCAGGTTTGAGAATATAAATAAAAGGAATACAGAAAACTGCACAGAGTTGATCTAAGGACTAATATTTGAAGATAGATTCATAATAGATTCAAAACAATTTTGGTCCTTTTTGTTTGTCTGTTAGTTGGCAGCATTTCTCAAGAACTTAACAGATTTCACTGGAATTTGGTAGAAAGTTGCACCATGAGCCAAAGAGCCAGTGATTTGTTTTTGGCGCCGATGCAGGAATCTGCAATTTTTAGAGCATTACTCAACATTGCAAGATAAGGCTTTTTGACTTTTATCTCAAGAGCCATAAAAATCTGGCAGATGTATCCCATTACTGCCTTGTATCAACATGAAAACAAGCCACTATTATTTAGAAGTTTTGTGATTATAGCATCTTTCAAATTGCTCTGATGCCATTTTTTTTTTTTTTTTGTGGATATCAGTGCAGTCTGTGTGTTGCTGCAACAGTCTAACACTGCAGCCTTAGCAGAAGTAGAGTATGTGCTCTTTGGTGAAGGTTAATTCAGCTTAGAAACTAAACCATAGTTTTATTCTGACACACTTTAAAACTAAAAAAAGCAAAAAAAAAACCCAACAACTTTATTTAAGCAGGTCAGAGAGGTTGCCTGGATGTTGAGTGCTGCATGTTGCCAGTTAAGGGTACATAACTGAATCCCCCTCAGTCGAGAGGAACAGACAGACACTCTAAAAGATTAAGTTCAGTCTCTTTAATCAGCAGCACAGACGGTGAAGGACATCAGCACTCCAATAAGTTGGTATATTTGGGTTTATGTATGTGTCTGTGTGTGTGTGTGGAATCTGAAATAGAAATAAAAATACATTAAACTAAATACAAAGGTCTATGGCATGGATAATTAAATCAATAAATGAAATATAGTGCATTCTGGGAAGTGGTGTTTTACTATTATACACCATCTGCTGAAAAGGGACGCTTTAGTCTGAGACTACAGGGAGTTTTTAATGAGGGAGCAAGGCTCTGTGGGGCTTTATAAACTTTTTAAGGAGTGAAATATTGTAATCAGTTCTCAAACTAACTGGAAGCCAATGTAAATATTTTAGAACGCATCAATTTTAGGAGTCTGGTTGTTGCATTTTATTGGTATGAGCTGCCCAGTCTCTTGGAAGACGTAAAAGAAGTCATAAAAGCAAGTTTTTCTGCATCAGCCTGAGACAAGAACTGTCTCACGCTGGAGCAGTATGAACAAACAACACAGTGCTTAATTACCTGTTTGGATGGGTCATCCCAGATGGGCCTGAAGGCACTTTTTGGATGGAGAGGAGGCGATCCTTTCCTGACGCTGACCAGCCTCTTCCCGTAGGAGCTGACGAGGCACGGCGTGGGCCCGTCCACGCACTGCCCTGAGGGGTTTCTCAGAGGAGGGTGAGGGGTTAATCTGGGAATCTGCCACCTCAGACACACAGTCCTCTCTCTGGGTGCATCTCTGGACTGCTGCTGCTGCTGCTGCTGCTGCTGGCTGTACGAGGGCTTCAAAAGCACCGGCACCTGGCTGTCCTCCTCTTCATCCTCCCCGCTGTTGCTGCCCATCATCTCCCTGCGCAGGGTGCCATCAGGGCTGCAGGAGGTGACGGAGGAGTAGTCGAAGGCCGAGGTGTCGTCTGGGTCTGTCTCGCAGTCGTCAAGGCTGTGGTTGGCATGAGGCGCCTCCAGCTCGTTGGTGCCTTTCCCAGTGGGCTGGCTGAAGGTTCCCTGGCCTGAGTCGCTGTTTTCTCCCCATCCTGGAGTCTCCGGAGTGAGGAGGGAGCAATAAGCGTGTCCGCAGGCCGCTGGCTGGTTCAGGACCGCTGCCCGTTCTCTTCCACAGCCCTTCCTCCTCACTGGACTGCAGGACCAGCACTCCAGACGCATCGAGTGGCAGCTGTCAACCCCGTTAGTGAGGTTAACAGCCTGCTGGTCGTCTCTGTGGAGAGGAGAGAGCCAATCATGGTCCCGTAAGCAACTTAAACAAGGAGTAGATGGAATTTTAAGAATTTCCAACAAAGTCATTGAATTTCTTTTGTTGAAAAATGTAAAGCAGACACAAATTATTATTAGATTATATTAGATCTTTTATGAGCCGTTTAGCTCTGTGAACTTTTCATGGTTTTATGTTTTTTCCCTAACTTTTAGCTTTGGTTAGCAGCCACTATTTCAGATGCTAGATGTTGGAACTTTGAGAAAAGTGATGGATTAATAATGTCTAACTAGTTCCAAGTGTCTGCAAATTGATTTTCATGCTGTCCTGAAATGAATGGACTCCACCACCATGGATGCCTGGAATGGATTTTTTTTTTTCTGACAAAAATATGTGAAAACACCATCATGGTCCTTTAAAGCCCAATTGAGCAACAGTCAAAGCCTGCAGATGTTACTGAATGTAATAATGTGAGTGTTTCTGCAAAAATTTGACTGTTCCCACCAAAACTCCCCCCGGACATGTAGAGGTTTAAACAAAACAAAATCTATGCAGGAACAACATATAAACAAGTATTTCTAAGGACAACGGTGCCAGTCATCTAAACACAGAACAGAGGTCGTAATTTTTGCAAGTGTCACTGAAAAGGACACTTTTGTCTACGTCTTTTGACTGCAGATGCTCTCTTACCTGCTGTACTGTCTAAAGCCAACAGAGGGCAACACTCACCTCTGAGCTGCAGGGTTTGACTCCCCCCTGCCCTGCTGAGACTCTCTGGTCTGATGGTTCCTCATGCAACAGTTTGCAGAGGGTCCCCCTGCTGCTGTGTCAGAGCAGCTGTTGGTCATGCAAAGAAGAAATTACATGTTAAACTCTGAACTTTAGTCAGAAACGCAGAAAAACAGGCATTTCATATCAAACTGGGACAAAGGGCTGTCCTCTGATAAATACAAATAATCATTTGTACACTCTGTTTTAGCTTATCGATCACTTTAACTGTTTTAATAGGATCTGTGTAAATGTATTTTTAAAGCAGCTGCTCCACAGTCACCTTTAAGCCCACATACTGGATTTATTTTACATTTCAAAGGAAAAAATACCTAATCGGATGTTTTCCTGAGGTGTAAATGTTACCTGAGTGTTTTTACATGATAAAAAAATAACACACATGCAGTTCATGATTAGACACTTAATCCTTTCGATGGTGCTCTCACCTTTGCCCAGCTCCCTCTCCTTCCTCCCATCGGACATCTTCCTCCAGGATCATATGACAGCGAGACAAAACGCCCCTCAGTGCTCGCTCGGTTCCCAGAAGGAGGCTGCAGTCAGGATGCTCTTTACCCGTCCACTGCAACAAGTTCTACAGGAGGAAGGTGAAGCAGAAATAAGCAAATCAGTCAGTGTTAAAGTGTGACTATAGCTGAGTGGGTAGTAATGATTTTCAGTTTATCTCCTGTCTTCAGTAGTATTTTCTTGATTAATCAATTTTGTCTATAAATGTCAGAGAATAGAGAAAAATGCCCATTATAATTTCTTCAAAATGTCCTGTTTTGCCTGATCAACAGTCTAAAATCCAAAGATACTCAGATTACTATCATGTACGACACAGAAAAGCTTCAAATGATCATGTTTGAGAAGCTGCAACCACTGAATGTTTGGCATTTTTGCTTAAAAAAATGATTAAAACAGATCAGCTCTAATCTTCAAACATGATCAATAAACAATCTGTTAACTTAAATATACGTATTTGGTGTTTAATATCTCTAAAAGCATTTCTAAACCTTCCAACAATCTATTCATCTTTCCCCCGACTTTTAACATCCTCGTGTTTTTTTTATTTTCTGATCTGTAACATTCAGTTGTGTTTTTCAGATGTTGGACATCTCATTCTTGGCTGCAGTTTCAACTCGCTCAGCTCAATTTTAGGGTCAGTGTGCACCCGCAGTGTCACTAACTCGACTCACCATGTCTGCTGACTCACCTGAATGTGGCTCAGGTAGCTGTGGATGCGAGAGACGGGTGCCAACAGCAGAGAGAGCAGTTTCATTTCCTCTCTCTCCATCTGGCCACTCTGTAAATGCAGACAGAAAATATCCATCAGCATGTCAGCTTTCTGGTACATTGTGACTGAATACTGTTAACGCTGTAATACCTGCGTTTTGTGACTTTTCTCAGGATGATTCAGTCTGTTGAACTCCAGGGAGAGGAATGATGCCAGTGTGGTCGTGTATCCAAGGTACATATCAGAAAAAGCTGTCTGGAAAATGAGAGTGATTATGAGCACCCTCGGAGTTCAACGCAATCGCCTGAATAATTATTTTTAGAAAGAAAAAGGATCTACTTGCATCGTTTTGGCCGATAAGTTGCACCAGGATGTCTCCAACCAGAGATTTCCAGTGTTCAGCAGATAGTCGCTCCTGCAGAGTGTTCCTGAAGAGCAGATGTCGCTGTAACAGCTGCTCCACAAACTTCAGATATGTCTGACTGGATACAACAGCACAGAAAACAAGATGTTACAATGTTAACGTAACAGTTTACTGTACATATACAGGTGTGTATTTCCTGCAGATGAGAAAACATTCACATTTTATAGAGATCTGTTCCATTTCTGTCCCTGCTTTGCAGAAATTCATGTTGTGACTTTCCATGCTGGGAAAATCTGTTTGCATCAATATTCTTTCTTTGTACAGTAGACAGAAAGATGGTCGCTGTTTATTACTTACTATGGTTCCACAGTCATCAGGTGAGCCGGCGGGTGTCTTGTATTTGTCGTATAGCTGGTTTAAAGTTGAGACGTACTCCCACTCAGAATGGAGAAGTTTGCATCGCCACCTGATGTCGTGCATCTGCTCAAAAAAAAAAAAGAAAAATATTAAAGGATAAGTTCACAATTTTTCAAGTCTGTCCCAAAAACAACAGTCAGGTGCTCAAATGAACATTGAAGCACGTTTTTCTTGCCTGTAATCATTCCTCCTGTTTATACTGACCCTTAAGTGATCCCTTCATAATGCACTAAGTGATGAGGGACAAAATCCACAGTCCATATTGGTAAATGCATTATGAAGGAATCTTCTAACAGCCAATATAAACAGGAGGAGTAATTACAGCAAACAAAACCTGTTTCAATGTTCATAAGACAGACTTAAAAAACTGCAAACCTATTCTTTTGTATAATATGATATTTGTTGCTGGGTATGTGACTGAATGAATGAACACAGACAGAGGTAGAGACATGAAATACATAGAAATATACTAACAAACTCTATATACAGAAATACATTCACGGAAGAGCTGAAGAGCTTTCCAGCAATCACTGAACCTCCAGTGGCTCCTGTAACATGAAACATTAGCTTTCTTATGGTTTCCCACGGCAGCAAAAGCTTGTTTTCTTCCTGATGTGTGATGTTGTTTTGTCACAGCACAAGGAAATAAACTAATATTGGATTTTTTACAATCTTTAAAATGTTTATTGAACATTAACACGGTGTGAGCTCACCTGTGCCCTCGCTCAGTCCCGCTTTGAGGCCCTGCAGGAAACAGTGGAGGAGCAGTTTTCCTCTGGACAGGCAGGCTGAAGGAGCAGATGAACAGTCACACTGACTCCGTCCCCCGGCCGGCTCGGCTGGATCCCTGCATCACAACAGTGGACAGACGCCAAAATGTCCGTCTGATTTATTACATGTTCTTAACATACAAAGAAACGTTATATTACACCATGGCATCATGCATTACCATACTGTAAGCACAGCGTTTTCCCCACCTGCTGACCAGGTGAGATCAGCTTGTTTTTGAGTGCTGTAAATGTATTTTAATACACAAACATCACGACATAAATGAGTCATGACAATATTATCAGATTGTATTATTTTCTTAGTTGTTTGGCCTACAAAATGGTGAAAAGTCAGTCACTGTATAACATTTCTCATAAACCAAAGAGGTTTCTGATAAATGGTCTGTGAGAGGCCACTAATCTCCAGGACTTTCATCTAATTTGTTTAAATTAATAATGCAAAGATAGTTTTCTTATCTGAGCTGCTCCGTAGTTTATATCTGTGTTACCTTTCTCTCTGTTTTGACGTGGAGCTCTTTCCATCCTCCTGAGGTCTCTGTCTGTTACTGTAGAGCTGCAAGACCTGACACTGCATCACGCCAAGTTCCTCCTGCAGGATGAGGAATGAGTTTATTTTTACTGTCTGAAACTAAGTAAGCATCGTTTCATACTGTGTTATATCTGTTTATGATGCACAGTCTTGAAAGAAATCTCTGCAGTGTGGCTGTGGTTAATTTTCCTTCCTCTTTTAATCGTTGTGGGTGTCTAACTAAACTTTCCACACTTGACTTGTCTCTAACTGACTCTCACCCGCAGTGACTCGACCAGCGCCTCCAGCCGTAGAGCTTTTTTCTGACAGGTCCTCCTGTTCTCCTCCAGCTCCTCCCTCAGGTAAGTGTCTCCGTGTTGGATCTGACTGAGCTCCAGCAGGGCGCTCGTGAACCCTGTCTTCAGCTCCGAGACCATGCATTGTAACTGAGGGAGACACCAGGTGGAAATATATTAATCAGAATTATTTTCCACCTGCTGCTGGTTTTACAAGAAGTCAGAGCTTGAAGTTTAAAGCGAACTGTCTCTTTAACAAAACAACTCCAGCTGATGGGGGGAGAATACCTTGGAGATTTCAGTGACAAGCTCGGTCTCTTGAGGCTTCATGACCCTGTTCAGAGAGAGACACAAACAAAGCTGTGTGCAAACACTCAACAGTGATTAATGTTCATCACAAACTGTGCAGCCTAAATGACCTTTTTTTGATTGTTACCAACTGTCAGTCAGCTGGCAGACTGTAGATAAAAACAGAGTGTAGGTGCATGTTCTCCTGTGTAATTCACTCTGTCCTGCCAACATAGATCAGATAGTGTAGCAGACACACAATGGGAACAAAACAGGAGGAGTCAACCTGTTTTTTCTCACAGTAAAGTGAATCCTTAACCTGTTCCTAACTGAATTCTCCCAGACATTATAAGAAACAAGCATTAATTTAACTTCCACATAAGGTTTGACTCGAGGAGTTACGATTTTAAGCACAAAAAATGTAAATTCTGTCATCATTTATTCTTTCTAACTCAGCCTATTTGAACCAGAGGAGTCAGAATAACATTTGTAACCTGTTATAAAGACTTTCACGTCTGTATACTTGTTTGTTTGCGGTACCTGCGCAGATGTTGCCCCTGCCAGCAGCCCCTCTGCTAAGGAAGTGGCAAGCCAGCCAAAGAGCTCAGCCCTGCAGGGGAAAAGGCTGCAGAAGCCAAGATCCCTCCTTATAAGTCTGCTGACAGAAGGACAGGCACGGATCAGCAAAAAAATATGAAATATGAAATAAGCAATAACCTAATGTTTTAACAGCAAATTAACCAAATAAAAATCCCCTTTTTAGAGATTAATTATAACTCCCCTCAAGTCATTTTAGAGCACTTTTTTGGAATCAAAATATGAAAGATCCCATTTTCAGTATAGGTTGCAAGACTATGTACTATAGTATGATATACTATCTAGTTAAAAAAACGTAATTATACTTAAAAACACAGTGATAATTAAGCTGTCCGAGTGTTCAAGAATCCTTCAAAAAAAAAAAAAAATCAAGCAATGAAGCAAAACAAAGAAACAAGAAACTCACCTCAGCTACAGCTCTGCAGTATTTATACTCCAGACATCTGAAAAGATGCAGTGACTCCTAAAATCCTCAAAATGTTCCGTTTCTCTCTTTCTGTGTTAAAACTTTCAGTTTCAGTCATTTGCGGTGTTTGAAGGCGGTGAAGCCTCATGTTGCTGAGTGCGGGCAGCAGATGTCCTGCATGACGCTCACTCAGCATCTCTGTGATCTACTGAGGAAGTCAGGTCGAGTATGAATCATGTAAATGCCCTGATGGAAAATTTACTTCATTATAGAGACATTTACAGTTAATTCAGATATCGTTGTACGTTTTATCATTAATCGACCTTCACGTGATTCGGTCTGTGCTTTTTTATTTATGTCACATAAATGTTAAAAAATGTTGCTCATAGTTTATAATATGGAAATGTGAAATTTGGAGGTCAGTCAGTGAGGTGTTGTAGATTTCCTACAGATTTCCAGTGTGTATGAAATACTGATAAGATAAAACAAGATATGAGGTAAGAAAACAGATAATGATCTATTATATTATTATAATAAAATAACTAAAAAAATAAAATAAGAAATGACATAAATTTTGAGAGATTAAACTAAAATGTTATATGCATTATAAATATTACAATAGTTTAGAATTTATGAATTATTTGTGCGAAATAAATCCAGAAATCAAGTGATGCAACACCAGCAGCCATGTTATTTATACTATACATAATATAAATATATGTAAATGGGTATAAGTATGAATAATAAATACAATATAACGCATAAAAACATATTAAAGTGCGGTATATAGTGTTATATGTGTGTGCAGTAGGCTATGTATAGTTTTATGTATTTTTAAGTATGTTTGTTTATTGAATTAGGCCGAACGTTTAATTTTAAAACAAGCTCTGAAATATCGATTGAAATATGACTCTCCTGATTCATTGACGATCATTAAATAAACAGATTCTATCATTAAAATAAAGAAACCAGATAATAATTTCTCTTTTTGAACGTTTGTTTACAGTTTAGGGTTGTCGCCACCCATCGCAGTCTTCGCTCCGCCCGTCTGGATCAGTCCATGATTTTAATCGAGCGCACACATGCTTACGTTGTGTGTTCGAAGGGGCGTGGTTAAGGGAAAGTGCTTGAATCTGATTGGCTGCTGGGCTCACGGAGTTTTCAAATTGAAGCAGCAGCTGACGGAGCTGTCAAAACAGCAGACAGGAGGAGTCCAAGACCGGTGAGGAATAAATAAAAAGCTACAGCTATTCTGTATATTTGTTTATTTATATGATTGTCTGTAATACTACACAGCTGTCTGTTATTCCTGGTAACGGTTAGAGAAAGATTTAATATTATTCTTTTCCATTTTGCTTCAGCTAGCTAATGTTAGCAACAATTTCTCCTCGAGCAACGTTCATAGGAACGACTCCAGGCAGTGTCGTCACTTCTGAGATGAAGAAAATGTTCTGCTACATCAAATAATATGTTGTCTTTATTGTAACCTTAATACATTTTGAATATTGAAAAGTGTTTCGCTATTCCATGTTTCATTTATGTTTTACAGGTAAGTGTGTAGCCTAGCTCCTCCTGTTGCTGACTTGTTTAAAGCAGTGGTTCCCAAAGTGGGGTCCGGGGACCCCCTGGGGTCATTGAGGGGGTCCCAGGGCGTCCCCAGCAAAAAGGGGAATACTTTATTTTCACTATAATTCCATCCATAAATAATACAATGACAGAATGTTTGAGTATTTTGTTCATGGGTTTCATACATTTTCTGTAATAAAACATCTAAAAGCAAAAATCTTATCAGATGGGGGTCTGTGGTCTAATTTTTGTCAGTTTAAGGATCCTTGATGTGAGAACCACTGGTTTAAAAGATCATACCTAACATGGCTTAACATGTTTTTACTCACTTAGAACAAAATAGATGATACTATACTGTACAACGCAGGAGGTGGACACAGTAAGATAAAAACACCTGCACAGTATTATTCAATCCAAAACAAAATCCCTAAAACAAAAACAACCTTTTTGTGAAGTGAACAAAACAAAATGCCTCAGAAATGATGTTTGTGGTAAAAGAGTTGAATCTCTCTTGACAGTTTTAACAAAAACTGAACATTATACGCTTCACAAAGGTAGTATTTTTTTACTGTTGCATTATATAGTTATATGTAGTTATAGTTATATATGTTAGTTGATCGACATAAAATGAATCTCGTTTTAAGAAAAAAATGTCCAAATTCTCTGGTTCCAGCTTCTTAAATGTAAATATTTTCTGGCTTCTTTAGTCCTCTACGACAGTAAACTGAATATCTTTGGATTGTGGACTGTTGTGGCTCCGGAGGTAGAGCGGGTCGACCACTAATCGGAAGATTGGTGGTTCGATTCCCGGCTCCTTTAGTCCATATGTCGAAGTGTCCTCGGGCAAGATACTGAACCCCAAATTGCTCCTGGTGGCTGTGCTGGCACCCTGCACAGTAGCTTGCCGCCATCGGTGTGTGAATGTGGCTTGTAGTGTGAAAAGTGCTTTGAGTGGTTGGAAGACTAGAAAAGCGTTGTCCATTTACCATTTGTGGACAAAACAAGACATTTGAGGACGTCACCTTGAGCTTTGGGAAACAGTGTTCGACATTTTTTTTACCATTTTCAGACATTTTATAGACCAAACGACTAATCAATTGATCAAGCTAAATAATTGACAGATTAATCGATAATGAAAATAATCATTAGCTGCAGCCCTAAAAGTGCACATGATGTGATGTAAATAGGTTAAAAACGGGGAAAAAATTACAGAGTTGTCGTTTTGTTCTTCTTCCTACTTTCTTACAGTCTGGAGGGCTGAAGTCATGAGGACGAGTGAGTTTGACTCTTCATCTGAAGAGGACGAGGTCAGAGAGGAGCAGCTGACTCCTTTTCACATTTCTTGGTAAGTTTCATCTGTTCTTTCTTGGACGACCAAAAATTGTGTGATTTATGAGGGTCGTGTGTGGAGGAGTCCGTTTTTAAATAGAAAAATGTAAAACAAGCATCACTGTGTTCATGTATTATATGCTTTGATTGGCTTTAAGGTTGCCTCTGTCCATAGTGGAGTCCTCCCAGGTTCTCGGGATATGTGCGCTACCAGGTAAAGTGGTGTTTTATCATTTTACATTCTTTATGTTATTGTTCTTACTTCATTTTTAAGATATCGTGCGACTGATCACTAAAAAAATGTTTCCTTCATCTAAACTTAGGTTGCAAATACAAAGATATCCGCAGGAGTCTGCCAAGAGATGTTGGTAAGGCGACTTTGATTCTTTGTGACGGTTAAATTAAACACTCTGGAGCTGATACATATTACCAGACAGATCAAATCAGCTCTCCCAAGCTAATCTTATCTTTGTTGTTTTGACTTTTCTGAATTACCTCATACCTGTAGATTTGTGAGATTGACTGTGAGCCAGCAGCTGTTTGTAAGTTTTGCTGTCTCATTCGCAGAGGAGCTCCAGAGCCAAGGTGTGCAGGACGTGTTTGTTTTCTGCACCAGAGGGGAACTCGTCAAGTACAGGGTTCCCTCCCTGCTGGATGTCTACCAGCAGTGGGGCTTCACAGTTCACCACATGCCCTTCCCAGACGGAGACGTTCCTGAGCTGGAGCAGTGCTGTCAGATCCTCAAGGAGCTGCAGGTCAGCCTGGAGAACGACAGGAGGACGGTGATCCAGTGAGTTTAATGACCCTTCAGACTGTGATTCAGAACAAAAACCTGGAAAATAAGCAAACATATTTAAAGTCCCCCTCCATGCAAAAATGTGTTTTGCTTATTTATCTGCTGAAGAAGTACAGTTTCTCTGAAAAAAATACTTACATTAATAAGTTATTATTAATACATACATTAATAAGTTGAATCAGTGTTTAAAAAACCATAAAGAGAACCTTCTAATCGCTGAGTTTATTTCACATTTCCTAGTTTGGAACAAAAATTGGCTTCATACATTTAAAGTACTTGATGTGCACTTGTCTCAAACTGATGTCAAAAGAAGTATACAAGGTGTCATGTAAAGGCAAATAAAATACTTTCTTTTCCTGCCAGTTGGCTTAGTGCTTTGCCTAGAAAAAAACAGCAAAAACATGAACATGAGAGCTCTCCAGAAACTAAGAATACTGCTAAAATCAACTGACTGCTGATGATGAACCAGTTTTTTTTTCCCAGTTGCATAAAAAAAAAAAAATAACAGAGCATTTTTATACTTGCAAAATGCAAAACAGATTAAAATACACAACAGAAGCAAACACTTCTGTTTCTCCTCTCTATTAAACTATTAAACATTTCAAGATGTTTGTTTTGTTTGCAGAAAGATGCAAATCTGGTAGAGAGATGATTCATAAATTACAAATGAAAAAAAAAGAGCATACATGAAATGGAAAATAATCGATGAGTGTTTACATGACAAATTATCATCCTTAGATCTGAAGATGACAGATTTTGATCACAGTTAAACAGTTAGAGTGTTTACATGAGGTGTTTGTATTCTGTTTGAGCTCTTAATTTAAGTATTAGTGGAGTAAAAGGCTTTATGTAAACACATCTACTGATAAGAACAAACCAGTGTGTTGAGAAGAAGGTTGTTGGTTTGTGTCACTTGATAAAACCAAAACATGCAAAGTCTGAAAAGCTTTCAACTGCTGCTACTGAAAGGCTGCTGAGAGGCTCTTAAATCCCCAAGTGAGCTTACAAAGCTGCTCACCAGGCAACAGGAGGAAACTGGTTGCACTGGTGTACGAGTGTGTTTGGTTATGTAAATGAGAAGCAGGGGATTGCTACCTGAACATGCAAACGAGGAAAGGTTGAAAATAAACACTGATGCAGTCGAAACCTTCTGTGACAATCAGTTTTGTTTTGTTTTTTATATTTGAAGGGTATTTAAACACGTGTATTCCTCATGTTTAAATGGGAATTGAAAACGTCTCACAACAAAAAGACATCTATCAATTTGCTTTCAGCTTTATAAACATGCATTTGATGAGATTTTGCTTTTTTCTCTTCCACCCTTCAGCTGTTACGGAGGCTTGGGACGCTCTGCATTAAGTAAGAATATTTTACTTTGACACTCTCTAAATACATCATTTTATGTTAAAAAAAACATAAAAACACGAAATCATCTCTACTGGTTTTCTCTCACGTCTCTGATCACACGGCTGTCTCATGTTTTCTGCCGTTCAGTCGCCGCCTGTCTGCTGCTTCAGCTCTCTTTCACAATGACGGCAAACAAAGCCATCGAAATCCTCAGGGAGCACAGAGGAGGAGGAGCGATACAAACTGTGAAGGTGAGTTGTTTTCTTTCTTCCTGTCTGAATCTGGAGGGTCATGCTGTGTTTTTTTCATGTTTTTACATTAATATCAACCATTTTCAGTTTCAAAAACAGACCACAAGTTCATAAATTGATTTTCCTTTTTTCATGCAGTATAAAAATAACTGCAGACACTCAGAACTTGTTTGGTAAACATATAAAGAGACAGTTTTGTTGCTGTTATCTTTTGCCAGTATTTCATTATTGTCAGGTGATAATAAAGTTGCAAACAGGGACTATTTGGCAAGTTTCTCCATAGTGGTGTGTTTATTTTTGAGTTGGCTGGTGAAAAGCATTCAGGTGTTATGCTGTAAGAAAAACAACCACACAAGACAAACAGTAAGCAAACACTGTATTTGTGAAAAGGATAAAGTAAATTACAGCCTGACTGATAAATCAGCCTCATGATCTTATTGGCCGATATTAGCTTATCACAGATATATCTAATTGCCGTATATGTCAGCCGATAACAAAACATTTTATGGTAATTTAGAAAAGGTAAGTTTTATTTATTTACTGCAAAACCTCCCTCTCAGTAAATATCTTAATTACAATTCTTTAATAACCAAATTTAAGAGATCCTTATCAAAAATGTTTGTTATACCTTTGTAAAAAAAAAAAAAGGAATACTCACCGATATACTGTTGTCAAAAAACCCTTATCAGTATCACCATGCAATGATAATAGTAAATATAAAGTGACAATATTGTACCAATGCAAGTTTAAAGCCTCTAGAAGTAAATTATGATTCAGTACTGACATGGCTGCCTGTAATAAAGCTGATGGTGGGTTTTTATTATATGTAATTATTGTTAACATTCAAAACGACAACTGTGTTCCTTTTTTTAAAAATATTTTTGTAATCTATTTGATTAGATTTACTGCTGTTTTTAAAGTGAATTATTGCTTTGTGTTTGTACGTTTTTTTCATTAACTTTTCTGTAGCAATACAACTTCCTCCACGAGTTTCGGGAAAGATACGCAGCCTACCAGGAGAGCAGAGAGCTTCCTACAGAGCGCTCAGTGTCCCGGTGATCTCCGCTCCTCTCTTCAAATCATGAGCTGTGAAAATATTGATCTCTTCAAATTTGCTTCGTTGTCAGTGATTCTTTTCTGATTGTGTGTGATATAATTGTATTCTCTAATGATTGCACTTTAAAAGAATACTCTAATATATTGCTTGTCATCCTCATTATAATCGAATAAAAGACTTGAGGAAATCCTGCTGGTAAATTAATTCATAACATGTTGCTGCATTTATATATTTAAAATAAAGGTGTTTTCCTTACAAATGTTGAGGATGAGAAAAGGTCGCTTGCTGAATTGATCTATTTTTAATAGTATTACTAGAATTACAATGAAATAAACTGGACAGGAGCTTCTCAGGTGTCAAAACCTGCTTATATTTAATATGTAGTATTTGGGAAACACTCTTGGTCGTTATAATAAATAGGTAAGGACTGACCGTGCCTCTTATCTGTTCTTTTTCAGAGCACTTGTTTCAACTCATGCTACTCAGAGAACCAGTTACACAAGTAACCCAGTTTAATTAGTTTGATTGCGTCCTTGTTTCACATCCTGAAAAAAACTTGATATTGTTAAGTAGCTGTTATGAAACAACTAATCAGGATTTCTTGGTTGGATCATAAAGTATAAAATGTTCTGACGTGTCTAATTATGACCGAGCCTTTAAAAAAATGACCAAAGTATCTTGAATTTGATGTCAGTAGAAATGCTGTTTTCATCTTGATGCTTTCTGTTCTGGTAACAGAACAAATTTACTTCATATATCCGTTTGATCTGCTTTGATCTTATTAAGATTTACACCAAGAAAAAAAAGTGGTCACAGATTATATGGAGTATTATAATATTTTCAAGTATGGAAAGTCTTTCCCTTCTGTCCATCCATGAGATAAACTTGTTCTTGTTCCTGCACTCCATCTATTTAAAAGTATCAAGTTGAAATGACATCCAGTCCATAACAGTGGGACACGTTTATTTACTTTCAAATAAACTCATTTCTTAGATGCGACATATGATGGGATCTAATACATAAAAATTTCACCTGTGACAAATGATCATCTCCTTCCCTGAAAAATGTACACATTTGAAAATGGCAATAAATACTCTAGTGTTTCTGAAAAAACAATTTGTCTAATGGCCTCGAGTCTGAAGAAACAAAAACATCACTTTCCAGATTTTGATTCTGGGAAATGAGCCGACGTTGTGAGGAGTGTTTGATATCTTGGAGACACAAAAAGTAGAATTAAAAACATTGAATAAATTAACACTGGAGTTCCTCAAGCCGTTTGGAATATTTGGTGTTGAAATGAACATAAATGCACAAATTACAAAAATGTTGAACAGTTAAGTAATTTCAAAAGGTACATTCAACAGTATGGCACATCAGCAAGTTCCTAACAAAGCTCACTTGCAGAAAGCAGAGAATAACAAAGTACTGATGCTTGCTAATGCTGAATATATTCTCGTACTGTTGAGTCTACCTTTTAGTTTTAACAACAGCTGCAAGGGCGAGTCTACAGAAATACAGGTCACATACACGTCGCTTTCTACTCTGGATTCACACTGAAGAAAACAAATATTGCCATTGGTTTCAGTACAACAGGGATTACATGGTTTGAGTGATGATAAATAGATCTGAAGTATGGAAACGATACATCAGATAGTTTGAAAACTGATGTGACAACCAGACTATGATTGTCCCTGTGCAACACGTTTCACTAAGTGTTAATAACCCATGCACTTCAGCCCTCTCTGTACTTTCATGTCCCAAAATGTTCATTTGAAGACCTTTTATATCTGTAAGCAAGAACAGAAGTCTGGTTTGCACATTGCTATTTGTTCTAGTGATGGCAATGAATCACGTGGCAGGTAGAAATTTGCTTTTAAAAGCCCAAAATCTAATTCACAGAAAAAGCTAACGCAGTTTAGCACACAGCTTAGATTCGCACAGATAGTGCACACCTGAAAAATGTCTACCTAATTTGTAAACACTCAAAAGTTGTGAACCAAGATGAAAAAAAAAAAAAAACTTTATTTAAATCCCAAGCATCAATATCAACACACCATTAAAAATAAAAAAGGGGGGCAAAAAAATTCAGGTCCATTCAGATTTGTCTGTATTTTCCATAAAATGTACTACTGTATAGTGCTATGAGAGGAGCAAACTGCGACCGAGATATTCTCTTAAAACGGGCTAAATGTTTCCGAAATGACACACTGTGCTGTGTGTTTGTGTGTGTGTGTGTGTGTGTGTGTGGGGTCGAGAGTTCATCCGCTTGAAATGGCGTCTTATGTTGCTGAACAGTGGTCTCCAGCAGGTCCTGTGTCCAGCACTAAGATTATAGTGTCTGGCTGTCTACTGTACATGCAGGTCCTTTTCCTTCACTGCCTGGTTTAAGAGCTCACCAGAACATAGATCATCCTGTTAAGAATAGATGAGAAAATGCAACATTAGTGCACATCATTACAAATTGGACATCCCCGGATAGTACAAGTACGCAAATTAGACAAATGGTGTTTTAAATATTGAACCAAAAGGGCAGAGAAACAAAAAAAATAGAAATAAATGTGTACCCATAGAGATAGTAGAAGAATGAGAGGAGGTAGAAAGCCAGTTTGCACCAGCCTTCTTTTTGACAGTACGCCAGGATGTCAGCATTCATGATGGTTGTTGGGTCGTAGAGTCCTGGACAGCTCATCACAGGTCTGCTCATATACCTGCATAGCAGTAAAAAAAAAGTAGTTGATCACGTCAATCAGGTAATACTGATGGTTTTTAGTTCTGTAATTGGAAGGCTAACAGCAGTTTAATGTTTATTAGTTTTCTTCGAAATGAAAGGATTTCTTTCAGGTCAGATACCCACCTCCAGACATGATAAGCCAGCAGCGGTAAGTTGAGACAGAGGGTGAGCCACTCGGCCGCACAGAAGAACATCACACAGAAGAAGAAATGGATGAGATACTCTGGGAGCACCAGCTGTGAAGAGAAAATATTGAAGAAAAAATGTCATAATCCACATACAGTGAACAGACTAACAGTCTAACTTTCTTGTCCTCTTAAGACTGATTCACTACTGATCTGTCCAAATGCTTTGTTACCAAAGTGTGGAGGCACACAATACATTTAAGTTTGCTAATAAAAAGTTAAAACTAAGAGAAGACATTATAGTATAAAAAAAGTTAGAAGTCTCAAAGGACATGAGGCCTTTTTTACAAAGAAGAAATTGAGCTATTTAAAGAGTCAGCTCCAAAGAGTCCAAGAAAAGAGTAGAATGCAAATCATGAGATTTGGTGAGATTTGTGTTTTAACAATGCATTTTTTTTTTTAAATAAATGTTCTTAAATTTCTGTGCAGCGTGGCCATCATGCTGCAGGTAAAATACATGAACAGTGCTTTTTCCACGCACAATGTGTAACACAATAAACAGGGTGGAAAATTAAGACCTGCCACCTGCAAAATGAGAACTCTAAAATGCTCGCCCAAACTGAGGACAAAAAGACCCCCTTTGGCTGACCTCCACAAAGCTCCCACACTGAGGCTTACGCACAACCCTCAGATGTCCTCTGTCTGACAATGAGCGAGGCAAACTGTTTTTTTTTTTTAGCAATGCAGCCAAATCCTGAATCACTTTTAGCCTTTACCACTTATAACTGTGGCAAATCATCTGAGTGGCTGGTAGAATATTAGGAATCTACCAGACAACTGAAAGTGGATAAAAAAAGGTTAATTTCCCAACCTGTTTATGATGTCATGCATCATTAAGTCTGACCACAAGTAAAAGGGAAAACCCATCAACAGCTTGCTCTGGAGAATGTTTGCGCATCTCAACATCAACATTGTCTTTTGCAGTGAGGGCAAACCTACAGATCATCCCACTTCCTGACAAACGCACTGGGCAACACACTGGAGAGGGACCATGCTGTGAGCACTAGCAGTGTTGATGCAGCAGCCTGCCTCAGGTTGACAGAGTTTGAACTGGTGCGGGGTTCAGGGGGGCAGATGGAGGCACCACATGTAAGCCATGCATTCAAAAAAAAAAAAAAAGAGCAGAGGGCGGAGGGGTAGGGGCAACCAACAGCCCACAGATGGAGAGGTTAGGGACGTGTGGGAAGAGGAAGGTGCAGGAAAAGGGGGCTATAATGTGTTGAAATCCTGCACTGTTCTGCCAAATACAAAATTCACAGCACAAAAAAATGTGCCAACTGCGCTTAGCGTTCCACACGCAAAAAGACTAGCCATGGTCAAAACTGCAGATTGTACTATGGAGTAATTAGAGATGGAGGAATCTGTGCTTTTAACCAAAATAACTCCTCCTACTACTGAAATCGCTAACCAATCAGTGGTCCCAAATATTGCTGAGCTGGAGAGTGTTGGGACTCTGCAGCCATCTGTTCCAAACCACAGGTGATATAGTTAGAGCCAACACTGTAAAGTAGCTTAGTTCTGCTAATTGCCGAATCAAAACGCAGCCTCCACCTTATAGAAAAGTGAGATTGATATGTAATATTATTAAAAGATTCATTTAAAACTATTAAATCACTTTCCACCAACACCAATCAGACATCACCTTGTGCCATGATCCACAGCTCAAAGTATTACCTGTTCAAAAAGCTCTTCTACAAAATCCTATTACAACTTGCAGGTGAACTGTGAGATATTGATCTGACTTAATATGATTACTATTAATACTATTATGTAAAAGCTTTGTCAGGACAGTGTATAGGCCTGGTGTCACATTACTGCAGTCCCAAACTCAACAAGACAAATTACCTGACCTTCTGAGTTTACTGTGAATTTACTGTACAAGTAACTTTAACACTATATGCAAACAAAGGGAAGGTCATAATAAAGATCATGCATGTTTTGAGCATTTGCAAGTCTTTTCAGTTAACAGCTACACTTTATCAGTAGTAACATTGGATACTTCATCTAAGAGAATATTATCCCACTTCTGATGAACGGCTTAAAACATACAATTAGTCCAATTTAATTGGTCTGATGAGGTAGAAACATGACAATAGAAGCACAATCCAGTATTTCAGTAAATGCTTATTTCCTAAAGCTGCATTTTTGAGGTTTGCAGAATAGAAAACAATAACTAATATTCTTGACATCCACAACAGTCAAAAACACTCCCAAAATTTAAAATAAATAAATAAAAAAAAAAAAAAAAAAAAAAAAAACTACTACATTACAGTAAAAAACCTGAGGCACAGGTGGCATGTCAACTAATCCCAAACTGAACTCTGACCTTAACTCTGAGATTAGTTAACTGAAAAGACGTTTGCAAACACTTCTCCGTGCAAAATGACAAGACTGCAGACTGAGTTGAACTGAGCGGGCATTTTAAAGATTGGTACAAACCTTTAATGCAATTTTGACTCTTTTAATCTTTTTGACCTTTTCAACTGTCTTTTTGCCGTTAACAAAGTGTAAAAAAAAAAAAAAAAAAAAAAAGCAGATTAGGAAAAACAAAACAAAATGCATTAGAGTTTGACAGCGGACAAGATCACTGAATTCATCACAGCCAGGTTATTTAGCAAAACAGTGCAGAGAAATGATTGAAAAAGACAGATAGGCAGATCAAGTTATCCTAAAGTAAATAAAACATCTTTCAACAGAGCATATTTGCATGCAGTCATAGAGGCAAGGAAGGTGCGTCAGGTACGGTGGTGTCACTTACCGGATTTAAAGTGTTACACTGATCTATTGGATTCTTGTAATCAGTCTTCAGCTCATCAAATGCTATTATCTGCAGGAATAAGACAATTACAGTTAGTCTGTAAATGTACCATCAAAATGTCATTTTCAATAACATCTTCTAAGAGCAACAACCTCTTTAAGTGCAGCACTCTTGTATTATAGTGTGTGTCTGTGCAATATTTTATACAAGTACTGCAGCACTTTTCCCAATTCTGACAGGGCAAACTCTCCCTTTTATCGTTATGTATATTTGCCTTGATTTTACTGTCTAGAGGGCTCCAACTAACAATAATTTTCATTGAAAATGTATATTTAATTTAATAAATGTTTTGATTAGTGTACAAGATGTCAACAAAATAGAGAAAAAAATGCCCAACACAAGTTCAGAAAGCCCAAAATGAATACTTGTTTTGTCTGACTTACTGACCAAAACCCAAATATACTTTTTTACAAGTACATAAAAACAGAGAAAAGCTGCAAATTCATCATATTTGAGAAGCTAGTCTGTTACCAAAGAACACTTGGAATTGTATTGACAAACTACTTAATTGATTGGTTATTTAGATGGTCTTATATTCATTTTCTGGATGTTTCAGTGTTTTTTCAGCACCACTGTCAACTGACAGTTTACTCAGTAACTAACATTAGTACACTGGGCATTATTTTGTGTAACAATTCCTGTTTTATTCCTCTGCCAACGTTACTTAGTTACACCAAACACGTTTCTCAGTTTAATGTTTCCAGTTCTATTCATGGTCATTTTTACTAACGTTATTCTGAATGAGACTTTGGTTTTGAGTTCCCGTATACTTGACCAACTAATGTTCTTAACTTAATCCCATCTTAACTGCAGAAATGTGATAAAAGTATGAAGGAGTAACGTTAACGACAGGACATTTTGAGTCGTGGTCGCGTTACGTTAAAGTTGTCAATCTACACTGTGAATGTTTCAACTTCAACAATCTAACTAACAGTATTGGGGAAAACGGAAGAAATGTGACATGTCGGGAAATTGGTAGAGGCTCCAGAAAACGGATGACAGCAGCGTTGTTAACGGTTAAGCCTGCTAACTAGCTACTAACCAAACACTGATTATTTGACACATCTGAAAAGTTGAGGGCCGTTTGCTGTAGTCAGACTATGTTAAATAGACAGTGAACAGTGGAAAGAGAGTATAATAATATCACGACGTGGAGAGAAAATAGTGTTTGTGTTTTAACGGCTAACTTTAGCTCATAGCCAACGGTTGGGTGTATGCCATTCATTCTAGAACCAATGCGTTCCAGAACGTTTACCAAGCAATGGGCGCGCGGCCGTTTCTATGGAGCTTGCTTGGATACGTTCCATCCAGACGTTGCCAAGAACCGCGGTGAGCTACGTAAAAAAAAAAAAAAACGTCCCCGCTATGTGGCTACAAAAGCTGGCCTAGCGTTAGCCGCGGTCTTCGCCGGGCTTCCTCCCTCTTTCACACAATTTTACCAGCCCCGCTTGACCGGCAGGCCAACCGCCTCGTCTAAATGTGTCAAAATGTGTACTTACGTGCCAGATAGCGAAGAAGATAAGCGCCGCCGTGAGCAGCAGAGCAAGCATATAACAAAAGGCCGCGAATGTGAACGCCATTTTTTTTCTCCGGTTCTGCTCGTCGGTTCCTGGCTCGGTCGGCGGATGATGCAGGCAGCTCCGCAACCGATTTGAAGCATGAGGTAAGTCAGTGTGTCTTCTTCTTCAGTAAGTGTTTAGCTAGCTGGCATCCTTATTGTTGCATTACTGCCATCTTCTGGAGTTATTAATGTCCTTCAGTGTTTCTTTGAGTCATTCAATCAGTCCTGTTCTCCCAAAATTCAAACCTTCCTTAATTTCCTATAGTTGCCATAATTAAGATTGTTGCTTGTTTTATTATTTTGGGGTAACAAAAATAAATATTTTTTAATACTGTTTATTGTCCTGTTTTTTTTTTTTACCATACTAATGCTCTGTCTTCATGTCTGTCAAGTACAACATCAAACTGCAAATTATTTCACTGTTTTCATCTGACCAGTTGGACCAAATATAAGTAGCATATTCACGGAAAGCAGCAGTCTCAGGGAAACGGAAGGGTAAACATCACTGACATTTTATTTGGACAATAGGGACAAATAGACGCTTTATAAAGTATGGGAAAAATACAAATATCTCAAGTTTCACTGATGCCATGAGGCAGCTGGTTATGATACATGTTCAAGGTGTTTTTATTAAAAAGGAAAGAAAACAGAATAGTATACATTTGATCAGAGGACACCAAAAGCTAAACAGCACATTTGCAGTTAAAGAAAAAGAGTCAAGAGGCCAAATATACAACAGGTTCACCACATAAGAGGGAAAGCTATCAGATCCACAGGACATAACCAAATACATGGCTCAGAACCAAAGATAACTATTGGGGAGATTGTTTTTGACACATGATCAATGTACTGTCCATTACATCCCATTTCCATGAAAACATAAGCAGCAGAGGTTTTCATAAATCAAAAAAAGGACCATGGGTACATAAATATTTCAGATAGAGTACAAATGCAGCTGAGACCAGATGTTTGAGGTGCAAGTGTATTAATAATTTAAGATATATTCTTTGTTCTGGAAAGAGTGCATGCAACAGAGCAGCAAATTCTTGAATATGTCATTATAAAACTTCTGTCAGGCTTATGCAAACTGTTCAGACATACACACATTAAAGCGTGCTCTTCGTTTACAGTAGCTCTCCACACTTTAGAGGTTTTAAGAATTTCCTTTTGAAAAAGATAACAGCTAAACATGTTTTTATATTCACATTGAAACCAGTACATTGCACATATTTCAAATGAAATACAAAGTTTAAAAGTTAGCCTGTATTGCTTTTGTCAAAACTTCAGTCGACGGCTGTGCATTTTTTTTTTTTAATTTACCACAATTTTTGAAAGGATTCTGCAGGTTTTAGGTTATAAAACTTTACCTTTACCCATAAAGGATTGTGTACAACTTTAGTTCAAGTAAGAACAGAAGCCATTATGAACATGAGAATAACTCATGTTGGAGTTTGAATGTTTTTTTTTTTGCTTCAGCAGCATACTAACATCCAGCTAACAGTGTAAATCTTAGCTTTAATGTTATCAGTAGACAACAAAACGAATGATTATATATTTTTGTTACTGCTGAACTAAACCGGCCTGACCTGTAAATCAGAGAGATTATTATTATTAAAGATTATTGTCTTAATTTGACGTCACTTAAGGATCCACATGAAAAGGTGTGACTGTGCATAATTTGAGTCAGACTGTTTCTATCATTTAATGTTTTAAGAATTGTACTTTTGTCTCTGGGACATTACAGATCAGAAAGTCCAAAAAGAAAGTGTCTTAAAACAAAAATACATTGAAGTTCCCTCGTCAAAGCTTTTTCAATCACCTTCTGTTTTTCTCACCAAAACAATATTTGTGTCATGTTTTCATTTTGGCCTCATGATTTTTTTCAAAACAGACATAAATATGACAAAAAATTTAAGACAAGGCATTGGTATGTAGGCTTCCTGTAGCAGTATGACATCATACATTATGTGGTGATTTCCTGCCTTGAGGCATTAAATTAGCCACAACCTGCACCCTTAAACATTTCCAAAGTTTCTCAATAAGAGACGACACTGATGAGCGAACATGTGGAATTCATTTGTGTCTATTATTCTTTATTAGGGTCAGACCAATATACCGAGCTGATATTAAGCTTTTATTAAGAATTGAAAAAAACTGCCACCACTGGTAAAATGGAGGTTTTTTCCTCATATAAAACCAGGTCAGTAGCATCCGCAATGCAACTTTATAAATGCATTTTAAGTACATTTTATGTACCTTTAGAATATCTGGGGCTGGTCGCCCTGCTGTTAAGAGCTGCTAATCCTTACTAGAATTAGTTTGGAGTTTTAGTGTGCTGTTTTAGAGGATTTTCCACCCTCAGATGAATATAATTCAGCAGGAAAAAAGGAAAGATGTAGTTTCAGCCAAATAAAAACAAAATTTAGTCCATAAGTGTTTAATAGTGACACATTTTTGTTGTTTTAACCCTTTATTCCAGCACACTGCATTTGGAAAGTGCTGAAGGCTATAATTTGGCATTTTAACCTCAGTTAATTTTTGATTTCAAGCCCCAAAGGATAGAATACAAATGCAAAACAATAAAAAATGTGAAACTACTGTAAATACTTACAGACTGCGCTGTTAATATAAGATATTGGCACAAAATATGAGCTGCTGGTACTTTCAATACACAAGTATCAGTATCAGCATTCACAAAACTATATTGGTCAAACCCTGATCTGTAAGGAAAATGAAAACGGTCCAGATGCTGTCTTTTACCCAACAAGTCTAAATATTAAGCACAACTGGTATTTGGAGAAGTCGCAGCCATCATCCTCAACACTGAGCATCCCAAAGCTGCGACCACCATAAAGCAATTAAAGTGGCTTTACATCAGAATTAAGCACAACATTCATAAACACTAATAACAGTAATAGCTATAATGCACAATAGTAGCTAACAATCTCCATAAAGACACAGTAACCCACTTATATAGAGTCGCCCAGTAGATTAAAAAGAGGGCAGGTGATGCCGCCCTGTGTGCAGTGTTTTCAAGACTGTCATGGTCACTAGAGACAGAGAGGTTTCTTGTATAAACTGTTCAGTCTGGAATGTTTCAGTGGAAATATTGTTATCACAAGTGTGATATCATTGTAACAAATATGCAGGTCAAAGGCTGAATACACCTTTACCCATGAATCACGCTGTTTCTTCTCTAAACACAGACACAGAGATGTGATCTGATGACAGACTATCAGGGACAAATTTGCAGCGAGCTAAACACCAGAGGATTTCTGCCAGCTTGTTCATGTGCACAAGAGAAGGTACAACACATCATATTTAAGTCTTAGTGTCACTTGTCAAATAGTCTTAGTGTTTTTGTCCTTTGTAGACTGGAGCGATTAGAGTTTGTTACCTAAATTATCATTTAAATGCCCTTAAATTAATACTGAAGGAGAAACTAACTAAAACAGAACTCTATATTGTTCTAAACTGAAGCTATGACTGTTCAGATGTTCTGGCAGGATGCTTGTTTTTCACAACAAAAGGAAAAAACTGCTATAAAGTATACTGTATGTTTACATAACCCTAGATACACCAGAAATAACCAAAAATAATCTAAAAGTAAGACTCCCTCAACTTATGGAAAATTATTAGAAATAAAAAAGGTGAAATTTAAGATGTTTACAGCTGCAAAAAGCACACTGAGTGTAAACTACAGAGAACCAGAAACCGTTGTTACAATGCCTTTAAATTCTCCTGAATGATCCTGCTAAGGAAGGGCGGATGAGCACTATCAATTTCTGTCCATTTCAAGAGCTATGGGAGTGTTAATTCATTACAGACACATAACTGGCACATGGAGAGATTGTACGGGAGACAAAAATCAGACCTGCGTCAAATAGTATTTCAGTTTTAGGCTGCCAGATGAATGAGGTTTAGATAGTGCCAAGCATGCTGACAGTCACAGAAAAGTGTGTGATTGTCCGAACCGTTTGGCGCACTTTGAACTGGAATATGCCAAAAACTCCACCAAACAAGCCTAAAACTGAGTACGGAAAGTATTTGCAAACACTATTTAAATCAGGTCTGGTACAAAGAGAAGGGAAACATTAACTGCGGTGTGTTTCTCTCCAAGAGATGACACATCACAAGTTGTGCGATCTGGATCCTCCTCACGTCCCAGACTTCTGGATGAGATGACCTTAGCGGAAAAACCCAAGTTTCTCTCTAAGCCATTCCTCTGTTAGGTCCTCTGTGTTTCTGATCTCAAACACCTGCGGAAAAAAAAAAAAACATAAAACAGAGCAAAGAACAGGATTTAGAATTTTCTTTTAATACAATAAGGGAGACGTTTTAGGATGCAGTTTAATGTAGCAGCTGATAATACAACACATGCTAGATGAAAACAGCAATTTTCCCTGTTTGAAATGGGTTTTACTACATCATCTATATGTTAAAATGATGGCTTTTTGTCATTCAGACATAAGTGACTCTTACGTAAATGTTCCTTAAGACTTTATGCAACATTTGGCACCAGCTACGCGAGAGGAAACGGTGTCACTGCTGAAGAACAGCGGTAAGTTAAAAAGTAATGATATGAAGGAAGACTGGTGTTTTTTGTTCTCTAACAGGCTGCATTTAAAACACATTTGGCCGATGAAGCCTTAATTAATGACCATCGTCAGCGTGAAGTAGATCACCGCCTCTTCTCAGTGGGCGTGCGTCATTCAGAAAACTGTCAGCCAATAAGAAGAGAGGAGCACTGAGCAGACACAAAACAGCCTGTTGTTGGTAGAGCTCCAGAGAGAAGCTTAAGAGAGGAGATGTAAAACTATACTGAGATGGTTTTTGGTACTGAAAACCACAAAAATATCTTCTTACGGATATCAAGACTTTAAATAAAACACCAGAAAAGTGTAGAATATGACTTAAAGACTTTTAAGACTTTTTAAGAATCTGTGGTAACCCTGGGTTCACTAACCTTGGTCAGTTCGACAGTTTGCACCAGTTTGTTTTTGCTTCCCGCGTACATCATCTGCTGCTCTGGTCTGCAACCTGCCAAACACAAATGCACCAACATTTACAAAAGTTCAGTGAACCATATGCACCATTCACATTTTTTAAGCAATGCTTAAATTTATAATATATTCCAGAGACGTTCTTACCCACTGGACTGGAGAAGATGAAGCAGAGAGGATAAGACACGCGTCCATCATCATGTTGGTACTTATAACTGTAGACGATAAATGTTCCTGGTGCTAAGGACGGTTCACATATTTTACATTAGGACTCATTTTACAAGAATGAACAGAATAAACTTACATGTAGATAACCTGTAAGATTAAAGTACCTACTTCAAGCAAAAATCCACCTTAAATCATTTTTACTAAATTAAGGCCATGTTGCAGGAAGGTGAGGACATCAAAACAATTACTGTACTTAAAACAATTCAATATAATTATAATACAGGCGGATAAGAATTTAAATAAGTGTTAAAATAAGACAGGTCAGTCATTCAAAGGATATCTCGGCTGTCTCTCAGGCAGTTCATCCTTCAGATCATCAGGAGAAATGTCCTAAAACGAGACAGACGAGTCATCAGCAGTTAAGTGAGGAACTCTTTCCCTGTTGTGGTTACACTTTATCTAGAAAAGCAATCATCCACTAACGTCAAACAGCTGACAAAACAAGTTTAACCATACAAAGTTCAGCTACTTCACTATCACCTCTTTCAGACTGGTAGTGTAAATTTAATTTTTATTGAGTTTGGAGTCTTTAAATTTGAATGTGAAGATTCACAAAGAAACCTTAAGTATATAATGTTATAATAACACAGTAAAAGACAACTTACCTCATGTTCTTCCTCAAGAATAACAAGCTGTTTGTCTTTATCGATCTTCACTGAGAGGTTAAAAGAAAACAAAAATATTACAAACCAACAGCAGCTTGGAAACTGTAGCATGAGTTTAGTTGTGGTACTAGTAGACGTTTTGGTACTGGTTTAATCAAAATGAAGAGTTTTGAACAAAAAAAGAACAAAATACCAGGAAAAGCACAAAAAATTCTTTTGTGTTTATATTTTCTTTTGCAAATGGACTTGGAGTCCACACCATGCAAACACACTCCTAATCCAATGTAGCAGCAATGACATTTTGATCCAGATATGATGGAGGATAAAGCTTAGAGCTCAGTTTGATACTCAAACTGATGTAGTGCTGAAGCCACCAGCTGTATTTGCAGTAAAGTAAATACATGCCTGTCCTTCAGGCATATACTGATTTCCCAACCTAATATCAGTAACATGGATGTTAGTTTTTATTATCTAGGCAGGTTTGACTGAGTGTTTACTGACAACACATCTGTCTTCAACTGTTGGCTGCTGTTGCTGTTTGAATCAGGATTTAAAGAGGCAACATGTCCGCCCCCCATTTCATTCAACACAGCAGGAGGCAGTGACCAGTCTTACTGGCTGCGAGTGTTAATGGTACACAAGTGTTGGCTTATGGCTTAGGCTTTGCTGAAGGAGGACAAATTTTGGAAGGTGACCCAATTCTACAGACTAACTGCTCTTTGTCAAGGATTTTGATTAACGCAAAAACAACAATTCAAAGATTAACACAAAACCTGCTCACATCATCTTCCCCTATTGATGTTTGAACACATTATCAATAAATGTGTGAGAACTCGAATGATATAAATGTGTTTCCAATACTCACTAACGATGGCCGCATTATTGGTCTCCTTCCGGAAACGGAACTCCCGCAGCTTTTTAACCAGATCCTCATCCACATCACACACCACCAGTGACTCACTCTGATTAAAAACAGAAGGAAACGTGCACAGACGTCGACACGGTCACTTAAACTTCAAATTCACAAACACTGAATTAATGTGTTTTTAATAGCACATATTAAACGGCACAATTCTGCATTTTTAAATTGTCTTTCTTTGCATGTTTGTACAGATTTAACCAACCAAAGCCTTGATCTTTGGATTTAAAACTATTCATCTCGACTAAACGAATGTTTCTGATTCATAGATATTATCAGTGGTGGAAGAAGTATTCAGATCCTTTACTTCAGTAAAAGTACCAGTACAACAATGTAAAAATTCCTTCTTTGAAAACAACAAAATGTACGTAAAATCTAAACAGTTAAAATACTTGTTCTGCAGTAAAATGTCCTGTGACTGATTATATCATATTACATTATTAGATTGTTAATACTGATGCATAAATGTCTAAGCAGCACTGTACAAAGTTTCGACTGTCGTTTGTGTCAAAGTTTCTCACTTCCACCGACTTTACATACACACACGTCTCTAATGTGTTTGCATGATACAGTGAAATAAAGATGTGAAACTCCTGCAGAGCGATTCTCTTTTGTGTTTCTCTGTAAGAAAAAAACATTTATATTTATTCATCTTTACCTTAAGCTTCTCAAACATCATGTAGATTAAGGAAAATGAACGTGGCTTTTTCCTGATGTGAAAAGGTTCTCAAAGGATGTGAGGGATTTGCTGTCGACCTTCAATGTTTTGCTATGTTTACTCTGAAAACAATTTGGTAATGTAAAGCAAAAGCAAACACAGAGCCTTGTTACATCTGCATTTCTCACAGTAAAACTGATCATATTAATGAACAAGAAAACACATAAAAGAGTTATAGTGTGAATAACTGGTTCAAAGAACACAGTATGTGGAGCTTTCAGCAACGGAGCAAACGGCTTATACCCTCCAACAAAATCCTACTGGACAAAATGAATTGTAATTGAATTATAAAGACATATTATCATTAACAAAGTGCAGTAATGGACACAGAATAGATTTCCTATAATTTAGAAAGAATTATGTTCTGTTTTGAGCTGCAACAATTAGTTGATTAATTGATTAGGCAATCAGCAGAAAATGAATCAGCAACTATTCTAACAAAACAATTATTTTAGTCATTTATTAAGCAAAAATGAAAAAAACTTGTTGCAGCTTTTCAAATGTGAGGATTTTAAGCTTTTCTGTGTAATAAAGGAGAATGAACTGAATATCTTATTATAATATTATAAACAAGACATTTGAAGATGTCACCATGGGCTTTAAGTAGTTATAACAGGAAATCTTTCAATATTTTCTGACATTTCATTGACAAAACGATTCCTCAAGAAAATAACTGATTAGAAAGCAGCCCTATATCTGTTATACATGTCTTGTTTTTAATCTAAATATAAAATAATTTTTAAAAAGATGTATTCAACTAATCTATTGCCAAATAAGTTATGTTTAACTTGGCCCTGTGATTTAAAGGAACTTAGCAGAGGGTTTATATGTGCAGATGACAGCTGCTAAAACACAGACTGAAGCTTTAGGTGGCTTTTATGCATTTTATTGCTTTTCTGTGGTAGAAAAGTGCTAAAAACTATCTTTAAACATCTTGGTGCTCTGTATGAATCCTGCAGGAATTCAATGTGACCCATTATCCAGAAATAAAGCGATACACCAGTTCCTGCAGGATTTTATTGGTCTGAACCTGTATCACGTCCACACACACAATATTACATAACTCCACCACAAAGACATAAAACTCTCTAAGAGTCTCTGCAGAGTCTCTGAATTCTATAATTACACCTTCTTGAGCAGATGGCTGGTGGGAGTCAGGATTTCACTGAGCTTAGAGAAAAGATCTTTACAGATTAAGAAGAGACTGGAGTGTCTGTGGTTGAGACTGACTGAAAAAAACAGGATGCACGGGGGGAAATATGAGGAACAAAGATGACAGTAAACCCCGGAGGTGGCCACAGGTTCAAATTCCTACAGCCGCTGACAGCTAGCTCGCTAGTTTGGCTTGGACTGCCAGGAAATGAGAGTCAGCTAACTTAAAATAACGAGCTAATTTAATGTGTGTCATATGTAAAAAAACGAGACTGTAACATCACTGTAAAGTTGGCTGACACCGTAGAGAGTCAAGCTGTCATGACACGCAGTCAAAAGCCCAGAGAGAGAAGCATTGTTCATCACGATATGTGCGAGCTAGCGTGAAGGCAGCTCCCCAAAAGACGAGTTGAAACACATCAGCTCGAGCCGCTGCGTCAAGTTACAAAGAATAACGGCACGTTCACAGGCAGCTCGTGAAGGCAGTCTTCAAAATAAAAGCGTACGACAATGGCTGCAAAACTAAGAGGCGCAGCAGCACCTTCACCCTGCGGTTTAAAGGGGTTTATAGTTGGATTGGCTCAGTTTTACCAACAGTGTTTTACAAAACTCCCTGCTAACTGGCTGAACTGTACTGTTTTTGAACTTTACATCTCACGTCCCTCCTCTAATCCCTGCACCGGTCGCTTTCATATATTTCATCAAACTGGACTTTACATTGTACATTGCATTCAACCTCCACTGTTACATTATTTATTTATTGTACATGTCACATTAAATCTTTGCTCATATCACCTTCATACATTTCATTCTGTAAATAGACTTCAAATTTTTCATTTAATTTAACTTTGTTTATTCCATTATTATTATTATTATTATTATTATTATTATTATTACCTACTTTAGTTCTATTTTTATTCTTTTATTTTGCATTTGTGGGAGCAAAAGCTAAAACACATTATTTGTATGCTGCATACTTAATTAACTGATTCTAATTCAGATTCTTTCTGACTTGCTAAATTCTTACCTTTAACACACAAAATGCTGTGCAAAACACTAACTTTTTAGAAAAAAAATTGCAGGAATAATTCAAATTCAAATATGAACGTACAAAATGATTAACATACTGTGATATATTATTAACTAAAGCAAAAAATATTATGACATTTTGTGGCCAACATTAGGAGCACACGGGTTTGTGGTAAGAGTTTTATAAAAACTCAACTAAAACACACTAATTTGTTTACACACTAATTTTTCTTCACCCACAGTGGTTTCATTTTGAAATCCTTAGCCGGAACACGTTTACTTCTCTACTTCCTGACTTGACACTGACGGCACGCAGAGGGTGGAACTCATGCTAGGCTAGCAGGCTAACGCTAGCCAATCTGCGACCTCACTTTTTCTCAACAGGAACATCAGGAACTTCACATTTTGTTCAGAGCACACGATTAAAAAACAAAAGTGAAAATGACGACAGCTCTCTCACAAACACCTCCGACAACTTACCATTGTTGTAGAGTTAAAAATTCCCTGAAGCTGCAGCTGCTGCTCTGACTGGTAGAGACGCTTTCAATGTTTTTTTTTTTTTTTTTTCACTTCACATCATCTTGTGACTGGTTTGACCAATCCCAAACAAGCGCCCCCTCCTTTAAAAGTTGGTCATAAATCTGTTCTCACTATTGTCTTGCAAGCTGACTAGTTTACATATATAAAATTGACACTTAAAGGATATATTATAACCCTCAAAGTGATATTATAATGATAGTTAAATATAATTAAACTTGCCAATTAGTAATACTATTTCTTTCTTCTTTACTCTGTCTTTACGTTATAAAGTATAAAATGTGATTTCAAAAATAAAAATATAAAAGGCTTTTAACCCTTACATACTGTTAATATTCAGACCTTTCAGAGTATCCCTAATAATCAATCTTTATACCAAATTTCTGGACCACAAATCTATTTTTTATTCATAAATACCTCATCAGTCATTAATAAATGGGTGATTAATCCTTAATGAAGCTTTCAGAGAGCAGAGGGAGCGTATTCTTTAAGTTTTATGCTATATGTTTATGGAGGAAAAAACTTTCACAATCACACTATATTATGGTCTGATGTTACCTAAAACAGGAGAACATAATTGCCATCATGATTTCAATACATTTTATTGAATGAATAATGATAACATAATAATTAATACAATTTTTTGAAATTTTTTTAAAGAAATAAGAATCAAATTTAACCTGGAACACGATTTACATTATGTACAAAAATGTGTATAGCCCCAAAAATTTAGGTCAGCTGAAATATTTCCATTTCTGTATATTCTGGGTTACTTTAGGAAAAGTCATAAAATTTCAGGCTTAAAAAAAGGGTGTTTAGGGTGTTTTTTCTGCTCTCAAATGTAAAAAATGGGTCAAATTTGGCCTGAACGGTATGTAAGGGTTAAATTTTACTTTTTGTTTTTCCATTTACTAATGAATAGCAGTTACCATTTCCATTTTGTGATTGCTTAAATTAATGACAACTCTCTTTAATTTAAAGACATGTAAGCAATGTGCCAACTAAAAAAATAAATGAATCAAAACTCCCTTTTAGTTTCCATGCCCAAGCCCAAATAACCCTGATGACATCATAATAGTTATTTTCTTAGAAAGCTCCTCCAGAGCCAAAGAAGTCATTATACCGGTATTTTCATGGCAGAGCAGTACTCCTACTGACACATAAACTGATCCTTGTGTGTAAAGTTGATATTTTGATAGAAATGAAAAGGAAAAATACATTTCAGATGGACACAGTATAATTTAAAAGGTAGCTATATAAGGGAGAACAGTTGGGTAGAGACAATGAGATCAGGGCAAGAAATATGTTTTTTAAATATATATATATATATATATATATATATATATATATATATATATATATGAAAGGAGAAAGATCCTTTTTTATTAAAATGTGACACTCTGTTTTGAATTATTATTATTATTATTATTACAGGTTTTGTCAATGGATCCTCACACTTAATGATTTATTTACTTTGGCTGCTCATATGTAGTTAAAATTGTGTGTGTGTGTGTGTGTGTGTGTGTGTGTGTGTGTGTTGGCTCCGGAACGCGCACACCCTCACTGATGACGTTTACAGAAGGGCGTGCGCGAGCTTCCTCTCCAAGAGTTGTAGTTCTGAGCGCAGAGGATCTAAACGTTAGCTTGTAGTCCTCTGCCTCGGCAGGCTAAACTAGCTGAGTAACTGGCTGCCACAGCTGAATAAATCATCGCTGTTATCCACTGTCATCTGAGAGGAGTCCATCATCTGGCGAGGTATCACGAAATATCATCTTTTACTCTCTTTAGACATCGTAGAGCTAAAATAAACAGGCGAGCTAGCCATCTATCTGAACATAAACTAACAGTTAGCTGCTGTTAGCTACCTCTGTAGCCAACTGTGTAACATCACTTAACTAAGCTAATAACTAAATCCTCGTTAATATGCAGCTAAAGTCGGTGTAGCGTCTGTATAACTTGTCGTCATAATATTACAGTTTGGTGAAGCTATTTCTAGTCTGCCCAAATGGATTTTGTTGATCACCAGGCGAGGATGGAAACATTTACTCTGCTATTACTCAGAGCCTCTGTGTGACAGCTTGTTCACATCTGCTGTTGTAACTCCCTAACAAACTAATGAAAGTTGTGTCTCCTCTTGTTTTGTCTTAGATCATGGCAGATTTCTCGGTGAGTAAAAACGATTGTAAATCAATCTATTATTTCAGCAGCAGCCAGTGGTTACTGTTTTTTTTATTGAGAGCAACTTTCCCTTTCTCTTCTACTTCAGCTGGCAGATGCTTTAGGAGATGACTCCCCGAGCCAGGCCAAAAAAACAGGAAACTCCAACCCGTCAGTCCCTGCAGGCAACCCTCCACCTCCTGTGAACCCCGGATGGCCTGGTTCTGCCCCCGGAGCTCCCACCCAGCCCTCTGCCCCGGGTGATTTCGCTGGGGGATCATCTGGCCCAGGGGCACCAGGGCAGTTCCCATTCCCCTCCGGTCCTGGAGCACCAGGGCAATATCCAGGTCCTCCTTCAGCACCTGGTGGGTTTCCTGCTGGCCCTGGGATCCCTGGACAATATCCACCTGCACCAGGGGCTCCAGGGCAGTTCCCCTCCAGCCCTGGAGCTCCTGGGCAGTTCCCTGGGCAGTACCCATCTGAAGGAGCTCCAGGACAGCTACCCGGAGGCCCTGGTCCTTACCCAACTGGACCATTTCCTTCTGGCCCTGGAGCTCCACCTGGGCCTTATCCAAATGTGCCTTTCCCAGGTAGTCAGCCAGGAGGAGGCAATGGGATGTACGGACCAGGTGGTCCAGGTGCTTTCCCCCCTCCAGCTGGCCCCGGTTCTTTCCCTGCATTCCCTTCTGGTGGCTTCCCACCAATACCCCCTGGATCATGGGGACCACCTGCAGGCGGCGGCTTCCCTCCAGCCCCTTGCCCCTTTGGTGGTGGTCCTGGGCCAATGGGTCCGTACGGTGGGCCTGCTGCTCCAGGAGGCATGCTGGTGAGTACCAGAACTGTTTAAAAATAATATTATGTCGCTTGCTTGCTGCTTTTCTTGGCAGATGTGTTTTTGCTCTGGTGTGCAATGTAGCATCTCTGTGTGGCAGTCTTTGTGAATCAGGGTGGGAAATTATACCAGATACCAGCTAAATGTTCTTAATACTTTGGGTGTGGCTTTAGAGGATAGGTTCACATACTTTCAAGTCTGTCTTAAAATAATAGTCAGGTGTCCATATGAACACTCCTCGCTGTAATTAATCCTCACTGTTCATACTGGCTATTAAAAGATCCCCTTCAAATGTGCTTTCAATGTAAGTGATGGGGGCCAAAATCCACAGTGTGTCCACACAGTCATTTTGTGCAAAAATGCATTTAAAAGTGTATCTGAAGCTTATATGAGGCTTCAGCAGTCTGGGTTAGTCATATCAAGTGGATATCTGCCACATTTACAATGTTTTTAGGATAGGACAGTGTTTCCCTGTTGAGCTGCAGTGGAAGTATAGTAACAAAATAAGAACTTTGGCACTGAAAAGACTGTAACATTGAAAGATATCTACTTAATTTGACTAATTTGAACAGCTGAAGCTTCAGACTTTTAAATACATTTTGCACAGAAGGAGGCTTGTGGGTTTTGTCCCCCATCACTTACATTGTAAGTGCATTATGAAGGGATCTTTTAACGGTCAGTATGAACAGGAGGAATGATTACAGCAAGAAAACCCTATTTCAGTGTTCATTTGGACACCTGACTGTTGTTTTACGACAGACTTGAAAAATTGTGAACCCGTCCTTAGAGTAAACCTACACTACAGATATCAAACTCTACTCTAGTTCAGGGTTTCTTCAGAAATAATGTAACTATCTACTTTATACTGCAGCTGGTGGAAAAATAAAGTTAGTTTCCTGCGTTCAGGGTGCTGAATTTTCAATGAGCGCTGTATCTGGAGTATTGTCATCTTGGGCTCTGCTGGGGTGCAAAGCAAAACATAAAGCAGAAAAAAACAAAAAGATCAAAATATAGTTATCAAAAATTCTTATTATTATTCTTGTCTTTCAGCCCAGATATTATCCACCATATAATTGAAAGCAATGAACTCAACTTTTCAGTCGGACAAGGACATCACTTCCAGAATCAACATGTGGTTTGATTAGTGCCATAAACACAGTGTACTGTCAGGGTTTGTGTTCAATCTGCCTGCTTAATGTAATGTTTTAATTAAGTGCAATGATATAATTTACACTTTAACCATACAAATGTGTTTACTGTATTATTAAGACACTTTTCTATTATCTGCTACAATCACAGTTTATTTACAATTTGTATATTCATCGCTATTTCAACACTGACTTGTCACTTTTGTAAATGTTTATTATTAAAAGGTCTTTTTGTTGGCTGTCATTTTGCTCTGAAATCAGTTTGTGCAGTTGTTGCTTTGTGATTTTTAAAATGTTAAAATATCCAGACTTTACTTTCTTCAGTTATTGTGTCATCTGTGTGATCGCTGTGTAGGAGTGTTGAACTAACCGAAAGAGATGATGACTCATTGGGGTGTTGGAGCAGGAATGTGGGCATGGTCAAAGTTTTAAGTAATGTTTAACTAAAAATGTCTCTGCCTCTTTATTAGCTGTGTGGTTATCAGGGTCACACTTATAGCAATTAAATGTAAACATTTCTACTTCTGCCCTGGGCAAATTGTCAACAGGGTAAAAACTATTTGCATTTTCTTTATTTTGCTTGATAAATACAATAACTTATAAAATACACATAAGGAGAAACTCCATTTCAACACAGTAAATGTGTTGTCGTGATCTAAAATGTAAATATTTCTTGCAGATGGTGCCGTATGATCTTCCACTTCATGCTGGAATTATGCCGCGACTTTTAATCACAATAGTTGCGGAGCCCATTCCTGGTGCAGACAGGTAAAGTATGAACGACATTCATTTTCTAATTCTGCAGTCAGTGATGCATCTGTCTGAAGGAAGAAAACATACCTGGATGCCTTGTAGTAACCCTGCATCCATCCTAACCCTCCAGGTCAGGGCAGTGTTGTCATCTTCAGGAAATGGCTCACACTTTTTTCACTGTCGATAACATGTAGTTGTTGTCAGTGAACGGAGGCTTTTGTTCAGCTAAATGAAAATAGATTTTAAAGACACATTCATACTTTATTCATTGGACAGTGGAAGAATGATTAGTTGTTATAGCTGCAGCGCTCCTTCCTGTTCTTTTTTTCTTGCAGGTTCAATGTTGATTTCATCAGAGGTCAAGATGTCGTCTTTCACTTCAATCCTCGATTTCATGAGCAAACTATTGTTAGAAACTCCAACCTTGGAGGATGCTGGGGGCCAGAGGAACGGGAAGGAGGCTTCCCATTCGTTCAGGGCCAACGTTTTGAGGTAAAATATTACAGTAACTGAACTGTAGCAAAGACTGGAAAACTCATACACTTCCATATTTTATACTTAATTGAGCATTTCTATTCCTACACACCTATGAGCCTCCCACACAGATGTTATTGTGCCTTCTCAGGTGTGTGTACAGTACAGACCAGACTTCACTAACATCTTTCTTCTTATTATTATTATTATTAATTTAAAAAACATGGGTAACACATGGCTGTGCTAGCATATGTACATGTCCAGGATTATTTGTTGTGTAGGTCGGCAGAAAATACAGATGATGAAGATGACAATGAGAATGAGAAGGCAACATGTTTATTTTTACCAGGCTGTGAGGTGCTAAAACTAAATGATGACAACAGGCGATATGTGCAGAGAAGTGACACGTTAAAAAAAAAAAACACATTAATGCCAATCTGACTGTTCTGATAGCGGACGTCACATATCCAGAGATATGAATCGGATCTAGGAACATATGCAAGTTGCCCAGATCTGACATGAAAAAATTAGATTTGGTTTGTATAAACTGTATTTGTATAAAAAAAATCAGATCTGAGTCACAAAAAATCGGATTTGGGCCACTTCAGCCTGTAATATGAACGCAGCCTTAGAAGTTGACAGCTTGACAGTGATTTCTACTTTCTGTGTTGGCCATGTAAGGAGGAGAGAGGGTGTGTGCTCTCTTTCACAAGTGTCACACAAGATAGTGAGCACGGGTGTAACTTGCATTTTATCTTTAACATAGGACATAAACTGTGAGTCATGGGTAAATACTGGGGCCTCACCATACACATATGACGTGGGTCCACAGCTGTAGTTTAAATTGACGTCAGTGCTGCATCACAGAAATCTCCCATCTTCTACCGGATGTAATTCTATGTCATGAACAGTAATGTCGCATTTTAATACCGTTGAAAATGGTCACCGGTCAAGATTCAACATGCAGGACAATATGATGTTCAGCATTTCTTTTTTTGAAGTTGGTCACCTTTTAACAACTACTTATGATCTTCAGTCATTAAATTATACTTACTGTTGAGGAGAGCAGAATTTATGACTCAGCAGGCTTGTTGTTGCCTGTATTTAAAGTAATTAGAACAACTTTATTTATATAGCACTTTTCAAAACAAGTTACAAAGTGCTTTCCATAAAATTTAAAGATCATAAAAAGCTAACAATGCATAAAATGTAGTAATAAAATGATAAAATACAACAAAAGATAATAAAAATGAATAGAAAAATCAATAAATAGCAAGTCTGAAGTCTAAAATAGTATTTAAAAGTGACTTAAAAGGAGACCGTGTCCTCTGGCAGGGACCTGAACAGAAAAGGCCTTTAGTCTTTAGTTTTGACCCAGGAATGGCCAGAAATAACCTACCAGAGGGTCTCAGGTTACATCCATGCTCGCAGGGCGTCAGGAGGTCTGCTATATATATATATATATATATATATATATATATATATATATATATATAGGTTTACTTGTAACCCTACAGTAAGACTACAGTGTCAGAGTAACCTGTGTTTAATATATCAAATCTGTGTCACAGTCACATCAAAACCATTGTGATGAATGGTCACATACTCAGAATGGAAAACTTGTGTTAACACATTCGCATCATTGTTGGTCTCCCTGCAGCTGAAGATCCTAGTGGAGGAGGACATGTTTAAAGTGGCGGTGGACGGCACCCACCTGCTGGAGTACGAGCACAGAGTTGGCGGGCTGGAGGAAGTAACCCTGCTGCGAGTGTGCGGAGACGTCGTCCTCTACAGCGCGGCTCCGAGCATGATCTGAATCTCAAGAGCTACTAAACCACATGCTGCACAGGAGACCTAGGTCAAACTTTACTCGCTGTATTTGAAATCCTTTCAAATACTTCGATGCATTTGATGGAATTTGCAATGCACAATAGTCAGGAAAGTGCAGTCTTTGCCCACCTGGCATTTCTTTATTTATCACAGAACAGATGGCACATTAACCCAGGTCTGCACAATATAATCCTTTTCTTTTTTTTTTTCTGCTGGATGACGTCTCATTTTATAACCACTCACAATCCATTATATTTTATGACATAACACTATCTACTTAGTGAATGAGTTAAAGGGCATCTAATACAGATGTTTTAAGGAAATATAAATTTATACTTAATGATATGATTGTTGAGTAAGTGGAACAGTGCGATGTGTCCCAAACATTTCATATATTTTCCACTAGTATGCTGTATTTTGTTTACAGTATGTGTATGTTTATTATAGTTAAATCAAAAACCTTGATAAGCCTTTATAGTGCATGAAAGTGTGATGCTGAAAATCAACTTGATCTCCTTTCAATTATCTTATTTCAGTTCTGGACGACACCTAAAGGATTCACTAGCCTGTAGGCTAATGATGAAGTTTCTTAAAATGTATTTATATATCGACTTAGAGCACCTCCTTTCTTTAGTATTAATCCTGCTGTGCTCTCAGACTGGAGGGTCGCATGGTGTTTTACTAAATATGATTTCATGTTGAAGTCAAATCTAATAGTAGAAATAAAAAAAGAGAGGCTCCAATTAAAGTGAAATGTTGGAAAGGGGATGGATGGGGTCTCTGATTTGTTGCCAAAGATAACAGTGGTACAGTATTTTCAGATTATGTGCTTATAAATAAAGAGGCAACAAACAACTAATGACTGATAATGTTTGTTGTTTCAGAGTATTGTACACTTCTTATGAGCTACTTGCCGGAACACATAATAAACAAGTTCCCTTGTTCCCGTTCCTTATTTTACCCAACAGTGGAGAAATCTAACCCATGTCAGCAGTTACATTTCCAGGAAATATTACAGTAATAAAACGTCTATCATTGATTCTACTCTTCTGTTGTACAAACGCACATGTCTGTGATTAATCAGATTTGAGAATAAATCCTCAGATGACAGTCCCTTGGATGAAAACATGAAATATATTTGTTCATGGCCAAGTCCTTCATAGACGTAGAAACATTTATGGAGCAGTAAGACACTAAGCAATCAGGAAATGGCCAATATCTTCATTACATCATTATTCCTGCAATAAAATAGTCAAAAACATCCACTTATACCTATTGCTTACTTAAATGTATTTACAGCTTATTTAAACTGAGTGTTTCCTTTTTATGCTACTTTATACTCCTGCTGCACTACATTTTAGAACACATATTGTAGTTTTTACTACACCAGAGGTTTTTAAAGTGGGAGGCGGGCCTCCCCAGGGGGGGCTCAGTGAATGGAAGTGGAAAAAATATCACATTAGTTTTCAAAAGGAGATCACATATAAATGTGTGTGATTTGGTTAAAGAGATAGTTCAGAGATACAGTAGTTTTGGCTTGATTTTACTGTTTTTTCCCCACTTTCTCAGAGTCAGACACAAATGCCTTCAGACAGACCATTTTTGTGTTTGGTGTAGTCTGAAGTTGTCAAACAGCAACATCAGGCTCAGTTGTTGTGTGTCAGTGGGATCAAATAACATAACCATGATCCCTTAGGCATCCAGGAATTGAGCGAAACTAAGCAAGTAAACTAAGAGAGGGGGGTGGGCGCCTTTTTTCAAGCTTTCCCGGACTTTGAAAGCCCCTGTACAACACAAAATCAACGGTGTTGTAATTCAAAGGTCAGCCTGCAGTTCCGTCTCCTTCCATCAGGGGGCAGCACAACCACAACTCACCGACTGTGAGCCGAAGGAAGCAAATCGAAACTCTTCAATGAGTTCACCTTCAGATAAATAGTTTCTCCCCCTTCTCCTTCTCCTCGTCTCTGCACAATTAATTTAATCGTCTTGACAAAACATGAATGGCTCTCTGCCCTCCTCACCCAACGTGGTGGACATACAGCTGAAGCGAGGACCCGCAGGTAAGAGGAGCGGATAACTCTTCGGACAGTTAGCCGAGAGAGGGACGCGCTAGCTGGCTACGTAGCAGCAAAGATCAACGCTAGTCAAGCTAAAGGCTAATTTGCAATTCAAAAAACGAGCAAGACCTCGTCCTGTCCTGCGTTGTCGTGTAGTACAAGCAGAGGAAGATGTCTGTGGAAGCCAGCTGAGCACTAACAAATCTCTGTTAATCATAAAAAGTATCATTTATGCACTTAAACGCTGTGTTGAAATCTTAAGTAACGTAACTGCTCGGCCTGTCACAGTTTCTGCACTGGCGATTTAATTTAGCTTCATGAGGGACTAACGGCTGGTTTACGCTTGTTCTTTGTTATGTAACATTTTTGCGAACTGGTGTTTTCTCTGAATGCACCTCTGAGCAGCAGTAAATGTTGGAAAGATTCCTCTTGCACTTTGATCCATTAAGATAAATATCAGGATTGAATCAGCAGATCTTGTCTAGGTAAACAGTGACATTTGTACCTATTGAATTTTACTCAAAAACTTTCTAAGAAACTAGGCAGCTTTTCCTTTTTGGAAATCAATATATAACTTCACAACATGAATGCTAGATGATGAAATTCAATTCAATTCTTGTTTATTTTTATTAAATTCCACACCAAAAAAGTATTTTGCTGTATTGGTTTTCAAAGGCTTCAATAACTAGGATGTGCTACGATTTTCACGCCTACGATTATCGTAGATTAAAATATCACGGTAAACGGTATTGTCACGATAATCAAGTTCTTTAAGGTCGAGATGAAATGGAAAATGCCTTTTTGACCCTTTAAGATCACATCCTTGATCATACGGTGCACCTATTTAACATTATATGGCAAAAAAATCAATTTCTTTGTATTCTTATATCAAAATCCAATCATGTTTTCTTCAACCAATTTCACCCAATAATATCATGTCATCCACCGATCAATCAATCTTCAACTTTTAGTGGCTCAGAGCTAAGATTCATTATTACAGACCCACGTTTCAACGTTCAAATCAAATTCCTCCCAAAGTTACGTCCTGCCTGTCAATCCTGTTTCACTCGGAAATAAGTCACGATGCGGAAGTTAGATACTGTTGAAATGCCGTTTCATCTGGTTGATGTTACATCTCATTACACAAGTAATTAAAGAGAGTAAAAGTCTTAGGTTTCAGCTCCTTGACAGTGCAATAAGGGAAAAAAGAAATATTTACAATAGTAAAAGCAATAGTAACAGATAAGAATATAAACAACAAGAGTATAAAACATGAGTGTATCTATGTATGTGAAGTGCGGTTTGCATGTGTCCTACCTATAATATATGAATAAATATCTATATGTGTATGTACAGATATATGTGCTTATGTATGTTTGTGACATCATGCAGGCTGCAGGCCGTCGGTGTCTGTTGTTTATAAGCCTGGTGGAAAAAGCTGTTAGCTATTAGTACTAAACTAGAAGCCTGTAGTGTGGAACACATGTGAATGAATGTTCATTACATTCAAGCCAAACGAGTTCAACCAATGTTGATTAAGCTTAATTAAGCCTTTTCATTTCTGAGTTTATTAATGTCGGGTTTGACAGCCTTGCGTTGGCCGAGCTGGCTAACTCTACTAACTTGAATAGAGATAAAATCATTTAAATACATTTAATCATGTGACTCTTCTAGACTTTCCAAATGTTATTGGACTGAATGGATCAAATTCTGATAGTGAAACGAGTCATTTCGTGGGGGTTGTGTGACGTTCAAAACAATTTATCCACTGATTTCCCTATGACGTAAGCACGCGTCGACAGTGTTTATGTAATTACTCTCACTGCCTGAAGGGGGAGACAAAAGTCCTGCACTCCAGCTTTAAATTACTTCACACCGTGATCGCCTTGGATTTTATTCACACAACATCGGTTTGTACAGTATGTTGCAATTTTGTTAGACTCAGACAAGAAATATAATCAAATCCAGTTAAATACTGTTCCAAGTTTAAGGCAGTTGACTGAAAATGACTCGACGTGATTCTACGCACACATTCATATTTTGGAAATTCATGAAATTCTGATGAAATTGCTCGATTGATTTCTGGAGTGCAAGAACTTTGTAGTAAATGTTATCTGCTGCGTGTTAACAGTTAAATACATTTTTAAAAGACAGAGATATTTGTAAATGCACACAGAACATAATAAAAGTTATTCTGGGCTCTCACAGACCACTTGTGGCTAAATTAAATAAAACTGCTGATGAAGGCAGGAGATCTGCTCTGTTTTCATGGTTTCCTCTGGAAAAAACGGTAATCATCACGGTCAGCATGTTTCACAGCAGTATATAACAGAAACAACTGTATACAATCTCTATTCATAACAATAACTGCATGTCATAGTAAGAAAAATCTATAAAAATGACTGAATCTGTGCTCATCTCTTTGTTTTTGTTTTTCAGGGATTCAATTAGATGAATAAATAAATGAACAACATTGAAAATTAAATGAAAATCTAATGATAGTTCAATCTGATTAACAGGTTGCTGATTTATTACACTGTTGTGTGCAAAAGATGCAGACACCCTCCTGTGAAACTCAATCAAAATTAGACTAGACATTGATTTCTTGATCAAATATCTTATTTTCTTCCTGTAGAGAAATTGTCATTGGAAAACAAAAATTGTGGACATATTTTATGACTTTATGACTTTGTGACTAAGTGCAAAAACGAGTAGTTTGTTTATTAAAAAACATAGTTTAATGTATTTTTGGTAAACTAATTTTGGCTAATTGTATATAATTGAAGCGCTGTTTTTGTTTTATGTTTGTATGTTTGGTTGGTTGTTTGTGGCCTGAGGTTTGGGTTGGGTGGGGGCATTGCTTACAGTATCTACAGTTTGATGAAATGGGAAATAATAATAAAAAATATATTGCAAAAAAAAACCAACCCTCCATCTTATGCCAGTATCTGTTTTTGTTTTGTTTTTTGTTTTTTTTTTAGGCTTGGGCTTCAATATAGTTGGGGGCGTGGACCAGCAGTATGTGGTGAACGACAGCGGCATATATGTGTCCAAAATAAAAGGAGATGGAGCAGCAGGATTGGATGGAAGACTTCAAGAGGGGGACAAGATCCTGGCGGTAATAAATGTTGGCTCATATGAATGGTTGTAGGATGTGGTGATGGAGGCTGTTTTTGGTTTGGTTTGTGGTCTGTCACCTCCACAGTGTTTGCACACTTGTGGTTTTACACAATTCTTGAGCAACACCAAGTATCACTTTTTACTGATACGACATGATTAATCCACTGATTGAGCTAAAAATAATGTGAATTATAATTCCTGTATTGTATTCCTGTATGCCTTTATATCAATCTAGCAGCAAGCAAATTATGATGAAATCATGTTTCCATGATACTTGTAGTAGGACTAAGCTAATGATTATTTTCATTATCAATTTATCGATTAGTTGTTTGGTCTATAAAAATGTTGATCGTTTTTTCTCAAAGCCCAATGCACAACCTAAAATGTCTAGTTTCATAAACTAACAATTATTTTCATTATCGATTATTTTCTCAATTAATAACTTGGTCTATGAAATGTTACAAAACTGACAATATTTACAGTTTCTCACAGCCCTCTGTGACGCCTTCAATCCGCTTGTTCTGTCCGATCAACAGTTCAGGACCTAAAGATCTTCAAATGACTGTTATATACAGTATGTTGAAGAAAAACAGCAAATAAACATCTAAGAACCAGAGAATATTTGGCATTTTTACTTAAGAAAAAAGGCTGAATCGACTGATCGATTATCAAAATTGTTGCTGTTTAATTTTCTGTGGATCGACTGATCGATTAATAGACTAATCGTTGCAGCTCTAATATCTAGAAACCTTTTTAACGGATAATGTCTTAATAACATCTTAACTACAACAAGCGCTGTGCCTTATCTCTGAATGATTGTCAATTCCAGCATTTTTAAATATTAACTATAAATGGAAATACTGAATTTTCTTTTTCTTTTTACTTTTTGGCATTTTTGCTTTTTTTTATTTATGGGCAGTGAAGAGGCAGACAGGAAACAAGAGGAGACAGAGATTGGTATGACACAACTGGAGGCACCAAGGTCCCTGGCTGGAATCGGCTACCAGGACACCCCTTTAATTAATTTTTTTTTTTACCTGAAAAGCCTGCAGAGAAGGTGGCAGGACTTTTTAAAGCTTTGTGTAGTTCATAGCCCCACAAAATAGGCCTACAAATCACACTCACAGGAGAGTATCAGTGTTTTTAATTAAAAGTGAGGAGGATATGTCTGCCTAGTGGAAATTACACGCTGAGTAATAAATGAGGTGATTCAAGACTTTATTACATTTGGCTTGTGTAGATCAACGGAGTTAAGCTTGAGGATCAGACACACAGAGCTGCAGTGGAGCTCTTCAGGACAGCAGGGGAGGACGTGCAGCTCCGTGTTCTGAAAAAGGTAGGAGACATCTTCCTGGTATTCAGGTGTTTGAGTTTTTTATTGTACAGTTTTGTTAATTAATCAGCAGTTTGTATAAAGTTTTTGTTCTCAATATAACTGGTAAATCTGTCCGAAACAGCACTGAAACACAGCACTGAGTGTTTTGTAGAACCTCATTACTAAAGAACAGTCAGGGCTTCATCACAGAAATTGTTTAACCACCCAAATACTCGCGATACCAGACGTTCAGAGGTCTCCACCTACCGAAGTCTGTGGATTTCTAAATGCACGGTAGTTGCTTGAATGGTGGCGAGAACGGCCGCTAACAAACCTACACCCCTTACATTGTGTCAAGGACGCTCCTTACTGGAAATGATGCTCTCCCCCTATTCTCCTCTGTAGTGAACTGCATGTCACCGCCCCAATATGAAAGGCCGCTCCTTGGTTCTGCATTGCAGGTTTTTTTTTTTAACTCTCTAATTGTTTCCACCCAGTTTTAACAGTGAAACCTGGGAGATTGCCCTCGGTCTCTATGAGCGAATCGTTTAGATCTGCGAGTCTTCCCTAAATACTGATGCACCTCGTCTCATGATCAGTTTATTTAGTAGATGATGGCCTAAACAATTACCACACTAATTGTCTGTGTGAAATAGCACCTGTGATCTTTTTCTCTGAAGTTTAATGTTTTATTTTTATAAAAATATACGAGGGGGGACCCACAAAATTCCTGGAATTCCTGTAGTCATCTTTTGCCACAGTGTCCAGAGCCTCCTGCGGTCCTTCCTGGATTTCTTCCACAGTGGCGAATGAAGCTGTAGGCAGACGCTACCTAGCAGGTAGCAGCAGGTTTTTGTGTCAGGTGAGGTAGTCATGTAATTATATACCCCTAAAGGTTAGAGAAAATGTCAAGGCAACATTCAGTTCCACTTCTGAGCAGCAACATTTCCTCATATAATTGATTCCAGTGAACATCTGATATTTGTTCAGAGCTGCTAGAAAAGATATATTGTACCGCTGCGATCAAGGAGATGAAAGTTTACTACGTTTTAAAATTGGGCAATGTGTTTGCTGGCCTTCAATGTTTTCAATTTGATTAATTTCCTTAAAACTATGCTATATATATATATTTTATATTTTATACATAGAATGTTTTCAGCCTGCTGAATAAAAAAAATCTACATCTTTAATGCTCAGATAAGCCTACTCTTGTTTCAGATGACATTAAAGCTTCTTGTGCTTTGGGTCCACAAGTGTTTTACCAGCAGTGGAATTTGTCTCAACTTGTATGTTCTTTTGCTTTGATGGAGTGAATACAATTTTTCACAGCAGGTTTGGTGAGTCCAGCCTTTTTATGCTACAAGAGACTTTTATCTCACTCTTAAAGCCATACCATTTGCTTTAGCCATTAAATAACACAAATACTTCTTAAAGGAGCTGTTTGTTTTCCAAGTCACGTTGCATGTTTTTACAGTAAATACATTTCTTAAAGGACAGGTTCACAATTTTTCAAATCTGTCTGAAAACAACAGTCAGGTGGCCAAATGAACATTAAAGACGTTTTGTTAGCTGTAATCATTCATCCTGTTCATACTGGCCATTAAAAGATCCCTTCCTAATGTGCTTTCAAGTTTATCTAAAACCAGGTGATTTTACCTTTTAAGGAAAAGTCTGTCATTAATGTTTTATTGAAAATAAACTGCGGTGTGGCTCTGCTGTTAATACTGTATTCAAATTAATACCAATATTCTTTTGATTTATCACTCGAGCAGAATTATTCAAACTGAAAGAGGGTCAAACACTAGAACAGACAAACATGGCTGGTGACTCCACTCTGTCTCCACTTGTGATTTAAACGGATACAACAGGTGCACTTGCATGTAAATATTCAGTGCTGCTTTAATGTTACCGTTGTTTGTTTTCATATCTGTGTCTTACAGTCGCCCCATCACATGAACGGACCAACAGGCTCACAACCGGAGCACAAATCTTCAGTGCCTGCTCTGGGAGTACTGGCTGTTTTAGCGGGAGCTGCTGCCCTCTTTGGATTCATTTACATGCGACACCTTAAGAAGCACTTTTAACCCCGCCGACATCGTCTGTATATTATTTTTAAGATCATAAACTTTGCTTAAGGCCAAAGAAGTGAAGAGGGAACAAACTCTAAAACAGTAGACCTTTTTTTTTTTTTTTTTTTTGGATTAGTAGGTGTTGGTGTCACTGATGAGTTTCTCCATGTTCATATTATGTGATTAATGGTAGCTTCTTGACACCCTTCCTATGCAAAAGGATGCTCTTTTACCACAGAGATAACTATTAATAGATATTTTGTGATGGTAAGGAGAAGAAGAAGGATGTATACATGACATTCCTGCTGCTGGGCTGATGTACACAGAGGTTGTATGCCGAAGATATATTAAATCCTTGGGTCGAGTCAAACTGCCTCAAGCTTCAGGGTCCACTTGCAAACTGAAAGACAGTGTTGTGTTCAGTCCTTCGTAGGCCTCTCTGGACCCCCGTCACTGAATGGCGGATCTGTCTGAGGGGCGACGTGAGAGGAACCCACTGTATTTTCAGTTTCTCGGTTTTCAAAATTAATGCGACTGGGGTTGATTTTCATTTTGCGCTGTTGTACAGATTTATGGGAGGGGCAGCTTCCTGCTGTGCTACTTAGACTGAGCTGTGGGTGATAAACTGTATCGTAATGGACATCTGAGTGCCTTTTCTATCTATAGTAATGCCGGTGTTTGGTTCTTGCTGCTCCTTATGATCAAAATGAAAATCAACCCATTATGTCCATTAATACATTACATTAAAGGAGAAGGCTGACAATATACTTTTTTTTCTTACTGTCAACAAATCCAATGAAAAACTAAAAACCAAGAGTGTGCTAGTCCGTCTCTCTACTTTGACTTCCCTACTCAAGTCCATTGGTTCTTACTGAAGAAGTGAATCTTTAAAGGGGACATATGCACTTTTCCAGGTCTATATTTTTAATCTGGGGCTCTACTGGAATATCTTTATATTCTGTTATGATCTGCTATGATTGGTTAGCCCCCAAAAGCTGCGTCTCGGCTGACTTCTGGCAGCTATGTAAACAAACAGTAATTGTAGGATTACACTTCTTTTTCTTGTTCATTACTCAAAATGTCACCTTCTCAAATACATCCATACATGTTCGAACGGGAATCCAATCCGGAATATGAGTGTGGGCAACGCAAACAACACATGGGGGGAAAAAAGGCTACGGAACGGATGGCTGTTTATGGGCATGCACGATGAGCTGACGTCAGCTCGTCGACAAGGTAAAAAGACATTGCAAACAAGTGTTCAGAGCAGGCTGAAGCCCTGATTTTTGACTTGCAGGGAGCATTTCTACAGACGTTCTCATCAAGTTTTGGAACTTTGACCATTTTTAACATAGATATCTGACATCATAATAACAGAAAATCACAAAAACCATAACGTGTCCCCTTTAACAACGGGTCACAAATATATAGTTACATTTAACGAGACCCAGTGATTCCCTAAAACAGCTGGCAACTGTAATCTTTAACGTTACTTAAACAGGAGTAAATTGTGCATTTGTTGGAGACTATTTTAAGCAGTGGATTTGTTGCGCTAGTGAGTATTTACAGGAGCAAGACAGTGTATCTGGGATCAATATAAACTACAGTGCCCATGTTCATCATAATGAAGGAACATGTCACATAATTGAGGCCTACAGCACAGAAAAAAGCTATACCAGGCTTGTTATTGGATCAGTTTAGTTGGTTTTGATGGGGTTTTAATGGGGTTTGTTGACAATAAGAAAAATATAGAATATCACCAGCCTTGTCCTTTTTAAAGCAAAATACACATTTCAAAGTCACAAAGTAGTTTATTATAAAGTGTAATATGGTCACTCAGGGTGAACCATTAAATCTGTACCGTACAAACAAGTTGTTCTCATATGTCACGTGATGGTGAGCAGCCCACGTCTTAATGCTCAGTCACAGCTGAAGCCTCTCTGAGAGATGCTGCCACGTTTTCCTTTTGTGTCACAGCCATTTTTAAACATTCTCCTAGTTTTGCATCGGGGGCCAGTGCTTGTAATCCCACCTTCTGCTAAGTGATTCTTGTGGGGTGAATATGAAAATTGGAGTTTGTTGTAATGGAGGAAAAGAATTATTTTGTGTAAAGGACCAACAGCTTTATTGTGAGAAGCAGTTTGAGGGTTCAAAGAAATGAGTTGCTGTCAACACGTTAAAATGTTTATTTTGCACTAGCCACAATCATGGAACTCCTCCAGTAACGGCCATAGAGCAGATGAATAAGTGAATTGTGTGTGCTGGGTGTTTTTGTCCACATTTTTCCGTCTGCAGCTCATCCTATCATGTAACTGTCTGACTGTATGTGGCTCTGTTGTCTGTAAATACATTACATGTTGCTGTGCTGAATGGGATTGTGAATATGTGCAGTATGCCAGAAAAATAGATCAGAAGCACTACTAAATTATACAAATACTGTGTGTTTGACAGCCAAGCACCTATTAAATTCATGTTGAATTCACCTGTTTCTCTCTCCTTCTTTTTGTTTGTTTTGAGGCCGGAAATAGAATAATTCAGAAGTCTGTTCATGCCATTATTGTCGATTTTTAAAAAGTGCATTGTAGTGCAAAATACGGTGAACAAATAATAGAACAGCACTTTACTGTAATGAAGTCTTTAAAACCAAGAAAAAACACTTATATCACAATATTACGATACCCAAAGAAGATATCTAGTCTCATATCACGATAACGTTATAATATCGATATATTGCCCAGCCCTAGTCCTTACGCTTGTTTTTTTTTTAAACATACCTATTCCCCTAAATTCTCTCTCTAATTTCAAACAACCTCTGAATATGAAGTAAATTATTTTGTGGATCCGTCTGTGCAGTTTTAAGATCAACTAGATACAATACATAGGGGTGAATATTAAAAATATTTCAGCATGGAAAAATCATTTCTGTCAGCATACGTTGACAGAAATAGTAAAGTGTGTTTTGTAACAAAATGTGCTCCTTTACACCCACCAGCAGCTCTGCCTCACATCAGCTGTTGGAGGATGTTGCCTCGGAGGCAGATATGACGTAATCAAACGCTCCAGTCCCAACCAGAGAGGCAGAGAGAGGCAGAGCCGGTGCTGGATAACAGCCTCACCATACGGATGGATCCCGGCTGCTTTGGGACTTTCTGATATACATTTTTTTAAAGCCTTCATCGGGACGGTGTTTTTGGCTGAACGGTTCCGCGTTTGCTGGAGGAGTCATGTCGCGGAGGTTTGTCTCCTCCAGACGAAGAGGATGCTGGATGCGGGCCAGCAGCAGCAGCAGCAGCGGCAGCAGCAGCAGCAGCACCGGCCGGGGATGCTGCTGGTGAACTTGGCTCCTGTAGTTAACCACCATGGCCCGGGCGACCTCTCCCACAGCTGCTCCAACATCCTCCGCGTGAAAATGGCCCGCACTCCGCCTCCATCGTCGACATCGGTCCGCCTTTTCTCCCATGATGACAGGAAGGCGCTCCTGATCGCAACACTTGCAGGCCCCTCATGTCCTGCTTTGGATCACATTATCTCCTCTGATTTGATCATTTGAGCTGCTGCGGTTGCCTGTATTTCGCAAATAGGCTACACCTCCTCCTGCCAGCATCGATTTTCCCTTTACAACAGATATTTTTGGAGCAGCTGGAGATGGGCCGCGTCCACTGCTGCAACTCGCTTTCCAACGCCGGGATTTGAGTTGCATGCTTTCCTGACTTTACTCGCGATAATGGCTCTGTGACATCTCGCCTAAGCTTCAGTTGTCCGGTGTCTTTTGGACATTTCTCTTGTCTTTTTTTTTTTACGCGCAGAGCTGTGCCCTGCGGGGAGGGGGAATGAGCAGCCTCCATCCCTCCAGCAGCAGCCCGCTTCCTGCTCCTGCTGTCCACCGTGTGGCCCTGTGACTTCACAAGGGTGTGGAGGTGCTGACAACCTTAAAAACGTGGAGGGTGGGGACGTTTGCCTTTCCAGCTCAGGTTTAAACCATGGCCAATGAACCTGTCATCCTTAACGTGTATGATATGGTAAGGGTCCTCCTCAACCACACTGCACTCACCTCAGTTTTATTCATTCGTGTCTGATTCTGGCAGAGAATATTTAATCACACAGCAGCATAGGACGTGAATGCACCACGAGAAATAGCAGAGCCACCTGTTTCACTTCACACTTGGAGCCTATTTGGACACAAATATGACATGAAAAATAGGCCGTGTTGTGCCTGCAGCAAAGATCTGCATATACAAACACACAAATGTTGATTTTTCTGCTTTAAATTATACTCCTCCTGTGGACCTCTCAACACTGGCAGTGTTAAATCAAAACATGATCATTTTCTATAGAACTTGGCGAGCACAGTCACACCCATCTTTAAAGATTTACTGCAACATTAACTGATGAAGAGGGTTGGCTGGTATGTATAGCCGACCCGGTGCATATGGTGCATCTGAGTCTCTGCAGACATTGCACTGTGTGTTACTGCATGTAGCCAAATTCTTTGTCTGCTCAACCAGATATTATCAAGATGTATCACTGTATTTAAAAAAAAACTCAAATTGGCTTATAAAATACTGAGAGCTGCCAGTGAATTTTGGGCTTCATGTAGATGAAAATTACAGTTTCACATTCTGACCTATAGCCTGCTGTGAAACAAGAGCCTCCCTAAACCTCCTGACCTCTGTCACTGTGCCTACAGCTCACATGATGCACGCACACACAAACACACATGTACACACACAGACTCACATAAACCCCCACACACACATCAGCAAAAGACAAGGGTCCTCATTCAGACGTGTGCCCACTGCCTGGTCCTCCGTACTGCTGAACAGTGTCCTGTGTGGATGTTACGCAACACGTTGTTGTAAATCAACAGAATTACTCCAATTACAGCAAATATTTATGCTATAGTGACGTTTATTCATACTGGGGTAGTATATAACACTCAATAAACTGTTTATAACACGCTATAGTGTAGTTGTAAGCAGATATAAGGACATTTTAAATGTTTATTATTGTATTTGTCAACAGTTATAACTTCTGTATGTTCTGTAACTGGTGTGTAAACAGTTAATGAATGTTATAACACAGCTGTAATCATATTTAATGATAATCTCACAGTGTGTTATAAAACATTAACATTTATCAACTGATTTTAGTGTACAAATCATTCACACGTGGGTTTATAAATGTGTTGAAAACTGGTGAAGACATGTTGAGCTTGAAGGTTCATTTACATTTGATGTTGTAGTTTGACAAAAAAAAGTCTTACTGTAACTCAAAGTCCAATTTTTGGATTTCTTACAGAGCTTTTAGCAGCATCTTGTCATGAGGGTGATAAGAAAGTTATAACTAAATATTCATTAATAAACATAGTACTTCATGTACAAGTGTGCATGCTATTTCAATCCAGAGGGAATGGCGAAACCCTCCACTGACAATACAAACTACTATATACAGTAAAGAGGTCACTGATGAGTGTAAATACATTTAATGGCTACAGGAGAAACAATCAGTATCAAAATTGGGTTTAATATGATGAACATTTTAACAAATATAACAAATAAACATTTCATATTTCATATGCATATAAACTATGAAGACACATTTTATATGATTACAACCATTATCCATTATCTGTTTACGCACCAGTTACAAATGCTGTTATGAAGGAGTTATAGTTGTTGAGAAATACTATATTAAATACTATACTATATTAATAAATGCTTAAAAATGCTCAACACTATATTTTAGTGTGTTAAAACCACTTATTCATTCTTTAATAAAAAATAATTTGCTCATAATTACTAAATAGGTGTGTGGGTGGGAGTACAGATGATATATTAGCAATAAAATAATTATAGAAAGTCTGTGGTTGACAATGTGGAAAAACTCTCAAACTCACAACAGAGGAATCTGTGTCTCCAAATGTTTTTGTTTTTTTTGCTCACTTGCAGTAAAGTATTTCAACAAATGCTCTCAAGACATGTTTTAGCTCGCTTGGTCTTGTGAGAAGTTGTACGAATATAAAACAGAATGTATATTGTCAGATATGAGACGGTGATTTTAGGAATACTCTCACACACAAAGCCAGGTGCAGTTTTGGCCTCTCACCTCTCTCCTGATATCTTTAAGTCATCTCACAGACGAGAACCTCAGTGGGGCCAGAAGTGACAGCTGCTCAAACAGCTGATTAAATTCCAGCGTGGCCCTGCTGTGCCGGGACTTAACAGGTCACGCAGGGGCTGTTGAAGAGGGAGAAAGTGATCATGAGGGCGGCGACAGTCAGAGTCAGCCTTAAATACTTCTTTGCCGAGAATTAAACACGAGAAGGCAGCGAGATCCGCCAGAGAGTGAATCACCCAAAGAGGGATGATGATGAATCGATCAACTTCAATGTGAAATCAGTGTGGCTGGTAGATGTGTGTAGTGGTGCATGCTGTATCTGCAAAGGCAGGAGACTGGGTCGACTGCACGGATCGTTGCAGCAGCGTTGGCATGGAGCATGATTTAAAGAAGTATGACTTACAAAAGCAAGATAGGGACTTGAAAAGCTTCCAGGAGTCGCTTATTTGTGCACTCAAGGGGGAAAGTCAGGTCATTTTTATCAACAACTTGTCACGGTCTCATTTCACTCAGGTGGAAGAATAGATTGTTTTCTTGCAGGAAGCTGAGAGGTTGCTTGGTTTGCTTAAAAGATTTCCATTTGTGTCCCGGGTGTGAAATGGCAAAAAGCTAGCGAGCCAATAGGGTAGAGGTCACTGCAGAAACATGAGAAGACTCTGTAGACACAAAGTGAAGTGGTGGATATGCTTTTATTGAATCAGCCTGAGCCCGGAAATGTGTTCTATTATTAATAGGGGACAGCTGGGGTAGCGTGGATAGCCCTTAGCATGTTTCCTCAGGGGTTTCTACGGGTATGGGAGTGTCAGTGGGGCGGAGAGCCGGGGTCCTGTCATGAATTAGCTCCTGATGGTCTGCAACGAAGGGCGACAGGGTGGCACAAAATAACACCAACCCAGGTTTGATGGACAGGATCTTTATTTATGTGAGTTTTCCTTCCACAGTCCAAAGATCCGCAGGTCAGGTAGATCAGAGACTCAGTGCGGGATTGATTGTATACTGGATCAGTCCTGGGTGTGTTTTCTGCGCAGTGCATGTTGGGATGCCCCCACTCATACAGTCTTTAATAGGAATAAAAAGACAAAGACTACATGAATTAATGTTTGCTGTTAAATGCAGATTAACAGCAGTTTTTTTTGAAAATTAATTCGACCTTTAAGGAATTGAGATTAACAATTTGTCCTCATAAAGATAACGCAGCAATAACAATGATTTACAGACAACATATAACAAATATTATCAAGTACTTTAAATGAATTCGTCTTACATTCTCACATACACTGGGAGGAACTGGGATTCAGCATTTTGCTTTAGGACACTTCAGCATTTCTATAGGAGGATCTATGGGATCACACTGCCAACATTGTAATTAACGGTCAACCTGCTCTGCCAACTGAGCGGCAGCCACCTCACAGAATCATGCCACAAAATTAGAATTAAACAACATTTGATTGTAGAATCAGTAAAAGAAAAGAATCATGTACATAATCACATCCCATAAATAACCAAAATGGCCCCTTAAAAACAGTTGTTGTCTAAACCCGTGAAATAAATTATATCAAATACTATTAAATAATTACTTGAGAGTTGATTTGAAATCATTTCATTATCATTATTCAACTTTTGATGGGTCAAGTGTAGATATAATGTAGACATAACATTTAATTTTATTAAAAAATATCTACTGTACCGTATTACCAGTTAATCATGATGCCAACATTATAATTTATTTAATTTGCTTTCTTGCCCGAGAGTTAGAAGAGAAGATCAATACCACTCTCACTCTTGGACAGAGTCAGGCTAGCTGTTTTCACCTGTTTCCAGTCTTTATGCTAAGCTAAGCTAACCGCCTGCTGGTTATAGCTTCATATTTACCGTACACATATGAGAGTGGTTTCGATCTCATCATATAACAAATAAGTGTATTTCTCAAAATGTCAAACTGTTCCTTTAATAGAAAAATAAAGTTCTTTACATCGAATTGAATTAATTAGCAAAACTGCAATACCGTCATTTTGCTCCATTGTTATTGATTATTAATCATAGCCGTAAGTAAATGGTATCTGCCTCTTCATCAGTATCATGTAGCCCTGAAAGTCACAGCAATCAGCATCTCTCCTGTGGGATAATTATAAGTACTATAATTATCTAGCAATCAAAGATGATGTACTAGTTTCAGGTACAGCATAATAGTATTTTCTACAGAGCTGCTGCAGTTTCTTGCCTGATTAAACTCTATTTTTTGACGTTTTTTGTTTTAATGACCAAATAATAAGAGATTGATCCTAAATTATTCCTTCTTTCTAACTTTGTCTTTATGTCCCTCTTTCTCTGCAGTACTGGATAAACGAATACACTTCCAATCTGGGTATTGGAGTCTTCCACTCAGGCATTGAGATTTATGGCAGAGGTAAGACAGGGGATCCTTTATGTCTCTGAAATCCCATCACAGTTTGTCAGAGCACATTCTCAGCAGGCCGAACTCACATCACCGTCTGATCGAGAGATATACAAGGCTGCTTTCACAGACGCAGATGAAGTCTGGTTTTAAAAATGGAATTGTGTTCCTAATAACATGACCCCATTTCTCTGGGTTGACTCACCAATGACTCACTATGTGTTGTGTGTGTGCTTTGAAAAAAGAGAGGCGGAAACCAGCGAGAAACTGGATCACGGAGAATTTCATTATGCCCTTGCAACCAGAAGTATTGGCTCTGCGCACCAAGAAATATGATGATAGTGAAAACACAGTCCTTACTAGGGCAGGAAATAATTCCTTTTTATGAAATTTTGGTATAATATCTGGTGCTTGCTGCATATTTTTGCATAAAATCCCATGAATTGAATCATATTGTATTTCATATGCCGTCACTGTCAGGTGAAAAACTCCAACTCCAAGAGTTAAAATAGATATATATGTCATAAAATATATCTAAGTTACATTTACTGACTCTTGCTGGATGTAGTCCATCATCTGAACGGAATCTGTGCAACGTGTGAGACCCAGAACCACAGATTTATGGGTTTTAGAAAAAAAGTTTAAATGTGAGTTTTATTAAAAGAGTCTGGTCTTGCTGTAGAGTAATGACCAGACATCTTTGAGTTGAGTTTTCAGAGGGAAGTAGTTTCACGAACCAAAGAGTTTGCAGACATTTCAACCCACAGACACTGGTGAAATTACTGTACCTAAATACAATGTTGACATACTTGTACTTTACTTGAATATTTCCTTTTTCTGCTACTTTATACTTCTACTCCTCTATATTTCAGAGGCAAATATTGCACCTTTTTTTACTTAAATACATTTATATGACAGCTATAATTTATATGATCTGTGGTTCGATCTCCGCCTCCTCCAGTCCGCATGTTGAAGTGTCCTCGGGCAAGATACTGAACCCCAAATTGCTCCCAGTGGCTGCACCATCGGTGTGTGAGTGTGTGTGTGAATGAGTGAGCATAGAAACACTGGACAGGAAGCGCTGTATCGGTCCTGATGAGCAGGTTGGCACCCTGCATGGCAGCCTCTGCCGTTGGTGTATGAATGTATGTGTGAATGGGTGAATGTTGGCATGTATTATATAGCGCTTTGAGAGTCCAATCTCCAACTTTGGTGATTCTTAATTTTTCAGATAAACTGAAGGATTGTGTTTCTTTGTGGGTTGAGAACATTCGCATAGATTTTAAGCTAAATAAACTATTTATAAATCCAAAAATGTGTTTGCCTAAAAATGTGTTTGCTTATTTCACCTTCACTACTTGTTGATTCTTAACAGTACATTTGTTACTTTCTTATTTGACAGACACGGCACAGTATGTTTGTTGTTGCAGTGTATAAATCCAAAGCTACATACCTTTTTTAAGGGACTGTATTCAATAAGCTGTGCCCCTAGTGTTCATCACTGTTTTCAGTTACACTGCGGTAAATACAAGGCAGAGAGGCCTGCAATTAGTCGGGCCTAATTATTTAAGTACAGTGTGACAATGATTAAATGCTTGGTTCTGTCTAATTACAGTTGTTTAGTGCTTCCATTTGAAGAGTTTAACTGTGTTTTGCATCTTTGTCACACATAGAGTTTGCATACGGGGGGCATCCATACCCTTTCAGCGGCATTTTTGAGATCAACCCTGGGAATGCCACTGAACTGGGAGAGACATTCAAATTCAAGTGAGTGTGCACAGTTTAGCATACAATGCCACTGCGACGTTGTTACTGTGATGTTAATGGTGGAGATAAGTGTGCTGACGAGTCTTCTTCTTTCTATTTTTTTAAACAGGGAGGCCATTGTTTTGGGTACCACAGACTTCACAGAGGAGGACATAGATAAAATCATGGAAGAGCTCGGTAAAGAGTTCAAAGGCAACGCCTACCACCTCATGCACAAAAACTGCAACCATTTTTCCTCCTCGTTGTCTGAGGTCAGTCTGGGGAAAAAAAGAAAGTTTTGTTGTCCAATGTTTTTTTTTATTTTTAACTCTGATAGTAACTCTGAAAAAAGCTGGAATGTCCCTTTAATATATACATAAAGAACGATATTTTAAGCATGTAATACATCCACAAAAACATCACGTCTACTGGTTTAATTTAATGCTAGTTTTAATGTCTAACACATCAATGGAAATAAAACGACATTATGTTATAGCTCACATGATCAGATATTTTGACTTTTTTTCAGTTGCTGTGTGGACGGGAAATCCCTCGCTGGGTCAACAGACTGGCCTACTTCAGCTCCTGCATCCCCTTCCTGCAGAGCTGCCTACCCAAGGAGTGGCTAACCCCGGCCGCCCTGCAGAGCCACATTAGCCTCGGCCTCCACAAAGAGGAGCAGAATGAGTCGAGTGACGATGACCCTTCGTCCCCATCTGGCGCTGGTGCCACCGGCTCGGGTTCCTCCCACAGCTGTCGCCACACGAGGGTGTGAACTGCCTCACATACTCTGACCTCTGGACCTTCCTGCCACAACTGCTTGTGGATGAAGTGGCATTAGTAGGCTTGAACAACCACCTGACCTCATACTGTTTGTCCTCTGAGTAAAGAGGCAGGAAATGAAGAGTTGCCTCTTCACGAAGAGAGCTGCTGCCAGAGACTTCAGACCTACAGAGACCCTGCCTGGTCTTTCTACACAAGACAGGAAGACAGAGGCGAACTTTGACCTGAGCACTGAAGCATGGCTCAGACTCGACAACAACCACTTGTAGATCTGAAGTTTGTAGTACATTATTATTAGTCTTTTCCATGAACCTTTAAACCTCTGTCAGCCTTGTTCCCTGCCTTCAGAGCTGCTTTTGTAGTATAGACACCTGAGACTACTGATAGTGACATTACCAGGAAATTGCTAATCTGCTCAACAAGTTCTCGTTCAATAACCTCTATGTGGCCTTCAGTTGATATTGTTGACTCCGCTTTCTTTTTGTGGAACTTTAGTCATTTACTTTGGCCATTTTAGAGGGTTAGGGGGTTAAAGAGGATTTGACTGTTCCTTGAGTCCCATAATTGCATGTTGAAAGAATTTGACACAAACGACAAACATCCAACTAAACTGAGACGCCACACTTCTGATCATACCATCAAGTATTTCTTCTCTCTTTCCTTTTGTATAAAGAAATTATCCACACTGAGACTTGTTTTAAACAGCAAACCCAGCCAGTGTAACCCGGTCATAGACAACTCTAAACAATCAAGGGCAAATACTGTTCAGTTTAAATAGTCGCTGTTCATACAGCCTCGGGCAGCCCAGTCACTATTTGTGAACATCTCAGAGACACAAAGAAAAAGGCAAGCTGCTACACTGACAATTATTGACTTTGTGACCCAGTACAATTTTTGTCTACGCTTTTATATCCAAATGATCTTTATATTATATCGGTGCAATAACTTCCAGGCTTGGAAATGAACATTTACGCCCAGAGATTGTTCTTGGGTGACACTGGTCTAATTTTTTTTTTCACCATTAAACCGGTAAAAACTGAGCTGCCATGAGACAGAAAAGCAGAAATTCAGTATTCTCCTTTAAATTACAGTAGTCCTTAAAGGAATGGTCCAACATTTTGGGACTTATCCACTTTCTTGCCAAGAGTTTGGTAGATAAGAAGATTGATACCATACTTGTAACTGTACAGTAAATATCAAGCTACAGTGAGCAGCTGGTTAGCTTAGCATAAAGACTGGAAACAGGTGGAAACAGTTAGCTTGGCTCTGTCCAAAGATAAAAATCCACCTAAAGATCATTAATTAACATGTTATATCTCGTTTGTTACAAAAATGTCAAAAAGTGAAGTGTCCTTGGATTGATGTTAAATAATTTTACGGTTCTAAAAGTTAACTGAAGCTGAAGTATAATTTGAACAGAGGATGATGTTTTTGTAGCTAACGGTAGCTAGTGGAAACAACCAGTCTGGCTAGCTGTTTCCCCTTTTCTCAGTCTTTGCGCTAAGCTAACTAGCTTCTGGCTGTAGCTTCATGTGTATCCTATAAACATGTGACTGATATCAATCTTCTCATCTCACTCACGGCATGAAAGCGTAAAGAATGTTAAACTATTCCTTTAAGACCATATTTCTATGTTTGATTTATTTAAACTGTGAACTACACTTTGACATATTTACAGATACAAAGCGTTTTAAGGATAGGGTACAACCCTTTTTAAAATATATATATTTCTGAGGTTGGGATTTTGTTGCAGTGAGAAAATCATATTCTCATGATGGGATAATATGATGTCATAAATTACTTATAATTACTGTGGGTTTAGCATTCATGCTGGTAAAAAAAAAACTCATTAATGAGTATTTCTCCCTCTGATACTGATGGTGGTGGTTATTATGACGATGATGATGACAAACATTGGCTCCTTGTAGTTTTACTCATGTCGCTTGCTTTTTAATTTTAATGCAAAAGCTCAGTGAACCAGGCCACGTGATTTAAAATATTTTTCCATCCCTCCTGCTGTAGTGTGTTCATGGACAGCTACCCTTTCTCAGGAAGGTTATCATGACTTGTAATAGTGACAGTATTCTTCATTCCTGCTGAACACCTTGATAAAGTGCTTCATATTCTTAAATAAGCTATATCCTTATTTATTTTTGATGTAGTCTTACATTTCACCAAGTGTATTGTGTTCAGATTTTTGCTATATTTTGAGTTGACAGGGGCTGTACAGTGATCAGTATTCCATGCCCAAAAGTCATTGGCACTTTCTACAAAGCAGATCAGACAGGTATTTTTTTCTATTGTACTGTGTCAACCTAAACCTTGTATTTCCTTTTCCTAACCCAAGACAATTTCAAGAATGATGGTATAGTACTAGAATAAAGAGATGGAATAACAATGAAATGTTTTGCTTCTTCTGTCGCAGCCTAAAATATGGGTAGGGGTGGACATTTTATACCATGAAATGACGTGAGTTTGTCAAATGTCAGAAATATTGCCATACTATTTATTCCATTAAGCTCATGGTTGTATTTGGCCACTGCGGGCAATGTTAAAAATCAATGAGCAGGACTGCTTAATGGCGATAGTTGATGTTGGATTTTAGTATCAATGAAGTGCTTTGATTTGTCAGGTATTTAACTTTACTTTCACTGGATTAGCCATTGTTTTATCCATTAATGATTTAAAATGTCAGGGGCAGTGCATATCTTGGACACAATTTTAAAAAAAACTAATTTAACGTTTGTTTATATTATGTATTTATGTAAAAAAAATACTGGCCAATGTATTGTGCATGACTGGACTTTTTAATACTCTCAAATATTGACATATCTGCCTCAAAAGTCCACTCAGTTGGGTAAAACTTTAGTAAGTTTTTGGATATCAAGAGTATATATCATATATAAGAGTATAAAATATGTAGAAATGAACATAATACTGAAATCAAAGAGTAAATTACACATTCAATCAACATGTCAAGTTAATAGACAAAAAAACAAAAACAAAATATAATTATTAATATTATGATAAAATATAATATTTTGTCTTTTACTAGTATGTTGTATTATATTTTACCTGTATACAACCGCTAATTATATGAAACTGTGATCAATTGATTAAGAATTATTTAATGCAGAGTTAAGGTGCAATGACTAGTCGCTTATTAATTAATCGGCAACTATTTTGATAATTGATTCGTTTTGAGTCTGGAAAAAAATGTTAAAATTCTCTGGTGTCAGCTTCTTAAATGTGAACAGTGAACTCTGACAGTAAACTGAATATCTTTGGGTTTGGGACTGTTGGTCGAGGCAAAACAAGACATTTTAGGTTGGATCTTGGGCTTTGGGAAATGGTGATCAACATATTTCACCATTTTCTTTCATTTTATAGAACAGACAACTAATGGATTAATTGAGAAAATAATCGACAGGTTAATCGATAATGAAAGTAATCGTTAGTTGCAGCCCTAATGCACAGCACTGGATTTACAATATGCTTTCTTGCAATGTGAACCGTGAACTGGGTTGCCATGTCTGTTTATATCCCCCTTTTAATATTCCAAGGAGACCCACTCTCTCTCTTTTTTTTTAAATTAAAATAATTTTATAGTACTGCATCTCAACTGGTGAAGCTATTATTCATTCCGCTGTAGTTAATTAGTACAATTGGTACAAAACCGGTTGTACTAATTAACCGGTTAGTTTGGTTTTCTACTGGTCCATTTCATTTTATGATTATGGAAGTTGCCAAAAATTATAAATAGTTGGATTAAAAAGCAAAAACATTCTTGTCCATTGAGTTATTTTCAAAATAAATTAAAATATCACTACCATGAAGTGTGACCATTTGACTAGTTTTTTCTAGATAGAAAGTTTTTGCATAGCAATCCAAAATATTTTGAAGTACTTACATACATGGAAAAATAAGTGAAAAAATGTTTTGGTTTAGACCAGAGAAAGAAGAATAATTAGTATTCAGTTTAAACCTTTCCAGAACTGCTTTACAGGATGTATTCTGTGTAATTTCAAATGATTTTCATTCTATTATTAATACAATATTTTTTATTCATTTTTAAATATATCTTTAACCAAGTTTTTATATTATTGTATTTTAATTTTTTAAAAATTTGTTCTTTAACCAAGTTTTTATTTATTTATTTATTATCTTTAACCAAGTTTTTTTATTTTATTATTAACCTGCAGTTAATGACCGACCTGGCAAGCCTATTTGTCCCACCCGCATTCCACGAAGACCCGCCCTACTCTGCCTCTGATTGGCTAGTACTTGTTGCCTTCGTTGGTTAGGTTTAGGCATTAGCAGTGGGATTGGTTAGAACTAGCGTAAGAATATCAGGGTAAGCCAATCAGAGGCAGAGTAGGGGCGGGTGGGGTAAAAAACGCACCTGGCAACGCGAAGCCAGCAGCGCTTCCTGTTCCCTGGTGGTTTTTCTGGACTCAACTCGCCATTTTGATACAGTCGAGTGGGGCTGAGACGACCCCTTCAAAGTTGCAGCTTAACCAGCGACGTAAATATCAACACACTCAGAAGCTCTCGGGCGAACACTTAGGTGAGATTAAATAACTACATTTGACTTTATGGTTTTAAAAGTTAACGCCGAAGTGTGATTTGAACAGAGCACGGTGTTTTTGTAGCTAACGGCAGCTAACGGCAGCTAACTAGCCTCGACCTCGAGGCGAGTTATAGCTACAACCGTCATGGCGCACAAAAAACTACAGCTAAGCTATCATTATTGTTTTTAAATTAACCTACTTTAACACAATACCAGGCAGCTCGATTAAGTATTCTTGTATTTGGCAGATATTCCGTTTTCAACTCTTATATTTCTTCTTTTTAACGACGCTTGAAATTGTGGTGGGAGCATTAACTTAGCAACGTCATCACGCTGTGTCCTCGCAGTAAAGGACTAGCAGGCTGTCGGTAGGCCCAAGAGAGGACTGGTGTGTTGTTTTTAAACCGAGATAACTCAATGTGTGATTATGTGTAAGTTAATTAACGTTATATATATCAAAAAAATAAATATATGCGACTGTTTTTGGACATTTTGAAGGCTGTAGTTTGTGGTGCTGTTGAAATGATTAATTGAAATGTTGTCCACCCCATTTATATCAATGAGGGTAGACTAAATATTATAGCACCAAAAATTACTGTACAGCCTCCTAAATGACCATAAATTTAAAGTAATCAATTTAACATTGTAACTTTCACGAAGGAAGGAGTTGTTAATTTTTAGGTAGGTGTACCTAATAAACTGGCCACGAAGTTTATCATTGTTGGATTATGAGTTTCAGGTTCTCTGGGTTGTTTTTTTGTTTGTTTTTTTTAAAGCAATCTGTGTTTGAATAGAAAACCACTATACTGAAACTGGTCCAACCAGAACTGGATTCTCATGTGTCTTTGATCCAGTTCAGGTTTGCTAGTTTCAGTGTAGTTAGTGGTTTTCAGTTTTAGACTTGCGCGTGTGACACTACTCTGCTCTTTTTTTTTAAAAATAAATTTGTGAAAGCATCAACACTTGAATGGTTGAAATCAACAAATTTACTTATTCTATATGCAATGTGTGCAAAATTTTATTTTTGATACTTGAACTATACCCAGATGTTATGCTGACTGACTTTTAAAGTCATGAGCACAGCATCTAGCATTTTTGAGCAGTAATAGACCTGTTACTTATTAATCTTTTAATGTGAGTCTACCTACTGCGAACTGTTTAAAATTAACTACTGGCTCAGATAAGTTTTTTGTCAAGGGGAAGTAATGAGTTGAAGATCAACATCTGACAAATATTAAAGGATTAGTGTGTAGGATTTAGTGGCATGTAGCAGTGAGGTTGAAATTGCAGTCAAATGAATACCCCTCCCCCTCCCCTTCCAAGCATGTAGGAAACTCATGAAAGACCTTCTCTAGAGCCAGTGTGTGGTTTGTCCATTCTGGGCTACTGTAGAAACATGGCAGGCTCCGTGGAAGAGGACCTGTTCCCTATGTAGATATAAAGGGCTCATTCTAAGCTAATGAAAACACAATCTTTATTTTCAGGCAGTAATATACTAATTAAAACATACTTATGAATATTATATTTCATTTCTGCCAAGTTTGTTCTACTAGATGCCACTAAATTCTACACACTGCACCTTTTTTAAATATTGAGCTATCCACTCCCATATTTCTCATCATCTAAATAAATGTTTGCCTAATCTCGTGTATTTACACTTCAGCAGATAATAATGAGTGGCTGTCGTGTCTTCATTGGCCGCTTGAGCCCACACGCCAGAGAGAGAGATGTGGAGAAGTTTTTCAAGGGATATGGACGGATCCGGGAAATCAACTTGAAGAATGGATTCGGCTTTGTGGTTAGTGTCACTACCCACTTTGTGAGAATTATGAGTTCTGATCCTGTCCTGCTTTTTGCTTCTACAAAATCATCTTTTTTTTCCTTCTCAGGAATTTGATGACCACAGAGATGCAGATGATGCTGTGTACGAGTTGAATGGCAAAGAATTGTGTAGTGAAAGGTAAGAATCTAATCTGGGATGGTTTCTTTGTGTTGCGAGACCCAAACTATGACACTTTACTCCAAACAAAATCAAGATGGCATGTTTATGCAGACAGTAGCAGATTTGTAAGCAAAAAGAATGGGTTAGCTAATGCTTTCCCCACCTTTGCCTTCCTTTAGTTATTGTGATATGATTGACCACATATTTTTAGATACTTCCTTAAAATTTATACTAGCTTTATTGTAACACTTAACTTTTTTGCTGAACTTGCAAGCTGTTTACTACCACCATGACTCAGCTTCTTCATTTTGCAAGTACAGCATTAAAGGAACTGATAAGAAGTCACGTGTGCATTGATACTTCCTTGTGGTGCCACAGTCTGTAGGAGTTTAATTGTTGGCAGTTTACTCCAATTACATTTAAGAGTTTTCAGATGCGACAGCGCTGTAGGCATACACCAGTGTACAAAACAAGAATCCAGGTCTACGAAATGTGCTTGCAAGTCACAGTGGCAACAGACATGGCTTAAATTTTCTCCAGTGAACATTCAAACAAGTAAAGTGAAGCAAAGTGAAAATGCAGGGCTTGAAACCAGTCGTGATTTTGCAAACTGTTAGCAGGCGATGGTGTGCTTAGGGACACTGAAAGAGGCTGTTTCATCAAGCTCAGTCTGTGCGCAACACAGTGATGAGATGTTGCAACTCATTTGCAGCAAACCTGCCATTTTGTCTGAGTGATTTGAATTTGATTTCTATTGGATCACAAAGATATGGACAACAATTGACACTGTTCAGCATTTGTCAGTAGACTTTTTTGACATGTTTTCATCCAAATGAGTTCTATTTAAATTAAGGTCTTAGAACTGAATCTGTTGTAAAATTATCAGTGTGCGTGCTGTCAGAGTCCTTACTTTCTTAATTTCTTACTTTGATTTTCAGGGTCACCATCGAGCATGCTCGCTCCAGAAGAGGAAGAGGCGGCGGTGGTGGTGGCGGCGGCGGCCCTGGAATGGGACGTTTCAGCAGCTATCGTCCATCTCGCAGCAGTGGATCAAGGTACATAACCCTTAAAATAGTATCCTGAAACCATAGCTAACGAGTTAGTTTAGCTTCTCCTCATGATTTATTGCAGTCAAAGTGGAAGAGTTTTTGTGAAATTTCCAGGACAGAAAGACAGATATTACAGGTGTTTTCATTGTTCCTCAGTGTACCAATCAGTTTTTTTCAAGATGTTCACACATTATCATATGTCAACCTGGATCATTTACAAATAGATTATGAGGAAACTGGATAGACACAGTTATTCAAGATGTCCTCTTTAAGTCTATCTCATAGTGCCAAAGCCAAATAAAGCACAGTGAACTACAACGGCTGGGCCAGTGTGTTTGTTACTAAACAAAGAACTATGTTGCATGCATGTGGCAGAAAACACATTTACCAAAAGATGTTAGGTTTTACTCCTGATCACAAAACTCATGGATGGGATCATTTTCAGATCAGCAAAAAAAAGGGAGACAAATATAACTTTCCATTTATTCTGTAAGACACTTAAAGCAAGGAACCCATGGTCTTAAATGAAAACAACATTCAAGATGTCCAAGTTGCTCTTCAAAATCCCTGTTAGTGACGCACTCTGTGTCCATGACTTGTAGCTACAGTAGTTTGTTTACTTTGTCTCTAATGAGACATAAAATTTTGCAATTCGTGGTTGGGTGCCAAACCGTGGGGGGTGATCCATACGGATCACAGATCTACTATGTTCCGTTACACCACTACGCTTGAGCAGCAATCAAGTCATTAATGTGAGCCTGTTTCACATCTGAATCTAATTCAAATATTGACGCAGCTCTTGGACTGACAAAGAATAAATACAGCAGCAGTGAACACAAAGAGGAACTGGCTATGCTGTGAGCATGATTCAATGTGAATTTTATAGCCTGTGTTTTAATACTGAAGGCTTCCAGATTGATGTGGGAGTATTTAAAGCCTCCACCGTGAATCATTTCTCTTCTCCTCTTTTAACAGAAAACTTGTTTTTTTTTTTTTTGTTTTTTTTTTTTTTTTGACTGTACAGATACGGCCCTCCTGTGCGGACTGACCACAGACTCATTGTGGAGAACCTGTCTTCACGGATTAGCTGGCAGGTAAGAGATTACTAATCTTTTCTCATCATCGTACAGCACAGCCTTTTTTTAAATTCTATACATCAGCTTGTAATTACATGTTTTTTAAAAGAAGCAGCACTCATTTGACCGGTCCGGATCAATTTTTTATAGTCAGATTCCAAAAAACTCCCAAAACAAACATGTTCTTATTAGTTAATTGGCTAATTATGATAGAAAGCCCCTATTCTTTTTTCTTTTTCTTTTTTTTTTTAAACTTTACCACCATCCACTTTTTTTTCCCCAGAGAAAGCACGTTACTGCTGATGATGGGCATTTTAACCAAAAACATTGAAGTGCTTTTTATCAGCTGCTCTGATATGGTTTCCTTGTATCAGAGGTGACTGCACACCCTCCACGGAGGTGTCAGAAGTGTGTAGCGCCCTCTCCTGGTTGTTTTTTCTGAATAGTGTCCATTTGGTGCCTCTCCTTACACGCAGTTGCCGCCGGTCTAAAGTCTTGGCTGGGCCCCGTAGCGGGTGAAAGTGGTCTAGCGCAGGATACGGTAGCCTTAGGAGGTCCGTAGCCACAGTCTGGAGGTTCTGTGGGCTGGCATCCCCGACTGCTGTAACCCCCCTCAAATCCACGGCCCCTACACTCTCCTATTTGGGTCTTTTTCTGTTGCTGATGGAGCTGGGGGGGTGTTGAGTCGGGCGCACACCCCTCCCCCTACTTGCTCTCTGGTGGTTCCTTACTTGTGGAGGCCGGATGCTGAGTCAAGGCCGAGGTCGTTTCTCAAGGGCTTAACACTGCATTGGTTCCATTTGCTATTTGGACAAGGCTCTATGCTATTATCTCCCTGGGTTTGGAATGGTAAGTAGCATAAAACTCATGTGATTGGGTTTGTACAGGGTTGGGTGGTAAAGGGGTGTACGGTCAGTTTTATTATGTGCAAAACAAAACACTTAAAGCCTTTTGAGGACACTAATTTTGGTAGGCTACATGATTTTTGTCTATTTATCCATAGAAATATTGTCATCCAACCCCCCCAAAAAATACACAGCTTTATCTCGCATATGCAGACACAAGATCCAATATTAACTTGCAAAAATGCATTAGGTTTCAACCTGAAATATATTCAAACCCTAAAGCCTGTGTCACCTGTGCACAATTGTCAGGCGTCTCACGATGTTGACGAGGTGAATTTGGTTTTTGCTGATTTAGCTAAGAAGTTTAATGCGGATTCATGGAGTCACTTAATGGGATATACAAAGTGTTTTTGAGAAAAGGCAACACTTGTCCATACTCACAAAGCATTCTCAGTGGCTCTTTTGTTTATATGCCCTCCACTGAAATGGCAGCTTATCACATATATTCTGCTGTGAAAGTCAGCATTAGATAACCCAAGTTTCTGTGTGCTGGTTTCTTGCTGCCTGCTCATTTCTCTCCCTCCAGGTCTGAAAAGGCTCTCACTGGCACCTCATACTTTTTTCTTTGTTACTAATCCTACATTATACTTTGAAACAGGACCTGAAAGACCTGATGAGAAAAGCAGGTGAAGTTACCTTTGTGGACGCTCACAGACCCAACAAAAATGAAGGGTGAGTTTCTCCTCCGTTCGTCAAAACCATGACTTAGTATTTGTCTTGTCACTGCGAACTCTTAATAATGTTTCTACTTTGACACAGGGTGGTTGAGTTTGCATCCCGCAGTGACATGAAGAATGCCATCGCCAAGCTTGATGGGACAGAATTGAATGGACGCAAGCTGAAGATCTTTGAGGATAGCAGAAGGTGAGTTGTTCTTACTGTTCTTGAAGACTTGTCTTAAAACTGCACCAAGTAAGTTTGTGTGTTTTGTGGCCCCAAGCTGTTCAGCACATATAATATAGTTGATGATAATACTGGTGCAAAAATGTGATACGATTGCATCACAGCAAAGGCTAATGGTGCAGCCAGTCACAGTCAGGTGAGGGAAAAGTCACCATAAAAGCAGAGGAGAGCAGACGCTGCTGCCAGTCAAACAGCAGGCTGATGGTAGTTTGATAATCACCAGGTGGACACTTATTTTACCTAATACAGTTGAGTTGAAGTTAGTTTAATGTGTGGTATTGATCAGCTGGCTACCAATCAGTACAGCAGATCTGTTTTTTAAAGTTGGAGAGATGGAGATAGAGACAGATACATGATTGATTGTGGAGGATTAAGGCAACGGGTGCCTTCAGCTGCTCCAGCTGCAGAAATGTGGACTTCAGATTGATTGGGACAGGCGATAACCAGTCAAAAATATTGTATATTGCAAGAATTCCTTGTAAAATAAACTTATTTTAAAGCTGGTTCATGCAATTAGTTTATATCCCAACCAAAAGCTTGGCTAATTGCCTCTTGGCCTTTTTGGAGAAAGAAAGCAAGTAAGCACATTTCCCAAAATGTTTAACTATTCCTTTTTAAATAAAGATCTTGTACCTGTTACCCACCATTTGAGTTCAGTTTGGTCCCCTCCTGGATGCTTGTTTGCTCTTCAGATTAAATTCTTATGCAAAACCTGACATAATTTGGGACAATGGGGCAGATCTGTGAATCTCTTATTTTTTACATTCTTTTACATTGAATCTTACAAATAACCTCTCTTCCAACAGTCACAGCAAGAGCCGTTCCCGCTCCCGCAGCTACTCCCGCTCAAAGAGTCGCTCCAGGAGCCGCAACCGCTCCAGGAGCCGCTCCAGGTCTATCAGCCGCACTCCAGAGAAGAAGACCTCAGGAGGGGGCAAGGCCACAGCCAGATCCCCCTCCCGGTCCAAGTCACGTTCCAAGTCCCGCTCCAGGTCCCGCTCCAGGTCTCACTCACGTTCACCTGCTCCCGCTCAGAACAAACAGTCACGCTCTCGCTCTCGTTCTCGCTCTCGTTCTCGCTCCCGTTCCCGTTCCCGCTCTGCCTCAGCAGACAGCAAACACTGAGATCAATACACCTGTAGGCCGTATCATAGACTGATAGTTGCTCACCATAGGCCTTTGTGGTGGCATATGATTTTTTTTTTTAATTAAATAAAGGGGAGGAAATTGCCTTTTTTTCATGGCGTCTTTCAGTCATTAATGTGCCCACATTGGCTTTGATTTTTTTTTTTTTTTTGGTTTGTAATATTTAGTTTGGATGTGCTTCCACAGGGAAAAAAAGATCTTTGTTTTCCTGTTTCTTCATGATTTATACATTTCCCACTTTTTAAAAAGCCCCTTCATACGTGTGAGTGACAGGAAACCTTTTGATCAGGTGATCCCTGCAGTCTGTCCAAGCTGTCTGCCATGTTAACGATTCCATCCACTCCTCTGTGCTTTGCCCAGTTGTTCGGAGCAGTTCAAGGTTCGGTGTTGATGATTTTTCTTTTTTTTTTTTTTGGGTCTGTACCGCGAGCTCCTGGCATTGCCGTGAAACTGTGATTCTGCTTCTGATGAGGTGCCGTAATTGGTTCCTCTACACATGTTGCATTCACTGCCCTGATATGTGAACATAGAAATGCAAACATCTTAGTTGGTGATTTATTTCAGCTTTCCAGTGTAATGGTATTGGAATCTGGCATTAGATTTGATCTGGCTTTTTTCTGTCAAACACTGCTGTATCGGGACCTTGTCTTGTGTTGGTGATTTTTTTTTTTTTTTTTTTTTTTGATTTTATTTTATCTCCAGCCTTGGCCTGTAGGGTGTTGTGAGTGTGAACACAAAAGTGTCTATTTCAGCAGGAAGAAATGTCTCTAAATCAGTTTGATACAAATAAAACACTCACTGCAAACTGTCATGTCTTTTTTTTAGTGATGTCCAGAAAGAATTGTGACTTCTGTTTTATAAAATAATATTTTGTGAATGTGGGTTGAGAGACTCGCATACGCATAAGATAAAGTCTCTGTGGTATAACTGAATAAAGCCTTCACAAACAACTTGATTGTGTCTTTCAGTCATTACAGCACAAAACAAACTCTGGGCACAAATAAAAAAAACTTTGATTTTTATAATGTCAGTCTGTTTGAATAATCTGAATTGATTCCAGTGTAAAAAACAACAGAATATTTTATCTTAGTGAGACATTGGTCTGTAGTTTAAGACTGATTTCTAACAGAAACTGAGATTCTTAAGGGCTTGGTTCAAAGAATACTTCTCAAATTGTATATTAACCAATTTTATGGTGAACGAAGAGGGAATATAAAAATGCTGTAGGTATGGTGAAAACCGCAGTGGAAGATGTGAAAAGCTATAAAACAAGAGTGATTTGTACCATGGTGTGTTTATACATTTAAATATCCAGCCAGGACTGGAGGAACTCTTAAAATCAGCTCTTTACATGTTCATTTGGACTCTAAGGTGAGCTGTGACTGATCCAGGTGAACCTGACAGGGCACATTCCCAAGTTAAAATGTGAGTTTTATCTTCTCGCTTCCATTGGTTCGTTTGTAGAAACCATCTACGAAAGGCAGAAGAGAGGAGCTGCCATCACAAAATAATACTTAACAGATAAGCTATGCATGGATTAATATGATAACAGTTTATCCATCAGCTCATACTAATCCTTAAAGTGACCAAGCCCATGCCATACAGTGTCTGAAAACATTGATAGTGCAGTTACAGTTAGTCTTACCAAAAAGTAGCTAGTTAAGCAGAAGTAAAATATGTTTGTTAGCAAAACAGAAGAGATTATGTTCATATTTTCATTGGTGAATAAAACCTCCTGCATGTTTAGCTTTAGCCACATGGTGGCAGTACCAGCTTGTAGTAAAATGACATCTGGCTGCATATTAGGGGGAATACATGGCTGTGCATGATCAATATAAGTGATATCAGCATTCATTGTTATAAGAAATATTTATTATTGTAATAATATAATTAATGTGATTTGGCCAGTGCTCAAAAGCAGGGCAGGAACAAGCTGGTCAAGTGAAAGAGGGTCAAACACGAAGCATTTAAGCAACCTCAATTCCTGCAAAAAGTGAAAGTGGGTGATTAAAATGTGCACTAAAAGTACTGCTCGCACTTATCTCTGCAAGGATTTAACCTTTTAAAAGCAGCAGTGTGACATGTGAGGGTGGAAAGGTGTTTGCAGCACTGCTCCTGTGCTTCTGCACACTGTACAGGAACGATTTGGGAATTGAACCGAAACAGCAGGACGCCTCGGATCCGCCCAGACCTTGACATGGCTGCACCTGCCAGTGAAGTCGGCAAAATGCAGAAAATGCAGCGGGGAGAGACCTTCAATGACGTTTTTCCTGAAGAGAAATATATGAGGGGTGGTTAATGCCAAAGACGAGCCAGGTAAGGACAGAGAGGAGTGTCACTGAGATCAGCTATGGCAGCAAATTGGTGCCACCCAAGAAAAAAATATGCCCAGTTTAACATTGTAATGAGATTTTTTTCAGTCAGACAATATTTTTTTCTGACATATTTGCACTATTTGCATGTCAGACCCAATATTTCAACCATGGAAGAATTAAAAAGTACTGAATGACAGAGCCCTGCTTAGTAGTCGTAGACAGTTTGCTATTTTATATAATGGGAGGGTGTACAGGAGGTTGTTCAAAACACTGTGGCATTGTGGAAATGTCAGCCTGTTCTCATTCCCAGGGTGTCAAATACCGACGCTTTGTCACGCCCCTTGGCATCTGAAACCGATGCACAAGGCACCCTGTAGCGTCTGTATGAGACGCACCAGGCTTTCAACTAACTCCAATGTAAACCCATCCGCGTTATTATTAGACACCATGAGACCGATGATGTGAAACGGCGTGTTGTGTGAATGGCTACATAGTTAGATGACAAAAACCAACCCAAACCCAAACCACAATCTTTCCCTAAACCTAACTGAGTGGTTTTTGTGCATAAACCTAACCAGAGTGCCACAGATGGGTGGATTTAGCTGAAAGCAATAATGTGACAACGCCACTATCTGAGACAAGTTGTGATCACAATATTGACTTATTATCACTCTTGAATATAAAAACGACAAATTGAAATCGGTTGAGAGATGTTAACGTTATAGCGCTCTTTATCCAGAAAAACTGCAGCTCCCCCGTTTACTTGTATTTGTTTACAGGCCAGTCTTGCTCAGTCCAATATGGCAGCGACATTGACATATCGCAGCAACGGGCCGAAGCAGTCAGTGCAGTGTCTATGTATATATTACAGATGCACCAATTGCAATTTTCTTGGCGTGAACTACAGCAGTAACAAACGAGACCGGCTGATCAACACACACTGCAGCATTAAACAACTTAAACCAACTCTGACGTGAAGAAAATAACTCGGTGCTCAGTCTGTTTCACCTCAAAAACCCTGCGCCCCGCTCAGCGTCTTGGACAACGATGGCTTGCCCCCGGAGCTAACGGTGCAGCAGAGAGGCTGCTCTGACATGACGTTAATAACACAGCAGAGCACTCTGCCCCCTCTCAGTTTCTTATTCTCATACAGGCAGAAGTCTGTAAAATGCTTTCACATTAATTAATTAATTCATTAATGCAGTTAAGTTTTAACAATAAAAAGGCTGCGGACATTTATCTTATCTGCCAGTTATCTTTCATATTGTATTTCAGTGGATTAAAGACACCAGTGAATGGTTCAGCACACAGTATACTTGAGCAAGAGACTGAAAAAAGGCCTCCCTTTTCTATTAATTGAGAATTGATTCCGAATCGAATCGCACACCAAAAAAATCAGAATTGAATCAAATCGTGAGATTCCTAAAGATTCCCCCTAATCTGTAGTATATATGTCTATGAGATTAGGGTGTAGCCGCTTTAAACCCTTGAAAAAACGAGCTTCTCCTCCCCCTCCTGCTTGTGTGGCACTAATCGCCCCTCATACACTCGGAGCAGCGTGGTAGGCACAACAAGCTCAGCGGTCGGTCCGTTCACTCCTGCGCTGCTCCCACTGCGGTTTCTCCCTGGCAGCAGAGGACCACACCGACCTGCCCGGCCCAACAAGGACGGAGAAATGAGCTCGTCCTCCGCCGTTCACATCGCACTAACGTGAGCGAGTGACGGCTCTACTTCCCGGACGCGCGCGCGCGCACACACACACACACACATATATATATACACACATATATATACACACACACACACACACACACACACACAAGACCCGCACCGGTCTGCTGTTTACAGATCCCCAGCTCGGTGTCGGACAGTCCCACCCGCAGCCCGGACCATGGCGGAGAGAAGTGGCCGGTTGAGTTTCCCCGGGAGCGGGGCTCTCAACAGACCGGTGCCCATGAACCTGTTCGCAACATGGGAGATAGATGGATCCTCCCCGAACTGCATCCCGAGGTAAGCCTGCAAGCATGGCATCGCCGTGTCCTTTTAAACTTTAAAGCTAGTGTTTCCAATGCGCCAGACGTGCAGTCAGTGCTGTCAATTTGTCAGATTGCTAACGTTACAGCTGCACGGCGGCTTACTGTGCCAGCAGCTAGCTGTATCATTATGCCAAGTGGATGCCCAGGCCCTGCAGGAGGATAATGCTCATTTAGCCATCTGCATTGTTTTGATGTAGAGGTAAATAAAAAGGTTTGTAACCATTTGGCAGCCAAACAAATACCAGCTCCATCCTCAGTGCAGTGAATCGGGCTGTAAAGTAAAGGTGTGTTATTCTGCAGATACACTTTGTGTTAAAACCCCTGAATGCTCATAATCACCCACTCAGCTGTCATGACAGATAACCAGCTTTATGCCAGGTCTTTGTGCCAGGCTGCACCATGGAGACCATTTGGCTCCTGTGACCCCCCCAGAGACCCAAAACGCTCTGTTCACACTGAAACCCCCCCCCCCCCCCCCCCCCCTACTGCCAAATTAAACATTTTCCGCTCAGGTTAGATTTTGTATCCCTGGACTGTTTGCATTATTGTGACAAAACAGTCTCAATGCAGGATCAATATGTTAGCTTTTTATTGTGCCTTCAACCATATAACATGGTCTTCATCAGCGGTTGGAGTTTGCTCGGTTGTCATGGAGATGGATCTGGTAGCACAAGCTCAGAAGCTTTAATGATTGTATCCACAGTAGGGCTGCAAAGAACGTATATTTTCATTATCGATTCATTTATCTTGGTTCAGTCTTTAAAAGGCCTGTCACAGCTCCGCTCAGCTCAAGGTGACATCTTTTTTTATCAGACCAACATTTCAAAAGATATTAGTTTTGTAATGATAAGCAGAGATCTTCACATTTGAGAAGCTGGAATTAGCAAATGTTTGGCATTTTTGCTTAATGAATGACTTAAACAATTCATTTTCAGATAAGTTGCTGATTAACTTTCTGGCAATTGACTAAACAGTTGTTCAGCTAATCGGTTCAGCTCTAATCCATAGCACTTTTAGGAGTTATGAATTAAGCAATTCTTGATCTTGAAGATAGTAGTTTGATGAAACAGTCCGAACTCAAGGACCACTTACTAGCTTTTTCTTCATCAACTTTTAATTGCATTTTTTTTTCAGTCTGAATAAAATCACTCACTTTTGGAACAAAGCTGCACGTCAAAAAGAGCAACATCAACACTGAGGATGCTCATGAAGAAGAGTCAAGGCCATATTTATAAGTAAAATCATCACTCATGGTGTAATTACACAGCTCCAGTGATATAATAGTCTAGTTCATTAGTCAGAGCGGCTCCTTTTATATCAGTCTTTAGCTTCTTTATGATTTCTTCTAAATTTGTAATAACATTACAGCGACATCAGGGTTCAATGTTAATGTTTTTTTTCACTCGTCCAGGTGGGCAAGTGGGTCAGAAACCTACTTGCCCGAAGTCAATTTTTACTTTCCCCTACACAAAAAGTTTTGTTTATTAGTGGTTATCAAATAACAACAAAGACTAAAGTTAATTGTCATGTTTAATCTTTATTTAAGTAAATGAAACAGAACAAGGACACAGAGTTGTCATCCTCATCCTCTATATTTCACTCAACACTAAATTCTTTTAATCAGCCCAGTTTCTTTCTCCCTAACCCAATGGCAAATACATTTTAAGACTCATTTCTTCCACTCCAAGCTTCCTGATTTCCCTCTTTAATGTTTGTCATTTTCGAGAGTATTTATGGCAGTGAAAAATTACATGCTCCACTGATTCCTCTATTTGACAGTGCTCACATAATCCTGAGGGATGTTTGTTTCACGCATCACACTACTAGCCTACTCAGTTCTTGATTGGCTAACGGCGCGTGCCAATATTCTCCGATGCTGTGTGCCAGAGAACGAGAACATAATTTATGATACAACAATGACTGGAAAAAAAAGATTGAAACTTTTTTTTTTTTTACTTTGTCCAATCGGGCAAGTGAGTTGCTAGATTTAATAGCCCGATGTGGCATTTTACTTGCCCCAGGCAATCGGGCAAGCCTTATTATTGAGCCATGCACATTGTCTTTCAGTCACATACCTGTAGTATTACCTTGAAGTAACAGTCCAAATGGAAAAATGTAGAAGATGAGGGCTGCAACTAAAGATTGTTTTCATTATCAATTAATCTGCTAATTATTTCCTCAATAAATCATCCATAAAATTTCAGAAAATAGTGAAACTTTCCGAGTTAGCAGAAGTCAAGCTGGCATCTTAAAATTCATATTTTGTTCGACTAGTGCCCAAAGATATTCAGTTTGTTATCATATATGACAAACGGTGGCAGATTCTCACATTTGTGAAGCTGAAACCAGAGAATATTTGGCATTTACGCTTTAAAAATGACTGAAACAATTAATCGATTTTTGTGGATCAGCAATCGAATAATTGACTCATCTTTCCTGAATGTGGAGTCATGGCAATCATTACACTGAATAGTTACATTATTTTTAGTATGTTTGCCACAAATCAGACATTCATATAAAAATGTCAGATTTGATGTGATTGGATCAGTTCACACTGTCAATAACAAACAGATGTGAGGGGAAAATCTGATGTTGGCAACCTGCAGTTGCAGTGTGAACAAAGCCAAAACAAAACTTTCAGTTTTTTTTCATGTTGACTTCTGATAAATACTCTGCACTTTATTCTTATCAGCCGCAAAAGTAAACGCACATTTTTACCATGATGTAATGACAGAAAGAAGTTTTCAGGAGTTTGTGGTTTTAACTTCTCTTGATTAATACCTGCAGTCAGCCTTTGGTCAGCAGCTGTCAGCCTGTGGAGAAGGAAAAAATCTGTAATTAATGAGAGTTGGTGGAGTATGTGCGTGTGTTTTTATTTTTTTTATACTGATGATCCCTCTCCTTAGCCTCTCTTTATCCTCTTAAGTTAATACCTTCAGTGGGTATTACATTGCATGGCTTTTAGCTGAAATAAGACTAATTCATTTCCAGGAATAGCATAGCTGTGATGTTATTCAACAGAGTGGACAAGTAGTCAAAAAGGTTCCTGTAACTAAAAAGTCCCAGATTCAATCCCTCGTGACCTTGCGTGTCTGTCAGCAACATGCTGCACTTACAGCAGTGTGGGTTGTCATATGAAATTGCTTTACTGTGTGGATCTACTTTCTATATAATGTGTTAGTTGCCTACACAGTGGGTTGGCGTGAATAGAGGCTCAGTGGAGCGACCGCACTCCTTGTGTGAAGTAAACTGTCAATCAAGATTGTTTTTTAAAGATCACTGCAGCTTCCTATTGACCGGTGTCTGTCAGAGGTTAGACTGGAGGAGCTCAGCGCGTTAACCAGATGTGAAATCAACTGTCTAATTCGGCGGTATCAGACTCACGAGGTGGTGAAACAAACTGACTGCTGGCTATCTTCAGAGGGCAATTTGTTGCTTTATTTGTTACAGCAGAGCTATTCTCTTAATATTTTACTTTTTAGTGAAACAGTAGGAAAGCTGAGAGGGAGTCAGCAAAAGACACACATGATTAGGCGTGAAAACGGTGCACATTTAATTCTCTCTGAAGTCTGTTTTTATCAAGTTTATGATTCACACAGTCCTACACAGCCTAATGGATATTCAAATGTTTTACCCCAAAAGCAGCAGATCTTTTACACACTGACTCCTCACTTTGACACGTTGAGATGTTAGAAATGATCTTGAGACATGTTTTGATATGTCTGAGCGTACTTCACGACAGCAGCAGCCTTGATATGGGCTGTGCTGTTGAATTAAAGGAATAGTTCAACATTATGGGAAATATGTTTATTTTCTTTCTTGCTGAGCGTTACACTCAAAGGTACCACTCTCGTGTCTGTCCATGAACTATGAGGCTACGGCCAGCAGCTAGGTAGCTTAGCTTAGCGTAAAGAATGGAAACAGGGGAAACAGCTAGCCTGGGTCTGTCCAAAGGTGACAAAATGTGACTGCTAGCACTGCTAATGCTCACGACACAAAGTCACTGCACCCGACCAAGAAATAGTCCCTGTAAAACTGCAACTTGATGTCTTTACGTTTCAGCTTTTGTCCTGATTTAAACAAAAGACATATAACCTGTTAATAAGTGAGCTTTTGAGGTGCTGATAGACTGATTTTACCTTAGTAAAGAATAAGGCTAGCAGTTTCCCCCTGCTCCCAGTCTTTATGCTAAGCTAAGCTAACCAGCTCCTGTCTCCAGCATCATGATTAAATGACAGATGCAAGAGTCTGCTTTTTATTTTATACAGGAAAATATATTTTAGGTTGAAAGTGGAGAGGGCTAGTAACACGTTCCCATCCTTGTTGTGATCAGGATTTAGGTTTAGACCTAAACGTGGATGCACTGCAATTGGACTGTTTTGTTGCCAAAATGAGAGTTTGTATACAGGATAAACTTTTTTTGTGTGTTAATCTGCTCCTGGTATCTGTTTACTTTGCATGGGTTCATCCCTGCTCTAACACTCAGGCATTAGGCAGTAGCACTTTTAATTTGAACCAGTACACTATGTTCTTCTCCCAATTTTATCAATTTGTCCCATAATTTCTTCATGCCACCATAAATCCCGTTCGTTGTGGCTCAGAGGTCTCTGAAGCCCAAGACTATTAGGCTGGCAGGCTTATAGAAGTGTTACCTCTGTGCTGATCTCACGTTTCCCAGAGTCACTTCAGGACACGTGCTGCTCCACGCTGAGATGCTTGATAATCAGGGAGGGGCCTTATATCTTAGAAGGTGGTTGAATGATAATTTCCTGTGGTCTGAACAACCAGATGTCAGATTTAGACACATGCAACCAAGGTGCTTTAAAAAAAATGTTTGCCATACTGCAAATGTCATGTGTGCTTTTTTTATCAGGCAGCACAGAGAGTTTATGAGGCTCTGGTCTGTTGCTGCTCATAATGTTAGGCCAGGATATGAAGTACATGAAGGATACACTGACGGTTGTCCTTATTATACTCCTCAGCAGTCTGCCTGACATCTTTGTCTGTCTGTCACCTCATCGACCGTGAGAGACATTTGAATGAGCACCAAGTGCACCTCTTCATTTCTCAGGGCGTCTGAATGTGTTCCAATAATTGCATGCTTATTCCTAAAGATGGACGCGTCTTCTAAGAGCCTCCTCAACCCTCTATCCTGCGTGCAAAATCAATCACGCAGGACGACGTTAACACCTAGCCTCTCTCCTCTTAAGAGTCAAGGGGCTATGTTTCATCTTGGTATTTTTGAAGTGGGCATCATTGGATTTCTGCGCATCAGCCTACAGGCGTGAGGCTAAGTGCTACGAGAGATGGGGCCAACCTCGGAGACAGAGCAGGGATTGAACGGGTCCTCGAGTGGCAGCTGGACCCAGTAGGCTGTCATATTTGGGCCTGTTGGAGGCGAGAGTGCTGAGATGTCGCTTTGAGCAGCAGGGAGACACTCGCTCTTTTGTCTCCTGGCTGCCTGGGATGCTCACACTGCGGGAATTTAGAGTAGGATGAATGAGAGGCAGTTAAAGCCTCTCATTGTCTTATGTTCCCCTTGTTGTTCTTGTTGTCTCACACTCAGTGCCTATTCTGTACCAATGTTTGGGAGTTTAAACAAGACTAACAGTTTGCAGCCATGTTAGCAGCTCTGAGGCTGTATGTAGTGGTGCTTTGAGCTAAAGGCTAAGATGCTCATGTTAGCAGGTTCTGTTTACCATGTTCATCATCTTAGTTTAGCATATTAGCATGCTAATTAGCACAAAAAAAAAATGTAAAGCTGAGGCCAATGGGAATGTCATTAGTTTTGAAGGTATTTAGGCATAAACCAAAGTATTGAGCAAAATACAATTGTTACTTGATGATGGTGCTAGATGAAAAGTTGAGTCAAATTCATTGTGAGGGAGGCGTGACTGTACAAAACTCATTGCAATCCATCCATCAGCTGTTGGGACACTTCACTAAAAAAAACAAAATGTGGGGCGCCCTGGTGGCGTACCGGGTAGGACGTACGCCACATGGCTGCAACGTCAAGGTTCGATCACAGCCGAGAGAATTTGTTGTATGTCATCCCCTCTCTCTCTCCCTGCATTTCCTGTCTACATCTCGATTGTCACTCTCAAATAAAGGCAAAATGCCCCAAAAATTCATTAAAATACCCCAAAAAACAAAAATGTTGGCCTCATGGTGGCACTAGAGGAAAAGTCAAGGGGTCACCAAAGTCAACAGGATTCACCCTGTGGGGATCCTGAATGCCTGTAAAAAATAGTTTTTGAGATATTTCAACTGCCATCCAAAGGGCCATGAACCATATCGCTTACTTTCACACTACCACTGACTTTTACCCTTGTTTTTTGTCAAGTGAGTCTCCCTGCCATGTTCTCTGAATGTTAAGTCAGAGGGCCTTATGTAAGATGTCCAGCAACCCCATCCGTTTAGCTGATGCAGCGCGTCGTGGAGGACAGACAGGGCAGGACAGGAAAGGGCAGTCGCATCCTCACACACACACACACACACACACACACACTCACACTCACACACATTTGAGATGCTTTGTGACTCTGCAGGCTGATCAATTCTGCATCCAGCTGACTTTCCTCATGCCTCAGTGCCGAGCGCCATGCCTGACTGCCTGCTTTTTTTTTTGTATTCTTTTATTTTCCCATAGACAATATTTGATTTATATGTTTGATATCTGTTCAGCTCTTGTTTTAATCCACTGCTCCTCTGCAGAAAAAAAAGCTGTTATATGACAGACTCTGTATGTGCTATGTCCACACAAAAAAACCTGAAATACTGAAACAACCTGACCTGCACAATATGGGATTGTTTACATTGACTTTAGCTGGTGTACTCGAGCTGCCAGAAGAAACAAGGCTGTGACAGTGGCTCCACTCAAAAGTCAAGGCCTGTGTCAGTCTGAAGGATATAATACAGCTGATAAAGTGTAGACATAAACACCAGATTACCCTAAACAGACTGGTTTAACCCAAGTCTGCGGTGTCAGAGATATATGCATATATTCAGTTCCATATTAGCTGCCAATAAGAAACAGCACCACATCATAGAAAGCTGTTAATCTTCTTGGAGTGTGTAAAGGTTGTGAAACTAGCTGAAAAATGAAAGATGGCTTTTGTGCTCGAGGAGTTTAGTACCTCTGGGCTCAGGAGCTAAAACGCTTTTAGCGTGCGTTATTCTACATGGAACTACAGCGCTGATGTCTTATTAGCATATGCTCCCTAAATTGAATTCATGCTAATTGGAAAAATGGAACAAGCACATGTGCCACTTGAGATACGGAGTCGAGAATGACATTTCTTTTTTCAGTTGTGCAGCGCGCTCACTTCTTGGATGAAAATGTCAGCCCCTTCAGAACCCTGAAGAAGTGCTCTGATGCAGCAGAGCTAATCCAACCTTGACCAATCCGTATGTCACTGTCAACATTCAGTCCGCGGGCGTAATGTCGTCTTCAGCAGGTCTTTCAGTCTAAATAGGCCTCAGGGTGACGGACAGACTAGATGGCATCCTGCTGAACCTGATAAACGATAAGAACAGCGTACTAATAAGATATCAAACAGTGAGGTTTCATTCATCAGCAGAAATGGCTCAGTAAATTGTAATTCCTCAGTACCTTCAATTACCTGTTCTCTACCTGTAACAGCAGTGACTAATGCATTTCCAGCTTTTGAGAGGTTATTGTTTGGCCCTGAAAATGCAGTAAGCCACAGTTGGAAGAGTTTGTAGAATGTTTTTTAATTGTTGTGCTTCTTCAGTTAAAGGGGACATATTATGCACATTTCCGAGCAGACTGAAGCCCTGGTTTTTGACTTGCAGGGATCATTTCTACATATGTTAACTTCAAGTTTTGGAACTTTGACCATGTTTAACATAGATGTCTGACATCATAACAGTATGTAAAGAACAGAAAATCATAAAAAGCATAATATGTCCCCTTTAAAGCTGCACTAGACAAAATGTGTAAAAAGTCCCCTTCAGCTCTACAGAGCATTATAGCTTCTTTCAGCTCATTATTTTGGTTTTGTTTGGTTTTGGTTTTGTTTTGGTTCAGTCTCGCCGCTCTCATCCGAGACGTTTCCAACAGCTGCAGGCAGATGTTTTCTTTTCAGTAAAAAAGCTCTGATAAACCCACTGACCACTACCTGCACAGCACCAAAAGGCAGACAGACAAAGTGAGCAGTGAGGTGGAGCCTGATATTTCCCTCAGGAGTTGGTGGAGGTCAAATCAGAGCTAAAAGGAGAATAAATATTGAACTTGCATTCATCAGACACGACTCCAAATGAAAACTAATGGTGTTCTCTGTCTGCTGGATGTGAAAATAGGCAACTTTTTGTAAACATGTTCACCATATGAACTTTATAAAGTGACAATATGTCAGTGTTGTGTTTACAGCTTGTTCAGTTGCTCCAAAGTGGCCAAAAAAAATTAATTAATGTGGTTTTAGAGCTGAATGTTTGGGGGGGGGGGAAGCAAATCAAGGAAATGTCAACAATTTGTTGGTTTGAGGTTCTCAAGTGTGAGAATTAGTTTGAGGATTTAGTTTGATATTAGCTTCAATATCTTTTGGACTGTTGGTTGGACAAAATATTGACTTATTACAAATAATTGCTAATTACTAATTGTGATGGGCCCAATACCTCAGATTAGAGGAAAGTAAATTGAATAAATGACTGATTAATTAATCAAAGGAATCACTGAGAAATGAACCAATACTGAAAGAAATTTACAGTTGTAGCCATGAAAACATCTTCAGTTAATTTTACACTTATTATTTTACACTTATTATTATTATTCACTTTTCCTGATGCTTTCAAATACATCTCATGGTCTTCATCAGCAAATTGATTATATCACTTAGCATAATATTGTTTTTACTCACTGTGTTACACCAACTGACATAACTGCAGATAATGTCCACCTCATCTGTTAACCTAAATCCACACATCTTGTTTCCATCTCATTTGTGCTAATGGATAAATTCCATTTCCAAGAACCTTGTTGTGTAAAACTGTGTTTTCTGTGATTGTTTGCTGCTGAGATGACCTTATTTCCTAATGTAGCTCAAATTATTGAAATAGCTCAGTGATTATGAGCATCCTGGGGCCTGTTTATTTTATCTCATGTTCCAGCACTTTCAGGGGAAATGCAGAAAATGATATTAAGGAGTGCCCTGTTAGCCACATGGTTACAGTGCATACCACATAACCGCAATGTCCCTGGTTCAACTCCAGCTTGGGACCCTTGTTGCATGTCATAACCCTATTTCTCTCTCCCTTTGTTTCCTGTCTGCTTCTCCACTATCAGCTCTCCATTAAAGGCAAAAAAATGCCCAAACGCATATCTTTAAAAAAAAAGAAAATGAGGCTCACGGACTGAAAAGGCAGAGAGATGTGTCAAAAACTTTGTGCCAGATGTAGATGAGATTATATTGAGTCTGCTCGCTAACAGTTGAAGCTTAGTGTAGTCAAAAGGAAATGTGACATTTCTAGAGCTCTGTGTACTGGCTCATCCCTCTTTGAATCATCTGTCTCTGAATAAAATGTTCCAAGGTGTTTTTGTAGTCCAGTGACACATTTAAGGGAAATATTGATGAGCTTTTGAGACCTTTTCTTCTATTCACTTTAAACTCTTTTCATGGACAATATTCGCTTTGGTTAATATCGTTATTTTCCATCAGCAATAGGTAAAAATGTTAGGAGAATGAATCAAATTTATGTTGATTCTGTCTTTCATTGCTAGAAATGGCCTCTTTAATATTTACTGTCACACCGATTCACAGAAAATTAATGGCAAGGATTGGAAGACTCCACTTTTCCTGGATGATTGTTTCTGGCTGAAATTCAATTTTCCGGCTCAGTAGTGATGTAACTGCTATGTTATCAGCCTCAATTGAGTGTAGTAATTCTGACATTTTTTTACATTTACATTTTGCACTCAAGGCATTTCAGTGGCATTATTATTCATCGTGAATTAGTGTGCCTCCTTTTGATTTATTTGCTGACATCTTGATTCGTTCCTTCGGTCTCATATTGATTATTTTGGCCTGTGGAAAAATGAATTCCTTCAATGTGTGGAGTCATTGTTTCTCTGCGCAGACATATTGCCAGTGTTTTTCATTTTTGTCCAAACACCAACTTTCAGGGAAATCCTCGTAAGCCATTAGTCACTGATTGCCATAGCAGCAGTGTTTGTATTACTTTGCACTTTGGCAGTCACGATGGTAAAAACATCCGGTCTGCTTTGACCTGTATAGCTAATGTTGTAAACATTTGCAGGAGTGTGTTGTCACTTTTGCTGCAGATTTGATATTTCAACTTAGACGACTGTTTCATAAAAAATTACATATCTATCTTCCGTGACAATTTGTTCCTCATCACTCTCATTTAATTTTGTACAATCTCCCATGAATGCACCTTTTCACTCTTGTAGTTTGGTTAATTGCAGGAAGGCCCTGTAGACTAGATTACAGGGTTGCCTCTTACAGCAGGCCGTGTGAAAAGAGGGAGTTACTATTTCAGTTCTTTCCTCACTGAGGCTTAAACAACTTTTCCTGAATTCAGAGCATGCAGGAGAAATGTAGGTCAGGTTCCTTTTTGAAAAACTTGCGGCCGGGAGGAGAGCTTAGAAGGTTTAACATATTGTAGTAATTAGAAAAGCTGCTGTGCCACGTCTGGCATCTCGCTCCTGGGTGGCTGAGTCATATGACCTCTTCCATGTTTCCACCAGACTCCTCCCTGATGCATTGGCTGGACAGATGGACACAGAGAAAATCCTGAGGCTGGCATTGGCAACTAAAACCTCTCATCTCTGCCCCTGGACGACTGTGGAAATGAGCATTCATTATTGCTGCCAGTCAGAAATAAGCATCGCTTTACAAGCTTGTAAACATAACCTTTCTGGTCTTTCAGATGCTGAGCAAGCCACAGCGGCGTGGTCGAGCTAATCTGCTGAAGCAGACATTGACTGAAGTTGTAGAGATCTTAATGATGAAAAGCAGTGACTCAAATGATTCGTCACACAAAGGACAGACCTTACATTCAGTCTGGTAACTGTTTATAAGTCCTTAAGAGCTCAGTTTATACAAATCTACCCCAGAAAGGAGGGATGTTTTGTGTCTGACCTGTCTGTAAAATAGAGCTTCACTGTCTCTTTAATCCATATTTGTTTTAGCAGGCAGCGGATATTACAAGCTTCGGTTACAGCTTAGAGAATAGACAGGCTTGCACTTTGAAATGGGTTACCATATGATGTGTGACCCTGTAAAAGAAATATTGTGCTCCAACAACAGGAGCAGCAGAGAGCTGTGCAGTGTAGCAGAGAGGCAGCTGCTGGTGGCTAGTGGCTAGGCTAGCGGTTTCTAAAAGTTTTTAAAAAATATCTTTTGGTGGCCACTTAGCAACTGCTTTCACTTTACAATTATCACCACAGTACCGCAACGGTCTGTCTATGTTTTGCCTGTCTTCGGGGGGTAAATGTTATCTAATAAGTAAGCAGCAGTTGGGGGGAAAATCGTTCAATCTGGCAACATTTCTTGGGCGTAAAATTTTGGGGTGTCAACCAATCAGGGGCCACCAGGAAAAGCCAAACATATTACACACATACCGCTGTTGGGCGGAGAAAAGTACGCCCTTTGGCACACAGCTAAAGATTGTAAACAGCACTTTTTCATTAGTCATCGCATGTTTCAGTAATTATGTACAGACACAACACAACAACAACAACAACAAACTATTTTTCATTAAAATATGTATTTCACAACTGAAAAGCGCCCCAGCGCCTTTAACGGACCACACACCCCTGAGTTTGATGGCAAAATCACAATTAAAGCTTGCCAAATTATGGCTCAACACAGCCCCCAATTGCTACTAGTGCAGTTAGCTTGTAACAAACAACAACCTGCTAACATGGCTGGTGACAAACAGAAACTGTGTAAGTCACAGTATAAAGTTTTCAAACCAATTTTATACATGCAAATACATACATATGTTCATTATGTTCCAAAATATGGCTCAACGCACAACTTGTTATTGTCACTTTATCACACACAGCTACATTAGCTTTCTGTTGTTCACAAACAACAACTGTAGTCGGCTAACCATGCTAGCAAAAAAAATGGAAATCTGTGTATTTATTATATTTGGCTGAAAATACTAGTCTTTGGAAGTAGGAAGAGTTGAGATTAGTAGGATTATGCTATATTGTTTTTTAAAAGTTTCTGGACAGCCATTGAAATCCATTTTGTGAATACATGCTAACTAGCTAGCCAAAGATGTCTCGTTTTCCATGCATTTTGTCACAGAGGATCATTTCACCTTTACATACTATATTTTATCATTTTAACAGGTTATAATCTGGCATGGTAAAGACATTAAAATGGTATTATGTTGAATTTTGCTGTGTTATCACTTCACTGTTGATTAATTTGCTTCCATATGCCACTGGGTCATACTGCTAGCACCCTCTGAACATAATTATGGGTTGACTTCATTTTGAATATATTAAAAAGTTAGAAATTAATGACTTGACATGAATTTTCCATGTTTAGATGCCAGATTATATTCTGTTAAAACGGTACAATTTACTGTGTAAAGATAATGAGCGATAACACATGAGAAACTAGATGTTTTTGGCAATATTTTTGAGAAAAGGAAACATATGCAACTTTTCTTAAATCTACAGGTGGTGTGTATTTGATATTCAGGACATATGTTTTCTGTGGAGTATTCCTTTAAAATGGCCTTTAAAACATACTGCATTAAATATAATAACCATTTGAGCCACAAAATTCAGACTCATATTTGGTTCATAAAGACCATTAGCGGCCCATCAGATTAAAACAGTTGTAGGTCTAGGAGACTGAAATGTGACCCTTTCAGCCACTTCAGTCAATAAACACCGAAATAAATGGACAGAGTGCTCTGCATGTCCATTTCCAGCTGTCCTATAATGCTGAAGCCTGTCAGATCCTGCCTAAGGGCTCTTCAACCACACAACACAGAGATTAGCGCAGATGTTGTAACTGCACTGTTAATTTGCAGACTGCTCTATAATTACTCAGACAAGAGAGCTAGGATGACCTTTTTGTTTTGCAGTTATAGGTACTGTTCACAAACTGATATGAAAATTATTTTCTAGGACACTTCAAATCCTGGTGTAATGGGATCTGAAGTGTCTGCTGTTTAATCCATCTTTAGTCTAAATTTTTAACTAACGTCATGCCTCAATTTCAATGAAACTTGGGTGGATGGTCGGTTTTGGCATGGTGTTCTAGCTTTTTAAAATCTATTGAATGACCTGATGGAGAAGCTAAAGTTTAACTTCTCATTTTCCAACTTCAGAACCAGTTTTTATGAATCTTGAAAGGATGATCCTTGTTGGATTGTCTTGAGAGGAGCCATGCAACGAGCATGAGTGAGTGGAGTAATCTTAATTTTTCAAAAATGTTTGGACTGTATTTGAATTTATTTTAAGTTGTTTTTTACTGTATTGTTTAAGTTGATAATATACACTATATGACCAAAAGTATGTGGACACATGTCTGCATATTTGGGTCTTTTGGTCTGTTTTGCTCATGGTTAGGCCCATAGTTCCTATTGAAGTAAATCATGTGTTACATGTTACATAACAATTAGATTTTATATATTTTAGACAGTACTTTGCTTCCAACTTTGTGGTTTAAGTTTTGCGAAGGCGCTTTTCTGTTTCAATATTTTCACGTTGCACACAGCCAGGTCCATAAAGAAATGTTTTTTTTATTGTAATGTGGAGGACTCCTTTGAGATGAACTGGAACGCAGACCTCACTAAAGCTCTTGTGGATGAATTGGGGAAAATCCCTGCAGCCAGGTTAAAGAAATGTGGGAAGCTTTTCCTGTAGAGTGGAGACAGCATATCAGTTCTCATGGTTTTGGCATGAAATGTTCAGCAATCACATGTGGGTATCATTTTCAGGTGGCCACATACTTTTGGTCATAGCATACACTTTCCATTTTTTGTCAGATATACCATTATGTTCGACTGAACAAACCAGTATTTCAGGAACACACATATGCAAATCTTTATCAGTATTTCTATCTCACAGTTTGAATATATCTGTTTGAACAAAGTGACCACACATGAATATGTTGCCTCATAATTATCTCAATTTTGCTGGATATGAACTCTGGGCACAGTTTGGCTATTATTTCTTTTTTAAGCTTAAAGATGATTAAAGTGGGTGTCCAAAAGTCTGGCATCATGGGTGGAGCACAGTGTAGCGGCGTGCTGCAGATCGCTGCACACAAAGCTCTCATTTGTATTCTAGTTTCTGCTGTGGCCCCCCGGGGCTCTCAGAGGGCACAGATCATTTTGTGTTCTTGAGTGGATTAGATTCCCCGCACTTTGGCTGCGAAACATGAAACAACAACTTGGCTCTCAGCTGGCTTCTTGATGTTTCTCCCGCCCGCCCATGTCCTGCGTCAGCTGGTTTAACCGCAGACCCCAGTGCACACTCATAACCTACATACTTACCTTTTCTTTCTTTTTATGGCATAAGTATATCCGCTCACCTCTTTCTTTCTCTCTAATACACAAATGCAAATACTCTTGTGTAACCACACATGCATACAAGTCTCCCTGGAGATGAAATTGGTTTCAGTATCCATCGTGGTTTTAATTGTTTCTAGGTCACTCTTACTCTGAGCCGATGAAGGAGATGGAATTCATATCTCCCTGTGTTGCATTTTTAATGGATTGCATTTATTATAGATAAAAAAAAAAGGTTTCTTCTTCTGGTTTAGTGAAGGTCGCTCTACGTCAGTGCTGCCCCAGTGTTTTCTCTCTCTGCCTTTCTTCCCCTCTCCTCACGCTGCCATCAGATATCATGGCCAAGGATGTCTGGCACGGGACAGAGGTGGGGGAGATTTGATTATTAAGCTCTTTCTTTGTGGATGGCTCCTCGGTATTCAACAGCTTGTTATTTGTATATTCCAGAGTGCAGAGAATATCTTCAATAAGTTTCAGAAATAGCTCAGCTGTACGTGAAATAAAGGAATATCTAATCATCAGAGGGAATGAAGGTGGATATTTTTGGGTAATACAGATAAAAAAAGCCAGTTACAGCTACTTTTTTCTAATTTTATTGCAGACCAAAGTTTTAGAGGATTGGTTCCTGAAAAAGCTGTTGAGTGCAGTGGCAGTGTTTATACACTGCAACAAACCTGAAGGTTTAAAGGTAATATTTTTATTTATGCAACACGTGTATAAAAAGCAGACAGATCTCCTCAAAAGCTTTGTAGCAATGCATATTACCAATTTCTTTCTTAATTTCTGCTTTCGATGAGTTCATGAATGTATCTGAATGCGTCAATGTAATATGACATGCACCACCTGAACACAATGTATGGTTACCAAGATGTGACTTTTCTTAAGCATCTCAAAAATGTTGCCCTTCAAGAAAAAGCTCAACAGTTTAGGAAATACGCTTATTCACTTTCTTGCAGTTAGTCAGTTGATATGCTAAGTATGAAGCTAGAGTCAGTGAGCTATGCTAACTTAGCTTAGCAGGTTGGTGCCGAACTATTTCTTGGCCAGGACCAGTTGCCACAAACATGAGAGGAATCTTGTTATTTAACTCTCGGCAAGAAAGTGAGTAAGCATATTCCCAAAATGTCGAACTGTTCCTCTTAGAGTCTACAGCCGTGCTAGCTGCCCTGTGAGGCTGTACTTTAGCACAGCGATGCTTTTAGCTAAATGCTAACGTCAGCACAATAATATGCTCTCAATGATAATTCTAACACGCTGATGTTTAGTGGGTATAATGTTTACCATGTTTACCATCTTAATTTACCCCGTTAGCATGCTAACATTTGCATTTTAGCACTAGTATAGCTGATGGGAATGTCATTAGTTTTGCAGGTATTATCTCATAAACTTAAAGGGGGCATATTATGCACATTTACAGGTCTATATGTTCAAATCCTGGCCTCTACTGGAATATCTTTGCATGATTTCCACTTTAAAAAACTCCTTATTTATCTATAATTATCTATATTATCTATACTGACTCTTTATGCAGCCCCTCAGTTCAGCCTCTGTCTGAAACAGGCTCCTGTCTCTTTAAGCCCCCCTCCAGATGAGCCCACTCTGTTCTGATCAGCTCCCAGAAGCTGTGTCACAGCAAACTTCTGGCTGCTCGGGACGCTACGTCAACAAACCATGAAACAAACTATAGTTGTAGGATTTCACTACTTTTACTCGTTCTTTACTTGAAATGTCAACCTCTTAAATACAACACGTTTGAGCTGAAATCCGATCCAAAATTGAAGAGTGGACAATGGAAAACCTTAGCAACAACCTTAGCAGCCAAGGCTACGGAACAGAGGACCATTTGTGAGCATGTGCAACGAGCTAAAAACTACGGACAAACGGACAAATTGACAAATTTGACCTGATTAAGGTGCTGGAGTCAGGGGATCATAATCTTGGAACCATGAATGTCTCTATTAAATTTTGTCCCAATGCATCCAGTAGACATGGAGACACCTTGCTGGATAAGTGAAACATTTTGACCTGCTGGTGGCATTAGATAAAAAGTCAGCGGATCAACAGAGTCATTCATCCTCTGGGAACATAAAATATATGTCCCAAATTCCACTGAAATCCAATAGTTGTTGAGATATTTCACTTTAAAACAAAGTCGTAGACCAACCGACCAACAGTCGTTGTCGTCCCTAGAGCAAAAATAAATCTGTCTGGATGATATAAAACAACATAGCAGTTGTTTTCCAACATCTATATATTAAATTTAAATTTAAATTAAAGCCGTGTATTTATAGCCCACAGAATCTCATCCACAGTTCACCTGTCCTCATCCCTGCTGAAAGCTGCAGGGTACATCTGATCAGTTTGAAAGTGTTTCTGTCTCTGCAGGGCAGACGGCTGGAAACGCAAAGCTGAAGGTCTGTGTTTGCTCGAGTGCACCTTCAATAACTCTTATCTCCTCTGCGGGGCTTTTATAGGAGGATGAGCCTCCCTTTACTGCTTCAGTGGGTTTTTCATTCAGCATCTCTGGTGTCTGCAGGTACTAAAGGCCATAAACCAACACCAGCCTCAGTTCCAGTTTACACAGACTGGGAGATAGTGAGGGATGCTGCTATTGATATTTGTGTTTTTTCACTCCAGGGTTCAGGGAAAGTTAGCCTGCTCAATATTATTTTTTAGATTTACTAATAAACATTAGTTTATTGAATTTTGCTGGTCAGTTGGGAAACTGTGGATCCAATAAAGGCTTTTTGTGCCAAATAATACATTTACTCTAAATGTAGGCTGGTGCTGTATCTTTTATTCTCATCTCATTATTTAGTATCTCATAATATCTCATTATCTTGATTTAATTTCATGGGTGATGACAAACTTTACCTATTTTTAGTTTGTCTACTTTTAGCTATGCTAGCGGTGTGGCTCTAGGGATGGCAATTTCAGTCTGTCAGTTTGTAGGTCAGTCCAGACGGAAATATTATTAAACTAATAACTATTGGGTGGTTTATGGTGAAATTATACAGACATTCGTGATCCCCAGAGGATGAATCCTACTTCCACCAGTTCCACCACAAGGTTGATATTTCTACATCATACATCTTAAACTAAGATGGTGAACATGGTAAATATTATACCTGCTAAATATCAACATGTTAGCATTATGAGCAAGTTAGCATGCTGAGGTTAACATTTAGCTAGCATAACTGTAAACTCGTAGACTCTTTTTTTAATATGTAATGTACATGTAATCATTTTGTTTTGTCATCATCATTAAATATTTTTGTCAGCATTTTGTTATTATAAAATCATCATTTGATAGTAATTAGAAACTTCTTTGTTGCATCGATATGAAATAATTTCGTAATCACATTTAAAGAAACTTAAAACTCACACACTAATAAGATCATTGTTTTTTCATTATTCCAAAATAATTGTTTTTTAATCTTGTATGATTTAAAAATCTAGTAAGAAAAAAAGTGTCATGTTTGGTCTTCCATACTTTGTCACCAACAATGACCTCTGAATGCTCTATAATAGATAGACTCCGTGCCTTTCAGCCTGTGTTTGATTAAAGGAAAATTTGATCTTCTGATCAATAAGCTTCTTTCTTTCTGTCTTTGTCAGCTCTGTCAGGCTAAACTGAGGCAACATCAGTGAGGCAATCAAGTTGGGATCTTGGCAAAACATCGAATTTGTTATCTTGAGATAGATACTGGAGTTGCAATCATTTGATACGGTTCGTTATCTTTTGACTCTGAAAACTACAGAAGCTGCTCTCAGCCTCTGGAGTTTTCAAATATTAATGTTATATCTCCCCCCCCCCACAAATTTTAGGAAAGTGTTTTGAAATAAACCCACTCATTTTCTGTTGCTTTGTGATGAGAGCGTTGCCTTTGCACTGTGGGTAACATCACCACACTGAGGACACCTCTGTTGTGTATGATGCTAATTAAGAGGCCGCAGTACAGTGAAGCATTGAGCAGATGCCAAAATATGAGACAAAAAGAAAGAGGAGGCGCCTCATCTGAAGGCCCAGCGGTGCTTTGTCTTGGAGCGTACATAGACCAAACCCCAGACATGGCTCTGTGTCCTAATGGCTCTCTCTATTAATAAAAGATAAGCAGTCAATTATTGAGCTGTCAAAGTGACATTAGGGACGACACGGGTTGGGGCAGAAGGGCGGAGTGTAGCTGAGGAGGAGGCGTGTGTGAGGAATTTCATGGTTGAGTTTCAGTGGAGGACGGACGGTGTGTATCCTCGGGGTCTGTATGTTCCCTGTCTCTGCAGAGAAAATTGTGACCACCCCACCCCCATCCAATTCACCCCTCACCTTTATCACCATCTTTAACTCACCTTATTATTCTTTGTCCTTTTATCCTCCTCTTTGTCTGTCTCTTTTTGTCTGTTTCTACCCCCTCACCTGTCTCTTTTACTTTATTTCTGTCTGCAAAAACATAGTCCCTGAATCCAACTGCAAACTCTCTTTGTTATGCAACCAATGAAGAAAAAACATAATGAATCCTGAGATGACACCTTTTTGCTTCTAATGGATTTTGTTGCGAATGTGCTGTTTCTTTCCAGGTTGAGTTCTGTTGTCATTTAGTTTTTGTCTGAGCCAATTTATTTTTGTCATCTTACTTGTTTTTCTCTTTTCTTTTCCAGTTTCATTTTTGAGATGTCTTTTATGTTTTAGACCCCTGGGGTTATCCTTTTTGGAGCTTGCACAATTTCTTTTCGTGCTCGTTATTATCCTGCTGTGCAAATTAAAAATTTAAATTCTCTCTCTCGTGCACACATGCACACACAAACAATCGCAGGTCGTGTACACCGGACCAATTAAAGGAATACTGTGTTAAAAGGCAGCTGATGTTCTTTCTTTCTCTCCTCCCATTACAGTAATTGTGCATGGATGTCATAGAAACGCCAAGTGTCTTTCATCATGGGACTTTTTGTGTTTATGTCAGAAGTCAGTATTTTGTGATTTATTATGTACATTTGAATAAACACGTGTTACACTGTTTATTTCAGTCTCTTCCTCTGTTTTGCACTTTCTCTCTGTATTATACTCTATCTTTCATGTGCACACATTCATTCACATTGGCTTGCTTTTATGCAGTTTCCCCCCCTTAGAGCCAATTAGGAAATACCAAAGTAGAATCCCAGCCTGCATTTTTCCTCTGTGCTTGAAAGATAAACAGTTGAAGTGCTATCTTTTATTCTCTGTATTTCCTCCACCAGTAATGGCATTCTTGTGTTTGGCTCTGTGGAGAGGAAAGCCTCAGCCTTGCGTTTCCCCCCCCTCACCCCCTTTTCATGATAAAAGCTTGTTGTGGAGACAGAGGGTGAGGTGTGAAGAGGTTAAAGCAAAGCTGTATCTGTCCCCTGCCGCTCCGTTGGCCTTCAGAGCTTAATGATCTACTGACACAGATTCATTGAGCAAATATGAGTGTGATTTATAGGAAGCGGGGGCACCATTCAGCACGGAGTTTAGACTTTGCCTCCAGTCGTCTGTTTATTATTCATGAGCAACAGAGAGAGACGGTTTATGTTTGAACCTCAGCGACTTCAAAGGGAGGGGATGAATGTGTATGAATGCATGCATGTGGGCTTTTTGTTTTGAGTGTGTGGGTCCAAAGTGTGTGATAATGCTGTTTTTCTGTGCGCATGCATCACAATGTTGTTGTCATGTCCGCTGTTGACCTTGACAACTCCAAATGAAGGAGTGAGTTGAAGAAATTTTAAAGAGGACATATCATGCACATTTCCAGGTCTATATTTTAATCTGGGGCTTTACTGGAATATCTTTGCATGATTTAAAACTCCTTATTTATCTTATACTGACCCTTATGCAGCCCCTCAGTTTAGCCTCTGTCTCAAATAGGCCATATTAGTTTCTGTCTCTTTAAGGCCCCCCTCCCGATGAGCCCACTCTGTTCTGATTGGCCAGCTCTTGGAAGCTGCCCCTTGGCAGACTCCCGCCAGATCGGGAGGCTACATAAACAAACCAGGTAACAAACTGTAGTAGTAGGATTTCACTACTTTTTCTCGTTCTTTACCTGAAATGTCAACTTCTGAAATGTGATCTGAAATATGAGAGTGGACAACGCAAACAACACATTGAAAAACCTTAGCAACAACCTTAGCAACAAAGGCTACAGAACAAACGGCTGTTTATGGGCACGAGTGACGATCTGACGTCAGCTTGTCAGCGAGGTAGATAAAAATCACTATTCAGAGCAGGTTGAAGCCCTGACTTTTGACTGGCAGGGATCATTTCTACATATGTTAACCTCAAGTTTTGGAACTTTGACCATGTTCAACATCCAACATCATAACAGTATATAAATAACAGAAAATCACAAAAAGCATAATATGTCCCCTTTAAGTTTCCCACTCCCAATGATCAAAATATGTTTGTGATGAGCTCTAAAACGTGCGTTTTATGTGACTGTTTGTCTTAATTCCTTCAAACAGACATTATGAAGATAGAAGGTCTATTACTTGACAGGGGCAGCATGGTAAGTGTATGTTTTTGTGAATGTGTCTGTGTGTGGACACGGCAGTTCAGCTAACATTCATTCACAGACTTGTACTCTCCCTGTCAAAGCTGTCTTCTCTTGTCAGACACGTTGAACTCAAATCTATTTTGGGCTTAGTGTGTCTAGAGCTTCGTGACCAATACACACACAGACACATACACACATCCCTACCAGGCTCTGCTCTGTCACTTCACTGCACTGTCTCCCCAGCCAGCCGGTAAATCCCACAGCTGAATATTGCATGAGCAGCTGAGCGCTGGAGAGCCCCCGGCACATGTCTGAATAATGGGAAAGAACCACGGCAGATTGATTATAGTGTGTGTGTGTGTGTGTGTGTGTGTGGTGAGACTGTTTGGTCTGCCTACCACAGCAAAGCTCGGCTTGGACCGTTATTCACCTGCTACAACTTGCACATGTGTGTTTCTGACACGTTGTTATCAGGGTGTTAGCAGGCCTGTCCTGTGCAGATCAGTGAATAGAGCAGGGTACTAACACTGCAGTGGGTAAGGGTCAACTCCTGCCGGGGGCCGCAGATTCTCAACTATATGCAAATGTGATCATTTTCAGTTCTCAGTGCTCTAATATTCAGACTGAACTGAAAAGGTTGCAGTGTTGTAAACTGCACTGTCAGCTCACAGCAAGAAGGTCCTCTGTTTTAACCCCATCCAACGCTGAGTTGCACCCCAGTCATGCACGTCAGGTTTGAGGTGCACTCCCGCCTTTGGCCTTGACTGAAGGACTCTCCTCAGATCTGTATTTGGTGCCTCAAGTGTTGTGGCTGCTGCCTAGGATGGGTTAAAAGGACAGATTTCCCAACAAGGATTAATAAAGTAGAACTTAACTTAAAGTGCGCTGACACAGCACCCCCGCTGCCAGGCCATTTTGCAAGAGTGTTGGCTCGATTGTTGCCATGACTAAAGGGATGCAGGAGAAACACCTGGGGTCAGTGGTCTGTTACAGCTGACATCGGAATAAACAAATTAGACACAAGTGGATCTTTGGAGAAGGTTTACAAAAGAAGTAAACAAACAAAAACAACAAAACTCTGCACTGATGGGTGAATTCATGGAAGGATTGTGCGGCTTTTGCAGCCACTAAACCTGCACAAATAAGACAAAAAGAAACCATAAAGGGTGAAATGCACCTTAACTGTGCTGCCAAGCAAATAGCGTCTCGGTGCCCCTTTGCCATTTGTACATATTTAAATGAGGTAATATGCATACATTTGGCTTAAAATTGGCCACTTTCTATGCAAATGAGCCTCATTGCAGAAACAGTCCAATTCACAAAGACCAGCACTAATAGCCACATGCAGTTAGAGTGAAATTATTAGTGTCTTCAGAGAGTTGGTGGTAACTGAAGTGCATTTATAAGGGGTGTCACGCCCAGACTTTCCAGGCCAAGAACTTGTTCGGTCTGGAGAGTTTGTTGCACAATTTCCTCACTGCTATTTAAAAGCTGTTCTTAAGGTGGACCTCCGTCCGTTTGAAAAGCTTGGTGAGGCATTGGATGAAATTTTTTCTTTTGTCCTCCTCTTCAAATCATGCCATCTTCTTTTGCAGTCTGAAGGTGTGCGTTTGGAAAATCCAACAGCACTGACAGACTGAGATATTCAATCCCAAACACGGTTTCTCTCTGTCCCGTTTGAATTCCTTGCCTGAAGTTTTGAGGAGTGCCTCTGCAGCTCGTTGGTCAGGACTTGTAGCTCATGGACTGAAAATGAAATTTTTCTCTTTCTCTCTTCCATTGTCCTGCTTACTGTGTTCTTGGCATAAAGGCAACATTTATACTTTGCCACATGGATAATTGCAATCAGACGCAAAACAAGGGCAAATTGCACTCAGCTGCAAAACTTTATGGGGGTGTTTGCAATGTAATATCATTGGTGCAATATCTTTTGTGAATCAGACTCTGACACGGGGCAGATAGTGGTTGCAAGTCATGCGCAATTCACAGTGCTGTCAGCAGCCACAATCCGTTCTTTGTGAATTCGTCCCTCAATCTTCATGGAAATTAAAGAAATCCTGCTGCTTTACCTAATTTAGACTCCTGTGCTTTGACATATCCCATTATGCACTGGGTGGAAAGCACATAAACATTCGAGACACGTGATATGAAACTCAATAGTTATTCAAATTATGAATAGAAATTTTTAGATAGAAAGAAAGTCTTTTGTTCATGTTGCATCTGATAGTTATGATCCTGCTGTTGCTTGGAGAAAGTTATTTATATTTGAGAACGCAACTGAAAACCACAATTGTCCCATACAGGACTAATTTCAGCCGATGTTGACTATGTTGATGTTTAAGTGTCCACAAAGCACCTTTGCAGCCTCCTGTGAAGTTTCAGGGATGTTTGCTGTGCTGTTGTGCAGTATGAGCCGGCTCACTACAGAGGGGTTTCCTCACTCAGTCCTAATCAGCTTCGACAAGATCCGTTAGCCTCGTATCCATCTGTCTGTAGCTGCTGGTCTTCATGTGTAGTAATGATGGTCCTCAATTTTTCTCTTTCTAAAAAATGAGAGTTGGAGATACTTATAGCACTGATATTTTTTAGGGCTGGACATTATATAAATATTATATCGATATTGTGATATTGTCTTAGATTTCAGATATTATAATATTGTGATATGGCATAAGTGTTTTCTTTTCCTGGTTTTAAAGGCTGCATTACAGTAAAGTGATGTCATTTTCTGACCAGCTGTTCTATACTTTACCCACTCAGTCATTATATCCACATTACTGATGATTATTTATCAAAAATCTCATTATGTAAATATTTTGTGAAAGCACCAATAGTCATCACTACAATATTGTTGAAATATCGATATGGTTTTGGTCTGTATCATCCAGCCCTAATATTTTTGCACTGTATTGCACTTATCATGGATAAATAAGTGTTGCTCTATTAAAGCCAGGGTTGGAGCACCACGGGGGTCGCACTCTGCTCTGATGTTGACTTCTGAGAATTTGAACAGTTACAGAATCCTAATTAACTGCCACAGCTGTCAGTTTTTGATGTCTGAGTCAGTGATGATGAGGGTTTAGTTGCTGTGAGTTCAATCCTGAGACGTATGAAAGGTTGTTATGTCAGAATCACTTTAATGTAACAGCCTGCCAGATGTTGGTTCTTCCTCCTGTGTGTGTTTGTGCTTGTTGGCAGCAGTGGAAAGTAACTAGGTTAATTTGCTCAAGTATTATATTTAAGTACAATTGTGAGGTACTTGTACTTCATTTGAGGATTTCCATTTTACGCTAAGTAACACTTGAATTTATGTTCCCCTAGGTAGCATTTATAAGCAGTATATAAACATTTAATAAATGATTTATAACACACTATAATGTAGCTGTAAGCAGGTATAAGGACCTTTTTTAAAATGTTTATTAATGTACAGTATTTTTCAACAATTATAACTTCTACTATGAAGACATTTTATATTATTACAACTGTGTTTTACAGTTACAGGAGTTGTAGTTGTCATAACTTCATTAATAAACATTTATATCTGCTTACAACTATATTATATTGTGTATAGTGTTGCATTATATGTTACAAACCATTTATTAAAGCTGGAGTGCGGGACTTTTGTGAGGTGATTGCCTGATACAGACATACAGCACACTCTCATGCGCGCCCTGAATCACAGGCACACAAAGAGGGCTGGTAAAAACTGATATGTTTGTCCACCGGCCCTAAAACATATTTTTTGACGGTCCACCGGCCCACCGAGATTTGTCCCAAAACACTGTGGCCGATAGCCAGTACACCGCTGGCCATAACCTACTGTTGCGGCTGTAAAACGGTAGATAAATTATTTGAGCGTCACACAACCCCCGCGAAATGATCCGTTTCACTATCAGAATTTGATCCATTTGGTCCGATAACATTTGGAAAGTCCAGAAGAGCCGCATGATTAATGGCCAAACAGCCAGCACAGGAATGTCGCCCCTGACATGAGATTTAAAAACTCCATATGCAGGGAAATACAGAGAGATTTATCTGGTGGTGATCGGCTTAATCAGCATAGTGTGAACTCATTTGTCAAGGGCTTTAATGTAACGGACATTCATTTATATGTTCCGCACTGCAGGTTTAACTGTTGATATACTGCTTATAAATGCTAAATAGGGGGACTTTTAAGTTAAGTGTTACATGTGCTACTTTACTTCTGCCACAGTATAATTCAGAGGATAATGTGTTTGCAGTTCCCCTCAAAACTTCTCAGATAGTTTCTTTAAATAAGGCAGAACGGTAGAGGTAAATTGATTTGTTATCTCCACCCAAAAAAGATAAAATAAGAGAAAATCTAACTCACATTAAATTTTCTTTCAGATTTTATGTTCTGTAGCCTTTACTTCGACAGCAATCATAACAGCACCAGTAAATAAAAGAGTCCCTCACTGAGTAAAAATAAGCTTTCTTGTCAAAGTTTTATTTTTGCCTCGCTGCTGTGAGTATACTTCTCCATGAAGGTGAAGTAATTGGGAGTTGCAGGCTGGCAGAAGTCAGCGCTTGAAGCCAAAATCCTAAAGGAAGACAGTGTGGCTGTCAAATCTGTTTTTGCAATGTCCAACATAAATTGTTGCATCTGGCTGTGACTGTGCAAGTGCTCCTCTCTTTCTCTTTCTGTCTTTTGCATGCTCTCACATTCTCTCATTACATAGCTTTCATTTTCCTCCTTTTACTCATGAACCCCTTCATCACTTTCTGCTTGATCCTCCCTGTTTTTCTCTTGTCTCGGTTTCTCTCATGTCTTATTTCTTCCTGTCTCTGATCTCTCTCTGAGCTCACTCAGTCTCTGTCACAAATTTGCAACCTCATGGATGTTCGTTGAGCTGAGGGGTGTAGGAGCAGTGGTTTGGTCAAGAGAGGAGGGGAGTGGGGAGGGGGGGGGGGTCAGTCTGGGAACTTAAGAAGCCCACGGATACCCCCCCTCCACCCTCCATCCCAAGGCTTCCTGGCATCTTGCCCCGTGCCTCACTCCACCAGGATAATAACAACCCTCGGGAGGGAGGGAAAAACAACAGAAGAGTGCCTAATCATCACTCTGAAACCTTTCTCAACTTCAATCACTTTATAGCTTTTACAAATTCAGCACTTGGCCTCGCCACTTTGTTTGGTGATAGAAAACGAGAACGATAAAGAAGAACGTTTGCTTCCTTTAGGAATGTAGAAGTGTAGAAGTGTTTTAGCATCTTTCAGCTCACTGTTTCCTTTTAGTATTGAATCTTTGGATAAATATTTAGTTTTCTCTTTGTTTACTTTCCAAATTTTACACCAGCAGCAGCTTTCTAAAGTTGCAGTTTCTCTATTCCTATATCATTTCCTGTCTGAACAAAACAAAACAGCCCAAACTATGAAGATTAGTATGCAGTGTTTACTTTATAGTAGATGTTTATAGTGTGGTTTTGGGACACAGCTAAAGTGTGGCCTGTCAGCTCTCTTAACCTTCTCTGTCTCTCTTCAGTATGTACTGCTCAACAAAGCAGAAATGTCTGGCAAGGAAGAAGTCAGTCGTGCATTTTGTTTACCAACTTCCATCGTCTGTCTGCAGCGGTTGAGGTATGTGGCGGGCCGTGTGGAGAAGGTGTCGGTTAGGGAATGGCATGTCGGTCATTCCCGGGCTGAGTGTGTGAGGCATGTTTAGAGTAGGATGCCACCGGCTCTGAAGAAGTGTGTATGAGGATGTATGTGTGTGTAGAGGGGTGTATTTAAATAGCTGGAATGCAGTATTCCTCTGTAACTTGCGTACGTCTCGGGTTTCAGTCTGCGCCTGGCGGGCAGGCAGGACATTGTGCCCCACGTGACCGCTGCTCTTCTTCCCTCTTTGATGTTGAAGTATACAAAAAGATTTCCTTTCAGTGTTTACACGCATGCGTTATATGTACAATATGCTGCACTATGTGTAAACCCAGTTGCCATAGTGACAGCAGCCCTCCAATCAGCCAACGTGTGTTCGCTGTGTGTGACAGGTGCAACATGTTCCCTCACAAAATCTCACTCTGAGTTTGAAAGGATGTGATGAAGAGGCCTTGTCGCCTCATCGGAGAGGAAACACAGATGTGTGATCAGACTGCACGCCTCGATGGAACAATAAACACGCAGCAATTACAATCATGTGTGAAATGTTATGCTCATGCACTCTTACAAGGGCTGCAGAAAAAAGACTGCGTGTATAAAGCCCATAATTTGCCAGCAGATGTGTGGGGATTGCTACAGAAAATAATAGAGGATTGATTTCCTTGTTGAGAGTTAATGACAGTTACATACATATATATATATATATATATATATATATATACCTGTATATTATAGCCATTTAGGTGACTCATTGAAGGCAATTTAGTAAGCAGGTGGGTTGACTTTCATGGCAGTTTAGCTACTACAGGGATTGCACCTGTTACCTTACCAATACATAACGGTGTGATTAAAAGCTTGAAAGCTAAATTAAGTGTACGAAAGGTTTTAAGTTGATGTAGTCTGTCAGACGGATGGACATACTGTACTTAGACTGCAGCTGGTTTCCTGTCACATCCATAAAATATTTATGGTCAGACACCTGAGTGAGCAGTGAAACTAATATATAGAGATAGGCGACAAATAAAAGTAAAAATCAATACAAAGTAAGGTGTTGATTTGTGTTGTTTATTCCTCTGTGCCGTAGAGCTCCGTTGTTGTCCAAAAACGATACAAAACACGTCAATGAGCCACACAGTTGCACTGTGACATGTTCCTTCATTACAAAGAGTAGAGGCATGGTAGGTTGTATAGAAACAGCTCCAAAGACTAATAACAGCAATCACGTATTCAGTCTCTGGAGCAAGGCTACAAAGTCTCACGCAATTGACACTTTTCACCTGCTCTCACACCACACGTCTATTTTCTCATGCAATGAAAAACAAATTCATAACTGATAATGTTGTGGTGCGAAAAGAGGACACTGATAGCGCACAGACAGATAAGACAGAGCAGCACAGTGCAGCAGCAAGTTATTCAGACCATCAGGGGGAAAGTGAGAAATCCATTATTAAATCTATTATATTGTAATGTATTCCCATGCATGCTGCTCAGAGTAGTCTCAGTCAGCAGCAGCACAGCGTCTCACACCGTGCACATGCAGGCAGGAGTGAGAGTTAGTTACTATGGTTACGGAGACGCTCTGTGTCTCTGTTGCTCTGAAACTTTCTCACGATTCCCAATAATAGGTTTTTAGGTTAGTTGTGAGGCCATTTCATTCATCCAAGTTGTTTGTACTTTTTTTGCAATTGGTAGACTCTGAAGATGGCCTTGTGAGTATTGAGAATAGCAACCTTCAGGTTTAACAATATTCAACCAACCAAATCATATTGTGATGTGTTGTAAGGCTATTTCATTCATATAAATTGTTTGTCCTTGTTTGACCTTGAAGATGGCCTAGTAGCCTGCAACCTACTACCATTTTAGGCTTCATAATGTTTCCAAGTTTGTTCCCCCATTTTAAAACATAACCAGTCGCCCGTGGTGAGGAGCATAGATCTTTCTTATGTTTTGAAGAAAAATATGTGTAATATCTGGAATGTATATCAAAAATGCTACCCAATAAACACAAATTAACAAAAAGAAAAAGTCTTATGAAAAAGGTGTTGTTTCATAAGGCCAGAGGGAGGTCTTGTGGGTCATGCTCATTTTATGAACAAAAATAAGTACTGCTAAAGCACTACTACCCACCCCCCCACCCCCACCCCAGGGGAGCAATCTCACTCCAAGCTGAAGTCAAAACTTGGCAGCCCCGCTCCGGTGAGTAGTTCTGCGTAAGGCAGTCCACTGCCAGCCATATCCTTTACATTGTCACCCATCTGTATATTTGACTGGGTGCCAATTATCTTAGATAATGATATTTTTAGATACTTTTTACTCCCACACAACCATCTCTTGTTACTAGTAACTCTGGAGATTACCATCTTGAGTTGTTTGATGTATGAACAATTGCAAGTTGGAGCATAACTATAAAAATGATAACATGCAAACATGACCATTAAGCCCACAGCTGAGCCTCAGTACACCTGAGTCTGATACAAAGCTTAGAGTGACAATGGCAACTTGATATTCTCTGCATTACAAGAGTTAGGACTATAAAAGTTGTCCCTCCATTTTCATCCACATAACAACTTTGTTGTAATGAGTATTACATTCTCAAGGAGTCGCTAATACTCTAAAGGCTATAAAGTTAAAGTCTTGATGTTAAACACATTGCAAATGTTAGTTATATACTGTGTGTTCTCACAGATGCTACAGGGGTTTCTCAGAGTGGCTTTGGAAGAGGAGAGAATTTTGGTTTAATTGGGTTAAACTAAGAAGGTGGAGCTAAAGATGTAATATATTAACACAGTTTGTGACAGTGATTTTATTTCTAATCAATTAATTCACAGAAGACTTGCTCTCGTTCTACTACTGTTAAATGAAGCGCTATCTTTTGTTACCATACTGAACTTTCAGCATAGTGAATTTCACCATCCTGAATTAATAATAAAAATAAGTCAGTGTTATTTTTGCCATTCAAGCCAGTTTTTACATTTGCTTTAAAAAAAGGTCATTCTTTGGCTCCTTTTTGGTTGAAGTTGCATTTTTTTCGCAGAAAAATCTTCTTTTTTGTTCCTCAAGGCCTCTATGGGCCTCTGTGCCAGTGCCAGACCTCCATGTGACATGTTTCTTCTTTCATTGACAAGTGAAGGATCCCTGGTAAGATGGGAAAAAATACTCTTTCTTCCTGCAGAAGAGCTCCAAGGTTCCTCTTAGCCTATGGAGCAATGGCCTTTCTCAAAATACACTCGGCTTTCAGCAGCTGTGTCTCTGAAGACTTGTTTTCACGTTTTTTCTTTATGAGTCACAAAGTGTAAGATGGTTTGAATCTGACAGAGAGAGAGAGAGAGAGAGAGAGAGAGAGGAGGACGTGAGAAATTAGGTCACCTCAGCTCTCTGACACACAACATTCATGCACTGGGGAAAAAATGAGCTGCATGAGAGGCTTGACCACGCAGGCTCAGAGTGATGATGTTGACAACTATAAATGATCATAATCAGATGATGGAGTACACAATGGACAGCCTCAGCCCAAAAGATTTTGCATATGAACACTTTTGAGTTTTAAACTAGTACATATCGTAACGAATGCCCTCCACTTTCTCTCTAGCACTTTCCAATGATGTCATAGCCATGGAAAATACTCATCTCTGATTGGCTGGCAAGTGTCCATTCAAATTGTGTGACACCTCAAACGATCTGGGCTGCGTCTGAAATTCCATACTAACATGCTATTTAGTACGCTAAAACAGTATGTGATATTTTTTAGTATGAAACCAATAGTACGGGAAGTGCATACTAAATATTACAGTATGCAAGCACTGGACATAACACCAGCATAAATGTCCAACAATTCAATGCAGTAGTGACGACGACAACAACATAACAGACAATGGCAGACAGCGACCAAGGCAGCTCTGGCAGAACATCTTTAACACTTCAATTTAAGTGAGGTTTCACTTTGCTAGGTGTAATATATTTTTTAAATTAGTTCAGACTTTATGGTTGGCACTGGCTACCATGGTTACGTGTCTCCAACTGGCAAGAAGGCTTTCAGGAAGCGACGTGATAATTACAGCTCAGTGCGTCCGAAAAGATACGTACTACTGTTTATTCACATGAGAGTATGTTGAACGAGAGTACACATATTGGGTATGTAGTGCATAGTATGCGATCAACTGCGCAGATCAACTGTTTAACCGTTGCTATGGTTACACACTTTCTAATATTCCATGCCCACTGGTTTAGAACTTTCATTCTAAATCAGCGGAACTTTAGAATGCAGGTAACCGTAGCAACCACACAACAATGCTACTAACTCTCACTGAAACAGTTAAACTAAACAAACTTTGAAAAATTGATAATGATCTACCTTGTTTTTCTTTGGTAAGTGGTCAGGGTAAAAAGTCAGAAAATACACTTTGAGGTGTTCTGATGTAGAAAATTTTATTTTTGTATGGAAGTGGCTACGGTACAGATTCCTCCGTGTCAATAGTCTGTTTATTGTTAGTACAGAATTATTATGCATGTGCATTGGTATTGATTGCACAAGATCACGCGACCAAATCCAAATTGTTTCAAAATGGAGGAACATACGTCAATCCTTCCCAAGATTGGGTTAAAATTGTTAGGTTTAGGCACAAAAACCACTTGGTTAGGGATCGGAAAAAGTCGTGATTTTGGTTAAAACAGTAAAATGCGGTAAAAATGTCCAGTTTAATGGCACTAAAATGGCCAACATGACAGGAAAAAATGTCCGGTTAGTGGTCTACAAGAGGTCTGGCAACAAACTACTATTGACATGGAAAACCAAAATGGAATCCCGTTCCGTGTCAGCAGTCAGTAAATTGCTTCCGTAGCCATAGCCAGTGCCTTTGTGTATGTCAGAATACTTCCTCATGGAAGCCCTCTTTCTTAAATCACAACCATTCACAATGTAGGAGATTAAACAAGCAAGTTAAATAACTGCACAATAATCCTCCCTGTCATACTGCAAGAATCATTCAGGAATGGTTTAAGAACCATTGAAGGGGAAATGTCATTAATTACCTGTCCAACAAAATGTCCTGATAGCAGTTCCTTTGAACAACATGGCAGCATCCAAGACACATCCACCCATCAGTGGTCTTCAGTGATGCAATGCGCTGGTCTTTGCATGGTCAGCTTTAACAGGTCAGCACAGGTTCTGTGTTCAGGCACTGCCGCAATGTATTCCCACTTTTTTGTCACTGAGTTATATAGTTTTAAAAATATTTTGAAATGCAGGCTACTTTTTATTAAAAAGAGCCGAAGTGAATTTCAGTTTCCAAATAAACATACTTCTAAATGACTGAGTTGTGGTGGCAATTTATGTCAGATTGTTGCTCAGATTCAACAACAGTTAGATTGCAAAAGACTGTGACAACTTGGTGAATGGCTACATAAAATAGATAAATGTGGTATTGAAATGCATTCCTCTGTTGAGCTGATTCTCTGATGCTTCAACTCCCCTGAATGTGGTGCACTCATGGAAATGTCAGCGCAGAAGAAGTGCATCAATGACATGCACAAAATTGGCTCTTAATGCATTCCAGCCTATAAAGAGACGAGCACTCAGATCCAGCCAATCACACACACACATACACACACACACATACACTGTCTGGTTGTGCTCTACTTTATCCATAACTGATGGTTGCTTGTTAACCTACGAGGAGGAGACAAAAGTATTTCCATGGCAACCCTGAAGATTCATGCAATGTATGAGTAGCAAAACCAATATGTCTGAATTAAATACTATTATCAGAGGCTATACAGACTGTCAGTGGTCAGTTTGGAGCCATTTATTGTTTGCCTTACATCAACAAATCCCAAAGTACATTGAGCCCTTTCCCATTAGTCCTGTGTTCAAGTATGTGTAGTTACTCTATGTGTGTGTGTGTTTATGTGTGAGAGCTTGATGTGCAGCATCTGTCGATTTGCTGCTTGTCTTGTGTTTCAAATATTAGAGGTAATCAGATCCTTCTGCTCTTCCTGGTTTTAGCTTGACTCAGCCTGCCAGGAGTGGTCAAGCCTAGTAACTTCAAAGTGACCTAAAGGTCGCTGGTGTAAATCCTTGAACAGATTGAATCAAGAGTAAAAGTCTACAGTCATGCTTGTGGTCCAATATGGCAGCAATGGGCCTTACACTGCACAAAACAAAATTGTTGAATGGATGAAAAATGGAGCAGCTTGCTGTTTTTAAAGGAATGGTTAGACATTTTGGGGAAAACACAAATCTCAAAGTTAGACAATGTCTGTGTCTTTGTGTTATGGAGCTACAGCCAGTAGGTGGTTAGCCTAGCTTAACATAAAGACTGAAAGCAGGGAAAAACAGCTAGCCTGGCTCTGTCTAAAGTTAAAAAAATCTGCCTATCAGCACCTCTAAAGCTCACTAATTCATAAGTATCTTGTTTGTTTAGTCTGTACACAAACAGAAATATAAAAAATGTGTAGTTTTATAGGGAGTTAGGACAGCCTTAGCTGAATGCCTAGTTTAGCATTTTAATTTGCTTGCTAACATGCTACCATCACCACTTTAATATGCTAATGTTTTTCATAAAAAATGTAGCAGCATAGCATATTAAATTGTGTACAGATAGCATGATAACTTGCTAGAATTCAGCCTGTTAGTGTACTATGCTAATGTTTAGCATGACAAAGGTTTAGCTTTGACCAAATACCAAAATTTGACTAACTGGAAGACATCTTTTTAATTTATGTTTGAACTGTTGTAATTGTTGTTGTTTTGCATAGACGCAACTACACATTGACCATAAAGAAGCATAATTTTGTCTTCCCTCTGGCTTACAGCTGTGGGGAAAGATTCATTTTTTTAGCATGAAAAGAATCCCAAACATGGATTGAAGCCATGCCATGCCAGAGTGAAATCTAGGAAAGAGCGGTGAGTGCTGACATGTGTGGCTTTTTCTCCACAGTCACCAAACCACTGACAATCTTGGGAAACATTTGAAATAGGAAAAGACAAAATGTACGCTAACGTGTGGATTCCCAAATCTGTCAAAATTTCAACAACTGATGCCAGACAGTGCAAACATTGGACATGATAAACATTGAGAAATTCAGATCAGATTTCAGTTTTAGGGCAAAAAAATCAACATCGAACTTGCAGAAAGCGGGTGGTACAGTATAATTTGATGCAGTCATCTGTGCCAGCTCAGCCAGACTGAGGTTTCAGGTTTATGCAAGAAGTGGGAGTGCTGGAGGTCGGGAGAGTTCGGTGTCCTGTGTGTCTTTGTGATGCACTGAAAGGATTTTCTTCTTTTTGCTCAGCCCTGAAGTGTTATTGAACATTGCAATGTTGGCCTAAATCCAGTATCAATTCAGCAGATTCTGAAATTGGATTTTCTTTCAGAGATTGAAAGTGTTTTTTTTTCCTTTTCAAAAAGAATGATAGTGTTCTAGGTCTCATGATGAGATTGAATGCTTCGTTATTCACCACTGAAATTTTCTCTCGCTTTTGCCATACATTTAGCCTCCGACTGTCCCACAATCCAGTTACAGTATGATAGAAAGACTGAGCTGTAATTTTAAATAACATCTTTGAACTCCTCTCTGAGCTTGGCTGTGACATGTAATCAAAAAGAATGCAGGGATATCAAATGGTAAATCCTCCAGTTTATCCTTTGCCCTACGGTCTAAGCTTCAGGCTCAATCTGTACATACACTTCATACAGTATTGCTGCTGTTGGGTAAAAGCTTGATCAGTTCAAAAAGCAGCCTTGTGTATGTTTTTTCTGTCCTTCTTTTTGTCTCTAGCTTAAAGGGGACATAACATGCACATTTCCAGGTCTATATTTTTAATTTGGGGCTCTAATGGATTATCTTTGCATGATTTACTGTTCAAAAAATTACTTATTTATCTTGTACTGGCCCTTTATGCAGCCCCTCAGTTCAGCCTCTGTCTGAAACAGGCCGTTTTAGCCCCTGTCTCTTTAAGGCCTCCCTCCCGATGAGCCCACTCTGTTCTGATTGGTCAGCTCCTGGAAACTGCCCCTTGAGAGATTTCCCCCGGCTGCGGAGGCTACGTTAACAAACCATGAAACAAACTATAGTAGCAGGATATTACTACTTTTTCTAGTTCTTTACTCGAAATGTCAACTTCTCAAATACATCCGTACATGTTCGAGCCGAAAACCAAATCCGAAATATGAGAGTGGACAATGCAAACAACAACTTTAGCAACCAATGTTACGGAATGGACTGCTGTTTATGGGTAGAAAAAAACGTTGCAAACGAAGCTTTTAGAGCAGTTTGAAGCCCGGGCTTTTGACTTGCAGGGAGCATTTTTACATACGTTAACCTCAACCTCATGTTTAACATAGCCATCCAATATCATAACAATATGTAAATAACAGAAAATCACAAAAAGCATAATATGTCCCCTTTAATAATCATGCTTTCCACTGTTTTTTTTTTTATTTGACTCTTTAATTCCAGATGCACAACTAGGATTCACTTACATATGATTAATGCACTGGTGTGTCTGAGGGTGGAATACCCATCGTCCAGTCAAGAATCAAATGGTAGCCCTCAGATAGCTCCTCTCATGATATCTGATACACTATTAGCTCGATTCTTACATTGTGTTCTAGCATTTATTTTAAGTGCCTCTGTGTGTGGGTGTGGTCCAGGGCAGAAGAGCAGGAAGTGGCAGTGTGAAGTATAGAAATCTCATTATTGATGCAGCCTGCTCGGTGCAGCGGGGGGATCACAGTGTCCGGTTGCCCGAGTCTCACTATTAACAGCAGGAGCAAATCCAGGAGTTCAAATTGCACCTCGGATGTTTATGCTCTGCAGCCTCCACATGTCCGACATCTCCCCTCCTCTTCTGCCGTCTTGTACAGTACAACTCTCTTAGTCTGCAGCTGAGTATTGTTTGATCATTTTAGAACTAAATCATGTCTTGATTTTTACCAATTTAAAACAATTTCTCACGAAAAATTGTTGTAGGTTATTTTAGAAATAATTGTTTAAATCTTAATAAAGAGATATTAAATAGGTTTAAAGGTTCTTTACATTTAGATCAATGCCAAGATATTAATGGTCTGTGTTTATGTAAAATACTTTTTTTTTGCAGTAAAACTTTATTGCCATTTAGTCCAATAGTTTTTAGGTGTTGTTGTTCTTGAAATATACTCTACTGTTATGTCTGTGTCCCCTCCCTTTCAGCCAGATATTGTGGTGTTTCTTTGAATTTGTGTACTGGCCTGTAACAAAACAAGAGATGAAGATGCAGACACGCAGAGCTTGTTTATATTGCCTGAGGCAAGTCGGTTAGCAGTCACTCTTGTTTTCAGAACAGCTGTTCATCAACCCGGTCTGTGTGTAATATACCTGAAGTGTTCTGGGTTTGAACCTGGTCCAGGATGTCTAGATGTTGACCCTGCATGTTTCTTCCGATCTTTCCCATCTCTCGTAACTATAGACTATATAATGAAGGAAAATGTATATTTTTGAGGACCCCCGACACACAAAATCGACTCAACTTGATTTTGCCTCACGTCTCTCCCTTCACACTCTCCACACCCTTCACAACTCTCCCATGCACCATTGGAGAGTTGCACTTCACAGTTTGAAAACATCTGGCACAGATAGAAATATCTTGACAAATACTAAATTAATTGCAATGACATTTTGTACTGACACCACCAACAGGTCAAAGTTTTCACTTATCCAGTACAATATTTCAGTATGTAATAGATGCTTAGCAGAAAATTTGTTACAGACATTCATGCTTCCCAGACGATGTATCTTAACTTTGGTGATCTATTTTGGTTGACATCTTTGATTCAGAGTGAAATGTTTCCACAACTATTAGATGGATTGCCATGACATTACAGACATTCATGTCCCCCTCAGGATGAAGGGTAATAACTCTGATGATCTCCTGACTTTTCCTGTAGCACCATCATTAAGTCAAAGTTTCCAATAATTGTCCAATAATTTGGTCTACCACCAAATACCAGCAAAGCTACCTACATTCCCATCAGCCTCAGCTGTACTTTATGTTAGCGTGCTAATATGCTAAACACAGAAAATGATGAACATGGTAAACATTACATCAGCATGTATTGTCATCATGAGCATGTTTGCATGACCACCACTAGTATGGAACCACCTTCCCTTTTTATATTTATTTCATGATTACTAAGAAACAAAAACAAATTTCAGACCTCAACATTTATCCATCTTACAATTTGGTTTTCTTTACAATGAGCATTATTAGGTATTAGCTATTATTCTTCCTTAAAAATAAGATTAGGTTTGGTGAACAAAAGACAAATGTGAGATTAATGATAAATGTATGAAACACCAGGACTGACTGCTGTAACATATTTTGGTGGTGGGTAGTGCTGATAAGTGGCACCATTCCTCAGGACCTGTTGTCTCAGTATTGTGTGTTTACATTCAATGCAGTGTTGACGTGTCCCCGCGTCACTGACACCAAAACAAATTCCTGTTGGTTTGTTGTTCTTGGCTGATTAAGTGATTGTGATTGTGCTCTCAGGGCACCATACTGGGCCTGCCGGTCCTCCCCTTCGGGCTTTGCCAGAGCATCTGTGCTGAGCTGGCCACTGAATCAGGATCTGGCAAGGCCAGGCTACAGGCAGCAGGCCGTGTGTTTCAGTAAATCAGTGAGTCCCTCTGGGGCTGCAGCGAGGGGACAAGGCAGAACAGGGAACAGGTTTCTTTGCTGCAGCAGCTGTGTGTGAGTGACCGTGTTACGTGTGTGTCCATGGACGCACAGACAGAAGCTTACACACGCATTAGCTGGTGGCACTGAGTGCGTCCTCAGCTTCAGTTCAGAGTTAGAAAGGCAGCAGCTGTTGAGTGAAACCTCAGGACTTGGCTGCATTGTTCTGACACATCGTTCTTTGTGTATCAAAGAAGGAACACAAAGGACATCCAAGCTACACTTGTTGTTTTCTCTCGGCCAACGTGTTGAATACCAACAACAACTTATTAAAGGTGAAAAAAGAACTGTCTAGTCTTGGAGTGGATTTTGCATTTAGAGATGTTATTTGTTAGAGAGATGTGTAGAGATGTTGTTAAAGCACTGCTTCACCACCTTTTTATGATAAAATTGCATCACTCAGACAAACTGTTCTGTACTGGACAAACTACTGATATTCAGTATCTAACTTTTCAGATTGGAAAACTATCTGATGTCAAAAAAGCGACGGCAAACCAAAAAGTTTAATAGTGAGATTGCAATCTAGATGATTTAGAGACGCACTCAAGCCAGATAATGAAAAGGTGCAAACGTAACTGTCTCTTCAAGTCGAATAGATAATCTTGGTAGTCTGTGGAGCAGCTTCAGAGATTTCAAGACTTACAGTAATGCAGAAGGTGTAACGATAAGTTGTAGCATTCATCAAAACCTGGTCATGTTTCGCTGGTCATAGTCCATCTCTACAAATCATCCATCGGTTGATGGTTAGATGTTAGCTAAAATGTCTCTGCTGGGAAGTGAGATAATCTATTGTTGACCTTGAAAACTAGTTTGACAAGCGAAAAAAACTCTTAATTCAAGGTCCACTTACTAGCTTTTACCAGGCTTTCAACCACATCTCATAGTCTTCCTCTGTGGATTGGGTTTGCTCAGTTGTCATGGAGATTCCTAGTGATCTTCACAACATCTGAGCTCGCAGATCATTATTAATCTCTTCTCATGGTCTTCCTCAATCACCCTAATTGTCTGCTGAGGAAGACCACGAGATGTGGCTGTAAGCTCCACAAAAAGCCATCAAGTGGATTTTGGTAAAATATTTTTGCTTGTTTTTTGGCAGCTACTAAACAGTTCCAGGTGCATTACGACCACCCTCTGAACTGGAGTCAGACCTGCAATGATTTGCCCCAAAATGTTAATTAAATTGCATATTTAAGTTTATGTGGGTATGTGACACTCAAGATAACAATTGTAAAAGGGGTCTTAGCTATGTTGTGTCATTGGAGGAGGAGGCAGCTAATCAGTGTAGTTGTTCATGAATAATGCAACTGGTCCGTTAAGAAACTCCAAACAGCCTATTCCAGTAGATGTGGGTGTGGAGCTCTGGAAACCACAAGAATATTTTGTGAAACTGAACAACTTTTGGTGAATAAATGTCACCAATGTGTCCTTGGTTTGAGTTGTATTCATGTCTGCCCTTTGGGATTTTAGGCCACCAACTAAAGAGAAATGGGGTCAACACAGATCCTCTTACAAATTAAGTGGTGTTTCATTAAAAATAGCACTTCAGTGCACACACTCCAAGATAAACCCCATTGTGAGGGATAAAAAACAAAAGATCACATCTAAAAAAAACCCAAAAGCCAAATGTAACTTTTAGCAGAGCAATCTGGGAGGCAGATATCATTTGGCTCTATCTGCCTACGCAAACCAACAACCAGCCACCTAGCATAACTGAAATAGATGGTGTTGTGGGCTTGGAACCGATGGAAACAGGGTAGAATACAAAACAGGAGTACAAGAATGCTGCGTATTGTCTGTCTGAGAACAGGCTGAAGACAATGCGAGCCTTCATTGGCTTGTGTCCATTGTGCCTGGGATTTCTTGGGCCGTGTCTCAGCTGAAGGGGAGAAAGGTCTTCATTCAGCCTGCTCGGGGCTTCTTCAAACCTGCCATTGTCATCGCTTCTTCTCTCCCCGTCCCAATGTTTTCTTTTCTCTCGTGGCTGATTGATAACCCTCTGCCGCACAGACGCAGCGTTATAGTTATGTCACTCAGCAAACCGGGTGGTTTTGAAAGCTCTTGACTGCTGTTTTCTTTTGTTTGGCGCCTCATCTCTTCGTCAGTGTTTCGCTTCCTGCTCTCAAAATAGTAGAATCGGAGAGGAGTTAGATTACACCCAAGGTCAAATCCTCAGTCTTGCGCTGAATGACAGTGGATACGGTTATTGGTGGCTTTCTCCTCTCAGTTCTGAATACATTCCTCTGTCACTCAAGGAGGTTTTGACCCACATCTTTTACCCTGTGCGACAATAAACCTTAGCTATTGTTGAACAGCCATTCCTGCTGCTGAGCGACATTCAATGCCGTGTTATTATGCGCCAAAATAATTTAGGAGTGATGTCATTCTAACCAACAACCCTGTTAACGCTGTTTAATTTTGCTGTAAAAAGGAGAGCCAGATGATAAATGGTTGGCCTCCAGATTGTGAGTAGCCAGCCTGTTCTGAGCAGCTCTTCTGAATGATTTAGTCAAAGGAACCAAAGAGCGCCTGAAAAGAAAAGCTCCTTTTAAAAAAAAAAAACTTCTTGTGTGAGGAAGTGTCTCAAAAAATCGTGACAGGCTTGTTAAAGCCCCCCACCCAACAATGCCACCCCCGGCTGCCCTGCCACCATCCCCTTCAGTTTTCAGTCTGTTGGACAACACAGACAAAGTGATGGCAAACCAAAGCGGATTTAGCTCAGCCTGCCACGACATCCTCGGTTCACATTAAGTTAGACTTACAAGTGTAGGAATCTTCAAAAGTTTCTGTGATCTGTAGCCAATTCTTCACTCCGGTGAACAGCTTTTTAGATTTCACTGAATAGAAAACTTTTTTTTAGTTAAGGTTGTGGCAGCAGCAAGATGGCCACTGACTAATTACTATTTTTACATTAATTCAGAGGTGTTGCTTGTAGTGTAGCTCTATTTCAGCCCACTGTTTGTAACTTTACTGTTCAGGTTCACTCTCACCGCTCTCATCAGCATTGTTTCCAGTAGGCTGCTGTTTTCTGCAAAAAAAAGCTCTGAAAACCAACTGTACATACTGGTGAACATAGTGGAGCATTTAGCAGCTAAAGAGCCAGATATTTCCCTCATGAGTTGGCGGAGACCAAAACAGAACTAAAAGAAAATGAATATTTGACATAAATTCACCAGGTGGACAGACACATGACTCCAAAAGAATGAAAATGTTGCTGCTGGATGTATAAATAAGCAACTGTTGGCTTAAAAGTTCACCAAAACTTTAAAGATAATGATACTATATGTCAGTGCTGTGTTTGCAGCTTGTTCTGCTGCCTTCAAGTGACTAAAAAAGTCACTTAATGCAGGTTTAACGTCGAAATCCCTTACTGTAAAATGTCCAGCTCGCTACCTATCTTGGTCACAAGTAACAAAATAATAACACAATATAAGTAAAATTTTGCTATTATTTTGTTACTTGTGGCCAAGATAGGCACCTATTAGCTGGTACCAACTAGATTTTTAACAAGATAAAACCCTCTAATAATATCAGCCAAGCAGACTGTCAGGTTCTAGTAAAATATACTTGAATAAAACACTGACCTCTGCCTGCTCACACGTTGTAAACTGCTCAGCATAAAAGCATCAAATTAACACATAAGGTGTAAAAAATGTAATTATGGAAATATCACACCAGCGCTGAGTCATTAAACCTGACGATTCCCTGAGGATGATAGTGCTGGTGTGTTTCCTGACGTACTGTATGTGTTTTGCTTACTTGTAAACTGCTTAACTGTTTACATGTATCTGCTTCATAAGTACACAGCCCTGCCTGTTGTGAATGACTCATCTGTTTGTGCTCATTACAAAAACACGCCAGCGGCTCTAAACCAAACATTCTCGTTCTTCCTTCATCTATCTATCTCTCTCTCTCTCGTCTCTCCTCAGATTGTGCAGTCTGACATTGAAGAAGCTGGTGGTGATGAGAGAACTTGATAAAGAGCTGATCTCTGTGGTCATCGCGGTAAAAATCCAGGTATGCTGCGTAAACAGAACAGACAACTGCTACACAAACAAACATGAACAAATCCAATAAGTCCACCTGCCTTGTATATCTTATTTCCTGCAAAAGAAGGATCATACTGGTTTATATCCTGACCATTTTTTTCAATCCAAGCACAATTTATTGCACCTTTTAAGATTCATGTCATACAGTGTGCACATCAGCTTGCAGAGACTTATGTTATCATGCATCCATAATCTAACTTTGACATGAATTAGCCAGTTGCTGCCCAGAAAATTATAGAAGAAATGCATTTAAACATGCACTGGAAAATAGTTTATTTTAGTTTAGTTCTTTAAAATGATGTATGGTGTGCAGAAAATGTGTTGAATCCTGCTGAATGCAGAGTGTAGGACAGCTGCAGAAATGCAGACTACTTTCCAGGGGAAGCGCCCCACTAAATTAAACACCAACTGATTCCCACAGGGCTCCAAGCGGATTTTGAGGTCCCATGAGATAGTGCTGCCACCCAGTGGGTCTGTGGAGACTGATCTGGCACTCACCTTTTCACTGCAGGTAAGAAAAATAATCACTAGGGAGCTGTTTGGTAAATTATGAACAGTATAAGTTTCCAAAGAAACCATTTATATATAAATTTTTAATAAAAGGTGAGTATCCCAGGCTTAAGTACGTGTGGGATGAGTTTCATCACAGTTGTTGCCATGACAACTGTGCAACCTTACAGTATAGTGGATATTAATGAAATATGAAGGTCTTTCCTGAATGCATGAAATACTGTCACACAAATGTCAAAGAGTAGCTAAATAATTATCCTTTATGAGCCTGCAATAGTCTGCATTGTTGTTATTGTCAGCAAATCCTGTGAAAAGACCAGAACCAGCAATGTGTGAGTTAATCTCTCAATACTTTCTGCCTCTGTACGTGAACAGCCTGGGAATATGTGAGGATTTCATGCTTTTCTACAACAGCTGGGCACTGTAGCTTTTAACAAATGTTACTCAAACAAGAGTAAATATAGTGTTGGGGACTACTTTTAGTTGCTGGCAGCAAGACGGAGTAAAGGAGATTGACTCCAAATAAACTACAGTACCCATGTCCATCCTTATGAAGAGACAACAGTGTGGCTCATTGATGTGTTTTTAATAGTTTTTGGACAATGGAGCTCTATGGGACAGAGGAATAAACTAGATCAGGCTTTGGAAACACAGACAACACTTGTTAGTAGGATTCATGCATCGTTGGTTTTTGTCTTGTCTCTATGTGGGATTTGCTGACAAAAAGAAAAAAACAGAATATCACAAACCTTATCCTTAAAGCTACAGGTAACGTTCTGAATGTGTGAGTTATGTGGGCATTCTTCTCTTTTTTTCTCCACCACCCTCAGTACCCGCACTTCTTAAAACGAGAAGGAAACAAGCTGCAGATCATGCTCCAAAGGCGGAAGAGATACAAGAACCGAACTATCTTGGGCTACAAAACTCTTGCAGTGGGCTCTATTGATATGACCGAGGTATGCTGCGCCAAAACTGCATTCGTGTTCCTGTTGTCCACCTCAAGTTTAACGCTGAGTAATGCAGTTTGTGTTATTAGCGTGTGCAGTATGTAGAAGATAACAAGTGTCAGGGCAGGTAGGGGCCGAAAGGTGAATCAGCTCTAACAGGCTGTTAGTGTCAGGAAATATAATGAGGAAATGGTGGATGCTGCAGGTTGACATTTGCTAGAAAACTTTATCCTCCTCATCCTCACCTGGGGTTTGGTGCTTCCTCTTCTTCTATAACTTTGACTCTTTGGAGCACATATTACAAGAAACTTCTTAAATAAACTATTTGGCTTTCAAATTAGTCTGAAAATAAAAGAAATCTTATTTTTGAACCTTTTTCTCAGTACAAATCAGTTTTTTTATCCCTAAAAACAAATGTTATCTCACAGACAGACTGTTGCTTATGTTTTAAGAAAAGCTAGAATACATAAATAATTGGCTGGATTCAGGTGAATATTTTTCCGTGCAGAGGAGTTCCCATATGGCTACAAAGCTCAGCGGAGCTTATTAAGGTCACATCTCAGCAGCTGAGAGACTAAAAAAAAACATTTCGACACCTGGGAAGAATAAAAAAGCTGAAACACAGAGTTGTACTTTACCACAAGAAAGAAATGATTCTCGCTTTCTCAGCTGAAGGATACAAAGCGTCTCTGACAGAACGTACCACACACGATACAGTGTAAACTGCTGAAGGCCGACGTGGTCTCACAGGACTCCACGAGCACAGTTCAGATTTAGGGCAGCGCTGTCCTGAAGTGACTCAGGGTTTATTATTGGATTTGTGTGAATCTCTGAAGTGACTGGTAGATTATATCCAGAGAAAAAAAACTTTTCTAACTCAGTGATTACTACTAATGTGTTTTTGACCACACTGAGCACTAAAAGGCTTCAGTGGAGCCTTTTAGTCAACAGCAGAAAAAGGTGGTTGGCTCGTTTTCTTTATCTACTCTTACAGGAACAATACACATAAATCAGCATTTCTGTAAATACGCCAGACTCATTTTCGACTGTTGTCCCTCGGCCAGATGTTAGATTAGCCATTAAAACAACAATAAAGCAAACAAAATGTAAAATCAGAACAGCAGAAAGCAGGCAAAGAAACACTGTGTTTCATGGGTAAAACTTTATTCTGCCTTTGACCTGAATATTTGTTACAGTGATATCACAGACTGAACAATTTGAACAAGAAACCTCTTTGTCTCTCGCGAACGTGACAGTCTTGGAAAAAAAACTGCACACAAATTGCAACTTGAGTGGATTCATTCTTTCACTACACTTCTTCCATTCTCTCCTGGTCCTCTGCTCCTGCCCTCTTTCCTCAGGTGATGCAGCACCCGACGGAGGGAGGCCAGGTTCTTCCTCTCTGCAGCAACCAGAAAGACATGCTGGGCAAAGTGGCAGAGATCTGGATCTTTTCCCTGTCCAGTCAGCCAATAGACCACGAGGAGGCAGCCCTGCAGGGGGGACAGAAGATCAAATGCTCCGGTACACTTTGCTTCTCATTAACACCGGTGTTCTGAGGTTAAAAACAGCATGTTGCCATCATAATCACCTAATATGTTAGATGGGCAAAACAGAGCAGGGATCAAAGAGTTCAGGGTGTTTTTTTCTCTCTCTAATCATGCAAAGTGGTAAATTTCAGGTAGCATACAGCTCTGTGTGTACTGTACATCATGTATATTTAGAACCTGGCTGCATGTCAAATTTAAAAGGGTCGTTGAAATATGTATGAAGTGTCTTCTGCTCTGCAGCCTTTAATCTCCCTACTTGTCTTCTGCTTCAGATAACTATTCAGAGGAAGAGTACGAGAGCTTCTCCTCAGAGCAGGAGGCCAGCGATGACGCCGTGCAGGGACAGGTGAGTCGGCCAGGAAATCATTGAGGCAAAGCAAATCAATCCTCCTTATTTGCACTACATCATTTTCTCAAGAAAAGTTCAAAGCATGCAGCTAAATGATGCAGGTGACTTTTTTTTTTTTTTAATTGGAGGCGTTGCTTTTATTTCTTCTTATTTTCAGGACCTCGAGGATGACGAGTACGATGTGCGAAAGCCAAAGAAGCAGAGGAGGTCGATTGTAAGGACCGCCTCCATCACCAGAGTAAGAGACAGTTGCGTTCATATGCTCTACAAGAGTAGAAGATACAATAAATACAGATGGGTGACAACTTTAAGTGTCTTAGTCAGTGTCTTAGAGCAGCTTCTGCACTCTTTGGCACAGATTCTACAAGTAAGTAGAACTCTACTGGAGGAATAAACACAAATATATTCCCTCATTTGCTGTTTTGATTTGTTGTAGAAGGTGCTGTCACTCAAAAATCACCTGTAGTTATGTTGAGATCAGGTGAATGTGAAGGTCATACTCTACGGAAGCATCTGCGTTTGTTTCTCGCCTTATTTATTCAGCTTTTTCCTTTAATTTGTTGCCCAACTGTGTAATTTAAGTTTGGGAAGCAATCAGTTGGTTGCAATCTACAACCTCACCGCTTGATGCCACTAAATCCTACACACTGTTCCTTTAAATGAGACCATTTTAACATGTTTTTGCTGATGGATGATATGGTATACTGCAGCTCAGTGAGCAGAAGCAGGAGATGAAAGCAGATGAGGCATGATGTTGCTTGATTATTGATTTACATGAGCACACATGAGCAAAAATCGATACCCAGCCAACTCTGCAAATGTATCTACTGCTGGTAAAATGACTAAAATGGAAGTGCTCCTGCTCAGCGGCAGCTGCAGCTGTTTTCTCTGTATTGGATTGCTGAGTGCACTGTAGTAAATCATAAGTAGGTCACAAACTGACTTGTGGTTTTGTGTTTATTCTCCTGTGTTTTAGCAGCAGAACTTTAAGCAGCGAGTGGTGGCTCTTCTGAAGCGGTTCAGAGTTTCGGATGAGGTGGGTGTTTCTGTTGATGCCACTCTGGGCATTTTTAAATTTTTTTTTTGTGCCTCTACTGAGGAGCTGCTGAGCCACACTGAAGATGTCATGTGTATGCTTGTATGTGTGAAGGTGCTGGACTCGGAGCAGGACCCCGCGGAGCCGCCTCCTGAGGTGGAGGAGGAGGATCTGGACCTGGACAGTGTGGAGTTTGAGAACCCCAGCGACAGCGGCCCGGAGCTGGATGATGACGACAGCGTTCTCAGCACACCAAAACCCAAACTCAAGTGAGTGTGTGTGTGTCTTTATTTGTGAAACACTTAAGGGGGATATGAGTTGTATCATATTGCCAAATAATGATAAAGTTGGTGCTTCACAAAAAATCTGGATTAAATTACCTGACTGAAACTTGCTAAGAGCCATTTTAGCTGAAAACGGGGTTGATATTTGATAAGACTTCTTTTGTAAAATATTCATGGATTTATTGTTCCTTAGACCGTCCAGCAGGCTGCAATAACAAAAGCTGTTTTACAGCCTTTACCCCTTTTTAAATTAAAGCTTCTTTTCATGAATATTTTGTGCTAATATTCTGTATATTTTAATTTTAAAGTTTAAAAACAAAAAAGCAAGCAGTTTACAACAGAAGGAGGAAGCGCTGCACGACAGGTGCTCTTTAGTGGGGCAGGTGAAAGTACAAAAAACTAAATCCAGGAGGTTTTGCTTGATATTTGTCCTTGAGTGGTGCAGACGACCATGGAAAAATACTAAGGCTCTCCGTCTTCAGGTGACATAATATTATGAATTTATTCTTCGAGCATCAAGCAGACCAACACATATAAACTCTAAGTCTTCATAATTAGTCTGAATTATATACAAGCCGTGTATATAATAATCAATAGAGGGCGCTAAAACAACAGCACGGGCTCCACACATGCATACATGCCAAAGACATGTGAATCCACAACAAGGCATAGTAATAATAGGTTAAGTGATTTACATTAAGTGGGGAAAAAAAGAGTTTTTTCTATGGCTGAAATGAAAAATGAAGATTTATTTTGTGTCAAGCTCATTGCTTTTACGCACACTTTAACTCGTTAGTAGTAATTTGGGCAACAGAGAAGAGTGCCGCTACACCATCATTAATTATAACATCCCTGAATAATACTGTACATACAACACTGCGGTATATGCTGACCTAAATTCATAAGTCACATTAAGACCTGCACTGTTCTGCTCTGTTTCAGGCCATATTTTGAGGGTCTCTCCCTCTCCAGCTCTCAAACTGAGATTGGAAGCATCCACAGCAGCCGGAGCCACAGGGAGCCTCCCAGCCCGGTGAGACCAAAGTTATTCCAGCAGCTTTTTTTTTTTTTTTTTTTTTTTGAACATGCAACTTTAGTTCATTTCAGCAAATGTCTGCATCTTTGTGTTCCTGATCTCTTGTCTGCTTTAGATCAGTGCTTCCTCTGCGTTTACTTAAACAGAGTGGCTTACTAACACCACAGTGAAACAGCTGGTAGGCTGACCAGTGTGACCACAGCACTGCACTGGCAGCTGACGAGCAAATCCACTGGAGCAGAAAGCCGTTAATTTTCTTGGTCAAGGGCACACTGACATGAATCACTGAGAGAAAAATATCACTTCCCACACTCAGATTTTCCCATCAGTCTGCAGCTTTAAACCAGGGATACTGTGATCAATAGTTTGTTTATGAAGCTGTAAGACTTCTGTCGAACCAGGAGTCTATCAAGAGATGTAGAATAAAACTATTCTTTCTTCTTCTTCCTTCCAACGAAACCAGGTGATGTTTATTATTCCTCTCACCGTCTCATTCCAGATTGACCCAGATAAAACTAAATGCGGTGGAGCCAAGTTTCAGGATGACAATGTTTCTGATAACGTCTCCTTTGTGAGTATGAGCTGCCTGATATCCATAACTGGTATCTGTGTTATTATGCAGGTCAATATTTTGAGTAAAACATGGAAAAAAAAGCATTTCTAGGCCTTTAAAGAAGCTGAAAAATACAGAAAAAAGAGAAATATATCAGCTGATCATGGTTAGGTTTACAGTCAGAACACCTCGACAGAGTTAAAATAAATCCTAATCAATAACAACCAAAATCCTCAGGCACAGTCAAGAAATTTCACAGTGTGGAAACGTGCAGTATGTTGTTTTGAAGAGGGAATTGCATAAACACATCTGTCATCTCTTAACTATTCTTGTTTTTCCTCTGTTTCTCTTATTTCCCGCAGGAGCAGCCAGAGGCGGTGACTCCCACCACAGAGCTGGAGATGGACAATATGGACACGTTTCTAGAGAGACTGCCACCAAGTGGCAAAATGACCAAGACAGAGTCCTTAATCATTTCATCCAACAGGTAAAATAAATGTAAAATGACCTACTGCAGGGAAGCATTAAGGCACTTTTGCAGGATGGTTTCCACATTTTTAAAGCAAATTCATAGAAAACATCTTAATAAAAAACTGATATTAAAATTAAATTAAAATTAGGTCTTTTAAAAGGGAAAAATAGTGCATCTGTGCTTTTCTGACAACATAATTGTTGTGTTTATATTTGATTGATTTTGTGACCATTACATCTCCACCTCTGCTTTCAACACCTCAGTCCTCCATCATTCTTCCTTGGCTGCTTTCGTTTTTCAGGCAGGAACCGAAGTTGGCAGGGAGGCGAGGCAGGAGCACGTCGCTGAAGGAACGTCAGCCCAGCAGGCCGCAGAACGAGAGGGCAAACAGCCTGGACAACGAGCGGTCCCTGGACACACGCTGCCACCTACAGGTAGGAGGAGAGAGCTGCAGCACAAACCAAAACCTTACTGAAAGGTTTCTTTGACGCTTACATGATCTTTATCACTTTTTACCATTTACTGTAAGATTTCCCCGATGACAGCTTTATCTCAATCATGTTATGACCTCCAAATGAAAAGACAATGGTTCTCATCTCAATCCAGTATTTTCTTACTTTTTTTTGCCTCCTCAGATCCCAAGAAAGACGGTATATGATCAACTAAACCACATCCTGGTATCTGATAACCAGCTCCCTGACAGCATCATCCTCATCAACACGTCAGACTGGCAGGGCCAGGTAAGAACAACACCAGAATAACAAGCCTGAATGCCTCTGAGAAGTTTCATTATGAATAATTCAGCATTTAAAAAGTGTCTCTAACTCTTACAGCTTTGTTATGAGAATTATAATAAATGATTTAAACGATAAATATGATTTTTTTCCTAAATGGATGCACAGCATGTTTTCAGTTTTAGTTTTTGCCGCTCATCCATTCCTTCTTTTCCTCTTCTCTCAGTATCTTTCAGATATGCTGCAAAACCACCATCTACCAGTGGTCTGCACCTGCACCACGGCCGACATCCAAGCTGCGTTCAACACCATCGTCTCCCGCATACAGAGATTGTAAGTCTGCCTCTCACATGCCGCCTTTTGCCAGATCAGATAATTGTATTCGCATGAAGTCCTGTTTCTCTGAACCAAATGTGAAACTCTGTAAGTTCTCAGTACTGTACGTCTTGTTGTTTTCTCTCCTAGTTGCAACTGTAACTCCCAGACGCCCATTCCCATAAAGATCGCAGTGGCGGGAGCGCAGCACTATCTCAGTGCCGTCCTGAGGCTTTTTGTGGACCACCTCTCCCATAAGACCCCTGACTGGCTCGGCTACATGAGGTTCCTCATCATCCCTCTAGGTTAGTGACAGCCTGCCTCTGTTACTCTTGTGTTTCATTATGTTGTTTTCATTTTTAAAGATCAGGATTGGTCGTCTCTGTCTAGTGGTATTGTTAGTGTTTGTCCTTTAATGTCCCATATTTCTGATTTTGAATATTTCTCTTTGATTGCCTTCAGGTGCACATCCTGTCTCCAAATATCTGGGCACCATTGACTATCGATACAACAGTTTGTTCCAAGATTCTGCTTGGAGGGACCTGTTTCACAAGCCGGAGGCTCCTGTTGTTGGTGGGTTGTTACGTCTCATTGATTGCTTTGTTTATTGCATTTATTTGTGCCGTCGTTAAAAAAAGGGTCTTTGGAGAACATCAAAAAAAAAAAGCAAATCTTCAGTGCAAAGTCTACTGACTGGTAGACAGTCAGTGGTGGTAGACAGAATAATAATCACTGTGTCCTCTGCAGTCCAGGAGAACCCAGACGTGGTTTCGAGGGTAACGCAGTACATGGTGGGAGCTAACGGAGCTCACCAGCTTCCCATCGCGGAGGCCATGCTCACCTACAAGCAGAAGAGGTACGAATTTTATTAGGATTTCACCCTTATTTAATAGAGAAAATCTCTCATCTTGAGTTCAGTTTAATCTGAAGGGTTCATCTAACAAATGCTTCTAATGCAGAGCTTTCACGTTTTTTCAAGTTTTTCAAAAGGGGATTGAAACGCTCTGGAAACCTGAAAGATTAGGAATTTATGGATGCTGTAACATTTATATTCTGTTGTTTTAAAATACATTTCCCTTGTTTTTCAAGACATTATTAATTTACAAATTCAGGAAAAGACACAATAACAAATAACTGCATGTTCCTTGCAATCAAAACACAGGTGTCAACAAGATTTTCAGACTATCAAAAATAACATAAATTGTATTGTAATTTTATAATTACACAGGACTGGGGAGGAAGTGATGTGAAATAAAATGCACATATAATTCTGTTTTCCATTCACGTGTTCAACCCCCTTTTGAAAAAAAAAAATTCAGGTTAAAGTTTGACTAATTTTGTGGAGTTTATGTGTTTATATGTGCGTGAGTGGCTTTACTGTATCTGACGTGGGGGAGTCTGTCTTCTAAACACTTCACTTGTCTTTCCATCAGTGTGTGTGTGTGTGAATAACATGGTTTTCCTTTTTGTTGTATTTTTCTTTTCTTTCTTTGAAGGAAAAAGAGCTTTCATTTTGATTTTGCAGTAAGGTATTGTGGTCGATTGAGTTTGTTTCTCACGTAGCCTGGTGATTCATGCGCTTCCTGTGTGTTGGATCCATTTCCCCTCGACCCTCCGCTGCCTTTTTGCTGGAGCTTGCCACTTTAACAGCTGCTGAAAAAGTCTTCTCTATTAACAGCCCGAGCCATAAAACTCTCAGATAAAATCTAAGTCTGACGTCGAGGCTGCAGATCAGAATTATGTGGCTGAACAACAGAAGCAAACAGACGCTCCTCAGGATTTCTTCAACTAATTAAAGCTGCACCAAGCCAGGTTTAAATATAGAAATAAACTCACACAAGATGCAATAAAGAAGTGTATCTCATCCCCACTTTGTCCTTTTTGTCCAAATAAAATTCTGGTTGGGTTTATTAACGCTCAAAAAAAAAGTGACACATCTGGACTTAAGAGAGAAACAGCAGCAAAAAGCAGTGTATCCAGTCTAAATCTGGACTCATTGATGTCAGATGTCTTTTTGTTGAAGTGATCACAACAACAACCAGGCTGATGTCACATCACAGAAACACCAAATGCAAAAATATCCAGTGCAGCTTTAATAATCAAATATGCTTTTGTTAACAAGCGCTCCACATTAACAGAATCAAGGGCTTCATGCCGAAGTCTGACACACATCTATAAATGTGTTTGTTGCAGCTTAATTGACATTCATGAAAACAAAGAAAGGTAATTTTCACTTCTCATTGATAATATATCACACTGAAGCAAAAAAAAAAAAACGTGCTGATAAAGTGGCAGGAGACCAAGATACAATCAGCACTGTCCTCCTTCCTCAGTTTCTTCCCCCCTGCTGTTTCCTTCCCATGATCTCCATGTGCTTCTGGCCATCCATGTCTGTCTGTTATTTGTCCAGATAGATGTAGGAAACCTGCACATTGTCAGTAACATGATGATTTTCTAATATTGTTTATGTCAAAGTGTGATTGTTGTAATTCAGTCACAAACCTCAAGCCAAGATCAAGATATCAAAGTTATATTTTTGGTTTAATCTAGTCTAATGTCAACAGTGTCCTCAGTACTACTAGTCAGGTTGTAAAATTATAGTAATTACTGATATTTCTGTATAATTTTTCCTAATGTTACACTGTAAAATGTAAGGGGAAGAAATTAACAATTGAAAATGACAAAGGTTTCATTGCTAGCTCCAGTGAGGTCCTCTTTAAAGAAATAGGTACCACTTTCTGATAAGTCACTCTACATAAAGGGTCAGGAAAACCCGTTCAATGGACTCTAGGAAAAGGCTGCAGTGCATCTGGAACAAAATCCATTTATAAACAGCTTATTAACACTGTTAACTAATATAAAAACCCTTTATTAATGATTTATTAACATGGGAGGAACATGGGACCATTAATGGTTTACCAACATTATATAACAACATGAATCCATCAAGTCTGCAGTTTTAAGTGTTAATAAGCTGTTAATAAATACATTTTGGTCCACTGGAGGAGTCTTCCTGAAGGGAAGCTAGAGGAGGAAAATGATCTGTAAAGCATTAATAAATGATTTATTAACTATTATTAAAGCCATTAATTGATGCTTGTCAACCTTTTTATAAAAGGTAACTCATCAGGAAGCTGTACCAGACATTTTAGAGCCATTATTATATATACTAAAAATGCAAACATTAAAAGATAATAATATAACATTTATTCCAACCCAGAAACTAGTTTTGACAGAAATGCAGAGCTAGAATTGACCTTTCTTTAAAACGTGCATGTGTAATGTCCATAGCCCTACAGTCCATTTACATGGATTGACATGCATGTGCATCTTTTAACCGATTACATCGCACATTTAAGCCAATATATGGATCGAAAACATATTCAGCAGAAGTCATGTGTTCTGTCATAATCCATCCCTGCAAGGCGAGATGAACATAAATCTCTCACATACCAGGCAGACATCTGGCTTTCTCTCTGTGGCTGCTCTGAAACTGATTACAGCAGAGATGTGATGTGTTGGAAAAAGACAAAACTTAAAGTGGCCTCAATATGCAAACTGTTATCTACTGTAGTCTGTCTTCTCTCTTTCTCTCCCCTACTGTGTAGTCTCTCTGTTTCTTCCCTGGGGGGGCGATGGCAGGTTTCTTCAAGGCAAGAGCAACAACCTCTCACGTCATCAAACGTCTTTACATTTAGAGAACATGCCGTAGAGCTACAGTAGAGCTACATTCAGGCTATTTTTCTGGTCTCTGCCAGAAAAATAGTTTATACTGTAGAAGGCTTGTAAGTGTAGTGGCAGTATGCACTACTGCTCACAAGTAGTGCATAGAACTGCAGAGGTTTTGGATTTAGGTTGGTGCTCTTCCCTCTGATCCTCTTCTTTAGTAAGTCAGGGGTTTATCTGTTGCCCTGATGGACTTGCTGCCTCCTGAATGCCTGTCTGACTTGTTCGGTAGATCTGGTCTGTCTCTGCAGTGATTGGATGGCTTTGGTGGAGGCCGCGAGTCGGCCGGTAGCTTGCATGTTTTGCTCTCTGCTTCTCCGGCTACACTCAGGGGCCTGCTGTCGGGAAGTGAATCTGTTTTAGTGGAGGTTGAAGCGCAGCATGCTCTGTTGATTCTGCTTGTATTGTCATCACTTTGCATACTTTCTATGCAATTGAAGGCAAACCGTATTTCCAGATGTGACACATTGGAAATGTACAAGTTACTAACCATAAATCTCAGTCTCATTAACTTTAGACGCCATTTCTTTGAAGCATAATCTTTAGCTTTTCAGAGTTATATAGTTTGGAAATTCTTTTAGGAGTTAGTTCCTGTAGATTCAGTTAGATTTTTCATCTGTTTCCTTTTTATCATGAAATTTTTATTCTTTTTGTTGCCTCCTTTGTCTCCTGCACACTCTCCACTGCCTCTCCACAGCCCTGACGAGGACTCGTGTCAGAAATTCATCCCTTTCATTGGGGTAAATAACATCTTCTTTTCCTGATTTGCCCTAAATGTTCGCTGTACTTTGGTTTTGTCTTTGTGCAGCTGATGTTTAATCTGTAGGTTTGACGTGGCTGTTAAAATCTTTTCCCCTCTCCTTTCAATTCTTTAGATGGTGAAAGTTGGACTTGTGGAGCAAACATCTGCAACGTCAGGCAAGCCATTGTTTGGACTGTATATGGATGTTTGACATTTAAATGATTTGTAAAGAATAAAACCTGCACTACTTCACAGATGTCTAATCATATCATCATATTTGTATTGCTATCATTCCTAGTAATGTTCTTCGATGTAAATATCTTCAGAAAGCTCCAATAGTCATCATCCAGTTATAGTTATTTGGTCAAAAGTAAAGTAATGTTTAATTTTTTAAGCTGCTAAATTAGTCAAGAGCATCAATTAGCCATACAACCTTAATTTAGATTAGATTTAAAAAGATTAGGATTGGACAAATTATGGAAAAAATCCATTTGAAAAAGCTGCTTTTGTAAAGAGTGATCACTAGTGTGAAGGTAAAGGTCCAATGTGATGAGGACTATTAATAATGTTTAACTTCTGATGTGTCAAAATGTCATTAAGAAGACATTTTTGCAAATTCAGGTCCAGAACTCATCATTGGGATTGTTTCTAATTTACTGATAGAAAGGATATTGTTGTGTCAGATTTGGATATACTAATGGAGTAAGTTTTATTTTCATTGTCTGAATGAAAGATTTTAGTTATTCGAGAAAGTTTTTACTACAGTAGAATTAACAGCTGAACTGTTTCCTCTCTCAGGAGACTCTGACGATGCAGCACCCATGGGCTCCTCGCTGCTCTCCTCCACTCCTCCACAGGTGTCGCCGGCACTCAAAGAGGCGTCGCCGACCCCGCCCTCCTCTCCCTCCGTCAACACGAGCTTCTGTGCTTACAGGTACGATGTGATACCTGCTGAAGAGTAATTTCAGCAAAATGGAGCAAAATTTAGATTGTTGCTCTGCAAAGAATTGACCGTCCCATAAATCTTAATATAAAAATGATACATTTTTAAGCATATAAAGTTGAATAAATACAAAATTAAAGGAGTTTTCATATATTTTTGACACACATTGTATGAAAAAATAAGCTACTGTATAAGAAAGCATTTTGTATTTATTTTAGCTTTAAAGAAATAGTTCGACACCAGGCTAGCTGTTTCCCCCTGTTTCCAGTCTTTATGCTAAGCTAAGCTAACCATCTCCTGGTTGTAGCTTCATATTTAGCATACAGACATGAGAGATATTGACTTGACCTTCTCGTGTAGCTCGTGGCCAGAAGTTATTATATATAAAGGTGGGAACATAACTTTTCAGCTATTGTTTTGAATTATAGTGCTGTCTACTTCTCATATTTTTAGATTTAGCTACTTGAACTCATATGTTTGATTTATTCTAATTAAAAATGAGAAGTTCTTCTACAGTCAGTAACTGTCTGACTGTGTTCTGCAGTTCTGGCGGCCAGGCGGAGCTGATGGGGCTCCAGGTGGACTACTGGGTGGCTCCGACGGAAAGGAAGAAAGACGTGGAGAAGCGGGACTCCTCCTCCAAAAACACTCTGAAGTGCAATTTCCGCTCGCTGCAGGTCAGCCGGCTGCCTCTGGGGGGCGCTGAGCCGAGCACCCAGCCCACCATGTCCATGACAGTGGTGACCAAGGAGAAGAATAAGAAGGGTGAGCTGTACGCATGTGTTGTCCAGATAGACTGATAGATGCACGTTGATCTGCATATGAGAGTGACGTTTTTGTCTGATCTCAGCAGACACCCTCAAATGGACACAAATTGACTTTATTTGAGGTATTTAAATGTAAATAAATTGTGTTTAGTCTCTCCTCAAACATATTTCCAGTCACTTTTTAAAGTCAGACAGCAAATAAAACAAAAATGTCTTTTAAAAAAAGTATCATCAATTTTAGGAAATCAGGGAGGAAAATGTTGACTCACATCACTGGAAGTTACAAGGCGGAAGTGGCCACAATAACCGGATCTCTTTTTTTACAACCGGATCTCAAACATTGCACCAAAGTTTCAAATGTCATCAGAATTTGATGAACCCCTCATTTACTCACAGCTTGCATCTCTGTCGTTCCCTTCTGTCAGTCATGTTCCTGCCAAAAAAGAGCAAAGACAAGGAGGTGGAGTCGAAGAGTCAAGTGATCGAGGGCATCAGCCGACTCATCTGCACTGCCAAGCACCAGCAGACCATGCTGAGAGGTAATTTTCTACACAGACCTCCTACCCCGGTGTGTCTTCCTGCTCCCCTCCTCAGCAGATCCCCAGAGGAATCTCAGATGTTTTTGTGTTCAGTTTGGTCTTCGGTTTTTCTCATTATTTCAACCTGGTGATTAAAGGATGTAAGGAATGGTTGATTTTCACACAGTAGAAGTGAGGATACTGCTCAGATGTTGACCACATGTGGGTTTGGGGGTTTAAGACTCTGAACGTGTTTTTACAACATTCCCAGTTTAAGTCTGACCAGGATGGATGTCATCCATCTCTCTCTCTTCCCCCACATTTTCTCTTATCTTCTGAGCTCTGATTAGCATGATAGGCATGCAATAATTTAACACAAGCAACTCCAGACCAATACTGACCATTTCCAAACTTCAGATAAAAATAAATTTGAAAACTTGCTTTCTGAACTGCTCTCTTCCTTTTTTCCCCACTTTTTTTTTTAGTATTTAATATTCAGGGGTGCTCAGGATAGTATCACTAAGCCCTGTAATGTAAACAAACAGTGATATTTGTTTTGTCTCTCTCTGCAGTGCTGATTGACGGCGTCGAGTGGAACGATGTCAAGTTTTTCCAGCTGGCGGCACAGTGGTCCTCACACGTCAAACACTTCCCAATCGGGATCTTTGGACACACAAAAGGCCCTTACTAGCAGCACCTAAGAGACTGAAACACTGAGGACAGCTCTCCTCTCCCGTCCCGTCCCTCTCCCTCGTGCCAACAGCTTTTAACCTCCTCCTCCCTGTTTTCTCCATGCACACGTCTATTCTGCAGTCTTAATTTAAGCTCCTGCTTTTCCCTGTTGCATTTTGTCCGATTATTTAATCTTTTGCGTGTTTTTTTAATTTTCTATTTATGTAAATCCTCTCAAGGCAAGGCTGCCAAGGGAATATTTCTTTACTCTGCTTTTTAAAAGAAAAAAATCCTGCTGATGTTTTTTAGACTTTTGAGAAAAAAAAATCCTAATTATATAATAATTAGAAAGACTTCTAACCTTTAACATACTGTAGTGCCCAGGTTTCACCCTTTGCCATCGTTTTTATTTGGTGAGGTTGGATTTAAGCACTTGGCCAGCACAATTAATCAAGAATATATTAAAATATACAAGAGCAGCTGCCTTGTAATGAAGTGGAGGAGGTGATTGGTCATCTTATTTTCTAACCGTGGCGAACAAGTTTTGGATTCTCAGCTTCAGTGACTGTAGTCGACTCCAGACTCGTCGTCTTAACCCTGAAGAAGAAAAGATAAATGGCCCCTGACCTTTGGCTCTCTGCACTCAATGAAGAAATCTTATGTGCAATAGACTGAATACTGTGTGAATGCATTTCAGAATAATAACCTGGCACTGTTAGTAGATGACACCTCGCTCTTAGTTGTGACTTTCACTTTAACCCCCCCCCTTTCTCTTCTTTCCTTTCTCCTCCTGGTAACTTGGCTCGAGGTTTGAAGAGTTTTTGCTCCAAAATGAAGCATAAAATCAGAAGATAAAATCAAAACAATCACTCTTACACAATGATTAATAGCACAAAATGAACTGCTTTTTAGACAGAAGTACAAACGGATAAAAGGATAGGTTGACATTTTGGGAAATACCCTTATTCACTTTCTTGCTGAGAGTTGGATGAGAACATTGATGCCACTCTTTGTTTCTGCAGGGTAAATATATCGCTGCCAAATTAAAATTGTGATAACATGGCAGGTGTCGTAATCAAGTAACATTAAACCGAATATCGAAATATTTTGAAATATTGCGACAATAGCATGTCTAGGAACTGGGGAGAGCAGCAGGTGAGCGAACTGTCAATCACAGCTGTCAATCAACACCCGCACAGCAGACATCAAAGCTACTATAAGTCTTTGAATCTTATTAAGGGAGCAATAATTTCCACCAGCACACTCATTAGAGGGCTCAAATTTAGCGATTGAGACCATAAAGACTCATTGAAAAAAATAATTGACTTAGCATTTCTAGAGAGAGGTTGGTGCTTTTTGAATGGGAGTCTATTGGAGCTAGCATCTAGCGGCCGTCAAATTGCACTTTAAGGTACTTCCACGTTGGCTTCAGCCTCAAGCCGCGGTAGTTGCCGCATCCCCGGCACATAACCCCCATAAAACCACAACTTGTCACTTTTACACTTTGGTTTTTGTACAGTTTAAACAAACAAGACATAATATGTTAATTAGTGAGCTGTACAGGTGCTGGTAGGCAGATTTTGTTATTTTGTTAGACAGAGCCAGGCTAGCTGTCTTTACACTTGGCTAAACTGACCGGGTGCTAGTTGTAGCTTCATATTTAACAGACAGATATAAGAGAGCTAGCAATCGTCTCATGTTACTCTTGGTAAGAAAGCAAACAAGCGTATTTCCCAAAATGACAAACTACTTTAAGTTTGGTTTATAAAAAGAAAATCATTTTACAGAGTACCACCTCTGTATTAAGCAATGAGATTGTTGTTTTTTCCTAAAATGTTTATTTTGGACAGAACTCGTCTTCCTCAAGCGCCACACTCCTCTGACGCACTCCATATCTTTTGCAAAAAAAAGCAGATGTTACTTTTGCCAAAGGAAATGCTCATCAACTGCAGCTCACTCATTACCTGTGTGGTATTATAGATGACTTCATAATGTAGAGGTGAATGTATTGAAGGTACCTTAATGTAAAGCACTTTTAAATGTTTGTCCTTTATAGATTAGTATGTTAAACTTGCTCCCGGGGGAACCTGCAGGTACGACAACGACAGAAACTATCTGTCATGTATCTGAGCTGACCGACAGCACAAGCAGCGGTGACATGGCATAGTTCATATGCAAAGTAAACCAAGCACCTGCATCTCCTCAGTGCTGTGTAATATCACTTTATGCTCAGTGTGAGGCCTCGTTTTAGATTTTAGTTTAATATTCTGTAAGGTTAGCCTAAAATGTGTATGTGATGTTAACATTTCAAAAAAAATGTTCTGTCAGTAGATTTTGCTCCATCTTTCTGTTGACTATTATGCATAAAACAAAAAGTATTTTGCTTAAAAATTTCTTTCATTAGCAGTTTCATCATAACTTTTGCCAATGTCTTGATAAGTGCCTAAATTTGCTTAATTTTGACAAATCAATATAAATAAATGTCCCAGCTAACATGGTGCTGATTCTGGTCCGACAACAACAAAATATCTCAGTACAGTGCATTGATATTGCGTCATATAAACACATGCAGTCGAGCCTGTTTATTCATACTTTGCTAAAATAAAAGGGCCCTGCACATCATGGGAGGGAGGGAAGATCACACTCTGGCCATTTGGCTCTCAAACATGGGTTTGAAATAATTAAACAAACACTACAGCCCGTTCATGTTGAGCATACACTTGTTTCTCTGTATAGAAGATGTTTTAGATGTTATGTTTTTTCATGTTGTCTCGGAAAAAAAGGCTTGTTGAAACCGAAAGTTCCCCTAAAGACTACCACTGTAATCCCAAAAACACTGGGAGTAATAAAACTACTATACACACTAAAATGTCCTTTTCTTTCCGTGTGTGAGTTACTTTTCTGTTTCCTGCTTGGGAATTGGATGAAGTCAGTGATGTAGTGGTAAATAAAAATGGGAATAAATTATTTAAACTCCAGTCAGTGAAGGCAACGTAAGTGTGAACCACAAATAAAAGCAAAATAAATCATGTTTTCATAAAAACAGTGTTATTTCCTGAGATTTACAGTTCATTCTTCACTTTGGAAAAACACAGTTGAGAAAATCTCACCACAAGGTCCTTTTAGCAGCTGTTGTGGAGCTTCATCACATGATCTTCATCAAAAGAAGAGCTACTAAATGAACCTAAGTGATGTTTCTGTGGTCAAGAATAAACTTTGAACTGCAGCTTTTAAGCCAACATGGATGAGAAATCACTAAAGTGCTACTGTACTGTACAACAGGTCTGCCATATACAACAAGTTTACAGCACCTTGTGTACAACTTGTGTCTACAAACACGCCAGGGGGACTAAAGGTAATAATAATAAAAAAGAAATAGTTAAAGGAGGTTCACAATTTTCCAAGTCTGTCCTAAAACAACAGTCAGGTGCCTATTTAAACACTGAAAGGGGTTTTCCTCGCTGTAATCATCCTCCTGTTCATATTGACTGAAGGCAAATAATAGAACAGCTAAAACAGTTTGGTAAGTTCAGGAAATTACATCACTTTACTGTAATGCAGCCTTTAAAACCAGGAAAAGACACTTACGCAATATCACAATATTACGATATCCAAAGATGATATCTAGTCTCATATCACGGTATCAATATAATATCGATATATTGCCCAGTTTGATATTAACAGTCAGCTCTGAAAAGTTTGGCTTTTTGCTGAAGATTTTTGATTTGTGAATACGGTATAAAATTCGGTTAAGATAAGCAAATTAATTAGATATAACTGCGAGATTTCTGTCATATTCAGTGAATCCAAACAATACATTTTTCCCTATTAAAGTAAAATGAGGGTGGATATGATCAGGTGATAAACGCAGGAAACAAAATGAATGCACCAGCGTTTGCCTGACTTGTGGTCGTCACCCTCACCAGGCTGGTGGAGCTGGGTGACAGACAGGGGGAGAGAGAGAGAGAGAGAGAGAGAGAGAGATCCTCCACCGGAGCAGGAAGCTGCAGCTGGGACTGCCGTGAAGACAGAGCTGCTGCCGCTGCTGCTACAAAACAACGTCGACATCAGCAGGCAGCGGGGGGGATCCACCATAATGTAGACCAAACAAGAGGCAAAGGACAACAACCACCGAGCAACGCGCATAGGCTGGTGTCGAGGGAGCCGCGGTGAAAACAGAGGCAGTGTTTTATATTTGCATGTGGAAAATGAAGGAGCTGAAGGGCTGCGGTATGCGCTCCTCGGTGGGCTTTCTGTCCCGCAGAGAGCTGACCGGGCAGCCGCTCATGAAGGAGGAGTTCCAGAGGCGCAGGCTAGCCGGCTGCACCAGCCTCTACAAGAAGGACATGCTCGGACACTTCGGCTGTGTCAACGCCATTGAGTTCTCCAACAACGGCGGTGAATGGCTGGTGTCTGGTAAGTTGACAAATCCCCTCCACCTCCTTAGCTGAGACTGACAGAATGTGTTAGCATGCTAACGGCGATGCTAGGTTAGCCTAGCCGTTCTTGCTAGCAGGCTAACGTCAGTCTCCAAACAGCGAGCAGCTCAGAGGGCAGCAGCCCCCGGACCTGTCCCATATGTCAGTCCGTAACATGGTCACTGTGGCCGCTCAAGTGCACGTTTTCTCGCTCTCGTGGGTCTAATCGTGGCTGCCTCCTGAAATCACAAAGCTATTTATGTCCTGAGAGGATTAAAAACAATCATCTGGCCTAGTATGACAGCCTGAAGCTTGCCATTTTTAGTGTGCTGAGGATGTTTACTTTGCACAATAAGGGCTGCTATTGACTTAAAGTCCCCCTCCACTCAAAAATATGTTTTGCTTATTGCTCCAACAGTTGACTGTTTGAGCTTCACTGTGCAGAATAATGTATGTGCAGAGTTTGACACTTGAAGGCTGTTGTCATATTTCTCTGCTGAATGTGGAAAGTTTCTCTGTGCTCACATTAAATCTGAGGTGGGCCTACAAGCATGATTTGTGACATCACAACTATATTTGAAGCCAGTCCTGGTCCAGTATTCAACTTACACAAGTGTGATGTGGATACTTGAAGTTTCCAGTGCACATACACTGAGGAGGCTTCCACATCAGGGACCCGCGGCGGGATCCAAGTGCACTTGACCCCAAAGTCCAGTTGGTTTGATTAGTGTGAACTGTGTACCGTCCCCAAGCACGGACCAATCCGAGCATGGACCAACGAACAAATCCACTTGAAAAGGGGGTCTCGAGTACAGTTCATGTGTACTCACGTACAGTTCACATGAGGTGTGAAAACCACTGTACCAAAACACGAAAGTGGACGAGAAGGGTCTATCTGCAGTCTTGCAGACCTACACGACCCCCCCACTTTACTACATGACACGCCCACTTCACTACATGATACCCCCCCACCCCATTTTGTCATTGTAATGGCATGTTACGCGACACACCCCCCGACCCCTAACCCTAACCATCTCACTGCTCATGCCTAAAGCTAACCAAGTGGGTGTGTCATGTAGATACTGCAAGATACTACAGATACTGTAGATACTGTAGATACTACAACTGTAAACTAACTAGGTGCATACCGCCACCTACTGTATGAGTGTGTAGATACGCATTTGTACTCGGGTACGGAACAACATCACTAATGTGAAAGCTAAGCGGCGGAGGAGTAGAGACGAGAGACAATCATACCCGGGCACGGTGCGAAGCAATCCTACCTAATATGAAGACGCCCTGAAAATGGACTACAGTGAAGTAGTTAAACTTCTGAAATGAAATAAATTTGCATATTCATCGATTCTGAATTTTTAATGAGGGAGAGGGAGTAGATGTCATTTTAAGGATTTTAAAGTTGTAATTATACTTTTTTGTGGAACAACCGTATCAGACACACATTACTGTCCCAAGCAGAGTATTTTTATATATCTTAATACATGTCTGGAGGGGATCTTTAAATTTTAGTATATGAGCTTAACTCCTTCTGCGCAGGAAAGTTCAAGTGTTTAGATGCACCTCGTTAACTTTGCCTCCTTAATGACTGAGAGATACTGTCTATACCTTTTCTGGCCAAATGAGTATAATTATTAATTCTGATGGAGCATGAACATGACTGATTGCTGCTCATGGTCAACATGTTGCACCATATGCATAAAGCATAAGTTGCTTTTGAATAGGGCTGCAACTCACGATTATTTTCGATTAACTTGCAGCTCTACATACAATCTCATCCGCATTTGTCCTATAGTTTATGTTTAGACTACATGGTGTATTTTTCTAAAATTGATCGCATCGTGTTTACAGGTGGAGATGACCGCCGGGTGCTTCTGTGGCACATGGAAAAAGCCATCCACGCTCGGTCCAAGCCTGTGAAACTGAAAGGGGAGCACTTGTCCAACATCTTCTGCTTGGCCTTTGACAGCACCAACAAAAAGGTCTTCTCTGGTGGTAAGAGAAAGAAAAACTAGATCTGGTTTGTGCTGCTCTTTCACAACAGCAAAGTCTATTTTGCCTCTGAGTCCTTGACCTAGAAATGAAAGTGTTGTTTGTCTTTAAGCAGCCAGATCTGATTAAATTAGAAAACTTTGATGCACTCTGGGATGCTTTTTTTTTTTTTTTTTTTGCAACTCATAAAATGTAGCCACACTTCAGGTATAGTGCAGTGCAATAAATGTAAAAGAAATACAGATTTGAATGCAAATAGGACCGGAAAGAAACATAATCTTAGTCTTTACATGATCAGAAAGAAAGAATTCTGTTAGATTAAATGTTTAATGGGTACTTTTATGTGCATTAAGGTAGTTGCAGTAATTATGTATCTACTTCAGTGCACAAGGGTAGAATTTTTTATGATGCTGAAGTTGCATAAGTATGATATTTTGCAGGCATGTGGTGTGAGTTGCTTGCTGACCGCTGTCTGGCTGCCATGCAAATAAGTCTAGAGGATCAAATATCTGTTGGACTGATGACGCAGTTAAAAGATTTCGTTGTTTGTTGATAGATAACTAACTGACCACATCATTTTATACACACCTGAAGCCAGTTTGGCATACCAACACAGAGATTGAAGATGAGAATGCACGCCCACATTCCTTCCCTTCACAACTTGTCTGTTGGCTGTTTTGCAGGAAATGACGAACAGGTGATTCTTCATGATGTGGAGAGGTGAGTAAAATAACACAACTAATACTCATCACTGCAGCATCAGGACATTTTGTTTTTCTTACAGCCATTTTAACAGCCTGTTTTGGCTTAAACTCTTGGCTAATGCACTTACCCTCACACTAAGAACTAACATCTGGATGATTGTTGTTCTTACAGAAGGGAAACTCTGAATGTGTTCCTGCACATTGATGCTGTGTACAGCCTGTCTGTCAGCCCGGTCAATGACAACGTGTTTGCCAGCTCGTCTGACGATGGACGCGTTCTTATCTGGGACACTCGTGAGCCGCCTCATGGAGGTAAGCCGGAGATGCCACTTACGACCATGTAATACCTTTTTTCTATTGTTAAGTCAGGAATCAATTCAAAACGGAGCCATGTTTAAAGTGTATGCATGTAGTCAAGGCGTGTGGGGATAAAGCAACTTCTAAATGACATTAACAATTTTAGATATCTCACCAACAAGGATCTGATTTCTCATAGTCTGAAAATATACACTGCTGGAATGTGAGAGGCTTACAAAGGATTAAGAGGTGGTTGTAGAAAAAATAAAAATTATGTGGTGATAGCCTCCCAACTTTTTCTGCACTGGAAAATAAATTAATAAATTACAAGATTGGTAAAAACGCTGCGGATCAGTGTAAAAATGGACGGTATTTTTAAAGATTATTTTTTCTGCATTTTTTATTTGGTTGGCAGACAGAAAACAAGGGGAGAAGGAATGATATGCAGCAAAGGACCCTGCCTGGATTTGAACCAGGGACATTGCGGTTATGTGGCATGCGCAGTAATCATTCTGCTAGCGGGGTGCTCCTAAAACAGACTTTATTAAGTGAAAATTCTACCTATTTTTGTATTTATTTAACCAGGAAAACCTCATTCTCAAGAGTGTCCTAGCCAAGATAGGCAGCAACAATGATGAGTACAGACAAAACGACTGGATAACACAAATATATGTCTAAAAAAAACACAGTATCAGAGTGAACACACTGCAAATTTCTCAAATATTACATCTTGAAGACAAAAAGATCACTTAAAACAACCCAGTAGCTGTCTAGATAAAAACGAGACTGACACAGTAGGTTCTAAAATATCCCTAAAAACATCGACAGCCAGTTGAGAAGACAGACAGATTATGCAGCAGTGATTTAAATTCCCGGAGAGAAACCAAATTTTGCAATTTTCAATCAAGTTGCAGAAGGTTCCAGGCAGAAAATGAACCTTTACAATTGTCTGAGTGATAATAAAGAATACACAACCATAGATTGTTTCTAAAGCATGTTTTCTCTTATGGTTGTGATTAAAAACACTTCATAGGGAATCACACAGAGTATTTTAAGTGTCTCTGCTGTACTGAAACAGGTGTATAGTCCTTCATGAAGGTATTAGTGAGACTTGTTCATAACTTTAAAAATGCAGTGGATCATCTTGCATGATGTCCACCTCCGTCTATTTTAGAAGCCTTCCTTGTGACCAAGTTGGCCTAATAATACATTTAGCAGAAATCAGTCTACCATAACTGCCAGCAGGCGTTTTATGTCGGTCTGTTACAGCACTGAAGCCCCAGTTTGAAGTTACACAGACATGTTTCCACATTCCCCTGTTGGCTCAGCTGTCTGTCATTTTTTATAGTGGGATATTATTATCAGTTTTACTGTAGCCAAAAAAAATAATCCATCAAAATATGTAAATACACCTATAGTTTGGGAATGTTTTGGTGACTGTGATGTGAGAAAGTGACCCTCTGGAGAAGTGCAACAGAAATTCAACATAACATAATGAAAAACATGATTTTTCTAGCATGAATTTGACCAAAATAGATGTAAAGATCCATCACAGAAGATTCAGTGTTAATAATCATGTAATTCATGCATTTTTTTTTGGTTATCTCTTCCTTTAGAGCCATTCTGCCTGGCCAGTTACCCCTCAGCCTTCCACAGTGTGATGTTTAACCCTGTAGAGCCCAGACTGCTGGCGACAGCCAACTCCAAGGAGGGCGTCGGATTATGGGACATCCGCAAGCCACGCAGGTTCGATATTTTTTTCCCTGCTTTCTATATTTTGACCCAGTTTTTCAGATAGGATGATACTTTATTGTTCCCCCTGGGGAAATTAACTTTTGTTGCAGCGGCAGTGAAAATTATAATGGATTACAAGCACACAAATAAACCATAGAGGTAATGAAAACAGTGAAAAGAATAAACCTAATTAGAAAAAAGAAAGCAGTGAAAGCAATTTAAGTATGAAAATATACTAAAATAATTGTGTCATGTAAGTTTTATTAATTTATGCTGCTGACAATTTGTTCCCTTTAGAAGTTTGGAAAGCGGCAGAAAATGTATTTGTCTTTTAATACATGAACATTGTTACTTAGATTTCATGTATGATAAAGATTTTAATTCATCATGTGCTTGAAACATTAGAAAGCAAATTAAATATTTTAACATCCGACTGACTATTATTTGAGAAGTTACATGCTTAAAACCTGTACACATGTTCAAATTGAAAAAGAAAATTACCTGAAAATCTGTATTTTATAAAACAAAGAGGATATATATTTATTTCGTTACCCAAGAACCTCCATATTCAGCAATCTGTATCAGCAGAAGTAAACCTTTCTCAGAGACGCTTCAGTAGGAGGAACAGCTCTTTTTGTGATGCACACTTATCCTGATAATGTCCACCATGTGGCGCTGCTGTCCTACTTTTAAACTAATCACCACTGGTCCTCTTCTAGTTGCAGGACTGTCTCCATGCAAAAACCAAATGTTTATACTGATAAAATGACTGTGAAAACACTGGATTAAGCGTGTGTTTACACACTCAGGTTTGGTTTCAGTCATTAGTACAAATAGTAAAAGTAAGCACCGAGTCATGTGTCCTCCTCCACTGTTGGCTCTGCCTCTCTTCAACGAGGGAATATTTACAGTTACTCAATTCACTATTTAATTTTAAAAATAACTTACAGTTTAAGTGTTAAATAAAATACCTGTTTTATTTATTATTTGGATGAGTCGCTTTAATCTTCAAATAAACTACAGACACATACTGCACATAGTTTAACTTGTGATGATGTTATATGTCCGCTGCATTTAATTAAAATGATGACATTAATTTTGTGTAGAAAATGTTTCACAAAGCTTCAAAGTAACATCAATACCAAGAAATCATGAAATGTGTCACTACAGTAAGCTTGTGTTTACCAGCCCAACCGGTCTGTAATCACTTTATACCAAAAGAAAACAAAAAAATGAGGATTGGTCTTCTTTAATATTTTCTCTTCGTCTGTCCTCTCAGCTCACTGCTGCGTTACGGAGGCAGCATGTCCCTGCAGAGCGCCATGAGTGTTCGCTTCAACAGCACGGGCACCCAGCTGCTGGCACTGCGTCGCCGCCTGCCGCCTGTCCTCTACGAGCTGCACTCCCGCCTGCCCAGCTTCCAGTTCGACAACCAGGGCTACTTCAACTCCTGCACCATGAAAAGCTGCTGCTTCGCCGGGGACAAAGATCAGGTTGGTCGTACAAATCCTAAAAACTAATCCTAAAGTAAAACTACTGCTCTTACCAGTATTGCTGCCAGTACCATTAGAATAATAGAAAGTTAACAAAGTCATAATCATCAAAATCAAAGCAAAAAACACAACAAGGAAAGCAGATTGTTGGGCCTCCATTTTAAATCCTAAGATCCCAACTTTTCCAAATATAACATCCTGCACATGTCAGACTTACACAAAGAGAAATATATGTATGAAATGTTATACAAGACTTCCATGCACATGTGCAGCCATAAAAGAAGTGTCTTAGATATAATATATTGTGTTCATTTCAGCTTCTGATTGAGCAAACAGATACAGAATATTGGGGTGACGTCAAACAGTGTAAATATAGTTTTATCTGACTGTGGTTACTTAAAAGGAAACTTAATGAGGATATTGGGAACATGTGGGATCAATAGAAAGAATAAAAATAGAAGAGTATATTGTTTCCTTCTGTGAAATTGGGTGTTGGAGGAACACCAGAAGCGCCTGTACTCAGCCAGTGGTCCTCCCGTAGGTCCTCCTCAGACATGACATCACCCCGCAGTTATGTTTATTATGTTAACATTATCCTCGGGTGTCAGCAGAGCTCATGGAGGCTTAAAGAATGATCCTCTACATGGACGAAGGTAGTTTAAAGGTTACAGAAGCATGTTGTGACTGTGAGGTTGCTGGTTTGAATCCGCTCACCAAGTTGGACAAGAAAACTGACTGTAAACGACGATTGTTGAGGAGCTTCTGAGCAGGGTCATTGATCTCTGATTGAACAACAGAGACAGTAGAAGGTTTTATTCTCCAGCTCACAGATGTGTTTGAGATACATTGTGTGTAAATACTTTAGTCTGACTTAAAGGTAAAAAAATCCAATCTTGTGTTTTGAATTTTTGTTTGTGCATTCAGCTCAGGGATTGTATCTGTCTGAGACTTTCTGTTCTTGCTTAAAGCAGCATTTCATTAACCTTTTGTGGTTGCTGTTGTTGCTGTTGGATGTAGATTAGAGGTAGGAAGTTTGGTTTAATAATGATAATGAATTAACACATGCAACTCCTCTCAATACTCAGAAACCATCAGTTGGACAGTGCTCAGCATTTTCCTACTGAAGGCTTTTGGATTTTATAACTTTTTAATTGTTATACCTTTTAAAAAAGTACAGTAAACAATAATGAGTGAAACAAACTTGCAGCCTTGTAGAGCTAGACTGATACCTTGACAGAGCTGATATATCGGCTGATGTTAGCTTATCTCAAAAAATTGCAGAAATGCAAACATTAGGTTAGAGGTACTTTAGAAACAGTGTCTCCTTGTTTTTCCACCAGAGAAAGAGTTTATTTTTCAGCTGTAAAACATCCTTCTCATTACATATATTGGTTGTTTAAAAAGCAAATGGATCCTAAAGGGATTTATGGATCCTTATCAAAAATGTTTAATTATGTTATCTGTTTATGTAAAATATTTGATTTATCATATATTGAATTTCCAGGGATAGCCAAAAACAGACAATAACAGTGTGCTTATTCTGCCCGTAAACTGTCTCTTTCATTTGATTTTCTATAAAATGTCATTCACACCACCCACTCTTACTGCCTAGACATAACTGCGTGTGAGCTTATGGGCTGTGAGTGACTGTTTACACTTTGGTGGGTTGTGGGAGCCGTTGAGAGCTGCACTTTCAGTTTGACATCAAAACTGGAGATTTTCTTTAAACCAAGAAGTACACCCAAGAAGATTTTAACGCCAAATCTGTCGTGGGGTGTACGCGCTAGATTTAGTAAGAGAGGACAGCTTGGAGGACATAAGAAGAAGTGGCAAATAGAAACCACAGCGTGTAACAAAAGGGGGTGATAGAGGTTTGACCCGATGATTTTACATGTTTAAGCAAGAGCTTTATCCCACCGTACCACCATTTCTCTCTCAGCACTCCCAATTCTCAGAAACGTTGTCATACAGACCCAAAACCACAGACATTGGAGGATTTTCTCAGTGTGGTGTGAAGCCAGGGGTAGAGAGTGGCAACTTACCAGATTAAATTGATGGAAAGGAAGGAGGGAGGGAGTTATGGGTGTGACATTCCTGCTTGACGTGTCCTCTGGGAACCTGAGGTGGAGCACGCAGGTGTTCATTTGAGTGTGTTCATGTGCCCTGGAGCTACTATGATCTGACTAACAGTCTGTGTTTAAGGAACAAGGATTTTTCATCCCCACACAGCATTTTATGTAGGTTTCTTTTAGATAAAGATAGATAATTGCTATTTTTCACCAAAAATCTTGTAAATACAATGGATAGAAGAGTTAAAAAGTGAAAACGGATAGCCTCTTCAGAGACCAGCAGAATATTTACAGAAGGAAATTAAAGACATTTGTTTAAATGTTTGGCAGATAAAGCTGCACAAAAACATTCCACAACTTGACAGAATGTCAGAAAACGAGCAGCACAAGACAATGACTTTAAAAAAATGCTTCTAGATGGTAAAATAAGGCTCGAAAAACATCCAGCTGAACAGAAGGAAGGAAAAGAAACGAAGGAAGAAAAATGAGGGGGGGAAATATTTTTTAAAACCAACCAAACCAACCTCGAGCCAAATGCTAGAAAAAGGACGTTTTATAAACTAAAAATTGGCAAATTCAACAGCCAAGTATCTCAGTTCTGGAAATATCTGCCCATTACAGCCAGTTTAGAAAAATTCAGTTTCTAGCCCTTGTTTTTTTCTCCACATGTTGCTTTAAAATAGATGTATGTATAAGAACAGAGAGCGACCACCACCCCTGTTCTGTCAAAACTTACCTGAAGCGACAGGTTTAAGTGGAACCATCTGTTTACAAAGTCTAATAACAGTTAAAACGAGGAGCAGGAGCTCTGGCAGGGTCAGACTGTCATGTCATGTCAACATGGCGTTTGATCGCGTATTATGAGACAGCTCTGTGATAAGATCTGGTAGTTTTGTACCGTATATTGAATCTCCAGGGTTTGTCTCTCCCTCGTGTGTATTTAGAACAAATTTACCTTTTTCTTGAGGTCTGATGGAAAGTTTTGTATAAAATAGCACAGACTTAAAATCACTAAACATTTTTTTTTTCTTCTCAGTACATCTTGTCCGGGTCAGACGATTTCAACCTCTACATGTGGAAAATCCCAAAGGATCCAGAAGCAGGTGAGTTATTCAGTCTGTCTGCATCGACTGCATATTTATGTGGATGTATGCTGAGGTTCAGCTGTATAATTTAATAACCCTGATTCCCAAGGTGAGAGTTAAATTTCTTCTGTCTTCTCTGCACTACAAGTGGAACATTTTACTTGTTGTCTTTGTGTTTTTGGTTTGTTTAAGTTCACGCTGCTCACATTTGAGGGCTTGTAAACAGATGAACCACGACTCGAAAATGGCTTGTTTGTCGGACAAAGATTTGGTGCCGTCATTCTGCAAGGTTAAAGATTTCAGTGGCGTCTGAGTAGGCAAAACAAACCTGATACCAGTTGCTGCAGCTTTTAACCACAAATGGACTTCTCTGTGCTCTTTCAGCTCAGACTGTGGTTTGCCCCCAGTTCATTTGGTCAAAACATACCTTCCAGACATGAGTAGCTATCGGATATCCTTTATCAACATCTGTCAAGTATTTCTCTTAGAATATTTATGACTAAATAAGTAACAACAAAGTAAAAAAAGCTATTATTTGTTAAAGTGGACATATGCATATTGTCAGGTCTCTACTGGAAGATCTTTGATGATTTACAGTAAAAACTCTTTATTTATCTTATACTGGCCCATTATGCAGCCCCTCAGTTCAACCTGCCCCTCTCGATGAGCCCACTCTGTTCTGATTGGTCAGCTTCAGGAAGTTGCCCCTCAGCAGACTTCTGGAGGCTACGTTAACAAACAATAGTAACAGGATTTCACTTCTTTTTCTCCTTCTTTACTCAAAAACAAAAACAAAACTTCTCAAATACATGTTCGAGCCCAAATCCGATCTGAAATGTGAGAGCGGACAATGTGAATAATACATGGAGCAACCTTAGCAAACAAAGGCTACGGAACGGACAGCTGTTTGCGGCCATGCGTGAGCGGTCTGATGGCATCGCGAGGAGGAAGTAGAGATAACATTTCAAACGAAGCGTTCAGAGCTGACTTAAGCCTGAGCTTTTGACTACCAGGAAGCATTTTTACATACGTTCACTGCAAGTTTAGGACCTTTGACCATGTTTAACATAGATATCCAACATCTTAACAGTATAAAAATAGCAGAAAATCACAAACAGCATGTTAGGTCCCCTTTAAGAGTCACGCTCAAAACTGGACGTGTTTTGATCATTTTTGATTGACAAACCCATCGACTGTCATCAGATTCTGATTCAAATCCTGATTGGTGCATGGAAATGCGTGACATCATCTTTTCCCAAGTGAGCCCCCTCCCCTCCTTCAAATGAGGGAAAAGAGCACAGAGAAAAAAAGAAACCAGAAATTGTTCCAACTTGGGTATAAAATAGTGTGTTTATGTAGGATCCTGTTACTCATAATAAGAAGCTGAAGGCCTTTAAGCACTAAATTTTGCTTGAGTTTGAATGTTCCCACCTGCCCAAACTAACTAAAAAGAAAGGGTAAATGCTGAAAAGTCAGAATTAAATCCTACACATGCAGTATGCTTACTGTGAATACGCCTCAAATCTAATTACTTTAGGGAAGAAAATCCCCCAAAATGCAGCGATCCAAGAATGCGGTTGTTTCTAGCTCTGTGGCACCTCCTGACATATTTATGGATTTTATTTTCTCAGTAGTTACTCACACTGAAAATATGTGAACTAGACCTATTTGGTGCCAGAGTAATGGTATACTATGAGGATTACATTACTGCTGTTGCTACTGTCGTATTTGACAGTCTGTGTTTTCTAGAAGAAGATCCAGAAGCAGGTTGAATAATTGTGGCTGTATTGCTGAATGTGTTTGCTTTAATAAATCTTTGTCACAGACTCTTTGTGGCTGTGTGTTTATTTTTTTTGTCAGCAAACCCACATCCTGTTGTTCTTTTTAAAGGTGGCGCTGGTCGTGTGGTGAACGGGGCTTTCATGGTCCTAAAGGGTCACCGCTCCATAGTGAACCAGGTTCGCTTCAACCCTCACACCTACATGATCTGCTCCTCCGGCGTGGAGAAAGTCATCAAGGTCAGTTAAAGAATATCAATCCATAAATGTCTTTTTTTTTTTCAGAAAGACTTGATTAAATCTGTAATTTTTCACGGCTGGATCAGATCCCAAAGGTGAGTAAGAAAGAGGAGAGGAGATGAATGGGGGAAGATGTAGTGGTTCGATTTTTTTTCTGTAAGTGTACTTCCCGACATTTGACTCTGCATGTCCTCAGATGTTCAGACAGTAGACGTGCCCTTAAGTGAGACATTGATCTCAGATGACACTGCGCAGTAAGCTCTAACTTCCCAGTATGTAAAAGATGGATTTCCCCTTATCATTGACTGTAGTCTGAAACGGATGAGAGTGTCCAAAGCTGGGTCACAGGAAGATAGAAATGGTTCCACAGATACAGTATTTCTGAAACCAGACCCAGACTATGATATACTGCCAGGCTCCCAGCGTGTTATGTTATATTTCTTACAGTAAAACCTCCGCAGTTATTCTTCTCAGTCTTCTCAAGCAGCTCGTTTTGATCTGCTGACTTCTTCAATTTCAATTTCAAAACAACTTTATTATCAACATAAAGGCAATTTTTATGCAGCAGCTCGCTGCCCAGATCAACAGTAATGAGGCTGTACAAGAACAAACAACAACAAAACCCCCCTGAGAGGAATTGAGAAGTCGGACAGCAGAGGGGATAAAGGACGTTGAGAAGAGTCTGCGGTTAAAGAGCTACTATCACAACATTAAGGTTTTACACTTCTGGAATAATGAGCTCAGCACACAGCAGCTGTGTGTTATAATTCTTATTCACTTACAAGCTTTCTGAGCGATGATGATTCACTGTGTTGTCCCGCCGCTGACCTCGTGCATAAACTGGGCAGCATTTGAAGATGTCTCACGTTCTGAGTCGGTTTACGCACCATCCTTGTGGATAATTTTGTACAAATATTGCTCAAACACTGTGCTTGAAGCCATTTTAATCACTAAATAAAGTGGAATGTGTAGCTGGATTACTGTTGTGTCAAACAATATGATACAATCTCTGTTATTCATAGTTTAAATACTGTATACATGTCTGAAATGCTCTTTATTTGATTATCCTGACTCCTTCGACTATGATTTTCTCAGCTTAAGGTCATCAGAATATGCAGTTTCTTAGTTAATATCAGAATATTGAAGTATAAGTAAACCATTTAGTAGAAGAAGAAACTATTTACATTTATCATACAAAAGCATCCACACATGGGTGAGACATTTTTCTTCTTTTTTTGTCGGCACAGTAACACCAGCTCTCTGTTTAGTGCGTTGCTCTGTACAGAGGGAAAGGTGATACAGGTCCAGGTGTTCTGCGATAATAAGCTATGAATAACGGGGAATCTCTATAACTCACTCTGCGTTCTCCCACTCTCTCTTCTTGCTCGTGACTTTTTCTCCTATCATTTTTCATTCTGTCATTCTGTCTTCCCACCTTCCCAACTTTAAATCTTGCCTTTATTCTTCCCCCCCCTTTCCATCCTTTCATCCCGCCCCAGGTGTGGAGTCCTTATCAGCAGCCCGACAGTCTTGGAGACCTGGAGGGCCGTGTGGAGGACAAGTCACGCAGCCTCTACACCCATGAGGAGTACATCAGCCTGGTGCTCAACAGCGGCAGCGGTCTGTCTCATGACTACGTCAGCCAGTCCATCCAGGAGGACCCGCGCATGATGGCTTTCTTTGACTCACTGGTGCGTCGAGAGATCGAGGGCTGGAGCTCAGACTCTGACAGTGACCTGAGCGAGGAGGCCATCATGCAGCTCCATGCCCGTGGCCGCCGCTCTACGCGGGCCACAGCAACGGCCCCCGTCGTTGCCTCGGCTGCTGCTGCTGCCGCCGCCGCCGCTGCTCACCACAGTGACTCTGATAACTCGTCGTCCTCCTCCCTGGCTGGACCGGATGCTTCAGGAGGGGAAGAGCAAGCTGCAGCAGACGGGGAGGAGCGGCCAAGGAGGCGAAGCAGGAATCAGAGGCATCAATCTGGCTTCCTGGTGAACGAGGACTCAGACTCAAGTGAGTTTTGGCTCGACCCCATGCCCCGGCCTCGCTCTCCAAGCCCCCGGGACAACTCCACACTGTCCAGCCCCACCTCCTCCCCTTCACTTCCCGCTGGAGCCTCCAGCTCCTCCACATCCACTTCCAGCTCCAGCAGTGACGACGAGGAGCGCCGCAGCGCAGTGAGGCGGCGCAACGTAATGAGGCGGCGACGCATGCACGTGGTCTCGAGAGCCGAGGAGCGACCCGAGTCTGTACAGGCCCTTTTTTCAGCGATCGACTCCTGCAGTTACCCGTCGATCTCAATCGATGACCTGTCTTCCTCTTCGTCCGGAGAGGAACAAAACTCTCTCGAAGTTAAGCCCTGCATCGGCGGCGGCAGAGATGAGGACAAATGTCTGAGCCCTTCGGACTTTGTGTGTCTGAGCCCAGTAATGTCTCCCGAGAGTCAAGAGAACGAGGAAGGGAGTGACAGGACTGAGCTGGGAAGACATTCAGCTGCATCTCCTCCATCACTGGATGCACGCAGGACTGAAGGGAGGGCTTCTTTAGAGAGCTCTGACAGCGGAGAGGTGTGTAGCAGCTCGGTGGCTGTAGACAGTAACACTCAGAGCCGGCGTAGCCCTGGAGTGAATGGGCAGCACCGGACTGTGGCACCAGAATACGTGAGTGAGAACATCCATGCCTCCTCAGAATCAGAGGAAGAGACGAGGCCACAGAGAGACGGGCCGTCCTCTCAAAAGGGCCTGGCACAGAGCGCTCTGAAACGGACTCATGTGAGATCAGAGGAGGGCGAATCGGGATCCTCACCCTCCGAAAAGAAGTTAAAAACATAATGACACATGTTTCTTTCAGCCCCGGAAATAAATCATTTGTTAACAGACTTAATTTAGGAAGTGGGTTTTCTATGGGTTTTTACAACTCAGCTTTTTCATTTTGCGTCCTTGTTGAAGTCATGTGACACGTGAACTCGCACTGCTGACAAGCAGAAGACATTAAGGAACTAAAAAAAAAAAAAGAAAGTGTGATTAATTTTTGTTTCAGAACAAATTAACGGTGTCTTCATTCTTGAGGTCAAACCAGATGACATTAAAAGGTGGGGAATAACAAACAAGCTAAATATTGTCGATAACAAAGGTATTTTAAGTGAAGCGCTAGTCGTTTATTTTCCTGCGGCATCAGTGTTTCTTTCTCATGCTCTGGTTGTTGCAGAAAGCTCCACCCAGGATTTGGAGCACCTCCAACCATAACAAAAAAAGTCTTATGGAGGACAAAAGCTTTGCAGCATTTTAATTTTTTGTGTTTCACACTGAGCGTAAATCTGATTGGGCTTATTTTCATTTTTAAGTGATTCTCAGCTGAGACTGCTTCAGGGTGCCTGAAGAATTGACTGTGACTCCATAAAAATCCTAAGGAGCACCATTTGTTTAAGCTGTGCATTGAAAATGATGCTTTCGGTGTCTCTACCAATTGTTTTTGTCTCATTATCCAGCCCCTGGGTACCATTACAAGCCAGCGCTCGCTTTTGTTTTCTTGCAATTAAAGAATCATTTGTTCTCCAGTGATAACGCTATAACTTCTTCCTGGGGCTTCACTGATCCACAATACGGTTTGAGTGGTGAAACGTTTACTCATTCTGACACACATCTGTCTGAAATAATGGAAAACGAGTTATTTTATTGTAGATTTGAGTCCTCCTCTACCAAATGCTGACCGGGTTGTCATGGCAACACAGCCTCAACTCCCCTATGAAAGAAATGTGAAGCCCGTACAGCTGCTGGCTGTGACCCTGAGCAACCGGTGTCAGCCAGAGTAGAATATTTTATTGATCATCACTGTTGACATCACTGAGAATTACAACAGCGATTCAAAAGTCACGAAGAGTTTTATTACAAAACACAATGCAGAAGTCTTAGGCCACTTTGAAAACTTACAGCAAAAGACTCTCAACACAAGGTCAATTTAGTAGCTTTTCTGAAGCTTTCAATCCTATCACATGATCTTCCTCAGCAGATAGATGTTAAGATTTCTAAGCACTTCTTGTCTTTGTGGGTTTAAAAGGTGCGATTGACATGGAAACAGTAGTTGACAAAACAATATCATTACAAGAAAAATGGGAATTTCAGCTACTACCTACAATTCCTTGAAAACTGGGCAACTCTGTCTGCTGAGGAAGATCCTGTGATACAGTCGAAAGCCCAAGAATAGCTACTAAATAGATTTTGTGGTGACATTTTGTTAAATGTTGTTCCCAAGGTTGAGAATAAAGTTTCAATCTTTACTGTAGCTTAAAAAGTTAATACAGTGGTAATTACATAAGAGAAATGTTTTGAACTTTTTTGCAAATCTACTTTTTTTCCCCAAGTGGCTCTGTGGAAAAACGCTGTAGATTTTATGTTGTATGACTGAGTTTGGAAGATTTTTCTGTAACTTCTCTTTTAACTTCGGCTACATGTTTTATATGTTCAGCAGCTTTAAGGACAATTTTCTCAGTTGGCCCCAGACTTCATGCAAATCAGCTCAAATACAGTAAAACGATAAGCAAAACAGTCTAAATGGTACAGGGTATCATGTCCGCCAGGGGTGTAACCAAAATGTTTGACATTCTGAGGTTGCAGACTAAGTTCCCCCAAAGCACCCACCCTCCCACTCAGAAAATTCTTTAATGTTGTCATGTTCAATGCATTCAACTGATCATGTGATGTGGTCTCAAAACTTCCAGAAAATACAATTCTGGTGGATAAATTTTTATTTGGCTTAAAAGTAGTCAAATTTAAATATTTTGAATCTAAAAATACTGCAATTAGCCAATTAATTACCCACCATGTGTAACTGTTACACTGTAAAACTCCCAAAGTCCTGGGAGACATGACCTCAGTGCTCTCAATAGTAGCTACTAGCCTGATGTCTACTGTTGGGATTTGGTCACTGTATTATCACATCTGGTCATGAAAACTATATCAAGTAGGTGAATATCAAGTAAATTTTCAAAGTACACCAAAGGCAAAAAAATCCTGAACAAGACAGCATATTGGCCCATCATTATGTGAATAACCATAAATGGACTAGTACGTTTTTTTACGCCTACTCAGACTCCACTCAGATTCCTCAACAGTGTAATGATTGTCCACGAGGCGCATGATGTCATTGCTGTCTGAGGAACATGCAATGCCAGTTGTCTCTCCTCTACAGCCTGAACTATTCTTCACTCTCCTGCCAGACAAAAGCAGACTACCAGAGGGCATACCAGCGGTTGTTAGGAAAGATCACAAAAAAAAAAAACCCACAACACGTGGTACAGTATCACAGACTGATGGCGAAGTAGTAATCTGAAGGCAGACAGAAATGCAGTCGAGGGTTATCAAGTTGTTTATACTGCTGTCTTTGTCAAAATAATCTCCTCTACTTGTTCAGAGAACTTCTCAGTCTGGCCGTCACTTATCTGCAGGAAGTAGACACCCTTCATTTAACCCCCATGCTTCCCCTGGGATGAGTATTCAAATAGGGATATTGTATACTTTAGGGTTGTTTACATTTTGACTGGAGTGTGCCAGCTGGGTCGCATATAGCTTAATAATTAATTACAGGCTGCAGATGCAGAGGAGTACAACAGAGTCAGCCTGTTTTTAACAGCTAACATTACAGCTGTGACATCAATCAGAATGATCTGAGGAGCTGAATTTTTATGAATTCCCTTAAAGAATAAAGTCCCATATCTTTTACAGTTACTCTTTGGCCACACTAATTAGTGAACTTACAATGGACTTTTTTATCTTTATTTATTCAGGGAAGGTTAACTGGTTACGCATGCTCTTTGGCAGGGACACCCTCCCTTATAGGTCATGTTCATAAGTGGGAGGTGGAGTACAACCACAGCCTTTGAGGACTTCCAGTGGAGCAAGCATGGGTTTAGTCAGATGCACCACAATCGCATGGGAGGGGACTTGAAAACCTTTTCAGTTTCTTAAGTCGGATCCTGTATTTGACCCTTAAGCTTCCAGCAGAAGCCAGCCTCCACCTACTGCTGCATTATGTTCCAAAAGAGCAAAACTCTCTCCTAGTTGTGTGTTATCCTCTGCTGGGTTGCTTCTATAGTCCTCCTGGTCACAGATGGTGTTTGGCTCATGTTGTTTGACCACAAACCCAAACACATGTACAACTCAATGGGATTATCGTGCTCGTTCTACAGTATCCCATACATGGCTTAGCTTTAACAGCAAGGACAGCTATTTAAGAATTCCCCTCCCAACATGACTGGAATACCTTGGGAACGTGCCAGAGACCAGACAGAGCCAAACGCACCATCTCTTCACATGACCTGTGCCTCAGAAAGCAGGCACGAGCTTCTTTGTGCCACTGACTCTACAGGAGATATTCTGGGATTCTGCTGAATAGTAACGTGTTGACGTCAAGTAGCTGGCCCGGGTGAAATTTCTCCAGTATGTCCAAACTAAACTGTGGAGTCTGGAGTGTGCCACCAGAATAATTATACACATTTCAGTGGTTTCTTATAATGAGTTAATTGATGCGGTTAATAAGCCATCATTTGCAGCAGTGAGAGGAAGAGCCTCTCTCATCAGCGCCTGTTGCTTCTCTGTGGGTTGGACCTCTTTTAGTTTTTAGTGTGAAACACAAAAAAAGAACATTTTAAAAGCTTTTTAGATGTGCTAGCAGTGTAGCTTCATGTCAGTAAGTCGATCCACCACTTTGGTTCAGTCTGACAAACTGTATCTCAGCAACTATTAGATGGATTGCCATGAAATTTTGTACAGACATTCATGATCCCCAGAAGAAGAATCCCGCTAACTTTGGTGACCCCTCGACATTTCTTGAAGTGCCACCATGAGGTTCACATTTGTGTTTGAAGTGAAATTTCTTTGAAATTTCTTTGTGTAAGACTTTGGTTTATGACTAAATACCTGCAAAAGTAGTTTGTGTTTGGTGCTAGTTATTTATTTATTTTTTTTATTTATCATAGCAAATTCCATTTCATCACAGTCCAAATGTTAAACATTGTAAATTGAAATTATAATCAAGTCTTGTGATGACAATAAAACAAAATTTTAAAAATAATTTTAAAAATACAGTAAATAAATACATTAAAATAAAGGCAAATTGAATTCTATTTCCAAAAATGTAATTTAAAGTAATAAATTGTGTATATACTCACTTTTGTTTTTAACAGATTTTAGATTTTAGCTTTAATTGTTTGGGGCAAAAAAAAGACTTGTGAATAAAAAAAACGTTCCCATTATAATCATCACATTGAAAATAAAATTTTAGGGCCTTTACATTCAAAATATATTGTAACATCTTTAACAGAAAGTTTAAAATTATGTTTATTATGGAAATAACTAAAATCTTCATATACCTGCTTAACAACAGCATGTTCACACTGTCATAGTTAACATAAGTTCAGCCTCACAGAGCCATATTCAAATTCATTTTGCTAATCCAATTATAAATTAATCAGATAATCTATTATTTGAAGACAGAATAATGAAATAAGAGTAATTAATTGGCACAGATAATGAACACAGCCTAATAAAAATGAACATTTTGGCCCGTAGTTTTCTGAATAGCACAATCTTTGTTTTTCAAATGCATCAATTATTTAACTGACTTAATGAACTAATGGAAAAGAGTCTAATTATCTCATTGGCACACTCCAAGGCTCCACACCCAACAAGCTGCAGTTCTATCATTGACTTTCTTTCGTCACCACCGGACTGCTGCCTTTGCTGCCTGCACCTCTGCACAGGAACTGCAGCCTGCTTCCTTAACCAGGGAACCAGGCAGTGAGCTGGCAGTCTGCTCCCTGTCCGTGACATCACTTTCCCAAACATTCACCCTTGGAAGTTTGTCCATATATGGAAGAGCGCTCTACTTTCTTCTGACTGTCGGGCTATCCAGTGTCGGCATATCTTCCCTGCTGTGTGTGTGTGTGTGTGTGGGTGTGTGCGTGTGACAGAGACAGACAGAGGGAATGAAAAGGGAGAGAGTTGGTTTACCTTACAAGGCAGACAGACCTGGCCATCGCTTCAGATGTTTACAGGAGCTGCATTGTGACTCACCTTTCTGAATGACTGGAAACCTGCTGTGCGCAGGCGCAGTGCAGTAACATGCTGTAACACAAGTAGTGTACAGTAGGCTATCTGTATTAAAGAATGCTTGTCTAATCCCCAAAACAAATGGGGAAATGGCACTGAAACAAATTGGCACGTCATTCTCTTTGCAGTACAACGTATTATCTGAGATAGCTATATCGCTTTGAAGCTGGAAGTCGTGACAGGTGCTGTAATTCTTATTATTTACTGCTGAATATGTACAGCAGAACAAAAAATACGCCGCTGATAAGTTGAGTTAAACCCGTTTTTCATGTTTTCTCCAGTAATTTAAACATGAAATCACTAAAATTCACCAAACTATGACATCATTTCTAGAGAGCATTTTTGGAAAGTAACTATAGGCTACAGCTATTTACTCAAGTACTGTATTTAAGTACATTTCTAAGGCACTTGTGCTTAATTTGAGTATTTCAATTATATTGTATTTCAATACTTTACATTTGTATTCTACCATGTACTCCACCTATCGGGTAAAACGTTAAAATGCTGCTCACATGTTATGCATCAATAATAATATTCTAATAAGCCTACCACAGTTGTGATTACATAATAATATATTTACTTTTAAGTCATTTCTGGCAATACTTTTACATAAGTAACATTTTGAATGCAGGACTTCACATGTAATGAATTATTGAGCTAGTAGTTAGGAAGAAGTAAGGAATTAGACAATATAGTGGAAAGTACATTTACTTAATTACTGTACTTAAGCACAATTTTCTTTAGAATTTACAATTATGTGCAATTTATACTTCTACTTCATTACATTTTACATTTATCTAACATATTCAGTTAGCCTTGTTACTTTAAACTTAAAGGTTCTATATGTAGAAATTAGAAATTCCTTCTCATCAGGCCGGTGGGAGCCAAACCGCACCACCCAACTTGTACAAATATGCATTAATCAACCATCCGAACCTGACCCGACCTGCAAAACGCCAACTTTTTTTTACCACCCATATTTACTGAACACTGGTATGCTCAGTGAGCTGTGGCCGGGCTGCAACAAGTTGTCGCTGGGCAGCAACAAGCCGTGGTCGGGGAGCATCGTGCTGCGGTTTTGTTGTGAAATGCGTGCTTATTACGACCTTTGGACTACCAACAGGAAAAACAAAATGGATAAACTATGTTCTGCTATCGCTCTGGAGCTTGTTTTCTGCTCCTTTGTTGAGGAAATGTTGTTTTAGCTGTGTGTGCTCGGGAGTGGTGGTTGACGGAGGCAGCTAGCTCTTTCATTAGCTGGACAGCTAATATCTGCAGTGCGTTTATAGTTGGAAAGCACCATTTTTATTGTGTTGTGTTGTTATGCCGGTCGTTTGTTTACGTTAGCGGGAGAGAGGCAAGGCACTTGGGAGCGTGCAAAAACGTCACTTCCGTTGGATTTTCGCGGAAAATCTGGCCCGGGGGCCTTCACATAGAAATCAGTCCACAGGCTGTTACAGACCACCAAGGAAGTCGGGGAGGGTCTCATTTTTTATGTTACATTACTACCCGTTGAGTCATTGGCAATAAAAAAAGGTTAATACATGTAAATTGCTTCACAATTCTACATATAGAACCTTTCTAAACCTCTAATTCGCTTTAGATGCACTGTAATAGATGAAACTAACTATAAAGTAGCCACAGTTAGGTCCACCTAGATTATGTATAACATTAAAATGCTGTTTACATATGCGTCAACAATAATAATAATCAAATATGAGTCAGTAGCTTATTGTCTACTTTTAAGTATGTATGTACTTAGAGTTTACGTTGCTAATGAGTTATAGTTATGTACTCAAGGGTGGACAAAGTATTCAGATCCTCTCTCCACGTACAGTATTATCAGAAAAGTACTACCCCTTGTCAGTGTATATATTATGTGAATTAATTATTATTGCTAATTCATCACTGTGTGAGCAGCACTTGAATGTTGCAACAGGTCATTATATTTTAGATCACATGGTTTGTATGTAAAATCCTCATCTCAGCAAAGTATTTACATGTGTAAAACAAATGTAGTGAAGTAAAAAGTACAATATTTAACTCTGTAATGTAGTGGAATACAAGTAAAAAGTGGCATAAAATGGAAATACTCAAGTATACCTCAAAATTGTACTTTTTCCACCACAGTTGCAGGACTTTTACTTGTAACAGAGTACATTTTTGTTGTGGTATTGCTACTTTTAAGTAATACTACATAAGTAAATTATATAGGCTAAATACTTCTTCCACCACTACTAAAAAAACTTAAATAAAAGGGCTTTTTAGTTCTTGAGAAGTTTCCAGTTTTGCCGCTTTTTTTTACCCTGCGGTTACATCGTGTTAAGTAACGCGTTACACTTGTTTTTTAGGCTAATTAGCCTGAAGTATCCTCCCAGTCAGATGTTTGGATCAACCTATGCAGTCAACCTTGGATATAAAGCCTCCACGCTGACAGCCGAGTCAGCCAATCCGCTTCGAGGAGGCGGGCGCTGTATCCCCGAGGCGCCCAATCAGAATCCTCGCTCGGTTATCGATTCAATTAGAAGCAAAGTTTTTGCGTCTGTCGCTTCTCGACAGTAGACCTGCCTACTGCCTGCCTGCGTGCCGCTGAGAGAGCTCCTGCTGGGGGAAAAATAGAGCAGATAGAGGAAGAAAAGAGGCAGAGTTGGAGGGGGAAAGAGAGTTAGAGAGAGAGAGAGAGAGAGAAAGAGAGAGAGAGAGAGGGAAGCCGGGGGTGGACCGTTAATTTCATCCACACACCGTCGTGAATGCGTGGAGGAGAGTAGGCTGAGCTATACAGTGTGATATACTGCTGTAACATCACCTCGCCGAGGACCGGGGGACGTACGAGAGAAGCCGTCTATATATAAAGCTATATAAATACGTGTATAATATGGATCAGTACGATGAACAGAATGATTACATGCAACAGGAAGACGACTGGGATCGGGATCTCCTCTTGGATCCCGCATGGGAGAAGCAGCAGAGAAAGGTGAGACACTGACTTCCTTACACCCCCGTGAAGGTGCGGATGTGTTGCTTGTGATCATAATAATAATAAAGCTGATTATTATTATTATTATTATTAACACACAGGAATGAGGATTTCTAATACGTGTGCTTGACTACTTTGATGACAGACTGATCAGCCACCAAACACAGACTGGTGGCTGTTTAGTTCAATTAACAGGCTCGTTATCGCTGAGGTAATCAGCTGTGAGCCTTTCTGCCACTTCAGCTACTTTTATCATTCCGCTCCCAAACTTTTCTCGCACGGACACTTGCACATATCCTGTACTAAAGCGTTATGAAATATCCTGTTACAGCAAATTACAGGAGGCCCACCCAAGTAAGGAGGGGGGGGGGGGGGGGGGGGGTGGAGGGGGTAGAAAAACAATTAAAACCGGACAGGACGCCCACCTTTCCAGCGCAACAGATGTCAGCCATGCGCTTGACTGCATATGGTGTGTGACTAGCCCCTCCTGTCATCTGGTTTATGATGCGACGTGGATTAGGCCATGCTTAACAACCCGGCGGATTGTGTGTGTGTGTGTGTGTGTGTGTGTGTGTGTGTGTGTGTGTGTGTGTGTGTGTGTGTGTGTGTGTGTGTGTGTGAGAGAGAGAGAGAGAGAGAGACGAGGGGAGGGGGACTCACCATAACGCACTTTGCGTCTTCTTAATTGGCCGCATTTACGCGCGGATTCTGCACGTTAACACAGCACAATACTGACCTTTTGGGGGCAAATAAATAATTTCTATTTGTTCTGTGAGTTGTTTTCTGCAGGCTGATCACAACCTGGAAGTCCCCCATATATTTATGAATACCCAACTTCTTTATTTCAGTCAGTTTTCCTCTTATGATGAATAGATGTGCCATAACCCGGGTCATCTTTATAATAAAGAGCTGTAAGACATCCATGTATTGTCCTGACAAGCTCAGGGTTTCTACACGCCTCTCACAACTGCTGCTCTTTTTTCCAGGCAGAGTATGAATGGTCGATTTTTAGTGAAGGGGTGCTACTTTTTTTTTTTCTCCTTACTCCATACTTTTTTCCTCCGCTTTGAAAAAGGGGGAAGAAAAAGCGCTGTGGAATCTGAGTAAGCGCTGCGGTTTGGGCTGGGCTTGCATGGAAGCAAGCGTGCCCAAAAATGGTAATAATCGGCCCCTCTCGCTGCCGTTGGAAAAACTTTTTCCCCAGTTTTCTTTCTTGCACTGCGAAGCTCTCGGCTTCTAGTTTCCTGGATTATGTCATCGGCGGGCTGCTACCGGGCGAGACCGAAATAAGGGAAGTGAAGGAGAGATATGCAGGGCTGATGTCAGGTGTTAATAGCAGACTGGACTTTCTCTGACATCAGAGGACATCATCTGCTGCTGCTGCTGCTGCTGCTGCTGCTTCCTTGGTCCATAATATAAAAACTCTTCTTGCAATAAAGAGAGTTTGAACAGACCCGAGGGAAGCAGTACCTGACAGTTTGGTTCACAGACCTAAATGAGTCCATCATGGTGAAATATGTTCCTCTGATGACCTGTACATTTCTGCGCCTGCATGACACTCATTGATCCAACCGTCCTACAGAGAGCAGGAATGTTTTATTCATCTGTTCCTCTCCACAGAGAGCAGTGATGCCTGGTTATGTTGAGATCCACAGACAATTACAGCCTGAGAGAGGTGACAGCAGCAGCCCCCTGGCAGGCATGCACCTCTGTCCTCGGCCTCAGGGGGAGCGTAGTTAAAACTGTTGTGTACACACACACACAAACACACAATACCCAAGTTCCCTCCAGGCTTCAGCAATCAGCTTTGCTACTGATGAGCAGATAAACTAGAAGCCTTTCATGTTTGTAGATTCTTTCCCCATTGAAAAAAACATTATTATTATTAAAGCGGTTATGAGCTCAACCTACATATTGGAGGAGCTGCCTAAGTTTTCAATATGTTGGTTGGTTAATTTAAACAGAGTATTTAAAAATGAGCCACAGACAGAAAGAAACACAAGACAGAGCACATTAACTGTTTTTGTTATTATAGCTGCAAACAGATTGCAGACAGGAGACACAGGCATGAAATAGTAGCTTAAAATCGTCCAGTTCTGGAAACGCCACATCTGTGCTTCCCTCTGTATTCTGCAGCACTTCCCTAGAGCCTGAAGACCATTAATTTTTTTTGTCAGAGAGTCAAAATTGGTCAGCAAACATTTTACCATTAACATAATTCTACTCTGAGTCACAGTGTCACAAACTGTGAAGGTAAACTAGACTTAATTAGTGAAAAAAAACCCCAAAAAAACATATTGTGCAGGTGAGGACAAACCACCAGAACTTTCTGTTTTGCAATTCACTGACGCACATGAACCCAGCATGTCAGAGAGTGCTTAAAATATTTTGAGTCCGATGCAAGTCTTAACCTGACCCCCAGGTATAAAGGCGCTGGTATCCTCTTATCTTGGAATCTTAATGTCTTTGCAGACCCAGGTGTCCCAGGTACACGGTGCCAGAGGTTACTTAAAGCTGCAACTCTCACATATTTTCACCTGTATAACATATGACTTTATGTATTACTCTGCTTCGCAAACAAACACTCACACCTCGTCTAATATTCATTCTGTAACAGTTTCGTCTGTTGCTTTCATAGCTGGAAGGTTGAGTTCAGGTGTTGACTGCCGTGGCTAATTTGTCCGGGTTTGTCCTTATAAGGATATAAGCAGAAGTACCTTCGATTAGGCCTGCCTGTAAACCTCCCGCCTCCCATTTCCCATCTCCCACACCCCAACCTCTGTATTTCCAAACACTCCCAACCCACACCCACATTCCCCTGCTCAGACTGTACAAGCCAAGTCACAGATAAGATCGACTCACTCCATGATTTGCTCACTCATTTATCTCATTCGGTGAATGTGAGCCTCAAATTGATGAGTCTGGACTGATACTGAGTCCTGGCAGATATGGACCATAATCCTTTTTTGAAGATGCATGTCTTTCTCTGATATACTAAGTGAAGAAAAAAGATAAATTATAAAATATCTATTGTGCTATTTTGCTATTTCATATAACCTACTGACTGAGTTTATGGATTATTCTTTTTGGAGTGTAATCAAGTTCCGGGCGTTCAGGCTGACGGGCAGCAGCAGCGTGTTGGTCAATACACTTCTGCGAATTGTGATGCATGACTCAATTAATTCACCCCGCAGGCCAACAGGCTATGCAGAAACTTGTCTTTTTGTGTGACAGATATGCAGGAAGTGTTCACTAAGCGAATCAAGTCATCAGACTTGTCACCACTTTACACTTCCCACTTTGACTAATCAGCTGTCTCTGGGCGGGGCTGTTGCCGGCAGCAGGCGTCCAAACTGAGCATCCTGACCCACATCTAAACTAACTGACATCTCACAAGTTACAAAATCTAACAGGTTTCTAGGTTCAGGAAACTGACTCAACACAGTGACGTTTCAGTTCAAGTAAGGAAACCAAAAGGAGTTTTGTGTTGTCCCCCCCCCCCCCCCCCCCCAACCCCCCCACCCCACAACTGCTAGATTGCATAATAGGATGGATAATCTGGCCACCTCACAAAATGCTTCCTGTCATCAGATTCCTCTGTGCCCATGATGCACCTTTTGCAGCACTGTTTTTAACAAAAGAAGAAGAGCGTCACAAACCGGCGATGACAAAGCAGGGAATGACAAGAGTGAATTCCCCTCTTTCTCTCTCTCTCTCTCTCTCTCTCTGTGGCAGGCGGCTCTGCTCTCCACCCTGATGAAGGCGTTATGTGCTGAAATGTTGATTCTTTTCACTACATAAAACATGAGCGTGCTGAAGAGTGTGTCACTCCCCCACCCCCCCATATCCAATAAACTGTCTGGCTGTGTCATGTGATGTTTTTCATCCTGCAGCCTGGACTCCGTAAACTAATGTCACCCAGAACTGCACTTGATTATATGATTAAACTCACATGCAATCAAGCATGTACGTAGCGCCTGCATATTTTGAGACACTCAAATTAAATTCTGTATGATTTTATGAAAGAAGTAGTGTTGTCATCCGCAGGTCATTCGTTCAGATTCCATCAGAAAGTGTGAACACAGAATTAAGACTGATTAATGCTGAGGTGCCCTTGAAAAATGGGCACACACTTCCCTACATTAAAGTCATAAATCGACATGTTGGGACATACGTTTATCCGCTTTCTTGCCTAAAGTTAGATGAGATAGTCAATACCACTCTCATATCTGTGCGTTAAGTATGAAGCTGCAGCCAGGGGATGGTTAGCTTAGCTTAGCATAAAAACTGTAAACCATGAGAAACAGCTACTCTGGTTCTGTCCAAAGGAAACAAAATCCACACACCAGCACCTCTAATGCTCTAAAGAATATCAATGCACCCAGCCAAGAAATAGTCCTGCATGTAACCCATCACAGAGCCACTACTTGTCATTTCTACACTTTTTGTACAGATTAAACAAACAATATACAACGTGTTAATTAGTGAGGGCAAGAGGTGCTGATATGTGGATTTTGTTACTTTCGGACAGCTCCAAGTTAGCTGTTTCCAGTCTTTATGCTAAGCTAAGCTAACAGTCTCCTGGCTCCAGCTTCATATTGAACAGACAGGTGTGAGAGTGGTATCGAAACCGTCATCTACCTCTCAGCAAGAAAGTGAATGAGCTTATTTCAAAAACTGTTGAACTATGAGAAGGAGAAGCAGCCCTCCACCTCTGTCTGAATCAAAGATGCTGCAGGCAAATGAGCAACTGTCTGTTTCCCGGCAGGAGGCGGTTCAGTGTTCCTCTTAGTCACTTAGTCATCTGTCAGGGCGGCTGCTGCTCTCTGTGAATTAGAATGATGTCAGAAAATTGAAGATTCCAGCGACAGATATCTCAATAGAAGACTTGAGTACTCTCGGGGTGCTGATAATCCTGTGTCTGCTCGCTGTCGTGGAAAACACAGCCGGACTATAAATCCCAACGGGAGCTCCTCGCCGAACCAATTATCCCGCCCTGGTCACGCTGTCAGAGCTCTGTCTTGTTTGTTCTGACTGATGGGGTCACAGGCTGACACCCCAGCTGAGAGGGCCTAGGAGCATCCACATGCCCTATCACAGGAAGTTTTATGTGCGTGCTCCCGGCTCACCCTCGGGGTACAGTTAAAGGGTGGAGTCCAACTTATATCAGAAGTTTTCCTTTGATGAGGTAGATTGTCTGTTATTGACTTACAACCGAAGTTTAGTTCACAAGAGTGTCCCGATTTTCCCAGTTGGGATTTGAACCTCGCCACCAACAAGCTCACTTTTCTACCTACTTGTCTCTTCATCCTACCTCTCTTCTTCTCTTTCTCTCTGGCTGTAAGCCGATACTGCGTAAACCCTGTCGGGGTTTGATCGAGCACGTTTCATAATTAACCGAAACATCTTGTTATCTGCCGCTAATGTGAAGCTTTCAGTCAGGAGGAAACCATCAACTCTTTATAGCCTGAAGCTCCTGGCTGATGTATAGTGTGTCAAAAGATACTGACCTGTGTCTAATGAGTCTTACATAACCCGACTCTACGTCTCAGAGAGGGGTATTGTTCCCTTGTGTGGTGTATTGTGGCTCCAGTTGGAGAACTGGTAGCACTGTTTACCCAAGCAAAGTCAATGGGACAGCTCACAAAGCCTTGAGCCTTTAGAGCGTTTATTGAACTACCCAGACATGTCGAAAATAAAAGGGATCAGATGACGACATGTCAGTCAAAGTGACAAACCCACAGAGGACTCTGCAGTTCCCCTCACCTTTATATTGCATTCTGGCCTGCAACTTTTTTGATTCACTATCACGGCAGGCAGCTGCTCTCAGTGATAAAGCTCTAAAAACCTTCAGTACACTACCTGCTCAGCACTTAACATCAGACAGACAGAGTAAGCAACTTGCTGTTGAGCATTTAGCAGCTAAAGAGCCAGATATTTCCTCCGTAGTTGGTGGAGACCAAAAACAAAGCTAAAAGGAGAGTGAATATTGGACTTAGATCCACCACGTCTCTAAACACGACTCCAAACGAATGCTAATGTAACTGCATGTCTTCTGGGTGTGTAAACAGGCAACTGTTTGCTAACCAGTTCATCACGTCAACTTAAAAAAAATATGTCAGTGTTGTATTCAAAGCTTGTTTCCGCTGCCCCCAAGTGGCCAAAAAAATCAATTATTGCAGGTTTAACAAGCTAATTTGATCTTTAGACAATAAAATAACGTTTTAACATTGTTGGTTATGTAAAAGTGATCAAATAGTAGAAACTTAAAAGCCACAGATACAAACCCAGATTTACCAATGATTGGTAATAACCTTCTATCTTGACATTAGGCCTCCTAACATGTTTGTAGGTTGCTTTTTGGGTTTTCCAAAAGAAGTTGCATCATCAAGTGCAACAAGTTTTTGATACATAACAGAACATTTCATTTTTGCTCTCTTTGGATATTGGTCAAATATCTTATTTGTGTTTGTTATTTTCTTTCTTTTTTTCCTTTTGGTCTAACAGCTGAATCACCCGTGCTTGAGAAAATCCATCGCAGCTGAATCGCAGTAGAATCTCTGATCCTTTCTCGCTCTGGAAAACATTTTCATGCTAAAGATATGCAGTTCTCGTCCCTGAATAGTTTCTCCTTTATTTGTTTCAGGAAGGTGAAGGCTAATTCTTCCTCATCAAGCTATACACTGCATCTGGGTTTTTTAGAATTCACTGTTTGAAAAGTCAAATGTGAACAATTACCAGGCTCTTATCTGAACAGTTCCCAAATGCCAGGGCCCTGATGCAAATTCTTGCATAGCTTATTTTCTCAGGCTTGTGCTCCAAATTTAGAAACTTATACAAAATCGGCTCCAGGCTCTTTGTTATAGGTCATTAAAACATTTTCAAGGCCAATTGTGCAATGAATGTTAATGACATAGTTACTTGGATATGTTTGTTTTGCTTCATTTGGAGTTTTATGACTGAAGATTCATCCTGCACAGACCGGAGGTAAAGTTATATTTGCAGCTCGGTGGCAGATTTGAGACCCCAGACGGAGAGCTTTTTGGATTCCACATCCACCATGGGATTTGGGGTCAAGGTGCATTTCCTGTTGAGCAAAGAGTGCACAGCTAAAAACCTGCTCAATGCTCGAGCACGTCTGGAACCACTACGTACTTACGGTCACATGTCTTCCATAGCATACGACCCAGAAGGGGTTTATAGGCGATCTGTCTGCATGTTTCCAAGGAATTTTCCCGCACCACATGGGAAGGATGTAGTCGGGTCTTTCCTCCGCTAATGCTATTAATCAAACCACATGCATTCTCAAGTGCATGTGCTCGCTGCGAAGCCTCTCTTTGAAGCCGAGGGAGGTTCGTACTGTACTGTATTCGGGGAGGCCTTGAACATGTGAGTGTATGAGGTCTAAGCCCGCTCACAGGAGCAGCTGCAGTGTGTCTCATGTAAGTGAAAGCAGCTTTGAGTAAACAGATACCGTGGTAAAGGCAGGCAGAAGGCACACCTTTCCATTCAGTAGCTGTGTAGGTGGAGCTCCGGGGGAGGAGAAAGGAAAGGAGGGAGGGAGGCGGGAGGAGGCAGCGAGTGGAAGAGGAGGCTCAGACAGAGGAGCTTTCAGGGATTCTGCACAAAGAGAGCGTGTTCAGGAGGCCATCCTTTGTCACATTGTCAAGCTGGAGTCAATAATTTATCATCACTGGCCAGGATGGTGTAGAAGCTATCAAATTACTCTTTTTCTCTTCAGGTGCTTAAAGGTGTTTCCCCCCTGCAACATACTTGGTCTGTCATTAACAGTATTGAGCAAGTTACTTATGATGTAAAGATCTCATTTAAACAACTCCATAGCCTCCACACCCACAAGTTACATCTCCTGTATTTTAACAAGCAGCCAGTCAACCATAGGTATGTATTTACCGACCTGTGTTGGGCAAGTTACTTGAAATTACTATTAATGAATTACTAGATACACATAACTCAGTGTAAAAGTACATACATTACTCGTTACTTTGCTCTGTCAAAGTTGCTTTCAAACAACTCAAAATCCTCCCGATCTTCACTTTGCATCTTTTGCATTTAACACATGTAGAAATAGAAGATGTTATGGTTTAACAAGCCGGCAGGATACAGTTTGGAAGGATTTACTGACCCTCCAACAGCTAGCTTTAGCATAGCCTCAGTGACACAGCACTCCAGAAGTCCCGATGTCAGCAGCAGACCTCTCTGCCATGAAATGGGTCCGTTACTGAACTCTAACTCCTTACACTGTTTTTTACTGAAGAAAACATTACTGTGTTAGTATGTAATGAGTTACAACACTGGTCATTAATCATAATGTTGAGAGGAGGGGAGATCTTTTAAAGTGGTAACCTGTAAGATCATTATTGTTAGAAAGTGATCCTAAAGCGTGCGTTCAACACCGTGATGTTTGGCTGTTGAGAAAGTTCGACTCTTTCTTTGTCTGTTCAGCCGTGGCAGCCATTACTGCTCACACTAACTACCCAGTTCTTCATCTTCTGTTTATCCTAATTCAGCTGCTGCTGCTTCTTCCGGAAACTTATCAACGCTTCACTTCCCCTGTGGCACAAGATTTGTCCCTGGATGAGCCTGGCTCGCACTGGGAGTATAGTACTGCAAGGGCTTTAATGTTTTTTAGCCAATCATGGTCAGAACTAACCAAAAATCTAAACAACTCTCCCCATAAGAAAGATCTTATCCATCAGCTTTTTGTCTTTTCTTCTTTTGTTTTTTCTCTTATTAGTTTCTGTCACCCTTGCCTCCTTTTCTGTCTGTTTTTGCTCCTTCTCACCACCATCTCTCTCCCTTCCACAAGATGCGACTGAGTGGGTGGTGATGGATTTAAGGAAAAGTCTTTTTCCTTGCTTAGTTTTAGCCCGAGTGTGTTGAAATCTCCCTCCAGCATTAACTGGAAGCCTGTCTTCCACTGCGCAGAGGGTGGTGCGTCACTTTTTATTTGCTCTGCGTGTAATAAATAGGCAATTGCAGCATTTGAACAATGAAGACAGGATGTTTTTTAGGGGTTTATTTACACTCTAGGCAATTAAGTCTAATTCAGAGGGAGTTAAATTCAATGTGGCGAATCAGGCCTCGTAGGTGGCCGGTAGAGGCAAGGAGTCAGTAAGGACATAAAGCCAATGTTCCTGTGAACCTAAAATGATGATAATGTTGGAAATAAATCACTCAATCAATCTGTATTTGTGAGTCCTTGGGAAGAGAGTGTTCTGATAAAAACCGAGGCCAGAGGCTATTTGTTCTGCTGCACTCTTCCACTTTTCTAAAGTGGGACAAGTATTGAACGTCTGAATTTCAATCAGTGGCCGCTATTGATCGTCTGGTCCACTGGCGCTCATGATCAGTTAGAGAAAGAGTTGGCTCCCTGCAGGCATGTTGCATTATGCACCGATGACTCTGTGCTGTTTGTGTGATACAGTCTGAGCAATTAAATTCTGTAGCAGTCAACAAGCGCTGACCGACATTTCTTCCCCCCCCCGCGTTACTTTCCCTCATCTGTTTCCTGCTGCAAGATTACTCTGCACGCTCCCGACGTCACTTCATCTGTGACAGTAAACAACAGCAGTCACTGTGAAGTGCTCACATCGGATCTCATTACAAGTTGTAACAGACACCTCCCCTCCACAGCCCCACCCCTGGTGGCCCAGCACAAGAGGAGAGCCGGCTTGCTACTTGTTGCTGTGTAGTGGAGAGCCCTTGGCAGACCGGCAGGGCAGCAGAGTGGTTTGAGCTGTGTGAAGTGCTGGCAGGTGCTGTGGCTGGTGGATGGATACAGAGAGGAAGGGAGGGAGAAACAGCAGCATCGCCAGTCCCTCCTGGTTGATTGCGGAGTTCATCTGTAGCTGTGGTCACTTAGAAAAACAGCTCATAGTCGCCTTCTTTCCTTTTCGAACCCTTTTGTTTATCGCTGACTCTGCTGTGACCTTTGTCTTCATTTCTTTCCCATTATAATTACAACCTCTGTGACCTTCCACTGATCCAGTTCAGAAAAGCCAGAGAAGAAACACAGATGCCCACAAGACTTTTTCTTGCCCAAATGAAAATACTGTTTCCCTTGCAAAAGTTAATGTTATGTTATTTATGTTACTGCAGTCCGTATGGTTCTGGTTGAAGCTTTCTGCAAAGCTTGTCTATGCAGTAGAGCTGCAAATGACGATTATTTTCTTGAGTAATTATTTGGTCTATAAAACATCAGAAAACAGTAAAAAATGCCCATCACAGTTTCCTAAAGCTCAATGTGATGCCCTCTAATTCCCTGTTTTGGTTGACCAATAGTTCAAAATCCAAAAATATTGGATTTATTTTCAGATAAGACTAATAAAAGCAGCGAATCCTGTGGTGCCCCAAAACAGTCCCAATACTGGGTTTCCCCACAGAAGAAGACACTGAAGAAAGTAAAAATAACAAAATAACATTTTTTAATCAGTGATTGATCCTTGCAGGCTGATAATCAAATTAAATTGCCATTTCGTTGCCACTCCATTATTCAGCCTGACATCGTGTTTATGTTAGCTGATTTCTGTTTGGAAGAGGGGTTGTTTTTTTTTGCGCTCTTACCAATCAGTAGCGAGTGATGTATCCATCCCATCAAAGTCATTTCCAGCAGAGATTGCGAGGAGGAGGAGGGCACTTACCGTAAAAATGTTCACGCTGAACAAAGAAATATGCCAATTTAAGAGTTGCTATTTCTCTAAATTGACTTACATAAAATTGTGGAGCTGCTGCAATCTCATCTTGATTGTCAACACTTTTGTGGCCATTATTTGTCACTATTTTTCCTGGATGTAGCTCGGTAGCATACCAGCCATGTAAAAAGATGTCATTCCCAGTGTTAATCCTGCCTGAAACTGATTGGATTGTTTCTTCCACTGGTAACAGCAATGAGCACAAAACCAAACCTATTTGAATCGCTGAACAAATCCGAGATGTGGGCATTGATTTGGAGGTCTGGATCAAGGCTGGTGTTTACATGCGCTGATCCGAAACCAGAGTGTAATGATGCATGTGGCCAGAGTATTTGGCATAGAAGAGATGAAGGTATTTTAAGTGCACATATTCAAATCAATGACTTGTGTCAGTTTTTGTTATATAGCTGTTTTGAAAATCTAACTCATGGACTGCTTATTTGGGCATCTATAGGGCCGTTTCATTAGCAGGAACAAGTAATAAAGCAGTGAGCAGAATATACCAGGTGCAGCTCAGCTTCTCTTCCACTCAATACGTGTCATAAATACATTACTATGAAGTCATGGTTAGCGTAAGTCACGTGGCCACTGGAGCTGAACTGAATACATCACAGAACTTGTGATCAAAGTTTCAGTTTATAGATTACCTGGACTTTTTGAAAAAATCCTTGTCTCTCCTGAGACAGCTTTCATTTCAGCTTTATTAGCTGAACTGAAAATGTTACCGCTTCTCTCTTTGACCCACATGTGGAACTGATAACTTTTCTGTGTTTGGTTCTCAAAAGGATCCCACGTATAAACAACACCGAGGCCAAAGTATATTAGCATATCAGCATCTAGATTGACTTAACAAAACGATACATTTAGAAGCAAGAAACCATGTGTGAACTTTTTTATATGTTCTGTAATAATAGTAGATATGATAAGATATACATCCAATATAAATATAAGTGATTAGAAATGAAAAAAAGTTCATTCTTGACCTTGGACACATCTGTTGAGAAAATAATTTTCATTAGGTGCATATAATAACAAATTTGGGTTTGCCCAGTTGTCAAGGAATTTCAGCTGTTCAAATGTATTTATTTATTTATTTATTTAGCACTTTTAAGGACCTCTCGTCCATGTTAGCTTATAATTTGGGGCAAACTCCATCTGATGATGACGATAATTTGATATGAAAGCTCCAGTACAGCTACTAAATGGACCTAATGATGTGATTACTTTCTCATCTTTTTGTAATTTATTTTTCACTTTCATTTTACTGGTGTTTAGTGGCCATTTTACCACATACTGCCTGCATTCAAATCTGTTTTTTCAACTTTGATAAATGATCCAGTATTTGACATACTACTTCTTAACCTGCAGTAGATACAGTAGCTGCTTACTGAGATCTTTCAAAACACCTTTTTTGTTTTTGTTTTTGTATTATAGCATATTTAAAGAGGACATATCATGCTTTTTGTGATTTTTGTGTCATTTATATATTGTTATAATGTCGGATGTCTGTGTTAAACATGGTCAAAGTTTCAAAACTTGAGGTGAACGTATGTAAAAATGCCACCTTTAAGTTGAAAGCCAGGGCTTCAGCCTGCTCTGAATGCTCCGTTTGCTAACTTACCTCTACTTCCTCCTCGTAATGGCGGCATATTTCAGAATGTGATGTACTATCAAACAGCACTTCCCTTTTTCCCCTCTGTCTATCAGAAAGAAAGAGAATTTAAAGCAAAGGGAAGAAGAAGTGAGAAACAGATATGATGAGTCATGTATTTAGATGAGGTAATAACTACTTTGAATACATTATGTTAAAGGAACGATAATACACTCTGAGGTGTCCTAATATTTAAAAAAACATGAACAAGGTATAAGTATTGTTTCTATGGTTACCTTGGTGGTGTGCCTCTAGGCTGGTTTTAGGATCGACAATAATCAACAGACAAGAAGAAGTTGGATTTAGCGTGAATATTAGATATTTTTCAACCTGGATCCTATTTTCCCATCATTTTGTTTCTAAGTGACTAATGGGGACAACAATTTTTGAAATTGGTCCAGTATTGAGCGGGAGTGCTGCAGCCGGCAGCTGTGAAACGGGCTGCAATGTTATCCGATGGGGCAATAGTGCCCTGTCAATGTACGTCCACTAAAAGGGCTTGTTTTTACCACTGACAGGCTCAGATTGTTATTTTCAGTGTCTGACAACAAACTACTTTCACCATGTTGCTGTAGCTTAGCTTGCTACATGTCTCTGGGTGATAGCTTCAGTGTAGCGGAGCTTCATTAAATGTAACTGGTAGCTTAGCTCACTGCACTTTGCAAGTAGCTCGCCCAACACTGTTGTGTAAATATAAAAAGTGTTTTCATGAAACAGAAAGTGTCTTTGTTTTCAAACTTAATAACAGAAAATGCTGCATTCAGGGCAGTGTGGTGTATTGAAATGCATCACAGATGTACAATGGCCTTAACAGGACACATACAGTACAGTAGATGTGTTGAAAGCGTCCTTTGTTCGAGTGCAGTGTAGCTCCGCCCAGCTCAGCATTTCTCTGAGTCAGGTGACGGTCAGCAGTGAAAAACGCTGCTCCGGCACAAAGCTGCACCAGGACGGAGCCGGACACTTCCCAGCACACGAGCGCGAGGCAAACCGTGCTCGAGCTGACTCATGACTACTGTGTTATGGCTCGGGTGAAGCGGGCCACTGTACTTCGCATCACACTGTTTAGTTTGGCGTCTGACTGTTGTCAGAGAGCACCGACAGCTCAGTCATGACTCAGGAGTTGTGGCAGCGCTGAGTCGCTGTAATAACATGTTTACTCCTGTTGAGCTCAAAGAAATTCCTTTTCTCTTTGCAGTGCAACCATGCATATCTCTGTCCACCTTCAAATAAAGGTCTCTTGTCAATGTATTCATAAAGTGCAGAGTTAGAATTTACAAACCTACACCAGGGTAACAATATTCAAATAATATCTTCAGTGTATGCAGGTGCTGTGTCATTTTCTCCTGCACCTTTCACAGTCTTCTGTGTTTGTTTAAGTACCATAAAGCCAAGCAGTATGTTCAGTCCGGAGAACAGGATTCTCTACAGACTGGCCTTTGTGCAGTGGGACACTCTTGCTTCGACCCAGTGAAGCAGGAAGATACATGTCCATGCTGGGCTTTTGAATGACTTGTGAATGACTCGCACAGCATGGCTGCTTTGATGCCTGGGCTCTATTTGAATAGCATCCGCGCATGGATTTGCATCCAATTTGTGTGCTGTGAGATCAGCAGAAGTGCTGCTGTCAGGACATGGACACATTTGTTTTTGTCCTCACCAAATATGGAGGCTTTATGGAAGAGATATAACAACGCTGAAGCAGACATGTTCCTTGTGTGTCTTGAGAATCCTTCACAACTTTTTCACATGAATGGATGGCTTTGAGAGTACTATGGTATGCTGATCCAGCAGCAGAAGTTGAAATTGATTTTTAGTCCTTGGGTTCCACCAAACCGTCCATTTCAATTCGCTTACAGTCCTTGAATTCGACGTCTGTGTGAGCCGTAGAGGAAATTACACGGCGAGCTCTCACCGTCACAGACGTTTTTTGAGGTTGTAAACTTGTGTTGCGTGGGGTGTGTGTGAAACGTACGTGTGCATACTGACATGTCGGGTCTCAACGAGAGCTCGGGGAGCCGTGGCCGTGGGTTTTTAAGAGCCTTGACGCAGCCAAGCTGTTTGTTTGTGGGTCTCCAGGCTTTTGTGGTTGCCACGGCAACCGCCCAGTGTTAGGTGCTCTGCGGCATTTTCACTGATGAGCCACTCTTTGTGAAATGAACTCGCCTGAGGAAAGAGCTATTACAACACTTTGACTTCTCATTGTGATACACACAGACAGGCACACACATGAATATGCATCAGAGCCGCTTTGGGTTGCAAGAGAGTAAATATCAGTGGACCGGTCACAATAGCTGCTATTCTTTGTCAATCTGCTCTTTTTGGCTGGCTCACTGCTCGGTCAGCACGCGCAGGAACAGGGAAGAGTGTGTGCATGCTTGTGTGCAAGCGTGTTGAAGGGTATTTGCTTGTGCTTACAGTATACTGTGAGTGTCTGCAGAATGCATTTGTGTACCAACTGTAAGCAGGCAGGGTTTATGTGCGTTTCAGCATATTTTCTTTTTTTTTTTTTATGTTCCTGCATTCACGCTCCAGGGTGCATTTGCACGTGTGTGCTGAAGCAGCAGCCAAGGCGACAGATAAGTGTAATGGGATGACTGTGCTGAGTCGACAGTTTAGCAGTAACAGCCTGTTTGAGTGCCTGGTTGGATGGATGCTGCTACCTGAGAGACTGTCGCACTCCATCATGGCTGCAAGCTGGAGGAAAGAATACTTCCTCTTCTCTGGTAGCCCAGGAGGGAGGCTGCTTTGGGACAGTGTGTGTTGGTGTGTGTCTGTGTGTGTGTGTGAGAGAGAGATAGAGAGAGAGAGAGAGGAAAGTCTGAACTGAGATGAAAAAAGGGTGCAAAGAAAGAAAAGCAACATTAACTAGCTAATTTTTTATGACAGTACTATTATTCTGCATAGAAAATTATGCATGTTTTCTGTATCTTTTTATGCATATTTAATTCTAATTCAGCATGACATATTTGATATCTTTGGAAACCTTGCGATCTTGACTAGAATTCAAAATAAAGTTTTGTGGGTTTGAACGGTTCGTGAATTTGTAATTACAGACCTACCAAAATAAGCTCTGAGGGGCTGAAGTGAAGTGGAAGTATTTCATAACAATGTAGAGGTTGAAGGCCTGAGTATTACACTTAAATAGGGCTGGGTATACATAACTGACCATGTTATGTCTGTAGCACTGTACAGAAAATCAGAAAACTTTTCTGAATTCATTCTACATTTCTACATTATCTTGGCATAATTCCTTATTTAATACTGATGCATTGAGCAATTTGGCATATTTTGTTAAATCAAACACAGGTTATATGGGCTTATTCCCCAAACAGGTGGTTTTGATATCACTACAAAAATTCAGGTATCATGTTGCCACATATATTGCAAAATTTCAAACATTACTCAGCCGTTTCTGTAAAAATGATTTTCACACTTTTTTGTCCAAATTTGTGATGGAGATAAGCGAGAGTGGTAAGAGAGGTTGAGACTGAGAGAAAAAGAGAAAGAAAGTGAAAGAGAGGTCCAGTCGGGCAACTCTTGAGGGGAAAATGAAGGAAGCTGGAGAGCCACAGAACTGGGATTATACTGGGAAGTGTCGACTCAACAAATCGGACCAGCTGCAGGGAGGAAGTCCATATCAGCCTCCTCTGCACACACACGCACACACACACACTCACACTTACTCACTCACTCACTCACTCACTCACACATACACACAACATCTGCCTAGCAGCCTCAGCTGAGCCTCGTTTAGAGTTTTTGGAGTCGGAGAAGTGTGTGTGTGTGTGTGTGTGTGTGTGTGTGTGTGTGTGTGTGTGTGTGTGTGTGTGTGTGTGTGTGTGTGTGTGTGTGTGTGTGTGTGTGTGAGGGGGAGTCAGGCAGTATCCTCCAGTGAGCTTTAGAGGAAGGAGACAGAGGGGATGAATGAATGAATGAACCTTCGACCCTCTCAGCACACTCCCCTTGCTAGTTGGCAGGCCCCCAGACCCTCGTCCTTCCTCTGTTAGGGAGAGAGAGCATACACAGTGAGAGAGAGAGAGAGAGAGGCAAATAGTTCCCCTTCATCTCTCCACCAGGTTCAGCAGGCAGAAAGGTCATATTGTTTCTGTCCATGACCCACTGTGAGCAGGATGGATGGAGCAGTGGTGCCTTTTATTTGGAAGTGTCGTGCTGTTCGTGCCGAAGCTGTAAATGTCTCCCTGTTGGGGAGCCGCTGTGGATGTCAGTCGATCTCTTTCTGTGTGTTTTGTTTGTCTGTCTGTCTGTCTCAGGGTCAGAAGTTATGCGAAAAATAACAAAAACTGTGGGTGACAAAAAATTCCCTCAGCCATAAACATGACACTTTTCATACTCTAGTTCATTGCTTCATTGTTGTCACTCCTCAATGCTGCTTCTGTTCACTCTGGGCCACAGTAGGTGATTTGTAGGAGCCTCTTTCCAGCATATTTTTGGAAAATGCAGCATTTTTATGTCTAAAATAACAGAGTACACAGCCAGAAATAGCAGAAAATATCAGTTTTTGTCCCCTGCTGCTACCCACTATGATGGCATATTATGTTAAAAGTGGCACTGTAAGGACAATTAAATTCTTATGTGTGTCCTTGCGAAATAGGTAGCTTGGTTATGTAGTGACTATTTGCACTCTAGTAACACAGTTAATTTAGGAGATGTATTTGTATCTTTGATTCCTGCCTGACGACCGACTGCAAACCACGCCACCATGTCTCTTTTGTGGAGCAGTCTATACTCTGGTTCCTCATTTTTTGACTCAAAAGTCAGAACTGTCAAGATGTTATGTAATTGGTCAACGGCATGAATTCACATGCCAGAGTTGAACTCTACATGAAAGCTCTGTGTGGATTCACTGAGCCTCTGAAAGAGAATCCACTAATTACAACAACTCCAAAATTAAATGTTTTTGGCCTGAAATCAGAGTGCTTACTGGCCAATAAAAAGTGCAAATATCTTATTTGAGAGCTTAGTAACTTGCTCTGAAAAAGACAGTAATGCTCATCAATCATGTCTTTTCATTTCGGTTTTCAGCCCTCTCTCTATGATCTACCTACCCATGTCTCTCTCTGTCCTCCAATCTGTCTTCACTAGTCTCCATCATCTCTGCCTCTGGGCATATACAGTAGTTGTTTCTGTCTCTGCCATCAGGTTTTTCAGACTTTGCATCATTTTTCTCCGCTCTCTCTCGCCTCCCTCCCACTCAATTTCTGAGATGGAACTTGTGTTCGAGTCTCGCTGCTTGCCAGATGCACTGAGCCACGGCGCAGCAGTCTGCAGAGCGTCCAGACAGCAGCTTGGCCCGTTCTGCACGTCCACTCTGACCGCTGTGTTTCACTCTGGCATTCAGAATGATGGGTTGGCTCTTTTTTTTTTTTCAAACCCTGATGTGCCTCCTCACTGAAGGCAGCAGAAACCTGAGTATTCTTCTGTCGTGCTCTGCCAGATTTTCACCGTCAATTCTGATTGACCTCTCAGTTCTATTTTTTGGATGACGGGTCATTTTTTGGGCATCATGGTGGCTCAGTGGTTAGCACTGGTCCTAGGTTCAGACCCCATCCATCCCAGGTTGTCGCTAAAGGGACAATAATTTCACACCGTTTATTCAAGAGACGTATTGTATTGTTCCATCGATTCCTGTCTCATAAATATCTACAAACCATTCATCTTTTGTGAAGTTGTTAAACTCCGGCAGAAGAGGGTTGAATAAAATTAGATGATTCAAGACAGCTAAGCTACGATAGCTTCCTCCATTTGTGTCCATTTCCGCAAAGGTCAGCACCGTCAAGACTGCTTATTATTGGTTAACGACATGAATTTGCGTGACAAAGGTCGAAGTTTGAAAGCCTTTTCCTGTTCTCCACAACACTCCCTCTTTCAAATAAGGAGGACATGACCAGAATGCTGCAGTTTAGATCTGGAAAGTCTAAGTAACGGAAATGAATGAGAAAAGTTCTCCCTTTCCTTACCGTCTATCACTGATCAGCCCTTCAGCAAGGCATGCCTCATGCATAGCACTGCTCTCCTCCACAGCTGTCCCTCAAGGGTGCCATTTTAAATCAGAACACGCTCTCAGTGAACTCGTCTGGTTAAGCACGATGCCCTAATCCATCACACATCAGGAAATAATCTGGGAGTCTGCGATGTAGGAAGGTCCTGTAGCCGTTAGCAGCTCTGTTTTCCTGGCACAAGAAACTCTTTCCACCAGCACTTTCTGGCCCCCACGAGCCTGAGAGGGGAGACGAAGGCAGCAGAAATAGACTTAACAGGAGAGGAACGTTTACCTCCCTCACAGAGGCCCAGGTCCCCCTCAACTCATCCAGACAGTATTCATTCTCATTACAGCTCAAGCTGTGGGTGCCGTTACAGTTTTTTATGCTGTGGATTTGATTATAAAAGAGAAATATTTTTCCCCTTTCAACCTCGTCACAGCTCCTTTCTCCTGCTTTGTTAAGACGCTGGAAACATATTTTTCAAGATGTTTTTCTTGCAATTCATCTGCCCATTTCTGGGGTTTCATCGGGACATGAGAGGCCCTCTGGTACCCTGAGTTGGAGACTCAGGCTTGAGAAACTGGCCGCGGTGTTGAAAACCGCCTTCCTGTGTCAGACGCTCTGCCAGCAATATCTGCCTTTCCTCTCTGCGTTGAACTTGTCTGCCTGCCTGTGTGTTCGGATATGGCAGTGGCTCGCACTCATGAGCTGGCTTGTTTCAGTAAAAGTATTGTACTAATATGGAACTGGCAGAGATGCAGGAAATATTTTCCTAACTGTGGTTGATTAATGGAGTGGGAGGGAGGGGGGGGAGGCTGGGAGCAGAGTGAGAGGTGGGGAAAGGAACGGGAACGAGGAGAGGTAGTGAGTTTTTAAAAAAGTGGTCAGTGTGCCACAAGTTTGAAGGCTCATGACACTGTGTCCACCATCTTTTCAGAAATGTTATTCAGATCATGTGGTTCAGTCAGAAAGGTTTAGAAAGGTAAACATTTTAACTGTGGGAGAGGAGATTATTTGTGTGCTCCATTGTCATAAAGTTAATTGACAAGTTTTTTGATTAAAAAAAAAACAATCCCAACTCAACATCCACTTATTAGCTTTTTCCAGCACTTTCAACCACATTACATTGTTTGCTCAGTTGAGTTTGCTCATTTGTCATGTAGGCGGACATGTTTGTGTTGGCTTATAAGTTTATACATGAGTTCATTCTTAACCTTATAAAGGTCTGACGAAACAATTCCAACTCAAAGTCTGCCTACCAGCTTTTTCTGGAGCTTTCAACTGTATCACATGGTCCTCACTGGTCTTCACCATGAAAGTGTTTCCCTGGTCAAGAATGAGCTTAGATGTCAACACAGACAAGAAGTCCTAAAAGTGCTATACTGCAGATGAAATTATAACAGCTACTGAGTGCTCATGTCAAAAAAAATCCATCTCTATGACAACTGATCAACTTCATGTGCTGATGAAGGCCATGTAATGTGGTTGAAAAGCTAGTAAGTGGATGTTGTGTCAGGATTCAATTAACCAACTAATTATTTCAGCACAATAATTACACAAAACTTCTTTCACAGTCAAAACATTTACCTATTGTCAACCTCTCTGACAGTAAATGATCTGAATTAAATTTATAAAATCATAATGAAAACAACAACCATGTGATACAGTTGAAAGCTCTGGAAAAAGCTTGTAAGTGGACCTTGAGTTAGGATTGTTTAGTCAAACGAACTTAAATGCTTTTTAAGTCTTTTGATAATCGTTAATGTAAATTTTCCAGCAAATCTGAGGTTTTGCTGCTTTTCTCTGTTTTATATTATTATAAATGAAATACTTTGGAGTTGTGGGCTGTTAATTAGACAAATGGCTCTGAGGAATTGTGGCAGGCATTTTCACAATTTTTTAGCAATTTTCTGACTACACAACAAGATGAATCAATTAATTGAAAGAAGAAGAAAAAAAACGATAATGAAAAAAAACATTACAGCCAGTAATGATCAGCCTGAAAATGGAGTAACACATTCTGGTGATTGGTCTCATAGTTTTCCTAATGACACCACAGTGTGTGAGTAAAGTATGTATGTTTACCTGATAGAGCTGAGCTCTCTGTTCAGCAGTTGCCATGGGAAAAATGCTGTACGTTATGACGCTGACTGGCAACTTTCCCTGAAACTGATGCGGAGCAGATTCCTCCAGCTCTTGACCCCTGTTGTTTTTACAGCCCGCTTTAGTTCTGGGAGGCTGAGATGGGAGAGAGGAGGCAGACGAGGGGAGGGGGGTCGGGGGGCTGCTCTCAAAATTTACGACCCCTCAGTTCCTCCCGCACACGCAGTCGTGCTTTCACTATGCTCCGTTACACGACATATTGTGCTAAAGCTGAAGCAGACAGTGTTTTAGCCGCAGTAATGAGAATGATTTTCACTGGCACTTTGTTGATGAGCAGGAATTGGTCCCAGAGACATGGTAACAGCTTACAGAGATTCACAGCACGTACTGTACTGACACAAGTTGTACAGAAACAACACGATCACACATAAAAGTGCACATGGATCATATGAGACACTTTATACAGAGCAAAATACTGTATGTATCACTCTACATTCATAAAATAAACAGCCTATAAGCTTTTCTGATACTGAACACAATGACTGTTTGCCATGTACGTTACATTTCAGGTAATATTTAATTGTTTTTCTTATTCCTGTGGGTAACAGGCCAAATATAAGTAAGTTATTGGTAGGTAAGATGTATGTAGCACAGCTTCAGCGGGGTTTGATAGTCAATCCTTTCATAGTGCCGATTAAAGTATAAGTAGGAGCAGCTGCTTCCTCCGAGACCTGCATTTATACCCAGAGGAATCTTCACTAAAAGAGGCAGAGGGACTAGTTTCTCTACCGACAGCAGCCTGGGTAAACTACAGAGAAACATTAGCAATGAGAAAACTGGAAAAAACTCTCTCTTGAGCTTACAGATGTTCTCTCCAACAGGACATATGACTAACAGAGGAATGCATCAAGGTTGCACCAGCTCTTGTGTCTGGAGTTTGTCAAAAAGTCATTCTTGGAAGTTTAAGAGATACAGAAGTAGATTAAGCTGGCTGGAAACTGTATGCAAGAAAAAAGTAAATTGAAATATACAGTATATCAAATAACCTCTTCAACACAATGATGACTGATGTTATGAATGGTATCTGATGATGATATGTGAGGGAAAAGTGCTGCTCCTCCTGCCTCCTCCTCTGGCTATACTTAGGCCCTCCGCAGGGGAAAACCCAACGCCTGCAATTTTACCGGAGTGATAGCAACTGATGAAAACACAACTCTCAGAGGACGTGTTCCTCCGTTAGCTCCTTCAGTAGTCCACCGCAACAATTATTTATGTTGTGCTGAGTTTCAGATCTTTCACAAAGGCAGACTAGACTCTTATGTAAATGAAATGCACAGCAGTCATGTCACTTTATATCCCAAGAGCCAGCCAATAGCCACCATAGTTCGTCGTCGTCGCTTTGGACAAAAGCGTCTAGCAAATGATCATCGGCGGGCTGATGGCTTGTTTTTACCTAAAATTAAGACATGATGTCGGCAGATTTTATCAGGTGTAGAAAGCTTGCTAACTGAGGTAATGTTAGCTTCACGAATTGGGTGAAAACGCAGACCTCTTCTGACTTTTAAATGTTTCCAGCTGTGTTGCTTTAGAGCAAGGCTGCATGTCCCAGGCAAAAAGTCAACATCCTCACCGATTGATGATCCATGAAGAAAAATTGGATACCTGTGTGTATTTTCAAGCTTTTATCGTTATTAGAGAAAAGGCTTTTTGGATGAGGACTAAACAAAGTCACGCTATCTTTGGGTAACACTGCTGGCCTTCCAAATCCAATAAACTCTGATAGCATCCTTTTTTTGTATATTTTTTGTGCACAGAGAACAACATTCATGGATTTTTGTGAGAATAGAATGACCACAGGTTTTCATTTTAATACCGTATCTAACTATCTGATACAGTAACCTGCCACTGTGATCAGTGGAGCAGTAACTCAGTGTCACGCCCTGCCAAGAGCCCCAGAACACCTGAAGGGCCTGGGAGTGTTGACCATAAAGCAGCCAGCGGGTCATGTGACGGTGCAGGTGGCTGCCAGGCTGGACTGTGTGCTGCTGCCAAACTCCACAGTGACCCGGAGAGTTAGAGGAGCTGCAGGAGGGCCGGCTAATTCTTGTCAGGAGGAGGCCCGTCGCCCAGCCCAAAGCAGCCAAACGTACCCTCCTTCCAGCACATTTAACAAGCTAACATTCCTTCTGTGAACTTTTAGTCGTTTTCACAACTGTGCTCTTTGCAGGCTGACTTAAAGCCTTTTGACATTTTCATCTGTCTGTTCCTGTTAAAGCTGCACTAAACAAGAGTTTTAAGTAAAAATACATTCATTTGATCTACTTAAAACATATTACCCGATGCCCTCCTGCCCAAATAAAATTATGGTACTAAGTGGTGTAAGTCCGTACATGCACAAAAGACTCACTTGTGAATTCTTTCGGGGGCTGGTCTCAGGACTCTTTTATGTCTCTCATCTCTTTAGCCTTTGTTGTAGACATGTATAGTGTGCTGTTGACATTTTATTTCAGTGAATTAAAGATCAAAAATATCAGTAACCACTTGCTGCCATTTGGAGTTGTCAGCATGCAAAATTGCCTCATAGCACTACATTTTCTTTGTGTCGTCTGTTGAAGACATTTGTGATTTAATGAAGTTGTGGGAAAGTCAGCCAAAAAAAGGAAGGGATAGAAAACGGACTGACACTTGTCAAAAATGACTTCCTGGACAAAAAAAACACAACGCTGTGAGAACCTGAACCTGCAGAGCCAGCAAGACCTTTTCTTAAATTATATTCACGTCAGTTGCTGACACCACAGATCTGCTTTAACAGTTTAAAATCTTTGGCAGGCTTCTAAAGAGGCTATTGATTAGGATCGACGAAATATACAAGTGCCTGTTGGTGCATGACTTAAATCAGGAGTAACTTTGCAGGACTATAGTATTTTAGGGGCAGAGGGCGTGTGCCTGCCAGTTGCACATAAATCTATATGGAGATAAAACACCATATAATCTGTGCTTTTCCCTCTGCATCTTCTACAGTATCCACAGAGTTTCCTTTGGCTTTTTCATTGGCTGAAACTCCTGGCATGTGGCGGCCACACATCTGAAACCGGGCTCTTCCACACTCTAGTTTATTGATAGCCGTGTAAACCTCATGCCACTCCATTTTAAGAGTGATCTCATCGCAGAAGTTCCAAGAGTGCTCCGAACCAGCTTGCCAGTGACTTTTAAATGGCTTTTGTTCCCCCGGCACTGGAAGGCAGGCCAGTGAAAGACAGTGCTGGCTTTCATAAACGTCTGGCTCTGCTCCTGCAGGTCCTCCTTCGGATCTCTGGTGGAAACATGGTGCCTGATGTTTGGGCCCTGGGTGTAATTAACCCGGGAACTCATAAAGAGGCGTTCACAGCGGGGTGCACGGCGGGCCCACTGCTCATGCCTGCTCCTGTTGGGCGGCTGAGATCCTGCTCCAGATGTTTTCCATTAGCGTGTTTGCATGCCAGCAATGCCAGAGAATCCAAGGCCTGCTACACCTACTGTATACATACACAGTATACAATGCTGCAGTGTGCTGTGGCTCCATGGAGAAAGTGCGTCTTAGTATCACAGGGAAAGGTACTCGTAAAAGTACTACTCAAAGGTTTGGACACACCTTCCCTTGAATGAGAAAGTGTGTCCAAACTTGTGACTGGTACTGTATGTGAATAAACCAACAGGAAACACATTTTATAGTCAACAGATTTCTGCTGAATTTTAATTTTCAAGTCTGCACTTTATTGGTCTCTGTAGGAAAATTCTCTCACCCGTCTACTTAAAGGTCAGAGGTCATGTTCAGCTGCAGACCAGCATCCACAGATCCGGTAGGGATTCAGTGTTTTGCCCACAGACACATAAGGCAAGAGATTTTTCCAACATGGGAGGCTTAAATCTGTCTCTTCCACTTGTAAAAAAAACTCCCTTCTTCATACACCAGCCTGCTGCCCTTATGTTTACCAACTCAAATATAATTCTGCATGGCTATTAGCCTTGGTGGGTTTATGCACTGGACTGGCGCCATTGTCAACAGATTGTAAAATAGTGTGAATTTAATAATTCTGCAATATTAACAAACAAACAGATTCTGGTGGCACCTGGGTGGCTCATGCGTATCCAGAGCTGGAATCATAGCCTGCTGGCTGCTGCGGACACATACAGTTTTTGCACTGCAGTGGATCACGTTTTTTTCCTTTCTTCCATCTCCGTAGACATTTACAGCTTGGTGTAACTCTCACCTGAGGAAAGCAGGCACGCAGATTGAGAACATCGAGGAGGACTTCCGGGACGGACTGAAACTCATGCTGCTGCTGGAGGTCATCTCAGGTAAAAAAAAGCTCCTTACCCAAACAGATTAACTGAGTGAAAACAATTTGCATGGACAGCATCGGATCAGGATCAGCTGTAAACCAGCGAGAAAGATCATGTGATATTGAAAAGATTTTACGAGTTTTGAGTGAGCACTGTTTTTCCTATTTTATGTATATTTGCAGAAACAGTGGTTGAAGAAATATTCACATCCTGTACTTGAGTAAAAGTAGAACTACACTAAGTAAAAGTCCTGCACTCAAGCTCTCACTACTACTATCAAGTAAAAATACAGATGTATTATCAGCAAAATGTTTGTATGTAATGTAAAACTACTCGCTATGCAGAAGAATGACTCAGAATGACGACTTAGTTGCATTCCACCGCTGTGAAAAACAAAATGTAATTCATTTTAAATGTGAGAGAAGCTGCTAGACGTTCCCATCGTCCTCTAACTGTCTGGTGTTTTTTACTTTGTCTTTGTCTAGGCGAACGCTTGGCCAAACCAGAGAGAGGCAAGATGAGAGTCCACAAGATCTCCAACGTTAACAAAGCGCTTGACTTCATCGCCAGCAAAGGAGTGAAGCTGGTGTCTATTGGTGCAGAGGGTGAGTGAGGTCACAGCTCCGTCTCACTGTGACGTTTCTGTTTGAAGATGAAGGTCACACACGTTTTTTTCCACAAAGTCACCTGACCTTCTCTGAAGTTTGTCTACATCTCAGTTTGTGACGTATTGATTTTAATTAGGCCATCAATAGCTACTATGCTGTTGTAAATAGTTATGCATGATGCGGTCTGTAGCCTTCTCTGTCTCTTGTTACCATGGCAGTGCTGCTGGCTGCTGTGCAGTTTAATGAGATCCTTATTCCAGAGTGTTCCGGCAGAGGTTGTGCTTTGCAGCGCATTTTCCGAGAGTGGATCTTAGGATCAGCAATCCCCTCAGGGGCTGAGGCTGCTCATTGTTCAGCACAAATAACTTGGGGATGTCCGTCCTCCTCCCAACGGAGAGTAAACAAGTCTTTAGTAGAGTAAACACTCCATTCTCTCGCTCTCACTATCTATCTATCTTCCTCTCTCACAACCACACACACACACACACACCCCTCTGGCTTTTTCTGGAACTTACAAAGTTGCAAACATGTTGCAATAAACAGATATTATAAGGAGTTCTCAAAATATTTAAAGTTACTTGAAGGGTCAGTTCACCCAAATTAGAAAAAAGCACATAGTGGTATCTAGTCATGCAGATAGTTTGGGTTTTATTTTGTCCAGGTTTTAAAATATACACCTCTGAGATTTCTGCTGCCGCCCCAATACAACAGAGGTGAATGGAAATTTATTTGTGCTGCTCAAAGCATTGAAAAATTACATCTGAAAAACTCAACAGCAACATGTTTCTGGATACTCCACACAGCTCACTGTCAACAGTTTTCAATGGAAAGTTTCTACCCAAGAACTAGTCCTAAATGAAAACAGTTTACAGTGAGGTCTGTGGATTATCCAGAGTAACCAAGACATTGTTTCTGTTTAGATTTTCCAGTGTCTTTTTTCAGTGGTATGAATAGCACATACAACATTTTATTCACCTCAGTTGTTTTTCGGGTTAGCAGCACTTCCAGAGGCGGATATCTGAAAAAGTCAAAAACCAAAAACTATCTGCATGGACAGACACAACTAAAAGTCATAGAGAAAATATGTTATTTTGATGACCTGAAGCTTTGTAAATGAGTCAAATCCAGGTCAAACACACAGGGGATCTGGCTCTCCTAAGGGCCCGGCCCTGTACTTTATGTCCCACCTCAGCGCCACTAATAAGTTGATCCTCTGACCCCTCTGACCCCGGGTGTTTAGCCCTTCTACTCTTTCAATCTGTAGCTTTTTCTGTGTCAGTCACTGTCAGACACGAGCATGTTGAAAAACAAAGTTCTGTTAATATCAAACCCAGAGGTGCATAATCCTGCTACAGCTCCATACATGTGGATTGATAAAATAATATTTTTATATATTTTTACCTGTACAGTACACGACTTTGTGAATCTCCCCCTGCGGGTAAACACACTGCAAAAAGCTCTTTCTTATCAACACATTTTTGTCTATTAGTCAGTCTTAAAATATTATATTTTCTTACAAGTGAAAAATCTGCCAGTGTGGTAAAAACCTTCACTCACTCAGTACTCACTCATCACATTTTTGTGTCTGTTGTAATGGTTCACTAAAACTATTAATTAGTAAACTTTGGCATCGATTCATAAGCAAAATTCAAAGTCTTATTTACTTATTCTTTGATAAGATTGTATTTTATTTAGGAAAAGTTCTTGAATGACTCTCTGGCTAAAAAAAAAGCTAAACATGTTTATGTCCCTCAGTGGATCATTTTGGTATTAATATGGAAACTCAGGTCACACATTGACAATAGTATCAAAACATTTGAAACAATACCTGTCCTTAAATGTAACAGAAGTCAGAGTAAGGGGGGGGGGGGGGATTACTTCAAAAAAAATCACAAAATTACACTTAATTTTAGGGCTGCAACAATAACTTTTGTTTGATTCATCTGTGCTAATTATTTTCTTGATTCATCAATTAAAAAATAGTGAAAAATACCAATCACAACTTCCCAGAGCCCAGTCTGAAACCCACAGATACTCAATTTACTATCTTAACCTTTAATTAATCTTAAAAAATGAGTAAGTGTTACTATTAACTTTTTTGCTAATTGACAAATGATTCAAAAAGCCAATTAATCATTTCAGCTTTTTCATTGTAAAAAACTGAAATATGTCAGTATAATCTGACTCCACTGGCAGATTTCACTGGTTTGAAGAAAAAAAGACCTTTTGGCTCAATAAAGGACAAAAATTGCTTGATAAGATGGAGGTTTTCTTGTAGGAGGCCAGAGTAAAAGCGCCTAAGCCAGACCAGCATTCCAGACAGATTAGCCGCCTGGAATCCCCTCCTGGTCGAGCGGCCCAGCAGCCCAGATCCCTGCTAGCCGTGGCGGTGGGATGAGACTAGTTGAAGGCTCAGCTCCCTCTCATCAGGGGGTTTGTTGTGGATAAAGGACGAAGGAGGGGGTGCAGTTTCAAATGGAATTAACAGGATTTGTGTTCCTCCCCCAGATTTATCAGTCATGTTTATTAGAGCTAATCTCAACACGTATCTGCATGTGTCAGCCCGAACCGCCGAACACCCCCCCCCCTTAATTCGTCTTTCACACCGTGTTACATGTACAGACATCTGACTGACATCTCACAGTCCGAGTTTGTCCGTCACAGTCGAGCGGCTCTGGAGCTGCCGTGCCCCGCGCCTTATTGGATTAGAGGGAGAAACGAATGATTATTGTAGGCGGGCAAACAGGGTGACCTGTTGTCGCGGATTTTCATTATCGACGACACACAGAGGACTGGACAGAGGCGGTTCATTCACAGCCTTTAACTGCAGGCACACAGCTGATTGACAGCTTAACAGGTCCGGGCTCAAATTCATCACACATTTGATTCATGAGGGCGCTTAGTACTGACAGATTCATGACAGAGCCGGTGTGGAAATTCATGCCACTGGAGTTACAGTGTTGAATCGACAGATTATTTGGTCTCTAAGTCTTAATCTGTAAGGCCCCTGAAAAGCTGTTCATAAATACACGATAAAATTTTGAAATACGTGGTTGTATTTTTCAAAAAGAGGATTTTTCATGCTTCCTTTTCATGTGCTCTTTCCAAAAGTTACAAATAGCCTCTAATATTGTGTATTTTTGTATTCTTTCTTTAACTCTTGTACATCTTGTTTTTGACAGTTTGTAATAGTTTCCCCCCCCCCCGTCTGTTTATTGTTTTCAAGGCATAGAACAAACAGTCACAGTGTCAAGTGGCTACATCATTCCTAGTTGCCAATAAAATCATCACCAGAATAAGAAATAACAAACATTACAGTTAACAAAATACACAGTTAAAAAAAGCGGCTGTAAAGCAGAGCTCAGTGAAATAAGACCACAGAGAAGGGAGGGAAAGTAAAAAAAACAAACAGGGGGTCAAATAGCAGAATAGTCATCCAAAATTAGACATCAGTCATGTATTATATTTAAAATCTCATACTTAAAAGTTGGTGTACTACTGTACATATTGTTACTATAGTTACCACATTTTGGTTTACATTAATTCCTTAAGTTTATCTTCCTCACTTATATACAATACACTGTGGTATTTTTAGTAGGAATATTGTAATTCCACTATATTATTTTGGACTGTTATGTCAGTAATAATTTCATAATCATTTACAGCACTTTAATACATGATATGTATATAATGATATGTATGTAAAACATTTTTAAGGTTTTAAATCCTACATGCCGTTATTTGATGTTAAGAGTATTAACTAAATGTTTTCCTATGTTGTCATAATGAATGAGGATTTGTTCAAGATAATCTGTAGCCTAATTATTACCCCCAGCCTAGAGTGACTGTGGAAAAACACCCCATCAATACAATACAGCATCACATGTTTCTGTGAGCAACACGTCAGTAAGCGCTGGTTTGTTTTCTGCAGGTTAAATTGAGGTTGAAACTAGGCTTTGGTTGAAAAGTTATTTTAGACATCTGGGTTACATATAAAAGTTGTTTAAACAGCATTTAAATGACTGTTTTTCAGTGTGAAGCAGCACATAATTATAAGTAGTAGTTATACGTAACCTCGATGTAAAAACTTTAACTTTTCAGCAAATTTGGCCCACTAACACCAACAGTGATGTCTAGATGTCTTTTCACCTGCAAATTAACAAATCAGTGTGAACAAATAAACAAATTTTGTGTGTGTGAGAAAACTACAGTGATAGTGGTGGCATTGGCTCAGGGAACATCTGATGCACATTTAAACACAGGATCCTAAAGGCCGTTTCAACAGTTAATTGCATTAATTGCAATCAAAGATGAATCAGTGGATGTATGGAGGAAATATTACAAATCAGAACACTGGCAGTAAACAAAGAATTGAATAAATAAAGTAAATTAGGTTCTGATTCTAACTTGCATCATTAATGCATCCACAATCTTGACGTTTCAGTCATCCTCAGGCCTCACGAAACATAGGAATCTAATACAACGCAATAAAAAACAATAAATTAAACATTCAAACAAATCCAGTGTGGCTGCTAAACGTGCAAAATGTAAACTGTAGCTTAAATGTTATTGTTTTGCCTTTTCTGCAGAGATCGTAGACGGCAACGCTAAGATGACCCTGGGAATGATCTGGACCATAATCCTCCGCTTCGCCATCCAAGACATTTCTGTGGAAGGTACTGTGTGTGTGTGTGTGTGTGTGTGTGTGTGTGGGAACACTTCCACACGCTTCTTATTCATTCGCTTTATTGAAAAGAGCTCCTGCTCACTGTCTTCATTTGCAATTGAAAACACTTTTCATTGACACAGTGTCTCAGTGTTAGGACCTTTGTCACACATCAGACTGATCTTAAAAAAAAATGCCACAATACCAGATATAGACTTGAGCTAATGCATGTTAATCTGAATATGAATGCTGACAGACTGCTCTTTTCCTATGGAGATGGAAATGTTGGCGATATGGTCCTCTCCTTGGTTAACGTATATAAAGCACTTACAATGTAATCCAATTTAAATGTCAGAAGTGATCAGGTTTTAGCCTTAAAATCCAGCATAGAGTGGTTTAAAGTGTTTTATTTTTACTGTTTGGGTACAGAACAACACCAGACACTTCTCTGTATCCACTGGAAACAACAAAGCATGAAACATCGGTGCAATCACACATGCTTCCCATTCGCTTCACCTCCACTTAATCCACCACTAAACAGGGATTAGTTGAGAGTCACAGTAAAAGCCTGAGAGTTTCTCCAACTTCACAATGATCCCTTCTCCCCAACCGCAGAGACATCTGCCAAAGAGGGCCTCCTGTTGTGGTGCCAGAGGAAGACTGCGCCCTATAAGAATGTCAACATACAAAACTTTCACATCAGGTAAGACTTTGGGGAGTAAAACATCATAAGTAACACGAAAAGGTCACTCTGCTCGCATGCTGAGTTATGGTTAGAATGTGAGCAAGCAGGAGTGCAATCACTTCACCAAAAGTCACTTTTATTTGGTCCAAACCTTAGTGGTGCATTTTTCTATTTGGCTCGTCCCTGTTTACGCTGAACAATTATATCCGAACCAGGGCCTGTAAACAAGTATGGTTACTTGTCTCATCCCTCAGGCTTAGACATTGTCTTGAAGGGGGGCATCAAAACAAATTCAGTTGTAATTTGAGCTGGCATGATGGATGTAGCCCACACGCTCTTTGTAATTTACTCTCTCTGGTCTTCTTAGCAGTTTAGATGACATAAAGAATTAAATAGGTGCATCAGCCTAGAGGGTGGTTTACCTATGGTTCACTTTCTCAAAACTTGAGGAACTGCTGACTATTAGACATCAAAATCTGTCTTCTCATACATGTAAAACCTGCATTTTAGATTCAGGTTTCTCACTCCAGATGCTTCACAGTGCATTTTGTTGGAAAGATGACTGAAACTTGCAGTTTTCTGGTATCTTGTTGCAGCTATTTGGCATCAAGACACCAGACGTAAACTCTACACAGTTTTAAATAAAGATATAGTTCGACATTTTGGGAGATTTTTTAAAAGGAAGGCGTTTTACATTTCCAGAGAGTGAGTGAAGGAATCAGGAGAGAGGAGACAGAGGTGAGGAATAATTGCAGGATGTAAGAGTTGTTGTTGAAAGAAAAACAAGGAGAAAGTAAAGAAGACACAACTGATTCAAGATTGAAAGATAAAGTTTAAGGAGGAAAGAGAAACACATAGAAGCAGCCCAGGTGTCAGGTGATGGAGTGACATCAACAAATTCAGAGCAGGAACTTACAGCTGTTTCTATATGAATTACTGTTCTGGTAAATATATTTAAAGGCACAATCTGTTTGCAAAATGTACAAATGCAAATCCAAATGTACACTAAAGGGCATCCCCACTAACAAAAGTCAAAGCACACGATTGAAACCTGCTATAAAAGGATTTTACAGATCTTTTTATACAAGCACCGACGCTACACAACAACTCTATTAACTTGATGTTTTCTTAAGCTGTTAAAATGTTGTTGACCTCAGTAACTGTTCCTTAACGAAACAGGTGAGACGCCAGCAAAACAAAACAAAATCCCCGTGTAAATATTTAAATACTTGGGAGACTATTTTCCATTCCTCACAAAAGACATGTTAGGAAACAACCATGCGTTTTGCAAGGTGTGTTTCCAACTTTAGTGTTGGTCATGGTGGGAAAAATGATGTTAACCAGCATGCTGGGTCTGTTAAACATAAGCGCGCCCAAGAAACCACAAAAAAACACATCAACCGTCCATTCGATTACAGCAGTACAGGCACCTGGTGATTAGATCTCTGGAGCTCAGCGAGGAAACTCTTTTCATAATGTAAAAATTATGTTCAGGTGGTGTCCTGGAAAATCTCCCTTATTTTCAAAGCCCATTGTTGACAGGTCTGAAAAAAAAGTTGTCAGCTTGTCTGGTTAGATTCTGATTTTATAAGAACTCAAATTTTTAGCACCCCAGGATTACGTAAATATATAATTTCAGAAATAGTTCCCGATTCAGCACAGACGACAGCAGTGGCCTCAGACAACGGTGATGGTGAGCAGAGCTGACATGAAAGCAGACACATTTAACACAGAACAGACCAACAAACATATCATAAACCAACTGGGAAGGAGAGGAGGTGGCAGTAATCAACCGGTGCATTTAAATATATATCAGTAAGTTTGTTGCATGCCAGCAGTCTAATTATAAGTGGAAAAACTGAATATGTGGGCCTTGAGTTGAGCCTGTTCCTGCTGTACGTGGGTTTAGGCCTGAAACCACGTCATACAACGGTTCCATGCGTGTTGAATTATTGAAAGAAGACCACTGTGATCCTCAGATGTGGATGAAAGCCGAGGCGAGAAGAAAGGTGGAGACGAGGTCATTTCAGGAGAAGGTAAAGGGAGAGGCCTGATGATCCCGGTGCAGGGGAGGGGGATTGTCAGAGCAGAGGCCAGGCCTTTGATGTGGTCTCTCTGTGAGAGATGATAGCAATACATCTCAGCCAGACATGAGAGGCAGACCAGGAAAGAGTATTAATTTTTTTTTTTCTCTCAAGCACTCAAGTACTGCTGCTTCGGGTACAAGAGCAGCCTTGTAAAAGCCCCTCTTGTGCATTACAGGCACTTTTAATAGCAAATAATACATTTAAATAACCCATCTCACTAATTTGTTACCACGCAAGCAGAGCGCACCGGTAAATCCTCACAACTCTTCTAAATTGAGATTGCACTGCACCAAGGTCGCTAATCAATGGAACACAGAAGGCCAAACTAAAAATATGTCTAACAGATAGACAAGCACACGGTTATTGATTTGCAGACAAAATCGTGTTTGACTGTAATGTTCTTGAACTTTGTGCTGGGTTTTAAATTTGGCAGCTTGGCACAGTTCAGTGCTGCATCTGTTGCGCATGTGTTTACTGGCACCGGTACACGTGTTTTTATCTGCATTTCTCTGAGCGCATTTACAGAGTTTTGAACTTACTGAGGGGCTGCAGGGGGAAGTAAAGCTTAAAGATGCTATTATCAATATTTTTATATGAACAACAGATGAAATCACTTTGTGTAATGTGAAAGGTGTCAGTCATATCGACGAACTCACAGAGATTTACCACCAAACTCTGCAGCTCCCCTCAGCTCTATGGAGCGTTTTAAGCGTCTTTTAAGGCTTTGTTTTGGCATTATGTTTTGATTCACTCTCACAGCTCTCATCTGTGTTGTTTGTAGCAGCAGCAGGCAGCAGTTTCCAGCAAAAAAACTTGACGCAAGAGCCAGATATTTCCTTGCCTATCGTATGAAATGTGCTGTATAAATAAACTTGACTTGACTTTAGGAGGCCAAACCAGAGCTAAAAGGAGAATAAATATTAGACTTACATTTGTCAGGAGGTCAGAAACACAATTGAGAATGCTAATGTTACTGCATGTCTGCTGACAAGTTTGATATACCAACTTTATAAGGTGATAATATGTCAGCGTTGTGTTTACAGCTTGTTGCGCTGCCTCCAAGTGGCCAACAAATAAATAAAATCACTAAATGCAGCGTTAACTAAATATGGCACATTTATATAGTAAAAAAGTAAATAAATAAATGGAATAAATAAATAAACTGAGCAGTAATTTCTTTGAGTGTGGAGCCACAGTGCTGCAGCATTCTATAAAACTGGACCACATCTGCAAGTCAGTAAGTCACAGTGAGACCATGTGCCAAGACAATTACTCTGGGAAATTAAAGTAAACCAGTACCAAAGCACTATGTCTGTTTAGTGTATGAAATTATCCAAGCAGGACTTTCTTTTCCTCTGAACTTGTTCCAGAATCTGGAAAATTAACCGATTTTAGCCCATTCTGTCATCGCCCTCGAAAATAATTTGATGGGTCACCCAAGTTTCCACTTTTTCTTCTTCAGAGAGGCGGAACAATGGCTGCCTTACTGCCCCCCCCCCCCCCCCCCCCCCCACTGTTCTCCTTTTACTTTACGTGGAATGAGATTGTCCCAACACTACAACTTTGTCCTGACTTTATATTTAATTTTAAATCTAATATTAAAATTTGAAGTTTAAAGCAGGTCTTTTACTCCTATTTTTTTCTTCACTTTGAAGCGGAGACTCGCACCATGTGGCACAGCAGATAACATATATCAATAGTGGTGAAGTTACAGTAACTCACCACATGCTGCTGGGAGGATGTGGGTGTGTAACATGAAACTAATTAGAGAGACAGAAGAAGGGGAATGGTTGCGATCAAAGATTAAAGTCAAATTCCTTTTCTTTTCCTCCTCTCATTATGTTTCACCTCACTTTCACCCTGATCACAACACTTTTTTTTTCTCTTTCTCTCAGCTGGAAAGATGGTTTGGGTTTCTGTGCACTCATTCATCGACACCGTCCAGAGCTCATTGACTATGGAAAACTGCGCAAGGTGAGCAAACGTTATCTGACGTAAGCTTGTCAGACACACACATGGAGAAGCCAGTAAGACCCTGAACCAGAGATACTGATGAGAGTCACCTCAAATCAAAGGTTTCTAAGCACAACCAACACAAATACAGCCAAATAAGACAGGAAGCTATTTTAGTTTTGGCCTTCTGTCCAAACCAGGTGAAACAGCAGTTGTTGCTAATTTATCAATCACAGAGACAAAAAATGGCAAAAAATGTTTTTTCTATATTTTAATTTCATAAATCAAGAGAAAAAATATATAAATAAAAAGATCACAAAGAAAAAAAACATACATACTTTAACAAAATGATTATCATTGAGTCTAAAAGTGCTGCTGTGTCTGCTGTTGACAGGACGACCCCATGACCAACTTGAACACAGCCTTCGACGTGGCAGAGAAGTACCTGGACATCCCCAAGATGTTGGACGCAGAAGGTGAGCTGGCAGGAAGGAAAGTAGCATAATAATGACAAGGAGACCAGACTTCTTCCTGTGTTTAAAGACCAACATATACTCTCTCAGAAGTGCTGTTCAGAGAGTCTGAACGCCATGAAAAGCTCCTTTCAGGACAAGGTTGGGCCCTGCACCACCTTATTTTTGTAACTTCCAGACACTGGCAATCTGACAGCCACGCCTGCTTTCTGCAGTGAGTGGCCAGGTGTTCAAAGGTGTGAAAATGGGCAGAGCTTCAAGCACCGCTTGCAAATACTTTTATCCACATTCCTCACATTCTTACTGACTACACTGTCCCTGTTCACTGCTAAATCGCACTGACTCTTTGTTGGCAGTGAAGGAGGGGACGGCATGGGAGGCCTGTGAGGAGTCCTTTTGTTGCTTGTTTGTTGATATCTAGGTACCAAGGTCACCTTTGGCTTTCTCTGATCACTGTAAAAACGTCATACAACTCGGCTTTATCTGTGTTCTGAGAGAGTATATCTTGGCCTCACTCATGTAGCTGTGCACACAGAGCGAGACACACACATGCTTTTTTATTGAATGTGAATATACAGTTCTCTCACCACATATAAATTAAAGCCTTTAGACATCATCCTGAATGTTAAAGTATGATTTTCTGCTCACTCAGTAGTTGTAGACATGAAAATCTGTGTGTTTCTGTGTTTAAGACAGACTGCAAAGTTGATGTGATCCTCCCTGTAAAGCACATCTGGACAGTGACACTGCGTGTTTTTCTTTCCTCTCTGGATATTGTTCATGTGAAGAGCTGAACACCGGCTCTACTTCCTGTATCTTCATGTATCTGTGCTCTGTTTAACAACCCAAACTCCCTCCTCCGTCCTCCATCCCCTCCCTGACCTCCTCTCTTTCCCACAGACATTGTGGGCACTGCCCGTCCGGACGAGAAGGCGATCATGACCTACGTCTCTAGCTTCTACCACGCCTTCTCAGGCGCCCAGAAGGTATCCTGGATGCAGCGTCTCCTTCCTCCTCCTCCTCCTCTTCCTCACTCCCCTCTTCCCTTGTTTCAATGTTCATGTGTTTCTCCTAACAGCGCCCTTCTCTCTCTGCAGTGCACAACTTCCCCCGCAGGGGTCACTCTCCTTCACTTTCCGCATGGTTCACGCCACGAAATGCATGATGGGAGTACATTACTGTTCTTAGAGGCAATGAGCACAAGTGTGTCTCCAGTCTACCTCATCGTTAGTGCACCGTAGGCTCCCAAATTCAGCCCTGATTAGGGTTTCCTTACGTTGAACAGAATCTGAACGGAGTGGGAGGTGCGGCGAAGTTTGGCTGATAAATGACGATGATTGCCTGTGATAAAAAGCCATGGTTGCTGACGAAGAGAAACAAATTAGCCTCAAGTCTAACATGGTGGGGGAGATGTAGCAGTTTAAATGGATGGTTACGTTTAGCCTGGAGAGCGACAACTTAAATAGAGGGTGGAGGGAATGAATGAAATTAAAACCGGCACTTCAAAGTCAAGCGGCAAGCTGTCTTTTCCTTTTAATGGATACATGCCGCCTGGCTTAAGTGGGGAGTCTGTTTCTGTGTTTCTGTGGAGGAACGACGTGTTTTTGCGTCGAACTTTCCCCATTGGATAATGAATGATTGTCTGTTAGTTTGACAGCCACCTTGGTGCACAACAGGAACTCAGGCTTCAGACTGTGCTGTTCTCTCCTCTCTGACAGTCAGGGAGAAGCAGAGCATCATGAAGCACAAGTTATATAAGACCCAGGTTCGTCTGAGAGGCCCAGCAGCGGAGAGAGAGAGAGCATTTTACCACAGCTGTGTTTAAGCAACTCGGATCAAAAATGTCTGTGTTTATAACTGGAGAGAGGGAGAGGAGTGGCCTGCCTCACTGAGAGCAGTGAAACTACAGCTGGACTCTGGATTGCATCATAGATCTGAGAGATATGACACAGCCGGCCCTTAAAGTTTGTCTGAGACAGATGAGTGGGATGTTTCTAAGTTTAGTTATAAAATATGCAAAAGTTCAAGAAATGATCCGTTCTTACAAACACAATCATATTTACAGAAGACTTGACTTTGGTTTTTACAGGTATTGGCAGATATTAGACACCAAATCTCTGGTAGTGTTTTAAGATGAGTTACTACAGACATTTGGCTTCAATGTGTGAATTTAAAAGTGTGTTTTTACCTAGTCCACGCACCTCCCACTTGAAATTAAGTCAAATTTATCCTAATATTTTTAGGGTAAATGAAGATTTCCCTAAAAACTAAGACAAGCTGCAAGTAGACTGGAGATGACCTGTGCCCCCAGCGCTGCCTCCTCTTGTGATTACGCCCCCTGCTGGCCCTTTTGTCTCTGCACACTTTTACTCTTGTGCATTTCTCTCTTCTCTGTCCTCTCCCCTTCCTCTGTTCCCTGGGCAGATATCATTAGCACCTTGAGGCCCGATGAGAAGGCCGTCATGACTTATGTGTCGTGTTACTACCACGCGTTCTCAGGCAAGCAGAAGGTGAGAAATGAAATGGAAAATATAAATAAAGAAAACCTCCAAACAATGATTGGATACCTGCCAAACTGGCTGGCAGAGAATGACAGTCGTTTTTGCCAATATTAGGTTTTTAGCTGCTTACTGTGATGTCACAGTGACACTACAACACTGTACTACACCAGAAATGACAATATTACCTTATTTACTTCTTCATTGAAGGTTAAAAGATGCTTTTTGAGCCAAGTTGCAAGTTCAGGAGCTTTTTCAACTTGTTTGGAATTATTCTTTCTCATTTATCAGCAGTTTTATCTACACAAAAATCTAAATCTCTGACATATTTTGAGGGCTTGTTTTTAAAGCTGCTACTCTATAATCATTTTTATATATTAACCATGGATCATATGATTGCTTGTAGTGAACCCATGAATGAGAATTATCACTTGACTCTGCAGTTCCCCACAGCTTCACAGAGCTTTTTAGTTTCTTTCAGCTCATTGTTTTGGTTTTTACAGCCCATAACTGTACAGTTTTTGTTCACTCTCACTGCTGTGTCGTTTCCAGACGTAGCAGCCAGCTGTTGTCTGCAAAAAAGCGTAGACAAAGGCCTCTATACCCTAACCTGCCAGCAACAAACTGCAGGCAGACAAAACTGGCAACTAGCTGGTGAACATAGTTTAGCATTTAACAGTTAAAGAGCCAGATACCTTCTTCAGGAGATGGTGGAGAACAAAAACAGAGACTTACATTCATCAGGTGGACAGAAACATGACTCCAAGTGAATGAAGTTTGGTTGCTAACAGAACTGTTCGCTAACAAGTTCACCATATCAACTCAGTAAGGTGATAATATGTTGATGTTGTGTTTACAGCTTGTTTCAGCTGCTGCCAAGTGGCCAAAAAAAAAGTTAATACAGACTGTGCAAGAGTTGATTTAGCAGACAAAAATGTAATTAATCAGTCAAAAATAGCCAGTCAGGGAACAAAAGTTGTTCTTTATCTCCAGACAATAAGTCGTGAATAGGGTTCAGGTGCGAGTGGGATTTCTGGTTGATCCAAGCTCATTTTAAAACATTAACGAGTCCAAGAAACACACATATTTGGATTATCTCTAAGCAGATCTGGTGAAATATTTAATTTTATGTGCCTTCAAGTGCTATGAGATCATACATTTTTATTGTGCGCAGCCCCAGCGGGAACCAAACCCTCAGTTACGCAGAACCTCCTTATCTGCCCTTTTTTTAGCAGCATATTGATCTTTGATTCAGCGCACAACCTTTCTCTCCTGCCAGCATGAAGTTCTTACACTCTCAGTGGAATACATTATGCCAAAGACATGCCAAATCCGCTCAACATCTATGCAGAGAATAATAGAGACTTATCACACACACAGGATATCCGCTAAGTCTCCTGTACTTAAAATCTTTATTAGGATCCACTCCTTAATGGAGCTATTGAACCTCCTGAGGAGCAGGAGTCCGGAAACCACTGCTGGCTGGCGCATAGTTTTACAGTGTTGGCATGGATTTCACATAGAAACAGAGGGTGGAGGAACAGTAACTCCTCCTCTGTCTAGCGCCTCAGATTGTACCCTCCAGGGCAGAAATTTCCCCATAAACACCGTCGCACTCACTTCTCCTTGTTGGCTGTATCTGGACATGGTAATCCCCACTTTAACTTTACAAAGAAAAGGTCCATGATAGCCACAGTCAAAGAATCTGTTTGTCTGAAAGACAAAAAAAAAACTCCCTGCAGTTTTGGTGAACCCAGAAGGTTTCTCAACAACACGTCTGAAGGCATTTACTGAATTCTCAAAAACTGATCGTCCATCTGGATCAATAAAAATTCTGTGTACTGCTGCACATTAAAAAATTTAACTCATTTTCCAAGTTGTGACTCTATTCCCTAATCCATTACATGGTTTGTTGGAAGTGATATCTCCTACCTCATTTTGGCCAATGTAAAAAATATAAACTATGTATGTATTATGTATTAAAATCTCAAATAGTGACCATTAATAAGCAGGGTCATAAATGTAGCTACAGCTGAGGTCAATGAGGTCATGTCTGAGGTAATATTTCTGGGAATTTGGGGGGTTAAATACCTGTGGCAGACTTTATATTCTACAGTTACACACATATTCCACATGTTGGGTGTTGGATCAATGGATCACATGACTACTTGCAAAAGGGACCCACAGATCATTTTTACCCAACTTTGCAGTTGTCCTCAGCTCCACAGTGCAAACCCTGTGATAAACCTGTTGTACTTTACTGCCCCATCATCAAAAACAGACACACAATGTTGGCGATTAGCTGGTGAGCATAATGAAGCATTTAGCAGCTAAACAGCCAAATATTTCCCTCAGGAGCTGGTGGAGACAAAAAAACAGACATAAAAGGAGAGTGAATATTGGTCTTACGTTCATCACGTGGACTGAAACAGGACTTCAAATGAATGCCTATGTTTCTTAGTATTTGCTGAGTGTGTAAATAGGCAACTGTTTGCTAACACATTTTCCATATAAACCCCCCAAGTGGCCCAAAAAACTGTTATTAGAAGTTTAACTGCATAAATAAAAGTTGAAAAAGATTCAATCATAAAAGGTAGTACTTTTTTGATGGCTAGTCGAAACCTTCTTGTGAGGGTGTTGTTTTTAGAGTCATTACCTCAGTATTTCTTAAATCCTAGCTACAGCCGTGAATAAATACACCTGATAACATAACTTTTTACATTTGGTCCTGTGTTTTTACACATCAAGCAAGGAGATATGTCACTTCTGTGTTGAGTCAAAACTTGGGAAAAAGAATACTTAATTATGACTCTGGACAAAGCTACGACACCCCTCTCCTCCAGGGATGCTCAGCTCTGTGATTCAAATGTAATGACAATAGTGTATATTAGAGACACAAATAGTCATTGTCTTAGTAATCAATCCTTTCAGTGTCCTCTTGCTGCTACCTCTGGTGTCAGGACAAAGTAATTCATAGAAAAGGTCCTGGCTGTCAGGGCTTTCGGTAAACATGCCCAGCGTGCAAACATTTGCTCACAGAAGCACGACCTGCACATCCTGGCTCTCCTTTTAAGGCAGCTCGCCTGCTGCTCCTGGAGCCCCCGGAGCATGTCTTTGACCGAGCCAAGTTTCCCCCGTGATCTTACGACAAAGGAGGCTGGAAGCAGCCCTGTGTGTGGGATGCCAGTCTCGGAGCTATGGGGTGGGAGGGAGATTCAAGTCCATCTCACTCTGTGTCTGTACTCTTAAAAAGGACACTGGACACTGCTGGAAGGAAATACTGCAGCCATGGTTCCTTTTTAATCTATTAATTTCCTTGTGAAGCTCTTTAGAGGGAAATCGATAGTGGTGCAGTTTGGGCTAATTCATTACATCCACCGATTTTTTATATTATCTTAGCCACTTAAACTTTAACACCCAAAAGTACTGGTGGACAGTTTTATATCTTGCTGGTTATGGGATATTTCTACACTGCACATCCTCCTGACTTTGTGCATGTTGCTTAAATTTCTGTCTTTGTTTTCTCTGCTCTTTTTTTTTTTTGAATGAGCCTTCCTGACCACATTTACCCATCTTGAACCCCTGTGGGTTAACTGACTACATGTTGTCATGGAAACTCTACTTCACTCATGCATTGCCAGCCCAGTGATGAAGACTGACAGGCCATGTTTAGGAAGTGTTCTGTCATGGATGAGCCCCCCCCCCAATTGGGCTGCCTTAACCTCATGAGGGGCCTTGCTCTTCATTTCCCCAGTCAGAACTCTCTGTATGTAGGCCGAGAGGCTAAAATAACACACCGTATGCTGCTTTTCTATAAAAAGACAGCGGTGCAGAGAGAAAGGTGCCCCTGCACCTGACGAGAGGTACAATATGACATGTCCTTATTAAAGACTAAGCTCTGTGAGGTGTCAGTGTTGCTCTCTAGAGTCCTTCCTCCAAGAAACAGACATTAGATTATTAATTATTAAGACATTTTGGTGACATTCATGGTGCAACACACAAGCCCAGACAGTGTTACACAGATAACATCATACACTAGTCCTGTTTTTACTTGCTTGCAGCATTGTTGCTGATCTATTGCTTCATCCCTAAAATTAGCCATTTGGGAAATTCTGTGGCACTTGTGTGGGCAGTATGGATGGATGTTTGCAGTTAAATTGCAGGAATAAATCAAATAGATCCTTTAATTTCCTAGAGCTTGCACCAAATAGACATGCATTGCACATTGTAGTTAAGTGAACACCGCCAAGGCTCCATGACGATGCCCAAAAAAGTCCTGTCACTCAGCTCTGTCTCACACTGTTTCTCCCCTCGCCCCCGTCATCCAGGCGGAGACAGCGGCCAACAGGATCTGCAAGGTGCTGGCTGTCAACCAAGAGAATGAGCAGCTGATGGAGGACTATGAGAAGCTGGCCAGTGATGTGAGCACACCCCGATTTTCCTATAATTGCCCTGCATCTCCTCTACCCCCCCCCCCCCCTCTTTCCATCCCCCTGTTTCTGAGCCACTCCCTCGCCTCCCAGCCCCGGGGATGTTTGTGCTCCGTGTAGGGTTATAGACTACAGACATGGTAGATAAAGATAAACAAGCAGCCAGGCAAACACTGTTGCTTTGAGTCTTAATCATACAGAAGTATCATAAGAGTCATTCCTATGAGACCATAACAGGGTTTTTGCCTGTTTTAGCTCAGCTTTCATCATTTTTCTTCAGACTGTTTTCCAAAGCACAAGATTTTGAATTGATGAAGGCAATTTTTTACCATCCAGACAGCCTTTAGTTTCACTTAATGTCAGTGAAATATGGAAATTGACTCGCAGAGACTTGAAAATGACTTGATATTGGTATTCCATCATAATGAGCATTACATTTTCTCTGTGTTTTTGTTACGTCTTAGAAGTCATATTATCATAATAACATTAAACAGTCCATTGAAGGCATGGATTGCTTTGAAAAGACTTCTGCGCGGTGCATTCAAGTACATGTGGGAAGCTCAGACAGCTGAAATTGCAGTCTTGAATGTCATAACTTCCCACCAGCACTTGAATGCACCAACTAGAAAAACTTTCTAAAAACAACATCTGGTTCAAGTGGCATTGTTGTTTGAAAAAATCTAACAGTTAATGTTCACTGTGATGGATTACCTTTTTCAAGCAAGTTTAAAAATCATTTTCATACAATATTGGAACCTTGAGGGCAGCTGTTGGTTCCTAAACTATGGAAAATGGTCTGCAGCAATGAAAATTACACACAAAGTGTAGCAAATGAGATAAAACATGCAAAAAAATACAATGTGGTCCTATAAATCACACAAAATATGTTCTCAGAGTTACATTTGGTTGCAAGAATTTAATAACAAACCAATTAACTGCTAACCAATTATCTCAACTTGTATTCTTCTTTTGCTGACACAACTCTTCATTTCACACATTAATTATCCATTATTCCTCGTTTACTTCCTCTCTGTCAACCATGATTCTTCTTTTATTTTCTTTGACTTGCATGTTTCTCATTTTCCTCTCCTGTCCTTTTCTTTTCCTTGAACTTGATTTTCCTCCATCCCCTTCCTCTTATTCTCGCCCTTTACTACACACACAAACACACACACACACACACACACACACACACACTCTGCACGACCACCATCACGACTCCTCTGCAGCTGTTGGAGTGGATCCGCCGCACCATCCCCTGGCTGGAGAACCGCATGCCTGAGAACACCATGCAGGCCATGCAGCAGAAGCTGGAGGACTTCAGAGATTATCGCCGCCTCCACAAGCCTCCCAAAGTGCAGGAGAAGTGCCAACTGGAGATCAACTTCAACACCCTGCAGACCAAACTGAGGCTCAGCAACAGGCCCGCCTTCATGCCCTCAGAGGGAAAGATGGTCTCGGTAGGTTACGACAACTTGAAAGTACAAACCCGCACAAAAAAGTTCTTTAAATTTGACAGCGATTCTTTAAGATAATTTTGAGATCCAAAACCTCCTTTGTGCAAGACAAGGCAAGCTTTTGTGCAAAGAGCGGACAAAGAGTTACCTCAGGTTGCTTTAATCATGTAGGCACATGTTGCCAGGGAACATATCAACCCATTTATAACTTGTCTCCCTTTGTTGCTTGTTTGCTTTGAAGTGTCTAGCTGCGTTGCCCAAATATGTACCAGGGTTTCAGCACGTTTATACATGAGGCTGGACCTTAAGTCTGACATTTTATATATTTTAAATATTTATTTTATATGTGCTCTTAATATTTTTTACATTATAAATATATGCTTTGAATAACTGCACAGACTTTTCACAACCCGTTACACAACTGCACAATCCTATTTCTTTTGTACAGTCTAACAAAACTTATTAAACTAAATAGATTTTCACTCTTTGCAAGAGTGAGCCAAATTTCCATATCTTGCCATTCTTATGTTTGTTTTTGGCAAGAATACGTTCTCAAGTATGCCTCCTACAGGATATTAACAACGCATGGGGAAATCTAGAGGGAGCAGAGAAAGGCTATGAAGAGTGGCTCCTCAATGAGATTCGCAGGCTGGAAAGACTCGACCACCTGGCGGAGAAATTCCGCCAGAAAGCAGCGATCCATGAAGCCTGGACTGAAGGTACTGAGAGTTTGAAGGGAGTCGAGAGCTGCTGACTGTCTGAACACACAGATCCTGCATTCTCTTGTGTGTTTGTCTCGCAATGGAAATTACAACCTCATAAACATTTAAATTGTTGTGATGTTGGCTAGTTAAAATGCTATATTTAAATGTTCTTTATTGTGAGCAGGTTTATATCAGATTAATTTCCTTAATCTTAAGCTTAAAATTTCTCTGTCTCCCTCTGCAGGTAAGGAGGACATGCTGCAGAAGCGGGACTACGAGACGGCCTCTCTGTCGGAGATCAAGGCCCTGCTGAAGAAACACGAGGCCTTCGAGAGCGACCTGGCCGCACACCAGGACCGTGTGGAGCAGATCGCAGCCATCGCACAGGAGCTAAAGTAAGAGATGATAAACGAGGGCAGGTGTGAACAGATGTGTATTTTGGGCTGATAATAAAAAGATTGTGTAGCTACCTTTTTATGGATCAATAAAAGCTATTGAAACGTAATGAAGGTTGCCAGGTATCATCAACATTGTCAACACAGTGGAATCAGTCTATTGTACATCCTGTTTGGGAGTGGGCACTGCATCCAGGACAGTCAATTGATTCAGAAACACATATTGATTGTTGTCCCTTTTCATTTTCACTATCTCCGCTCTGCCACATGGTTATATTGATCATCTCTCTATCTCTCGCTGTGTTGTTGTGGTTGATTGAAGTGTTTACAGCTAATTGTTGTTTTCAGAATTTTTATTACAAGACATCAAAAGTCGCTCTCTTGAGCTTAGGATCTCTTAAAAAGAACAAAAGAAGCACAAAACTTACAAGGAACTCAAAAGAAACCCCCACAGAGCTTATAAAAACATTTTAAACTACAAAAAAAGACAAAAAAAATAAAGATGAGAAGCTGAAATCACAGCAGGATCATAAAGGCAATAAAGTGCATCAAAGAAAGATGGTGGTACGAAAACAGCCAAATGAATAACAGCAGTTTCAGTTCACTTTAAAGCTGGTTAAACAGCTTCAAACTGTTTTAATGTGATGCAGGTAATGCTCAAGTGTTTGTTTTTTTCCTTGTCTTTTTGTGCTTCAGTGAGCTGGACTACTACGACTCTCCCAGTGTAAACGCTCGCTGCCAGCGGATTTGTGACCAGTGGGACGCACTGGGAGCTATGACCCAGAAACGCAGCGAGGCTTTGCAGGTGAGATGGTGTTAAGAAAAAGGCTCTGAGGCTCTGATTAGAAGAAAAAAAAAAATCGAGTTACTCAAGAGTCAGATTTCTAGCTTCTGTAATCACTCACTTTGTTATCCCTATATTTAAATTCCCTCTGCTCTTCTTGGCGCTGGTTTGAGCAGAAATAATTACACATTTAGAGATGAAAGTGTTCTCCCTCACAGTGAGAGGCTGTGAAGAGACTATTTGATTTTCAGGCTTCTTGCTGGTCTTGAAAATCTTTTAAAGTTTGGAGATTTTTTCATTTGTAAAATATATAACCCCCAAATCCATCTCTATACTCCAGCTCTCTGGAACATGTTGAATGTTGTCAAGCCTTCATGAAGCCTGAAATTTCACTCAGCAGGACCTTCATAGCCAGTAAAAAGTGCGGTAACCTTGTTCTCTACGCTTCACAGAGAACTGAGAAGCTGCTTGAAACCATCGACCAACTGTACCTTGAGTTTGCCAAAAGAGCGGCTCCATTCAACAACTGGATGGAGGGCGCAATGGAGGACCTGCAGGATACCTTTATCGTCCACACCATCGAAGAAATCCAGGTGAGCACGGAGAGGGCTCACGGGGGAGAAGAGAGGAGACTTTATTTACCTTTGAATCAATGAAAGGAGTTAAGAAGCATGTAAACAGCTGTGGGGTTACAGTATGTACACAACATTTGTTGTCGAGAATTTAAAGGATAGGTTCACGCTAGTCAAGTCTCCTAAAACAACAGTCAGGTGCCTAAATGAACATTGAAACATGTTTTTCTTGCTGTAATTATTCCTCCTGTTCATACTAGCCCTTAAGAGATCTCCTCATAATGCACTTTCAATGTAGGTGATGGGGGACAAAATCCACAAGCCTCCTTCTGTACAAAAATGTATTTAAAGCTTTATCTGAAGCTAATATGAGGCTTCAGTCGTCCAAATTAGTCAACTGTCTTTTTAGTGCCAAATTCCGTCTCTTTGTTATGACCTTCCACTGCAGCTGAACAGGAAAAGGCTGTCCGTTGAGACTCAAAGAGGGAAATTTTTACTAACAAGGCTGTAACTGTGGCAGATATCCACTTTAGATGACTCAGACAGCTGAAGTCTCATATTATCTTCAGATAAATGTGGATTTTGTCCCCCATCACTCACATTGTAAGTGCATTATGAAGGGATCTTCTAATGGTCAGTATGAACAGGAGGAATGCAAAATTCAGTTTTAGTGTTCATATTGGCACCTGACTATTGTTTTAATAGTCTTGAAAAATTGTGAACTTATCCTTTAAATCAAATGTAAAGCTGGAAAATAAATGAATTATTAATCTTTACACAGTACAGATGTCACTAGTCTCAGTTATAAGTATGAAACCAAGGAAAGTACTGTAGGTTTACAGTATCATATATATGTAAATGTAAAAGTGTCATAAACGTGTTACAAATGCATAAACACATGCACAGAAGCATGTGAAAAAATGAAGAACTACTGTATTTGTGTTAGCTGTTGTTATAAAATATATAATAGTCTGAACACAGTATCATTACTGTATATTATCATGTATGTTTTGATGTGTATTATAATGAGGTTTGAGCTTTGTGAAGCCGGAGAGACTGCCACAGACTGCCCTTCTGTCATGTTCTATTAAATGTTCACAGAGCTTTGGTGCTATTAAGTCAAGTGGAAAAAAGCTGATTCTCTCTCAGATGTAAAACTTAAAAAGCCTTCATTGTTATTGTTGTTGTATGTTTTTCCATGTTATGCATTTGTGTTTTGTATCTCAGGGATTAAGCACGGCCCACGAGCAGTTCAAAGCCACGCTGCCAGAGGCGGACAAAGAGCGCCAGGCCATCCTGGGCATCCACAACGAGATTGCCAAAATTGTGCAGACCTATCATGTGAATATGGCTGGCACCAACCCCTACACTACCATCAACCCACAGGAGATTAATGCCAAATGGGACAAGGTAATAAGAATCAATCATGAGAAAGGAAATACACTTCATAATGTTTTTGTTTTTTTTACTCTATTTATGTAAGGAAGATCTAATCCAGCAGCTTCCTGCCACAGTCATCTGGTGTGTTTGTTGCTTTGCTTCATCCTGATGGTAGTAAGATTCAGAAAGCGCCAAATATTTCCCAACACAGATTTTTATCAACCTGCCCGTATGAGCTTAGTTTTTGAACAACACGGCACAGAGAAAAATGTACCAGGAAGATGAAAAAGGTGGAATAATTTAATAAGATCAAATAATGTTCTCTGTTAATTATAAATGTCATTCCTGCTACTTCATTAGATTCAATTAATATTAACACATGTGGGTTTTCCATCACTCTCCTGCCTGCTGTAGGTCCGGCAGCTGGTGCCTCAGCGCGACCAGGCTCTGATTGAGGAGCACGCCCGGCAGCAGAACAACGAGCGTCTGCGCAGACAGTTTGCCAACCAGGCCAATGTCATTGGGCCCTGGATCCAGACCAAGATGGAGGTCAGTATGAGCAGAGCCAACAGTTAATGAAAGTTCAGAATGAGGCCAGCATGATGACGAGTACAGCGCTGGTGTCAGTGCAGCCTGTGTGTCATTTTGTGTTTGTAGATAATTCAGTGCGTTTTTTTGTATAGTTGAATCCCTCGTCAGTCCATTCCTGTGGGAAGTTTTTGACATGCACATGTTTAAAATAAGAAATAGTCAAACTTTGGAGCTCCAGTGTTTGGAGCTTTTAACGTTTTCTCTTATGTGCAGGAAATCGGCCGCATCTCGATCGAGATGCACGGCACCCTGGAAGACCAGCTGACACACCTACGCCAGTATGAGAAGAGCATCGTCAACTACAAGCCAAAGATCGACCAGCTGGAGGGAGACCACCAGCTCATTCAGGAAGCTCTCATCTTTGACAACAAGCACACCAACTACACCATGGAGGTAAGACCTGGATCAAAGCTTTAAACACATCCGCCAACATTTCTGCTTTATCTACTTAATGTCCAGTGAATGTTTCTACTTTGGTCCGTGTGACAGGTTCATCTGGCTTGGCTGGACCCTGCAAATACTTTTTATACTTTCTTGTGTGGGGCCTTGGTGCCAGATTATTGTGGTTTGCCAGAAAGAGCAAAACAATGGGAGGCAACATGTTAAACCACCCACAGAAAAGTCTTTTCATAGACAGTGTCGTAGTCCTACAATTAAATACTTCTACTTAAAACTTCCCTGACGTTGCATTTACAAAATTAACTTTTTTTCTCATCAGCCAAGTGCTGGGAAGCTATAAACCACGGCCTGCCAAGAATCGTTTTACTGGCCAAAATAATTACATGTAATATAAATTTTGTTATTGAAATTCTGCACGTCAACTGACCCATTTTCAAAGGTGTTATGTAGGCGTCTGTATAGAATCAGCTGCTGTGCAAAGCATTCGGAAAGTGACAAGAGCAGATTATAGTGTACATTTATTTATGCAAATATTTTCTTTGTCTGCACCTCTTTTCTGGCTTTGTTCACCCTATCTTTTATGATTTAACCAGTGTAAGACTAGACATAATAAAAACATTCATTTAGATCACTGATTCCCAACCTTTTTTGTTCATTCTCTTCAATAAATGGCTTCACAGCACTGTTGGATACTGTGGTGGATCCTGCACATGTGAATCCATATAAGACATTTTTTCAGGAGGTTTCATCAAGTTTGTATTTGTAGCTGGACAGTTTAACCATTTATCAATTAGCTAGTTTTCATGCACTCTCAATTGCAAAACATGTTATCTGTTAAGGTGTTAGACACACTTTCTCATTCAAGGGAATGGGAACACCCGACACCAAAGCCCAGCTAAAACTCTTTTAATATCCGTTTCTTCCTATTCAACCTCCTTAAACTTCGTCTGCCTTTGTGTCTCTCTTCCCTCTGCAGCACATCCGCGTGGGCTGGGAGCAGCTACTCACCACCATCGCCCGCACCATCAATGAAATCGAGAACCAGATCTTGACGCGAGACGCCAAGGGCATCACCCAGGACCAGCTGAATGAGTTCCGGGCTTCCTTCAACCACTTCGACAGGGTCAGTACTCGTAATGAGTCACTCTGCAGACACAAAGCAGCAGGGAGCGAGGGTGGGTGGTGCATCGCTCATTTACAGTCAGCTGTTTGGATTTGGTTTGTGGCAAATACACATACTGTAAAGTGAGATTGGAAAAGGACCAAAAAAAAAAAAAGGTTCATGTTGTTAAAGATGGATGTAACCATGAGTTTGTCCTTTGTATATTTAGACTGCATCCTCAAAGCAAAGAAGTTGAGGTGAGAATTTATCATTTCTGGGTTTCGGACTGTTCACGTCCTGTCATGCTGCCCGTGGTGTGGCTAACGGCAATCCTTTAATTACCCTTTTAACCGAAAAACATTGAGTGTACAGTTTGTGTGTGAAATGCATCAGGCTGTGTAGTGACCTTAACCGCTTGGTTGAAAAGGAACTTACAGTTCAGTGACACAATATTCATCTTTAAGAGCTCAGAGGCTTTTAGACACATCAAGGAAAACTGCAGCCAGAATCAAAATAACGTTTGCATGAAATAAAAGACGGAATACAGAGCAAGACAGCTATAAGATGTCTATCTAAATATCTACAAAATATCTTTCCATTGATGGTCATTTCTATAAAAGTCCTGCCTCTGGAGCATAGAGTTTACACTCGGGTTCAACATGTCAGGAACAGCACCAATTATGGATGAGTTTTTATTTTAGCCCCCCTCTCCTCCCGCTCCGCCAAGCACCCGCGGACTCCACCATTACCTCATGCATTCTTCCAGCGCTGCCCTATTGTTAATCAATACCTGAGGTGGACGATCAGTTTTAGCTTTTCAAATGTAAGAATTTGGTGCTTTGGTGCGGTGAAAATAATTACAGTAGAGCTGAAATTCTTAGTCAGTTAATTGATTAGGCGATCAGATCGGTTGTGTTAGTAATTTAAGCAAAAATGGCGAAAGTCCACTGGTTCCAACTTAGATATTTTCTGTTTTAGTTTTTAGTCTTCTATGATATTAAATGATGGGTTTTGGACTGTTGGTTGGGCAAAACAAGACATTTTAAGAAGAGAAAATAATTGGTAGATTAATTAGTAAAATGATTGTAATTTACAGCCCTAATGATTAGTTACAGCCTAAGTCTGTGTATTTACATTGACATTATATTACTATATGTGGAAATGATTGTGATTGCACTGTGGGAAGTGTTTTACGAAGCAATATGCTGTGATGTTTGCCTGTACAAAGAAAAGGTAAAGAGATACTTTTGCATCTGAGAACAGCATATCTTGTATTGTCAAGTACATGTGCGATCGATGATATGAATAACCTCACCACAAGACCCTGTAGTCTGCCTGCCACACTGCACATTAACGCCTCTGAATGCCCCTGCCCAGCATGGCAGCACTGCTGCCACCGTGTGTTCACCTGCCAGATCCTAATGAATATGCACTGTGTTCTCTGTTTTCTATCTCTCGTGCATGGCCCTCTCCCTTCACCCCCTCACCTCCTTTCCCCCCCTGTGCATGGTGCACTCCCCCCCCTCCCCCTCCCCCCACCCCTCCCTCCCCCACCAACACCACCTCACCGACCTCTCCCTCCCACCCACCCCCTCACCTTCACTGACACGGCTGTATGTGTTGCTGCATGGCCTGTGGCCCCCGACGCCTCGCCTGGCACTGGCCTCCCACACCCCAGGACCACTCGGGCACTCTGGGCGCGGAGGAGTTCAAGGCCTGCCTGATCAGCCTGGGCTTCGATATCGCCAACGATGCACAGGTACTTAATCATAGCCAAACCCCTGTGGCGAGATGTTTAACAGTTTTCTTTTTTTCCCCTTTCTTTCGCATTTTTTCCCCCTTATACTTCCCTCCCTCCCCCTATTCTCCCTCTATTCCTGCCTTCACTACTTCTCCCTCTTGCCTAAATATCCCTCCTGATTTCCCACACCTTGCAACGTCCATATTGTGGATTGGTGCGGCACTCTTCCTAAATTCTCCTCTTTGCTCGGACTTCTTTATTCCTCCAATGGTTTTCCTCCGCTATCCCTGCCACTTCTTCTCTATATCTCTCTTTTCCTCCTGGTTTCGTTTGTCCATCGCTGACCTTGTAGAAGAGAACAGGAGTCATGGATGCTGAAGACTTCAAAACCTGCCTTATCTCCATTGGTTACAACCTGGTAAAGCCATGAGCACTCATCAAGTATGGAAATTTGATTGTGTGTCTTTATGTGCATCTGCACGTAGAAGGTGACTGTAAACCAGCCGGAAGTGGTAATGAGTAGATCTTATGCTTATTTTATTTAAGAAAGAAAATAATGTATGTGTATCTTTCTTATTAAGATGTATTATGTATGATTTTTACCTCAAAATAATCTATAACTCACTTGTGTAATATGTAATTGTACTGTATAATGAACAAAATAAGTTGTACCAATTTATATCTCTGTATGCAGAATGTCAGTGATTTGCTGTGGTTTTGTTAGTGTGTTGCTGTGGGGACCGTCTCCACGGTGACTGAGCTTCACAGATCCTCTCTGTTGCCACCAGGGTGACAACGAGTTCTCCCGCATCATGAGCATAGTGGATCCTAACCGGATAGGCACCGTCACCTTCCAGGCCTTCATCGACTTCATGTCCCGCGAGACGGCCGACACGGACACCGCCGACCAAGTCATGGCCTCCTTCAAAGTCCTGGCAGGGGATAAGGTACAGCGCTGTGCTGTAGTTTCAACGAAACAAGAGCAACAGTGCAGGATGTAGTTTTTTCCCGTGTAGATTAAGCTCCATTTGGCAAAAAGAGGAATATTTAATACACTTTTAGGGGAGCAGAAAAGAGATATGAGGAAGAAAAAAAGAGTACAAAAATGAACAAAAGTTGAACAACTAAGCGACACATTTAAAGGATAAGGCTGGTGTTATTCTACATTGTTCTTACTATCAACAAATACCAAGAAAAGACTAAAACCAACAATGTGTGTATAGTTACATTTTTTGGAAATGCTCAGTAATTTCCTAAAACAGCTGGACGCTGTAGTTTTTAGGAAACGTGACTCAAACAGGAGGAAATAGTGCATTTGTTGGGGACTATTTTAAGCTGGCGGATTTATATACATTTGGTGCTCTAGTGAGTATTTCCAGCAGGACGGTGTGTGTGGGATTGACTCAAAATAAACTACAGTGTGTGTGTTCCGGGTAATGAAGGAACATGTCACCCATTTAATAGTTTTTGGACAACAATAGAGCTCTAAGGCACAGAGGAATAAGCTTCAAATTCAATGATAATTTTAAAAAAATCCAATATTCAAAAATATGAAATCCAGATGTCATACTCCTGCAACTGCTCTTTTTATTAAACACATTATATTTCCCCTACTTCTCACCACTTTTGAGCTGTGAAAGCATTCATAGCTTCCAGTACTTACAGCTCCTGTTTTCACATTAAATATAATATTATTTTTTTCCTCCTCGACAGAATTACATTTTAGCTGACGAGCTGCGCCGGGAGCTGCCTCCAGACCAGGCGGATTACTGCATTGCCCGCATGGCCCCTTACACCGGCCCTGACGGTGTGCCCGGAGCCCTCGACTACATGTCTTTCTCTACCGCTCTGTACGGAGAGAGCGACCTCTGAACACTCTGTCAGTCGTCCTGACTCGGGACCACCAGCCTACCTGCTCTTACCACTGCCACGTCCTCTGACTGCCCCCGGCACCACACTCCTGTCCTACTACGCTCATTTTTTGTATGTCTCTGGCCTTATCTTTTTTGTCATTATCCTCTGTCTCCTGCTCCTCCTCCTCCTCCTCCTCCTCCTCCCACCCCCACCTCTCCACCGCTCCCTCACACTCTGTCTCCGTTGTACTTGCTTCCCACGCAATGCAGCAGCTCTCCAGGTTTACAAAGAGGGAGAGAGAAAAATGTTTGTTTCTGTTTTTATTTTCTTGTTGTCATTGTTTTTTCTGCATTAAATGAATAAAGTTAACATATTTTATTATACTGAACAAAAAAGGTATTTTTCTTCACCTGATTGAAAATAAGAGACAAAAATTGTAATAAAGAAAAAATTGCTATACTTTCTCTTCTTATTCTCTGTTTGGTACAGGGATGATGCAGAAACACATATAATGCCAGCAATAGTACAGAAAACAAACCGCCTATATCATCACACTGTATATATCCCATACTGGTAAAAAGCCACATTAATCATACTGGTGTTACTGTACAAGAACAAAATACTCATAGTGTAGTATGAAACTTGAACCATGAGGGCGGTGGTGTATGGATGTGTGTGTGTGTGTGTGTGTGTATGTTTTGTACCATTGTCCAGTGTGAGAACCAGTATTAGACCTTCAGAGTGAAATCTTTGGGACATTTTGTTCAGGTCAGGACTTCCAGGGGTTTAGGATTACAATTAAATCAGGCTTAGGTAAGTGTTAACATATCAGCATTTCTGCATGTTTTCCATTTTCTGCCGGTCATAAACTTTTAATCACTTCAGACCTTTTTCCAAATTATACAACAGACTTAATGTGGTTTAACTTTCTTAGAGACAGCCATTAGTTTCCACAAATGTCAGTATCTTATGTAAAAAAAAAATGGATAGAAACTCATCAAATGATGTCCTTTACAGACATTGCAGTGTACACTTTTTCATAACTGACAGTGTGACCTGCCACAGCAGGAAAAGCACAGGTGTAAATAATAACAATGATTATTAGAGAAGAGAATCTAGAGAAGTGAGCTTGTGACTAGCAGGATAAATCTGGGTGGGGAAAGTGAAAAAGCAGCGCTTGCTGCCTCATTTGGCCTTGAGCAAGGCCCTTAACCCCAACTGCTCTGACCTCCAGCAGGTCAGACTGTAGGTGTACTGGGCCGCTTCCAGGTGTGAATGTGATCAGGGTGTTTTTTTCTCAAACTGAAGTGTCCCAGTTAATCGTGCAATGAGCCAGCATGAACTGTTAAACTTAAATGGAATGCAATCAATAATAACGGTATTAATTGCACCTGTGGTTTTTCTGCTATGACATGGTAAAATGTCTGTTGATTTAAGGTTAAGCGAGTTTCTCTACAGGTTACTGAAAGGCCCTGCACTCCCACCCAGGTGTTTTCAGTTTGAGGTGATTAGACTTCTGCTCTGGTTAAAGTTAGGTGGAGCTATGCTTGTAATTGTGTAAAGTCACTGAGCTAGTTTTACTATAAATTGTCCCACCCAGGGTCAGATTAATCCTATAGGGGTAAAAATTACACCTACTTAACACCACTCACCACATATTGTGTATGTATGAGTTAAATATCTGATAGGTTTGTGGTGACAAACTTGATTAAGCAATATTTATCAAGTAAAATGCACCACGTGAGCACATTGCAGACTGAATCAAGGGTTTAAAACTTTATCAAATAAATTTGCAATTAAATAAATTATGACAAATTAATTGCCACACAGTGAACACGGAGTATTCTGAGGCCTGCTTTGCCTAGTTGGTGATCCTGCCTTAGTACCGCCCTAAAAGGTGCGACAACATTCATCAAGTACTGCGCATGCCCACACAGAGCTCGGAAAAGCTCTAATTAGGCACAAGTGAAAACACCTGTGTGGGCCTGCCATATATGTAGCAGCGTGTTGCGTGAACCGAAGTGACTGCAGAGATGGTAGGAAAAGCATCATGTTTTATTCTTGTGAAATGCTCAGCATAGTTTCTATATAATTGCAACTTTTTATAACTTAAGACTTTTAAGAGAAGAAGATAATACATACTGAGTGAACGGAATACCTAAAGCTACTGCTCAGTTATTATTGTACAAAAAACATAATCCTGCCAATACACTACAAATAAAGGAAAAAGCAACAACGATAGAGGTTTTACCACAACGTTTGTTAGTAACGCTGCAAAATTGAACAGCCATTTTTTTTCCTTGACAATTTAAAAAACATTTCCCGTTGACATCCTGAGAGGGACACACAGCGGAACCTCGAACGTGACTTCGCAACATTCCGGACAAGTTAGTTCGTCGGACCCATTCAGGAAGCGAAGCGCGTCATCCCGGCTGTGACCTGCTCACTTTCGCATCAGTAAAATGGACTTGTAGCCGGAGAGAAGAGCCATGTTTACCTTAAAGGCATTGAAGAAAAACAAGACGGCTAAATATGGAATTCCCATGCTTGTAAGTTTCTTTCATGTTACGTTTTCAAGCCAATATTAACAGCAAACAAGCGGCGATAAACCTGTTAGCAAGTTAGCAGTTCCATGAATAGCTGCTGTCAAACGTCAAAGCGAGTTATTTATAACAGTTTAATGTTAATACATAATGTCAAATTTGGTCTCCAAGACGTCACAATAATGACAGTGATTTTTCAATTTTGATAAGTTAATTTTAGGCCATGTTTCATAGCACTATTAAGTGTTCATGTTTCTGAACTTGCCTTATGTGATAAATGAAAATGTTATTCAAGGCTTTGTATTGACTTATCTCCACACAGACTGTCCTTCAGTCTGAGCTGATAAACACCAGGATTTGTCTGTTTCTGAAATCTACAGCTGCAACTATTTTCATTGTCGACATTGCCTGAAAATGTTGATCAGTGTCCCAAAGTCCACGGTGACGTCCTCCAAATGTCTTGTCAACCAACAGTCCACAACCCAAAGACATTCAGTTTACTGTCATTGAGGGCTAAGAAATCAGATGATCACATTTGACTCAACAATGAATCGATTATCAAAATAGTATGAATTCATTTTCTGTTGATCCACTAATTGATTAATCAACTAATCGTTGCAGCTGTAGTAAAATCTGTGCATATCTAAAGCCTTTAAAGCAATAGGAAGTTTATAAATTCATTCAGTTGCTAGTCTATTAGGCAGATCTAGCTACAACTAAAATACTGTCTAATACAACAGCCTTGTAATAATTGTTACTTTAAGTTTATGAGGTTCTTTTTGTTTATAGTGTTTTTAAGGTGTTGATTCCGCTTCATGTCATTATGGAGGCTGTAATTTGTGCAGCTCATTTTATAAATACTTACATACTTACTTTAAAACTCCATGTTCAAAAGCTGACATTTATTCATATGGACAGCAATTTGCCAAATCATAACTACATTGACATACATCTGTATTCAATCAACCCCCTACCAAAAAACAAGAAAAAATGTCCATGTTTTTAGTGTTTTGTTTTTATTTCAGTGTGTCCTGATTGACATGTGAGTTGTTTTGTGTGTGCTGGAAGAATTGGCTCTTTTGCTCAGCAGTGTGTTGGTAAAGTTGACTGTGTGAAGAGTTTTGAAGTTAAAGGTATACTATGCAGGATTTGGCATTCAAAATTAGCCTCTCCTCCAGAGAGCGAGCGGCGCTGACTAGAACAAAGCTGTGACTAGAAAAATAAAACTTTATTTTCTGATTTTCACAGTGGTTACGTTCTAAAGCACAAACACGCTCACACTTCTGCAATACCCTGCGGAAGGGTGCCACATTACCAGATTTTGTGTGGATCCTGTCTGTTGTGGCTTCTCTGCTCTGTGTGTGTGCGCCGCTCAGTCACACCCTCGGCCAAGCAGACACACAGACCTGCAGCTCTTTATACATCCATGACACAGAGACAGAGAGCAGAGGAGAGAGAGACGGAGACAGCGATGTAACCTGGTTGCTATATATATTATTTAATAAGAAAATGCAGGCAGAGGGCAGAGTCTCTGCAGATAAATACACTGCCACACACTTCTAGTGGGTCATAAGTGATGATTGACCCTTTATTACATTTGTATGAGTCTATACATTGTTTTAAGGAAAATCCTGCGTAGTAAACCTTTAACTAGTCATATGTATTTTCTGTTATTTCAGCTGCTCGTAGTCGGAGGTTCCTTTGGTTTGCGAGAGTTCACACAAATCCGGTATGATGCCCAGAAGATCAGAAAAAAGGTGTGTAGTAATTAACTTGGGTTGCATGTTTGTTTTACATAGCCAGTTGAGAATTCTTTATAATAAATATAAGTTGATCAACTTTAATTTTTAGATCTACGTCATAATAGAAACCAGTGAAAATAACATAGAAGCACTTTGACTTGACAAAAAAGGGTCAAGCTTTGTGCAAACACTCCTCCCAGTGGTTAGAATCATAATTGCACCTGAGAGTCAGGATTTTTTTTCAAAGTGTTCAGTGTAAAAATAGTAGATATGTTTCTACATCTGCAAGGAGTGCTTGAATCTTACAGAGCTCAGGTTGGTGTGTTTTGGAAGTATTCCTTTTTAAGGAACTCTGAATCAGATACTTTGCCTATCCATCATTTTAGAAAGACACTGCAGGCAAACTGCACTGACAGGCTTTTCTAACCCATTTAGAGTGAGTCAGTACAAGAGCAAGAAGTGAGAACAAGCTCTAATAATTCATTAAGTGACAGACCCAATTCATTAAGATGACAGAAGACCGACCCTTTATTAGAAGTCATTACAATCTGATGAGCTGGCTGTGAGGGGAAGTAGCTGTTTTGTGCTATTTTACTGTGACATGCCGATGCATGTCATCTGGGTGGGAGCCAGATGGCAGGGCATCTTTCCTTATTACTGTCCATGTGAGGCGGCACTAGACTGTGGATGACGATGGTGGAGGGGGGCATCGTGCCCCTGGCAGCGTGCCTGTGCAGCTGCCCACACACTACTCACTCTCTTCTGACGGGGCCTGCGGCACACTGAGCCTCTCTCCTCTCAGACCCTGTGGAGTAAAGATTCAACCCTGCTCAGCGTGTGTGTGCACATGTAATTTAATGCATGGAATATCTAAACCGTTGTCAAAATGCACATGATTAAAGCCACTCTTCCGGCTCTTACTTAGAACTGTTATCAACAGACTCCATTATTTTGTTCTCACAGATATTTGCTCACTTAAATCATTAAAACCACTCTCTGCGAGCGAAGTCACTGTATGATCCAATTTGCATTCTCTCTTCAATGATTTAATTTAGCCTGGAGGCAGAGATGAACTTCAGGGCCTCCTCTCTTCTCTGTCCAGGTTTTGTGAGTTTTCATAACCTCTCACAGTTTGTGTGGAGGTTTTGCTAATAACACCTCTATAGTAGGTATCATACTAATTAGGCTATTAATTCCCTGGTCTGAAGGCTTCAAAATATTATATATATTTATTTGCTGTTGTGATGTAGGTCTAATTAAAAATCAATCATGGAATTATGAAACTCATCAGTCACCCGAGTAACTGCAGCATTATTGCTATGAAATATTAGAACTCATTAAAAGTAATAATTCAGAATGGGATTCATTTCAGTCCTATTCTCGGGCAAAATCAATTTGAATTACAAAACCCAGATAGCTCCATTGGACTCGAGTCTCTCTCCCAAAACCCTCTGACACAGAATTTTTTCGTTTTTACTAAACCTGGTGATGTTTTGCCAAATGAAGCAGAATAATTTACAAAGTTAACAGGGCAAATTGGATACTCCCTCTAGGTTTGGAGAGGCAAGACTTTTGACACTGGTGAGAAAAAGTCTGTTTCCACCCAAAGTTATGGGTCTGACTCAGACTGCTTCACACAGTCTGCAAATGTCATCATATATACATTAAAGAAATGATACACAAGGAAGAGGAGAGGGAGATGCTGCCTGAAGTCGTTTTTCACTGCTTCAGTCAGAAGTAAAGAAATCTCTCACCCAGTTTTATTACTTGTAATTTCTCCTTCAACACTTACAATGTTTTAATTTTGCTGCCTTAATGAAAAAGGTAACGCCTCCACATTTACTCCAAGCCAAAAAATTCCATCTGGACAACGTTTTAATCCTAAAAATGAAAAAAACACACTCATATTTATACATCATGCACACTAACAGGTGTACAAGCTCTATGATGACAGGTGTGGTTAACCATCCGACCCGCCCAGAGTGATAAACATCTCAAAGAAATCAATAATTCAATAAAGTACATAGAAAACAGCAGGAATACAAAGGCCATACTTCAAAAACAATACATCAAAAATATCAATGTATCTTGTATATAAACATTACATCAGATTATTCATCACATGTTCAAAAATATATTGTATTAAGCTAGAAAGAAGGAATCTTACATTCTTGTACAGAAACACCCTTCTATAAAATATTAGCTAGATCAAATAACATTAAGGAAATTGTCACACCTGTTAAATTTACAAGTTTTAACATTTTCAAATGTCAGATCTAGTAATATAAAAGTAATTACATCATGAAGCTAACATTTTTTTTTACACTTTAGAGAAAATGTTTAATCATATTTTTGATTCAGACCTTTAGTCTGAAGAGTGAAAATATAAAAGCTCTTAATTTTGCCAAATCCATCACTCAAACCAGAGGCCCCTCCAGGTTTTTGCTTGTTGTCTTTTCCTTTATCTCTTCCCGTCTTTGTTTTGTTTTCATTTTCTTTGTGTTCTTTGTATAACGTGGCGCTCTCTGCCACAAAGCCTTAACACACGTTATGTTTGTTCTCTCTCAGCTGGATCCTGCACTGGAGGCCAAAGTGAACGCCCAGAAGCAGTCGGTCATACTGGAGGAGGAGTATGAGGTAAGGACAGACGGGTTGGGGACCCTGAGGAGGGGGGGCTGATAGAAACTAAACGGTGTGTTCTGTTATCAAGAACGCGTTGCTGCTTTGATAAGCTGTCATCAAATTGCAAGATGTTTTAAAAGGAAGTGTGGCGTTTGATTGTATATTTATCTTTACACATTTTCACATTTTAAACCATCTGTGGGAGTGAATCAGGATGGTGTGAATGTTTGTTACATACCTGGGTCAAATAGTATTCATCAATAATTCAAGGACGGTTGGGTGCAGTCAGTCACTCTTTTAGATCAACAGTTTTGGTGTCACATGTTGATTTGAATGCTGTTTCTGAGGTTTTTCCATCCTATCAAAAATAAAATGGTAATACTTATGATTTTGGTCAGATATGAAGGATATCTGCGCAAACTATTGCTGACGAGGGATTATTAGTGACCTCAGTCTTAGAAATGTTGGCACTCATATTGTCTTCAGAAACCCTCAGTTAAACTATAATTCTTGCCTTTTCTCACCTGCTTGACACACCAGGTGGTCATAATTTGCTACATCAGGCCATTTCAAAGTTCATCAAGTGAACTGTCAGAAGATTCCTGAATGGACGTTGAAATGTCATATTTTGAGTTTATGGTATTACCATATAATTTCTATAATATATTACTTGTCTCTGGATTAGGGCTGCAAGTAACCATTATTTTAATTATCAGACTATTTCTCAATCGTTTTGTCTTTAAAATGTCAAAATAGTGAAAATGTTATAATTTATAATTAGACGTCTTTGAATGTCAGTCAAAAATCCAAAGATTCATCATGTATGACACAAAAAACCTTCAAATCTTCACATTTGGAGAAGCTGCAACCATCAAATATTTGGCAATTTTTCTTAAAAAAATGATAGTTGCTAATTAACTTTGTTTACTGACTAATCAATTAATTGACTGATCATTGCAACTCTAGTCTGGATTGATGTTGAATGAACCTGAATACTAAACCTCGTCTCCTATTCTGTTTCTTTTTGCAGAAGTTGAAGGAGAAGAATTTGGATGAGTGGAAGAACATCCGTGGTCCTCGTCCTTGGGAGGACTCCAAGGAGCTCCAGGAGCAGCAGCGCAGCGGGCAGAACAAACAGACGGAGGCGTAGGGACACCAGACAGAGCGAGAGCGTGCTGCACACACTCTGGCAGGACAGACCAGACGAGAGTTAGACGGACTCTGTGGCGAAGGCACCGCAGAGACCCAATTATCCCAGATGCTGCAACTCCAGGGCACGAGCACATTGTGTTTGGTCTCTGCTTGTGTTGGACTTAAAACTTTGTACATTGTTTGTACTGGTGTCTGCTGGTTGTGACACATTCAGGACTACAAGTGGGTTAAATTATGCCACACAAACTCAAACCTTTAAAATAATTTTAAGGTTGATCTTTAAATTTAAAGAATACGTTGGATTCCACAGTTTTATACGTGGAAGTATAACGCAGTCACTTGTCGGTGGGTTATATTCCACTCTGATCAGGACTTTGTAATGGAAAATAACCAGTAGGTGGCACATCTGTGTGTCTGTGCACCATATCTTCACACAGAGAAAGGAAAAACATATATATCGGTGTGTGACTTCCATGTCTCAATAAATTGTGTTGATCCAAATTTTTACTTGCATTTTGTTTTTTTGACAGTAGCTCGCAGATGTGGTGTTTACAACAGCGTTGCATTGATTTACCAGTTGAAAGTATAAAAGAATAAGTAACGTAACAGTCCTCAGGCTTTATACGTCTCAACAGTAATCTGTTTAACTGACGGTTATTACTTTGCAATGCAGTGGATTTATTAGGTTTATAATGGAAATAGTATTACGTTTATGGTCCTACAACCAAAACTAACATGATTTTTGCACATGTAAGTAATGTTTGGGTGAGTGACAGATGATGTATGTACCGTCATACCTCGTTCAGTTTGTGAAATAGGATATAATGAATATTCTGCAGGTGTAGAGGCCTGTTTGGAAAAACTCTGGGGATACATTTTCAGTAATCACATTTTTTTTTTTTTTTTTTTTATGTTTGTGTTTTTTAGTTCTCAAGCTCAGATATTTATGGGACACAACAGCTCGTGTGTGAGGATTATGTTTTCATGCACAGGTTGTCCAAATCTGGATCTTTCTTCGAGTGTTGCTTTGTCATTGGTTGGTTGAGTGTCAGGCAGCGCTGCCATGAAGTGGCAATTGACTCTAATCCGCCAAACACGTCTGAATTACGAAACGTGGCAATCCAGTAATTTGTCACAGGATTAGCACATCAAATCGAGGCTTTCTTGGCGGGCTGTTTATAAAAAAAAAAAAAAAAAAAAAAAAAAAATGTCCACTGTATGCTTCTGTTTCTGAAGAAGCTTCTCTAAATATAGACTAGCCACATGTTGGTGCATCTGTAATCTTTTTAAGGTGAATTACATATTTATTCTGCATGCTCCACGGGCCGCCCCAGGCCTGTTTTTGATTAAATATATACCGTCTGAAAATCAGAATTGCAGCTAAGACAGTGTTTCTAACTGTGGGAATGAAGAAATATTGAGTTGTATTGTAAATATTGATGATAGTCAATATACCAATCTCAATGGAAGTTTGGATGAGCCTTCATGCTGCGGGGTTTCTGGGGATAGCAGATGACGGGATGTTCTCATGGTTAGAGAGGCTGTCGTCGCATCTGTGAATGCCAGTTTGAACTTGTGTCTATAACCATCCACACTGCTGAAGTGTCCTTCAGCACCAACACTGAAACTGAATACCTGCCGGCACCAAAGATGCTGCTCTGTAGCTGATCGCTGACCTCTGACCCTTCCTGTGCGGGAGGATGGGGCAGGTCAAAGCGGCGTTTTGTTAAGGGAATCGATAACCTCTCGCACTGTTATTTAGTGCGCTTTAATGCACAATAGGCATTGTACGTTTAATACTATGAGCATATAGCAGGAACATTCATTCACCTGCTCCCAGTCTTGGTCACTTAAATGGCAACACAGTTTTACTGACATGCACTCAGTGGGTTAAATTTGTCCTTCAGTCAGCTATAATATACACAAGCTTTCATTTCATCTTAATTATTACATTCCCTTAAATGCCTCATTTTCACACTTCACAATTTCATTCCACTAACCATGGTTTGTTTTTTCTTTTTTTTTAATTTTGAACTTTGAGAACAAGTATATTTCAAAACAACCAAATCAATAAGCAGTTTTCTGGAAAATACCATTTGACTGAGATGGAAGCGTGTTTGTTCACTTAATTATTGTAAAAAAAACAAAACAAAACTAATCCCTGACCCTGTTACACATGCTGACAATCAGACAAAGAAAATGAGAGGAGGATGTGACAATGTGACAAATAACAGCGTCCGTACAGCAGCCGCCTGTCCACACAGGCTGAAACTGTCTGCACACTGGCACAGTCCAGGGATGTCCAATGAGATGTAATTTTAAAAATGTGATATAAATAGTTCAAATGAATTGAGTCACGCTCCAGTGGGCACATAAATCAACATGCACTACTACTGTAAGTTGCATCCGAGTCCATTTGCCATCTGATATAATCGGGGAAGGGACCTCAGCTCTTGTGAGTCAGACGAGGAGTACGCAATCTCTTCTAAATAAAGACAGGAAACCCTGTCATTGAGCCAACTGCTTAAAACAAGGAGAGGTGGTTGATTTCCATTCTATTAAAATAATCCTTTTAACGATAACAGAACATTAAAACCTGCAGGATCTCATACGGCAGTTTTAGGGAGCTTTCAGAACAGCCTAATACAGCAACTGGAATGATTTGTCTCCTGATTATTATACTAAGTAAATGAAATAGTTCCTGCCAAACTCTTTAAATTTTTGGACAAGACCAAAAAAAAGATGGGTGAGGTTCACTGCACCTGATATTGCAAAATGTTATTATGCTGTTAAAGGGTCTGTTTATTTTACAAATTACCAAAAAAAAAGATGCAGTTTAATTTAATCTGTGTTGAGATGTCTGTCTGTTAGATTTCTGCCTTAAACCCCCCCCGATAATCAACTTAAATGTAATTTTGTTTATGGTGCTTATAGCATAGAGAAATTACATTTAAAAATTCAGCAGCAACATTATAAAAGAGTCGCTGTTACACTGGATAATACGCAGAACACACTCATCTGCCAGACTTTAACACGGGAAACTATTCTTCACACAAAATAGCATGTAAAATGAATTTAAGGTGGTTGCCCTTTGATGTTCATTTTCCATTTATTTAGTCTTTTTTTCATTGTTCTTTGTTTCCTAATTTAATTCCCCTTGAAGTGTACATCATGTTTTTTTTTTTTTTTTTTTTTTTGTAGCTGTGTGTTTGTGTAGGTGTTGTAAACCATCTCTGGCTTTGCTAATTCTGCAAAGCTCATACAGCCTCACATCTTCTCTGTAGAGCGCACTTCAAGTGAACCGTGTGAAAGAGACTTGAGGGCGGTGAAGCAAAAGATATCTTACAGCACACTACAATTCTGTTATGGAGGTGGGTGTAGCAGTCAGAGGTCAAAATATGTCAATCTGGGGGGGGGGGGGGCCTTGCTATTGTACTGTAAGCGAGCTGTCAGGATGCATGATGAGTTGGAGTTCTAATTTGAAAACAGCCCGCCCCTTCACGTGCTGTTTAATTTTTAATTTGAAAAATGCATGAAAACACTTTTAAATATTCATTGGACAAGGCTGAGAAAAGAGGAAATCGAATTCAATATTTACTACAGCGTTCTGTGTGCCGGAGAACTAATGAAGTTTGAGAAAAAGGAATCATGTTGCTCCTTGAAATTCGGGGACCCTGAAACCCAAGATCCCCCCCCCCCCCCCCCCACCCCCCCCCGGCTAGGCCACGCTATCATGCTGTTTTCCCATGAATCAAACTGGCTGCTGCCAGATCCTCACAGCTCTGATGTGGAAGCACTCTGCAGAAGAAGCAGCGAGCGCTCTTTTTGGCTCTTGATGAATGAAAAATTCCTCCTTCAAAACACACTTCAGATGATGATTAATCGCCACTGGTATTATCTCACAAGAAGACATTTTTCATAAAGATTAGAGACATGATCATTCAGTTCAATGACAGAAATACATAATGTTATATATCATTGTGAATTGGATCCTCTTGTGAATCCTGAAACCAGGCTGAAAACCCAACTTTTTATTTTGGTATTTAATCATGACGTCCTCTTTATAACTACTGTATGCTCCTAAACAGTGGAGGAGCACTCATCAAACTATCAGAAAGGTGAACATCTTTAAGAAACTGTTAACAACATATCTTTCACTTAGCTTTTAATCACAATTATAAAATTATGAACCTGCCCTTTAAGACACATAGAGTGTAAAATTACAGAAGTTGAGTTAAATGAAAATGCTGCCTTGTTAAAGGTTCAGTTCACCCAAATTACAACATAATCTCACTTACACCTGGTTGTGTTTAGCTGTGCAGATATCAGTTTTACTTGGTATGTCTGTGGTGGTGATAAAAACACATTTAAAAACAGCAACATACAGAAACGGTTGACACATTACTTTTTTGGCCTCATTGTCTTCAAATTACTCTCTACCAAAGAAAAAACCTCTACATGACTCTTAATAAACCTGGTTTATTAAGAGTAATGTGAACACCTCCTCTGGAAGGAGACATTGCAGTTGTTTTTAAACCAAATTTTTCTATACAGTCAACACCACAAACATAATTCCATTTTAAAGTTGCAACATGGGAGGCGTTGCTTGTATTTTCTCCCACTGTAAATTCCTGTTTCAAAGTTTTCCTTTGATGATAACCTAATGTTCCTCAACATGGATAATTTTACAATATTATGTTAGTTTTATGGCCATCAGTATTGATTATTTTAACTTGAAACGTGAAAACCATGTGTTTTTTCCATCAGTTTGTTTTGCTGATGGCTATAGATGCCAAGCTACGATGCCAATGAGCCTAAACCACCACTGCTATGGAGAAGAAGCCAGTCAGAGGCGCAAATTAGAGCTGCTGCAAACCAAGCGGCAACTACAGCACCACGGCTTGAGGCTGAAGCCAACGTGGAAGTACCTTAAAGTGCAATGGCACCGATGGCTGCCAGATGCTGGCTCCAACAGATCCCTGGCTCCAATTGACTCCCATTAAAAAAAGCCTCAATTTATCTCTAGAAATACTGAGTCGGGCTATTGTCGTAATTATTTAATGTTACTTGATTATGATAGCAGTCCTGTTAGCAGACTTTAAACTCCTTATTTGGAAGGTCCTGACTCCAAATTGAAAAGATGGCGCTGATCATAAGCTGCAACTCCTTCTTTTTTAATACAAAACATTATTCAACAAAAAATAGTACATAATACATCAGGCATAACCCTTCAGACCTTCAAAACAGCTCCAAAGTAAACCGACGTCACACCAATGTTCATCTTTATACTGAATGTACGCAATGTCGTAACTGGGGGAAAAAAACTGCACCTTAGTCCAATATCTACCCAAAAGTAAACAGAAACAAACGTACTCATTGTATTATATGTTGTTTAGTAATTTGGGTGAACTGATCCTTTAAGAAAGTACACTGAGGAGAACTGCTGCCCATCATCCACACGTACATGCATTGGCTCGATAGGCAGGTGTGTTCACATAATCATGTTGAGAAGAAGAGCTGGTTATTCCTCATATAACGCTACATAACCTTGACTCAACACTAATAAATCCACACCTCAAATAAAACCCTGACAGTCCATAAATATACAGAGTGCAATGCACATATAGCATGAAGCCCAGCGCGATGCTTTCACACTGTATGTGCTTTCAGCTCAAATAATATCCATAGAGACTATTTGCTCACATATAGTATAGCTCATCTATGGAGAGTGCCACTTCTGCAGCTGCAGCTATTGGAGCTGAGCATTCAGTGGTTCACTGGTCCGGAATATATTTGCAGAGGAAGATGGGTGAGAGAGGGATACCCGCGCTGACTCCATTACATCAGTGACACGGTGCACAGAAGACGAGCAGGACCCTGGTCTCTCCCGTGCCTTATGGTGCTGAATGAAAGAAAGAGAGAGATGGAGATAAAGAGAAGAGGGAGAACGGAGATCAAGGCGGAGAGGTCAGCTTTTGTGAACCACGCAAAGCAGGCAGCGGCGGAGGGTCTCGGGCTTGCGTGCCGACGCTGCCCGGGCCCCTCTGCCCGAGAGCCACGTCTCCATGGCAACGTGTGGCCCCTGCCTCCGTCCTGGGGAGAGTGGAAGTGACGGCGGCGATCTGTGCGCGTTCCGTCTGGCTCATTATGTGGGGAATGAAGTGAAACAGCCAGGGGGTGCATTTGTTCTGCGTGGACTACCCCTCAGCTGCCAAGCGTCTGTCTATTTATAGAAATGAAATGAAAGAGAGAGTGGAAGAGTGAGAGTAAGAGAGAGAGCGCCTAAATAAAATAAGCATAGGGGCCATTTCCCCCGCTCACTTTCCTCCCTTCCTCCTCTACAGTATGTAGAATAAGTCTATTCTTTGTCGTTTGATCCTGTGCAGCTCTCTGTAAGTGACATTTCAGTGAGTCAGTAGCGGTGGTGAATGTTGAGGCTCTCACTGTCCACAGCTTCAGTGGTTTTGTTTTCTATCTGGGACAAAGGAGTGGATAAAAATACACATATATACTGTAGCTACACCAAGGGCTGCGCCTAAAGATTATTCTTATCATTGATTGATCTTTCAGTTGCTTCAATAATATAAAAAATATTGATAAAATGCTCATTACAAGTGTCTGGAGCCCAAGGAGACATCCTCAAATTGCTTGTCCAACTGTCCAAAACCCAAATATATTAAATTTACAATCATATCAAAACACAGAAAAGCAGTGAATCTTCACATTTGAGAAGCTGGAAACTGAATTTTGTCTTGTTCTTCAACTGATAAATGACACAATGATTAATGAATTATCAAAATTGCTGTCAATTGATCAATCATTTAAGGTGCTAATATTTCAGTGCTTATACACACACTTGGCTCCACTTTATAAATACCTACACACAGAGTCTTACTACACAAATTCTTGACATACTGCATATCATCGTTATAGCCACTGTTGTATTATGTATTGATGACATTATATCTGATGGTACAGCAGTTTTCCCACGATTTTAACTCTTTAGCTCTTGTAGCAGTTTATGTATGCATCACAGTTGGATCATCAGTGTTTATGGACCAAAAATGGCGAGCTGCTACAAAACGGTGCACATCGTAATAGTGGAAGATGAGACGTGACAACATTAATGGGTGTTTTATTAACCTACAAGCGAAAACAGGATAATTTAAAGCCCCCGTGTGTAGGAATTGAATTTCTGACTGTGATCATACATGGCACGGAACAATGAGAATAAATGGCCCAAAAGAAGGAAACAGACCGCCATTTTTCTGTACGTTTTCAAATTCTACAGAAAAAAATACAACAATAAATGCGTTTAACTTCTCACCATGCTGTAGGGAAGTATACTCCAGGGTGCATCAGTACACTGTGACATCACTGTTGGGTGTGACTATAGGTGCAACAGAGCATGCCACAAACAACCACACCCATCAGAGAAGTTGGTTATGGTAAGAGCCTGGTATCAAGTCACTCTTTAATTACATAAAAATTATACATACAGCAATATGCTGCCCAAATTAGTCAAATTGAGTCGACATCTTTCAAATTTACTGACTTTATAGTACCAAATTCCAGAAACCTCTTTTTGTTACTGTACTTCCAGTGTTACTCAACAGGGAAACACACAGAAGGATTTTTTTACTAAAAACATCCTCCATCCATCATCAACTAGCTCTGACTCCTGAACCCTTTATATTAACTTCAGATAAACTTTTAAATACATTGTTGGACAAAACAAGCGCTGTGAATGTTGTTCCCAATCACTTGCATTAAAATCACTTTAGTAAATGATCTTTTAATAGTTAGCATGAACAGGAGGAATGATCACAAGCGAGCAAAACCCCTTTCAATGTTCATTTGGGCACCTGACAGTTGTTTTAAGACAGACTTGGAAAAATTGTGACCCTATCCTTTAAGAGGGTTGGCGATTCACTGTGTGGGACCCTCACCACACACAAACACACACTCACACATTCACCTCACCAGTGACAGGAAGTGGCCCTCCAGACATGAGGTCTTTCGATCCTGATGCGAGGCGACTCTTCACCTTTCTCGTTCCACAACTTCACTATTCATTACTGACCGTTGTAAGTGGATGTCGCCTGAGGGGTATTTCAGTGTTAACACCCCTGATGAACCCTCCCCCCTTTTCTCTCACCACTGTCATTGCCTGACTGTTTTTTTTCCCACTGAAGTTGTTGCAACTTTAGCCTACAAATTATCAGCATGTACAGAGTGCCGAGCGCAGCACAGAAAGAGAGAGAGAGAGAGAAAATACAAATCACAAAGTGCAAGTGCAGCACTATTCTCTTGTGCTGTACTGTATCGTTCTCCCTGCTCCAGATTCTCTGTTGCTGCCGCTGCTGCATGCCAGACGTTTTAATGAAACAGATCCAGGGCCCGCAGCCGCCGTCGAGCGTTAACTGTGGCGAAAACAGCGAGGAGAGGATAGGTGATATTTGCTTTACTCTGAGAATCGATGCAACCAGTCAGTTTCAGGGCTATAGCCATCAAGCTGCCCGCCCTTGTAAGTGCTGCTCCTCTCAGTGGGAAGCACAAGCAGGCCTGGTGTGTTGATTACAAGTATAATCCATTAATCATCACGGTACGCATGGAGGACTTTGATGAGAGAGGAAAGAGCAGGCATTGAATTCCAATCATAGGATGCATGGTGGCTGCAGGTACACGGGGCCTGCAAACAAATCTGTCCAGTGTATTTTCCTGCCTCCACCCTTTTTGCTGCAGATAAGAAAACTTCATTAAAACATCCAACCATATTCTCCATACTAATTACAGCTTTACATGGAGAGGAGTGGAGGATGGTGGATGGGAGTGGTGGTGAAGGCTGCCAGGCTGGCTGTTCATACCCCCCCCCCCCCCGTCCCCGTCCATTTGGGAAGTGATTGTTTTTTGAATTTCATATTTGAATTTAACAAGCATGGAAATCTGAACAGGCTAATAAGATTCTGTACCACAGTGCCGGACTATGTAATTAAAATCGGATCCAATTGATTTTCCCTGCTTTGCATATAGGCTCCATCCCAAAAGAAAAGGACTCACTTGCATATTGTAATAACTGCTCCAAGTCTCTCTACAGTATGTTGTTGGATTTGTTTCTGGGTGGATTAATGATCATTCATTATTGATTAATTGCTAATTAATTCAAAAGACTTTTAAATACTTGTATTACTTTTATATACAGTCTGGTTAGCTGTGGGACTCTTAGGGGTTTTTTTCCACAGTCCTTCAGGCCTGTTTTATACTGTATAACTAGAGGTGGTGGCAGTGTCAACATGCTCCTGCTTTGCTCCAGTCTCTGGGGCTTTGTCTGTCTCGTCAGCAGCGTGATTGTGCTGCATCAAGGACTGTGTGCCCAGTGAAGCTCATTATCTACTGGGTAGTAATGCATCTAGCTGGGGATGGAAGATCATTCTGTTGTGCAATGCAACTGCAAGAAGGGACGCAAAGAAAGACGAGCGGTGATGAGTATTTGGTGAAAATGTGCCAGGACTCTGGGGGCAGGATTTTTGTTTAAAGGCCTTCTGATGGTGAAATATCACACTTCTAACACTTTATTTGTCATTACGCCACAGTTTGGTTTTATTTTTCACACTTCTAACAATCTGAAGAGAGTTATCCTGGTATAACTATCAATTAAGCTCTCTTTATCACAGAAATAACTCTTACTTGTGCAGTATGGGTTTGAATTTATAAAATATGTCTTTAGGCATAACTTTTTGGGGAGATGAAGGGGGGGGGGGGGGCATTTTATGCCTTTATTATAGGGACAGTGGAGAGATGGCAGAGCCTGATGAGTGGCGTCTGACTCCATCCTTTATGTTCGGTGTTGGAATCCAACCATGTTACAATCATGAAAGGAGTGTTGGTTGGTTGTGCTGTTGTTTTTTTTTACGTTCAACAAACAGGCCTTCCTCTCTTTCTGTCTAACCACGAACACTGCAGTTCCTCTTTTCACTGACCGAAATAACACAAAGATACATGACTTTTGTTCATTAAATGGCAGGAACTGAAGGGAGGGAGGGGTGACATGCAGCAAAGGTCTGCAGACAATGCGGTTATATAGCATGCGTCTTAAACAGTAGGCTACCAGGCCACACCGTGTATAACTTTTTATATAAAATCCTACAAATGTTGTGGCATTTCTAAAAATGTGCCACAGAACTATGTGTTCATGACATTTAAAGTGTTGATTTTCTTGCTGATTTATAAGATTTTGCACTTTTACAGCTTCATCTCAAAACACTATTTGTGTGCATATACTCTACATATTTGAATTATAATATCACGCTCATTAAGCTGCAAACTTTTTTGTTGTCTGCTTCTTCAACTACAAATTTGCTTTGAGAGGAGAGCCACTTTGATCTTTGTATTCCTTTTCTATTTATCTAGCATCAGCATCCTGTAGTGGTATGTGTTGGCACGTGTCCAGATTAAATGTCAGTGACTCAGTGAGTGATGGTCCTCCTGCTGTCACTCATTCTTGTGTACAGAATTAGCATTTTGCCAACAGGCCAAACATGCAGAGTTTTTAATGGTAAAATAGCGAGTAATACTTTAATTAGGAGCTTTTTTACTACTGACCCCCCCCCCCCCCCCCCCCGGATGATATTCATCAGAACAAACCTGTGGTGCAGGTTTATTCTCTCAGCTGATGGTGACGTAGTTGCGCGCCTATCAGTGCCTGTCTGTGTGACTTTTAGAAATGGGGGGCGGAGGGCTGTAGGACGCAACCATTTCACACCTACACCGCGTGAGGATACGCCTAATATTAATAATAATTATCCGAGGATGACAATTAATAGATAAAGCTCAGCTCCAGCAGTCGCTGAAAGCTCCAGAACCTGACTGGCAGCCAGCGCAGAGGAGACAAGTCGTTTCCATTCCGATGGTGCGCAAAGTCCAGCAGGCAGCCTTGGTAACTTAAAAAGCGGGTATGCACAGCTGAGCGCGTTTCTAATGTAAGAGTGTTTAATATTAATTGTCGTGCCCTAACTGTAGAGAAGAGACAGCCGGCAAAGAGGAGCTACACGGCCGTGACTGCCTACAAGACCGACATCATAGATTTTCCTGCGCTATCGCAGCGGAGAGAGGAGGAGGAGAGCGCTGATTCACGGCTTGCAGGAGGAGGGAGAGCCGTGCGGACGGGCTCAGAAGATCCATCTCTACCAAGGGTGCAACCTTAAAATACCGACCCCCTCCCTCCTCCTCCTCCTCCTCCTCCTCCCCCCTCGTCATTGACAGCTTTGCGACCCGGTCAATCCGTCAGACAGGGAGGATCTGGGGAGGAGGGCGCCAAGGCAAGAGAGGACGAAAGGCGATCACCTCTGGCCGGTTTGATCCAATCGCCAATACCGAGCAGGTTGGGGACCTGCCTCTCCGTACATGAGGACGACACAGCGGCTTCACCGGGGGATTTTGGTCCGAGGAGCACGTTTGACTCAAGAGATCCACACAACGAGATTATATTGAGACTGTTGTCAGGCTGATCTGAACGGCAAAACAATAATAAAGGGGGGCGGACAGGAGCTATTTCGCAGTCTCTACATAAACTCCCCGGAATACAAATCCAGGTAGGTTATGAATAACGCATGATGCAAACTGATATTATAATCTGTGTTAATGAGTGATGCAACCCGGAATACCATCAGTGATAAAACAGCAGAACACTGACAGGCTTTCTAGTAAAATATGTGACAGATCACAGGAACCATATAGGTGCATTTTAAGAGCCATGTAGCTGCACATACAGTCGATAACTGATGAGAGCTGGATGTGCTCCTTCACTCCGGAGCGCTTCATCCTGCCAGGCTTTAACCTGTCTATCTGCTCCCGTTGCTCTCCTTCATTGTGCAGATATGATCCATTGCAACGGGCTGAAATGGATTCGTGATAGCGTCTAATGGGTGTGCCATTAAAATAATTGGCGTCTGTCAACGCAACTAACGGATACCGGTTGTTACAGCCTGCCGAGCCCGTCCTGCTGCTGATTGGCTTAACACCTGGATTTCCAGTTTTTAAATGTGAATCTTTAGCCTATATTTTCGTTGGCTTCTCTTGAATGGTCTGCCACTGTTTGGAGTTGATTCTCAAGTGTTTCCTGAGATAAATCATGGGTATTTATTTCAGAGAGGAGATAACAGAGGCTGGTAAATTCACTGTGAATCTATATACGTAGGCATATTTGCACCCTATAAGTTGTAGTGCGGGCCTATGGGTGCTCCAGCAGGGATTCCCCCCTCAGGTATAGCACTAACGTTGGTATAGTGAGCGAAACGGCCTTATGATGATTAATCAGCAACAGCTGAGGCTCTCCATGTGTCTGCTGAGGCCATGTTTAAGTGGATCTCAAATATCCTCCTTAAACAAGACCCTCTCCCTAAAATAGGGAACGGAAAAGGGATCCGTGAGCAGAGCAGCCGGCCTCTCCTCTCAGTGCTGTCTGCATCAGGCAGGAAATATATGAGCATGTGGTTGCTTAAAGATGCATTAAGTCAAACATTAATGTGTGTTTCTCTCATTAAAATCACTATGTTAGAAGTGTTAGTCATGTAGAGTTGGACTGATGACAGCTGCAACTACAACTTACATTATCAATTAATCTGTCTGTTATTTTCTCAATTGTTTGGTCCACAAAATGTCAAAAAATAGTTAAAAAGCCCTTCACAATTTCCCAAAGTTGACATATTTAAATTCCTTGTTTTGTCTGCTTAACAGTCCAAAACCTAAATATATTTCACTCAATATCAGATGATAGAAAATAAGATAGGAATGTTTATATCTGAGACGCTGGAATCAGAGACGTTTTGGCATTTTTGCTTAAAGAAATGACTCAAATGAAGAATTAACAACATAGTTGCTGATTAAGGTTGGTCGACTAACATTAACCGATTCATCTTGAGGAGATATAAAATCTGTGATACTGCCTTAAGATCTCATATCCATAAAGGAGTTCAATCAGTTTGATCTTAAATGGAGAGCGTTAATATCTCCTGATGATGGTCTGAATGCTGTTTCAGGCTTTTCCAGCCTGACACAAATAATATTATAGAAATACGTGAAAGAGATGTTTTGACTTTGCATGTTTCAGGTTGAAATAAAGTTAAAATATCTGGACAGGTATCTCCCTAAAAACCAGGCAATCCCTTTATTAGCTGGGAGATACACAATACATTAATAAACAGTCGTATCAATATTGTGATATGAAGCTATAGATATAGGAATTTTTGTCATTTTTATATCATATAGTTGAAATATTGGCTTGTTTTGAACTTTCTAAACTTATACAGTTCATATCCACACAATGTTTAACTTAAAAGACTGTATGACTTATACAATGTATTATTAATATTTATTCTAAGGGTTAAGTGAAAGATTTAGTGATATTTGGTTTAGTCAATACTACTGAGCTCTATTTTCTTAGCAGGAAAAAGTACTGAAATGTTGCATAAATTGAGTTTAAGTGAGTTCACCCGCAACTATTTGTGGTTGAAGAGGTCAGTGTTGGAATTAATTGGAATACCGTACGTCAAAGCTGAACTTCACCCTTAAGTTAGATATGTCATTTGCAATATGTCTCTTAACTTCAGATTTGTCTTTTCTGTAGATTTAAATACTTTGTGGTAGCCGCTGAACAGTCTTGATTAAACTTCAGTGACAGCCCAATCCCACAATGCAAAATACAATCCTTAAAACAGTAATTAGTATGCAAATTGTTTTGTGTAGCTCCTAATTTAGGGGTCATGGCTCTAATGGTGGTACACACAGAGAAATGGAATCATTCACTCTCCATCGCCTAACGGCACCCAGTGCTATTTGTGCCGGGAAAGGAAATCGATCTTTAAAATACAAAATCCTTGTGAGGTCATACACCTGAACAGTCTGTCTGTCTGAGTGCTTTATGTAATTATTTTAATCAGCTTTACAGTATTGTCGAACATTGTGTGATTGTGTCTCTTGAATGGTTTCTCAATCAGTCAGTCAATTAATCAATCAGTCAGTCCCTATTAGCTATATTGCCCGTGTCATTTGCATTAATAAGGTTTTGTTAAAGGGCCACTGCACCGATTTTTAGATCAGTTTCCTCATCATGAGGAGTATGACTCAGCCTGTGAAAACAGTTTTATAAACTCATCTGTGACTCTGGAGAAGCTTTCTGAAGTCTAAGAAAATTACCCTGGTGATGTCATCAGAGTTATCTCGGACGAGCCCGGAGTGCGTGTATTTACCGGTCAGGGAGGGTCCAATGAAAGACACTCTGGAGTTGCGTCATGGGAATTGAAGGTTTGAGCATTTTTGGAGCTTCGTTCTTAGATTCACTCTTCTTCTAATCTGCCTCTCGCAAGTCCCCCAACTTTAAGGACAACTTGGCCTCTTAGAAATTACATTAGAATGCTAATTTGTTTTTCCAATTAAGTCGTGTTTGGAAACACAATTGACATTGTCCAGTCATAGCTTAGCAACCGTAACTAGGCACAGCAGGCCTGTCAATCTTTTGATTTCTCCAAATGCTGAAACGGTGTGCACCGGGCACTGAGAGCAACACTTGGTATCTACAGAGGGTGCAGGGTGGTGTCTTTTTTAAATCTCATTTCCAAAACCAAAAACACACATTCACACATGGAGACACAAGAGTTCCCCACTGTCTGCATTTAAACTGCTGTGCATCACAGTGAGTTGTAGGATTCTTAATTTCAACACATTTAAAGGAGCTATAATATATATGCTAACAATGGATCACATGACTACTTGTATGGGGAAAACCCACAGACACCTGACTCTGTAGTTCCCCACAGCTCTACTGAGCTTTTTAGCGTCTTTCAGCTCATTGTTTTGATTTCCTGGACTACAACTTAACTGTTTTTGGTTCACTCTTACTCCTCTCATAGTGTAATTTTTGGCTTTAAAATTGCATGTTTTTAGCGAAAAATGTCTAAAAACAAACTGTACCTGCCCAGCAACAAACAGCAGACAGTTAGTTACTAGCAGGTGAACATAATTGTTGCGTCTAGCAGCTAAAGAGCCTGATATTTTCCTCAGCAGTTAGCAGAGAGCAATCACAGCTAAAAGGAGTGTCAATGTTGGATTTACATTCATCAGGAGGACAGAAACACAGACTCCAAATGAATGCTAATGTTGCTCTGTGTCTGCTGGATGTGTAAATAGGCAACTGTTGGCTAACAAGTTCCCCATATCAACGTAAAAGTTGATAATATGTCAATGTTGTGTTTCCGCTGCTCCCAAGTGGCCAAAAGATTAGAGATTGCAGGTTTAATGGAGTAATCCTGAATCATGTTGCTTTTTAATGGACAAATGTAATGTTAGTATGAAATATGTGAGTTGATTTTGATCTGACACTTAAGATTAAGAATATCGTTCCTCTATGTCACCTATTGGTTAAATGAACAGTTATTTAATCATTGTCACACCTAGGTTGTAACATATTGAGAGGCCTTTAAATTCTGGATGGTGTCTATTTTGGCTACATTGCAGTTTCTGCCCATCTAACCCAGCTAGCCACCGTGCAATAAAACACAAGGAGAAGCTAGCTGGTCAGCAGTGCAACTCTGATTCTAAAACAGGAAGAAAAACAAATTAACACAGAAGGAAGCACTTCCCTAAGCCTCCCAGTGCCTTCAATAACCTATTCATCACTGCTGTCAGTTGTCCGTTTAACAGTACATGTTCATAGAGGTTTATGACATCAAATTTGAGAAATGCACAGATTTTCCTCAGTCCTGAAAGTTTACTCCTCCACACAAGTTGCTGTGTTGAACACAAGTCCAAAGCAGTGCAAAATCCTTAGACTCAACTTTTCTCTCATTAAGTTACAACTTTGTCACTCAATTATTTCCCTGTTGTTTTTGTTTGTGCTCAGCGCTGTTGGTTCTCACAGAGATTGCATAGCTGGCTCGTGTCCATATAAATGGCTCTGCTGATTCAGTTAAATTTAAGTTCCTTGTCTCCTGCTTCTGCTGCCGTTCGCTGTCATCCCCTTTTCTATCCAAGATCAGTATGCGCTGCAATCAACATCTTTTTTAACCTCTGAAGAATTACACTTCAAGCTGAAATATCCTCCATTTTTAGGTTTTATCACTCTTAAAAAAGAACTTCTGGAAAGACGTGTCTGTCTAAATGTTACTGAGCTTATGGTCACTGAAAAGACAACGTATTAATACTGCCAGTGATGCCGTTGTTTGTACATGTCAAATGATTAGGCATAATATTATTACAGAAAAGATTCAATGGTGTTGCTAATGCCTGACTTTACACACAAGACTTTGACAGGAACCTTGCCAGTTTTTTGCAGACATTAGGTGTGTGTTGACTCTGCTCAGGTTCCAGAGACAATATTTGGCTTTTAAATTGGTGTGAGTGCTTCAAATACGCCAGCTCCTGTTTGACTATCCATGCCTCTGTTCAAAGATTTGTCAGCTATCCAAACTGGCCAGTGGTCTGTCTGGATCATAGCTATCATTTCCAAAAATATCATCTGGGAATTCAAGTAGTTGGAGTTATTTTAAAAGTCTTCAGATTCAGTGCGCTGTGTAAGAGTTAAATCTGCATTACACAGCATAACATATGCCATTTAATGGATGCTTTCATCCAATGTGCCTTAAAGTGCCGTGAGTGCGTACCCAGAGGTAATCAACGCTTTAACTAGGAATCAAAACACAAGAATGCACTTTTAGGTACGAAATATAAAAAGACTCAAACTACATTAGCTCAACAAAAGCAAAGGGAAAGAAGTGTGACAGTAAAAAAAAAATTGTAATCCTCCAGTGACTTTAGGAAAGACTGATTAACTCGCTCTGTCTGTATCTCTCTGAAGAGATAGTTTTAATTCAGACTAAACTGTACCTCAGGGGCCCATAGGTGTGCTGGAGCCTTCAGAGGGTCCCCACCCAACCGTCTAACCCACTAAATAATCACAAATACTACTGAGAAGAGACCTGCTTCTAATGAATCCCCTTTGTTACATCTTATAGCTTACATCCTTTAAGTTTGGGGTGGTTAACTGTTCCTTGTGCTGTTGTTGCCTCTGGCCTCAGCTGTTAGCAACAAAAGAAATATCAAGTCTTATCTCATAAGAGTTGAAGAGGTGCGTAAGATGCTTAGTCTGAGTTTTTATGAATTCGGACATTGTCTGCATTGTTATTGTAATGCTGCTCTCTCTTGCGGAAGTGGTAAGTGTGCATTTAGGGCTCAGTGTATGATAAATTTGGAAGGGACATCTGTACCTTTTGTTTCAGTTCGCCTCTTGACAGTCTCCTGCCTCCCCTCTGCTGTTTTTTTTGCCAATGCGACATTTTGGACAGTGCTTAGTTTGGCAACATTGCACGCCTGCTGAGCGAGCTGTTTGGTTCAGAGCTGTGTATTACCCCTGAGATTTCAGACAATCAGGCTCAAATCCACATTATTGGGTGCACGTATCCACATCTAAATTGAAAACAAACTTTGTGATTTGAAATGAGCCCACAAGCTATGATTTTATTAAACTAATGTTATCTACATTGTTCACATAGTGCTTTACAGACCTGAAAATCTCATGAATTTCTGATAATGGGGAAGTATTTTCCAGCCCGCCTCTCGTAGATAACATAAAGGTCTCATGATTGTGCTGCTTGTAAAGTAGGAGGCAGAAACTCATTGAAGTCTTACAGAAGGATAGTGGGATCATTTAAATTCTTGTACTCATATAAAATTGAGAAATTCCTGTCTTATTTCTGTGTGTTTCTCCCTGTGAAATGCAAGCACCCAGTCTTACACATTTGTACTACTTCTACTCTTCAAACTTTGGATTTAAAACCATTGGGAAATACCCTTAGGTTGGATAATCATTCCATTATGTGATTACATGAATTATTGAATTATTATGCAACTAAAAAATTAATGTACACCCAGTTGCTTTAATAAGTAATGCATTGAGTAAATACAGTGAATATGTATTAAGTAATAGATGTATTTATCAATCTAATAAGAAGACAAAACATGGTGCATTTGTTTTACCAGTTTCTAAAATATGAACCTAAATTCTTTGTTTCTTGTTATAAAGGTATAATACACTCACCAGCCACTTAATTAGGAACACCTGTGCAATCTAATGCAATACAATACAACAGCTCTGCCATAAATTATACATTTACAAAGCTTATACACTTTCAGTTTTTATTGACATTGTCAAAAAGATTTTATTATTATTATTAAGTTCGTAGTGGGTGGTGGTGGTGGCGTACTGGAGTGTATTATATTGAATGGTCTTCCTAATATTTTGTCCACTCCATTAACATACATGAGGGGGGCAAAATATCACTTTTCAATATTATGCACTCCAGTACACCACCACCACCCACTACGACCTCAATAATAAACATAAAGTAGAATTATCACATTTCTGACAATGTCAACAAAAACTGAAAATGTATGAGCTTTGTAAAAGTAGAATTTATGGCAGAGCTGTCGTATTGGATTGCATTAGATTGCACAGCTGTTCCAAATAAAGTGGCTGGTGAGTGTATAATGTTAATATATTTCATGTAATTTCTTTCTGCTGTGTTTAGGTGGTGGGTGGAGAAAAGGCACAGCCCAGTGCTGGATCCCAGAGGGACTGTCAGTGTGGTAAGGACCCTTGAGACGAAGGAGGGTGCATGGAGGGTTCCAGGCCTGTGAAGCCAGGGTCGTCAGCCTGCCTCTGGTTGGGGCTGGTTTCTGTGGCTGTAGCCTTCCTTTGTGCAGAAGCCCGGACCACTCCGAGCCCCCTTCTCACCCCCAGCAATGCCACCTGCCTGGGGAACTCCAAGTGCCATCCAGGGATCATCCTGCCCATCTGGTATCCCGAGGATCCCTCCATGGGGGACAAGATTGCACGGGTCATTGTGTATTTTGTGGCCCTGATCTACATGTTTCTCGGAGTGTCCATCATTGCTGACCGTTTCATGGCGGCCATTGAGGTCATAACTTCCCAGGAGAGGGAAATTGTCATCAAAAGGCCCAATGGGGAGACAACCACCACCACGATCCGGGTGTGGAATGAAACGGTCTCCAACCTCACCCTCATGGCCTTGGGCTCATCCGCCCCTGAGATCATGCTCTCTGTAATTGAGGTATGTGGACATGAGTTCAAATCTGGTGAGCTCGGGCCTTCCACAATCGTTGGCAGCGCAGCCTTCAATATGTTTGTCATCATTGGCATCTGTGTGTCTGCCATTCCCCAAGGAGAGGTACGCAAAATTAAACACCTCAGAGTGTTCTTTATCACTGCAGGGTGGAGCATCTTTGCTTACATTTGGCTCTACATGATCCTGGCTGTGTTTTCTCCCAACGTAGTCCAGGTCTGGGAGGGTCTACTCACACTGGCCTTCTTCCCCATATGCGTACTCCTTGCCTGGGTGGCAGACAGACGACTGCTCTTCTACAAGTTCATGCACAAGAAGTATCGCAGCGACAAACACAGGGGTGTCATCATCGAGACAGAGGCTGAACGCTCCAAGGGGATTGAGATGGATGGCAAGATGGTCAACTCTCACTTCATGGATGGAGGTGCGGCCAGCAATCTTATTGGTTTGATTGAGAACAAAGAGGTAGATGAGTCCCGGCGTGATATGATCCGCATCTTGAAAGACCTGAAGCAGAAGCACCCAGAGAAAGAGTTGGATCAGCTGGTCGAGATGGCCAACTATTATGCTCTCTCGCACCAGCAAAAGAGCCGTGCCTTCTACCGTATCCAAGCTACACGCATGATGACAGGCGCAGGAAATATTCTGAAGAAACATGTTTCAGAGCAGACGAAAAAGAGCGCCAGCGTGCAGGAGGTGCACGTGGAGGAGCCAGAAGAGTATGTGTCTCGGATCGCTTTTGAGCCTGCTGTCTACCAGTGCCTCGAGAACTGTGGCGCTGCCATTCTGACCATCACCAGAAAGGGTGGCGACATCAACAAGACGATCTACGTGGATTATAAGACAGAGGATGGCTCTGCTAACGCCGGGGCTGACTACGAATTCACAGAGGGCACAGTGGTTTTCAAACCAGGAGAGATGATCAAGGAAATAAGCATTGGCATCATAGACGACGACATCTTTGAAGAGGACGAGCACTTTTTTGTGCGCCTCGGTAACCTGCGTGTCCTGGAGACTGAGGATGAGGTGCTATCCCCCAACAGTCTCCCATATCCAAAGGCCATGCTGGGCTTTCCTACTGTGGCTACTGTGACCATTCTGGATGACGATCACTCGGGCATCTTCACCTTTGAGAGCAACTCAGTGCACATCAGTGAGAGCATATGCATTATGGAAGTGAAAGTGCTAAGGACTTCTGGAGCAAGGGGGACGGTCATTGTGCCTTATCGCACCGTGGAAGGACTTGCCAAAGGAGGAGGGGAGGACTTTGAAGATACCTACGGAGAGCTTGAGTTCAAGAACGATGAGACCTGGTAAGACAGCAATTCTATTTTCCTTACGGTTGCGGGCCGGCTGCTTTTTTGCTTGGCATTAATGTGGCCATTTATTATTTTTTAATCAGTATAGAAAATGAAGTGTGTTGAAAAGTCGTGTATTTTTCTTTGTGCTTGTTTTTGCATCACATTGATTTGTGTTTTGAAAAACATGTCAAGAAATGATAGCTACAGTATACTGTATATGATATGATAGCTAGCTTCAAAGGTATGCAGCAGTCTGCCAGGTACAGGTCTCATTCAGTGTTTGCTTTTGATATAAAGATGTTGTCGTCTTTGCCTCTTGACATCATTTAATTTAGAACATACTTGAGTAACCTATTCATGTGCTGTTTGCACTCATCACTCTGAATTTTAAATGCTTCTTTCTTCACATGATTAGACAGCGTACCCTCTCATCTGAGTGTGCACTCTATATCCCCTTGTTTTCCTGTCAAGAGACTTTGCTCTCATCAGAGTGCTTTGGTAGCGATCCTGTGTGTGTCGCATGCAATAGGGATTCAACTTTGGGATTCGTCACACAACTGTGAAAACAGGAAGTCCTTAAGTAACCCTCCCCTTGCTTCTCTAATCCTTGCTGCTTTTGTTTTGTAGAACTCTGGATTTTTGCTCTTTTTCTTTTTGTTTCTGTGTCATTTCTGCCTTTTAGAAACAAAGCAATAGGGAAAACAGAATAACAGAGAATTACAGCAACAAAGGTCAAAGGCCAGGCTCAGGTTAATGTAATCATGACTACATGGCAGTCTTTTAGGTTACGGTGTCATGATGAGTGACAGGAGTGGAGATCTGATTCCTTCTGGGGCCAGTCATGCTGCCAAAGCTTGCATTTTGGTTGTAAATGTCTGAGAAATGGTAATGTTTTATGTAAATTGCTTATGTTATGTAGCCTTGTCTGCTGTACCATCTGTGTACAATACTGCACTACAAAAACACATAGGCTAACAACTGAGTGGGCATATTTGGCAGTGTTGCAATAATAGCAACATACTGTAGGAAAAACAGTAGTAGGGCCATGTTTTTTATGGTACAGCCTTTTGGTCCCATACATGTAAAGCAATGCTCTTGGATACTGGCATGTGTGCAGAATTGTGCCTCTTGAGAAGTATTGATTTGTTTTTTTCACAGCTTGCATCCGCTTGCATCTCACACATTGGTCTGCAGGCACTGAATCAAAATGACATACGTCTGTGACATCCCCTTCCTAAACCAATCAGGACCCTCTCGGCGTGCTGTGGCTGACTGTCAGGGTCTGAGCTCCAGGGTGTGGGTTCCTGAGGGCTGAGGCAGCCCAGGAGACCGGCGGTGGGGGAATGAGTGTCGGGGTGATCAGCATGCTCTTGGGGCCCGCTGAGCTCTCAGGGTTTTGCTTGATTTATGTGAGAGATGGTTTTTGGGCCGGGCCTGAAGGCTGCCGGGGGAGTAGTGGGAAGAGATGTGGAGAAAGATTATTATTATGAGACTGCTGTGATGTTGTTGGCATTGTGAGGGAATGCTGGTCTATTGATCTGTTCATTGTATTGTGCATCGTGCTGCGAGTTAGATGTTCTTACAGTGCAGCACGACCCCGATGTGATACTGGTGATGTGGGAGAAGAATCAGACTGTACCATCAAATAATTATTATTAATCTAGAATATTTCAGTAAAACAGTAAGAACCCATGTTAAAGATATTTAACTACCCTCTTATACAGTTATGTCAATTTCTTAATTTGTGAAAGTGAAAAACACATGACACTGAATGACTAATAACAGTAATCTGGAATTAAACTGCATGTTCAAATGTGGCAAATGAGCTGAAACAATTAGATGAATCAATAATACTGCTTTTTTATCGTCCTGTGTGATTGTAAATTGAATATCTTTTGGTTTTGGACTGTTGCACTGCTGGAAGATGTCACTTTTGGCTTTAAGAAATCGTGATTTGATTTTTCACCGTTCTGACATTTTATTGACCAAACAATTAATATATTAATCAAGAAAAAAATTGGCAGATTAATTGATAATGAAAATAATTTAGTTGTAGCACTAGTTCAAATAATTACCCTAAACCATCTCAAACCTGGAGGTAGGCGCATATATATATATATATATATATATATATATATATATATAAATAAATGAAATAAAAAATCAGTTTAGGATGTGAAGACACACTGCATGTAGATGAATTATTAGGTTGAAAGACTGAGGTTAAGGGCAGGGTCAAAGGTCATAATGTCCGACCCTTTGATCCTTTTAGCAGGATCTTAGATCAGATTACTGCTTTCAAGACAGTTGTAAATAGAAACTGTGACATTTAACATGCCTTTTATTGACATTGCAAAAAGAGGCTGTGTGCTTAGGAAAAAAATAACTAAACAATAAATGTCAAAATCACAATCTGTGGAATAAATGTCTTGACATATATTGAAAATGTACAGTTTAATAGTACACACTGACACAGGGCACAAAATAAACAGAATGTGACTTTTTTTCTGCAGGGGACAGAGCAAAACATATTGTAGATATTAAACTAAACATATATAGTCACTGGTGATTAATGCACTCAATATGGAGTAATAATAAATGCTTAAGATCACTCAAAACATACAAGACATTAATTAGTTAAGCAGTTAAAACAAAGAAAATTGTTCGTAGGCATGAACATGCTAGAATATTAATATGAAAGTCTTTCCTTTCCCCTTCAGAGACTTCTGGATCTTTTGTGGAAATGGCACACTGCTGTTACAGAACTCCCAACAAATCTCCAGAAATTTCCATAATTACACTCGGATAGTGATGAATTAGATTCCGTTGGCATCCATAAAAAAGACAAAGAGGAACAGCGGAAGTGACAGCTTCATCCAGAAGCATACCAGAAGATTCATGAGAACATTTCCATACACAAAACAAAAGGGATGAATGTGTAGAATATTCACTAAAGGCATAATTACAATGATGTTTCTTCTGCTGCCTTGAAAGCTCTCCTCAGGGTCGTTTTCACACTCACGACATGAAAAAATACAGAATTTATTTGCCTCCATTGCCTTCACATTCATATTCCTCCACCGGCGTGTTTGGAAATCGACAATGGAAATGTTATTTTTATTTCCATTTTGCATAGATGTTGAAATAACAGGATTCCCTACTACTTGGTGCATAGTTAAAACAGTTTCTTGCTGCTAATTTTGTGTTAATTGTGACTAAACGAGGGCAGGGTTTGCTCCCTGTCCAAAGGGCAAAGGGTTTTTTGATGTCCTTTTAGGGCAATTTGACCACATAATGCTTCAGCTCTCATGTTCTTCCTTTCTCTCTAACCCTGTTTTACGAGGCATTGACTCTCAATCTCTTTTGACACACTTTGGGCCCATTGTTATCAACCAGAGTGGAGATTTATTACAGTCCTAATCTGGAGCTCTGGAATACATCACTTCAATTCTTAGCCAGACAATAGTTCTCAGCACGAAGGATGAAGTTTAATAGTTTTTTGGTGGCAGTGCTTGTGCTCCGAGCTAACGGATATGAACCTCATCTAGGCACCACAAGCCTCTTAACTGTACAGTTTATGGCAGTCAAAGCTATAAAGTGACTCCCAAGTTTAGGTTGGGCTGACAGAGACACATTTTGGGGTGTAATAGACAGAATTTACTTCATGGTTTGGCACTTGGCAGGGTGAGTTTGCTGCTGAGAATATTAAATGGATAAAGGTTGCAGGCTTCTGTTTCCTTTTGACCCAGTAAAGATAACACAGCTGTTAGGTGGAGAAGCGTCTTCCCTGGAGAGGCGGATGTTTAACTAGGCGCTGATGGATTCATAAACAAATGAATGGTGTGCAGCGGATGGACCAGAATCAGCTAAAGTGTTACTGTGGTCACGCCTGTATGAGCATGACTCTCCTGTGCTTGTAAACCTGCCTTATTTTTTATAAATAGCAACATGTAGGAGGTTACATTATGATAAGATGCACTGATTTGCCCTTTCTCGGCTTTCTACACCACCTCTCCCAGCTCACCCAACCCTTTTCCTTAATATTTCTGGAAGGTGTAGCTGTCAACCCCTCTGGGCATCATGACTGACAGAACACATGTCCACGCTGATCCTCATCCTGCTGACCACTCAGCTTTTCCCCCTGCCAGCACTTTTCCAGATATCTTGGAATAGACCCATGAGGTTTACCTTACCACCCTGCAGCTCACGACAGCCTTCTCACACAACCAGGATCATCTTGAGCTCAGCTAATCATATGCAACACTTTGCTTTTGTTGTTTCATTCATGCTAGTCTTATAGTTTCTGTTCTCTCAATAATTGGAATGTGTCTTTGTATTTTTATAGCCTTAAGATGCAATCATGCATATTTTTCTTTTGGTAATGTGTTTATTTTGTAGTATTTTTATATTTGCTTCATTAGAGATCACACCCAGTTAAAAAAAGGACCAGGGCTGGTAAACATAAGGCACAGTGACTCACTTGTGGCTCATTTTTTTGGACCATTTTGGTTTTGTGATCCTATCAGGCCTGAGATTTTGGCAGATGAGGGATAAAAACAAATCAAATTCCACTTGCTGTAACTTAAGTAAAGCACAAAGGACTCGTCTCAGTGAGGATTGAGTTGGTGACTCAAAAAATTATGCCATGGTTACGTTACCTAACCATTTTCACTGTAAACATGTATATTTCTGCTGTAAAGTTGGGCATTTTAACATGGGGGTCTATGGAGGTTGACTCACTTTTGGAGCCAGCCTCAAGTGGCCATTCGAGGCACTGCAGTTTTTGGCACAGTTTTGGGAACGCATCCTTATTAGCAATTACTGCCCATAAAGTGGCATGAAATTGTTCTCTGTACCACTCACACCTTTCCCTCTGCTATCACGTGAGATCAGTTTAACACACACACACACACACACATAAAAAACACGCTGTCTCACAGGTTCTAACACATTCAGAGACGTACTGGAAGATTCACGAGAACATTTCTTATCTCAGCAAACTTATTGTCGCTTTTGCACTTTGGCTCCTGCTTGCAAATACTGTACAGAAACACACAAACACACACACACGCACTAACTCACGCACGGGTTGAGTGGCAATAAATATGCTGGCCCTGCGTTTGTTCCTCCCCAGGTGGGGGAATGCAATTAAGTTAAAGCTTATTTATAACACAATTCAGTGCAGGGCGTGTCGCCAGCTCTGAGCCTCCCCCTGAGTGTTTGTGTGTAAATCTGACTGGGGATCATATATTCAGGCTCCCCCAAACTTTTGACAGTCTCTCCAGCCTAATGGAGTTAGGACGGAGGTAAGTGCATCAGTTTGACCCATTTGACTGTCAAAGCAGCTTGCTTGGGTGTTCTAACAAATAAACACAGCTTTACTTTGATAATTCAGTTTCATTCTAAAACAAAAGATGACATAATGACTGCTCTCTAGTGATTGTGCAATATATATATATAAATATACATCAATTGGTCTTTATAAAGTAAGATATTTTATAGTGCTCGGTTGACAAAATGGTAATTCACAGACTTCATCTTCTCAGAATTTTGTATTATGCACTTGCCCTATTTTTTATATCAGCATTTGACAAATTCAAGATACATGTTTAAACAAATCAGCAGTGACGTATTTGCCTTAAAGTAACCGACTCTTGTCTGGTCCTCATCTTATTTCTGAAGAATGTAAAGCTGAACATGATAAGGAATTAAACTGTAATCAGCTCTAGATAAAGGATCATTCTGCACATTATAATTTGGCCTTATTTGTTTTTCCCATTCTGCTGATTGACTCCGATCAAATCATGTGTTAGCTGGAAGTTTTGCAGATGCTCCCCAAAACATTTCATATTCAACCCTGTAACATCTGCAATGCAAAGGGACAGGCTCGCAGCCTATGTTGTGATCATCCCCAGCCTGAAACCTGAGTACACTGTGTTATTAGATATGTTTCTTAAATTAGTGTGAGCTAGTTTGTAAGTAGAAAGTTCAAGCCCTGTGGGGCTGCCTTCAGTCATATCAGATGTGCTGTAAATAGGAGCTGCCTGCAGGGAGAAACATTTCATGTCGGCCTCCTAGAGGTGACAAGTAGGATATGTGGGAACTTTTTATTGGCTGTGATATCTACAGCTTTAAGTCATGAAGTGTGTCAACACATGTGGTAAATCAAGGAGAGGAAATTAAAAAAAAAACATTCATAATGATCATTTAATAGGGCGCTCCAGACTGCTACTCAGCATGTAAAAACTGTTGTATAATGAATTCTGTGTTTCTGGAGGAGGTTTGAAAATAGCAAAATTACTCAGGTGACATCACTATGACATCAGCAGGCTGTCTGACTTTGGGTTTGGAGGCTGCAAGTTTTGAAGAGAGAGCCTGCTTTACAAACTGGAGGTGTGGTGTTTGAAAAGACATTTGTTTACCAGACAGGGAGGGTCTAACACTAGATGCTTTTGAGTTGCATTATGGGAAATAGGATCCAGCTTTTTTGTTTGTCCCATACTAGAGACTAAAGCTCAGGATCGTTTAGCCTCTGCTGCTTGGATTTTGACCTTTTTTAAAAATCTGCCAACTTGATGGAAGTGTAACAATAAATCGCTGGAGTTTTACTTTAAAGATAAACCATCTTTATTTGTAAGGCACTTAAAAAAAAAAGTGTTTTAAACAAGGCAAAAAAAGCCCCAACTATAATAAAAGCAATTTTTGATAGAATTTATAATTAACAGCTATTTTTTGTTTGGCTTCTTAAAATTATGTGAGATAGTGGTACACTCTTCAAGCTGACAGGTGTGTACTACTATAGTAAAATATTTATTAGTAATAGTTTTTAAGTGGTGCTGAAATGATAAGTCAATAAATGAATTAGTTGAATGCCAAAAAAATTGATCAACAACAGCTTAGATAATTGATTACTTGAAGTCATATCAAGCAAAACTCCAAATATTCTCTGGTTTCAGCTTCTCTTTTATATTATAAATCGAATATGTTTGTTTTTGGACTTCTGGTCAGACGAAACAAACAATTTTGTTTGTGAGTTTACCATGGGCTCTGGGAAAATTATTAGCCCTGTTTTTGTCAACAACATGACGGCAAAACGTTTTTAAAATAAGGTCCAGGTGAAAATAATCAGTACTGGGGCTGCAACTGTAACAGTTATTTCATTATCAATTAATCAGATTGTTTTCTAGCTTATTTGATGATGACTTGTTTGGTCATAAAATAATTGCTTGTTTTTACAATCAGCAGTCCAAAACCTAAAAATTCAGTTTATTTCATTCATTTAATAAATTACTTCAAAAAGTAATAAAACTAGTGAATATTTGGTATAAATATTATCAGAATAGTTTCAGCTAATCAGGTGTGTTAAACTGTGTTTAACCAGCTCAGTGTCACTATGAGCCTTGTCTCTTTAGCTCTTCACAATAGTTCATTTTGTTTGTATGTCGGGCTGGATGTTGGTTTGCACTTGAAAGAGGGATGAAGAGTGGTGCGTTCAATACAGGTCGCTGCTCTCATTTCATTCCCTGCTTGCCACGGTGACAGTCTGGGGTGCCAGTGGAGGTGCCCTTCCTGCCCCTGCACCCACATTCGGCATCTGCATACTTTAATAAAGGTCAGTCCCGCTCCACAGCACCTTCCTCCATGCACAGCGCAGCAGCATTAAGACTAGAAATCGATACAGCTCACAGTGAGAGGAGCTAAGGTTGCACTGAGCACAGCGAGGGAGGTTTGCAAAAGGCTGCAGGAGATGAGGGAAGCTGTCGGCTGTTAGGCTTTTTTTCCCTGCTGTTGTCTTATTTTTCATGCCTGAAACAAAAATAGAAAAGCATATGAGAGCGCAGGGTGTGTTTGCAAATTTACAAATGTAGAAAGGTGATTTGAATGTGTGAATTCTGCTTAGGGCACTTGAAGTCTGTCCAATATACAAAATACCTCACTGAGTAACCCTAAAGGCAGATGAGCATCAGTAATGCTGAATGAATAAATAAACTCAGGATCTGCATGTTGTTTTAAAAAATGAAAACCTGTCAACCTATTTAAGACCTTTTTCATTAAATTTTCATCTACAGCAGGTGATCGCATCTTTGGTGCGGAGTGCTCGATGCAGTCTCGTTTCTGCACTGCATTTCCCAGAGATCACCTGTCAAACACTATCGATGTAACACCTTAGCCTTTAGTTTTCTGATTATGAAGTATGGTTTCTGTTTGTGACAAACTTTTCTTTGTGGTTCTATTCAGTGCTGAAACGATTAGTTGGTTAACGATCGACAAAAAATTAAACAGCAGCATTTTTTTAGGTCATTTATCAAGCAAAAATGTCAAATTTTCTGTATGACATTTTAAATTGGATATTTTGTGTTTTGGAACTGTTGGTCAGACAAAACAAAACAAGCTATTTGAAGTAGAGATTAAATAATTAGTCAATCAAAAAACTGATTAACGTTTAAGTCACTTTCCAAGGAAAAAAATGCCAAACTAATTTCTCTCAGATGTGAAGATTTCCTGCTTTTTGTGGTCTGATATATTAAACTGAATATATCTTAATTTACAACTATTTTTTGAAAACAGCATTTTGAAGAAGGCACTATTGGCATTGTTAAAAATTATTTTCTGACATTTTATAGACCAAATGATTACTGTCAACAAAGTATTAAGCAAATCAATTCAGCAATAATAAGAAAATAAGAATTTATTTTACTATTGATTAACATGGCAATTATTTTCTTGATTATTTGTTTGGTCCATAGAACATCAGACAATAGTGAAAAACATCCATCACAGTTTCCCAGAGGCCAACGTGACGCCTTCAAATGCCTCGTTTTGTTTGACCACCAGTCCGAAACTAAAGATATTCATTTTGAAATCATATAAAACAAAGAAGAGTAATAAATCCTCACATTTGAGAAGATGGAACAAACAGTTTTGGTATTGTTGCTTAAAAAAACGATTTGAAAGATTTATTTATTATCAAAATTGTTGGCCAATTATTTTCTGTCAATGTACTAATTGATTAATTGACTAATTGTGTCCATTCTAGATTAATCAATAATGAAAGTAGCTGTTAGTTGCACCTCGGCTTCTGACAAATTATTTTTTTACTGTTTTCTGACATTTTATAGGCAAAACTTTTAATCACTTAATTGTAAAAGCAGTTAACAGATAAATTACTAAGGCCATTAGCTTTGGCCCTATTTCTAATTATTTCTTCTTTTAAAGAAGACCTACAGGGACTAAAGAAAAGAAGGGCTAGGAGAGAAGTTTGGTTTTTAGAGGCAGGGGTCGACTCATAACCCTTCCGTCTCCTAGATAGAAAACACTTCTTTTTTTTTTTTTGGGCCGTCTTGTCTAATCCATCACTGTTCTCATCTGGTCCAGTCAGTCAGTCTGTCAGTGACATGCATTAGTGCTGTGAACCCTGCAAAGAGCCTCAGCTGATACCCTCTTCTATTTGCCCTTTGATCCCAGCTCTGCCATGAATTGGTGCATCCATGCGGTGTCTACCTTTTAAGGAAGCCCTCATTCAGCCCTCTAGAGTGACACTGGATTTCTTCGATATGATTTGTGGACTTGACAAAAGCTGAGTTTGAAGTCAAAGAAAAGGAGTCAGTGGCTCCACACTTTGTTCAGGCTGTAAATCACAAGGGGGGGCTTGTACCACTCGAAGTGCAAAGTTTTGTTTTTTTCCTCCTCCCTTCTTTGATTATCAGGCTTGTAGCAGCCTCTTCTTCCCATTGCCCTTCATCCCTGCAGTGGGGGGTGTTCTCTCTCTCTCGCCTTTGAAACACATTGAACCGATCCTCGCTGTGATCTCACTCCAGTTTTACTCTGTATGCTCTCCACCATCCCAGGGCTACTCCTCTCAGCCTCGGCTCTCTCCCTCTCTCTCTGTGCGTGTGTCAGGCTGGACCAGCATGCTCTGCGGGCAGCTCAGGGGACCTCCTTTAGGGTGAACTCGCATCTCCATATTATTCCCAGGGTGCTGCAGCAGAAAATGCGCCAGAATGCATCAGTAGATCCTCGCTACCCCTTATCCTGTTCCTGCACGTCACCCCCACCCTTCATCCCTTTCCCATGCCGCCTCCTCCTCCTCCTCCTACCTTTCTCATAATTTTCCTGTTAGGGCAGCAGCTCTGTGTCGCAAAAGTAGGCATGATCTCAACATTCATGTATCAGCTGTTTTTAAAAAAAAATTGCTTGATTTGTGTTAAATCAAGCTTAGCCAGTGCTTCTCGCCTCGCAGGAGAACTTTTACGGAGCCAGCAGGAATTCTGAGATGAACTGTGATTTTTTTTTTATTTTTTTTTTAAAAAAAGCAAATGTATTTGCAATGTGGTTTCTATATTTAGATTGGATGTCTGGTTCAGATCCCCTTATCGTGGATTCATTGTATTTGCTGAGCAACATCAGCCAGCCGCTGATTAGACTTTGATGAGCTCGTGTGATGGTGTGGTCTTAAAAAGAGAGATGGCACCAGAGAGGCAGATGAATCTCAGAAAGTCTTGTAATTAGTTGAGGGAAATCTTTATCTTGCATCTCTTTCTCCTTCCTCAGCTTCTTTTTTCTTCGCCGTCTGTCTCGACATTGCTTCCCCGAGGAAAATAGTCCGTTCCCCCGAGGCACAAGCTAGCCAAACCCTCTCCTCTGTGCCTCGAGGACAAAGTTGAAGACAGGCTGCATGCTCGCCACATATCGGATGCCTGTGTGTGTGTGTGTGTGTTGTTTTTTCCCCGATGCATCTATGCCGGTGGGAGAGAGGGGTTCACTCAGGAGAAGAAATGGATCTTTTGTGTTCCTCCTAATCCTCCCTGTTGGTACTCGAGTGGCAGACTTATTAGGCGACTTATGCTCTGCAGCAGGGGAAGAGTTACTCTCAGGGCTTTCCATGCTCTCCTGGATGATAATATTTACATCAAATTTAAAATGGTGGGTGGAGGAGTAGGAGGAGGAGAGGGGGGTCCTTTATGCAGAGTGTGCCACATCCCTTAAGAAGTTGAAAAAATGAATGTGGTAATAGCACGGCAATCCCTCCCACTTACACTCCCAACAGGGAGAATGCTGTCTGATAACTTCAAGCCCTGAGGATTTTGGCTGACGGCACAATACAAATCATGGCAGGAGAAGTTGAGCACAGGATGATGCTCATGGCGTCTTGACAGGAAGACGAAGGCAGAGGCCGCAGGGAGGCGTAAACAAGCTGAGGTTAAAGGTTACCTCGTCCAGTAAGCTCTGCAAAACAGGAGGAAGCTGCTCAAATCAGGCAAATTCTGGACTATTATCTGTTTTAGCCCCCTTATCTGTTATCAATACATCTTGTTGGATTTCTATTCTTGTCCTTGTTGAGTTTTGATGTCAGTTTTTATCCCTCTGGGTTTTGTGTCTCACCTGTGGAGTTTATATTTATGTTTTGTTCCATGTCTGTGTTCAAGAAACTGACTCAGTCTTAGCCCTCAGAAGTTTTATCTGCTTCAGGTATTAGACATCTCTGTTTTTTGGTGCTTTGGTCTGAAGGATGCAGTGAATTCGGGGTCTTCAGGTCAACATTCAACAGGGCTCGCATCTTAAACGTATCTAGAGATAAAATGTCTGTTTCCTGTCTGCTGTGCTTCTTGTTGAGTTTTGATGTTTTTTTGTCATTTGTTTGCTCTTTTTTTAAATATAACACTCTCAGGGTTCTTTCAGTTTACCCATGGAGCTTGGAGCATTTTCTCTCATATTATTTTTCAAATAATGTTTGAAGAAAATACTTCAAACCTAATCAACATTTTTATGTAAACAATGGATCAATTGATATTGTGTGATATAAAAATGGGTCGTCAAAAGTCACAAACCCACAAATGATTATCACATGACTGTGTTTTAGTGTCTTTCAGTTGGTGGACTTGGTGGAAACCAAAATGGAGTTAAAAGGGGAATATCAGGTGGACCAAAGCACGACTCCAAATCAATTTTGTCATTATGGGTCTGTGTCTGCTGGATGTTTAATTAGGCAACTGTGCTAACACGTTTAGCATAGCAATTTAAGAAGTTGATAATTTGTCAGTATTTACAGCCCCCAAGTGGCCAAAAAATCAATTAATGCAGCTTTAAGGACTCAATTACAGAAAAAAGAAATTATAAAAGATTTTTTTTTTTGCAATGTGCCTACAGCACTAATTTGTCAAATTTGTAAATGAGGTTTGGTTTGTCCCTGTGTGTGACATTAGCTGCTAATAAATGACAGATTCTGGTGCATTTATCACACTTTGTGAATGCAGCGTTTGCGGGTCACATGCTAGGTGTTGGCCAGCCTTGGGCCTCATGTATGTGGGGAGGCTTACATGCCAGAGGCTGTAACGGAGGTGGTTGGTGGTTGGGGGCGAGGGGCCATGGAGGGTCAGTTTGGCAAACAACCGTGCCCATGCTGCCCCTCTGGGGTCTAGATATGGGTAGAGCTGTCATGTCGAGGGAGCTGGCGAAAGATGAAGAGGTTACGCTGTTGGGATCACAGCTCTGCCAAGGCCTCCGGGACCTCTTTCTCTTTACAACACTCAACCTAATCTCCTCCACTATCTCCCCTTTCATTTTCCTCTCCTTTTCTTCTTTTCATGTTCCTCTGTCTCTTATCGTGTCAGGGCCGCGTGTTCCTGGCTCGCTCTTTCCCCCCTCCTCGCATTTTTCTCTTGGTTTTATCTCTCCTAGCCTAATGCTATTTTCAAGCAACCTTTCTTGAATTTTTAGCCTCATTTCTATTTTCTTTCCATCCCTTTATCTCAGTCTTATGTTTTTTCTCCATTTGAATCGTTCTAATTCCATTTCATTTCTTCTTACCCCCCACCATTTCATATTTATTATTTAAGCCCTCAGCAGTGCCTCCGTATGTGCCTTCCCCTCTTTATAGATGGTGGCCTACTTCTGTCTCAACCTGTAATTGTGATTTGGATTGAGAGCTGTTCAGAACGCTGGACCGACATCCTTCAGAGTGTCACAGCAGAAGGGCTGAGTTGTTAAACGGGGGGGAGGTGGTTATGCACACTTAACAGAATGCATAATTTCATAATCATAGTATCGTGTATACCCTGCTGTTTATTGTATGGATTATATTGTCCCACAGTGTGTGAAGTCTGGTGCCATGAATGCCAAGTATTTCGCTGCTGGAGCAATGCTGGACTGCAACTAACCATTATTTTTAAAGGCAGAATGATTTTCCTAAAAAAAACCAAAAAAAAAACCAATGTATAGACTCATACAAAAATAATCCATCTCAGTCATCACTTACGGCCCACTAAAAGTGTGTGGCAGTGTCTGTATCTGCAGAGACTTTTTTTTTTTTTTTTTTTTTTTTTTACATTTTGCTGCAGCTAGGGACATATCTAGCGACTATTTGGACGGACCTTAACTCCTCTCCTTGAAGGGAGTCACCAGTATTTATGAATGAGAGCTAATGTGGCTCTTTGGACTCCCTGTTCAGAGGTTGGGACAGAGCAGCAGTACGTTCAATGGACCAATCATCTGCCAGACAGTCGTGAATGAGCTGTGAATGTGTGTACCTAATGACCAATCATTGATCCTCATTGTTTTTATTCTAAATGATTTAACTTTACAATCTAAGTTTGATTTTCTTTGTCCAAATAGACAGTTAACAATAGTGAATTTATTCCAGTGCATGATAATCTCTATTCATAATACTTCAGTTAGAGTTGATAGAACAGCCTGCATAAATATTATTAGAGGTAGATTTACACATTGAGGAGCTGCTTGAAAAGAAAAATAGCCAATGAAATAGATAGTTACAGTCTGTTTAGTTTAATTTAACTTAACTTTCTTTAAGTTTTTTTAAAATCTTGTTTGTATGTAACTGTCATGATGTCATAGATATACAAATTAGCACGTGACGTCATCTAGCAACTTTTCCTGCAGGCTTTAGTTACTTCCCACTGAAAATAGTTGGCGATAGGGTGGCGTCGTTCAGCCGAGTAGGAAGGAGGGGCCATCTTTGAATGTTGTTTACAAACCACAACCGACAAATCCTACTCATTCCGCCTTTAACTATTGATTCATCCATTGATTATTTTTCCAATAATCAATTAACTGTTTAGCCTATTAAACATCAGAAAATATTGAAAAATGCTCATCTAAGCTCATTTAAATTAGAGAATGTTTTGCATTTCTGCTCCATAAATTAAGTGGTTGATCATACGGCTTAACGATTTGAGAAAAAAGTTTCAATTGTTTTTTCTGGCCAGTGTTGTGATTGAAATTTAAATGTGTGATTATTTTTTATAAATTAAATACAGGCCTGTACTTGTGGTCTACATAAACAAGATTTATAAAGTCTCCAGGACAGAAATGGAGAACAGAAGCTAACGACATACAAGTTATGGACACAGTGATTCTCAGCTGCCATGGTCCCTTTGGCCTGTTGTAAAGATGACCCAGGTCTTCCCAGGTCCTGACAACAGGGTTCGGTCAGCAGATGTGCAGGTCAGGAATGTGACTTATACAGACCTGTGGTCAAACTCGTATACCTACCTGCTCTACCAGATTAAAGACATTGGGCATTATGATTGATAGCTTTTTATGATGTTCAAATTCCCAGTGTGAATTTGGGGGCGGCTGTAAAAAATGCCACTTAACGAGAAGGCGGGACTGTTCTATATTTTATAGTTCTGATTGGTTGGTTTATGGATTGTCGTTTGCTCTACCAATCATGTACAACTAAGGTGATGCTAGATAGCAGCTCTAATTTCTGTTAATTGAGAGTTGAGTCTCTTAATTGAGTGTGTAAGCAAACGGTAGGCACCCTCCTTGTGCAGGCAGAAGAAAGTAATATTAGTTTGATTTTTGGACTTAATTTGCCTTATTTTGTTGGTGTGCTGTCTATCGTGTGTGTACAACAAAGTAAGTGAAGTCTTTCTGTTCTGAGTTAATTGTCAGTTAAGATAAAGAAGGTGCTCTAAGATTTTAATTGCTTTTGAATCACATAGTTTTTTTGTTAGTCACAGTTTCAAAGGCATTTCACTGCTACATAGTTCAATGCTATGTAGAAGGGGACCACGTTGGGATTTATTTTCTGTTAATTGCCATGATTGCACTTAACTACTGCGACACATAGCGAATGATGAAACGCAGAGTTATGACATGTAGGTGTTACCAATTGGCTTACTGTGTAGTAATTAGTGAGGTTAAATATTATACTCTTGTTAAATCTACCGTGTGAGTTCATAATTAATAATTTAATAATTTTAACCAATAATAACCATTTAACCAATTAGTCAGATTAGTCACGTTTATTAAGTTATTACATTACTTAATATTACTCAAAATTGTCAATTTTAATCATGACATTCAAAATGCTGTTATATTTATTCATAACTGCTGCGTAGTTTGCCAGTTTTAATGATAAACTGCTGGTAAGTCACTTCTGACAGTATTTTGATATCTGGCTGACGACACCGATGAAACTGTTGACAGCTCTGCACTGTAGCTGCTTAAGCTAACGTTAACATTAGCTTCACAGAGGCTCAAATTGTCACATTTCATTATGACATTCAAACTTATGTTATATTTATTTATAACGGTAGCATAGTTGGCCAGTTATAATAATAAACTGCTCATAAGTCACTTCTGACATAATTTGATATCTGGCTGCCGACACCTGATGAAACTTGATAGCTTCTGCACTTTAGCTGCTTAAGCTAACGTTAACATGAGCTTCACAAAATGACTGGAGTAACGTTAGCTGCTTCACTCCTCTGAATCCTGAAGGTCCCGATTTAGAACTTTTAAGGTGATTATCTTAAAATTATGATATGTGTTTAAAAGTTTACTTGTGATATTCTGACAACTCTGTTCACCAGTTACATCCTACAAAAGCCAAAATACAGTACAGTAGCCTAGCTTAATACTACGTATTTAGTCAAAATTTGTACAGACTTTGGCATTCAGAGAATGAGCACATTAACCAGTCAACAGATAATAGTTTCTTCTTTTGTTTCGTCAACTCAAAGAATTAACAATAATAAGCGACAGCTGGGTATTTGTTGGCGGCAGTAGTTAGTTATAGCTGGTAAAATCTGTTGTATAGCTTAAACTTTTATTTGCAACAGCATGTTTCAAATAAAGTAGACATTGTTAATTGTTCATTGTGTAAATTATAATTAAAACCATGTGTCTTACGATTTGAAAATTCCACTCTTTCAAATTGTGATTTGGATATAAAAATGATTAATTGTCCTGTCCTAATTAATAAATGATCAAACCTACATTATTTGTTTTATAGACATATTTTTAAATTAAATATTCGATTCAGCATCAAATTAAATGTTAAATATCCTTGGTTTCTTTTGACACATATATAGGTCGTCATCATCTTTGTCACACCTTTTCTCTTAATTCTGCTCACAAAATGTAAAATTTTACAGGAAATAAAACTGCTTATATGTGATGTCCCGGTATACAGTTTTAAGTAGTGCATGGTGTTCCCAGGTTATTTTTGAACCGCAGTATTTATAGGGAACAAAACCTTTATAACCTTCAGACCAATGTCAAAGGAAATGAGAGGGTGTCATTTCTGGATGTAAACTCCAAAAAATACATTTGCCTTCCTGCCGCAGTCGTGGCACCTGTCATGTTAGATTTCATCCAACTCAGTGTAGCAGAACTCTTCAACATGCCACCAAAGGCAGCAACAGGACAGCGGGGAGGAGGATGCGCCGAAATGAAACATGCAAGGAGCAAGAAGAGATGGAAACAGATAAAGAGGGAGGGGAGACGGAGAGAGAGCATGTGTGAGGGAGAGACAGCATCAGAGGGAACAAGGTGCAGAGAGATAATGATGGAGACACAACATGAGAGTCAGAGAAAAACAGAAGAAGAGATGGAGAGAGAGAAAAGTGTGGAGTGTTTTTAAAAAAACAGCATCTGAGATAGACAGGAGAAGGGCGAAAATGAGAGGAAAAGAGAAAATGAGAGCATGGAGGAGATAAAGAGAGCGGGGGAAACGAGTGGAAGAGAGAATGGTTGAATAAGGAATGAGAGAGAAAATGAGAGTTGAGCCCCCCAGATTTCTTTGCGGTGTGTTGGCGGATTTGATGAGGCTTGACCAGGTGTGGGGAAGAGGAGGAGGCAGGGAAGGCAGAGGCCTGGTTACTGTAGATGGGATTGAGTTTCCTCACGACGTGCATTGATTATAGCAGTCAAATCTCTCCGGTTGTAGAGATAAAAGAAGGCCAAATCTCTGTGGGAGATCAGCAAGATAATGTGCGTGAGATTGTTTGGTTGATCACATGCTGAAAAGCCACAAACATTAACATTTTGTAGAGGACAGTAGATTGATAGAAACATTTTATATGTTTATATTTTATATGAATATTTAAAGATTAAATGGAGCGACCCCTTGAACTAGTTCAGAAATGTAAGCTGCTACACACGCACGTAACATCCTGTACTGGCTGCAACATACAGTATATCAAATGCACCTTTTGCTAAAAGACAGACTTTTTAACTGTCAATGCACTGTTTTTCTTTGTTATACGTCTGCTGCTGCTGTACCATGAATTTGCAAAACCTCCTGTAACTCTAGATGGAAACATATGTGGCTAAAACACAAACCGTAAGTCAAATGTCATTGAAATAAACAAAAAGGACAAAAACAGGGCATACCTTTGCTTTAAGCACAGCCACTTTGTACAGTGTTGCTGGAAAAGTGGAACCATGTTGAGCTTTCAAATTTTTTTAGGCCTTTATTCACCAAAAGTCTAAACTCAAGGACCATATGTCCTATTTTTTTTTCTTTTGGAAGTGTTGCAGCAATGAGGCTGCTAATCAAAATCAACCCTGAAACAAAATGGTGTCTTCCTTTTTGAAATTGTGAAGTGAAATTCAGTGACAGCTGAGCGCTTTGACAGTCTGTTTCAGTTTGAAATGTCTGTACATAGGTTAATAGTGTTGCACTTGTTGCCACCGCGCTGCTACTCATTTTATAAGCATGCTTACCTGTCAGCAATAGGTCTTTTTATACAGCAGACATATGGAAAAGCACAAGTGTTATTAATAACATCAACAATGGCTTTGTTCTATTCAAATGTCTCCGTACATTAGTAAAGATTTATTTAAATAGCACTTTACTTTGTGCATTTTTGCCTTTATTGGACAGTCGATAGTGATGTGGCAGACAGGAAACAAGGGGATAGAGATGGGTATGAATCAAACTGGGGATGGTAGACACAGTTATATGGCACGTGCAGTAACCAGTCAGCTACTGGGACGCTCCTAAATAGCCCTCTTCAAACCAACAGTTAAAAAGTGCATCAGTAGTAGTAAAATATCAGTTAAGAAAGGCGAGGGAGAAGTTTTTTCACAATTTCAGTTGAATTAGTAGTCAGTAAGCTAAGACAGCATGCACAATGGGCCCTGAAACTGAAATATGTAAATGTAATTCAGCTATCGTTAATTGTATTATTTACACCTGTTTTCCTACCATGGCATATGAGAATGTCTTCTGTGGAAAAAGGCCTGTTTGATCATGTTGTTTCAGGGCGGTTCGTGTTTGCGACGCGCTCCACGCTGCTGCTGCTGCTGCTAATGTTGTGTGTAGTTACTCACTAAATAGTGAAGGTAAAATATAGATCCACCTCCCTATTTTCCTCCTAAAAAAATATCCTGGGAGAAAACATATTCCTGTCACTTTCTTAGCATGGACATATGTTTTTGCATCTTACCAAATCCATTAAACATTGTAAGACCAGGTTGCTTTTTCTCATTGCATTGGGATTTGGTGCTGCATTCATTTAGCAGGCTCTCGCTGATCACACGGTTACGCACACATAAAACAGATGTTATTAGTTTGACACTTTTATGCACAGCACCTCGCTATACCATGAGTGCATTCATTTGTACCACAAGTGGCTCCGGTGAATGAACGCTGCGCGCTTCCCATTGAATATACAGGACCGCACCAGAGTGGGTGTCAGAAAAGAGCCAGGTCTTTGAAACCAGAAATAGACAGGCAGCACGTGTTTCTTCCTCTCAGTCAGAGACCTCATAAAGAGAAGGCAGCGAGGCTTTAGACAGGCCTAATTAAAACTTCCAATGCTATGAATTCTCTTTGATCTCACTATACAGTCCCAGTGGATGGCCCTCAGTCTCTCATACGCTTCTGTGCTTCTGTCCTATAACCCTCTATTTCCTATTGTTTCAGTCTCTTTTCTTTTGTTGTCATCTTTGTCAGAATAATGTGCATTTAACTGTGTTTCATGGGTATGCATCACTCTATTGATGTTTTTATATTAGTTTAAAAAGTAGGAGGGTGTTTAGTTTAAGTAGGACCCTTAGGATACATGCCGTACTAACTCCAAAGGGCCATTCACACTGTAGATCTTTTAACTTATTATTTTTTTTCTTTACAAACTTTGTTTGAGATTCACAGTCTGTGACTTAAAGGAAAACTCATTTTTAAAGTTTGTCAGTGCAATAAAGACATAATGTAGCACTTGGGTTCTGGCAAAATAGTATTAATGTCCTGATTCTCAATCATTTCTTTATAGATTCATTATAATAATTACAACTTTGCATAACATTAGGAATTTCTGAGTAGATGATAATTTACTTCCTACACTGAAATGTGAACTGACTCCAGCCCTGCTTCATAGTAATGATGCTCATTCTTTTTTCCATGCAGACTGGACATTTTAAACTGATTCTCTAATTAGACTGCAAACATTACATAATAAGTCTGAATGCAAAATAATTTCTCAAAATATAATTTGTGAGATTTTTTTCCATGAGCATTATTCAGGGCTCAGATTAGAGAAAATCAAAGTGTTGTTTAATGTCTCAATCACCAAAGATAAAAACTGCTATTTCAGTTTGACTTATAGATGTCGAGATCAAAGTGAGCAGAAATGCATCTCGTACATCTAACCTCCGTTCGCGTTCCCTCCCGCTCTCCATGCTCTGGTTTTGTGAGCATCAATCCTCTGAGATATTTAAAGCAGTTGTTTTGAAGCCTGCGTTGTTTTTCATCTATCTTCTTGTGAAAATCCGTCCTTTGATGTTTCGACATCCTCAAAATTGTTCTAATTCCTTTTGCCACTATTTATGAAACTATTAATTGAGCAATTACTGCTGTGTCGATATGTCAAAATTACCGGTTGTAATTCTATACTGTTGTTTTTTGTTTGTTTTTTTCACCATGAGTTTAAAGTGAACTGGTACCTCATTTGAGCGAACAACCAAGCGGACTCTGACAAGGTAATTTGGCGTCAAGATAAAGGCGGAAGCAGACACTTTTAATCTTATGATGTTTGAAGTTTGGCCTGCTTCTCAGTCAGCCCAGATTAAAGATGAGTGCAAGTGTGTGTGTGTGAGTGTGTGTGTGTGAGAGACAGTTGAGGTGGAGGTGCTCCTCCGTTGATGGGTCCTGGTTAAACATGGTATATCTTGTCTTCGGGAAGCAGTGTGCTGCATGGCCCCAGCTAATTGGAATCTGCTGCATGTCATCTATGGCCAGGCCATTTCATCAGAATGTCAATAAGGGGGGGAAAAAAGTAGTATAGAATTTCTGTTGCCCACTGATGAATGCAGCAATGGTCGAAGCAAAAGGAGAACAGAACAAATGTAGCGCCCGGAGGGGAGGGGAGGCCGGCTCCGACTTGGGGGAGATATAGATTGATGAGGGATTGTTCGTCGGGAATGAGATTTCATAAGAAGCTGTAGATTTTCTCCCCCCAACTGCAGGTATGAAACAGAGTTGTGTCACAAGAGCAATATTACAACTCCCCACCCGCACACACACACACACGCACACACACACCCTGATGTTTACCATTCAGCCATACAAACACTGACAGGGCTCGGCCACTGAGGAAACTCAGACGTTTACTGGTTGTGAGAGCTGGGCTCTTTTGCCTATGACTAATAGATGAAAGCCTGAAAGAACTGCAGCTGAATAATTGAGCTCTTATGTAATGATAATTGCAGCCCATAAATAGGGATTCACCTTTGGCAGAGCACAAACTCCATTTCCACGCCGAGATGTGAAGCCGAGCGAACTGTTTCTCTGGCTAGACTCTCTGTCTCTCCTTCATCTCCTCTTTATGTCTTTGAGGCTTTTTTTTTTGGGTCTGTCTAAGTCTTTGTCAGTTACACACAGACAGACACACACGCTCAGAGTAGTGACACTTTCAAAGCAGTGCCTTGTGGAAGAGCCAGTATTGAACAGGAGCCTCAGTGAGATTGGTTGCTTTAATTGCTGTCAGAGGCAGCATGGGAGTGGCAGCAAGCTGGAACAGCTGAAAGGTTTCATTCCAAAACGTCGTATAACTGTTTTGTAAAAGTCTTGCCACCTGAAATTCACCAGCATCGTTTAAAAGCACAAGAAGAGCGACTCCTGACTTATATTAAAGGGTTGACTCACCCAAATTACAAAGAAAAAACATCCTATATATCCTCAACATAGAAACATGTCTCTTGGATAATGTAACATTGCTATACATTTGTTTTTTTGATAAATCGTACGTTTTCTGTCAGTTTGGCATGGCAGATGTCTCTAAATACCAAGATTGTAGCTACTGTGTGGAGAAGCCAGTCTGAGGCGGGAATCAGTGTGTTTGTGAATTCAAAACACTTTGTTGTTGCAGTTTGGAACAAAACACGGTACCACAGTTGCTAAATTCATCCATAACTGACCCAGAATCTGAAAGTGAATTATTAATTACATAGTTGGATATTTTGGGAAACACACTGAATTGCTTTCTTGCAAAGAGATATACGAGAAGATTGATACCATTCTCCTGTCTGTATGGTAAATATGTAGCTGTAGCCAGCAGCTGGTTATCTTACCTTAACATAAGGTACCAAAATCCGCCTACCACCAGTACCAGCAACACATAAATTACCAATTATATATCACAGCTGCCAGGCAAGCAGTGGCAACTCCAGGAAGTTATGGGTCTCTGGCAAGAAATAGTTGGGTACATATCCCCCATAAAACAGTGAATTGTCATTTTTACACTAGTTTTTGAATAAGCATATTTTGCTAAATGTTGAACTATTCCCTTTGCTGCAGATCAGTTATCTCAACTACAAAAGTCTTTTGTTTCAGCCCACTATTGGTGTGGCACGTGGGAATTTAAAGCTCAGGGATTTGATGTTTCTTGATGAAATGCACCTCTTAAGTTTTTATGTGCACAGCCTTGTGCCTTCACGTTTTTATCAAAGAACCTGATATGTTTTAACACAGCTGTTCATCTTTTGTAGTAATAAAGGGTTTCATGTCCATCCAAACCATGTAAGTGCTTCAATTGTGAGTCACTTAACATTGTTGAAGGAGAAAAAGTATGAGACTACCAAATTTTGGGGCGCCCAAAATTACTCGTCTCATTTTGCAATTCAATTGATGTAAATGGAATTTCAAATGGTTTCAACTACTTTTTACTGAAGAAATAGCTGATGACAGTGTCTTCTGTAGAGTGATGGGGATACTGTTTCTGGTAAGATACACTTATATGTGTGTGTATATATATATATATATATATATATATATATATATATATATATATACACTTATGTATATACACTTTTCAGTGCTGTGATCACCAAAAATTAAATTTCATTCATGTCTCTTCTGTTGGGGCTGGAGTCAGAAATTATTATTTAATACTTACCTAACATGCTTTGATTTGAGCCTGCAGTTGCCTTGTAGTGAGAGATTTCCTTTTTTTGTCATCTCTCATTTTGGCCTCTCTTTAGCTACAGCAGCAGCTGGATGAGCATATGTGACCGGAGGCCTGATGGGTCACTGGGTCTTTACCCATCATGCCCTACTTTCTGGAGCTGCTTGGCTGTGTGGCAGGGATGTTCCTCCCCGTCCTCGGTCCTCCCAGTACTCACCATCTCGCCAAAAAAAGCAGAGACGGGGCCTTGATGAATGTCTGGTTCATAATAGTGATGTGGCTGAGGGGCGGGGGGGTTGGGGGTAACGATTTAATCATCGTGTAATGGATGGAGAACATCATTCAGGCACGGATTAGTGCAGGTGTTTGCCACCCCGAGAATACTCAGGCTGATGAATCTCATTGTCAGTGCAGAAAGTGATGGTGCGGTTTAATCTTCAGTGTGAACTGCAAACACAAGTTATTTTTGGAGTGTCAACTATTCATCTCCAGCAGCAGATGCATAAGAATTAGCTCAAGTGCTCATTTGAGGAAGCATTTTGCTTTTGAGGAAGTGGATGAGTTTGGCTCACAATTTATGTCGACTGTCCACTGTTAGGGCTGCAACTAACAATTAGTTTCAACATCGAGTATTTTCTCAATTCATAGTTTATTTGTTAGTCTATGAAATACCAGAAAATATGAAAAATGCCCATCACAGTTTTTCAGGGCCCATGGTGACATCTTCAAATGTCTTGTTTTGTCTGACCAACAGTCTAAAACAAAGGTGGTAGACTGTTGGAGTCTAAAACCACAGCTTCCCCAGAGAGGTGCAACTCATAGTTAATGCATTTTGTGTCAAAAATTGTACTCCTCCTTTATTGAGTCATCAGTCTAGTCTGAACACAGGTATAATGCACATATTTTTAGATTCAATGTGACTTACACTTTCTGAGGATATCATCTGAGAAGTCCATTGCTAATAGATGCTATTTATAACTCAGGATTTACTGGGAAGTCATCACATTTGCATCCACTGGTACATTGCAAACAAGAACTCAAAATAGCTAATTCGGCATACTTTTAATGGTGCCAATTTGCCTAAATGTAAATAAATATCTGCAAAATCTCAAAGTGCGTGTATGCTAAAACAACTTAATATGTACAGTATAGTCCACAGCACAACTCACAACATTATACTTCCTGTTTATATCCCTCAAAGCATCATGAGAAATGTAGTTCCAGATGTAAAGATATTTGCCCTGTGTTGAAAGTGTATGGACATACAGACTCAGAAAAAAATTCAATTTTAAATTGTTTAAATGACCACACATGAATCTGACAAATTAAGGACCCAAATTTCAAAACTGATATATTATTCAATAATAAGGAAGAATAATTAGTTGCAGCCCAAGTACCCACATACATTCAAGTGCCAGTTTTGTCTTGCTTGTTTCATTTTCTGAACAGAAATATCAGCAATATAAACTAGATGGCAAATATCAGCAATATAAACTTCTTATCATTATTTTTGACATCCATAGTTTTCAAAGATATTACACCCACCCACGAATCAAGATGATTTCTTCCTCATTTGTGGCATCTGTTACAAAAACAAAAAAATACAATATAACATGCACTATTTCTTTTTCCTTTCTCTGTACACCCACTCTCTCTCTGTCTCACTCAGGAAAAAAAAAAGAAGAATAAAACAAACATGTAAGACCAATCCTCACAGGCCTCAAAGTCGATTTGGATAAAAATGAATGGAAAATGAAAGTGAATAAAGTGCTCTTTGTGTGAGAGTCCGGTCTTTGAACGTGGCTATAATTGGAGAGCTCGACAAAAGGAAAGGAACGACAAGGGAGAGCTCGTGGGACTCCTCTTGATTCAGCTTGGAGACAGGCTTGTGTGACACAGTGGGAAACGGAGAGAGAAAGGCAAATACGTGATGTGATAGAAGCACACAGAGACAGAGAGATGGAGGAAAAATAAGACCTGCTGGTGGGGTGCAAGCCTCCTCATCAGCTTGAAGTTTCCATGCCACGTCAGGTATTTTTAGACATTCTGTGAATAAAATCTAAGCATCTATTTTCTTTATTTTTGTCAGGCTGTCATGATGTCAGCCAAGCCGTGTCAACTTATACATAACTGGCTGTCTGCATTGTTCACAGACTGTGAAACAGTCTGAATGAATAGCTTTGTAATGCTAACAGACGTGGAAGGAGACGAGTACAAGTACCTCGATGGCATGTGAGTATCTATGTTTGTGCTTAGTGCCGTGGCAGCATTTAAGGACTGTAGAAGGCACTTTTAGGATGAGTGGTAAAATGTGTAGAACGTCTTTGGGATGACATCCAGGCTTTTATTGGTGACAAGAGATGAAAGGAGTTTTTGCAAGGTGAGCTACGTGGTTACAGTTACATGATTTGCCCGTGTAAGAGGATACATGTGGGAATGCTTATATGAATATTTAGACCAATGTGTTATGTCTATGTACTGTATCTGCATTCGTGTAAGTACTTAAGTGAGTCCACAGGCTGAAGGAGTAAACTCAGCACATTCCACAAATGTAGTCCAGGAGCTGCCTTGGAGGCTATAGGGTTGCAAGCTGTCCGAAGTCGCCTCGGGACCAAATGTGGGTAAGTTCTCAGTCTGGATTGAAGCTGAGGCTTAATCATACCACCCGAGGATACATAATACACCACGAACATCATCATATGCAATGAGGAGTTGAGCAGTGAGCAATGACAGTTTAAAAAGCCTCCATAAAGAACAGACTATATCATATGTATGTTTGTACATATGGTTATAGGGGGCTGCTTTCAGATGATGTAATACACCCTATGGAGACCATGATGGAGGTCATGAGGCCTCGGGCAACAGTGACTGCAGATGTCAGACTGTGTTTCTGAACTTAAGATGTCGCTATCTGAAGAGAAAATTGTGTTTGACATGACTAATGTCTGTGCTAATTTAGCTGGGAGGTGATCATTTCACTACTGACACATCTGATCAGTCTGGATTTGATCATTTTTGCCTGTTAGCACTGTTAGCTGACTAGTTATGCTAACTAATATCACTTTTTATATTTTCTTCTTAACACCTGATTCGCACAGCAATCTATATGTGGTAGAGGGCATCACTAACACTACTCCCAACAAAAATCTACCCTTGGAGTACCAAATACTCACCACCTGTAGGCTGGAAAGCTGGATCTGAAAGTTTGTAGTTTGCTTTTTGACATATGGCGAAAGCGTGGATTCATAGCAGTTAAAATGGATTTCAGAGTTGACAGATTAAAAAATGTATCAAAGCATCCACAGAAACTCCAGAAAACTCCAACTCCACAAAAATAATGCAGCGTAATCCACTCCTCTGCTGTTGATCCGTGTGTTCAGTATATTCCAAACTGTTTTTTTTTCTGCAACGTAGCTAAATACACAACTACCATGTCACACTATCGCTTCCTCAGAGCTCTGAAGCTTCACCAGAAATAACATATTTAGAGATTAATTGGCAAAGCAGGGAAGAGGATTATGCTGCAGGGAGGTTTCTATGGACGTTTTGATACTAATAGAATCCATTGTATATACTGTGAGTACAAGCTAACTGGTTTTAACTCGTCATAAGCTACTTTTTGTTTTACTTTTGTGATAAAACCATGAAATGTTTATCTGTAATACTTAGTAACGTAGTGTAACACAAGTAGACGAGTCATAAAATCAGTAAACTTACTCAGTAATTAACAGCATTATCTATCCAAAGTTTACTATCGTCAGGTAACATTAAGCTACTGATCATACCAGACCAAAAAAGACAAGTCCAAAAATATAAAAACTGAGTCTATTAAATTGAGCAGTTATGCATTTTATTGCATTTTTTTTATTTGTTAGAGGAAATTGTTTAAAAAACATATTTTTAAAAGGTGTATATAATATTGAAATGCTGCCAATGAACCTTAAAATGGTTAATGTAGCTGACTCTTTTAAGCTTCACCACAACAGTTATTTACAGGTTCCTATTTTTCTTGTTACATTTTTATATATTTAGACATTATTTTGACCACAACCAATCCTCCAGTGGACCTCCATGATGGCAGCAGCAGAGCAGTTGTTGCCAAGGAGTCTGTGATGTAACTGCAAAATCTCAAAGTGCGTGTATGTGTTTAAATATAGGCTATGTGTGAGAGTGTGTGAGACGGAGAGAATAAGAGTGCGAGAGCATCTACTGTATGTGTGTCACCATTATTTTGGGGAATGCACATGCATTGCAGCACCTGCAGTGTTTTGCCGATTTGAGTGTTTGGCATTTGTGTGAATGCACGTGCCCTCGTTTTAGGGAAAAAATATCACCTGAGCCCCAGCTAGTGTTTGGTTCGCTGCTCTTTTGCCACAGCTCCAAATGTCAGCAAGATGGATCACATGTTTCCAGTAACAGTACCCTTCCCTCTCGGCCTCCACACCCTCGTTTTCCCCGGGCGTCCTCCTGATGGAAGCCGATGTGATGTGGTCCTCGGCCGCAGGAGTGGCGCTGCTAAAACAGATGAAACCAGCTCTAAGAGGCCCTTGTCTCCTGCCTGCCAGGCGCTTATAGAGATGGATGGAGGGGAGCACATCACAAGCAGCACATGAGGAGATTACTGATGAAGGTGTGGAGGGGATGAGCAGCCGCCTCAGCAGCATCATCCTCGATTCTCCGGTGGCACGGCAGCATCAGCCCCTGGTGCCCAGCCCTGAGCCAGCGAGGCCTCTCCGGAGGGCTGATGATGGGATTTATGAATAAGCAGGGGGGATCAAGTAAACACCCACAAAAGAAAATAAGACAAATGAAACACTGACGGGGGCTTGAGAGGAGGAAATTAGACCAAGAAGAGAGGAGCAAAAGAGGAGAAAAGGAGGAGAAGGTAAAGCGTGAAGGGAAGGGCAGGGGAGGATGATGTGATGCATGCTAGTTGTGGGAGTGCCTCTGCTCTGCTCTGCTTTGCTCCGTCCCTCCAGGAAGTCATACCGCTTCTCCTCTCCATCTGAAGGAGGCTATGTCGCCATGGCAACCGGAGAGAATCTGCGCCCGGCTCCAGGCTCGCCGGGCTGGGTTGTACGTGTGCATGCATGAATGTGTTTTGCGCGAACACATCGGCTCATCGCCGCTGCATGTGTGCCTCCATCTGATGCGTGACTGTCGTTTGGTGTGTATGTATGTGTGTGTGGTTTTTTTTATGAGCATCAAGTGCAGGCATGCGTGTGCGAGAGAGAGTGAGATTTACACACACAGATACACACTTCCACGGCGCACACACACAGCCTCACATTCACAGTTTGTACTGCAGGCTTTATTTTTAGCACGTGGCACTTATATAATCAGGGTGACACTGGGGGGAAATAAAAGGAAAGGGAAAAACATCTCTTGCATTTCCTTTCCCCTCTATCTGACGCTTTCGCTCTCTGTTTTTCCTCCCCTACATTTTCCTTCTCTTGCTTTCTATCTTTCTTCCCCTACATTTTCTTGTTTCCCCACCCCTCTTTCGTCTTGTCTCTGTCTCTTCTCCCCGGTGCTCCCTGCCTCATTATATATTTGACTCCACATCTCCTCCTCTCTTTTTTTGCTGCTCCTCTCTTCCTGCATTTCTGTCTGTTTCCCTCGCCCGTCATTTGTCTTCCTCTTTTCAAGCCTCACCTCCATCTCGCCTCACCATGACACTCTGCAGCCGTGGCAGAGGAAGAGAAAGAAAAAGAGGGAGGGCAGAGAGATATAGAGGGGGAATTTAGAAACGATAGAATTAGAGGGGCAGAGAATGAGACTGAAGACATGAGAAAGAAAATAAGAGAGATGGGTAAAGAGGAAGAAACAGCAACAGAAAGAGCAAGAGGGAGGTTTACAGAGAGAGTCAGAAGCCCAGAGCTCTTCTCTCCAGGCTGGCTTCCTTGTTGCTTTTAAAGACCAGGATCCCCAAGTGGGCTTTACTCCACACTCTTGTTTAGCCCGCTCTTCCTTCCTCCTCTTTCTCCTCCTCGGTGTTGGCCCATTACTCAAGGTAATTTAAGAATAGATGACATTTCAGGATTATTTAGTGGGATTAGTACAGAGTGGGCTCCTGGAGTCCCATTGCTAAGGCGGTGGGAATGACCCACTCGGCCTTTCTCCCGTTACATTCATCAAATCGCAGCTTCACTTGTAAACAGTCCTTTCCGTGGATTAACGTCCGGGGGGGTTCGCTTTGGAAATAGCCGACACTCGCTGTATCGCTGAGGTGTTTTTGATCTGATCAAGTGCTACACAAGATGAATGCCACAACTGAGGAGTCATCAAAAAGTAAATAGTGTCTACTGTATGTACAGCATCCCACTATCTCTGAGGGAAAACTGCTTACGCTATCACCTCTAATTACTTTTGCTTGACACGGAGTAGTGCCAGTATATCACATGAAGTAACTCGAACACTGTAGTTAGGGAAACACTGTAAGCAACTGCTGACATGCAGCTATTTTAAACAGCTAACTTAGCACACTAACTGCATTTGGTAATGACAAATATCTTCAGTGATCAAAGCATTTACAGAGTTGTTGTAGGTCCTATTCACCTGCGATGTAAAGGTTCCTTTTGATGATCCAACAGCTTTTATTTAACCCAAAATTCTCTGCAGTTGTAGGAAGAAATGCTATTTCCAAAGGGCTAAATGCATAAAAAGAAATATGCTTACAGGTTTTTTCTTTACATTTATTAAGCCGTGTGTGCTAAGTTCTGTTTTAGAAATGTCTGAATCACATGTTTGCATATCAATACTTCTGCCTGCTCCACCAATTTGTTCACACCAAGTGAACAAATTGCATAACATCGCCTCCGCTACATCTCACTCGTCGCTATGGGTGTATCGACACCAGCTGACAAGGATGCAGAGGTTTACATCACAATGTCAACAAGAAGAGCCACTGTGTGTGTTTCCTGGTAATATTTGAGCTATGTTTTTAGCCTGTTAGCATTTCTACCAATATTCCATGTTCCCAACACAGGCTGAAAATACTGAATGGGACATGATTTGGGTGATGATTTTTTTTGTAATTATATCTTAATGGGTACAAATACATATTGTTACTAATACCTGCTCCTGTTGTGTAAAAACTAGATCTGCTCCCCAAAGTCACTAAATATCCCCCTGTGTGCAGTTGCAGGTATGTGGAGGTATCAGCGCGAGTTGTTATGTTCCTGTGTGTCAACATCTGTGTACGTTCATGTTTGTGCTTACTGTACAAGTGTGTTTGCGCATGCTTTGTCCAGCACCTCCTCACATATCTGAGACAGAAATGTGTCGGCACCTTGGGGAGCGTGTTTCACTTTGCTTCCTCAGCGGCTGTCAGGCCTGGCCAAACGCTACCAGAGCACAGAGGAAATCCTCCGCTGCCTGCACCCCCTCCCCCCCCACCCATTCCTGCAAGACACGGGGAACATGGGAAAACATGATTTTGTGCACCAACTGTCTTAACACAACAGAAATTTTACCTTTACCAATACTTAACACAATAACTTGTAGTTTAAAGGTGGTAGTGTTAAAAATTACCAGCAATTCAAACAGTAAAGCCTGAGATGACTGATTAAAAATGTAGGGCTGATTAAAAATACTGTATTGTGTTGGTGGTTGTGTTGGTTGTTTGTATACCAGCCCCTTCACCAGTGAGATCTGTCAGCATTTGCACAAAACATATCGCCCAAACACACACACAAAAAAAAGATTAGTCAATATAACTCATTTCATGAAGAAATAAATGAGATTTGAGTCTTGAGAACTGATGAATCATTATTAGACGCACTGTAAAAAGGCTAAAAGGAAAGTGTGATATTTTGGCACATTTAGGAGGCGATTAGCTTAGCTTAGCATAAAGGCATAAAGAAGCAGCTAGCCTGGCTCTCTCCAAAGTTTAAAAATGTATCTACCAGCACCTCTGAAGTTCTCACACATTTGTTCCTTTTTCTTTACATACATACGCAAACAGGAATGTAAAAATGACAGTTTGTGGTTTTAGGGGAAGTTACATGCTAGAACAATTTCTTGGTGACCAGCAGTGACTTCCTGCTGGTCCCAGCATGTAACTTTCAGTGAAACCATGACCTGTCATCTTTATATTCCTGTTTGTGTGGGAATTAAACAAGCCAGATACAACATGTTAATTAGTAGGCTTTAGAGGTGGTGATGGATGAAATTTTGAACTTGAGAGCCAGACTAGCTGTTTCCCCCCTACTTCCAGTCTCTATGCTAAGCTAATTGACACCCTGGCTCTGGCTCAATATTTACCACACAGACATGAGAGTAAGATCAATGTACTCATCTTCTCGTTTCACTCCTGGCAAGAAAGCAAATAAGCAAATTTACCAAAATGTCGAAGTATTGATTTCAAGCCTAAATCCGCAGTCTAGACTTCAAGGTTAAAACTTTTTGAGTGAAAAAATGAACGTTTTGCTGTTGTGTAGTAGGTTACATATAATGTGATGCAGGTGCTTACTACAAGTTGAAACATAATCAGTGCAATACTATTAAAACCAACAGTTATATGTGACCTATATTGAACAAAATATTAAGTCTTCAATCACAGTTTAGTCTGTATTTATATTAAATGGCTTGAATCTTTACTGAAAATGACCAAATCAGCGCTTACTGGATGTTTTTCAGTGAATCTGTGTTTGACTGCAGTTCATGTGGACACCGCTTTCCGCCAAATGTGGATTGGGTCTTTAGAGAGGTAAACAACACGTGTCAAGCTTCTTTGAACATTAATTCAGGTTTTTCATTTTTCTGTTGTGAGTAAATTCTGTTAAGCTGGTTTAAAATCCCAGCCGGTGTGGTGATTGTGTCCTTGCCAAACTTCTGCATTGCTGGCTTGGAATCCTGCCTCTTTCATCATTGTTGTCTTAACCTTATCCAATGTACAAACCTTGCTTGCATGTCCTGAGCTCTCAAATCTGATAATATGGAAAACCATCTCAGGTCAATCAGGAAATTACATGTGGCACCCATCCAAGGATTATGATGGCAGGCATGGACAAAGCAGTGTAGTATTATTGTTGATCTTGGATTACAGATCGAGGCAGCAGAGCGATGACTTATCACGCTGTTGTTGATACAGCTTTTTGGTAACAGCGCTCCTGCTCTGGCCTCTGTTGTGCACACAGTTATTTCATCCAGCACAGTCATTGTGTGAAGCCGGGTTTGATGTTCACTGTTGCAGCTGAGTCGAGGGGAAAGTGCCAGTTAGTGAGCATCATGGAGGCTCCGCTGCTCCACACTGATGTTTGGTCACAGGCGGCTGCAAATGGGGTTGTGTTTGTGTGTAAGCATAGGAGAAGGAGGCATTATGCATACGTGAGTTAAGCTTGCATTGCGAGTAGCCGTGTGAAATGCATGAATGTGTACGTTTGTGTGTGCAGGTGTTGCGCAGCTCGGCCGTGTCTTTTCAGGGGGGACTGACAGGCGGCAAACCCTCACAGTGGCTGTAGTTTTGAGTCTGACAGCTCAGTGACACATCATTACATATTGCTCAAGGCAGTGCAAGCAACAGTGACCTTTTATGCTGCTGTTGAGTTCCTTGCACACGTGTACTTGTGTATATATGTGTGTGTGTGTGTGTGTATGTGTGGGAATGTTGCTGTATGTGTACATATATGTCTGTGTACATACATGACCTGTATGTATGATCTACTCTTTAAGTAACTTCATACCTCTGCTATGATATTCACCACTGTTTTGGAGGTGTTTCTTGTGACACTATATTTTCTTGGCTGCTGAGTCCAGCACTGTTTTGCCCTTTTTTTTTTACATTCACATTAATTTCACGTTGTGCAGACAGATGCACAAACACGAGGACACACGTGATCTTGCACTGTGACGTTTTAAAATATCACTCTCGAATGATGACTGAGAATAAATGATTTGATTTTAATTGAATGATTTTTTCAAATGAATGATTTCCCACCACAGAAGGCTTTCTGTCTTTTCTCTCACGCACAAAACAAATACATCAAGCTTCACCACAGATGGGTGACAGCCACTGCCCCAGAAACGTGGTTTCATATTTCTGTATAACATTCAATATTTATGACTAAATGAGTAACAATCAAAGTTAAAATTCTGAATAAATATCTTAATTATTTATTGACATTTTAAGAATCAAAAACTAAATTAATCTGCCTCATCAGGTCTATATGGGTGTGGTTTGATCAGATTTGATTGGCAGTGAAAATATGTTTGCAGGGCCTTCTTTAAAAGGAAAAAAGTATGTAAAGTGTCACCAAGAGACTTCAGAACAGCTTCAGTGCTTCTTGTCATACAATCTACAGTCTCTGAAACTCCACTGGAGCGATGAACAGCATTCTTCCAAAAGATATTCCCTCATTTGGTGTCTTAATGATGGTGGTGGAGAGCTCTATCTTACACACCGATCCAAAATTTTCCGTATGTGTTGAACTGGGCTGAGATCTGTTGACTTTGAAGGCCACGGCATATATGATGTGATCATTTTGCCATCCACGCCACAATAATGAATCCTTTTCCAAAGGCACGAACTGCAGAGCTTTTCCTCTCTCCATCTTGTTCCAAAATCAAGGTCAACTATACATGTCACAGAGCATGACTGGATGTTAATGCTTAATTGCATCATAGAGTACATCTGTATGGAAGCATCTGCATTTGTTATGTTCATTCACTCTTTATCCAGGTTCTTCCTTTAATTTTTCACCAGTGTGTATCTGCCTGCAGAGCTCGGGGTCAAATAAGGTTGACTAGCAAGCTAATTGCTATACCTACCATGGAAAACACCTAAAGGCGGCTATGATTAACTAAGCTAGCACTTTGCTGTAAACATATTGCAGGAGCTAAAAAGGCTCACTGACTACATTAACATTACAAATGCTATATACTCGTTAATTTGGTTAATAAAGCTAACAGCAAGCAAAGATATCAAGCTCATTCACTTCAGCTTGATGTCATGATGTAAATGGGTTCCTAGTTTGCTGTAGACAACCTCAACCTCAAACAATAATAAAACATATGTAAAAGATACTCTCACACTCTAAATTATATACTTAGCTTTAAAGGAATAGTTTGACATTTTGGGAAATAAACTGATTTATTTTCTTGTCGTGAGTTAGATGAGAAGATCCATACCACTCTCATATCTGAGAGTTGTAATAATCATCTAACTCATGGCAAGAAAGTGAATAAGTGTTACTTCCCAAGATATCAAACTATTCCTTTAAAATACCATAAATTGATGTTGATGATGGACATTGGAGAGACAGTTTACTACCACAGCAGCACTTTCCCCACAGGTCTCTCTTTTCTGTTTCGCTGTTTTCATTATTATCTACTTTTTTGTTCTCTTTTCCTTCCTTTCAATTCAAACAGGACTGACCTAATATTTTGGATGTGAGTGGTCTGGGATGGCATCCTTTGTCAAAATTCAGAGCGCATATGTGTGTTTTTCCCTCTTCTTTTCTGGCGGCGAGGCAATATCGAGCGGAGAAAGTGTTGACTCAGGGGGAAGGAAAGTGTCAGATTAATAACGAAGACGGGCCACGAGAGGCAGCGGAGGAAGCAATAGAAATTAGACAAGGTGTCCTCATAGTTCAGCCGACTGAAGCGTGTGCCATGTATTTGCAGTGTTGCAGGTTTAAATCAGGTTCATATAACTGTTTGTCATCCTGTGTCTCTCCCTTCGTACTTGTCTTTTTATTCCGCTGCATACTGTCTAATGAGAGCAAAAAGGCAGACAACATTTTAATTTTTAATAACAAAGATGGGTCATGACAGGCGGTGGAGGAAGCAGGGAAATTAGATGAGGAAAGAGTCCCCAGATGAGGCTGGAGGGAAGGAAGGGAGGGTGGCAGAGAAGAAGGCAGGTTAGCTGCAGCTAATGATCATTTTCATTATTAATCTGTCACCAGTGGTGGAAGGTAACTAAGTACATCTACTCCAGTACTGTACAATTCTGAGGTACTTGTGCTTTGAGTACCTCCATTTTCATGTTAATTTATATTCTTTCAGTACTTTTTACTCCACTACATTTATCTGACAGATATACAGTAGTAACAAGTTATTTTAAAGATTTAAAGATTTTAAATACCAAACGTGATTCAGTATTAAAAATAAAAACTATCCCACCATTTATGAAGTAGTTTAAATGCACTTCATCCTCAACCAGCTAACATTAAAATTCTTACACTACATCAGTGATAATAATCCAGTAGTACAGTTGTTGGTATTGAAGAACAGGATTTCTCTTTGCCAGTTATGTGAGCTAAATGAAGTACAGAAAGATTATTCAGTAAAACCTAAAAATGATTCATTCTTTATGGAAGATGGTGAAATTAAGAAAACACTTTATGAAATGGACATGTTTGCCCTGTGTGAGTATTTGGACAATGCCTGGTTAAGAAAGAAAATACTTTTTTAATTTGTTTGTTTTTCTGTGTAAAACATATTTTTCCGATACTACATACAGCATGTTGTGTGCAGCAATGATTCATTTCTGTTTGGAACATGAATGTTAATCATCAGAAGTTATTTATATGTTGTATTATATTGCGCGTCATGTAACTCCATGTGGGATGGATCATTTTTAATGGTATGACACGAAAATAAAAATTCATTCATTCATTCATTCAGTACTGTATAGTATAACACAGACCCCATTCATGCCATTTACTTTTAATTTTGATACTTCAAGTACATTTTGCTGCTTGTACTTACTTATACTCCTACTTAGGTTTTTTTATCTTTAATTTTTTACATTTGGTTAATCTATTAATCATTTAATCTGTGTATACTGTAATGTTGTGGGGAAAATGCCCGTGTTCCCAGAGCTCAAGGTGACATTTCCGAATTTCATGTTTTGTCCAATCAACAATCCAAAATCCAAACATATTAAATTTGCACAGCAGCAAACATTGAATAAGCTGTAACAAGGGAATATTTGGCATTTTTACTTGAAAAATGACTTGATCAAAATTGTTGCCACATTTTTTTGTTTGACTAATCAATGAATCAACTAATCATTCTAGCACTAAGGTGGGTAGGAAGGGAGCACAGAATGGAGGAAGGGAGGGAATGAAAGAGGGAAGATGGACGTGAGGCTGGAAGTAATGGAGGGAAAGATGAAGGAGGAAAGGAAGCAGCGAGAGAGGGGAAAGGTGGTATAGTTGTATATTTAGACAGATGAGAAGAAGGAACAGAAAAGAAGAGGAGAGATGGGACCTAAGTGAGGACTGAGTGGGCGGCTGGGTGTGTGTGTATGTGGCAGATGGGTGGGGTGAGGGGGGGTGGGTCGGGTGTATGTGACACATACCATCAGGCAGGATGAGGAAAAAGCAAATGAAGTACATGCCATCTCTCCCTGCATCCTGCATTATGCTAATGAGCCTTCTAATGCTGCTGCTGCTGCTCGCTGAGCTCATGTTGAGAACGTATGACACACACATGCACACAAACAAGAAGGCTTAGGTGTGTGTGTACCTGCACGTGTATACAGGCAAAGATGTGAGCATGCACATGTAGGCTTAAGTAGACTGTCTTATATAATCATGCATGCACACCTTTCGCATGGTTGCACAGAGTTTGGTCAAAGGAAAAATCCCCCTCCCCTCCACCCACTGCTTCTTTCTCAGTGTTTCTTAGAGAAATGTCTCCACCTCTGATTATCAGATATGTCCATTACTCATGTTTGTTAATAGAAAAGTCACTGGCGGTGACATCATCCTCCTCCTCCTCCTCCTCCTCTTTACATTTTGCTGTTGGTCACATGACACTGTGTCACTCTCTGAGTCAGGATGTGCAGTCTGAAGCCAGATTCATTCTTCCTGCATGGCCAGGTTGCTGGTCAGAAGTTTTAAAAAAAAAAAAAAAGATCAGTTTGCTTAGTATGTTTATATATGTTTTGTTTTTGCATTTTTGTGAGTGGCCACATTATGTGTGACTTTAACAAGCACTCGGTGTCAAGTCATTTGGAAATAGTGAAGTTTAGAGCTGCAACGATTGATTGATTAGTCGATCGACAAAGAATTGATTGGCAACTATTTTGATAATTAAATAATTGTCATTTTTGTCAAGCAAGCTGGTTGCAGCTTCTCAAATGTGAGGATTTGATGCTTTGGGTTTTGGACTGTTGATCGGACAAAACAAAACTTTCACTTTCAAAAACAAGACATCACCATGAGCTGTACGAAATTATAATATAATATTCAATAACTTTCTGTAAAAGATGTTTTATGTGCCATGTAGGTAGAGAGGACAATGGCAATAGAATTAGCAGAGTAGGTTTGGAGAGTGAAAAGAGCACAATGCTTTTGTATGTCGTGCCTTACTGTTACATTTTGAAATTCTGGACATTCTGGACGGCTGAGAGAAAAACTTGGCATTTAGCCTATATTTGATATTTTACATAGTTGAAAAAATATCTGCTGTCAGACTCCATTGTAACTGTTCTGGGAATATCTCTACCTGACATGATATTATCAGTGTTTGTTCAGTTATTCATTGGAAGAAAAATACACAACGAAACAACAAAATGGGTTTTAAAGTTGCAAAGTGCATTACAAATATTTGTCGATGCCTGAGTGGTGCAGTGGTAGAAGCTTTGTCAGGTGCCCCAATTGAGCATTATTGGCAGTGTAAAGTGGGAAGCCAGTGAGGGATCACACCCTTTTTGCGGCACTACTCTCACTGGTTGATCAGGGAGGGTGGTGGGATTGCATCCTCCTGGTAAAAGCTCTTCACTGTTGTGTAAAAAGACACGGCTGGTGCGACTGATACACATGGCTCTCCTCACCCTCCTCCTTAGGCCAGAAAGGACGAAAAAGGGTAAAAACAGGGAAAAAGTAAAAACAAAGTTGATGTAGGGTTGATTTTCCTTCCTTTGTGTGTATCCTGAACAGCCTTGAACAGGAGCCATAAAGTGGGTGAGTCAGAGAGCAATAAAAGATGAAATGTTGGTGCAAAATCTGCCTCATAAACAGTGGCATTAGGAAAAATAAGACAGGAAAGTTACTTTACTGTGACTTACAATGTATCTGACATCTTGTGTGCACCTAGAATTACTTAAAAAGAGTTTCTCGCCCAGATTCACTGTTTCAGTGAATGAGAGGACTGGATCTGCAGTGTTGTGTGCATTGAACTGGCTGAAGCTGCATCACAGTGGGAGTCGATGAGAAGGGAGGCCAGGCTCAGTCAAACACCTGAATATTGGGTCCTTGTTGCATGTCATTTTCCTTCTCTCTCTCCCTTAGTTTCCTCTCTGTTTCTACTGTATCCTGTTCAATAACGGCAAAAATGCCAACAAAAATTTAAAAAGTTTAGCTCTATATCTAAAATACCTGAAATATCAATGATTAACTCTCATAAATGAGAACAGTAAATTAAGCCTGAAAATTTGATTTCACTGTTTGATAATAAAAATGTAGCCTGGTGATTGTACCATGAAAGAAAAGCCTTCAAGTGTACCAAATACATACAATAATACATCCATGCATTTTATCCATTTCATATCATTTTTTGTCATTTTTGAGCCCTCAAATGCTTGATTGATATTCAATCATGAACATAAATATGAGCATTAGACATTGTGCATATAGAAGTAGCAATAACTGAAATATACAAAAACGTAACTTTTTAAGACAAACCATAAAAATAACTTCACCGCTCATCAATGTGCAAAAAATATTTTTAGATGTTAAATTTGACAAAGCGTGCAAGAGTAAAGCGTGTAGAAGCAAAACTATCTGGCATTTAATGCAGCAGGAAGCAGGAGTTCAGTTCATTTCTATTCTGAATCAAAATAATTTAAAAATATTTTAACCTTGCACTCCTGCTGAAGTGCTCTTGAGCAAGGCAGAGAGCATTTACCTACTTCAGGGCACCATACAACTACTGCAGTAGTCTCACCAAGACTTACAGAAAGAAAACATTCCCACTCACGCTAAGAATGCTGCTATAGTTGTAGTTTGATTCCTAACAGAGCCATAGTCATTACCATCAGCTTGCTTATAATGTATAATATGTAGGGAGGATTGTTCACTGAATGGACTATACATGTTTGTTCAGTATCCATAGTGCTGTTGTGTCCAAGGGGGAAACAGTGTTGAAGGACAAACTCTCTGCCCTGATCAGATGACACTCATTTAAAACATGTCAGGCAGCTCTTCCCCGCTGGCCACGTTTTTGCCTGCCATGTTCCTATGCCATTTTTTCCCTCCTTGTCACATGTCATCCCTGTTTCTGTTGATTTACATCAGTCTATGTCTGGCGGCCATCCTGCGCAGAGACAGACAGATAACTCTAATAGTAACTAACTAATGACGCTTGGCTGTGGATTTGGCTCAAATTGAATGAATGAGGTCTGTGTGCGAGGAGCGGAGAATCCAAGTGCCTGTTGCATGCCAGACGGATATAGCGGGCAGGCGGTCTGTGTACCTCCCCAGCAGATTGGAAGAGGAGGAGGAGGTGGATTGGATGTGTGAACAGCTGGTGACTGAATAAAGACTGGTTTGGGATCATGGGAAGGAAACGGTGCAGAGAGAGCAAGATGAGAGGTCAGGGACACGAGGCAATGGTGGGGTCGTGAGATCGGTCCTGATGCGAGACCAAGTTAAATTGGCCTGTTCTGTCTTAGATGTACGTCTTGCATTCTTGTGTCTTTTCTTTTAATTAATCTGCTATGGGTAGAGAGGGTTGACAGGTTTGTTTAGTAATTAGCACAGTCACCACGTTCCAAAAAGGAGTGGTACTGCACAACTTGGTGTAATATATGATAATTGACCTGGAAGTATCTAATTGGCAGTCATGATAAGAGCTGGTCAAAATCTCAAACTGCTAAGAGAAGGTACATCTCTTCTTCCTTTCATATTACTTTTTCTCTGGGACCTTTCACAGCAATATTTCAAAGTTTATACTTGTTCCAATAAAGTAAAAAAGAAAACTACTCTAATCCAGATTATAAAGACAGACATGCAGGTCAGGAATGATTGTCGACTGTATATCCTATTTCAAATGCCTGTCTGTGTTAGTCGTGTGGTGGACCGGTGACCTGTCCAAGATGTCCACCTGCCACTGAGACTCTGAAAAAGGATTAAGCAGGCAAACCTTTTTTAATTGAATTGAATTTCACTCATGACTACCAAAATGCATGTTGTTTTTTTTCCTAACCTCAACCAAGTACTTCTAAATGCCTTCAGCACACATTAACCATGATGTAACTGCAATATCTGAATACTGTAGGAATGATTCATCAGCAAGACAGTGTGCATCCATGCCAGCGCCTCTGTAAGTGTTTTGAGCTAAATGCTAATCGGCATGCTCACAATTGCAATCTCAGCATGCTGATATTTAGCAGGTAATGGATTTGACAGTTAAGTTTTGACCTGATTATAGTGCTAGACGAAATGTCAGGGGATCATCAAAGTTATTACAATTTATTCTGAGTGGGACATGAGTGTCCGCGCCAAATTTCACGGTAATCCATCCAATAGTTGTCGAGACATTTCAATAAAATGCCTCAGATGTCAAGCTCACAGTGAAGTCAGAGGATCATCAAAGTCATTAGGATTCATCCTGCGTGGACTATGGATATCTGTACCAAATTTGTTGAGACGTTTCCATCTGAGCCAAAGTGGTGGACCGACCGACCGACTGACATTCCCACTAGCACTACTTGACATTGAATGTTCAGTTAATCCACGGTTTTGCAGAGTAATTTTATAAATATTCTGTTGGTTTTCAGCATTCTTTGGTAGCAGTATACAAGAGACCTTGTCGTTACATTCTGAATAGAAAATGCAATGTGTGTGAAAGGTTTTATACACGATAGCATTTTTAAATTGTCTGTGTAAGAATTTTAGTCTCGAAAGAAGACTCCTTCGTTTTTGTGATGCCAGTGACTGTGACCACGGCAGTAGACGCATTGTAAGTCAAGAATAAATCCAAATCCACCCCATTATTTCCGACCTTTGTCGTTGTTCCAGTGGCTCCGACATTGACCCCTTTTTGATAGAGGTTAATCCCTCAAGCATGCACACTGAATGAGCCATCTCCAGCTGAGTGGCAGGTTTCACTGTGGGAAGCTGGGGCATCTCGAGGACGCCGACTTCCTCTCCTCTTCTCCTCCCAACCACTTCCCTCTTTCCCTCCTTCCTCACACCCCACTCCCTGCTCCGCCTCTGTATTCGACCCAGCTGGCACACCTAGGGGGCTGTGAACAGGTGTTATTCCCCTGTCAGGGGTCGCGCTTGAAGGAGATAGCGGGAATGAAGTTGGCATGGCAATGACTGGGAAATCAGGTCAGCATCCCGAACCCACACACACAAACATAGCTACACACGGCCAATAGTGTCTAAAAATAACGATGTCACCAACAGGGGGTGGACAGGAAAATAGAGTAAATGAAAGCAGAAGCATTTGCTGAAGTAGGGGATGTGATGAGCGCAAGGGTGGCCTGGAGAGAAACAGATATGGAGGAGGGTTGAAGATATACAGAAAGTGAGAGAGGAAGAGTGGAAGAGGAGGTAGTAGATACACAGAAAGAAGAGGAGGAGGTCGGGGAAAAATGAGACGGAGGATGAAGATGGGAAAGGAGAGGCTGGCTGGACAGGGCCAACCATATCCCCCATGATTGTCCCTGCCACACCTTGTTAAGGCACCCCACCGTCTTCCCCCCCCCATCCCTCCCCTTTCCCCGGGCGCTGACACACTGTGTTCCTGACAAACACAGTAGGGGGGACATGGGGAAAAGCAGAGGAGCGGAGGAACAACGGCTGCAGGAGGCAGCGCCGTATTGTTCAGGCTGAATTACACGGTCACGCAGGGTGGGCAAAGTAGAAACTCGCCGAACAAGAGAGGAAGGAAGAAGACACGTACTGTAAAGAGGGATTAGCTTAAACAGTAGGGGAGGAGAATGAATTTGAAACAGTCAGACCTGGGTCAGATAGTATTTGCAAAAACTTCTTAGTGTTACCCGATGGGTGGGAGGCCGCTCGAGTAGAATTGATTTAAGCAGAGAAGTCCAATTCTGTAACTGAAACAATAAGTAGCATATTGCACTTTTCCACCTCAGGAGTTTTTCCAGGAACGCAGGAGCCCTTTCAGGAACTCGGGAACTACAGCTGCATTTTAGATGAGAAGAGAATCTTTGCTTTGAGTTCGGAGCTAGAGACTGGAGGTGATTATCTTAGCTTAGCATGAAGACTGGAAGCAGGGGGAAGCTGCTAGCCTGACTCTCTCCAAACCTCAAAAATTAACCTAAAATTAACCAAATCTCACTAATTAACTCTTTGTATCTCATTTGTTTAACCCATAGACCAATAGTAATGGAAAAATGACAATTGTGGTTTTAGAGGAGTTGCACATTGTAAGTATTTTTTAGCAAACAATAGCCGGAGGCACTGACTTCTTATCACATACAGTGACCAGTGGAGATGCTGCACAGAAGTATAGGTGGATGGATAAACTGTTGTTCAAGGAATAGTTACACAACCTAACCCCCTCTTCTCTCCAGTCATACAGTATATTTGACCTTTGAGACAGCCAGGCTAGCTGGTTCCCCCTGCTTCCAGTCTTTATGGTAAGCTAGGCTAGGCTAGCACAGACATAACAGTGGTATCGATTCTCTCATCTAACTCTTGGAAAGAAAGCGAATAAGTGCATTTAAGTGCACAAAAGGCTGAATTAGACTAATTGGCTGCTCTAAAAAAGAGCAAGATAAAGAGAGATTGGGTGACTGAGAGAGAGTGAGCAAAACAAAACGTAACTTTATTTGCTGATTGGTTCAATGCGTCTACATACTAAAACAAACACTGAAAAGTTCATCTCCCAGTCTGGAAACAAGCATCTATCCTTTCTTTTGTTTCCACTCTCTCCTCTCCACTTCTACTTGTGCAATTCTCTTTTACAACATCCATGCAGACATCTGAGCTCTAATGATTTAGTATTGTCTTTTATTAAAAAAAGAAATCACTAAAAAATTAATTTTACATCATCTTCGCGCCTTCTTCAAATGCAGTAGAAAACACAAACAGCAAGAAGATGGGGTATGCTGCAGTAGGAAGAGAGCCGAATGAAAGCAAAACATCAGGCAGGCATCTTAATTGAATAGGCATGTACAGCTGTAGACTTCGTCCTCGAGAGGTTTTCAACAAATGTCACAGTGAATGAGGAGAGTGATGGAGGACAGAATCGATCGTAGTTTAGTTCCCACAGCTTCTTTCCCCTCCTCCACCTCTCCCTTTGCCCCTGCCTTCCCTTTTCTGTCCCAGAGGATTTAAAGGCTCCTCGACTGTGAGACCAGAACCTCCCTCTGACTCACTGACTGACTGACTGACTGACTTGCCGACTGATCTTCCCTCATTCCTCAGGCAGGGAGAGCAGGATTAAACCTCTTCACCACTTCGCCACTCACCACTTCCTCCGCTGTGAGACCCTGCCCTTTGCATGTTCCTTCTACATGGCTGACTGTTTTAGATATCCCGCTGCACACCAGCTAGACTTTTAGTGCACTTTCCATTTAACAGCAGCAAAGGGCAGGCTGGCGGAAAGCTTTAATGCTGAGGAATTAATAGTGCATCTACATGGTGCTTCGTACCGGGCTTCATAGTTGACGTTTGAGGGTCCCACAGAGCTTTAGGTCAATGCACATCCATTACGTGTGCATTGCTCTCACCAAGTGAATTGCTGAGATCTGGCAACATGGTGACATAGCTACAACCAAATCTGACAAGGCGGATTTGGCAAACAAGAGAGGTTATAAATGAGCCAACAGCATAACCAGATTATTTAAACTAGTGGTTCCCAACTGGTCTTTCCTCAAGGTCCAGATTTCTTCTCCGTCTCTGGGAAGACTGCTACAGTCAGTGGCTGTGCAAGAGAAGGGTCACATTACCCACAAAGCATGTTGCATGTTGCAGCGCTGCTACTAACTAGGAAGCAGGAAACAGTGCTTCAAAATAAAAACGTTCTGGGAATTCACTAACTCAGAAAGAGCTAGTGGTCTGCTTTTGGATCATGACCCACCAGTTAGGATCCACGGATCTAAACCCCTTTATTTAGAGGCAAAACTGAAATTGAAATGTTGGTGGAAATCCCTTAATTGCACAAGAAAACCATCAGTGCACTGAACTACACAACTACACTGTTTACAAGTAAGTAAGTAAAGTTTATTTATATAGCTCCTTTCTTGAGGGAGCTCTGACGTCCGTAGGCAGACTGTCCAGAGCTTTGGGGCCGCTGCGGTGAAAGCTCGGTCAACCTTGCTTTAGAGTTTTGACTGAGGGAGAGACAGCAAGCTCTGGTCAGAAGACCTCATAGACATGGGGAACAGGAAATTAAAAGTTTATGAATGTAACCAGGGTCTTGATTATGGAAGGCCTTGTAGGTCAATTGAAAAAATCTTGAATTCAGTTCAGCCAGTTAAGTGAAGCTAGAATTTGAGGTGAAGTTGTATATACTCATGTTATCCTTTAAAGCACCATACAGGTTTGTTTTTGCAGGTTTAACCCAATGAACTACATGTGGCCACTTCAGCTGTTCAGACTTGCCTTATCATCACAAATGAACCTGCAGCCCCAATGCATGTATGATATAATCAAGCTTTATTAGGAACACATCTCCTGCCACCTTCAGATATACAAGTTCACAATTATTATTTCCTATCCGAGAGGAAATGGGTTTTCTTCATGAGCCACCTTAGAATTAAATAAGCCAATTTCCTTATTTTTCAGATGACATTGACGGTGTTTCTGTTCAGGTAAATCTGATTTGTTTTGTCCAGTGGTTGATGGATCTCAGTTGTGAGCTGAAATGTTACTGATTTGACATGGCACTATGATAAATGTGATGAAAGTTCATGATATCAGTAGTTTATCAACCTTAGTTCCTAATTACCCAGTTTTTACCAGCTACTGGTTTACTGGTCAGTCAGCTGTTTGCACCTGCTGATAGTATTTAGTGCTGCCTGCTGTCAAGACAAAAACAGCTAAAATACTGCAACATTTCCTGCCCTGCACTGTGCTTAGTGGACAGATTGCATTATTCCAGCGTCCAAGTCAATCTCCTGCGCTGTTAGCTAATGGTAATGAGGATTTGGGACGACGGATGATGGCAACACGCTCCATGGGACGGAATTAGCGCTGAGCATTTCAACTTTCCCTGTGAGGCAGTGGCCCTTTTATCCCATCATTATTGGCGGAGACAATGGTGTGGTTAATCTTTTTAAGACAACACAGCGGAGGGCCAGGAGGGAGGGAGGAGCCGTTCAATAATCTCATCAGAGACCAGAGGACGTACACTGTGATGGAGGAGAGTTCCTCCCTTACATATCGAATCATCCTCCTCTCCTGGCTCATCTTGGCTCTCTCCTCTCCTGTTACACCCCCCCTTTTCCCTGTCGTTCCCTGTGTGTGTCTGTGTGCGTGTGTGCAAGCTGGGAATACACTATGTAGCCATGTATCTTGTGCATGTGTGTGTAAGCATCCTTGACTGCATTAAAGAAAGGTGTAATGTGTCAGGGGAGCTGTCAGATATAAAGTGTACATGTAAGGTGAGTGTGTTGAAGGGAACTGAAGGTGTGTTAGTGTACAAACTGTAGGTGTGTGATGCTATGAAGTGAACACAGTGGTTAGCAAAGGACAAAAGTCTTGTCGATAAACTTAATCACAATGCAAGCATAGTATCAGTTTGTGTACAGATGTTTAACCAGTGTTCATATCATATATCATTTATCACATTTGTATATGCGTTGAAATGTATATTGTTTGAATAGCATTGCACATGTATGAATAAGAAGGGTGTGTTAAGCTCAGCAGTCTCAATTCAAGTCTTTTATTACACCAAACAAATCAACTCATCAAATACTCTCAAATATTCAAATGCTTGGGTTTGAACAAGCTAATACAAAACGTACATGTGATACTGTCACACTGTGGAAATTTAAAGTAGGTAAAATAAGTATTTAAAAGTGAGTAAGTGGTATATTTATAGGGAAATGAAGACCTGAAAGGGGTTAAACTAACCCACCTCTAGTGCATCCCCTCTCATGGACAAACCCGACAGCCTTTCTCGCTCAGCTTCTAACATGATTTCTTTTCTCTCTGCGTGTTCATCTTTCAGCACCTACTGGGACAAGAATATATATGGTACAGGGGAGGATTGATTCAGAGAAGGTTAACCTTGTTGTTAACATCCCATCCCTCCACCCAACCCTCCCCTCAGCCTGCCTGCTGACATGTGCTCGCCACCCACCGCCAGACTTTAAGGAGTGAACAGCAGGGACGTAAATTAATGTAAAGCATGAAGCAGAAGTTCACAACCTCTGTTTTTTTGGCAAGCAGCCCTCGATGTTGAGGCCAGAAAATTCCTCTAACCCCAATAACTGTGAAGGAAAATGTTTAGGGTCAGCCTGTAGACTACATGCAGTCGTTTTCACAAGCCGGTCAATGGAAATTCATTGGCAAGCCGTGCGACGTTTATAGCGGTTCTATGCAGCCCAAAGGCCATTGGAAGAAGTTCCACAGTCATTTCTGTATAATTAGGAATTTATCAAGGGACCCGTTTTAACATCAGACGACACCGCATTGGTTGCCAGCCCTAAGGTTAGGAAACTGTGATGTACGGTAGAGAATTGCAGTGTTAAACCCAGCTATAGGCGTGTTATGTACTGTATGTGTACTGTGGAGTGTGTATGGGAGCATTGTGTGTACAGGACCCCGGGCTTCTGATAGTGATCATAATTTCATGGTGTGTTTTCAAGTGTTGTTGTGTCAGTGTGTGTTAGTGTGTGTAGCTGTAGTATGTGTGTATGCGTGTAGCTATTGAATGTCAGAAGCAGAGTATTCTGGCTGGCAACACACACACACACACACACACACACACACAGCCCCCTCCAGAGAAAATCTGTGTCCCTGACTATTTTTAGAAGTGTATGTATCTTTCCTATGCCATCCACTTCTCAATCAGTGATGTCTTTCTGTGTCTGCAGCAAATCGAATGTACCCCCTACTGCCAACCCATCACACACACACACACACACACACACACACACACACGTGTAATTCTATAGAGGAGGAAGTATTATATTACATACTGTCTTATGTATAGACAAATACTCTGAATAATGTTTTATTGAGATCTGAAAAAAGAGTAAAAAAAAACTGTTATGGTTGATCTACAGATCACTACAGGTTCTTGCACACTTTATATCCCACAGGACCCCCTTAATTACTATTTCTGGCTACGCTACTGGTTTACGTACAACTTGCAAGCATTCACATCATCAAACAACTCAAAACTACTTTATGATTGCAGTGAGTTGGTCAAGTGATGGCTGAAAATACTGTGCGTTGACAATATATCACCATATCCATTAAATTTAAGTTTGACATGAGGCTTTTTTGACATGAGGCTGGTTTTCAGGCTCTTATTTCTAAGCAGCGTCATAATTATGACTGGGATGGTGACATGAATGCTACAGTATTTATAAGTCAGAAACTGGTAATTATGTAAACTCCAATATGACATGAACGTGACTCTAACCCTCAAATAGACCAGCCCAAAAATGTCCTCACTATTCAAAATGTCTTCATGCTAAAGGTCTAAAACTCAAATGTTCCTCACAAAATAGAAGCACAAGATGCAAACATGCACAGTACACACTCCCCTCCCCCACACATTTGCTCCTTCCTCTGTAACTGTAAAAGTGGTGATATCCACATAATGCACAAAGAGACAAGGCACACAAAGAACATTTGCACCAACTCGCACATACTCACGCTCATAAATGTGCATTCTGTTGCTTGATTAGAGATCCACTGAGGTTTGACACTGTGTTTTTTTCCCCTCTTCTGTTCCTGTTTGCAAATGCAGAAATAATAGCAGCATGTGTAGTAACACCAATGTGCAGAACGGAGCAGAGGAAGGGCTGCCTGTTGTGTGAAACGTGCTGTGCGTTGGTCAGCTGCCGATGTCCAGTGGAGAGCAAAATAGCCACAGAGAGGCCAACGTGACAGACAGGTGTACAGACGGTGATAGCACAATGAGCTCTTTTTCAGACTTTATAGATACTAAATATAGTTTTTTACAATGACAGGGTGGCTTTAGTATATTAATGACCCAGGTTTAGGGCCCATTATGTTTTTAAAAAATCCAGAAATGTATGAGTTTTTGTCTTGATTATTAAGAAACATGATCCTTTTATAAATAAACACTTTCTAATGTTCCCACTAGAAAGTGGCACAGCGAAATTCAGCCCCGAATTAGAGTCAGATACTGAGTAACATTCGGACTACTTGCAGGACTGGATTTCTCTCCAAACTTGTTTCTATATTTGCCTTTGTACTGTTTACTGCACCGTAGCATTTTGTTCTCAGGATTATACATTTCATTCAGTAAAGAGTTATTTAAAAGCGAGCTAGTTTGATAACTGTCATTAGCTTTGTCGCTAACGGGAACGCAAAGTTCACACATTTCTCCCAAAAGATGCATTCATACCATTAACTCCTGTCTCATTACTATCTGCAAACACTCCGACATGGGGGGGGGTTAAAGAATACTGAACGGCATAAAAGAGCTGATACGCTACACTGTTCCCTCAAAGGTCAACACTAACACTGACATCTTGCAAGTGGTCAATATTGCAAATTTGTGTGTGAAAGTTCACCAAAGTTTCCCTCAATGTGAAAAGTCTGAGTGGACTTATTTGCCCCAATGAGCAAATCGTTGGTTTCCAGCCATTCAATTCATGCAAAAACATGGAAATGGATTTTGTGGACCCCCCTGATTTTTACTTTCTTACAGGAACTGTGATGCGTACCCAGCAGCTCATTTGCTCTTGTGTCTATGACCAGAAGCATTTTATGAGCTTTCAACATTGCAAGAGGACCTTTTCTTTACTGTAAATTGTGATCAGCGTCCTTTTGCAGTAGGAAACATAACTTTTGGGTTTGTGGGGACAAACACAATTTTAAACCTTTTTAAATTTACATTTTACATTTCCACTGTAAAATGTGGATGTGGAAATTAAAAAAACAAAAAAATCTGGATCAGAAAAACATCTCGAGTGTCTTTGAGCAAGCCACTAATTTTTTTTTATCCCAGCAGCAGTGTTTCACTGTAGCTGACCCTGTGCTGCAGCCTCCCTGAAGAGGAGGTGAAAAGAGGATTTTTCTGCACAGACATCAATAATGTATCACATTTAGCCCCTCTGGACAGTATCATGACCTTTAATGTTTGCTTTGTAAATTATGACTTGTGCAATAGAAGTCAAATAGCTTTGCACAGTAATGTTTTATAGACAATGGTCAATTTCAACTATAAACTGGTGACCAGAAATGAAACATTGGGACCTTTTATCTTGTGTGACATCTTTGATACTGATCATACCAATGTGGAGAAGTGATTCTCACCCGTGTGGAATTGAGGCTCAGTAGGCTATAAATTTATATTCCAGTCAAACACCCCAGCAGCTCATTTAACTGACACCTTCAACCAGAAAAAAAGTAATTAATTAGTGAGATCATCCACTGTACCATTTCAGTGGAGTGAAAAGCTGCAACTTCAGCCATGATGGTACATGGTGTAGAGGATGTCTGTATCTTAACATACAAAATGTAGAATAAATTAAATCCATGAAAGCAGCTGATAGGCCCAGAGCCTAATTAATTATATGAATATGTTTAAGTCGTTACTGTTCAAATAGAACTTGTAGGACAGTGTGACGAGGAGGAGATACGATTAAGAAATCAAGCAGATGGTTGTAGACTTGAAGCCACCAGTTTAATTTGTTCATGTGGTAGAAATTAAGTTTTAGTATTTTTAGCAAATTCTGAAAAGAGATATATCCACAGTTTGAAAATGATTTATTGTACTGTACTTTTGGATGGATAGAAAAAAAGGTTATTTTAATTAAATTCTTTATTTGACAGCTTTTAAGAATAATTTTTAATAATTAAATTCCAAAATGATAGTTTGTTTTGGAATTAAACTGCTTGTATCAGAAGTTTGGGGGTCGACTTGTTTGCTGTCTTACCAGCATTGATCAGTTTCTCAGTTGATAGACTGGTCCGTTACGTACGTGCTGGAGGTGTTGACTTATTTACGTTGCGTATTTTTAGCTGGCTTGCTAACGTTACAGAGGCTAAGCTAGCTGCTGGTCAGTAAATCTCTCCAAACTGTAGGCTGGCTGCTTGTTAAACAATAATGAAACACAAAAATTAAATACAAAATATGTTTCTCTGGCCTTATGAACCAACACCTTTTTCATAAGACTTTTTCTTTTTGCTAATTTGTGTTTATTTGGTAGCATTTTTGATATACACTCCAGATATTACACACATTTTTCATCAAATCATAACCAAGTCGCGTCCCATCATCCAACACTCCCCACTTTAGTCTCTCAGGTCTATCCAAACAGAGGTAATATCTGAATAAATTATCATCTCAATACAGACCCAGAAACAGAAAATAACAGTAGAAAAATGAATATACAATATGAACAAGAACAAACACAGCAGGGATAAACCAACAGTCAGTTGTATAATTACTTTGATACCTGCAACCTCATCACTCTCGCCATTTCGTAAACAGATCTATGTTCGCCCCATGCAGATAAGAAGTTGTTCAGTGATAAAGGTGCTTACCTGCTGAATATTGAACCATCCATGGGCGCCTGGTTATGTTTTAAAAATGGAGGGACAAACTTGGAAAGATACATAATTGGCAGGGGGGTCTGGCGGTCCTCCCCCAGGAAAAAAAAAGTAATTTAAAACAAATTTCCTGTATGTCTACACCACCTAACCTCTTGGATTGAGCCACCTGCACTAGTCTAGATTAGTTAGATTCAGGGTGCCATGAAAACCAAGAATGTATCAAGAACAGTATATTGTGAGAAAATTTCAGAGCGACAGAGACACAGTGTCCCCGTAACCATACTCTCACTCCTGCCTGTGTGCGCACGGCATGAGAGGAGAGACGCTGTGCTGCTGCCAGAAGAGCTGCTGACTGAGATTACTCTGAGCAGCATACATGGGAATACATTACAGTATAATAATTTGTATCTACTCTCGCTTTCCCCCCACTGCTGCTGCTGTTGTGCTGTGCTGCTCTGTCTTGTCTGTCCGTGCATGGACAGTGTCCTCTTGTCATGCTGCGACATTATCAGTTATGAATTAGTTTTTTTGCTGTGTGAGAAAATGAAACGTGTGGCGTGGAGAGTGTGTGATAAGTGTCAGTTGCGTGACTCTTACAGAGAGTTGGCAGCCCTGGTAATGACTAATGTAACACATTACTTTTCCTGCTGTGTAATAAGTAATTTAATTGCTTTTTTAATGAATAATGTATAATCACTAAGTTATCTCAGTTTTCAAGTAACTTGCCCAACACTGCCCATGAAGGAGTCTTAAAGCCCTTGGTGCCCTTGGTCATGTGGAACACGACACCCACAGCCAGCTTTCTATTTCTGGAGCTTCAACAGCTTGCTGCGTTTCTATCCATGACAAGATGGGTTACGCTTTATTATTTCAGTGCAACACATTTCTAAGATTTACTTTTCCCTGATGCAAAGGGGAGGTTGTCGTTCTCCCAAGTCATTCATATATGATGGTGTTTGTCATTTGGCTGCAGGCGGTTTGACTTGGCCGGCTCGGTCTCTCTAAGCTGTCATGGACCCACGCCCGACACCCACAATAGCCATCGTGTATTTCTTGCCCTCAGCCCAACTATCTTGCTTTCATTTTGGAGGCCTGACTGCATCCTCTATTACGTCCCTGTCTTCCTCCTCTCCCTCCCTTGTCGCCCCCTATCAGACACTTCATCTCTGAGTGTTTTATTGCATTGTGTCCTTGTAGAGGAGGACCTTTGGGCTTGCTCCAGACATCCAAAAAAATATAGCTCACTTTTTTTCCCCCCCCTTGCTCGCCTTGCTCTTGGCTCAGAAAATATGGAGCACGGCTGTCTGTTTTTTCAATTGCTCCCCCATCCTCTCCCTTAACTTTGAGTGTCCTCTCCTCTTTTTTCATTTTCTCCTTTTGTCTTTTTCTCCTTCAGCGGTGGCAGTCAGCATGTTTTTATGGAGACAGGGTTGCAAGGGTGCATGACAAGTGAAAGTGACCACCTCTACTCCTCCTACAATAGCCAGGCCCCTCTGCTTAGATTTCATGTCTCTCCAGAAGGTACATTTTATTCCCAACTGTGTCCCCCATGTCTTTAGTATTCCTGGTTTCTCAGAGCTCCTTGTTTCTCTCGTTGTGTGTCCAAAATCCTATTTTCCGGCCTTCTTTTTCAAATTGTTTAGGAAAAAAAAGTCTTACTGTATGTTGCAACCCACTTCACTCTAAATGGGAGGTACTTTCCACAAAGTATGATGTGATGAGTTTTGAGGTCAGACCTTAAAAAATCACACAAAAATTCACTTACAACAAAACTTATTTGCAATAACCTGTATTCACAAAGCATTAAAAAGAAAATATTAGCATTTGTAAAAAGTCCTGAGGAATGTCATCTAATGTATTTAAGGGTAGAACTAATGACTATTTTCATGATGGGTTAATCTGCCAATTATTTTCTTGTTGAATAGTTTAGTCATTTGGTCTATAAAATGTCTGAAATGGTGAAAATCACGATTCCTAAAGCACAGGGTGATGTCTTCATATTGCTCATTTAGTCCAATAAACAGTCCTAAACCCAAAGATGTTCAGTTTAATGATATAAAACACACAGAAAAGCTGGAACCAATGAATATTTGGTATTTTTGCAAGACAAATGACTTGAATAATTCATTGATTATCAAAATAAATGTGTTATTTTTATCCAGAATACTTTATTCAGCCATTTTGGATTATATTAATAAATGATCTAATGATGTAAATCTTGCCCTTTGTCAACTTGTTAAGGCTGAATCTGAATCAATCTGTTTTATTTTGATTAATCCTCGTTTGATCTTTTTCCAAACCCGAAGACATTCAGTTTACAATCATGTAAAAAAAAAAAAAAAAAGGAAGAACAGTCGTTTTTGAAGCCAGAACCAGCAATTATTTGGCACTTTTGCATGATAAATTACTGAAACAATTACTCAATTGTTACAAAATCGTTGTCAATATTCAAATAATCAGCTTATTGTTCCAGCACTAAACTAGAAAATAGCAAGCTACTCTTGTATTGTGGTCATTGTTAAACATTGTTTTGCTGATCCAAAGCAGGATATGGACCCGTGACAGTTTGTGACATCTCTCTGCGGGGCAGAGGGGGCTTTATCCTCTGCATCCCTTTGTTGTTAACGTTACAATGAAAAGGACGTCCCAGTTGTAAAAGAAGAGAGCCACAGTTGCAGGACAAAGGAGGCAAATGTCACCTTTTTCTGGCTGTATTGGCGTGTTAAGAGAATGGGTTTTAGGGGCTGGAGTAACGGTGTATAATCCGACAGGACACAGGAAGTGAGCTGCCACTGTGTGATGTCCTGCTCGTCTCTTCCTCCACCTGCAGCGTGCATCAGCTGCTGTATTTGGTTTGTCAAGAGAAGCGTGCAGATAAAGTAATAGACTGTGTGTCAGCAGACGGAGGTAAACCTGTTAGGACTCTTTATTGCCTCCAGGGACAGTTTCATTGTGCTGTTTGGCTCAGTGCAGCCAAATGAATAGAAATGAATGGAAAAGGTTGAAGTTTTACAGAAAGTGTGTCATGTGTCGCATTTAGAGAGGAGTCAGGCTGGTAAAAGGGGTTTTGTATCCATGACAACAAGTAAGAGCAAGAGCAGCAAATGGGAGCGGGTCGGGTACATTAGATATTCGAGTCCTAGACCTGAGAATGTGAGAGATCTCTGGGATCAGAGAGGTATCTTGTCACCGAGGGCACATTCTGTCATGCTCCTCCTCCTCTTAAATCTAACTCACACTGTAATCTGACCAGCTGCCCACTAGGTAAGCTAAATTAGAGATTTACTGTTCCCACAGAGACGGATACAGGTTGTGTAAGAACACCAGGCTGTGGTGAAAAAGTGAGAGGGCTGAGAAGGGACAGCTGCAGTCGCGCCGTGAAATTCAGATAATGTGTGAATGTGTGAATATGTGACTACCCATGGTTCATCTTAGCACCAGTATTAATAAACCTGGCCCGGCTCTTTGCTGCAAGCTCTCATCATGAGTTACACATTACGGTAGCAGGAGCACACACCTCACTGTGAGGCGTCACCTTTCCATCTGGTTTTGTTGTATGTGTGTGTTTATGATGAGACATCCCCCGCCTGTGTCCTCTAACTGATATTGTAAAGTCATATAATACTTTATTGATCAGTCTCTTGCCGTTGACCCCCTCACCCTTCCTCCAGAGTCAACTATAGCGCCGTGTCCCTCGGGCTTGTGGCGATTTGGAGGTCGATTGCTCAGGCTGAAGGCTGAACACGCTGCGTTTTTGTTGAAGCCACTGACAGACAATGATAGTGGACGAGGTGAATGTGACATCAAATCACTGGTCTCTAACTGGTTGTTTTCAAGCCAGCGGGCTGTATTTATGATCTTTTGGAGCCAAAACGGGCAGAATGAAGCCAAGATCACAGGCATGGTGGATGGAGTGAATCCAGAGTGAAGCTCCATGTAGGGCTGCAACTAATAATTATTTTTATCATCAGTTATATGTTAGAAAATAGGCAAAAATGCGCCTCACAATCTCCCAGAGTGCAAGATTATGTCTTTAAATAACACAGCCAGGTATCCCTATCCCATATCCCAGTATCATATATTGGATGATTCTACATCTCACCATATAGGTAAGAGCCACTTATACGCACATATTGGTATTTGGTAAATTGTTTATGTTGTAATCACATGCTATATATGTTCTAACATTATTTAAGTTCATGCAACAGTTTATGAATAGGTTATGTACAGTTTAAGTATATTTTGTAGGTGCATTTTGCTAAATCTATGTATTTACTTGCTATTATTCTCTCAGTTGCTTATTATTCTTAATCGCTGGAATGCAGGAACATAGTATATTTTTGTTTTTTGCGACCGTGGATAGTGTTGTACGGCAGTTTAATGTGCATGTGCATAAAATGGCCTAAAACATGCTGCTAAGTTGTAAACAAGCAAACAAGGGCCAATCAAAACAAGCTTTTGACCGTGTATAACATGTATACGAGTATACATGATAGGCCTATAGCGGGTGATAACATTTGAGAAGCTGGAACTGGAAAATGGCATTTTTCATTCAATTGATTATCAAAATTGTTGGTTATTCATTTTTAGCGAATTGATCGTCTAATTGTTTCAGCATTAGCTCAATGGATAGGAATTCTTTCTGTAGTTTACACATGTACAACGATTATGATGTCTTGCATAAATAATGTATTAACATATTTTTAATGGAAAGTTAGGCTGAGTTTGGTTTGGTTAGTTTCTAAGCACAGACTCACAGAGAGCAGCATAATCATAAAATTAGGCAAAGAACATTAAAACATAAAATAACATTAATTGTTCAAATTTTAGATGAACTTCATCATACTAAATAAAGATCACAAAATTATGTTAAAAACTTTCAAGCAATTTGCAAAGCAGTCTTAAATCAACTCAACATGCCTGCTGTTTTGATCATTTTAACTCCACTTTATGTCACTAATGAATCATCATTAACAGCACCTCCTTCCATTTTTATTATTGCTAAATCACCACACACATCCCATCTGTCGCCCACTCTGATTGGACAGAAGACACAAAACAACAGTGACTGTGAATTGATTAATTTCTGCAAACTCGGAGTGCAAAAAGCGGCACACAAATTTTTCTCTCTCTTTAAAAACCTGCCTCTGAAATTGCTTCCATTGTGATCACACCCTTCATGAGCTGCTCAAGGACACTTCAGAAGGGCGGATGCTTGCCAAAATGGGGGCTTGAATTTGGGTCCTCTGGATGAATGACTGTCTCTTTCAGTACAAGGCCGTTGCGCTGCCTTTGTGTGATTGAACATAACAAGGGATACTTACATCAGATCTTGTGTATTGGTAAATTAGGAAACATAGTGCATACCTCTCTCTGTCTCTGAGTGTGTCGAGTATGCACACCGGGACTCACTTTGGCAGACATGCATTATTCAAACAGCATCTGGCACCACTGCACTAACTCTCGTGCTTTTCCCTTTAAACAACTTGTAATCATAGCTATTGCATCTGGCTTAAACTCGGCCAGCAAATATGCAAGTCGCCAAGTGGAGAGCTTTGTGTGATTGCGTGCCTCATTTTTGTTTGGTTTATGTAATATTGATGTCAGACTTCAGCAGGTTTGTCACCGTTTCAAAGGGGATTTTACTTCCTTGCTAAAAGTTTTTAGCTCTTTACGTTACTTGTCAGTGGGACAAATATGCTTTGATTTGTTTGCCTCACTGGTTGAAGATTAAGTAGACACGGAAAGAGAAAAGATGAGGATGAGGTGATGAAAGACTGACAAAACCCTCCAGCAGCCATAGCAGTTATGACTCTTCTCCGTCATACGTTGGTCTCTTCACGTTCGTTCTCTAACCATAACCAAGTTATTGTAACGACAATGTTACAATACAACAAAGGTCCACAAACCTTAAAGGTACATGATTTTTCTTATTTTTTAGTTGAAATATGCTCCAAAGTATATCTTGATGTGTGAAAGATGTTGTCAAAGACTTCTGTGATCCAGGCTCATTGAACAGCCTGGCAGCAGTACAGAAATATTCCCTCCTCAAGTTAAGTTTAGGCGAGCTTCACCCTTCTAACCATTCAGAGAAGGCCAAAGTCACAGCTTTCAATCAATACGTAAATGCACTTCACTTGGCTTTCTGCGCCTCTCGTAACGAAGCTCCAAGCTATGGCTTACTCACAGGCTAGCGAGCTCCTGATACCTGCAATAAAAGGGCTCCGTTACTTCCAGTCCCCGGGGGGAAATCAATACTTCGGGCACGCACGATCGAGGATGCAAGTGAAGGGCTTTACGGAGCAGGGAGTGCGAAGGAAGGGAGGAGCGGAGTGGTTTGCTTCCGAGACTCATGCTAGTGCTAGCTTGATTTCCAGGCCTTGCATACTTAACCCAAGCCGTGATCTTTCTCTCATCCTAACCAGGTTGTTTTTGTACCTAACCCAAACCAAACCAAACCATAGCAGTGTCAGATCAGAAAACTGATTTATTTTTGAAACGGCTGTGTCGTCCTGTCGATAGTGGCACCAGATGATAAAACACTTCTGTGTGTTGGTCTGGAGAGTATAAATCAACGTCTTTTGTTTCATTTTAAATCTGATGTGAGTATGACATCAGATTGGCAAGAAATCATTGACAAATATGTTTACCGGGCTTTTTTTTCTGTGATTGCTGGGAAAAAGCAATAATCAGGACTATAATGATCGAGGCCCATAATCCCTGCGCTTGGTGACAGAAAGCAGGCCTGCTTAATTAAGGCACTGATTTCCCACGAGGCATTGGGGCCTTTTTTTCCCCTTGTCCTTTTCCCGTGTTTATTGACTTGACTTTATTTGAGAATTTGAGTGGAGGCGTTGCCATGATCTGACTAGGCTGAAATGGTGTAGGCTGTCGAAAACAGATTGAGTGGTTGCAAGGCTTGTTTTTTGATGATCCTTATGATTGTTTCATATCACATTTTGTTTTCTATAATACATTTCTTGGCCTTTGTGCAGGTCCGTTTACCTCTAGCAAGATGCAGATGATGATACTAAAACTTTTTAGGAACATGAAATCCTGCCACTATCACAGCCTCGAAACTGCAGTGAAGTGGAAGGAATGTGTGCTGTTTAAAAACCACACTTCAGCCCCTCCGCGTGTGCTTTAGTAGTGGCTAAATGCAGTCTTGCATAAGGGTGAAAAGCAACTGAAAAGCACTCAGTAGATTAAGGAAAGAGATGAAGTCAGAGGAAACTTTAAGAGAATTTGAAACAGTTGTGTTTAGTCCAAACCGGAGAGCCCAGGGCCCAGGTCAGTGGCAGCAGGTGTTTCACACAGAGGACTAGGAAGAGAGAAAAGAAAGGTCGGATTTAATTGCAGCACTTTAGCTGCAAGCTCTAGCCTGGAGTACTTAAGTCTTCCTAGTATTTGTGAAAATCTTCTCAGCTTCGCAGAGTAAAAGCTGAGTGATTTGAGGGTCAGCCTGCACCAAAAGACTAGACAAAAGTAGAAGTGGAGACTGGATATCACACGTATCACATATCACCTCCTCTGATGCTGCACCACAAGGGTTTCACACTTCTAGCGGTTATATTACTTAGTGTTTGTGGAAGGAAAGCCAGAAAGTAGACCAAAACAGTAAATCTGCTGTCGAAGTAGAGGCATCCGAAAATGGAGAGGAGGCGGGCAGCTAAAGCAAAATTCCAGCCGCAGTGTGGTTTTTGGCTGCAGAACAGAGGCAGAAAGAGACACTCTGTATCTGCCTCTCCATCTCTCTCTGGCTCTTGCACCACCTCCACTTTCATGTCTCACTCCCTTTGCTGTTTTTCATGTCTTCTTGGCCCTCCTCCGTCTGCTCTTATACTTGAGTAAGGCAGAGGCCGCTGGCTGCTGGCTGCTGGCAGCCCGGTGCAGCGGAGGTGTGAACCCTCTAATCGCCTGTCATTACCCAGTGGCACTTGCCACACTAATACTGAACTTAAGGGTGTTATGTCAAGCTGTTAAGCATCAATAGATCATTATCAATTTCATTTTGACACATTAGTGTAATCCAGTTTTAGAAAATGAGAACACTGGTGAGAGGATTGGCACCCTTTTCACTTCGTTGTGCTTACATCTTACTTTCTTACTTTAGAGGTTAGATTTAGCAGGAAGACTGCTGAGTTTCACCCTCATGTTAGTTTTCTGTGCTGAATTTAATATCGGAGTTTTATCGGCTCTTCAAAACAAATCCACCTGGCAGGGAGGATGAACAGGGGAAGAGATGCAACGTCCTCTTTGGAATAAGAAACACCAATTTATGGAAAATGCAGTCTTGGTTTTCAGAAAAAATGCTACACACTGCACCTTCTCACCTTCTTTCCAGGGTGCCTCTGTTGTGCCATGTTATCAGAAAGACTTTTAAAGACACCATGAAAATTGACATTTTGATTCCTTGAAAACTGGAAAACTGGATATTTAGTGGTGACTTCATCCTGCACATGTAGGGCAACCCTGTCTCCTAGAAATTATGTTCGTATACAACAAGCAACAGCAAATGTGTTTTGTTAGAAACAATGCTGGCTGAATTACATCTTTCAACATAAGGAGAAAATGTTAATTAAGGTATTTGGCAAGTTGCAAAAATGTTGACTGAACATATGAGTGAAATCTTCAGAGACAACGTACCTTGCTGTTTTTTTTCCCCACCAACATATCTGATCTTGCACGACAATATCCACAAACAGCAATATCAAACTTTTTATGGTTATGTTTAGGCATTGGCAGCACTTGGTTAAGGTTAGAGAAAAATCGTGGTCTTGGTTTAATACAAGTCAGCAGTGACTTGAATTATGCCATGTTTATTAATATTTAAGCAACACCAAGATCTTTTACTAACCTTAACCAAACTGCTTAGAATGATCCATCATGCCTTTATATACAATATTACACATTATCAAATATTATATTAAGGAAGTAAAGGTGCCACTTCATGCTGTCTTTAAACGAGAAATCAAAACATCTTTTTTTCCCACATATTACATGTCTGAAGTTGTCTGTGTGGTCGGGATCGCAGCTGGTGTTTATCCCCTCCACCTTTTCCTCGATGTTTACTCCAATGTTTACATTTTAAAAAAAACCTCGATCCCTGCTCTGCCCTAAGAGGAAGTGCCTTTCTTAACATTTCGTCCCGGCCCCTGAAACTGTCTGTTACGACCCTGATAGAACCAATATAACAGCAGCAGCAGAGGCACGACAGTAAAAAGAAAAATACTATATCGAGACGCAGTAAATAAAAACAGTGCAGTGGAGACGTGTGCACGCATGCGTATACCTGTGAGTCAGTGTGTGTGTGTGTGAGCACGCCATTTGCTGCGCACTGTCACACCCTAGGTGTCTTTTCTGTCAACACACCATAGTGGAACCATTCATATTACGCCACCGTCCACTGCACCGGCAGCAGGACTGTCCCTGTAAACACTGCACTCTGATTTGTGTTTGTGTGCACAGCAGGTGTTTGATTGTATCCCTACACACACACACACACACACACACACACAGATATACACACATTTGCTTCATTCAGACTGGCTTTTTGCAGCTTCCTCGGCAGCTGATGGCAGATGTTGGGATAGATGTATGAATTATTGATGTTCGTAATAGACAAATGCAAATGTTGCTGAATGTTCCCCGTACACTGTGTGTGTGTGTTGCTTGTGAGTGGTTACGTCCGTGTTGTATGTGTCTGTTCGAGTATGAACAGTATTTCTTAGCAGTTACACGTGTGTGCCAGGGGTGTGATTATTGTACATGGTGAATCACAGATGTGGTCAGCTTTGTAAGATATGGCTGTGCTTAACAAATACAGTATAAAACCTGTGTGTGTGTGTGATGGCGTTGTGCAATATCAGTCAGCCATTTTTAACCACAGAGACAGTCAAAATCATGAATATTGATTTCTACGTTATCCTCTCTTCCTTATTTCTTTCTCCCTTCATGTCACGACTGCTATGACAGTATCTTCCTTTTCTTTATGAATGAGATGCTCGTTAAGGCTGTGTGTGCGCGTCATGTGGGAATATTCACTATAATGACACGACTGCTCGAAGCAAAAACCTGGAAATGTTTATGCATTCACACTGATCAGACACCACAAGATAAGTGTTGTCTAGACTTTTTAGCATTTTAATTCTTAAAGGGGGACATATGTATTTTGTGATTTTCTGTCATTATATACTGTCAGCTCTCCGTTCTGTAGCCTTTGTTTCTAAGGTTGTTTACATTGTCCACTCTCTTATTTCGGATCGGATTCGGGCTCAAACATGTATGGATGTATTTAAGAAGTTTATATTTTGAGAAGCAAAATCCAACTACTACAGAAGCTTCAGTAAGCTGACCAATCAGAACAGAGTGGGCGGGGAGCCTTAAAGAGACAGGAGCTAAAACAGCCTGTTTCAGACAGAGGCTGAACTGAGGGGCTGCATGAAGGACCAGTATAAGATAAATAAAGAGTTTTTTTTAACTGTAAATCATGCAAAGATATTTCAGTAGAGCCCCAGAACATAAATATAGACCTGGAAAGCTGCATGATAATGTCCCCTCTAATGCTCATGAACTCATGTAACACTCAGCAATTTAAACTTTTAAGTGTCAGATATGTCCTGTCCTTACACTGCAAACCATCAAAATCTACTAAAATTACACAAACACTGTCAATTCCACAGTAGTTCAATTGCTTGCTGTATATCATGAGGACTAATTGCAGGTAACTCAGTCTTAGTGGAGTGAAACACCAGGGTGTAAAGTATAGGTGACAAGTTAATTTATGTTGTCAAGCTCCAGAGAAATATCACACAAAGATGCAATATGTGTTGATAAACTGAGCAACTGCTCTGATGTTTCATTGATGCTAACATGGCTGTTGATTATTACATGATTGTTTTTATTGATTTCCATGAGTCCCATGTCAAATTAGGGCCACCTAACCAAACTCTGGCTGAGAATCAAATCTAATTGGACTTTATTGGCGTCTCATTTTTTTTAAAGTGTTGATTTGCTCAAAGACATTGTTACTCCCAACCAATAAAAACAGCCTTACATTTAGAAAAAATATGCTTATTCGCTTTCTTGCTGAGAGTCAGATGAGAAGATTGATAAGGTGACAGAATCTGAAGTTTATCACTAATTAACACTTTACATCTTGTTTCTTGAATCTGTTCAAAACCATCAATCGCTGTGTTACAGGGGGATTATATGTCTTTGGGTTTTTTATTTCCCAGTTGGGCACAGTCACTTCTTGGAGTCTCCACTGGTTGCCTGGCAACATCACATTGATGACAAGACTCCAGGAAGTCACTGCACCGAGACAGTTTTTGTGAGGATTAAACAAACAATAAATAACATGTTAGTCTTTGTGCTAAACTAAGCTACCTGACAGCAGGCTGTAGCCTCATATTTAACAGGTAGACGTGAGACTGGTATCAAACTTCTCTTCTAACTCTTAACAAAAAGGTGAATACACATATTTCCCAAAATGTCAAACTACTTCTTGAAGGTGTGTCCGGGGTTATTACCTGATCTTGAAGCCCTGTCTTAAAGAGGGTGGTGTGTAAAAAATCTAGTTTTAAGGCCTTCATTATTTCAGTTTTTGGATTATTTGTTGCATATTTTCTAAATTAATGTCTTCAATCAAATTACCACACAGCAAATCTGGTGCCAGACGGTGTGTGATCCCACTTGTCCATTAGACTCCAGTGCTTCCTCTTCTCATTCCTGATGAAAAGCGAGGCACTTTTACAGGCAGCGGCACTGCAGACATCTCGCCTAGCAATCTGAGGAAAGCCCTGCCAGTGGGATGTGAGGAGAGAGAAAAAGAGATGGATTGTTCTGCTGTGCGTAGTGTGCTAACAGGGTCTAGATATTTGATTCCCCCCTTGGCGAGCAGGATTCACATACAGAACTATATACACTGACCAAAGAAAGGGATTTAGCAATGCAATACAGCAGATATAGAAATGCGTTTAAATTCCTCTAGAGATACTTGGATTGACAGTTTTATATACATGGTAGGTGTTTTAATATCCGTGTTTGTGCAGGTGTATCGGAGAGTTTGAGCTTTTGTGTATGTGCGCACGCCTGTGTGCGTGTGTGTGTCAGTGCTTTGACTGACACAAGCCGTGCTATGTGTCACAGTGCTGGAAGTACATCAGCAGCATGTCGGGGGAACAAGCTGCTTTTTGACTCGATACATCATACATGAGCAGCAATCCATAATGAATGCTGCTGTACCACTTACTGTATCTTATTAGCCAAACCCCTGCTTTTCCAAATACTCTCCCCAGATAACATGCGTAAAAATTGCATTTTTGGTCGGATGAAGAGGAAAAGTGTCTTCCCATGAGATGTCAGACACATAATAAAGTATGTCATCCCTATTTCAGGGTTAGCTGTGCCGCTGTCGACTATTGTTGAGTTGTCTGCCTCTTGCAGAGAATGCTTTCTGAGGCCTAAGACAGTGGATGCGGCGAGTGTCATGACTTGTCTTGAGCGCTGTCGGTTTGTTTTCATTCAACATGTTCTCCAGCGTTGCAGCAGGCAGCGTGATGGGCGCATGATGTACAGGCGGTGCGATGAGGCGTTTGCATGAATCCAATTGAATTCAGCAAAGTAATTCCTCGAGGAGTTCCCGCTGTTATATGGCAAGGCACAGAGACATCTGGGTACCTACTGACCACTTAACTGCCTGCACTCGTCAATAACCCTTTAAAAAGATCAATTAGGGCGATCAGTGCTGAGAACGCCGCTGGGGCTGAGGTGCCATATTGAGCTGTTTCTGTGTGATGATGTCACACGCAGCTCTTTTTCTGAGAAAGAGCCTCCCCCCTCCAGACATTTGACTTCATTAAAGGGGTATTCTCCTCAAACTGGAGCAATAAACTCAGCAATAAGCTGCTTCCCTCTTATCTTCCTCGACTGTGCCTCGAGAGGCGGGGGAGTCCTCGCAGTGTCCAGCCAGCCGTCTCATTGAGAGTGTTCTGAAAAGTGACTGAAACATCAAGCCATAAAAATCGATTTAGATAGCGACACTTTCTTTCATTTATCGTTCACTCACCTTTTTGCCCTTGTGAAATGTCCGTTTACACATTTTACAACCTGATTGATTACATGCTGCTGTTTTCAGTTCATTGTGTTCTTTTATCCTCCCTGCCATGGAGTGCTTTTCGACCTCCGTTCCACTTGTATCAGACACCGTGATAAATGTGGTTGTCATGACACCCGTGGCAGCCAATGAGCTCACTGGAACCAGTGAGTGTATCGTATCCAGCCGCTGACAGGCAGGCCGGTCCAGAGCAATCTGGCCTTTCACCTTCTAACCTTTTCTTCCATGCTGATTATTAATCCTACTTACAGTGCACTTCCTGTGTCCCTCCATCGCAAATTAACCTTTCTCTTCTTCTCTCTCCCTTTCCCCTCTTTCCCTTTCCTCTCACGCCCCTTCCTTTCCCCCTCCCCCTCCCCGTTACTCTCCTCCTTACAGCAAACTTATTCACGTGAAAATTATTGACGATGAGGAGTATGAGAAAAACAAGAACTTCTTCCTGGAACTGGCCGAGCCTCGCATGGTAGACATGAGTCTGCAGAAAGGTGTAGTACTGAACCTATTTCTTTCTCCTTTCTCTCTGTCACTTGCTCTCACACTTTGTCAGTGTCTTTTTCTTCCACTGTTAGCAGCCTCCGTCTCTCCCCAGGCCCCTCTGTCTCTTCTCTGTCCACTTCCTTTACCTCAACTTTCACTCTGCTGTATCTGCTCCATGGCGATGGCACCCCATTCACCCCTTGCCAATCTCCACTTTGGCTTGTGTGCACCCAAGGACCTTTTTGTTTTTCATATTACACCAGTAAAACTCCTGCAAAATCAAACCACAAATGCACCATCCCCATCATAATGACTGTCTCCCCAGACAGCGTCGTCATCTGCATAAAAAGAGAACAGAGAGTCTAGGAGCTGCTATCATTTACCGTCTCCACGGAGCAAGTAGCCATTATTATGTAAAGACATATTTTACCTAAATGCAGAGTCTAGTAGCTATTTTTAAGTACATGCGCCTGCTTGGGTGAAAAGTACAACCAAATTGCTGTTGGTGAAATTACCTCATTGATTTGTTTTTCGCTTTTAGACAGTCTCCCTCAGAAGACGTCTGACATTTACCAGCTTCTATGAAATTTCATGAACCCAACCTAAGCTCTTTTTTTCTGACAGTATCTGTGCAACTCACCTTGAGGTCATGTATTCTTTGGCATGGGGGCCACGTTACTCACCGCAAGACTGTATTCCTCTGCACAACAAGCTTGTCTTTAGGCTTCTTTGCAGCAAGGTGAATATAAAAATAAAGGGAGAAGAATTGAAATCTGAGCAAGTTTTCATCTAAAGTTTTGTTTGTTTTTCTTGCTCCAGCTCGTTGTTGGTAATGCCTGCTGAAAGAAGCCAACAGGCATTTTCTTAAGATTTGCGCACCGTTATCTAATGCAGTGTTATCTAACCATGCTCAAGGCCAGGGGACGGGCTCACAAGCTGGTGCGGAGGGTGCAGAATATAACACTTGGCTGTTGCCTCCAAACACTACAGCTCATTATGTTTACGTTATTGGGTCTGGCAGCGCTGTCTGAGTAGCGCCGGCTCCTTGTGTTCTCAGAGTGAGAGTTATGATGAAGAGCAGTTACCATGCAGTTCTTTATGAGTGACGGCTGCATCACTCCAAACAATCCTCCACTGCTCTGTGATGCTTCTTGTGTTTTTTTTTTTTTCTTCCTTTTTTGTGTTTTGTGCAGGTTGTACCCACACGCAGATACACACAAACATGCAGATACTGTCAATTTAAATACCAGAAATCTAAAATCTATGAATAAATAATAATAATGCACAAATGCATTCCCACTGTATTATTTTACTGGTCAGCATCTTCATTGACAACTGTATATTCATTCCAGCAACTAAGTGTTATACTAACCTTGGTCTAAATCTACATTTAATTCAACAAGGCCTCTAAATTAAATGACAAAATACATAGTCTAATACTTTTTTCTTCAATCAAAACACTCCCATCAAGTCTGCAAGTGTTTAACATACAGTGCAGACACACCATTCTGCAGAAGCGTCCTTTACAGCCTCCAAGGTTTCTGTAGCTTGTAGATTGTTGAGCTCGGTGCACCGAATACGAGTCAGGATTGTTGAAGGTGTAGAAGAAGTGGAGGAAGAGAGAGATATCTGCTCAGACAGAGGGAGAGATGAAGATAGGTAACGACAGATGGCACTAAAGAAGACACATGCCAATGGCCAGGTTTAGTCTGAAGGGATCAAAACAGCTGCTTTGTTTGGGTCATACACATGACAGGGGGTGAAAAGTGAACCTTTGTATGTCATATCTCCTGTATTGGCTCCAGGAGCATCCTGTAATTCCTGTATGTAGACGACGAGATACCTGAAACAGGTACATAAATACAGTTAAGGTTGTTGTTCTTTTACTTTGTCTGTCTGGGTGGATTGTAATATGGCGATACACCTCTGCACTCACCTTACCTTTACATATTCATGAATATTTATTCCACAAACTGATTAAAATGTTGCTCATTCTGGTACTAGAAAGATGACAAAACTGTGCCGCTAATGAAAGCACAGACGATGTTGACAATGAGTAATACAAGATACATCTACTTACTTTTTTTAATGCAGGAGGTAATGAATGTTTGATCAAGGGTAATAAATGTTTGATCTATATATGATGAGGAGGTAATGAAAAAGCTTTTCTGTATTATTTCCCATGCAGGATCATCTTTTATGAATGTGCTTGTGCTGATGAAATCGCTTTGATTCGAAATTAGAGAGAAAACACAAGCCAGTGTTTAGCGGAGGGGTTACATATATTCTCCTGTTGCCACAGTAGGTGCTGCTGGATCTCAGTGATGTGAATGATATGATAATTTCTCACTTTTCATATATAATGTGGCAATTATATTGTTGTTCATAACCGCTGATGTGGCTCTGATTGGGTTTGTTTTTCTCCTTATTAAAGCCGGAGTGGAGGAGCAGAATTGATGAATATTCTATGAGAGTCTTTGTTTTGTTTGCCTTTTTTTCATATGCAACAGCCTTGCTCCATTTTCCTAGCAGCCTTTCCACCAATGATACTTTGCAGCAAAAGCAACAAAAAGTTATTCTTCCCCCTGAACTTGTTTCTTTACCTATTATTTCTATATTATGGATTATCAAACTAGGAACAAAAAAACAACAACAAAAAATCGTATATTTGTATTTCTTACCAGCAGTTATTATTTTATATCACTCAGTGCAACTTTACTATATTTGTTCATACATTGGCATGCTGGTAGCAGAGTCTGGCAGATGTGAGCGACTCCTGAGCTGGCAGGTCAGACTTTGGATAGTGTGTGAGCAATGAAAGCAATCAAGCCAACAGTCAGCCTGACCTGTCAGTCTAGAGTTGTTTACTGCCAGCTCCAGCAATGCCCTTCCCTAACTTATACTGAAGGGGTCAAGCACCTCTGTTGAGGTGGCCAGGCGAGCCACACTGCTGCTGCTGCTGCTGCTGTTACAACACAACAACCCTGCAGAGTCTAAATGAGTCACTTCCAAGTTTAGTCCAGGGTATTGCAAGACTTAATATCGCTGAGACATGTTAAAGTTAATCTGACATGTTTGAAGTTTTAATACACAATAAAAATTCTGGTCTTGCTTTCAAGAAAACTGTGCTGCAGATTATTTATATATTTATATTATTTATGCATATTTAAAAAAATATATAAGACTGATGTTGACATCTGATAATGAGCGTTTACTCACAAATGTCAATTGAAGGGAAGCAAACCCAAGTGCCTGAGTGCTACTTATACTGAAGGATAAGTTCACAATTTTTCAACAGTCAGGCGCCCATATGAACATTGAAACAGGTTTTGCTCGCTGTATCGTTCCTCCTGTTCATACTGACCATTAAAAGATTCCCTCCAAATGTGCTTACAATATAACTGATGGGGGACAAAATCCACTGTCCTTCAGCCGTCTGAGTTAGTCAAATAACGTGGATATCTTCCACAGTTACAGTCTGTAATCCCTCTTTGTGTCTCAACAGACATTGTTTTTCTGTTCAGCTGCAGTGAAAGGATCAGAACAAAAAGAGGGAATTTGGCACTAAAAAGACTGTAACTTTGAAAGATATCTACTTGATTTGACTGAAGCCTCATATTAGCCCGACTGTTGTTTTAGGACAGATTTGAAAATATTTAACCTATCCTTTAATATTTTCACACGTTCACACTTTTTATAAGGAATATTGGTTGTTGAGGAATTACCAAAACCCAGTCCAGCTACTGTACTCGTGAGGCTATGTCCCTTTTGTGTTCAACTTCAATTACAGGTTGGCACAGTGAGAGATGATCTTTGAGCCAGAGAATCCGAGTTCATATACGTGTCAGCGAGTATCTATCCTGCTGAAGTGCCCTCAAGCACTCAGGCTCACCTCAGGCATTGTACCTGCTGAGCTGCTGCTCTGTATGTGACTCTAACCTCTGACCTGTCTATTGGGTGAAAACAAAATTACCTCGCATAGGGATCAATGAATACCACGTTATGCTATAGCTGGCGTAGCAAAGGCTGCAGCTAATAAAAATTTTCATTATGGATTAATCTATTGATAATTAATAAACAGCTGTCAGTGAATATCAGAGAAGGAAAGGAGGCTTATACAGTAGGAGGAAGCTGGAGCAGAGGCTGCGGCAGGACGACACCAGGGAGGTCTGGAGAGGCATGAGGATCATCACTGGTTACAAGCCCAACAGTCAGACTGTAGATGGGAACATCGACAGAGCCAGTGAGCTGAACTGTTTCTTTAATAGATTCAATAAGCAGCCTCACATTGACTTTGATCAACAGCCACCCAGCAACAACGTAACCTCCAATCCGCTGACCATCTCTGCTGACCAGGGTGCTGAGTAGACTCCACCCAGCAAAGGCTGCCGGTCCCGATGGCATCAGTCCAATGGTGCTCAAGGCCTGTGTCATACTCCAGCACCCTCTGCATGTAGTCGTGGAGAGGAGGATGTTGTCAAGACTCCTCTCCATCATGGACAACATCTCCCACCCTCTCCACAGTGTTCTGGTTAGCCAGAGGAGCACGTTCAGCCAGAGAAAAATAAATCACTAAACTACTGTTAATTCACTGTTGACCCACATTACACTTTTCATTCAGTTTACCTTTGCACATTACGGAATATTTCGTGAATAATAATAAAATGATTAAAATTGTTGCAAATGAATTTTGTGTTGATCAGCCAGTTGATTAATTGACTGATCTTTTCAGCACCAATTATAGCCTGGATAGAAATGTGCTGAATTATCAGTAACTTGTTTCTTTGGGAAGTGATATTAAAAAGAATGAGATTCATTAAATAAATTATTGGAGAGTCTTTTTCTTGAGGTTGAAAATTGTCTAATGGTGTGCAAGATACACGTGAAAAGACTGAGCGTATTGAGAAATAGAGAAAAGGAAGGACAAAGGGCAGAACGCGCTGCTCTAAAAAGGCTCTAAAAATCAGTGGATGAGGGAGGGGATGAGTTGGGGGGGTGGAGTGTTTTTTGAGAAGGCTTGAAAGCGTGGGACCTTCAAATGACACTGCAAAAAGTGTGCTACAGAGCAGTCGTTGGCAGCGTCATCATTCATGTACGGTGATGTGTTAACATTGTGTTGTGTGGGCTCATGCACTTGAGTGTGTTTCTTCCATGTGTGCATAAAACTGAATGAGAAAGAACATTTCTGTGCTTGTGTGTACGTGATGGAAGTATTACATTATTATGTTGCTTGTGTCTGCGTGTGTCAGTGTGTTTGTGCGCGCGTGTGCATGCGGCTGTAGGATTAATGCCCCTCTCTCCCTGCGGTAATCCATCTCCCACCCTGCCACTTCCCATTCAAATCATGCCCAGCGTGGGGAAATGTGCCACCCGTCAGCCTCCTCGCTCAGAGTGAGCTCTCATGGCATCTAAGGGCACTTCACATGCTGTTGTTTGAGCTTGGCCGGGTCCTTCTCCTAGTCCTCTCTATCTCGCACACACACAAAAGTTTGTGCAGCTATCCTTGTTAGGACATTGCATTGACTTCCATTTAATGTGGACAGCCTAACCCAAAACCTAAACCTAACCTTAACCTAACCTCAATTCACACCTTACCCCCAACCTTGACCAGGACCTCAGAAATGAAGTTTTGCCTTATTGGGACCGGGCTTTGGTCCCCATGAGGACTACTGGTCCCAACAAGGTCAGTGTTTATACCGGAAAAGGTCCCAGTGAGGTAACAAATACGAGCACACACGCACACACATTCATTATCTATAAATGAGCCATGAGTCATATTGTGTGTGGGGGGGGGGGGGGATGCGAAGCCAAAACATTTTCCATTACCACCGCAGCCAGGACAGATGAAGTTTGAATGGACCACTTTAGAAATTACTGAAAACACACTATAAGAAAATGAAATGATTTACATGATGTGTCCATTACTCTGTAGAGCAACCTGTGTCTAGTAAAAGCAGGTATTCACTGGGTTTGGGGTGTCGACAATGGGCATAGATCAAAATTACTTTGGAAATTAGATTGGTCTTCAATCAGTCGGAGCCACAAATGACAAGACAGTGCTGCTCATTATTTTTTATCTAAACTAACAGCCATAGTTGGTCCAACTTTCAGCTGCCTGCCTCAATCTATTTACTCTCCAGACTAATATGTGGAAGCAAAAACCGTGTCTATGAAATGTAGTCTAGTTTTTGTGAGGCTAACCAACAACAGCAGCAGCAGCAGCAGCAGTGGTGGAACTTGTACAGTAGCAGTTGTTGTTTTTGGGATGAGGTAGTACTTATAAAGTAGTACTTATAAAGTAGAGAGTTTACGCTTTTTGGATGGGAGTCAGTTGGAGCCTGGGATTTTTTTTTGGATTCAGAATAGTGGCCGTCGATGGTGTCGCACTTTAAGGTATTTCCACATTGGCTTCAGCCTCAAGCCGTGGTAGTTGCTGCTTGGTTTGAATATCATTTAGCTACTGTGGGATGAACCCAGTGAGTTATTTGGATTATAACGGAGGTAGTGTAATGAGAAAAGTAGTATAAAAATAGTCCTTTTTGAAGTGAAGTTACAATATGTTAGTTGTAAGTTAGGGAAGGTTAAGTTAAAGTAAGTGAGGTTAAATATTGAGTAGAGCTGAAACGATTTGTCGATTAATCTAGAATAAAAGTAATCATTAGTTGGAGCCCTACTACTGAGCCACAGTTTCCCAAACATACACTAAAAGCTGGTAGTACTGGCAGCAGCATTGGCACTGGCAGTTCCTCTTGTAGTTGTTGTAAACCCTCACTGATCTGATGAGGGAGAGGAATCCGTTTTTTTCGGAGACAAGATGGGATAAGTGATACGGCACAGAGACCAAAGAGTGCCGCTCAAGCTGATATTAGCAGCAACATACAGAAACATAGGAACCCACAAAGGCTCAGCTCCACTGTATTCATCCCAGGATGCATTGCTTTAGGATGCATTTGATGATGAATCCAGGTCGTCTTCCATTATGTCTCTTGACAGTCTGCTGCTGCTGCTGAGGTTAAATTACACTGGATTTTTGATAAGATGAGGTGCACAGTATGTAGATGTAATTTGGAGAAGGTTCTCCATGTGTGTAAAGGGGAGGGACTGCCTGTACTCACTGGCCTTTACATGTAACGCCACAATATTGCAGTATGAAATATCTCTCTGCTAAAGGAAGGAATCACTGTATGTATGTATGTCCTTTGCGTATCTCTAGAATCATTCATCTGATTGACTCCACACTTGGCGGGTGTGTGGCTGGGGACCAAAGAGAGTGCAGTGTCGAATTTGGTGCAATTTGGACATGTGATACATTTAATATTAATAAACTTTGAATAAACCAGCGATCAGTGAGCAGCTTCGCTCTGTGCAAGGACAGGGCGGAGCTTCAGGGCTCTGCTGACTGACTCCAGCATGTCAGGGAGAGACCAGAGACGAGGCGTGACATGAGTCAGAGAAAAGTGCTCTAAAAAAAGAAAAGTAGACATCTAAAACAGAGCTTTTAATCAAGAATGGACACTCTTACCCCATGTCTAGACAAAAAGTGTAGCATTAGCAGCACGTTTAGCAGATCAGCAGCAGCAGCAGTGAGTAACTACACAGGAGGAGTTCAGGTACATTGGTTGATTGTAGGTCACCCGTGTTGCTCAGAGCCCAATACACAGTGACTGTAGTTACGCACATAAAACAGAGCAAATACTTCCACGTGCAGTTCAAAACCAGTTTGTCTCATATGCTCCAAGATCGTGGTGATTGTGAAGCGCCACTACAGACAAAGCACAAATCTTTGGAGCAAACATACCCACTCAAATCCAAACTGAAAGCACACAAAATAGGAACGATCTAAGAGCCCAATATGATTGATCCACTTTATTTTAGGATGCACATTATTTTATTTTTAAATGCAGCCCTTATTTTAGGCTACTTGAAATGAGAAAAGAACATTTATTTACTATTATAGTACTTATTTATAACATCAATAGCATGTTAGTTTCTTTCATGTTGTTGGTATATATAGCTAATCATTCACACCTCACATCAACTGCATACATTTTTCTATGTGTTGAAGTAGCGGGCTGATAGTTTGCAAACTATCAGCCCGTTCCCTGACTTGTTTGGAACGGGCAAACACTGCACTGCACTAGTTGATTACTTATTAAAGCTGCATCCCTCTGAGGCTTGGTTTACCATCACAACCACGTGAAACCACTTACGGTTTCATGTGAGCCTCCACACAGTCTCCTCCAACTCATCATCTTATGAATGTCGGCCTTTTCTCAACTTGATAGAACCAGGAGCATACCACTCCTGAACTTAGAACTCATTACATTCCCTTTTCCAGGGTCATGGGCTGCATAAATCTCTATGACTCAGTGAGTTTCATGAACCTGCCCTTTGTGTTGCTTTAAAAGTCAAACTTATCATCCCTTTGTTAGCAGTCAACCCGAATTTGACCTCAAATGAATCTCTTCCTTTCAGTGTTGTCTCCGTGTCAAGGAAAAGTTTTATTTGCTTCCTCAGAACAGTAAAGTGGAAAGCTAGAGGCAGTTGGATTAGCACCATGGGAAATGATAGGCCACAGCCATCACTGTAAATAGCACTATACCTATGGTTGTAAATATAGCTTCAATATCTCCTCTCTATACCTAAACATATGTACCACACATGTATAATACTTGTATTATAGAACTCTGACCTATCTACAGTAAGTAATGCAACTGACTTTTTTATTCAATCGGTTGTTTTTATAGATTTTAAACACATTGGTTTGGAAAAATATAAATACAAATCTGGCATTAGAACAATATTTCTAGCTTGGTCTGATTTGGTAAACACAATTTTATATGATCATTTTGCAGGATGGCATATATTTATAAAAAGGGATCAGGGATAAGATGGGTAATATACAGTAGGTTTTAGGGATAAAACATTTTATCACTGTATGTAATTTTATATCACAATATTGATTTCCATCACTGTATGATTAACACTTTTTGTGGGTCTAATCGTTTCAGGAACTGATCTGTAACTGGAAGTTTTTAAGAGGGTTCCTGGAAATTAGTGACTTGGCACTGTTTTTAGGGAAGGATGATTCAATTGATACTCCTTCAATTATTTAATTAAATCAAATAATATTAATTTCTAGTGTAATCTCTAGAGAGTCTTTTAATCCGTGCACAGCAGATCAGCTTAAAAGGCAAAAATGTAATATTTATATAATTCAACATATATGGGAAAAAAGGTTTCCAATAACAAATTAATGTTTACTTTAATGTTTTTCCAGTAATTAAGATTTTAGCAGTTTTTCCAAGAAAATATCTCAACTGCTTACAAAATCAAGACAACCCAATTCACTTTCCCGAACACTGTTTATTTTTCTCATAATTAGTTCCAAATTATAGTTTTTTTCTTTCCTAGGGACATTCTAGGAAATGATTAAGAAATTATGGGACCTGTAAAATAAAGAATTTCATTTCCTGAAAATTCAATTGAGAAACCTTTAATCAGGTAGGCGATATGAGGGGGGATGCTATCTCCCTTGTTAGCAAAATGACCAAACCCCCCCCCCCCCCCCCCTTGTTAACCTGCCATACCCCCTCTCCATCCCCCAGTAGGTGGAGAGGGGGTGGTTTGTGCAGGTTAGAATCTGTGGCCCCAACCATGGCTCTAAAATATCAGTAGTCTAACTGTGCTGTGTATTGATAAATCCATGGCGCTGTCCGTGGTGCTAAAGTAGCAGATGGATTTGTAATTGCACTTTTTTCTCTCAGTCCCACCCTTCTGTCAGTTTTGTCTTTCAATCAATTAATCAATCAATCAAATACTCAATTCTATACTATATTTAAGCCTATGTCCTCTATAGAGTATTGTCACCTTCATGATCAAAGTGACAAGTAGCAGCATGTAGTCGTGGAAGACGAGAGGATCATAGAGACACACTTCTGCCTGTAGTATTCCTATAATATTCCTGCAATAGTTCTATGATCATTCACAGTAGCGTCTATGCTGTTGAAAATACACCCCCAGACAAAGCCACCTCTGTAACTACAGATATAGTTTTTACTGTAGAGGTTTGGTGTAAGGTAATGTGACTGAGGAAATTAACCTGCACTGACCGCACCGCGCTCAGCTGCTACAGTTACATAATTCAAGGTAAAGTTTATACCGACAAAACTACAGTGTGTTTTGAAAAATGAGCATTATTAAAATGCTTAACATGCTCTGTGAAAAATGCCCTGAGATAACTTCTGTTGTGATTTGGCGCTATATAAATAAAATTGACTTGACTTGTAGTTCCTGATCCACACAAAAAAATGTAAACTAATTTTAAACTATAAGAATATATATAATTACCATGAATTAAATGTCACTCATGCCAATAAAGATCAATAAAATAATGTACAAAATAAATCTAAACTTTAAAGTCATCCTGTTCAGTAAACATCAGCATAATATAAACAGACACAATAGCTATCTTAGTTGAGCAAAATCTGACAGTTTAATTTTTTTATAGCCTCACTCACCACTATAGCTTGTTTACTTAATGTGATATTAGGTAACAGTTTAAAATGTCTTATCAGAATTATCCCTGATGTAATATTTAGATTTAGATTCTTTCCATCCAGATTATAATCTGCAGGTTTTGTGGGGTTGAACAGAGTCTCTCCCTGGTTGCTCCCCTCTGGGGACCTCACGTCTGTTCTAAGGGCTAAAGTACTCAATCCTGGGCCTGGAGGAACTCTAAATGACTGGTATTGAATCAATTAGCTGCCTAATTGGGCTGAGATAAAGACTCCATTTCCTTATCACCAGCCCCACCAGCAATTACAGATGGCACTGGGGATCTCCCAGTGGATGTGCCAGTAGGTCATAGTGAAGCTGCTGATGGTTTTGGCAATCTCACTCTAATCCAGGAAGGACGTAGTGTACTGTTTGTGCACCAGAGTACAGAAATGTTGAAGCAGTGACATATTGTGCAAAGGTACAACACAACGACTCTAGATTAGTTTGTTCAGCATCATTCTGACCTCAGCTGGTTCGTCTGGAGGACAGGTGGTCTGATGTCTGCTGTAGAGTGGAAGATTTTCTAGCAAATTCCTCTGCACTTCCTCCTTTATTGTGTTTTCATGTTAAGCTCATCCTGATTTAAAAAGTGAGATCTGTACTGTAGCATCCTTTAGGTGTGTGTAGGGTGGATTATACTATCATTTACTTGATTGTACAGTGGAACCTCCCACAGCAGTACCAACATGTGAGGACACATCTGTTACCCTGCGTCCCCTGGGAATGGTATGTGGATTGAGTATTTCCACCATTTGAACAAACAGAGATCGAGCTGCTGCAGCCCTCACAAAGTGAGGTGAAAGTGATAATCTGAAAATCTATGGATTAAATGTCATTTGCTGATCAAATGAAACATTTTACATGGTTCTTAATTAAATTGTATTCAGTATAGGCCTAATACGTTGTTTAACGAGGGCTTATGCCATCATATGCATCATTACACAATAGAACCTCCCACAAGCAATCTATTATTACCTTAAGTGATGACACACAGGAGCCACTGATCTGCTAATACCTGCCGTTTTCACTGTCTCCTGGTGCTTTTACCATCAGTTTTCCAGAGGCTTGCCAAGCTTTGCCCTCGTTTCGGCAACTGACGGAAGAAGCAGCGAGACCTTGGTGAGTGAGCGATGGGGAACAGCTGTCACTCCCTGCAGGAGCAGCAACCTCACCACCTGTTGGCAGACTATTCAGGGACGTGACCCCAAGACCTCGGGTCTGTTTTGTAACCACAGCTCAGTTTAGGAAGAGCAGAAAAAAAAAGAATGGTGAATGGATGGTGACAGTGGATTGACATTGAAGACTGAGGAAGATCTTTAAAAGTTAAGCAGCTAAAATTCAGCTTTCCCTCACTTGTGACCTGATATTTGATCTGATATTTTCTAACCTATATGAAGAGCAAAATCCTGCATGGTGTCATGTTTGCAGTGCTAAATCAGATTCTGAGACAGGTGACCTGAAGGCAGCTTATATTTGAATTTAAAGTCCCTGACAACATGGTTTCAAATCAAGTATTTCTCTAAAACATGTAATATTCAAGACAAAGCAAGTATACATCACATATCATCACATTTTGATTAAAATGATAAAACTAGCACGGCAAATACATGACATCATTTTTTCCCGACTGAGCCCCACCAACCTAAAACTAGTGACATGAGCACAGACAAAACAAAAATGACAGAAATCTCTCATGTAAAATCATCAAAACTGTTCTAATTTTAATTTTTAATTCTAAATTGGTGGTTTTATGGAGGGTTATGTGCGGGACTATTTCTTTGCTAGGAACAGTAACTTATTACAGGAGATAGAAGATAACTGGCTGCTGCGTAGATTGATTGAGTGATACCAGAATGGTATCAATCTTCTCATCTAACTCTCGGCAAGGAAGTGAGTGAGTGTATTTCCCAAAACTATTGCTTTAGGTCATAATGTTGACTCATTCGACAGCTTGGCTCATTCGGCAGCTAGCATTAGCAGGGAGAGCAAGAGATAAAACAATATACCAAAACCAAAGAGAGATAACAGACGTCTCAATTTAGTCAAAACAGAGGCACATACCATAAAATTAAGTAACACAAATGAGAGACGACTGCAGGCAGAAAAATGAGTCTCTTGTCACTGTTGTTGTGTATATGTGTGTCTTTTGAACAGTATCTTGGTTCAAATTGGTGTCAGATATGATATCAGATATGAATTAATATGAGAATAATTATTAGCCACAACTTGGAATTACATATGGAGGTCAGCAGTGTGAATTTAGCTTTTAATTGATGTTTACTCTGAGTTGGTTGCTTTTTTTAAAATATAAAAATCCTGCACCACACACCATTGACACAAAACATTACACAAAACGCTTGAGTGCAGTGCAGAAATAGTTCTTAAAATTGAGTCAATTAGCTACAATGGAAATACAGTTCAGTGCTTTGAGGATTGTGTTGCATCGCCCAAGTCTTTCTCTAAATCACTGTCTTGACATTTGAGCCATGAGATCAAGCTCCGAGAACATCTCTGATGCACTATTTTTTTCTCATCGTAATTGCTGGGATCTGTGTTGCACATTGCACACCTGCCGTATGAGCTTGCATCAGATGGTGGGGGGTTAGCAGTTTGCTCCCAGTCTCAAATCTGTTAAATCCCTTCTCTGTTGTCAGCAAAGTCTCTGGGTTCGTCCTCGACTTATTTTCAAAGTGCACAAGGCTCTCTTTGAATACCGATGACACAATTAATATTGAAATCTGAGAGGGATTACCTTAATATGTCAAGAGACTTCGGAAATTAGAATGGTGTTACACTGATACTATTCCCCATGCAAGAAATGGATTTAAGCAAAGATTATTATGTAATCACAAAATACGCCCCAAGGACTGTTTGTCACAGGTGACCTGCAGGATTCAGTCAGTGAGTCTGAGATATGCACACAGTTTTTGTTTGTGTATGTGTGTCCGTGTTTGCTCAAGTGTTTAACGGCGAAAGTGTTGATCACAAAATGCTCACTGTAACTAAACACAACACGCAGGTTCTTATTTTACTCCTCCTTTTAGGGAACATGTGTAAATATCTGCAGGAAGACCTTGCCACAAACACATCTGACTTATACTGTATGCTTTTCTGTCCCCCCGTTATCTTTTTCATTCCAGTCTGAGCCTATGTATTGCTCTGGGTTTGCAATTGGTGGTCAGGGATATAGGCAGATGGGTGTTCACCTCCCTGCCTGCTCCACCAGCCATGGCACAAATGTCACGACTCAGAGGGCCTTCGGGTGCCTCAGTACCACAGAGAAATCACACTGGCACGGATGAATAGATTTAATTCAAATGGGAGCCCAGCGCTATTCATGCATTTGCAGACCCTGACTTCATTAAAGCTCCACTTCTTTCTGGGGTCACAAGGAGGAATGTCAGCGGCAGGGTGTGACATGATAATGAAGGTTATGAAGAGTTAATGCACTTTCTACATTACTGGACTTCCTTTGATTGAAATTAGTCACTTAAAAGTTAAAAACTCGGATTATTAACATTCTTTAAAAAAAAAAAAAAGTAAAAAAAGATTTGATTAGAAAATGTTTTTCAGATTGCTAATAAGCTCAACAATGCCAGAAATCATTTGGCAAGATTGGGTGTTGCATCTGTTAAAAGGCAGATGTCTCTTCTTACATAGAAGAAATACAGGATGTTTTTCCCCCTTTGCTAGCGCTGAGCTAACTGTCAAAGCAGCATTGATTGTATCAACATGCAATTATATGCTAATTCAGTGATGCAGTGTTATTGTGGGAAGCACTGCATGAACAGTCCCTTTAATTATCCCTGATTGTGATTATAACCTTGCATATTTTCGTTTTGCATCTTTATCTTTATGTACATTGTTTGCCCAACTTTCCATGAAGCAAGACAATGGTGAAACTGCAGCGTGTACTTACAGCACCGCCTCATGAGTGTAGAGGTCAGAGCTGACTTTCTCTGCTGTGATTACTGTGGTGTTGTACAGTAGTTAGTGTAGGATGTGAGACGACGTGTTGGTGATTTACGGTGTCTTTATTCTGTCTTCAAGGACAGAGCCATGAAGTAGGGCTACTTCAGCCGCTGCTGCTTCATTCTTATCCACATTTACTCAGCAGATAGGTGGGTTACAGGGCAGCCATGCACAGGGAATGGCAATAGAAGTAGGCCGTATTGTTATCAAATTAGATTCATCCCTCTGCTTTTAAACAAATACGTTTCATTCCATCGGCTTGATGTGATTTATGTTGTGATCTCTCCCCCTCTTAGATTGGGGTTGCAGTTGAAGGTCTGGACCTGTCACTTAGCGAATGACACAAGCGTTTACGTCAAAACGCCCCACATGCCTCCAGTGCATCTCCCTGCCGCCGGTGGCCTCGCTGGGGAAGTCACAGCAAGATTGTTGTCTAGTAACAGTTACCATGGATGCCACACTCTGTCAGGGGCTTAGGTGTAATGGATTTAAATTGAACTGTTGAATTTCGAGCTGGGAGAGGCAGAGAGAGGGGGAAAGTGGGGAAGGAGGAGGAGGAGGAGGGCTGTGGAGATGGAGGGAGGAGGGAGCGACAGAAATAGTCTGAGCATGAAAAAAGACAGAGGTGGAGAGAGACAGACACAGTCAGCCAAAGAGACAATGAGCCACAGATAGAGGAGAGGGGGGAGAGGGGGGAGGAGGGGAAGGGGGAGTCGCTCTGAAAGCCCTCACCATCTGTGATGAGGAGCTGGAAGAGCAGTAATTGTTCCTGAGAGGTGTGTGTGGAGGCTGTTCTCAGCATGGAGATATGGATGAGCCGCGCTGCTACCTGCCATGCCGGTGGCACACCGCAGTGTCAGGCCTGTCTTAACGCACAGGCAAAGGCCAGCAGGGGCGCCAACCTTCTATGTGGGCACTCATTAATGTCGATGTCAGTGTGACCTTCTCAACCCCCCCCACCCCCCCCCCACCCATCCCAGACACACCTTGTGCTCTGAGAAGGTGCAAATCAGGTGCTCTGCTACAGCAGAGAGAGTGTAGCTCTTTCATGCTGGACAGCTCCCAGTGATGATTTAACTCCTGATTTGATTTTTTTTTATCAAAATAGTTTATTTTTGGGTGGCTTAGCCTCACAGGTATGAATGGGGGGAGTGTGTGTGGTTGTCTGCCTATGTTGCTATTAACAGCTATGGATGGATTACAGAGCAGGCACAGGCCAGACTCTCTGTTTGATGTGACCGTTAACATTTCTTGTTAGAAAGTCACAGAACTTAAAAGCAGGGATGTCCTAATCCCTTTTTTTGCCTTTTAATATATACAGTATATATACAGTATATATACAGTATATATTGATATATCTGCCAACCAAATCCATTCCAATATTTGTTTCTATTTAATGTTTCCTTCATTTCACAGCTGCACAGCATACTGCAGCTACACTAACATTTCATTTAAATACAGTAACATTAAAGCAATTTAAATCAGTTTTACAGCAGAATAGCTCTGCTTTAAGAAAATAGAACCTGCACCTGATGGGTTCATATAATATTATTTTGCATAATATGCTGGAGTATTTTGTATAATATCTGTGCAGATGAGTGTCAGAGGGGATCTGCTGTGGCAGGAGGTTTTGGGTAGGAGTCAGACAACCTCTCTCCATCTCTAGCATGAACTAAATAAATAAATATACTAGTTCAGCTGCAACAGCAGCATCTAAGAGTTCTAGTTCACCTGCAAAATGTCACTGAAAGAGACGCAAAATGACTACAAACCATGTGGTTTTGTGTCTCTTTCAGTCTGGGGGTCTTGCTATGTAGAAGTGGTTGGGGACTCTACATATCTGTGCCCTGGGGCCCGTTGTCTCATAATCTCTTTGTGTGTACAACATAAGTGCGTAAAAGAAGGAATTAATGATTTTATTTCTTTATTGATATATAGAAATCCATTTTAGGGAGTAGTCATATCCTGAAGGTCGTTCAACATTTATACAATAAACAGATGAAATAGATGGATCAGTCTGGAAAGTGGTTACTACTGTGTCAACAAAAGACTTACATTGCATTATCATTTGTTTTAATTTTGTGGTAACAACCATTCTGGAGGATATCTCATTTAGGAACAAAATTCTTTAAATACACATGATAAAATATTCATAAGCAAGCAGACTCGTACCCAACGGGAAAGACATGAAAGTATTAACAAAAATAAGTTACTTCCACTGCAGTCCTCTGTGGAAAATGGATAATAGTGTTGCAGATATTAATGTTGCGTATGATAAGTGGATATTGAGGGCTTTGGGAGCATCCTTGGGGCTTTACCTCTGTGAAAAGCCGATGAGATGACTCGGAGGCGACCGTGGCTCTGTCTGAGCGCCTTGGCCGAGCAGGGCCGTTAATCAGTGCTCAGGGTTACATCAATGATGTCAGCGCAGTGGTCACAATACATCACGCCGAGCAGCCTGAGAGCCGCTTCCCTCCCTGATGAACTCAGCACAAGTCCAGCACAAGTGTGCCCATAGAGAGAACCCCTATGGTGGAATGTTTACGTGTATATGTTCCTTTTTAGGGTTCAAAATGTCTTTAAAAGATCTGGAAAAAACAACACAATAAGCACATTCTTGCCAGTATGGGCTTGTTTAAAGTTACAGTTTTGAGTGAAGAGTGAAATTAGCTTTATATATTTTTTATAAAGGGATAGAGATCAGATATGTAATGATGCTAATAGTGAAAGATTAAGTAATCTGATCCTCTCTTTAAGTAAAAGTGCGAGGAACATGCTCCATTACAAGTAAAGTGCATTTAAAATTTGACTTAAGTAGATTTTTCTGATAATATTTATACTTTCCACCACTGCTAGTAGTGTGTGTGAGTAGGTGTGTGAATGTACATGTTGGTGAGTGAGCTGTGAACTTGTGAACTTGTGTATAAATCTCTTTTTTGTGTGTGTGAGTGTATATGTGTGCGTCCACTATGTGTGTATTTGTGTGCAAGGCCTCGTCTGATGACATTATCAGGCTTGGTAATCTGCTCTGTAATTGCCTGCTGCTGACACGGCAGCGAGGCTGATATGGCTGTAGAATAAACAGACTGTTAACAAGTCGAGGGAGCTTGTCTCCACTTGATCCGCACAGCACAGCGTGACATCTGGACTGTACGAATCAGCCAGTTGAGGGAAAAGAGAAAGACAGGACAGACAGACAGACACAGGGAAGCAGGGAACGGAAGAAATGTTAAAAATAGCAGAGGGAAATCTGGAGGAGCAGAGGAAGGAAGTGAGAGAAGAGAGTACGGAGTGAAGGTAGTCAGGAGACGGAAAGAGATGGAGACAAAAGGTAGTGAGAGAATCAGCAAGGATATTTTTCCCAATATTTTTCTTCTCAATGACAAAATGTATTTCCCTTAAAATTTAGTTGAATTAGGCTGCCAACTGGTCTCAGTCAAATTGAAACATTAAAATCTCCACCAGTCACTCGTGAATCTGTATAGAGGGGAGTCCATCTGCTTCCAGTGTAAACAAATACAGACTTTCATACTATAAAAGCAAGATTGCAAAGAGAAAGTGTGGGATGATTGCTAATTCAGAGTCAATAACTGAGTGCAAGTTCAACTAAAGACGACATTGTTGATTTAAAAAAAAAAAAAAAAAAAAAAATCATGCTTGAGGTTTGGTTTAGTTTATTTATAGTGCAGTCTGACCCAAAGTAGACTGATCCATTTTAAGTATGTGGTAGATAAATTTCAACACAGATGACTAATAGCTGACATTGTCTATATGAGCCAAACCAGAAAACCCTTCCGGAGTTTCGCAAATAATTGTTTGTGATACCTGCAGACAATAAATTAAAGCTTAAAGAGGCAAAAAAATTTAAGGACATGCTTGTTATTCTGAAATCTAATAATTCCTCGGGCCAAATCCACATAGAATGCATTGCGCCCGCTAATAGCACCGTGAATTGCGCAGCATTTGCACCTGCAATCTGCCCCGTTTTAAAGCTATAATATGTAACTATTCCGCATTAACATGTCTAAAAACAACTAGACCTATGTTATATATTTTGTTGAGTTGTGTACTTACAATTTCCCAAATGTTTCCAACAATTTTCAAACCCAGAGAAATACGTAATTTTAATCAAGGTAAAAGTCTGTTTCATTTGGTCGCCTGTCAAAGGCGTCATACCCCTCTACCAAAGAGTATACACCTACAAGATAATACGTCAGTGTTGTGGCTGTTTGCCATAATGGCATTTATGCCATGACGTGGTAACGTCATTAACACCGGATCGGTCAGGATCTGACAGTAATTAATGTTCTGTGTTCTGCATCTACACAGGTCAGTTACACACAGACTCCAGGTTTATATGGTGGAATTGTTTGTAATAAAGCAGCCCCTTACTGTATGGATGACTCCTGAGCTCCATCAGCGCTGTTATTTTTATTTTTAAATCCAAGATAAGCCCACAACCCCACTTGATCCCCCCAAGTCTGACTGTAGATTTCACCCTTAATATCATTCAATATCAATTCAATATCATTCAAGCCTCACAAGCTTGAAGGACTGTTTTTGGAATGAGGCTTATTTGCAAAGAAAGGGGCCAATTTTGTGCCAAATGTATGAATATTACCTAATTTACATACATGCAAATGACACAGGCGCACCATGATGCTATCTGCTTGGCAGCGCAGTTTGCAGAGCATTTCACCCTTTGCAGGTGCTTTGTGAATTACACGCTGTCTTTTTGTCTCATTTGCACAGGTTTAGTGGCCACAAAAGCCGCGTAATCCTTTTGTGGATTTGGCCCCTTGTGCTTTATATATATCTTGGGAAGATTAGCTAAATGTCAACAATACAAAACAATGCTCCAAAGTCTATTTGTTGGCAGATCTACCACAAATAATTTGCCAACCTGCAGGGCCTTCAAACTTTTCAAAGTTGGGAACGGAAAAGGGCACATATCATGCACATTTCCAGGTCCATTTATATTCTGGGGCTGTACTGGAATATCTTTGCATGATTTACAGTTTAAAAAAACTCCTCAGTTCAGCCTCTGACTGAAACAGACTGTTTTAGCTCCTGTCTCTTTAAGGCCCCCCTCCTGATGAGCCCACTCTGTTCTGATTGGTCAGCTTTAGAGGCGACATAAACAAACAGTAGGATTTTGCTTCTTTTTTCTCATTCTTTATTCACAATGTCAACTTTTCAAATACATCCGTGCATGTTCGAGACAAAATTCAATCCAAATATTCAAGTGGACAATGCAAACATCTCATGGTTTTTGGAACTCTGCTTATGTTTAACATCCGACATTATAATAGTGTATACATTTCAGAAAATCTCGAAATATCACAAAATGATAAAGGGGAGATAGTGAAGTACAGACAAGGAACCAGGTTTAAAAGAATGTAAGAGAGGCTGGATAAAGGGAGAGGATAAATGAAAGGGCCAGGGAGAGACCTACCAGACAGTCAGGCAGAAATAGCGAGAGGAACAAGACTTGTTAATATGAGAAACTGTCCCGTGTGAAATGCAGCATATGGGCCGATTAGGAGCATCTCTAGTGTGTCCAGAGGCAGGCTGTCTGGGGTTTGCAGGCTTTCCCAACCAGCCATCATCAGAGATACTGATTAAACTTAAAATGAAGTAACAGATTTATTGATTCCTTCATTCTCAAAACGGAGGTCAAAGGAAAAAAGGGAAAGCAGCCGCAGAAAATTTTGTATATTTTAAGTGATTTTCCCCATTTTCTTGTTCTACTGAGAAAACTTGAGCTCCCCTTCCTTTGTTGTCATTCCCCTTCTTTGTAAACAAACCACCTGATTTCAGGCTAAACTCAAGTCGCTGGCACGCAACATGAAAATGAAAATACAGTGTTGTGACTGGCGGAGCCTGCCAATTTTCTTGGCAATGATTGTATTTGTTTACAGTAATCACTCTAATATCTCAAAATGAATGTGTTAAAGATTTATTGATGTCAAAATGTTACACATAGCGGCTTTAATTAGCCTCGCAAAATTAAAAACACGACTTTTCAGGCGTGAAAGACCTCGAGTAAAATCATCCCGCATTCAGTTAAATTATCAGTTCATTCAGTCTAGTAGTGCTGCCTCAGAAGATGAAATATGGCGTGTACTCAGCATTTTGACTCCTTCCGATTCCACGCCGTCAGAGACATGGATACTGCATAACAAGATGACGGACGCGTTACACAGCCTGCATATTGAAAGATAATAAAGGCAGCTGAAGCATCCGTCTCTGTCATCTCGCTTCTCTCAGAGGCCGACAGTGAGTGTTTGGACCGACGACGGCCGCTCAGCTGCAAATCCTGAACCGTTATTATTTAATGCTTCACTCTGAGCTGCAGGAACTCTGCTGAGGTCCCCGTGCATTGTTTTCACTCAGTGTGTGTGCGAATGTTTGTGTTTGTAGGTGGATGTACAGTACGGGTGTAGATATCTCACACACATGTGAGTGTGTGTGTGTGTGTGTGTATTCCTAATGTTAACTAATCTTCAGTGCAGAAGATAACGTCTCTGTAACGAAGCTTCTTCATTGGACAGTTGCAGAAAACAGCGGAGCCACTCATCTGTCCATTTCTTTATTTTTACATCTCTACATCCTCCTGTTGTTGGTTTGATCACTGAAGATGAAATAAAGCGTCGTGGATGTGTGTAGTTTGTTGATTAATATCAGGCCAGTTTTCTTCAGTTAAATACCAAGAAAACTAACAAAATTATTGGGATTATTGGGAAGGGATTACAACGATTATACAGTTTGGAGTTGACAGACAGATACTTTTTGGTGTTTCTCACTGTCTGTAGTCAACACGAATGAACTAAATAAGATTTTTCATATGTCTAGTAAGATTGTGGGTCAACAACAACACAGTATGACACTTCTTAGCAAGTCCCGAGTGGTGAGGAAAGGGAGGGGAATCCTCAGTGATGTATCACACCCTCTCTATGGTGAATATGAGTTATTACCATCAGTACGCAGGTACAGGGTACCACCTTTATGGACCCGTGCTCAGAGATCCTCCATACCTTCCAGTCACTCGCATTTTGTTGTAGTGCTTGATTTTGATTGTTGGTGATGTTACTCCACTTAATAAGTGGAGTATCTGTCTTAAACTGTAATGTCTTTTGTTGTTGTTTTGTTTGTCACATCACCATGGACACTTTCCAAAAGGATAATAAACTAAACTCATCCACCCACTCCTCCTTTCAACAAGTCACTCCATCACTTTGTTTCCTCCATCCATTGGCAAATCTGTGCTTTTATCCCTCCATTTATCCCTTCACTCCTTCTTTACTTCTTGTGCACCTCTCTCCCTATCTTTGTATGGCTCATCACTCCTTTTTTTCCTTCCTCTTTCCCTATAACCAGTCTATCACTTTGTCCCTCCATCCTTTCTATTATAACCTGCAATCTTTTTTTTCGTGTTCTATTCTTGCTTCTATTTTTATTGCCTCATATTCTATTCTTGCTTGCGTCTCCCTATCCATTCATCTATCTGTCCATTGATCAGTCCGTTCTTTAGTCTGTTCACCTATCCTGCATTCTTCCTTTCCTCCAGCTTCTGTATCTCTTTCGCCCGTCTCTCTATGCCTCCGTCATTCAGTCATTCAATCCATCACTCAGTTGTCACATTCCTCCTTTCCTGTTTCTTCCAGTTTCTTCATCCCTTCTATCTCTTCATCCTTTCATCCCTCTATCCTCCAACCCAACAATGCATTCATTCCTCCAGTCTCTAGTTCTGTGTGTGTGTGTTGCGTTGAGCATGTAATTTACATACTCCGCTCCGACTGGACAGTTGTGTTCTTATGTAGCCACCTAATGAACCAACAATGTCGGGGATTTGTTTCCATACGTCGTCGTTCTTTTAACAGTCCCGGTAGCTTGTTAAATACACGTCGTAGACAGACGACGACAATCAGCAAGTTATTTCACATAGCAGAGTGGAGTAGTAAACAACTCTGTGCTTCCATTTCCACATGAATGGAAATGGACATGATTGGCTCTTGCCTGGTTGTTGCTTACACTGCGTCAGAGGAGATTTGCCTGAAGTTGAGCCTTTCTCAGCTTTCCCCCGTAAGGTAGCTGGGTGCTTTTTGAATCTTTGTAGTTCAGAGGGGGGCACTGGGCTTCAAAGTCAGGTCCCATACACAATAAATAGTCGACAAAATGGCAAAGACACTAAACCACAAATTGCTCCTGATGCTGAGGCCTGGGCCCTGTGAGTGTGTGTGTGTGTTAATTGAAGGCATTGTGAAGACCTTTGTGCTGCTCAGGTAGAATAGTGCTACACGAGTGCAGTCTATTCCATTCCTCCATAACTCTTAACTCTTCCTCCCTTTAGTTTCTCCTCTCTTACCTCCACCAATCCTGTATCCTCCCACCTACCAATCAATCATCCATCCAGCCATGTTTCTATTCTTCTATCCCTCCATAAATCGGTTTCCCAGTGTCTCTCTCGCCCCTTTTTCCACATTCCATCCTCTCCTCCATATTCCATCGTCATATTCCTCCCATCTAGTCCTCCTCTTCTTCCTCCAACAATCCCTCCATCCTTATCTCTATGTTTCTATTCCACCATCCATAAATCCATTTATCTCCCCATTCCTCCTCTCCTCCATCCATCCTTCCACCCATCCACATATGCCGCTCCCGGCACAGGCCCAGATGATCCGCCTCCAGCCTCGGCAACCAGAATAGCCCTGATAAGTCAAATGATGATTCTGTCTTAATGAGCTGTGGAGAGCGAAGGCGTACATTAGCGGCGTATTGACGCTGTGACTCAGAGCCCGGCTGTGTGCGAGAGCCAGAGAAGGACTCACTCTTTTGTAACGAGACAGATCTGATTAGGCTGAGCGCGCAGGAGAACACGCTGATGATGACAACGGTTAAACACAGACACCCCACCCTACCCCTCCGCACGTACTCACACTCACGCACACACACTCCTCCACCCCTCCAATTACATCCCTTTGGTTAATCTTCCCTATCACAATTGTAGTGCTGGCAGAATAACAGCCCTCTGGATTGTGAGTGTAACCTGCACTACGAGCCTGCCTTAGAAACACCTGTGTTTGTCTGTGTGAGTGTGTGTGTGCGTCTGTGTATACAGAGGTAAGTGTGTGTGTGTGTGTGTGTGTGTTCGTGTATCAGCATGTTCTTGTGTATTTCTTGTGTATACTTATATGCCAGTATGTGTATGTATGCATCTCTGTTGCTTTTCTGTAGCACTAAAACAATTAGTTGCTTATTGTTTTTATCTGTAAAAAACCGGCACCCTGTCGAGTTTTCTTATACATAAACACAGTTATGTTTACTTTCTTTCTTACCTAAGTACATGTGCATATGTTTGACACATACAAGTGTGTTCAAGGTAAATTTTTGCCTTGCATCATTTGCATAAATTTGACTCCTGGATCCTTGATTGGCACCAAACAGCCACTATATCAACTGAACAGATGTTACAGTAGCTGTAAGCTAGCTAGAAACGCACACACCAACCGTGTGACTGAGTGTGTGTTTGTGTTCTAGCCAAGAAGTTATTTTCCTTCAGTCTCTCTCTTTTGTCCTCTCGTTTTCATACGTCTGTGGCAGCAGATTCATAAATCTCTGGGAAAGTCGTTTTTTTTTTTTTGCTCAAGTTGAAACATTTTGAACACAGCGAAGTCTTCACATTTGCATCTAATCGCGCCGCTCTCATCTCACATTTGACTTTTTGTGCCTTCTCAAAAAAATGCGTGTACTGTCTGAGCACATGCCTTTCCTTCCTCATAATATTGCAAATTTATAACAGTTGAATGCCAATTTTTGTTTTAGACCATTTAAACTATTCTTGTCCATACTTTGCTACGTTTGTTGGCATGTAAGGCTGCGTTCAGACATAGTTGGGGTGTGAGGCAGAAGGCCTCTCAATTATGATGGAAAATAAAAGGATGGCCGCCATAGGAACTTTCCAGAATTGTAAAATTCTTTCTCATAATTTTATATTTTGTTTGTGATAAGCATTTAAACTCAAGGATCTGTCACTCAAACTGGACCTCCTGGATTTTTTTTCATGTCTCACCAATACCTGAAACAACCAACACAGCCTTATGCATTTTTTTTTTAACACAGGGCTGTTTTCCATGTAAGTGCAGCTCAAGAAACAAACAAAACAGAGACCTCTCTAATCGAAACATTGCTCCTTAGCACTACTAGTGGTCAAAACTCCAAAGTAAACCTTTAATCGACAATTTTCATAAGTGATTAAGTGATTTATTGCGTGAAAACATTGACTGGTTTCAGCTTCTCAAGTTGTCATACTGTTGGTCTGACCCTGTATCTTTTCTTAACGTGTGCTTTTATGCGTGTGCTTGTGTGTGCCTTAATGTGTTTGTGCCGTCTATCGCCAGCCTTTACTAAATGATATGCTGTTATTACTGACTGGGGTTTGGACACTCAGGCTCACCACAGCTGGCTTTTACACCGCAGTTGGCTTCAGATCAGCGCGGCTCGGCTAGTACTAATGATAATGAAGCAAGTTGCCCACAGCAATTAATGCACTTAGCTACTAATGATGATTAACAGTGGACTGTATTTGATTTAGGAAGTTGATAAGCTGCCTCCGAACACAAACAGGTTAATTAGTATCATGTCTCGGTGAAAGAGATTTCAGAAGGAGCCAGTCCATTCATGGAGGATGTGCACGGCTCTGTTTTGTCCTTCAGCGTCTCTGATCCCTTAAAGAGTGTGAAAATTTCGTCCTTGTTTTATGAATGTAAGGAGAAATTGTGATGAAGATGTCAAATGGGAGAGTTGTCAGCGTGAATCTCGGGAGGCTGAAAGGCATGGGAAGGCTTTCTCTTCTCCCTTCATCCACTTATGGCATATCCTGTCGTGTAATTATCTGCCTCGCTGGATGACTTTTTGAGCCTCTTTTTATTCTTAATCATACCATTTAGTTACAGTTTACACTTTGCCGAGGGCATCTGAGCGTGTTGCACTGTCACTGATCCGCTCGGCGACAACAGCATGCAGATAAACAATCAGGCAGAGTCAAATCAAAATGCTGAGAAAGGGGCTTAATATTTCTGAGCATCTGCATGAGGCACTTTCATCATCAGCATGTTTTATTTCATGTGGTCGTGGGGTATATTGTTGGTTTTATGCTGGATGATTCGCAGCCTCGCCCCTAAAGGGTTGTCAAAATATCAAATCTGACTGGGAAAGTTTGAGCGAGTGAGTAGAAATCTGTCCCCTCACTTATTAAACTAGGACTGAAACACACCTTTTAAACACTTCAAAGTCAAGTTTACAGCATGTATACACCACAATATTGCATGCAGTGTCTCAACAGGCTTTATAGGCCCAAAACAGAAACAGTTCCCGACCAAAATCCAGACCCCAAATCTCTAAGATGACAAGAAAATTCCTTCAATTGGCAGAAACCACAAAGCGTAAATTCAAAATAAGTTTCTTCTTCTGACAGATGGAGGGTGTAATAGCAGCTGTAGGCAGGAAAATGTATTTAAAAATGTCAATAAACAATAAAACACAACAACAAAAACAGAAAATTGTAACATTTAGCAGAAAAACAAAATATGATTTGTATTAGGATGGGATGGTAAAATGGGATTATAATGCAAGAATAGGATTACAATCAGTCCAATAATTCAAATTCAATGTAAGAAATATGATAAAGTCCAAGTGAAATGAGTTGAGCATGTCTGCATGAGTGTATGAATGCATTTAACTTTCCTTCCCACTGCAGATCAGAATATCCTCCTCATGCTTCGACTAATATTGACTTTTTAAAGCGGATACCACTGCCAGTGTCTTTTAATTGAAGCTGCCGTTATCTGATCCATCTTTTCTGTGCTCTGTATTTGAGCCGGATGTTTTCAAAAACTCATAAAGATTCTAAAATATTACAAGCAATTACTCCCTCTTCTTCAATTTTATATCTCTGCAGAGTAGAAAAGCCTCTACAGAAGCGTTTAGACCTCCCCCAGACACTAACACGCTAACATGCTAACAGGGCTCTTAGGCTGGCTGGCAGCTTTTCGTGCCAGGCTGAAGCAGGTTTTGTTGTTGTTGTTTATACACTGACCCAATATGACATCCTCAAATGTCTTTATTTGTCCTGACCAACAGTCCACAACCCAAAAATATTTAGTTCTGTATCATAGAAACCAGAAAATATTCATATTTAAGCTGTAACCAGAGAATTTGGACATTTTTTTCTTTAAAAAATGACTCCAAACGATTAACTGATTATCAAAATAGTTGGCAATTAATCTAAAAGTTGGCAACAAACCGATTCATTGACTAATTGTTGCAGATCTACTTACTATTTCTATTTTATCTGAAAACCTGGAATCATTTAGACCATTTTTCTAGTCTTGGAAAACACATGGAAAATTATTTATTACATACAAACACTATGTATATTTTATTTTCATGTTCAGTAATGTTGTCGTGGAAGTCTGGTTTAGGATGTTCTGTCACCTTCTGTTCTGTTTCACTTGTGTTACAATAAAGCTGTAAAGAGAAAAAAGTAGTGATGCTGGCTTGCTGACATCTCAAAAGGCCAAGTTCTGGCAAATGCATACGGTATATTAGTCCAATATTGTTAAATAAGGGTTTATGTGTAATTATTACCTCCAAACTCAGTCATCTGACAAGAGCTGGGAGTAATAAACTTTTAAATTAATGTGCTCATCACATTACACTCTCAGCGCAGAATCTCTTGATTTCTATCGGTCATTTTTCCCTTAATAAACCTCGATTCTGCCCTCGTGCCCATAAAAACCTACAAAATACCATATTCCTCCCACTACCTCAGCCAATCGAATAATCAGTGCCATATATATTACACCTCAGGGTCAATACCCAGCCATTCTCTGAGGCCATTACATTTCTCTCCTTCTTATTAACCTGCTTTCTTCCTTATCTATGTTTCCTCCATTCATGCTGCTCATCGCTTTTTCTGTTTTCTCCACACTTTCCTCCTTCCCCTCCTCCTCCTCTTCCCTCTCTGCTCTCTTCCACAGCCTTGTTGTTAGCCGACGGTAAGTCCTCCATTCCTCCATCTCTACTAAAAGTTCTCTGTGCGTTTGTGTGGTTAAAACATCGGCCCTGAATCTGTTTCTGTGCATGATAAGAAATCAAAATCGCTGAAATGGTGACGACGACGGTTTATTTTGCTGCTGATCAGGATTTTGAGTCGTGTTCTGAGAGGTTTGTTATAAATAAACTGCCTGCCAATGCTTTTAGCCTCCTCAGCTGTCATCATGGAGTTGTTACAAACAATACATGCTCTTCTGCTGCTCTCTCCCGCTCCTAACAATGGATTTGCACGCTAATCAGCGGATTAATTAATCATAAATCCATAAATTATGTTCTCAAGTCAAGAGCAAGGTACAAACACTTGATAACCGTCAAGATAAAAAGCCTGCAGTTCCCAAATTAGAAATTTAATTACCTTTGTGTGTTTTTTTTTTCCTTTCCTTGTCATGGAAATTGTGTCATGTAGTGTTGCAGCACAGTAGCGGAATGGCTGGATAATCAAATTTTAAACATGGGCAAAAGAAATCCTGTCAGGACTTGAGGGTACACACTGTCTTCGGTGTGTAATTGATTTAGCTTAAAAGTGTGTGCATTTGGGTGACTGTGTGTGTGTGCAGGCAGTCATACGCTTGTATATTATGCATGCCTCTGTGTGTGTGTGTGTGTGTGCTCGCTGACAAGCCCTCCTATCAAGGGGACTTGGCTGTGATCTTTAATGGCAATGTTAATATTTAATGGTAAGCATGTTGTCAGCAAAGAGCAGCAGGCTGGGACTCGGGGCTCGTATAAAAGATGACGAGGTCTCTGCACCAGGTGGCTCAGTGAGGGTGATACACACAGAGAAGGATCAGAGGCTTTTGGATGCACAACTGCTCCTTCTTGATAGAGTTCAGCAGCAGAGGATTGATGTTGTGGCGCGCCTTGTAGTTGTGCAGTGCACCCAGGGGCTCTGTGAAGCATTGTGGCTCAGCGGTGCCACCCAGGACATGTCTGATAGGCCTGATAGAAGGATTGATCAGGGTCTCCACAGGCCTCGGAAATAATTTGGGATCTGGAAAAATAAGGCCTTGAAGGTTTTTGACAGAGAATGGATGGCCTTGAAAGTACTCGATTTGTTATTGTAGCATCTAATCTGATTAGTATGCCTCAGCTCTGCTCTGTGATGGAGATTTGTTTTGACGTAGCATTAGTTTTAAAAGCTCCGTTAGCCCAAATGTTAAAAATAAATAAATAAAAACAATAGTGTGAAAGTTCATTCTCAACCTTGGAAATAGTTGTTTAATAAAAACAATCCCAACTCAACTTTTTTCTGGAGCTTTCAACTGTGGTCTTTATCAGTGGATAGTCAGTTGTCATGGAGATGGATCTGTTGACACTGTTTCATCTATGAAATCATAACAGCTGCTAAAATTCAACAGATCCATCTCCATGGCAACTGAACAAACTCCACTCCACTCTGCCGTTGAAGACCATGTAATATAGTTGAAAGCGCTGGAAAAAGTTAGTAAGTGGACGTTGAGTTGGGATTGTCTTATCAAACTACAAAAAAAAAACATATTTTCTCACTTTCAGTGGAAGTGTGTAACAATGTTTATTGATGTGAAGCATCTTCATTAAGCATTGGTCCATATGATGACAGGAAATAGGACAGGATCCCCCTAGAGATTCATGGAAACCTTCTAACAAGTCTCCCTGGACTTAATGGAGGTCAATGGTGGTGATTAGTTGTGCAATAGTAGGTCTGAAAGACAGAATTGCAGCGATATTTAAAGGACAGGCTTTTAGAGACTGATTGGCTTTAAGGAACGCAGGCAGAAAGATCATTGGTCAGGTATGGTGACAGTGGAAAATGGAAAGTGGAAGTGACAGAGAGAAAGAACAGGAGGAAATAGCAGACATTTATTCACAGAGGCATAAAGGCAGAGCACGAGGGAAAAGATCTTCCTTACTGAACTTTTGCCAAAGCTTCATTAGCATGTAGCCATGCAGATAGTTTTGGTTTTATTTGACCAATTGTGAGATAACTGTCTCTGAGATTTTTGCAGCTTTCTGAATACAATGCAAGTCAATGGAAGTTGATTTGTGGTGCTCAAAGCATTTAAAATACACGTTTGAGCTCATTGTGAACAGTTTTAATGCAATTTTTTCTTCGGAAGAAAGCACAAAAGTCTGGGGATTATAAACATTTTTCAATGCTTTGCACTCTACAGGCAGAAATCGATTCACCTCCATTGTAATAGGCTGAACTTTTAGAGGTGGAAATCACAAAATTTTGGCTTGTAAAACTGAAACAATCTCTATAATCTAGGTGAACTGGATTTTCCTAGGGTTTCTAAGTAAAAAAAGATATTTATGGTGAATATTTTGGTGCAATATCAGGTCCCTAAACGGGACCTTGAAAGTCCTCGTAAACTTGTGGATAAAAGTAGAGTCATGGGAAATGAGGAAGAGAAGATAAAAAAGAAACAGATTTGCTCACAATATTTGCCTTTGCAAGTGTTTGTTTTCTGATCGATCAAGCATGCAAGTGTGTCTAACCTTTACATAACAAACGCTGGAACACCACCAAGACCCTTCACAGAGAGAAAGCTTCTGGTGACAGCATCACTACAGTGAATCCTGTAGTTTTCATGTAGCGCTGACTGAGAGTGACAGATGTGACGTAAATACTGCAAATAAAACTAATCTCGACTCTACGTAAAGCCCGAAAATAATATAACAGCTGAATAAATTTAGTGTTACGAACGAGGCAACCTTCTGATGTTTGTTTTGTGTGCTGTGAAATACAACGAAGATAATCAGCTGAGCATCTTATTTTGATTGCCATCACTGTTCTCACTGTGCTCTCTCCTCTCGCCCTCTCCGCCGCTCAGATGTGCCAGACAGGAAGATGACATCAGACGAGGAGGAAGCCAAGCGGATCGCAGAGATGGGAAAGCCGGTGCTGGGGGAACACTCCAAGCTGGAAGTCATTATTGAGGAATCGTACGAGTTTAAGGTGGGAAAGGTTCATCTTCAAGCGGAGCAGCCTGAGATGCCTCATCATTACAGCTGGAGCTGGTGTTTTCTATGCAGTGGGAGCAGATAATAGATCACACTAATTAATTTCAGGGAACGTTACTGCTTCTCACGCAAATAAGATACGTTTCTGAAGGAGATCTGGTTTATATGCATCCCACCCACCATATTTGTTTCTGGTATGTGGTTTTATCATGCATCAAACGGAGGTTTCTGCCGCCTGGAACTTGATGCCACTGCCATCATGTGGTGGAGCTGATGTATTTCTCTTGGTTGAAGGAGCCACTGATGCAAAATCTAAACTCTGAATTATATAAATAACGGATGGACTTTTTCTTTTGTGTCCATATAGAGCACAGTGGACAAGCTGATCAAGAAGACCAACCTGGCGCTGGTGGTGGGGACGAACTCCTGGAGAGACCAGTTCATGGAGGCCATTACAGTCAGCGCAGGTACTGTACTGCTCAAACTCTAGGGGGCTGCACACAGAGATTTATGCAATTGATGGAGTATTTTGATCCAGTCAGTTTTGTTTTTTTCCTTTGTTCATGTAAATCAGTAAGTGAGAAACCGATATATCTGCATTAAAATGTGTAGAGACGGAGGTTAGAGTGCTGAGGTCCTGTTTCCTAAAGACTTGCTATTTGTATTACTGCCTTTATGTAAACATCTCACTGGTTATCGTCATCTATCACTTACTGTGTGCTTTATAGTTTTAGATTTTACATACAAATAGCTGCCAAAGAAACCTTTAACTGTAATCTGAGGTGGACAGTTTTACAATATATGGGCCAGACTGTCCTGCAGTGTTATTTACATTCTAAATGCAGTTTAAGCTCTTTAAAGGAACAGTTTGAGATTTAGGAAAATATGCTTTTTCACTTTCTTTACTGAGAGTCAGATGAGAAGATTGATACCACCTTCAAATGGGAAACTTTTGACTGGTACTGTAACTCTCTGCAAGAAGGCAAATAAGTGCATTTCCCAAAATATCAAACTGTTTCTGAGGTCGGTTCAGAGGGAAAAACTGAATATTTTGGCATATAATTAAAGATAGTAGATGTTGTCAGCTCAAAATACTGGCTATCACTGACTTCAGCTTAAAAATATTGGTGTCAGTATCAGCCTTCAAAAACCCGTATCAGTGGAATCCTCCCGAAAGCAAAGCTCTCGAGGCTCTGGAGTAATCTCATGTACGAAAGAGAAAACTCATCCATCACGTCAGGCGGCAGAAGCATCAGATCTTCATGCAGCCTGCAGTGCAGCTGCCTCTCTGCCTGCTGCAGTCACAGCCATCATGTAGCGAGCGCCGTGAAGGCCTCGGTTCGTCACTTTGGTGCTGAAATATTTAATCCAGTGGCGCTCTTTATTTTTTCATGATCCACCCGTGGCTGAAAAATGCATCAGCATCATCAGCAGCTCACATGGCCTGACACTCTGAATCAGCGCAGTGTCCCTCCTGTCCGCCGAGTTTCCTGTGAGCTGCAGGGACACACACAGGGACACCCTGCGCCTCCACCTGAGGAGGGTGACCATTTATATTTATGTTTTAGCTGTTAGAAGATGACACTTTTATCCAGAGGAGCTCGCAGTGAGCAGGGTTCAGTTTCTTGCTCAAGCTCGTTTTTACAGAACAAAAGGCTCGTGTGGTGACTGAATGTATGACCTTTAGGTTACATGAAAACACCTTGTGACCACTCGGACATCCTGCCAACCAGGTGCACCAAATACACCAAATTGCTGTAATGCTCACAATGTGTTAAGTCTGCCAGAAGAGCAGAATAAACTGAGAGTTTGTAACCTACAAACTAAAGCAAATCTACAAACCTAATCTCCATATATCAAATGACAAGAATATGCAGCTCTTTTAATCAGTTAAAATGAGTTACACCCTGTGGCAGTTATTGATCTAGTATTTGTAGCACATTTAAAGTTGAATATACATAACAGCAACCTCAGGCTGAAGTAATATGATGTCTCACACTGAAAAATAAGTCAGAGTGCCATTTTAAGTGAATGTTGTTCTTTTCCTCTCCCCCTCTGTCATCCCTTATCTCCTGTATTGATCCTTTATCTCGCCGCCGTTTTCCAACTCTTTGCCTCCTTACCCTCTCTGCTCTCTCTCTCTCTCAACTTTCTGCTTCATCTGTCTTTCCTTTTTCTTTCACTGTCATATCTTTCCTGCTTCCTCATCTTCTATCTGCTCTCTGCCTCTTCTCTTAATATTTACTTCCCCTGCCTCGCCCCTCTCTCTTTATCTTTGTCTAAATATTCTGCTATCTCTTCGTCCTCTCCGCTGCTCCATTCTCTCCTGTCATCCCATTATGCTTAAATCTATCCCACCCCCGTCCGCCGTCCCCCTCACCCCACCCCCCCGCTCGGCCCCACTTCTCACCAGGAGATGAGGACGAAGAGGACACAGGAGAGGAACGGCTGCCGTCCTGTTTCGACTACGTCATGCACTTCCTCACTGTCTTCTGGAAGGTCCTGTTTGCTTGCGTCCCTCCCACAGACTACCTGAACGGTTGGGCCTGTTTCATTGTCTCCATCTTGATCATCGGCCTGCTCACGGCCGTCATCGGCGACCTGGCGTCTCACTTTGGCTGCACCATCGGCCTGAAGGACTCAGTCACTGCTGTGGTTTTTGTGGCAATTGGTACATCTGTGCCAGGTAAGTCCTAGAATAAGTAGAATGGGCGCTTTTTGAAAAGGACATGACATTTTCAATACGTTCATGCTTGTGATATGTAAATATGGCCTCTAAAATTTAGTTTATTAAAGTTTTTTTATGTCAGTTAATGGATTATATGGCTCTACTATAGTCTGAGAAAATTCTGTGAGCTTTTGAGACCCTTTCAAACAGCAAACATGCTTTGTCATCAAGATGGCTGATATTCTTATTTCCTCCAAACTGACATTTTCACCCGGCGGGAACAATATGTCACCATAAACTTTGACTGTGCCAGCATTTTTGTTATTAAAGGTCTTATGTGCAACATTAATAAATCATTACTGCGTTCATTTTGGAAAAAAAAGATATCATCAATATTGTCAACAAATAAGACCACAGAAGACTGTCGGCCTTCAAACAGCACTTTACTTTCTGAGAAACCGGCAGGAAATAGAAAATATGAAGAATCACTCTTCTTAAGGTAACTAAAAGATTTGGGGGGATGAGGTGAAAGATAACAGGAATTGTGGGCGATGTGGTCTTTACTTTGGCAAACATTGACACTAACAGTCAACAATGTCACTTGTGCTGCATTCACAATATCGGCAGAATGGAGAGAACAGGAAAACCTCCCGTTATTCTCACCTGGGAGTGTTGATGCATTATTCCAAAGCTGTCAGATATTCTCAATATCTCTAACTCAGAATTACAACAAGGAAACTGAACGTTTTTACCACTTGGCTGCCTATAATTAGTATCTATGTTTACAGAAATTGTAAGATATCACTGTGAATGATTGATGATTTGATAGTGTGATGGTTAAAGCCACTTAAATTTTATGTGCTTGTGGTAACTTCTTTTTTTTTTTTTTTTTAATTCTGATGATATAAGTTTTTGTTTGTAGAAGAATGAGACAACTCAGGTGAAAATGAGTGTGAAAGTCGATGTTTTGCTCTGTTGATGCTGCCACTTCACATCAACAGAGTCAGAAATGTTTAATTCCTACAGATACTGAGTTTGAAAAGTGTTACACATTACACATTTGTATGTTTTACAAATGATAAGGTCAATGTGTGTGTGTGTGTGTGTGTGTGTGTGCAAGTCTTTGTGTGTGCTCATTTTTTATAGGTTGTAGTTTTCCCTAACTTGTCAAAAATTTATCAGACACACTTTTGAAATAGCTTGACAAAACTAAGTTCACTTACTAGTCTTTTCTGGAGCTTTCAGCTGCATCTCATGGACTTCATCAGCAGATGAGGTTTGCTCAGTCATCGACCAGGAGTTGGTAGATGACCCAAGAAAGATCCAGGAGGCCGTCATATCCAATCCTGAAGATCTTCCTTGAACAGATAGAATTGTTATGATCTTATTCCCACATACGAATATTTATCACATGACATACAACATGAAATACAACCTGTAATCATGTGACTGATATCCCAAACTCAGGTCACATGATGACAACTGAGCAAACTCCATCTGCTGAAGTCTGCTGAAGCTTATAAAAAAACACAACCTACAATTAAGGTTGTTTTGTGAAACTATTCTTTACAAGGTCAAGACTGAACCTTTGTGTTTACATTTAAAATGATTTCTTGAATGGTTTTAAACATTAAAACAGTAATGACACACGCCTTCTCTCTCCACAGACACCTTTGCCAGTAAGGTAGCAGCAGTTCAGGACACCTACGCAGACGCCTCCATTGGGAATGTGACCGGCAGCAACGCCGTCAACGTCTTCCTGGGAATCGGGCTGGCCTGGTCGGTGGCGGCCATCTACTGGCACATGAAAGGGAAGCCGTTTGTGGTGGAAGCCGGCTCGCTGGCCTTCTCTGTCACTCTCTTCACCATCTTCGCCTTCCTGGCCGTCTCGGTGCTGCTTTATCGGCGCCGGGCCCACATCGGAGGAGAACTGGGCGGGCCCCGGGGACACAGACTGGCCACGTCAGCCTTCTTGTTCAGCCTCTGGTTCCTTTACATCCTCTTCTCCAGTCTGGAGGCCTACTGTCATATAGAGGGCTTCTAAACAGAAAAGACCTGAGCGTGAGAGAATCCAAACATACAGGGGTTTAAAGTACAACTTCAGAGGTAAAAGAGTGAATTTTCACTGTGGAATTTGGGTCAGTCTTGTATGGTATGAACGGACAGGAGAGGTAAACCCGGGATTTTCCCAGACACCTCCCTCCCTCTCCCTCTCTCTCTCCCTCAACCCCTTCTGTAAGGATGCTTGGAGGTGTGTATCCTGCCCTCTAGTGTTGACAGGCCTGGCTATCGGAGAGCCATCCTGAGCCCACGCGAGTGTGCTTACAGTTGGGATTGGGTTACCACCGAGTCCAGAAGATGCCGAGGGGTGGTCCTGCATTCCACTGGAAGAGCCTGCAGTCTTATATCCGGAGAGAGTTGAGTTAATCAGAGGTCTATATTTTTCTCAACATCTGACGAGAATGACTTTTTTTAAAAAGTATTTTGGGGATAAAAATGCAAAAAATAAATAAAACAAAAAAACCACACACACACACACAAAAAGAGGACTCAAAGAACTATTTTCTGATCTACGTTAAGGAATAACAAAAGATTATATCGTAAATGGAAATATGTTGTTGAGTGACAGTGGGATGGATTCATAGTATTTATTTTTATTTACATAGTTTCCTAAGGAGCACTGCAGTTCTCAGAAATCACACAAGCGAATAAGATGAAGAAGAGGAGCGACAGTGGCAGTTCATACTGGCAGATGAATCACCATTCAAACAGGCGAGGAGGAAGAGGTGGACACAGTGAACATGGTCAAACTGCCCTGAACATTACTTCCGTACTCTATATGTATCTATATATAATATATTTCCATATTTTCTGTATATTTTGAATATTTGTTTAAATGTGATCACCTTCTGCTTCTAACAACAGAGGATTGCTGTGGCTTAGGGGGGAGGGGAGGGGGGATCAAACTATATACTGGAACGATGTCTTCACATTTCTAAGAGTTATGTATCTTGCCTAGGTAAAAGTATGACATTGTATTTTATTTACTGATATCTTGGTCTCACTTGAGTTTTCACCTTTTCAATCAGAAATCCAAAAAAAAAAAAAGAGAGAAAAAAAAACGTGTTGCTGCAGAGATAAATTCAGAGGTATTTTTGTACTGTTCCTTCCATGCACTTTGCTGTATAGTTCTATTAATGGAGACTTCTACTTGTACATGTGCAAAAGGCCAACACTAAAGGTGTCACTATGGACTGAACAGAGTGCCTGTGGAGGGAGAGGTGTTTGCTGCAGCTGCCCACACCGACCAGCTCTTTGCTTTTGCAGCAAGAACAACTGAAGAGTTTCTTTTTAAAATGGTGCATAACCCTTTTTTTTTTTTAAAGCTGCATTAATTTATTTTTATGGCCACTTGGGGGCAGCAAAACAAACCCAACATAATATCTACCTTATAGAGAGCCAAGGTCCTGACATCACTTCCTGTCAAGGTGCCATTCCACTAGCTTCTGTAACTCATTTCAGTATAATTTAGGGTTTCCTTCATAGGTCTTTCAGGAAAAAAAAGCTTTTAAGTATCTTATTCCTTCAAATAAATTTATGTCAAGTCAATTTTTATTTGTATAGCCCAATATCACAAATCGGCCTCAGGAGGCTTTTACAATCTGTGCAGCAATATAACATCCTCTATCCTTAGACCCTCGATTCAAATAAGAAAAAACTCCCTAAAATCCCTTTAACAGGGAAAGAAATAGAAGAAACCTCAGAATCTCTCTCCCAGGACGGACAGACATGCAATAGATGTTGTGTGTACAGAATATACCAAGAAAACAAAATTACAGAAACACAGAATGGACAAACAGTGCAGGCTGCAGCATTCACTTGCTATTAGAAGTTGATACCTTTTGTGATCTAAACAAAGATTCATTTGTTATCACATAAAAAGCTAAAGCTCCTACAAAAACATTTACCATCATGACTTAGTTTCATCAATATAAAATATTCTCTTCTATCATTTCCCAAATTTTTATCTGTAATCTCTGCAGTTTAAAAACATCATTCAGCCTCCTCTATCCTGCTATTATTACAGATGTTTCTGAACTCTCCTCGGCCACCTCGACTCAACTAGCCTCATTCTGTTTACGTGGTGAACCTGTGATGATCCGGGGTTTATGGGAAACATTTCACAGGCTGCTAAATGATTAAATTAATATATGAAATAAGATTTCTAGATAAAAGGAAGCACACCACACCACACTGTTGAGTAAAGTTTTGCGCCATTACAGATGTTAATGTGATTTTGTATTAAGTTTCCTCTTACATGGAACAGAACCAAATAGTTCCTCATTCACTTTGGTTCTCTCTAAAGTTGCCTATGTACACATCCAGTAGACTCTGAGCAACATTAGCATTGATTTTGAGTCGTGTTTTTGTTCACATGATAAATGTAGGTTCAATATTAACTCTCCTTTTAGCTCTCCACCAACTCCTGAGAACAATATGTGGCTCTTTAGCTGCTAGATGCTTGACTTTCTTCACTAGCTAGTTGCTAAGTTTGTCCGTCTACCTTTGGGCAGGTTGGGCAGGTAGCACACAGTGTCAAGTCAATTTTATTTATATAGCCTGACTGTCAACTGGTAACTGATAATTCTCTTAAGGTAATCACTACTATCATATTACACACAGTCATTTGATTCATCGTAAATATAAAAAAATATTGGTATAGGGCAGCTTTAAGAAAGTAAAATCTTTCTTTACGTGACATTATAGATAATTAAGGTGACTCCATCCTCAGAAATGTTGGTGATTTGTAGGCAAAACACCAATGATGTTTTTAAAAATGACTCAAAAAATGACTCAAATTTTTTGAGTCATTTTTTGACTTTTAAAAATGGCAAAATTTGACATGATTCACCATAACAACTTTTGGATATTATGTAAAGAGTGTGTGTCAGTGATTCTCATTTTGGATTGAAACTCTAAGCAGCGTTAAGAGCCAGTGGTGTGGGTGTCAGGGCAGCAGGTACCTCGGGGGTGAATTTGAAAGTAGCCTGTTATTGGTATTGAATGCTGTTTAACACACGACTGGTGCTTTGTTTTTAAAACAAGAGAAAAAAAAATATTACACATCTGAAACTCCCACGAAGCAGAATATGTTTATTACCTAATTTGCATAAAGTGTATGTTAGTATATAATCAGTCAGTTCTTGGCTAATTTAAAAATCACCTAAGAGATTACCAAAGAGGTGGGATGCAACATCTGTTTAAAAAAAATAACAAAAAATAAAAACTAAACTTAAAAAAAAGAAGAAAAAAAAAAGAAGTGACAGTGACACTGTATTTCCACAAGGGGGATGTCAATCTCTGGTCCCTGTGGTCGTCCCTTCTTCTGCTTAGCACTCCTCCTCCTCTTCCTCCTCCTCCTCCTCCTCCTCAGTGTTCTTCCTTTGTGGTGAGCAGTGTTGTAAATACGTCTCGTGGCTGAATCGGATGCTCCTCTCCTGGCCCTGGACCACACCTGCTCACCTCACTCTGTCGCTATCTCTCTATGTCTCTCTTGCATATACACACACACACACACACACACACACATTCAGAGTAGAGCAATGGGTCCACTGCTGCACAAGAGGGTGGGCAGTTAGAGGGGCTGACTGTCCCCATTCAGAGGCAACACAAAAAACCACATTATGTACATAATTTTCAGTGTATGTTTACATAGGCACAGTATAGGTGTCCTGGGAGGGAAAAAGCATGTCAACACCAACTTTCACATCACATCTACAGGTTACCTGCAGTCGCTTCATCTGAGCCAGTGTCAGTGGAAGTGTGACTTTTTTTTATTTTTATTCTTTGGATCACTGGAGCTCATTTTCTCACCCTTTTTTCCCCCCTTGTTAAAATCCTGCAGCAGGAAATATTTAGTATTTTTTGAGTTCAGCAGGTATTCATGATGACAAGGAAGTGCCAGCGCTCTAAATTTTCTCTTTGCCTTGAGTGGCTACTTGTACTGTTCATTTGGTTGTATCCTTTATTTTTATCTGCCGGGATGTTTTCGAGCTGAACAGTGTGCGTTTGTGTGCTGCGCATGTTGCCGTGCTGAAGCCAGGCTGGTGTGTCCTCTTCGCACTCCGTGTGCACAGGCGGTTGTTGTTGTTGTTGGTCTTCACAAGGGCACGACTCTGAATTGGTTCTGTCATTTTTGTCTTAAAAATACATGTCTTAATTCTGTGAAAGGAAAAAAATATATATTTATCATACACATCACTTCTCAAGGCACCAGTCTTTTTTTTTTTTCTTTCTCAGCCTGCAGGATTGGAAGTGAAATGTCACCATGATTGGACTTGTGGTTGATGATGTTGTAAGACACTGAAGAAAAGCTTCACTCACGAGGTGAATACTGTTCTTTTAACTTTGTTTTTGTGTAACAGAAAATGGGGCACATTTTAATGGATGGGTTATGTTTTCCTGGCCTGCAATGAGATGTCAAAAATAAAAAAGCAAATTTCCAAAGTTGACGGTGTTTTGAGATCAACCCGTTTTGTTCTTTTACTGTGGAATAAAAGCAGCTTTCTGGTTCATAAGCAAACGCTGGTTTTACTGATTTAAATCAAGCCTGCCATTTTTTTTTTATTCTGCCTGTGTGTCGACTTCAAGTTAACTCATGTAAGTACACATTTGTCACTGAGATAACGACTTTGATTATAGGTTTTGAAAAGTGTTCACAAACAAATCATAATAATTCAACTCAAAGTGCAGTGAAAAAGCACAAGTGTGTCGTGTTGCCCCAGACTGGACACATGTAGGAGTTGATTTTTCATCTTTTACAATACAGGATTCTGGGCATTGACAAAATGAGAGACGTTTATTTAGAAATTTTCTGTCCTTTTTTTGTCTTCCTAATATAAGGACAACGACGCTCCATCTTTCCCTCCATCTTCATCTTTCCCGTTGAAAACATATTTGTCTCAGCTTGCAGACACATTCGCTCCAGTCCTGAGTCTGGTATCTCATACATTTATAACAACTGCAACAAAAGCCTCCAGGTTGTGTTTAGTCAGATCACATTTTGCCTGTTCTGTTTCTGTGTTTGTTAAAACATGATGTTAAAGTAGCCAAGAGCAGGCTGCAGAGTTACTGCTTTGTTTACATTTTGCAAACCGCAGAATATTCCAGATTTAGATTTTGACAGACTTTCTCCTGACTTTTTTTTTTTTTTTTTTTTAAGCAGTTGTCGTGCAAGCTACAGAAAAGCTACTTTGGTACCTAATGAGGAGTAACGTAGCTTTTTAAAAATTATCTCCAGTGCTTTCAAATAAAAACAAAACAAACCTTCAGCTGTCACCTGTATGGAAGTCCATTTCTGCCAGAAAAAGAAAAGTTAGTCATGATTTAAAAAAACAAAAAAAAAAAAAAAACACTCACAGTAAGTCAATTTTGAATTGAAATAAAAAAATATGGGATAAAATATCAGGATTTTGACTTACTAAGTCATAATTATGAGGTAGCAAGTCAAACTTTTAACTTTTTAGCTCACAATTTTGACTTAATAGACCAAAAATTTTACTCTCATCTCAATCTCATTTGACTCGACTTACCATGATCATTTTTATTTTTTAATCTTTTTTAATTTTTATTATTATTCTGGCAGAACTGGACTTCCATATACATGTCATCTTGCCTGTCACCATTTCCCCAAATATATTTACCACCTCTGTAATAATACATTGCCACCCACAAGCTTTAAGAGATTATATCCTGCACCACACACACAATGTAAACACTAGATGTGCAAATTGATCCTCGTGATCTGTGTCAGGAAACGGAGTGAAGTGGAGTCTTGATTGATGTTCGCTCTCGGTTGATTTGTCGCTCATCCGTAATTCCTGTTCACGCAGAATAAACATGTTATTGCATCTCCACTGTTTGTACAGTGTGTCTGGTTGAAGCTGCTCTATGTTCCTGATGTCTCACCACAAAACATTTAGGGTTTATTTTTCTTTTTTTTTCTATGAACAGGTTGGAATTTAATCAAGAAATTTGAGAATCTGTTTTAGACAAATGGGGGAAAGATTATTGATGGAGTTTCAGTCACACACACACACACACACACACACACACACACTCATCACATCACTGAAGTTATGGGAATTATTCATTTGATTGTTTGTGTTATGTTGACTGTTTTCTACTTGCTATGAGTTCTTATTTCAGGGAATTATGCATGGAATTTAACCTTAAGTTGAACATTTTGTTATCGTTTATTTATTTGTTCTTTTTTGGGGGGTCTATAACTAAATAAAGGAGACAATTTGAAGAAAAAGAAACGCTTCCTCGTTTGTGTTTGATTGGCATGGAGCATGTTCACGCTATGACAAGGGTGACCAGCATTTGACGCTAAGAGCAGGGTGGGAAATAAACTGTTGCCGACGTGTCGGTGCACCAATAGGAAGCCGGGGATGATTCGCACGTTGGCACAATTGGCTTAAAATAAAGACTACTGCGTCCGAGGAGTTTCAGCGGTGATTGGGTGTAGGATTGTGCATAGAAAATCATCAAGCTGACTTGTGTGTTTGATAGCAGCCATCGGTGAGTGAAAGCAGACGATGCAGCAGAATGGTGCTTTCGGTTTACTGCAGTGTTTGTGTGCGGGATTAGCCGCTACTTAGCTTTGTGTGTGCAGACGCAGGAGCCGCCAGCCAGCCGCGTCAGGTGGATGCGCCTGCAGTGATCCAGGTCGCCCCTATGGATCGCGTCCATGGATGTCTTCAAACCCGCTTTGGACAATAGTTTGAGTCCCAAGGCGTGTATTCCCTCATCAGAAGAAGCAGAGGCAGATGTTTTCCGCTGGCCGACACCGCAGAATGGCATCAGCGCCGCGCCGGATGCGGGACTCGTCGCGTCGGGCTTCTGGACCGCCGTGTTCGACTATGAGGCGACTGCGGACGACGAGCTCAGCCTGCGCAGGGGGGACCTGGTGGAGGTCCTCTCCAAGGATTCCCTGGTGTCCGGAGATGAGGGATGGTGGACCGGTATGATAGCAGACCGGGTTGGCATTTTCCCGTGTAATTATGTCAGCAAAGGGAATGGCATCCCGGAGGAAATACGGGACACCTCAGAGCAGCAGTACTCAGTGCCTCCTCTGCACCGTGAGTATCCCATTGTGCTTCATGCCTGAGCAAATGAAATCAGTGTGCTATCACTAAAACAGAGCACAGGGCTGTGGTGTCTTTCCTTGTCTTTTGTTAGAAGGCCAGAGAAAGCCACGTTGAGAGTGCTGTGTCATGGTAGGCGCAGTGCACTCCTGTTGGCCTAGAAAGAGAAGCATCCCCACAGCGGGCCAGCTTCAGGACCATTATTCATCACACTGCCTGTCAAACAAACAGCCAGCTGCGGTCAGTGATGCACCCCGCCTCGCTGCTCAAATTACAATGCACAATGTGCGCCGCATCCTCAGCAGAGAGAATGAATGATCAGAACTGGACACGTACCTGCCTGTGCCACACATGCAATATTATCATTAGATGCAATATGATCCTTTGTTATGCTTTTTAAAGACATGCATTGGCTTGGTATGCATGCATCTTTATGGTGAGCGGTAGTGTTTGCACCAAATTTGGGCTACAAGAGAGGAAAGAAGTGTGTGCCTCTGTCAAAATTTTGCTTGTAGAGAAAAAGCTTCTGCAGTTAAATGTGCAGCCAAGGCCTCACTCAGATAACTGTAAGCAGAATCCGGCTAGTGGACTGCACTGTGGAGCCAAAAGTGAAAGCACTCTTACTTCTTATTGCTCTTTGAACTGTGTGCCAAAAGGATGCTCTGCAGCTACAAAACCTGTTTTCCCCCACTGATCATTACAAATCTTATACCTACATTTAAGCATAAACAGGGTACTAGAACTTAATTGCAGCATTTAAGACTTTAAGACCCAGATCAGCCCCAGTTTTTTAGGTGGACTACACCACCTCAGCTGTCTCTGTTGGCTGTCTCGGTCTTTGTTGGCTTTCATCTCTTCATACTCGAAGGCAGCTGGCCTACTTTCACATGCCATCCCACCTGAAATATTCATCAAGGTCAGTCTGCTTCATAGACTGTTAGGAATCCACAACATGAACGTTTTACAGTCACAGCCTGCAACACAGACAAAGAGGCTCCTTTTCACATCATCACACACCTTTTTAACTTTTAACACACACACAAAGGATCATCGTCTTTTCAACTCATCCGTCCTTCTTTGCTTCTCCGAACATCCGAGCCAGATTTTAGGACAGATGCTCACCCTTGTGTAATAGCAGGAGGAATAGTTCCACCAGATGTATTTGGGGCAGCAGGGTGGCTTAGTGCTCTGAGAAAGCATCCTTCAAGTAAATGACCTGGTTTTGAAATCCTTGTTAGCAAGCATTTGCCTTGCTGAAGAGTAAAATAGTGAATCCCTACCAGTTCCAGACAGGTTGACCCTGACCTCTAATGTCCTTGGATGAGCCAAAAATGCTATTTCCCTTTTTTAAAGATCAAAATCGTGTCATTAGATTGAATGTTTTACACTTCATTTTTTTTTCTCTTTAAGTCTCAACTTCATCTTCTTTTCCCTGCAGTCCTGGAGATTGATTTCTCAGAGCTGACCCTTGAGGAAATCATTGGGGTGGGCGGTTTTGGAAAAGTCTACCGTGCCGTGTGGCGGGGCTCAGAGGTGGCGGTGAAGGCAGCGCGACGAGACCCTGACGAGGACGCGGAGCAGACTCTGGAGAGCGTCCGTCAGGAGGCCAAGCTCTTTGCCATGCTCAACCATCCCAACATCATGGCTCTGCTGGGGTTGTGTCTACAGGAGCCCAACCTGTGCCTGGTTATGGAGTACGCCCGGGGCGGCCCCCTCAACCGGGCCCTCGCAGGGAAACGAATCCCTCCGTGCACGCTGGTGGATTGGGCCGTGCAGATCGCCCGGGGCATGCACTACCTCCACAGCCAGGCCATCGTCCCCATTATTCACCGGGACCTCAAGTCCAGCAACAGTAAGATTCCCTCTTTTTGTGTTGTTGCTGTCACATGGTTATAGTTATTTCTGCAGTGTGAGAAAAACTTTTATCTCAGATTATTTTCTCAGTTAACTGATCCATTGTTTGGTCTATAAAACATCACAGTTACCTTAATCTCAGGGTCACATCTTCAAATTACATGTTTTGTCTGATCAACATTATAAAACCAACTGATATTCAGTTTGCAACTATATAAAACACAGAAAAGCAGCAAATCCTCACATTGGAGAAGCTGAAACCAGATAATGTTCCACGTTTTTCCTTGAGAAATGGCTTAAAGGATTAATTGGTTATCAAAATAGTTGCAGATTAGTTTCCTGTCAATCAAATTGTTTCAGCTCTAGTTGCAAATTTTCCTCTATTTTACATCATTTTAGATTAATTCTGGTTGTTTAGTCAGACATAAATAAGTTATTTTGCAACACCAGTCTGTTTTCTAGCCATTTCTGATGGCCATCTGTTAATATTTGTATCATATTATAGGGTAAATGATAAACTGATTGATCAATAATAACAATAATTGTTATTTCCAGCCCTAATCCTTCAGTGTGTTTTTTGCATAGTTTTAGGGTTAAAGAGACACTACAGTAAGTGTGACTGAGGACCTTAATCGACTATCAGGAATCACAGATTTGTATCATCAGGTCTGTGGTATCCTGTAATGGACCATAATATAATTATGGATGCTTATAAGCATCTCTTCTGCCTTTGAAAACAAGTGTTCTTCCGTAGTGTGAAGCAGGATGAAAAACCAGTAATGACAGGATCCTGAGAAGTAATGACTGGTATCAATCTCTGAAAAAATCTCTCTATTAAAATATTGTATGAAATTCATTTAAAAACTATATTACACCATGGTCAGAACATGCTAAAGTAGTTGTGATTTACAGCAATAATAATTTGTTCAGACATTAGAGCAGAAAGGTAAAATTAGATTGCATGTATGTTTGTGGAGCAATTGTAATCTTGCATTTTACCCTACTGGATCCCCTAAATCCCAAGCCTATTACTGAGGATTTGCCCAGTGCTCTGCCCCAGCCTTCCTATTGGAGGTTACAGCGATACATACAACCGGCTTCTCGCCTGCCATTGGCCCATTCTCTGGTGATCAGCTCAACCTCGTCACTTCCAGTAGGCTGTGTTAAGTGTTAAGTCAGTCTAACTAGTTGCCATCCAGGGCTCTGTGGGGAAAACCCATGCCCTCTTCACACAGCAGGACAGTGTGCCAACTGTCTTCCATTTCTGGCTCACAACCCCATAGTTTGTTTCCAAAATTTTCCCCCAGCAGTGAAAGCATTGTCATGTTTTCATGTCGATTTGAGTTCTCCTCCTTTTTGTATTTGCCTGCTTTTACAAGCTGGGTGGAAATTCCAAATATATTTTAGAGAAACTAGGACATATTTCAAATGTATTTTACTTTTTTGGTTAATTATCAGCAAACATTATCATACATTATTATTATTTTCAGCAAATATGATGTTCACATAAATGTTAATAAACAGGAACTTACCAACTTTGATAGTTGGATAGAAAATAAGTATTTGCTTTCTTGCCAAGTGTTGGATGAGAAGGTTGATACAGCTCTCATGTCTGTGTGTTAAAATCCAAACGAAATTAAATTGCTTTTGTTTGTCTGCTCCAGCATACATATCTGCTCTGTAAACCACTCATCCTGTGCTCTACCAAAATGTAGAAATTTATATTTTTAGGTTTTCACGAAGGGCGTCCCCTAGTTTTGTGTTAACATGATGATGGAGTACTGTAAGTTATCCGTCTACGAAGGTGGAAAACTTCTTTCCAGTCAGCACATTAAACAGCATGTAAACATACCTGCAAATATCACTTCTGTCTGCTTAGATGCTGGTGGGGTTCTTACTCTTGAATACCCCTGCTAACAACACTGCTGTCTGCACATGACATGTAGCTACAGCACAAGTTTGTCTATGTCTCTCATAACACTGACGCCCAGCCTGCCAGCTGCTGTCCATCAAACACAGACACCCCCCTCCACCCTCCAGCTGAAACAAAAAAGGAGCATTTCTGATATTTCCACAAAGGCCTTTATTCTTTCTTTTTAATAATAAAAGAAGTAGATTTAAAGTAGAGACAAGAGTGAGAGGTAGAGAAATAGAGTTAAAATAACATGTTGACATTATTTCTTACTGCAAAAATGAGAATCAGCTGGACTTTAAGTCTGAACCAAAGTAGGGAACCAAACGACAACATTGTCATCCATAGAACCACTAAGTGTGGCTAAAAACTACATTTTTAACCCACTCATTAATTATCATTTAATTAATTTCAATCATAATCAGTTAATCCACAGCGGGGGGTTTTTTGTATCTTAAAATATCTCATCTCCACCCTTTCAACTGTTTCTTACTCTCTCCCTTTCACAACATGCCATTTGGCATTTGGCCATTTGGTAGATGCTCTTGTGAAAGCACTATGCATTACTGTGAGTGCATACATTTGGAGCATGATATTGGCCCCAGGGGGGTGGGGGTGGGGTTGGGGGGGGGGATCAGCTGTGTTTGTTTCATGTACTACCTCTGGAGCTACACAGGAGCAGGATTTCCTTAAACCACATGTTTGTTTGGCTTCTTTGGAAACTGCTTCTGTAGCATTAGAGCCACATGAGCAGCAGATGAAGGGGTGCTTGATGTGCACCGCAGCCTGTAGACACACCCTCTCCACTGGGCACAGCCACAGCAGATGGCCTGGCATTGTGGAGCTGACTTGGGGGAGAGTGAGCATGTGGTTAGCAGAAGCACTGCTTTGCTTGTGCTTGTTGGAAATGGGTTGTTTTTTAGAGCCTATTAGAGCAAATGGGCGTGTCGTAACTGTCTATTTTTGTAGTTTAACTGTAGTATCAGTGTTTGTTTGAGATGTTCTCTTGTAAAAATACCAGTGAGATCATTAGCATTGATCAAAGTCTGTGTTTTTCATCTCTGCTTTCCTCTGTTGTAGTGTCTCACTGTTTCTTGGTTTCTCTGTTTGTTCTCTCTTTTTCTCTACTCCGCTTTTATCCTTCCAATCCTTTTATCATGGCCTCCCTCCAACCGCACCCTGTTTTGTTTATCCATCATGTATCTAATTTTTGCACACGCATTGTTGTTGTTTTTTATCTTGTGCCTTATCGTGCTGCTGCTGCCTTTCCCAACATTTCAATCCTGGTGATAATGATTTCCTAAAACCTTTTACTTTACCGTCAACCCACCTGCCAATCTGCACGAAACCCCACCCCCACCTCCTCCACCCCCCTCACATCCTCCAAAACTCCTTCCCATCCTCCAACCAAAATCCCCTCATCGCTTCCCGCTCCGCCATTACCGTCCCCCTCCTGGATGACCCATATATCCGCTCCAGTCCTGATCCTTGAGAGGGTTGAGATGGAAGACCTCAGCAACAAGACCCTGAAGATCACCGACTTTGGCCTGGCTCGAGAGTGGCACCGCACCACCAAGATGAGCGCAGCCGGCACCTACGCCTGGATGGCTCCCGAAGTCATCCGCTCGTCCACGTTCTCCAAGGGTAGCGACGTTTGGAGGTGGGCAGAGGAGGAATTTATGCAGCCAACAAACTGCATCCAAGTTGTAACAGCAATCTGAAAATGGAGCCAGGAAGAGAAACAGTTTACCCACCATGCACAAAAAAAAAAAAAAAGTTCAGCTCTGGCAGCAGTTGCCATAGTAACAGAGCACATACTGACACATGGGAACAAAATGTAGTGTTTATGAGATGGGTACAAAACTAGAGAAGGCTAAAAAAGTATGTAGAACTATAAATATACATTCAAAATTAGCTTTATGTACTCATGCAGCATGAAAAGTCATTACAGAGGATCTTGTGTGCTTCACTTATATAAAAGATTTAACACTGACTCAACACATCCAGATACAATGCAGTGTAGTACACTTTGTTTTCATGCATAATATATTTAGCAACTTTAGATGTAAGAATTTGGATAGTCCTGCTCACAGTAAGATCACAGTAAAGCTCAACTTGTATGTGTGAGTATGTGATTTATATGTAATTCATTTTCACAATGCAGTGATGCTACAAGCTTAATAATGTGTCTGCTTTAATGCCATATGTCCTTCTCATTTCCATTCTGTGCCAGTCTGCCGTTTTTTTTTATTGCACATGCAGCAGAGTTAACTGTCCAGCTCAGCTATCCCTGACTGAACGTGGGGTTTTCCTCTAAAACAGGATTAAAGTATGATCAGTGAGAGAGCCAGGAGAAGGCAGCGAGCATTATAACGGTAATGATAGAAAGATGAATGTCTTCTGGAGTGCCAGCCAGGGAGGGAATCACTCTGGCTCTCTAATCAATGCGTCTGTGCAGGTGTAGAATAAACCTTGCTCAACAAAATATCCTAAATTATTTAAATAGTTTGTAATTACCATATTAGTGGGGTTTCCATTACACATGCAACACAATCCGCACCAGGAAGTGTGAACAGTCACATCAGAGCATCTGAAAGTTTAATTTGTGTAAATGTCAGTTATTTCCAAATGCTGGCATGTTCTTGGCATTAGTCACATGAATCTGTCAGCTCTCTGTTTTTTTTGTTTTTTTTACCTTTTCTGTCTCACCTCAGTATTTACATGAGTAGAGTGCAAAATAGCGCCATTCTAATCCCTTTTTGACATTTATTCAAATAAAGTAGATTTGCTGAACATTCACACTCTCTTTTAGCAAACATCCTACTTGACATTCATATATTCATACACACATTTATCTTTATAACCACATTGTTAGAAATGATGCTGTAAGTGACTTTGCACTTACATCAAGCCCCTTATCTCAGGAGGATTTTGTAGCATTAACTGTGTAAAACTTAATAGAAGCACATTATTTGAAGGTCTATATCCAAAATGTATTTATGAAAATTCAGAGATAAACTCATAACCTTTTTGTTTTCCCTTGTTTTCTTTTCAATTAAGTTACGGCGTACTGTTGTGGGAGCTGCTGACGGGAGAGGTTCCATTTCGGGGTATCGACGGTCTCGCAGTGGCTTATGGAGTGGCGATGAACAAGCTGGCTTTGCCCATTCCCACGACTTGTCCTGAGCCATTTGCACGTCTTATGGAGGGTAAGACAGAAAAAAAATATATATTTCCTGCTCAGTAGCAGTTATTATCCTCCAAATTATGTAGAAATTATCGTTACAGTTATTGTAGAACCGTTTCCAAGGGAAAAAGATGTATTATCATTGCATTTATTATTAAAAATGGGATGATATTCTCATGTGAAATATAACTGAGAAGCATCAAAGAAACCAACAGAATACATTATCTCACTTTTGAAAACATTTGAAGGGCAAAAATGATTTTTTTGCCTGAGGCAAAGTTTTTGAGTCTGTTTTTCATCTTTTGCCAAAGACTGCTGGAGCCCAGACTCTCACTCCCGGCCGCACTTCACAACTATTTTAGACCAGCTGACCGCCATCGAGGAGTCAGGCTTTTTTGAGATGCCAGCAGAGTCCTTCCACTCTCTGCAGGATGACTGGAAACTGGAGATACAGGATATGTTTGATCAACTGAGGACCAAGGAGAAGGTAAAGAAGAGAGGTTTTAAGGCTGGGATTTGCATACTGCTATTTAATAGGTGTCATTGGTTATTTCACCTCTTCTTTTTGGACCCCTTAGGAGCTGCGATCGTGGGAGGAAGAGCTGACCCAAGCAGCGCTGCAGCAGAAGTGCCAGGAGGAGGCGTTGAGGAGGCGCGAGCAGGAACTAGCCGAGCGGGAGATCCACATCCTTGAGAGAGAGCTCAACATCATGATTCACCAGCTCTACCAGGAAAAGCCTCACGTGGAGAGCAGACAGGGCAAGTTCAGACGCAACCGGTTAAAACTCAAGGACGGGAACAGGATCAGCCTGCCTTCAGGTACAGCAAACAAACTGTTGTGCTGCAGTGTATGTCAAAGGATGTAAGATTTCACGTTGACAGCATGCCACTCCCTGCTTGGCCCATTATTTTCGTATTACTTCTCATTTTCCCCCAACATATTGTCACATCATCAATATCAAGGAAATGATTGTTACATTTGGTCTTTACATTATCGTCAAGCCCTTTAAGTACATTAAGTTTTCACCCAACAACACTTGTCAGTCATGTTAATGAAGCAGCAACTGTCATGTTGATCCAGACGCTGAAAATATAGATGTTTGATCTAAGTCACCTGCCATTATACAGAAAAAAATATAATGTGTTTGACACGTTTAGCTTTGTTGTGTCTAGAGCTGCAATGATTAGTCAATTAATTGATTAGTCAATCCACAGAAAATTGATTGGTAACTATTATGATAATCAATTAATCGGTTTGAGTCATTTTTTAAAGAAAAAATGCTAAAATTCTCTTGCTCCAGCTTCTTAAATGTGAATATTTTCTGGTTTCTTTAATCCTCTATGACAGTAAACTGAATATCTTTGGGTTGTGGACTGTTGGTCGGGACAAAACAAGACATTTTAGGTTGCATCTTGGGATTTTATGAAACAGTGACATTTTTCACCATTTTTTATCAAACAACTAATTGATTAATCGATAAAATAATTAACAGATTACTCTATGATCATCATTAGTTGCAGCCCTAGTTGTGTCTTTTCATACTGATCACTATTGCCATGACTTGTTGCACAGGGGACTTCTGCATAAATATACAGTCACTTACAATAATGTATAAATATTGATATTTTACTGCCAAGTTACATATCAGATTTAAAACGTTCAGTCTTGGTCAGCTTAGATCTGCGAACATTTGATTCCTCGTTCTTACCTGAAGGTGAGGAGTGGTGCCATTAAATGTAGAAAAGTGTGAAAATTTAAAATGCAGAAATTGTGTGCAAATACAGTCATGTAAAGACACAGCATAGCTACTCTGGATTGCAATGCCTTTCAAGCTTGGTGCTTTTCCTCAGGCCGCATCAAAGCTAATAAGTGTTTTTTTGAAATCTTTATTTAGATTTTCAGCACAAAATCACAGTGCAGGCGTCGCCCTCTCATGATCGGCGCAGGAGTTTGCTCAGCAGCAGTTCCAGCCCTCCGAACAGTCCACAGATGCTGCCCCGCCTAAGAGCAATACAGCGTAAGAACCATAAGCATCTTAGATTTAATTATTACCATGACCACATAATTTGTGCAGTCGCTCAAGATTATTATTCATTACAAGCTACTTAATGTTGATGTTGAAACCTTTGCTATCACTTCTCTTAATGTATTCCTTTTAAAACGTTTCATCGTGCAGTCACTCCAGGGGAGGGGTGTACAGCCTGGGGTCGCTGCACAGGGTTTCAGCAGGATGAAGAGGAGGTGGAGAGGAAGGGGTCCAGGAAGAAGGGCAGATCCCGCGGGAGTGGCCCTCACAGGGAGCACAGCGCTGACGCCAGGTGAAATAGTGCTTAACCCTAGATGACATACAGTATGTATTTTAAAATGTTGTTTTTAAATGTAACAGGTCCTATATTAAACAAAATCTGTGCCTGTTTTTCATCATTTCTGTCTTTATCCTTTCTTCCTGACAGTGTGAAACCTCCCCATGAGGGGAGCAGGCAGCGGTCCTGCAGCGCTCCGAACCTTCGCAGATCCCCGAGACACAGTCCAGCAGTGCCTGGAGTGCCGAGCCTGGTGGAGATGGGTAAGCAGAACCACCATAGCAGGTATATTTTGTCAGGCATACAAACACTCAGCATGATAATACAGAAAACAGCTGTAGCCTAAAGGTTAAAATGGGGGCAGATTGGCAGGAAAAACATGGAAGTGGAAAGTGAGTGACTAAGATATTTCACTCCCACATTGCTCTTAGTGGTTAACCTGGGAAACTCACAGATGTGCATGTTTGCAGCTGTATGAATGTAAACAGGCTGTTGCTGAAAAAGGTTCATGCACACTCAGCAAACCATATGTGGATGGATGGAATTCAAGTAACAATGTCACAGTAGGCCTCAAGCCACTTCATGTTTTTGAGGGATCAACAGTTCAGCATGAACTGTGTGTATGTGATTGTGTTTGACATGTATCTGCTTCAGTTTACAAGCTTTGTAAGACAACCACAGTGATTTTAGCCTGTAAATGATGCTGTTTTCAGAAAATGAAGACTGCTGCTTCACTACTGAGCCAGGAGCAGCCTCTGGTCAGTCCTACCTCTGCATCCCCTTCCACAAAGAGGGCCACACAGCTGCTGCTGCTGATGGTGACGATGGAGATGAGTACTGCCTCAGCGGCCAGGTGCCAGCAACACCGCCATGCAGGAAAAGTCCAGGAGGTGGTCGGCGCTCTGAGCTGGTCCTGCTGGGCTGTGGAGCTCTGCTGGCAGCCGTTGGACTGGGCTGCAACCTGCTAACCTTGGCCCAACCGGAAGAGAGCATCAAACCACGATGGGAGAGCTTCTTCCACAGAACGGGGGGCCAAAGGCGAAGCACAAGCCCCCCAACTCGCAGACTGTTCAGGCGGGAAAGCCCACTGAAACCCTCAGTACCCTCATTACCTGAGCGAGGTTTGCCCTCCTCTTATACGCTGCTGTCCTTATCATCAGTGTCTGACTGCAACTCCACCCGCTCACTGCTGCGCTCTGACAGCGAGGAGTTGTTAGTCTGCCGCCCCGCCTCCCCACCTGCACAGCATCCTGTCCCACGTCCTGTCTTGAAGCATCATGGCATCCAAACCCCAATCAACCCGCTGGTCAACACCCACCTTGAGAGCTTCAAGCGTAACCCCCGCCAGTCTCTCACGCCCACACATGTACCCTCCACCGCAAGTTCCTCACGTAGCTTGCGTCGAACGCCATCAGACGGAGCCATCAAGAAGAGCAGCCCTCCTAATAATCTTGAACCACTGCCAGAAAAGAAAGCACTAGAGAACACAGGTAACGTCTTTTTTTTTTTTTTTTTTAACTTTTGTTATTGGGTTTTGCAGGATTATACATTTGTATCAAAGACAAATACAACTGCTATTTATAATGTTCAATCAAGGGACAAAGATATTATGACCTGCTAAGGGACTGCAGGGACTGCACTTAAATTATTAAACATTTTAAACATCATATCAAACATTTTAATGTTCACAATTTATTTTTCAGGGTGAAACAACAACAAAGAAAACCAAAACTCTCCAATGAACCAAATGATTTAGGGTTTGGTGGCAAAAAACTCAAATATTCAGCCCTTAACAAAAATGAGGAGATAATGTATCAAGACCAAGGGTTTACAGATGCTTTGAGCTAAAAGCTAACATCAGCATGCTAACATGCTCACACTGACAATGCTAATATGCTGATGTTTAGCGGGTATAATGTTAAACCATGTTCACCATTTTAGTTTAGCACGTTAGCATGCTAACATTTGTTTATTAGCATCTGAGACTGAGGGGGGGACATAATTTTCTGTGCCAAATTTCATAGCAATCCATCCAATACTGAGACATTTCATTCAAAACTACAAATGTCAACCTCATGATGGCTCATGATGGGATCACCAGAGTCAGAAGGCGTCATCCTCTGGAAACCATAAACATTAAAAAAGCCATGGTGAGACATCCAGTAGTTTCTGAGATATTTCACTCTGGACCAAAGTGGCAGACCGACCAATATTGCCATCCCTACAGCCACGCTGCCAACGTGGCTAAAAAATAACTTAAATGAAGCTTATGTAGCTGTGTCTTTTATAGCTGTGAGAAGAGTGAAACCTACATCATATTGGCAGTGGACAACATTATTGGCAAATGTCCATTATTTATTTAAATATCAATACTGGCATGAAAACAGCCAGCCAAACTATTGATCTTAGCCAGTGAAATTTAGTCTGGAATCATTAAATCATCAGTTTGTGCCAAATTGTCTGATGTTAGTTTTTCTCTCATTGTTTTTCCTCTTTCTTTCTCTTTTTTTGCAACAGGTGGTTTTAGAGGATTAAAAGAAGACCGTTCTGAAGTTCCCCGGCTCCCCGATCCAAATGTGGTGTTCCCCCCAACACCCCGACGTCGCTGTGCCCCTGAACGCCCCAAAACTCTGGACTTTGTAGCTCGGCCTCGGCCTTCACCACGAGCGCGCTGTGAGGTGTTTTGGGGGGAAGCTAAGCCTCGGGGAAACGGACAGACCCTGGGTAACGGTGAATCACCCGCCCACACCTCCAGCACAGAGACTCCTCCCACAGTAGAGTTTGGGAGAGACTCCGCAGTGCTGCCCACCCCCATGGAGGCCCCGACACCCTACTCCCCCCGCAGGAACGAAAACCTGTTGGATCAGCTGGACGAGGGACAGTGCCGGGATGGAACCATCCCACTCTGCAGACCGGAGATCGGCTTTTCCAAAGACTCACCTTACCGCTACAGACCTGGATTCTGGTCCTAACTTTGTCCCATGTGCATACAGCCTCAGCCCTTCACTGGTCCAACAAAAGGAGGGGAGTGTCCCTGATATTAGCCTTTGGATTGTTAAAGGTCTGGGTAAATTAGTACTTGCAAATTCTCTGAATCTGTTTTTAGCTTTAATCAGTACTTGAGGCTGGTGGTTCACCTTTCCCCATCTACAATATTGTCACCTAAATCACAGGAAGACATGCAGAATTGACTTTCATGTACTTGCTGTGAATACTTTACCTCTCTGTATTGCCATTTTTGGCAAAATCCTCCAATTTGGCATCTGAAACTGCTAAAACAAATCTTGGCAATTATTTTAAAATATTACTTGACGCAGGCGTGGTTGTTAATGCATAAGAAAAGGAGAATAATCTTTTAGCTTGACTCCTCTCACCTACAGAAAACCCCGTCATTTAAGATGTTTCTTGGGGAATAAACAGATGTAATGGTTCGACTGTAATCGTATGTGTTATGAAGAAAAGCATTGACAGTATCACAAAGCTTTACATACTTTTCTTAATTTCAAGCTTAAGTTGAAGATTGTGCATTTAATGAAGTGCACTTTTGGAAAGCATCATGAATGTAAAGCTTCAGGTTTTTTTCCATTGTCAAAAAAAACCGATTTACACGCTGTCTCTGATTATTTGTAATTTGTCTGCAAAAGCGTTGTGCTATTTAAATGCATCTGTGTATCTCATTCTCCTGTGCTAGTAAGCTGGATGGATTCCTGTTTTGTACTGAGAACCTGTTATCACCAATCACCTCTACAGAGAAATACTTCGGGGACGGGGGACGCTGTTGTATAATATGAGCACTGTTTCGCATTAGCAGCCCGCAGTCTTGAAACAGTGTCAGTACAATGATGTCTGACATCGTCTCGAGCTCTGTACGGTGATCTGTACCATGAAGAAGAATGTCACGACCGCTTGACTCGACCGGGTTTGAATTGGGATCGGTTGTTTCCCGTCAGAGCAGCTTGTTTGGATCCCGACCCACCGGTCGAGAAACAAATTCTCAAAAGAAAAAAAGGGAACTTTGTATTTGTAACTCTGTAAATTGTCTGCCTCATAAATTGTTGATCAAGATAGAATGAGGGATGTATGTCTTAGGTGATGTAAGCGACAAAGTGCATGAGTTTTGAATGGCAAACACGTGAAGCAGGCCCTGGTGGCATGTGGAAGTTATTTCCTGATTATGATTTGTATTTCTATTTATTTATTTATGTAATGTTATTTATTGTTTAATTTATCTGATGGATTATTTTTTTATGCATTTGCCTTGATTTTTGACACTGTTTACTGCAGTCCATGAGAGTTTAATGTGGCTTCCAACAAAAAGCATTCATTTATTTTTGTCCTCGTGTTTATTTCATGTTATTTTTTTTTCTGTTTCAGAGCAGTTTTGTTTTGGGTTTGTTTGTTTATTTTGGTATTTGGGTTTCCAACTTCTTTAACAAGGGTGCAGGTAGTTTCAATCCAACTCGGAAACTGCAGTTGAAACAGATTAAACAATAATGAAAATAGTAATTAATTGCAGCTCTAATGTCAACAGTCAACTGGGTTTTGCACATTGCTTACATTGTGTTTCAACATTTTACGTGCGTTTGTCTCGGCCAGACTGAGGTTAAATATTATTTTCAAGTAATTTTTCAAGTTTATTTTCACCTGCTAGACCGCATAATTCACATTATTAGGAAATGTTTTTTACCTAGCAGGTAAAAACAAAGAATTATTTGAAAATAATAAATAGAAACAATATCTGACTCGGGTCGTAATGCCTGTTCCTCTCAGTTCATTTTCAAATGTCAAGTGACCTCTCTGCCTGGAGTACTGCATCCACTGAGACTTGATCTCTCTTTAACCGAAGTGTGACCTGATTTTCATGCAAATGTGAATGCTTTCTGTCTGAGGACTGTGCGGAATGTGATCATGCTCAATGTACACAGTATTTCAACTAACGGTGATAGTTGAAGGTGTAGCCAAGGTGTCATTATCTGTTTGAAATGTTACCACGAATAAGCTGATGTTACTGTTGCTGATGGACATTGTTTCAGGTTGGAAACAATACTATTATTGACTGACTTGTATTTGCACTGGAACACACTGATTTGAGTAAAATCATAGTAAACAATCCAACCAGGTTGCCATTTCTTCTCTGTCCTCATTGAATTAAAGGGTGTTAAAGCATCTATAATCAATATAATGATGCATCAAATGACTAAGTGTAATGTGAAAGGGCTCGTTCAAAGTCTTTATATCTTCTCATTGTCTTGATTTTCCAGCCTACAAGTCCACTGATTAGAGTTCACGCCCACTCTCTCGCAGCTGTTTTCAGCTAAATAGCTCTGATTAACACACAGTGTACTGCCCGCCCAGCACCTTGCCCCAGTTTGTGCCTCTAATGTATTAGCATGTTAATGATCCATTTCTCCAAAAGATAATTACCCTGCGATATTTGACTCAGACGACTTTATTTATCCCAGAAGGGCGATTCAGTTCTACAGCTTACCCAGTCCACACACACACGAAAAAAACTTAGAGGCAAGCAGCAACATGTCAGAGACAACAGGTCAGCACATGGGTACAAGGAACACAAGCAGCAAACACATCCTGGCACCCTGAGGTCGCCTCGTACTGTATATGCAGTCTTACACGAGGAACCAGGCGAAAAGCAAACAAAACAAAAACAAGCATTGATTTAAGCATTTTGAGAAACCGATAAGGTCAGCTAAAAACACTTACACCGTTCTGAAGGTATTTCCACAAAGACCATCTGGATGAGAAAATATTTTTTCTGTTGCACGATAAAAAAAAAAAAATTTAAAGCCCCTCTCCTCTCTTATTTTTATTTAACTTTGATATTTGAGTTTCACTGTGCAGAATGATGTATGTGCAGAGTTTGACACTAGAAGGTTGTCTTCACATTCATAAGCTGAAAGTTTCTCTGTTTATTGAAAATCTGAGTTTAAGACGTGTACCCACAAACATGATTTGTGACATCACAACTAGTTTGGAAGCCAATCGTGTTCCAGTATGAAGCTTCAGAAGTGTGATGTGAAAACGTGGAGCCAAAGGTGAACATACAATGTGGAATTGACTTTTCAGTGAAGTCAGAGAGATTTTGCATCCAGCAGTTAAACTTTTAAAATGAAAAATATTTACATATTCAGGATTCAGGATTTTCCAATTCAATATGAGACAAGGAGTGGATGTCATTTTAAGAACTTCTAACTCTGTACTTTTTTTTGTGGAAAAAACACATCAGACACTAATTATTAATCGAAGTGTCAGTATTTTCAGACGTCTTAAAACATGTCTGAAGGGGCTCTTGTAACCTTCTGGCTGCCATCTGAGTATTTTTTCCCAGGTGGTTTGAGGAGTCTTGAAATACCTTTGGGTTTGTCAAACATTGCCAGGAAATTATCCTTCTGAGGAACGGATGGTTGATACTGTGACTTGAATGTAGCTAATGCTAATACACGAAAGGCACAAACTGTGGCTACCCAGCACAAAAATGGCAAAACTCCAAATGAATGCTAATGCTCTGTGTCTGTTGGATGTGAGACAAAGCAACAGTTTGCTAATAAGTTCACCATATCAACTTGAAAGGTGATATGTCCAAGTGTCCAAAACATCAGTTATTGCTGGTTTAATGTATAAAATTTTAAATAACCCTCCACTTTAAGATGATTATCTGTGTTATATCAGGATGTTTTCCGCCTCATGACAACATGCCTTATTATATAATATTCTAGAAAACCAACTCCATGACCCTGCTTATTATTACCCGAGCCTCACCATGGCAACTACCAAGACAAAAAGGTATAAAATCATTTCAATCAGTTTTGGTTCACTTGTTTATTTACACATGTGCTTTCATCAGCATTTCTCCATAGACTTATTTATATCTTATGAGGAACATTTTAGGAAAATGAAAATGATAACTTGAAAGGAAGTCCACTGCTGCAGCACAACAACAACAAAAAAAAGTACTTCAATCAATAGACACATTTATTACACGCATACCTTTACAGTAAAACATACGATATTTGTTGATACAGTAAATGCTGTGAATGAAGTGCTTTGTTTTGGCATTAATAAACAAGACACAAATAGCTGGCCTCTCTTAATAAAGTAGCTTATTTACATTTTGTGATATGTCTCTTAAGTTCATACTGGAATTAGCAACCATGTGCTCATGATATCCTGCCCACGCGTTGAGAGTTAAAAACCTACTTACTGAAAGCACCTTTTGTTCAGAGTTAATTGAGAGTATAAAAAATCTTGACCTTTAGTAGTAACTTTTAAAATCAAAAGTATGGTTACAGAAGTGTAGGTGGTTGTTACTCATTTACTCCATGCGACTCCAAAGACATCTTGTGCGAGGGCAGGTGCTAATTTACAGTTACGCTCGCCTGCAGACTTGCTGGATTCACTCTGTGGACCTTGTTGCTCCTGTCTCTATCACAAGTGTTGGCCTGTATGTGCAATGTTTGGACTGGCAGTGCATCAGTTTGTAATGGTTAAAACGTACTCGGGATGGATTTATACTATTTAAGTTTGGCGGTTTGGAGACAGAAACTCAGTATCTGGTACAATTTTTTTTTAAAAATGCTTCAAGCACACAGTGGTAAAGTTCAATCACATAACTGGCAACCGGATGCTGTGCAAGGCAAAAGCAAACAAACATCGATTCACACCAAGACCTCTGACTCGTGGTGTGTAAGGTCTGGGTGGCACACAGTAGGGCAGGAATTTTTTGACGGGTGAGAAGTCATCAGACAGCAAGTGCTTATGTCGCCTCTTTCTTTTCCCTTTGGGCATTCCGGCGAATCTTCATCTCTGTCAGCTGGATGTAGCGGATGACATTGGTGTCTGGAAAACAAAGACAGGAAAAGACTGATTTATTTCCTGCTCAGGACAGGAAATGGTGCATTAATATGCACATAAATCTTCAACTAAAACAAAACTCAGTGGTACATATGACAATGTTAAGTGGCTAAAGGAAACGTTATACAGAAACTAATTTGTGGAAATATTTTGTTCAGAAACTGTGAAAAAAACATGTTTTTGTTTCCATGCATTTTAAGCTTATACTGGGAGGTTATGAAAGGGTCAACTGGGGCCGACACCGGCAAACAATTATGTCATCGATCAAGTGCAACAAAATGTACACATTACCAAAACTCCAGTTTACAGTATGACAGCAGCAAAGAGATGAACCATACGGAGATATGAATTGAAAATGGCCTTAAGATACACTAGTAAAACACCAGTAAAGTTGAAGATCAACATGGAGGCTGAATATATTTCAATAATTTAAAAAACAAATTCATGCACTGCACCACTACAAAGGAGACCACATCACAAACATCCTTTTACTCTATAAAATAACACAATTAAAGTGACATGTTTAGTTCTGCTAAACTTCCTTAATGGATTTCTAGGACGTCCTCAGTAAATGAGAACAAGTTTAATGTCACTCTGTAGATGTCACAGCAGAGGAAGAATCTATAAAACATAATATGTTAATCAGAGGTCTCACTGTCATGTCACAACCAACTCTTTAACTCTTTTCCAGTCTGCCAGTCACTAGACAGCTATTTCCGTCCTGTCCTGCAGGAATCCCCAATGTTTTCCACTTTGAGTCAATACCTGACTTCTGCACCTACCTGCACACCTGCTCCCAATTCCCTAATCAGCTCCCCGGGATATAAACATTCTCCTTTCCTTCAAGTCCCTGGCAGTTCATCTATAGATGAATGTGGGTTGTATATTACTTTCATAATCTCCATTAAATCCTCACGTTCAATTGCCTTCTGAGCTGCAGGCTGATCGGCCTCCCTGGGTGTGATGGCTGCCTGTGTCTTGCTAGCTGGGTTCTCTCTCTTTATTCTTTTCTTTAGATTATAATAAAAGAAATCATGGAGTTTTATAATTTATAATCATAAGCTAACAAGTAATCCCTGCTGGATATAAGCTATTCCACCCAGCACTTTCACATCCACACTGTGAAAGTCAGACAGAAGCAGTACGTTATTTTTTGTGTTTTTATGCACTTGATAGCACAACATAGATCAGCCGCCTGCCTTTTTCAATGAGCACATTTTGACATGTCACAGTTGTAAAAAAAAAACATGTAAATACTCAAATCAACGATGGCTGAATTCCAGTTAGCGGCTTCAGTTTCATGCTGGTTCACCGTCACACTGTCATGGCTTGCTGGGAATCGTTAATGTTGATAGTAACACCTGTGTTTTATCTACTATGGAAAGTCAAAATGTCTTGCCATACTAGACATATGATTTGTTTGCCTGTCTTGACTGGCCACCTGTTAACTAACCTCGCTTTGAACCACTGACGTAGTCATTTTACTTTTACTTTACTCGCCTATTTCGAGTCTTTACCTGCCTCGCTGAGCCTTTACCTTCACTTGCTCCAGGAGGGTGAACACTACACCCCCACAAGTCTGAGACAGAGCTGCGGTCGACAATGATTTTTACATTATTTAGATTTTTCTGTGATTAAAGCCACTATGTGCAGAATGTGTACTTGACTGTAGCATCTTTCATATGATTCTGATGGCATAAGTTGTGTAAGTATGTGTTGCTTCTAGCCAAATCATCTTAGTGTCCCTGGGTCGAATTCATAGGAATCTGTGAAATTTATGCCACTAAAGTCAGAAATGTTCATATTCTGCACAAAGTGGTTTTAATCAAGTTAACAAGTAGTTTAACAAGAATCCAATCTACAGTCCCAAAACAAATATTGAATAATTCCCTGAAAAAAACAGGGAAAAGCAAGTAGCTCTTCACATTTGTGCAGCTGGAACCTGATTATGTTTTGTATTTTTAGTTGACAAATGCCAAAAGACAACTAGGCTGCATTTTCTGAGAATCAGCAAATCGATTCATTGACTAATAGTTTCGTCACTAGTATGAGATTTCTTAGCAAGACGTTTGGCAGCCTATGTGCAAATCTGTCAGAGTGGGAAACAGAAATGGGCAGTGTGATTAAGTAGACTGTTGAGTTCAGCGCTACAGTCTGTCAGTCCTGACCTGATGGCTCCTGTTTGTGTGACTCCTTCAGGTAGTACAGGGCCTTCTGGAAGTCTCCTAGGTGGTAATAGGCCACGCCGGATCGGTACAGAGCTTTGAAGTTCTTTCCCTCCTTGTGTAGCACTTTCAGACAGTACTCCTTCACTCGCTCATAGTTCACCAGCTCCATTTGCAAAAGGCAAGCTTAGAATGGGAGAAGAGGAAAACAGAGGAGAGAGGAGTAGTTACTGATAACACTGCATGAGCTAATGTTTGAATTTCATTGTATAACAGAAGTACTCATGTGTGTCCTGCCAGGCACCAAAATATAATAAATTCTTTGCTTCATTCTTTAATAAATAGCAAATGTATTGACTGAATTTCCCTGGAGGTGAATAAATATACAATCCATATGAAGTGACTATCAAAGGAAAGTGAGGCAAATAGTGGGGTAACCCTGAGAATGACTCATACTCTTTATGAATCATTCATGAGCTGTGGAGTATTCCCAGAATCTTTCTCTGTAGAAAAGAGAACAGATTAAGTGTAGCGTGTAGTGTGTGTGTGTGTGTGTGTGTGTGTGTGTGTGTGTGTGTTTGTGTGTGTGTGTGAAATGTGTGAGAGGAACGTCTCTTACCGGCCAAGCTGTTGTAACACTCCAGCTCTGCATTCTCCATGGCCCCCTTCTGCTCATCTGTCAGCGTGCTGGACTTGCTGATGGTCGGCAGGAGGGGGGACGGGGACTTGGAGCTGGTGTCCGGATCTCCCAGCACCCTGCACAGCCCCTTGATCTCCAGCAGAGCGCGGTGATACTTGCCAATCGCCTCTCGGTACTTCTTATCCTTGTAGCACTGGGTGCCTTGGCTCTTGAAGTCCAGCGCCCGCCTCACGACGTCGGCTGGTTCGTTGTGGGATGGCTGTTTCAGCATCGACCCACCATGATGCCTCTGCTGCTGGAGCTGCTGCTGGTATCTGGCATCTTTGGTCCGGCTGCTGCCGCTGCTGGGAGGCTGAGCGCACTGCTGGAGCCTCGGGGAGCCGCCGCCGTTGTCGGTGTGGTTGCCTCTGCCTCCTTCCACCCTGGAGCTGCCATCGTTCCCAGCCTGGATCACGTTCATTTTCGACGTTATTTCACTGTACCCGCCCTGACACCGGGCTGTAATTTAGCTGGGAAAACTGGGCTCCTTCACTGCATCCTCTCGGCCGTATAGTTGCGTCTTCGCCTGGCCAGCAGTGTCGCAGCTACGTCTTCCCTCTGCGCAACCCTGTGCGATGCGCGCTCCTCTGTTGTAGCCTGTTCTCGTATTTTTCCTCCCCGACCAGCCGATTGGTCGATAAATACAGGGCCAGTGGTCCCATGGGGGTCCTTCAGCAGGAAGAGGAGAGGTTTGATTTTATTATCAGTTCATCTGGAAATAATTTCATTGTCAATTTGTTTGATAACTGGACATTCTGTTTTATTTCAAACCAAACTGGACGAACAGTTATTTCTTTGTTGATAATGTGGGTGATGTTTTTTTTTAAATGAAATGATCCTAGACCTTGTTATTTATCTTGCATTTCTTGCATTGTTTTTAATTTATTATAATAAAAGAATTATGTCTTTCTAATTGGGCCCTCATTTAATTATATTTCCCTGTGTCATCCATGCAAGTTCTTGATGGGAACGCAGTCTTCTCGCTCTTATCTCAAATTGGAGGAATGCAGTCATGTCAGTCACCTCCACTCGGATGCATCAGATAAAGATCATCCAGCTTGTCGTCTCTCGCCCGAGCAGTCTGCCTTTCTCCCTGACTGCTCGCTTTCTGCGCAGCCAGTCTGGACAGACACATGACGAGTATACAGCCCCTAATGACAGGCTATGATGTCATCCAAACTGGGGTTTATCCAGGTTAAAAGGGTGCTGCGAGCCTCCATTATACTCCATTATGAAGGGGGTGCAGGCTGCCAGGTAATGAATAAGATCGCCCCCTTTTCACTGTGTGTGTGTGTGTGTGTGTGTGTGTGTGCGTGTGTGTGTGTGTGTGTGTGTGTGTGTGTGTAAACTTGTTATTCACCATGCTTAAATCCATCTGTTCTGTCACACTCTCAGGGCAGTGATCTCAGCTGTCTGGGTGTGTCTCTGGAATTCCAGCTCTCTGGAGCAAATGCTGCATGCTGACCATAAATGAAGGCCAGGACAGCTATAATATGACTGGTTATTGAAAGATTAAAGTATGCTTGTTTTTTTTTAATATCAATGAGCCATAAAGGTGGGTGTGGTGGGCGGTTGTTGTCAAGAAAGATGCACACAAGCACAAACACAATATCTCAAAAACAAATTCAGTTGAAATGAAAGTCCAGATACAATACAGCCAAAGTAGGCACAAAAAATAAAACACATTGGAGTTAATTAAGACATTTTACATTTGATTTTTTTGTGTCTGTGTGTATCAAAGACCGAGATAAAAACAAAAATAAAAACATAGTGGTAAAATAATTACATCAGTGTCTGTTTTTTGCAAACTTGTTGTCTTTTTTTAATTAATTTTACTCACTTTTTGTTTATACTTAAATTGTGCGCTTTACTGTAATTTAACTAATTTACATACGTCATCAAACTACGACTCGAACCACATCGGTTGAGAACGTAATCTTTGTGAGACGATTTGTTTACATCATGGCGTCGGTGGATTTTAGAGGTAACTAAATCACCGTTGTATTCTTTGATTATCTAAAAAATAATATTTTCAGGCTTTTTTGTTGTGGCCACGTGTAATAAGCCATTGAATGACGTCGTATATTCGACTCTTTGTAATAAAATAGATCTGCTATCAAGACTTTTGTCTTTTAGCGCTAGCAGCTAACTGTAGCAACGATTAGCATCTCCCCGGTTTGATTAGCATGTCGGCTAACTAACTGTGGTTATTTGCCTGAATGGGCTCATTTCATTTGTACACATACAAATCTAAACGCGTGAATGACAGTTACGTTAAATGCGTTCTGAGGAAGATTTTTTTTTTTTTTTACATACGCTAATGTTAGGTCAGGATACAAACATCCGATTCAGCTAGCTAATGTCTCGTAACGTTAGTGAAGCTCGTTTATGACAGAAGACGGAATAACAATTAATAATCCTTCTATTATAGTCATTTGGCGTTAAATAGCTTTGGTGCTTTTGTTCATTGATTGGTAAATAATTAGTAGCCACTGCTGCTGAAGATCTGGCAGCACTCAAATGTCTAATTTTTAGCCCCACTTTGTGCCTCTCGTGTATTACCATTGTTAACTTACCGACAGTCCGTTGTTATGTTTAAATAATGAGAGACACAAACTTGAACAATCAGTGGTCTTCCCGTTCGGAGATGTATGAGGAGAAATTAAATTCAACTTTTATCTCGATGGCACTATCGATGGCTGTATTTACATAATCTGGAATATTTACTAGATTGCAACGATTAGCCGAGTAATCGGTTAGTTATTAGTTATTAGCTATTTTGATAATCAAGTAATCAATTTAGTCAGTTAGGCAAAAATGACAAACATATGCTGGTTCTCAAATTTGAGGTTTTAATGCATTTCGTTGTTGTAAACAATAGTAAACTGAATATCTTTGAGTTTTGACTGTTTGTTGGACAAAATAAACAATTTGAAGATGTTACCTTGGGCTGTGAGAAACTATAACGGGCATTTTTTCACTATTTTCTGACATTTTTTGGACAAAATAATTGAGAAAATAATCAACAGATTAATGGATAATGAAAATAATCATTGGTTGCAGCCCTAAATACTTAAAACCAACAACAAAGTCAAGATACCTAACTCTATTAAAGTTAGGTTTAGCCAGTTAAGTTTTCCAAAGTCTTGCAGCCCTGAAGGTAAAGTCCTAAGTGAAGCTACCTCATCTTATACTCTTTGTCACATCAAAGTGACATTGAAACCTGTGGCTGCGATCTTGCTAGTATAATGTGTATGATATTAGTGCTCCATTAATCAGTGCTGTAAGTGTTCAGTATAATACTGAAATCAACTCATACGTCACATGTGATCAATGTAAATGCACTGAAATCGGCCTGATCTCAGCCAAACATGTTAGTAAATATTCTCATTTAATGATGACTCCTTGTTCAATTTGCAGACAACCTTCTTGGGATTTCGTGGGTGGACAGCGGATGGGTACCTATTCTTAACCCTGGAAATGTGCTGGATTATTTCTCTGAGAGGAGCAACCCCTTTTATGATCGAACCTGTAATAATGAGGTAGTGAAGATGCAGCGGCTTACTCTGGAGCATCTGAAGTAAGTTCATTGTGCCCAGTGGGATTTTGCGAATAGTTGCACGTAAATAAAGATGAAATGTGATGGGTAGCAGGGTGAATAATCCAGGTTCAAGGTTTATTGTTGGCAAACAGCTATCCTGTTGAAATACAGTTGAAATACAGCTTCATCTGAGCCTGACTTCTCACTACAATTTAGTTTCAAGGACTAAGTGTCGCAGTAAACTAAGAGCAGAATAATCTCAAAAAAAGATACTGAATGTAATGTAAGATTCACAGCAATTAATCAACATGTGGACCTTGTTTATTAATAAAAACCAAATACAACACACTGATACAGTAAATAAGACCAGAAATATATTTTTAGTTGTATCATCGAGTTACATGCCAAACTAAATGCAAACATTGTTTCTGTCTCATTTTCAGTCAGATGGTGGGAGTGGAGTACATTCTTCTTCATGCTCAGGAGCCAATTCTTTATATAATCCGTAAACAACAGAGGCAGTCACCGACACAACGTGAGCAGCATTGCATTTTATCATCTTATCATCTTGCAAGTATTCAGTTGTGGCATTTTGGTCAGTCAGTGGACAATGTGCACTGCATGTACATGTGGTATCACAATTACCTGTACTTGCCATCATTCCTGTGATTATGCTACTGTATGTGTCTTACTGAAGTAAAGGGGAAATGCCTCAATGGAGTATTAGCTGACCACTGGTGTCCTCTGTATCATTATCCAGCAGCATAAATGTTGTCACAAGTTACAAAACACTCAAGAACTGTTATATTAATTTTGTTTAAACACCAGTTATTGGATTTGTAATCACCCCCACCTTTACTGACTTACTGTCATGCAAAGTAACAAATGTTTACACACACACACACACACACACACACACAATCTTGCATGACTGTATGTTTCCATCCTCTAGTGATTCCCTTGGCTGACTACTACATCATAGCTGGAGTGGTGTATCAGGCCCCAGACCTGGGAACAGTAATCAGCTCCAGAGTGGTGAGAATTTATAATATGACATTAAAATATTAAAACAGTGAAAGTTTATTGAAGGGAGATTTAGGTATGTGAAACTGAAGACATATGAATCATATCTATTTTAGCTTTCTGCTGTCCATGGAATCCAGTCAGCGTTTGATGAGGCCATGTCATATTGTCGCTATCACCCATCCAAAGGATACTGGTGGCATTTCAAGGACCAGGAGGAGAGAGGTTAGGTTTTTGGCACTTCATTTCAGCAGTGCCATACTGAGTGCGATGTGGTACTAACCATGATATACCAAATTAACTAAATACTGAGGAGCACCAAGAGCCAGAGCTACAAACCTGGAATATTTATAACAGCAATAGCAAGTTCAAGTTTGACGTGATGATTTTGGCAAAAGCTGATTAACAAAATGTTTTGTTTTCTCCACAGAAAAAGCCAAACCTAAGTCTAAGAAGAAAGAGGAGCCTAGTTCACTGTTTCAGAGGCACCGCGTAGACACACTCCTTATGGACCTCAGGTCAAAATTTCCACCAACCTTCTACCAGGTACGTGTTATACTGACTCAAAATATTAATGTACAATCTTCTCAGTCTTTTCCCTGGGACTTTTCCTACAAAAATAATTATTTCATGTTAATATGATGTTTTATGTTTTTTTTTTTTTTTTTCTTCAATTTCAGCCTAAGCCTGGTGAGAAGCCTATTCCAGGTATGATCTTGATAGTTATAAAACCTAATTATATTCAAATCCTAAAGTTACATAATTATTAGTGTCAATGTCTGTCTCTCTATGCTTTTGCATTGAAATACATTCAGAATTTTAATTGATATAAATTTGGCTTAGACATTTAATTTTCAAGGTAGATTGTGTTCATATTTCAATGTAGATGGAGTAGAAACAGAAGCCCAACATCCACAAATTCAGTGAGTTTCCCTCTAATTGTAGACTCTTGTATTGCAGTTGAGGTGAAGAAGGAGCCTGAACCTCCCACAGAAACTGTAAAACAAGAGGAGAGGGAGCCAGCCACAAAGTCCTCTGCGCCAGCTCCACCAAGCAAGCCGCCTCCTGAGAAGCGAGCAAGGCTACAGTGACAGCCGTTCCTCTCACACTCTGGAGCAATGCAGTGAACAGTCCTACAGTACTAACTGGAAGAACAGTTGAAGATTGTGAGAATTTCTGTTCAGTTTCTAAAATTGCAAGATCGTCTGCCACTCCACTCATTCGATCAGTTCACAGGATGCTAAGAATGAACTGGCACAAAACGTGGCAGTTGCCTGTCTCACTGCCAGGACTTCTTTTACACTGTAACTTTAGTCTTGTGCACTTAATAGGTTTGGCATCATGAACATTTCAGGCAGCTGTACTACGAACAGGGGTTAACTGCTTGATGTCAGCAGGCATTTCGCAGTGTACGCTAAGGATGCGTTTTTTTGATGGTAAGCTGACATCAGCATCAGTATCGGTTTACTGGTGACATCAGCATTATGTTTGTGCTGTGGCGACTTCAGAGTTCCATTCCCACTCTGCTTTTACAGGAAGATGTGTCACAAATGCACCATTTCATCTGAAAGGCACAAAGCTTCTTGACCTGAGCACCCCTATTTGATTACATACACTTTCAACTGCTTTTTGAAAGAAATTCTCCACTTTAATATCTTTTCTTTTCTTTTCTTTGTTTGTTTTTTTTTTGTATTAAAAGTATCAGCTATCTGTATCCTGATGTGTTTTATTGTTGACAAGTAACAGTCTCCAGTTTTGATTGATCAGTTTTCACATCCTCTGAGCAAAATATTATTTTAAATGTAAGTAAAATGATTTTGACGCTGTCCCATGATCAAGAACTCATCACTTGAGGGCTGAAATGCTTGTGGTTGACTTTGCATCTTTAACTACAGTTAAAGGCATCCTGGCCTTTTTTGTACAATTACCCTCAGACCTGGATGTATTAATCAAATCATATTCAAATAAATATTGATTCATTGGATGTTGATGGGTACTGTACAGACACAGATTTGCAGATAATTCTACATCTCTAATGCTCCTTAACAAATCTTTATAATCTGTGTTTGCAAATGTGAAAAAGAAAATACGATGTACTACTGCTCTGCCCTTAGTTCCCTTTTGCACTTAATCGAACAGGATGGTCTTCAGTGGTGGAACCTAAGATTTACTCAAGCACTGTATTTCAGTTCAATTTTGAGGTTGTTGTACTTTAATTGAGATTCCACTTCTACTCCACTACATTTCAGAAGGAAAAGTACTTTTTACTCCACTTCATTTGTCTGACAGCTGGAGTTACTGGTTATTTTACAGATAAAGAGTTTTGTTAGCAGTTCTACTGAAGAGACATTTCCTCTTTAAATTTCTCACATGATTTCATTTAAATTTGTCCCAAGGGCCAAAGAAGTCAAATCATCTAATATTTCACAACAAAAAAAAGATTTTTGTATAGCAAAATTTATTTTTTCTTCTTTCCTGCAAAATGTATCATCTCACTTCTCATATTTATCTGGTGACCTACTGAAGGGTGCCTTCACTATGCTGGGAACCACCGGACTAAACTACCGATCTGAAAATAAAGCAGTTAAAATTAGCTCCAACTCAGCTGGCTACAGTAGTGAAATGCTGGTTACACATTGATGCATCTGTATTAACAATGTAGTGATGTAATATATAATAATATACCGGGCTATTTTCTTGCAGAATGAGTACTTTTGATACTTTAAAGTACATTTGCTGCCAATGTAGGGTTTTGATTGCAGGATTTTTACTTGTAATGGAGTATTTTTACATTGTTGTATTGATACTTTTACTTAGATAAAGGATCTGATTACTTCCACAAATGATGGTCTTGGCTTCTGTTTTAAGTTTACAAAAGGGTATGAACTGAGCAGTTGTCTATGAGTTGTTAACAGCTCCACCAAATAGTGATTTTTCCCTCTAAACTTCTCACATGTTTTCATTTCAATACATTTTCAAATGATCCAATATTTCACCAAAAATCAAAGATCAGAGAAAAAGTCCAAAAACTGAAAACAGATTTGTGTATCAGAACTTTTTTTCTTCTTTCCTCTCCCATTAATCATCTCATCCCTGACCCCTAGATTGGGAACCACTGGACTAAACTAGCTAACTGTATATAAAGTAGTTCAAACTAGCTCCACCTCCAGCAGCTACAACAGTAACATGCTGCTTACACACTGATGCTTCAGTATTAATAATCTAATGATGTCATATATAATAATATATTAGTCAGAGGGACCAAACCACTACTTTTACTGCAATACTTTTAACTAACTACATTTTGCCGCTAATACTTGTGTACTTAAGTAGGATTTTTCATGCAGGACCTTTACTTGTAATGGAGTATTTTTACATTGCTGTATTGTTACTTTTACTTAAGTAAATTATCTGAATACTTCTTCCACCACTGGAATTGAGGATAAAACGCATATTTCACATTTGATGTTCCCTGTAAGCAATGGGAGAGTAAAATCACCAGGTGTCGCCATTTGTTCATATATGTTTCCGAGCCTCTAATTACCTAATTTCCTAATTTTGTTTCATGCTATTGTGTTCTCACTGTCATGCTGAAGTCAGACATGCTTTGTCACTCGCCACATATGCATTTACACCCAGGAGAGGGAGCTAAAAGGACGAAATCATCGCACAGCAATGATGCGTGTTTGAAGATATTTTGGTGTAGACTGCTTCCATGGCTACTACTGTGTATTGATGCCAACGAAGAAGAAGTTTCTCGCAGGGCGTGGTGGGATAGTAGTCTCCTCGGGTGGGAGGACTGGAAACAGTGCCCCAGCTGGCTGGCTAGCAGCAGCAGTAGCAGAGAAGATGGCTGCAGAGGGGATTTTCAGGCCAATGTCTGAAAACAGAGCACCGTTTGTCATGTTCAGCGACGACTAGCCAGCGTGTCACCCCCAGGTCGGTCGGATTCGGAGGGGATACAACAACATGGGGTCGCAGACGCTACAGATCCTGAGGCAGGGGGTCTGGGCTTCAATCACAGGCGGGTGGTACTACGACCCCGATCAAAATACATTCGTCAACGCTTTACATCTCTATATCTGGCTGTTTCTGCTATGTTTCCCCTTCACACTTTACATGGTGAGTGCTGCTGCTTCTTCAAACCCCCTTTTTAATCCCTTTATTTGGGTATTTTTTTGTCATGACTGTTGACAACGTAAGTTACCAAGTGTCCGTTAGGTTAGCTGCCACAGGATACTAACGGTCGGTCTCTGTCTATTATCTGGAGCGCAGACAATGTAACGTGTCGTTAAACTAGCAAAACGTAACGAAAGATTGTCACTATATTTAAAATAATCTACAAAACAACAAGAGTGTTGGATTTATAGGCGGTTAAGCATGATTTACAGAGCGGAATTAACAATATAATCTCTAAATGCCTCCCTTAAAGTGTAGCATCCACCAACTAGATGGGACCAGAAAGCTCTTTTGTTTAAATTCTGTTTATTTATCACTGTGAATGATGCAGTTAGGATCCGTTGTTAAGGATAATCAGTCGATTACACTGTGCCAGGCTGTAATCAGTGAATTTCATTTCCCTTCCCCCTCCCCTTATCTAGTTGCTTTCCTCCTGTCTGTAGTGATTTGTGATATCACCAGTTTTCAGAAGCTACCAGCTGTGACTGCAAGAGCACAGCTGACAGGGATGTAACAGTAATCTGGCAATTGTAGAGGCTCAAATGACTGACTGTTATATACTTATTTCATTTGTCACATAAGGTCTTTGTTGTCCTCTTTGTTTCCTAAAGGCACTATGCATTAGGTGTTTACTTTTGCACAATGCCCTCTTGCCCTCTTAACTGTCCCAAAAGGACATGACCCATCAGCAGTGCCGGGTATAGTTCGCTTGCGCCTGTTATTTATGGATTGTTTGTCAAATAATAACACTTTAACTGCCTAACCAGAACAGCTGGACTACAGGACAGGTTCAGATGTCACTGAATGATGCTCTTTTTCACATATGCATCTCTATAAATGAACTCGTATCAGCAAATGGCTGTTTGCTAAGCATACTAACTTCTATATTGAGGAGCCGATGTTTCGAATTGGTCTGTCGTTTCCGTTCTATTCCTGGAGTGGAAATACATTGGTCAGCTCTGTGGTTTATATTGCGCCACAGGTTTGAGTGGTGCTGGTGTTGGTAATAACTGCAAACAGATGCAGCAGGATATCTCAAGGACAACAGAGACACGGAAGCTGGAGCTCAGACACCTTGTGGTAAACACACAGGTGCTCGGCTCTCTGAAAGCAGTTAATAGAGACATTAAATGATAATTTAATGCAGTAATGCCCGTATGTGTCATAAATAATAATGCATTTGATTTTTCTTTCAGCTGTGTTTATGGGGATACACTACAACTTGGATACAATAGTTGGTTACAGTTGACACGTTCGGTTCCTGTCAGCACTTGATATGTCGGCTGTCGCTCATTAGGTCAGAATGTCCTTCAGCAAGACATTGAACTGCCTACCTGCTGTCTCATTGCCTTTTTGGATAAACATCACAGCTAAAATCTAGAGAGGGCTTTTGAAAAAAAAAGCATTTCTGCTTCTTTTCTTCATTGTCCTTTTCAAGAAGAACAAAACAAGACTATAATAACAATATGACATTACAGTGCGGCAGTTAAATCAGATCTTGGCCCTTGAGATAAATAAAGGAAAGAAAATAAACACAAGATGTACTACAAGAAGAAAAAAGGGGTGAAGGGCCACATACAGTGAATTAAGAGTACAATGAAAAGCGCATCCAGTTCCCTAATAAGTATAATCGAAGTATCACTCTGTCTTGCAGTTAATTTCTACTTCTTTCTCTAATTCCAGGCATTGCCGCCAACCATGGTGATTGTGGGAATCTACTGTGGTGTGATTGCTGCCATGTTTCTGCTGCTGAAAACGGTGAATTACCGCCTCCACCATGCCCTAGATGAGGGGGAGGTGGTGGAGCACCAAGCCAAGGAGACGCAGGGCAGCAGAGGTGGCACCGAGGGGGCTAATGACGGTGGTGTCACCCGTCGGGAGGACAGCAATGGCCCGGGGTAAGTTCACGTCCTCTACCACCTGACGGAGGATATCTGGGGATAAAAGACAGATGCTCCATGAGTGTGAACAACTAAGCTGCTCAGATGATGAAGCAGAAAAGGTATTCTGTGAAGGCTGTGTAGGAGTATTGTGCACGAGGTAGAAGATGTCATGCTTCTTCATCAGTGATGGTGAAGTGTCACATGGTGCGTGATTGTGGAGTGAGTCAAGACTTTTAAAGGTGATGTAATCTGGAGCTGTCTATTGGATCTGAGGTCAAAGGTCTAGTCCTCCAGCGGTGACGTGTAGAAGAGACTCAGGCTGCTACAAGGACAATCAATAAATTGCCTTAAAGGTTTCCAGACACTTTAAGTCATGTCCAGCTGTAACAGCAGCAGTGATTTTTATTTTTGCCTCATTTGACCTTTATTTGGTAGACGCACGACTGATAGAGACAGAGGTTTATAGGCTGGGTTAAAATGATGACATGATACAAGCCAAGCAATATGAACCACCAAGACACCCCAGGAAAATTACTTTTACAGTAACTACTTATTATTTGTTACATTATTTGTAAGTTGTCGTCAGTATGGTTTGTGCTGAGAAGTGTGTTGTGAAGCATTGTTTTTAAATGCATTACAATGAGTGACATTTTTTTGTCACTTATTATGCACTGAGGCTCTCAGTACATGCTACGCAGAGCCTTACATTGTTAGGGTGGTGTTTAAGGCATCAGTATGCTATTCCAATTATTTCCAAAAACTGACAATCCATTATTATGCCCAATTCACACAGCGATGAGACAGGTGTGTTGAGGTGAGAAAGAAGGCAGGGTTTGAACTTCTCCCTCTGGGTCTTCTCTCACAATATCTGGCACTTTCCGAATCTTCAAATGAGTGCAACTCTGTGGATGTTATCCCCACATTTGAATGATTATTGCGTCTCGCCCCTCTCTATGTTGGCAGGCTTTTCACTCCTGCCTCCAAGTGTGGTCCATTTGGAAGAACTATAAACACATTGTCATTCTCTAGTAGGAGCTAGTTCTTTTCGAGCCCGCCTATATATGTCTTTGTACCTTGTTTGTGCGTAGACACATTAATATTAACTTATAAATATTACATGATAGAACCTGTTATACCTCTAATACCACAGGTTCCTTCAGTCTTCGGAGCATTTGGATTGGGCAAAACAGTTTTTCTTGAAACTTCGAAAGGTTCTTAATGTACATACAGTTCAATATGCAACCCATTATTAAAGACAGGTATGTTGACAGTGAAATATGTGCTAATTAATACTTAATTTAGGGTAATTAATGACCTCATTAGCATGTGGGTTATGTTTAGTACAATGGCGACTGTGGTGCCTCCTGTTTCATTTAACAAAAACGAAACAATATTAAAGAAACAAACTGAAAAAGCTTTATGTCATCCGTTGTCAAGAAATAACGCATAATATAGCATATTATAAAGTACAAAATAATCTGTTACACCAACTCTGAATGCCAGTCCTCTGTCTCTTTTTTAATAAAGAGGTTTAGCTCTCATTCAGAAGGAACAAAGCCAGTGAGGTTGCAGCATTTTCCTGCCCATGACTTGAAGAGGTGACTCATTCACATTCCAGAGAGAGTGTTTAGCAGGACGCTGAGAGTTGGGAAAGGCAGCAAGAAGAATGAGAGCTCTTGACCACAGGGGCAGTTGCAGTCGCAGCTTTGCCCGCACATCTGGAGTTACATTCCAGGTTGTTTGAGTTTACAGTAGAGCAGACAAGCTGAGCTGCAGTTGATTAAGGTGTTTTTGCACCAACTCCCACTCATTTTCCTTTCACTGGTACTTTTTCCAGTCTTCTTCTTCTCTGCACTTTGTGTTGTAGTGTAACGTGGAGTGTTTGTTTTGTGGTTTGACCCGTTCTGAAACATTTTTGGCATATGGAAATGATTTATAGACAATCTCTTGCAAGTTGTTTGTTTTGACATACCAACTGGTTAAATAAGCACGTCCGGGCTAAATATAGGCCTGGAGAAAATTTACACGGAGGCTTTCATCTGTTTTTGCTCTTTCCGTTGAGTTTTAAAAAGGATGTAAAATACAGGCCTGCTTAATAAAGTTACATGATGCGTTTTTCCCCTAGAATGAGTCAGGTTGGCTGAGTGAAGGGAAGGAGGTAAATGACATGTAACGGGGCCGACAGACAAACAATCTAAACAGGATGAATGTCACATTTTGCTCCGTGCCATCAATTCAGATTTAAGGGAGGAAGTGTACTGTTCATGTTCTGGTAATACAAGTGTGTGTATGTGTTTGTCTATCTGTACAGGGACCCTGGAGGGGGCATTGAGATGGCAGACTTTATCAGGCAAGAAACTCCGCCAGTGGACTGCAGTTCCAGGAACTCATATATTGGGATGGAGTCTAACCAACAGGTAAGCAGAGCACTGGTGTACTGCATACTGCATACCGTGCTGGGACGAGTATAAGATGACCCTAATTATAAAACCTCCACACCACCTTTTTAGTAGGAAAATGCATAAATATAATAAACGTAATCTAATTTTGATTTGACTCACTTAAAACCAAATACAGCAAACATGAAAAACAAAAGTACAGCCCATTAGTATAATTCCATGTACCATCCCAGAAAGAATCAGCATTAACAAATCCATTAGTATACCAACCATCATTTGTTCTATTCTACACAAATGTGAAGAGTCAGAGGAAGACAGACAGGGACAGGTACAGAGAGACAAAAATAGAGTGTGTTGAATGCCTAATGACATTTATGTAGGGTTGGGTACTGAACTCAGTACTTTCAAGGGTACTGACTGAATTACGTTGGTACTACCGAGTACCTATTCACATAAGATCAATTGGTGCTAAATTTTGGTACCTTGGGAGCAGGTTGTGTTGTGAATTCAAAAAAAATATTGATAAGGTTCCTTATGAGCCTTTTGAAAAATTCCTCCTAGTTTACCACTTGTTGCAAGTGCACAAGACACGCACGACGGCGTTCTCACACTATGCCCTGGTGACTGTGACAGGCTGGAGGTTGTAGGGAGGGGAGAGGGAGGTAGAGAGGGGTTTTATTTTGTGTGGTGTGTTACAACAAAATGTTATAAATAAATAACAATGTTGAAATTGAGAAGTTTGGACTTATTTTTTACAACTGAAATTACATTTTTGTTATTACAGAGAAAGTAAAGAACTGTTGGGTACAGGTATCAGTTCAAATGTGAACAATACCCAACCCTACATTTACAGTTTGTCCTCAAATGTAAGACAACACCATTTCTTTTAAATGTAATTTCCCAGAAAACAAAACATGATTTTATTACTGGGCCAACACTGTTTACTGTACTGTTTCAGTCACAGTAAACAGTACATTTCGTCTGCACTAAAAGTGAGGTCCTGTAACATGTTTGCCTGCACCCAGTGAGTCTATGTCTGGAATGACTCACTTTTTACTACTGTGTTATGCTGAAACAATTAAGAAAATTGTTTTACATGCACCCCAGTGGGCAACTGAATGAAGACACAAAATGTATCAACTATTGAAAAATCTTTTTTAAAAAAAAAGGTCATTTAACCAGAAAAAATCTGCTGGTTGAAGCTATTTCACTATAAGGATTTGCTGTTATGCTTTGTGTTATATCATTGTAATTGACATTACATTGAACATCTTTGGGTTTTAGACTTACCATGTAATGTTCTATATTTACTTCCTCGCCAAGTATTCAAATTTCAAGCGTGAAATTTGTATGGTGTTTTCTAAAACTTCTCACAATGGAATGGAAAAAAACAGTGTCCATGGCATGTACACTACTATCTGTTAACAATCCCACGATGCGATGCAATGCGTTGCACTTTATAGTTAGTGATTTCAGACACAGCCTAACTGTCCTTTGACACATTATATCACATCAGTCCAAAACCTTAATGTTGCTGATGGCTACAACCAATTTTTGTATCCACCAGTTTATTCAGAGCATTGTTCTGTATCACTACTTCACTACTGTTCACTACTATCACTACTGTTGCAAATGATAAATGATCAATTAACTGCATCTTTCCACAGACAAGCATCAGGTCCTGAGTCCTGACAGCTTTTAGTCCTTTTCCCATTTTAGTGTAATGTGTGCTATCCTTACTGTAACCAACTTTAAGGTGCACACATATAGCTAAGACAAACCTAAGGAGTTAGTTTAAAATTACTAGAGGTAGAGGAAGGAGGTGTTTGTGTACAGAAGTGTGTTTTAATTAGGCATGATCCTCACATAGCTGGCTGTCAGCAGACATTTCCTTTTTAATATTCAAAGATATTTAGCTTTTATTCTGTGAGATATATTTAACCTCTGAATCCCCATGGGTGCCGTGTTCTTCGTCTTTGTACTGTGTCCTTGAGTCGCTAATCAGCCAGCATGTTCTGCTCAGCTGCTGTGTACCGAGTAGGAAGACAAGCCAAAACTTTTCTCTCTGATGACAGTGAAGAGGCACCGGCTGTTTGCAAGACTCAAACCGTGTCTTCTTAGGATGTTGTATCCCGTAATGATCACACGGCTTGTCAGTTTGCCTTTATGAATGATTTTGCTTCAGAAATGATCTTTTGATAACCTGATGTTTTTCAAAAGATAAATGGCTTAACTTATCTTTTCATTCAAATTTCAGATTGCGTCCAGCCATGGAAGAGCAACAGGAGCCAAAGGTAACTCTGACTACCTACTGCCTTCTCATGTATACCTAAATCATACTTGTTCTCTCCACCTGTGTAACTCCACCGATTTTAAAGTGAAACAATTTTACTTGTTACAAGTACATTACAGTTTAGTTAATGTTTTACAATCTTCTTGTGACCCTGTGTGATGCATTTTCCTTTCACGGGATCACCATATCCGTGACCATCATCACCCCGGCTACGCAGGAGTTGAGGTCTGACTCAGCACTACCGTGACCTCAACAGTCACGCTAAGATGAGGCAGCTTTAGACAGGCACTGCTGAGTTTGAAAAACAGAAAAGCAATATGCTGTAAGCATGGGACTCGTTCTCCGGGACTTTATTGAAATACTGAGAAGAAGAGTAGAAGCGAACTAGTAGCTTTGCTATGGGTCCATTGTACTGAGGCAGTTGTGTTGTCTGAATAATTCAGTGAATGTGTTTGATGCCATTCTAATTAGCTGGCAGTTTGTGATGACAGGAAATGGTCTGAAGTTGAACAAAGGCTCTGCTGGGGTTTAGCTTTTTTATCTTCTCTTTAAGACTCCATTCAGACTGTCCTTCACAAACTCCCAGGAGGTCATGGTCACTCTGAAATAGAGTGACCATGACGTAGTTCTTCTGTTCTACTACTAACTGTTACATCTCTATCCAAATGTTATCTTAAACAGCCATTGGGACATTTGAGAAATCTTTTCTGGGCTTAGCCCGCTTCTTAGAAGTAGTGTTTCTGAGAAGAAGACAGGAGTGTCTATTACTTAATCGTCTGTAGTGTGGGTGCCTAGAGATACTGGTTGTAAAAGTATTAATAATTGATTAAACCTGTCATGTCTTAATTGCGTTCTTCCTCTCTTTGCAGGAGATGTGGGAAAGACTACAGATGACATCAGTTTGACTCTTGTTGAGAGCTGTAGTCATGATCATGGTATAAGCAAGCATGGCACTCACATGTGAACAAAAACCCTGCTTATGTTACTGGCTGTGACATTTCAACACTCTCCTTAATATTTATCTTTGTATCCATTTAGATCTGCTGTCAGACACAAAGATGTACTGCCTTGTTCCAAATGACTCCTTCGCCTCCTTGCAGCCCTCGACCTCCTTGTGTCCTTCAGAACTGTCCAGAGAGCCTGCTGATCTCTGTAACTCTGCTGCTGCTTATCACTTCAGCCTGTCACACTCCTCCTGTGACACAGAGGTGACCACTCATGCATCCATGCAATCTCAGACCTTTAGAAAGGAGCTCCGTTCTCGGGGCCTACCTCGGACCTCTAGCTCGGCGGGTTCTGCTTTCCCTGACCCGTGTCTACCAGACTTTGCTCTGTACCCTCCACCAAGGAGAGGTGGCCTTGACCCTGTGTGTGAGCTGGAGACTGCCAGGCCACATGGGCCGGGGCTGTGTGAGAGAGAGGGGACCGAGCGGCTGTACCAGCAGGACCAAGCTGTGGCCTCGACATCGGGAATAGAGTGTTATAGACACAAAGAATCACGCAGAGTAGCCCGCTCAGCCTCCAGGGAGGCCGGGGAAGGTAGCTCAGGTCTGTATCAGGTGGAGGTTGGTGGTAGTGGGAAAAGCTCTGGTAGAGGAGGAAAGTCCCACGGAGGGGAGCGCAGTGCTGATAGCCTGCGAAGCCTGAGTACTCGTAGTAGCGGCTCAACTGAGAGCTACTGCAGTGGCACAGACAGGGACACCAACAGCACTGTCAGCAGCTTCCACAGTGAACAGACCAGCTCTACACATGTGGAGAGCTTGCTCTCACTTTCAGGGGATGAGCGTGTACGGGACAGAGGAGATACTGCATCTGCTTCCGTAGACGGCAGGACTTCTAGCCTTGGCAGTATTAGCTCTCGAGGTCTCAGCAACCTACCATCTAGGGAGGCCAATAAAAACCCTCATGCCAATGAGCTGACTGCTAAACAACCTGCTGACACTCCGTCCTCAGCAGCCCAAGAGCTTGTAGAACCTAGCAGGTGCCAGGAAGAGCCTGGCATCAGGACCAGTGCTGATGGCTCAACTTGTGGAGTAGCCACAGAGCAGGAGCAGGTAAAAGACGACCAACCAAAGTCAGCCAACCTTGTTCAGAGGACTTCTTCCCTATCGACAGGGCGCAGTGGACGTCGACGGACTGGCAAGAAAAGGGCAAGTAGCTTTGATGCCAGCCGTCACCGGGACTACGTCTCATTGCGTGGTATGGCCAAGCCTTGTAGTGCTGTGTTTACTGGTGGTGGAGAGGAGGACTCTAGCGATCAGAGTGAACTCAGCTGCGCCTCCAGTCTCCACTCCACCCACCACCTAAGCACAGACAGCTCCTCTAGCACCACCTCCCGCTCCTGCCACTCACCAGAGGGCCGCTACAGGGCCCTGAAAGCCAAGCACACCGCAGCCAATGCAGCCTCCTCCTCCACAGTAAAAGCTGCAGCAGGATCTGAGGCAGGAGTGCGAACTGGAGGGAAGCGACGTACCTCTCGCCGTACCCCCAGCACGGGCAGTGCCAAAACGCATGCCAGAGTGTTGAGTTTGGACAGTGGCACGGCTGCCTGCCTTAATGACCCCAGCCGCCTGGGAGCTCCAGCTGGGCCTCGACCCCTTACCACCTCCAAGTCGGACCTGGAAGCCAAAGAAGGGGAAGTCCTGGATGCAGCATCCCTGCTGGGTCGGGCCTCCCAGCTGGAGTCAGTGACCCGCTCCAGAAACAGTCTGCCCAATCAGGCAGCCTTCACTGAGCCTCAGGATGCTACTGCTGCTTCCCTGCGGGGTATGTACCACACACAGCGCCCTAACATACTGAACACATTGCATTCTGTCTGGCTTACCACTAGTGTTTGGTGAATAGTTCACATTTTATGTTGTCAGTGTAGTGACTCTAAAATGCATCACAAGAAATGTTTATTTTAGGTTAACCCTGTGGTAATCTAGATGTAAAGGTGCTGATTACTCTGGTTTGTCAGACATGCACAAATTTAGTGAATTATCAGAACTGTATCATACTGACATGTTCCCAGACAGAATATAGGCAGCATTGTTAGTCTAGTTTTGTTATTTTTTGCTTGCTTTGCAGATAAGGTTTAGTTAAGTAAAACTGAATGATGCTTTGGTTGTGTCTTTGAAACCATATATCATGGTCACTTTATTGGATGGCTGTATTCTGGCCTTTTTGCAGGAGCACAGTGGTAGACTTGACAACATTGTGACTGTGTTGGGTGTAGCCCAGACAAAATTCTTGCTTCATTATTGCTTTTGTGTGTGTGTGTGTGTGTGTGTGTGTGGCTGCATAAGAGATGTCTGCCTTGCTCATTCAGTGTAACCATGGTGAGTTTCCATGGAGTGACAATCCTGACCCAAGCATAGTGTTCCTTGTGTATATCACCATTAGCATGATGGCACAGTGTGTGCTTTGTGCTGAGGTTAGACAAACAGCAGCTCTCTTATTAGTGTCATACACACTGAGTCTAATAGACGCTCCCTCCCCCACATTCTTCAAACTTGCAGGATAGTATCTTGTATTTTCACTGGGTTTCTGACTGTCTGGATTCTTGTTCTTTGACTTCTGTGTGTTGTGAACATTTTGTCATGGTGTTGATTGTCTCTTAGCTCTCTACAGTGTACACCTCCTGGGATATACGATATTAAAGCCAGGATATGCTTGGACATGTCAACTGTTGGCAGGAAACCTTTCACAATTAGTGTTTAATTATCATTTGATCCCTGCTGTCTTGATTTTTATTAACCTGCTAGGTCGCAGTCAGTTTCACCTGGGTGAATTCATTGGCAATAAAATCGAGTGAGCCGAGTGTGGGTCTGTTAAACATTTTCCTTGACTGGACTTCAAGTTGTCAGTGGTGATTATTGGGAACTTGTTGGACTCTTCAGACCACTTGAAGACACTAATTTTTTGCAGCAAACCTATGTATCTATTTGTAAGCGGCTTCACTTGTTCTCAATTTAATACACTTGAGTGTTTTACCACCACTTGTTGAAGTACATGCAGTGGCTAATGTTAGCTAAATTTAACTAGACTTAGCTAACTTTAGCTAGAGTTTGCTGAGTCATTTTGCTGCCTTTTAATAGTCTTCCCTATTTGTTCTACTGTCACGTTACACTTTAGCATGTCACAGCATTTCTGTGGTAATCACAGGAGTAGAGCAAAAAGTAAACAAACAATATCTTACCAGAACAGTTTGTTTTCTTCTGTTTATGGTCCTGCACTGCTAGTGCTGTGTTCAAACCATTTGTGCACTATAAAGTGCCCTCAAAAATTCCAACAGTGGAATAAAAAAAGTTCCTGCTTTAACAATCACACAATGCAATGCCTCACATTTGATAGATGCGCAAATTCCAATGCTGCACTACAGCTGTGAATGATTATGCAAAATACTGATTCATAAGTGTCAGAAATGTCAAATTTATTGCTTACTGTGTAGAATAAACTATTAAATGTCTTTTAAATAGGGAGAGTTTCTATTACAGTAGTGAATGAGTTCGCAATGGAGTGATTTTGGACACAGTCTAGGGGTCCATCCCAATACAAAAGGTAGTAGGGAGGTGTGTCTCATGTTGGAAAAATGCCAACACACAGTCCACTTAACCTCCACACGATGGTCTATTTCGCCACACCATTCCAGACATGAAGAAGTTTATGACGTGTTGGATTCTTGAGATGCTACATACTGTTACCCATTGTGGGAAAATTATTATTTGGGGGCATTTGATAGTGACAGGAGAGATACAGACAGGAAGTGAGGGGGAGAGGGAGGGGCATGATATGCAATAAAGCAGCTGGAGTGCAATTGAGGATGTCATGGCAAACATCTCAACCACCAGGCCATCAGTACACCCCGCTTCAGTGTTGGTCTGTCAGTCATGTTGTAGTGCCTGTCGTATTTTCATTGGTTGCTCTCATTTTGGAGAGAAACTCTTCAGTAGCAGTCTGACGTTCAAGCAGCAGATTTGATTTTGTAAGTGTTGTTGCTTTGTTTTTCAAAATGTAGCTGAAACCTAGGATAATATATGGAAATATCACCTCCTACATGTGTCCACATCAAGCTCTCAAACAAAGGAATCACATCCACGCTGACTGGCCAACCATGTCTTTCACCACGACAGCCCCCGGGAGCGAGGAGACGGTCATATTTCGGCGTGAACGTAGCACGTTTCGTCGGCAGGCAGTGCGGCGGCGGCACAACGCAGGGAGTAACCCCACACCTCCCACCTCTCTCATTGGATCTCCTCTCAGGTACGGCGTGCATGGAGCAGGGAGTCGTTTCTGTCGTTTTGTTGCCTGGTGTGAGCATGTTACCAGGTGGCGCCCTCTTCCTGCCCCACATCAACACCAATTTGAGTCTTCTGCTATGCATGCTGGGACAGTGCAAGACAGCATGTGTCACTGGATGGGTGTCTCCACTCTGCATGTGATGTCTTTCGTCCTCCTTTTCTCAAGACTTCACTCTTTTCATGCTGTTATCATGCCATCTAATCTTTTAAATTCCCCATTTTGATTATGGATCAAAGAATGGAGTCCTTACAAACTTAAAGGCGCAAAGCCACAAGGTCTGACTAATCTACTTGGCTGACATACCGTCTCCTCTCAGAACTGTGCATGATTTCAATAATACAGACATCCTGCTGTATCACATTGCTTTGCCCTTTTCTAAGGAGAAATAAAGACGATATTGATAATTGTAAAAATCAAAGGTTTAAGTTGGCTGCTGTCAGGAATATATACTATATACTAATATACTGTACTGTGTTTTTTTTTTTTTTTATTAATAGATTTGAAGACCCCAGCTTTTTCCTTTTTAAATTGTGTGTCAGTAATTCACAGGAGGAGGATATTTCTAAATTTACACTCTTTTGTTTTTTCTTTTAACATAAATTTTCATATACAGCACCAGTCAAAGGTTTGGACACACTTTCTTATTCTAGTGAATAGAAAAGTGTCAAACTTTCCCACAGTATCAAATTTTGGACTGGTGCTACACACACATACATACATACATACTTATATATATATACATATATATATATACACACACACACACACATTTATACATACATTCTAATTTGTTTTAATGGGCACATCACGTCTCACTGCACTGTTTTAGAGTTGTGTCAAATTGTGCATGTTTCTAACTTTATGTGGGATCTAACCTTGAAAACTAAAGTCCACGTTGGGCAGAGTTGTATTTTAATCCTTGCTGTCCAAGATGACAGTGACCTGGCATGATTGACTACTGCCCTGCAGAATACAAATGAACTGTCACTCCTGAGATTATAGGCTTATTAGAGAGACTGTGCTGTAACTGGAAGGTCACAGGTTCTCTAATCGCAACAGTTTGTGTGTTCCTTCTATCAATTTAACAAAGCATAAAATCCATCAGAGATATATCTCAAAAACCAACTGTATTACTGCACGTAATGTGGCAATTTAAATACTGTGTAAAGCTGAATGTTTATGTTCCACTGGCCTTATGCTGTGGATGGACATCATGCTCCTGTGATGTCAGTACAGTCTAACTCCCCCATTTTGGTTGTACAAATGCCAACAGCTATTCACCTCTAGCCAAGGCTCTATGTCTTCCTGCATCCATCTTGCAAGGTCACATTTCTAAATGCTGAGCCTTGAAAAATGTTAAGCAAGGAAAACAAGTGAGCAGCCTGCCAGGGGTCAATAAACTTGCAAAATACAAAATCGTTCCCTCTTCCACTGATCCCTCCTCCTTCTCCTGTCCCTTCACTCCAAATACTTTTTTGACTTTCTCAGTGATGCATCAGACACTTTATGCTATGTCAAAGGCAAGATTTACTGTATGATTACTGAAAATATGGTGATTAATATGATTAATATTAAGATAAAGGATGAGTGCTGCATATTAGTATGTTGATGCAAGTTTTCTTAATGCACTCATCAACCAGTGTGGTTTTATTAGCCTCACTGAGAATGATCTAGCTGTATCCTGAGAGTACATAAACCCTGGGTAGATTTTCCTATGAACAGGTTTTAGTCAAAAGGATAGAGAGCTAAGTCACAAGGACTTAGTCTTAGAAGTCTTAGGTATTAGAAGTCTAGAAGGCTTTTCACTTAATGCCACATATTCTATCAATTTCTGGTGCCATCATGGAGGTCTACCTGAACCGCGCAAATAATTTTAAATGTGGAACATGAAAAAGAAAAGTAAGCAATAAAGATTGTTGAGATGTGTTTAGTCTCTCAGACTCAGATAATAATATGTCTGCAGCCACTTGCCTCTGTTCCAGATCACAAAAAAATTGCAGTTAATGTGGACACAAAATGTGTAAAGCAACATGGTGATGATTGGATACAAATGACATGATACAAATCGGATATAAAAGTGACTAGATTATAAATTTGTCGACAGAAATTACACAGAAATTCACAATAATATCTCATTTTCTGACCAAAGTCAACGCCTGTTCAGCCATTTTTGCCCTGCAGTAGGGGACCTCCTCTATGGCAAACAGAATATGCATCATATCACCTGAAATCCCTCTATTGTGAAATTACCTGTCTCATCTCCCCTCCCCTGTGCTGATGTTGTATATCAACAGTACCCCCCTGGTCTCCACCACTTCTCATATCCTCCCCTTCTCCCTTCTCCTCCAACAGTCTTCAGGAGGCTCTCAGCCAGGCCTCCCAGCCTTCTACTTCCCAGGTGAAAAGTCAGCCATCTAGAACCCCGTCCCAGGTGACCGTGCTGAGCGCAAGCGCCTCCCTGCTGGCCAGGAATGGAAGCACACACCTGGAGGGTTCTCAGGACAAGGCCTCAACGGTTGGCACTACCAGCTTGCAGGATGACTTCGGTAGGGAGCGCATGAAGAGAGCTGGCATGTTAAGAAAATGGAATTTCCCAGGGAATAGTGCTGGATTGGTAGTTTGTGGGCAAGTGGATCTGTGTGACAGATTGGAATTTTGCATTGTCTTTTGGTTTATTGTTGTGGTTTCATATGCTTTGGTAAGAAAGTTGCTACAGTGGCTTTGGTGGTTTGGAATTGCTTGAGCAGAGTTGGTCAGATATGACTGATGCAGTCAGTCATAGCAGAGCTCTATTATCCACGGTCGGTGGACTGTCACAATCAGTCAAAGCCAGGCTCAATTATCTATGCTCCATTTATCTCTGTCTGTGATATTGTGTCTGTAGCCAATACTTGACCTCCCTTGGATGTGCATGTTACCCTTTGGTCATAGCCTTCCCACCCCAGCGCTGACAACAGAGTGTTATTACTGATTGCTGTTGACGCCTCTACATAAATACAAATGTTCGCTGATCCTTAGGATGTCGATGGACGTAATGATGGTTGAGAAAAATAGAGATTTTTGTACAAGCCGTTTTCACCCTTCCTCTGAACTAGTGGTAAATGGATTACTACTCCTACTCATAATGTGATCCGGAGCAGATTGCTGTTACAAGAAAGCTGGTGGTCTGACTGTGTGTTTCTGTGCTTGTAATTTCAGAGCATTAATCATTTTTGTCTTTATCCGCAAATGATTTCACTACTTGGACAGTGTCTTGAGTTTACTCGCTCCCCTGATGTCAGTGTCAGTTATGAGAACTCTGCACTGGAGATGTGAGTTTCCCAAGCATCTGTGCGAAGTTGCATGAAGCATCTTAAGAAAATATTTTCCTTTGTAGTTCTCTCAAGATTTCTTCAGAGAGGCAAGACATTGCACAAATTTAACTAAGGTCATATCCTTATCAAATACCCTTAAATAAATAGCATTTTATCTTGAAGTGCATTTCAAGGCTCAAAGGAATTCCTGAAATTTTCTGTTACACAAGCTTCCCTAGAAGAAAAAAAAGGAACTTCTATTATTTTAACTGACAAACTGGAGGAAAATGTACCATAAAAGTTTTGAGACAGAGAACAACCTTAGGGATACTTAATCTGTTTTTAGTTGCTATATTTGTTGCTTAAGACTGGACAATACCTACTTTTGCTGCACCCATAAGTACAGTATTTTGAAAAAGGACAAACTAACATTGTAAGAGAAGCTATATGTCAATTATTCTCGTAATCTGTGATGCACTGTTTGTAAGATTGGTGGGCATACTTGAAATAAGACTTTCTATCAGATGGTTCATGAATAACGGTAGTTGTTGAGCTTCATGGCTACTGTATTTATATCCAGGTTTCATACCTCATCTCAGGAATAGTTTTGCAGTAAAGCTCCACTGAAGCAACAGAAACACAATGGGAACAACTTGACTGCTTTTCAGGTCAAGCAGGAAATGACTGACTTGCTCATAGCCTCTTTGGGAGGAGGCACATTCACTCATAATCCCATTATCTCAGATGAACACAGTAATATTACCGAAACCATCTAATTCCCTTCATGTAAACATGTAGTTCAATGAAATGATTCCCACGGACAAAGTCACGCTTTGCTAATGATTTCTGAGGACTCACTGTGCTTCTTTCTCTTGTGTGTTTTCCAGGAAAACTCACTCCCTCCTTGTATGAGGCTGGCGGGTGTGACATGTCCCTGGTCAATTTTGAACCTGCAACCAGACGAGCCTCCAATAACGTATGGTTAGTGTCAAACTGATAATAAATCTCATTTGTTTTCATATAATAAAATATACCATCTGGCTGCTGTCATGAGCTTGTTGTGTTTCTAATCAGACAACTCGCAGTAGCTGTGTCTGTAGAATTGAAAAAAAGATGTTTAAATTCTATGTTGTTCTTGACTGGGAACAGAAAATTTCATCACTGATGCGTGTAATTTTTTGTTGAGATAGTGTCCCCTTTTTACACAACTGTAGCTTTAAAAAAAAAAAAAAACATAATCGTAAAACCGTACAGTATAAAGCAAATAGCCTATTGGCTATTTAGTTTTAGGTCATCAGGAAATGAATCATGATTTAATACAGTAAGTGCATCAGATGCTTTTCCTTCATCAGTGTTCTCATTTTGTCTGATGCCCTGCAGGGACACCGACTCCCACCTCTCCAGTTCTACCTCAGTTCGCTTCTACCCTCATGACCTGGTGAGTACCCAACCAGTGAGCTGCTGCTGTTGTGTGAATAGTGTGTGAGAGACAGAGTGAGATAGACTTGCAAAGAAACTGAAGACTGACAGACTGTGACAGAAGCTTACATTCACAGAAATTTTTATTCTTCATGTCTCTTGTCTCAATCTGTTTGCATGTTTATGTGTATTATTTTTGGTGCTCTGCACTATGTATTCATGTTCATGATTGGGTTTTTTTTAGTAGTTTTCTTCTTGTGTTGGCTGTTCTCCTCTCCCTCTTCTTACCCTTACACCAAAAACAAATCATATTATACCAATTTTAAAATCACCACACTGGCTAGCAGTTTTCCCCTTAACCAAATTTGAACATTCTTTATTGGATTTCAAAGCTCTTTGCAGCCTGGCACCTATGTACTGATATGCTTGTTCTACATGAGCAAGAAAGATATCTTCAATCATCTGGTGCTTGCTTATTAACCAGCTCTGCAATGAGAAACCAGATGGCTGGGAGTGGGTGGGGTGGCAGTGGTGCAGTCTTTTTCCTGTGTTTATCTTTTTCTATCTCTTTTTACTGTTCTTTTTAAAATCAAGTTTGTAAAGTATTGACTTGACCTAGCTCTGACTGTGAGACAGCTCTCTCTCCCTCAGATCCGTCTGAACCGTCTGCTGACGATGGACCCAGAGCTGCTGGAGCAGCAAGACGGGGATCTGAGCCCGGAGCTTCAGGATGCACCGCCGGGCCAAGAGGACCCTGCAGCCATCACTGCTGCCGGCAAAGCCAGACAGTACTATCGCTTGTGGCTTCTGCCCTACCTGTGGGTCGGCCTGCACTTTGACCGGCTCACCCTGCTGGCACTGTTTGACAGGTACGGCAGGGAAACCATCATTTACTGCCATATGTGATACTTGTGTTGACAGATAATGCAATTTGTGACTCCAAGTGGGAGATATTATAGCCAACAAAAACAACATCCATACATTCTGCTATTGTTCTACTTGTAATTCGCCAGTTTGCAGATCTCAACACTCCATTTCACTTTCCTTTGGACATGATCAGCAAGTTATCTGCTCTTGTAATAATACCCGATGAAAATGACAAAATGAAACTCATTATCTAAACATTAGCTTGAGCTGTAAAAACACAAATGAGAGATTCAACAGAAAAAAATCCTGAGATTGTACCAAACTTCTCGGTGTGAATTTTGGAAAATATGTGTTTATTTTAAACACCAGTCAGCTTGTAAAGAACTCAGAAGAGTGCAAACTAATTGTCTGAATTGGTCACAGGGTTGAGAAATTTTTTTCCTGCTCTATTTCAGGCATTTATATGGCATCCGGGGCCATGCTACGTAGGGATTAGCCTTTTACCAATCAACTATGGAGTACTACAAGGTTCCATCCTAGGCCCTATTTAAATTTTTTTTTTTTTTTTTTTTTTTTTAGATATGCTGCCATTTTACTCTATTTTTAGAAAATTTTTAGAAAAACTATATAATATAATACAGTCCCAGTCAAAGGTTTGGGCACACTTTCTCATTCAAATGAATGGCAAGGTGTGTCCACTGGTACTGTGTATAATATAAATCTTCTCAGTGTTATGCTACATGTGACATGCAATAATATAATCAAATTTGTTTAGTGGATACCTGCAGCAGTCTAACCAACATCTCTGGACCCCTGGCTGTTCTCAAATGTAAATAGTAAGAACTAATGGAGGAAATGTGGGTGTCAATTTTCATTTTGGCTTTACATTTGACAAGTGTTTTTATTTCTTCTTGTCTTGATTACTGTAATTCTCTTTATGTGGGAGTCCTATAGCCAAGTCAGCCTTGTTTCACCTGCAGCTCATCCAAAATGCAGCTGCAAGGCTCCTCACTGGCACCAAGAGGAAAGACCATATCTACCAGTGAAACATAAATGGATTTTAAAGTACTTATTTTAAAGCACTGCATGGATTGATGCCAGTTTATATCTCAGACCTCTTCGGCCCCTATTCTATTTTCCAGCCCCTTAAATTTACTGACCAATCACACCATGCCCCCTCTTAAAATCCAAGAGTGAGAGAACATATTTCATTGTTGCCTCCAGACTCTGGAGCAGTTTTCCCTTCTCTATTAGATCATCCCCTTTTATTCTCATTTGTAAATGCAGTCTTAATGCCCATTTTTAGAACTACTTCTGAGTCTTTAAAAAATGCAATCATCACCATATGATTGCTTATATGCTCTCTATATTATTGAAGATGTTTCTCTGCAATACACATTTTGTAGTTTTTACATTTCACAAATTATTTTTTTCTCTTTTACTTCTCTTGGCATTGGCTGATGTTTTCAAAACTGATTTAAATATTAAACATTTTATTTAGTCTTAAATTTAGTCTTACGTTTAAGAACTTGTACTCATTGCATGTACTCCTTGGCTGACTTTTCTCTGTTGTGTTACAGGAACCGTGAGGTTTTAGAGAATGTGCTGGCGGTAGTGCTGGCTGTCCTGGTGGCCTTCCTGGGTTCAGTGCTGCTGGTCAACGGCTTCTTCACTGACATCTGGGTCTTTCAGTTCTGCCTCGTCATTGCCAGTTGCCAGTATTCCTTACTCAAGGTGAGTACTTGAGTTAAGAGCACAATATTGTCAGACACGACCTTAAAAGTGAAACAGAGAACCATTGTTACAAAGAAGCAGTTTAATTTTTTACCAAACACATGATAGCAGTTTGGTATGCTTTAAAGGGAATTCTTAATACTAATTATTTTGCACTTTATTTCCTCTGAACTGTCAGTAAAGAAGTAGTAGAATGTCTTTGTAAGAGGTATTCAAGGGTATCAACATTATTAATGAATTCACCTGTGTCTTTTTTTTATTGACAGAGTGTTCAACCAGACTCCTCTTCCCCTCGACATGTAAGTAATTATCACTTATAAATCACCTTTCTCTCTCTGACACTTTTGGGGCCATTTAATCCTGTTGGTTTCAGTCCTGAAAACCTTAAATCCTAACAGCAGTGCTGTTTAATACTACACCAAACACTCCTTGAGCAACTACTTTGTTAGAATTACAACAAAAAAAGCAACTGTTGTATCTGTTTACAGTGCAGCCAAACAAAGTCAGTAACTGACCTTTTTCTATCATGCCATGGGCAACCGCAGTCTGATTTCATGCTACAAATGACGCAAGTTTTCCACACAATAGCAGGGCACACGAAAAGGAGTTGGTTACTTTACTGAGAAGTTAACCTAACCGAATACTTAAAACTGATGTAGCTGTCAAAAATGCTGAAAATGACCCATGTATTGTTTTGCAGACACATTTTTGATGAACGATTGCTGTCAGTACTAACTGCGGTGACAAATGCATTGTTTTTCCTGTGACTGCTTCATGATAAAAAAAAAAACACCAGTTGAACTCTTAGAATGTGACGCTGCAGCAGTTGGAAATTTGGGGTTTGCATTAGCGGTAGCTTCATACAGCTCTTATACAGTGTTAGGAGGCTAATATCAGTGAGATAAAATAAAAAACAGTAACACTGTATTATATGAATGCTGGAATGGCAGACCCCGCCACAAACAATAAGAAGTACTATAAAGGGAGGTCATGAAATAATGTAGATACATTGAATGGCTATTGCTGGTTTATAGGATTATAATTGTAAAGTATCCACAGTTTGAGAGTTTTTAGTGTGAAGATGCTCATATCTTGAGTGATGATTATTAAATTCCTGGATAACCTACACAGTAAACAAACAATAGTAAGGAGTACAGGATGTTAGAAAATAGCACTAACAGAAAACAAAATACCCTTTAACCCACAGTGAGGGTAGAGAAATACAGAACCAATTTCCTTTAATATATGATATGAACCATAGCTTTATTCAGTATTTTTCTTTTTGTGTTGTGGTTCTTGAAAATGATGTTGCTTTTCCCCTGCGAGTCTGTGTTCCTCCCCCCCCCTTTGCGTCAGTAGCCTGCTCTGAAACGGTGTCTTTTATTAATGCAGCTTCTACTCAGCTGCAGGCACAAGCTTTAAATAGCTGGCCAGAGTTTATACCACAGCTCGCTCTCTTGCTATTTGTCTGTATCTCCCTTTCTCTCCCTCTGTTTCCTCCTCACCCCCTTGTGTTTTTCCTCCTTCACCTCATCTCACCTCAAAGACTCCTTCCCTTCCCTTTTCATGATATTGTTGACACATTTTGAGAAAACCTGGTTTATTTAATCTGATTGTTGGTGTGTAAACTGTCAGTGCTCCCTTCGGTGAAAAAGCAGGGCAGCACATAGCCTCTTGGGTTGAAACCTGCACGCTGCAGACAGATTCTCTCTCTCTCTCTCTCTTGTGAAACCTTACACTTGATGCTATTTCTGTTTATACCTGTGTCACTGTCCCCTGGGCTCATATGACACCGATACTAATGAATGAATTCTTTATTTAGAAATAATGCCTTATTAGAATGATGGTTTTATTGAATTGGACAATTATTGTAATTTGTTATATGCTTTAATCTACACTGTAACAAGAGGGCACACATTTTTAGGGCTTAGAGGGAATGGACTAACATTCAGAACATTGAGTCGTACTGGACCACAATAAGAAAACCCGGCTTCTTTAATGAACCATTTATAACATCCTACCCTTGTCTCTTTAGGGCCATAATCGTATCATAGCATACAGCCGGCCTGTCTACTTCTGCCTGTGCTGTGGCCTCATTTGGCTGCTCCACTACGGCAGTCTGAGGACCACTTCATCCCGTGTGACCCTGTACGGAGTCGCACTCACCAGCTCCCTGGTACTCGCCTCTGCCAGGGACCTTGTCATAGGTAAGGCCAAATAAAGCAGATGTCATTTATGTACAGTAATAATAATGACAGTCTATATTTGTGTAGCACTTTTCAAAGTTACATAGTGCTCTACAGAAAAACATGCCAAAGTGACTGGGACAGTACAAGGAAGAATTCTAAAGTGACGGGACGTGGAAAGACCTCTTAATGCAGAAATGCAACTTTATGTGTCAGTGAAGTAGCAAGAAGAATTTCAACAGGAAGGTTGTTCCAGAGTTTGGGAGCCTCTCCTTTTTAGTTTTAAGTCTTTGTCGGGAGATTGCTTGCAGAGTTGTGTCGCAGGATCTGAGGTTGAGTGCAGGTAGAAATTTGTGGGCACAAAAGCTCACAAACTCATGCTGGAGCCAGACTGTGATGTGCTGTAAATGTAATGAGTAAAACTTTAAAACCAGTTCTAAAAAAAAAAGGGGGGCTCAAATGTGGGTGACCTCTCTTATTTGTTCTAGTTAAGACTCTGGCTGCATCAATCTGTAGAAGTCGAAGATGTGAGTGGGTCTGTTTGATTATTGTTGCAATTATCAGTTCTGCAAAAGATGAATGCAGACAGAAAGTCACAGAATGCTAAAAAAATATCCTGAAATAATACGAAGTTGATAAAAACAGGACTGCACTATTTTATTAACATGACAATGAAAAGTAAGATAAGAATCAAAGATAACTAAATTGTGGGATTAAGATTGGATAGTTTAAACAGTAATTTAGCTGGAGATTTGTTGTACCACATTTTTAGATAGGAAATTGCTTCAATAATCATTAAAAATGACTGGAAACACACACAAAAGATCCATGAGATAATCCATTCCTGCACTTTAGATTGTTTACCCCTGAGACTTGCAACACATGAAACAAATTGAGCTCCAGTCGCATGAGTCAGAAAGTGCAATATGTGCAAGAGCCATAATCTCTCTACTAAAAGCAATGTTTATTTGTTTAGAGAATATTAAAACTGCCTCTCATCAAACAGCAATCAACAGTAATTGCCGCAGTTTCCCTGGAGACATTCCACTGTGCACTAATATGAACCAATAATATGTGTCGCTGCCTGTCAAAGATGCATAAACAAGTAATTGTCATCTGCAGCCTGATGTCTAGGAAAAATATGGAATTTTAACATGAAAATTTTTGTTTTTAAAAGTCCATGATTTATTTTGTCACACTGACAGTACTGTCGCCCTTGTGTGTGCCTCCCTGCAGTCTTCACCCTGTGTTTTCCCATCATCTTCTTCGTGGGGCTGCTGCCACAAGTCAACACATTCGTCATGTACCTCTTTGAGCAGCTGGACATCCATGTGTTCGGGGGCAATGGTGAGTGACTTGTAGATGCACAGCAGCATCTTTGCAGGTTTGACTTTGACCTCTACTGAATGAGACAATAACGACTCACGCACCCTTGCTTTATATATTATGGTATGACAAGCTTCATAAGAGGACAAAGTGCTGATTTGCATTTTGCCTGGCCTAGCGCCTGTCGGGTTGAGTAGTCTCATTGCTGACATCCTCTCCGTGCTCTCTGCAGCCTCCACAAGCCTTCTGTCAGCGCTGTACAGCGTCCTGCGCAGCATCGTCACCGTCGCTCTGCTTTATGGCTTCTGCTATGGAGCTCTGAAGGTGAGGGCAAATCCTTTCTAGCTTTCTAAATCTAATCTAGATGCAAAATAATTAACTGTAATCTAAAAGTAATGTGATGACATAAATACAGTCTGAATTAACTATACAACTGTCCACTACAGTAAGTACTGTATTTTAACCATCACCTCAGTTTCAGATTATAAGACCTTATCGATATAGAAATATTAAGATATTTGACAGTGACATGCAGCAACAAGCCTCAGTATTGTTGCTTTAATGATGTAAGAGCAACTTGTTGCCAAAAAATATTCTTGGCAGAGAATACCATTTGTTTTTTCTTCTCATTGTATTTGCTGGTCTTTGGAGTGCTACCAACAGTTTATTACAAAACATTTTCTATTGTTCCTTACCATCAAACCCTGACTGTATCTGTTAACCAATCATATCTGCTTTAATTTATTATTTCTGTAAACAAAACCCCAGCTGTCCAAACTTTTATAGATTCATGTTTAGTTACCACTGTTTCCCAAAGCAAATATTAAAAAGCACACATACAATCTAGAACATTATTAATACAGTGATCACACAAGTCTTATCAGGTTTTATTCAGTACTTACAGTGATGCTCTGTAAACTAAAAAATAATAAAATATATCTTAACAGTAACATCAGCAAAATAATCTCCTGAATTTGTGGTGGGAAAATAAATGAATATTCATGTATTTAAATATTAAATATGTCAAAATCTTGTCATTCTTTGTTTCAGGAGACCTGGGAGCCTCACCACATCCCCGTGTTATTTTCTGTGTTCTGCGGCCTCTTGGTGGCAGTGTCTTACCACCTGAGCCGACAAAGCGGCGACCCTTCTGTCCTCATGTAAGTCCACAGCCTTGCGCAGTAGACCTCACTCAGATAGTCTTTGTAGTGTCTGAGTTGTAGTGACTCACATAGAAATAGACGTTAAAGTGATTTTCAAATACCAAGTCACATGTGGTGAACTCACCCTTCTGGCACTTAAGTAACAGAAACAGGCCGTCAAAAGTATTTTCCATTACTGCTTGACCCATGTCTGGGAGAGAAAAATCCACATTAAAGAATAATCTGTGACTTCTCTGGTACATATGCTGTGGATTATCTCAGACAGGGATTTTCTAAGCATTTCAAAAATGCTTAGTTCATATAGCTTGAAACTGCTTCACACAATGGCTGTAGTCTTAACGCTGGGTGATTATACGCTCCCTCTGAGATAAAACACCCCCGAGCAGATTCATGGTATTTGAACAGCAAATATTTTTTCTTGTTGCTTTATAGCTCACTGATACAGACCAAGCTTTTGCCCAATTTGAAAGACAAGAACCCAGAGGACCCTCTGTCAGAAGTACAGGACCCTCTACCAGAGAAGCTGAGGGCCTCAGTGGTGAGTTAAACTTTCATCATTTAACTAAATGAAGCCAGGACTTCTGTCGGTAATTTCACTAGAACAAGGATCTTCACAGTTGTAATTTTCAACATGAAGTTTTTTAATGGAGATTTTTTTTCTTTATTTCTGAACCCAATCTTTGTTTTTGAACATGCAGAATGAGCGTCTGCAGTCTGACCTGATCGTCTGTGTGGTCATTGCTGTCCTTTACTTCGCCATCCATGTCAGCACAGTGTTTATAGCACTGCAGGTACAGTAAATATTTATTATTGAAAGGCAGATTTCTGTTATTTCATCATATAAACTTTCGGTTATTGCTTGTTTAGATGTGACACTAAAAAAAAAAAAGTAGAGCTGCAATGATTAGGCGATTAATCGATTAGTCGATCGACAGAAAATTAATCGCCAACTTTTCTGATAATTACTCTTTGGGTTGTGGACTGTTGTCGGGACAAAACATGAAATTTTAGGTTGCACCTTGTGCTCAAGGAAACAGTGACTGACATTTTTCACAATTAAATCAAAATAATCGACAGATTAATCTATATAATAATAATAATAATAATAATAATAATAATAATAATAATAATAATAATAATTCATTTCAGCCCTAAAGAAAAGAGAAAATAAATTACAAATGCTCGCATACTTGTACTTTTTGCCAAATTGTCACATTTTTAAGGGTGGTCTTCAGTATCTGTCTGCACAAATGTATAAGGATTAATTTCCTCCATCTCTCTGCTCCCTCAGCCTTTCCTGAGTTATGTCCTGTACGCTCTGTTGGGGACGGTGGGTTTGCTCACCCACTACCTGCTGCCTCAAGTCCGAAAGCAGCTGCCCTGGTACTGCTTCTCTCATCCTCTGCTCAAAACTAAGGAGTACTATCAGTTTGAAGTCAGGGGTAAGTACTCTGCATCCCGTGCAGAGACAGAAACATGGCTCTCTGGGTCACTACTTTGTTCTAAATCAAGCCTAAAGGAATCTAAAAACTATTAATTTTGTTCTTTATCTGTTCAGCTATGGTGGTTATGCTACATTAGGAAACAAGCTTATAAGTTCCTGTGCAGAAAATAATTTTGAGTGTTTAGCCTTGCAAATGTGAAGTAGAAACAATTGCTTTGATGTTCAGTCAGTTGCAAATATGAACAGACAAATGCAGATTGAAAATTTTGACAATGTTTTTCTTCTAGTCTTTGTTTTTTGATTGCTTCTGTATAGTTTTGTGTCGCTTTACTGTGCTGCTGTATCTTATAATGATGTTGACCAGATGTAGGATGATGAAGTTTCTAAGCTTCACCTGTCTGTCTTGTCAGATGCGGCTCATGTGATGTGGTTTGAAAAGCTTCACGTGTGGCTGCTGTTTGTGGAAAAGAATGTCCTCTATCCACTCGTCATCCTTAATGAGCTGAGTGGCAGCGCCAGAGAGCTCGCCAGTCCAAAGAAACTTGACACAGAGTAAGAATTCTCAATATTTTCAAAGATCTTTGTCTCATTTCCTCCAATTTCCTCTTTGTTAATTTTATCTACTCACTCATATAACATTATATCTTGAGTGGTGGATCACGTTCTTCACCAGCATACCTCACTATCTGATTGTTACATAATTGTTTTGATAATCCAAAAACATATGTTCATAATGATTTACAAGTTTTAAGTTTTTATGCTTATATTTATATTGTAAGCTATTGCAAACACCATCATGTTGAACTGAAATGTCTCTGCGTCTCTCCAAATTGTCCTCCAGGGTCGGCGCCCTGATGATCACAGTGGCAGGCCTAAAGCTGCTTCGTTCCTCCTACAGCAGTCCTACCTACCAGTACGTGACAATCCTCTTCACCGTCCTCTTCTTCACCTTCGACTACCGTCATCTGTCAGAGACGCTGCTGCTCGACCTCTTCCTCATGTCCATTGTTTTCAGCAAGGTGAGAGGAATATATAATGAGCTTTCTCTGGTCTGATTCTGTAGAAGAGACTGAACGCATGATGTTTATGGTCCAAAAGAAATGTGTCATCTAAATATTGTTATAATCATTAAAATTGATTGCATTTAATCCATACTGACCAGTTATTTTTCTACTGGTCAGGGAAAAGTGTAGCAATATATTTATAATGGAATTTAAGTGTTTTGTAGTTGAGGGCTTTTGATGTAACTGTTCATATTTATGTAGTTATCAGTTCATTTTGTATGTACTGTTTTTTTTTTTTTTTTTTTTTTTTTTTTTTTTTAGATGTGGGAGCTGTTCTACAAGCTGCACTTTGTCTACACCTACATCGCCCCCTGGCAGATCACATGGGGGTCAGCCTTCCATGCCTTTGCTCAGCCCTTTGCTGTGCCTCGTATCCTTTAACTGCCGTTTTTTTTATCACGAGTTATACACTGAGTCACCAGTACCTCGGTTACACCTGTGCCATAACAGCACGGCTGTAAATCCCACCTTTGTAAAGCTGATAATGTTCTGTTTTTGTTGAAACTCTGGTTGGTGGAGGTGTTGAGTCAACTCGGTGGTAATTTTTAATGTTTTTCTCAGCTCATGTATGGAAATGGTCTCAAAAGTGTATCTAAATTAATGGTATTTCATTAAGCTCATTTTAAATACAAAGAGAGCAAGTTCTATGTGCTCAATAGCAAAGCGTGAATATTTTTCAAGTGATCCTTGACCTCAGCCCCTGCAGACTCTGCCATGCTGTTTGTCCAGGCTGTAGTGTCTACAATCTTCTCCACTCCCCTCAACCCCTTCCTGGGCAGTGCCATCTTCATCACCTCCTACGTCCGCCCTGTCAAGTTCTGGGAAAGAGATTACAAGTAGGGAAAAATACGTCAAAATCCCATTTTAATTTTGAAATCTTAAACTGACTATTTATGTGAATTTGCTTCTGAAATTTGTGATTTTTAATTTTGTCTTTATGCAGCACCAAAAGAGTGGATCACTCTAACACCCGGCTGGCCTCTCAGCTGGACAGAAATCCAGGTGAGGAAAATGAGATGCTATTAAGTGGTACTTCATGATTTAGGCTAACAGAACACATCTACACGTCTATTCCAGTGATGTCAGTGACTAAAAATGCAAAGCAATAATGTGTTTTTCTTTTTTAACTAATCTGCCTTCCTCATTGCTTCCTTTCCTTTGTTTTTTTTCCCTTCATTCATCTTTTCCTCCTCAGGCTCTGATGACAACAATTTGAACTCGATCTTCTACGAGCACCTTACCCGCTCCCTGCAGCACAGCCTGTGTGGAGACCTCCTCCTGGGCCGCTGGGGCAACTTCAGCACCGGTGACTGCTTCATCCTGGCCTCCGACTACCTGAACGCTCTAGTGCACCTTATAGAGATCGGCAACGGCCTGGTCACCTTTCAGCTGCGAGGGCTGGAGTTCAGAGGTGAGAAGGTCCCCATGTGTCGCATTTGTGAAGGAAATGCCACAACTTCTAGCTTTAGTCTCCAAGTCTGATTTGTCTTGATTTAATAAACTCCAGCCTTAGTTTTTTTACAGGTTAAACTAAACCTCAAGAATCAAAACGTTTTTGAGCTCGGTTTGGACTTAAAAGAGTAAATGAGGATTATTAACCAGTTGCCCAGGATTTCCATTTGAGAAATGAGCATTCCACCATATTAATCAGTCCAGTCGTGCTTTGTCTTCCTGTTAAACACACAAAGTCATGCTGATAAAGCACACACACAGGTAATTCAGCCAATAGTGCTGCTGTACAACAAACCTGCTGTGGAGTGCAGAATCGGAAACACTCCTCAAAACATGATACATCATCACCAGTCTGTCAGCAACTTAACAACTTTCACTGTTGAAAATGTAAACAGTCCTCCAAGACACATATCACTATTTCTCCCAGAGTTCTCCGAGTTTACTGCTGTTACTATCACCAAATATGACCAAATATGATAATAATTTTGAACGGAGACAGTGCTGACTCCAAGGCTATGTATGGACTTCATGAATCTACTTGAAAGCCTAGAACTTAATGAACACATTACCGAACCCACTCATCAACAGGGCAATATCCTTGATCTGGTAGTGTCAAAAAGGTTAACCATTGACAATGTTTCAGTCTCTTATATCCCGGTCTCTGGTCACTACTGTGTGTTTTTTAACAGTGTCTTTTCTGTAGCTATAACCACAAAAGAGTGCAAAAGCGGTTCTTAGATGCTGCTACAGAAAGTGAGTTCGCTGAGCTTGTAACCTCTTTTGATCCATGTAGTGTGAGCTGCACACTTGACCAAACGGTTGCTGCCTTAAACCAAAAAATGAAAAATACCCTAAATAAGGCAGCACCACTCATGGTCAAAAAGAAGTAAGGTGAAAAAGCATCATCATGGATAGACAGTACTATCTGTGAGGTGAAGAGGTCTTGTAGAGCAGCGGAAAGGAGATGGAGAAAAACTCAACTGGAGGTCCACTGAAGTATTTACAAAGAAAACCTAGTTACCTATAATAACAGTGTACGCACTACAAAAAGGGTATATTTTTCTAAAATCTCAGAAAATAACAGCAATCCTAGAATACTGTTTTCCACTATAGATTGTTAAACCCTGCCTCTGCCTCTGCCCATCTTACCCAAACCTCTTCCCCTAAATGTGAGGAATTTGCAACATTTTTTAACAATAAAATCCCAACCATCAGAGCTGAAATTGTTACAACTCCTGGTGACCTCTGCAGGCAGCCTTGTGAACGGCAGGCAAAAATGAGAAAATTCTCTAGCATCTCAAACTCAGAACTTTGCAGGATTGTAGCTACGAGCAAATCTTCCACAGGTTGCCTTGACACTGTTCCTTCCACACTCATCAAGAAGGTTTTCAATAGTATTTCAAACACAGTCATAAATATTATTAATACATCCCTTGAAATGGGAGTTTTTCCTGATGACTTCAAAACTGCTGTTGTGAAACCTCAACTGAAGAAACCTAACTTGGATTGTGCAATTACAGACCCATATCAAAACTCCCCTTTCTAAGCAAGATACTTGAAAAAATGGTTTTCAACCAAATAAACAACTTTCTAACTGAGAACAGTCTTCTGGAGAAATTTCAGTCAGGTTTCAGAGCTAATCATAACACAGGAACGGCTCTCACTAAGTTAGTAATCTGAGACTGATAAGATATCTGTTCTGTTTCTTCTTGATTTAAGTGCAGCATTTGTTACTATTGACCATGAAATCCTCATAAATCGTCTCGAGCTGGGTTGGCCTCTCAGAATGTGTTTTAAACTGGTTCTGGACATACATTACAGGAAGGAAATTGGAGAACATGTGTCAGAGAAATATGGCATAACTGCTCGTGTTGCGCAAGGGAGCTGCTTTGGGCCTTTTCTATTCTCACTATATATGCTTCCGCTAGGCGATGTCATTAAAGAACATAATGTTAGCTTCCACAGATATGCTGACAATACACAATTGTACATATCTGTTGAACCAAGCGATCCAGATGCTTTAAAGCCCCTGACTGACTGCCTGTCTGTCTACAATCAATAGATGGATGAGTAATAAAGTCTTTAAAAGACTTGGCAACCTGACTCCCTTGATCAAACCAGAGGTAATGTGCCTAGGAGTCATTTTAGACTCAGATTTGAGCTTTAAGTCCCATAGAGGCAGTGACCAAAACAGCATTCTTTTATCTAAATCTAAATATTGCCAAGCTTCGACTATTCCTAACTCATCGAGATGCTGAAAAACGAATTTCATGCTTGTATCTCAAGTAGGTTGGACTATTGCAATGCAATTACAACTTATTCAGAAAGTCTGCTGCTAGACTGCTAACAAAAACAAAAAAAGAGAGAACACATCACTCCAGTCTTGGCTGGACTACACTGGCTCCCTGTGTCTTCCAGAATCAATTTTAAAGTCTTTCTACTTGTTTATAAAGCTCTCAGTGGGTTAGGGCCGATCTACATCACAGACTCCCTGTTGCTTTATGTTCCTTCACGAGCCCTTAGATGTTCTACTACAGCCTTGCTAGATACCCATAACCCCCACCCAAAAGAAAATTGGAGATGCAGCTTTATGCTCCCAACTTATGGAACACCTTAGCTAAGGACATTAGAGAGGCAGGCTCAGTTGAAACCTTTAAACAACGCCTTTCTATAGCACCATTTCTCACCATTGATCTCTCTCAATTTGTTTCAGTAAGCTACACATTTTACAGAACTGTCCTGGGGTCTCCACACAAATATTGTATTCTGAACATGTTTGATTTCATTCCACAGGAACTTACTGCCAGCAGAGGGAAGTGGAGGCCATTACTGAGGGCGTTGAGGAAGACGAGGGCTGCTGTTGCTGTGAGCCTGGCCACCTTCCTCACATTCTGTCCTTTAACGCCGCCTTCGGACAGCGCTGGCTGGCCTGGGAGGTGCTGGTCACCAAGTATGTGCTGGAGGGCTACAGCATCACTGACAACAGCGCAGCCTCCATGCTGCAGGTGTTCGATCTACGACGCATCCTCACCACCTACTATGTCAAGGTTTGTTTAAGAGTAGGTCATTTTGAACGCACATTATATGATTTCTATATGTTCTAAATGCATCGCCCCTTCCTGGTCTCAGGGTATCATCTACTATGTGATCGCTTCCCCCAAACTGGAGGAGTGGCTGGCTAATGAGACCATGAAAGACGGCCTGCGGGGATGTGGGGAGAGGAACTACGTCGACCTGGATCCTACCTTCAATCCCAACATCGACGAGGATTATGACCATCGGCTCGCAGGCATCTCTAGGGACAGTTTCTGTGCGGTCTACCTGGGCTGGATCCAGTACTGCAACTCTCGACGGGCCAAGGTAATGCTTTTTTGAGGTTGAGTGACAATGAAGGGAGGCATTTTGCATCAGTGTCAGTCTCTGAATGTCTCAGGTCTGACAGACACTCATTCACCTCGTTTCTGCCCCAAGAAGTTCTGCACTTGCATTATTCGTTGTCAGATGACATGTTTTTTAATAAGTGAAGAAAGGCAATGAAAATGTCAAAGGTTGAGTTTACACCCATATAAATAAAATATTTTGCAATATTACAAAAGTAGGTCAAATGTAGGTCAAATGTAGGTCAAAGTTGGCACTAGTTGGAATTTGATTGAGGTTTCATGTATATTTTTTCTGTCTCTGTGTTTGTAGCCACTGGACAGTGAGAAAGACTCGCCTCTGGTGCTGCTGTGCTTCGGCCTGTGTGTGCTGGGAAGGAGAGCTCTGGGAACAGCAGCCCATCATATGTCCAGGTTATTTAGTAATCTTCATTATAATAAGTTAACAATTTAAAATGTGTCAAGGACTGACAAAGGGTTCATGTAAGTAGGCCAAACAAGCTGATGTGAAACGGAACAAGGATTTCTTTTAACTTTCAAAGGAATAAATAAAGCATCATTTATAAGCCAAGTAATTTTTGCGTAATGGCCATTCTATATGTTCTGACTCTCTGCTTTCCATCACAGCAATCTGGAGTCTTTCCTTTACGGACTTCATGCATTATTTAAGGGAGATTTCCGCATCTCTTCAGTGCGAGACGAGTGGATTTTCGCAGACATGGAACTGCTCAGGAAAGTTGTGGTGCCTGGAATCCGAATGTCTCTCAAATTACACCAGGTGAGACTCTCCACATGAAACCTGCTCTTTCTCTCATTCCCACAGTCAACTTTGATCTGTAACAAAATGCTGCACCTCTCCTCCCGTTATCAGGACCACTTCACGTCCCCCGATGAGTACGATGAACCAGCGGTTCTTTTCGAGGCCATCTCCTCCCACCAGCAGAACCTGGTCATCGCTCACGAGGGCGACCCAGCCTGGAGGAGCGCTGTGCTGTCCAACGCCCCGTCACTCCTGGCCTTGCGCCATGTACTCGACGAAGGCACCAATGAGTACAAAATTATTATGCTCAATCGACGATACCTCAGCTTCCGTGTCATCAAGGTAGGTATTACAGATTTTTTTAAAAGTATTTGATTCATTGATTGCCACTGGTTGTAAGACAAATATTTAATGAGAACTTACCTCTTGTGCTGCAGGTGAATAAAGAATGTGTCCGAGGCCTTTGGGCAGGGCAGCAGCAGGAGTTGGTCTTCCTGAGAAACAGAAACCCAGAGCGCGGGAGCATCCAGAACGCCAAGCAGGCTCTGCGGAACATGATCAATTCTTCTTGTGACCAGCCTATCGGATATCCCATCTACGTATCTCCACTGACCACCTCCTACTGCAACTCGCACCCCCAGCTCGGACACATCCTGGGAGGTCCCATCAGCATCGGGAACATCCGCAACTTTGTTGTCAGCACCTGGCACAGGTTTGTGGTGATGTGTAGTTCAATAGTGTACTGCACTAATTTAGCTTTGCACTTCTGTAACATTGTCAGACTCACAATGGAAAAAAAAAATAAGTTACAGAACCAGAGATATTGCCTCTTTTATTCTATGTCACAGATGAGGCAGGACTCCAAGTTTTAGTATGTTTGTGTTGTTTAAGCTTTACAAAAGCTAACACAGTTAACATTCAAATCAAAAACATCAGCTTGTGTGTGGTAATTCAATTAAATTGGATATCAAATGCGCACACAACACATGGCTGTAGTCACAGAAGGAACACACGGAGGGAGGCAACATATGTAAGGTGTAGTGATTACACCTGAGTGGGGTGTTTACTGTCTAGGCAGGTGTGCTTGTTTTGTTGTTCTTCCTGCCAGAGGTGTAGTCACGTGACCATTCTGGTGGAGACTTCTGACACCATGCATTCTTCTTCCTTGTCAAAACCTGGTGCCTACATTATCCACAATGGAACTCAACTGCCGACAGATCAGGCAGAGATTCGGGTGCATTATGCTAGTAGCGGCTAATGTAGCCTCGAGCTGCAACCCTCAGGCAGAGATGAGGAGCGGGCTGCAGCGTTCTGGTAACCTCACTTCTTTCTAACCCCACATCATCACAGTTGTTTCATTTTCAACCTCTTAGTCTTCAGCCCCACCCAACACTGACTCAGATGATCAGATTTTGCACAGCTCAATCTGCAGCCACAATGCAGCAGTACTCCCCAAGACTGATGTATAAAATTGGCGCACCTCCCCTTTAACATATACTATAACATATAAATGTTATCATAGTAGTGATAGTTTATGGCCTGTTGATGTTTTGCTTCTTTTGGTTAATCTGACTCTTGTTCAATAATAGATTTTTTTTTTCTCTTGCAGGTTACGGAAAGGCTGTGGTGCAGGCTGTAACAGCGGAGGGAACATCGAGGATTCAGATGCAGGGGGGCTGTCCTGCGGCAGTGGGAACGGGACAGGGGGCGACTCCCAGCAGAGCTCAGTGTCACAGGGTGGAACTTCTGGACCTGTCCCTCCTCATTCATACCAGCCGCACACTCTGGGTGAGAAATACTGTGCCTGTATCACATTTTACCATCTACAGCATATCATGACAACTACTAATACCACTGCGATGACATATTCAGCACGTTCTCCTTCTGTCTTCTCCTCCCCGTGTCCAGGTACCAGTCAGAGTTCTCAGTCTGTTCAGTCTGGTTTGGTGCGCCACTCCCCTGCACGAGCCTCTGTGGCCAGCCAGTCGTCCTCTTACCGCTACAGCAGCAGCCGCCACTCCTCCCTTCGCACCTCCACCACAGGCCTGGAGCCCTGCCGACGTTCCTCCACCAGCCAGCTGTCCCTGCGCACGCTCCCCACCTCCCTGCAACTCCGGTTGGGCTCCACCTCCGACCCGGCCGGCCCCTCCGCCTCCCTTTCCAGCCACAGCATCCCTCCCTGCAAACGCCACACGCTGGTGGGCCTCCTGGGTAACGACGGCCTGTGCAGCACCGTGACTGATCCCCTCAGCCAGCATCATCACCATCACCACCACCCACAACAACACAACCCCACCGTCTCCACCGTGCGCAGAGATGACATCTCCTACAGAGTGCAGGTTTGTAAAATTAACTAAAGCAAGAGTGAAATCATGTCCAAAAAACTAAAAGAGCACTGGCATCCTTGGCGAGTGAAATTTAGCAGCAGATTTTCAGTGTCGCACATTAATTTACACCAATGGAGAACGCTGCCAAAGAACTTTACACGTTTCTCAGTCTGTTGTTTGTATTCTGTTCTTCACTCCCACCATAAGATCCAATCCACCTGTCAGTTAAGCCTGCTTGTCTCAAATCGTGAGCTCACTGACAAATACTGTAGACTTACCTAATATAAAAATCAACAGCACTATGGCCTCAAAAAAAAATCCTTTTTAATTTTAGTTTTTTAATACATGTACAAGAACTTCCTCAATATTTAACTGTATACAACATACAAGAAGCTAAAAACAAGTTTATCGTGTTAAACTTACGGATTATGCAACTTAAATAATTACAGACAACAAACAGAGAACTGAGCTAGTGATAAAATATCTCTCTCGTTCCTTCCCTCAAGTTTCACTGCTTCTTGTTACTCTAGCCTTCAAATAAAGACAAGAATGACAGAAATAAACTTTAATATTATTAGTTTGGTGGCATTTTACATTTTATTACATAGTTTACAGTTGAGATACAGACAGGAAACATGGGAAGAGAAAGAGTGGTATGGCGTGCATTAAAGGTTCCAGTTAGAGTCAGACTGGGGACATTTTGGTTATATGGTATGTGTCATAACCAATTCCAAGGAATTGGTGTTAAACTTGAGTTTAACAAGTAAGGTCCTTGTGACCTTACTTGAAACGTTGACACTTTAATAAATCATGTGTCGTAACCACAAAATAAACTTTTAAAAGACATCACTGCTAACACTGTATCCACTCCTCTCACTTTGGTCATTTACAATGCATTTGCATGTCTGTCATGATTTGAGTACTGACCCTTTGTGCTGCTGCGATATAAATTTTGTTGTTGTTGTTGTTCTGTGATGTCACTCAGATTGTGGATGTGAGTCAGGTGCTGGAGAACATCAACTTATCAAAGCGGAAGGAGCTGCAGTGGCCTGACGAGACCGTAAGACTGAGGGCAGGACGGACCTGCTGGAGGGACTGGAACCCAATAGAGGGCATGGAAGGACATGTGAGTCTTTACAGATTAGCATCAACAGATTTACCTCAATGTACTCATAATGTATGGATAGTATGAAAGTTAAGTTTGTTTTTTTTTAACGGAGGAGCGCCTCTGCCATTTGCTCACCTCTGACTCACTATTACAAGTAAGCATGGTCTGCTGTGCTTTTTTAACATTCATTCAATTCAACACATACACACTCTCTGACCTCTTATGCTATAAATATGATTTAGCAATAATGATCTCATTTGTATTTGTGTCCTATTTTTTTGGCCAATAACACACTGTGACCTACTTGCTCTGTATTAACCGCTTCATAAATTTGATTGGATGCTTCCTTTCATCTGTTGCCCTCTGCAGGTGATTCACCGGTGGGTGCCTTGTAGCCGAGACTCAGCCAGTCGCTCCCATATCGACAAGACCATCCTGCTGGTACAGGTGGAAGATAAGCTAGTGCCCATTATAGAGACTGGGGTCATTGAGTTGGGTGCAGAGGTCTGAGACGAGCAAGCACACATCACGCATAACACTTGTGTGAAGACGAAGCCAGACCTCCCTGGCTTTCAGCAGGACGCAGAAGCCTGCAAAAAAAATAAAGGAAACGGGAGCTCTCCCCCCTCCCCCGTTCCTTATCGCTGAGGGGGAAAGGAAGCCAGGGAAAAGTGCAAGCAGAGGCAGAGTATACATTCATCCGACATCCTTTACTGCATCGACGCACACCCACAGTATCTGCCTTGCTTTGCATCTTAGAAATGCTGCATGACAGTAAAGAAACCCTTAAGTTAAGTTAGTTCTTGCTACTGGTAATTACTTTCTATGCATTTCATTGACTTTTGTTGGCAATTCTGACAAAGCTGAGTGTAAAGAGTGTGTGGAGATTCTTTTGTGTGTTTTGTTTGTCTTTAAATAATTTGCCAAATAAGCCTGGTATTGAATATCTGCCATTGGTTTCATACATGTGAAAGCTTTTTTTCCCGCTGCCAAGACGACAGAGAAAGATGTGGTGCAGAACAGACTGAAGTCAGAGACGTGCCGGTGCTGCGCTCAACAAACTTCTCTGCTTCATTGTTGTCATTCCGTTCGGATTAGTTTGAAATTTGCAAGATTACTTTGCGCAAAGAAAACAGAACTTGCACTATAATTTTTTTTTTTATTTACAGCGATGCACTACAATCTTTAGATAATATCACTTTTTATTTATTACAGACTCTGAATGGCCATGGTTACCGATGCCTTGGGAATGAAAAAAATGCAATCATCATTCTGTTTTCAGCCATTTTTATTTCACTATTTTATGTTTGATAAACTTGAAAATAACTTTTTACTGTATATGATTATATATATATCTATCTATATATATATTTACACAAATATATATATATATACAATGTATATATATATAATGTCAGTGTATAAAAGATTTTGTTTTCAATATTTATTACTGTGAACATGGTATTTACACTTTGTTACATCTTTTTTTTTTTCATTTTGAGACAAAGGTTAATGTGTTAAGGACCATTGGTTGAAAACAAGATGCCGAATTTTTGATGGACTGTTTCACTATTTAACTTAATTCTTTTCTATATTGAAAAATAAAAGTTTGATTTATTGCTGACATCTTTAATATTGTCTCCTGTGATTGTTATCGATGAATTTTATTCATTCCTCCAAAAATGATTGAACTAAAAGTAAGTAAGTCAGCACTTATGGGAAGCTTGAGTTTTCATTTTGTGATGAGGAAGCTGAGTCATCAACAAAATGAGTAAAGTCAAAATGTTGCATGAGTGAAGGCCTTCAAAATGAGACTCGTGATCAGCAAGTGCAGTGAACTGGCATAGTTTTTTGCTGTGGTTTATAATTTTATGGCAGAGAAAATCATATGACAGTCCTTTACTGTGCCCACTTTAACAGTTTATAAGGAGTTGCACAACATGCTGCAAAACTGGTACCACACACTGTTTATGTGTGAATAATCTGCAGCTCTGAACAATTACTACATTCATATACAGTACATGATCAAACATAAATCCATTTTAAAACTGTTGCATGCATATATACTGTATATATATATATATATATATATATATATATATATATATATATATATATGACCATTTTTGTGTTTATCTTAAAATTTAAATGCTTTGTTTAAAAATAAATATAAAACTCACCACTAGAGTTTGCCCCGCTTAGGTACCAGACATATTAATAATGTGCATTACTAGTCAACCCAGAACTTATAGCACATGGTACAATTGCTTTGTATGATTTAACATTTAGTAGATCAGCCAAACTTTTCTGTTTTCTCTGTTACATTTTGTTTATGTAAGCCACAGTGCTTTAAAACATGCTCTGTCCATATGACCTTACATTTGATTTAAGACCGGAGGCTCCTTTTTATATCATTTTCATGCATATTTAATCTTAACAGATTAAGGTTAGTGAAGGCAACAGGCATGATATAAATAAATGCTTGATGTTATTGTACATAGAATGATTTGTTTGTTCATTAATGATAATCCACTGGAAGTTCATCTAGTTTTTACTTTCACCAGAAAACAGTCGAGTTCATACATGTTGTTGTTTTTCACCCACATGACTGCTTGCAGTTAGGCCCCGCCCCCGGGCGCTCTGATTGGCTGCTGCGGTGACATTCCTATCAACCGTTTCTTCCCGACGTCACATATAAAAATCCCTGTGACTCCTGACGGGGATGTTCTTGTAGTTGTCCGCTGTCTCCTGCGTACCACAAAACAAAGAACAGGTAAAAAAAAAAAAAAAAAAAAAAGCCTCTATTTGTAATTCCACTCATATTAATTCTGAGTATGTTTTAATAGCTTTGTTTGAGCTTTTAAAAAAACAATTTTGTTTGTAGCTTGTTGTGCTACCAGCTAGCAATGTTAGCTTTCCGAGAATGGGATAGATATCATTATCATGTGACATCCAGTCGATCAGGTGGTGAGTTTGTGTTACTTCGTGTTTAGCTGTTGTTATTCGTCGCTACCTGAAAGTTCAGCAGTGAAGCTTTATTCTAGAAGTTAATTTGATGAGGAGAGGTATTAATTCACTTTTCCATCCATACCGGGCTCCCACAGAAAGCGAGGATATGTGTCGGTCAGTCCTCTTCGCCCTGCTCGGCCTGAGTCTCGGGCTGGTAAATGCATTTCCCACCGAGCAGCCAGACGATGGAAAAAACTGGGTGGTTATTGTGGCAGGCTCCAACGGCTGGTACAACTACAGACACCAGGTGAGAGGTGTACAGTAAGGAAACTACACGAAACCGTTGCCACAATGTCACGTTATCATGTGCAAACTATGCATGACTCAGTTGTTTCCTCAATAACCAGCACTGCTTTTGATAAGATTAACTTTACCATCAGATAAAGCAGTGGTGGAAAGTAAGTACATTTACTCAAGTAATGTGCTTAAATACAATATTGACATTTTATGCTACTTTCTGCTCCACTACATTTATCTGACAGCTTTAGTTACTTTTCAGATGAAGATTTGACACAATGGATAATATAACAAGCTTTTATAAATACAACACATTATTTCAGATGAAACCGGTGGTTTCCAACCTTTTTGGCTTTTGATGTCTTACATAAAGCAGTGTGTAGTCGGGGTCACATTTCAGATGTCTATGAGTTGTTAACAGCTCCACCAAATAGTGATTTTTCCCTCTAAACTTCTCACATGGTTTCATTTCAATAAGTGTTCAAATTACCCAATATTTCACCAAAAATCAAAGATTAGAGAAAATGTCCAAAAACTGAAAACAGATTTGTGTATCAGAACTTTGTTTTTGTCTTCTTTCCTCTCCCATTAATCCTCCTCCAGCAGCTACAACAGTAACATGCTGCTTACACACTGATGCTTCAGTATTAATAATCTAATGATGTCATATATAATAATATATCAGTCAGAGGGACCAAACCACTACTTTTACTGCAATACTTTAACTACATCAAGCTGAATAATGCTTATGTACTTTTACTTAAGTAGTATTTTTCATGCAGGACATTTACTTGTAATGGAGTATTTTTACATTGCTGTATTGGTACTTTTTACGGAAGTAAAGGATCTGAATACTTCTTTCAGCATTGCAGATAAGTCACTTCCCCTTCACAATGCATGCTCTCCCAGAGTTTTTCCAGCCTCTTAAAAGTCTCAGAGACCAATGGCGATGATGTGCTGCTGACCTATACTTACTGCTGTCTCTCTCAGGCTGATGTTTGCCATGCGTACCAGATTGTCCACAAGAATGGCATCCCAGATGAGCAGATTGTGGTTATGATGTACGATGACTTGGCAAACAGTGATGAGTGAGTTGACTTTTTTGTGTTTCTTTATCTTTGATACCAGGACTACTTCTTTCCCCTAAGTGTTCAAAAACTCCACTGTGGTCAAGCTGTTAGTTGGCTTGGCTTTCTTTCCTTCCCCTTTGCACATTAATAGAATGTAAAAATAAATGTCAACATCAGATACTCAGTTCCTAAATGCAGAATTTTAAAAGGTTCTTAAGGGTTTTGTAAATGCACTAATGCATGCTATATTGCATGTTTCAGTTAAAAGCATACTTACAGGATTTTAATGACTAACTTTGCTTATTATTTACATGCTGTATTAATGTTCTGAATAGCAAATTTCAAGGTGCTGTACAGACTTAAGCACTAAAGTTGATGAGTAAGGATGACACTGATAATTTCTATAGGTCAGAGCATCAGAAACCATTTGAACTACATATACTGAACATACATGAAATAAACAATTAATTCTATTAATTGATTATTCAACCGACATAGAAATGATTTGCAATTATTTCCTACTTTTTATAAGTAACTTGTTTTTTTAACCAAACAGCTCAAACATTCCCTTATTCCAGCGTCTCTCTTTGTTTCATTAGAACATTTTTTTCAGGCTTTTCTGACAGTTTTTGGACTGAATGATAAATCAATGGATTGAGAAAATAAACATCAGATGAATTGATTGACTGGAAATAGTCATTAGTCGCAGCCCTACTTCATAAAAGGGCTGCTCGTCTGTAAGCCACAGAATAATAGCACTCTCATGTTGGCATTTCTCATGTCATTGTGGCATATCATCCCTGCGTCCTTCATTTTCTGAGCAGCATAATTCAAAGCAGGAAGCTCTGCAAACAAGCAGAGTTAAAAGAGACCTGCTGAGAGGAGTCACAAGGAACTCATTTTAGTGCTCCTTCAGGGCTTTGACTACTTGGAGTTATATTGCTGACATGGTGACTGGATAGAGGAGCAGTAGTGAAAGCAGATCCATCAGTTTCAGTCAGAATTAGGATCTATGTTAAGCCCTGACATGCACTGAGAAGCAAGAGTGTAAAACATACCAGTGCACCCAGGTTCAGTGTTGACTTGGGAAAGCTGACAAATCAGTTAGTGGCCCAGTTAATTCACACTCAACAAAACCTGCCCAAATGTATGGAAAAGTTTTATACGTCTAGATTAAGGCTTAAATAGAGTTCAGAGGCAGCAGGAGAAAATGTGCTAATGCTAATTATCTCCAAATAGTTAACTAAAGCTACAATAACGTGTATTAATCTTCAAATGTTTTTGTCTGACTAGCAGTCCAAAAACCAACACGGTTTCTATCAAAATACCTTGACATAATGTAGGTCAAGTTTCTGAGACAAGTTATGCAACATTGATTGTTTTATATCCATTGTGACACTCTTGTATGGCTGACATGATTATCAGCCTCTATTGGATTTGAGGTTAATAACTAACTTGTATGAAAACACGACAGTCAAGAGTGCAGCTTGCATGTTTTCTCCTTGAGTCTGCACAAATCAGTGGCGTCACCATTACTGACAGCTGAAGCTTTCTCCGGTATTCACTAGAAATGTTTCCTATTAAATTTCATGCAAAGGGCTTTCATATTGAGAGTTGCAGCACGTGATTTTGTGGTGAATGAGGAAAAACCTGAAGTACTGTGGAGTTTCTATTAGTGTCTAACTGTCACCTGTTCAGTGAATCATTCATCGGTTACCCTGTCATTATGTGAAAGTGTTTTGTCAGCTGTTTGCACTTCCCTCTGTAAATCTGAGTCATATTTTTGTTTCCAGTAACCCCACCCCTGGAATATTGATCAACAGGCCAAATGGTACAGATGTGTACAAGGGAGTTCCTAAAGACTACACCGGGGATGTGAGTGCTTCAGCGCAATTATTTGTACAATAGTGCAAATGTTTTGAAGATTGTTCGACGAGACTTTGATGTTAAAAGCAAACTTTGTTTTCTAAGCTGTCATTCATGCACTCTACATCCTGGTGTCCTCCTGCAGGATGTGACCCCTGCAAACTTCCTGGCAGTGCTGAAGGGCGACTCTTCAAAAGTCAAAGGCGGCTCTGGAAAAGTGTTGAAGAGGCAAGTGATAAAGGAAGAAGTGAATCTAAAACATTATCTATTGTTTTTTCTGTACTTAAATTTTTTTTTTCCTTTGCAGTGGGCCCAAAGATCACGTGTTTGTTTACTTCACCGATCACGGGGCCCCCGGCATTCTGGCCTTTCCTAATGATGATGTGAGCACTTTTTTTTTACTTCCTGCTCTCTCTAACATTCATTCCTCCTGAGCTTACTGAACCGAACAGAGACAGGCCAGTTGATAGTCATAAAAAATAAACCAGGAACTAACTTTTCTTATGATGTTCAACTTTCTTTGTCAGACTCACTCAGATGTCTTTCTCTCAAGAATAGTTGTCTTTTTTTATATATATTTGAATACTTTACCAGATGTAGACCTACATTTCACATCTAATCAGTGTTTTATTTTTTTAATATTCGTGTCAATACATGTCAACATTCACCTCCTTAGCCGTAGCCGCCAAAATAATCCAATAAAGTAGAGAGACAATCACTGATAACAGAAATGATACCTTTTTTCAGGGCTGCAACTCATTTTTTGTTATCGATTAATCTGTTGATTATTTTCTCGATTTAAAGTTTAGTTGTTTGGTCTATAAAATGGTGAAAAATGTCACTTTTTCCCAAAGCCCAAGATGCAGCCTAAAATGTCCTTTTTTTTTTTTTTTGTTTTTGCCCTGACCTACAGTCCACAACCCAAAACCATTCAGTTTACTATCATAGTGGACTAAAGAGACCAGAAAATATTTACATTTAAGAAGCAGTAACCAGAGAATTTGGCAGTTTTTCTTAAAAAAATGACTTCAAATGATCAATTGATTTATCAAAATAGTCAGCTATGAATTTTCTGTTGATTTGACTAATTGTTGCAGCTCTACTTTTTTTAACACCTTACTTTGAGAAATTCTAAATATGGATTCTACAAAACCCTTTTTATTAGCATGCTGTTAGCTGGCAATGACGGTCGGTTGGTATGTCTACCACTCTGGTCCAGACTGAATATGGGAAATATCCCATCTAGATGTGTGAAGGGAAAAAAACAAAACAAAAAAAACTAGTGTAACATGGTGCTTTACCTACTTTACCTTGCGAGGGAGCTGGATTTGCGAGATCACGACATCACAAGATCACGCGACAATCCATCTTGTCAGGCTTGAAGTTTATGTAATTGTGTCCGACCCACCGATGTTTTGGACCAATCAGCATCCTGTTGGGATTCTCATGTGATCTTGCGAATCCAGCTGCCTCGCAAGGTAAGACGGTGATAGACGGTGATATACAGATGGTTCATCCGATCACCTGCCAAGTATTTTTTTGAAAGTGTCTGCCCTTTTCCAAACAGTTTCCAAGGACGACTTCTCAGGTGGTTCTGTGTGACAAACCATCTGGTGCGTCAGGTTATTACCTACTCTTTATTAATTAATTAATTAATTAATTTGTCCTCTCTCTCTCTCTCTCTCTCTGCAGCTCCATGTTGACGACCTCCAAGAAACCATTAAATACATGCATGAAAATAAGAAATACAAAAAGGTATGCATCAACATGCTGTTGTGTAACTTTTCAGGCCTACATGTGTATACATGCCCTACAGTATGTGGGTGAGCAATAAAATCATGTAGCTGTGCAGGAAGATCATATCATAACACCTGTTTTGTTTTTCTGCCTTGCAACCTCCTTCCCAACACACACACACACACACACAGATGGTGTTCTACATTGAGGCATGTGAATCTGGGTCAATGATGAACCATCTACCTGCTAACATTGACGGTGAGTTGAACTTAAGCTCTGAGAGATAATGAAACTTCATCGATCAATAAAAAGCTTCGGCCGATGAACTCTGCAAAACCTTTTTTTTTTTTTTTTTTTTTAAATATCAACAAACTTGACTTTTCCTCGTGACCGTCTGACTTCACCCACATTTGATGTTGAATTTAAAAACAACTATGAAGCACAATTTGTTCTTTTGTACTGTTTGCCTCATTTATTTTTTTAAAACATATTTAGTGATATCTACACTACAGTATACTGAGGTCAGCACTGTTTGTGGACTTTACTTCAGTTTTTGAGGTGAGCATTACGGCTAGTCACTCTGTCATGTGCTTGGCCTCATGTGATGAACATAACAGTCAGGACCTGTACAGGACATGGATCAAGGTCCTGCTTTTACCGTCTTTAACCAAAGACAGTTTTTACATCACATTTTCACACACTTGCAGATTACAAACTGTTGCTTAGTTTTTACCTGTTAGAGGCAGACATGTGAGTCATGTTTAGCTTTTTCCTACTTCTGCACAATGTAACCTGGGAATATGTCTGTGTTTCAGTGTACGCCACCACAGCTGCTAACCCTCATGAGTCCTCTTATGCCTGCTACTATGACGAGAAGAGGGACACGTACCTGGGAGACTGGTACAGCGTTAACTGGATGGAGGACTCTGATGTGGTGAGTGATGTCATATTTTGCCACTTGTGCAGTAAGTGTACATTCATTGACATATTAACACATTTTACAATGACTGAACTTGAGCTGAAATTTCAATTGTTTTCATAATTCACAGTTCATCGTCCCTTCAAGTGCTTTCATCTCGTTCTCTTTAAATGTCATCTCTTACATCCTCATTGACATTTCAGCTGTTACCTTTGAACTGTTTGTACTTTCTGTGCTTACATACAAACTGACAATTCAGCTGCCTACAGGGTTTAAACATGAAACTAAATTTTCAGATGCTTTCAGAAATTACAGTTCAACAGACTTCAACTGCTTTCATCTCTTACGCTTCAAACACTTTTCAGTGCTCCAACTTCAACTGACACTTCAATTGCTTTGCCGTACAAAATTCAACATGCAAAAAATTGAGATTTTAAGCAGTTTTAACTTGTTTACAGTGTTTGTGGTTGCAATTTTCTAAAAATTAGAGCAATCGCAGCAAGCTAGCAGCTGCATTTTCTTCAGAAAATTTAGTCTTTTGTAGTTACCTATATTTTTTTTTTGATACAATTAATGGTAATTTTACTACTGCTTACTGATATTATACAGTACAATCTCAACTCTGAATATATGTAGTACATGACAGGTTTATTTACTGTTCACACCTGGAGTAAAATAGGCAGGAACAGGAAGTGGTGAAGCTTATCGTTCCCAAAAGCAGCAACGTCGGTTTGTTTTTAACCAGCAGGTTATATGTCTGAGTAGTTTGTATAAACAGTGATAGAATCTGTGTGCTTACAATATGCAAGCATCCCAAAACAGACACATGATCTTCATCTACAGAACATTTTAATCAGTTTTGATCTAGGAAAAACTGATAATTTTATAGATTACTACACACTCTGCTTATTTTATGAAACAATTGTGGTGGTGATGTTGTTTTCCATCTGACATTGTGCTTTCAGGAGGACCTGACAAAAGAAACCTTGATAAAGCAGTTCAAGATCGTAAAGAGTCACACAAACACCAGTCACGTCCAGCAGTACGGAAACAAGGTGAGAGAAAAGAATGAACACTGCTGAAAATGTAGCGTTAATTGAAATGAACAAAATACTTTTTGTCTGTTGCTGACTTTGTTTCCTCCAGCCAAGAAATATTTTGGGTGAGATACTGTTTTATTTTAAAGATGACTGGCAGAAAAGTGATGATGGAGGGGAAAAGTGTTTGGGTTCCCGTCCTTATTCTGATACTTATCTTGAGTGTCTTACTTTCTCTACAGACTCTGGCCCACATGAAGGTTATAGCGTTTCAGGGAAACCCCAAAGCAAAACAGCCAGCTCCTCCAATGAACCTGCCGCCAGTTACAGACCTCGATCTGACCCCGAGCCCTGACGTTCCTCTGGCCATTCTCAAGAGGAAGATGATGGCCTCCAATAATATCCCAGTTGTAAAGGGGCTTCTGATGGAAATCAACACTCACCTCAAGGTAAAGAGTGACAAAGCAGTCAGTGAGTTTTCTGCCTAAATTTTCTCAGTTTCAAGTCTAACCGGTGTTTTTGGCTGTGTGCAGTAGGTTGCATGTTTCCTGTCTTCTGTTGATGTCTGTTGAAGCATGCCATGCAAATCAGATTATCACAGAGATGTGACTGCACAAATGGAGAATTTACCATGACAGTTCCCACTTTACACATTTCTAAAAGTGTGTTTGTGTGTGTTCAGGTCAGGGAGATGATGGCTGAGACGATGCACCAAGTTGTCGAGAAGGTGGTCGGCAACAAGCTCAAGGCCGAGGAGATTCTCAACGTCCGAGCCGAACTGTCCCAGCATCAATGCTACAAGGCCGCAGTCAACCACTACAAGCACAACTGCTTCAACTGGCACAAAGCTGAGGTAGAGCTGCACAGAAGAATCTGCATATTCAAAGTGGGGTTACCCCGTCCAAGTTTAGAAACATAATGGTTGATTGGTCACAGTTTTGGCAGGATTCATCTGTAGCTACTGGTTGACTCTTACTCACATGACAAAGAGTATGGTTTTACTTCAAAAGGGGAAATGCTAGATCTGTTTCACATGCTATTCATATGTAGGTGTCAGCTGAATGCAGACAGACAAATGAATGTCTAAGACCAACCCAGAGAGACTGGCAGCAAGCAGCAAAAGCAGAATAAGCTTGAGTTCTTGGCTTTATGCTTTAACACATGACCTGGATCACGTACGACAGAGGTGCAGGAAAAAGAAGTATGAGAGAAATGTAGAGGATACAGATGCTCCGGTTGATCAGGCAGCAGTCAGAATTACACAATGACTGTTCGCTACGCCCCGCCCCACTTAGTTACTGTTGATATGCTTGTCAAACTTTACGTTCTAGCATGGTACATTTGCGTTTTTTCACACTGAAGTTTAAAAAAAAAAAAGAAGGCTTTTAATTTCGAGCTGGGGGGCTGGAAGGACGACTGTCACTTTCCTTACAGCAGATAAACAGACAGTTTGATCTTGATCTTACTGTAGTTCTTGTAGTTTTGGTTTTGTTAAGGCCCAAAAAAAGACACCACCCTCTAAACGCTTTAAACGCTGTGCTCTTTCCACCACTTCATACACTTTGATATGAACCAAGTTAATTGTCGCTAAATTTTATGTAGTTGTAAATTTAAAAAAAAAAAAAATCAGAAAATATCGAGGATCACAAAATAGATGAGACAAATAAATAAATGTCATGCAGAAGGTGTTATTTAGTTTCCTGTGACATGATCTCATGTTGCAGAGCAACACAAATATAGAGACAAGTGTACAACAGAAATGAGTTGATGATGAGGGAAAGGTGGCCTGACAGTAATTCTGTCTAATGAGACGCCCATGATTGTATGACTTAAACACAATATGATTTTCTGTATTACTTTCATGCTGCTGTTTGGGTTTACTCTTGAAAATTTCCCTTTTTCTCTGAAACTCCGGACATTTTGAATGGGCCACAAATGCAGCTGGGGGAAATCATGTGACGCACAGACTGGGGACATTTCAGACATGTCGTGTTCTCTTGTGTTTCAGTACGAATACGCTCTGAGACATCTGTACGCTCTGGTTAATCTGTGTGAGAAAGGATACCCTGCAGCAAGGTACAGGTTACTTCCCGTTTTCTTCTTCTTCTTCTTTTTTTTTTTTTTACACCTCCCTATTTCTGTTATATTTGGTTTTATCATTCATGATTTGAGAGTAGAAGGTAAGAAGTAATGTCATTGTGGTGTGTTTCAGTTGGTCATGACTCAAACCTTTTTTATATACTTTGTTTAATCTATATAAAACAAAATGTAATCTTAAAGGATATGGCAATAGGATATTCAGTTATTTGTCCCAAAAGATAAAGCCTGTATTCTTGTATTAATGGGATTTGTTGACAACCAAAAGAGATATAAAACATAACATTTTATATATAATATAAGATTATAAAACCAAAGTCAAACTAATGAAGTTAAACTAACAAGATGTTATCCATGTGAAGGTTTAAAAGAATGTAAATAATACATTTGTTTTGTTTCTCTGCAGTATCCAGCTGGCCATGGACTCTGTGTGTCATTTCAGCAAGTAAAAAGGATTTCTACAAATCCATTAAAGCCTCGGATCAGTCTGGTTCTTCCATTCGGGAGAGGACGGGGCTTCTCTTTGCACTTATTATGAAATCAATCTGACGTGGATTCAACGTTATTCTTTTATCAATACACTAACACTTTTTTTTTTTTTTTTTTTTTTAAAGATTTGTAATGTTTTTTGATTTTACTGAGATTTTTTATTTACCTGTTTTTATGGTGAGTTGCACTATTACTGTGAAGGGTTTGTGGATGATATTTTACTGTTTGTGATTCAAGATAGATTCATGAAAATTTGCCCTCAGCTTTATTAGCAGCTCTGAGCTTTATGAATGTTTGATTGACGTGTAACGGGCATACCGCTAAACACTGAATGTTTGTTGATCCTGAAGAGACTTTGTTGTAACACAAAGATCTTGAAATAAAATCTGACAGACCAAAACTGCTACAAAATGACTCTTGTTTTTACCTCTGTGGATACTGAGCATTTGATTTACACTCAATGTATCAATGTTAAAAAGTTGCTGTTCGAGAATTTTGCCCAATGTGCATATGAGAGACGTAAATGCTCAGAGAGGTTTTACATTCATTTTCATCTAGTGATAAGATGACCATTCACCAATGTTAGGTAAATAAATAAGATTCATATTTTTTAATTTAGCTGTTAGACTTTCTTTTAAACTATAGTGGACTCTGATTTTTTGACAATCATGACTACTACAAGCGTACAGCCACGCTAGCAGCTTTGTAAGGCTGAAATACTCATTAAAAGAAAGTCAACCTGTTTGATATTAAACCAGATCTTGACCTGATGATGGCACTGGATGAAAAGTCACGGGATCATCAAAGTCAGCAGGATTCATCTCCTGTGAACCATGATTGCTTGTACAACATTTTGTGCCAATCCATCCAGCAGATGTTGAGATATTTCACCAGCAAAGTGACACAACTCCAAAAAATATCAGATGGACTTTGGTTCAGATATTTGTGGGTTACAGAGAATGAATCCTGGTAACTTTTCCTCTACCGCCTCCATCAGGTTGAGGGTATTTGTGGTTTTGAGTGAAATGTCTCAATAGCTATCGGATGTATTTTTATTTTATTTATGTTACCAGGAAAACCTCAGAGATTAAAACTCTCTTTTGTCCTGGCCAAGACAGGCAGCAGCATAAAGTTTCAGACAAACAACATAAAAACAAGTAATACAGACAGATCTCTCGTTAGACGATATAAAATAATAAAATCGTGAATAAAATCACAAAAGAGAAAATAAAAATACAACCATAATACTAGAATTAGACTAAGAAACAGCAGCAATTTGAGGCATTAAAAACCTCCTGAAAACCCCACTGACACTGGCAGAAAGATGATGATGATGATGATGCAGCAAAGCTTTAAACCTGCCCAGAGAAACCAGTGACTCATGTGAACTCATTTTGTAGAAGATTCCATGTATAAGGAGCAGCATACATAAAAGCTCTTTTACCAAATTGATACGGTTAATTGATATGATAACTGTTGTAACCTCAGTGATCATCCAGTGCCACCATCAGGTCAGAAAATGAATTGGTCAAATGTTTTGGTTTAAGATAATGACATCAGCTGTTTCCTGGCTGTGCCTCAGATCTGGCTGAGTCATGGACTGACTGACTGACTGGGGCGCAGGTTTTGATTGACAGGTGCACATCACACATCAACTAATTGCTGCATTGAAAAATTAAAGTACACATGAAATAATGAAATTGCGACATCTAGCGGTGAAAGTTTGATTTGCAACTCAAAATTTAAAACACAAAGATATTTATTATATCTATATTTATTTATTATATTTTCTTATTTGATTAATTATTTTATAATATTCTACCACTGTATTTAGTACCATTTTATGGCTGATCTTTTATTATTTGACCTGTCCATTTATAATGTTTGGCCTTTAATTAATTGCACTATGTATTATGGTATTTATTAATTGATATTTTTATTATTAGATATGGATTTATTTTTATGTTTCACTTTTTATTATTATTAACATGTATTATTTGATGTTTGGCTCTTGATATTGGCGATGAATACTTATTATTTTATGTACACATTAATGTACATTAAAGTCCCCCTCCATTCATAAATGTTTTTTTCTTATTGTTTAAGATGTGATGACATTGTGACATCACAACTAGTTTGGAAGCCAACCATGGTCCAATGTTTGTTTGTTTATTTGTTTTCAATACAAAAAATAGCATAAATAAATAACACAAAACAACAACACAACATAATACATGAGTGCTGATAAGAACAACAAAAATAGTATATACATATTTATAAATGAGGGTTAAAAACAAAATAAATAAATGAAAATTATATGTATATGTGTGTATATAGTCTAAGAAGCTGTTGCTTTTTTTATTGTTTGTAAGAGCAAGAGAGTTGAGCATTAAGTTAAACTCAATCCAAAAAGAGAAAGAGGGAAAGAGGGTTGGGAATAAATTTTTAATAGGTTAACATAGTTTAGAGATTTGTTACTCATATCGTCATAGTAACAAATGATATCTATAAGATTGAAACGGTGAGTAACATCAGTGGTATTGAAAACATAAAAATTTAAATCAGACCATCATCCAATGTACAACTTACACAAGATACATTTTGTGTCATGTAGTTAAACTTTTAAAATATGCATCATGTGTATATCCAGTTCTGGATTTATTTATTTAAAAAAATATTATGTTGTATTGTTATTAATAAGAAAGAGTAAGTGGATGTCAACTAATTGAACATATCTGACACAAATTCAAAGATTATTTTACATGTTTAAAAATATGTCTGGAGGAGATCTTTAATTATTAAGGTAATTTATTGTTTTTAACAGTTTTTATCGTCACACGTGATGATTAATTGTTAGATATTGGCATTAAATCCGTTCCGTGTGTGTTTGCCTTGAAATTTTGATATTTTCAAATACTGATTGATAAAATCAAATAAAAATAAATAAAGAAGTGAAACAAATTAAATTGTAATAAAAAATATATGTAACGACAAAAAAACACAATATAAACACAAGATAAAGTGATAAAGTGAAATTTCGATATTTTCAGCTCAACGTCTGACTGTTACGGTTGAGACGGTCACCCTACCAGGATGGTGACCCACTCTTTCCAGCAATGGATTATAGCGCTGTTAGATTGTCTTTAGTATGGATGAAGATAATTTATACACTTCGGTTTTCTTTAGATTTGTAAGTATTAGTTTTGTTAGTTCAACCGAGTCAAATATTTGATGAAATGAAACACAATTATGTAACTACACTTTTTTCAATTTTAAGCAGGCAAGAAACTGTGCTACCAAATTCCGCAGAGACCATCCTGTTGGCCAATTTTTTTTCCCTAAGATGGCGAAGTCATGACCCGCCCTACTCTGCCTCTGATTGGCTAGTACTCGTTGCCTTCGTTGGTTGGGTTGGTTAGGTTTAGGCATGAGAAGTGAGATTGGTTAGGATTATGTTAAGATTATCAGGGTAAACCAATCAGAGGCAGAGTAGGGCGGGTCATGACTTCACTATCCTAGGAAAATAATATTTCGTGCTGTTAGGGAGGTGGCTTCATTTACTGCCTGCCCACTTCATAAAACAGGAAGATAACCTGACCGAAACCCATAACATGAGAACAGGACGGACCGTACAAAAGCTATAATAGAAGAACTGAATAACCGCCGAACTACATCGCTAGGAGGACAGAAATCGGCAGGTTGGATTGAACTCTTGCTGTAACGGCTGTTTGTTCACAGCAAAGCGAGCGAGGCAGTTTGTTTTAGCTCGCTAAGTTAGCCTGTTTGCTAACTTTAACGTCGGTCCGGGTCTTTCACAGCTGATTTGGTTGCTCAATCTCAAACGTTTCACCATGGGCTCCCGAGCGTCCACGTTACTGCGAGAAGAGGAAATTGAAGAAATTAAGAAGGAGACTGGCTGTAAGTTGTGGCCTCAGACTAATTCCTGAGTTGAAGATGATGATGAAGACGCTGAAACATTAGCTACTCTGTACTCAAACATTAACGCTGCCATTCACTGCAGGTAGACAGTTACAGTTAAATTACCTAAACTAACTAACTAACAACTATTACTACTATTAAAATGCTGCTGTGTCGGCTCTCTCTGGTGTTTAACAGAACAGTTGTGCAACCATACAACCTCTAGAAGTTGTTATCAATGACTTCAGATAGTGTAGTGATTTTTAGTAATCAGGCGAAAGGCTATTTTGCCTGCCTATTTTTTTCCTGTCATCTGCTGGTCGTTTGTGAGTAACATCTTTGCCGTCATCTGTATCCTGCCTGCAGTCTCCCACAGTCAGATCACTCGCCTGTACAGCCGCTTCACCAGTCTGGATAAAGGAGAAAACGGCACCCTCAGGTAAGCAATCGTATCATATAAACGCCAATGTGAAACTTTCACACATTTAACACCAGCCAGATGTTGTGGCTAGTTTGGTTTATTTACCAGGTCACTTTCTATTATTATATTATGTTAGAATTGTTATTAAATGAAGGTGCCTTCGGGTACTGTTCATATTGGCTTTGGCTGTGTGTGGCATTTTTTCCTTTTTATCAAGAAAATGTGTTTGTCACTAACGGGTACAGAAAGTTGTTGTTCCTGTAACATAAATGGGAGATAAATACTAGAAATAAGCATAAACAAAAGGACAATTTAAATTGAATTCACACAAACAAGTATTTTAATAGATTTTACTCATTTGGACTTTGTCAAACTTGCTGAAAAATGTATAAACTTTTTTAAAAAGTTGCTTTAAAAATGTTTTCAGTCGGTTAGTGACATTGTATTGTCATTACACAAAGGTGGTCAGTCACAGTTTAGCAAAACCTCAGTCATCTTTAGATGTGTGTCACTGTGGTTGGTAATGAAAGCTTGTTACCTGGGCACTGTTGGATTTTGCGTGTTCAGTTGAGACCTCAGTGTGACATTTCTACAGTTTGTGATTAACTTCTAGCTCTATCCTCAGTTTGGACAGAACAAGCAATAGGTGAAGACATAGGTAATCATTAGGGTAGCTAAGTTTGAAACCTTTGTTTTTCCACTGCACTTTGATTTGGCAGAGTATTCATTTGCAAATCGGACTTTCAAGGGTAAAAAAAAAATCAAAGCATCTGTCTGCAGTTTCGTAGAACTAATCCTTTTAGAAGATGTTGTGTTCACACATAACAAGACTTGTTTTCCACTTGTTTTTGCCTCGAGGCTTTAAGTCATGGCATGCAATCAGGTACAGCCTCATTTATATTCAAGGTGACTTTGTTATCATTCATTAGTTGCCACAACAGTGAGATTTTACATGTATCTCAGCAGGCCAACTTCCGGTTCCCCTGATGGACCTTTACAAGGAGACAAAGAGCTTATTTCACTGACGTCACTTGATCTATTTTAGCAGCCAAAACATTTTTTAGAACTGAAAGATGCTGGTTATGTGGAAAGTTCTTCTTTTTTGAGTTTTTCCTCTTAAATCGAGTCTAGTTATAAAGAATATTTATAATATGATGCTTATTGTAATTTGATGCAGGCATATCATCTTTTCTTAAAATGTATTATGTTGCAATTTCACTCCATCATATCTTCATGTCTGCAGTCGAGAAGATTTCCAGAGGATCCCGGAGTTGGCTATCAATCCTCTGGGAGACAGAATCATCAATGCCTTCTTCCCTGAAGGGTGAGTTGTCCCTGTTATTGGTCTTGTTTTTGCAGAAGTGTGCATTATACATTTGAGTCACAACCACCACAAAGCTGAACCAGCCTGTCATGCGTCTCAGTTGCGGCTCCTCGACTGCAGACTTGAGAAGGTTCAGTTTTTTTCTGCCAATTCTGCACCGCAGGTTCTCTCTATATATTTGGCAGTTGCTCCTGTTTTATGTGTTTCCTGTTTTATCGGTGTGGTAGTTGAAAACCAGATGTTGGCAGATGTATCATTAAAATCCAAAAAAGTCAGATGTGTAGGCGTCTTAATTTTAGCCATGGCTTTTAATGCTTTCAGATGTGCTCTTGTTTCTCTGGTTTTGGCTTGTTTGCTCTAGAACAACTTGAGAATAGAGGTGAAGAGTGTTCTACTCTGTAAAATGGTGTTAGGTTACAGAGTTTTCATTGTGACGCCCACAGAGGTAACGTTTATCTCGAGTGTAAAGGTAATCTGAGCCGACACAAAAGAATCAGTGCTCGGTTATTTTGTGTCTGTTATCCAGAAACTTTTAGAACATCATTTTTTTCCCCCACGAGTTCCTTTATTGTGTCATAATGATTTTTCTCGGTTCCCAGGGAGGACCAGGTAAACTTCAGGGGGTTCATGCGGACCTTAGCTCACTTCAGACCAATAGAGGACAATGAGAAGAACAAGAACCCCACTGCCAGCGAGCCACTCAACAGCCGGACAAACAAGCTGCTATGTGAGTGTAGAGCTCGGTCACACAGGCGTGTCCGGGTGGAGCCGGTGACCGGTATCATCAACATTCACAGGATTTCATAACATGAGCTTACTGTGTGTCTTATGACTTATATATTTTCAATTTTTTTTCCCAGTTGCTTTTCGTCTGTATGACCTGGACAGGGATGACAAAATCTCCCGGGATGAGCTGCTCCAGGTGAGTGGATTGGTTTGTGATGTAAATAGGATTGCTGAGTCACAGTGCAGTTTGTTGAAACACAGTAAATCAATCAGATGGTGAATAAGCATTTTTCAAAGACATCTTTTCTTTTCTTTATGTTAATATTTGCTATTCTTTCCGTGTTTAAGAAACAAATGCTATTGTGCAATATCTATTTCAAAGAGCTCTATATCGAGAGAGAGAGAGAGAGAAAGATTTCCATGTCGATGAGAAGACTTTGCCCTTGTGCTGATAATGATGTGATATCTCACCTTAACTACAGGTTGATTTTTCCCAGACAGCCTAATATCCTGTATTTTGGCTTCCTCTGTGCTCCCTCCGTGTTATTTGTCGTCCCTCTGTGAAGCCATCTCGGTTTCGGTGACATTGTGTGACCTGTAATTGCTTTAAGCTCGGGGTTTAATGACTCAGACAGATCTCTTGTTTTGCGCAAAACATTTCTGTGTCGCCTGCTTCACGTGATGCACAACCTGTAAGACTCTAAACGTGCAGCTCTACATAATGTGTGTGCCTGTTTTTCAGTAAATATGTGTTTTCACTGTTATTTATATACAGTATATATATATACAGTCAAGTGTGGATGCTAATTACTTGCCATTTAACCTAAATAACTACAAATTATCTTGTGTAGTGCTTAAATGCATGTAGCATTAACATTGTTTTCAAAACATTTCACCATTTTGTTTGAGCAAACATCATAACTATTTAATCTTTAAACCAGGAACTTTTTTCACCAGTATTCATTAACTGTGAAATAACATCTTGTTTATTCTTCACAGGTCTTAAGGATGATGGTTGGTGTAAACATTTCAGATGAACAGCTAGGCAGCATCGCTGATAGGACCATCCAGGAGGCTGACACGAACGGAGATAACTCCATTTCCTTCAACGAATTCATCAAGGCAAGTTTTGTGTTCTGTTACCTTCATGCATAACTCTCTTATCTACTTATTTATACTACTGTATTTACTTTTAAACAGTGTTTCTAAACTAGCAATTACATAACAAATGGTATTTGATGGATGTTTTTTATATTTTTTTTTTTTTTATAAAAGGCCTGGCCATATACCACTACCATGTGCACATACATTTTTAGCATCAGAAGCCTCAGTGGGGCCCAGGAGTGGCCACAGGACAGGAGGGGAAAAAAAAGTTTTTCAAGGACACATTTTACCCAGAACATGATGGCTTTGCATATGCAAACTTGTATCCTTGTTTAGTTACTATGAAAGCAGTGCAGGATGTATTCATTTGGATTAATCCAAGACCAAGTTGTGTGAAGACTTGCTAACAACGTTCAAATTGATCCAAATTTTGAAACGGATTTAACATCCACATGGTGTTTTTATAATTACAGTTTTGCTTGTTTAAGTTAACACTGGCTAAGCTCCTTAGAAAGCCTCTAAGCCTGGCAGTGAAATTATCATGTTGTACCTATTACACATAACAGGACCACAACATGGACATATAGTTGTTTTTTGGCAACTAAACTTGCTCTGTTTTGATTGCAGGTTTTGGAGAAGGTGGATGTGGAACAGAAAATGAGCATCCGGTTCCTGCACTAAGTTCATTTTTTTTTTTTTTTTTTTTTTAAGTAAAGCTTCAACATGTCAGTTGATGTCAGGACACAATCCCATCCAGCTTCTCAGCAGGCTGCTGTGGCCCACTCTAGTACCTCCCTCTAGTACACACTCTCAGACCAAGCATTAGGTAGATGATATCATAGATCCTGAGTTTCTGCCTTTGCACAGCTCTGTAAACAAAGGGAAAAGTTGCGTGCCTTGGGTTGTTTTATGCAATGTTGCTATGTATTTCTTTTTCCCAGTAATGGAACATTATTTATTAGAAACCTTTTAGAGGGTCACAGTTCGTACCACTGCTGTTCCACTTTCACATGAAAACTGATTTTATAGCACTGTACCATAAAGCTTTTTGCTGTTGCAGTGAGTAAGTTTCTCATAAGTTTACTCGTGCTGTTCCATGGATATTTAGCACATGCTGTGTCCTTGTCCGTATAAATATGCAACGGTTCAAAGTGAAACTTGTAAGATGTGTGACTCCACTTAAAAACAGTGTTTTTAATGCTAACAGGATCTTATGACTCCTCTTCGACTTGTGGCAGAGCAAGTCTGACCAGCCAGCTCTAAGTTTGTCCCTCGAAGCAAAGCAGGACCTGTTCCACTGATATTTTGTGTTTTACTCACTAAAGTGCCATGGCTTTGGTTCCCACTTGTAAGTAAATATCTCAACGGTGAACTGGAACCTGTGGCCATGTTTGAGTGTTTTGTTTTCTTGTGGCTTAAGCCAGCTACTGCCAATAGATTGTAACGACCTGTTTCGATTGTTGGACGTCAACCAAAGCGAGTTTGGCCATCCTTCAAAAGCCAGTAACCACCTGGGGCCTGTTAGAGCCACTGCTGAGTCAGCATGTTCATAATGTGATATTTAAAAAAAAAAAAAAAAAGCTTATTAATTTACTAAAGCTGTGCACGTATAAAGATTTCACACAAAATGCTGCTATCACTTTGGATGTGTCTTCCGTAGCAGCTGTTCCCACAACATTATATTATGTAAAATTGTATCACAAGGATTTAGCTGCCACCGTGGCCTACTTTCAAAAAATGTGTTCCCCATGATTGACACTTTATAAGGCTCTGGCTAACAGTGTCAGGTCCTGTGGTGGAAATTGGGCTGTGGACCAGTTAGTTTGCAGATTTAGAACAGGTAAAACCAAGATAACGTGCTATGCTTCTCTTTAAATGATCAGTGTCACTGTGGCTAAGAAAAAATGTGTTTGTTGTTATTTGTCTTGCAATTTCTTTCCCCATCAAGCTAGTTCCAGATACTAAAGTTGATTAAATGCATTAAAAATATATTTTCTGTACAGGCTCGTGTACATGAACTGGAGTGTAGATGTATGACCCATTTAATCTTTAATGTGAGTTTGTTAAATCATTATGAGAACACCCTCCAGCAGCTGAGTGCAATGTGACCATTTTATTGATCATTATGTCATTATCAATCAGATGATTCACATGTTATGTGATGTTGGTCTATAGGTATTATTACAGTGATTCACGAATTTGATTTGAATAAAGTAAGTGCCATGTTTGCTTTGTGTCATTTATTGGGAAGTAGCTGTCTTTGATGTGAGATTTTATATTTTTTTGATACTCCACCAAAGACAGATTAAGTACTCATTACTCTACAATAGGCTGTTAATTGTCACATTGCAAAATTAGATATTGTTTATACTGAGTTTATAAATTGAGATTAAACTAGAGCTGCAATTGATATTTATTCTAATTATTATTTGATCTGATTTTCTTTACAAATAATTGTTGAAAGATTTGAGTCCAACAATCTTCTTCAATCAACAATTTTTTTTGCCAGATGTTCCAATTTACAATGCAATGAAACACAAAGAATATTCATATTTTATATTTGTGAATTTTAGCTTGATAAATGATTGAAAAGATTGATTTACTGTCAGAATTGTTGGCAATTATATTTTGTTGAAAAAAAAAACCTACTGTAGTGGAACATGTGAAAGTTTGTAGGAAGTTCAGTGTAGAAAGAGAAAGAGTGGAGGGTTGGTAGATATGGGAAGCATCAAAAATCTGTTAGAGACAGAGGATAAACAATTACAGGGTCAAAGGGCTTTATTTAAATATTTAAACAAAACAGGTTTCATATCCAGAATATAACTTATTTATAAAGTTTTTTTGTTAGTTTTTGTTGTTTAAAGTCATGATGTTAGACACTCAGATACAGTAGGTGGCAGCATCCACCTTTAACGTTGGTTTATAGTCTGCCAGTAAAACAGAAGAAGAAGAAGAAAAGACTAAGAAGGAGATTTTTTCCCTTCTTTTTATTGCACAATCAAAAAAGGCATATGTCATACTCAAAAGATTGCAGTTCACAACAAAAAGAAACCGAGCGAGCAATAACAATAATTTAAAAAAATAATAAAATTATTATTCCCAAATTCTATTTTCTTGTCCTCCAGTTGGAGACCAAACTATATTTTCATATTTTAGAATCAGAATACTTTGATCATTAAAGGTTATCCAAGATTGAAAAGCATCCCAAAAGGTCCTGGATAACCTACAAGAAAAAAAAAAAAAAGTGTGAGTTACAAAAAGTACAAATATTACCGGTAAATCGCTTCATCATTTGGCGGTGCAACATGGCGGGCTCCGTAGAAGAGGCCCGGCTCTGCTCCCTATGTAGATATAAAGGGCTCATTCTAAGGTAACGAAAACACAACTACACTTACATATATATATAACATACTTGTGAATATTATATTCCATTTCTGCAAGTCTGTCCCGCTAAATGCCACTAAATTCTGGAAACACCTTTAAATTTATTTTTTTTCATTTCATTGTATTTTTGTGTGTGATGTGTGCTGGGCGGTGCTGTTGTGACACTTTAATTTCCCTCGGGATTAATAAAGTATTTATTATTCTTCTTATTCTAAATAAAGTTGTTTTTTAAAAATTACTTCCGGGGCGGGATTTAATTTTGATTGACAGGTCTCCCGCTCAATCGTCGGACTCTTCCGTTGGCTCGTAGTAGCAGAGCGAAAATGGCGTAGAGCGGAGGGTGTACAGAGAAAGGGACGAGGGGAGCTTCTTCCCTCTCCTCCCCTCTCCGGGGTGCAGGGAGGGAGGAAAAGGGGGCGCGGGAGGTTCTTTAAATGTGTCCTTAACCCGGCGGGGTCCCTCTTCACGAAATAAACCAGGCAAGCGAGCAGTTTGGGAGACGTAAATGTGTCACCGTAGAGAGAAAGAAGAAACCCTCCTGGCTTTTGTTTACCATTGTGTGCAGCTGCAGCTCAAACCACTGAGGAAATATCTCTGCATCATTTCGGACCACCGTCCACCAAGGTCAGTGCTTTTCCTGTCATGTCAGACCAATGCACCAGCTTTAACTTGCACATTTCCCTGCACCCTTTCATCGTTTTGGATATTGGTAATGCACTTTAAAGGTGAAATAATCTCAAAAACTGAATATGCATTGTGATTTTCGACTGTAAAGTCAGTATCTATAAAATCAGACAACTCTCTGCTTTAGCTGGAAGTCAGTCAGAGCATCAAGGCCTGAAATTATTGTGTCATTAATGAAGCACTTTTTGGACTTTAGCCCATTAACAATGAATATTCCTGTATTCCAGTAAAATAATTACCTCTGTCATATTATCTCAGGTGTTTTATTACATTAAAGATCCCCTCCAGACATGAATTCAGACTCTTTGGAACAATAATGTGTGTCTGAGATTTTTTTTTTTTTTTACAAAAAAACTATAATTACTACTTTAAAATCCTTAAAATGACATCTACTCCTTTTCCCTCATTACAAATTCCAGAATTTATGAATATGCAAATATATTTCATTTCAGAAATTTAACTGCTGGACACAAGATGTTTTCTACTTCACTGTAAAGTCCATTCTCAGTGTTTGTGCACTGGAGGATTCAAGTTTCTGTCACACTTGTGTAAGTTGAATATTGGACCAGTATTGGCTTACAAACTAGTTGTGATGTCACAAATCATGCCCGTAGGCATGACAAAATCGGATTTTCAGTGAGCACAGAGAAACTTTCCACTTTCAGCGGATGAATGTGAAAACATCCTTCTAGTGTCAAACTCTGCACATACATCATTCTGCACAGTGAAGCTCAAACATCCAACTGTAGGAACAAGAAGGAAAAACATATTTTTGAGTGTTTTCCTTTAGAGCTGCAGTGGAAGGATCATAACTAAAAGATAGAATTTAAAAACAAAGAAGACTAATGTTGAAAGATATCTACTTGATTTGACTAATTTGGACGGCTGAAGCTTCATATTAGCTTCAGATAAACTTGTAAATACATTTTTGCACAGAAGGAGGACTGTGGATTTTTCAAGCAGACATACAGTGTGAGGATTTGCTGTTTTTCTCTGTTTTTTTTATTTTGTAAACTGAATATCTTTCGTTTTGGACTGTCAATTGGACAGACATTTGAAGACATCACACGCATTGACTAAATGATTAGTCAATGAATTGATAAAATAACCGACAGTGAGAATATACTATAAGTACAGTCTTGTCTGTATTCAAATTCACAAATTGAAACTCAACTGTACAGTAATATAGAAATAATGTGTGTGTTTTGTAGGATGGATTTTCCAAACTGGAAGTCTCTTTTCATATTAGACTCAGCACCACTGACAGATCACTTCCACCGCCACCCAGACCCGTGGAGGTAAAGAATGAAGAGTCATTGTGAAGATGACCTCTTTTGGGCTTTTGGGACAAGTGGTGCCCTCCTTGCTGCTGTTGCTGGGACGTTGGCCCTCTCTCCACCACAGCATCCCCTCCTGTCCTGGCCTGTTTCTGCAGCCTGATCATCAGTGAGGACACCTGCCAAGATTTTGGGGCTAGTCGGACTTTCATGACGCACACTCTGACTACGTCTACATGTAGCTACACAGTGGCTTTGCAGCCTTTAAGTTGGCTGAAAAGCCATGGAGTTTCTGCACTGGCCATATTTGCCTAAAAGTCTCCATAATGTGGACATTTTCAGTCAGATTTGGGTGAGATTCTTATCAGGCTTCATGCAAACATAGTTACTGATGCTTCCTGAATAAGTACAAAAAAAATCACGCACTGTAATTAGATCAAAGCAGTTTCATAACGAATTCTTAACTGCTCCCGTTTTCTGGGAATAAAGTAAAGACACAAGATACTGTAGCAAAGATCAAGGCCTGTGATTAAATTAGACTCATAGGGTGTTTTTTGTTCGTTTTTTTTGCACTACCTCATTGCCATAACAAGTCTAACAGGAGTGAAAGGGAGTGTGATCAGTACAAGTAGCCTAATGGTTGTCAAGCGCCACAGCAGTTATATCATTATATCGTATAGGCAAAGACAGAGCAGCCCACAAAACAAGCACAGTTATTAACTATCAGTTCAGGAAAACAGACTCACTCAAACTTTGGTCTCCTACGCATCTGTTCTGGGGAAGATTTTTTAAATCAATGCTCTCCTTTTCGCTTTTCTCCCTTATTGTGCTCTCTTTTGTCAAGTCCACAGGTTTATTCACATGACTTAATCTTTGAGATTGCTTAAATTCGGCAATTTGCAGTGATCTAATTTGGTCTTTTCCCCCGTCAAGATGCTCTTTTTATGTCTTTTATTCCCACAATGAAGTCATTTTACTGCCTTTGCTTACTCTTCATTGTGTCTTTGTCTTCTCCCTCTCCTTCACATACTTTTTTTTGTCTTCCCTCTCTGCATGTTTTTTAATTTTGTCCTTTTTCAGGCATTGACATGCTCTCATTTTGTTCTTTTTCCAACTCAACATGAGCTGTCATTAGTCTCATTGTTTTCTAACCATATAAGCGACACAGGAACATTCTTCACAAACTGCAGGTAGTGACAGAACTGACTATTTGGTTCCTTTTGTGCCATGAACTGTGAAACAAACGATCCAAAAAAAATAATAATTTGGTTTGTCAAACATCATGTTTTGTCTCTACCTGCTGTTTCTATCTGTCCAGTAAGTTGAGAGATACAAGTGCTGAAACTACAGCTTTATTTCCAATTAATGAAAACTATTATCACCTTGAATTTGTCTTTACCTGAAGGAAACCCTGGTCTCATTTATTATATCAGCTTTTTCTTGGTCCATTTTTACATGATTTATATAAAAGAAAATCACATTTTCCGGGATTTGTGCAATATTTGATCTTAACTGTCATGTTGTTGACCAAACTGTATATTGTATAAACAAGTGACAAGTTGTTTGAAAGCAACAAAATCACCAATGTCTTCCATTAAGATATATATAGACTCATGTGCATTAGCTTATTTAGCAGGACTGTGGTGCCAACATTATAGTTGCCATGCATGACCAGTAGTGATGCTTGCTTCATGAAGAATAGTGAAATTGATTTCTAGACTAAGCTGGAGCTCAAAACTGTGGAGAACGTTTCAGTAAAATGAAAAAGGGCGATAGATCGACGTACAATTAAAATACACCACCAAATTTTAGATTAATACACGATCTCCCTTTTTGTTCCATGTCTTGGGTGTAGAATAAGTTGCATGATTAAAATCCAATTAACGCAATCAGGGTATAAAATGATAAAGTATTGATTCAAGTTGTTTCACATAGGCGTATATGCTTAATATAAGTAAGTGCTTTCTAACAGAACTGCTGTATGTTCTTAGGAGAAAAAAAAACGCTAGAGATGTTCAAAATTGTATTCATGCACTCTAAGTAGGTAATTATTATGCCAAAAAAGATCCCAAAAAAACGAGTCTCAGATGTGACAATGGTAAAAATATTTGAAAAATGTTATATTAAGAGTAGTACTTAAATTCTAGATTTGGATCTGATCGATAGCGATCCAACGTAGCGTTTTAGTCCTAGAATTAAGATCTCACCATGACATGTATTGTACATAATACCTCATAGTTTTGGGATTCAGAGCGTTATATTTTAATCCATAAAATTGTATTTGATTAGAGTTTTAGGAGCAATAACCAACAATAATGCATGAGTTTAGTGCCAGGGTGTAAGTGTTAAACGGATTCTGTAATCTCTTGTGGAAAGGATCCCCCTTCCTCTGTTTTATGCCTACGGTAGCTATCTATTAGTCACTTTTTTTGGGAGTTGTATAATATTTGGCTTTAGAATACAGTATCACCTATTATTATGAAGATTTGGGTTACTTCCTGCAGAACAAGGTATGCGTGAGGAAAGCTGTAGCATCATGGTGTTATTACATTGACAAATTAAACTAAATACTTATATTTTTCACAGACTAACTTCCCTGCCTTGTGTTCTTTTCAGCACCAAAACAATAATCTAAACCACTCGGTACAGGAGAGATGCTTTATAGTCCATAAAATAATTAAATTCTGATTCTTGTAGCATTTTTAAATCTACAAAACCAACCCCTTCCTTTACAAATATAGACTTTCAGTAACTCTGTGGCTGCAAAGGACTTACTGAACGAACTTGTTTGAAAAGCACTTTCTCTCTATGTACTGACTTGCACCGTCATCATCACCATCCTGTCTTGAATACTGTGTTCTAAAAACCCCCCCCTGTAATGCTCTTTGTGGGGATTTACAATCACAATTAATGAAGCAAGTAGGCGTTTAGCAACATGATTATATGGGTTTAAAAAATATGCATGAATTAGCAGAAAAATGAATGATTTGTATTGCATGCAATAATCTAACTTTGTAATGTGAATGAGTGTAATTAGGATGTTGAAATGTTCATATCAGATGTTCTGTGACAAGGTTGGGGACGGTTGTTTGTTTGACACAACAGCAAGCATGTTGAAATAGCTTTGATCATCAGTTGGGGTGTTACGGACTAACTGCTAGTCATGATACGAACGACCCCCCCCCCCAAAAAAAAACCCCACCAAAAAAGAAGTAAGATTTGTTTCTGCTCTCACTCTCTGTAGTGTCAAACATGACCATGGCAGTACAGCCACAGTGATCAACCTTTGTTCCCATGAAAAAAAAACAACAACAACAAAAGCTTAGGTAAGATGATTAATGACATTACTTTCTTGATCAACTTTTCCACTGAGGAGGTGGACTGTGTAGAAACTATGCACTCCAGAGGGAGGAAATGGGCATGCTTATTACGTGTAAGCCTCTTGTCTGGTTTTGTATTAACTGAAAAAAAAAAAAAAGAATCTGTATCAGAAATTCAGCAATAAAATGCAGCATGGTGCCAATTGGACGGCTGGGTGTTGATGTTTACTTCCAGTTTAAATGTTGTTACAGAACTACATATTGTACATTATCATATTTGCAGTAACAAATACAGAAGTTTATGCTCTCACTAGCAGCTGTGTGAGGCTGTAATGCTCATTGCATGTCAGAAAACAAAATTATTAAATTAAAAATGTGGCGACAACATTGGCTTTCTTAGGTCCTCACCACTAATGGAGCACAAAATGTTATGTGCTGTAGGGAGTTATGTGCTGTAACCCAGGAGCTACTGCTGTAGCTGGAGACGCTCTGCACAGAAGCTGTGGGCAGGTGGACAAACTGTTTACCAAGAAATAGTTAATAGTAATAAACATTTCCCCAAAATTTCATTTTATTGTTGGCACACTTATAGATAGCATGTAAAGTACTGTATGTAAAGTTTAGGTATATATTATGTTACACTTGCCTTAAGTACAGCTGATGCCAACAGGAATCAACTCAATAGTTTGAGAAATATCTTCTCATTAACTAAAATGTTAAACAAATGGAGGTTTTGACCTGCTGGTGGCACTAGTTGAAATCAATGGGTCACCAAAGTCTAGAGTATTATTAGGCTACAGTTCTTTAATTTAAACACCTGCCACAATATTTAAAATCCAGTCCACAAACTAAAAGAGGAATGAGATTTTTCCTGCACCACAATATCCACAATGCATCTGCAGAGACTGATCGAAACAAAATAAGTAAGACAGAGACCGCAATTCTTGCATCACCAAAAACCATTTAATGAAAACGCAAAACACAGAAAAAAACAATATAAAACACAAATTAGTCTATAAGAGGGAGTTGATTGGAGAAAACTGTCCCTTATGCCTGGACAGCGTGCACACTACTGGTTTGATTCACTCGCAACACTCCTGTCAGCCAGTCTGCTCTTAATGCGGGTCATCTGATCGAAATGTGCTTCAAACTGCCGTCTCATCTGCAGCAGGAAGGAAAACAAGAGATTTGTGTTTTCAGTAAAAGGCATTTGTTTTTTTGCTAATAGTATCCGTCAGTCCTGCCTGGATTTTCTTTACACAGTGCTCATTTGTCACTGCTGACCTGTTGAACACGTCAGGGAAACATCTAGAAGTATAAATTAAAAAGCAAGTGGTGCCAGCTGGTGTAATGTAATTAACTGTTTAACAGCTTATATTCCTCAAGGGGGCAAAATTAGTCTTGTAAAAGACTCATCATCTACAATTATTTAATTAGTTGTATAAAACCTGCCACATCATCATCAAGTAATCATAAGCCATATGTCACAACAGTACTTGTATCATGACTATAAGAATGAAATGAAGCACTGCAGTTGTACATAGAGGTCTTAATCATGGTCATCAGAATAAACACAATATCATTAGGATTATACACACAAATCAAGTTAATCACATTTTTCTGTCTCACCTCATTAATGCTTTCCTTGAGAGGCTTAAGGTCAAATGTGAGTGTGGATGCTTTCACCATTGAGCAGCTGTTGAGGATGTAACTGCACAGGAAAATAGGGAAAGGAAACTCATAGCGTAATTTTTATTTATTCATAACGCACCAGCAATGCACGTTTCTACATCACGGTTCAACAAATAACTTATAGCATATTTCTCAGATGCACAACATCTAAATATTACGTGAACTTTGCTGTGTTAAAAAAAAAAGCTATTCAAACACTGAACTCATTCAGCACTTGTTTATTTTAGCCTCTCCAGACAGCAGCACACTGGTACACATGAAGTCAACATGATTGTGTGCTCAGCAGAAGTGGCAGGGCTTACCAACTGATGTTTGCTTTGCAGAGGAGATAGACGGAGCGAATCACGGCCAAACGGGAAGGTGCCGAGTGAATGACTTTCCCCACAGCACAGCGGCAGCCGCGACATTTTAGAGAGCTGTAGATGCTGAAAGTAAACGAGCAGTGACAGCAAATACAACACTGGTACAGATCCTGATCATGACTGTAAAACAAAAGACTAAGAAGAACCTTTTTATTAGTTCCAGTATATCACCTGTGGGAGTGGTTGCTAGCAGGTGGTGGAGGATTTTTTTACATGTTACAAATGCAAACACATCTGGTACCTGCTCCCTAAAGCTGTAGTCTATATGCCGCCTTGTTCAAGGGCCCATTCAAAAAATCCAGAGTTTGTCCTCAACCCAGTATTGCCTCGTCAGTCCTGTTGCCCTTTAGATCATCGTTTTGATATTTTAAACCTAACTTTGATGTTGCATTATTTTATATTAGGGCCATTTATACGTTATATGCAGTTTACTGTATGCACCTTATATATGTGGGTGTCACCGGAGGGTTGAAGACAACTGCACAACCAATTTTCTCTGAAAGAACATAATATTTTATCCAGAATCGCTGCGTTCACTCACCAATTAGCCATTTCTCCTTTATGTCCTGATTCCATTTCATCACTGAGGACAACGTCTTTGGTTACTCCTGAAGAAAGACAAGCAGCAATGTCAAAATGTGGGTAAGTGGGTAAAGGCAAATAATAAAACAGCTAAAACAGTTTGGTAAGTTCAGATAATTACATCACTTTACTGTGATGCAGCCTTTAAAACCAGGAAAAGGCAACATTTAGGCCATATCACGATATTGATATAATATCGATATATTGCCCAGCCCTAAATACAATTCACATAAAAAGCAATTATAAAAATATCACCAAAAAATATCACTGTTATCAACAAAACGCATGTTAAATGTGAAAGTTCATTTTTGACCTAGGAGACAGTAACTTGACCAAAAAACATACAGTATATTAACTCAAGTGGTGGAATTTGCTCAGTTGTCATGGAGACAACTAGCATGTAGACAACTGGGTGTGCTAATTTATCTTCATGACAACTATGCAAACTCCATCCACTGAGGAAGACTGAAAGCTCTGGTTGAAAGCTCTGGTAATCATCGAGTAGGTGGACCATGAGTTAAGATTTTCTTGTCAAATTATGTTGAAACATGTCTCATGTTCTCTGGAATGTCACGTTTCTCAAGTTTCTCAAGTTAAAAATTACAAGTATTTTTAATTAGCTTAATGAAATATGGTGTAGAGCTGCAACGTTTAGTCAATTAATTGATTGCCAACTATCTTGATAACTGATTAGTCATTTCGAGTCATTTTTTAAATGAGAGAAATAATAAAATTATCTCATTCTGGCTTCTTAAATGTAAATATATTCTGTTTTTTAGTCTTCTATGATAGGAAATTCACCATTTTTTGACATTTGATAGCGCAAACGACTAGTCGATTAATCAATAATGAATATAATCGTTAGTTGCAGCCCTAATTTAGTTTTGCACCTCAAGGCTACCATAAACACAACCCGCCCACTATTACACCACTGTACACTGCAGAAGCACACAACAGGTACAACATGAGCTGATTTATGTTCATATCTTCAACACTTGAACAACTCATGCATTATTTTCTTTACTTATACTGTGTCAACAATTATGAATAAGAGATGAAGTGAACTTACTCATACACATGATCGAGTCCATACATCTCACCTCCCCACAAACGCCGAGGGAGTCCGCCAGAACTGTTTTGCATTGCTCGCAGTGGAGAGTCACCCACTGTCTACGTTCAGCCTCTGTGGCCAGCTTTACATCGTTGGTACGTTGCGCTAACAGACTCTCATTAAATTCCATGTTACAGAGCCTGGCTAGCAGTCCCGCTTGTGAATTTGAACTCTGGATCACAGAACAGGATCTGTCTTCTTTCTGTTTTACCTCGGCGCGCTATAAGGTTTGCTCGATTTAACACTGCCACCGTCTGGAACAACGTTAGAAATGCAGATATACTGCATACTGCCGAAGAACATTCGCTGTGAAGAATTAACATGATGAAAATAAATGAATAATAAGTACAATTATGTGAAAATATCGTATTTTGAATTTATATGGCTAGGTTAAAATCAAGCTAGGCGTTAACAGAAGTTTAACCAGCGTATGGATTTTTATGTTTACTAAAAAATGCATCTTCGCTCTGATTGGCTGCAGCGCACCTACGCTCACACCCAGGAGCCAATCAAACGGCTCCCACTGCAGTTTGAATCGAACAGTTTTAACCGTCAGGCGCTGCCACAACCCACTGTGTGTGAGGAATAAAACGTGTATGCTTCTTTCTTTTCAACAAACGGAATAAACTATCGCATCAACATGGATTTGGATTCCATGAAGTATACAGAGTTACGAAGCCTCGCGAAGGAGCTCGGGCTTAAAGCCAATATGAAGGTAATTAAACTACATTGTTTGAATTTACCCAGCAATAGTTGTTAGTTACGGTAGCTTGGTGAGGCTTGTCCGACTGTGTAAGTTAACGCTAACGGTAAGTGATAGTTAACGTTAACGTATGTAATATTATACAATACACTTAAATGTATTTAAAAGTTTATCTGAAGCTAATATGAAGCTTCAGTCGTCCAAATTAGTCAAATCAAGTAGATATATTTCAACGTTGCAGTGCCACAGTCCCTCTTTTTGTTATTGTACTTCCACCGCAGCTCAACAGGGAAACACAAAGAGGGAATTTTATTCTAAAAAGACTTAATGTGGCAGATATCCGCTTAATATGACTAAGTCAGACTGCTGATGCCTCATGTAAACTTTTAAATGCATCTTTGCGCAAAATGACTGTGGACACTGTGGATTTTGTCCCCCATCACTTTGAAAGTGCATTTGAGGGGGATCTTTTAATAGCCAGTATGAACAGGAGGAATGATTACAGCAAGAAAAACTTCAGTTCAACCTTCAGTTTTGATATGGGACCTGACAGTTGTTTTAAGACAGACTTGAAAAATGGTGAACCTATCCTTTAACTAACTAGTTAACACTATTTGTCTGTAAACAGGCTGATAAACTCCTGAAAGCAATCAAGCAGCATTATGAACAAGAAAAGGAGGAGGAGGAAGAGCAGGTAAGCTAATTAATTCTTTGTCAATGATGCAGTTTCACCGCATGATCAGTCTTAAACCACGGCTGTTTTGTCTATATATGATGTGTGCATACCGGTATATTGCTGTGGTCTTCTCCAGGGAAATGAGAAGGATGCTGATGTTGTGCAAGAAGATGAAAATGTGGCACAAGACGGTGCTCAGGGAAGTAAAGATGCAACTTGCAAGAAAGACGTTTCCAGCACCTCTGTGTTTGTGAACACTCGCCGGGGGAAAGGAAATAGGACCAAGAGAAAGATCTCTGATACTGCAACAGTGACTGATGAGTTACCACCCAGTGCAGAAGAGGTATAGCATCTTAACATACTCAACACCAATACATGACACTAACAGCTACAACTACACCAAATCTAATAAGCACCTCTTTATTAAACAAAATCCAAGTTTGTATGCACATGTTTCTGTACAAGTATCCTCTAGTCCTAACTGATTAAAAATAAACAAAGTCAGTATGCACAGACATGTTCTGTTGTGGTGTCAATTCCGTTTAATTCAGCAGGATCGATCCCTTAAACTACTGTTGTTTCTTTTAGGATGATGCTGAAGTCACTGCATCTAGCCCAACCTGCGGTGCCAGGGGTGCTAAAAAGAGACGAGTGTCCCCTGCCAGGGACTCTGAAAAAACAGACACTGAGCTTCCTACAGAGCCAGCAGCCACCAGCAGCGAGCCTGGCATCAAAGATGAAGCCCCAGTGCATTGTGATACAGGTCAGTACCAGTTTGACAGGTTGTAATTGTTGATTTCTGATGTCTTTCTTAAGAGATCCTTGCTCATCAAATATTATTGCTTTTTATTTTATACATATTTTAAATGTCTGTCCAGGAAATGCACCAAAAGTTGCCAAAGCTGGTAAAATCCCTCGCTACGAACGGCTCCAGAAGAAGAAGGCTTCGTTGAAGCCAGTCACTCCTAGTGAGTTTTCTTTTTCCTGTTCCCTCTTTTTCCATCCCTTTGGACCAAAAACTATATCAGACAACTCTCCACAAACTCTTCAAATGATTAAAAAAAAAAATTATTTCTCTTGCAGACTTCAAAAAACTCCATGAGGCACATTTTAACAAGATGGAGTCCATTGACTCATATGTCCATCGGAAGACCAAGCAGATGGAGACCTACAGAAATTCAGTTAAAGAACTGAAGGTACTCAACAGCTTCTACACAGTCCTGTTTGGCTGAATGAATTCAGAAAATTTCAAATGATTGTATTTATTTATATTTCATTTTTTAGATGCCTTCAGACAAAATGAAACTGCAGCAAGTTGATGGCAAAACTCAAGTGGTGAGTGTTGAACGTTCATAATTGCACAGACTGTACAGTATATTGATTACTTCCAGAGTGCAGTGAAGGTGATAACTTGTATGTATATATTCTACAGAAGGCAAATGCGAGTCGTGCTTCCATGTTCAGCCCTGTCATGGTGAATAAGAGACCAGCTGAGGACAAACAGAGAGTCACTTTGCTCTCAGCAAGTAAAGCTCCCCCAAATAAACCAGCTGGGAAGGAAGAAGCTCCATTCAGACCATCTGTCCTTTCCACTCGCAGGATCAATGTTCGGTGAGTCACTCTTTCTCCCTGCTGGGAGACATAAATTTCAGCAGCTGAATACTGTCACATTTCAGCTGTTCATTGTACAACTTGGTTAGTAAGTACTGAGCCATTGCTGTAAAGTTTTGGATCTCTTGGTCCCTTTTATTCATGAACAAATTGCTTCCTGCCTTGACCTTGGCTCATCCATGGCATTTTGGAGTAATCTCTCAGATTTTAAAAATAAATACATCATATGTGTAGTCTTTAATACTGTAAGATGCTACAACCACTCATTGTGTTTGCATGCAGGTTCTCTGAAGCCACTCAAGACAATGAGCATAAGAAGTCCTTGGTGAAAACGCCGGCACGCAAGTCACTCGGTGTGATCTCGAGTACCCCACAAAAACAGACCGGAGATGATGGAAAGCCCGACGATGTCAAGACTTCAATTTTCTCTGCTTCAAAGACTCCAAGTAATTTTTTAACTTAACTTGTTACATTTGAACTTGTTTAAAGGTATAGATAGACTGAGATTATTTATTTATTTATTTATTTAAATTCCAAAGGGCCGTTCGTTTTCACTGGCAACACAAGCAGTACTGCAACCCCTGGAACACAAAAGAAGTCTAACTTTGATCTGAAGGCGAGTCTGTCTCGTCCCCTCACCTACAAGCCTCATACAGGTACAAAACATATTTCAGTTTCCTCCAGTATACTGCAGCATCAGTACATTAAATAACCTGATGTTTTTTCTCCCCTCTTTGTTAGGTAAACTGAAGCCGTTCGGAGAGGTCAAAGAAAACGCAGCAGTAAACAAGTCACTGATCTCAAACTCGCATCAGAAAAATTACAAACAGCACAAAGTCCAGACAAGGTATGTCTAAAATTTAAAAGATGCATTGATACTGATTCATCTCATAAAAAAATGAACTGTTGCAACATTAGTCTCTTATATTTCTGTGTCTTATTTAAGGGAGGAAAGAAGAGCAAATCACACTGAGGACCGGAAGCAGAAGAAAGCGAGTATGCTTGGTGCGAGAAGAGGCCTTGTCATGATGTAGAAATATTGCGCTTGTTTGTCAACATCTGTACAGCTTGTTGTTCCACTGTAAATATTTTATCGTCTGCAGTTGATACTTTGATTTCTGCAATTTCTTTTTGTCTCTCCGGTTAGGAAAGTGTACAAGCTCACTTTTATTGCCTCTATCCAGCCTACTGTGCATGTTTTTTAGATTTTACTCGTGCATTCGTTAAAACATTTTATAGCTCTGAATGATGCATTTGTGTATTTTGATGTGTAGAGAATCGATGTCATGTTTTGCTGCATTGGAGATTTGTGATTTTGTTCTTAAAAAGTTGATGTGCTGTTTTTACTATTTTGGGGGAAGATGTATAAAAAGACATTGATGCAAAAGATTTCCTTGTCTGCATTCTCTGCTTTTTTTTAAATTAAAATAGCTGTTGCAGTTTTCCAAAGTGTAGTGATTTAGTATTTGTTTGTATTAATAACGATTTGATAAAAAAAATTGTCACAAAAATTTCAGAATTTACACCGAAGATAGTTTTACAATTAATGAAGCTTCACTCAGATTAATTAGATTAATTAAACTATTGGAGACACAGGATTTCTAAAATTTGATTTTGCTGTGGGAGGGCAGCAGGATGGCACCGTCAGTTATTCTGTAATTGAAATGTCACATTTTATCACTGCTACACGTGTTTAGTCTCTTTCAACAAGACCTGAGCCTCTACTGGGTTTTAGTCATTTTGAAGTAAGTACCCCCCTAACCCACTCCCAAATACTGTACAACGTGAATCACTTACAGTTGAATATGTTGCTTATTTTCATAACCAGAAACACTTGAAGGCTTTATTAAGTTCTGCAGGTATGAGTAACGCCCACCAGTCGGTGAGGTATCGGTACATGTACTAGAATCCAGATTTATGATGTCTTACAGGAAGTATTACCAAGACATATGCGGTGTAATTGGTTGTCCGCCACAAGAAGGTGGTGCATTTATTACCAGCAACAGTATAATAATCTTATCCAATTAGCAGTTCCATCTGTAGCATTGCAGTATCTCTCAAACTTCAGGATTCCTCTTGTACGCCTCGTAGGCAAACTCCTCAGTGTGTGCACTGTCTCTGCAGATGCCAATGAAGTCAATCTCCAGCTGGAATGGACCATCTGTTTTATCTCCCAAAGTAAATCCAATGGTGTTAATCTGTAGATATAAACAGATGAAGTATATATTTATTAATCAGAATGCTGCTGTGACAGACAGTCTGTGCTCATACTCAAATACACCTAATTTGCAGCAGGTGTTCCACAAAATACAAACTTTTTTTTTACAGATTATTTGTGTCTCATGCAGGAAAGCCATGAACTTTAATTTTAATTGTTTTGCCATTTCATTGTGACATTTTCTTTGCTGTACCTTGTCCAGCCAGAGAGGATGCTGATCATCTTGTATCCTTCCACGATGTGTGATGAAGAACTTTGAAAAAGGGATCTGTAAATGAATAAGGAAAGTGACAATGCAGTATTAGAAATGTGTGTGGCGAAAGAAAAACAGGAATATTTCTTCAGGTATAGCACTTCTCAGCAGAACAAAAAGATATTTTAATTTACTGAAGCCATTATACCTTGACGTCTTGCCAGTAGGGTCCTCCTCTGGTATACAGGAAATAACTGTATATGTCGTCTTTCTGGTGAGAGAAGTATGTTTCTGCTCCAATGGTGATCATCCACGGGCGGCCATCGCCACGCACGCGTATATGCAGGGTGTTGAAACTGGACCAATCGAGATGCTTCTTTCTATCAAACGAAGCCTGAGGAGAAAAAAAAAGTTTGGAGGTTAACTTTTTCTGCAGCCATGATAATACAGTTGTTAGTTCATCCTCCTGCCACAAATATCAACTCAAGAGCAGTAAAGACCCTCCACACTTTGTTACACTAGATTTGTTATGAAGGGTTTTTCATTACAAAACATCAGGGAAATAGATGAAGAGGAAATAAGTGTGTACATTTTTAGCTGGTGTATTGTCTTGAAAAATGGTCGTCCTCATGTATCAACCCGTCTCAGTATCTTAAAAAAAACCTGTTTAATTGTCTTTATTATTTCAGAAATCAATGTAAAAGGAATTTAATGTAGTACTTGCTTTATAGTTAACCACAAATTCAATACCATGTACACAAAAAGAGAGACACGGGTATAAACAGACAAAAAAAAAAACAAACATGTACATGATTCACAATATTTTCAAACATCCCACATCATTAAAATGATTTGTGATAAATAAAGTAGAAAAACTTTCCATCTACAGGTAATGGCAGCATCATATAGCTGGTAGATACGATTAACTTCCCAACCTGATTAGAAGTAAACAACTAGGAAAAGAAAACCCAACAGGACACTAACCAGTGGTTGCTTTGAGCGCATGGTGCAGTAGCCACTGTAGCGTGTTTCTCCGTCCCTTGGAGGAGTAGAGCTCAGAGTCCCATACAGAAAACAGGTGTTATTGTTTTTGCCAAGCTTCAAGTAAGCTTCACTCTGGCCTCCTATCTCACGATCCGAGGACACCGTCCACTGCTCCAGGCTCTCTGCACCTCTGAACTCCCATATGACTCGGTTCTGCTCCAGCATGTGCTCAAGAATTGGTTTCCCCTGTGGACCTACCCAGCGGTCAGAAAACTCATTTTTCAGCAGCATGAAATGCTTCTTTATCCCCTCCAAGCCCTTTGAGAAGTCAAAGTTAATCTTCTGCCATGGAAACTTGTGTTCTTTGGGCTGGCCGGGCCGTCTGTATTCCCCCTGAGTCACAGCTCTTCTGGGCACAGTGAGAGGACTGATAGTGGGGAGAAGCTGCTGCTGGTGGATGGAGCTCAGCAACCTCACTGGAGGGAGACGTGTGATCTTTGGCAGGGACATTTCAGTGGTGATCTGGATGATTCACTGCTGGGATACATCACATAAGAAAGTGGTGTTACTACACTTGAGTTATAGAGTAATAATGGATTTAAGATGAAGTTTCTTGGATTTACAAGGATGGACATTTAAAAAAAAATCAACTGACTTGACAGGTTGGTATCAACATATCAGCTGCAACTAACAATTATTTTCATTAGAAATTAATCTGTCGATTATTTTTTTGATTAATCAATAGTTGTTTGGTCTATAAAATGAAAATGGTGAAAAATGTCGACAGATTAATCAATAATGAAAATAATCGTCAGTTGCAGCCCTATATCAGACGCAAATTATGGTTCAAAGTAGAGTATTTTATATACATCTTAAAACATGTCTGGAGGGGATCTTTAAGACACCAGTTTTAACTCAGGCAGCTCTTGAAGGAAATTTATTATTAGGCAATTATTAACAAAAATCGATAATGAAGTTATACTATTAAAACAGTTGTATGTTGCTGCCCTGTTTGCGACTACACTTCTAAAACGTTTCGTTAATTACATATGTAAGAATAAATTATCGCTGTTCTGGAGACTTAATGGGATAAATTACAGTGAACACACTGTAGGTTTGCATAATCTGTTTCTACTTACTGTGAACATGTTGTCACAAAGCGGGCCTGATGGAAACATCACCAGCGTGTTTTAGGTTGACTAACCGTTGACCGTTAAATTGACTCTTATTAACGGGGTTGTAATTAGATTACAAACAACTAATAAATTGCTGGTTTACATTCGTGCACAGATCCAAGGTTGTCCAGGTCCACACAGGAAGCACTTGAGCTGCATTCAGCAGCAACACATTCACATATGCTGTAAATGTAACGCTGAACAGCGAGTGAAACACACGTGACAGCAGCTTCGGTTGCCTCGGCAGATGGTTGTCTTGAATGTACCTCTAGTGCACCAAGCATTCCTGTCCTGACTGAAACATTGTCAATATGTATTTCCCATCAGCTACTTTCTTTTAATTGAAAATGATTTAATTTACAAACATTGAGGCATAGAAACCATAAATAACAACAATAAGCACTCTTTAACATACAAGGCACATTAGATAAGAAAGGTAACTTAAATTATATAAAATAATAATATAATAACGTAAATAATAATAGAAAGTAAAATAAAATATTCTGAACCGTCCTTTTCTCTATTTGAACTCAATTATTAAAGTCATCTGAGAAGCAAAAGCACAAATATTAATTTTATTTAACTGACAGGGTCATTAAATATAGTTTTTCTTGTAGCTATATTGGTTATGCAGTCTTCAAAAAATAGAGGCAGAGTCAATACATTGACAATAAGCAAAATAGATACATAAATAAATAAAATAAAAAATAAGTACATAAAACAAATAAATTTTAAAATAACTAAATAAATATTAAAGAGACATTAAATGTGGTGGTATTGATGTGAACGCGCATGCTCAGTAGTGCCTTTGTGTGGCTGACTAGCTAGGTAGCAACAGCGGCTAACCTCAAACATTTAGACGACACAGGTTAGCCGTGCAGCTAATCATGGTGAATGTAAAGAAGCGGAAAGGTCGGGTCGTGATTGACTCTGACTCCGAAGACAGTGCTAGCGACGATAATTTAGACCAGGTACGCATTTTTCTCGATTTCGTCCCTCCTGAACACTTATTTAGCTGTCTTTGAGGTGAAGCTAATGTGTGCTAACTGACTGCGCTGTGTTTGGCCTCGCTTTGGGAAACCTGAGCGTGGGGCCTGTTATATTTACTACACCTGCTTAAACACGACTTTCTTTGAATTCACACACATTGTTTATGTTTTGTCAAGTCTTTCTCTAAAGTAGCTACCACCTGTAAAAGCGTTTGAGCTCCAACTGAAAGCAGCACCAGTCAGCTAAGTAATGCTAACGTTAAGGTTACACTCCGAGAGAATCCTGCAGTACTATGTTCCCACGAAAATGCCGCGCCACAGGCCTTTTGCTGGTTAAAACTGCTTGGATATGGCCGTTAACTGCTGGAGTTATGTGCTTGTGGTACGGTTATTATGTTTGTGGCTCTCAGGCTGAACAGGAATGTGGTATGTTTGCACACTGATGCCGAAGTGGAGTCGCACTTGTTTTAGCTAGAAGAACCTTATCTCCTTAATGACATCATGAGCAGAGCTGGAGATCTATTTCGGTGTTGTTGTCAAACAAGCTGGCTGACGAGCTTTCCAGTCCTATCTTGTCAGTCTGGAGAGCTGTGCAGGACTGCTGCCTCGATAACTGTGATCACCAGTGTAAACATGCATATTCACAAATAGTGCTAGTATCAAATTTTCACGCTACGATTATCGTGGGTCAAAATATCGCGGTAAATGGTATTATTTCATGATGTCACGATCAATTGTTCTATTACTGCTAAAATGTAGTTAATGCTAAATATAATTTAATGCAGCTTTGTTGGACTCTGCATAAGAAATAACACCAAAAACAGTTTAAACTCTGTAAACACAAGCAGATTGTTAAAAGTTTAAGACCAGAAATTAATTTAAATGCAGCTCTGTGTCTCTTAGATTCCACACACACATTTATATATAGAAAAGTAATATATTTTTCCTGATAAAATTGATTGATTAATTTATGGATTGGATTACTTTGTCATAAGTGTTATCTGCATGAGACATTAAATCTCATGTTGGGGGCAGCCCTTCAAACTTTCCTAAAGTTATTGGACCGAATAGATCAAATTCTGATAGTGAAACAAGTCATTTCGTGGGGGTTGTGTGACGCTCAAAACAATTCTCTGCAAGAGTAGATTACGGCCAGTGGGGTATGGGCATACTGGGACAAATCCCGGTGGACCATCCAAAAATATGTTTTTTGATATTTTTGGCATATCTGTTTTTATCGGACCGTGTCCTCTGAAAATGACGGGTATTGATCCCGTCAGAATGTTTGACTGCAGTGGTACATAGTAAAAATGGTACATCGGCACATCTCTAGTAGGAGCTCAGAGAAACAGTCAGGGCAGCTCAAACACAAATAGCAAATAACAGCTGACATGGGAAGTTGTGAGATGTTCACTCTGTTTCCTCAGTTGCTAAAACCAACAGTTAGTGCAGTATTGAATACATTTTTGAATTGGAGTTATGAGTTTGAGGCCGCTTCTTATGTACGGACTGCATCTGTCCCACTGCAGCTACGTATGTGCACATATACACTCACCGAGCACTTCATTAGAAACACCTGTGCAATCTAATGCAATCCAATACGACAGCTCTGCCATAAATTCTTTTACGAAGCTCATACATTTTCATTAATTCTACTTCATGTTTCGGTGTTGTCAAACAAGCACCGGCAAGCTGACTGATGAGCTTCCCAGTCTGGAGAGCTGTGCAAGACTGGTGCTTTGATAACTGATTAACTGTAACAGCGATTAATTTAATAGCTGTCAAATAATTGATTAATCGACTAATCATTGAATTTCTACATTTTTGCATTGGAGTTATGAGTTTGCTACTTCAGGATTGGCTACAGCTTTCCCATATTCTCACAATAGAGGAGGAAAGCAGCTATGTGCACATCTATTTTCATGTTTTTTTTAATTTTGATAGCTTCATATTCTTGATGTTATGTTTTACAGGGCCTCTTGAAAACATGTGTCATGAATTAATCGGCTGTTGATTTTCTTGATTGTTTGGTCTGAATGCCAAAAAAAATCAAGTTAAACATAGTTAAAAATAGTTTTTTAAAAATCACAATTTCATAAAGCCTAAGCTGATGAGAACAAAGTGTTTGTTTTGTCCGACCCACACTTCAAACCCTAAAGATATTCAGTTTATGATCACATAAGACAAAGTAAAGTTTCAAATCATCACATCTGAGAAGCTAGAACTAGGAAATGTTTTGTTGGATACACTTTCTGACTAATCAATTAGACTAATCAATAGCCTTATCGTTTCAGCTCTAATTGCGACTCACACCTTTTGATGACCACTTGTGACAGGGTTTTGTTTCCTTGCTCACATGTAGTTTTATTTATGTGAAACTCACCACAGCTAAACAAAAAATATACATTTGCTCCTGGCCACACAGTTTGTCAGAGGAGTGTGGAAGTCATGCCTGAGGAATGGGCTTCAAAATCATGTCTTGTTAAATCACCCGTGTTTTGGACTTTGTCGTCATATATGCATAGTACAAAGTTGACAAGTCAGTCCTTAGATATGTCATCCCAGTTCATCCTCAACTGTGTTTGGGTTTATTCACTGCATCTGTAGATGTGGACATCTGACTTAAATATTGAAGATTTTCAATATTTTAGTGGCAAGTATTAACCGGACTACAGTTACAGGCATCTTGTGTGATCGTGATTTCTTTGGGTGTTGTCTCTCAATCACATCAACTGTCCTCTCATTTTCAGGAGCTGTTGTCTTTGGCAAAGAGGAAGAGGGTTGATTCTGGTGAGCAGGAAGAGCCGGTTAGCAAGCCTGCAGCTTCTACAGACTCCGAGACATCCGACAGTGATGATGAGGTCTGACAGTCTTGGTGTATGCTCTAAAAGACTGAGATTTTTTTTCAGTTTAGGACATAACAAAACTTTTAAAATGTTGTTTAAACATGCCAGAGTGCCTTTTTGGATAATGGGCACTTTAATGTTAACCAGAAATACTCTACACCACTGTTCTCTGTCCGTTATAATTATTTAATAACCAAAACAAAATTTTTCACTGCTTTGTCTAGTGGACTGTGGGTGGCACTAAAGGCAAAAAGAAGGTTAAGCAAGGGAAGGGGTCTGAGAAGAAGAGTGCTACGAAGAAGAAAGTTAATAAAGCAACGGCGTCCGGCAGCTCAGATGGAGACAGCTCAGCTGAGAGCTCTGCACCAGAGGAGGGTATGTGTTTTCTGCATGAACATGGGGAAAAGATGCCCTATAAAAGCACTTGATTTTTTTATTTCACCTTCACAAGCTTCTCCAAACACCCAGAATCTGTATCTTTATAAAAGCCACAACCTTTTCAGTCACCAGGTAACGATAAATGTTCAGAAACTTCTTGTGGTGGCACTAACCATTCAGTTTCACAGAACAAACTATCTCACATAGACCTGGATAATGGCATCCTACATCGCAAGACATATCATGAACTGTAAATTATACATATCACCAGGGTGCCGTGACCACAGGTATTTCAGGTGGCAGGGATTAGGTGACTCACACACTCATCCCTTCTATCCCAGCTGGCTCACGCATCTAAGCTGTTGTTTATTTGTGTGACATTGTCCCGCTATACACTGCTTGCCCAAAGTTATGGAAAACCTGGAAAGGTCTCTGGGGAAAAATTCTGGAAACGTGTTCAATGTGTTCCGTTAAAATCCAGTGAAAGTGTCCAATCAAAATGAGTTCATCCAAGGTACGCCTGGCAGTTGAAACACTCTGCAGTAAGAAAAAAATAGCCTACATCACAGCTTCCCTTTAATAATTTTTAACAAACGACAAACTAAAAATATAAGTAGCTCTTACAAATATAAAACACTCCAGAGAATAACATTTAAATGTCCAGTGTGTAGAATTTAGTGGCATCTAGCGGAACGGACTTGGCAGAAATGGAATATAATATTCATAAGTATGTTTTAATTAGTGTATAATCACCTGAAAATAAGAATCGTTGTTTTCATTGCCTTAGAATGAATCCTTTGTATATCTACATAGGGAGCAGGTCCCTTTTCATGGAGCCCACCATGTTGCATGTTTGTACTGTAGCCCAGAACAGACAAACTAAACACTGGCTCTAGAGAGGGCAACTGTAGGTTCTCCTACACGCTTGGTAGGGGAGGGGGAGGGGTATTCATTTGGTTGAAATCTGCAACCTCACCATTAGATGCCACTAAATTCTACATACTGGTCTTTTAAATCATTTTAAACTTCCATGTCTTATTGGCATTCATCATATTGATCATGTTGAAAGAAGCTTTTACTGCCACCTGCTGACATTGTAACCGAATTGTGGCTATTAGGCTACTTTCATTTACCATTTTAAAATAGTTCCAAGCCACTGACATTTCAGCCATTTGTTAACTTTTGAAAATGAATGCCTCACTGCCAAAAATTTAACATAGCATCTGTTTAGGAGATGTGATAACTGGTTGAAGGCTTAATTTTATCCCATTGAACTTGCTCTTTCTCAGGTGAGGTGTCTGATTCAGAGAGCAACAGTTCATCCTCCAGCTCAGACTCGGACTCTTCTGAGGACGACGTTTTCTCGGACGGCTATGACGATGACTTGATGGGAGACGCGGAAGACAGAGCTCGACTGGAGCAGATGACGGAGAAGGAGAGAGAACAAGAGCTGTTCAACCGAATTGAGAAGCGAGAGGTGCTAAAGAGACGGTGAGTGGTAGAGGTGATAATGTGAGAAAGGAGCAGCAAGAGTCTTCAAAAAATGGTACTTGGCATAAATTTTAACATTGTTTTTTCAATTTGTAAAGAGCACTTCCTTTGCATTTTCTTAATTTTCCTCGCATTTCATCTCATTGCATTTGCACTCAAGATTACATTTGTTTTGACAGGTTTGAAATCAAGAAGAAGCTGAAGACGGCAAAGAAGAAGGAGAAAGACGAGAAGAAAAAGAAGCAGGAGGAAGAACAAGAAAAAAGGAAGCTATCTCAGGTTCAAGACACGCAAGTGGTGAGTCCTGTTTGATGGGAAATTTACACCACATTAGTTTATGGCAATAATGCGGAAAGTTTCAGCTTTTTTGATCAAAAAAGAAAGAAATTCTGGTGCACAATGACAGCTTTACCACTGTTATTATCAAAGTTTTGGGTCAACCCCTTTAAAGATTTAAGTAATGTGTTGCACTTACTCTGTCAGTGGTCTTTCTGAAATTAACATTTAAATTACAAGTTAATGGCACAGCAATTCTGCAGCATTACAGTGTTTGTCTCAGTTTGTGATTGTAACACCCACCCCTCTCTAGGTCATGTCACACAACAAGGAGAGACGATCCAAACGTGACGAAAAACTTGACAAAAAGTCCCAGGCCATGGAAGAACTAAAAGCTGAACGTGAAAAGAAGAAAAACAAAACAGGTCCGCACAGTTTATGTCTTTGTGTTTTTACTTCTTTGTCACGTGATTGTTCAATTCAGTCCGTTCTAAATGCTGATGTTTCATCTCTTTGGTGAGCAGCGGAACTGCTGGCCAAACGTCAGCCCCTCAAGACAAGTGAGGTTTACTCTGACGATGAAGAGGAAGAGGAGGAAGACGACGACAAGTCATCGGTCAAAAGTGACCGGAGTTCACGTTCATCGTCTTATGATGATGACGAGTAAGTGTCATTCTGTTCCCAGTATTTTAAACATTAGAAAAATTGATCACCCTTCTCTCTGCTTTTAAGTGACCTTGGCTTTGTTGCTCTAACAGAAAAGAGGAGACTCCACCGAAGTCGCAGCCTGTTTCGCTACCAGATGAGCTCAACAGGATCCGTCTCTCCAGACACAAGCTGGAGCGCTGGTGCCACATGCCCTTCTTTGCTAAGACTGTGACTGGCTGCTTTGTAAGGATAGGGATCGGGAACAGCAGCAGTAAACCAGTTTATAGGGTAAGCTTGGCGTCTAGATATCGATTCTTATACAGTGTTCAATATTGAACAGCATTGTGCTTTTGTATAATGGTGATGGGGATGAGCAGAGACTTTTTTTTTTTTTAACAGATTTGGAATATCAGAAGGGATGCCTAGTTAAACAAAATGCTAATTTTAATCCTCTTTATTGTTCTTGAAAGGTTGCTGAAATTGTAGATGTGGTGGAGACGGCAAAGGTTTACCAACTTGGATCAACACGAACAAACAAAGGATTACAATTAAGGTAGGTATACAGTTACAGATACATTATACGTATTAAGGCTTCAGTCAATGGACCTACTGTTCCATTATCCCTGCTCCCAAAAAATATGATCTTTGTAATGATGTATGTCTTCCTCAGGCATGGTGGTGACACACGGGTTTTCAGGCTCGAGTTTGTATCAAATCAGGAGTTTACAGAAAGCGAGTTCATGAAATGGAAAGAGGCGGTAAGCGGACCTGAGAGTAAAAATACTCATCATTAATATCAGATTAATGAGGAATTTTCAAACAAGGAACAATCTATTCAGGCTTTGAAGTCAGATGGCACAAGTTCACGTTTTGTGTGTTGATTTTTCTCCTCTGCAGATGATGGTTGCTGGGATGCAAGTCCCAACTCTTGATGAAATCACCAAAAAGGAGCAGTCCATCAAAGAAGCTCTGAACTACAAGTTCAATGATAAAGACATAGAGGATGTGAGTCTGTTCCTCCAGATGATCATTGATTTCTCTGGTTTCATGCATTATCACAGTGCAACATAAACTCTTTTTTTTGTCTTTGCTCTCTTTAGATTGTTAAAGAGAAGGACAGATTCCGAAAAGCACCACCAAATTATGCCATGAAGAAAACACAGCTACTCAAAGATAAGGTAAAGGAAGTCAAGAAAGAGTTATTGGATTTTCATGCCCTTAAAAGGTTTTATATAAAATATGTGGTTTGTTCATAATTATCTTTGCAACCTTTTTAAGTGTTAAATGTCAAGACTGTTATTCCTTTCATTTATTGTGATCGTAGGCCATGGCAGAAGAGAGCGGGGATGGTGAAAAAGTGAAAGTGATCCAGGATGAGCTGAACGAGCTTGAGGAGAGGGCAGAAGCACTTGACAGGCAGAGGACCAAGAACATCTCTGCCATCAGGTTTGCAAGCTTTTTTTTTTTTTTTTTAATCTCTCTGCAGTTCTTCTTTATAAAACAGGGGATACATTTCCTTGCTTCAGTTACATTCTTTAAGGGTCCGTTATGAAGGATTGAATTTATGTGTGTTTCTATCTTCCACTGGTTGATAACATCACTTACCAAGTTGCTGGGAAGACACTGGTCTACTACATGGTGTAGCAATATATCAGAGTACTTATCTCATGTTTTTAAATACTGTACGCACCTCTAATATCATTACTGCTATGTTTTGGAGAAATATGACAGAATTCCATTTGACTCTGGACCTTTTTTATCATCCAGCTACATTAATCAGAGGAACAGAAGCTGGAACATTGTTGAATCTGAGAAAGCTCTTGTGGTAAGTTTCCTCTTTTGTACAGCTGCTGTGGTTGACTGTGCTGATTTTTAACATTAGTTGCCTACATGTTGGTGTTTTTATAATTTTGAGGAAACTATTTTCAAATACAGGATGTGAACATTGATGAACTTGTACATCCTGTAGTGTCTGTTTGCACCAAAGAGGTGTGGTACAAGTATAATAAAATGTCCTTAAGGACATGAAGGAAATGTTTAATCTTTTCAAGTGTTCTGTAAATTGATAACAGTTTCTGAAACATTAGTGTCCTATTACACTATTTGCAAATGGTGTATTTGCTACCCTCCAACTTCCTAAAGTGCTGCCACGCTTCAAATGTTTTCTTAATGTGGCAACGCCTGAGTGTGGCAGTCTTCAGTCACGCTGGTTCACTCCAGGCCAAAGCAGTGTATGTGAGGAGAATTGGTCACTCAGTAACATTGCCCCTGAATGTTCCTATAACACAATAGTTTTAGCACCACACTAAATTAAATGTAGTTACAAACGTGTTGCCTTTTGGAAAAATTATGTGCAGAATTTTTAGGCATAGGATAATTATGATAGTAAATTAATCAATAGCTCCATCAATACCGGTGTTTAATTTGCCCTGTTTTTACTTTATTTAATCTCACAGGCTGAAGGACAAAATGCCAAAAACCAACAAATGGACCCTTTCACACGAAGACAGTGCAAACCCACCATGGTGTCTAATGTAAGACTTCTATAAATATGTCACATATTTTCTTTGCAATTATACACTTCTAAATCTACTTTTGTTAATCTAATCTGCCAATTTGCTCATCCCGGTTCTGTAGGCCAGAGACCCGTCAGTCCACGCAGCTATTCTCGCTCACTTGAACCAGAAGTACGGCTCTGGGTCAACGCCAGATCCCTCTAGTGCAGAGAAGAACAAACTGGTAAGCAGAACGAGCACAATCGGCCGCTCACTTTACTGTCACACAGATGAAGAAGATGATGTTGAGGGAAAACTTTGAGGTGTTAACTTCTTTCAGTCACGCGTTTGGCTCAGTGGAAACGATGGCAAAATCCTGGTTGTAGTCCCGTTCTAAGGGAAATGTCGTGCAAGCAGGAAACTGTGTGCTTGAAGCAATTATTTCTGCTTTTCAGTCACCAGAAGGTGGACTCTGCTAGAATCTTTTTAAAAGTGTAAGATGCAACTGCCACTTTCACACTTGTAAGAAATAAATGCAGAATAATAGTTTATTTGTTGGTCAGATGGACAAGATAGCAATTTTAAAGGATAGGTTCACAGTTTTTCAAGTCTATCCTAAAACAATTATCAGGGGCCCATATGAGCATTGAACAGGGTTTGCTTGCTGTAATCATTCCTCCTGTTTAGGGCTGCAACTAATGATTTTTGATGTAAAGTAAGGGGCACACGTTAATGTGAAGCAGAAAATAGCATTCTCCCTTTGCAGAGGGAAATGCTCTTTTATATGAGGTATCTGAACAAATAATTGTACAACACTGTAGAACATTGACTGGACTTCTTTACCCTAAAGCATTCTCATTTTTCCTTTCTTTATTACAGGGTCAAGCAGACCTGAAAGACAAAGATGTCCCCAAGCCAACCACTGACCTCTCAGAGGACTTGTTTAAAGTTCATGATTTTGATGTTAAGATTGACCTTCAGGTTCCCAATGCAGGTGAGATGTTTTTTATTACTCTGAACAGGATACACGATTCAGAAAAAGGATAAATGGATTAATGTTTAATTGGTTGTAATACAAAGGTGTTTTTTTTTTATGTCAATGAGGTTAATTTTGCTTTTGTGCTCCACAGAGGCAAAGTCTCTGTCCGTGAGCTCCAACGCGCTGCCGGTGAAGGACGGCGCTCCCCGCAGGTCCCTCAACTTAGAGGACTACAAGAAGAGGAGGGGGCTGATCTGATGGGGCCAGTCCCTCATTTAGAAACCACATTGCATGAGTAATTGGCTGTGAAAGAGGGAGCGAGAGAGTGTGTGTGTCTGTCTGTGTGTATGTGTGTGTTTGAGAGCGAAAGAGACTGTGTGTGTGTGTGCGTGTGTGTGTGTGTGTGTGTGTGTGTGTGAATGACTCCTGGAGGATGTGAGTTTGAATGTTAATACAACAGACTTTTTATCCGAAAACAGAGGAAATACTGATTGAGCTACATTTTTTTCTCAAAGGATCTCTCTTGGAAGAAACTTTTCCAGATAATGTTGTTTTGTTATTTTTGCATTATCACACACAAACTTGTATATTGAGTTGTGTTTTTTATGTATTTAACTTCTCTCCCCTCTTTTGGATCCTCTGGACTTTTTTTTTTTTTTTTTTGGAAGGACTCAGCGCTTGTGGATTATTACCTTAAACAAGGACACTATCTTAGAAAACATTGATGAGGTATTTTGAAATTGCCGGACTGGACACCTAATGGAGTTGACCAGCTTGTCAGCACCAACAATGAATTACGGTTGTAAATCTTTTTCTCCCCCAAGTGTGTGATCATCTACCCACCTACTCTAGCCTCATGGTCTTTTGCAGAGTGTAGATGATCGCCATCTCTGACTTGTGATGCCAGCCCTTCATGTCATATGTAAAAATAAATAGAGAAACTTGGGAATAAGACATTTGGTACATGTCACCTGGACATTTATCACTTTTTAAGTCTTTGAAACAACCTGATTTAAGAGGAAACATTTTCTATGGATGGTTATAAGTGTTGCTTCATTTCTGTTATCTCTCGTTTGGTTGTTTAGGGGATGTAACTCCCTTGCCCTTAACTCCCAGAGCAGATTCTATGTGTTATCAATTGTCCATAGTCAGTTCCAGTATTGATGTGGCATGCCATGTAAATATGCATTTTGGAGTGAGTGCAGGAAAAAATAAAGAGGCACTGTTTGATAAAGTTTTTGTCTGTTTGTGTCTTTTCTTATGTAAAGGTAAGTTTGTGCTGCGGCAACATCTCTTGAGGATGTTACTTTATCTGTTTAAGCTGGAAGCAGGGAATTTAAAGAACAGTATTGGGGTATTCTAGTTAAATTTAACTTTATTACTAATCATATCTAATGCATACACATCACAAATATTGTTAGTTTTTCTTAGCATCAGAAAATGGATGTGTGGAGGTAATTACAGTGAGCAGTCCACTGAAGAGAAAGTTATCTGGCTTTTCTTTGTGTGCTTTATTTTGCAACTGCCAATTGTAATTCTCTTTTTAAAGGAGCTATTTTACTCTTATTCAAAATTAAATTAGGTAACTAATACTCTCAATTGAGAACGACATACAGTACATATTCTACCAAAGTAAAAGTAGTGGTTTGGTCCCTCTGACTGATACATATTATTATATATGACCATTAGATTATTAATACTGAAGCATCAGTGTGTAAGTAGCATGTTACTTTTGTAGCTGCTGGAGGTGGAGCTAGTTTGAACTATTTTATATACAGTTAGTTAGTTTAGTCCAGTGGTGCTCGACCTAGGGGTTGGGCCCCTCTGAAGGGTCACCAGATATATCTGAGGGGTCGTGAGATAATTAACGGGAGAGGAAAGAAGAAGAAACAAATCTTTGATTTTTGATGAAATATTGGATCATTTGAACATTTATTGAAATGAAATCGTTAGAAGTTTAGAAGGAAAAATCACTATTTGGTGGAGCTGTTAACAACTCATAGACATCTGAAATGTGACCCCGACTACACACTGCTTTTTGTAAGACGTCAAAAGACAAACAGGTTGGAAGCCACTGGTTTTATCTTTAACAATGTGTTGTATTTTAAAAGCTTGTTATATTATCCATTGTGTCAAATCTTCATCTGAAAATTAACAAAAGCTGTCAAATAAATGTAGTGGAGTAGAAAGTACAATATTTCCCTCTGAAATGCAGTGGAAGTATAAAGTAGCATAAAATGGAAATACTCAAGTAAAGTGCAAGTAGCTCAAACTTTTACTTAAGTACAGTACTTAGTTACTTTCCACCACTGATATGAGAATATAAACAAGCAGAGGGGTGGCTCATTGGTTTATTTTCCATCAGGCTCCGCTGAAGCCAGTCTGTTGTGGGGTCCTTGCTCGCAGAACTTCCTGGTCCACGTATTGAGAAGAATCACCAACATCCTTATTTGACAGATAATGACATTTGACAGTGAATATCCAAGCGGCATTCCTCTTTCATGTTCACCCGTTACACTTCGGCAGTAGCCAGCTGACCTGCGGCGTTTTTGCATTTGGACGTCGTTTCAAACGGTGAGTTAGAAGTATAAAGCTTTCCTGAGCTAGCCAGCTAGCCCGTTAGCTTTAGCAGAGATGAGGTTTATTATGAACCAACTGTGTTTACACTAATTTTATGATACCGGTAGCTGCTGGTGACTCATATAATACTGTTTTATCTCCACGTATTTGTGCTAGAAACATCGTTGCAGTACAATCAGCTCTGACTCCGTTGAGTTATGGACTTAGCATGCTATCGTCTCCCTCCGCTAAGATCTGCATTTATTTATCAGTCTTAATCTTAACTGTATCTCACCTAAAACTAAACATGTTGCAGCTTGTCTGTGATAATGTGTGCTGTAATGTTTCTGCTAGTGGTGGAAAGTAACGAAGCACATTTAGTCAAGTACTGTACTTAAATACAATTTTGAGGTGCATGTACTTTACTTGAGTATTTCCATTTGATGCCACTTTATACTTTCACTCCACTACATTTCAGATGATAATTTGACACAGTGGATAATATAACAAGTTTTTAAAATACAACACATTGTTAAAGATGAAACCAGTGGCTTCCAACCTGTTTGGCTTTTGACGTCTTACAAAAGCAATGTACTTACAATGTACAATGTACTTTTACTTAAGTAGGATTTTTCATGCAGGACTTTTACTTGTAATGGAGTATTTTTGCTGTATTGGTACTTAAGTAAAGGATCTGAATACTTCTTCCACCTCTGGTTTCTGCCATTAGGATGCAAAATGTCTTGGTTTGCTGAGTTTGCTGGGAAAGCTGAAGACTTTCTGAATAAAGTGGACCAGGGAGCTGCCACTGCCCTGAGCAAAAACCAGGAGAGAACATCCTCCTTCAAGTCATTCTATGAAGGCGATGCAACCGTCAAACCTGAATACAACCCTGCAGGGTACAAGACCGACACAGCTGTGACACATCATGCCTATGCATCCCCTCACGATACACAGAACTACATCTCTTCAGCAGCAAGCAACATCAAGAGATCCAATGCAACCATGGTGGCAGGCACAGCCAACGTGTCCAGTACCAACTCTGGCTCAGCAGGCAGTCCTCCCAGCTCTGCAAAGGCCTCCTCTGGCTTTGTGAGGCCCAAAAAGAGCGAGCAGGATGTGGACGATGACATGCTCTTTGACTTTCTGAACAGCTCGGACCCTCCAGTCAGCAACAGGAGGGATTCAAGAAGAGAACATGTAAAAGTGTCAGTTCCGGTCACCGAGGCCCAAAACCCAACACCTCCCCCCTCCACCGCCCCTCACACCATCCCCTCAGCCCCGTCCACGCCGCCCTCAACCCGCGGTGTATCTCGGGCCTCAAGCCTCAGCTCGCTGTCTGCTCACAGCATCAAAACATCAGAGGAGAACTCTGCGAAAGAGCAAAGCCAAGGTATGAGCACCTTAGGCCACTGTCACATTCAAGTCTGTTTCACCACTGTTTTCAGTGTTTTATTTTATTTCATGTTGTATTTCATGTTTGGTATACCAACACGATCTCCAAATGTGGCTGGTTTGTAACGTAAACTAGATCCAAGCTAGTCATTTTGCAGGATTTCCTTATTTGTGATATTGCTGTGTCAATCAACAGATGAGATACTTGGCCAATAATATTGTGACTTTGCTACTCTTTTATGATTTTGAAAAATGTCTTAAAGTTATGTTGATTAGAGCTGCAACGATTAGTCAGTCAACAGAAAATTAATCTGCAACTATTTTGATAATCGATCAATCGTTTTGAGCCATTTTTAAGAAAATTTGCTAAACTTCTCTGGTTCTAGCTTCTTGAATGTGAATATTATCTGGTTTCTTTAGTCCTCTATGATAATAAACTGAATATCTTTGTGTTGTGGACTGTTGGTCAGGACAAAGTTGCCTCATGGACTTTGGGAAACAGTGATCAACATTTTTCACAATTTTCTGGCATTTTATAGACCTAACAACTAATCAGTTAAGAATCATCAGAATAATCAATAATGAAAACATTTGTTTGATGCAGCCCTAATCTTGATATTAATGTTTTATTACGCAGTCCAGTAGTACTTGGAAAGCTATACAACACAAGAAGCCACAACTACAGCCAGATTTCTTTCGTAATGAAGTTACTGTATATTAATTTCAGGCTTTTATGTCTCTGTGTGGTATCATGTCCACCACAGACACACCTGAGAGTTCAGACTCGGGCATGGCTGTCCCTCAGGAGTCCAGCAGACTGGAGCCTCTTCCTGTAGAAGAGCCGCAGAGCCAGGTCCTGTCCAGCCTGCGTCTGGAGAACCAATTGCTGCGCAGTGAGGTGGCCTCCCTCAACCAGGAGATGGCTTCAGTCATCCAGAGAGCAAAAGACTTGCAAGATGGTAAGAGAAAAGACAAAACCTGGACAATGATGGCCTACATTTATACACCTCTCTCTGTATTGATTAAGTTGTTTTCTACTCCTGTAGATTTGAACCATGCCAGACTACGTACGGACAAATTGAACTCAGAGCAGTCTCAGACTGACCGGACGTTACGACAACTTCGGTCACAGGTTGATGACCTGACAGAGGCCCTTTCTGCCAAAGATGGTCAACTTGCAGTCCTGAAAATCAGACTTGATGAAGCAGATCAGCTACTGAAGTCCCGCAGTGCTGCACTAGAGGAGGCACAGAAGGAAACGTCCAGGTACACTCTTTAAGACCATTGTTTTGAAGTAGAGATCATATGCAGCCTTTTGGGAATTGTTTTGGACACTATTTTACTGTTTTGTTTTTTGTTTTTTAGAATTATGCAAAACCACACAGAAGGGAGTAGCGTACAGTCCCAAGCTCTTGAGACGATGCAGGAGAGGCTGCGAGAGGCTGAGCTGGCTGTTAGGAGGGAACAGGACAGCTATCGACAGATGCAGGTGCTCCTTCTCTTCACCTATACATTTAGTTATTATTTGTGCCTGAGTAAAAATAGAATTTAATTTTACGTGCACACTGAAAAACTCAAGGCTCGATTGAACACATGGAAATTCTAATCCTCTTTTCTTGTGTAGAGTGAGTATGCTGGTCGCCTGTCCAGACTGGAGGCTGAGAGACAGGCCCTTGCTGAGACGGTGACAGCAGCAGAGCGGCGAGCGGCAGAGGAGAAGCTCAGGGTGGACGACTTCCAACAGCAACTGAAGAGTGCCAAAGCTGCAGCTGAGACTGCCAAGCAGGAGTTACAGGACTATAAGCACAAAGCCTCACGAATCCTACAAGTAAGGCTCACTGCCACAGGCCCTCAATAAAACCATATTTGTCATGGGTAGCATCTGAATTTATTATTTGAATTGTGCCAGGCTAAAACTAACCCTGTGTTTGCCTCCCCCTGGGATTCTGCTATTCTTTTTTATTATTAGCTTTATTTTGGTATCACTAAACTGTTAACTGTAAACTTTTTAATTCTTTAGTCCAAAGAGAAGCTCATCAGCAGTCTGAAGGAGGGATCTGGTCTGGACACACTGGACGGCAGTGGGGCCATGGCTCTGGAAATGGAGGAACTGCGTCACGAGAAGGATCTGCAGAGGGAAGAGATCCAAAAACTACAGGGGCAAGTGCGCACGCTCCGAACAGAAATACAGGTGAGTTGCTGTAGATGTCAAGAAACGAAAAACTGGTAAAGTGGAAATAAAAAGTAATACTATATTGAACCCTGTGTGGACAGTTAGAGGAAAAGTCCACAAGGCACCTTTTAAACAAACAAAGCCACTGTGACAAATTTGTACATGGCTCTGTAGTCAAGTGTGTTTAGGTTTTTCTGTCTAACTTTGGTTCGACTTTGTTGACTTTGTTCCTAGTATGAAAAGATCACAAAGATGTTGGTAAATTCAGCTGCACACACAGTCAGACGTATTTTCTCTCTCAGGATTTGGAGAATCAGGCCCTGACGGAGACAGAGGTGTGGCGGGAGCAGCAGGAGCAGTTACAGGAGCAACAGGCTTTACAGAACAGAGCTAAGCAGGAGGTGGAGGCTGAAGTCGAGCGTTACAAACAGGTAAGGGAGAGTGATGACTTCCTTAAACTGCGTGTCATGGATAAGTCTTGAAATTACATGTATAATTGTTGCATGTCTTATCAAATTCCTAAATTGTGTGAAATATTCTTATGTTTTGTTTTTTTTTTTTAATCATAGGAGCTGCAGTACTTAGAGGAAGAGCAGCATCGGGCCAAAACAACTCTGCAGAGCCGAATCAAGGACCGAGAAGATGAAATCCAAAAACTCAGGAATCAGGTCAGCTGCTTTCTAATCATACAGTGTATGTGAATTCCTCAGTCAATGCTTGGGAACATCTCTGGGATTTATAGGATATGTAGTCTTTGCGAAACATTCGCATTAACAATGCCTCTCCTCTCATTTTCTTATTTTTACCAAACCAATTTAACAAAAAGCTACATGTTGATGTTTTAAAATGCTTATACATATCACCGCTAACAAAGCATATTCTGATATTTCTTTACTCCTCCAGTTGACCAACAAGACTCTCAGCAGCAGCCAAACAGAGCTGGAGAATCGGCTCCACCAGCTGACAGAGACGCTGATCCAGAAGCAGACAATGTTGGAGGCTCTGGGCACGGAAAAAAGCTCCCTGGTCTTCCAGCTGGAGCGACTGGAACAGCAGCTGAAGAACACCCAGGGAGGACAAAGTGGAGGGCCAGCCATCAACATGAGCAGTCTCGATGGCCCAGGTAGGCCAGGTCGAAGTCAGGGTAAAAAAAAAAAAAAAAAAGCAGATGATTGTTAGGGGCAGTGATATGTATTTGTAGGGCAGTTTTATCTAAATCTCAGATATCACTGCACAATTCTTGACATTTAGTTGATAACAATGCTGTCATCAGACCACAATTTTGACATTCAAAGGTAACTAGTATTTAAAATTTCAATGTTTTTTATGAGGCCAAAGCAAAAAAAAAAAAAAAACCATTAAAAACCATGAAGCAAGCATGCAGAACATATTGTATCTTGAAATCATTGCTGAAATCAGTCTTTTTCTTTTGTAGAAACTTTCATTACCAGAACAGCAGCAGCTGATTTACCTTTACAGTTGATCCAGTTCCCTTTTTTTCATTTATCTATTTTTTATTCTACCAAATTTTCACATTTCTCTCCCTGATTTCAAGAGTCACTAATTTCACACAGCTAAATATGGGCAACAGAACTATATATGGAATATACCAATGCATTGACTTAAAAAATTTCTTTTAACAAACATTTGGCCATTTTCTGTTTCATTAGTTGGTATTTTCTGCATGTTAAACTTTCAGGGGCACGACAAAGAAACACACCAGTCCTTTTCAGTGATCAGGAGAGTCCAGGTGTGTATGGGAAAGTACGCAAAGCAGCCAGCACTATTGACCGTTTCAGGTAAGTGTTTTTTTTGTCCTCAGTGTCACTTTACTATAATTACACAGTTTTTCTCTGTTATGTGATCTGCAGTGATAAATAGAAAATCTTGTAATTTCAGCATAAGACTGGGGATCTTCTTGAGGCGCTACCCTATGGCCAGAGTTTTCGTTATATTGTACATGGTGAGTATTTGTTTGAGATGGTATGCAAGTTTTAGCATCTATCATTTGCTCAAAAGGTGAACACCGGTCAATAAAATAAATAACTTGTCAACTTCTTTTCACAGGCTGTACTGCATCTGTGGGTCATGATTGTTCTTCTTACTTACACACCAGAAATGCACCATGGCCATCCTGATGGAAGATAGAAGACTTTAATTTTACAGGCTGTTGTTTAAAGATGTTTGCTCTATGTAAGGATAGTACAAGCTGCTGGAATATGGGCTCTGGGACCTGACTCTCCCTGTTTTGCACAGATATACTATTAATTAAAGACATTTCCTCTGATTTATTCTTTATTGTTTCCCACTGAAGAAATATAACTGACAACTGCATTAAGTTTTAAAATAATTATGGAGTGATATACTGTATTGTTGGTCTCATGAAAGGACATTAAATCAAATGATCTTGCATCTGTTGTTCTTATCACCTTCTTTCAGACCTCTGTTCTCCTGAGAGGTTGTATTTAACACTGTGTAAAAAAGAATCTTTTAATAAAGAAATTAGAAGAAACAACACCGCCTGGCACTAATTTTATTGCCAGTTTTTAAGGCATTATGTGGGCCACTCTGACTACTTTTAGGCATAAACTAGTCTTCTGTGACACTTTAGGAGCTTTGTCAAGTCTGAGAAAATAAACCTGGCTCGGGCTCGGAGACCAACAAATTGTTGGTGTGTAGGATTCAGTGTTTTTGGAGCCTACAAAGGCCAAAGGCCTACAACACTACATACAGTGGGTGTGGAAGGGCCTTACAACTTATTATTAGTGGTCTAATATATCTATTTCTAATAATGACTGCATAGTAATGGTAAAATTGTTCTAGGCCTATAGTGTGATTTTAGGAAAATAGGAATATTTGTTGAATATTCCCTGTGACCTCCTGGCACATGAAAGGTCCCACATGTACCAACAGCCCTAAGAAATACTTAAAATTCATACTTAGAGTCTCTAAGAATGTCACACTTCTCAATATGAACTAGTTATCATGAATTAAATTCACCTTATTGAGGTTTTATAAACTGATTCTGGTTCTCAGTTGCATCAGTTTATGTCGCTATAAATATGTTTTATGACATATTACAGGCCTGAATATTTTTACAATAGTTTTAATAGCTGGAAACTTTGTAAAGGCAAGTTTATCTGTATAGCACATTTCAACAACAAGGCAATTCAAAGTGCTTTACATAAAACATAAAAGGCATCAAGACATAATGTAAAAGAAACACAATAGATTATAAAAAGACATTTAAATACAATTAAAAAGACTTAAATAGAAAATAAAAATAAGCTAAAATAGAATAAGACAGATAAAATGAGACTAAAATGTGATTCAATAAGAGTCAAGTCAAGTTTTTTAAATCAAGTCTTCAGCCTTGATTTAAAAAAAGTGAGAGTTGGAGCAGACCTGCAGTTTTCTGGGAGTTTGTTCCAGATATGTGGAGCATAGAAACTGAAAGCTGCTTCTCCGTATTTAGTTTTGACTTTAGGGACACAAAGCAGACCAGTTACAGATGATCTGAGAGGCAGGATGGTTCACAGTGTAGCAGCTGATCAGAAATGTATTTTGGCCCCTAAACCATTCACCGCTTTATAAACCAACAGCAGTGTTTTGAAATCAATTCTTTGACAAACAGGAAGCCAGAGTAAAGACCTGAGAACTGGAGTGATGTGATCCACTCTCCTGGTATTAGTGAGGTGAGAAATGATGAGTGAAATTGCATCAAAACTGTGCTGTCTGCATGTACGGAAGGCTGAAGTAAAAAAAATAATAATAATATGGAACTTACAACAGATTTACCATTCCAACAAGAGTAACAAGGCAATGTATGCTTGAGGTAATGCACAGATCACAATACATCAATAAAGAAATAAAAATAAATAAATAACAAATAAAATTAATTAAATTAATTACATAAGGCTCTAGTTTTCACAGTTTTAGAGTTTGTGCAGTATGTTAGTGTCTCTGGGTAGGATTTTTAGTGGGACATGAAAACATATTGGTTTGGTTTCTGTTTTGCCAAATTGCTGGCGTGTATGTGGAATTTTGCTAATAAAGAAATAAGATTATTAAAATACATTCAGTTTTAATTTTGAGTTGAGTATCTAATTTTCTTTTTAAAAAAAGATTAAGGTCATACCAAACAGTCTGATTAAAGGTACAGTCCCAAAAGATGAGTTGTAAAGAAGCTGTGTTTGTCTAACTCTCAGTTGAAGCTCTTGAACGCACCTTGAAGTTGTTGGTCCTCCAGCATCCCACAATGCACCGCTGCTGCGCTCTGTGTCCACGTCAAACCTGACAGCCATCGCCGCCGCAGCAGCCGAGCTGATAATGGCTGCAGTTGAGGTGGCACTTTCTGGGAGCTGTGTTGGTCAGACTGGCTAAAAAAGCTGCAGGGAAACAGCACTCACGTTTACCGCAGGTGATACAGTCTTCAACGTAAGGACGTCATTTAAACTATTCGCTGTCTGGCTGTGATATAATGTCGCTTAGCTTGCTAGCTTTGATAAATTCCTCCAGGCTACTGGTCAGCTGTTATTATCCGGAGTCAGAGCTAAATGAGCGTCTGTCAGCCTGAAAACCGACTTTGTGACGTGAGAACAAAGTGGATTTTAAAAGTGAACTCCGTCTCTGTGTTTCAGAGTTTACAGTTGAGCTTAATGACCGAGCTGACTTTATCAACTCTCGAGTCAAAGCTAAGCTAGCACCCCCCCTCCTCCTCTTTCATCTCCTGTTCGTCCACCGGGGCCCTGCTTTGTTTTTGTTTTTTTACCCGTCTTGAAGATGTCATCGTGGCTGGGTGGACTCGGCTCCGGCCTCGGCCAGTCCCTGGGTCAGGTCGGCGGGAGCCTGTCGTCTTTCACCGGGCAGATATCAAACTTCACCAAAGACATGTTACTGGAAGGGGTGGAAGAAGTAGGAGGTAAGTTTGTGTCTCTCTCTTGTTTTCTCTTTGGTGACCACATCATCATGAAGCACACCAAGTTTTTGATTCACACACCTGTAGCAGTAGACATACTTTTCCAGTTGATACTTGCAACTAGTTTTTAAGCAAGTTCCCCTTCACTCAAAAATATGTTTCACTTCTTATTCCTACTGTTGGATGTTTTAGCTTCACTGTGCAGAATGATGTACATGCAGAGTTTGTTTTCACATTAATCTGCTGAAAGTGGAAAGTTTCTAAGTGCTCATTGAAAATCCAATTTTAAGGGCTGGGCCAATATTCAACTTACACAAGTGTGATGTGGAAATTTGAAGCCTCCAGTGCACAAACACTGAGAATAAACTTTACGGTGAAATAGGAGACATCTTGTGTCAAGCAGTTATAAACATCTGATATGAAATATATTAGATTATTATAGATTCTGGGATTTTTAATGAGGTAGAAGGAGTAGATGCAATTTCAAGGATTTTAACAAGATAATTTAACTTTTTTGTGGAAAAACCATGTTAGACACAAATTATTATTAAAGTAGAATTTATATATATCTTAAATATGTCTGGAGGGGATCTTTAAAAACATTAGCTGGTGGTCTGTCAAAAAATGATCTTTCTAAAAATCCAACAAAAAAAAAAAAACAATGAAAAAAACGTCAAAAAAATCAAAATTGTGCAGACATTGCAGCTAACTGTATGATACTACATGAACTAAAGAGGCACATTGACACGTTTAAAGCAAAAGGGAAGTTTTGCTCACATGTCTCCTCTCATTTAAATCTAGTAACTACAGAAATATGTTCCAGTAATTATTTAACCTCAGATATCCCTCACTACACACTAATGCTGGCAGATCTAGTTTCAAACGGACTGAACTGCAAACCCCTCTTGGAGATATTAAAGCTTTATTATCTGATGTTTTTTTACGGCTCTTGTTACTGTTTTTATTCATTCTTTGTTGATTTTGTAGTTGTGTTGTTTCTGTTTGCTGATTGTGTTCTCTCTTGAAAAAGAGATCTTAATCTCAGTGAGACTTCCTGATTCAATTTTAAAAAGTCAATATTTTGTTTACATATAAGTATATTGGTTAGTTGATTGTTATAGTGTATCTGCCTGAAATAAATACCTACTAAGGGTCCCTTAAAATTATCAGGTCCTGAAATACCAAGATTTTATTATTAAGGAACACTTTAAGATACTCAGCTGTCATCATGGGAGGCAAATGTCAGCTGTCAGTTCATAACAGAGACAAAGCAGCATTACACTGACTGAGCAATGAAAGATTTCTTGCAGAAAAACTGCCATAACTCAAAAATATACTTATAGTATCTAAAGGCATCTAGAAACCTGGAAGCTTCCAAACAAGTTCTGGCTGATCTATCCCAAATGTTAAGAACAGGTAGAGACAATGCTTGAAGCAATCATAAGACAAACACTGCCAGCTTATTAGGTACATCTAGCTAGAACTAACAAATGCAATAAATTCTACCTTCATAAAGGTTACAGTGTTCAGTTTTTGTTGAAATTGTTTTAGAGAGGTGTTGATTTAACTTTATGGTTATGCTGAGAGGTGTTTCTAGTATTTTGCCCACCCCATTTATATCAATGAGGGGAGAGTAAATATTATTTCTCTGTATAACGCAATACAACTCAACAGCAGCACAAACTACAGCCTCAAAAAAGACTCAACACCTCTCTGAAACAGTTTCAACAAAGACTGAACGTATAACTATAACGAAGGTAGAATCTGATGCAGCAGTGGTGCATTAGACTGCATTCATTTTAGCTAGGCTAGGCTACAATGTAATATTTTGGTGTGTATAGTATGTTTATGCTACATGTGCATCATTAAAATGATCAGTATCCATTTCTAATTTGGTCCAAGTCATTTCCAATAAAAACAGTCAAAACATTTCTCAATTCCAGAGTATTTACCATGAAGTTATTAATACATTGCTAAAATATTGGTAGTTTAAATTTTTTTTAGCTTGTGTGTCCTTATCTACATGACTACAGTCAGGAACCGACTCTGTTAAGGAGAAAAACTATGTAACTAATTAGTGACACACTGAATTTGTTAATGTGCTGCTTTGTCTGACTGAAGTTTTAAAGATATCCCTGTTCTCGTATGGATTAGTGACTATATGTAAACATTACACCATGAAGAGTGTCTGACCACTTGCGTGACAAGAATGTTTATCTGAGCTTTGCATCCAAACAGTTTCATGAGCAGTGAACTAGAAAATGTAGCTCTGTGCCCACAGATTTGAATGCCTGTGTCTCTTTAAGTGACTCTTATCTGCCTCAGTATCTTACTATAAAAGACTTCAGACTGCTGCTGAGATCACTTACACTTCACTGTTTAAATTACAGTAGATAGTCCCTTTTTAAATACTAAATACTCCCTTTTCATACCACCACTTCCTTAACCACACTGTATTTCAGTATTAGCTTTAAATGGACACAGTACAGATGTTCACATAGGAAGGCCACATATTCGCAGTTCTGTTTTCGTGCTTCGTGCTAACTGAACACATACAGTAGGATTATGCTATGATAATTATAGGGGAGACAGACTACCACTAAAATCCAACATTTTTTTTTCCTGACAGAATCAGTTTGTAGTGCCAGAGAATGAACTTGTGACAGTGTTAAGGTGCTCTTAAAAGTATGCACAGAAGCTCTCTGTGTTTTTTTTTTTTTTTTTTTTTTTTTTAAAGACATGCTTTAGTTGAACTTCATCTGTCAAAAATAATTTCCTCAGTTGTCTGGTGGAATTTTTTCATGTACAAGTTAAAGAAAGTCAAGCACTGTCATCTGTAGAAAAGTATATTTTTGTGTAAAAGTTTATTTGGCTGTAAAATCTCAAGCAAACATTCTCAGTTCATGCAGCCACTCCCTCATTCATAGTCAGCTGGGCTTTAGGTAACAGCCTCATGGCACCATAGATTACAGCCTTCATTGTTTGGTTTCCAGTTCGTGGACAGAAAGTTTCTCATGTTTAAATTCTAAACTGATATTCCCTTTGAAATACTGATGTCTGATTCTGACTTTAATAGTACAGTAAGTTACTGATTTGCAAGGATCGTTTTTATCACCAAGTCTAGGCCTGCTTCATGGAGTCAAAATGCGATGATTATAAAGCTTATATCACAAGTGCTCCATCACATTTGCCCAATTAAACCCGAAAGCACCATCAGTCTAAAAGCACAATGAGTGATGAAGCAATGACGAAAGAAAGAACTTTGGCCGCAGATCTCCAACTCACAGCTCCAGTCAAAAATCAAAAGTATGAGTTCTTATCACCGTGTAGGGAGGACTTGGCCAGCTGTGATTTTGCATACCAGGCCTGAAATCTATCTTTTAAGTAAACTTTAAAGAGAGGAATAATAATAATAAATATCTGGAACTGGATTTTGTCTGTAGCTTCAGTTTAGTTTGTGTAGTAATGAGTGTTATGTGTTGGCCAATCTGTGTCCAGCTGTTAAGATCTCATAGCCCTGACAAGATCTGTAGAAATGTTGGCCTGCTCAGCCATGAATGTTTGTTTGTCATGTGAGCCTCGCTAAGCAGATCTGTGTGTGAGATGTGTGCCTAAGATAGAGAAGGTAGGCAAAGCAGTCACAAGTTAGTATCTCTTGAATGTGCCGTGTGCCATGGTAGGTAGTGAATAAAAATGATCAAGGTGTTTGTGTTTCTTTTACTGTTTTTATGGGAATAAAAACATTAAGTTCTGCTTGTTGAATATCTGTAAACCAAATTAATGCTGCTTGGTTTTACATTGAGAGTCTCATGTAAAAAGATTTACAAGTGTGAATAATATTGTCACTGTCTTTATGTCTGTGTTTGTGATATGTTCAATGCTATTTTTTCCATGTAACTGCAGATGCTGCTACAGAACTGCAGGTGTCCAATTCCAAGTTGGCTGAACTCAAGGCTTCATTTACCACCCAGAAATCTGAGGTTAGATTTTTTTTGTTTACTTTCTCCAAAGCGGGCTTTCTGACTTGTCACAGCAAGAAAAAAATAACATTAATGATGGCTCCGCTTTCATTAAAGTGTCCCAGAAATGCACAATACCACGGCCCTGAAAGTGACACACCTAAATGGAATTACGCCATTTTAAATGTTATTGTTATGAAAGACAAGGCAATTTAAAACCAAATAATGCATGTTTTAATCAATCCCACATATGAGGAGGGACCCAAAAATTCCTGGAATTATTAAAAAAAATGTCGTCATAAATATTTCAGTAAAACCTTTCTAATCCCCTTCGAAGTAGATGTGATACATTTGTCCCAGTGCTTCTCCCATTCCTGGAAACATTCATCAGTCATCTCTTGTCATCGTGTCCAGAGAGTTTCTTTCCTGGATTTCTTCCACGGTGGCAAATCTTCTCCCCTTCAGTGCCAATTTTAGTTTCACCAAGCTATAGGCAGACGCTACCTAGCAGCAAATCAGATAATTACACCATACTACCATGTTATTGATGGCTTCCCGGGAATTTTTTGGGTCCCCCCCTCATACACCGCTCTGCTTCTATAAATACTAAGTAGAGCACCAAATGTATATTAATCCAGAGTTAAAAATAGTCCCCAACAAATCCACCATATACTCCTGTTTGAGTGTGGAAATTGCTTAAAAAAAACTGAACTATACATATATGTACTTTTGACCTGCTTTTTAAAGATTAACACATTTTTGTTTTTGTCTTTTCATTTGATTTGTTGAGTAAAATATAGAAAAGCATTATGACATTATCCTTTAAACTTTGTGCAGATCCCCCTTGAGCAACTCTCTAAATCCTCACCAGCTCCAAGGTGCTGCTCTGTACTCGACCATGACCCCTGACCTTCCTGTAAAGGAGGCAAGAAAAATGTTGTGTATTATTGACCGACTCTTCTCTCCTCTTCCCTTTTTGTTGCAGTACGACAGACTAAAGAAGCTCCACGCAGAGCTCGAAGAGAAGCTGGAGGCATCAGAGATCCAGATTAAACAACAGTCTGCGGAGTACAGAACTCTTCTGCAACAGAAAGATGTATGTACATTTGTATTTACAATTAAAGCATTTAAATGATTGCAATATACCTCACCTAGATGTCGAAAGTAAGTGTATTACCATGTAGTTATAGTGTAGTTGGCTCTATCAGTTGTTGCATCTCAGCGCATCAGAGTCAATATATGTAGAGGAAAAAGCAAATTAAATTTCAGATATAAAAACACCTGCTGCTCTCTGAATATTCAGTTGTCTAAAGTACTTTAAGAGATGTTTAGAAGCACAGTTTGCCACATTAAAAATAATGCAGTGTTGAACCTGCATGGATGCAGATTAATTTAACATTCATAAGTAGGAAGCACACAGAAATCAGCCAAAGACAAATCAAACGGATGGCAAAAGCATGCATACTGGCTGTACTGCAGAGGTTGTGTTTTGTGAGACAGGTAATACTTTAAGATGATCAGCCAAGTCTTGTCAAAACAGAATATTGATGTAAGACTCATATAAGTGCCAAGTATAAAAGGTTCCTAATGTTCATCTGTGTCTTCCCAGGTGGAGATCAGTCACCTAAAAGCTCGGCAGAATGTCCTCCAAGAAGAAGTCCAGAACCTGCAGCACTCAGCCCAGTCTGCCTCCGCTGGCCTTGCGGTGCTGCCTGTCACCACTACTTCCTCGACCACTACCTCCTCTTCTGCTTCCTCTTTCCCGTCGCGCCCCTCAGGGTCCAACCAGGGTTTCCACAGTGATGAAATGGACCTCAGCGACGTCATCTGGTCGCAGCAGGAGATCAACCGGCTGTCGACAGAAGTCATGCGTTTGGAGGCAGAGGTGGCGCACTGGAGGCGAATGTCTCAGGTGATGATAATAATGAGAATTTGTTGATGTAGCAAGACAGATGGGTTCTGATACAGGGAGAGGACCTGAGTTATCCAGGTAAAGGATAATCTCTCTAATTGCTAGGCCGCCTTGATGCCCTGAAAGCATAACTCAGGTTATTTATTATCAGAGACCTGCATTTATTTGCAGGTCTCTGATAACTCAGGTTATTTATTATCAGAGACCTGCAAATAAATGCTTTGGTTCTATTTTATCATGGCAGATGCATGTGAGTTGCAATAAAGGACAATGTGCCAGATAATAAAAGGTTAAACCAATCACAAGAAACTATATTACTTTCAGTTTAGTATATTATACTTTGCAGATGCTCTTAATCTAAATTGTTTAGATTTGTTAAACTCGATCTTTCTGGCACACCTAGCAAGATAAAAACAAATGCTAAGAAACATTCACAGAACAAGAGCTGTACAGTCTTTATATCAACATAAATTGAACTAGATGTTATTGTATTGTGTCACTGAGGAGGTCACATACTCATTTTATTTCCTTTCAGGCATCTACAGCAGCAGGAGCCGGTAACGGCGACCAGAGTGAAATTCTCAAACTTCAAAGGACTATTAAGGTGAATTTGTCATAGTTGCCAGAATAAATTAAATTTACGGTAGAATGCAACTTGCCCAGACAATAATGACACCGAGACGCTAACCTTGATGTTATTTCTGCTTTGGAGCAGGATCTGAGAGAGGAAATGAGTCGTGAGGTGGATGAACATCAGCATGAACTGACTGCTCTGCAGGACGCCCAGCGGCAGAAGATGGCTGACGTTAGCCGGCGGCACAGAGAGGAGCTAGCAGAGTACGAGGAGAGGATAGAGGAGCTGGAGGAACAGATTCAGAGCGGTTAGCCTGAGTTTGGCATTTTTTATTTTAAATTTGGAAATGAAAGCTTGTGGCAGGGAAAGGAACTCTGAGAATTTAGTGAGAAAATTTAACCCCCTCCTCCAAATCCTTCTCTCCAGGTGGTGGTCAAGCCACTTCTCCATCAGACGCCTCCAAGCTGCTTGAACTCCAGAAAACCATGAAGTCCCTGCAGGAAACAGCTGAGCAGCGGGAGAAGCAGCTGTCTGAGCTGTCTGCTAGCCTGGAAGAGGCACAGAGGAAACAGGCGTCGCTGCAGCTGGAGAGAGATGATGCCCAGGAAGAGAACGCCGGGCTGCTGCAGAATTACACTCGGCTGCAGACCTCCGTCACCGAGCTCCAGACTCGAGTACAAGAGCAGGAGGGGAAGGCTCTGCAAAAAGCCCAGCTAGACCATGAAATCCAAGTTTTGAGGCAAAATCTTGCAGGTATTCTGTCTTTATTTGGATTCTTGTTGAATACAGCTGGGTCTCATTTGCTTAACTAGAAAATTAAGATTTTTCTGTAGTTCTTTTGTGCTTTTTCTAACTTTTTTATGAAAAATTTAAAAAATGTTAATGTTTGATGTCATACCTTTGGTTGCAGTAACCTCATATCAGTCCTGCATAGTAACAGAATATTATTGAATTCTTTCCTATCAGCCATAGGTTGTCTTCTTTCATAATTATTCTACATATTAACTAAAGTTTCTTATTTTCAGCTGCAGAAAAAGAAATAGAGAGACTGAAAAACCTGGATGAGGTAAGTGTGAATATAAACAATTAACCATCCATCATTATTAAATATTTATGCTGTATGTAGTCTCAGGTTTTTATATTTTCCTCCTTGTTTAATGACTTTTCTAACTTTTTGTAAATCAGGCAGAACCAAAGGAAGAAGTTGAGCATGCAGACATCTTAGAGCTGAACACCATCATTGGGACATTGAGACAGGAAAAGGAGGTCCTAGAACAGGAAAAGGTTTGTTTATCTGATGCAGAAAATGATTTTAACCACAGGCTGCCCTAAATATCTGTGATATCTTTATTAATACGATTAAAAGTAAAAGTAAATAGGTCACTTGTGACATATATAGCAGCAGTATAGAACATGGTAATACATTTTTATTTGTCTATATCTGTTTTCAAAGTATATTTACATGTGTTAAATTATTGGTAAGACAGAAAAAGATGGAGAAAATAGATCTCCAGAATAGCCAATGTTGGGGTTTGAAAACAATGTTTGCTGAAGTAAAATATTGATTTTACATATCAAAGGCAAACATAAGATCCTTTTAATTTTCATTGGTTAGTTTATGTGCAGTTTGCTGGCTCCTGTTGTAATGATGTAAATAATGTGTGTGAAAAGTACACAATGTAAATAACAGAGCTCTAATTTGAAGTGTAATTCTTGATTTGTGTGCAGCTTAATCTGCAAGAGAGACTGAAAGTGGCAGAGGAACACACAGTTAGCAATAATGGAGCTGAATCGGAGTCACTAGAAGATCTACAGACAGAGCTGGAGAGGAGAGAAAAGGCCCTGAGAGCCACTGAGGAGGAACGTGACACCCTGATGTCTGAGCTGGAGGAACTAGACCAGCAAAACCAGGAAGCAACACAGGTCTGACTGACATGGTGGCTTGCTTTTTTGTTGTTACACTGTTAAAATATAGCCAAAAATATCTTCCCATGTACATATGACTTCATATTTTTAGGGTTTTTAAACTCATTGTGGTTATGTTAAACTGTGAAATTATACATAACCCACCTAACTTAGCCTACCAAGTTTTTATAGTCTTCCAGTAATGTTAATGTTTAATACCAGGATTTTCAAATCAAGCAAAACACTAAGGTTTGGTTAAAAAATTGGAAATGTGTAGAAATACAGCACAAAATTAGGTAATGTGAACATTTTTTAAAAAAAATCTTTCACTGCGTTCACTGGGTTTTTATTTAGTTTTGTTTTGTTTTTTCTAGCATATGATCTCTGTGAAGGAGCAGCTCTCTGGACAGCTGAAGGAAGCCGAGGCAGAGCTATCAAGACTGACTGCAGAGCTCAACACAACCAAAGACCAGAAAAAGGCAGTGGAGCAAGAGCTGGAGACCCAAAAAGAGAAAATAAGCCAGAGCGCTTTCACCCTTAACGACCTGCATATGGGCAAACAGCAGTTGGAACGGACAGTGAAGGAGCTGAAAGACAAACTGGGACATGCACACGAGCAAAGCAGGGAGGCTCGCAGGGAAATCTCAGAGCTGAAGAAGACTTTGCAGGAGAGAGAGGAGCAGCTGTCTGTCGCCCGAGAAGGGCTGGAACAGACAGGGGAGAGAGGAACTGAGGCACACGCGGCTGAAGAGGAGCTAGCAGGGAAGAAGAGGGAGCTGTCAGACCTCAGAAGAGAACTGGATGAGATCAGGAGCTCTCAGGAGAAGGTGATGTCAGAGGACTATGAGTTAAAGATGGAGAACAGGAGATTGAAGGAGGAGAGCGAGAAGGCTATGGGTAAAGTGGAGGAACTTAGGCAGATGAAGGAAAACCAGACAGCTCTGAACAGGACAGTGCGGGAAAAGGAAACTCGAATTGAAGCTCTAAAACTGGAGAAAAATCAGCTTGAAGATGAATTGAGGCAGACTGAGAGGACACTAACGGAGCAGGCAAAACAATACCAGCAGACCATCGAGGAGCTGACCCGAGCCCGCTCCATGGATGCATCGGCTTTACAGACAGAGCATGAGCGCGCCATTAAACTCAACCAGGAGAAGGACATGGAGATAGCTCAGCTGAAGAGAGACATTGAGCAGTTGGCGTCTGACCACAGAGACACCAATGAGATGCTTTCGATCACAGTTTCAGGGCAGAAGCAGCTGACAGATTTGCTGCAAGAGAAGGACGTCTTCATGGATACTTTAAAACAAAACGCTGCAGAAACGCAGATGGAGATGGAGAACACGATTTCAGTCGCAACGAGGGAGGCTGAAACCCTCAGGCAGGCACTAGAGGACAAGGAAAAACAGCTGGGAGGTATGAAGGAGGAGAACAGCCATTTGAAAGAAGAGATTGACCGGATCAGAGATCAGCAGAGCAGACCTCAACCTCTGGCTGAGCCCAGGACTCTGGACATCATCACTGAGCTGGAGACAGAGATAACCCAGCTCAAGTCCTCCAGGAATGGCCTGGAAGAGGAGGTCCAAACTCTGAAAAGAACCGTGGAGGAACAGCAGACCTCTCTCCTTCTGTTGCAGCAGTCCCTCCAGGCTCAGCAGAGTGAACTTGAGCAGGCCCATGCTCGCCATCAGCAGACCACACTCAATTACGACAAACTTATCCATGCCAGAGATGAAGAGATAGCCCGACTCCAGCAGGGCCGTGCTGACTCCCCACCTGTGCAGGGAGAGGTCATCCTGCAGGAGGACAAGACTCAGTCTCTAAATCAGGAGAATGGCAACGAGAAGCACGACTTGTCCAAGGTAGAAATAGAGAAACTGGTGAAGGGCATAAAGGAGAAAGAGACTGAGATCAGCCAGCTGAACGAGAAGAACCTCTCGCTGACCAAGCAGCTGGACCAGCTGGTGGTGTCTCGCGATGAAGTGGGCAAACTGTCCCAGATGATCCTGCAGAAAGATCTGGAGATCCAGGCGCTTCATGCAAGAGTCTCCATGGGTGGAGGCGGCGGACACAGCCAGGACGTCATGTTCCTACAGCAGCAGCTGCAGGCGTACGCTGTGGAGAGAGAGCAAGTGTTAGCCGTGCTTAACGAGAAGACCAGAGAGAACAGCCAGCTTCGCTCCGACTATCACCGTCTCATGGATATCATGGCGGGGAAGGAGGCGGCTCTGTTGAAGCTTCAGCAGGAGAACCAGCGCCTCTCAAACATGAGCGATCCCTCAGGAAGCCAAGAGATGTTCAAGGAGACCATCCAGAACCTGTCCCGCATCATCAGGGAGAAGGACATTGAGATTGACGCGCTGACCCAGAAGTGCCAAACACTGGTGACTGTCCTGCAGTCCTCAGGAGGGGAGTCAGGCGCCGGTTCTGGAGGTGTCAGCAGCAACCAGTTTGAGGAGCTGCTGCAGGAGCGGGATACCCTGAAACAGCAGGTGAAGAAGATGGAGGAGTGGAAGCAGCAGGTGATCACCACGGTCAAGAACATGCAGCACGAGTCGGCGCAGCTGCAGGAGGAGCTGATCAAACTGCAGGGTCAGGTCTCTGCTGACAGCGACTGCAGCTCCAAGCTGTCAGTGGACTACTCCCGACTGATCCAGAGCTATGAGCAGAAGGAAAGGAGGCTGGGAAGCCTGAGTCAGGAACTTGCTCAGGTCCAGCAGACCATCACCCAGCTCAGCACCACTAAGGATGTGCTGCTGGGTAAACTGGGCAACGTTGCACAGACTCCTGAAGTCGTAGCTGCTCAGTCTAGTGCACCTTCTCTCGCAGCGGAAGCTCCAAGTCACCAGACGGCTTCAACTGTAAATAATGAGAAACAGCAGGAGGACGTTGGATCATTGCGAACACAGCTGGCCGAGAAGGAAATCATGATCAGGACTCTTCAGGAGAACAACCACCGGCTTTCCAACTCAGCGTCTGCCTCAGAGAGCGAGCAGAGGAATCAGGCCGCTGAGGTCCAGCAGATCAGAGAGAGGCTGGAGGCCCTGCAGCGATCTGTGAGGGAAAAAGACTTGCTCATCAAAGCCAAAGGAGACCAACTAGGTCAAGTCAGTGAGACGCTACGGAACCGTGAGAATGACAACGAGGTGCTGAAGCAGGCTGTGACCAACCTGAAAGAGCGCGCTCTTATTCTGGAAATGGACGTGAAGAAGCTGAAGGAGGAGAACGAGCTTGTGGCTTCACGCTCTCGGGAGAAAGAGTCCGAGTTCAGAGCGCTGCAAGAAACCAACATGCAGGTGTCTCTTCTGCTCAGGGAGAAGGAGTTTGAGCTGAGTGCAATGAGTGATAAAGCTGCGACTGTGGAGAGGATGCTCAAGGACAAAGAGCAGGTCAGTTGGCAGCTAAAGCTTAATATATTTTATGTGTTCAGTAGAGATCAAACAACCAACTTCCAGGATTAGATTTATGCTAGAAATGTATGATTCATGTTGTGGTTGCATTCTTAACATATAAAGATTTCTGATTTACTCTGTTGCTGATGTGTTACAGGGTAAATCTGGTGAGCTCAATCAGCTCCTGAATGAAATAAAGTCCATGCAGGAGAAAGCTGTGGCGTTCCAGCAGGAGAGAGATCAGGTGATGATGGCCCTCAAGCAGAAACAAATGGAGACCACCGCTTTACAGACCGAGGTAGGAAGGCTCACTACTACCCTTTAATTTTACCTGTGCATCTGTGTTTGCTCACTGCTAGGTTTTTATCAGTAAGACAACTTGAGCATAGGTTTAAGGAAGATTCAAACACAGTCTGTTGTTGGGTAACTATTTTGCAAACCTCAAAGTACTAAACATTAAGTCAGATTCAGATGTGGTTATAGCATATTTTGAAGTATTCCTGTCATATTAAAAATGAAGTTACCAAAGTCAGAACTGATAAATTTCCACGCAGAGTGGCTTTAATTTGAGTATCAAAATGTATTAAAGCAGCCAGATTGATGGATTTGCTGTTAAATCTCAATATTTCGTTGTGTGACATTTCCACTAAATGTTAAGTATTTTAAAAATGCTTCAGGTTGCTTTGGTTTTTCCACATATGCCTGGAAAAAATATGGAGGATTCATTAATTTCCACATTTCCATAGTTCCATAGATAGTATATCAACTACTAGTTCCACAACGAGCAAGTGATAAAGCTTCAACATGTCACAAATCCCTTTGTATATCACCCAAACCCTAAAAATCCTGTGAACACATTTAGGTCTGCAGAAAATATGGAATTCATAAGTTGTTGTGTTATTCTTGTTGATCCACACACATGACGGCGTTTCCTCTTTTCTTCACAGCTGCAGCATATGAGAGACAAAGAACAGCGGCTCAACTTGGAGTTGGAAAGGTTACGCAATCACCTCTTGGAGATCGAGGACTCGTACACGAGAGAAGCCCTCGCTGCAGAGGACAGGGAGACCGAGCTACGCAGGAAGGTCGCCTTGCTGGACGACAAACTGGCCACGTCCTCTAGTGCTGTGGAGAATGCCAGGTTAGCATGAAGTAAAACTGCAGTCTGTACATTGGAGGTGATGTTGAAATACACTGTTAATGCATCAAGTAGAACACATCTCCACTGTGGTTTGCTAAAAATGCCCCCAAAGTAACCATAGAATAGGCATTATTGTATGCTTTGTAAAAACACACTTGTCTTATTATACTAAATAAAAACATGGATTTATAGCAGCTCTATCTGAGACCTTGTAGGATCACACATACAAGATGCAGACAGTTGGATATTGTTTTTCTCTCTTTGCTTTGCTTTCCTTGGCCTTGACTTTAACTTGACCTTTGATATTTTAAGAAACTGTCTGAAAAGGGTCTTACTTTGTCTCCTCCTCTTGGGCCCTCAGTTAGTGTGTTTACATGCACTTAAGTAACCATGTTACTGAGAGAAACCAGGTTACATGGGTAGTCTGGGAATGTGTTTATATGCACTGTAGTAACCTGGTTATTGTAAATCTGCGTATATATGCTGCAGATCAGTAACCAGATTTCTCCTCTACCCCCCAACCTCATTTTGGAAGCATGGCTTACTGATTTTAACAGCATTATTGAAAGAAGATGCTGCTTGCTGACTTTTTTTTTTTTTTTGCTGTGTGTGACAGACAGCTGAGCTATTTCTCACAGCGTGAAAGTGTCTGAATTTATCAAACAGTGAAATGTTCAGTGGTGGAAACTGACATATTTAGACTTCTACAAACTACTTTGTATTAGTTTCAGTGTCAGTCAGATTTTGGATGGAATTGTTTTAAATATAAGGACGCATCGCTCAATGTTAAAATCTTTCCTTTCATCCAGCTGCTCCACTGTTCTTTCCATCTATTATTCTGCATACTTGTAAAAAACTAATTAGAAACCCGGGTTCACATATATGGCAGAGAAATCTCTCTGTACTCTGCGAGAAACCTACCTGGGGAAATCAGGTTTCTCTAATCTCATACCCTGACTATGGCAACCAGGTTTTCTCTGACAGTTAAGAAATCATCTTTCTGGAGAAGACTCACTGTAACCTGGTTGCACTTAAGTAGTACATGTAAACGTATGATTCTCCATTTATATGCTTCCCCTGGGGTTGCACAGATGACATGCAGCTGTATATTCAGATAAAGGCGTTACAGATGCGTCTTGCATTATGTTACCTGTCACTGATATTAAGTGCTGGATGTCAAGAAAGTTCCTCCTGTTAAATGATTTTATTTTAACCATGTTACTGTTATCTTGGTCTCACTCACAAAGTTTTACCTCTCACTTCCATTTGGAGCAACCATGTTGCAGAACTGCCTTGCACATATTTTGTAAAAATAATCTTTTGTATAATTATTAATGTAATTCCTCCTGTTTTTTCTGCTTCCCTGCCTGTCTGGTGCCTTCAGCCAACAGGCCAGCCTGCAGGTCGAGTCTCTGCAGGAGCAGCTGAGCAGAGTGGTGAAGCAGAGGGACGACGCACTCATCCAGCTCCGGACCTCCCAGGAGCAGGTCAACCAGTACGCAGTTTCACTCTCCAATCTGCAGATGGTGCTAGAGCAATTTCAACAAGGCAAGTTGGCGGCTTCCTCTTCACACGTTCCGTCCACACTTCCATCCTCAGTGTATCTATGTTGTGCTGTATTTTTACAGTTTTCACTGTCATAATCACTGAACTTTGTGATTTTAACAGTGCTGTTTGTGCCTGCAGTCTGACAATTAAATTCCATATTACCTGTTATATTACTTTTCCTCTCCATTTCCCATTCAGAGGAGAAAGCCATGTACTCAGCAGAGCTTGACAAGCTCAAGAGGGAGAAGGAGGAGTGGAAAAGAAAAGCTCAGAGGCTGGAAGACCAAACATCTGCCCTTCAGGTAAACCAGCAATCAATCACTGACCAGAGAATCCATCCAATGTATATATATATCCAAAATGTGCCGTCAACAGCAAGGCCTTTAAATTGAAAACATATTCATATTCCTGCATATTTCTCGATGACAGCTGACATTGTAGCTGTATGAAAGCCATAATAACGGACGGTATACTTTGATGGCTCTGTGCTCTCTGTCAGATGAACCTCGACGAGGCCAACACCGCTCTGGATTCAGCGTCTCGCCTCACCGATCAGCTCGATCTGAAGGAGGAGTTAATTGAAGAGCTGAAAAAGCAAGGTGAGGCGCAGCTGTGCACGTTCATCAGCCAACTTCTCCACATGTCGTCTGAGGGTTTGCTTTTCCACAACAAAAGTTATACAAGGGAATAATTAGAATATCAGACAAAACGCAAAAAGCCTTTCAATTTTACAGCAAAATTAAAGGTGTGTTTATATGGTTGTAATAAAAATAAAGTCCTTATAAGCTGTTTTTATGTCTACTTGGTCTAAAGACTAGTGCACTGTTTCTACTTTTATTTAAGATTTTATAGAAGGCATCTGCCATCCTTTGCTGACTCCGTCTGGCTCGGCAGCCTTTCTTTTTTTCTTCCTCCCATACTCATATTTCTACTTTAGTGTTCACATGACCTTATCATAGTCTGAATAACTGAGCACAGACAAAATAAGTAAATATGTTAATCCCCCTGAAATTTAAGTGCTTATATTCTCCTATATTATTTTTTGTGTCACATTCAGCTGATTTCAGTCTTATCACTCTCACATATGGCCATTACATCACAGCAAATTCTCAGACTGTTTTTTTTTTTCGCCCCTCTCAGGCTGATATTCAGTCACTGTGTTTATCTAGACCTGATAAATCCTAGACAAATCACCTATGCAAAATTTACATCATGTGTATTAATAGCTGTAATAATGGTCTGATTCAATCTTGATAATGACAGGCCAACTCTGGTATTTTACTGTGTGTGTGTGTGTGTGTGCGCGCTGTTTGCAGTGGATGTGAGACAGGAGATGTTGGAGGAGGCGCAGAAGAAGCTGATGAACCTTCTGAACAGCACAGAGGGGAAGATAGACAAGTAAGCTCAGTCCTGTCTGGGTTAAATCTAACATTCCTTCTTCCAGCTACATGAGATCAGGATTAAAAAGTCATATGGTTTTCATTGGACTATCATACGTTACTAAGAAAAATCTTCCACAGTTTCAAGGGATTGTAGAAAGTCACACTGCAATATGAAAATGTGATAAGGACTCATCTTTGAAAGCATTAGTATGACATTTAGAGGATTACGCCTATGATCTGCTAACTAATGTATGTGTGTGAAAAAGCTGTATTCTGCCGCTGAAGCCAGAAAAGTGAGACATTTTTATATGTTAAATATGTGCACAATTACAGGCACCTAATGCCATAAAGAACACAGAAAAAGCTTGAACTGTCAGCTACTCTGGTGTTTTTTTTTACATTTGATGGTTTCGGGTTCTCAAATGTTCTTTTACATTATAGTAAACTGAATATTTGGGCGTTTGGGACTGTTTGTCGGACAAAAAAAGACATTTGATGACATCACCGTGTCTCTTTTTTTTTTTTTTTACTGTTTTATGATGTTTAAGAGACAAAACGATTAATCGAGAAAGTAATCGGTCGATTAGTTGATAATGAAAGTCCAACTAAATAACATTTGGCATTTTTGCTTGAAAAATGACTGAAATGATGAATCAATTGTCAAAATAGTCGGTAATTAATTTTCTTTCAGTCTACTGATTAATTAATTGACTAATCTGATGAAAATAATCATTATTTGCAGCCACAATACAAAACAATTGTGAGATAGATAGAAAATACACTATTGATAAAGAGTTTTGAACATGGGATCGTCTTACATATTGACACATTTAACACAGAAACAATACACTTAAAAATCTGGAGTTATTCTACTTTCAAAGAACCGGCCATGAAGTATGAAGGCCAGACTAAACATCACTTTGGCCTCCTTTTGTAAAAGGCAGCGATTATTATCACCACTCTGTGTTACGGGAATTTCAACTCATCACACCCTCTAGTAAAGTCAGTGGAAGAGTGTCCTTGTTGAATAAAGTTTACGGCAAGAGGCTATGACTCATCTTGTCTGTTAACGGCGCTTTTGTAATTGATGATCCGACTGCGGAGGGTGTGAAAGAGATGTACTCTCCCATCTCTCACTAACAGATGTACAGCTGTAAAGTGCTAGAATTCGTAGAAATTTTGTTTCCCCGGAGAAACAAAGGTAAACAAAAAATGTAAAATTTGATCCGTTTTTAAGTTTAATTATAATGCATGCAGCTGCCTCCTTCAAAAACTTGAATGACATCATGCCCTGTTGTTCATGCTGTTCTGCTTCCAGAGTCCTGATGCGTAACCTGTTCTTGGGATACTTCCACACACCTAAAACTAAGCGCAGTGATGTGATGAGGCTCATGGGAAATGTCCTGGGACTGAGCCGAGAAGATGTTGATAAGGTGAGAGATTTCTTGACTCATATTCAAAGTATTCACCTAAGAAATTGCATAATTGTGTTAATAAAATAGTTTCTTCATTGCAGTTTAATGCCATAAACGGTCAGTGAGCGATGTTTGTGGTATTATGCCATATTGGGAATAAACGTAGGTCATCACCAGACTAATAAATACAGAAATACAGCCTCTGCCCTACATCTGCTACGTATGTCGTAACTCTCAAATACTCCCTCGTGAGATTAAATGTACTAGAGGAGGGTTGTGCACTCGTGTTTTATCATCCTGTTCAGACCGCAATTATGAGCGGCCGAGTGGGATTCTAGTTGTAATTCATTTTGGGAAATACGCTTATTTACTTTTTTGCTGAGAGTTACATGTGGAGATTGATACCACTCGTGTCTGTGTGTTCAATGTGAAGCCACAAAGGGTTAGCTTAGCTTAGCATAAAGACTGGAAACAGGAGGAAACGGCCAGCCCGTCTCTGTCAAAAGGTAAAAAATACACCTACCAGCAGCTCTAATGCTCACTAACTAATACATTATGATATCCGTACAGAAAACCAAAGTGTACAAACTGCAAGTTGTGGTTTTGCAGAGGGGTTATGTGCTAAAATATACCAAGTCCAAGTCTCATTTTTGTGGTTAGCCTCTGCAAGTCTCTGCAGCTCTGTTGCTAAAATATCATAAAAGTAGAGTACAGATTTAAATTGTCTTCACAAAGCTGGATTTTATTGTATGCCCCTGTTGTCACATTGGCCGTCTATCAAAAGGACAGTTTTTTTCTGATACAGCGACCATTTAAAAAAACTTTTTACATACTCTGACAGGTCACTCTTGACTGTAAGACAACAGACCTTTTTCAGCTTTTGAAATGTAAACGTAAAGGTAAACCTTGAGAGACAAAGTCAACCGTGAAACTCGCTGTCCAGTGGTTACTTTTAACTCCAGCAGCCCCTGAAAATCCAGTCAGAGCCCAGCCCTGAAAAAGAAAGCCTTTCCTTATCCAGATTTTCTGGCAGGAGCCCTGTGGGACTCCATCCAATGATTCCAGAGTATATTGCCCAACACTCTTAAAGGAAAACAGATACAGGGTGAGGGGCAAATGCGATTACAACTCCTCAGAAGACTCATTTTTATTGTCTTGGAGGTCATTCCATTTTTTTTTTCATCTCTCCCTCATCTACCGTTAATGCTATTTAAATTTTCCACTCAACTCATGTTTACGGCAGCCAAGTGGCCCACAAAAGCAGTCGTTTTTTTCATACACGGCCACATCGGAGCAGCTATCCGCCTTCTAGTGTCTTTTTAGCCCAATGCAGTGATCAGAGCACTCTATAAGTGCAGTCCATCAAGCTGCATCCTGCCAAATAAATGTTGTTGATGGTTGGGGAGTATGAATGACATTGAGTGATAAAGCTGCAAGATTCTTTCAGGAGTGTGTGCTGTCGGCAAAGAAACACAGAGCTTCTACATCAGTTTAACTAGTCAGTGAGTCCATAAAGTAGTTTTCCAGAAAGCGGTGGCAAGCAGAGAGGAAACCAAGAGCAGTTAAAACTCAAATCATCTGGGCAATTCTGTGAAAACCCTTCGAATGAGACATTGTTCATTGTTCACTTTTCTTGGTCAAGCAAGAAAAGCGATGAACTTGTTTATTTAATCCTGATATATTGATGTTGGTGATGAGTTTTGGAGACTTTATTCCTCCTGAGTTTTCAGTAATCTTTGTCTCCCATCTTTGTCTGTGCAGATGTTGGAGGAGGACGGACGGCAAGGTATTACTGGCTGGATGTCGGGCTGGCTGGGAAGCAGAGGAGCGCAGAGTGTCCCAAACACTCCACAGAGGCCCACCGGTGGTCACGGTCTCAACTCTGTAAGAAGCAACACATTAGCGATCACCTTTAGCATTAACCTCGGTGACGGACACAGATGCGTTTCCTGCGACTGCTTCACAATAAGAGCCACACTGTGTTTCGCCAGTTGAATGCTTTTAATGTGCGGTAATTGAATACAGCTCTGAGACTGAACCGTTACCAGTGAGGCTGATAGCGATTAGATAAAATTACACACAGTAATGCTGGATTAGACGCATGCATCATTTCCTGTAAATGCATGCATGTGTTTCCTGCTGCCTTCACACAAAGGTATGAAGTGACGGACTCCGCCACTAACAGTGAAAACTAAGACGTATAGAGGTAATTACAGGATGTAAATACATTGAATGGCTATTGTTGAAGAAAATGTTGACCATAAATAGTTTAAAATGCAATTTGATTACATTCTAACTTTAAGAATTCTAACTTTAGGGACCAGTGTGTAGGATTTAGTGGCATCTAGCGCTGAGGTTGCAGTTTGCAACTGACTGAATACCCCTCCCCTCGCCCTCCCCTTCCAAGCATGTATGAGAGCCTACAGTGGCTGCGAAACGTGCCAAAAATGTGAAAGGTCCTCTCTAGAGCCAGTGTTTGGTTTGTCTGTTCTGGGCTACTGTAAAAACATGGCAGTGCAACATGGCGGGCTCCGTGGAAGAGGACCCGCTCCCTATGTAGATATAAAGGGCTGTTCTGCTAGATGCCACTAAATTCTACACACTACACCTTTAAAGTAAAAAAGCCTCACTTATACACCAAAAACACAAAGTATGAGTAAAGAGAAAAAGTACACCTTTCCAGGAAAAAGTCCATAATAAAAGAAGGAAGTAAAGTTACAACAATAAATAAATAAAACAAGCACTAAACACAGAACCTTCCCTTTTGTAGTAAAGGTGTACAAATTCTACATTACAATATATTTACTCCCATAAAAAATATTAACAGTAGGAAATAAAAATAGTAAATACAGCACCAATCACGTGCTAATTTGTATCATTAAAAATAAAAATCTCTTTTACAGGAATTTACTCTGCCCTGTTTATAATTTAACGTTACACACACTACTGCACACACACAGACTCCATAAAGCCATTATCTATACCTGCTTGTGTTTGGAGGCACATTCTTGGCAGCAGAATAGTTGGTTAGAGACCAACAAGATAGAGAGCAAGACACTTATTCTTTACCAGGATGATATCTAAAAAATTCAGCACTACACCTTCTTTTTTTTTTTTCGTTGCAGTCCTTCTCAGAGATGTTTGTAAAGTTCCTGGAGGTTGAGTCGACCCCTACGCTGCCCGCACCAATGCTTCCAGTTCATGACATCAAACCTCTGAGCGCCCCACCTCCGAGAAGAACCAGCAGCGCTGCTTCCAGCACCGCCACAGGTAAACGACCCCTTTAGGAATAACCGCCGCCGGGATGTTTCTTTCTCTTGTGTGCTTAAAGCTGGAGTGCGGGACTTTTGTCTCCCCCTTCTGGCAGTGAGAGTAATTACAAAAACACTGTAGATATGTTTACGTCATAGGCTCCGCAGTAGCCTACTCGCCAGCTACTGTTATGGCTGTAAAACAGTGGATAAATTGTTTTGAGCGTCACACAATCCACACGAAATGACTCATTTCACTATCCGAATTTGATCCATTCAGTCCGATGACATTTGGAAAGTCTAGAAGAGCCACATGATTAAATTATTTTATCCGCATTCAAGTTAGCAGAGAGCTAACGGGAAGTTAGCCGGCTAGGCTGGCAGAAGTCTGCATTCATCCAGCCAGTGTGGGAATGTCAAGCCCGACACCAGATTATAAACTCTGGTAAACTGTGAAATACAGAGATTTATCTGGCGGTGATAGGTTTAATCAACATTGTGTGAACTCATTTGGCAAGAGCTCGAATGTAACAGATGTTCATTAATATGTAAAAGTTCCACACTGCAGGTTTAATCAGTCATGTCAGACAGGAGGCATTGTTCTTTCTCTTACTTTCCAAAACAAATCAAACCTTATTTCAAATTAAGCCTCTCTCCTCACAGGAGCTGCTGGAGCCAGCAAGAGAGCCGGCGAGGCCAATCCTTTCCTGGCCCCTCGCTCTGCCGCGGTGCCCCTGCTGGCCGGGTCCGGCTCTGGCGGCTCAGGAGGTCACCTGCTGATGAAGCCCATCTCAGACGCTCTGCCCACCTTCACACCTGTGCCGGTCTCAGCTGAGGCCAGTGGTGGAGCTGTGCTCAAAGACTTGTTAAAGCAGTGATTGGTCCCATAACGAGTGCCAGTTGTCTTAATTCATCCAGCAGGAGTTTGACACTACATAGAGATATTTGATCTGATACGTATTGCTTTTTTTTTTTTTTCCTTTTTAATCTGGCAGAGATAAACGACCAGAGAATTCATAAAAACATAAATTCCCTTTTTATGAGAGGGGAGTGAAACTAAAATTTATTTTTCAATCAGTTTTACTTGCAAATACTGTTCTATGCAACAGACTTTACCTTTACATATGAGTGAAAGTGTTTCACATAAAGCTTTATTTTAATAGATGTTGACAAACAAGATAGAAATCATCCATGAGTGTCCACATTAAAAAAAATCAGGATGCCAAATTAAAGGACATTTCTACTGTGTGGGTCATTCAGAGTGTAAGCAAAGCAGCATATTTTCACAGTTTTTTGATTATGAATAATTTCTGACTTTGTTTTTGCCCATCGCACCAGTTCTGAACACAAGTGACCTTGTAGACTCGCTGTGTGCAGTACGATACATGTGGGTTGAGTGTAATCGTCGCCTCTGTTTACAAGAGGAAACCCCTCATGTCCTCCAGTTTTCATCCTTTAACCCGCATTGAACACCTTTTTATTTTCTTGTCTTTTGAGTATGTTTTTTTTTTTTTTTCTTTTCAACAATGCAGTGAACAGTTTCTGATCCAAGACTTGACTAAAAACTCTGTGGCAGCAGTAGCCTGCGTAAAGATTTATGTGGTTCAGTACATCTGTTAAAACCATAAAGACATTTTGCAAAAACTTGTCTTTTCCAGACGGCCAGACTGTGATTTGCAACAAGCGTTGTAATTATGGCTGTAACTGTGGTTGATCAGAGGCTTGAGACTGCTCTTATGTTTAAGTACTATTATATAGTTATATATATGTAAATGGGTGGGATTTTTCCTATTTATAGGCACTAAGTAAGTTCTGAAAGTAAAGTGCCTGCATTTTTGCTAATTAGATAGTTGTATAATCAGGATTGTAAATGGTTAATATAAATATACGTATATATTTACAAAATGTAAAAACTGCACATTTAAAAAGTTTTACCTGACCAGAGCTGGCCAGCGTTAACGCGAGCTGCTCTACATTTTTGTATAGACATCAATCAGCCGCTGCAGAAAGAATGTTACAGGGTTCCTCCAGGTGTATTGATGATGAAATGTATAAATTGTAAATCCTGACTGTAAAAGAATTTTTGTAGATGTAAAATCTGAGACTCAGAGGTGTCAAAAAGGTGTTGGGTTATCTTGAACTTGGATGATCTTTAATTGAGGTTAGTACCGGTGATTTAATTGGGATTTCAAATCAAATAAAGATACTGCTGACCCCTTATTGGTGTGCATTTTGTCAGTTTTTTCTCTCTAACACGCAAACCAGATGTGGCTACTACAGCTTGGATACCTTGCGTTGGCTGCGCCAGATGTGCAGTGTCATTCAGCTGTAGGAGAAGCAGCCATGGGGTGGGGTGAGGGGGCTGTTTATATCTTTTTGGGAAACAGACACCCACTGTGTATTCTTTATGCCGTTTTGCTCCCCAACAGCACAGGAGTAGCCGGTTGTTGGAGTGACTGCGCCGCTGTGGGGCCGCTGTGCGCCCTGACTGGAGGGGGCTGGCTCTCCCTGATTGAATCCAGCTGTTGTGAAAGTGCTCGGAGGGGGCCCGTCAATTTGCATTGCTAAATAATCTGTAGAGTTGACAGAGTGGGGCAGAAACAGAACAGTCCATTTTGAAAAGGCATTCCTGCAACACTTGGTCAATGTACCGGAGCTTCAGCTCGACCAGACAGCGGTTAATGAAAACCTGGTGTCGGCTTTCGCGTAAAGGCGCATAGTTGGGGGGGTGGTGAGAGCCCTGCTGGGTAGTGGTGAGGGGATTTACGGGTCGTCTAAATCTTTCCTTTAAGAGAACTCAATAGAAAAACATAAATCATGCTTTTTGAAATACGTGGCTTCAAGTTTTCCTCTTCTGCAAGGTCAGTAGCTGCACTTTTTTCTTAATCCGGTTTTACCTTTGCGTAACCGATTTTAGTTGAGTTGTTTTTGCTTTACTTGTGTGTTTGAATGAATATGTAACGGGATGCTTGCACCGAGTTCCTGGTTTTTCAACGACGCTGTGTCTGTTAATAGTTTAAGAACTTGAAATTCCCTCTTTGCAGGATGTTGGCAGCTCTGGTATTTATTCTGCTTTGTATCCAGCCTGGACACGGGCAGGTAACTCAGCAACTTCCTTATCTTGAGGTCATGTTTCCAGGGATTTCATTCATTTAGACCAAGGTCACGGTCATATTCTGCAGATGTTGTTGTGTCTTCTCATTTGAACGCATTTAAAGGCTTTAGTGACACAATACAACTGTGATTAAATTGTCAGAAAGACATATTTGGAAGAATGTAACACATTTTAGTTGCATCAGAATGAACAGTTTGTCAAAAATTTCAACACCAGATCCTACCATAAATTACACTTTTGGCACCATACTGAAACCTCTTGATCATCTTTCCTCAGACCTGCACAGAAGGTTTTGCATATGACCGCAGAGCAAGACAGTGTATAGGTAAGTGACCTCTACAGTCTTATACAATTACATTTTGGGCATGTAATTAACAATCTTATCTAAAGTAAAAACTAAAGTTTGAGGAAGAATAAGTCCCTAAACCATCATACTTGTGAAAACTGAATGGATCTCATAACCACAGATGTTCTGGATGCAAGAATGTCCTTATCAGTGCATCACTCTCTATTCCAGATGTGGACGAGTGCCGCACTCTGGCAGATGCTTGCCGGGGAGACATGCACTGTGTCAACCAAAACGGCGGCTACCTGTGCATCCCGAGGACCTTGTACAACCAGCCGTACAGACCAGAGACCCCAGCTCTGCCTGAGCCAGCTTACCCAGACCCATTCGTTCCATCGCCTCCGAGATCTGTGGAGCCCAGCTACCCCAGAGTGAGGAGCACTGCACCCTGCACCCTGGGATATACTCTAGCAGAGGATGGCACCACCTGTAATGGTAAGTCGACATCTGCAGAACGTCCTGGTTTAATTGTTTCAGGACAGTTTATGTAGCTCAAGATAAAACATCAGTCTTTTTCTGGTCTTCAAGCCAGATTTAAAAATGTGCAGGAAATACCACTTGAGCCAAGTCTTCTGGTGTTATTCATCCAAAGTTTTTCCAAAAGTCCTGCTCATTGTTTTCAGTTGTTTGCTTATACCAGCTGCACAAGCTTTGTTTGGTTACTTGCAGTGGGTTCAGCATGTACTCCCATTCATCACAGGCATCTAACGTAGTCAGTTTGCTATTCCTGTACCCACAGTGGTGGATGAGTTGGTTTTGAGCAGCAGTTCCTAACCTTTTTTTGGCTTGTGACCCCTTAAAATGAAGCTACTGTATATCTACTTACAGCCCCTTGTCACAAGTTGCATATGTCACAGACTGGCAGCCAGTTCAGAAAGGGTCATTTTTCTTCATTTCCACAAACTGAGAAGTTTGTTAAATTTGGGGCCAAATGTGCAAAAGTAATCTAAATTTGTTATTATAAGAAAGTCAGAAAAAAACACATTTTGTGTAAAGAAAATATATTTTTTCTGCTTTCCTACCATGTTTCTCATGTCTTAACGCCTCAGGTTTACCTTACAATCCTTTAACTCTGCAGCATCGTGATCCCATAGGTTGGGGACCTTTTTTAGAAGGTCAAATTTGCTCTTTTCCAACATTTAAGTCATGAGATCAAATTTCTAAGTGGCTCTCTGCATATTACCTTTTAAGAACTCATTACTGTCCAATTGCTTGCAAGAGATGCAGTGGGTGGATGTTGTCTATCTTCTGCTGCAGCTGTTTGCATTTTTTAGCCCCTTTGCTGAATTTCTGAAGTGACTGTGGTTGAAAGATGTGTATGTTCCCGACATCTGCCACCTCCTGCTGTTTATCAGCGTCAGAGTGAAACTACTTGAACGAGGTGACACGAGGGAAAGGAGAGAGAGGCCAGAGATTTAGTGTAAATCATTAAAGAATTGTGGTTGAACTCCAAGAGAATGCATTAATCCATCAGATCACAAGGGCAGATGTGTGACGCTCAGCACAGCGGCCGTTCTGCCGTCACCCCGCCAGAGCAGAGAGGCCTTCAACTCCTCACATTGAGGAAATTTCAGCTATTTGATTGATTCTGTTGAATTTCACCATCGCAAGAGATCCCAGCTGTCAGATAAACTCCAAATGTCTCCCTAGCTGTCTTAAATACATCTTAACATAATTACCACAGTGTGTCCAGCTGGGACAAGCTGTTGAAAATGGCCTACTTAAAGTCCATTTGGGGAGTTTTTCTGTCATTTTGGATAAATCAGCCACGACCCTCTAATGAGTGGAAAATGTACACATACAGTATAGTATTCCCCCTCTAAAGAGAGCTTTAGCTCATGCACAAATACGGACTGTTTCTCTTTGTAGGGGAGAAAGCCTGTCAGGGAATCAGCCCACAACCTTGTTTGGGTAAACTGCACCATCACAGTGCCAAAGATGAGGTCATTTGTTGCCAAATCTGTGCCAGAGCCGAGCCTGGAGAACAGGCATGCCTCTGTGGGGGCCAATTGTAATGTGTCCTCACACCCCTGCAGGCTGGTGTGTGTGTAGTGATGTAATGGGTTGTTGATTGATGCGGCTATGGGGCAGAAACTACACAGACTGTGACTTCCTGTCTGAACCTGTAACAAACATGGCTTTGTCTTTAAGTTAATGGCACTGTGCTCCATCAGTGTCACTAATGGCACCCGTCTGGGGGAACAATAGAACAGATTAGCCCTCCGGTTTGCCTTTATGCATTTGTGGGCTTGTTTTTACAAGGTCAGACAGTGCAAGAAGTATGTTTATGATGTGTCACAGAACTGTCCATCTTTTAGCTGATTTTTAAAATCCGTCATTGCAGCAGTGCACTCAAATTTTACCTATCCATGCAGTTACATTATATTAGAAAAAGTATGTGGACATTTGAACATAACACTTTCAAAAAACATTAATCTCCACTCTTCTGTGAAGGCTTTCCATATGATTTTGGAACCAGGCTGCAGGGATTTCCTCCCATTCAGCCACAATAGCATCAGTGAGGTTGGCCACTGATGTTGGGTGATAAGGTCTGGCTCGCAGTTTACGCTCCAGTTCATCCCAAAGGTGTTGGGCAGGGTTGAGGTCAAGGCTCTGTGCAGCCTGGGCAGTTCTTCCACATTGAACTGGAAAAACCATCTCTTGATGGACCTGGCTTTGTGCACGAGGGCATTAACATGTTGAAACAGGAAAGGGTCTTTCCCGAATTTGTCTAAAATACTGATATAAGGGTGTCAGAAATGGTCCCAATGAAAACTGTTCACAGCAAAGTTTGTAGATCATCCAGAGACATTTAGCCATGCTAGAGGGGCATGCTAACACGCTAAACACGGTAAACATTTTACCTGCTAAACATCAGCATATGAACACTGTAACTATGAGCATATTAGCATGCTGACATTAGCATTTAGCCCAAAGCATCGCTGTGCCTGAGAACAGTCTTGCAGAGCCGTAAGCATGGCTGTAAACTCTTCGTCTTGTTCAATTATCTGAGGAACACAAACAAAATTTTAATTCACCCCAATTGTTTTAGGTTGAAAGCACAAATTTTGGTGTGTGATATCTCAAAACCCACGCACATAAAACCAAAACTACCTGCATGGGAAATAAGTATATATGCTTTTGTAATTTGGGTGAATTGACCCTTTAAACTGGGGATATATATATTGCTCAAGCGCAGTTTTACACACTGTCAAGAACCAGCAGCCCGCATCTCACAAATCAAAAGATACCTCAGGTTTTCTGTCTTGTGTTTTTCATTTCTGACTGTAATTCTCATTTCCGCTCGTAACTCAAGTTTTGGGGATTTTCATGATTTTACTTGAGTTTAAGGATTACATGTTCCTATGTGGCTCGAGAACATTTTCCAACCTTGTGGGCTTTTAAAAACCACCAGAGCAACTCAAAAATGCATGAATGTTGTTCTGAAAACAAAGATGTTTGTGGCATTTTTCACATTTACAGCACCAGTCAAAAGTTTGTGCACACTTATGACTGGTACAGTATATTATTACTAATGATAACTTTCAGGGTTCAGTGTGTTTTCCATGTGGTTTGTGAGTAGATGATGAGCACAGCTGACATGTTAGTCTTCTACGTAACCAACAGGGCCTTGCTTTGCGACATTTAATGCTACTGAGGATTATTTTGAATCAGTTTGTGTACAAATTTGGTGTCAGAATGCTTAAACTGTTAAAGTTTTCTCTGTTTTTCTGCTTGTGACCGACATTTAAGCGTTTCAAACAAATTCCATCTGTCATGTCTTCTCTGAAGCTGATCAGGATTGTCAGCGGCAACCCTAAAACTTGTGAGCAGCTCATGAAACAGTCTATATAAGGAGCTGATCTGAAACACTCCTGCAATTTTTGTGTGTGTACGTTGGAGCTCTGCAGTAAGGCTACACATGGGGTGCAGATGACGGCCATTCAGAGAGGTTTTGACTGATAACTGCAAGCAGGTGCCGGAGCTGTGTAGCTCTTGGCGAGCGGCCGAGCACTCCGGGCCTCCTCCATCCCTGGGGAGGGCCAGTGGTCCAAATTGGCACAAAGGGCAGCGGTCCCACTGACAGACGTTATCGCTTATCACAGCTGCCTGTGCAAACAGAGAGCCAAGCTCCCACCCTCTTCCCCCACCGGTTTTCTACAGATTGGTGACTTCATGGTCTGAGAACCATAAACAGAGGGTGGAATTTTTGATTTGTCATATCCTCATAAGGAAATGTGGCTATTAGGATATAATGTGTGAGCTGCTCCAGGGGCGTCGATGGAATTCAGATTGTAATCTGAGCAATCTCTAATCCTGTGCAAAAACAATTGCAAGTTGATACTGTATTGAAATGTTAACTGTTATGTTAAGAGTTTTTAAAACACAGGCAGGGTGGTGAAAACCTGAATGTTGGAGAAACAGACTTTTGAATAGTTTGTGCAATCGCCAAAGCCAGCAGGGAATGTGCTTTTGAGCAAGGCACTTAAAGGATATGTCCACAGTTTTTCAAGTCTGCCTTAAAACAATAGTCAGGTGCAGCTGTGGAGTTGCCATGAGCAGCTTTTTTGTAGTTTTTCTGGACTAACTGCCAAACGTAAACATTAAAGGCATGTAAGCAGTCTAATATAATCACACTGAACGTTAGAAGAGTATTCTGATACTCAGTGAATTGAAAAAATGTTTTTAGACACAATTGTTAAAAGCAAAACTATTTTTAGCTTGTTAATGGAAAAAAGAAGAATGATGTAGATCTTCCCTGACTGGTATGAATTTAGCTTTGCTTTAGAAAAAGAAAAACTGTTTCACAAAAAATAAGCTTGATAAGTTTTAGAAAATCTGTCTACAATTTTCTGGAGAACAATGATTTACTTAACTTATACAGGATATTTGACACTGTAGAAGGAACTTGCGGAAACTGGATGATAGTTTGACAATTTAGGCTGCGTTGCTTTCACTTTGTTATGCTGTACTTTATGATCTTTTACCACTATTGTTTTCATTATTATGGCTTTCATTCCCTTTTTCTTTACCTTATATCAAGGACTGAGGAATGACACAATAGATCAGGTTTCATAATTAGTTATTAGTCAGAAAGCATTCTGTCACCAGAGGTCACCAGGTTTAATGTCAGCAGTGCTGTTCTGTTGCTAACTTTGACCTCTGAAAAAAACCCAATATCATGTCCTCTTCTCTGTTTCAGACATCGATGAATGTGAGACAAACTCTCATCACTGTAACCCCACCCAGGTCTGCATCAACACATCAGGTGGCTACACCTGCTCCTGCACTGAAGGATACTGGCTCATCGGCGGACAGTGTCAGGGTGAGTGTGCTGCAGCGTTTTCGAACATCAACACATCACTGTCAAATAAATTGCGAAGGTCTGTGTGTTGTAGCCAATGAACATCTGCTGGCAGGCACGTTTCCAGTGCAGTTTTCCTATCTCCCAAGACACCTCTTTCGGTTTATGGAAGGTTGTGAAAATGACATTGCAGATATGTGAAATTTGAGCATTTTATCAGCTTTTATTTCCTGTCAAAGTTAAAATATTTAATTACTAACACAGACTTAAAAAAAGATACCATTGATGGTTCATTTGATGAAGCTCTAACATCCAAAAGTTAAGAGTAGGCAACCAAAACCAACCAAAAAACTGACAATGTGGAAAAGATTGAAGATTAGTTTCTTGAATTAAAAAAGTTGTCATCCATCAGCTGACTTTCAAATGATGTAGAAGTTTTCCATCTTTATCTTAAGGTACCAGCTAACTGTAATACAACATTAACAAACATCTGCTGGGAAACCAGCGGCAGCCTCAGAGGTGGAGAATCAATTTAAAAACACTAAGGTAGACTGCCAATGATTTGTAATTAATGACGTGAAAAATCCAAAACCACACATGCGGTCCATTAAAATCTGGTGTAATTACTGTAAACAAATGAGGTCATGAGCATGTGTTTCCTAAAGTTATATTGTATTTATTGTAAGTACTATTGAATAATGTAGCAAAGACAATGTTTCCTGTCCTCCTACCTCTTCTGGTGTCGCTAATCAAGGAGGATAATAAACATGTTGATGTTGTGAGTGATTTTGTATGCTATTATGATCTTATTATGAAGCTTTAGCTCTCCTCTAGAAGAACAGCGCCCTCTTCTTGTTTAGTGCAGTAAAGCAGCTCAACAGATTTCTTGTCATATTGATGAATTGTCAAGATAATGAAATGAGGGTGATTGAGTTAAATTTTGAAAGCACAGTCAAGGTTTGATTAGCATCATTATAAGCAGACCTACAGTGTATCGATGTTATGGTTCATAACCAGTTTTTGTTTCTCTCTTTTTGACCAGATATTGATGAATGTCGCTATGGTTACTGCCAACAGCTGTGTGCCAACGTGCCTGGCTCTTACTCCTGCTCCTGCAACCCCGGGTTCACCCTCAACCCAGACAGCAGGACCTGTCAAGGTACACACACACACACACACACACACACACCGTCGTGTTTCCATCACTTCAGGGGACATTTCATTGACTTACATTCATTTCCTGGAGACTTATCCTAACTTTAACTACAACCACTGCTTAACCCTAAACCCTTAAACCCTAAACTTACCTTAACTTTAAACCAAGTCTTCACCCTAAAATTAGTGATTTACGTTAAGGGGACTTGCCTTTTGTCCCCATAAGGGAAGCGAGTCCCCACAAACATTTAAACAGATTTATGTCCCCACAACGTGAGGAATACCTGGACCACACACACACACACACAGGCAGAATAAATGACGTACAAAGAAACATACAGGCACATAGACAAAGATAGATCAATATACGGTCATAGTCACCCACAAACAAACACACACACACACACAGACAAGCAAGTTGTTTATTCATTCTTTTTGTTTCTACACTGATAACTTAATCTCATGTTATGTACCAGTGTTGTTTCACTGTGACTCCTGTCCACTGTTTTCCCTCCAGACGTGGATGAGTGTGAAGATGAACCATGCAGTCACGGCTGCTTCAACACCTACGGCTCCTTTATGTGCAACTGTGATGAGGGATTCGAGTTGGCGTCTGATGGTACTTCTTGCATTGGTAAGCAGAGCTGACCGCGTTTTGTCTAATCTGTAATATGTAAAGATTTAAAGAGTGAGACAGACTTTGAAATGTAAAATGCAGTCTGTCTTCAGAGAAGTTTCTATATTTTACATGTTAAAGTGTGACGTCTCATAGAGTACACAGATATATTCTGCTTAAATACACATTTTAGCCACTTAGACCTGTTGCAACTAATACTAAATGTGTTTTGAAATTCAGGACGTCAGGGTAGGTAAAGGCCAACATAACAAATTAAATCTAACTAAGAAGGTAATGAATGTATTATGTGGTATTATGTGTATGAGGACGACAGGAGAAGTTTGCTTTCCATGATCTGAGTGGCACCTGATTCAGCTTAATATTGCTGGAAGATGCACGGAGAACCCCTTTTTACTAAGGTAATGAATGTATGCATATAACTGTAGGCACACAAACTTGCAAAGGGGCTGGAGCACGTTGACGGTTATGCAGCGCTGACTTCATTCCTTAAGCTGACGTTTCGGCAACAGAGCTTCAAGCTCTGAAGAAGGCACGCTGTCGCTGTTGTCAGCTTAAAGAATAAAATCAGCGCTGCGTAACTGTCAAAAGTGCTCCAGCCGCTGTGCAAGTTTGTGTGCCTACAGTTATATGCATACATTCTTACTTGCACACCCCTTACAGACAACAAATGCAATAATTCAAACTGATGGAGAGAGACATATATTCATATCACAACAAAATATAACCATAACTGTAGCACAAAACATTGCAGAACATCTCTCTAAAGGTGAAAAATGTATCAAAATATGTACAAATAATAGTTTTTTAATAGTTGACATTAATTATGTAATACATCATTACATTAATATTGTCTATCACAGGGCTTACACATACAGTATAGATAAACAAACACATTCACACCTTTAGCCTGTTTAAAGTCACCAGTTCACCCACACAGGCGGGAGAAGAACACGTTAACTCCACACAGAAAGATCTGGTTCGGTTTGAACCCAAAGTTCAGACGCCGCTGACGTCTTTTGTTTAATGATGAGCATTAATCTTGTTTTTTTTTTTTTACAATTTCCTGTAGACTTGGATGAGTGCAGCTTCTCTGAGTTTCTGTGTCAGCACAGATGTGTGAACACCCCCGGCTCTTTCTCCTGCGTCTGTCCACCTGGATATTATGTGGATGAGGACGGCAGGAACTGTGAAGGTAAAGTTCACGACAGAAGACGATCCACTCTGTCACCATGTTACAGTGACTGAACTGAATGAAACTGAATAAATGTTGACTTTAAATGTTTATTTGACTGCTGGGTCACAAAGCGAAAACAGTTGTCAGTGCTGTTAATGATTATAATTCAATCCTGTTTTAATATGATCCATTTTGCTGCAAGTGTTTTTTTGTCTGTTAGCTAAAAAGATTTGTGTTTCTTTTTGGGGGTAAAACGGTTCATCTTCTAATGTGTAAAACCTTAGTTAGTATTATTCTTGGCTCTATTTGTACCTTTTTCAGGCATCGTGTTTCTCTCAGTCTTTATTTTCACTAACCATTTTGTTGATGCTTTGTAAATGTTGTTTTTGTGATGATGATGATGATGATGATGATGATGATGATGATGATGATGTTTTAACTGACTTTGATTGTTGTGTGTTTGATTTTGAAGATATCAATGAATGTGACACTGGTAGCAACAACTGTACAACAGCACAAGTATGTTTCAATTTCCAGGGAGACTATAAATGCCTGGATGCTTTACATTGTGACCTTCCTTACATCGAAGTTAGTGACAAGTGAGTGTTTCTGCTCTTATTTAAAAAACTTTTACAGCCTCTGTTTGCCTTTGGATGCATCTTCGTCTGTGTGCCGTTACATTTATGTTCATTAATCACTCTGCCAAACTTAAAAATGTAATTATTTTACACCTAAACTGCCTCTGTGTCTCCCTCCTCTACAGTCAGTGCATGTGTTCTGCTGAAAACCCTGCCTGCAGGGACAAGGCCTTCACCGTTCTGTACCGACACATGGACTTGTCCTCGGGCCGCAGTGTGCCTGCAGACATCTTCCAGATGCAGGCCACCACGCGCTACCCCGGCGCCTTCTACATCTTCCAGATAAAGTCGGGCAACGAGGGACGAGAGTTTTACATGAGAGTGAGTACTTCAGAGATGAATGAGGAGCTGCAGTCACTTCAACACTGAAATGGCACAACTAAAAATTGACGTATACATACGTCTTTCAAGAGGTTTCAGACAGCAGCAACTACAGTGTATTTTCAATAAAGATAACAAGAACTGGGCAGTTAGCGGAAGTTGCTCTACAGACAGAAAACAGCGCCACCTACAGGAACTCAACAAACAGGGAGAGAGAATCCAAATCCAAGGAAAGTGTTTGATTGTTAAGCTGTCTGGGAAGTTCAGAGCAGGAACACCACAGCTGAGTCTGCTTAGTTACCAAAGATACTGCCAAAATCATAAAAGCCTTGGATTGGTCTTATGTGTCGTGTGTGATCTTTGTGCTTATTAATGAGGTCAGCAGTGGGCATGATAACATCAGAATCACTCCACAATTATGATTCAATTACATCACATTCTGGATCTGTCCTGTCTACATCTACATTGTCAATACAGGCAATAAAGGCACAAACATAACTTTACAAAGTTGTCAAGTAAATGCAGAAAAAATGTGGGGAAAATGGTCTTAAATTTTTTTTTGCTCTAATCTGTCACCAAAGAGTTGAAATAGGTTTATTTGTTTGAGTCTAGTTTACAAGCACATTTGATCCACACAAGAGTCAGTATCCATCTCTGTCTTAATGTCACTGAGCAAAATATCAAACATCTCTGTCTAAGCATCGTATGGAGCTACAGTGCTACCAAATACCCAATATTTAGTTTAACCTCAAATGTTAGAGCTGCATGAGTCGAATAGTGAATCAACAGAAAATTAATTTTTGACACTTTTGATAATCGAACAATTTTTTTTTTGCTAAAATGACAAAATTCTTGATTCCAAATCCCCAAATTTGATTATTTTCTGTTTTTCGTACTCTTTGATAATTATCTTTTGGAATATAGTTGGACAAAACAAGACATTTTGAAAAGCAGCAGTGGGGTGTGGAAAGGGTCTGAGCCTGATTTTTTTTTTTTGAAAAAACATAAAAATTGCATCAAAATATACAATAAAATAAAGCAATTATTGGATCCTAAGCCAAGCTTTGAGCTAAATCACTTTGTTTTGTTGGTGGCTGTGATTCTGAATATACAGTACACCACAGAAACATAAATTATTCAGCTCTAATCTCATTCGTCTACATACCAATAGGCCTTTTCTCACAGAAGACATCGACATGTCATAAGAAAAATCACAGGTGTAAATGATAAAATCAGTTATGGCTGAATACCATTTAGCTGCTTCAGTTTCAGGGTCCTGGTTTAGACATTTTGACTTGTCAAAGCAGGAAAAACACAGGTAATTAATAACATTAATAATGGCTGCGTTTCAATCAGGTGAGCCAGCTCCAGAGCTGCGGTATTATTAATGCTATTATTTACACCTCTGCTTCTCCTGTTGTGACAAGTCAAAATGTCTCCTGTGAAAAATATACCCTGTAAACACAGACATACAGAGGGTAGCGTGATTATAAAAGGGGAGACAGATGTCAAACATAAATCACCTGTCGCTTCAGTACAGTGTGCAACCAGTAGATGGAGCAATAAGTGTGTGCAATGTGTGTGAGCAGGCTGATTTTGTTCCTCAAATCAAGTTTATTAAATACAGACCCAACAGTAACTGTTCAGAAGGTTATTAAAGTGTAAAGATTCTCTGTGGTGTGATAAAATGTATACAGGAGATTTTATTTATCTTCTTGAGTTACCTTCTGTTATCTTTGTTTAAACAAACCCTGATCTGACCTTATGCACTGTGGAAAACACATTAACTTTCCTTGACTTTGTGCTTGTGTTTACTGGTTGGCAATGATATGACAAGGCCTTGAGTTTTGGATTTCCTCCACCCTGCGCAGCTGTCACATTCCCCTGTTTCCTGTGCATCATTCCTCACATTCCTCTCCTGTCTTCTTTATCTTGCAGCAAACCAGCAACATGAGCGCCACACTTGTCTTGTCGCGGCCCATCAAGGGACCCCGGGAGGTCGTGCTGGACTTGGAGATGGTCACAGTCAACAATGTCATCAACTTCCGAGGCAGCTCCATCATACGTCTGACGATATTTGTATCAGAGCACCCGTTCTGAGTGTCCCAAATGAACTTCACCACCCCCCTCCCCCCTAAAAGAAAAAGTCAAGCACGATGCAGCTGCGCTCACCTGCAGCTGATGTAATAGTTTGTTTGAGACAGCTCATCACCCTTTTTTTATTAAATCATTATGTCATCCTCAATAAAGATGTGTCTGATAAGGACTCAGCAAAGATCAACTGATGTGAAAGCATCCCTGTGCTCGAATCCCCACCCTGGTTTAATGGACACTGAGCTTTTATGGCTGCGATATGGACTTTCGACACAGAGGGATATTTATGGCATGACATGCTCTATTTAGAAAACGACCTGAAAATGATGTAAAATACCCTCACTGAAAAAAACCCAGTGTATCCTCAATACAGTTGTCTGTGACTCTTCATCCCTTCAGATAAGCTGCGAAGGTGACTTTTATGTGCCTGATGTTAAGAACTGCATGTCATTGCATCATGAGTGCTATCCGGGCAATGTAGTGTCTTTTTTTATGAGACAGGAGGAGAGAAGAACATACTGTAAGTGTAATTGTGCATTTGCAGTGGCAGTATTTGACATGATGTAACAACCATCATTTATTAACTGAATTATTGATCAGAGTTTTATTAGACCGATAAATGTCTTCACTACACAACTGTCCCCGACATGAACAGGCTCCTGAACTCAGTGATGCTTTGATTCCTGTTTTGATTTTTTTTTTGTCTTAATGAGAAGCTGTATATGAGCCTGGTCAGTAAATAAAGATATACTGGACATGTATGGTGGCCAAGTCTGTATGTGGATGATGTGTTGAGATACAAATCTTAGGAGGAGGAAAGTAGTGAGCACACCGTGGTTATTTAAAAAAAATGAAAAAAAAAATCAAAACAGAAAGTGGTGTGCTCATGACTGTTTCGCGGAAGGAAGCCCAAACATGTTGTCAGTCCGGGAATGAGAGAGTCAGGGAGTGAGAGAGGGAGGGAGGAAGGGAGGGAGGGGGAGAGAGAGAGAGGGAGAGAGAGAGAGAGAGAGGGAGAGAGAGAGAGAGAGAGAGAGGGAGAGAGACCTGTAAGTGAAGTGCACCATAAACCTGAGCTCGCTGGTATTTCTCTCCACACGGCTGTGAGGGCGAACTGCGCTGGATGTGCAAAAGTTTCTCCTCTGTCAATGAAAACACCTCATAGGTAAGATCTGCTTTTTTTCCTAGTTTTGTAAATGACTTGATTAATTGCCACTTTATGTATTGTAGCACAGTTACACCTAAACAAATTCCTTTATACGCCCACAGCACAAAGCTATAAAACTGTTGCAAGGTCATAAGTGGTTTATACTCTATTCACTTTCTACATGGAGCTGATTTTTTATCAATCCTTCAAGTGGCCCCCAAACAAAGTGTTATCATAATTTAGCAAGCCCCTATTTTTTAAAAAAGGTTTCATTATAATGTATATTGGGCTCTTACATACCAAAATATCCTCTCAGTAAAAGACACTGAGATTTGTGAGTTTGAGAGCTAACGATTATTTCCATCATCATTTATCTACCGGTTATTTTCTCTCGGTTAATTGATATTTGTGTGGTACACAAACTGTAAATATACATCCCATACCCCATGGTTACTCTTCAAAATCTCTTGTTTTGTCCATCCATAAACTGAAGATAATATCTTAGATGAGAATGAAAAGTTATTCAATTATTAACATTGTTGCTGATCAATTTTCTGTCAATCAACTAATCAGGTAATTGATTAATCACTAGGGTTTGAGATTAGAATAATGAGTTAGCACTATTTAGCACTATAGCACTAGGAGTACTATACCAAATATTTACCATTGAGGGAGTACTATAACACAATTTGGGATTATATCAAATACCAAATTTGGGGGATTTAGGTGAATTCTAAAAGATTTTGGAAACCTGACACACCAAACAAGCTTTAGCACTGTAACAACTTTGTGTTAATTGGCTGCGCTATCAATTTTTTTTTGGTTTATATTAGCACATTTTTGGGGGCTCTAATCCAAATTTTGGCTCTGGAGGAGCTATACCAAACTTGGCAGAATTGAGTGCACTATAACAAATTTTAGGATTATAACAACTTTTTTTGGAGCATTTTTTCAAATTTGGGACACTTTTGCACAATTTGGGATTATCAAATTACAAATATTTGATAATCAAATATACACTACACTTGGTTTTGGGGGGGAACTAGAAAAAATGTTTGGGTTATAACATTTTTGGAGCACTAAATTTGGTGATAGCGGTGCACTCTAACAGATATTGGGATTACATTAAATTCCAAGTTTTGGGGCCGGCTAGGGGATTATGACAGATAATGAACTCTGTGGGAAAATTTGCAGTATTTGTAAGGGCACCATAACAGTTTTGGGGATTTGGAGTGTTAGCAATTCCTGATAAGGTCCCTAGAAATACCTGTTCCGGCCCTGGTGGTATCACTGTTTACTATGTAAACTAATCTCCACTTACTGTTTCAACACTGAAATATTTCCAGTTGCAGCCATGGAGTGCCTGAAAAACTGCTGCAAGAACTTCATTAAGAAGAAGGGGAAGGAGCAGGAGACACAAGGTAAACTGGCATCCTGCACGGCTGCACATCACACAACTTTGACGGACTGTTATGTTTCTGACTGTGTGATTTTCTTTGATTTTAAGTGATTGCACTGAAGATGCCTCCTAACAAGGCAGCAGCCTCAGGACGGGATCCATATGAAGGGAGGAGGGGGGTCACAGAGGATTACCTTCTATCCAAGCTGCCCCCGGATGGCAGAGAGGTGCCGTTTGTTCTGCCGACCTTCAAGGCCTCCTACATCCAGCCCAGAGGCTCCCGCTACCCCAATTTACAGTCTGGGCTGCAGAGTATGTACCTACTGAAAAATAACATCTGCCATTAAGGATTCTTTTTGGCCTCAATGTATTCATTTAATTTACACAATCTATGTAAATGATGAGTTAAGCAACCATGTAGAAACCTAATGGTAGTGTTGACTTAAAGGCTGGGTTGGTAAATAATGCCAGTCCCATCACTGTCGTGTCTCTGGCCACAAACGTCATGTACAGTAATACATTTCATTTTCCAGAAACAGTGTTGAACTTTTGGTTTCTTTATTCCTCTGGAGATCCCTGGAATTTCCTCTGGAAAAGAATGATCAAATAATTTTTTTTGAGTTTCAAAGACAACTCCTTCTTTATAGAAAACAACAGTCAGGTGCCCATATGAACACTGAATAAGCTTTTCCTTGCTAATCATTCCTCCTTTCATAGCGGCCATTAAAAGAGCCCTCTTTGTGTTTCCTCGGACAGTGTTTCCCTGTTGAGCTGCGGTGGAAGTATAGTAACAGAAAGAGGGACTTTGTCACTAAAAAGACTGCAACGCTGAAAGATATCTATTTGATTTGACTCATTTGGACAGATGAAGCTTCATATTAGCTTCAGATAAACTTTTAAATACATTTCTGCACTGAAGGACTGTGGATTTTGTCCCCCATCTGTTATATTCTAAGTGCATTATGAAGGGATCTTTTAATGGTCAGTATGAACAGGAGGAATAATTATGGCAAGAAAAACCTATTTCAATGTTCATTTGGGCTCCTGTTGTTTTAAATCAGACTTGAAAAATTGTGAACCTGTCCTTAAAAGCTTTTCTTGTGAATTACTGCAAATTCATGTGTATGGGCCTGAGCTGGCTCACATTTGGCGCTCTGAATGCAACTTGATGCTCAATTGCAGAAGGACCAGAGACACGATCTTTCTCACAAACAGGTTCTCTTGTAGCGTAATTTTATTGAAGTATAATAACAGCCAAACGTGTCTATTTCTTTTGAGATGTTTTAGCTTATTTATATTTTTTGATGATGAAGATCTGACTTTGCAAAATTATGTTTGACCTACATATTTTTACTTAAACAGCATCTCCATCAGGCCATTACTTGGCTAGATTATTGTAGCAGGTTCTATGTCTACTATACAGTGTGTGAATTATCACCTCATTTAACTCCACTAAAAAAGCCTGCAGTGAAGACTCACAGTGCTAACTGCCATAATGCCTCTTGCATCTAAGTTTCATTAAAATCAGCTCAGAGATTATCGAGGTGTGACCTGAAACTTGATTGCACAGGGGAGCAGTACCAGGATATCCTGTTTCTACATGAATAGCCGTGGTCTTTACCGACTGAAGAGAATAATTTGGTCAAAATGGAAGCATGCTGACCGCAGAGCCTGCTGTCTGTCTGCAGGTTCGGCCAGGTGCACGTATGCACAGAGAAAGGCAGAGCTGCTGGGCTCCAGTCAGGCCGCCTACAGCCCAGAGGCCAGCTTCCATCAGGGTCAGATGGCTGAGTACCTTTCCCCTGGCTCGACCCGCCGTGATACACTGAAGAACAGGAACTCCAGTCCCCAAAAACAAAGTCCAGGTACCACAGACCATCAGTACACAGTATCAAAAAACATCATGTGAACAACAGAAATATACTTTTGGACAGAACTATATTCATGGTTGAATGATAGAGGAATACTGAAGGTGAATGGTATTTACTTATGTAATCTGAGCAAATAATGTATTGTAATTAGATGGTCTTGCAAAAACAGTAGTGGCAAATGTTTAACATGTTGATAAAATAGGTCACAGAGGTACAGTACATTTGTGATTGAATGCCAATCAGAAATTAATCATCTGCACATTTCTTCTCTTTCTTTCTTTCTTTCTCTTAATATTTAAAGAGTTTTCTGACACGAAATTGTTAGAGATGCTAAATATGAAATCAGTGAAATCAAACGTATTAGCCTACAGCTAAATAGTTTGCATATTCATCATTAAATAACATGTATTTAACAGTTATTTCAGATTTACTGTAGAAAAGAGTTGCATGGTCCCAGAATTCATAATATCTTTCTAAATTCGGACACAAAATTACATAATAATGACTAATTATGACTAATTGACTGACTAAATAAACCACCTTGATGTGTCATTTTGCTTCCAGGTTGGACTCAGAAGCCCGGTCAGCAGCGACTGAGCAGCTCCATGTTTGATCTGTCCAGCCCTCAGAGTCATATGCAGGTGAGACTGTTCTCTATCTAATCTGTATTCACACAGCGTTTCTCACCCTGTGTCAACCAAGACTAAATATAGTTTTACAGTTTCCACTGTCCTCTGCAGCATAGTGGAACATTGCAAATGAGTCTCACAAGCTGATATTTTGATTTAAGGGGAAGAGTGAGGGGGCAGAGTCGAAACAGAGGCAGGTGTGCTGTTGGATGGGTGGAGATAATAATCAATGACAGTTTTGAGATATTGAGATACTATATATTTTTTTAATGTAAAGTGTTAATTAGTGAGCTTTAGAGATGCCGGTTGGTGGATTTTACCTCCTTTAGACTAGCTTTTCCCCCTTGTTTCCAGTCTTTATGCTAAGCTAAGCTAACTGGCTGCTGGCTTCATACTTACCGTACAGACATGAGAGTGGTATTGTTCTTCTCTCGGCAAGAAAGCAAATATATGTATTTATCTAAAGATGAACAAAGAAGTTAAATAAACTAAATTTTAATTTAATTATTTTCATCAACTAATGAGTGTGAAAGAAAAAAACAAAGCCTTTTTACTTTTTACCAACTGATCTGAGGTTGAGGGATAAATATAATGTCAAAATATCTTTTTGACTCAGTTTTAATAATTTAACTGTGTAAGTTATTGATGCTTTCAGTCGTCAATAAATGTACTCAGTCTAACAACTTATCATAAAGCCTGTTAATGCTTTATGTCCTATTTGGGGCTCCATAAATCATCTTTTAACCATTAGCTAACAAAGAATTATGGAGGTAAGCTTGTGATTCCTTTTTAAATTGATTTTAAAGGTATTATGTAAATTAATTTTCAATTGATCATAATGTCACTGGAGATTAATTTCAGCTTCAGCACTTATCCTCCAGTTTAGCAACTGTCCCTGAATGCATTTCTGTTTGCCACATGTGACTCAGCTCCAGGATTTTGGATTAATGACGTACCTGTTGATAGTCTTGGATAGAGTGCTATTTAACCAGTAATACAATAAGGAAAACAATGAATAAGTTGGGCTATATTTCTTTGTTCTATAAAGAATGTGGTGTTGTATGCCGGTTGAGGCCATGTTACAAACAATTGATCTAACGGCTCGCCCAAAACCTTGATAAACATTACAGTATCTCAGTCAGGGCTCACTCTGTGATAAATGTCAGAGTGAAAGCTGAGCTTCTTTCTTCTCCCTGCTTTTGTATGTTGTGAAACACCTTTCACTTCTGCTGATGTTCTTATCCAGAGCAACATGCTGTGCGTGTACAATTACAGCTCAATTACCTCACATGTTTAGTTTGGCAACATTATGAGCAAACAGTAGTAAATTATGAAAGGATGACAGGTAATATAATAATAATATCTAAAGAAATAAACCCAGGTTTCAAGAATGAAGATGTGAAACGAAAAGTGCAGGGAAAGTAACAAGATCCAGAGAGAGATGGTGTTTTCAAACTTACGGTTGATTTGAAGAGAAAATGAGAGAAGAGGAGGTGTTTGTAATGGCAGTGTTGGTTGTTTGGTCCACCACTTTGACTCAGACTGAAGTCTCAGCAAGTATTGGATGGAGTGGTTGGTGCAGACCTTCATTTTTCCCAGAGGATCTGACCTTGGCGATTCCTTTAATTTTTCCTCTAACGCCACCATGAGGTTGACATTTGTGGTTCAGAGTTAAATATCTCGACAATTCGATGGATTGCCTTAAATTTACAACAGATATTCAAAGTCCCTAAAGGAGCGCCACCAGCAGGTCAAAGCTTTCACTAATGCTGTGACATATCTCAACATCTACTTGGATTGGCACGTTTGGTTCAGACATTCATGGTTCCCAGATGATGTAGTCTAATGATTTTGGTGACTCTGATTTTTGCTCATCAGGTTGACATTTGTGGTTCAGAGTGAAATATCTCGACAACTATAAGATGGATTGCCATGAAATATACAACAGATATTCAAGGTCCCTAAAGGATGCATTTTTAAAATGTTGATGATCCTCTTACTTTTCCTGTTGTACCACCATGAGGTTGACTTTTTAGTTCTTTATTGAATTATCTTAACAACTATTGGATGAAATTTGGTACACATATCTATGCTCCCCAGAGAATGAATTGTAATAACTTTGATCTCCTGATTCTTTTATCCAGCGTCAAAAAAACAAACAAACTTGAATTACCTGCAAAACTTACGACATTCTCATCGGCCTCAGCTGTACTACTGTGTTTTGTGCTAATTAGTAAATGTTAGCATGCTAACATGCTAAACTAAGATAGTGAACGTGGTAAAAATTATACCTGTTAAACATCAACATGTTAGCATTGTCAGTGTGAGTGCCTTTTCTGACGTTAGCATTTAGCTCAAATCAGTGCAGCCTCACAGAGCTTATAGCATAGCATAGCACATAGCAGTTTTGTTAAGTGGTACAATTTTGGGTTTCTTTGGAAAGAATAGTGAGCCTGACTATCTCCGTATGTGTTGGTTTCACTCGCAGCGCGTCGACTCTGCATCCAGTGTTCCCAGCAGCACGTCCTCCATGATGGGCTCCATTGAAAGCAGCCTGGGTAGGTACAGATTTATCTCCATCTCCAAACACTTTCCAGTTCAAACTTTCTGTTTGGATTAACTCAGCTGCCATTCTTCTGTGTGATAAAAGAGAAAAGAAAATGCCTCTAACCCCTTAAACACTCATCTCAAGGGGACGTGACTAAGTCTGTAAAGATCACTCTTCATTGTGCAATCATGAAAGGGCAGACACATTAATCACTTCCAAATGTTTTTACTAAAATACACCATTTAGCATCAGAGATAAGCTTTCTTAGATAAAGATTGTATTACTGCAAGAAGAAAAGCAGGTTTGTTTTCATAAGAGATAAATCATTTAGATTTTGTTTTAATTGCAATTACCCTCGTTCCAAAATTTCTGAAGGTCCTGCACAGTTATGACAAATGACACTTTTATTATTAATATGTTAATCTATATACAATGCAAAAATAATATGCATAATAACCATAATATGCAGAATCAGATGTAGCTTGTCTTGTTTTAGTCTGTAGACAATTTGCTTGGATTGATAAGCAAAGAAAACTTTCAACATCTTTGTGGAAACAAATACATAATACATATCAATGAAATTTAGTTGTAAATTATCTAATGTTCAGAGTTGTAAGATAAGCACATTTGTACTCACTAACAACACTAAAATAAAGGGGGGAATCACCTTTAAATGACCTTTAAATTTCCCTGAATCTTCTGTAAACACTCATTAACACCTACAACTACAGTACAAGCTCACATCAATTTAATAACATTACATCTTGTAAATTGTAATTTGTTCCTGTTCTTCTGCTGTCTTCTGATTCCCCAACGTTACAGAATCTATCACTCTGTCAGGGGATGAGCACGAGCTGGGGAAAGTGTGTGTTCGTCTGAACTACCAAGAGGCTCTGGAGCAGGTGTGGATCACCCTGGTCCAGGTAAGGTTACATGCTGTGAGTGGAGGGGACAAAAAGCTCCATTGTGCTCTTCTGCTGTATTTCTCAATGGACCCTCTGTGTGTCGAGAATGCAGATCTCTGTTAGCTCTGCTCAATGCTCTATTAACTTTGGCTCGGACACTCAGGAAGAAAAGGTTGTTTTTTAACGAACAGAACTTGTCTTGAATGATGTTAAAACACAGCGGTCAGTCAAAAGAGAACACCTACAGTGTGTATGTATTGTATATTAAATCTTTATTTACATACAGTTACAGGGCTTTAATGCAGTGGTGTGCACAGATTCTCTTAGAGACTGGGACCAAAATGAAAAGAGGAGCAGAACACCCCCCCCCCCCCCCCCCCTTTAAGGTTTGAGTTTGGGTTTCATTTTTCCCCAAGGTCACAAAGGAGTATTTAAGTCATTCAGGCTTCACATATGCATACACACAATAGCACAATAACTGGATATATGTCCAAGTTTTGATTCTCTTGTTTTTTGTGTTTATGTCCTTTTTTCTCAGGAGAGCACTTGTTTGTTTATGAGTGCTTAGTCTACACATAGATCTGACCTGCCTCTACTAACACTTTCGTTCCTCTTTCCTTATCAGTGCTCAGACCTCAACCTTCCTCTGGATGGAGTGGATCAACAAAAGATCGGATTTAAAGGGATCATCACCATCCCCAAACCAATACAGTTCAAGAGCTCAGTCAAGGAGTACTATCAGGTACATGCAGAGCGACGGACCACCGACTAAAGCCTGATACATATTTGAAAAGCAGAAATGTTCCATGAGATATCTGAAGGTTGAGATTTTATGTTTAAGTTTGAAAATAATGTTTAGTGTTCACAGTTTTCCTTAAAAGATACATTTTAGCAGGTTTATGAATAAAAATGACAGCTAGCTTTCTTGAAGCACTTTGAATTTAACTTTCTTTTAGAGAGTAACTTTCTAAGATTTCTGACCTTTATTTTTTGCTTCCTCTGATTTTTAGGATGCATCCTTCATGGAGACCTTTGTGTTTGCGCTGCGTCTCCAGCAGCTGCGCTGTAGCGCCTTGGTGCTGCGGCTGCAGACACACAGCCACAGGAAACGTACGGTGGCGGAGTGTGTCCTCTCTCTGAGACAGCTCGGTCCTCAGGAGACAGAGCACTGGCTGGACCTCAACCCTCCTTCCAAATCCTCTGTGAGTGTTTACGTCACGTGTCCGTTTTTTGTTTCCGTTACACTGTTTTTCTGTCTGTCTGTGTGGTTCAAATAGAAACACTTTTGGAAATATTTACAAAACTACAAGAAATGAAAGAACCTCAGTTGTGATCACCTTAACCCAGAAACAACTTTGCCTCTTTCTGTTCAAGAGGGGCTGTTAGTTTCTTTAGTTTTGCCCAAACCAATCAGCAGGGAAAACGCTATAGATTTATTACGATGTTTAGATATGAAGAATATTGAAATATGTTACTATTCTAACTCTTTGTACCCTGAAATAACTTACAAAAGGCCCCCAAAGCACTTAAAAAAACTGTATACTTCTACTTCAAAACATTGTACCAGTGATTACACTGTGGATTTAGATTTTACTCACAAAATATATTTAATTAAAATATGATGCATTATTATTTATTAAACAGTCCAGCATAATATAAGAATTAAAAGCTCCACCTTGAACAGACGTTAAGTAAATTTAAGTACATTGTGCTAATAATACCTCTCTTTCACTCCTCACTTTTAATTGAAGATTTGAATGCAGGACTTTTATAGTACTTTTACTGTGCAGTATTGATAGTTTTACTATTGATAGCAGCTTTTTTTGTGCCTTTTTCATTGAGATTTTTTGCACATTAATATTACGTCCCCACTGTTGATGACACCTAGAAAGCTTTGATTTGTTGACAGCTGACAATCAGCACAACATAACACCTGTTTAAATTACAGAAAAGATCAGATGTGTGTTTGGCGCTTCAGAAATGTGGAACTTAATGCCACTATTTGTATATAGGACTTGAAAATGTCTGGCTCTGGCACCCTCCAGTGGTAGTATCAAAACATACAATGTGTCAGACATCAATACACACTGCACACCAGTTTTCACAGGGAATGTTGAATTTTTTATTTAACAAAAATGATTATCCCATAATTGAAAGTTGCTATAATCTCTATAATATCAATAATATAATATTTATATTTCTGCACATAGTGGCTTTAAGTTACTCAGGTCTTGGTTTTGACCTGTTTAGTACCGATTTAACTAAATTGGACCTGATCATTCAATTTAATCTTGACTAAAAGATTGTGTGATTATGGCAATGTGACAACTAAGAGTGATGTAATAAGATGCAGAAGGATAAATATTTAATGGTGTTTGCTGACTCACAGTCTGAGTCAACCAGTCTAAATAATCAATGCTCTGTTTGGTGTCTGGATGCTTTACAAATGGACCTGTTATATTCTCGGTTGTAGTAATTAGCTGATATTGTCTAACCCATTGTCCAGCTGGTAATGCCAAGAGGAAAAACTCTCTGTGTGAGAATATCCAAGACTTTAACTACTTATTATCTACCATTTCCTCTGTTGGCTGCTGTCTTTTATCACTCCTTTGTATGTGCACAGTAAATAAGAACAAAGGACTGTGTGTGCCTCATAAAACTGTCCACATGATGCATTGTAGCCCACTGGCATGTACCGTACTCTTGGCCCTAACAGGGCAATAGTGACGCTGAGGCAGACTTCTCTGTTGTTGCATAATCACAGGAAGAAGAGAAAGGGGATTCATTTGGGGAAATTGGGAAACAGGCTTTTATTAGGGAAAAAAACCACAGTGAGGATTCTGGAAATGTAAGACATGAAAAGTAGGTCAAACCTCAAACCATTTCAACAGCAGAGAGTGGTTATATTGATAAATGGATGCATGTCTCCCAGTGACAGTAAAATGTGAACTGTTTCTGCACTTAGGAGATCAGACAATGAATCATCCTTAGGTTCTCAGGGGGACAGCGTGATTCAGTGAGTGATTTTACCCATCTGGTGGACACAAAAGACCCATTTTGTCCAAATCACTGTCACTCAGTAAAGACTCTTAAGGGCCAAGACAGCTGAATTTGTCGACATTTCAAATAGGAAAAATATCAGCAGAATTTTGAAAAGAAGCAGGGCTGCTGGCAGTCTAAGACAGAAAAACAGTATAAAACGGATTAACGCATCTTTAATCCGCTCTTTATAATGTCTGTGTGCAATACAGGTTAATCAGCTGAGTCAGTTTTTAAAACTGAAATTCACAAGAAAAATGTCATTTTCAAGCACAAACCATTTGCTAAAGTATATCATTTACAATAAATAATCACTACCGTGTAATTATCCATTTTAAAAGTCAAATGCAATATCTCAGACATCACCAGTTTGTGTTGGCAGGACACATTTCTCCACTTTGATCTGGTTTTTAGAAAAACACAGATTGGCCTGGTGGAGTGCTGTATTTAAAGGTCAAAATATAAAACACCTCAAACTGCTGGTTTGATGACAAAATGTGAACAGTTGATGCACTTCAAGTTCATACCTACCTGCCTTGTATAAATCTTTTTGGACTGTAATTAAAGGTCAAATTGCTGTATCTCTAAAGTCACAACCTCCTGTAAGGTATAACTCCAGCTGACATCAAATAACTGTCCTGACAATTTATAATTACTGTGCTGAAGGGAGAGCTGGAAAGGTCATGTCTAGCAGTAGCTGCTACATACATACAGTAGCTGGTCCAACTTTGATGAAATGTGATGATGAATGTTGGAAATCAACATGCTCACTTGATGCTGGTGACATCTTTGGTGCTCAGCCACAGCTGTGGCTGCTTATAGTCTGTTTATTTTTTAAAAATGACCAATTCAAGCAACACTACCCTGCTTCCTGCGTGCCAAAGGGAATTAGACTCCATAATGGCACGTATGTTAATGTATTGTCTGATAGAATCAGTGGATGCTTGAGGTTTGATAAGACCACAAACTCAATCTTCATTCATTACCAGGAAAGTAGGCACTGTTGGTTACTTTCAGTATAGGCTGTCTCTCCTCTGTCAAATAGTTTTTAAAATAGCTTGAAAATCCAGCAGCACTATGAAAATCATTCACGTTATTTTATTTTGCCTGGAATGAAATAAAGGTGACATACCAGTAAAATAAATGTATTTTTAGCCATGCTAGCAGCTCTGTGAGGCTGTACTTATGCTGTGTTCATGCAATGTTGGATGGATGGAAAGGATCGGAAAGATTCCCACTTGCAAGCGTTCATGTCTGACAACTCAGGAAGGTTGTATATGATAATTGAGTAGGTCGAATAAGGATTTAAAATACTGTGCATTGACAAAATTACATTATATCCAATAAAGTTTTGTTTAATTACATTGAATGATTGACTTTGGCTGACATGATGCATCTATGTTTGCTTGTTTTCAGGCATTTACAAATTGTTAAGTGCCAAATCGGTCCCCTTAGGATACATCCTCAGGGGACCATCAATGTCTGTACAAAATTTTATGAGATACTTCAGTCTGGACCAAAGTTGTCTACTGACTGACCAACATTGCCATCCAAATGGGCACTAGCATGACTAAAACCAGCAGAAAATGTAAAAGCAATACATTGTTGTATTACATCCATTATGAGAGAACAGAAAAAGTATTAATTGCCTATTTATTAAAATATAATTAAATACCACTTTCAGGTGTGCCACTCTGAGCTACATCTTGCCACCTGCTTTCAGCCGGTCAACGGACGTATCCAGCTTCAAATCCTTGCCGCCCAAAACCTCCCAGCATCCTCCTCACCACTCACCCAAGGTATCTGGAGATGGTGTCGAATGCTTTACAACTAAAAGAAAAAGAAAAATGGGAAGAGGCAAGAATAACTTTGTGATCCGTGTCAGTAATCTTACTTTTATTTCCACCCCTCTGAAGCATTTTTTGTCAAGGTGGAGATGCACCAGTTGGGGCGGGTGGTGATGAAAAAGAAGACTCGTGTGCTGAAGGCCTCTGGGGGTCAGTGTAAGTGGGCGGAGACGTTTCACTTCTTCCTGGCTGCCTTAGACCAGGCCTGCTCGCTGTCAGTCAAACTCTACAGTCGCAGCTCGGTTAGGAGGAAACAGTGTCTCGGACAGGTGAGTTAAACTGACAACAGGATTTCAGGAAATCAATTAAGATTATCATAATACCCTGCCTTTTCTTTCAATTATGATCCACTTCTGGTATTTATTTTGTTATTTTTATTATTAATTGTTATAATATTTCATAATGTAGGCCTCAATTAGAGATTCTTGAACTTTTTACTAATTAAGTGAATTGCTGAATTATGTTTTTGAAAAATTAATTCATCATACGGAAGTATTCTATTACGCAAGTTTTCCTGCTATAAGGAGCTGCTAATGCACCTGTCATTATCTCGAGTTGTTTCAAGAGGCTTCCCCACCAATGAAGTACTTCCCATGAATAATATACTTCTTAAACAAACGGGCTAACTGGCTAAGATTTTCAACACCTGCCAAAGTATCAGCAGCATCATTAATATCATTGACAAAAGCAAAAGTATCAGCCTTAAAGGATAGGTTCGCAATTTGTCTTTCAGGTTCCCAAATGAACATTGAAACAGGTTTTGCTCGCTGTAATCATTCCTCCTGTTCATACTGACAGTTTGAAGATGCCCTCCAAATGTGCTTACAATGTAAGTGATGGGGGATAAAAATCCACAGTCCCCGTTTTGAGAAAGAATTTATTTAAATGTTTATCTGAAGATAATATGAGGCCTCGGCTGTCTGAGTCAAATAAAGTGGATATCTTCTAAAGTTTGTTAGTGCAAATTGCAAAACTCTTTCTGTCTCAACCTTTCCAGCTGCAGTGGGAGGATAGTAACCAAAAGGGAATTTGGCACTAAAAAGACAGTAACTTTGAAAGATATCTACTTGATTTGACTAATTTGGACGGCTGAAGCTTCATATTGGCTTCAGATAAACTTTTAAATACATTTTTGCACAGAAGGAGGACTGTGGATTTTGTCCCCCATTATGAAGGGATCTTCTAATGGTTAGTATGAACAGGAGAAATGATTACAGCATGAAAAACCTGTTTCAATATTCATTTGGGCACGTCACTGTTGTTTTAAGAAAGACTTGAAAAATTGTGAACCTATCCTTTAAAATGACACTTAAATTGAGCCTTCATACCTATACACAAACATGTTCTGAAATGAGAGAGATTTTTTCTTAATGTTTTTGGTAGGTTCAGCTGGGATTCGACAGCCCTGTCCCAGAAGCTGTTGAGCAATGGAAAGACATGATGGATCACCCAGAGAAAGTGGTGGCAGCGTGGCACAGGCTGAGCACTTCCTAAACCTCATGTCCTAATTTCCTCTTTACTCACTGTGGACGTACAGTAATGATCTTGTGCTACAGGTCCTGCTACGCCTGCTTGCTTTTCCAGTCGACCAGCTGCAGTCTGGTACGCTGATAGGCAGTTGACTCTGATGGACTGGACTGTAAAATACTGAACGTGCTCTGAATGCCCTGGGAGACCAGATTTCCATAGAGATGCTTCAGGTGCTCAGTGATCGGTTGTAAATAGGGGTTTCGAACAAAGCGTAGGTGCTGGAAAAGGTTTTATGTAGGGAAAATTAGGGATTTTGCTTAACTAACAATTCAGCTGCATAACATTTAGCTGTATTTTGTATATTACTGCTCTTTAGTGAGAAACTTGTCACTGTGTTTCAGCTGAATAGAAAGTTTACAAGCAGAGTGAGTGACCATAAAGCAACACTCGTAGTAGTAAAAACTTCATGCCATCTTAATTCCCTATAAGGTGAGTTTCAGAAGAAGGCTTTTATCTCTAATTCAACTACATAGGATATGATGTTACTGTACAATACAGCAGCACCTGTATCAAACCTTAGCTGTACGCTTTTAATAAAAGCACTTTAATTTTTTATGTATTTAATGTTTTGCTGTTGAAAGTTTAGTGTGATTAAAGCTAGGTGTCGTTTGGAAAAGTTAGTGTGTGTGTGTTTATTGAAAGGGGTGGAGAGAATGGAAAATGAAATATTTGAATAGTAGTCTGTAGTCTTATATATGTAGCCTTTTTTTGTGTCTCATTTGTGGCCACATGGAAAGGAAAACAAGCCAAGGTCTCCAGTAAGTACATTACACACATTACACACAGTCTATCTGCAGTGCCTGTAAAATAGGTCAACAGCCATAAAACCACTGTGTCACCATGTCACTTTTTACTAAAGAGGCCACTGATTGAGAAATCTCAAAGCAAACAGCAAATATCTCCCCCTGACTTCTGTTCAGGACATAAACATCCTGTTTTCCCATTTCACCTTTTATTACAGAGGCAATTTAATATCACTATATAAGCAATTTCAGTCCTATCCTCAAGATTTGGGGAGTAACTATAGAAAAGGACATTTGTAGTTTGTGGAAAATTCAAAACAATTTCCTTTCAGTTGCGGCACTTTAAAAAGTTTCATTTCAATTAAAAAACGAGATGTTTGGTGGTTGACACACTTTTGGAAGAGTGTGACATCTTGTGAGAGGAGACTTGGCTTGCCAAACAAGACCTGGATAAACTGAACACACTACATAAGGGTTTTCATGGTGCTAGGGAATCCACCACTGACCTCAGCACAAAAATAGTCCAAAATAGGATACCTGGTGGAGTGGCAATACTTTGGTATAGTAAATATAATCCACTGGTGAAGGTGGTAAGACTGAATGTTGATTAGTCTATTGGTTTAGAGATTTATTATAATAAAAAAACGTTTATTATCATAAATATCTATACACCTTATGAGTCTTACCAGTCCGAGGATGGATTTCTGAACAGATTAGCATTTGTTCATTCCTTCATTGAGGACAATGGTTCAACTTGTGTTTTTGTCATTGGGGATTTTAATGCTGGCTTGTCAGATAGCGACTCTATATTTGCAAAACACTTGTTGCAGTTCTGTAATGACAGCAATCTTATTTTATCCAGTAAAATGTTCTTGCCTAATAAGAGTTTTACTTATATTAGTGAAGCTTGGCACACAACCTCATGGCTTGATCATTGTATATGTACAGCAGATGCCTCTCTGGATAATTGATCAAGTGATGGCAAGACTTTTGGAGAGATTGCTGGTTCTGTGCTGAACCTAGCATTGCACGAAGGAAGAAACAGTAAGCGGATCGATGTGGTGTTTGATGTGTACTGGAAAACATGCTGAGAGATGCAGTCGTGGTTCAGCAAGTAGAACTCAATGGAAGGACATTGCCCTGGGACACAATGTTGTGCAGTGGAGAAAGCTGTTAAGTAATACCGACAGCAAAACACCCTTGATAACATTCATCATGGACCAGTGGAAGCTAGCAAAGAACTGGGTAAAGCTTCAGGACAAGCAGTTATTTGCAACCTGTGGAGAGACATGCTACTGTCTGAGCAAAAAAGTCTGGAATGTTGTTGAGGAGCTGAAATCTTCCCATGAGGAGGCCCGTATGCTCCTCCATGCAAATCATGCCAGCCAGAATGGCTATCAAACCACAGTTATTGTGAGTGAGGATACAGATGTCATGATCCTTTGTCTCGGGCACTGTAAGAAGACTCAGAATCAGAGAAGATACATCAACATCAGCAACCTTGCTCAGCTCATTAGAGATGACCTGTGATGCTCTTGTACAGTAGGTGTACATGCCTTTACGGGTTGTGATAGTGTAAGTGCTTTTGCAGGATGAGGAAAACTCAGCGCTCTCAAACTTATCAAGGGAAACAGGACATTCCAAGAGTCTTTCAAATCCCTGGAAACATCCTGGGATGGGACTGCTTACACCTGCATTTACAGCGTGCCAATTACCGCCTGGACATAACCAGACATAACAAAGTCAGAAGGGCATGGATGGACAACTGATGACAAAGCCAGCAGAAACCCACACAAACACAAGGAGAACATGCAAATCCCACACAAAAAGGACCTGGGATGGCTGGTGTTCGAACCCAGGACCTTCTTGGTGTGAGGCAAAAGTGCTAACCACTGAGTCACCATGCCACCCATTGAGATAGAAGAGAGGAGAAGAATGGAGTTTCGGGGGGAAGGGTTGTGAGAACAGACAAATGGGAGAGAAATGGGTTAGACACGTCTATATAGGTATGCACAGGTGATTGAATTTAGTGAGAGAAAGGGGCATGGTCTTGTTCCTGAACCTTAAGTATAATAATAACTTCATTTAAGGACAAGGCTGGTAAATTAAATAGCATGGATAATTATAGACCTATTGGCATGGGCGGATTGCCGAACAGGCCTACCGGACCCAGGCCCAGGGGCCCAAGGGCTCAGTGTACCCCTAAGCCAGAGCCTCTGCGTCGCTGTTACTAACTTTGCATTTCTTGTCGCATTGTCAAAGGGTTTAGTCATTAATGTCAATAACAGAGCCCATAAAGTCCTACTGAAAAACTAGAGGAATAGCCTAAACATTCGCTTTGAAGATGTCACAAGAAAGAAACCATCATGATACCTTTTAAGTGCGCTGTAAATCCTGTTGAGGTACAGGTGAATTTAGTTACTGTGCACAGGAGTCCATTGTCTCATAATTCATCTATGCCTATTGCCCTTGCCAGTATTCCTGGAAAGAATCCTGCTAACAAGGTTGGAAATGTTTGCTCTCACCACTGATAATTAGTTTGGCTTTAAAATAAAACATGACACTGATAAGTGTATTTATGCTTTAGAGGAAATAGTTGCTAAATATGGAAGCCAAAATTCCACTCTACTGATGCATCCAAGACCTTTGACAGAATTAATCATGAAAAATTATTTCTGAAATTGCTTGCTAGAGGTGTTCCAAAGTATATATTTAGAATACTAGTCTTCTGGTATGCCCATCAGACAATGCGGGTTAAATGGGGCAATGCTGTATCTGCCTAGTTTCGTGTAAATGATGGTGTTCACCAAGGTGAAATGTTGTCTCCTATTATGTTCAGTGTGTATATGGATGACCTATCGAAACAATTGAATGGGTGTAACACAGGCTGTCTTGTTGGAAACTCTATTATTGAACATCTTATGTATGCTGATGATCTGGTAATATTTAATCCATATAGTGCTGGGCTGCAGGAATTCCTGAAGATGTGCTCACAGTATGGCAATGATTATGATATTAAATTTAATACTAAAAAGAGTAGTGTCATGATAGTTAGAAGTAGAGAGGATAGAAAATTATTTTTTCCTGTGTTTCACTTGCGATATTCCTTTCATGACATGCAAGGGAATAAAATACCATGGCCATTATCGACAATGTTGTAAACTATATGCTGAGGCCAATATGTTGCTTCGCAAGTTTAGCATGTGTTCTGTCAATGTAAAATGTTCATTATTTAGAGCTTTCTGCACACAGCTCATCTTTCGTGTTGGAAAAGGAAAAGTAGTATGCGGAGGCTCATAGTGGCTTACAATGATGCTATGAGGTTGCTGCTTCAGGTTCCCAGATGGCATAGTAGCAGTCAACTGTTTGTGTTCTCTGGTGTTCCTACATGTGAGGCACTTCTAAGACATCTGCTGTACAATTTTATGTGTCGCTTGGATGGGTCAGAGAACAGCATCATAGAGGCTTTAACCAGCCCTATGAAGAGCTGCTCAGTACTCTTCCAGGCTCAGAAAACACTGGCCTACATATGAACTGTTTTTTAAACTGAATGATGAATTGTTGTGGTTTTACCTTGTATGTCTTTTTCATTTTATTTGCTTTGGACCCTTTTGTGAGTCCGAAATAAAGCTTGAATTGAATTGAATTGAACTAAATGTGTCCACATTTTAAAAATTGCAGTGCCTTCACTTGAAAAATATTTCCTTGCAAGAAAAACAAATCTTAGAAGTCATTATTACAGGGAAGATGTGAAATCTTGTAACCACCTGTGCTTTTCAAGTAATCAGTTTTGAACTTCAAATAACATTTTGACAGGTGAAAGTGTTCCGTGTAGACATACAGCTATTTGGTTTGTTATCCCAAATGAGAATCCTGTCCCTGTTTCAGTCTCATAAAAGCATGAGATTGACCAGTGACCTGCTCTGTGTAACCAGCTGTGGACGTGGACATGCAAACACACACCCAGCGAACAATAAGTCTGTGGACCAAGAAAACAGAATCCGGCAAGTGTTTGCGTTTTAAGTGTATGTGACCAGGACAACCGGGTGCTCCACGTGAGCTGACCTGCGTCAGAGCCCTTCATATCCTGGCGTGCCAAAACACCATCATCTTTTTTTCACGTAATTAATGTTTGATTTATGGTTAATGTTATACAGAGGGCATTCCAGACACACCTTAACCTGTGACTTGAACACTCAGCTCTCAGCTCAGAGGAGTATGTTTGACTGTGCCTCAAGAAAGGTGCTTGACTGTCAGAAGCAGGATTTTGGGTTATTGTTCCTGTATGTGTTTAACAGATTCTTTTCCTGCCGTTCATCTGGCTGGTTGCCACACTGAGTCTGCTGCACATTCCTGTTGTCTCATAACTGCATGCTTGTATGAGCAGGTTCCTTCTCTTTGGAAAAGGAACGGAGAGTTTATAGGGGTCCTGCAGCATGTAGGAGGGCTTTAAGATTCATGTCTCACTCATTATATCCTGGTGGTTTTCATCAAAAGGAGGGTTACATGACATTAAATATCATACAGCCCGCTAAGATTATTAAAACTTACTGAAAACTTGTTGAAAGAAAATAAAAAATGTCAGGAAGGAAAACAAAATCACAGCTTTTCTGAAAGTTGTCTAAGAAGTTGCAGAAGAATGTGTAGCCTGGCTCATACTGGATTTTTGAGGCTGGTAAATATCAATGTATGATAGTTTAACAAATCTGCTAATTATATTAACACATAACATAAACATACATTTTTGATTTAAAAAAATCCCTTCAATTAGTTTTTTCAAGAACTGCGACCAAGATGATTTACAAAGACAAAAGCTACTAAGCCTGTATTTTAATTTGATTATAGTATCTTTCAAATTCAGATTCTTCTGGTGTCATATGTTGTTGTTTGTAGAAAAATTACTTTCAGCTATGTGTCAGCTATCCCCAGGTTGGATTCATGGTGGAGAAGTTTCTTTTTGTCACTAGGAGGCGCCAAAGTCAGAACTTACAGGTAGTGGCTTTGATAGCCCTTCATACAATAGATCTATAACCTCAGTTATGGCAAAAACATTATACAGTAATTCTAATATCACAAAAAATCACTGTGCAGGATAATGTATGTGCAGAGTTTGATTCATCAGTTGAAGGAGTAAAGTTTCTCTGTGCTCACTTTAAATCTGAGACGTGATTTGTGACATCACAACTAGTTTGGAAGCTAGTTGTGGTCCAGTATTCAACTGACACAAATCTGACGTGGAAACTTGAAGCCTCACATACACTGAGAATGGACTTCACAGTGAAGTCAGAGACATCTTGTGCCCTGCAGGTAAACTTTTTAAATTAAAAATATTTGCATATATTCATAGTTTCTGGAGGGAGAAGGAGTATATGTCATTTTCTAACAGGGCAATTGAACTTTTTTTTGTAGCAAAACCACATCAGAAACAAATTATATTTCAAACCAGACTATCTGTAAATATTTTAAAACATGTCTGGAGGATATATTTTTTTAAAGAAATAGTTGGACATACACTTTGCTTTCTTGCAACAAGATAGATTAGAGGAGTTTCCGCTGGTTGCCAAGGAACCTCATGGTGAAGACAATACTCCAGGAAGTCACAGTGCCCAGCCAAGAAATAGTCTCTTTCCACCCCACCCACCCCCTTCAAAAAGCCACTACAAATTGTAATTTTTCCATTACTATACTATATACTATACTTTTCTACAATTTTCTATTCTTCAATTTGATTCTTTGGTTTTTGTACTACCACTTTTTTGTAATACTACGTTTGGAAAGAGCCAGACTCACTGTTTCCAGTCTTTAAGCTAAGCTAACTAGCTGCTAGCTCCAGCTTCATATTGAGCGTGTAAATAAGAGCGACATCATTCTTCTCATCTAACTCCCAGCAAGAAAGCAGAAAAGCATCCTTCCCAAAATGTTTAAAGGCAGTAAAAGCTATCATTTTGTTGAACTTCAATGGAAATCTGAACTCCAAAGCACAACATGTTTTCAACAGTGTAAGTATGAATTAAGAGAGTTAGAACAGCAGAGAGGCTGACAGGATGCTGCCTTCATTTATAGTTAAAAATAAGGACAATGTTTTCCTGATTCTGTTATGTTCTCTCTTTTGCAACTACCAGGAAGCAGGAAAAGGAGATGGAGAAGAGATTAATGTCCTGCTAGTCCACATGTGGTTGCAGCAGCCCCAGTAGCCTCATCAAACAGGTATGCGCACTCTGCAGGAATTAACATCTGAAGGAGCCTTGAGCCCAGCTGTGCTCCTAATGGGTACAGCTGCTACTGGGGACAGCAACTGCAGTAGGCCACCCTGCTGCTGGGTCTTCATCAAAATGGTATAAAAATCTTTGCTCTATCTAGAAGTTGTTCTCTACAGCTTCATCTCCAGGATCTGAATTCTTCACATACTGCAATTGATGGAGAATTAAGTTATTGTGGAGTGAAAACTTCCTTAAAAAGGACTTTCCCCTTTGATTTTCTCTCTCTCTCTCTCTCACGCACACACACACATACTGCAGCTAAATTCAATTACATTTATATAAAAGCAAAGCCTGTGTCTGCTAAAATAACACTGCAGACATTACCTCAACATTTTCAGAAATCCATCATTAAAACATGCCAAGATTCGTGAGTCTTTACCAAAACATCCTCTTCCATGCTGAGTCCCTGAAGGAGTCAGTGCGCCCTCATGTGATTATCGGCAGAAAGTGCAGGATTGGCTGGCCCACTAAGTGTTGAGCAAGGTGTGTGTGTGTGTGCCCGAGTGGGTGTGAACAGGGTGACGCATATAGTGAGCCAAAAAAAAAAAAACCCTCCCCTGTACATTTAAAGCTTGAGCAGGCAGGAACAGGCAAAGTTCATTTGGCAAATCACACCAAACAGAATGGATACAGACAAGAAAAACATGATTCTGAGAGAAGGATTCCTTGTGAAAAGGGTGAGTTGTTCTTCTGAAATATGTAAAACTACAAATGCTGTAAAATGTTGATTTCATTGAGTCAGTGTGGCAATTAGTTGATGATGTAATCCATCCATATATATAGTTGTGGAAGAGAGTTTTGGCTTCTTCTTAGGCTGATGTAAACTTTTAGCACTAAAGCAGCCTAATGCCACTCTAATGTAAGTTATAAAATGACTAGAAAGAGAGAAAGAGTTGATCTTTTTTTGGAAAATATCACAAGTTTGTGATCATTTTTGATCATCTGTTTACAGGGTCATGTGGTACACAACTGGAAGGCACGCTGGTTCGTGTTGATGCCAGACAAGCTGCTCTATTACAAGTATGAAGGAGGTAAAAGGGACTCATGTCAGCGAGGGAAAATCCTGCTGAAGGACTGTGTGATAACTTGTCCTTTTCTGGAGTATGAAAATCGGCCGGTGAGTGTTTTTTGTGCGACAAACTGATTGTTAGACAGATGATTAAAGAAAGGTTTCAAATGACGGATATTGAAAAGTCCTTTGTAGAAATGTCCCGTGTATTCACAGCTAAGGTTTTTCTTTGGGTGATTACAACATTCCCCTCATAATGAACTGAAATTCAACTGTTCTCTTGTGCCTAAAACACACAAACTCAGCAGTTAAATCCAAAGGAGGCTGAATGACATAATTAACTTTAATGTTAGAGGGGAGGAATAACAAAAACAATCTTCATTAAAAACCCATCAATTAACATACTTAAATAATTGAATTTGACTATATCATCAAACAGAATACATACGTAATATATTTGCTGAAATATACACAAGAGACAAAGATACAGATTTGAATTGACATTGTAAAATAACACATGTGACTTCCCTCCCGGCTCTGTCTATAACATGGATGCATTAAAGTTTCCATTCAGTGTTTTCCTTTGTTTATGTTTTTATTGGTGGAAACCACAGTGAAGGTGTGGCGTCACCAGCAGACGCTCTTTGATCCTTTCACATCTCACTTGATGAGCACATTCATTGCCTCAGGTTACTGTTTTGTCAGGACCTGATCTCCATCACCTGCCAACTCTTACCTACAATTTATCATCCATCAGTCAGTTTCTGCTGACTCAGTAACATCTGTCCTCTCTCTATTTTCTTCTTAGCTGGTGTTCAAGCTTCAGACAAAGAATTTGGTGGATCATTTTCTGGAGGCTTGTTCCCGGGAGGAGCGAGATGAGTGGGCAGCTGACATCACCTCTGCAGTGGACAAACTGCGGACAGGTGACGGTGGGAAGGTCACCAGCCAACAAGACCCTGCTGGATCCCAATTACACAACATCAATCTGAGGTAAGCTGTATAAACAAAACCTCTCTCACATTGCAGCAAGTTAACCCTCATGGTGTTTTCACAGCCTCACCCTGTTTGTTTATGACTATGTTTATATCTCTTTCTAATTCTCCTTTTATAGCAAGGTGTTGGACTCCATGTATGATGTTCACAGTGGAATCAAGATGAGCAACCATGTGGAGCAGGGCAGCACTTACCGCAACTGTTTCTCAGGTGAGCTTTGAAACAGCAACTCTTTATTTTGCTCTCTGATCTGAGAAAATATCTATATCATCTATAAATATGCAGAATGGGATTCTGGCTCCTCTGGTTATATTCCCTGCACCTCTGGTGCTGATAAAGCTATTGTGTATAAAATTATTTCCACTGTATTCAAGTGACCTGCTGCAGCTCATATTTTGCATCTTTAGCCATCATTATGATTTAAATAATGAAATTTTGTTATTTATATTGATATATTGTCTTTTTGGATGTGGCAAATTTATTTTACATCACCTCCCAGACACAGATGCTGGTAAATGTGCTTTACTTTAAGAAAACAAATGCATTAGAACAACATTTAAATAGACGAGGATGAAATATAATGAATTAATGCTAAAAAAACAGGTTACAAAGTTCTTTATATGCTTTACAAAGACATAAAATACCAGATCAATGTAAAATAAAATAATAAAATAAAAAACAAAGCAAAAAACATGTTTTACTATTTCTATATTCATATGCAAACACATTTATACCTATGTTTATGTCAGTACCTGGCTATGTATACACCAATATGTTTATGTAAATCCACAATAACGTACATTATACTGTGTATATAGTTTTCTTATTATGCATATGTCCATATATGCACATATGCATGTCTATCTACTGTATTGTGTATTTGTCTCATTCTATGTGCATGTATATGTGCATATGTGAACATCTACTGTATATACATATGATGTCCGTGCAGGCTCAGCGGTGGTGGACTGGCTGGTGTTCATGCAGCTTGCTCTGACCCGTGTGGAGGCAGTGACGCTGGCCTCGGCCCTGCTGGAGGAGGGTTTCCTGCGGACTGTCGGCCTGAAGAGTGTGGAGGCCCTCCGCACCGCCGGCCTCAGCGAACAGTTCATGGACGACTCCACTGCACTGTACAGCTTTGTAAGTACCAGGGAGTGTGTGTGTATTGATCTGAGACACCTCATTGCTGGAAAATCATTGAAATGTAATGTCTTCTACTCTCCGGCAAGATCAATTAATCTTAAATAATATCTACACACATTATACACAGATTTTCATTTTTTTATGGAGTGCAACTTAATTTACAGCGTGTCATTTTTAACCCAGTCTGACAGCTTGAAGAAGAGAGGCAGCGTGAAGGCAGAGACGTCGCTGTCTGCAGTGGAGCTGAGCGGAAAAGTGATAAAGAGAGGCTACCTGCTGAAACAGGTAAACACATATTTAGTTATTATGCTCTGACTTTGTAGTGTTTTCATTTGTTCACATCACGTTTGAATGCATTTGTCAAACCAACGCTCGGCTCCTCTTGAAACACAGGGACACAGAAGGAAAAACTGGAAGGTGCGGCTGTTTGTGCTGCGTTCAGAGCCTGCTTTCCTTCATTACTATGATCCCACCAAGGTGAGTGCACGGGCCTCGCAATGCAGGGTCAACCCAGGCAACAGCAAATATAAAAACAGTACCACAACATAAGATGACTTAAATTATGACTTAAATGATGACAGCTCAGCAGAGTAGCCCTGGCACCAAACAAAGCAGTTGTTTTGTTTGCCTACTGTACGCCTCAGGCCGGCTATGACTCTAAAGTTGTTATTACTCATAATTCTCATAATCCTCCATAATTCCCTTCCACACTACTGAGTCAATCTGAGCCACTTCCTGTCTTATGTCACTTATTAGGATGACATCAGCCCCGTTGGCGGCTTCTCGCTCCGAAGCTGTCTGGTATCCTCTCTGGATGATAATGGAGTTCCCTCAGGTGAGTCATTGTCTCAAACTCCAGTCACCTCAGAAACCTCAGAAACAAAGTTTTCAAACAAATAATAAGCAGGAAAGGACAACAAATGAAGAGAAATGGTTTCAGTTTCCCCTTTTTTTTTGACTGAGATCATGTCTGGGAGACAACCTTCTCAGACATGAGGTGTTTAGAAAGTTGAGTGGTGTGACGAGGAGGCCAAGAAAATTTCACTGATACTGCAAAGTTAGTCTTTGCATTTGAGATACATTTATCAAAGTGTGGTGATATTCTATATTTGTCTTATTATCTTATGACAAACCAAAACCAACAATGAATTGATCTTTCTAACAAGTATAGTGTGTGCATCCAAAGCCTGATAGATAATTTATTCCTGTGCTCCATTGTTGTCAAAAATAATAAAAACAATCAATGAGCCACACTGTTGCTCTGACATGTTCCTTCGTTATGATGAACATGAGCACCGTAGTTTAGTTTGAGTCGATCCTGCACATATTGTCCTGCTGCCGGAAATATTCAGTAGTGCAAATCTGCAGCTGAAAGTTGCAGCAAATTCAGTTTTCTCTTGTTTGAGTAACATTTGCTGAAAAGCACTGTTAGAGACATTTTTGTGTTATTTGCAAATAATACTTCCACAATTATTGGAATAATGTCAATTTTTTTCTTTTGACTCATCAATTGAAGTCAGTTTAATATTTTGAGCGACTGTTTTGGGATTTAATGTGTGTTGAACGGGGCATCGGCACAGTCTTTGACGTCACGTTAGTCTGTTTTTGCTTGTTAAAAGTGAGAATAAATCAGCCAAATAGAGGCAACAGAATCGCTGCAGTGTTATGATTCGGACTTTTATTCATGTGTGAGTCAAGAAGTGGAGCCCCTTAAAGGTGAATGAAAGTATATATTCATGACCCAGTCTGAGTACTACAGACAGGGTAGTTAAGAGATGGATTCATTGTTGGATTTGTTCTCATTTGTTGACATTAAGAAAGATATAGAATAACACCAGCCTTCACCTTTAAAGCTTTATTCTTTATCCTTTATCTGGATCCCTTTAAAGCTCCCAGGTCATGCTGTACTTGATGCTCCATCTTTCATGTCATTTAATGCTGACGTGACTGTGGGGAGATCAATGAAGAACAAAGTTACTGTTATTTCTATTTTTCAACTATGTGTCTTTCTTGTCATTTCAAATTTGTTAACTTGTACGATGAAAAATTTGTCATTCAGCTTTTCCTATTGAGCTACAGCTCCACTATTTCTGCTTTTATCTGTCAAAGCAGCCTCATTCTGTCTTTGTTAACCACGTCTCCAATCTCTCATGCAGGTGTAAAAGGCAACATTCAAGGCAACCTGTTTAAAATCATCACTCAGTCAGACACACATTACTTCATCCAGGCGCCGACCCACCAGGAGAAGATGGACTGGATAGATGCAATCAGAGAGCAGACATAGAGCAGCAGATTCAGGTTGAAACTACATTTTTAAACATATCAGCCTGTTTATTCATCCAGTTATGAAGAAGACTGAATTTACACATTCCATGAATGTACTGTAGCAACAAACTGGGAACATGTAATCAAATGAAAGTGTTTGAGGGTGCATAACATTTCTGTTCATCTCCAAAATGCCAATTTTCCAGAAAAAAAACAGCCTTGTTTTTAGCTCGATCCTTCTGTTTTGTTGAGTTTGAAGTTGAAGCAATTTGTCTTGTAATCATTCAGTTTAAGTTAAAAGTGTTTTTTCATGTTTTTACAGGATTTTTTCATTATTAAACATAATAGTTTGGACTTATCCACCTTGTATTTTTTTTTAAACTCCAGAGGCCAAGAGGAAGTACAGGTAGAGACATGAACAACCTCAGGAGGTATTTGTCACAGTCATTTCAAGTTTTAGTACAGGCTGGAGGCGCTCCCAGCAATCAGACAGGCACTCCCACTCAGCAAGCTGAGTCGAGCCTTTATCTGAATGATTCAACGTGAGCTGGCGTTAGTTTAGAGTCTGTTTCCAGAAAAATCCTGAGTGACACAATGCCTTAGTGATATATGATGCCATACATCAGCGGGTTTAGGGATAAATATCTGACAACAAAGTGAAAAAACAACAAAAATAACAACAAAAGTGATTTATTGCAGGGATATGAAACATTCACATAAAAAGTGCTAGTGGTAAATGAAAAGTACACAAACCATTGGGCGTTAGTAGCTTTTCAAGCTGACTGTACAGTAAGTTGATAATGATACAATAAGAGAAAGTGTGGTAAGTCCTTCCAGCTTTGAAGTCAAACTGAGAGGAATGAAACTTACTTCATAATACTGGCATGCACTAATGTACTTAAATTGTTTTAAATTATTACACCTGTTACATTACTTAGTCGGGCACGGAAGGACAATCTTTCTTTTAACTGATTTCAGAAATTTCAGCTTTCAAAGTTTAACTTTGAGAAATTAAAGACAAACGCCTAAAATCTCTTTTTAGAGACACTAATGCCGCACAACTTTTTTTTTGCAGTGACACGTTTGTACAAATGTTCATCGAAGGAAAATATTTGTTTAAAACTTAATTCAGTCCAAATCACATTCCTCAGTTAATTTAAGACATTGATGACTGTTACATTCAGTCAGTATCTTCAAGTCCCCAAACAGGTAATCTAGTGAAGGCACTTTGTCTTATCACGTGATTACGACGCAGGTGTAACTTTGTTTGAAATTAGAAACACAACATCCCCATCATGGGTTAATTTATTCACTCAAGAAGTAGCTCTATCCTAATCCTATGTATTGTACACTGTTCCCGAACATTCCTCATGGTATTTATCTGAGTGAGACATCAAACGTTAGGCCACCTTGGTGAGCTGTAGGTCTCCAAACACTCGTAAAGCAGTGAGGGAGGCGAGCTTGGAGAGCCGGTGGGTGAAGCCGCAGAGAGGCTGTCCGTCCACCAAGATACGAAACTGCTGGTGCTCACAAACAATCTCCATCTAAGAGGGAATATAGAGGAGGTGAACGTCAGTTTTTTACACTTTTACATAAGATGAGATAAGCTCAAACTTTATTGATCTCAGGAGGGAAATTTAGCAATTTAAACCAGGGCTGCAACAGAAAAGAAAAGTCCCATTCATGCTAAATAAGAAGTCACAGATTTGCTTTATTTGCAAGCTGTGTATGGAAATTAACGGTCTAATAAGTGAACAATTTTCGATGGCACAGCACATCATGTGATTTCTGGATTTTAAAGCCCAACAAATAAAATAATGACTTATTACATATCACTTGGGGCAGCAAAACATGAAACGCTTCCCTAAGTGCATCTTAAAAGCTGACTCTGTATTGCAGAGTGATTCACAGTGAGTGTAACTGCAGAATAAGCATTAGACACATTACAGTCACTTAGCAGGAAGAAATGCACAATACAGAGTTAATGGGACCTGGAGGCTTTCTTTCTTTTTCTTTCTTTCTTTTCATTCCCGTGTTGACACTTGTGTCTTTACTTGTTTGTTTTAGATAAGTCAGTACTCTGGGAATACTCTGAATATTGTGCATTGCTGACCAGGTTAGGTGGGTGGTTAAGAAGTGGGTAAAAGAATAGTGAGGAATGTTAAAAGATAGGCTCAAAAATGTCCAAGTATGTCTTAAAATAAAAGTCAGGTTCCCATTTGAACATTAATACATGTTTTTCTTGCTTTAATTGGTCCTCTTGTTCATACTGGCCATTAAAAAATTCCTTCTTAATGTGTTTTCAGTGTAAGTTATGGGGAACAAAATCCACAGTCTTTGTTTTGTGCAAATATGTATTTGAATGTTTATCTTGAGATAATATGAGGCTTCTTCTGTCCAAATTAGTCTTAACAACTGGATATCTTAAAAAGTCTACAGCCTTTTTAGTATAAATGTCCCTCTTTTTGTTACTACCCTTCCTCTGTCACTCTGCAGGGAAACTCTGGAAGATATCTGCTTGATTTGACTAATTGAAACCTCATATCATTTTAAGATAAGATGTTTGAATACATTTTTTTATCCTAAGATAATATACAGCTTCTGATAATATAAGGCTTCTGCTGTACAAATTAGTCATAACAAGTAGACATTTTATAAGTCTACAGCCTTTTTAGTACAGATTTCCCTCTTTTTGTTACTATCATTCCTCTGCCACTCTGCTGGGACATTTTTTGGAAGATATCTGCTTGATTTAATTAATTGAAGCATCATATCATCCTCAGAAAAAATGTGGGAGAAAATCCACAGTCCTTGTTTTGTCCAAATATGTATTTGAATGTTTATCCTAAGATAATATGAGGCTTCTGCTGTCCAAATTAGTCATGACAAGTGGATATTTTTAAAAAGTCTACAGCCTTTTTAGTACAAATATCCCTCTTTTTGTTACTATCATTCCTCTGACACTCTGCAGGGACATTTTGATGTTTGAATACATTTTTCACACAGTACGAGGACTGTGGATTTTGTCCCCCATCACTAACACTAAAAACACATTAAGAATGCATCTTTTAATGGTCAGTATGAACAGGAGGAATGATTAAGAAAAACCTGTTTCATTGTTCATATGGCCATCAGAGTATTAATTATTAGTTTTAACACAGACTTTAAAAACATGTGAAACTATCCTTTAAAATGTGAAGATGAAACATGCTGAGATATGAATCTTCCATCACATTAAACACATTTTCTATTCATCTTCAATACAAAAATGTTTAAAAAAGAAAGAAACACGTGCACTGACGACCGCTGCAGCAAATAAATAGCAGAAAAAACTAAACTCTGCCATCCAACATGAGTGTGACTTGAACATTTGCTGATGTAGTAGAAGCTTATTGAACTCTGCCACTCGCTGTCAGTCACTCTGAATGAGCGTCACCCATCTGCCTGAGATCTTGATCCACAATGTCAGAGACTATAAATGTACCTTGAAGGGTTCGCCGGCTGCAAAAGGAAAGAAGGAGAGGGTATTTTCAGCTGGACCCCACTTGCCGGCCAGGCGGGCGTTTCGCTGGACGGCTTTATCCATGAAGCTGACCTTTAACTGGAGACCCACATCTCCCTCTGTGTCCTCCTCCTGAGGCTTACTGGACACAGTCACCTCAATGCTGAGCAAACACACACGAGAGATCAGGGACAGAAGGGCAACATTTAAAGAAAAAGAAAACATTTTACGTTTCTGTCTGCTTTTTTTCTTCTAATATGATGAACTGAGTTATAAACCTTTGTAAATTATATTGAGAACAGTGACATCTTCTGGTCTTTATCACAACTTTAATGTACTGATGAATATATATAATGATAGATTGACTGAATGATGATGATGATCGTAGTAATTGACAGTGAGTTTAGGCACACTGCTGCGACCACGAGAGCAAATAGCCTGGATAGAAACATATGATACAGTAGGCATGTTGGCTTATATGTGTAGAAGAATGTGTAATACTCTTAATTTTTGCATAATTTACTCAAGTACTTCGGTGCAATTTTGCGGTACTTGAACTTCACTGGAGTATGTCCATTTTGTGTTACTTTACACATCTACTCCACTACATTTATGTACCAGCTAAAGTTACTTTGCAGATTAAGATTTTACAAACAAAACGTTTGATCAGTTTATAATTATTATTGATGCATTGTTGTACATTAAACTAATCAAATTTGCATCACTTTGACCAGCTACTACATAAAAATACTGATTTATTGTTAATGCATCAATAATAAAGATCCACTAATATAACAAGATAACATTGAGAGGGGGCATTCTGCATAATACCTCTGATACTTTAGGTACATGTTGTTGCCAGTTCTTCTGTACCTTTCGTAACATTTTAAAGCAGGACTTCTAGTTGTGAAGGAGTATTATACAGTCAAGTATTTACTTATATACTTTAAGTATGAATACTTCTTTCACTACTGACACAGCTCTATCTTTGGCCCTGATTACATGGAAAAAATAAACAAAATTCTTCAATTTTTCATGGGACTTGTATAATTAGGTTATTGGCCTGGAATAATTACAGATATGAGTAATTTACTTATTTGCACCAAAGCGACTAATCACATGTTTTTGGCAGCACATTTTCTGGAGAATAATAGTGGCTTTGGTATTAAGATCATCTAAGGCAACACCATATTTTTTTATTTAATCTATGTCATCTGGCTGCTGTGTTTAAGAAATAACGACAATAAAGTCAGTCAGCCAGTCTTAGCAATTCAGTATCCAAGAAAAGGGTCCTTTGGGAGCATTTTGTCCTTAAAACCCTTCTGAGGTTTTGTGCTGCTAAAAATAAGAAAAACTTCTGCATCACAGTTTATTTTGGTACAATATATGTATATATTTATATAAATATATATTTGTACAGCCTAGTTGAGATCTTCTACTGGACATAATTGATGACTAAATGAATAAATAACCAGCTGATGTTATCAACCAAAGAAATTCCAGAGTGACTCTTAAGATTTCATGGGATTTGGAGCTCTCCCACGCACATCCACAGACTGAACCTATAATTAGGAAACGCACTGGCATTACAAAGATATTTTCCCAAAACAGGCTCGAGCTGGGTGGTTGGCACATGCCCTCAAACTGAGACAACAGCTGCCTATCTGCTTTAAAATTCTGTTTTATTGTAGACCGGGGCATCTCCATTACTAACTGTAATTGGCTGCCACGTCATGTGCGCAACAGTATATTAATTATGCATAGTTCGCTTTTTGTCCTAAAACGAGAACAGGTGTGTGTGCACTAACCTTTTGGGTTTTTTGTTAACAATTCCCATAACAACCAGTTTCATTGAAGGCCGCAGCCCACCCTTTATCTCTCCGATATACTCCTCCTGTGAAACAATGGAAGTGTGTACAGATCAGCGGTCACACTGGATGAGGCCTGTCGCTAAACAAGACAGCACACTGTGTTTATTATCAGGAGGATATAACTGCTGGTCCCTCAGCATGCAGCCTGCTGGAGTCTTAATCTGCGTGCGCTGCAACCTATGGCACCGAGGGGAACAATAGCTTTATTGATCCCGATTTTAAACAATCAATGACTCAGCTGCACAAACTCTGCTTCTCTATTTTCCCCCAGTTGCCTAAATATTTTGAAATAAAAATGCAATTTTGCAGATATATCAATACATGCCGTGCCAAACAAACAAAAGGAAGCCATACATACATTTTCTTTCTTGTCCTTTTCTTCCATTCCACTCAGGGCGTGATGCAGTGTGGAGGTTTGGAGCGGTGATGCCAACTGAGGACTGACTGACTCTGCCTCCAGCTGGCAAACCCCGCCTGCACTACGCGTTGTCATGGAGACAGGCTCCCAATTTGGCAACGATGATGGTGGGAGACAGACAGACAGGGAGGAGGAGGGGGTCCATTACAAGCTGAATGGACGTTTTTCAATTCAGTCCAATTAATTTGGGATTAATTTGAAAAGTTGGTTAAAGTGGTATCATATAGCCTATCCTAGTATCCTATAAAGTTATTCCTGCTTCTCATTTGTATGCTTTCCCACACTAGCTGCTTTGGATCCCTCCCTTTAATCAACCTGATGCTGCCTTCACTGATCCTCGTTAAATCCTAAGTATTACTAAAGAGAGACACTATCCTGTCTTACTCTGCCTTATTGTTTGTCTTTATCATGCACTTAAGCTCCTCTTTAATACTGATTGCTTCATTTGTCCCACGTGCAAGTTTATTTAAGAATAAGCACAGTGGAAACATAATACATTTTGACACAGGGTCCCTCTACAAGACAGTCATTTAAGATTGTGTAAAAGTGCAGGAGCTGCCTCAAGACCCTTACTATTTAATTTAATAGTTTGCTTTAGTTGTACATATTACAGAAGACAATTGCAATTAATCAAATCAACAGTAGCTACTTGCTGCTCCTGTACTTTAGAAGTGCTGTAAATAATTATTATATATAATGTAAATCTCTTTCAGATCTTTGCCTTTTTTTATTTAATATTTTAACTTAATTTATTGTAAATTTATTTATTTTTTAAAACCTGACTGAATGAATCATGCAGACTTCCATTGGCAAAGACTTCTTTTGCCAATGAAAAACACAATAAAGTCTCTTGAATCTAGAATAAAAATAATTGCAAAACGTGGGGCCTTTGAGTGTCTGGGGCCCCAGGGTTAGTTGCCCAGTTGGCCAGGTTAGTAATCCAGCTTTGTTACATTAACCACAGTCAGTGCCTCGTTTAATGGTCACGAATTAACCGTAAAGCACTACAGCCAGCCTATCTTCTTTACAGTCCCGCCTACAGATATAGAAAGATTCGTCTGAAAACATATTCTAATTAAAATAATACTGCAACGTTTCTCAGTAGTTTGATTCCTGTATTTCCGACCGCACCCGAAGGCAGCAGCGAAAACCGGCTCCTCGTGCTAACCTTTGACCAACCAGTGTTGGAGAATCAGCTGATTGTGTCACATGACCTTCGTTAACGCTCACCTAGCCGCCTAGCATAACAGATGAAGAGAAAGGAGTAGCTGGGGGATAAATAATCCCCAATTTCGGGGAGAAAACCTCACACAGAAATGAGTAAGTAACTTTAATTAATATCAGATATGTTCTAACTGCTTCATATGTGAGCGAGGAGACGCACCTGCGACATGTTACGGAAGTTAAGCTAAGTTACAGTTTCAGTTACAGCAAGTCAGCAACATTGCGGCTAACGCTAATTTGACATCAGGTAAATGTAAACATTAGTGTTTTAAAAGCGTGTTTATTTTTTTGCTAGTTGAACACAGAAACTCACTGGACAGTTTTTTTTATGTCCTGTCTCTTACTCAACGTGCACGGTTTGTTTGTACAGACAATTAAAGGTACAGATGATGTAAAATAAAATATCAGAAAATGCAACAAGCATGAGAGTCATTGAATTACAAAACTTCGTATCCTTTTTTCCTATGTGTCCAATAATGACGATATGGTCATGTTGTGTCCCACATGACCAGCAGAAAAACTTTAACCACAAACAGCATGTTTTAGATAGATAATGAGTCATGTGTCATTCACTCTTTATGCCTGCCATAACTCCATAATCCATCAAGCCAAAAACCCTACAGCTTTTTATTCTAAACTGACAGAGCAATTATAATTTTGATATGCTCTACTTGACCTCATAAAGTACTAGTATTCAGTATATGCTACTGATATTGCCTTATATTGCCGATATAAAGGTTCACAACAACTCCTACGGCATTTTAAAATAAATATATATTCTACATTTGAGCTTAAAGAGTTAGCAAGGTCTGTATATGTATTTTTAACTAATACCGGTGTTTCCTCTTCATTCATTCATTCAGGAGTGGTGGACAACCACAGTAAGAACATTACTACCACAGCTAGATAAAATGGGAGCTTGATTATAATTCAGATAACAAAAACAAATAAATAAACAAGCATAAGGCTATATGTAACATATAACATGACCACTTCTTCTGAATGGTGTGTTAGCAAAGAAAATAAATTAGGGCTGCAACTAAGGATTATTTTCATTATCGATTGTTGATTGTTGTTTGGTCTATAAAATGTCAGAACATTGTAAAAAAAAAAAAAAAAAAAAAAAAGTTGATCACTGTCTCCTAAAGCTCAAGGTGACGTCCTCAAATGCCTTTTGTCCCAACCAACAGTCCATAACCCAAAGATATTCAGTTTATTATCATAGAAACCAGAAAATGTTTCAAATAGTCTGTCTTTGTTTTGTTTAATTATAAGTTTAAGTAAATCCTATAAATAGTACAATATTTTCTTCTGTTTCAGGTGAAGAAAACTCAAGCATCCTCCTTGGCTACATGGTCGTAAAGGTGCTCCCCCAGTTGTGACCGCTGAGCGGAGGAGTGTCACAGTGAAAGTGGCCATGCATCCCTTCGGCTGTGAGGCTGAGACGTCCCTTCAGGACCTGTTTGAGTACTTCAAGAGGTGCCTGCAGCATGGAGAGTGGGAGCTGGCCAGTGCTTGTGTGCCACAGCTGGTTAACTCCGCAGGAGGACTTTCAGAAAACCTACGGGACATAATCAAAGCTATTGTCTGCCATCCTTACATTTTAAAGTGAGTAACGCAGGTTATTCTTTGTCTTTTAAACTCATTAAAATGTAAATTAACCTAAAAATGCCATGCAGATTTTTCTTTGAAGAGGTTCATTTAGGGTTACATTTGTCATGTAATTGGTCATGTGAAACAGCTACAGTATATTATATGTGGTCTCCAAAAAATTCTCATCTCCACAACCAACTTTTCAATTCATGTTATCACCACGTAATCAAGAATATTGTGGATATAGTTGCTTGTGCTATTAATGTAATGACTGTATGTAATTGATGATTTTGTAGATGGGAGTCTGTGGGCAGTCCACACAAACTGGCTTGGTTTTGGCTTCAGGTCTTGGAAAAATGGACAGAAGAGCAGGTAATAATATGTAAAATATAATAGAATATATGTAGATTCTTACACTTATTTCCTGCTCAGTGAAAAGCCATATCTTAATCCAGAAATGTTAAGACTTGCTATCCTTAAGCAATATTTAAGAATACATTTGTTTCTGTTGATGTCACATTGTTTCTTTGAATCTTTGTTAGAACCAGAAAGACAATCTCAAAAATTGCACTGTGCCCTTTCACAAGTCAGGTAGTTTAGACTTTTGAAATGGGATGAAACACCACAGACAGTGTGACGTAATAACTCTTTAAATATTCTTTTTAAAGAAAATAATTTTATTCTCCACTGCAGGTTTCTCCCAACATCAGAAGGGAGCTGGAATACCTACTGCTCCTGGAGGAGCTGGGATCAGAGGGCATACCAGAGACTGTTCTCAAGGTTACTGTGATTTTTACCTTTGTCTGTAATCAAATCTGCAGTTGATTGAGTAGTTAATAGCAAAAGCATTTTACTCAACAAAAATTAATGAAATGGAGCTGTTTGAAAGATTATTAAGTTATGTTCATACATATCAAGAATGAGAGATTTGAGCTGTTGTGTTTTACTTCATGTTTTTTCGACTGGCCTGTTAACACACAGAATACAGGACTGAGATGAATTATCTTTCAGCAGGAGTTGCACCAGGCTTTCTTGGACACACAGTCTGAGCAAAAGGCTCCAGAGGGCTCAAGGACAACAGTTGCTGCTGTTGAGTCTTGTCTCCAAACCTTATTGGAGAAAAAGAAACCCAGACTCGCCCAGGCGCTGGCACATTTCTTACAGGTAGAATCAAGCATAAAATAACTATGAAGAAACACTTATTTAAAAAAAGAAATAGAAATTGCACAATGTTTAATTTGTTGGATTATGTCTCTTTTCTGTACCGTGTGCACATAGATTAAACAAACATAGATTTAGCTCGTTTTAGAACACAATCCTGCTCCAGTTGTCTCACTTTCACCATCTCCTGCAGGACCAGTCATTCACAGAGGACCATACTCTCCAGCACACGTTCATCCAACACCTGATGAAGAAACTGGGAAAGCCGGAGAGACGGCCTGAGCAGATGGAGGAGTGGGTGGAGGAGATATATGCTGTGTTGGCTGTGATGCCGTGGAGCCCTCGTAGAAGTGGCGGGCAGTTTGAGGCGTTGTGTGAAGCTCTGTGGGCAGCCAGAGACGGGCCCCTGAAAGAGGAGAGGGTCCTGAGCTTGCTGCTCCGCCCTCGATGTGACGCCCTCATCTCTGCGTACTGCTCCACTGCTCTGAGGCTTCAGAGGGATCATCTGCTGAGGAGTGCATCTGACACACAAGGTAGTCTTTAGTGTGCTTAGTGTAGCACTCTGATAATGATGAGCCCAGTTAATGTAGTTTGCTTATGACATTTTTAGTGGTGCCATATCAATCCATATCTCTGTTGACTTGAATTCATAAAGAAATGTTGAGAGATCACCAGTATTTTATTTGTATTGTACAGATTTCAGATGGTATATGTCATTTGGCCACGAGCTGCATGTTCCTATAAATCAGTTCCTCCTCTGCGTTGTATTTGATAACTGATACTGATACTAATACTGATAAGACATTTATAGTCTGGCATTGGGCCTTCTTTGCTTAGAGTATTAGAGGAGAAACGCTGCCATCACCTCTTTCCTCTTTTTATCACACTTCTGCTTCTGTGTCGCAAACAGTGTCACAAGAGTGTCACAGAATTTTAATGTGGCGGCTTTTCTTGCTCTTATGCAGTTTTTTTTAATGTCACACAGACTTTCTTTCCTTTTTCTAAAGATTTAGAGTTTTATTTTAGGGCTGCAACTAACGATTATTGTCATTATTGATTTATCTATTTCCCCCATTCATTGATTAATCTTTTGGTCTATAAAACAGCAGAAAACAATGAAAACAGTCCAAAACTTCAGAATATTTTATTTACAATAATGTAAGGCCAAGATGAGGAGCAAATTCTCAATTTTAAGAACCTGGAAGCATCAAAGGTTTTGTGTTTTTGCTTGAAAAATGACTTAAACGATTAATTGATTATCACAGTTGTTTCCTATTAATTTCTGTCCATCGCCTATTTGATTAAGTTGTTCATTGTTGGAACTCTGGAAAAAAATTTTAAAAAATGTGTGATAATGATGATAACAGTGATGTTTGATTGGTGGTTTATGGTTTACCCTACATGTACATATATACATTACACTAATGACGCACACCGGGCTTATATAAGGGAAAAAGCTTAAAAAGCAATGTTGGACATGGGTTTTCCCCTGAGTGGCTCCCATAATCTCTTATTTTCAGCCTCACTAAGAGGCAAGAATGAGATTCTTTTGCATTTTTCTCACAATACTTTTTGTATTCACTCTCATAACTGTAGTTTGCCTTGCAACATTTTGCATTCCCTTGCAACACTATAATTGTTTTTAAAATAGTATGGTATTTTAGGATCTTTTTTCTTATTGGCGTTTTTTTTTTTCTTCCTAGTGGACCTCCCTGAAGCAGAGAAGCTGGCTCTCAGTTTATGTTGCCACAAGGATCGTCCATCCATTTGGAAGACCATCTATTTTGAGTGCCTTAGTAGTGGAAAGCACTTCCTTGAGCAGGTTTTGGTAAGTGGACCTGAACCACTGGAAAAATGCTAATACATTGTTTTGTAACAAGAATTAAATTCCCTACAAGAAGTAATAAAGTGCACAAAGTCCTCTTTCAGTAGTTTTATGTCTTTATTTTTCATAATTAGTACACAATCCAGTTGGCCAAGTAAAGTTTGTTAGCAACCGCATGTGATGAAATTCAATAATGTAATAAGATTGGTTCTTCCTGTAGGTTACTGGACTCGACCTGATTAAACACGAGGAGTTTTCTCAGCTGAAGGACTTACTGCAGTTGGAGTTCCAGCCTCTGTCTCGTCTGCTGTTGCTGCTTGGATGGACTCAGTGTCGCAGTCTGAGTTCAGCTCAAACGCTGCTCGGCATCCTTCACTATGAGCAGGTCAGGACTGAAATCATTCACCTGTCCAGACTTCTAATCTGACCCACAACAATTTAAGCATGTTTTAAAACTTCAATACACCAATTAATATTTTCAACATTCTGCCGTGGTCATTTGCTTATACAACAATTGTTATCTTTTTAGGCATCAGCCAATGACTCTGTTCTGCAGGAGTTTGCCACTCTTTTGTCGTCTCAGCTTGGAATACTTGAATGGTGTAAAAACAACAATCCGTAAGCATATGTTTTTTTGCTTTTTAAAATGTGAGCAGTATTTAATGACACCTGTGTCCAGTAGCAGTTTATAATTAATCAGGATTTTTAAAAAATTATTATTTACTGCTTCTATATCTTGTTTCTTTCTGTGCAGAGGGATTTCCATGGAGGCATTGCTGGCGCAGCTTCACACTCTTGACAATCACTCAGCCCTCTATATTCTGCATTCCTTGACTCCTTTGGCTCAGTTTGAAGAGCGCAGGATACTGGATCTGCTACAGCAACTGCCAAATTCACCAGGAACAGGTCAGTGTCTTTATCATCCTCTCTATATAAATAAATATTGGGCTTAACTGCCAAAAGAATGATATACGTTATGTTTCGTAGTAATGTCACCTTGCCCAATCTTCTCATTTTCTTCTTGCAGAGGACACTGAGGCCATCAGTACTCTCAGTCCTGGTGCACAGAGGAATATAATTTTGTTCCAGGGCTTCTGTGCCATGAAGTATGCCATCTACGCTCTCTGTGTAAATGCACATAAATACTCAAGTTGCAGCGAGTGTGAGTCCCTGCAGCAGCAGCCGTCTGACACAGAAGTGGACCAAAATCAAACCTCAACTTCCTCAGAAGGTTTGGAGAATGCCTGCAGTAAAGCTTTTTCCTGTTTGCTAAATTTAGCTGATATTAACAGTAGACACTGATGTTTAACACATACGTAGTTTGGTTTGGTAGTGTGGTAGCTGGTGCAGTTACAGAAAAAAAAACACTTTACTAAAGTATGTTGAAAAATTGAATCATTCAAGCCAAATACAACTAATTGCTTGTGTAGCTAAGATAGAAAAAAATCATTCACATCTTAGAAAACATGTCATTCCGATCATAGCGAACAGAACAATCTACAAATTCTGATGCAAAACTCAAAGAAAAAATAGATAGCCAAGCCATTTTTTAATTTGTTTCTGGTCTTCAAAACTAACCTTTATTAAAAAATCTTTGTCCACACTTTGACCTCTTAAATATAGTTCCTAATGTTAGGACCTTGTTTTGTCTCTTTTTTGTTTTGCAGGTTGCCATTTGCAGTTCCTGCACTACCTGTCAGAGTGCCAGCTCTATCTGGAGGCCGTGCCTGCCATGTTCCGCCTGGAGCTCCTGGAGAACATCTTCTCCCTTCTCTTCCTCTCCAGTGCTGACTTTGCTCTGCAAACACAAAAGGACACAAGTCCAAATATAAACACAGGGAACGTCTTTCATCCAGTCTCTTTATCAGATGCAAGAAACACAAATGTGGAACCAGGAATCAAAGCCAAGACAGATGAGACTGAGCACAGCAGGAAAGACAGCCAGAAGCAACATGCAGCCTACTGTAGTCACCTGGACCTGGGACACTTCACCCAGGGCTGCAGGGGGTTTCTGGTTGACGTGACGGCCATGGAGGGTTTTCTGAAGCTGCTGAAAGAAGGGCTGGAGGGCATGTGTGTAGTGGGCCAGCAGGAGGGGCAGGAAGCAGGAAGAGCGCTGCCACGAGAGGCGGAGGTGGCGGAGAGCCTCGGCTGCTCGGTGACAGCTGAGACATTTGGGGCTCGCCTGCAAAGGTTATCCAAACGCACTGCGGAGGCTCAGTGGAGGCTGCAGATCATCACCAGCAATCAGGGCAGCGGAAGTGGTGAGATGCACAAGCTGATTATATTACTTTAGCTTTTACTTTTTTGATTTACTTTTCAATGCAGAATTCCTAGACAGAAAATCAATGACAACTCAAATTTCCATGCATATGGCTCATCTTAATGCCCTACTCTGATTATTGCCTTAATGGCAAATCTTGATGGTAAACTCAGGTTCAGAAAGTCCTGTCCAGATGTCAGCGGTCAGCTATTCTACCAGTTCTGTGGGACGCAGCAAGAGCTCGAGTCTGAGGAGAAGGAAGCGGATGGGGAGACATGCTGCAGAAAGACAAGCCTCCATAGAGAAACACAATGGAGAAGTCAGCACCAGTACATCAGGTGAGGAATAATTATCAGTTTCACCTTTGCATTACTACTGCATATTTTCTGATTTGGTCTGTTACAGTCACATCAAATCAGATTTGTCACCAATTCATGACTTACAAAAGAAACCAGAGAGAGAGCACAAACCATTTTTATATGAAATGAACTTTGAAATTGTAAGAAACTGATTAAGGAACATGCAGATGTAGGTTCACATCAGGTCATCTTAATAACTTGAGATAACTTGTTTGTTTTTATATTCTTTGAGATAATATGTGGGTATTTTTTATGGGGAAAAAACTAAACTCCTCAGAATAAGGAAGACAAAACCTTTCCTTTAAAGGGTTTTAACTTAATTAGTTAAATTACTGGCTTCTGTCTGTTATTTATACACTAGATTCATCATAGTTTTTATCCTTCAGGAGATTTCATTTGAAATTTTTTCCTATGAAGACATTTTATATATTTTTGTGGACTTAATAACATATTATTTGTTCTTTGTTAGATGGTGGAGGAGTGGTGGCTGGAGGTTTTGTTGAACTGGAGGTTTGTCCATGTGGAGGTCCCCACAGCTGGTTGGTCCCCGCCATGTTGTCCCCTCCTGAGTCTCTACTCATGTCCTGCATCCGACGAGGAAACTTCATGGAGGCACATCAGGTCCGTATGGCATCTAGACTCAAAAACTGTTATTTTTTTACCAACCAAAAAGTTAAAGTTCTTCATCTTGATACAACTAGAACAATTACATTTGTTGCTACTAGTGATATAATTTCACTACTACTAATAACACCATCCTTACGCTTACTACCAATATTATTACTGCTAGAACTACTTCTAATTATGATTATTAAAAATCATATACATCAATCAAATGTATTTCATGTTATTTGCTTTTAATTTATAGGTACATAAAAATTCGGTACACTTAAAACATTCAATCTGGAGAACCTTTTACAATAAAGACTGAATAATATGAAGTCAACATGACAAGTTTTAGAAAATACATGAAGTACGATAACATCTGTTACACCAGCAGTCTAAAAATATATTGACTGTTTGGAGGGAATGTTTGAGTGTACTTAGCTCAGTCCTGTGTATTTCTTGGCTGCTCTTCAGGTGTCTCTGGTGTTTGATCTGGAGGCGTCTACCTGTTGCGGTGAGCTGGTGTTCATGGAGCGCTACAAAGAAGTCCTTGTCGAGCTGGGTCAGGTGGAGCAGAAGATGGAGAGCCAGTCTATGTCTTCATCCTCATCCTCTTCAGAGGGCTTGGTGTCGACAGCTGGGTCTGGGACAGGGAGGACTCGGCTGGGCAGCAGTGGGCGGTCAACCCTACAGGCCATCGGAAGTGCTGCTGCTGCAGGTTTGACCTTCTTTTTTAATGTTTTCCTACCTCTCGTCTCTCTTAGATTGCTTTGTTGCTCTTAATGTAAGAATATGAATGTGTATTTACTGGTTGCACTGGTTAAGGTACCACGACACATATCCCACACAGAAACTGAGAGACACCCATTTGATTTGTATTACTATAAAAATCAGGAGATTAACGGGAGAAATTACCAATTGGGAGCACAGCAGGAGAAAGGGTTAAAAATAGGGAGACTCCCTAAAATTGGGAGTGTTGGCAGGTATGATTCCGAGTTTAGTCAGGTGATGGGACCCCATTATACCTGCTTGCAGGTCTAGTTGAACTTGTTTAAAGCATGAGGTGATGGTAGGTAAAGAGAACAAATATTACTTTTATTTTATGGTATAAACTTACATTCAGTATAATAATATTTATTTGTGTATGTGCTTTTTACATTTACAGTTTTTATTGACTCTGACTAAATTAGACCATGTGCGGCAGATAAGTTTAACAGCTGACTTGACTTCCTTTTGCAGGTGTGGCTTTCTACTCCATCTCAGACATAGCAGACCGTCTCCTCAGCACCCCTGCTCACCCGATGCCCTCACTGGAGGAAGGCTACTGGCTGAGCCGATGCTCTTCAGAGCCCTCTGGCCTCCTTTACACACTGCTGGAGGAGCTCAGCCCAGCGGCCATGGCCGCCTTTGACCTGGCTTGCTGTCACTGTCAGCTTTGGAAGACGTCCCGGCAGCTGCTGGACACAGCAGAGCGCAGGCTCAACAGCAGCCTGGAGGCTCGAGGTATGCAGCCTGGATCACAAAGACCACACTAAAGACCACACAAAGACCACACGTGTTTTGCACAGTTAGTAGTACTTGTTTTGATCTTTAATCACTGTCTGCTTCCTTAGGAGTGAAAGTTGACCCAAAGCTTCCTCATTCTGAGAGGATCTGTGGATTTCCCATGGTATTACAGCAGATCAACAAGATCCTGAATCATTCTGCCACTAATAAGAGTTCTGTCAAAACAGGTGATTACAAATGCTCAAACATTTTAACTGGGGAAAATGGTGAGGATCAAAAATGGACATTAGCTGTTTTTAATACTCCACCAGCTAGGTGGCAATAAATAATTTCTACTTTCATAGTTCATATTCTATTCAGAAACCATTTACACACAACGCCCTGCAGATGCAGGTTCTGACCAGAAGTTTAAAATGAAAAATTCACAGAATATATGGAATAGTTACTGATCCGCTCTTATTCATAGAAGCTGTTGGGGAAGAAGTGTTTGCCAGCCCATTTGGTTGCTGCATCCAGGAAGTGCTGCTCTGTTGCCACCCAACACTGAGTGAGGAGTTCATCGCTGCTCGGCTCAGTCTTGCTCAACGCTTGGAGAACGTACTGCACATTTTGAGTACTGCTACAGATGGAGCAGGTCCGCTCAGTAAACATGGCTTTTTAGATGCAATAAAGTTAACATTCACTTACCTTTGGTAGTCAAATTTCAACGGGCAATACAGTTGAACTAATCCTATCAATCAAAGTATTTCCAAACACTGTTGCAAGATTGAAGAGTTACCAATGATAGTGTTTTTATCCTCCTATGAAAGAGTCTGAATGTTTGATGTTAACTCTTGTGTAACAGAGGGCAGCGTGGGCAGCGCTCTTCTAGCACTATTGTTGGAGCAGGCCAATCTGAAGCAATCAGAGATGGACGCCCACCCTGTGCGCTCTAGCATGAAGCAGCTGCTTCGTTCCCTGGACCAGCTCTGTCCCTTCGAGCCAGACGGAGACCTCGCCAGACCTGATTTTGTGCGCAGTTTCCTCGATCACGTCAACACATTGGCATCTGTACTGGTGCGCAGCCTTAGTTCAGAAGGTAAAAAAGTTTGAGTAGAGAAAAAAGTAGAGATGATGTACTTTTCAGGTCTCCTTGGAAATGGTTTGTTGATCTAAAAAGAAAAGCATCAGTTTTTAGATTCTTCTGCTTTTCAGACAACAGGTTCGGCAAATAATATAGTGCATAGGTCTATTTTATTAAAAATTCTTGATGATCCCGACCTCACCCTCTCAGTCGTAATTAATAGTCAAGGGGTTTCTGTGTTTATTTACACTCATTTCCCACACCTATGTTGTCCCAGCTGGTAATGGGAATTAAATTGATTTTTTTTGTATCAAAAATTGGTATCAAGATCAATTTTATTCCAAACATCAGCCTAAATATATGACAGTGACTCTTTTTATTCCTCTAACTATAGCTGGTTTTATTCTGACTCGCCTCTCTCGCTTCTTCTCTCAGACCAGAGCAGTGAAGTGAAGCTTGGGAATCCATTGCTGGTGTTGCTTCAGGCTCCATCTCAGCTTCTCTCCCACCTGCTATTTGACAGACAGGTGTCACCTGACAGGTACACACAGTGGTTAAGCCTGTCTAGACAAAGCTTGGATGCATTGTTCTGCTGAAAAGCAGGTCTTCTGTGTTTCAAAAGAATGCCTTGTGTAACCGAATTGTTACAATGGAAAGCTTAAATACTGTTGAAATTATCGTGTGGTTTCATTTGTACTTGATACTTCTCTACATACTTCTACATCTCAACATACTTCTCTACAGTACAGTACTATTCAGAAATGCTGCTTTGGTTGTCAGGCTGCACCTGTCCTGGCTGAAAATTACAATAAAGGAAATAATATATGTGTGATCATCTTATCTGGTCAGGCAATCATTACACTCTGACATTCTGCTAGATAACTGAATATCAACAACAATGAGTTGAGATGACTAAACAGGTTCCACACAGTAGAAGCGTTTGCTAAGTTTCAGGTTTAATATTAACCTTGGATAGACGAAAACATTGAATCTGTTAATGATGGTGTGAAAGAGAGGATATACAACTCAACTTAGATAAGTGTTTTTAGAGTGGTGTGAGGACAATAGCTTGCTTTAATTCTAAATCGTGTGTCCCGTTGTTTGTCCAGGGTGCTGTCACTGCTGCAGCAGGAAGGTCTGCGACTGAGCGTCCAGCAGGTGATTGTCCAGCGATGCTGTGAGACTCTGCCTGTGTGGGTCTCCTGTCCAGGTGTTGAACAAGACATCCATCAGGCCAGGAACGATGACGGCGTGTTCGGAGTTGACAGTTTGTCTGTCCTGCTCCAACAGCACGCTCAGGAGCACATGTCAACTCTGGGGGTCACAGAGCCTCAGTCTGACGTGAGCTTTGAGTCAGAGGACTCGGGGGAAGATAACTCGACTACACCCATCAACCTCTCCTGCTCTCCACCCTCTCATTCATCCTCCTCCTCCTCCTCTTCCCCCTCCTCTTTTCTTCTCACGCCTTCGGCCCTGTCTTTCCTAAAATCTCGCTCCCCTTTACTGGCCACATTAGCATGTTTGAGTGCCTGTAAAGGAGAAATTGCCCGGATACAATCCTCCGGGTGGTCCGGATATTTCCGCAGCGGGCGTAAAGAGGTCGTCCTAGATGGAGAGCAGATTTCTCACGAGGCTGATAACCTACTGAAGGAGTTCCCCATTCTCCGGGCCTACCTTCACACCATGGCTGAACCTGTGCTGGGTACCCCGTTAAGTGAGGGTGAGGAAGGCTCTGCTGGACTAGGGGCGCTTGTCTGTGGGAAACCCTTTGTGAGTCTCCTGCTGTCTGGGCCTCAGGAAGAAGTTGCCCAGGTTGTGGCCGCTGAGGCCTTTCAGCAGGCTCTGACCTCTAAAGACTTGGGCCGAGCCCTGAGCCTACTGGAGCTGTATGGGCAAGACTGCAGCCAGGAGGGGGTGCTAAGAGACCGTCTACTTGCTTGCGCTGCTTTAGAAGGTGAGAAATGCTGGTAAAAGGCAGCACATAAAGATTCCTGGAATGGCTTTGTTGACACTTGTATGCTTCTAATAAATACAGATATGATGATGGTATTTTTATTTTGTAATAAGAGACTTGTAATAAGTGCACATGTACCTACATGTGCACTTATTGATTAATAAACTAATTATTAAGCAAAAATACAAAACATTTGCTGGTTCCAGTTTCAGAAATGTTCAGGATTTTCTGCGTTTCTGTGTTTTATATCATTTTAAGACGTCACCTTGGCCCTAGGTAAAAAGTGATGGCCATTAGTCATTACAACTATGTAACACAAAAATGTAGGGCTGCAACTAACAATTATTTTCATCTGTTAATCTGTGGATTATTTTCTTGATTAATCGATCGGTTGTTTTGTCTATAAAATGTCAGCAAAAGGTGAAAAATGACAATCATTGTTTCCCAAAGCCCAGAAAAAATTCATATTTTCATATTTAAGAATCTGGAATCAGAGAATTTAAATTTTTCTTAAAAAAGATTATCAAAATAGTTGGCAATTAATTTTCTGTACATTTGAATGCAGCAGTTGTTTCAAATGTAACTAAAATGTTTGTCATTTATCTGATTGTCTGTGTTCAGGTGGAGATGAAGGTATAGGTCAGCTGTTTCGGGTCCAGGATGCTAACCTGCGAGCCCGTGTTGCCCTTCAGGCCCTTGAGCGCTGGCCTCTGTCGGCATGCCTGGAGCTGCTGGAGTTCTGCCTCAATGACCCAAACACAGAGGCCTCACTGAGAACAGACTTAGGGCTTAAGAAGAAAGAACTGGACATCTATCACTGGGTAATATTTAGAACTGAGTTCAGTTCATTCTGGCAGACAAAAGCACAAGAGACAGAAGTGTTAAGATGCAACTTAAAGGTTGAGGACGCCTTCATCGAGCTTGTGTCACTTTGCAAGTCAATACTTGCTTTTGGAAAGTTACCTTTGTACAGTATGAGCTTATTGTTTTATACCTGGGGCAAAGTCTGATTTTAGTTTGGCATGCAGTATGTGTTTTTCATGTCTCATTAATATAAATTGACTTAATTATACCTTACCTTTTGTTTGTATTTGTGCTCTTTCGTTCTGATAGATGTTAAATTTACAGCCTCCGTTGCCGTGGGCTAGTTGGCAGGAACTGAGGACTGAGTCTAAGACAAACTCTGAATCCATGTTATCTATGATGTTGGAGGCAAAGGTAGGTGCAGCAGACCTGCAGCAGTACAGTTAGTAAACAGTCACATTGCCTACAGGATGTCAGTGTCAAACAAAAAATCATCTTGTCACACATGTTAATATTTGTATACATATTTAGTCATTAAATGTAATGTGATTAATCCCATTTTTTGCAGGAGTTTGATCTCTGTGCACAATGGGTGGAGCTGTATCCTGTTTCTGAGCAGTTGAGACTAAAGCTGCAGACTCAGCATTTACTTCATCTGCTGGAGAAGGGACAGACAGATGAAGCTTTCCAGGTCTACCGCTCAACTTCTGCTTAAATTTATATTGTATGTGTATTGTATAGAACACCGGCAGATTTGTCAGAGAAGCAACCAGGAATTTATAATGTCACTGATTTGATCTGCTGACAGTATCCAGTACAGTTTATGTGCTTCTGTGCAAAAGTCCCTAGTGTGTTTGTATAAATGAAAAATCCTCCTTTAAAACACATCATCCTGGTAATTGTATACTACTATTTGTAGATCCTATGTTTTTTAAGGTCTTCAACATTTAAGGAAACTCTTTAATTGTGATTAAATTATCACCATGAAAGTTTCTCTCTGAACCATTTAAATCCATGATTATTTTCATGATTTCTTTTGTCCCTTTCCTTTGTCACTTGTTTATTTAGCTACTCGAGGGCCTCTCTGATTTTGTGGTCGGCCTGGACGTTTGCGAACGTGCTCTGGACCGCCGCCCCGGATTGGCTGCCTGTCACTTCCTGGCGGACTACCTTACTCTGCACTTCCAGAGGCAGGTGTCTCCGGCGCGTCGGCGACACATTCATGCCCTTCACCTGGGCTCAAAGGTTAGTAAATGTGAAGAGATGCACTGATGTAAAGCAGCAGGACTCTTCTTTATGTTCTTTAAGTGTTTTAACACATTTAATCTAACTGGTTTAATCTGTATAAAAATATTCAAGAAAAAGTTGTTCCCATAAATTATTAACTAGTATAGTGTTAATACTGATGTCTTGGTTACTGCTGGGAAGTGTATTGTATATAATACTTTACTGTTAACTACTTGGGATTCATTTGTGTACTTTGGTTGATGGTCTGTTAATAAATACCAAGGACAACGATGGAAACAAGTCCAGGACTTTATTGTTATATCCCTGATAAAGTCTGATATGTTGTGTTTTAATATATTGGAGTGTTGTCAATAAGCCTAAATAATTTCTGGCAGAGTGATATGGTCAAGTTGACTGTCCCATAAAAGTCTAATTTTTTTGACTGTTCAGCAGATGTCAAGAACTTATGGTGTGTCAGTCTAGAAAAAAATATTTATCAGATATTAAAAAGCTTTGTGTTCTCTTGCAGCAGGTGAATGGCTCCATATCTGCATGTTGCATTAATATCAGTGAATGTGTTTCCTCCCGCAGGTGTTGCTGACTCTGCCCCCAGCCGCCAGGCAGGACTATTTCCCACTGCTGTCGGAGCCCCTGCTGATGCTGGAGCAGCTGTTGATGAACCTGAAGGTGGATTGGGCAGATGTAGCGGTACGAACCCTGAGGAGTCTTCTGGTTGGACAGGAGGCTGGCTTCGGTGCAGAAGACATTGATAAGCTTCTGGCAGACTACGCCTGCAAGGCACTCGACTTCTCCTGTGCCCCCAGAGAGAGGTCTCGATCTGGTCAGTGCTATTTCTGTTAACACTGAGTATCAAAAACTGTATGGAAAGTATGGAAAGCTGGCATCGAATGCTTTATTAGATTTTTAGTCTTGTATATTTACTCATTGTTTGGCACCAGTATTGACTCATGAGACATATTGACCCAAATCTACACTTACTGATTAGGACTTGTTGCCCACAGGCTCAGTTTGTTACCAGTAAATAACAAATATTTATGAAGTGCCTAAATACATGACTGCTTATTTTTCAGACTCTGTAATCAGCCTCCATGATGCACTGATGCAGTGTCCTGCTCAAGACATCTGCTCCTTATCGTCCAGTCGAATCGAATCTCCAACACCCTCTACAAGTGAGATAGCCTAATAGTGATGTATTGATACACTTTGCACTGGTACCGCTTGCCTGTTTTTTTTTTTCTCTCAAACCACAATGGACATTTACAAATTAAATAACTCTTAATTTAAAGAAACACAAATGCTGATCTGTTTTTGGGTAGCATTTCTTTTCATACCTAGTATGAGTTCATTGGTAGGTGTGCTACTGTTGAATGAAGTTCCTGGTTTAGAAACGTGTGCTCTTCTTGTTTTTTTTAATTGTGTACTTACCCATGTTTAATTACAGGCAGTACGCCTACACACACAACCTCCTCAAACAGCACAGAGAGGGATCGAAACTCAGTCGGGAGAAAACGTCGCTCGCCTGCCAAGTTCCAACCTCCAGACCAACCTCCAGCCCGCAAGGACTGGGTCCCTGACACCCTGCAGCATGTTTGCATGGTCTGCCAGCGTGAGAGGTTCACCATGGTGAGTGGGCAAAACAAGTGCTGTAATAAAGTAAAAAGAAGCACTTTCTTTTTTTTATATGAAATACACATAGTTGAATTTTAAATTCTGGGGGGGGGTTACAACTTTTATCAGACACAGGGCTAGATAGGGTGAATTTATGAATAAATTATAATAAGTTTGTAAAATTTACTTATTTTACAAAGTGTATATAACATTCTTAGTAAGGTTAAGGTCACTGACTGCCTAAATCATACTAAACACCAACCGAACCTTTTAATCAAATTAAGAAATGAATGTTGAATAAATATGCCAAATTTTGTAATAATGACTAAATTGAGATGGAAAAATTTAACAGTGAAAGTAAACTAAGATGAGAGTAACGTGAACGTTGATTTAACTACTGGTCGGCTGATTTTTTACATTTTCTCTGTAAATAATGGCCATTTTTTCTTTTTTTTCTCTTTTAGTTCAACAGACGGCATCATTGTCGGAGATGTGGCCGCCTGGTTTGTCACGCATGTTCTGAGAGGAAAATGCCTGTGGAGGGATGCCTGGGAGATGAAGTCAGAGTCTGTGACCAGTGTTACGCCTACTTTCACCCAGAGTAAGATGTTACTGATTCAAAATCCAGCAGCAGAAAAGAATTTCTTACGCCCCATTCCTTTCCAGACATGCACAACATGTCAAAATAGCACTTCATGCAGATCAGAGGAACCACTACTAACTGTTAATTAAAATGTAAACCACTTGTACCACTTTTTAATGTGTGTGACTTGAGAAATAACAGGACAGAACAAAATTTGGGGTCTGAAAAAGGTCACCCTTTAGTATGGAAGGTCTTTGAAATGTGGTGGGGTTTTGCAGCAGGGCCTGGGTGGGAACCTTACAGGGAAAGATCTAGATACAGACAAAAACATGCAAAAGAACATGTTAGTGTGATTTAAAATGTATTTGTTTTTTTCTTTGTTTCCATGTGCAGTTCAGATGACGAGCTAGAACCAGTTGAAGGTAAATGAAGTAACATTGCAAATTCTATGTCATCACTTTCATGTGATCTATTTCTTCTTTCCTAAAACCTTTATTTTAACTGTAAAAGCAGGATGCAGGATTGATAATGTGTAAAATCCTACATGCATTCTGAAAAATGTGCAAAATGTACAGTACCAGTCAAAAGTTTGGACACACTTTCCCATTCTCTTGAATGATAAAATGTGTCCAAACTTTACACTGGTACTGTACAAATCAGTAATGTAAAGAAGGTATACTGACAAGGTTTCACTCAATCTCTGTCTGCTGGTCTGTGCAGTGGCTAGAAGCCCAGTGGTGACAGAGGAAGCTCTTGATGGGATGCTGCATCTGCCTGAAGTGGTCCAAAGGCAGATTCAACTCGGCACAAATTCTGCAGAGAACCAGGTGCTGCGGAGCGAGTTCTACTATGAACAGGTTTGGATTTGAACATTTATCATTACACAGGATCTGATGCAACTGACTTGTGTGCAGGTTACATTTTCAGCTTGTTGAGGATGAATGCCAATACACATTATGGTTCACGGTTCATGTCCTGTTAATTTTATTATCTTAAACAGTGAATATAATTTTTGTTTTAGTACAGTATAGCAAGTCCAAAGTCACTCTGCATATTTCCCGCATCCTAAACAGCTGCAGCAGTTGACAAGAAACTACTATTATTCAGTTTTCTTCCAGTAAAATGAACCCAGTGAATACAGTATGACTAATTCTGCACTTTCACTAAAACCCCAAGGCTCCCAGTGCGTACCTCTGCGTGGCCGTTTTGTCTCTGCACAGTGACCAAACAGCCTGCGGTCATCAGCTCATCAGTCACTGCCGCTCCCTTTCTCGTAAGCTGACCAACCCAGAGGTGGACGCCTGCCTTCTCACCGACATCATGCGGCAGCTGCTGTTCAGCGCCAAGCTGATGTTTGTCAAAGTTGGCCGCAGCCAGGATCTTGCCTTATGTGACAGGTGAGACGTGTGAGACATTTTTCTTAAGGAAACTGGGAAATGATTTAGACAGTGGGAGAGTGAGACAATTCAGGAGATACATTAGAGAAAGATGTGTGTGGGATGTGATCTGTTTTTTTAAAGCTCTGGTTTAGTCTCCATCAACTCCTGAGAAAATATCTTTTTTCACAAGCTAGTAACTGTAAAACTAAAACAATTAGCTAAAAGAGACTAAAAATCTCTGTGGAGCTGCAGAGTTGGGTAGTAATTCTCTGGAAGTTTGTTAGTAATCTTATTCTCTGGTAACCGAAACTCATGAGTCAAGTTCACTGAATTAGGGCAGTTGAGGTCATGTCAAATGAATGTCCAGCCCAGGAAATATTCTGAAATGAAATCCAAAAGATTTAAATGTATCATCACTCATTTCATGCCAATTTCTTAGTAATCTCTGTGTGTATTCCTCTATTCATCTCACATACAGATTGTTCACTATTTTTCTTCCTCTTTTAATTCCTCTCTGTTTCCACAGTTACATCAGCAAAGTGGACGTGCTTAAGATTCTAGTGACGGCTAATTACAAATATATTCCTTCTCTGGATGACATTCTGGAGACCTCTGCTGTCACACGCCTCCGTAACCAGCTGTTGGAAGCGGAGCATTACCAGCTAGCAGTGGAGGTGAGGCAGATGGTGTCCTTTTTTATTTTTTTATATTAATATGTCAAGGGACCTTTACAAAAAACAATAATCTCAAACAAAGAGAAGATGACCTGATTTAGCTATCAGCTACTTTGCATCTGCAGTCCCTGGGCAACTAATACAGTAAATACAACGAAATACAAGAGATACTAACTGCGTTGGACAATTACTCCCATAGTCACATTTCAATCATACACCCAACCGTGTGCAGGAGATCATCACATGTTTCATGGTAAAATACTGCAGTAGAAGGAAATACAGTTTGTGTTAAATAAACAGAAAAATTAATTCTCATTGTGACTGCTTGTTTGGCTGCTTTGGTAGGTGTCTACCAAAAGCGGCCTGGACCCTGGCGGTGTGTGGCAAGCATGGGGCATGGCCTCTTTGAAGGCGGGGAATCTATCAGGGGCTCGGGAGAAGTTTGCCCGCTGCCTGAAGGCCCCAGTGGACCGCAACCAGCTCAACCCTGGTCCCCTACTGCTGCAGGAGATTGTTCAGCACCTGGAGACGACTGTACGACCCACTCTGGCCACGGTAAGAAAACGCTTCATGTCATGACATGACAATCTTATTCTGTATCCAACTACATCACTACTGTAATGGTTGGCCTCCATTATAGCTCATACAAAAGCACCCCATTGTAATTACTGTAATTTATCCTGCATGAGAATTACACTTCTCTTAACTTGAATCTGTTCTGCATCAGTTTTAGTTCAAATTATAAATTCACTCTGACCTTTGCAAAGAGAACTTGTAAACGTGTTAAATGTTTACTCCTCCAGAGGGATTTACCTGTATATTGCAATACTAGTGGCGCAACTTTGCAGTTGGTTAAGTTGGGGATTTTTACAATGACTCCAAATGCTATTTTGAAATCAGTAGCTCAGACTGAAGCAAAGTGTGAGTGTGTATTCTTGTTTTGTAGATAAATTTAGAGATAGTGAGCCATGAGTACATAACACCAGCTAGAACATAAACTGGTCCAGACATGATTGATGAATCTCATAGTATAAAAAGCTAAATACACAAATGAAAAAATTCATATAACATATGTATAAGAACTCTGCAATCTATATTTCTTCTGCTGTGTCATTTTAGAATAACAAAGTAGAGGTCCGGTAGAGTCACTTCTCTGGTGTGCACACTCTGCAGTCCTACAGAGAATATCTCACCACTTCAACCCCCCCCTCCCCCAAGTCTGGTACATGATACCTCAGGAATCTCCCACTGTATCGTTTGATGCCAAGGGGTCTTGGCTCCTTCACATTGAGAGGAAGCCAGTACGTTCTAGCATGAGTGGCACTTGCACTAACGTGTGGTGTCTGTTGGCCTGGATTAGAGTGGGAGTTTCCAGTGAGAGAACTTTGACACGCTTGTGTGGTTCTTTATTCTTCAGAGCCTACTGGTTGTGGTTCAGTGACATTTACTCTATCTGGCTCTATCATACTCTGATTTAAATAAAAGCACCCTAAAGTAAGACTTGTGTTGTGTGATGTTAAATTAGATTGAATTGCATCTGCAGGGTTTGCATACATACATTTGCATGTGTGACATTTTGTGCTGTCTTTATGTTTCTATGTCTGTGTCAGTCTCCTGGTGAGGACATCTTGGCGTCCCTGCGGGAGCTGGAGGATGCCCTGTGTGAGGCCGGTCCTGTGGAGCGACCAGACGCACAGACCCAGAGCAGCAGCCTCCACCAGGAGTGTCTCTACTACCTGAACACATACGGCACTCACCTGGCACTGATCAGCTTCTATATGCGTCATGACTGTATGTCAGAGGCCCTAACATACATTCTCAACAAGGTGAGGCTTAGTTTATGAGACTTACAGCTGACACTCATATCCTGAAAAACTTCGGGGGTCATTTAAACCAAGTATGTTAAATATCTACCAACACAAGGCATGTGTCTGAAAACTAAAATCTCTTTTTTAAGTTAGCATTGAGTTAAATTTTATCTGACTCTCTGTTGCCATCTCTAATCTAGCAGGATGTCAGGTTAACCAAACTCTGTCCAGTTAACAAGGTGCAAGTGGGTTCATGTGACTTTGATTTATAATCCCTGATTCACTATGAATTGGGCAAAAATGCAACAAAGTAAATGTATACCATGTATACAAGCTGTAGGTTGATCAAACCCTTAAAGAGGTTGACAGGTAGGCAGTGTAGGTAGTGTATTGAGAGAGTTGCTCAAATACACATATTGACATTAGTTTTCCTTCTCAGGACTCCCCAGAGGAGGTGTTTCTAGAGGGTGTGTTGCAGCCCAGTCTGGAGCGGGGACGTCTTGGCATGCTGCAGGGAATACTGGAAAAACTGGACCCCGGCCTGGAAACATGCAGCCGATACCTCATTGCCTCCTGCCAATTCCTGCAGCGGCGAGGATACTACCACACTCTCTACCAGCTACAGCAGTTCATGATGGTTAGTCTTTTTTTTTTTTGAAAATGTAAAGAAGGACTGGTTGGGAGAGCAATGTTTCTACAAAGTTTTCTGGCTTGATTTAAGATAATAAAAAATGTAATAATTCTCCAGCTGATCATTTGCAATTCTCATTTAGAATTTTGAGGGAACTTGAATTTTGATTTATGATCAAATAATACCTCTTTAATAAAATGTAACATGCTGTTCACTTGGACAGGATCATGTGCGTGCAGCCATGACCTGCATCCGATTCTTCACACATGGAGCCAGTTCATACCTTCAGCTGGGAGAGCAGCAGGTATGTCATTCATCTTGTTTTTTGCAGTTGTGCATTTGGCAAAAAAAAGAGGTTACCTACTAGTAAGAGAAAGTTAAACCTATCTGTTATCTTGACTTTGATCTTGTATAGCGCTGGTTGGTCAGAGCCAAAGAGCACCTGAAGACATACCTGCAGGAGCAGCAAGGTCGGGGTGCTGGGAGGAGAAAGTCCAGTCAGGTCAACTCATTCAGGAAGATGATGTCATCCAGTGATGTGTCCAGGTGATTTAATATATGCTTGTTTCAGTTATTCAGATGAATTTACGGTTGATTGAATAAAAAATTAACGTGTAACCCTGTATTTTTGTGCTCCATTACTCCACATCTGCTTCAGATATTTTGGCATTTTTTGGTTTTTTATGTAATTGTACAGACCTCTCCTGTCTTATTTTTATCAGACACATGAATACAATTGAGCTCCAGCTAGAGGTGACCCGTTTTCTCCACCGCTGTGAGATGGCAGCCTCCTCCAAGGCTCCACAGACCAGTACACCTTCCTCCAAGTCCACTGGGTCCAGTTCACCACCTACACTGTTTGGAGGAAGCCCCATGAAGGTGGAGGTTGCCTGCAAGGTGTGGTTCCACTTGTGATTCTCCCAGTATACATCAAAGTTGCTAAAATGCCCGAGTACCCCACTACGGACTTTATGGGTTAAAACCCTGGATTCAAGTTGTGGTTGAATCAAAATAGTATGCCTAAATTGTTGATACAAGAGGTATTGTGGGGGCCTTAAAGAACATAATATGATAGAGTACAATACATTTTATTGTCCATAAAAGTTCAAAATTGTCTTTGGCAGTTCATTAAAACATCAAAAACACCACAAAACAACAACATTGATGGTATAAACACTCCATGTAATAAAAAACAATACACAAAATTTCAGAGAAGAACCTACAGAAGAAATAAAGACGTTTTTGCCAGTGTTGGGAAGAAATAGGGACTAAGAAGGAATGGGTTATGTTATCCAAAATAAAATTGAACATTTTAAAGTCAAACTCTCCCAGATCACTGTATATGTGGAATTAATGTAAAGTATTAAATACCCGGTTGGGACTGTGCTCTTTTTTCAGTATAATCAGTAAAATACCCTGAATTTGTATTATTGCAGGTGATGCTTGGAGGGAAAAACATTGAAGAAGGTTTTGGCATTGCATACAGAGTCATACAGGTATGTTCATACGAGAGATGTTCTGTTTTAAAGTTCTTTTAAGTTGAGTTCATACTTCTTCCAACAGACAGACAAAATGTAACTTTCTAACTGTGATGGCAGAAGTAATCAATTAGATTTTATAATCTTGATTTCAGTCATAAACACTAAAAATAAGCATTCATTAACAAATTGATATTTCATTCATTGATAAACTATCTATAAAAAAATACAGTATAGCAGCAATAATATTTGGACACAAGGAAGATACATATGGTTATTGTCCAGTGGTTTTCCATTCAAAGGTTGAAATATCTGTTGTCTCTTTCTCCCTCCTGTCCTGCCGCAGGACTTCCAGCTGGAGGCTCAGGCTGTCTACGTGCGGGCCGGCCAAAGGCTGGTCCGTCAGAGGCAGTATGGAGCCGTGCGGCAGCTGCTCAAATGTGTTGGCGAGTCGGGCACTGCCACCAAAAACGACTGCGATGCCCTCATCCTCAGCTGTGTGTCTGTTGCAGATAAGGGACCAGCTGATGTAAGTGACGGACATTTCTTGAAAATAGTAAAATAAATATACTGAGTGTACTTTGATAACATAGCTGAACATGACCTGCCTACATGTTGTCTGTTTGCTCAAATTTTATTGTTCTTTATCTGATTTAGGCCAAGGACCTTGAAAGTCTCATTCTGGAGGCTAAGAGCACAGAGAGCAAGGTAATGACTGCAAAGCATTTCATTCATTAATTTCTTGGCTCAGGCTGTCTGTAATCACAATTACCCAGTTTTAACTTCACTTTCATTGTGTGCCAGCTATTCTACTTGTGAAAGTTATCCTTTACTCCCTCTACTAGTGATATCACAGAGCCTGTTATTCTACTAATCTTTCCACTCCTCATTATTAATGCCCCTGGACTAGAATGATCTGCCCAAGAAGGTCAAACCAGCAAAATGAATATTCTTCACTAACAAAATCCATGTTTATCTGAAAGTTGTATAAATCAAAGATTGTTGTTGGTGTAATTCTCGTCTTCACTGTCCCTCTGTGTGCAGATCAAAGCCTACCTGCAGTGCAGTAAGCTGCGGCCAGCGTACCTCCTGGCGGTGAAACTGGAGCCAAGCCGGGCAGGCCCGTTGGTCCAGGACGTCCTTCAAGCTGCAGAGGGAGCACAAGACTCAGTGATGCAGAACATTTGTCGCCAGTGGCTGTCTGAACACCACAGCAAGTCATCTCAGCAGCGCCAGGGCCGACCCAATGCCAGGTAAAGGCACAGTCGGCATAACAAGGGATTACACAGACAGCACTTAGACTCAAAAAAAACAGATGAGGTTGAGAAATGTGAGGGGGTCAAACGATTAGTTAGCCCTCATATACATATGACTGTAAAGAGAGAGCAGCTTCAGATACAGAATATTGTAGCTGATGATTGGCATACACCACACTTCATGCCAACCAGATTATTTGGTCAGATCATTCAGAATGTGATGAAATTATAGACGTATAGAAACTAATCTGTCAGTATATTAGGACACCTGTTACATGCTGTTAAGGTCTGGAAAACGCATGGAATATGAAATGGAAACATCTCGAAATGATCACTTTCTCTTTTTGTTTGAGCCGCCTCCCTGTGTCTGTAAAGCTGATGAATCACCGCTGTGCTTTATTTCTATTCCGGAAATATTTCACTGTTATCTCCCATCTGTACAGTGTTTGATACAGAGCGAACAATGTCACTGCACCGGAATGACGACAACTATTACATAACCGCTAACTGCAATGTATACATACAGTATACAGTCATTCTTACACAATATAAGCATATCTGTTACTCAATATTTGACTTAAGATTAATCTCCTACCTCAGCCAAAAGGGAAAATATCTTTAAACTGACTGGAAAATCTCTGCCAAATGTGTTGCTTGTAAATCTGTTTTTCTTTGTATTTTATGTCCTTATTGTCTGTGTGTGTGGATACCTTTTCATTCATTCACGTAAATGTAATGAGGTGTCGTCCCTGAAGAAACTGAAAAATGCAGCCTTGTTTTGTAATCCTGATGTTTACCCATTTTACCTGGTGTTATAGAGCACATTTCCTTGCCAGCTTTCAGCATATATTCCCTTTTGATAAGGGACACTAACAGAATTTAAGTAAAAGTATTTAAGGGCATTTAAGATGATGTTAAGAAACTTCCAAGAAACATCAAAGTTGGATACAGAAAGGGAAGCACCTATAGATCATGTAATCTCAAAGAAGTTTAATTCATTATCAAGAAAATCACCTCTCTAGTCCTTAGTTTTGTCTCTGGATGTCTCATCTTGCGTCTCACGGTTTGGATATATTTATTGATTACCCCGAGTGCCACTCATTTTAAATCATGCTTTTCACTTTGTTCTCATGGGAGTTGTGACCCATATATGTCTCAACACAGATAAACACTTAAATAATGTTTAAAAAAAAAAGGGATTTAACCTTTGCCATATGGTTATCTTTTAATGTGTATTTTTCTTTTTGTCTGTTTATTTTGCAAACCTACAACCTGGTCAAAACAGTGCAAATCTAATATCATCATAAAACATAATTTTAAGTTACACAACAATCACCCATGTTGCTGATGCTACCTTTTCAAGGATACTAGATTGTGTATTTCAGAGCTATTCTGATTAACATGGTCAAGCAAAAACATCTTTATTTACAGGAGATTCTATGTTGTGCTTTTTTGCCTTGCTTCCCTCCGCTGCATTAGTCTGAAGATTGAGATAGAAAAGACAGAAGTGTGATATTGAGTGATCGGCAAGAGATGAAAAGAAGCCAGTTTAGACTTTTGAGATGCACACATACGACATTCTTGCACTCTAATCCTCCTTAACTCTGTCTCATCACTGCCGCACTTTATACTGTGTGAGTTTAAAAAAAGATAAACTTCTTTGGGGGAAAATTGTAAAATATATAATAAAGTAACTGCTTTAATGATGCAGGGACTAATGATTTTGAAATGTAATTGTTTTCTCCATCCCTTGTAAAATAAAATTAAAAAATGAAATAAAAAAAATATGTAATATATGATTCAACTTCATCTAAAATTTGTTGGTTTACGATGATAAATTTCTGTGTGTGTGTGTGTGTGTGTGTGCGTGTGTGTGTGTGCACGGATCGAGTTCTTACATTGTTGATGGCATTTAAAAGATCTCTGGGATTTTAAAGGATTGATACAAGCAGCCTTGTAGTAATATTTCTGTTTATTTACATCAAATGTAAACATTCAACTCTTAACAAGAATGTAAGTGTAGTAAAAGGCATGTTTCACTCGTATAAAACACAGAATGTAAACTCTTGGCAACCTTGCATGTGAATGCTGAGAAGGAAACATGAGGAGGGAAATCCTTATAAATGTAAAACAGTAGTTCCTGCAGGAATGTGCAGTTTTGGCAATGAGCATGGGGAAAAAAAATCTGCAAATATTGGAATGACATGATTCTAACTCTGACTTTGTTAAAATAGAAAACCTTTATATAACATGTATTACAGTTATCACAAAATACATTTATGCAATTGAAGCTGTAATCGTGGCTCAGACTGAAGCTAATTTTCGATAGTTTACTAATTTTTTTAGTCAACCTGGAAACTCTGTAAGAACCCCTGCAATATTTTAGAAATACTGGCACAAAAGTCAAGCAATTTAGCTGCAAAATCTGGAGAAATCAAAAAAAAACAAAACACAATATTTGATAAAGATGCTGGTCATTTACCCTGGCTTGACCCTTCACAGTATCCTACAGCATTGCAATGCATCAAGTTGCTTTTTTGCCTACACTGTATTCACATTGTGTCACAAAAATATAGAGTCAAAAAAGTATTTGTGGTTACATGATAATACAGTTGAGTGGTTTTGGTTTGTGAGGCACCAAAATACTCAAGTTATTATAATGTAATTTACTGCATTATCACACAGAAAAGCAACTTCACATTATAGTACCTCTTACATTATTACCTGACTGCTGAAATCTCTTTAGGTAAGAAACGTTCAAAGTAAAGAACATCAAAACCATAGTGAAACGAACAAAACGATGAAATTAATGATAACAGAAAGGATAAGGACTCCTTTGAGAACTGAGATAGATGGCGGTTAAAAGTTGAATCAGTCCCACTCAATACCAAGAAGCTCGCAGCTGACGTCCCATAGTCTCTTCGCTGTGTCCTCACTCCTTCCCTGTGGGGCTACAAAGGCAGGGGCGCAGTCGCTGAAACAAAGGGAGGAGGGGGTGAATATTACATAAAGGCTAATGATGAGTCACCCCTCTGGGTGCAGCGATCTCATTTCTCTTTGACCTTGTACATGATAGTAAGGTTTGTTATCCTCATTTATTGCACATAAGATTTGCTGACAATAAGTAAAATATAGAAAGTTGCCAGCCTTATCCTTTAAAGTACAGCTTTTGGAAGATCCAAGTACGCATCTTCAAGAGCTCAAACAGTTCCTTGTTTCCTGGCCACTTTTCCTCTAGTGCCACCATGACATTTGTTAATGTTTCAACAGATATCAGATGGATTGCCATGAAATTTGGTACACACATTCATGCCGCCCTCAGGATTAGTTGTAATAACTGGCGATTTTCATCTTATCAGGTCAAAATCATCTGTATTTTGTGTTTAGTTCTAATTATCAAATGTTAGCATGCTAACACGCTAAACTGAGAGTCTTGTTTTAAAAGGAGTTAACCCATCTATAGCCTGGCTTTAAATATCAGTCTGAATATGAATCTCACAGGACTAATTTGAGGTCTACAGTTCTTCTTAATGGTTCTTGGATGTGAACTTTCTAGCTTGTTGTCGCCTACCTGAAGTGTTTCCCAGAGATCGAGTGTAGCTCCTCTGCCACGGCACAGTAGATGCTGGTCTGCGCTCCTTCCCGTGGAGTTTTCAGGAACATAGACAAGACGGTGAAAAGTATCGTCATGAGGGTTGAGTGTCTGGTCAGGTCAGAGTTCACCGTCCCAGGATGGACTGAGTTCACTGTCACATTGGAGCCTGTGAGGACAAAAGACAGACGTCACTATCAGACACACTATTACTACCTAGTTATTTAGGTAGTAATAGTGGAACGCCAGCTTTTTATGATGATGATTTAGACGTATTCTTTTGTGGAATATATTATTTTACTTCCTGCTATATTTGAAAGACTTTTCTCTAACAAAATGCTGAAACTGTACAGGATGCACCAGCTGTATTTTTTTTTTTAAATACTGAGGAAATGGGTGTCATATTTTAAAGTGTATTTTAGACTTTTGTGCACTACATGTACACCAATATTGTCCAGGCATAGCTGGTTAGGACCAGTTGTTGTTCTGTATTTGGTTTTATCTCCTCGCTCCTACTCTGGGCACAATGCACCACTAATCCTCGCTGTTACTATTCTGTGTGCCAGAGCAGAGCAGGTCATCTGTCCTTTCTCCCATGTTTTGTGTGTGTGTGTGTGTGTGTGTGTGTGTTTGTGTTTGTGTTTGTGTACCTTTGAGTCTACGTGCAAACTCTCTGGCAAAGAGCACATTTGCCAGCTTGCTCTGGCAGTATGCTAATCCGCTGTTGTAGCTGCCCTGGCTGTGAAGGTCATGGAAACGGATCCAGCCGAAGTTATGAGCCAGAGATGAGACCACCACGATCCGGGCCGGCGCACTGCGCTTCAACAGCCCGATCAGGAGGAAAGTCAACAGGAAGTGACCTGCCAGAAGTAAGACACACACATGGTTAGCAGTGAGAACACACAGTCTTGTTTTTTGACTAGGTGTATCCCGACTGTAAAAACAAGACTTAAGATTTCAAATTCTCTCTCTAATTTGCACATATTTACAACCTTATCAAAGGACCAATCAGTTAATCTTTTTATCATTTAAGGCTTGAATGATTCATTGGATTAGATGTCAGTGAAGTCTTACCTAAGTGATTGACCCCAATGTGCATCTCAAAGCCATCAACTGTTTTCGTGTAGGGGCACATCATCACCCCCGCGTTATTGATAAGGATATGAAGATGGGTGACCTCTGAAGAACAAAACACAACAGCTTTGATACCCGTTAAACAACAATAAACTTGGGCTTTGTGGGTAGACGTGAATATCAAACAGCTACTGCGTGCGTACCTCTCAGGAATTTCTGTGCGAAGGCTCGTATAGAGCAGGTATCTGCCAAATCGAGCTCTCGAACCTCCACCTGTGCTTTGGGGTATGCAGCTCGGATACTGGCCGCAGCCTCCTCACCTTTTTCTGTGTCTCGGCATGCCATAATCACCCGAGCCCCTGTCGTGTATAAACAATAAGAAAATAATTCAAAGAGACGATACAGAGAGGCTTCTGTTTGCTTTTGGGGTGTGGAGCGATTATATGTCACTCCTCAAGCGAAGCATTACTTTTACATTTAAATGGCTAGTTGAACAAAACATCCCAATCTCTAATATTTTTATTGGAGTTCTTTGGTTTCAATTTAGAATGTTTTTGTATTTAAGCTGTAGCACACTGAACAAAAAAGGTTTACACGCATAGTTCAGTGACTAAAGCACAGCTGAAAGCATGGGAGTATTTTTTTGTTTTTGGCATTCCAGACTTTACTGACAGCGACAGTAGAGACAGACAGGAAACACGTGGAGAGAAAATGGGATGACATACAAAAAAAAAAGTCCCTGAATCAAACCAGTGACATTGTGAATAAAAAGCCACCAGTGTACAAGAACATCCAAACTTTCCATGTAATAAAAGCTTTAAAAAGTGACTGAGGAGCCTTGGAATGCCTTCTGTTTTTCAAAAAATTAGATTACACTTTATATCTTAGCTGGTTGATTAACCAAGAATGAAGGCAACAATATTAAAATTCACAGCTCACCAACATGATAGCCAACCACCAGCAAAGCATGTGTCTGGAGAATCGTGTTGTGAATTTATTGTCATATGATATTTTAGAAAATGTTGTAGTCCAAATGTATTATTTCAAGCAAAAATAGTTACCGATTAATGTCGATGAATCCAATAATCGTTGCAGCTCTAATTCTAACACTTTGCCCTATAATAGACTGCTGTTTTCTCTGAGGGTTGTCAAGGGGAGCTTATGGATGTTAAAGAAGCTCTTTGCTGTATATTTGAAGGTAAAACCAAAAAGTCACCTCGCATCGCCAGATCCAGGGCGGTCTCCTTCCCAATCCCTGTGTTGGCTCCAGTGATGAGGACGGTCTTCCCATCCAGACGAGTTGTAGACTTGCACACTCCTCCTGCTGCATATTGTCTGTTAATGGACAGTAACCACTGATTAATACCAGAGACACTGTATCATGGACAGTGGTGGAACGTAACTAAGTACATTTACTCAAGTACTGTACTTAAGTACAATTTTGAGGTACTTGTACTTTACTTGAGTATTTCCATTTTATGCTACTTTATACTTCCACTCCACTACATTTCAGAGGGAAATATTGAACTTTCTACTCCACTACATTTATCTGACAGCTTTAGCTACTTTTCAGATGAAGATTTGACACAATGGATAATATAACAAGCTTTTAAAATACAACACATTGTTAAAGATGAAACCAGTGGTTTCCAACCTTTTTGGCTTTTGACATCTTACAAAAAGCAGTGTGTAGTCGGGGTCACATTTCAGATGTCTATGAGTTGTTAACAGCTCCACCAAATAGTAATTTTTCCCTCTAAACTTCTCACATGGTTTCATTTCAATAAATGTTCAAATGATCCAATATTTCACCAAAAATCAAAGATTAGAGAAAAAGTCCAAAAACTGAAAACAGATTTGTGTATCAGAACTTTGTTTTTTCTTCTTTCCTCTCCCATTAATCATCTCACGACCCCTCAGATTTATCTGCTGACCCTTTGGAGGGGCCTGACCCCTAGGTTGGTAACCACTGGACTAAACTAACTAACTATATATAAAGTAGTTCAAACCAGCTCCACCTCCAGCAGCTACAACAGTAACATGCTGCTTACACACTGATGCTTCAGTATTAATAATCTAATGATGTCATATATAATAATATATCAGTCAGAGGGACCAAACCACTACTTTTACTGCAATACTTTAACTACATTTTGCTGCTAATACTTATGTACTTTTACTTGAGCAGGATTTCTCATGCAGGACATTTACTTATAATGGAGTATTTTTACATTTGCATTTCTGTATTGGTACTTAAGGATCTGAGTACTTCTTCCACCTCTATTGGAATGACTAGTAGCTCCTTCTGCAGTCAGTGTAAGTTATGTCCTCATTAGGATTGGACATATGGACAGCCTGGCTTAATTATTCATACAGAAACTTGGATAATGAACAATCCTGAGCGTCAAGTCTTACGACCCACGCCACCGTGCGGGGCCGCCCCATAACCAATAGCTCTATTGGAGTAATGCATACAGATATAACTCCGCCCACGCTCAGCCTCCTGATAGGCCCGAGTTTCTCAGCTGGAAGACACCCGGTTCATCTATGTGCAAGAACTCCCACAGCTCCATCATTCTGTTTCATTGATTTTCTGCTGGGAAAATCAAGCCAGCATCGTGCAAAAAAATGGCAATAAAAATACACCTTAACAATGACGGTTAGTTGAGTTAAGTGGGCGATCGGTATTTTTCATCATGTAAATTGACCTCATCGTAATAATTGCATCAGTGTACTGTAACGTCCTGTCAAACCACGTAACAGCCTATCCGTGATTTATATATGTGAGTGAATAAGTGCATTGGTCGCCGCTTACCGTATGTGCGGTGCAAATGAAATCACCAGTAACGTCACCACTCCGAGGCCTGCGATAATTAATAAAAGCAACATCACAACACGGATCTGCGCTTTCCCGTCTCTTCCTGCAGGACGCCGCTGCTCTGGAGCAGAACAGCTGATGTCAAAGCATAAAGGAGTGCAGGGTGTAGCGGGGGCGAAAGAGACACCGCGAACGGAATCATGGGATTGTAGTTTCTGCAGCTGCCCACAGAAAAATTGAGATTACTAGTCATTTTAGTTGTATCTTTTTATTTTTTATTTACCAACGGGTTTTTAATGTTTTTTAAGAAAGTAAGCTATCATTTGCATAGTTTATAAATTGCTTTATTTTAATATGGCGAAACATAACCAGATAGATAGATAGAGGCAGTGAAACTTGGCTTCTTCAAGCTCAAATTTCAATTAGAGTATATAATAAAATATTTACACTCATAAAAAAGGGAGAGAGAGAGAAGAGAAAGATAAGAGAGGGACTAATTAAAATGTAACATATATACAATATACAAATACACATTAAGGGAGAGACGATTTAAAATATATACAAATATGCATTAAGAAAGAGGAAGGAAATTCAGTTTTACCTAATAAGACTGATTAATACAAACAGATTTAACGTTTCTAATCATTTCACTTTTTTTCTCCAAGTGCTTTATTTGACCATGTGATAGTCTACAAATTCTTGTAGTCACTATAACAATACATTACTATCAATAATACCAACACATTGAGGAAAAAAAAGAGAAAATGTATGATAACAATAACCATATATTAATAATTAAATAAGTACACGCATATAGGCTCATAAATGGGTACATGAAATCAAACATTATAGGATTACAGTCATGGGCTCTAACAACCTAAAATTGAAGTAACTGATCGTTGTTGCCTAAATTGTGTTGTACAATAGATTTTAATAACATTTTTTGTATAATTATTTAATTTCATGCTTTCCACCATGAGGTTTTGCTTACAATCTCTTACTAACCAAGATGTATGTAATAATAGCTTGATGGATATTTTTTCTTTCCATGTCTGCAAAGTAATCGTTAAATAACAGTTTCAGTAGAAACTTGTACGACTACCTTCTAATTACTAAAAAGAAACCTAAAGAAACATTTTCCCACTCTGATCTGTTTAAAAACTACATTTCCCAGAAGGCGCCAGTGAAAGCTGTCTGCCGCGTGCCTGCATAAAATTGTTGTTCGTGTAATTTTAAAGTCGTTTTCCCCTTCGGTTTGGCATTATTTTCTTTAGCTGTGTTATTGATATGCGGACTGTAGTTTTAGTCTTTAGTAATAAATTTACCGAAACATGAGATTTGATTTTTAGTTTGGAGTTTTTGGCACGTGATCACGAGGGCCATCATGCGGAAGAGTCCCGAGGATCTTATTATCATCAAAGCCCAAAACTAGATTAATGTACAGTTGTGTTTTTTTTGTAATTGCCGTAGTTTCTCAAGAAAAGGCAGCTGAGCTGACGTAACACATCCTTCAAAATGTCGTCGGAGGAATTCGAGAAGCTGCACGAAATCTACAGATCTCTGTATGAAGAGCTGAAGCTGATGCCGGAGAGGGCTCTGAAGTGCCATGGAGGTAAACACTCTGTCTTGGTGTTGGAGCACCCAAAGTTAACGCCATCTAACTAACTAAACGCCATAATAAGAAACATCAGAGGATGTTTTGTGTGCAGTGAAACTGAAGCTTGTGTTGTATCCGCAGAGGAGAGGAAGAAGCTGGTGAGACGCTTCGACGAGAGGCAGGGGGAGGCGGAGGAAATGGTGAGCAGCTCTGATGTTATTATGGATGTTTTGGACATAAATATCAGATAGCAAGAAAGCTACGAGCCTTTATCATTATAGAAATAAAGCTTTGAGTGCCTACCTCCACTTCATTGTTTAACAATTAATCGTGGTAAAAAATGACAGTCACTGTTTCCCAAAGTCCAAGATCCAACTTAAAATGTTTTAGTCCACAACCCAAAGATTTTCAGTTTACTATCATAGAGGACTAGAAACTAGAAAATATATAATAATTGTTGCTGATAATATTTAAGTATCTAAATTAAATGATCCGTTATGCAGAATAGTTGTTTTTGGACTGATGGTCATCATATGTTTTAATAATTTTAATGATCTGAATCATGTTTTTTTATGGCACATTAACATTTAATCAGCATGTTGTTAAATGTTGTATCTTGTGGAGGTGAAGCTAATTTTAACAACTTTACACACTGTTGGTAGTTAAATCTGTAAAAATGCATCATATATGTATTATCCTACACGCTTGGAAGGGGAAGGTGAGGAGATCTGCAACCTCACTGCTAGATGCCACTAAATTCTACACACTGGTCCTTTAAATACAGAATTTGAATAAATGTGCTTCCTACCACTGGTTTTGTAGCTAGTAGGAAACAGAAAGGAATTTACTTATTTTGTCTTTAGTATCAAGAGATTAACAATCTTTGCTTGTAGTTTCTCAAATTTCTTCACTTTCAGCTTTTTGGAAATGCCAAAAACATGATTTGACAGATTGTGGTGTGTCATTTCTGTGTATCAAGATATCATTGTACTATTACATAAACCGGTGATTGTTTTTGCTGTGCAGAAATACCACTGATAACATGTTCACACGCAGATTTCACAGCTCATTACAGAGAAAGATCTTACCTCTTTCTCTGAAATTTTTTTTAATCTGTCTCCAGTTACAAGGAATGGAAGAAGAGCTGCGTGCGGCTCCCTCCTCCTACCGAAACGCTATGAGTACAAAGCTGCGCATGTACCGCAGGGACCTGAGCAAACTGCAGAGGGACATTAAAATCTCAGCTACAGGGTTTGGCTCTTCCTCCCAGCCAGTGGAAGGAAGTCATCATGGCATCTATTCATCAGAAAACCAACACAGTGTGAGTGTGGAGCTGTGGGCTTTCTCGTCTTATAAATGCTTAATGTGAGAGTCATCAACAGAAACTACACTCAGGAATGTTGCCTGACAGATTTCTTGCATTATTGTTGACCTGGCATTCCTCACTGTAAGTCAGAATAGCTCTAAAGGAGAACTCAAAACACCTTTATAATGATAAGGCTGTTACTTTATTTCTCTGTTCACTCTCTTTTTTCTTTTTCTTATTCCCATGGATAATGGCTGCAAGACATACAGTATTTCCAGTGCATTTACAAGGAAATCTAATAGCAGGAAATGTTTCACATGTATAAAACATCAGCGGAAATGTCACCTGTAGTTTTCAGTTTTAGGCTGAAAAACAACAAGTTTACATCTCTGCAGCTTGTAAAAAGGGATTCAGTAAAATGTTTGAACCCTCTAAATTGATGATGTTGGCGTAAATGTGTCAGTTTGAAGGAAAGTTGGCACACTAGAAATGGAAGTGTATAGCATTTTATCACGAAGTAACCTCTGAAATGCATTCAACAGGACAACAGATTAATTTTATTGCGTTGAAAATTATTTTTCTTGTTTTATTTCCCCTTTCCGACTTTGTAATTTTTGCCCACCTATGCAGACACACTTGCAGTCCCAGAGAGCCTTGCTACTTCAAGGTACGGAGTCTCTGAACAACGCCACCCAAAGTATTGAACGAAGTCAGCGCATCGCAGCTGAGACGGAGCACATTGGCACAGATATCATCGAGGAGCTGGGAGAGCAGAGGGAACAGCTGGATCGCACCAGAAACAGAGTGAGCTTTAAATGATTATTTGGTTACTATAATTAACAATATTATGGCACTGCACTAGTTTAAATGGATTCAGAGTAAATATCTAAAATATTTTGATTCATTTTTCCAAATTTTATAGAATTTCTGAAAGCTGCCCAGTGTTGTGTCTAATTTAGGGGCAAAGCAGGTGGCACAGCTCAGGTTTGGGTCAATATGATTTAGATTAGCAGTTTTTAAATTGTAAAAAGACAATTTTATGTTGCCAGACCATAGTGATGTTAAATATCTTCTATGCCTTTTGTTTTTTTGTAGTTGGTGAATACTGGTGAGAACCTCAGTCGAAGTCGAAAAATCCTTCGTGCCATGTCACGGCGGTAAGTGCTAGATTTTTATTCATTTCTTCTTATTAGTATTTTTTATTGATGTGCTCAATTATTCACTGCTAAATGTCTTGTTTCTAGAATTTGATGTATGTTCACTTACATGAGATCGCAATTACCTGAACTGTATGTACATTAACCATAAAAAATACTGGATATTACGCAAAACATGAATTTGATGAGTAACAAACTAATATATTGAGTTATTTCACTTCAAATAACATCACTCTGAATTTTGTTGTTTCCCTTAAAATGTGTAATAAAATAACTGAAAATCATAATTTTCACAATATCTGATCATTCTTCTCTGTAAATGGTTATGTAAGAAGTGGAAAAAAGCCTCTGTTTAATGTTTACTGTATTGACTTTCAATTTCTGTCTCATAGGCTTGTGACGAACAAGTTGCTGTTAGGTGTCATCATTTTAATGGAGCTGGCTATTCTGGGTGCTGTGGTTTACCTGAAGTTCTTCCGAAAATGAGCAAACTATACCATCTAAAAAAAACCAGTCTTAAACCCTGGATCCAGGCTAAGCCCGACTCTCTACTCCTGTTTTCACTGACTATCCAGTAGCAATAATGCTGTTCTGCTGCATTCAGCCAGCTGTGAGTGCAAATAAGGACAGTAAGATGGTTCAGTCTTAAAGTGAACCTTAATTAAGGGGGAATTCTGCTCTATATGAGCCAATAGGTGACATTCATTTAGCATGAATGACACATTTTTGAACCTGTTAATGGACCAAGCCCCCAGGAACTCCATGGAAAATGGAGATTTGCACTGTTTTATCAGACTGTTAATACCTATGAATCCCTGTGGAAGGACTTTCTGGACTTGTGTGCTACCTGCTACAGACCCCAGAGAGGATTTTCAATAAGGTTGTATCCAAGTATGATCTACTTACATGACAGTACCTGTGAAATGTTAGTGACATACTTTGACTCTGCAGTTTTGGGAGGTTTATAAATTCTCAGATTGGGATACTTTATTATTAGTATTCAACACAATGGTATGTTCTGTTATCTTTGTAAGACTAAACGTCAGTACCCGATAAAATGGCACCCGTTGAATCTATTTTTGTGGTGTGTTCATGCCCAGTATCCAAGTGGTTATATTGAGTTTTCCAATTCTGAGGACTGAGACCTGAAGCCAAATTTGTCTGTCAGACCTGTGAATGTGAAAATGGATGTAAACTCTTCTTACAGATGCAATCTTCTCCACAGTTAATAAAATTGTCTAATCACTGTATAATACAAAAATCACTGCTAGAAATAGGCTACGGTTTTCCTCATTTGACTGCCTGCACATTATTAAAGCTAATCTTTAACCTCAGTTTGCATTGTATCTTAAATTTCCGGGAACTGCAACCAAACAGGCCAAAGTAGAAAAAAAAACAAAAAACATGCTGCTGGTGTGGAGACCAGGCCAGGTTAGTGCTGCATAAACAGCATCTGTTACTGTGAAATTAATTCTCAAATAAAAGGTGATAAGGTTATTTTTTGTGTAATGTTCTCAAAGTGGCACATCTGCCATGTTTTTCTTCCGCATAGAAAATAATGTGACGGCCAAGTACAACATGTTCAGGTTGGGTTGGGAGTCGGAGGTTAGAGTAGAAATGTGTTTTATTGCTTTACAGTTTTTGTATGATTTTTCACCTGCAAGGTTCAGTACTAAGTAAGCATCTTCAAAACTTATCAGTCAACACAACAGCAAACAATTATAAAAAAAATTGATGTGATTGATATAAAAATTACATTTTGCATCACTTTTGCACAAAAAGCCTTCAGTGACTACAGCCTTCAAATTTCCTGAATACTTCTCTCACTCAAACACAGTCAGCAATACTGCTCACACATTTCGTATCTCTGTGTGTTCTGATTGACATGCGAGTTGCTGTGGAAGGATTTGTTTGTGTGTAAAATGAACTGTGCCCAGAAATATGTTGGTACATTTTTTTTATTTAAAGTTTTTTTTTATTGAATTTTATGTAAAGTACAAAAAAAACCAAAATAAACAAACAAAAAAGCAGGTAACAAAACAGACATTGATATAAAAAAGGCAGTTATTTGGTTACAATAATGTGGTGGGCGTTAGTACATAACACTTACAGATGTACTGTACCAAACAGATTCTTGTCACGGTCAGGTTGCTCCCTCCGGACACACACCTACTACAGCTGTCCCATTATTCTTTAACCATATCATTTTTCCAGTTCAATCTTCCCAACATCTTTTCACATGCAACAGTTTCCATCATTTGTTCCTTTCACATTTTCAGTGTAGGAATTCGAGGCTCTTTCCGTCTAAGAATCAACCAGGCAACGGTTATTAAGCCAGTTGTTAATACTCTAAATACAAATTGACTCAATTTACAGCGCTACAGTTTTGTCCCCAAGGAGACGTAACTTTAGTGTGTTGGTTTTGAAGATGTGGACACAGTATTGAACCGTGTATGTAACCAATTGTAAAAAACTGTAAATGTTGCCTTCACATTCCCCTAAAAACTAAACCAAAAAGCAGCCACCTTTTTGCTGTTGTTACTACATACTAAGGGTAAATACTAACGCTGTACAACCTCATGGAAATTATGTAATATTTAATAATTTAACTGTGTTACCAGCAATACTAATAACAATGTATATAAAACTTAACATATTGTCCATGATTTCTTCCAAGTACCTGCAACATTTTTTTAGCCTCGCTAGTGGCATGGCTGTTAATGTCTGGATGGAAATCAATCAGTCGATCGCTTTGGTCCAGACTGACATATATCTCAACAACGATTAGATGAATTGCTGTGAAATTTGGTTCACGTCCATGTTGTCCTGAGGATTCATTGTAATAACCTTGGTGGTCCCCTGATGTTTCTTCTAGTGCCATCAGCAGGTTGGACTTTTCACTTATCCTGTGAAATATCTCAACAAATACCACATGGAGTGTCACAAGTGCTACCATGAGGTTGATATTCTTGGCTTTTAATGAAATGTCTCAACAACTACATGCCCCTATCAGGGTTAGGGTTAGGGTAATCATTTTGGTGGTCCCTTAACTTTTCATTTGATTTAGCTTAGTATTAGTCAGTAAATGTTAGTATGCTAACCCACTAAACTAACATCTTGAACATAGTAAACATTACAGCCTCACATCCAAAATAATGTATTTCTCTAGAAATGAAACTGTTATACTTCTAGCATAAAATTAAGGAGAAACTAAGACACCTGTACACACGAACAAAAAATGTAATCACAGTTATGGAAGACCAAAATATAAACTCTTTATTACAAGGACAGTAGTCATTTAGTGGCCACATCAAGTCAAATATAGACCAAGCATTAGATCAGTTCAAACTTAATTATGCTAATAATTGCCAGCATTTGAATCAAAGCTGAATATTAACCATTTTCAAGCCAAATAATACTGATGTAATCAGTACATGTATACACATAGAGAAATTCTAGCACATACACTAGTGGGTTCATTGTGAAAATACAAAAGTAAACTCTAAAGAAAATACAGTAACCACAGCTGGTCCGAAAGTGCAAACACATTATTTCTAGTTTTTATGAACAGCCATAAAACAGGTTTCCACACAGGACTGGACATACCTCTGAGGCAGGTTCATTCTCTTGTAAACCAAACACATAATAAATATGTGCCAGCCGTGTACTCTAACACGTATTACATATGGGATCATAATAATTTAGTATTGCAGTTGCAATGAAAAGTATTCCCATCAGTGTAGTTAGTTTCCAGATTATGTCAAAGGCTTTTTAATGCAAATCTGTGAAGCCCGTTCATTGTTTTATGAATCAAGACATTACACATACAGCGAAAAGATAGAAACACTTTAAAACTCAAGCAACTATTAGATTCAGTCTTTGCAGTCTTGTATTCAAAATTGCGGAATGCTCAGGGAGGATGTTGATAAAGTTCATAGCTTCGCTTTACACTCTCAGATGCGGAGCTGCTCTGTGTCATTCTTCACAGAGGGAATCTCATCCATGGGCACGTGAGGGCCTTCTCTCGTCTGTCCCAGAGACGATGCAATGACGTCAACTGCCAGAGAGGCGGTGGCCTCCACAGCTTCACGGCTCGCCCCCAGGACGGGGTTCACTTCTACCAGGTCCATGGCTGACAACAGACCTGCACATCAACACATTCACATTAGATACAAAAATATGATGATAAAAGCACTTAAAACTTCGTGGTAGTGGTTTTTGAGAAACCAAAAGCAGGATGAAGCTGTCTCTAGAGGCCACATGTGTACTCATCTGTACCTGTGTTATGAATTTCCTCTGTGATGTAGATCCCCTCCCTGTAGGTCAAACCTCCGTTCACTGGCGTTCCTGTGGCGGGAGCCAGAGACGGGTCAAATGCATCGATGTCGAAGCTCAAATGGATCGGTCTCTGTTTTCTGTTCAAGAAGGTGAGAAAGTTTGTGTGAATATATGATTCACTTCAATTCAAACATTGGAAATCATTTGGATTCAACAAATGAAAAAAAAAAACATTTAATGTGTTACAAATAATCATACTATCATGTTAAATAGTGAATAAATATCATAACTGTTAAACATACCTTGCCAGAAGATGGTCAAGAGTGACTTCCATGACCCTTTGAATGCCTAGTCTGTCGATATCCCTCATGGTGAAGTACTGGATACCCAGGTTCTTCAGGATCTGGCTGCAATAAACAAATTCAAACCCATCAAGATCTAGTTTTTACACTGCTTACATGTTGGAAAATTAGGTTCAAGTAAGTCACATATGGTGCAAGTTGTAAAAATTGTAGTATCTACTTACTGCTCTCCGGGGTCAACATCCCGCAGTCCGATGTACACCAGGTCCCTGGAGGAGAGGAATGGCTTCATCCAGGAGAAACCTGGCATATCTGGCATCTGTGGTGGACAGACAGAAATAATATAATATGCATGTAGGGACAGAAAAAAAAACCCCAACACCGGATGATATGTGGGCGCTTGTTTAACACTGGCTCATAGTTTACACAAAGGTTATTCTTAGTGTGTTGAAAGCACCTGGCAAACCAGATGATAAAAGGATGACAGTCAAGTAAAATGTATTTGACTGAAACACTCCACAACCAATTTCAAAAGATATTAATATGTTTTTTTACTGCTTGATTTCAAAGCTTCACTCCCTGGAATTACAGGACACCCCCAGGCCTCATGACCACCTACTATCTGCACTTTCAACTCCTTAGTGATGGAGGGCAGCGCTAAAAGTAACTGGCTTTCTAGATGCATTTCATGTAAAGTCTAAAAAGGTGACTAAAACATGCTTCTAAACTAGCATGACTGTTCCAGAGCCTATTTATAGCCAAATATTTACATACAAGGTGCAGTGTTTCCACCTTTATCTGTAATGTAATGTTCCCCAAAAACTTGTTTTTCTGGTTGTCACCTGACTGATGTGATACTGTTTTCATACGATTCTGCTGAAGGAGGAAAGTGTCTCTGCGGTGTACCTACGAGCATGATTTATGACATTACAACTGGTTTGGAGCCAACGTGGTCCAGTATGTAACTTACATAAGTGTGATGTGGAAGCTTGAACTCTCCTGTGCACGTACACTGAGAATTCACTTTACAGGGAAGTAGGAGACATCTTGTGTTCAGCAGATCAACTTTTGAAATGAACACTATTTGTATATTCATAGATTCTGAATTTTCTAATGAAGAGGAAGGAGTAGATTTTAACTAGCTAACTGAGCTAACTGAGCTTTTTTGTGGAAAACCCATATCAGACACATTCTTATTAAAGTATTATTTTTATATATATATTAAAACATCTCTGGAGGGAATCTTAAATATTTCTCACCTTGTCTTGCAGCTCTTTGAGCATGAAGGCCACAGGCTGGCCGTGGAGATTTCCTGACGGTGAAGTCATGGGCGTATTCACATCCGCGTGAGCATCAACCCAGATGAGACAAAGGTCAGGACACTGCTCGGCATGTCCTCCCACTGATCCGATAGCAAGGCTGTGAAAGGAGAAGGGCAGTCATATAAATATCTGGTTTTAAAGGGAGTCGTAGCATTAACACATATGGTAAAATGGTATACAGTAGACCTGGGACACTTTGGTTGTATTGCGTGATCTCAGAGCGGTTACCTGTGATCACCTCCAAGCATGACAAGGGTGTGCCCAGCACCGATAGCTCTGCTCGTAGCACCAGACAGCATCTTATTCGCTGCTCCCACTGTGCGAGGGAACTTCACATCCATGTAGGGTTCGTCAGTCTCAAGGTGGTGAAAGCTGAGGTCTCCAAAGTCGTGGACGTAGTAGTCTGAAGAACATAAGAGCAAGTTGCCATGAATTTAGGTGCTTTATGCTTTTAAGACAATTACCTGGGTCACTCTTTTAGTTTATGATGACTGCGCAGTTGTTCAGTTGTCAGGACACACACTGACTGTGGCGTGGAAGGAACCTGCAATCTGTCGATTCGGTACCTTCTCTTTCATCTCTAGGGCTCAATCCTGTTGTCTGCTTTGAAGAAACATTTCTACTTTGAAGACTGCAGGTGCCAGTTTCAGTTGAAAAAAAAACAACATAACCTGTAGCTTCTGCAGCATGACTTGACATCCATCTGTCTACCTTACAGTCTAAGGAGGCTGAGTCATTCAATGCCAGTGTAACATAAGTGACGGAGCACTTTCCATTTGTTCCCTTTCCCCACTTCAGCTCGGATTTCAGTCACTGCAGTTCACCCTGTGCTAGGTGGCTACAGAAGTACAGAACGAAAAGTTTCCACTTAGTTTACTTTGAGATAAACAAGTGACGTGATCCACCATATTGGGGGCTCATCTGGCAGTGTGAACCTTGATGTCAGTGTAGTGTTACTCTGCTGACCTAAGAAGAACCAGTGTGGTTCCTTACCATTCGTAAACAGGACAGGAATAACCCTTGGTGCAATCGTGGGCATCTATTGCTTTAAAAAATCTGTTACAGCAGTCATAGGCTGCAAGTTCTGCTTCTATTTACTGTGAAATGCAAGATTATAGCTGCTAAGTATACTGTACTCATTGCTGCAGTTAAAGCCCAACAATTACTGGTTTAATTATATGTTTGTATCTCTTTTTGAAACTGTTTGCACAGACTGACACCAGCCCTGAGGGTGTAAAGATTGCAAGATGATATGGTATCAAGTTCTGTTAGGGTTTGGTTTCATGCATTGAACTCAGCTAGTAACATGGAAGGTACTGTATATCTTTTTTCACATACACTATAGTACATTCCGTACTATATATTCCTGCCAGAAATATGTCAGTTACAGAAAAAATAATTCCCCAACTGAAAAATGTTTCCTGCGTGAGGATGGGCAGGAACATGCCTGTTACGCAACATCTGATGTTGACATCGCCCGATATGGTCGGATTACTTGGCAAGTACTGTAACCCTCTGGGTCTGATTAACTGACTACAGCACAGGAACAGATACGTCCTTAACTGTCACACAACAAGATTATTCATAGTATGAAAACTTAAGTAAAGGCTAAAATATCACCAATAATTATTATCATTTTCTTATTATATTAATGTCAGTTATGATAGTAGACTTAGTCTGTGGTATATTCTATAGTGAGGTTATTTATAGCAACCTTGTCACACATATGGTGGCCTAGTTTTAATCGTCTGTGGTAATAATAAATAATAATAATACATTTAATTTATACCGCACATTTCATTAATAGTAAAACTCAAAGTGCTACAGTATTAATAACAGAACACACAACATAAGAAAATATTAATAAGAGTTAAGATTAAAAAAAAAGTTCCTGAATAGAAAAGTTTTCAGGCCTTTTTTTTTTTTTTTTTAAAAGAGTCTAGGGTCTGTGCTGCCCCTCAGAGGGTTAGGAAGGCTGTTCCACAAGCGTGGTGCAGCAGAGGAGCTTAGTACTGGGGGCCTGGAGGAGTAAGCTGCTGGCAGATCTGAGGGTGCGGGTGGAGGTTTGTGGTGTGATCAGTTCCTGTAGGTAGGGAGGTGCATGTCCGTTGATGCATTTGTATGTGAGTAGCAGGACTTTGTAATCAGTCCTGAAGGAGACAGGGAGCCAGTGCAATGAAAACAGAATTGGTGTTATATGTTCGTGTGTCAACAGACATCTTACTATTTTATAAGATAGTCCTGCCTGTAAGGCGACATTTGGAAGTTCTTTTAGACACATAACTGTTTGGACTAACTTGTAATAGGCATTTGTCTTTCACAGCATTTATATAATCACATAAAAACAGATTAATTGTTAACTAATAGCTATAAATCATAAGACAAATCAATAGTTAAAGCCTTCTTGACTTAATTGTACCAAATGTTTCTGTTTTTGTCCTTGGCACTCAAACATGACTTATACATGTCTGGATAAACAGGATGTACAGCTGACTTTATAGTGACCTTATCATGCTTAGTGTATTTTTAAGCACAGCAGGTTATCTTTACAGTATTCCTGCTGTGACTTCTTTGTTTGCCGTAGGTCATTCTTCTTGTTATGCAGCCGTGGAATTTCACACACAATGCAAACCTCAGTGACCTGTACTGCGATAAAGAAGAGATTCTTTCCGCCTGAGGTGTCCTCTTTCAGCTTCAAAGCGACCCTTGTTTCCCGCAGAATACAGTAGGCCAGCGGTTCTCAAACTTTTTCACAAGGACCACTAAACTGACACAAATTAGACCACAGACCCCATTTGATAAGATTTTGTCCCGGAGCCCCCCATCTGATAAGATTTTTGCTTTAAGATGTTTGAAACCCATGACTAAAATAGTCATACATTCTGGGGGGACCCCTGGGAGTCCCCGGACCCCGCTTTGAGAACCACTGGCGTTTCCATCGAGACCAAATGAAAAGTAGCGTTACAGTGCGTGTGAGCGTGTGACTGTAAGTCTGTCTGCAGTGACGACAGAGTGGAAATAAATCAGCCATCCTCTTCCTGCACCCTTCCGAGCATGTGCCGAGAACAAGAATGACTCAACCAGACATGTGGTTCCCCTAATATATATATAAAAAAGACGCCACTTTGCGTGGTGTTTAGTTACCACAGTGTCTGCTGTTTCACAAAGTGACCCTGTGGTACTTAACGGTATTTTTGTCCTTCTATGGCATCGCTTTAATAGCTGTTCTCACGGAGACTGGAGCTCAGTCATGTAGTCGCCATAGTTCATCCTTAAAATATTTCAGACGGGGTTCACATCATGTTCTGGTTTGGTTTTATTCTGCCTCCAAACTACTTGCAAGAAAAAAAAACACACAAAACAGGGTTAATCAGTGGGGATTCTGGGCACGATCCTATTCTGTTATCTCACTATAATGACTATAAAGATTTTTAGGAGAGTATTAGAAGTGGAGTAAAGCAGAGATCACTTTGTTCTCCATAGCATGCGTACTGGAATAACCTCCCCTAAGCTACGTGACTGATGTTTATATTTACGGTCAGCCGGTGATGTAACGGGCTGCTGAAAACCGGAGGTACGCGTTAAATCAGAACCTGCAGACTACACCCATCCCGTGTTACATAACGCGGCAGCTCCGCTACTATCCCCCCCCTCTTCCCTCACCTACCTAACCCGGAGAGCCTGTCGATGAGCCCCGCATCTCTGATGACTTTGGGACCATGCTCCACGCCTCTTCTTTTCTGTGAAAAAATAAATAAATAAGAGAAAGGAGCTAAATTAGTGTTGAAAATGAGGAGGGGGAGGAGGAGGAGGAGGAGGGAGGGAGGGGGGGGGGTGGTGGTGGTCACGTTCCCAAAAAGCTTTTCCTACCTGCCCTCTTGAAAAGGGAGCGCCCAGCACTGCCACCGATTGAGCTCTGCTTTGTTGGCAAGTGTGGCTGAGTTGAGTTCGGAGGAGACGAAAAAGTGATCCTCTCAACGCCATTTTTATTTCCTCTCCCAAAAGTAAAAAAAATTACAGTCAGCCCAGTCCAAATCACACCGATTCCTCCAGCCCCCGAACAAAGAGTCTGATGAAAGCTCAGTGAGATGTTGAGTGTGGCCGCGTTGGTGCAGAAGGTCGGTTTTATTGCTCCTAAATCTAATTAATATTAATGAGCTGGCAGACAGGAAGCGGTAGAGATGAGCACACCCTAATTTAGTCATACAAAACACGAAGTTTCATTAAGCACCGAGCAATTCTCAGCGATGCTGAGCGTTATAACGTGTTTATAAATGTGTGTAAACGTGTTGTAAACTTTTATTACCGGCAGAACGTCCCGTTTCATACACAGCGTCTGACGTCAGGTTGAGTGACACACCTTCGGGTTAGCCAATAGGAGCTGGCGAAATAAGTGGGTTCGCTTTGGAGGTGTGGCCTGTGAACTGACGTATGCCACGAGGTTTTTTTTAAATGTCTGCCGTGAAGCGCTTTGCTGCAGTCTCGTCTAGGTGGAAATTTCCAGAGACACAGCCGAGCGGGACTGACTGGCTTGTTTACGTTACAGCATTTGATTGTTTCTGCACATGTGTCACACAACTCCGGCCAAAATATATCAGATTTCAGGTCAGATGAGAGCAAATATCCTTTTTTTTTTTTTTTTTTTTTACATCATTGGTTACCCGTTATAACGTGTCTATTCCAGTATTCAGACCTTTTACCATTTAAAGTAGTCAGTTAGTTATTCTGTTATACACGTACAAGTGTCCAGCCCACATGTACTTACAGGACACCAGAATACAGTTTCAGTGGTGAAACATTAGTCAAATACAGACAAGGACAAACTTCTTACATTGCATTGCAAAGAACTTTGTCATCTGTACCAGGCTCTACCAATAAAATCAGCCAAACTAAAGGTTCTCTTCCTGAAATACAGCTCATTTTTTAAATAATCATTCTTCCAGAAAAATCATCCGAATTTTACTGTTTATCTGGTCAAGTTAGAGCTAATTTGAACTACTTTATATACTGCTGGGTTGTTTATAACGGTGCAAGGTATTATAAGGCCATTTGTTTTGTATGTAAAATCCTGCATGTGGAGTAAATTAACATAAAAACGCAGATACGTAATTAAAGCACCTTAAAATGTAACATAAGGTCAGTACTTGAACAAATGTATTTAACTACATTTCACCACTGCCGGTTGCAGTGTCTGTTGTTGGTGTTACTGGCGATGATGAAAACCGTTTCCATCTCATTTTTAATGTCTTGGCCTGCTGATAGTTTGATTTTTTTTTTCTGTCAGGACACAATATATGCAGAGTTCTTACACAAATACACATAATAAACGATACACAAACACATATATTGTGTCTAAAACAACCAACACTGATTTATTGTATATGCAAAGACTAAACTAACGTATAATACAATTTATTTTAACGTAACTTTAAAAGAATAAAAAATAGTTAGTTAGTTATAAACTGAACACTGATTGCTAAACGACACATAAAACTCAAGTGTTTTTCTTCTGACGTAATCAGCCTGTATGTGTGACGCAGTCAAGAGCAAATCCCCTGTATCGACTCTCCATCACCCGGGGAGGTGCAGGAGTCGTTGAAGCTCTTCTGGCTACAACATAAAGCAATGAATTTGGTGCCACCAAGTGTTTGAAACGGAGAATACTGAAAATATAATAATATACGAGCTATGATGTTGCTTCCCTGATTGCTGACTGTCAGGCAAAACTTTCCTCCAGGATGTGTATAAATCTTGCCGTCCTTCGGATTCCTAGCTGGTAATTCCAGCCAAGGTTGATTGGTAGGATCAAGAAAAATAAACTTTATTTCCCATTCTTTCATAGTTTATCTGTCCATTGTGTCTGTGATTAATTATTTAATCAGATAATAGCGAAAAATTCAATTAATAATCCATAACTCTCCCATAGAACATCTTCAAGTTATATTATTTGTCCAACCAAACAGTATAAAACCAAAGGTTATTTTATAAATGATTATGTAAAAGCAGCTGTTTGAGAAGCTGACACCTGATAACATGGTACTTTACCTTTGCAAATGACAGTTAATCAATTACTGAGTTTGTGGTCTGTTATAAATTAATCAACAAACAGTTTCAGTACTGGTTAAGTGTATGAAATCATTCTTATAACACTGGGTGTGCTTTGGAAATGGTCAGCATCAATGTAAAGTGGATAGTAATGAGCTAAAACATTCAAAAAACACTGTACAGTGGCTGGCCCTCGTCCAGGTGTTAGTGACAGTGCATTCCAATGAAAACCAGAGAAAATTACAGGGCAAAATACCTTTGAACTACATCACGAGTGTGATGTGGAAACTTGAAACCTCCAGGGCACAAACACTGTGAATGGACTTTTCAGTGAAGTAGGAGACATCTCGTGTCCAGCAGTTAAACTTTTGAAATCAAAAATATTTGCAATAGATATCTTTTTAAGAATTTCTGACCAGATATTTGAACTTGTCAATGAGTGCAGAGAAACTTTCCGCTTTCAGCAGATGAATGTGAACACAGCCTTTTAGTGTCAAACTTTGCACATACATCATTATGTACAGTGAAGCTTAAACATCCAACTGACGGAACAAGAAGAAAAACATATTTTTGAGTGGAGGACTATAAAGACCAATCATGAGCCCAGACAGGGGTTTCAGTGCCTACCTGAGAGGCTAAACTTCGGGCAAAAACCCTGGACGCTCTGCTGTGATATCCCATGATTCATTTCGAAAAGAAAGGGTCCCAGTTATTTGTATCCAGGGGTTCTTGAACGCACCGGTGACAATTTTTAACGCTAACCTCTAGCGTTACGTTTTCCCGTCTACTGTATTTAATGGGCTTGTATTCGTATAATCCACAGTATTATTAGCTGCTGGTTTTTATTTTTACTTGACTACACTGGTGAGTATATACGTAACTTACATGACCGCTTTAGCTAATGTGAACTAGCAAGGCCAGAGTGTATGCGCTCGCTAGCATGAGCTAACTTAGGCAGCTAACGGGGTTGAGGATGTCTACTTTTTTGGACTGAGCAGGTGTCCCACCTGGCTTAGCTGGCCACATTAGGACTCACTTGTGCTATCTGTGTTTAAATTCAACACTACAATGAACTTGACACTACCTAATATATGTGTTAAGGACCCCCTGAACATCCCGTCTTCTCCATAGGTTCCTATATTCTTCAGGATGTCATACCCTCCTCCGCTCAACCGCCAGCAGATTGGCATCCCGCAGCTACCCCCGAGGATCCCACCTCCCCAGTATGGAGGGTTTGCACCAGCGGTCCCACCAGGTACTGAATACTGGTGTGGCAGAACAGCTGTGATAACTGTGTGTCTGTAAATAAGTCGGTGGGGGTCCTGTGTGAGATTTTTCTAAAGTCTCCCTCCACTCAAAAATGTGTTTTTCTTCTGGTTCCTTCAGTTGGATGTTTGAGCTTCACTGTGCAGAATAATGTATGTGCAGAGTTTGACACCAGAAGGCTGTTTACATATTCATCTGCTGAAAGTGGAAAGTTTCTATTACATGGTTTTGTGTGGTTGTGAGTAATTGTATGCCACAATAAGGGGTTTGAGTATTTTGTTTTGTTTTTCATTTCAGGTACTCCCATGATCCCGGTTCACATGGGTGTAGTGACCCCCACCCCCACAGTGAGTTAGATACAGTAGTTCCTACCGCTTGCCAATTGAAGCATCAGTTGTGCTGCATGACCTGCAGATAGATACACAATCCGTACATGTTAGGAGTTCAATTCATTTCAGCAGTTATTATTGGTTGCTTGAAATGTTTGCACATTTTATTGTGCTAACATACTTTATTTAGTGCTTTCGATAAGGAAAATTGTTTTATTTAATGCTCTGGATAAGGTATACTTAAAATGTAATTTTTGCTGTTGCAGGTTCTTGTCCCAACCACAGTCACTGTAGCACAGAAGCCGATGGCTCCAAAGAAGGAGCCTGGCAACATCCGAGCCAAGGACACAGAGGACAGCAGTGGCCCCACCACCACTGTATTTGTAGGGAACATCTCTGAAAAGGCATCTGACATGTTGGTCAGACAGCTTTTAGCGGTGAGTTGATCGTGCATGGACCGCACCGAAATTTTAAGCAACTTACCAGCTTCTTGTATCAGTGAAGAGGGTTGCACATTAAGACAGGAAACGCCTACAAGTTGAAAAATAAAATAGGCTACCTCGACACATTTCAAAGTGTGAGCAATTCCGCTTCATCAGATGTGAGTCAAGTACACAGTGTTCATTTGTAACCTCTTATTGGTCTAAAAAAATTGGTCTACATATGGACATATTTTGGCACTATTTTGTTGGAGGATCAGCTTTGAATATTGCAAGCGAGGAAATGTAAAATCAGAAGAAGCAACAGAGAACTTCACAGATTAAGAGTTGCAAGTGGCAGTCACCACTTGCAAGGTCATCATCAAGGTAAGCACCACCTTTTACCATATTGATTAGTTTTTATGGAAAAACCACTTGCATTGTCACGTTCCCACATCACGGGTTTTGATAGTTGCTCACAGCACGATGCAGGTATCCATTGAAAACAGCCCTGGAACTGATGTCCCCAGGAGACATAGATACCATTGTGCAAACTGCCAACTTTGTGCATTGTTGGTGAATACAGTCTTGATAAATCTATTTCTTACAATGATGAATGGCTGATTGATTGTTCATTAGCATCTGTAATGTGACATTAAACTTGCTTTTTTCTGTCCTCTTTCAATATAGAAATGTGGTATTGTTCTAAGCTGGAAGAGGGTCCAAGGTGCCTCTGGGAAACTTCAAGGTAAAAACAAATGAATGGGCACAACACATTTAAACCATTCCTTAACCATCTTCTCTTTATGTGAATTCACATTATTTTGCACATCCCTGAGACTCCAGAAACTACACCAGTGCGTTACTATAATGGTTATTAAAAAGTATTCACCCCCAACAACTTCAATTACAGTGAATGTAATTATGCTTTTTTTTGGCACAAATGCTCTTTAATATCAAAATCTATAAGTTGCCTAAAATTAAAACTTCTTGTTTTAAATTTCATATTTTATTTACTGCAAATATTGTAAGTAATCAAATATTTTGTAATTGTTTTACTCCTGGAAGCTTTTGGGTTCTGTGAGTATAAGGAGCCTGAATCCACACTTCGAGCACTCAGACTTCTGCACGAGTTGCTGTTAGGTGACAAGAAACTGTTGGTCAAGGTAGACGCTAAGACCAAGGCCCAACTAGACGAGTGGAAGGCCAAGAAGAAGAGTGCCAACGGCGTATGTAACCCTGTATACCAGAGTAAAAGATTAAATCAACATTTCTGTATTAATAATTTTGTTAAAATTGTGTTTGATTATTATCCTTGTTTCTTAATTGTGTAGGGAGCCAGCAGTGGGTCAAAGAACGGGGATGACGATGAGGAGGAGGTTCTTGATGAAGAAACCCTGCGTCGGGACCAGGTTGTGAAGGGGGCAATCGACGTCCTCATCCGAGAGTATGCAAGTGAGCTCAACGCTCCCTCGCAGGACCCTGACAGTCAACCTCGCAACAAGAAGCGGAAAGAGAAGAAAGAGGAGGTATTGTTTGTATAATTTTTGAGATGTAGGCATCGTGTGAAGCAATATTTTGTTGTGTGTGTTGATTTGCTTAATTGTAGTAATTGCTGAGTACTTAGTGTGTTTGTTTCTTGTCTTTCTCTCCTTTGTGTAAGGAGGATATCAATGCCATGGAGATGGAGGATGACAAGAGAGACTTGATTTCCAGAGAGATCAGTAAATTCCGAGACACACACAAGGTAATGTATCAAACTGCTGTTATTACTCTCTAGTTTAGGTTTTGGAGAAGAACTACTCATTGTGTACTTAGAAAATCCTCAACAGGAAATGCATCTTTCTCCAAATTTCTATATTTTATGGAGGTAATTCCTCCATAAGACCTTTCTATTACTGTCAGATGTAGCATAGAGGATCTCTATTAATATATAGATCAGATAGTGAAATTCAAAAAGTAAAGAAATAGGAAGTAGTTGATATTGATTCATGCATTTTATTGTACCTGTTAAAGGCTAAATTATTATGATAATGTATCAGCCATTCATTTGGCTGTATAATATCTGTCAGTATTTCTGAATTGGGCAAAAGTTTTTACTGTTCATAATACTGATTTGAGACTAAAAGGTTTAAGCTCTTCACAAGCTAAATTCATCACACAGAGTGCATGGTCGCAATGTTAAATTCCGTCTAAAGCTAATCTATTGATTAAACCCCACCAATATGGTAGAGTTCATTTGGTGACTAGAGCAAGATGAATCTCAGAATCTCAGCTTTGGAAAAAGTTGCGAGGATAGGATGTAAGTATGATCTTTCATTTCTTCTTAATTCATGTTGGGCGCTCCCTTCTGGAGGGTTTGCAGAGGGGCAACTGGCTCTCAGTTCACATTTATTATTTTGATTCAGGAAACTATTAGCATGTACATCTGGACTTGGGAAACAAAGCACAACTGATAGTAGTGCTGGAACTAGAATGGACAAATTGCCAGTGATGATAGCATGTTATCACCCCCCCATCAGGTCTGAAAAGGCTGGGCAGCTCAGTCAACCTCTGCAGGTCCTCAGACGATAAATTGTGTCTGAAGAACACACACAGACTGAATGATCCTAACCACTGCAGTAGTTTGAACTGCAGCCTGTAGTATTAAAGCAGGGAGCGCCCCTTCACAGCACTCTGTGGTCTGAAGACTAACAAGGCAAGTTATTGTTATATTCTTTTATTTTTTTTTCCCTCTCATGTTTCTCTAATTTTATTTTCAAACATTTTTTACTTTTCTTCTGTTCTATGTCTTTGTGACTCCACCCCACCCCTTAGTCTAACAATGAGAGAAGAATGAAATGAAATATGAGTGAATTAGTGAATCACATTATCACATTTTTTGTGTTTATGTGAGAAAGACGAAGCTGTAGGGTTTTTTAGCTACTACACAGGGAGACACCTCATGGAACCAGACTTTACCTCTGAAAATTTTTAAACACTGCTACACAGGGGGATCAGATTAGGATAAACACTACTTAGAAACATTAACAGTGATTGTATAAAAGGAGATCCTGTGATCACCTGTTAGCACTTTGATGTTTGACATTCAAAAATAATTTGAGAAAACCGAGCCAGAAAAAGTGTCAAATAATCTGTACCCAAACTCCAGGTGCAAAAAAAGCTAAATCATTTAATATATATATACTTAATATGTCATATAAGAGGAACTAGTGTAAAAACCATTGCAGGATATAACAAAATACCACTGTCAACAAACAGGAACAACACACTGCAAACTAAGCAACGAGGACATTAAACTCTACAACTACTTCTAATTGGCATGCGACTCAATATAATCCACCTGTGCATATTGGAAATAAATTGTGAACTTTAAAACAGTACTACAACAAAATTTGCAATTTTCGTGGAATATTAGAACAAGAGGTAAGTTTTGGGTTGATTAGAGGTTACAGAACTGAGCCAGATAGTTAATATACGAGTTGACAGATACTTTCTGAATTTTCCAGTTGTGTTAAACGTCTTACACCAGATAGGACCGGTGCTGTTTGGTGTATCATTTATAGCTACATTACAAAATATAACTAATAGCTCATGTAGAGGAGGTAGTTCAGACCACTTTCCACCTTTCTTCCTTTTTGTTTTTGTTGGTCACTCATCAGGTGTTAGACCCACATTTCCAACAGTATTCTTCGACTATTATAAACCAGTTAGGATACAAACAACTGGTAGACATTTGCTAAATCAGTCTGAGGGCTGTTTGAACTGTGGGCCTGATTCTGTTGACATTTTTAACATTTAATGGGTTGGAGAGGCCAGAGCGAGACACAAAGACAACCTACAGGTAAGACTGCTTCACTAATTTCCTTGTGCCAAAATGAAATGCAGTATCTGTTTTTCTTCTTCAATGAATTTGAAAACAAGTTTTTATTGATGTTTAGATGAATTGCTTCACAGGTATCATTTGGACGTTTTATTTTGACTTTACATTTGACCTGCTTTTCCTCCCACACGTAGCCTGTAGGATGTGTAGGGGCAGAGAAGCAGTGAAACCGTAGTTCATCACCTGTAAGTTGCACACCAATAGCTCCAAAACGGTCTGTTGAAAATGCCATGATTTTTATGTCGGCTAGTAAGAATGTGGACAAAAGGTAAATGTTTCGTGTTTATGTACATTCGCCTTGAACATGTGCACAGATCTTAGAAATCCCTAACCCTAACTTGGAATCAAGTTCATTCCAGATATGCTTACATAAATATTTTAATAAAAACTATTGGAAATCTGCAAACACAAACCTTCAGTTTTTGCTCAAGATATTTTGCACAAGGTAACTGGTGCTGTACAGAATCTCTTTGAGGCAAATAAATAAAACTGCAAACAAAAACATATCAGCAGAATAAGTAGTATTATTAGTATTTTATGCTGGAAAAAATGGATTAAAAATCCATGTTTCAATTATATATTATACACGCACACAAAAATTACAATACAAATGTAAAAAAAAAAAAAAAAGTTTCCCTGTGGTATATACTGTAGTCCCGGTTTCTGGATCTATCACTCTGCTGCATACTGAACTCCCACCCTGCTGCAGGGGAGCACTTGTGCTACAGTCTGGCACTGCTCCCCTGCATCTCAGATGGCCATGTAGAAAACACATGGGAGCTGATTACGTAATTCACTTAGTTGGGCCATTTGCCACATTAAGCTTGGGCTTGTTTTAATCCATTTGGCACACATGGGTAAGACCAAACCAGGGCATTATATAGTGGTAATCTTGAGTGTATAGTTAGAACTTGGTAAACCTGTTGACGTAATGGTTTAAAAGTAACTTGGCACTTAGTGGACATTTTATTTTAAGTGTGCTTTATTACAACAAATGTGTTTTGTAGCATTAGTAGCCTCACTTCAAATTAAACCCTCTAACTGAAGAAGTCATGTAAAGCAGAGTATATAAAGTTAACGTGTATTCAGACTTCACATTTTAAATCTCTTCTGCAGTGTGTGTGTATGTGTGGTAGCCACCTCTTTATGTAGTGGTGCTACATCAGGTCAAACATTATGCATTTTAACATACAGTATCTCTTGCATCAGGTCAAGTCCATCACATTTCGGTATTTGCCTGAGTGCACATTGATTTGGAAAGTGGATGGATATGGGTTTGACCAATACATATTTGCCTACAGCTAAGTTTTTATTGGAATGGCCTCTTATTACATCAGAGCATAATCTCAGATCACCATAGAGCACATAGTTACTGCAGAGGACGAGTTGACCTGTTACATATAAAAAAAAAAAAAAAAAAAGCGAATTCAATATCAGTATATGTTAGAGAGGGGCTGAATGATGTAGTCAGGACAGGAAATGATCTATCTACCAACACTTTGATGTAACAAAAATACAATAATGTAAACGTGTAGAGCCAAAAATCACTGATTAAACGCCAGAAACGTTTTGCTGGTGGATGGTTTAAACCTACAGTCAGTGGTTTAAACTTCTACTCCTGCTGTAACCCCTTCTATAAGTACAGATAGCCTTACATTCTTAGGTATCTCTCAACAATGAACTGCAATTTGTGGTTTTAAGTGTATCCAGAATTGAGCAGTATCTTCATTATACTTGCTCAAGCAGCAGACCACTCTTCCTGGAGGAAACATCAGGGCTAGGAGGACGTCCTCACTTGCAGAAGCCAGCCACTCCAAAGCAATGATTCATGGCAGTATGTGAGCATGTCTGGCCCAGGGTGTCTGAACTATTTTTCACTATCGTGCTGATAACCTGTGTATTTATGTATTTTAGTATGATGGTTTTAATAATGTTTTAAATGTAGTAACACATTTCCCCCTTTCTTCCTGTTGGGCTCCTGCAGAAACTGGAGGAGGAAAAAGGAAAGAAAGAAAAGGAGCGACTGGAGATCGAGAGGGAAAGGAGAGAGAGGGACAAAGAGCGGGAGCGCGAGAGGGAGCGCCGGGACCGTGAGAAAGAGAAGGAGAGGGAGAGGGAGAGGGACAAGGAGCGGGAAAGAGACCGAGATCGCGACCGGGAAAGGGAGAGAGACCGTGAACGGGAGAGGACGAAGGAGAGGGAGCGGGAGAGAGAGAGGAGTCGAGACGTCAGCGAAGACCGCAGCAGGTCGAGGTCAGTGATGTCATACTTGATGTCTCAGTTGCTGCCTTCATGCAGTTCAAAAGACATGACTCATTTTGACACTGCTGTATGTTGTGGTGTATAAAACCATCATAATGACTAGTCTGATAGAGGGGCTGTGATTACAGGTCAAAGTTGTACTTTAAAATATAACAGCTACGCTTTTTTGTAATATATTTTTATTATTATTTTTCCATTTCATCAAACAGAATATACTACAAACAATTCAGTCCACACATTTTAGCACACACCCCGACCCCAGGCCAAAAAAACAAACAAAACCGCTTCAATTGTGTATAATAAACCAAAATTATGTCTTTTACAAAAACTCCATTAAACAGTATTTCTTCTAACAAAACATCTACTCTTTTTTTTATATTTGAAATAAGAAAGTTGGAGCAGTCTCGTCTTTTCAACACAAAATACTTGTTGTGTTGCACTAGTCTAATTTTGATTAAATTTTTGAAAACGTTTTCATTTAAGTTTCAGTGTTGTATTTGTTTATTTCTTATTGAATCCCTGAAAACACAAATCAAAAAGATGTGGACAGAATCAGGTTTATAATTCAGCAGCCACAGTAAACAGTCATTTTTATAGCTTTTTCATATGCAGAGTTTTTGTTGTGAAAACCTTTGAAACAATCATACTGGCATAAATGGGGATGGACAAAATAATAGAAACATATTTTGAATTACATGCAGGAAAATTCAACAGAACCAAAAATTGTAGCTGTGACTGTAGAGTTCAATGGACTCTCTTCCCACACAGTCTCAACACAGTGTGTTCATAAAGGTAGCTGACAAAGCAAAGAACTTTCAACTTTCAAAGAAACTCAGTATATAAAGGTAATATTCATTCCAGTGCTGCTGTATTAGATTGCATGACATTCAGTAAATACCTGACACACAGTGTATACAAGTGTGCGGCTCATTTAACTGTAATATAATGAAACTACTGTATTAAAATGCCAAAGGAACAATATTGACTACAAGTGCAGCCAGATAAATAAATAAATGCCTGACTTTCATTTCAACTTTAAGATAATGTTTAAATCAGACTAACATAAATAATGTCTTGTGCAGAGAGAGGACCAGAGAGGATAAAAAACGTGACCGTGAAGAAGATGAGGAGGACGTGTATGAACGGAGGAGACTTGAGAGGAGGCTCAGAGACAAGGAGGCTGCCTACCAGGAGGTACTAACATCTCAAATCTGTCATGTTTTATCACAAGTTTAAAATAAGTGATAAAATTCACATGAAGGCTGAATTCACTGTTAGTTGTCTGATTCATATGTGTAAATCAGTGATGGTTAAATTATTTTTCCACGTCCTCTTAAAGCGCCTAAAAAACTGGGAAATCCGAGAGAGGAAGAAGGCTCGCGACTACAGCAAAGAAATGGAAAGGGAAGACGAGAGGCGTCGTGAAATGGTACATACATGAATGCACACCACACCTGGATCAAATTGTCATTAAATAATTATTTGTTTTAGATATTTAGAATGAAAGATTTGAGAGAATAGCTACAGCAGCTTAAGATGATTATATAGAAAAGCATTGACAGTTGCTTTGATAGACTTTTGTTTTCATAAAAACATATTTCAAACATGAATGTTAAAACATTTTAAAAAGCTAATATCAGCAAAATACACAGAATAATACTGAGATTATATAAACATGCTGCAGGCAATTTAAACTGAAAATGTGGTAGGAATGTGAAGTAGTGTGGATGACTAATGTGTAAAGATTTCCTTACAGTTTTTACATGTTAACAAATGTTTAAATTCAGATGAAAGAAGCCAAAAGACTGAAAGAATTCCTTGAAGATTATGACGATGACAGAGACGACCCAAAATACTACAGGTGATTATCTTTTATGGACATTTATCAGTACGGGGAAAACATTTTTTATTTTTTTGCATTTTTCATTACTTAACTTGTTCTTATTGTCCTCTCAGGGGCAGCGCTTTGCAGAAGCGACTTCGTGACCGAGAAAAGGAAACGGAATTGGACGAGCGAGACCGGAAGAGGGAGAAGGAGGAACTGGAGGAGATCAGACAGAGGCTTCTAGCTGAGGGTCACCCTGACCCTGATGCTGAGTTACAGAGGGTGAGCCCACCTAAACAAGAACATTATCCTTCACTTGTGAGAGCTTTTTTTTATTTGAGGCACAGACGAGTTAGTGTTAATGTGCATCTGTTGTTAAAAATTCCCGACATATGTAAATTAAGGTGTTTCTCAAACTTGTCTTTTGTCGATGTGTCGTGTATTTCTGTAGATGGAGGAGGAGGCAGAGCGGAGACGACAGCCCCCTCTGAAACTCGAACCCGAGGAGGAGGTAAACCAGGAGAAGGCTCACAGGGATTGGGATCGGGAGAAGAGAGGGTCAGGGAGGCCCGCAGAGCCGACGCCTCGAGGCCCCCAGCCGCATTCAGACGACGACGTAGAGGAAGGGGAGGAGGATGACTACCATGATGGGGAGGACTCACAAGAGGCTAAGCCGCAACTCAAACCCATCATGCGACCGATCACTACTGCTCCCTCAGTGTCCTCCGCCAGTGGGAATGCGACTCCAAACACGCCCGGCAACGAATCTCCCTGCGGCATCATCATTCCAGGCGAGAACACACCTGAGGTCCAACCTCCCGAGGAACACCGGCCCAAGATTGGCCTCAGTCTCAAACTGGGTGAGTACAGTAGCAAACTGTGTATGCAAAATGTTTTTTAGCGTTGTTACTTTGCACCAGAATAAACTGGTTTTCCTCCTGATTTTCTACTCCAGGTGCCACCAACAGCCCCAGCCAGCTCAATGTTGGAAAGCGAAAGAAACTGGCGACTGTGGAAAGTGTTTTCAACAAGTTTGACGATGAGGAGGCTGATGAGCAGCCTCGCAAAAGGAAACTGGTTCCACTTGACTACGGTGACGACGACAAGAGTCTGGGGCTGGACGGCGCAGAAATTTCAGGGGCCAAAGGCAGCATCAACACAGAGGAGAAACGCAAGCACATTAAGAGTCTTATAGAGAAGATCCCCACTGCCAGGCCTGAGCTCTTCTCCTACCCTCTGGACTGGACTATGGTTGATTCGGTAAACATTTGGATTTTTACCTTTTTTATTAATGTCATACATATTTTTTGTCATAAAGCCATTCAGTAATTGAAAAGTAAACCATATTTGTTGTTGATGTTCTTGTTCTTTCTGCAGACTCTAATGGATCGCCGCATTAGACCATGGATCAATAAGAAAATTATTGAATACATCGGCGAAGAGGAACCCACACTGGTTGATTTTGTCTGTTCAAAGGTTAGTGATGATTTGTCTTATATGAAAAAAACTCTTATCAGTTAAATTATTTAAGTTTCAGACTCCTGTCATTTAAAATGCTGGTTCCTTTGGAAAATAAAAGGCTTCTGAATATGAATATATTCGTCTGTAACTAAATTTTCTCTGCGTCCTGACGTTTGTGGTATTTCACTGTTGAGCATTTTAACTGAATATTCTGTATTTTCTCCCCAGGTGATGGCACACAGCACTCCTCAAGGTATTCTTGATGATGTTGCTATGGTAAGTTGAAATTGTTTGCATCACAAGGACAAAGTGTGTTTTGATCTTTTTGAACTTGATGTGATGACTCATCCAGCTTCATTTAAATTTATACTTCTTAATTAGGCAAGTAGTTGATAGAATTTTACTAAAAACACATATTTTTAATAATCAAACACATCACAAATTGCCCAGATGTACAACCTTTTTTATCATTTGACTTTGAGCAGTATGAAGATGTGCTCACAGTGCATCAGCTGAAGCTCCTTTTTAAGAAGGCTGACCAGAACCTTGACAGTGGCAGCAGTAAAGCTGACTGGCCAGTTTGTAAAAGTACACAACAGTAGAAGAGCAGTGTCAAACCCACAGAGAATTATCACCTGACTCTGCACTTCCCCTCAGCTCTGAAGAGTTTTATAGTCTGTTTCATATGTTGTTTTTACAGCTTGCTCTACTGCTGTTAAGTGGCCAAAAATCAATTAAAGCACGTTTAAACATGGCCCTATAGGCTCTATCTCTTCTCTAATTTCTCTTCTCTTCCCAATAAAGCAAAAATGACAGACATATTTTTAGGAATAAAGGTTTTCAGATTCGTTGCATGAGCTGTTTGATACAGTTTGTCTAACCGAACTGTTTGTGTTTTAGGTTCTTGATGAAGAAGCAGAAGTCTTCATAGTAAAAATGTGGAGGCTGTTGATATATGAAACAGAAGCTAAGAAGATCGGACTGGTGAAATAAATACCAGACGTCTCTCTGACTGACTGACTTGGCTCACAGTTCTGCTGCCTACAGTTTCTGGTCCAGCAGACTGTCAAATGTGCCCATACACCCCTCCATTCCATCAGCAAGGAGCTGCTTGACTTGTTCGCGTGTGTGTTTGGAAGGGAAAGCTGTGAACAGAAAGGGTTTGCAAAGACATATTGCATGATAAAACTTTGGTTGTATGTTTTCCTTTGTTGAGGTAAAAGTCAAGAGTTGCATTTTTACCCATCTGTTCTCCAATAAGTTGGACACGTTCTGCTTTGTTTTACTGTTGTCACGTTGAGGCACTGCTCCATTGTGTGAACTAATAAATATGCTTTTTTTAGAAAATGTGTTTTTAATGTGCCGTCTGCTTGTATTTTATTTACAGGCGTTTGGCTGGTTTTAAATGCAACAGAGTAGTCGTAAGCACATCCACAAAACCTCAGTGGGACACGTGCTGGATACAAAAAACAAACTAGATAAAAGGAGTAACTGCGTACTGAATCAGAGCTCCCTTTATTTTATTTTTCGGAAGACCTTTAGTTGGTCGAAATGTTGCAAATAAAGAAACGGGAGCTCTGATTCAGTGTGCTGTTACTTCTAGTATCTGGTTTTAAATGCAATCATGGTTGAGAAACAGATTAGTTACTCCTCACCTGTGCTTTTTATTCCCTCAACTGTATATGGACACAAAAATGCATAGAATACAACTTTGGAAAAAAAGTAAGTAATAATGGATTGTTTTCTTTAACAGTAATGTAGACAAAAAAGAAAAACATGCAGCTACAGTTTTAAAAGCCTTTTTAGTAACAGAATATTTAACATAAAGCTCTAGTTCTTTTGAGAAAACAGGAAATAATGTTTAGGCACCAGAAAAATGTGTGTATGGTATTTGGCAAATATAATTTAATTTAAGTCCCCCTCCACTCAAAAATATGTTTTTCTTCTTGTTCCTACAGTTGAATGTTTGAGCTGCACTGTGCAGAATGATGAATGATGTATGTGCAGAGTTTGACACTAGAAGGATGTTTTCACATTCATCCGCTGAAGGAGGAAAGTTTCTCTGAGCTCATTGAAAATCTGGGTTTAAGGGCTGCACCAACGAGCATGATTTGTATTTAGAAGACAATCCTGGTCCAATATTCAATTTACACAAGTATGATGTGGAAACTTGAAGCTTCCAGTGCACAAACACTGAGAAAGGACTTAACAGTGAAGTGAGAGACATCTTGTGTCCAGCAGTTAAACTTTTAAATTAAAAACATTTGCATATTCATAGATTGTGGATTTTTTTAATGAGAAGGAGTAGACGCCATTTTAAGGATTTTAAAGTGGTAATTATGCTTTTTTTGTGGAAAAACCACATTAGACACATTATTGTTCCAAGCTGAGTATTTTTATATGTCTTAATACATGTCTGGAGGGGATCTTTAAACAGTAATGTAGACAAAAGAAAAAAATTATTGGGGGATTTTTGTTTTAGACTAAGCAACAAATTGAGTGTTTCAGTGCCTTTTTATTAACAGAAGATTTAAGTCATAATTCCTTTAAGAAAACAAAGTTTTTCTGTACCATAAAAATAAGTGTATGGTTTTTGTGTATACATTCGGCTAATAATATAATAAAACAATTACTTGTTATTAGACAAAACAAATCGTTATATATATTAAAAATAATAAATCCAATAAATTTTGCCATGTTTCTAGTTTGAGAACAGACCCCAAATAAATGTTGCAGAATTTAAAATCAAGTTTAAACTTTATCAGCCAGTGTTTAAAGGACAGGTTCACAATTTATCAAGTCTGTCTTAAAACAACAGTCAGGTGTCCATATGAACAGTGAAAGAGGTTTTCCTCACTGTAATCATTCCTCCTGTTCATACTGACTATTAAAAGATCCCCTTCAAATGTGCTTTAAATTTAAGTGATGGGGGCCAAAATCCACAGTGAGTCCACACAGTCATTTTGTGCAAAAATGCATTTAAAAGTTAAGCTGAAGCTTATATGAGGCTTCAGCAGTCTGAGTTAGTCATATCAAGTGGATATCTGCCACATTTACAGTCTTTTAGCATCAAATTCCCTCTTTGTGTTTCCCTGTATAGTAACAAAGTACAGTAACAAAAAGAGGAACTTTGACACTAAAAAGGCTAACTTTGAAAGATATCTACTTGATTTGACTAATTTGGACATATTAGCTTCAGATAAACTTTTAAATACATTTTGTCCCCCATCACTTTCATTGTAAGTGCATTATGAAGGAATCTTCTAATGGTCAGTATGAACAGGAGGGATGATTATGGCGAGAAAAACCTATTTCAATGTTAATTTGGGCACCTGACTGTTTTAAGGACAAACTTGAAAAATTGTGAACCCGTCCTTTAAACTGGATAACATTTGTGAATCACCTTATATGACTTATGTTTGCTTGTAAACATGGGGTAACATCCGAATATTATTTGAGTGTAAATGTTCAACATAGACATTAAAGTATACAGTTACATCCCCCAAAAACAAAAAAAATTTAAAAAAAAAAAAAAAGAGAGAGAGAGACATCATTTCCTCTCCTCCAGTGAATCTCATTGAGACGTGGCAGGTTTGTCTCGACAGCTTGAGTGAATGAAGCGTGACCCGGAAACACTTTGATCGGCTCCAAACAAGAAGGATGTCCAGTTAGCCAGTTTGTTAGACTCGCCAACTCTGGAAGTTGTGATGTTATTTATGACGGCTAAAGCTAAAAGGAAATGATGCTGGGTGTCGTCTGTTTGGACGTGAAGGTTAACGCGTCAGGGTTCTTTATTTTGTGAATTTTGAGAGCCGGACAAGATTACCGAGGCTAGTTAGCTTAGCTCGGCTAACGTTGCCGAGGCCAGAAGCTGTAACGTCTGTGTAGTTAACGTGGATGTTTGGTGGCAAGCTGCTCTGCTACAAGCGCAGGGAGCTGACGTTTTCTTACATTAAGCGTTACTGTAAACTAACAGCTAACAGTTTGGGGTATGTGATGTAACTTGACGAGCACGAATAAAAGTCCGTGTTAACAGAGAAGTGAGGTGGCGGTTGATGGTTTAGCTTAACAGTGTTATTAGCCAAAGAAAAGTGCAGCCATGGACGATTTTAGCTCGATCAGCCTGCTGTCTCTTGCGATGTTGGTGGGATGTTATGTGGCCGGGACGATACCTTTAGCTGTCAACTTTTCAGAGGTGAGTTTCTAACATGCAAAAGCTTTTGCACAAAGTGCTTCCTGAAAGGCTTGCACAGTTAAAGGACGAGTTCACAAATTTTCAAGTCTGTTTTAAAACAATAGTCAGGTGCTCAAATGTACGGAAGCCGAGAACGGCCGTGTTTGCAGTTATTATTATTGTTAATGCCTTTATCTCGAGATCACGAGTTAATTATTTCGTTATCTCGAGATAATCAACCCGTTATCACGAGAAAACAAAAGGTTGTTTCCGGTTATTACTCCTAATGTTTATCAGAGATCAGGAGTGCCATGCCAGCATGTATAGATGGCGTCTTGACAACTGTAGCAACTGATTTAAGCTGACATCTGTGTCACAGCCAAATGGCAGGTTGATTAACTCCTGATCATAGTTTGATGGGCTGTTTTAATGTGGAAGAAGTACCAAATAATATCTTTCAAGCATTTTCATTTTATTAGACTTAATGAGAGAAAGGAAAGTTGGGTGGAGAGAGGGAATAAGAACCCACACATGACAGATTTTAATCCATGTCCTTAGGAGCCACCTGAAGGCTGCTTGTGCTTAATCTAATATATGAGCTATCCATGTGAGGAAGACATGAATAACAAATGAGAATGAGCTCCAACCGTGATAAATCTTGTGATAAATGATCTTGAGAAATCTGCCTTTTATTTTCTTGAGATAACTAAGATAATTTACAATAAAAATATGTAAAATATGTTCTAAGTGACAGAGGGAATTTGATGCTAAAAAGACTGTAAATGTGGCAGATATCCACTTTATATGACTAACTCAGACTGTTGAAGCCTCATATGAGCTTCAGATTTTAAATGCATTTTTGCACAAAATGACTGTGAGGACACACTGGATTTTGTCCCCCATCACTTATAAATTAAAAATTGTGAACCCGACCTTTAAGCTAACTTAGGAAATAGTCAAATTTCCAGTTTTACAGAGAGGTGAAAGTTTATCTCAAACAGTGTTTTTAATCAGAAGTTGTGATTGCATCATAAACTTTTCAATGTTATCAGATAAAATCAAGTCAACATCTTGTGTTTATAGGGCATGAAAACAATGAGACAGAAGCTCTAAATGTGACTCTTTTTGTTTGATCAGGAGAAGCTGAAGCTGGTCACTGTGCTGGGAGCAGGGCTGCTCTGTGGGACTGCACTTGCCGTTATCATTCCTGAAGGGGTCCACGCACTTTATGAAGAAATCCTTGAAGGTAGAGTACACAAAAGCAGTATATTTCCTCAGAATTTGTTTCCACAACTGCGTTCGATCAAAGCAAACCTGCCTGGGTTGTGTTCACATTTGAAGGTAGGCTTTGAAAGCACCATAAGTCAGTGAAAAGACAGGAATATTGTCTGTAGGGCTGCTGATCTATCACTGATCATTTAATCTATAAAATGTCAGTTAATACTGAAAATTGTGTGTCACAATTCCCACAACAATTTAGCTGTTTAAAATATACACAAAGATATTTAATTTGCAATTATACAATAAAGAGAAAAGCAGCAAATCTTCACATTTGAGAAGCTGGAATTTAGAGAATGTTTGGTATCTTTGTTTGATAAGTGACTTGAATGATTGATCAATTATCAATTTCATCTGGTTTCTCAGTTATTCAACAAGTGACAGTACTTAGAAAAGTTGTGGCATTGTTTTGTAGTTTATTTCCTGCAGCTCTGTGCTTAAAATGATTTGAAAACAGGCGTCCTGGTGGCCTAATTGATTAATCTGTATTTTGATAATCAGTTAATCATTAGTTATTTATCAAGCTTCTCCAATGGGAGGATTTGCTTCTTTTCTCTGTTTTATGTCATTGTAAGCTGAATATCTTTGGGTTTTGGATTGTTGGTCAGACAAAACAAGCAATTTGAACACTGGGAAATTGTGTTTGACCATTTTCACTATTTTCTGACATTTTATAGACTAGATCAGAATTAGGAGGAAAAAAAATAATTAGTTGGAGCCCTTCTAGTGATTTGAGTCATCCCTCTAATTCTCCTCCTGTCAGCTTTCTACTGTATGCTGTCTAATAAAGACAAAAAACCACCAAAAAAAATTCTTTAAAGTCTTTGGATGTTTTGACAGAGATTTAGAGTACAGAGCATGAAGGCATATACTGTAATTTGGCAGTAACTGATTTAGATTGCAACAGTCTGGATCCTATTCAAATAGAGCAAAGTTCGACTAGCAGCAGTAAACTACAAATAGTTGAAGCATTTCTGTTACGTAAAACTTTGTCAAACACAAATATTTGGTTTACAACCACTTACAAACTAAATGTGCCTCACAGAAGAGTTCTGTGCTTTGTGTAATGTCTTGATAAAGTGTTTTTACTTGAATTTATGACCTAGTAGTGTCAGGAATCCCAATTTGAATGTTTTATTGATGTAATAATAAGGTGTGTGTATTCACAGGTGGACACCACAGTCACGGCCAGGTCGGGGCTTTGGAGGTGTCCGAGCCGAAGGGTGAAGCAGAGGCGGGCCTGGGCGAGAGCGGGAAACATGAGCACAGTCACGAGCAGCTCCACGCCTGCATCGGAGTGTCTCTGGTCCTGGGCTTTGTCTTTATGCTGCTTGTGGACCAGATAGGCAGTTCTCATGTGCACAACACTGAAGGTGAGTGTTACAAGGAATATTAAAGCGTCCAAAGCATGCAGGTCCTCAGTCTGAGTGTATCTTGTTGAATTAGACTCAAAACATCTCCAGATGGCTCAACTGCAAATTCTCTTTTCCCAGATGCACCCACGCTCAGCACCAAACAATTTCAGAGATTTTTTTTTTTTTTTTTGCTCCACAGACTGTTTACAAAGTCTGCCAACGTGCGATGCTACACATTCTTACTCAGAGGGCAGTACTCACTGTGGAGATGCTGTTGTGGTGTTATCACTCACATGTACTTTGGTATTTTGTCTGGTTTAGATCCAGAGTCTGCAAGGGTCACCAACTCAAAAATTACCACCACCCTGGGTCTCGTGGTCCACGCTGCAGGTGGGTTTGACACCGTTATACTAAAATCTGTCTATCACAAACTGATGCAGCGATATAGAAGAGTTTTCCTTGTAACTAGATTCATTTTTATTAAATTAACAATTTACAACAAGTGCATATATGTTTGACATTGTGGAACCATATCTATTTACATTTCTTTTACCTTTTTTTTACTTATTATTTACTCATGAATCTTATTTTTTGAATCAAGCTCGAGAACTTCTGTTTTTTTTTTCAGTATTAGATCAAAAACTTTGATAATGTCATTGTACTAATGACCAAATATTAAATAATATATCTCAGCAACTCTGTGTTTTGTCTCCAGCTGATGGAGTGGCACTGGGAGCTGCTGCCTCAACCTCTCAGACCAGCGTTCAACTCATCGTCTTTGTAGCAATCATGCTGCATAAGGTAATAATGGTTTATATCCTGTAAATCAATGTTTGAAAATTCTTTTTTGTAATGTAGATCTGTGAGATGCATATATACAAATTAAACCTGTGTAGCTGCAGTATGTTGTTAATGTGGAACTATGTAAAACCTGCTGCTCTTTCGTCTGAAGGCTCCTGCAGCGTTCGGCCTGGTGTCGTTCCTGATGCACGCTGGGCTCGAGAGGAACCGCATCCGCAAACATCTCCTGGTCTTCGCCCTGGCAGCGCCCGTCCTCGCAATGCTCACTTTTCTGGGCCTCAGTCAGGTAACTGCAGAAAAAATGTGCTGTATCATGTAATAAAAAGCTGGCTAAAGTTATTAATTGTTAGAAAGATTTTTTTTTTTGGAGCTGGCTTTTTTGATAAAATAAAGATGGGAATCTCACAGTTTCTTTCTTTGGAACGAATTCATTTTTTTTTTTTTTCAGAGCAACAAAATGCAGCTCTCTCCTCAGAGTACATTTCTTGTAACACTGTCTGTTCTCTTGAGGATCTGTATATATTGAAAGAGTATCCAGCCTGAGGCACCCTGGCTGTCATCTCCTTAGATTGTGTTGAACAATGAACGTGACTCAGTCAAATAAAAAGAAGGGTGTTGCTTTGGAAAACCAGTCTGGCTGGTAGTTTAGAATCCTCTGCAAGAGACATTTAACAGAGCTGTTTGAGATTAAATAGATTCAATTTTATTAGCCATAAAAAGTCCAAATGAAATTAAATAAAGGATGCATTTCATCAGCAGGCTGCCCATCAGAAAGAAAATGTTTTTTTGTGGCTCAAATCTTCAGCCAGACATTTTGCCTGACCGTTTTTTTTTCTTTCTTCCACCCTCAGAGCAGCAAAGAGGCCCTGTCAGACATCAACGCCACCGGTGTTGCCATGCTCTTCTCTGCCGGCACCTTCCTCTACGTGGCCACCGTCCACGTCCTCCCTGAGGTGGGGGGCACCGGCCACAGCCACGCTCCCGCAGGAGGGAACGGAGGGAAGGGACTGAGCAAGGTGGAGGTGGGAGCTCTTGTGCTGGGCTGCCTCATACCTCTGGTGCTGTCCGTCGGTCACCACCACTAGACTCAGAGCTCAGGAGTAAAGAGGAAAGAAGCGGAAACAAAGACTTCAAATATTGTGGATCTACATGTCTTATTGCTTGTTGTTTGCTGATGGACCTTGTGGATCAGGCTGGTGGACATCTTAGGACTTGGAGATGAACTTGAAACAGGGAATGAATAATGTTAGGGAAATCAGAGTTGCTGCAGTGACAACCAAGGTACACAACAATGCTTTTTCTGCCGACACAACACTTTACAGCTACAGTTTGTGTCCATTTATTCCACCAGAATCTTTTTTTTTTTTGGGTTTTTTATGCCTTTATTGGATAGTGAGATATGACAGGAAAAATGAGGGGGGGGGGGGGGGCAGAAACAGGGAATGACATGCAACAAAGGTCCACTGCTGGAATCGAACCACAGACATTGTGTTTACGTGGCACGCGTCTCATCCAGTAGACTACCGGGGCGCACCAGACATCTTTTTTTTAAGAGAGGCCAGAGTAGCGGACCCTTAAACTCAGTTTATTTACATCACTGTGGAGTTGTCAGTGTTGCATTATTCTGCTTGTCCAAAGTCAAAGAACAAACCCTGATTTCATTACAGTGATGTTTTACTAGATGGCAGTTGCACAGTGAGATTTAGAATATCTTAATTGAGGTTGTGATACCAAGAAGCAACGTAAACTCTCTTTTTTATATAATTGTACAGATTGTAAATCTCTTAGCAACAATCCAGATTGATTTGAACGGATTTTTCAAGTGCCATATTAGCAAGCTGATACAGATTCATGAAGAGACGGCACCATACGGACTTTTACAGTTTGTAGAAGACGTTCCTGACTTATTTTCTTACCTACAGAGGTTTTGTTCTCGCTCACAGCTGCGAGGCAGGATGAGGCATTAGCCTAACCAGCCAGGAGCCCGTAACAATTTTTGCTTTGGCTTGTGATCTTTGTCTACCGAGTGAGAGGTCCTGTCTTGTTATAAAAACTGTTGTAAAAAAAAGCTGTTTTTGGCCCGATGGGAAGCCTATCTATGACGTACAGTTTAAAACATGTTAAAGTTAAAGATCCAGTCGGCTCGAGGTCGAGCCCCGTGTGAGGATGAGACACAATCAGCCTCAATGAATCACATGAACTTTTGTCACTTTTTATTTTATCAGTCTAGTTTCTGGAATGTGTTCATTTCTGTTCTGTTTTTCCTGAAGAATAATTATAAATAGAGATCACAGGAAAACATCTGTATAGAATTGTCTTAAGTGATTGTATAGAGTGTTACTAAGCTTATTTTAAGGTGGAGGGTTATTTCAGCAGTCTGAATGAATGAATGATTTGCCTTGTTAAGAGCATTAACTGGATGAGCTCACACTGAGGGAACATTGATGGAAACATTAGAGATTTTGAACATTTTTTTTGTTTGTTTTTTTAAGCCCTTTAGTTCTTTGACTCCTCATTAAGTAATTAATCATACCTGAGCAATAATGATACACATGAAGTCACTTCTCTCTCAGGAGTGCAGCGGATGTTTTGCCTTCACTGACAAAATATTTCTTATGTGATTGACATATCAAGATGTGTCAGATAGATGCTCTTGTACGCAGCCCCGCTCCGACGTCCCCGTCTCTGCTCCGGAAACGTTAAAACTTTAACCGGTTGACACATTAAAATGTACGGATCCCTCTTCTATCAGGACACGTTGATATCGTGAGCGTGTCGCTGTGCCTGCTCACAGCAGAGCTCATGTGTATGTATATGTGTGTAAGTATACTGTACAGAGTCACTTCTTCCTTCCACAATCATCATGGTTTCTTGTGTGAGATGGAACTGCTTACTCACAAATACTTTTTTTTTTTTTTTTTTACTTTTATGTGAATTTCTGGACGTGGACAGACTGTTCTTTTTTTCAGTACTGACACAAGAGGAGTCTCTGTTTCACACAACTTGTCAATTAATTCCAACATAAATGACAAGAAGAAACTTACCGTGATGTTTTAAGCTTCCTACCAGAAGGAAAAAGGAGCGAGTCGCATGCAGACCAGCAGCTGCATGAACGTTTTGTTTTTTATATGGGAAACTGTATGTGTGTACAAAAGGGAAACCCCCCCCCCCACAGTGTTGCTTCTGGGCATGTTGGAGGACTGACCCATTATGTGTCATTGTTGCTTCAAAATCCCTGCTGAGATTTCACATTTATATGTTACCCATCCTTTAAAAAATTAATCAGGGTCCACTGATAGATAAAGTATGTACAAGATTTAAAAAACTGCATTTATTTGGGACTCTTGTCCAAGTCAAAAGATCCTTCATGCTGTTCAAATGTTTTCTTTAAGGGACGGAGATGAAGGAATAGCTCGGATACTGTTGTAAAAGGTGACAGTTAAAATGAAATTAAAATGCAGTTTTCTTATGATTGGTAAACTTTGTGGGGATACCGACATTTTAGACATGATATTGTGGTTGTGGTGATTACATGATAAACCGTGTAATCACCAAATTTTCAGGTGTAGATTTGATGATTTTGAAGTTTTTCAGATAAATTGAACTGTTCTTTTATGGGTTGAGAAAGTTCTACTTCTTAAAGGTGCTCTGTGGAGTTTTAAACATGTTATTTTTACATTGAGTGTCACCAAAACACATTTTCTGCGTTGTTTACATCCATGTTTGTTAGCTTGCAATCAGGGCTGCCACTAATGGTCATTTTTATTATTGATTAATCTGATGTTTATTTTCTCAATTAATCATTTTGTCTATAAAATGTCAGAAAATAGTAAAAAATGTCTGTTATCATTTCTAGTAGCCCAAGGTGACGTCCAGCCAGCTGTCCAAAATCTAAAGATATTCAGTTAACTGTCATATACGACACAAAAGCTTCAAATCCTCACAGTTGAGAAGCTGCAACCAGAAAATGTTTGGTATTTTTCCTTAAAGACTCTGTCCATCGACTTATTGATTAATTGATTTATAGTTTCAGCTCTACTTGCAGTCTTCTTCTTCTCCTTTCCTGGTGCATTGCTGTGATTCTTCGCACGTTACAGCCACTTGTAGATAATCTGAAAAGTGTGAAACCATCGGCAGGACTGAGTATTGTGTCACCAGTGTGCACGTGTGTGTTCACGAGAAAAACACCTGCTCCATACCAGTGGTCAGAAACTCCACAGGGTACCTTTAAGATCAATAATCCAGTACAGTTTTGAAATGATTTACCTGAAAAGTCAAAAAGCTGACAAAGGTCTGTTTCATTAGCTCATGAAAAGTTGATGTTTTGGAGATTTGTTTTCACTGAACAATGACAGGGTAACGACTCAGGACAGCAATCATGTTCATAATGTTTAGTCTGTTCTTATAAAATGAATATAAAGGTGCATCTTCACATACTGAACAGTCACAATACAGGTGATGCGGAGCAAATATTTAAGACTTGCCTCATTCTAAGGATTTTAGTGGTTGTTTGACCAATCATAAACAAGCCCATGGTGTTAGTCTGAACATCTTAAAACGCAATAACGTCTTTTACATTTAACCATGCAAGCAGTGTCGACACGTAACATCTTTGATCATATGTGTGTAAAAAATGGAGAAAACCCTTTAAACTGTCAGTAAGTTTTCACTCATACAAACACAAAGAGATAACAGCACATACTGGGGCTGTTTGGAGGCTTCAGGAGAGATTATTTGTTATAGTGAGGGGGGGTTGGGGGGGGGGGGGGGGGGGGTTAATTAGGTGTCTTTTTATTTTCTGTCATTCCAGAATGAGTCTGCCTTATTTCCAGATTTTTGATTGTGAAAACCAGTTGTAAAGCGATGTGTTTTATGACGACTAAATTAAAGTTTTTTAAACTGGTGAAAATGTGGAAGTTTATTGTTTATATTTATAGTATATTAAAGTTCAAAATGTCTGTTTTGGTTGGTTTTAATGCGCTTTATGTCCGTTTATAGAAAGCAGTTGTTTCTATGTTTTCGTCCTGTTTTTATCAAGGTAAGAATTTATGTTATTTTACTGTCACTTTGAGTCACATTTTTGTGTCTTTTCTCTTAAAATTAATGCTATTTTAGAGGCTTTCCGACCCTTACAAGAAATTCTTCTCATGGAAACAAAAAAAAACAGCTTTAATGTCCGCAGGCTCGTGCATTTTTCTGTCCTGCACGTTGAGGCTGAGCTGTCAATATCTTTATAATCTGCTGTCCATCCACTCTGACACATGTTCTGTCAATTAATCTGATACGACGCTGAGCTGCATGTTAACCGCTCTGACTCTCCATCCTCTTTACTAGAGAGTCGTGCCGCCTCGCCTCGGCCACAGATGTTCCCTTAATTCACTGCTGGAGTGACTGATGGATGGATGGAGTGATGTATGGATGGATGGATGGATGGATGGATGGATGAAGCGACGGGAAAGTTCACACCTGCCAAAAGCTGGAGACTGCTGCTCGCTGCAAGTACAGTAATCTGAATAACGGCTTTTACTGGCTGGAATATATTGACCGGGCTTCAGATTTAGCAACTCATTCCTAAAGCTTCTCTCTTCTCTCCCGCCCCCATCGCCTCCCAGTATCCCTCCTCTTCCTCCCTCCCTCCCCCTCCCTCTCTATCATCCCTGTTTTCATCTCTGCTGCACTGTGCAGTCAGTCCGCCTCCAGCTGATGAGCGTATTGGCAGCTGCATCATTCCACCCTGCTGATTTATTGGGATTTCTCTGCTACTTTTAGTGGCAGCTACTTCCTCACAGCTGTACATGCACCTCTGTGTGTGTGTGTGTGTTATTGAGTGGTATTGGGCTAATTGTTATTGATTGACTGTATTGAGGTTTTTTTTTTTTTTTTTTAGTTCTATTGATAGTTTTGTTGTTGTTGTTTTTTTTTTCCTCACCGCTGCCCCACCTCCCAGGGCGTGGGAAGCCAGAGAGGATGTTCTCGTCTTCGTCCAGAAACTCTCTGTTCTCGCCCTGGTCGTCCATGGAGCAGTCGGACTCTGAAGTGTTGGACATCAGCACCAAAGTGCAGCTGCACGGCGTGCTGTGGAAGAGGCCCATCGGACGCCCGTCGGCCAAGTGGTCCCGCAGGTGAGGGTGGGGTGTAATTCACCTCTAACTTCATCTGTAGCTTTGTAGAGTTATTTCTGTTGGTAAAGAAAAATTCTGCCTCTGTACAACTTATGAAACCTTCAATTTTTTTTACAGGACATTTGCTTTTTCTTAGTTCCTGAAAAGTTTCCATTTTTGGTGGTAGTTTTTCCTTTTATGGGGACAAAAATGCAGATTATTATTAGAGAACGGTCACGTTTTCCTTCCAAGGAGTGAAAATGAGTGTTGAAAAGTTTATAGCTGCTGTAACGTATCTGACAAGTGAGTTCAGTCAACTTAAATTGACCATTTATTTGCCACCACAAGTATAAAATATCATCACTCTACTGTTCTGAAAGCAAAATCAATTTAAATTGCTTCATAATTGTTATTTAAAATAACTTTTTCTCTTAGAAAAATATCACAAATGACAAAGTGATGCTGTTTTTATGACCCTGATTGATTAATAGTTAAGATTTGTAGCCTTGATCAACTTTATTTCTAAAACGCTGAATGATGCTTCTTTTTATTTCTTTTTCTCCCAAAATAGACATTCAGGGTTTTAAAACTGAACTGTTGACATGTTGTGTATTAGAGGATTGCTTTATATAACAACAGGATATACTTATCCACCGGCGTTGTCACATCCCAGTGCAACTATATGCTGTAAGGAGTGAATATTTGGATGTTAAAATGCCTGGATTGATACCTTATGTCATGATAATGCTCTTAGTTTACATAACCGTTAAAACGACAATACACAGTGGGTCCAGACAGTCCATTTGCTGCTCAGTCTTCGTAACCTTTCTTATGTGCTTGTGTCATAAAGGTCAAAAGAATTTGAATTTGCTTATTTGGTTTTCTGTGCCAAACTGGAGATGGTCGGGCTTAATGATTTAGTGTATTTGTTGTTGTCACCAGCTTAAAATAAAACAGGCAGTTTGCCGACCAGTGACTATAACCCTCAGAAAGATTTTAAATGACTTCAGTCTAAATATGGCTGCATATTTGACATTAACACATAAAAGATCAGTTCATTCATCATGGAGAGAACTACTCAGTGAAAACAGCTATAATGTCTTTTTTGGGGCTCTGAAGGAGTTTATTTTCTCTGATGATGTCATCACAACTTGCATCATTGTCGCACCAGTGATGTCGATACAGCACTCTTTTTTAGCTCAATTGGTACAATTTATAAGGATAACTGGATAGTGTTACAGTCTCTGTTGTAACTGTTTCTTACATTTAGAAATTTGGACCTTTAATTACTGTTAAAACATTTAAACTCATGCCAGAGATTCATCACTCCTCCCTGTTCTGATCAGACTGATGATCCAAAGTTAAAGTAAAACTTGCAGCAGCGTGTACAGAAAATAGCAGCTTATGTGCAACATAAACTTACAGGTCACTTGTTATTTAAGACTGAAAAAATATATGCTATCGCTCATCAAGTGAGGAATATTAAAATACTGTTTTTATAATAGTGCATCAGTGTCATCATCAAGTTATCCAAAAAGTTACCTGCTCATCAGATTTGTGTTCAGAACATCAGCAGACGTTGGTTCCTTTCAGCCCCACAGGATTGACTCACTGCTGCTTTCATTGTCTTCCTCGGTACAAAGATTCTTCATCATCAAAGACAGCTTCTTGCTCTACTACGCAGAGAGCGAGAAGAGAAACTTTGAGACCAACAGGTACTTCAACATCCACCCCAAGGTGAGCCACTGCCTGAAGATGGTGCTGTTTTAAGTCACTTTTTGCTTTAGTAAACAGACGAGGTCAATAATTCAGACATGAGGCAAGATTATCCAAACAATATAAATAACTATGAGATGTGTTTCGGTCTCAGGGAGTCATTCCTTTGGGAGGATGTTTGGTGTCAGCTAACGAGGAGTTGGGCATGCCTTTTGCCATCGTGATCAACCTGGAAGACTTCTCTGTAAGAAAATGATCCTGTTACACTGCAGACATTTATCACTTACTTACTGAGGTTAAAAGTGTTATTTTTAAGACAGTTGTGGGCGTAAAGATGCAGCCAGACAACATAAAACAACACATCTTATGTAAAAATGGTTTTGTATTTTAAGTGTAAACTGCTGTCATAGTCCTCTTATGTGCTCTTATCTCTGCAATGATGAGATAGTTTATCTATCTCAGCAGCCCCGGGATGAAAATGCACCTTCTTATTTGACAGCTTGAGCCCATTATTGAATAGATGCTGATGTAAGATGTTGTACATCCGCCCATCAGGGTTCCATAGTCCTGGCTGCTGAGTCTGAGGATGAGCAGGTCCAGTGGGTGGAGATGCTCCAGGAGTCAGGGAAAGTGTGAGTATATACTGGACATTAAATGTTGTTTAGTAGTAAATGTTAAAGGCCTGATGAACCCAGAACTGGCACAGTAGTGTATCATTTGTAGCAGTGCTTCCAGACAAATTGATGATGGATTTAAGTATTTTTTGGTAAGGTTTTATTTTATAGGTCCCTTAATTTTATACTAATTTCCTGGAAATTTAATTTAAGTCTAATTTATTTAGAATTTTTGCAAATTAACAACTACGTATGAACCCAAATATAATGAGTTTGCACTTACCAGCTAAACACTTTTTTCAGTTCTTTCGTCTATAAAAAATATTGTTAAATACCTGCAAATTTCCAGGAAATCAGAATAAAATTAGAGGACTTGTAAAATAAAGTGTTACCATTTTTTTATTTGGTCAAATAGAGCTTTTTAAAACTTACTGAACAATTCCTTGGCTGCTAAAATTATGATCTCTGACCAACAGCACATGGAAGAACGCCCAGCTGGGGGAGGCCATGATCGAGAGCCTGGAGGCTCAGGGGCTGCAGCTGGCCAAGGAGAAGCAGGAGTACCTGGGTAAATGAGGGGGGAGGGGGGTCACCTTTGTTTGCAGGTTTAACATGCAGAGGCAGATTATGTGAAATAGTTTTCTTTCTCCAGATAAATTGATGGAGGAGACTGAGGAGCTTAGCCATCAGAGAGCACAGAGAGAGGTACGACCTTTGTTTACTGACATCCACAAATAACAGCAACAGTGTTTTTTTGTTTTTTTTTTAGAATTTTTTGGTCTTAGAATTAAGAAATTGTAATAATTTTTTGAATATTTCTTCACACTTACTAGGTGCTAAAATTAGGGCTGAAACCAGGACACAAAATTAGCACCAAAATATGCAAGTGGCCAAAAAACAACTATTGAGTAGCTGGTAAAATATGAACTTTCATTAGCTATTTGGCTGGTGGACAAAAAAGTTAATTTTGCACCCTGGCTGCAACTAACAATTATTTTCATTATTGATTAATCTTCCGATAATTTTTTCGATTAATTGTTTTGGTCCATAAAACATCAAAACAATGAAAGATTTCCATCACAATTTCCTGTAATCCACAGTGACATCATCAAATGTCTTATTTTGTCTGGACAACAGGCCGAAGCCCAAATATATATATATATATATATATATATATATATATATATATATATATATATATATATATATATATATATATGGAAAAGCAGCAAATTCCTCAAATTTGAGAACCTGAAACCATCAAATTGTTGCATTTTTGCTTACAAAAGGACCTACATGATGAATCGATTATCAAAATAATGATTTTCTGTTGATCAACTAATCGATTAATCACTGCAGCTGTAATTAAAATACAACTATTCCAACCATCAAACGTGTGTGCGTATGTGTGTGTGTGTGTGTGTGTGTGTGTGTGTGTGTGTGTGCAGGAGCTGGAGCGTCTGAACCAGGTTCTTGAGGAGGAGAAAATGAAGTTTGAGGAGGTGGTGCTGGAGCTGAAGGCAGAACAGGAGCAAATTAAACTGTAAAAAAAAAAAAAAAAACTCCACTATTTTCCATTAATGTTGACCAGTACTGAATATACTGTACCAGTCTGTAAATGATATTTTGCTGTGTGTTGCTGGCAGAGACCTGGACGGCACGGCTCAGTCTCTGAAAGGTGTGGAGAGTGAAAAAGAAGAGCTGAACAGTTTAACGATCATGCTGCAGAAATCCATTGAGGTGAGTAAAAAACATTTAGTGAGAAATAAAAGTTACTTGTCACTCATCCAACGACTCTGGTGCGCTGATTGTACACATGTGCAAACCAGCATAAACAAGAATAACTTTATTGATGTGTTGGAAAGGACTCTGGTGCTCTAAGTTATGTAACAAACCCAATATCCTGCTAATAATCCAATTATCCTGCTAACGTCATAAAATTGATGTTAATAAAAACTAGAATGAGGCATTAGATGTGAGTCAGATGTGAGAGACTGAAGACTTACAGGAATAATACGCTTATTCGCTTTCTTGCCAAGAGTTAGAAAAGAAGATTGACTCATTTTTGTTATGTGGCTGGTAGGTGGAGGCTAGCTGTTTCCCCCTGCTCGCAGTCTTTATGCTAAGCTAAGCTAAACGTCTCCTGACTGCAGCTCTATATTTGATGTACAGACATGATCGTGGTGTCAATGTTCACAACTAACTCTTGGCAAGAAAGTGAATAAGTATATTTCCCAAAATGTCAAATTGTGTTTTTTTTCACAGAATATTAAGATTAGAATAAAATCTCTTTTTATTTATGTACTGTTAGTGTAGAAACTTTCTTTGTGAAATATTCAGTTTTCAGAAATGTAATAACTGAACTCATAATATATGTGCATATGCAGTTAACTATAATATAATGTATAATTCTGTCATTTATGCAAAAATTTAGATTTTAGCTGAGGTGCTGCATCTGAAAACAACATTAATCATCAATGTAAACTGCTAAAGTTCAGAAATTTAAACCTTCCTATTTATTTGACAAAAAAACTTTTACGCTCTATATTTTTCCAGAGATTTCAACTGTAAGCCAGTAAGTGGACCTTGAGTGTTTTTTGTCTTTAATATAAGGCCGTTAATGAGTTCTCAACTTCCTGTTGATGTGATATTATTACATTATACTGGTAATATGCAGCACTAAAACTCCCCTCTGACACCAGTTCAAATTTACTCCTTTCAGGCTGAGAAGATTTATCAGGATCTGATTATGTGTTTTCGTCCTGCAGGAGCTCTCTCAGGAGAAACAGAGAACTCTGGAGCTGCTGGGGGTGAAGGAGCCGGAGGAGAAGGAACAGGAGGAGACGATGGAGGAGGAGGTGACCTGCAGGAAGTCTGAGGACAGCGAGGAGCTCGGAGACGTGGACCTGCTGCAGGACCTGCAGCACATCGAGGAGCAAATGAAGGTCCTGCTGAAAGAGAAGGAGCAGGCTGACAATAAGTGAGCGAAACCTCATAAAACAGACTTCACACTGTTTTATTTGTATTTTTATTTACATTATCAGAAAGGTTATAATCTCTCAACCTTTTGTCTGAAATCATTTCAAGAGCATCAAAGACATAATAAAAACAAAGCTGCTTTCTTTAGTTCGTCCTAAATGTTTTTTATACATATATTTGACCCTGATTACACAATTACTCTATAAAACTAAAGAGTTATACAAAACTGCAATTGTGTTTTGGCGTCCAGAAGGTCAAACACTCTCTAATGGCACAGAGGATGTAACTACTAGTGGAAATGTGTATTGATCTCTAAAAAACCAGCCCATTGATCAGCACCAGTAAGTGGGATATTACAGGCAGCTGCTATCGACTGTGTAGCACTAATGTTGTGTTATGAACACTGAAATATACGACCCATAATGTTATGTTTCCATGAGCTCTGCCTTCACTCTCCTCCTCTCGGCCGTCAAATACTAGTTAAAATGTTCAGTTTTTGTTGCGTTAGTAGTTTGGTTTGGTATGTTTGGAGGCTGCATTTTATTAAAGGTTTTTCTAATATTTCATTGACCTCATTTACAAACATGGAGGAACATAAGTAAAAGAAATACCAGATAATAAATACAAACAAAACAACAACATCCGACCGTACAGTTGAATCAACAGTGAAAGTGTTTCAAAAAGATTCTACTGTATTTATTACAAGTTTTATTGATGGCTCAAAGTATTACATGATAGTTTATATTGTAAGTTAAAGATCCCCTCCAGTCATTCTTTAAGCTGTAAATAAAATATTCTACTTTTCTTTCAATCATATTTTTTGTTTTTTCGAACATATCATGATAAAATATTTCACAAAAGTACAGACAGTGTGTGTGAGCTGATTTCTTGTTTTAAACTATTTCTTTATCTCCTACACACATGTGTCTGTTTGCAGGTGTGCAAAAAGAAAAAGTTATAAAAACCATAAATAGAAACATCCAGATATTCAACTAAATTAAAAACATTGAATTAAATTAATCTAAAGGTCTCAATTAAATATCGTACAGTTAAACAAAATGTCAATTTAACTAGCCTCTTTAAAAGAAAGCTGTCTTCTTTTAACCTTCAAGTGACATTACAGGTATGTGTGTGTGTGTGTGTGTGTGTGTGTGTGTGTGTGTGTGTGTGTGTGTGTGTGTGTGTGTGTGTGTGCATTCATCTGTGTCCACTGTATTGACACAGATGTCTGAAAATCCACAATTGCAGCTTTTTTTTCTGCAACAAAAACAGGGTCATTTTAATCTTGTTGGATTGTTAAAAGGGGTTTAAAAAGGCAGAAATAGGACAGCAATATGCACACTGTTCTCTGTGTTTGTTCCCTGTCTGACCGCGTTTTGTTGTTCAGGCTCAGGGAGGTCTCGAGCAGCGAGCCAAAGTCCTGCAGCAGGAGAGGGAGTACTACTCGTCTCAGGCCCGGACCCTGCAGCAGTCGCTCTCTCAGCTCACCGCGGACAAGAGGCAGACTGAGGCCGAGCTCAAGGTAACACGGCCTGACTCAGCTGCTCCCAGCCTGCAGTCACACAGCAACAAAACACAGCTCAAAGTCCTTTCAAAGGTCAACACATTATTCAGGTTTTAAAATATGGTTGCAGAAGCAAACATGTGAAAAAGGCTGGGTTAGTGAAAATGTCCTCATTCATTTTTATCACTCAAGCAAAATATAATGTCTACGAAGTATTTATTTAACATTTCTGTCATCATAGGATCATATAAATACAGGAGAAGTGCAATTTTAAAACTTTTAATGTGTAACAGTGTGACACACTGTCTCCCTGCTATTAGATCTGATTTACAGTGATTTAAATGGACTGAAGGCTACTGATTACTCTGTAATTCACTGCATAAACACTGGATATAATGACAGAATGTCGCAGCTGAAAACGAGCGAGTTTTACACGTATTTCAAGCTTTTAAAGTTACTTTTAGAAGATCTGTAAACAGTTTAAAACAGGCCGACCTGAACTGTGTGCTTTGAGCAGCTCTTCCGTTTCCTTTTTAGGTTTATTGACAACATAGCAGACTTCATCAGGGACAGTGATAAAGTCCTGGACTGTTTTCAGTCCATCAACCACTCAACAGGAGGGCGACAGGAGTTCAGTCTGACATGAAAAAATATGAATCCTAAGAAGAAACAATCGATAAAATGTTTTTAGTAAAATGTAATGTAGCAGCAGATGCCTTTGTGCAGTGCATTGTGGGAGAACAGCGTCAACAACACACTGAAAAATCAAAGGTTTTTTAGTTGCTTACTGACTGTTTTGGGTATACTGCTTAGATGGAGTGATAAGTCTGGATTTCAAGCACAGCCTGTCTCACATTATTGAGCTTTCTCACAGCAGACATTTTGACTTGTCGTAGCAGGAAGAGCACAGGTGGAATATTGATTGTTTTAATATTTTTTATTAGGAACACAAAATGATCCAATAACAGGTAGTTACGTATTGTTTTATAGTGAACAGCAGAGAAGGAGACATCACAACAAACCTCCTGCTCACATCCTGACTCCCAACGCCGGCAGAGTCTTAAAGTCAAGAAAGAAAAAGAATTAGAAATAAGAAGATATACAAAATAAATAAACGTAACTGACAGTTACAGCAGGGGAAGTATAAAAAAAACAAAACAAAAAAAACATCAACATCACATTTCATCACCATCCTGAATGTCAAATAAAGGCGAGGAATTCACATACAATAACAAAGATAAGATAAAGAAGATAAAGGTCTCATCTTTTATGATACTGTGCTGTCGATCCTCTTAAAGAGCGGATTTGATTTTTTTTCAAGTGTAAAAATGAAAGGAGATCCTTGAGCCACAAAGAAAAGTGGATTATTTCCAGTGCAATAACATTTTTCTGTGTGCAATCAGGGATGCAAAAGCTGAGACATCAGCCTTTATTTCTGTCAGGCCCTGGAGCTCAGAGCTAATTCCAAAAATAGCAACGAGAGGACATTTTAAAGGGAAATTCAGCCACTTAGACATTAAAGAAAAAAAAAGGAAAAGACCAGTAGTAAGTTTGCAAGCTTGGGGCAAGAAAAGAACGTGGAATATCCGAATATTTATAATACCAAAACCATGCACATTATTTAAAGTTGAAGGTTCATTTTAATTGTCATTATATATAATGCAGGATTGCACAATGGAATACAGTTGTAGCCCCGTCCAGGCTACACACATAATAACTCAGGTGAGGGTTTCTAAGGGGCTCATCCTGTCAGATGTTTTATTTAATCAAGCTCATCTTTCACACCCGGTCTGACGAGCTGAGTCTCTCTGACACAAAGATCTGATATCACGTTACACTCACTGGAACACAAACGCTCCTCCTCCTCTTTTCCAGTTTCTCTGTATGAAATGATTTATCTTTCCTGCCTTCTCTCCGTCTCCATCATCCCGTCACATCTGCTCACATTATACTGTTTTCCTTCCTTTTTTTCCCCCTTCAAGTCTCAGTCAAACTGTATTACTTGCAAAGTACAGATGAGCAGTTAAAGATACACATTCCTGTCCTGCTGAAGTGCCCTTGAGCAAACACCAAAACCTCAACTGACTAGTTACACATCCTGTCTGTTTCCTGTGCGTGTCAGGCGGAGATAGAGTCTCGGGTGGAGCTGGAGAAGAGGCTGAAGCAGGCGGAGGAGGCTCTGCAGGACCTGGAGAAAAGCCTCAACTCAGTGGAGCGGACCAAAGAGAGAGACGAGAAGATGAAGGGCGACGTCACTCACCTGAGGAGTGAGTACAGTCAGTGATACACGGGTCCATCTGCAGCTGTTACACTCTGTATGTGCTGCACGGTTGCGTTTAGTTTCCTGCGAGCTGTTTCCGCCTGTAGTATCTCAGTTAACTGCATAAATGTGCATTTAAGCATATTTACTCACATACTGATCTTTTATGTACATATACGAACAGATGGAAACACACATAAACACACACATTAGTGGAGATCTGCAGAGCATAATCTGATCTGATCCGTCACCTCTGATCCTGTGTGACTGCCATCGTCTGGGTAGAGTTTGTATTACATGTTGATGCTCTAATATCACACTTTGCAGATATCAGTCAGTATAATATGTGTGTGGTTCATGTTCTCAGTCCTTCAGGAAGTCCAAAATTAGAGTTTTGAATTTTGTTTTCTATGATTTAATTCAAATAGAAATGGTTTAAAATGAGACAGTATAGCTCTGATAAACTAGTGCTCAATATTATCATTTTCATGTCTTTATATAATTGTGCAGTTGACATTTTGAAACATGATTTAATAATAATACATTTTCATGGTTCTCATGTTACATTTTACCAAAATCTGTCACAACCTGATTTTTAATGAGAACTAATGTGTTTTAATAAGTAATTTTGTTCCAGGAAAACACTAAAAACTATTATAAAAGTATAAGATTTTATCCTGGTAATTTGAATAATTTAGTAACATATTAATTTTAAGATAATACTGTTGTTATCCTGATATTGTTTTGTCTCACCATTATTATTCCCCTTTACAGTATAGCAACATAAACCTGTTTGTCTGTAGGTCAGGATTTAACAGGTGACTGTGGCCGGATACTGTAGGCCAGTGGTAGGTAAATATGGGGCCTGTGGGCCAAATTTGGCCCTTCAACACAAATATTTGGGCCACTAATGAAAGCTGAAGTTTTTCCTTTTATAGATTATGTCAAATCTTTTTTGGGGACCAAATTTTTGTTGCTTTTCCCCACCTTCTTTAGAATAGTAGAAAACAGCATTTTATACAAAAATATACAAAAAAAAAAAAAAAAAACAACAACACAGAAACAAACATAAAACAAATCTACATAATGATAATATAATATTACTACAGTAGATAACAATGTAAACACAGCCTCATATAAAGTCTGATTGAAAATACCTTAACTTATAAAATAGCTCAGATACATAAAAATAATTCAGACAATCTGACCATAACAGATTTGGGTCAGTAACAGTACTTTGCTTCAACCATAAATGAAGTTTATGATCAACATTTGCCTAAAACTGTTGGAAGAATAAATAGTTTCATTCAACGAATTATAAAATAAACAGTGCTGAAAAAACGGTTCCATGTTGGCTGTTTGAGTTTGTATTACATGAAACCCTTTAAAGAAAGATGAGTAACACGAGTCCATCCTGTATATACATGATGTGTGTTTAAACAGGATTCTTTGAGGAGTGTATCTCTGCCGCAGAGATCGAGGCGAAGCTTCCAGCGATAATGAAGAACGCCGTGTATCTCCACAAAGCTGCTGCGCGCCGAATCAAGAGCTGCCGAATCCAGAGGAGAGCCTCCAAACGCCACTGGTGTAAGTGTGTACATCACACACTGATGATCACAACACAAACACACCACCGCCACATGCATATGTTATGAGATTGTCATGATCCTTCAGTCTTTCTACAGCAAAACTCAGTTCATAGAGTTTTAAACTTCATCCACATTTTGGAGTGAGCTGACTGTTTGTAAACATGCTGAACAAATAAAGTTTAGATTATTGTCATTGTTATAAATGTTAGATTGTAGTTGTTGTGTAAAAGTTAATCATAGGTTTGTTCTGCTTGTTGTTTAATTAACTAAAATATTCAGTTTTTGTTTTTTTTGTTTGTCTGTTGGTTTGTTTGGTTGTGTACTGTTATTTCTTGTGCTTTAACCGGTCTTGCCTGACTTGAATATCTGCCATCTTACTGCTTTTCCCCTCAGGGGAGCACAATGGAAACAAGCTTTTAGCTTTGGCTAATTATTATTCATTGCACACTAGTCTTTTAGCACAGCCTCGAGAGTAAGCCGCCCTGTATTTCACTGCAGGAGACAAATAAAACCTTTAGGTTCTTTGTAAATGTAGTAGTACCAGTAGTAACACTGTTAGTTCATGGAGCGGTCATAATAGCAGTAGTTGGAGTACAGTTTGTAGCTGCAGTGGCTGTATATGGATGAGGGATATTAGTGACACAGTATATCATCAATTTGCTGATTAGTTTATAAAATGTCAGATAACAGTGAAAAATGTCTTCAAATTGCTTATTTAGTCCAATTAACAGCCCAAAAAATGAAATGACTTAAGCGATTAATGGATCATCAGAAACAATATTTATAGCAACATGTTAATTTCCTCCTTTGCTATTTAAAAAATGGCCTCTATTAGAGTCAGAAGGACTTCATTAATATGTTTTCCATATTTTAATGTCCTCCTACAGTGAAACATTCAAAGTCATTTGCTGTAGCAAACGCTGACGACGACAGCATGGAGGAGCTGAGGGAGACGGCCCGGCGCCTGACCTCTGACAGCAGCTTCAGAGAGAGCGTGTACAAGATCATCGCTCGCAAGGACGCGACAAACAAAACTGAGGACTGAGAGGAGAGAGAGCGAGGTAAAACAGACAGACAGAGAGAGACAGAGAGAGAGAGAATCCTACCTGAGGATAAAATGGTCCTTAGCTTTACCTCAGTCCGGTCATTGTGACACTTAGACATCCTGATCCCCATCCCAACATTAAAATAGATGAATGTACAGTTATCTACTTGATGGCATTGATAGATGCGAACATAAGCTATTAAAAATACTGAAGTTTAATGGACAAACTTGGACTGACTGATATATGAAACCTTTAGATTTAAGTCGCCCAAAGAGTGATGATGATGATGTTAAAGGAAAAGGCTGGTGATACTCTATATTTTTGTTTTTGTCAACAAATCCGACAAAGAGACGACAAAAATAACGATGTGTTAGTCCGTCTCTCAATACTTTGACTTCCTCTGCTGGTCTGTTGTACTGAAGATATAAATGAATATGTAGTTTCAATTCTTGAGAAGGCCGCTGTAGTTTTTAGCAAAAACTCAAACAGGAGTAAATGGTGCATTTGTTGGGAACTATTTTGAGCAGCAGATTTGATGCACTACCAAGTATTTACATCATGGACAATAATGGAGGTCTATCAGGCTTTGGATACCCAGGAAATTATTAGTACTTTCATGGGATTAGTTGACAACAAAAATATATAAATAGCACCAGACATTTCTTTCAGACAGACAAACCCATTAAAAACATAATGCAGGTGACAGCACAGGTTTGCAGCCACTTTATGAACTAAGAAACCTTCAGATTTGAGCCAAAGAGGAATTATGATGTTAATTGACAAACTTCATGTATATTGAGAGTTGTTCTCTTATTAATTAAACTGAGTCATTTCACACTTTTCTTCTACATTTGTTTTACTTTTGAGACTCCAGACAGACCTGGTAAGACGCCGTAGGACTCTATGAAACACGTAGCAGACTGTAGCTTTGTACATTGAGTTTGTGGTGTGTTTAGATGACAAACAATGCAAATCCATCTTGAAAAATGTTTGTTTTTATTATTCTGGTGTTGATTTTATGCGTGGATTGTGTCCTTTTCTTAACAGAGGTTTGATGAAAACAATGAACTCACAGATGTGTCTGATAACAACCTCGACCGTTTCATTATTGCTACATCTGAAACGAAGCAACACAATGTCACTTACTGAAGCAAGCATTTTATGATAATGTACAAATGATAACAGAAAAGAAGCCCACGTGTCAGGGTAAGGTAATAAGGAACATATTATGGACTGAACAACATGCCTTGATGCTAAATAAAGCTGCGTTTGAACCTTGTACATTTTGTTTCATTAATGCAGGTAAAAGGCTGTAGGTTCATGATTCAGATGTCTCAATTCCTCCTCTCAGCTGCACAATAGATGGCACAGTGACTAGTTAAAAATGAATAAAAACATTGATATGGGTGTTTTTCCATCAGAGGAGAGTTTTAACTGACGTACACTTTGATAAAGCTGAGTGTGGGAAGAAGAGTTCTGTCGTGGGAAGATTGTGGGTGACATCACCGGCTCTCGTTCAGCTCCGACCTGCAACACATGAAATAAATAAAAAAAGTGATGAATGTGGGTATAAACAATGCAGCTGAAGTCTTCATTCACTTCATGTTTAAAGATATTCTTTGAAGACACTTTAAACCAACATTAACAATTTGGCCAATTTAAAGTGACAAATTATCACCATTTAAATTGATATATTGAACTTGTAAGGAGTTTGTTGTCCATACAAACTCCTGAGGCAAATATGTGGCTCTGAAGCTGTTAATGTTCACCAGCTAGTCGCTGACTGTGTCTGACTGTTTGATGCTGACAGTAGTGTACTGTCAGTTTTTAGACCTCTGTTGCTGAAAACAGTGGCCTGCTGCATGTAGAGAATGAGAGTGAACCAAAACAGTAAGTTTTGGTCATAAAACCAAAACAATGAGCAGAAAGAAGTTTAAAAAAAAAAAAAGCTCCATAGATCTGAGGGGATTACATGTGATCATCTGATCCGTTAATAAAAACATGAATTATTGCAGCTTTATATTAAAACAAAATTGTGTGAAATAACTTTTTCAAACTATTTTGTTTTAGTGTCATGTCATTGTATCCGATGCAAAGTGTCAAACACTGAGTTAAAACTGGTGATTTTGTTGCTTATATTTAATTTTGAAAACACAGATTTGTATGCATCTAAACTTTTTATGAGCACCAATCTAATGTCCACTTTCTACATGTATCTGAAGACTTAACAGCCACCAATGACTGCTCAGTGCTGCACTTTTACTTACTGTATGAAACCATTATTGTGCGAAGCCCCTAAATTCTGAAAAATGATGTTTTTTAATCTTGTGTGCACAAGATGAATAAATATAATCTTTAAGGACTCTGGGGCCTCTGTATTATTTTTGGGCAGTGAAGAGGAGGCTTGAATGTTAATGTTGCGTAATGTTCTTGTTAAAATACATGAATAAATATTAGGGGTGTTGAGATCGATGATACGTGTCATTTAAAACTAATGCAGAAGCAATGAGCCATTTCAGGTTGTGCTGACAGTGAACGCAGCCTCTTCTAGTTTTCTGCGAAATCAATTTGTTCAACGCAAAATGTTAAATTAAACTACATCTCAGATTAAGTAATGCAGCTTTCAGACTGAGTAATTTTATTACATGCTGGAGATAAAGTGTTTTTATGACCAAAGGCTTTTCATTAGAGGTAGATAATGCACTTCCTGTGTTGACTGTCTGCAAGTCTTTTGACCTCAGCTCTGACACATTTTTAACACATCATGACTTCAATCTAATATTTCAGTAGCTGTTAAATCAGTGCGACAAATCCAGTCAAAGTTCTGCAGGTTCCTCCTAAATATCTGATCTAATATTGTTCTCCTTTTTCATTCAGAATTCAATTCTACCTGCAAATATGTGATTTTCTACTAGCTAGACTTCATCTTTCAGTCACAATCATAAGCAGCAACAAATCTGCTGTCTCATCCCTCCAACCTTACATCACCTCCCCATGATTATCTGGTGGGGACAGCGTGGCTCGAGTCAGAGCAATAAGCCTGTCAGTCCTCTCTGTTTGGTTTTAATGCTGCATTTCAAAATCATTCTGGCTTTTATCTCAGTAGTTAGAGACGTCAGCAGGTATCAGGCACGTGGCTGTCTGAAATGCTTGGATTAGACTATTTCCTGTGGGGACAGCGGCTGACGCTGTTGGTCGAGGTTTTTAAAAGATTTCTCCCCGAATGAGTGAAGAGGAGGGATACACAGGGAACAGCCCAACGCAGATGTTAATACAACAAACTGATGGCATGTTTTTCCAATGACGCCCTGCAAAGAAACTGCCAGAATGAGCTGGTCTCTGCTGCCAGAGAGCCAGCTCCCCACAGGCAGCCCCCTCATATTCCCACGCACTCTCTGCTCAGTCATTCACCTCCCGCTGCTCCATCCCGATTGCTATCACTATGGCAACAGCTACTTCTGAGGCTAAAAACCCATGTGTATATCTCCCTTTCTTTTTTTTTTAATCTGAGAGATTGTAGGATTAGCACAGCCAGAGGCCTTTAAAGCCTGTTGTTGGCTTGCATGTTGGCTCATGAGTATATGCATTTTTGCTCTGTCTGCACTGTTGAGGTCATTGTGATCAAATGTTGTTGTGCGTGTGGTTTTTTTTTTTTTAATTGCAAGTGCAGAAAGGCTCGTAACAAAACAGAAGGTGTTGCATAACCTGTAAAAGCAATAAAAACTCGTACCTGTTGACCTTGACACTTCAGCAGGCGGCTGTGTTGGGAGCAGATTGGCTGTGAGGGCAGTCAGGAGGCGGCTGTCACTCAGAGCACTTCACTGTTTACTGTAATCGGACATGACACAGAGAGACAGAGGAAGTCCTTGAGGGGACTGATGCTTCATCAGCACAGGGCTTGTATAAGCAGCCCTCCTTTGCTGCATTGTCAGCGTTTAGGTTTAGACAAGTGTCCAGCCGGGGGCTTTATCTAGCTGTGTGTACAAAAGGATCCCTCATTTGCTTATGGGGTCTTAGAAACCATTTCTGCTTTTTTTTTGTTGTCTTATGCTCAACTTTCCCTTACAGGAGTGCTCCCTTAAAAGCCTCTACAGTTGTCATGGAGTTGTGCTTCCTGGTCAACAATGACTCTATTCATTCCAGCACAGCTTTCAGTCCAGTAGCTGAGATCGACAGAGCGGAGGGCAAAGAGAAAGAGAGAGGAGGGGTTGTGTTGCTGCACAAGGGCAGCTCTCTCTAGTTCTCATCTAATATGAAGTCTACTGTATGTCCCACACAGGCTCATTGTTCGTTCTTCACAGCTGATATAGTTTGTAGTCTCATTACATCCATGATACAACATGATGTCTTGATTTGGTTTGCTTTGATAGGATCTTTAATAAAAACTGATGGTCAAAAATGTAATCAAATAAACTGATGGGTAAAGATATGCAAGGAAAGATGTGAAGAAGGGTAAAGCTGTTGATTGATGAGGGCCATGATGAAGGCAAGAGCCAAGCACACGACCAGAAGTAAGGAGTCCACTATAAAGCCATGGGTTTTATTTCTCATCCAGGCTGGCTTTGAGCTGAGCTTCTAGAGCCATCTTATCAAAAGTACGCATGTTGGTCTCCTCCCGCACTTTGTCTCGCACGTGGAAAGAGGCTCGGGCCACAGAGCGAGCGCTCTCCAACACCGCCCTCTTCTCCTTGAAGATCTGCTCGCTCTTCTCCAGTTTCCTCTCAATGGACTGCAGCAATTCCAGACGCCTCTGCTTCTCCTCCTCTTCCACGCGCTGCCTGTTGAGCCTCTGAAGTTTTTCCTTCTCCTGTCGGCTCTGGACGGCCCGCTGAGCTTTCTCTTTGGCCTTCTCCTCAGCCACCAAAGCCGCCTGTTGGGCTCGTTTCTCTGCCTCCTTCACACGAGCCTCCAGCAGCTGCTGTTGCTGCCTCTCACGCTTCTCTGCAGCCTTGCGTGCTTTCTGGATCTGCTTCTCCTCACGCCTGGCCTTTTCTTTCAGCTCCTGCCCTCGACGCTCTACTATCTGTTCATAATTCTCCAGGGAGCGGCTGAGCTTCTCCTCTGCTGCCCTCCTGGCCTCCTCTCTTTCCTCCTGCTCTCGGCGGGCAATCTCCTGGATCAGAGCGGCGTGACGTCGCTTCTCAGCTTTGTTCAGACCTCGTCTCTCCTCCTGGGCTTGGTGCTCCTTCTCCTGCCTCTTCAGCTCGGCCATGGTGAGCTTTTCTTTCAGCAGCAGCCTCTCCTGCTCCAGCATGGCTGACCTCTCCTCCTCCAGAGCCTTCCGGTTCTGTTCCTGGAGGGTTTTCTTATGCTTCTCCTCTCGCGCTGCCTGCTGTAACCTCTGCAGACGGCTGCGCTCCTGCTGCTCTGCAAGCTCCCTCCACCGCTCCTCGCTCTCTTCGGCCTGTCGGAGTTTGGCAGCAGCTGATTCTCGTTCCTGCTGACTGAGTCTTCGCTGACGTATCGACACCTGTGTCTGCCACACCCGCTGGCACTGAAGCACTGCACGCTGCTTCTCTCGTTCCTCCTGCTCCCGCCGCAGCTCCTCCATTCTGCGCTCGCTATCCCACTGAAGGTGAGCCACGTAACGAGTCTGACTCATGATGTCTTCTTCCTGGTATCTGGCGAGCATCAATGCTGCAATCTTGCGGTCGCGCTCGGACACGGCATTCAGGCCTCGGCGTTTCACCTCTTTTACTATGCGCTCCACCTTCTGTGTTGTCTGAGGAGAGTGACTCAGGTCACCAAGACTGAGGCTGCGGCCCATCAGGGAGTTAAAAGTGGCCAGGGTACGAGCCCGGGGGCTGGAAACTTTAGCCCAGTGATCTCGTGCACCATCCCAACTGTATGAAGAGGAAGCGCCCGACTCTGACGAGGTGCACGTGGTAGTAGTTGTGGTGTTGGAGGTGGACGAGCAGACGGGATCCATCCTTCGCTGTAAGGACTCCAGTGAATGGCTCTTTCCTCGCACCTTGGAATGAAATCCAAGATGTCCGTTGTGCTGAGAGAACGGTCCTCCTGTTACACCATTAAGAGGTGTCCCAGAGGTCTGAACTGCAGGCTTTGACACTGATGATGTTAATGTAGATTTGGCTCTGGGGAAGGACGGGGGTTTTGGTGTTGATCTGGGGAAAGTGTTTGAAGATTTACCTCCAGAGGACTTCCTGACTATTGGTGGAGGGCCAGAGACTGGCCGTGTGGCTTTTACTTGTTCGGATGATGAGGACAAAGGATGCTTGATAGATCCTTGGATAGTACTCTTGGAGGATGGCATGGAGCTGGTGGACTGAGTAGATTTTGGGGAGGTGCTAAGACTGGAAGCAGGGGCTTTAGATAAAAGAGCTGGACCTGTTTTAGAGGTTGGATCTGATGCTGTGGCTCTAGAGGATGCTCCAAAATCAGGGGCTGAGCTGGAGGTCACTGGCCCAGATTTAGGAGGCTGAATGGAGCCAGAGGTGACTTTGTGCTGCTGCTCCACCGAGGAGGATGATGCACTGCTGTTGCTATTGACTGTCGCCTGCAGAACTCTTCTTTTTTCCTCCCTAACAATCCTCTCCCTCTCCTCCCTGCATTGCCTCAGTTTGGCGTGTCTGTCCCTCTCGAAGACTTCAAACAGCCCTGTCGCAACGCGCATGGAGCGGCCGGGAGCCTCCCGGGCAAAGTCAGCCAGCGGGCGGGGCAGGAGCTCCACAGGTTTGACCCCGCATCGAGCACACGCCTCCAGAGAGCGGGGGCTTGTTAACACATAGCGGCTGCCCTCTGCGGCTGGCGAGTCAAAGTTGTACAGGTCCAGGTGCAATTTGGGTTCAGTCTGAGTCTGTGGTTGCTGAGGTGGGACCGCCTGAGAGGAGGCCTCTGGCACCGCCGTGGACGCAGCATGGCAGGGGCTCGGCTCAGAACTGCCTGTGGGCGGTGTCTCGAAACCGGCGTCCCCTTCCTCCTCTGTGGTTGTGCCATCAGCTTGGTCTGGCAACCGAGGGTCTTCAGTGGCCACAGTCGGTGTGTCGAGCTGTGGGCCTTTACACTTATTCTGCTCATCAGCCTCCGAGGGGTCGACCATAGTTGGCTAATACTGCAGGTAGAGAGAGGGAGGGGGCAGGGTTCGATGGAGGGGGGGGTTGTATGATACATGAGGGGAAGTGAATAAAATAGTAGGAAGAGGTTTCAATTAGAGGATTATAGCATTCAGTCCAGAGCTTAAGAGAGATGCAGTCTGTGGGGGAGGGTCATAACGCAGGTTCAGAGTAGCATGCATGCATGAACACATATTCATGCACTCAATGATTTTACACCAGATGAGACATTTTCCCTTCAGGGAAGTGACATAACACACGAAAAAACACCACAGTCCTCTAATAGAGAATCTATTTTTGGCAGAGTTACTAGGCTGAGAGAATTTGATTACTCATAGCAATATTTTTCACTCTACATCACACAATCAACCTACAAATATCTTACATATAGTCCTGATATATTTATTAATAACCGGCTGATAGTAAAAGTCTGATTTAAATAACCTGAAAGAGATCCTATCTGGTAAACAAGCACTGAACAGATCTATTATCCTCTCTGCTCACTCTCATGGATTCACACCTACAAATAGTCGAGGCCTAGACTTTTCTGCATCAGCATGGGCAGAAAATATCTGCACTCTCTCATTCAAAACGACTCAGGGTCAAAATTTGGTAGCAGATAACATTAAAGATGTAGCTGCTGTTTGCTCTGGTTGTTACAAAGACAATATTTACTGTTATTTTATCCCGTGGATTGGCTGAATGTCATGCGGTGGCGCGCCACGCAAACATCCACTGACCTGCCAGTTTGCAAAACGTTTTCTAAACCGGTGTTTTGTTCCCCTTCAATCCGTCCAGTCCGCCTTGTTCCCTGCATAATATCAGGCTTCAGGGAAAAGGCTTCGGCCGTCGACCCAGCGATGGAGCATCACATCGTCGCAACCTCCGGCGACACGACAGACACAGACGGAGCCTTTCGCAGCCTGTCAGCCTGCTGAGCAGCACAGCTCAGATCTGCGCCGTCCGCGATTAAAAATAAATACCAAACGCTCCCCAGAGTGAAATTCACTTTCTACGATGAAAAAAATCTCCGATCCAGCTTCCTCTGATCCTCCCTCAGCAAAGTGCATCCAGTAAACATCAGCGGTCTCCACCTGCTATTCAGCAGCATCCCTCCATCTCATCTCAGCCTCCTTAGCTCCGCCTGTTTGTGGCAAATACGCTAAAAATACAGTCTGCACGCTGTAATTAACCAGGCGCCTGTCCACTCTACTTACATGCTTTAATAACAAAACCTAATGGTGCTGGATGTGTTCGCCTGGAGCAAAGTTCCTCCTATAGGCCCGTTTCTCTACCAGAGACACTTATATGTCTATAGAAGGTGTCTGCATTATAATTTATTCAGTTTCCAAAATGATGTCTCTTTAAAATGTGTTGTATGCTAGAGAATGAAAGTATGTAAAAAAAATGCATACAATTAATCAAATACATAGAATTACTGTTGAAGCTATCTAAAAATAGGTGTTTTTAAATCTGTGCAAGCTGGTCCATCAAAACTAACACCACCGTTTATAATAGCTGCCATCTGCCATCTGACACGAAATAGACTGTAATTACTCAAAATAGCCACTAGAGAGCGCTGTAATACCAAAGTTTTATGTTTTGCTTGCACTGGACAGCATCAAATAAGTATCATAAGCTCCCAAAAGCTGAACTACAACTGATTTTATTGTTGTATTTGACCTGTTAATGTCCTCACTGTCACAATGACAGACACCATCCCTCCCTTCAAATTACTACTTTTTATTCAACGTTAAAACAAACATGTAAAAAAGTGTCTACACAATTAAATGTAATAATGACATTTTGGAGAATATTTCAGACTTTATTTGCAATTTTTATTATTATCTTTTTATTTCTACATATATAAGGTGCAATTGTACCTTTCATTAGTGTGAGCACTAATGTTATAATGAATATTATATGGCGATATTTTGTTCAGTAATGTTAAAACAAACAAAATAATCATTCACACCAGCACACTATAAAAAAAGCATAGATAAATATTGAATGTTAATTTAAGTGGATGTAAAATTAAGTAATAGTCCGTTATGGCTCCTTGGCTGCACCCATCATAATTATCTGTACGTTTACCCAAGATGAGCAAGTGGAGAATCTAAATTTACTGTCTTGTCTCTTTGTTGGCTCTAAAATGGTCTTGTATCCTCTACAGGGTGTTTCCCTGTCTTCCACACAGTGCATGCTGGGATAGGCTCTGGAGATTTTTATTAGAGGAAACTCCCATTTTAATCCATAGACTAAGATTTCTCAAGTCTAAAATACTAAATAATACTAACTAATTTACAAAATCAAACTGCCAAGGTTTCTAAATATATATATGATTTCAGGTTTGTGTATTGCTGCCGCAGCCCCACTGACTCTGAATAGGAATAAAGTGGAAAAGACAATGAGTTATTAAATTAAAATGAATGCTGGGAAATATGCTTTGGAACAGCCTTATACTTTATGATCCCTGTGCAGGAGATTTTGTTTGAGGTGAAAGGTCGGGGTCAGAGGCAGGACAGCAACTACAGAGCTGGAAGGATTCAAGAGGTCGCGTCATCAGTGGAGTTGATGCCTCTGATATAGAGACACGATAAACCAAGATACTCCACTGCTCAGCCTATGTCGTCTTTACAAGAAAAACACTGAACATTAGACCTATATTTGTGTTTTGGGAAGATATCCTCTACAGGTATGTGTGCTACTATTACTACTACATCTACAGCTGCTGTAGTGGTCGTAGCCTAGGCTTTAACAACTTCAACAATGACCACTACTGCTACAGTGCTACTACTACTTGCACAACATCTACTACTCCTACTACTACTACTACTATCGCTGCAGCTATTATTACCAAGAGAAGTGGTACTGTAGCAGCAGCAATAGTACAATTATTGTAAGCATCATTTCTAGAGTCTACTCATAGTGGTAGAAGTAAGTAAGTACAGTTTATTTAATATAGCACCTTTCACAGAGCAGGTCACAAAGTGCTTCACAAGAGTAAAATTGTTAATGAAATAAGACGATAAAAATAGTACAATATAAGATACAATGAAAGAAACAAACAATAAAACATAAGCAACAACATACCTTAAAAACACACAAAATACAAACACTAGACACTATGAGGTGAGACAAAGGCCAGTTTAAATAAATGAGTCTTCAGCTGCTTTTTAAAGGCGTCACCAGAGATTGCAGATTGTATGTCTATAGGAAGAACGCTCCACAGTGTCGGAGCCACAACTTCACAGTCACAATCACCTTTTGTTTTCAGTTGAGCGTGAGGGACAACCAGTAAGCCCAGGTCAGAAGACCTAAGTGACCTACTGGTGATATAAGGATGGAGCAGGTCAGAGATGTATACAGGTGCCCGACCATGCAGGGCTCTATATGTGAAAACAAGAACCATTGGGAAGCCAATGTAAAGATGATAAGATAGGTGTGATGTGAGACGTCCTGCTGGACCTGGTCGACAGCCTTGCAGCAGAGTTCAGGACCATTTGTAGACAGTCCAGGGACGACTTGCTGAGGCAGACGAAAAGGGAATTGCAGTAGTCTAGCCAGATGAAATAAAAGCATGAATAATCATCTCTAGCTCAGGTTGTGCTAAAACAGACCTGGGTTTGGAAATGTTTCTTAAATGGAAGAAACATGTACGGGTCAATGACTGATATGTTGATTGAAGTGCATAGCCTGATCAAATGTAACACAGAGATTTCTAAGATTAGACTGTACAGCTGAAGAAAGGGACCCAATACACTGAGCAACCTTGGAAGCTATGCTACCTGAAGCAATGATAAGGACCTCAGTCTTATCTGTGTTTAGTTGTAAAAAGTTGTTAGCCATCCAGTCCTTTATGGTGGTCAGACAATTGTGCAAAACAGATTTAAAAGAGACATATAGCTGAATATCATAAACATAACAGTGACAAGAGATACCTTTAAATTTGCTAATAATTAGACTTAAGGGAAGCATATACAGAGCAAATAGTACAGGACCCAAGACAGAACCCTGGGGCACACCACAGGAAAGAGCAGCAGTTTCAGACACTTAGGGACCAAGCGACAGAATAACTCCTATTTGAGAGAGAGGAGGAGAACCAGTCCAGGGCGCTCCCAGAGACACCCACCCATACTAGAAGTACTAACAGTGCCAGCTTCTCTGTTGTGTATTTCTGTGACTATTTTCTTTCACCACACACCATTACTAAATGAATGAATGGACTGTATTCATCGAAAGCAACTTTTTTGAGAGAGACCAGTCTGGTTTGGTCCAGTCCGAGCGGTTGAATCAGGATTAGATAACTCTGGGTGAAAATCGCAGCGTTGATGACCCACTAAACTCCTGACCCGGTGTGGGGAACAGTGCGAGTTTAATTGGCCCCGCCCGTTAGCCGTATCAGAGGGACAGCAGGGTAACAAGTGACAACAGGGAACGTGCTGGCTGGCTTGTTAACAGGGGGCATGGGGTCTGGGAGGGGGGCCAAAGGGGAGCGGGGCATGGTGTGGTTGCTGCACAGTTCACTGGTGCAGGGTTATGCTCGACAGAAATTTTTGTGTTTTTGTTTTTGTTTTTGGGAGGGCATGCTCCCCACCGAAGCTGGACTGGGGGGTTCATCGAGAGGTGAGCTGCTCTGTGCAGTCATGGAGCCCACTGCAACGCCCGGCTGGTGGTGAGCGCCCGGAGCACGAGGAGGTACGAGGAATAAAGATCAGATTCATTTAACAGTAGAAAATGTGTACAGACATGTGTTGGGTGGTATTCAGGGCTGTAACTACTTTTTAGGACAAAGATGCAGTTTATTTGAAAGAAACTAAAATATTTTACTAATCAAGCATAACCAAGAGGCATATGTGCAGCATTTACACCCTGAATCAGGGGTCAACCTGATGAGACCCTGATGAAGGCCACAAGCCAAAACGTGTTGGTCTCATAATAAAGTTGTTCTTTATACTAAAAGTGTTGCTGGAGTTTTGACTCCTTCAGACTTTCTTCCTTCTCCATGCACTTTGTAAGTAGGTGAAGTTGTGCCAAGTTGTACCCTAAAATCTATTTTCAGTTAAATTACCATAAATCCCACTCACCCTCTGTATTCTCTATGTCCTCATGCCTGCTGTTGAAGAGATGAAAACATATAGTTTATCTGTTGTATTTTACAGACAGAACTGTCAGTGTTATGATATCATATTTTCTGACTAATTGCAAAAAAAGGTGGAGAGTGTGCACATCCAACCCTAGTTGGGTACAGGTGCAGGACAAAAAGCAGTAACAAGTAAAATGGGAGGCTGTCCACACAACCTGCAAGGTCTTCATCAGACAAACGTCTGCCTGACGAAGACCTTGCAGGTTGAAACGTAATACTTGGGAGCTTGCAAATTTCAGTGTTGACAGCCTTTTCCTTTTCTTAAATGAATAATTGCGCCCATATATTGATTTTAAATTCTATGTTGTTTTAAATTGAACTTTTAACTAACTTTTTACAAGCTTATTAGCTACATGCTGGCTTTAGCTAAATGCATTAAATGTTAAAAGAAAAGATAACGACTTGAGACAGTTTAATGGACCATTAAAAGAGTGATACAGTGCAGAGCTTAGAGAGGAAAAAGTATATACAGTATGTTAATGCAGAGCAACAATGTGCTCCTGAGCATAGCATCACAAAAAGCATGAATAGTCATGCATGATTATTAGAGTATTTTAAAGATTTTCCTTACAATGTCCTTGGGAGTACAAACTGATTCTATATCAGCTCTTCTACTTTGGAGCTCCACCAGCAAATGATTGATTAGGAAGTCTGAAGTTAGAATAACAAAGTTGAGAGAATATCGGTGCAGTTAAGAGGATCTATGTGCCGTCCACTCCGCTTAAGAAAGCTTATTTTTACACAGAGGCAACAAACGAATCCAGCCCAGAGATTACAGACGGAGAAAAAATCAGGGAACTCAGAGAATAACCACTTTTGGCTCCATGACTCTACAGTCAGCCGCCTCGGCTGAGATGAATTCACCCATTTCATTTCTGTTCAAGAGGCAGATCTGATTTTTTTTTTTTAGCTCTACATGTGTGCTGAACTTTGACAAGCACGGATAAAGACATGGCAAACTCTTTTACAGACCTGGAAATAAAGAGGATACAGTCGGTCTCAGTGCATTTCCACCTCTCCAGAGGGCTTCTGATTTTCCACATTATTATATTTTACTACTATTGCAGTGGATCGTGCCAAGAGGACACTGTAGGGTGTTCACTCAGAGCGGAACATTTTTAGTGTGAACCAAATGTGATGATATCCCTTTTATTTTTGTAAGACTTCTACAATGTTATTAATATCACTTAAAAATATATCAAACTGCTTCTGCTATTTACATCCAGAAAAATATGAATAAAAAATGATAATTTATAATTCTTACTTATTCAATCACATATAAGCATGTGTGTGCGGTCGGGATCTCCATGCAGTTTCCTAAGACAAATCTGAAGAGTTGTAAATTGATTAACCGAGTAGGAAAGCAGAAAATACATACCTGTGCTACAACTACTTATGTTTATTTTGTCAGTTTTCAATTTTTATTTTTTGCTTTTTTGTGAATAACTGCACAATTTTACAATTATTCATATATAACAACATCACCCTCTAGATAAATTGATCACAAGCAGTAGACATATGAAACCTGTGACAAGGGGTTGTAAAATGCTTTAGGTTAATTTTAAGTGGTCACAAGCCAAAAAGGTTGGGAAGCACAAAATATTAAAACAAAATACTATTTTAGACTGTCTGTGAAGTCTATATAGGAATCTGTATCCAAAACTGAATATCTGCGCTGTAAGAAAACTACTGAATTGTGATTGTGAGAAAGTTACAAGTACCCCATAAGCACTGTGTGTGTGCACAGTACTGTATATGCTAATGTTGTGTATGTTCTCAACAATCCAGCCTTTTCACTTGCTCTGTGCTGCACACTCGCTGCCCTGCTGGACCTTACTGGTCCTGTGAAGACTGAGACCTTTCGTTGCCCCCAGTTCAACATTTCCAGCCTCGGTTTGCCAACAGAAAGAGACACGTTTTCTGGACAGTTTCAACAACTCCCCCTTCTGACCCTTTGCTTTCTCCAGCCACCAACCCCACCCCCCTCCTCCCTCTTCCCTCTGCTCTGTCTTCTGTGGGACGGTACAGGGGTCCCATGCGGGTGTGGATTAGTCCCCCTCCTTGGTGGAAGGGGAAAAGGTCCCAGAGACAGAGCTGTTAATTCAATCAGGAGAGCGGTATGCTCAATTAGGCATCCATAAGGGCCCTGGATGGGTCCGGGGGCCCTGTAGAGGGCAGGCAGCCCAGTCCCCAGGAGGTATTAATTGTGGATGACAGTGTGTAAACAGTGGGGTGAATAGACAGCGCAGGTGCGGGACACTCCAGTCCAGACTCAATAGCCCTTTTCACACCCGTGGCTCTCTGTTGCCACTTTCTCTTTCATTCTCCCGCTATGTAAAAATCTCTCACAACCCTGATTAATGTCACGGATAATTCGGCTTTGTGGGCTTATTTATTTGTTGCTGTGCGTTTCCGTCACTACTAGACATGCTTCTACATCAGCTTCAGTGTGTGTGTGTGTGTGTGTGTGTGTGTTTGAAGAGGGTAATAAGAGGCCAGGTTTGCTGCTGTCCAGAACTGTAGGTCAGCCAAGGGCTCTACACAGCTCCTCATTTTCAGGAGCTAGTGAAAATTAGGGCCAGTACATGTAAAATATGTGGAATTTATGAAATGAAATCCAGATGACACTTTAAAAGGAGAGGGCTTTCTATCTGACCTCCGATTTTTCCGTTCAGCACAGCGCCCAGCCCCCTTCCCTCCGTCTGTCTTTCATTCACCCCTGTAATTGTGTTTGGTCATGTTTGACAATACTAACTTTTCAAGAGCTATTATTCATACAGTGTTATTAGAGGACTCACTGGTGGAAAAAGTATTCAGATACTATATTTATAGCTGATAAGATTTTATTGAGTGTGAGAAATTTACAGCAATACCGCAATGTAAAGATACTACAAGTAAGAGTTCTGCATACAAAATGTTACTCAAAATATTGAAGTATTATAAGATGCACTTAAGCATCAGTAAAAGTACTCATTACGAGTGTTAAATTATTGACAAGCAGAATTTGAATGCTGTTGTACAACTACAAACTACTGTACACGCTTTATTACTGTATATATACCTGTGGGAAGTTTACCTATACATTAGTGGTAGAAGAAATATTCAGATCCTTTACTTAAAGTAATATACTTAAAGTATCAAAAGTAAAACTATTTATTATGCAGAATGATCCTTTTGCAGAATGTAATATAATTATATTGGATTATTTATTGTTGAAGATAGCAGCAATTTAATATTGCAGCTGGTCAAAATGAAGTTTATTTTAACTAGTTAATATATTGCTGGGTAGTTTAATGGACAACAATGCATAATATTTTACGAGTAGATCATGTTTTGTACAAAAAATCCTTACAGTAAGGAGTTACCATTAACTATAGCTGTAAAAGTATTTCCTTCTGAAATATAGTGGATTAAAAATATAAAGTAACATTAAGTGGAAATACATTAAAATTGTACTTAGGTGCAGTGCAGTATGAGTAAATATACTTGTTTACCACTACAGATTAATGTATAACATTAAATCATATTTGAGTTACTTACACTGTATAAACATACAGTATACATATTCATGAAGCAGCAAGTAATTGCAGCTATCAAATAAGCGTAATGGAGTAAAAACTACTTTTCCCTGAAATACAGCAGAGATGAAGTAAGTTGCACAAAATGATAATGTAATAAAAGTTAAACACATCTAATTTGTATTTAAGTATAATAGATGAGTAAATGTACTCACGTTCCACCTCTAGAGAGCTCCATTCACCTGGTTCCCCCAGTCTATAGAGTAAACAAACTTATTAAACTTTCTATTTAAAAATTATATTAAAAAATAATAAATAGTTTAATAGAACTAACAGCTATTAAAATGCATGAACAATAAGAAGCTATTTTAACTGATTAAAAATGTAAAGGTAACCTTTATCTAGAAAAAATGTAGTAACTTTAGTGTTATACCTTGAATAACTGTAATAATAATGGGACAACTAACTAATTATTACAACTTCGTTTCACCCACAACATTCAGCATACCACATCTGAACTCTGTGTGTGTGTCTAAATTGTACTCTTCGTACATGTGACATCATGGTCGAACATCTGTGCTAAATCCTCCCCCCCGGCTGTCAGGTCTCTGGGTGGCCTCTGTCCTGCTCCGTCTGTTTCTGTGTCTACAGACACCTGCTAATTTTCGGCCGTATGTAGTTGGTGTAAGCCGGCGGGGGGACAGCGGCTGGGGCATCTTTGGAAGGGCCGCCGCAGTAATTGGGAAGTACATTTCCTTTCAGCATGCCCATTCATTCCTTTTTTGTTTTTGTTGTCAGAGGTTTTCTTTCATGCTCGGCCAAATGACAACAGAATTAAAGTGTCGAGCCATGCTTTCCCTACAACAGCTTTACACCCCAGAAAACACTCTTCTTTGTTAGGGGTGGAGGGTTGAACCGAGAGGGAAGAGCAGATATAAACTGATCTCGTTAACATTCCAAGAGACACTCCTGTTCCCCCTCTCTGCTCCTCATCCTCACCTCCCACAACATTTCTCCACTCACACCTGGACATGAGTGGACCCTGCTGGCACAGAGCTGGGAGGATGGAGGGGAGGGCTGAAGCCCCTGGAGTGAGAAACAGCTCTGATAATGATACTACAGGGATGCTTTGCTGAGCCTCTACAGTGGTCCAATAAACAAGAATTTAGATAATTCACTGTCTCGAGTTCGCCAAGGCCTCAATTTTTCTCCCTTTATATCCAACTGCCCCTTCCTTTTTCTTCTCTCCCATTTGGCCTGACCCTCTTCGCAAATTTTCTCCATCCTCTCTGAGAAAATGCCGCTTTTTTTTTGAAACCGCCCGGTGCACACACAAATGCTGACCCTAATTGTGCCAATTCCAGCAGGTCAATAGCTCTAATTACAAGGCTCTTCACTGAAGCACTCAAAAAGCCGCTGAACTGTCATAGCCAACAATTAAAAAATATCTATAGGGACAAAGACTGAGAATAGGGGATTTGAGGGGGGGAAGGGGGTTTACCCATTCCAGCAAAGGGTGACCGGATGGCCCTTTTCAGCTCTTAAAAGCCCAGTTTTCTGAGGATTGAGGGGTTGCTGAACTGAAGCTGGACACCTGCACTCAACACTCTGCTTCCCTCGCTCACCCTCTCCGGTCTCTCCTCCTTCCTTTTAACTTGCTCTCAATGGGCCACACAATTTATCTGAAAGGGGAAAGACGGAGAAAGAGAGAGCAGGGAGAGAAAGAGGACGTGGGAGCCAGAAGTTGAGAGTTTGTAGGATGACTACAGTGTGGGAGCAGTTTTATAACGTACTTTAACTTTTATTGGAGTTTTATTGTGATGATGTGATCATATTTAGAGCTGCAACTGACAGTATTTATTTTCATTATGGATTAACCTGCAGATTGTTTTCTTAATTCATCGAATAAATGACAGAAAATAGTAAATAATGTCCATCCCAGTTACCCGGAGCCCAAGATGACGTCTTAAAATGTCTTATTTTGTCTGATAAAGAGTAAATCGATTATCAAAATAGTTTCTGATTAATTTTCTGTTCATAAACCAATCAATTAATCAACTATTCACTGCAGCTTTAATCATATAAGTTATTAATCATAGGCTATAAGTTATTAGTTTTCAAATTGTAACTTCAAATTAGTTGTAAGGTGTTTGTTTTATATGAAGAGTTTTGTCTAGAACAGGTTTATCACCATCAGATAAGATCATATTGTGATATATACTGATATTGGAAAATTTTCTCCTGGATAATTTAATATTAATTTCAGCCTTATGGCTCAGCATTACTTTTATTTATAAAGCATCATAAGCAAATGTGGGTATTTTGAAAATTTTCGAACACTTTTAATGAACATTTATGGCACTATTATGTCACCATTAAGCAAGAAAATGAGGTTTACTCTTAAAAATAAGTAAAACTATGGACAATAATTAGGGGTGAATGGCACAGACAGATGTTTTTGCCCAATCAACCACTGAACCCTCACTCCACCAACACACACACACACAAATCTACAAACACAGGCTGACCCCCTGCAGTGCTTGTGACAGCTATTGACTTTACTCAATAGATGTTTTCCATTGTAACCCAAGTACACAGGCTAAATGTCACGGCAGCAGGATACTAGGCTATTATAGAGCATTATATGTCTCTGAATGGGGATGAGAACCTAAAATTTGACCTCACAATTGCTCGGCTATTGTTCCTGCTCTCAAAGACTGACGATAATACACTGAGTGTCCCGGCAGCTGCTGAGTCTCCTGCTTCTCTCTCTCCTTCTGACCAGAGCAGCCTTTTCTCCTCTGCGCCGCGTTAATCCTGGACCATTATAAGGTGGGCGTGGCTTTAACGCTTTCACTCCCCTGGCTGCCATTGGACGGCTTCAGTGTCAGTCAGTGCTGCTGGGCCCTCCTTTGCTTTTAAATGAAGTTGCAATGGATACAGAGGCAACTCAACCTGTGGAAGCCGCAATGAACAGCTGATCCTCTCGCAGTGGATAAAAACCAATCACAATGGTCACCGCCAAGTCATAATTTCTCATCCCACGCATGGCACTGAAGGTTTCTGGAGAAGAAGACAAAGGAAAAATCACTAAGAGGAAAACAGTGTGGAGAGAGTGAAGGAGGGTTTTATTTTTCACCGTGTGGACCTGTTGATCATCAGTCTGACAGACGAGCCTACCTGCCGCTCCCTGCTCCGCGCTCACCGACGCGCAATTATGTTATTGCCAGCTTTCCTGCTTTTCACCTTCTCGCACTTTTTGGCGCCGCTGTTTCTCTGTTACCTGCCTCAAGTCTCCGCACAGAAGCCTGGTTCCCGGGTGAGTGCGTACCTGTGTGTCACTGTTTCACGTGCAGACATTAATTCAGTGTCAGAAATGAATGTGGTTTGAAAATATAGCGCTCGATAGATCAGATTGCACAAATTAGCCAAATTTCATCTTTCAGAAAAAAACAATACGAACTTTAATGGTGCTTTCAGATTCAGGCAATCCTCAGATGTTAACACTGATCTCTTCATGTCTAGATATGTTTAAGAAATAGCCTTATTAGCCTATTGCAAATACTGTAATACTGCATATTATTGCCTATATAGACTGCAGTGGGTGCGTTTTTGTCCAGACCAGGTGTAAAACGCAGTGTATGTGAACTTAATTAATGACTTTGCTGTGTAATAAGAGTCTTACAGAAGCAATGGCGTCAAATTCAAGGACTTTCAATGATTTTCAAGGTATTGTGGGACAAACCTCAATGACTCAATATCGACATGTTGTGGGGTACGAAATGAATATTGTTATGTAAATTAAAGGCCGTATTTATTTCAGTAAATGTTAATTCAACAAATCCGGATGTCCCAGGCATACTGATGATTCTGGGTCCTTTAGGACTTTTTCAAGTTTTTACATCATTTTTAGGCTTTGAGGCACTTTTTCATAACCTTGACAAAGTTCCCAGGACTTTATAAGGACTTTGTCTTTTGGTGAAATGTCTCCATGGTGTGTTTTGATACGTATTAGGTGCCTTACTCCTCCAGAAAAAAATCCATTTGTCTGGTTTGTAATTTTGAGCCACTATGAGAGAAACTCTGGTCCTGACTCTGTCTTTCTCCAGGTGGGGTAGCAAAGCTAAACCCTTAATACAATTTCCATATGACAAATGTAAATTATGATACTGCAAGACACAGTGAAAAGCTCTTTTCAAGAATATGAAACATTAATTAGGGTTATCCTTTCATCGAGCAGAGCTTTACCCTCCACAGCATCCCTGCCGCTGTCCTCTCTACTTTTCTAGGACAGATCTTTGTCACTGTCATGTATCTGCATCAATCTTTTTTCTCCTTTCACACACACACTGCTTTACTTGTTCCCCCTCCTGTTCAAATACCCATGGCACTGTCCAGGCAGAGAGAGAAATAAGTGATGCGAAGTGGAGGGGAACAGCATTGTTTCAAATCACAGATGCGCTGTAATATTTGTGGTCAGAGGGGGAAGATGACTCAAGGGGGGGATGAATATGTAATACTCCGCTCACATATTGGAACTATTTCACAATGTCTTTGAACCCCCCCCCCCCCCACCACCACACACACACACACACACACACACACACACACACACACACACAAGACACTGTGGTCAAGACTTCTCGATGAAAAGAGTCACAATCACAGTGAATTTATACTTTGTGTAATCTCTTCTCTGTTACGCACTTTATAATTGCTTTCCTACAAGCCAAATAATGAAAGATCCAGGTGGAGTGTGTGGTTTTACTGTCACACAAGTGCATTTGGTGTTTGTTGTATTTTTTTTTGTGGCTGATTCAGGTGCCAGATCTGTGGTTAGCCACATAGGATAATACAAGTGCTAGGAAGTTTAGGATTTTAAAGGTGATTTATTGTCCTTCTGTTCTTCCCTCTTTGCTGTTCTATCTTTAGTTAAAAGGGTTTCATGCTCCTCTGCTGGCTGAAAAACTATGAAACCCTTTCAAAACCCGACTGGATAAACTCCAAAATCTGAATTCAAGGCTGCTTTTTTAGTTCTTGAAAAGTTGACACTTTAGAGACAAAAGCTTTTCACTTGAGGAGCGATGAAATGCAGGAAATTTCTCCAAAGATCGGTGAACATTCCTAGCATCTGTCACCTTTATCATCACCTAAAACTCTCTCTGCATCCACTTCATCCTCCTCCGGGCCTGGATTGGGCACTGAGAAGAAATAGTCACACTCTGCCTGCTGCACACACCCACTCACACCACAGTAGATACTTTTAACATTGCTCACAGCTGCCGTTATACCAGAATTTACACCCCCACTTTCCACATTGATAGAGGTGATAGCCTTAGCTAACTTCCCTGCAGAGCTCTACTCTGTTCTCATTTCCCCGGAGGCTCCATGATGCAATAAGGGCAACATTTCTCCAAACTGGGGAATATGAGTAACTGGGAGACAAACAAAGCTTTAGACAATAACCTTGTGCTTCTGCATGCAGTTCAGATAAGTCTGTCCTGCTTAATATGAAGAGCGCCCACTCCCTCCTCATTTTTGTTTCTGTTTGAGGCTGCTGGGAGTGAAACTTTGATGTCTTCTTTATTATTTTAGTAATTTGTTCGTGCACTAGTGGGAGGACAGCACCACTCAAATGATAACGATGTGCGATGATGGTGAGGGGGGTGATTACACATTTTCCCATGACAGTAGTGCAACACAAACTCTGTGTGATCTACCAAGGCAAAGTCACAGGCTGAAATATTTAGTGAGATTAAAAGGCAGTGAGGAAAAAAAAAGTGAACCACAAAAAAACATGATCTCACTGAAAAACCTTTTTTATGAATCTTGATGTAAAATTTAGATTTTTTTTACAGTCTAAGAGGATTAAAGTTCACTTCTAATTGCATTTCTTAATGACTACAACAAGATATTTTGCAGGTTTTTGGGTCCTTAGTACCAGGAATGATCTGTCTAACGAGGCAGGTGGTGGGCAGGCAGGCAGGGTCTCGTTTCCTTTAACATTTTTTCACTAGGAAATCAGTTTCCCAGGGGAGATGTGTTCAGAAATGAGCTCTAACACATGAGGATGCCATCCGCCCTTACCCGTCTATCCTTAATCCCCTTCATCAAATCAACCCGTTAGTGCCAGGGATGGGATGGGATGAGCAGTCAACTTGCATATTTTGATGACAGCATCAGTGAAGACCCATAATCTCATTGAAAAACAAACATAAACAGCCAGCCATGAGCGCAGCGCCGGCCAAGACTGCATACCTTCATCTTGGGAAAGTATAGCCCTGGTTCAAAAGCAGGAAAGCCTTTTTATTGGTGTGATGTAGATCACAGGCGCAGTGCAGGTGTGAGGTGGTCTACATGCGTGTGTTGATGCATGTAAACGTATGAGTGCAGGTGCATGTGTGTGATTGTTGTATGGGGAGGCGGTGACTCTTAAACGTGCTTACAGTGCAAAAAGGAATGGAGGGCTTTTGTTGGATGAGAGAGAAAAATCTACTATGACAAGACTTTGATAAATTCATGGACAAATCCACCCTAAAACAGGGATTAATGGGTGTATCATACATTTCTGGCCAATTCTGTCAACAGTAAATAATGAATCAAGCAGGAATTCTTTCTAGTCTCATCATTTTCCACTGACACTGAAACATTATATTGTGATAAAATTAGATATGGGTTTTAAACCTGACAGCTGCTATAGAATGCAATTTTCTAGACTGGAAAACATTTACTGTATACCACTTTCTGTTGCCCGTCACACTTAAAGTAACAAGAAAAATGTGGTATTATCAAAATGTGGTATTATCTGGTGGTTGTCAAAAGGCATTGTAAGAAATTGGTAACTAAGGGTGAAGCAGATGACGCAGGTTTAGAGAAAATGGGCACACCACGTTAGTTAAATGTCTAAATAAGTGGAATGTAAACGAGCATCAAAGTTGAGCTTTTTCTTTAAATATTTGTCTCCTGGACACTGGATGTAGACATTGTATAATCTTACTTTGATTAACAAGAACTCACAAGAGACAATTTAAAATATTTCCCCATTCATAATGTTTGACCCTTCATGTTTGGCAAAAGGCCATGTTTTTCAAACTCCATACCGCCATCAGACTTTTTTATTTCTGTTGTAGTTTTTACATCCAAAGCTGAGAAAAACTTGAGGATATCACTCGAGTTATTTTCTTAGACTTTAAAAAATTCCTCCAGAGCCACAGAAGATATACAACTTTTTCCACGGGCTCATTATGATGAGTAAACTGACCTTTATGTGTAAAATGTAATCATGTATTATTACTTCTACAGACATGTGATATATTATATACATCAAACTCTAATGATGCCTTCATCTGAAGCATCTTACAAACATGTCAACTCAGCAAAGTTGTTGTCATTCTGCAACCAACAGGCTGGACAGCAGCCGAATAAAACAATAATGAAGAAATGCAACAAATGGACTGGACTTTTAAGGAATCCTAACCATTCCTGCAATGTGCTGGGAATGTGTTTGTCAGTACTCCGGACAGCTGTTCAAATGAGAGCCGTCCAGAACACTTTAGATATTAGTTAGGAGCGGAAACAGCAGAATGTCACATTTGAGTAGAAGTAAAGTTGACTCAAACATCACGAAGTTACAATTACACAAAGTCACTGTGACATCTCGCCTGTAACCGTTTCAGTATTAATACACTCCACAACCCACCAACTGGTGACCATCTTTCCTTAATAAGAAAGCTCCGTTAAAGATCACCTTATGAGGGAAAAGAAGTTCAAAGCAAACTGAACAACATACCAAAGCATATAGACTTCTCTAATCAATGCCTCTCCAAAAGAAGCTGAGTACAATATTTTGGCAAAAATCTTGTTAAGTGGAAGCAGAATTACTGAGTTAGTATACATGTGCGTAGATTTATATGTACATATGCAATTACAGGAATAAAATAAGTTGTACTTATTTACCTTTAACACCTGGGCATAGTTAAGTTATGACAAAGAAGAACAAATTAAATGTATTTCTCTAAGTATTATAGAGAATGAGGGAAAGTTTGAAAAAATAGACAAAAACAACAAATAAACCATGCGATACTTAAAACTTGTGGTGCCTGTGTGCGCGATTAAGTAGAGAGTAAGAGTACCTATTGTTACGATAGTGAGACCTTGACATGTATGGGGAGAGAGATTAAAGAAGGGCAGCATGAAAGGCTTGTCCCTTAACCATCAAAACACTGGGATGCACAGAAGACGAGCTGTTGACCGTAATCAGATGTGCAGTGCACATTTCTCCAGTTAGCCTTTATGGGGAAAAACATTCTTGGCAAAGTAATAAGGTCACAGTTTGGCATCACCGTCTTCTGTGAAAAGAAGTCATGAAATACAAACCTTTTAGATTAACTTTGTCCTGACTTTTTGTTCAGCAGCAGTTTCTGATTAGGCTGGGAAAGGAAAAAATCCCTAAAAACAGTTATTGGTGATGAAGCTTGTGGTTTTGGGTCTCTTTTGTTGAATGGTGGTGTGATTTTTCATAATGATGCCACAATATGCGTATGATTTTGCTGTTCTTAGAACCGTGCTGCCAAGAAGTGAATGACCTCTGGATGGTGCTACAGAGCTGATGATGGATATACAAAAATCCAAAAAGGTTCTTCCTCTGGGGATCATGAACATGCTCAACAAATATTGTGGCGATTACTTGATGTAATATTTGTGTGTAATATATGTATAATTGTAGAAAAAAGACGTAAAGATCACTAAAAGGAAACTCTTTATCTTCCAGGAACCATGAATATTGACAGCAAATTTGGATAGAAATCTTTTAAATTTTATGGTCATCTGTCCAACAGATTTTGATGTTTCTTGTATAGAAATTGAAATTTTGGTCTGATGGTGGAAAGTCAGGTGGTCAAAAAAAGACTAATCTTCTAGGGACCATGAATATCCACAGTAAAGTGATGTGAACGTGACATTTAGTTTTTGATATCTTGTGTATAAAACTGATGTTTTTGCTTGAGGGTGGTGCTGAAGGAAAGCTCATGTACAGCAGTGTCCAAAATCATCTGGGGACCAGTACTGTGCTCAGTAAATTTCAAATTTTCCATTTAATTCTAATATTTCTTGTGTACAGGTGCAAATGTAGGCACAATGGTTGTGCTATGCTTTGTTTTTTTTTCCAAAAACATCCCCTCTGGGGGCAATGAATATCCACCGCACTGTCAAGTAAGTGCAGCCATTACTTTTTAAGATTAACCAGTGTTTTTCAAGAGGATTTTTTTTACTTGAGGAGTAATGCTAGACAAAAAGTGATAACAGACTATTTAGGAAACATCCTATATTGAGATATCTTGATCTGAATCAGTGTGTTGGATTGTCAGACAGACTAACGCTGCCATCTTGTGGCCCCATCACTAAATGTGCAAAAATTGTTAACCTACATGTATCTCAAACATTAATGGTAAAAATGTATATAAATGCTTTTTAACAATGCTAGCAACATGGCTCCGGGATGGCAATGTTGGTCTACCACTTTAGTCCACACTTAAATATCTCAACAACTAATTGTGGGATTGTCATGAAATTTTGCACAGACAGTCATGGTTCCCAGAGGATGAATCTGGATGACATTTGTTTGACATTTGTGCAGTTTCCAGACATTCATGCTAACTGCAACTTTGGTGAACTTCTTACTTTTCATCTAACACCATCATCAGGTCAGAATTAAAATTTTTTCGATACTTTGGTTTATCCGTCTAGCAGTTTGGTTTTCTTAACAATGAGCCTTACAACCTCAGAGCCGCTAGTGTGACTGTATACTCATGGTCCTGTTAGTTTCACATTCTGCCCCAACGTTACACAATCATAGTCAAATATCCATCATATGAAAAGAAAACTGAATGCAATAAATGTCACATTTGTTCTGTGAAGGTTGGCCTTCTAGAAAATGTGAGTGAAAATGAGTTGAGGGAAATAGGGCACACTAAAACATTTAATTATGAATAAAGCCTAAAAATTACTGCTGAATCCCATTAAATGTCAACAAATTGATTTTATTTTACTGAAAACTCTGGTCCAAAACACACAGGCTCACAAGCCAAGGCCTTTACATGACTAGACACCTAGACTCCACTTATATTTCACAGGCCACTGACAGAAGGCTTTAGGGGTGACTCCACAAGCAACCAATCAAATTGCTTACATATGCTGATACCCTCTGATGATTGCATGATCAGCAAACGCATTTCATGCTCAATTTCGGGGCTTTCTAATCAGTGTAATGAAACACAGTCAAAGTCCAGCTCTGTGATTTCAGGCCAGTGAGCTCCACACACGAATAATCGCTACATCACTCAACCTTTCTTTTCCCTTGCAGATCCTCCTGATAGTTGCAGTTTATGAGGTGCGTTTGCAGTTACGCAGTTGTCTAGTCCACTATATGAACTACTGTATGTAAATTCTGTGGGTTTTAGTGACATGCACCAGCTCTTGTGTAAGAGGAATACTGCTTGTTGAAAAAGTCGTGGCTCTCTGTAATCATTCAAATTATCTGGACGGCAGAAACACTTCCTCTTCTCTATCAAACTAGCTCAGCAGATTAGACTCTGCTCTGCCACATATTTAATGGTTTCTTTTGATATGAACAAGTCAGTGGTCTCAGCTTAAGTCTGCAATGGTGCCATGGAATCTATTGTAATACACACACACACACACACACACACACACACACACACACACACACACACACACACACACACACACACACACACACACTTCCCCGCTTCCTGGGAACAGCAGAGACAGCTGACTGTTCTGTAGCCAGGATGTAGCATTAGTGACAAACAAGGAATGTTGTTAATCAGATTTAGAGCCATTTCCAAAAAGGAAGAACAGCCCCCTCTCCCTCCCTTACTCACACTTTCATTTTGATTTCTTAACACCACTTCAAAAGAAAAATAAGGAAGTCATCCTTCACATTAAAATCTAGTATTTAATCTCCTGACAACCATCTCAAGAGGAAATCTGATTTCAGCACGGTGTGAAAATGTTTTTCTTTGACTCTTTATCAGATTGCATGGACTGGATACTATAACTATAACTAATACATCACAAAGAACAAAGAATGGTATAAATTAAGAAAGTTTACTTCATAAAAAAACATTTATGCCTTCATGATGCCACAAAATGTTGTTTTTGTTGTTATTAATGTGCAAATATATATTTGTTCTTATAAAGGGAGATTATGATTCGTAAGTGACAATTACAGAGTAACTAGGACACTGTTTTTCTGTAAATAACACAAAAATAATTATTATTTTGGGCAGCTAAAATCAGTTTTTGCAGGTAATACACATTTTTTTTAACTTTACTAACCTTTATGAGGAGGACATAAAGTAAATTGCCTGTGCTCTCTTTATCATCCTGACATTACAGTTGTAGGGAGTTTAAATTAAAGGATAAAGCTGATGATATTCTAACTTTTTTGTTATTGTCAACAAATCACATCAAAAGACCAAAAACAGTTTGACAGTCTGTCTCTCTACTTTGTGACTTCCCTAGCCTACTGGTTTCGAGTGAAGACGTAGACCTTTAGAAGCAGGTTACAAATATATATTTCAATTTTTTGAAGGCTAAGGAATTTCCTGAAACAGGTGGGCACTCTAGTTATACTGCATTTATTTTCAGCTGCAGATTTGCTGCGCTAGTGAGTATTTACAGCAGCAGGGTGTTGTATGTGGGTTTGACTCAAAATAAACTACAGTGCCCATTTTCATCGTAATGAGAGAACATGTTACCCAGTTCAACAGTGTGGCTCAGTGATGTGTTTTTAATAGTTTTTCACAACAATGGAGGTCTGCGGGACAGAGGAGTAAAATTTATCAGGCTGGAAGTACACAGACGGTACTAATTTCATCAGATTTGTTGACTATGAAAATATAAAATATAACCAGACTTATTCTTAAAATTATTTTTTTATGGATGGTTAATTTGCAACAGCTCAACCTGACATGGTTTTCTGAATCATTTTCCATGTTTTTGTGCTAACTGACATCTTTTGAACAAACTGAATGACAAAAGGTTCTTCATGTTACGCAATGTTGTGTTTCTAATAGAAATACTGTATGTTAAATTATGAAATCCAGATACTACCATACTACTGTCTTAAGGCATGTGAAAGATTATCAGAGTTTGTGTTTCATTCAGCAAAACCTCCTGCCTCTTCATTTTCTACACAAGCTTTTAAAATGTACTAAAATCAGTACGTCTTCACTGAAGAAATAACAGTAATTACATATAGAGGTCAAATTAAAGAACAGTGGAGTTGGGGACTACACTTTAATGTTTTAAGCCCAAACCCCACCCTCCCGCTGTGAGTGGCACACACACTTTGCACCTCCTGTGTGAAAGTTGTCCGGCTCCGTTTTCGCTTTTGCTGGATCCCTGTTTTAAGGGTTACTTTGAAAAAGTTAAATTACAGGTTTCTTTTCAAGACAAAACCTAATTAGAAATTTAAAGGGAATAAGGGGGAGGAGAAGAAGGGGCACAGCTTTTCATACATTCCTTTTTATTTTCTCCACTTCTTTTTATAACACGGTTAAGTAAAGTGTGTTAATTGAAACAGCATGAGGGATGGCATTCGCTTTATAGATTTCCTGAAAACTAAATGCTAATTATCGGACAAAAGTGATTACCTGGGCCTGTTAAAAGCACACAACAGTACACAATTAGCCCCAACTTTGGTGGACAACTTTCATTAGCTTGTTACCTCTGTGGTTGGCTCACTTTCATCCTTTACCTCCACTATTTGACTCCACTTGTTGGCTAGTGAGGGAATGCCAAAAGCGCCGGCTTTAATGACACAGGGATGCATTAGATGGCCATATATGTATGTATGTATGTGTTGGTGTTTGTTGCATTGTTTGTTGTTGTTGTGCCCAAGGGGATAATGAGTCCATCACACGTTAGCATGGAGCTGGGAAACAATGCTCCCTCTTTCTATCTCACACACACACACACACTGATGAAGCCCGGCCTGTAATGAATCTCCATCTCTGCATGCGAAAGCCTTTTCCTTCGAAGCAGTGATGTCATTCATGTCAAGGTGCATGTCCCTGTTAGTTAAGTAGAACAGACATTTTTTTTCCCCAGTACACAGGATCTGATTTAATCATTCCTCCACCAAGCCAGGATAAGAGCTTAATGCCAAAATATGGATCACTTTGCTCTATAATAATGACCATATCTAGGCCTGTATTTAGAGTACACTGTTCTCCCTCCAGTTTTACATTAGACCACACAGAAGTATCTGCAGTATTTATATAAGTGTGCAAATATTAACAATATTAACTGTCCTCTCTCTTTGAGAGGACAGACGACCCCAAAATATGTCAGCGAAAATCATCTGTACTTAACAGATTTCACCAATCTTAAAAATCAACCATTATGCTAAATGATGGCTGTAATCACTTTGAAAATGATATACATGCACTGCAAATGATTTTGTTAGTAAGTAGTAGTAGTATGTTTGCTGATGAAAAGTTCAAGCTCTGGCAGTGAGTTTTAAAATTGTCCAGAGGTACAGCAGTATGTATAAAGTTACACAACTATGTAGGTTTGACTTAACATTGACAGCAAAACAGCCGAATCGCTGGAACAGTCAGAACGCGTTAAAGTGTCTAAAACACTACAGCATAATCTGAAAAATAGTTACTGTAATGTAAAGTGTAAGTAAACTGCCTTTAATGAGCTAACTACTGGCACAGTCCTTTAAGACACCAACTGTAGATGTGTTATTATTAGCTAATGCCAATATATTCAGAGAAAAAAAGAAAAATAAAGTTTATTCTAGTGTTCACTCCAGAAACAGAACTTTGTATTGTTGGCTTTGCATTTGTTCCCAGTGTAATATTTCCTGTCACCACAGCTTTGATGTATCTTGGACATAAATCAGATATCATGCTGTTAAGCAAACCTGTAGCAAATTTATTTCAAAACAAATCAGGAGCTGATTACAGTAATAACAGTGAGAATAGAATCAACTCTTTATATTGTGTTACATGTTTGGCTTTAAACTGAAATCTCTCCAAATAAATGAGCTGTACCCGACACACATAAAGCCAGTTGGAAAGTTGAACTTAATTGCATTTACTGTAGTAGACGTAATCCGCAGATTTGTTTATTTACTACCTTTGTTCCGTTTCACATAGCCTGCTTTTTCCCTCTGTCAACCTTTTAAGTGTGCATATATATAAAAAAATGATTATTTTCGATTCATATTCTTTCTTCTTGTTCCACTGCTGCGGGTGAGGCTGGAACAGATTCCCTGCCAGTGACGGTAAAAAAAGACCATTTTGCTAATGCTGTAATGGTTGCACAATGGGGGTTGCATTTCACTTATTTTATGAGTGGTGGCGAGAGAGCTCGGGGCTTCGTGTGCTTCTGGCTGAGATGTGTGTGTGTGTGTGTGTGTATGTGGGTATGTAAGGGGAATTTGGCTTGTTAAATGTGAGAATGTCGGTGCTCATTGTTTCCCGGTCAGGATATCAACACCAAACCGTCGCATAACTCCCCTGGTGTTTTACCTCCAACTCTTTAGACTCTTTGGTGGGCTGTCAGACAGAGGATATCATGTCCTTGTAAGATTATGGGATTTATATCTAAGCTGTTTTTCTATCCAATAAAGCTAAAATATATCCATTTTCCCTTTTCTCCCCTTTGAAAATTAAAGAAAGGGCCTCTGAGCGGTCGTTAAAGTGAGATTATTCCCTCAGGGGTGCATTCAATACTCAATTATATTGTTTGGCACTGTGGCTTCTCTGTAAATCTTTGATGTCCTTCCTGTTGCTGTATAATGTAAAACTTCACATAATGATATTCAGCATGGGAGTATGAGCGAGTTTCTCCTCACAGGTTTAGGTAATTAATGTTATTTTGAGCAGCACGTGTTCCTCGCAAATCCAGCAATAGCTCCTGTTACATGTTATTCTGTTTAATTTAGATGTGTTTGTTTGGTTTTGATTAAGGGACATCGGGCGGGTCTTAACCCCAGCCATTATTGGCCCTACAGGAGGGGCTGGTTTCCCTCAGGAGATAATGCCAGGTCCCGTCATCCTGGTTATACTGTAGCAGCTGATTGCTGTCAAACAGACCTAGGTCACACAGTAACTAAAAATAACTCGTAGCGTTTGTTTTAGCCTACTTCAGACGCCAGATGGGTGGGGTTTACCACATCAGGGCAATTTAGATAGTATTTGGTAAGCTGGAAACCACAAAAAAGTGTAAGAATGTTGTAAAAAGCTTTGCTGATGGCTTGAACTAGTTTGTCTGGTGCTAAAAGACAAACCTCACTCATCTGGTTGTCCGTGCTGGTTAAGAGAATTATTTTTCAGATACCATGTGATCCAGGCTCACTGTCATTCACTGCTGGTTTGACTTAATTTGAGCAGTTTTTAAATGTGAACCATATGCACATTTATTGTAGTGAGGAACTAATATAAAGCAATGGTCCCATAGAAACTGTTGTGAGACACGACACTGAGAGGTGGCTATGATGCAGTGCAGTCTGAGTCAGCAGATTAGATTAGATTAGGTTTAGTATACTGTCTGCTTCTCTCCAGGGGATTTTTTTTTTTTAGCATTTTCTCTCCATTTGGTAAGTTACAGTTTTAGTCACGCTAGTGCCTCCAGGGATGGCATTGTTGGTGGGTCAGTCCAACACTTTGGTTCAGACTGAAATATATCAAACTATTGGATGGATTGCCTTGACATGTTGTAGAAATTCATTTAGACATTCATTGTTCCCAGAGCATGAAGCCCATTGACAAACTGTCACCCTCAGGATTCATTTTAATTGCTTTGGTGATCCCTTAACTTTTTGCTAGTATATGTCCAAACTTGTTTGCAAAAACCTGTAAAACTGACAATCCCATAAACCTCAGCTATACTTTGCTAATTAGCAAATGCTACCATGCTAATATGCTAATATTAAGATGGTGACCACGGTAAATATCACAATATGTACCTTTTAAACATCAGCATGTTAACATTGTCATTGTGAACTGTTTAGCACAGCGTCATAGAGCCACTAGTGTGGCTGTAGTCTTGTTAATCTTTTGGTTTGTTCTTATTTTTTTATGTCATTTTTTCCTTCTTTTTTTTGGCAATGTAGGGTTTTTGAAATTCTGTAAGAATTTGACTGTTGAAATTACACAGCAAATTACATCATGCTATTACATCTCCTCTATTAGAACTGGCCAATTGCTATTAGCTGTGATGTAATTTACCTGAGAAGTGAATGGATTATTAACGTCACTGAAATACTCTTATTTGTGTTTTATTTTGTGTGTTTTTTTAAATGGTCAATTCTTTGCTTTGCTCTTTGTTGTGAAATTTCATACGTAATAGTGCTCTTAGTGAAACTCAGTAACTTTTACACAAGTATGTTTAAGTCGAGCTTTGTTTCAAGAAAACTTTGAGCAAAATTAATTGTACATTATTTCCCTGAATCATAAATAACTTGCCATGATAATTTTACATGCCTCTACTTTTCCTACACTTCTAGTAGTGCTTTAAAAAAATGTAAATCTTCAATTCAAGTCAAAAAATCCCAAACATAAACTGAGGATTTTTTTTTTTTTTTTTTTTTTTTTACTGATCCACACTTTTATCTGCCGGAGTCTCTGGTTTCATCTTTATGGGACTTGAGTCTGTGGGTGGGACAGCATGACTAAGAAATTACTATTATGTGGGAGACTTGGTATGGGTGTTTATTTCCACTTACCGGACAATGCCGTCTCAAAATCTGTGATTTAATGCTTTATTATGACAGTGGAGGTAGAATGGCTGCATCCATTAAGGTTGTGAGTCAGGGATGGGGAGGATGGGTCAGTCTGTGGGCAGAGGCCAGACTTTGTGGCTCTTAAGCTGGAAGAGTCACTGGATAGACCTAAATCACTTTTTAAAGAATAGTGTGGTTTATACTGATTTACAGTTAACAGTTCATCACACAGACAAACTGCTTTCCATTCACAGTACTCTGACTCAGGCAACTTTACTTTTTATATCATCTGCTGTGGAAGAAACATGTAACTGCAATGCTGGGGTTTCTTTTCCTCACATAATTAAACTGAATGTTTACATTATGGTTCTCTTCACTACCTATATAACAAGAGGAATGAAAAAATAGCCATGTTTCCTTACTCTGGGAAAAAAAACCACAGATATGATGCAGATACATTCTTTTTTCCCGACTACTGAATTATTCTTGTCCTTCATTAAAGCCAAGAGGAGGACACGCAAGTTAAAAATGAAATGATGTGCTGTGTTTTCCTCCCTGTCTGCACTTTCTCATAAAGAGGCACATCATGATTTAGTTATACTCTGAGCTGTCTGACAAGAGCTTTTCTACCTCTTCAATGCCAAGGCTGAAATCACATTAAACTGTCTGGCTTGTACTGGACACATTGTTACGGCAAGGCAAGTTGGATTTGTGTCCTATTGTATCCTCTAAAGTTTTATTCCCTTTTGTTTAAATTTCCTTTCACCTTGTTATACAAGGGGTTTTTTATATCAATTTGAGGGAAGTATCAACATTTCACTGAAAGAGTTTAGGCAGCCAAAAGTGTCTCTCTGTGTTTAGTACTTGGATTTAAGGAATTTTAAAAGATACATTATTTTATGTGGGGATCAAACCTGTGACCTCCGGTTTCAGGACAAAGCCTGGACCACCCTATCGTGTTACCTCACCTTCTGATTTTATCTGGCAGATACTGAAGCTCCAGTATCTTTTTCTATTTCAGGAAAGGTCTAATCTCTCACTGTGCTCTTAACAGATAATGGAGTATCTGCCAGTGATGACAGCTGTGACAGCCATGATAATTACCATGATAATTTCTCCTCTGAAGGAAACAGTCTAAACAGTCTCCCTAATGTTATATTTCTTGTCAAAATCTTATATTTCAGACACAGTTAAAATATCCTGCCTCTGGGGTGAAATAATTCCACATTTTTTTCCAGTGAGGCTTCATCAGTATTATAACAAGCCACAAAGGCAGTCCCCTTCACTAATATGATGAAAATAATTCAAATAAGTCTTAAAAACCAGTTAATTTGCATTGGACATAAGTAATATTAGCTCATTGAGTTGGCAGATTTTTCAATCTCTGAATTTTGGACTCAATTTCTATTAAATTGCAAGGATTTAGAAATTAATTTTTATTACTGTCATAACTGTCAGCGCTGGCAGATACTATCTGGTATCTGTGAAGTAAGAAAACCACAAGAGGTCTGTAAATAGATTATTTTCTGACCTGGGTCTCATTTTCCTTACCGCATTTTGGATTTGTAACTAATGCTATAACAAGTTTAAACTCCTCTGTTGTTTCCAAATTGTCACAGTGAAAGACATTTGTCAGAATATGACAAAGAATATTAAATTCAAGTAGCAAGAATATGCAGCTGTGGCTGAGTGAGTCCTCTTCATTTTTTTAGGCATGTCAGCGGTGTGGCTGTAGGGATGGCAATCTGGTGCCCCTACTGACAGACACAGTTAAAAAATATGTTTTTTAAAAATGTTGTATGATGTAACAACGCCTGCAAATACCTGCTAAGCTAATGACACATCAGCCTCCGCAGTACTTTGTCTTTAGTGCTAATCAGCATGTTAGTACAGTATTATCACTGTGAGCATTTTACCATGCTAACATTAGGCATAGCTTTGCTTTGAGCTAAATGCTAAGTGCAGCCCCACAGAGCTGCTAGCATGGCTGTAGACTCTTAGTCTTGTTTATATCATCAGAGTATAAACTGTGTTAAGCAACATGCCTTGAAAACACAGTGATGCTTTGTGTTCAGTGGGAGAATTTTCAGATATTTAGCTTTTTTTTTCTTTTACTTTTTATAAAGTTATAAAAGATTAATGTAAGTGTCCATTGATCAATGAAAGTCAAGATTTCCAGGAAAATAGTGGCAGTGGCAGATATTTAAAGTATGATTTTATTGGCAGCTGGATGTAAGTGGAAAGGCAAATAAGTCAGACAGAATGATTGTGAAGGTTTCAGGAGCAGACTGGCTCCCTTATAACAGTAATAATAATATTACCAACATGAAGGCACAGATGGAGTTATAGTAATGCGTTACCAGAGAGTCATACAGTTAATCTGCTTAGAGCACATTAGATGACAACTCATGGTGATTCATTTGTATATGAGATCCAGTTGTACACCAGCTCATTCATGACATCAGTAGTTTGGCTTCGTTACCATCTACACTTTGTTCAAGTCTGTCTGATTGCTCTTTATATGTTCAGAGAAAATCTGTCTCCAGGCAACATTTTTGATGTTATTCAAAATACAGGTTGTTTTTTTTAATTGTGGCATTTGGAATGAGAAGGGAGAGGGAGAATGACAAAGAGAGAAATTCTACTTGTATACATGCAAGTTGCACATATGCATTTCTACTGTGGATCATTTTGAAAATGGCCTCAGATCGTCTGATAGGAGTTGGCAAGTGAAGGATGGAAACTGTGCCCTTTGTTTTCTGGCTGCGTCTCATTTTCCACCACCTTCTCCCCTCCATACCTGCCCTAATGAGATCTCCTGTGTCAGATTCAGAGCTCCAACCAGCAGTCTGGTAATTGCTTGAGAGGCCCTGGGTTAAAAATGCATTTGAGAAAGGTTTTTCAAAACACAGTATTTGTCCTCTTTAGAAATTCCTGATTTTCATTTGTCTTTTATGAAACAGGTGTTTGAGCAGCAACAAAAGTTCAATCATCACTTGCAAGATAAGACAACTCAAGCGCTCCTTGTGTTTTTTAAAACAGCTGAAACCTATTTACCAAGACTTGGCCCAGGTACACTGCTGGGCCACTTTTCACGGCAGAGGATTCTGGTGCTGCTCAGTGCACACCTAGTCTCTTTCCTCACTAACCCACAACTCCATCTTTTTGGCAAAGTTTGTGCTCCCCTGAAATCCTTTAGACCTTAAATATATTTGAGGCAGCTGTGAAGCCAAGAACCATTACTGCTGTCAGCAAGAAGGCTGTCTTCCAACACTAGAGTAGAATCGACTCACTAATAGATCACAAGTAAAGATCTGGGGAGAGGGGGAGGATAGATTCCCATTGCTCTTAGTGTGGTTTGGCTCCTTTGAAACTTAATCAAGGTTCAACTTGTCTTTAGCCAAAGATCAATTAGATAAATTAGCCTCTAGTTTGAGCTTTAGTGCTGAGCAGCTCACAGCCTCGTCACGGTAGCCTAAACAAAGAAAGGCAGCAGCCGACAAGTGTTTGAGGAACGTAGAAATGTTTTGAGCAAAATGGGCAAGTGACCCATGAGTCCAATTTGTACATTAGTTTGGCATAATCTCAGGTTCAGCTGAATGCAGCCTTTGTTCAAACACAGGGAAACCAGAAAAAAAGATAGAAAAGGAGCCAGAAAGAAAGAACAAACTAATTTATCAAGGAATGAAACAAAAAAAAGCTATAAATTCAATAATCTTAAAATGTATCAGTAATGTTATGTTAAACCTGAAGTGGAATGTTTTGCATCATTTTTACACTGACATGTTGCTGTATTTCCTGTTGTAGTGGCTGATTGGAGACAGAGACAGTCACTGTGGGGTCATCTGCCCTCGGGCGCAGGGAAAGCCAGTGTGTGGCTCGGACGGGCGAAACTATGAGTCCAGCTGTGAACTGCAGAGGGCGCGCTGCAAAGATAAGACACTGACACAGGCACACCGCAGCCGGTGTCGAGGTGAGACTGTGCCAAGTATGCTAAGATGATCGACTCACAGAGACTTGAAACTTGTTTGAATTGAGTGATCTCTCTGGGTGCATTCAAAGGAAAGTCACATTTGAAATTGAGCTGCCTCTTTTTAATGCAAGGAACTATGATGTTCACATTAACCTTTTCGTAGTACATGTTTGCTCATTGTTTGTCTTACTTTCACGCAACATACCTCTTGAGTACAATGCTTGGTGGCAGCTGACCCTTTCCTTGAATGCACCAACAAAGTGTTTTTTCAGTCTGTGCTCACGACTGCATTACTGCATGTCAACAATATGACTCCAAGAGAAAAAAGAAAAACTTTGCCTAAACTGCCTAAATCTATATTATGTCTTTGCCATTACATGATTCTGCCTTTGAGACTACTTAGGGCTGCTTGTGACTTTTTGGCTTTCAGGTAAAAACTGGGTGAGAATCGATCAGTCGCCGGTGGCTCCGGCACCAACTTCCCCATCTGAGGGGAGAGACTCGGAGCTAAAAGGTAAACAAGCAACCTCAGACACTGAACACGTTTAAATGTAAACAATAGTCCTGCAAATAATGGGTGATCATGAGTTCAAGTGGTAGTTTTAGCAGATTTTGAATGGAGAGACTGTTCTCTGTGACCAAGCTTCGAAGCCAGAACTTAATTTTCACCTAAGATGCTAAAACGATTATGTACCTAATTGTAACTTAAACTAACTAACTATATATTGTAAACTTACAAAAGCAAGAGAATACAGCCATTAACTTAAGATTCAAAGAGCGTGTCTTAAGATATTGCAGCTTGGTTTCAAAGTGAACACCGGAAAAGTGGAACTGAATGAGAAGATGTCTTTCATTTTCCGCCTCTCTGTAGGCGTGTAAGTTCTTACAGACCAGGATCACACACTTCCTCAGTTTTCTGGATGCCAGCCACTCAACAACAGCAGAGATTGATAGGTCTAGAGTCAAGGTTGGAACTTGGCATTTTCCCCCATTTTCAGCCCCCCCCCCATCCATTAGGAAAGCAGCAGTCCCAACCAAATCCATTTTTGGAGTGGATTTGGTTCCCTTTGTATGGTAATATGTGGTTTTGTTTCATAATATCAGTGGTGTGCCAAGGAAAGGAAAGCTGGGCAAAGCTCACACAGTCTTTGCAGATGCGGCAGGCCTGTTTTGTTGTAATGAAACTGCTGCTTTATTTAAGCAGGCAGTTCATGAACCGATATTTGTTTACAATGTCAAAGCCTGGCAAAGGCTTCTTGAGGTGTGCGTGAGATTCAGATTAAACACAACAGATAAATTTGACTACAAGACTTATAAATTGCTAACAGGTATAACAAACAACTACAAACAACAACAGAAGCGTAACTATGTGCTATTACAACAGGCAGATCTGTTTATTCCTTATTTACAATAGATGGAATCAAACAACATGTGTAGAGTTAACACATCATGAACCATCTCAACATTCAAAATTTCTAAAATATGGACAATGAAGTCCACATAAGTGATGTCTTTTTTTCAGTCAGGTTAGTTACTATGTGTTTTGCAATTAATCCAAATGATGGATATACATTTTAAATAGACAAACAGAGACAAACCTCTGGATGTGCATATATTGTCTAACAACTACAACATGCACAAGGGAAAATATAATGTAGAAGCCTCTAACAGCCCCTGATCATGAAGTTGTTTTTACATTTCCATAAATCAGAGTTATTTAAATGAGTAGTTGGAGTCTTCAGTAGGACATTAGACTGTCACTGCTTTGTCTCCTCAAGAAACGAACGCTACAACGTTAAATGAGCCTTGTTTCTAAAGTAAGACTAAATATACTCAAAGTCCAGGTTTAGGAATTCATGTAACCATGTCTATCCTCCTCAGTGACATCACCACCCTAGTCTGGCTCTGTCCGTCCTCCGCTCTGGAGGAGACAACGTGTCTGACTCCTCTCAGGTCCAGAGACGACCGTCTTAAACTTTTATTTATCCAGGGAGAATGTTTTTCCGAGAGTGGAGGACTGCGGTCACACTGGTCAGCTCGCTGGTGTAAATGTGTATACAGGAACAGTTGAACATGAAGCTCAACTCCTCAGGAGCTGCGAATGTAATAAAAACAGTAGTTGCTGTTGGGAATTTGTACCAATGACCAGCTGGTGTGAAGCCCACTTTATTCTCTGACCTTTAAGCTGCTTCCATCTCTGACTCCTGAGACCAGGTCTGGCTCATCAGAGCTGCAGGAACACAAGCTTAGTTTCCACTGACATTTTAAAAATATCAATGAACAGTACACGACACACTTCCCAGCACTTACTGTACAATGTGATGCTTATAGCTGACGTCTGGTCCTGCTAATGGTCACTGGAAATGTCATTTCCAGGAATGTGTTGTTTTAGCATTTTGGAGCAGTGACTTGTCTGTGTGTTGTGTATCTGCAGTGTGAAATGATTTCAATGGAGAGGCTTTTTAGTATAGTGAGCAGGCATCACTCCTGTCCCGTTGGTTAAATCGTGTTACAGACTGCTTGTAATCAGCAGCAAAAAATAGCAGTGGAAGCCTAAAGGTTGGAAAAATGCCTCAAAACTGTGACTAGGAAAAAAATGGAGAAAGTAAACATGTAATACACATTCCTCCCTGTACAACTATCAAAAATGTGCCGTTATGCAAGACAGATCAATGGCCAACAGTAGTAAACTGTGTAAAAGTGTACTGGGCAGCTCCCGGGTGTGAACAGGGTGTTGTTGACAAAGAACACGTGTCTTCAGTAAAAACAAAACAGTAGTGCTGGAGGTTTGTATACAGTATATGAGACCAGACTCTTCTGTCAATATGTTACAGATGCAGGTCAGTCCAAGTGTCGTGTTGAGAGGAACCAGGCTTTGGAACAAGCCAGGAGACCTCAGGAGTCCATGTTTATCCCAGAATGCAATGAGGATGGGACGTTTGCGCAGGTCTGTGTTAGATCATCCATGTTTTTTTTTCTTCCCTATCAAATCTTTCACTCTCCATCTTGCTCTTACTTTCACTCCCTCTCTTGTGATTTATCCCTTCACATCGTCCAAGGAATTAGTTTCACTTCAGTGACATAAATCTTTGATTATACTCTACACCTTCTGTTGTATTTACACTCAAATGTAACAACCAAATCATTTATATATATAACGCTGTTGTAATTTTTGATGTGTTTTACCGTTTTTTGTATCCATCTTGCCTCTGCAGGTGCAGTGCCATACTCTGACAGGTTACTGCTGGTGTGTCACCAGTGATGGCAAGCCAGTGAGTGGTTCCTCTGTGCACAACAGGACCCCGGTGTGTTCAGGTACTGGGGGGCAAACAGCGTGGCAGCCTGTGGATGAAAAGTTCAGGGTTATTCAAAATCATCTGAAAACATTTGGCCCGTACAAGGCTGCCTGTATATGTTTAAGACTCTGCTGCCAACACGGCCTGCATCTGTTATGCCTTAGTACTGTGCTCAGTGATTATAGTCTCAGGTATTTGTGCAACCAGAGTATCTCAGAGCAATATTTAACTGCTTGTCTTACTAATACTAAGATCTGGTAGAAGGGTAGGATATTTCCTGGCAATTCTTTAGGAGGATGGAGAAACACCATAGCAAGCATGTAAACATTTCAATGGTGGCTGAATTTTAGGATTTTGGAGCCAAGAGTGCTTAAAAGCCAAGTCACTGGGGTGAGGCACAGTTATCTTTCAGACACTTTAGTATTTGGACTTTTTTCAGAATTCAAAAAACAACTGGAAATCATTTGCTATTCTTCACTTCCTTATCAAAGAAAGGGTTGAGACTAGATGCGTTATCATATTAGAATACTGAACAGAAAGAAATTCAGAACATTTCGGTAAATTAACCCTCCATCTGAAATAAAATGACTTTCAGGAAGACTGACTGTGCTGATGAGGGATACAGAGTGAATAGCTTTGGATTACAGTCAAAGAGGGTCTGTCTGTGAACAGCGTAAGGGCACATGTGTATTACATGTCATGTGGGGTATAGCAGGTGCAAGGTCAATGAGAAGGCTAATGGCCATACATCCAGGGGCCTCTCAGCCCTCCCGCCCCTCCTCCCCTCGTCTAACTGCTGTCAGCAGGCCGGAGGAGAGAGAGCAGGGTTCAGCAAACTCATCCTGGATGGGAACACTTTATGATAATCACCAACATTTTTCCTCAGAAGATAATACACAGGGGTCTTTGCCAGAATTGGATTGCACAGCCACTAGAGCATATGGTGCAAATTTTGTGTGGAGAGTGTGGTGAGAGTGGTCGCATGCCCCTCTGAAGCTGCTCCGCAGACCGCCAGAGGCTTCCCGCTCTCTCTGAGTCTCTCCCTCTCTCACTTTCTTTATCTCTCTCTCAGTCTTTCCCTCTTTTTTCCTGCATTCCCACTCGTGCAACTAATCACCTGTATGGCTGCCTTCAGCACCTGCTGTTTTTTTAGTCCTTCAGACAGAAACGTTAAAGTTCACAAATGAAGAATGGTTACTATACATTCATACCAGAAAATCACACAGCTTTTCCATTTCAGGAAAACATACTGAGATGTGCTAGAAGCTCAGATCTCAAGTTATTCTTATTTCTGCACAAGAATGTTTTTGGAGCAAACAACAGGTTCTGGGGAAAAACAACTTCCAGGCTTGAGGCTTAGGTTGAGGGATTTTTCCAAAACATTGAAAAAAGAATCTTGAAACTGTAAAAGTGTTGTTTTGGGGCCTGTTGATACTCACACAGTTACTGACATTCACACCTGGAAGATGGAGCAGTTGGGGATCAAGGGCACGTCAGTGGTGGTAATGAGAGAGGGGCAAGCGTTCACTTTCCAACCCAGATTTATACTGCTGGTCCAAGGACTGAACTGGTGAACTCTCTGGTCATAAACCCACTATTCTAACCTTTAGGTCCTGTATATGTCTCTGATCCCTCAAAGGTCACCACTGTTAAGATGGTTTACAATTGGTCAACACCATTTGTGTGTCAAAATTCACCAGACTTAAATATCATGCAAAAGCTCTGTGCAGAATTACTTTTACTTTGCCTCTGTAAGGAATCATTGTAATTAATTTATTTCAGTCTGAAATTAAATGCTGGTCTGACCAGACCCTTAAAATCACATTTCTTCAAGTTGAATCATCAAGAGCAGAATCAAGTTGTTTGCTCCAAAAACACTCTTCTCTCATGTAGAAATAAAAAATAACTTCTGGAGATCTGGTGTGTGAGCTCCGAACTTATACAACAGCGTTTTTTTTTTCTTGGACTCTACCCGCACTCAGTGGATGAAATCTTTTCAGTTGCACAGGTCTAAATAAAACTCTTATGAAATACTGAAATGTAGTTTACAGCGCAAGCAAAACAATCTCTACCTGTCCCCTTTCCGTCCTGCATAAGATCCAATATCTTCATTGTTTCTTGCAAAGGTATTTATGACACTGGAACCAGAATCTGGGCACAATTCAGCTTTTACAGTCGTACATGCCCAACTCTTCCCTTCCCTCTCAGTTTAAAACAAATGACCTTTACTGACATGCTCAGACACTATGACACAAATCAATCATCTCGCATACATTTGCAGGAAACTTCCGTGAATTTATGGGAACTCATGCTGGGTCAAGTGGATTGTCAGGTAGTAAATTTCCTTCTAGTTGCATTCAATCTGAACTTCCACCTTTTGCCCTTGTATTCTAATTGGTTACACTGTCTAATTTTACTCTTTCCCTCCACGCATCCATGCATGATCCAAGCTACCTGCATGCACCAAACGAGAATGATATTTGGAAATGCACAAATTGATTCCTCTCATAATAATTTTCCACAGATGGTGCAGATCCCTCAGGTTTGCATTAGTCAGTGATAAAATAATGAAACAAGCCTCGTGTTCCAATGTGTTCCTACTATGAAGTACTAACAGAATGTACTCATCAGACTTTGATAAACCTCAGCATCTAACTCAAGATGTCAGTAGGTTGGGTAATCCATGGGAGTGTTGTTTTTCTGTTGGCTTGTGTTCGGTTGGAACAATCAATCTTCATTCTAAACGAAAAGATAGCCATGAAAATCAGTTATTAAGTGACTCAAACACTCAAAATAATTTATTTGCAGTACATTTATAGTATTTGTTTTGTTTCTAAAATCAATAAACAAGATTTCAGAATTAATTTCTTTAAATGTTCCCTAGGAGTTCTTCCTGTCTAGTCTTTGCTTTGTACATGCTTTTTTCTTCTTCTTCTTCATCGCAGGGTCAGTAACCGATAAACCACCTGGGCCACCGAACTCTGGTAGAAAAGGTGAGTTGAGATCTGCTGTATGTTGTGTGTGCATGCGTGTGTGTGTTCTGTTCATGTGTGTTTCTGTTTGTATTAGAATGTGGTCAAAATGCGTTTTGACCTGGTTTTGTTCCATCTGATCTGTGCAAAGTCCATATTTGTGCAGAGCAGAAAGGTACACGACTTCCAATTGTAAGAGGAGGATTTGGATGAAAACTTTTACTTTCTACAGTAAAAGGATACATTTTAAAACTAGCCTTTTTTTTCTCTGCATGTTAGCATGAGCTCTTTAAATGAACACGTAAGACATCAGATACAGACACAACAGTATAACTAATCCTCAGGTGTCTGTTAGGCTTTAGTATCTGCAGTGACAGCACTGTACACTGAATGATAGACACACAACAACTTGACCTGTTTTGTTTCAATTCTGCTATTCTTTACAATTTGAACATGTATAATCATTTGATCAGATATGAAGAAAAAAAATTCCTACTCTGGATCCATGTTTTTCCTCCAGTTTCTTCAAAGTAATTAAGTCAAAGAAAATATAAAGTAAAGGTTATATAAGGATTTTTGCCTGGATCAGCTTGCATCATCAGACAAACAGCTGCTATGCCTCAGAAATCTCACTGAAAACAAAGATGGGCAGCCTCTCAGGATTTTTTCTCTTGTAAAGTGCTTTTGTTGTTTCCCAGCTCCGAGGGTGTTACAGTAGAGTTGCTGTGTGGGGACTGGGAGAGTGCACCGGTGATAGTCGAGGGAGGATTTACTGTCAATGCTTGCAATAATTGTTTTTTTCCTCACAGTTTTGTAGATCACAGTCGAGACCTGGGTCAAACGGTAATTGACAAATACTGTAAGTTACAGAATTTGTTTTAACATGCTCTGCGTACATCATCAGTGTGTTTTACATGGGAAATTTCAGAAAATCTAAAATAAGTTATCATAGCCAGTGAAATCTGTAGCAAATCTGCAGCAAGTTGCAAATAAATGCTGATATATATTTATGACTAGAGCTTGACCCAGGTATGCACTGATCTGAGATCAGTCTAGTAGTACCACTGTATCCGATTTCCAGTTTGACCAGATCAATTCACCAATTCAATTGACCAGATTCAATTTGCTGATACAGTACACCATCTGATTTAAGGATTTTTTTTATTTGTAAACTAAATCCAATCAAAGTTCTCTGTGGTTTGCTTTTGATTGAATTATTTCCCAAGGAATGTTCCAGAAGCCACAAACCTGCACATGGGTGAGTATTCTAGGTAGCCGAATTCACAGCATTATATAAGACCCATTACAAGTTATCCATTCCTTAAACAAGACCTTGATTTCTTCAGCTCTGAATATTTTGTTTGTTTTAATTTCAATCATTCAGCTGTATCAATCTGCTGTATACAGTATATGTGCCAAACACGTAATACTGCTAGAAATAGTCACATTTCTGACACAATAAAATAGTAATGATCACAAATTGTGTCTAAGATCTGTCTAAGATTACAAGGAACTATATTTGAATTATGTAAATACATTTTCTCTCATCACACAGCATTATAGCTGTGGAAAGACTAGGATAGTGAAAATATGCTGTTGACTGTGATTGTTTATTTTTTTTGAAGAGGGACCAAGTGTGCGCACATCCAGGCAAAATTATTCAGGTGCAAGACAAACATTTTTTCATTGCAGGATACAAAGGAGTGAGGTCAGGCCTCGGGAAGATCTTACAGATCGAAACATTACCTCAAAAAGGAGAATACATTTATTTATTGGGAGCTTAACAGTGTGCAGACCTCACTCCTTTGTACCCTGTTTACTTTTTTTTAACCACAGGGTGAGATGCCAGCAGCTCATATTCTTTTTAAAAGATTCAGACCACATCATTTCACTAAATAACATCTAGCGAACAACTCATACAGAGTACTTTCACAGAGTTTGGCAGTGATGAATATTCATGAATATGGTGATACAGTGATGTGTTGTATAGTTAGCATGTAGCCAAATAAAACCAACCAATACTGTATAAAAGGTACTAGAAGAATACTTGGTAGTGCTTATTTTCAGAGCCAGGAGCTGTTATTCATCCAGTGCTGTGAGTGTGCTATAGTAACACACTCTCCTGAGGATGATGCCGGAGATAAGGCCACGGGATCATTAAATGCAAAAACATTTATCCACCTGAGAAAAGGATTCTTCCCATTAAATATTATATTTCTAATGCTCAAATGGAAACTTTGGGCTGATGGCAAGATCAGAGGGACAACTGAAAATATTAGGATTCATTATCTCAAGATCATAACTATCTACTAATCTGGCAATTAGTTTTGGACAAAAATCTTCTCATGGACTATAGTGTGGGTCAAGAGGACTTGACAGTGGAGCCACAGTAACAGTCAGAGCATCACCAAAATCATTAGGAATCATTCTCTGGGGATCATGATTATCAATAATAATAATACTCATCGAGATTTGACTTTGGACCAGTGATTTGGATGGACTGGCCAATTGAGCGACTGACCCAACCAACAAAACTTATTTTGACAGTTAAGAATGATGAAGTTCACCCTCCTTTGTTTCTTCAGAGGTCTGTTTACCTCTGTGTTTGGATTAGTAGTGGGTGGGCCTTTCTGTTCCTATCAACACATCCTACACACCTGCACTGCACTCATGCGAGCAGGAGTAAAGGGATTCCTGATTGGGGGAGTGTCTTCTCATGTGAGTGCGTGTATGTGTTTGTGTGTGGTTGGATGCTTTTTGGACCTTACAGTATGATTGTGAGAGTGTGAATGTGCAGCCTGTGTGAGAACGTCAGTGTGAGAAGTTGATTTATTGATGTGTGTGCGAGAGATGTAGAGCCACATGTAGGTGGTCGTCCTCTGTTTTTCTATTACTCTATCTTTCTATCTGTCTGTTTTTCTATCTATCTTGGCCGGGCCATGTGCAAATCCCAACCATTCAACAGTTCTGGAGAGTAGATTGTATTAACCTCAATAATGGTAGTCTCTTTCCGTTTCTTTCTCACCCTCAACCCAGATGATGGCTCCAAGCCCACACCCACGATGGAGACTCATGTCCCGCCTGAGGGTGATGGTAAGTCTCCCATCATGACTGCTCCCCCACCTGGTCACCCTGGTCAATCAGGGGTTAAAAATAAGGCTCATGGAATTTCTGCTTTGAGCTTTTTTAAGCTTTCGATCCACATTTTGTTCTAGCACTGAAGCTACAGTGTGTCATGATTTTACAGTTTAAACCCAAGATGCCATTTCTTAAGAATGCACCATTACATCAAATGGAAAAGTCTAGATGTCAAAAATACCACATGACATATTGGAAAGACTGGGACCTTGGATGCTATTTTAATTTTGGTTTTGTGGGCAACGCTTGGCTGTGCAAATTGCGTTTGAAATATGTAGCTACTGGTGGATCCAGCTTGGCTAACGAGGTGAAAATAAAGATAAACTGTGGTCAATTATGTCGAGATCATCTAGGAATGTGAAATATATTGATCTATATTCTGTCCTCCTGTCATTGCAGAGATAACTGCTCCAACGCTGTGGATCAAACAGCTGGTTTATAAGGAGAATAAGCAGAACAGCTCCACTTCCAGGAAGCAAGGTGAGACAAACTCCTCATTCTGAAAACTAAAGGCACGTATTCCTCCCTGATATGCATCATAAAGGAACACTTCAAATGTTTTGAACAATAGACCGTTGCAATAACAGCTAAGAGTTTGTAATTAATATGATATGGTACACTTTCAACACATGATAATGCTATGAATTCAGCTACCTAGAATACTCACCCATGTGCAGGTCTGTAGCATCTGGAACATTCCTTGGGAAATAATTCAATCAAAAGCAAACCACAGAGAACTTTGATTGGATTTAGTTTACAATGTACTCATACATTTGGCACACACAATTGGCAGTGACCATATCACCGATACGCCCACCTCTCCTCCCAGTATAACCACCTCCTCAAATATCGCCATTGCAATGGTCTCAGGATACAATTATTAGCCACATATTGATCTCAAGATGACTATGAAAATGATACCAGAAAAGTAGCTTGTACCATACATAAAGTGTACAGTTTGAGAGTATCAACTTGGCTCCAGTGTAACCGGTTTCAAAGCCACCAGTCTGTGATGAAATGTAAAACATTTCCAGTCTGAAGACAGCCCTGCACCGGCGGGATTATGTTTCTTGGTTTCTTTCCTTTGGTGTAATTTGTTTAGCTTTCTCTGTCTCCTTTTCAATTACGCCTCAGCGTGTTCACTACCCTCTGGGCAGCTGGACTGCTTTCACGCTTATGCACCAAGTCAAGGAGTGAATGTGGTGGGGGTTGTGTCTGAGTATGTGTGTTCGGGTTGGATGGATATATTGGTTAGCTGTGATATATGGGATATTTAACTTTTATTAAATAGTCAGCAAAATGTGCATTTAATTTATTTCTATTTTATTTGCAGATTTTAATTTAATTAATAGCTCATTGTTTATTTATATTTTTCTACAGTGATGTCTCCTACAGTAGATTAGGAGATACCATGGAGAGTGTTAGTGTCCCATGGTTAGTTTTTACCGAAAATGCCCAAATTCTGTAAAAGGAGCATATCCGTTTAAACTGATTTTGATGCAGATTTTATGTCCCTAAGAGACTGATCGCTGCAGTTTACAATAAACGAGAAATGGCTGCACATAATCAAAAGTTTAAAAAGTGTGTGTGTGTGTGGTGTTGTGTGGGTGAGTAAATAAGGTGCTGATTGTGCGTAGGGCTGAGACTAAGGCTACAATTGGCACAGGCTCACCAAAATTGGACAATAGAAGATTAGGAAAACTTTGCCTGGTCTGATGAGTCTCAATTTCTGCTGCAACATTTAGATAGTAGGGTCAGATTTTGGCATATACAACTTGAAAGCGTAGATCCATCCTGCCTTGTATCAATGGTTCAGGCTGGTGGTGGTGGTGTAATGGTGTGGGTGATATTTTCTTGGCACACTTTGGACCCCTTACTACCAATTGAGCATCGTTTAATGGGGACCTATTACGCTAATTTGGATGAGTCACAGTTCAAAAAACTCATAATTTATCTTATACTGACTATTTATACAGCCCCTCAGTTCAGCCTCTGTCTCTTAACGGGCAGTCCTAACTCCTGTCTCTTTAAGGCCCCCCTCCCAATGAACCCACTCTGTTCTAATTGGCCAGCTTTCCGGAAACCTGCCAAGGGGCAGCCTATCAGAGATGTGTTAAGTTACTGCCGATGCAAACCCAACATTTCCTGCTTCATATTAAACGCTTTGAAATGACTAAATAACAGGAGACTTTTATCGTGAAAAATTTACAGGAAATTAAACATGTTCCTCACCGAATTAGCAGAGCTTCGTTAGAAGCGCTAAAAGCTGGTCGACACAATGAGATATGGAGATATTTGGAGCTCTTTGTTCAGCGGATCAGTTAGAAATAATGCAGGGAGGAATAGTACAAGCAAAAATAGCCACAGTGATGATGATGTTTGATGAAGAGCTGCAGATGACCAGCACACCTCCAACAGTTAAACAACTTATTTTACTTTGCTGTGCAATGGAAAAACACTCACAGCGTGCCAGCTCAACTCGAGTCATGGCTCGACGTGATTACCCCCAAAACAATGGAAAAATGCCATAATGTTAGCGCAGTGGAGAAGTGAACTCATGTGCTGTGCGTGGAGCAGATGTCCATATAAAGAAATTCATCATGAGCCCACGTCAGCTCGGGCTGAAAGTAGAAAAAAACGTTGGAAACCGAACGTTCAGAGCAGTCTGAAGCTGGTGCTTTTTTGCTCACAAGGATTACTGCTACAGACGTTTACCTCATTATTTGACATGTTGGCCACGTTTAATATGAACATCCAACATTGTAACATTCGCTACAGATCTGTAGCAACTGCATGATGCTATCATGTCAATATGGACCAAAATCTCTGAGGAATGTTTCCAGCACCTTGTGGAATCTATGCCACAAAGAATTAAGGCAGTTCTGAAAGCAAAAGCAGGTCCAACCTGGTACTAGAAAGGTGTACCTAATAAAGTGGCCGATGAGTGTATTTTACATGCTATGCTCCAAACAACAGAGCACACTTGATTATAATATGGGGTTTCTCATTGTTTTGAATGATGGCAATGTAGTGGGAGGAAACTGTGGTCTGGGCGGCATTGAGGATTATATTGGAACTGAGAGATATTCAATGTGACAGCTCTTTGAAACTTCTGTGGAAACACCAGCTTCCTGTTTCCAATTAGCATCTGGTGTCCTCAAAGGATGAGCGACAAGGCCGACTGAGGGGCAGATGTCATCACGTGAGGCATGAGCAATGTGTGTACGTTTTCCAGTGCATCTGTATGTGATTGCATGTGTGCATGAAAGCAGTACAGTACATGTGTGTGTTGGTATGTTTGCAGATGTATCATAAAAGGAGAGAGATTGCATATCTTTTTTATGTTGCTTGGTGAAACCATATTTGTGAATATGCATGTATACATGACAGTGTCTGTGTTAGCTTCAGTACAGTTGAGGTTTTAGTATTTATGCATTTCCATTTTGAGAGCGTAAACTACATTTGACTAGGAAATATTGTACTTTTTTTTCCAACACGATATATGTAGTCACTACAGCAGTTTTTACAGATTAAATTTTTTATATTCAACAAAAGAAAATATAATTCTCTTTCCCTCCTTGCCACCCTCAACTGACCTGAAAGCAATAAAATCACTGAAACCGTTTTTCAAATTAGATTTTCACGTGACCCAAGTGGTCCTCACTGTCTGCATTTACTTGTGACATCTGAGTACATTTTACTGAAATACGTCTTTATTTTTACTTAACAAAACACTTACAGTAAATGGAGGACTTTTTTGGAGTAATTACCACTGTGTGTGTCTAAGTGTTGTTGGATAGAGTTAGCTTTGTCCATGATAGATGTCATCGTTTTAGGCCCAAATCCAGAGTCTGAAATAGAGCACCCCACCGGAGAGATGGTACGACCTGAGATCATTAAACAGAGCTTGCTTTCTTTCATTCTTGCTAAACCTAACTGTTTGCAAAGTAGAGAAGATTTGGTGCAGCAAGTCCTCATAATTTAAACTCCTCAGAATCAGAACCTCTCTGTCTTTTTCCCCCTACATGCTGGAAAACCTTAGACCTCACAAAGCAGCCCTGGTGTGTGCACATAAACTATGTTATTCATTTACTGGCTCTCTGTCTCTGGATACCCCATAATTATGATGTAGAGCGATGCGGAGATTGTGTTAGTGAAACGTGTTTGCTTAGGCAAAGCAATGCAAAGTCCATTTTTCAAATGGATGCTTTGTTGCCAGACTTTGACATACTGTTGTTCAACTAGTGCAAGGAGGGGGAAGCACTCTGTCATGCAGCTCATTTTTTAAAAGTGTGTGGAGAACCAGAAACTCGCAAATCGCTGCTCCTTTGCAGTGAGGCAAACAAAAGAAAACAAAATGTTGAAGGGGTACAATGCAATCATGTAATCTAAGAGCATGGTGTATAAAAATCTGCAGTCTTATAAAGATTTTTTTCTTTTATTCATATTTGCATGTGCAGTTTGAGGCACTGTGTGTTTTACTTTTCAGCACAATAAGCGACGACAGTAACACGTTGCAACCAAACATGCTAACGAATGATGTGTTGAAAAGAAACACAATTACCAGACCATATCCATTTTATGAGTGAACTCTTCATCATCTGTCTATTTTCGTTGCACTCCAGGTCATAAACACACACATGCACCTACATTCCTATTCACAGAGTTCCCCTATTACTAACATTTCCGCTATTTTAACTGCAGAGAAGGCTTGCTAGAGACAATATTGCAGTGATTACTCCACAGCTGAAAGCCATTGGAGTGAAGCGAAGAGGAGAGAGAGCTGGGTGGGGGGCTATGTCCAGAGAGGGAGGTATTAGGATGGAGGGAATCAGAGAAAGAAAAGAAAGAAGGAGGAGGGCTGAGAGAGAAAGGACTTAGAGAGGTGGGAGGAAGGGTTTGAGAGTGATGGAAGGTGTATGATAAAGGGGGAGAAAGAGAGAAATTAGGATACAGAAAAGGAGAAAAGGATTTAAAAATAGTTTCACTTGGCTCTGAACCAGGAGGACGAGGGCCAAAGTGAAAGGCATAAAATGGGGTAAGCCTGTTCTCAGAAATTCTGCAGACGGTCATCTTTTGTCCATTATCAGTTCGCCCTGAAGAAAGTCACCACAACAACAAGCAAATTGTTACAACTGTTCCTGACATCCTCTTGTGTGGTTTTTTTTTTTTTTTTAAAGACAGTATTTGTTTTCTGTGGATTTGTGTTTCTCATGATTCAGTTCCTGCCGAGGGAAGAGAAATAAAATTGAAAAAGAAACAAAAACAAAAAATAAATAGAGCAGGAATGAAGATATCCAAGGCAGCAAAGAAGTCGATTGTAGATTGAATTTCATGTCCACACAAAACTGAGAGGATTACATTGCAAGCGTCCAGCCTTTTTCCATTCATATGTATAAAAACAATTTTCTTTTGGGAATCCTAGCGCCTGGCGCCAGCATAACCTCTGTATAATAAACAGTGCTAAATAATTTGGATGTGAAGGAACCTTGGCGAGGACCAGAGGCACGGCACAGCGCTAAGAACACTTGAGTGTGAGTCTTTGCAGGAGAAAAAGTTCTGTGGTGCAGGGACACATTTAATTCTGTGTTGGCCATGACCAACCCTCAGGCCTGCTGCTCAACCTGCCACCACTGTTATCTCCATCTTTATTAACATTACCAGGAAGGTTGACAAATTACTATTTTGTTATACATCTGTAGATAAGGTTTTATGAAATTAATTTTCTCACTTTCTTTGTTTCTCTACCCAAAGAAACTATTAATCTGCGATTATATCCTTCATGAAATCCTGTAGGTCACATCAATATTCCCCAAATCCCTCTAGAACAGGATGGATTAAGAGTTTTAAAATCAATTATGAAACATTGCGCTCACAATGTTTTTATATTGTTGTGCTGCTAATTAAACCTACATTCACTGATTTCTTTTGGACACTTTGGGGCAATGCAACAAGTTGTAGGCACAACATTATCACCTTATAATGGTGAATGTGTTCACAAACAGATTCCTATTTACACACTTAGAGTTATGTTTTTGGCCACCTGGTGCTCCTTTTTGGTGTCCACCAACTCTTGAAGGAAATATCTGGTTCTTTTAAATGTTTAATGTTAAATGTTCACCAGCTAGTTGCTAACTTTGTC